>CAWUFW010000468.1:0-2675000 GCA_963921515.1 Calotriton arnoldi | reverse complement strand
TGAGGTGATCATTCCTGTGTATATATATGTATATATATATAGATATATATATATATATATAACCTGGTGGCACTAGGTAGTTATAGTTAGGTCTGCTTTTCCATAGAAAGAGAGTTTTTTGGTTTTCTGATAACTTTTGACGACTCTTCACAAAACTTTCCAAAAAACAAGTTCATCCACCTCAGCACCGTCCTGGAAAGTTACGGGGTGAACCATCAAGTGGGGGGGGGAGGGGGGAAGGCGAAGATAAAGGGGGTCTCAAAATGCAAAATCACCATGCATTTTCCATAAACTTCAGAAAAAACTGCTCAACGGAACTACACCAAATTTGGCAGGACGCTAGATCTTGGTCTACAGATTGCACCAAATCACAAAAAGCACAATCCGTTCAGTAGTTTTTGAGAAAATTCAGGGACACAAATCATGGTATATCTTGACAACTGTGTCCGCGTAAGTCTTGAGAGACTCTTTTGGGAGCACCAATTTAAAAATAGAATGTTTTGATTAGCCCATGGAGCTTTATTTCCTTTGGGCCATCTTGCACCCTCAGGAGTCAGACTCCTGTGGAAGCAAGCTCTCTGATTGGCTGCCAGCAACATGAGAAAAATGTTGCTGGCAGCCATTAAAGAATTTTGGGACTTATTCCCCTGCCCTGAAGTTAAAATATATATAATGGGGGCAGGATAGGCAAACCCCTGAACCACTAGGCCCTATTGGGGGGGCCCTTCCTGGGCCCCCCCAAAATGCTGCAATCCTGCAAGACTCTTGCGGGATCAAAACAAAAGGGCAACTGGGCTGTATTTAATAACCTTATGCCCTGGGGATCCACCCCCAGGGTTATGTTAATAAAGGGCAGGGGGCTGCGTGGACCCCACCACCAGAGCCTGCAGAGGCCACGGGGACCCCAATCCCGGGGCGAACACTTTACAAAATGGGGAGGAAGCCATATAGCCCCCTCCCCGAGCCTCAAAAGGCCCTGGGGAGCCCACCCTCTCGGCTGAAATTTAACAGAAGAGGGGAGGGAGCCTGCACGGTCTCCCACACCGAGCCTCAAAAGGCCCCAGGCTGCACGGCCCCCCTCCCATCCCCCAGGGTTGGCTCACAAGCTGTGTCCCGGAGAGCCCGTGAGATAGCGGTTTCTCTGCCCACAGTGGGACGGGCAGGAAAATATGTGTTTGCTCTCGCTTGGTGGGAGCATTTTTTAATTTCCCACCAAGCGCGAGCAAACACCAATACGCCTCTCAGAGGGTGGGTTGCTTTGAAAATGTTCCCGCCTGTTGGGAGGGGACTTTTGATCTGTTACCCTGCTCAAACTGAAGCGGGCAGAGAAACAGATCAAAATATTGCTCCCTGCGGGCAGGAGCAATGTCGGCTCCCATTGTATGTGAGGAGCTGGTTGGGGCTGTGGGGGCCTTGGGGCCCTGTTCGCGTCCCCAAACGAGAGGATGGTGGGTGCCTTGGGTGGGCACCAGGGCACCCACCTTTAACAGTGGAGGGCCCTGGGAGATGGGATCCCCGGGGTCAAATCGGATCAGAAGAAAGGGGCTGCAGGCCCCTGGGTCTGAAATCATCCCCTAAAAAAGCAAGCATGGCCCCAGGGGATGGGGTTCTCTGGGCTGAAATCAGCCAGGGAGGGGGGCCAAGTGTGTCCCCTCCCCTTTATTTAAAAGAATGGCCCTGGGAGATGGGGTCCCCAGGGCATAACAAGACTTGGACAGGGGCCAAAGGCACCCCCTCCCCTTTATTTAAATAAGTGGCCCTGGGGGATAGGTCTCTAGGGCCGATAATGGCTTGAGGAGGGGGAACACGTGGCACCCTCCCCATACAAGTTTACATGGCCTTGTGGGACTGGGCCCCCATGGCCTAAAGAGGCTTAGGGAAGAGGGCCATGTGGCCTCCTCCCCTTTTTAGATATATGTACAGCCCTGGGGATGGAGTCCCCAGGGCCTAAAGAGGTTCGCGGAGGGTGGCTGCGCAGCCCCCCTCCCTTTAATTTTAGAAATCCCCCAGAAGTCCCCTGGGCCTAACAAGGCTGGGGAGGGGGGCCACTTGTCCCCCTTCCACTTTATCTAAATAAGTGGCCCCAGGGGATGAGATTCTCGGAGCCAATAACTGCTTAGGGAAGGAGGCCACGCGGTCCCACTCCCCTTTACTTTCAGAAATGGCCCTGGCGGATCCGGTCCCCAGGGCCTAACAAGACTTGGGGAGGGGGGGGCTGTGAGGCCCCCCTCCCCTATTATTAAAAAATAAACAGCCCTGAGGGATGGGGTCCCAATGCCTTCACAAGACTTGGGGAAGGGGGGCGCGCTGCTCCACTCCCCTTTTAACATGTATGTATGCCCCTGGGGGATAGGATCACCAGTGCCTAAAGGGGCTCGGACAGGGGGCCATGTGCCCCCCCACTTTAAACTTATATGTATGGCCCTGGGGGATGGGATCCTGTGGCCAACCTTCCACAGTGCACAGCCAAAAGCCATGCGCAACATGGGGTTGTCTGCATGTGGGGGTGTGAGAGGGACGGGCGGAAGAAGAAGTGAGGAGGCCGGATTACGGGCTCAATGGTGTTATTTTATTGGAGGTTACAACGCCGACAAAAGCAAATAACAGTCAATATGGGAGGGATGTAGGCCTCTTCTCCCCGTATGGTGTCTGGATCGTCCGTTCGGTGGGTCTTGGATGTTCCTTCGGCGAGGAGGGGGGGGGGTGTCCCAGAAGGCTCGCAGGGAAGAGAAGCAACATAAAAAGAGGCGATTAGTAACCCTGTCCTTGCACTGGTTTGGCAAGACAGAACCCTTCACCATAATAGAGGAGCCCGTAGGGGTGCAGCGTCTGTAAAGAGGAAGTTGGTCTACAGTGCAATAACAGGAAAAAAGGGGGGGGAGAAGAAAAGGGCAGTGTCAGCGAGGACGAAACAATCCTCCAATGTGTGGGTGCTATACCACTTCCTGAGACGTGTCTGACCTGTTACACTTGGTCAGCACAGAGGCAATATACGACCATCGGGAGGCAACCTTGTTCCTCCAATAGGGCTGTGATATGACGTGAGGGAACAGGGTGGGTGAAGGAGACAGTGGGGGGCACACACACACGCACGCCATGAAAAACACTCGGTGATCCCTTTCCTTAACTTCCCAGTTGGCCCTCCCTATCACTCCCTCCCTGCACTCCCTCCCAAGTCACTTACCGCCTCAGCTGCAGCGTCCTCCGGGGTGTCCACCACTCCTCCGTCCAGGAGTCGATTCCTCCGTCTCCCTCTGGATCCTGAAGGTGGGGGCTCTCCGTGATCTCCTTCCCGTCGCTCGCAAAGCTCTGCTCCCGGTACGACTCCTGCAGCACGGCGTTTTCCTTCTCCTCTCTCTCCTCCTGGCACAACAGCGCGTCTTCCTGGTTCTCTGGCCCTGCCTTAAGGGGGTGTGGCCCCGCCCCTCCGTGTCCGGATTGGTCGGGAGCACTCAGCTGTCCGTGACATCCCTGTAGGCGAGGAGAGGCAGGCGGCGTTAACTCCTGGTTTCCCGGTCCTGGGGTAGTGCTGTGCGTGGTGTTCCAATCGACCCCCTCACATCCCCCTTCCCTAACTTTCTTGCCCGCAAGAAAAAGGTCGAGGGGATGACGTGACAGGTAATCTGCATTGCCCTGTTCCTTCCCCTTTCGATGTAAGGTAATAAACCGGAATGGTTGGAGAGCTAGAAACCACCTCATGATCCTGTCGTTGTGACCCTTGTGACGGGATAACCACTCTAAAGGGGCGTGATCCGTGTAAAGGCTAAACTCCCTTCCTTCTAGGTAGTAGTGGAGAGATTCAATCGCCCACTTGATAGCCAAGGCCTCTTTTTCTATTACCGAGTAGTTTTTTTCTCGGGGGAACAGCTTTCGGCTGATGTATAGTATAGGCCGTTCTTGTCCGTGGGGGTCGGTTTGGGACAGAACAGCGCCTAGCCCTTGTTCTGATGCGTCCGTTTGGAGGATGAAGGGTTTTCTATAATCGGGGCTCAGGAATACGGGTTTGGAGATAAGGGCTTGCTTCAGTGTCTGAAATGCCTGTTGGAGACATGGAGAGGGGCATTGTAGCTCTTTTTCGGTGTTTTTATGTTTTTGTAGGAGATCGGTCAAAGGGGCTGCTGTTCGAGAGAATCCGGGAATAAAACGCCGATAATAGCCCAAGATACCCAGGAAGGCCCTCAGCTCTCTTTTGGTGCGGGGGAAAGGGATGTCCGCTATGGCTGCGATCTTCTCTTTCTGGGGTTTGATGAGCCCTTCCCCCAAGAGATACCCAAGATATTTCACGGACCTAGAGGCCAATCGGCTTTTAGCGGGATTGATAGTAAGGCCACCCTCCCCTAGGGTCCGAACGACCGTGGTTAGGTGGTTCAGATGTTGTTCCCATGTACTGCTGTGAATGACTATGTCATCGATATATGCTGCGGCATATCCGGCACAGGGCCTGAGCAGGGTGTTCATCAGCCTCTGGAATGTGGCAGGAGCCCCGTGCAACCCAAAGGGCAGCACAGTGAACTGATACAACCCTCCAGGGGTCGAGAAGGCGGTTTTGTCTCTATCTGTTTTTGTGAGGGGGACCTGCCAGTATCCTTTGCATAAGTCCAGCGTGCTGATCTATTTTGCCTTGCCCAACCTCTCAACCATCTCGTCCACCCGGGGTAGCGGGTATGTGTCAAACTGTGAGATTTTGTTAACCTCCCTGAAATCTATACAAAATCTAATGGAGCCATCGGGCTTTGGAACCAACACGATGGGTGAGTTCCATTCACTTTTAGATGGCTCTATAACACCCATCCGAAGCATTTGCTGTACTTCTTGTTCCACAGCCTGCCGACGGGACTCGGGAAGGCGATACGGACGTAGTTTTACCCGCTTCCCAGGCTGCGTGATGATTGCATGTTCAATCAGGCTGGTTCTCCCTGGGGAGGTGGAAAACACCGCCTGAAGAGGCCTCAGACAGGCGTCCAGGGTGTTTCGCTGTTCGTCAGTCAACTCGGGATCCATGCTTTGGAGGTATAAGGCTGGGGAACTCGAGGTCAGGGCCACAGGGATGGGTACGTCCCCGTCCCACTGTTTCAGAAGGTTTATGTGGAAGATCTGCATGTTATTTTTCTTTCTGGGGTCCATTTCGAGGCGATAGGTGACCGGTGTCACTATCTCAACAACCCGAAAGGGACCCTGCCACTGGCCCAACAACTTGTGGTCGGAGGTGGGCATCATGAGAAGGACGTGGTCGCCTACTTTCAGGGCACGTGCTTGGGTTGTTTTGTCGTATTGTCGTTTTTGCCTCTCCTGTGCGTTTTCTAGATGGGTTCTACATATACTCCGTATATCCTGAAGGTGAGTCTTCAGGGCCATGACATATTCAGGGAGAGGTTTGGTCCCTTCGGGTCTTTCTTCCCACTCTTCCCTGGCCATGTCGAGAAGGGTGCGGGGTTGCCGCCCATACAATAACTCAAAGGGTGAGTATCCGGTGCTGCTCTGGGGTTTGCACCGTATAGCAAACAATGCAAGGGGTAACATGTCCTCCCATCGGCGGGTCTCCAGATCTAACATTTTTTTCAGGGTGGTTTTAAAAGTAGTGTTGTACCGATCTACTAGCCCGTCTGTTTGGGGGTGTTATGCCGCCGTACGGATCTGTTTTATTTTCAGGTGGGAGCAAACCTGTTTCATGAGTTGGGAGATGAAGGGTGTGCCCTGATCGGTTATCACTTCCCTAGGGAACCCCACCCGGGAGAAGACGTTCACCATGGCCTTGGCTATCTGCTGGGCATTGGGATGACGAAGGGCCACTGCTTCGGGAAACCGGGTGGCGTAGTCTACTATCACCAACACATATCTGCATCCACTACGGGAGGGGAGTAAGGGACCGATAATATCCATCCCAACACGAGAGAAAGGCTCGTCAATGATAGGTAGGGGATGTAAGGGGACCTTGGGAGGTCGGTACCGGCTGTTCTTTTGGCAAATGGGGCACTTTTTACAATATTGACGAACCTGTTGGTATATGCCTGGCCAGAAGAACTTCCCTAAGATGTCTTTTCCTCTCCAAAGTGTCCCCCTAATAAGTGACTATGTGCTAGGAACATCACTTTCTCCCTATAAGGCTGGGGTACAAGTAGCTGGAGTGGAAGGTTCTTACCCCCTTTTCTATAGATCAGTCCTCCCTTGATAAGGAACTGGGGACCTACTTGGGTAGGATTCTCGGCGTCTGTAGCCTGGTTCCAAGCTTCTCTTAACGTTGGGTCATCCCTCTGGGCAGCGAAGAAACCCCTGTCGTACTACCAAAGGGGGTCTTCGTTGATTTGGGTCAAGGCAACCCTAGTCCAGTTCCGTTTCTCCTTTTTCTTCTGGTTTCTGCTTTTCGGGATTTTACCTGACGGGTGGTCCAGGACAGGTTCCTGGGAAAAAGGAGCGGATTGGCACCAGTCGTCTCTATCTATATCTTGCTCCGGTACTACAGCGGACAGGTGGGGATAGTCGGAGCCTAGGACCAACGGCTCGGGCAAGCGAGGTACCAACCCTACTCGCAGGGACACGGGTTGATAGGAGGGCCCATGTTGTATCCGTACGTCGGTAGTGGGATATCGTTTATTGTCACCATGGACGCATTGGATATTGACCTCTCCTGTGGTTTGGGTGACTCCTCCAGGTATAGCAGATGGTTGCATCACGCTTTGTAAGCAACCCGTGTCCATCAGAGCCCTTCTGTTTTCCCCGTTCACCCTGACGGTTCTATGGTAGCGGGGTTTCTTTCCCATGGGGTTGCAATAGTATGACCGGGTGAGTCCAACCTCCATCGGTTCCTCCTTCTGAGGACACATCCGGGCAATGTGGCCATAGACACCACAGGCGAAGCACTGAGGTCCGGGATGGGGTGTGGGTGGTCGGGGAGAAGGGGTTGTGAGGTGTGGTATGACAGTCACCGTCTCCGGGCGATGGGGTGGAGGGGGCCTGTTGGCTCGTGACAGACCCCCACCTTCTGGCTTCCAATGGGGCTCTTCCCTACTGCGCTGTGACTCCTGGGCTCTGTGGAAGGCGCCCGCTATCTCAACGGCTCTCTCAAATGTCAATTGGGTATGCTGCCGAACCCACTTTTGTGCGGCGGGATATAAGGAGGAGAGGAACTGCTCCAAATAAATCTTTTCCAGTATGTCCTCTTTGGTGGATGTAGGGGCTTCAACCACCGGTTTGTCAGGTCCCGGATACGGTAGGAGAGAGCGCGTGGCGTTTCTTGGGGACCCTCCTTAATCTGGCCTAAGCGGATTCTATAAGTCTCTTCGTCCAATCCTAACCTCTCCAGTATGTCTCTTTTTACACCCAGATACGGGGTAAGGCCCAAGGGGTTTGCCTCCTGATATGCTGCCTGCATATCGCCCGTTAAAAGGGGTCCTAAGTACTGTCCCCATTTGTCCTCTGTCCACCCTGCGGTCCGGGCCATGCGCTCAAAGTTAGCAAAGAAAAAGTCGGGGTCCTCCCCACTGACGTATTTCTGTAGGACCATCGATGGTAATGGGGCAACACCTCTCTGTTGCCCCAGGGTGTCAGCCAGCCGACCGAACATGGTTTCCTGGGCTTGATTCTGCTCTGTCAGGGTTTTATGCAATTTTTCCCGATCCTCCTCAGCAATGGCCAGGAACTTCTCCATGGCCCGGCCCAGCTTTTCCTGCCCCTCAGCCATTTTCTGCATCGCGGCCTCCATCTTCCCGGATCCCACTTCTGACACCAGGTGTGAGAGGGACGGGCGGAAGAAGAAGCGAGGAGGCCAGATTACGGGCTCAATGGTGTTATTTTATTGGAGGTTACAACGCCGACAAAAGCAAATAACAGTCAATATGGGAGGGATGTAGGCCTCTTCTCCCCGTATGGTGTCTGGATCGTCCGTTCGGTGGGTCTTGGATGTTCCTTCGGCGAGGAGGGGGGGTGTCCCAGAAGGCTCGCAGGGAAGAGAAGCAACATAAAAAGAGGCGATTAGTAACCCTGTCCTTGCACTGGTTTGGCAAGACAGAACCCTTCACCGTAATAGAGGAGCCCGTAGGGGTGCAGCGTCTGTAAAGAGGAAGTTGGTCTACAGTGCAATAACAGAAAAAGGGAGGGGGGAGAAGAAAAGGGCGGTGTCAGCGAGGACGAAACAATCCTCCAATGTGTGGGTGCTATACCACTTCCTGAGACGTGTCTGACCTGTTACACACGGTCAGCACAGAGGCAATATACGACCATCGGGAGGCAACCTTGTTCCTCCAATAGGGCTGTGATATGACGTGAGGGAACAGGGTGGGTGAAGGAGACAGTGGGGGGCACACACACACGCACGCCGTGAAAAACACTCGGTGATCCCTTTCCTTAACTTCCCAGTTGGCCCTCCCTATCACTCCCTCCCTGGTCACTTACCGCCTCAGCCGCAGCTCTCCGGAGCTGCGGCGGCTCTCCAGCGTCCTCCGGGGTGTCCACCACTCGTCCGTCCAGGAGTCGAGTCCTCCGTCTCCCTCTGGATCCTGAAGGTGGGGGCTCTCCGTGATCTCCTTCCCGTCGCTCGCAAAGCTCTGCTCCCGGTACGACTCCTGCAGCACGGCGTTTTCCTTCTCCTCTCTCTCCTCCTGGCACAACAGCGCGTCTTCCTGGTTCTCTGGCCCTGCCTTTAGGGTGTGTGGCCCCGCCCCTCCGTGTCCGGATTGGTCGGGAGCGCTCAGCTGTCCGTGACATCCCTGTAGGCGAGGAGAGGCAGGCGGCGTTAACTCCTGGTTTCCCCGCCCTGGGGTAGTGCTGTGCGTGGTGTTCCAATCGACCCCCTCACAGGGGGGTTGGTCGCAGGTCCTGTGGCCAACACCAGACTGTGCTTAACTGAAGGACCTGCACAGTGTGGGATTGGCTGCCTTTATGGCTGTTGACCATTCACTTAAAATAACCAAGGCCTGAAGGTGCTAAAGATCATACTACATGCAGCCTTCATACTGTGGTGAAAACTTTACAGATAGTCCATCTTCTGACACTAAACAAGCAAATGTACATAGGTTAGTTCCTGGTGCACACAGTCTTCTGTTAAGTAGAAATTGTCATGCTGCCATTAGCTGGAGACAGGCTGTACAAAATTAGGTAGACATGTAATATGGTAGTTACCCAAGACTAAGTAAACTATAAAACAAACTAACACACTCATTGGATGATGTCATCAATGATGTAATTTGAGATGTCATAATTGATGTCATAGAACACGTCATCAGTTATGTAGTATGTGAGGTGCATGGCGGGGGAGCAAGTTATAGTTAGCAGTGCTAACTAGAACTGGTGAATTTCTGTATTTTGTTTTTTAGTTCAAAATGTTAATGTTGTCACAAAAAAAAAAAAATAACAGGTTTTTGTATCACACCTAACTTTACATTTACATGTTACTTTAACTTTTGGTTTTTCCAGTGATATATATATATATATATATATATATATTAGCCAGTAGGTAGTTATAGTTAAGACCATGTTTCCATAGGAAAAGGGTTTTTGACTTGCCTATATCTTTGGCACCGGTTAATGAATCTTCACAAATTTTACCCGAAAAGTGCAGCTGTGACTTTTTTGAGCATGGAAAGTATCGAGGTGATCCGTCAAGCAGGGTACAAGAAAAAGGAGGGGTCAAAAAACGTGTGTTTCCTATGTTAATTCCCATAGGAATTTTAGACATGACTACAGTCTGAACCGCTGAATGGAATTACACCAAATTTGGCAAAAATGTAGCTCTTGGTCCAGAAAGTGACCTTTTCATGAACTGTGTAAATCCGTTCAGTTGTTTTGGAGATATTAAAGGAAATTCACATTTGTATATATATGGATGCGACGGTTCCGCAAACTTTCCGGATTTCGTGCTGAGATCTGATTGGCTCCCAACACTTCAGTCAGGAAGTGTTTGCAGCCAACTTGGGACTCTGCTTCAACTGACCGGGCACCTTAGGTTAGGCTGGGAGCGGGTCGCGATCACCTCGCTTGCAGTGGGCCTCCTTTGAGCAGTGTTTCAACCCAGAGGGCGATAACACCCAGGTGGCGCTTGGGGTGTAGAGATGATGTGGCCCTGGTCACAGAGTGCAGTCCCTGCCCTCACCTACATGTGGTACAAGTGGGGGGCCCATTGACTAGTAGGTCCTCCCCAGGGTGACAGGTGTGGGGTTCCCCACTGAGGTAGTTGGCCATGGTCCAACTGGTATGAAGGTGGAGTGAGATTACCACTCACCACCCTGAGGAAGCTGGTGGAGTGCCAGGGGACCCTAATTTTGGAGACCTAATTTGCTCTGCCACATGGGTCTCCCCTGCTGGCAGTGCTTGGTCTGACAACACCCTATTGATGGGCAGAAAGCTTGACTTGGTGTGTGTTCTCTCCCGCAGTTGAGGCAGAGCAGCGGGGTGAGGCTACTATTGGGGGGTGCTGGTGGCCTTGAGGTTGCAGGACGGTCATCTTTCCAGCCCACTTCACATTTTGGGGCGACCGGAGTGGGTATCAAGTTGCTGGAGGATTTCTAGCAACTGGGTGGCTATTTGGGAGTTGTGTGCTGTGTTGTCCTGTTCTCCTAAGATAGGGAAGGCCAGACCCAAGAGACAACAACAGAGGAATACTACTATGCAATATACTGCATCTCATCAGGCACACTTGTTCACATCACCCATCTGCACTGGAGCCCTCGCCGGAGCATCAGGAAGAACCCTCTCGAGCTGCACTCTTGGAGGCAATACAGGGGTCAAGTGCGGCCCTGGAGGGGCAGATTGTGGGGGTGTCAAGAGAGGTTAACCTGCTGAGGGCAGACCTCCGCAAAGTAGCGGACAAGGTCGAGAATGCTGAAACCAACATTACTACCCTGCAGACTGAGGTGCATCAACTTAAAAAACAGGTTGGTCAGTTGCAAACTGTCTCCAATATCCTAGAACACAGAGTCGAGGATGCTGAGGGGTGTTCACGAAGGAATAATGTGCGTCTGCTGGGCTTCCCTGAATGGGTGGAGGGTCAATCTGCTGAGCGCTTCCTAGACCATTGGGTGAGACATGTATTATGCTCCAAAGACTTGTCTGACTTTTTTCATTATTGAAAGAGCACATAGGGCTTTGGTACCAGTCCCGCCACTGGGCACTCCTCCAAGAGCGTTTATTTCTAGAATTTTGAAATATAGGGACAGAGACGCAATCCTGGGAATGGCTATGGAAGCACCCATCCCACGTTTTGAAAATTGCAATATAGCAATATACCCTGATTACACCCAGAAGGTGCAGGAAAACAGCAAGTCTTTCCTGGAGGTGAAAAGGAAATACGTAACAAACCTCTGGTACATGTTTTTATATCCAGCCAAATTCAGCGTCATTGCTTTGGGGAAGTCCCAATTCTTCGAACGGCAGGAGGATGTTTGGTCCTGGCTGGGCAGGTCAGATGCTCTCCCTTCTCGCATGCCGAGTGACTCTGATCCCTTTCATGCCCGGGGTGACCGTGGAATGTGCGAGCTTCTTCGCCAACGGGGCGGTTCTAGGTCACCAGTGGGAGGCACTGGCCGTATTGTGGTCTGTGATGATGGCACGATGGCTGCTACCGAACCAGCTCCCCAGCAGATACCAGAGACACTGCTGAGCGGGGTTGCACCGGACAACAGGACACTGGGGGCACAGTCCCAAAACAGTGACATTATACACAATATGATTCCACCTTGAGGGGTCGGAGTGGAACACTACTTTCTTCTCTCCTTTCTCACTGAGAGTGTGGGGCTGTCTAGCCGATTGTCTTCGATCATTGTGGGGGTTGCTGTAAGAATAGTTGTCCCCATTGGGAGTACCCATTGAGGTGATAGTGGATATTGTTTTCTTGTCTAAAGTTTGGGATGCAGGTGTAGTTTACCTTCTGTACCCGTTACGTATCCCCCCTGTGTCCTACTTCTTCTGATGTGGTCATTATCCTAGGGGGGTGAGGGGTTTGCACTTGTATGTTTGCCGCCTTTCAATTAGATTAGGAATTTTGGTGTGTGATTGGCTTGTGTTCTGGCATAAGAGGGGAATGTGATTTTTGGGCTGAAGTGGGGAGAGCTCCGTTGCTTAGGGTGGGGTTTGTTTATTGTAGGATGGGGTTGTGATGAGGAGTGTCCAGATGCATTGATTACTGTGGACCTGTATGTGCTGTTGGTTAGTACTTAAATGTCCACTGTGGGGGGGTATGTTGGATTTGGGTTCTCTTGGGGTTTTATGTTGGAGTTATTGCCATTATGTCACAGGAGGGATGTTGAGACTTGTCCAGCATGTGCTAAATTTACAATGTGTGCTGCATGAACGTTTAAGCTCCTTACCTAGAACGTGCGGGGGCTAGGTTCTGATAAAAAAAAAGATAAAGGGTGCACTCCTTCCTTAAGAGATCCAAAGTGGGTATTGCATGTTTGCAGGAGAAGTGGCAAAGTTAGGCAAAAAGTGGAGGTGCCAGGTGTTCAATGCTAATTATTCCACCTTCTCCTGTGGGGTATTCACCTGGATAGCTCCAGGGGTTTGCTTTGCCCCGAAATAGATACATGAATACATATGGGCCCAATGAAGACGACAAGGCCTTCTACATGAAGGTGCGGGCCATTATCTCTCTAGTGCTCAACACATGGGTACTGTGGGCGAGGGATTTTAATTGCGTGGTTGATGGGCCGCTAGATAGACATCCACCGCACCAGAACACTAAACCTAAAATGACTGTGTAATCAGGGAATCCTTAGAACATCTGGCTCTCCAGACATCACCATCCTTCGTCCATTGACTACACTTGTTATTCTCCAACGCACGTTACTTATAACAGGCTTGACCGTATTCTTATGACAGCCTCGCTGGGCTCGGACGTTATAGAGGTATTGCATCTCTCTTGCTACTTATCAGACCATGCTCCTGTTTAATGTGAGTTTGCCAGGGGGATGGGAAGTCCGATGGACTCCAGGGAGTTGGAGGCTATCTCCTGAAGTCTTGCAGGGCCTCTGAAGGTAGTGGAATACTGGCTGGGGCATTGGGAGACTTCTTTGAGCTAAATGAGTCTATGACCCAATCATGGGCAACTGAATGGGAGGCCTTGAAGGCGGTGGTCAGGGAACGTTATATTGGCTTATTGTGTGGGGAGTGGGGTACCCTACAGTCCGAGCTCCTCCAGAGGAAGAAGAACTGGCACAGGCTCAGCAAGTAATACCAAATGGGTGGGAGGAGTTGTGACTCCTGCAATTGGTCTCAGAGGTTTGGGATAAGTTGCAGCAGTATAGGTCTAAATCGTATTGCCAACTTCTCCATAGGGAGGGGGACAGAACCGGGCACCTCCTCGCCTGGATTCCTCGGAGGGAGACTCCTCACCCTATCATCTTACACCTTCGTTCTCCTCAGGGCCATGAGGTTTATACACAAGGGGGTATAGTTGACACCTTTAAAACACATTTAGAACAGGTATATTGGGACCCTACCCCGTCCACGAGGGTACCTGTTGAAACTTTTCTAGCCTCTTTGCTGCTAGGGCGGCTGGGAGATCTGAATGCTTGTGACTTGGATGCAGCCCTCACTCTGAAGGAAGTTCTTACTGTCTTAGGGCAACTACCAGGGGCAAGGCATCGGGATGTGATGGATTTCCTGCTGAGTTTTACCAGACCTTCGCGTCGGTCCTTACCCAACATCTGTTAGAGGTGTACTTAGAGGCTAGGGAGAGGGGACTGCTTCCACTGTCTATGAGAGAGGGCTACATTACTATGCTGCTGAAGCCCAGAGCGTACCCATCGGATCCCTCGGCCTATAGGCAACTCACTTTGATTAATACAGACAATAAAATAGTTTGTAAAGTGCTTGTCCTCAGACTGCGCCCAGTTATCACTCGCCTAATACACGAGGACCAATGCGGATTCATACCTGGCTGCAGTACCTCCATGAATCTGCGGCACTTGATGCAAGTTTTATATGAGATGGAGGATAGTGTTGAAGAATTAGCATTGGTATCAATAGATATAGATAAGGCGTTCGATACACTTAAATGGCATTATCTTATGCAGGTGTTGGAGGCTAGGGTTCAGAACCCACTTTTGTTCTTGGGTACACTTGCTGTACACGCAGCCCACAGCCAGGGTGAGGGATGGCTTTGCTCTAACCTGTGGGGGGTGGGAAGGGTCATGTGTCAGGATTGTCCGTTGTTCCCCCTCCTCTTTGCAATTGGGCTGCAGCCCCTAGGAGTTCAGTTCCGGCAGAGTATGGCCTAATGGGGTTTAGGGTGGAAGGCATTACCCACTTGTGTCACAATATATCTCTCGTCCCCTCCGCGTTCTCTACCCATCCTGTTGTTGTACTTAATTGCATTTGGGTAACTATCTGATCTTCGCCACAATAATGGAAAGTCTCTAGTTTTTCCATTAGGGTCTTTGGCTGCTTGTGGAGGGGGGAATTGCTTCCGGTGCCCAGTCACTGGGAATCATTCAGGTACCTGGGAATGGTTGTAGCTCATACACCACAAAGGGGTAAGCAACAACGCAGAGAGGGTCATTGAGGGCCTTTGCTCGTTAGTGCATATTTGGAATTCCCTGCCGTTCTCTCTCATGGGTCGTGTGGCTGTCGCGAAGAAGGTGTTTTTGCCTTGTTTCCTCTACATTATTCAGCATTTATTGAACTTTTTGCCCGGGCTGTATTTCATTGGTCACACTCTCTCCTGATGTGGCTGATCTGGGCGAGGAGACGGAGTAGTGTGGCTAGGACCTGCATGTCTCTACCATTGGAAAAGGGAGGCACATCAGTGCCTAATATAGAGCAATACTATTTGTTTGCCCAAATACAACATGCATAATTGGTTAGTTGAAAATGGCACCTGGGAGAAGTCACTTTTGGCGGGTGTGGGAGGCACTCTTCCCTACCTTAGCTTCTGATGTTGGGAGGCAGGGACGTGGAATATGTCCCATATTTAGTCAGACATACTGCATCATTATCAGTAAAGCATGCACACAACTATACGGACCATCATTAGGATTCTCTCCTTGATATGGTCTGAGATGGCCAATGATTCAGTTAAGCATCATAAGGTATGGGGGAGGGACGGTCCCTGTAGTCACACATTCATCAAGGGACTACATCGGTAAGCACACATACTTCGTTCCGCACAACCCTGCATGCTTTATTGAATTGTGTACGAGCGCATGTGTGATTGGGTGGAATTAGCAAACACACCACATAGGGATTAAATAACACTAGACGGGTCTTGAAGCAAGCTGATTAACCCACTGGGCACCTAGCGGCTGAAACATGTTGAGCCAGATGTCTAGGGCCATCATACCCTTTCGACATCCCACAGTTTTTAACCTTGCATAAGGACCCTTTTAATAAATATGGACTAGGATCCAGCAGACAATTTTAATCCACTTTTAATCCCTAGGCTGTAGTTTAAGTGCTCGGTTTACAAACGCATTGAGCTCACCCACTCACACTAGGTGAGGAGGGTGTGGGCCCGATGATGAAGCAGGCCACAGGTCGGACCCATGGGTGAGGGCCCAACATAGATATCCTACAGCTATGCGGATCACACCAATTTACCAGGGTGTAGATCTCATATACTCGTGAGATATACTATGGGCCACGCAACTACCTCGTAAAATAACGAGATTTAAGGAAGACAGGTTAACCCTCCGTAGTGTAGTTACTGTAGATAGTTTGGGAGGCTGAGGGTCTGACCTTATCATAGCTTCTCACTCCTTCGTAGTGTGGTTCCCCATCAGAATACAGTCAGCTGCACATAAGTCCTCTTTGGATCCTAGAAGAGGTTTTTTTTCTCCCTCCATTTCACTCTCAGTTAGCCATTTACACCAAGCTCACATTCACTATTTGGCATTGAAGCCTGTTATCCTCATTCAATGCTCTCTTCTTTCTCCATGTTTTATCAGGCCATGTCAGGGAATAAGTGAATGCTTAATTGCTAAACATCAATGTTCCCTTATTCATGGAAGGGGATTCTTTCCTTGTTCTTTACATCGGTAACCCTCTCTCAGTCTTATTCTGTGAGATAGAACTTTGAGACAAGAAAAGCAAACTCTGGAGATGGGCTCATCGTTGACATTCAAATCCAGGCGAATGGCAATACACTGGGCAACCAAAAATACTATGCCATCTATCTTCACAACTATGCGTCGCACTTAGGGCCAGATGTACGACCATTCAGTTTAGCGAGTCGTAAATTGCGCAGAATTGCGACTCGCAATTTGCGACTCGCTAAACTGAAAGTACAACAGTGTCTCAGACACTGTTTGCGATTCTCAATGGGGTTGCAAATTGCATGCCTCATCAATATTCATGAGGCAAGCGCTATTTGCGACCCCATCCGGAATGGCTAGCACTCACAGGGATAGTGGCCTGCTGGGGTCAGCAGACCACCATTTCTGTGACTGCTTTTTCAATAAAGCAGTTTTTCTTTTTTTTTTTTTAAATGCAGCCCGTTTTCCTTAAAGGAAAACGGGCTGCATTTAAAAAAGAAAAAAGAAACTTTTCAGTTTCATTTTTTAAGGGCAGGCACTGGTCCCTGGGACCACTGCCTGCTCTTAAAAATATTTTCGCACCCATTCACAAAGGGAAGGGGTCCCTGGGGACCCCTTCCCGTTTTGCAGTGGTTTACCACCTACTTGAAGTAGGTCGTAAACTGCGATTGTTTTGCGACTGCAAATGCAGTCGCAAAACAATCATACATTGGTGTTAGACTCGCTATTAGGAAGGGACGCCCTTGGCACGCCCCTTCCTAATACCGAGTCGCAAACCATATTTTGCAAGTCGCTAATAAGTTAGCGATTTGCAAAATATGGTTTGTGCATGGGGCAGACTAATTTTGCGGTCGCAAACGGGGCGAATTCCCGTTTGCGACCGCAAGAAATCGGTCGTACATCTGCCCCCAGACCCTTAGCTGACTGATTGCTACTTGTCAAATTTCACAAGCATTTATTTTGGGAACAATCCATTCTCCTTTAGGAGGGAGTCAAACATCTTATTCAATTTGTCCACAAAAACACGTTTTAAACGTTTTCATTTGTCAAACTCCATCAAGGTGTTGTCAACGGCTTTGATTTTCTCCTCAAGATGAGCAACTGGGTCGTTTAATTTGTCATATCTATTTTGAAGCTTAAGAACAGAGGCTTCTATTTAGTCCAGTACCTTAAGGATAAGGTTCCAAACCAGGGATGAGGCCCTATAGAAAGCCTGGTATTCATCTCTCTTACTACTTTCAATTTCTCTGTATAAAAAATAATTTTCATCTGGGTGGCCTATTCATGCTCTCTTCCAAATGCCCACAAGATGGGGGCTCTGTAGGTATCCCATCCACCCGTACAAATGGCTGTCTCACACCTAGCTAAAGCCTCATTAGTCTTCCTCATAGAGGATTTGTGGTGACAATGCAACCCAGAGCTGAGGCAGGTGATCCCATTAGCTTACCCTCTCTTTGGGACTTAGACCAGATGAACAGAAACCTATAAAAAACAGGAGCAACTTATTCCATGTTCCCACGTTGACATAATGGACAGAATGATGAGCACAGGCCTCGCAACGACCAGGACTCATCTCTTTCTCATAACCACAACTCTCGTATCACCACTTTAAATCCAGATATGGAGGTGAATGGGATCATTCTGTGCCCCTATGCAAGACAATTGTACTGCTACATCCACAATCTCCCCTTGTAAGCAGTACTTGGAGACTAAGGGTTAATTTTCTCTTTGTTCTCCTTTCAGCAATTGGTTGGAACTGTTTACCAAGTTTCTACATAGTGAGAGATCCCACATTAGCTATGATTGTAGAATCAATGCTGAGTTTCTTAAAAAGAACCACTAACCCTTGTTATGAGGGAAAGTAACACAATCACCTCCAGAGGAAATATTCCAATTATTGTGTTGATGTGAGATAAGAGCGGCATGCTCCCTGAGAAACTTTAGTAGAGAGAATGTAGGTCTTAAGGTGGATAAAAGAGAAGTAGTCCCCCTATAAATTTAGTACCAAGCAAAGAAATGAAGAAAGGTATATTAATTCTAGGACTGGATTGAACATTGTAAAAGGATAGCCATTTACTAATACCACCAAGTCTACATGCTCACCTCCTAAATAAACCTATATTTCCTCATCTAAGGGTACATTTTGGTCATCTGCATTCAGCTCTGAATGCTTGGTCCCTTTCAGGTCTGGACAAACAAATATATTTAAAGGAGAGGGAGTATGAACTATCAAGCCGCTGGGAATGTTGTGATAACGGCACATATCACCTTTCTATTTCTGACCATGGGGCACCTGTGAGGCATTCACGCCAGCAATCATGAGGAAAGCACAGTCATCATTTTTTGTATCTCAAGAGACAGACAAATCAAAGAATCAAGAATTTCTGAACATTGTCACAGCTGTATGGCTAATACTGGAATAATATTCCCATTCGTCCCACATATCCTCACCTCTTATCTACTCAACATCAAGTTATTTATATAATTTCTACAGCGTTTTCACACAAATAGATTTATAGAATTCATCTGAGATGATATGATGGTTGTATGACCAATTGAAACTGAATACAAATAAGAAAGGAGGAAATAAGAGATCAGAATAACATAACCAAGGTGAAAGAGTGGAGTGAAAGCAGCAATCCTTGACTAATGCATGAAAATTCGAAATCAATTTATGATCAAGTCTCACTCTACTCCTCAAAATGTAGAAGGGAAATAAACATGGTCCTTCCTCTTCCTTCCAAATATAAGGGTGCGGTGTTCTACCTTGAAAATAATGTGCGTACACCGTTTGCATTCTAATGTGTGATCCTACAGAACCTACACAGTTTAATTACGGATTGTAGTGGCTTCCACGCTAGAGAGACACAAAATAGCATGAGTTGAAAGATTCTAGGTTCTTCTCTCCACAACACCTAATACTGCGCACAGAGATCTCCAGGCTTCAGATTTACCTAGGTTCTCCCCAATTCTCAATGCTACTTATTAACAGGTGTTTTAATGTTTTGATTAATGGAATTGTCTTCAAGATTTTAAATATTATACAGGAGCAGTAGAACAGGAACATACTGTTCAAACTGGACACTGCAGAGGTAGAGCAACTGGATTGGAGCCTGGGTTTGTGGCACATAAAAAGAGGACTGGATAACTAAAAGCTAAAGCATGAGGAACACCCAGAAGCGAAAGAACCCGACAGCTCTGATGAGAAAACTGGAAGACCACTTATATAGTCATAATGCTGCAAAAGCCTGATGGAAACAGAAAAGATAAAAGCAGCAGTGATGGGTTTAATTTGAGCCTATCTAGAAAAGGCTCCCCACCACTACAGCAGTATGGGGAAGAAGCAATCACCTTTGGAAATTACACTTAGCAAATGACTACTGTCCAAAGGGCGCTCCTTACACTGCCACAGACCCCAGGCAGGCACCAACCCCCGACTACCTTTCTGGTGCAAAGCAGCAAAAAGGAACATGTAGACAAGCCACCAGTGATTCTGGTCTAACTGCACAAGAGTTCCACCTGTCAGCACAGACACTGTATAAGGCGGCACATAATCCACAAACAGCGTGCATGTCCTTTAAAGGTGCACATAAGTGCGCAATAAAAGTGGATGGGTGCCGGACCTGTCCGCATTGAGTTTTAAAGGGTGTCTAGATACCCTTAGACATGTGAGAATGAAAAATTAAATCATTAGAGTCTAACAAAGACTTCTGAAGTGCAACTTTGTCCACAACCCCTCCCTGGGCAAGAACCATGTTGAACCACACTGTTTGTACATCTAGTCCTGCAGCAATCGGTAATCCTTCACACTGGCTCATGCGCTCGTATATAATAGCAATGGATACTAGCAGGCCCAAAACGCAACATTTTAGTCAAAATGTTTCCAGTACTCCTGACACTAGATAGGAACAAACAGTAAACAAAAACATGATGAAGATACATTGAAAAAATGAAATAACTTGTGTGTCTGCTACACCAGAGGAAACTCTAATAATATAAGTCACGATTTGCACATAGTGTACATCAATTTCAAGGAAACTATGCATTAACAAGTAAAGAATATACCAGTTCTCAAAATTATGAACATCTCCTTGTACTCATGGGCCAAAACCAGTTGATTTTGTGATCAGCTAGCACTGATGAAAGTCTTGTGTAGGATACTGTGGAGCAACAACTCCATGTTAACCTTCCTATACACTGAGCTTAACATCTGAAGTTTTGAAAATATTACAATCTCTCTAACAGTATCAGTCTCAATGGCATCCCTCCTTCTGATAAACTCTGTAAAAACATGGCCATGGGACCTGTGCATTGCAGAAGGTCCATCAGGTAATTAGATGAGTATAATTTTCCGTCAAGCCAATTTGCTGGATCCATGAAGACGTTCTGAAAATTCCGGCCAACCTCAACTGATTATTACCTGTATGATCAGGACATCAATGTTGCATTTAAATATAATAGTGTTCTCTGTTCTGCTATCTTGAAAATGTAGTTCGTCTAGGGCACTTTATTAGGGATTTCAAGGAAATAAAACTTGCACAGGTATCCGAGAAACACTGCTGGCCTGTTAATCCTTCCAGAGGAAGCCACACTCCCTCCTGATAAGAGCGCCTTCTCTGATCCCAATGGATGCTGAAGCATATAACCTTTACAAACACTAATTCATACAAGTAACCGCATCTTTGCTCAGTACTGATTTTTGCACCACTAGTAAGTTACACACAAATTGGTACCTCGTATTTCTTGCTAAATCAATAAACACAGCATATCACGCAATTCTTTCCAACTGTACCTATTTTAAGACACATCAACCAACTATACTTCTACGGCGAATCATCAATGGTGCTAAACACGCCGACTCACCAATACTCTTACTGTGCGCTCTGACTGTTCCCTGAAAGGGGTTATTGTACGGCTACAAAATGGCATCAGTGCAGTCACACCAATGCTCATCTTGATTTGAGCCCAAAACACATAAATGCTACAAAATTTACTAGGAGGCTGCGATAGGTATGAAACATTTCTGGTAAATCTGCAAGATGCACCAGGGCTACTAAGCCTCACTTAATTTAGAACATGAGTTTTAATGCTCAGCGATTTGCACCTGTATGAGAATTTTAATTGATTTCATATCTAAAACAGAAAGCAGATGTGTTGATAGTCAGCTCTTAAGTGCAAGTTGCAACAATGCTACAAGTATTCCTTTACCAATCACAAATCGCAAAAATCCTACTTCAACTGGATGCTGTGAACTCTGACCTGTGCTTTTTAGACACTTCTCGCTCTATTGTTCAAGAAAAGTAAGTGTCAGAAACTCGAGGGGGGTCTTGCTATGAAAAACATGAAGTTACACAGGTAAGGGTGCTGGTACTGTTATAACATCATGCTAACAACTAAAACTGGATAAGTACCTGAAAACCAAGAATTTCCTTTGTTCCACTTAGTCCTTCACAAAATTTGCCTCACACATTCTTCGTGCAAGGTTGTGAATGGTGTTGCAGTCTGTGGATGCCCATTTCTTATCTTTTAGAGCTTCCTCCCAATCCATAATCCTTTCAAGTCGGCGTTCTATCAAAAAGCGGTGGATGAAGTGCCTTGATCCTTTATAATGCAAATAACAGTTGCATTTGTGCCCTTCCACTCCAAGGGCTCCGGTTCCAAACCGATGCTTAAAGAATGAATTCCCATTTTCACATGGCAAACTCAACAGGCGCACAAACAAAAGGACAGTTAGGCAGAATGGAAGATCCTATTCTTCGTCTGGGGACAAACACAAGGACCGTAAGGTGGGGACAGATCCTTTCCTGGATCTGGCGATCACTGTAGTCTCTTAATTCCTGGAACGCTTAAAGAGGTTTCTCCTCTCAGACCCACGCTCCGGCTGAAGTCCAGACCAATTGCCCGAGAGAAAAGAAAAGCCAGTTATGTTTTCGACTTGACTCTATTACTAGCAATGTCTTCATTATTTATATATGTAGGCACGGGTTCCCAGCAGCTGAAGCCGAATCTATCTTATGAAATATGCATGTAGTCCCCTGCTGAGCCATAATGCCAAACTGTGCTCACAGAACCAGAGGTGTGCAGTTACACACCTCTGACTAAACTGGCGGGACTGCTGAGTGAAACTAGAAAATAGATTAACAACATAAGCAGCCCTGAGGTGTTTTAAAAAGTAACAACGACATCGTTTACCTTTAGCAGGCAGAATAAATGAAACCTTAAGGATAAACAGTGCAAAAGAAGAATGCTATAAGAAATGACCTGGCTCACACATGGTATCTTGAGATTCAAACACTTATAGAGCTCTAGTACAGTAAAAAAAGGTTTACTATGGTTTCGGTGCACGTTTCAGTGTTGACATAATAAGTAAGATAGTACTGTTGCGTGCAGTGAGACTTGGGAGCACAACCAAGCTTGCTGCGACAGAGATCCATTGCATTTCTGGTTTCATGTTACCCAGTGGCACCTCTACAGCTTTCACAGTCCCTGATGGCATGACACAACAATATCAGAAACAGGGTGAAACCTGACATCATTCAAAGCGTTGTTTCTTTTAATACCGCTCTGGCACCTGTGATAAGTTAGCGTGCTAGATGTTGGGCATCAATGCACGCGCCGGAAATGCACGGGCCCCGCGCTCACGCCGGATGGCGGAGTGCGGATATAAATAAAAATGGGCGGGGCTGGAGGGGAGTCCGCTAGCAATCACAACACGAGTGTGTGTGTCTCCTCATTGCTCGCGCTCGCACCCGCAACGCGCTAGCGCGAAGTCAGGTCCCGGCAGGGGATCATAACACTGGCGATGAGGGCGGGGCGAATCACGCTCCAGGACTGATCGAGCGGGAGAGCTGCGCCGGCAGCCCCGCTGAGAGCAATCAAGGTTGACTCCGGATCCGCCCAAGAAGCACGTGTCACGTCAGGCACCACGAGGCAGGCAGGCCTCCCACAGTGGCACAAAAAGCACCACCCAGCAGCCATTCACCAAGGAGAACACACCCCGCATGCGCCGGTGAGTCGCGCAGGACACGTGGTGCACATTCCTGGCCGCTTCACTACGCAGGGGGCCCAGCCACGCGCAACGAACCGCGCTAGGCCGCGCCAAAGCCATACCGCATTAAGGACACTCGCCCAGGCATTTCCAGGACGCCTGTAACGGCGTAGCACCCTCGCTGGGAATCACGCAGGCCACTACTCGCCTACAGCCATGGGAGATGAAGGGGATGCAGCCCAGCCCCCAGTCGGGCCCACACCGCAACACCCTCCAACAAGCATCTTACCGCCATTCAGTGAATCAGCTAACCCCACCACAGCGTCACCACGGTGGCAGACCTGGCTAGCCCGCCTCGACATGACTTCATCGCCACCAGGGAAACGGATGGCGCTGTCAAACGGTCCTTGTTGCTCCACTATGCAGGCGAGGAGATCTACCTACTCTTCAAACACCTCCCCAATACC
The DNA here is from genome assembly GCA_963921515.1 of Calotriton arnoldi. Lineage (NCBI taxonomy): Eukaryota > Metazoa > Chordata > Amphibia > Caudata > Salamandridae > Calotriton > Calotriton arnoldi. Next base: position 2,651,586 of record CAWUFW010000468.1, on the reverse strand, counting down.
CAGCGACTACTCAGCAGCGGTGGCAGCGCTCAATGCGCATTTTGACCCCCAGCTGAAACCGGACTTCGAGCATTTCAAGTTAAGGCAAGCATGACAGAGAGAAGGGGAATCGGTGGACGCCTTCCATGCGAGGCTGAGGGAACTCGCCGGCACTCACCTCGCGGGTGACAAGGCGGCAGAAGAAATCAGGGCCCAACTGATCCTTGGCATCCGCAGCAAGGTCCTACGAGGCCTGATACTGCGACAGCCGAACATACCGATGGCCGACATACTTGTGCTGGCACGGTCTCATGACCTCTCGGCTGCGCGTGCAGAGGAGATGGATCTCGCGCTGGTGCGCAATCCAGAGAAGGGCGCCAACATCAAGACTGAGAGGGCTGACGCCGTCGGGAGGAGAGAGAGGAGCAGCAAACCACGAGCTCGCCCACCCCAGAACACGAAAGGCCAGTGCGGGTACTGTGGGTACGAGGAGCACCCCCCCAGGCCAGGGGAAGACGTGCACCAACTGTGGCATTGCAAACCACTTTGCATCAATATGCCGAAGGAAGGCGCAACGGAAAGAAGGGAAGCGACCCCCGCCAGAGCGAAGGCTGGTCTGCCAACTGTCGAGCGTCTCGCTATCGTCATCGCATAAAAGGAAGAAGAGTGAACAGGACAGATACCAGGCAGAAGACACCTCGTCTGATGACGAAAGAGAGACCTACCTGGTCTCATTCACACAAGCCCTGAAGAGACGGAGGCAACCTCAGCCCGGGTGCTCGGTGCTAATAGCAGGATCAGAGGTCAGTGCAGTTATCGACACAGGCGCATCAGTCACCATCATGGGGTCCAGCAGTATAACAAACTAAGGCCCAAACCTGAACTCCGGCCTTCGAAGACAAAGATCTTCGCATATGGGAGCGAATCACCCCTACTGCTCCGAGGCAAGATGACAGTACCTGTACAGTCTGGGGACGCCGAAATCACAATTTACATCCACGTCATCAACCAAGAGGCAGACACACTCTTGAGTAGCCAGGCAGCAGAGGACTTAGGGCTGGTGACGTTCGCAAGGAGCGTGCAGGCCGACCAGACGAAGGACCTGCTCGACCAATTTGGAGACCTTTTCAAAGGGCTAGGAAGGATACGGAAGGCGCCAATCAAGCTACACATAGACCAGACCGTCAAGCCAACGGCATTGAGGCACAGGAGGATCCCTTTCCACCTCAGACCCATAGTGGAAGAAGAACTGCAAAAACTAGAGGACCTAGGAGTCATAGAGAAGGTGTCAGGGCCCACACCATGGGTGTCCCCCATGGTAAGCGCGAAGTCAGGTCCCGGCAGGGGATCATAACAGCACCCACATGCCTACGGCTTACTCTACTATGTAACCATGTTGGGTAGTCAGAGGACTGAAGAACAGTCTAGGACAGGCATCCACAAAATGGAATGATGAATATATAAAGAAAGTAGAAACAACGCTCCTTAATCGCTATGGGTATCAGACACACCTATCGAAGGATTTTTATTATTTGGGCATTGAATTATTTTATTGCTATTCTTGAAGAAAAGCTTTCCACTTCGCTAGTTTTCAGTTTAAGATCTTCTGCTTGTATAGTCAATAATTCTCCAACAAAACGTAATGTGTGATTGTGTTTTGCACAGAAGCAAAATAGTCGGTGTTCGGATGGCGTCCCATAAGATAGTCCTTTTTCTTAGCCTTATAAAATTTGGAAAGAGTAATGTACGTAAGGTTAACTATTTCAGAAGACATTCTATTTTTAATTCATAAAAAACTAAATGCACTTCCGCAACAAAACGCCCAAACATATTTCTTTTCATACCAAAAGGTGGACAAGAATAACAAATAAACAAATGGAACATGTCCAAGTGTGCCAGAAGCAGAGAAGGCCTGCAGGGAACCACACTGGGAAAATGTTGAGCTCCTACAGGATGGGGACTCTCAGTGGAGAAAAGGATTTTCCCATTGAGGGAAAAAAGCGAAAAGAAAACTGCACTGCGGCACTCATTTATGCTTGTGTGATTGTACAAAATGTATGCTGTGCACAAATATGAATGAGAAAACGTTTTTGAATTTGCACATGTAATCCACACTTTGTGCGTGGCCCATAATACATCTAGACACGGGTTAAATGAGCTAGATGGCTAACAATATATTTGAAGAAAATGCATTTTTATATCTTTTTATATATTTTCAAATGAAGTAAAAAGGTTCACACATCAGTCGCCGACACACATGGTCGTGTATAATCAAATCTGTAACCTCAAGAGTACCAAATAATAGACATACAGCAGTTGGCATACACAAGACTTCGAGAAATACATGATCAAACAATAAATGAGTAAATGCAATTCACACGCGAAAATGTAGTCCGATCCTACCGCGTACATGATTTTCATGGCGTGAGACTGTATACAAAGCATCTCAATTCTGTACATGCCAATCTTAGAAGTCGCTTTCACGTTTGTGGTCTGTCCTCGTTTTGGTTATCTTAATCTCCTCAGCCAGAGTCCATCCTTTAATGTCTCTGTACCAGAATTCCAATTTAATGTCGATCGCTTGCAACTACTGCACAGCAATGGACAAAAAGATGCCATTTTAAGTTGCATCCTCCCAGCCATTGTTTAGCATTTTTGTCATGTCTCTAACTGGCCGCAAGGGCAAGAACCTACTCTGTTAGGTATGGAAGTGATTACGAGTGAATGGGAGATGTCAGAGAACTACATTAACCAGAACTCCTAAAGGAGGAGGGGCATCGCTGAATATCCGGTTGCCCAAGTTCAAGTACCACCAACTGCGAATTGTCCAGTGCTTGACAATTTCGAGTTGGAGCACGGAAGAAAGCGGCGCTGTTCGCTTTCCTCATGGAAACTCTAGATCAGTAAGAAAGAGCCCTTCTTTCAATTCCTCTTCGCTTCTGCACCGGAGTGCAACGAAGAGTGGATACATTGTTGCTATTGTTCTAGCCAGCTGGGAGTAACGCTCGGGCGAGCGTATTCACGGCTTTTCTCTCCAGCGCTGGAGCACGATAAAGAGTTGATACGTTTGTGGCCTTTGAGGAACTTGAAGGCTGGAACGTTCGGGAGAGCGTATCCTGGGTTCTGCGGTCCCGCGCTGGAGCGTGGTAAAGAATAAATACATTTTTTTTATTTTAGAAACCTGGAGGTTTAAACGCTGGGGCAAGCGTTAAACGTGTGCTTCTTTCACACGCTGGAGCGCGACGAGGAAAGGATATAAGACTCTTGAGGGACAAGCACAGAGTGCAATGCAGGTATCTGCTTGATTCTCTTGTTAAGTATTTTATTTTGGCGCAGGAGCGCAGTAAGAAGTATGAGGATACATTCTTGGAAGAACTCTCTTCTTTTGTTTATTGCCAGTACTTACACAGGAGCGTTAGGTATGGCTGAAGTAATTCTGAAGACTTCATTCAGATAAGTACTTTCAGATTTGATTACGTTGGCTGGTTCAGTTCTCTGTGATTCATATGTTTGTATCCAGGCTACGCTTCAGTAAGCCAAAGACTTGTTTTCTTTTTTCTCAAGTAGACACAGGAGTGTCATGTTTCCGCAGTGCTGGTGGTCATATGTGTGTGGGGCGAATGCGGCAGTGTAGAACGTAAGTGCTTGTACAGTCATACTACAGCAGACTGATTACTGTGGGTTTGGCACGTTAGTATTATCTCACTATCTCTCTCTCTTGTTTACTGCAGGTCTCACGAGTCTAATAATCTGGGTAGAGAGATTAGAGCTGTCGCACGTTCGACCACAGAAGCCTGCCTGACGGGTAGTCAACACGGTTGCATCTTCTTTTGGGTTTTTGTTTCCTTTGTCCCTTTTTTCCCTTTCCCCTGACTGGTGTTTCTTACTGGAGTGATATATTGAGTTACTCTAGGGAGATACCAGGAAAGGGGAAAGGGTTACATATCTTCGTACATCGCCCCTGCTGTGCAGAAGATCCCAGGTTAGTGGTATTCCGATCTGTACTCTGACAATTTTCAGGGTAAATTACCTGGACGGTTCTGGCAGTGCGCTGTAATCTATTGAGGAAATTAAACTGAATAATTTTAGTCAGTCATTACTTGACTCTTTCTTCAAATAAATAAAACTATCCCACTTCTCTGACATAGATAGCCCCAAAACTATTCCAAAGTAGTTTTTATCAACAAGGCTCGTTCCAATGTCGAGACTAGCCAACATCTCCCTGTAGATCACAGTGTTTGTCCCAAGTGACCTTTTAGTAAAACCTTTCCCAGTCAAGGTGGTCACCTTTGAAAGTCTGGAATGATTTAAGACCCACCCTTGCTGCACTCCAAAGTGCTTTGAGTTTCTTCAAAAGAAGGAGAACGTTACTTACCTTGTACGCATCTGTTTGTGGCATAGTGCTGTAGATTCACATGCTGTGCATTCTTCCACCATCGAGTGTTGGGCTCAGACGTGTCCAACTTGTCTGTCTTCAAATGAACTATTTTTGAGTCACAGCACCTAGTGGCTCCACCTATTAGTGGCATTGCGCATAGGCTTCGGCTCCATTGTTGGATTGTTTGTCCCCACACAAAGAGCAAGGTTTGGAATGAAGCATAGAGAATAAAAAGATAATACGACCATGCAAAGTAGAAAAAATAAAGATAACTAAATAAAGGAAAATTTCTGCAACAACCTCAGGCAACTGGGGAGGAAGGTGGGAGCATGTGAATCTACAGCACTACATGCCACCAACAGATGCTTACAAGGTAAGTAATATTTTCAGTTTGTGGCATGTGTAGCTGTCGATACACATGCTGTGCATAGAGTGTAAAGCAGTCCTCCCAAAAGTGGACGTTGCAGAAGATTGAAAGAGTGTGCATAAGACAGCCTGACCAACTCTAGCTTGTTGTATAACTAGGACATTCACACAGTGTTTGGTAAAGGTATGAGGGGTAGACCAAGTAGCTGCTTTACAGATGTCAGCAAATGGTATATTACCTAAGAAAGCCACAGAAGCGTCTTTCTTACACGTGGAAGGAAGTTTGGGAGGTACAGGCAGGGTTCTTTTTGCTTTAGCACAACAGGTCTGCATTAACTTGACCAACCATTGCACAATCCCTTGTAGTAAGAAACAAATGGCTGTTGAGTCTTATGGAAGGGCTTTGTCCCGTCAATATAGTACATTAGCGCTCGCTTGGCATCAAGAGTGTGCAAAGTGCGTTCTGCAACCATTTCTAGGAGAGGAAACAAGACGGGCAGCTCGATTGGTTTGGTTATAGTGAAAACTGGAGATTACCAAAGCAGGAATTTTGGATTGGAGAACCACTCTATCAATTCAATAAAACGTTATTCGGATGCATTCTAACATCCATAAAAGTGTGCATAAAACAACACACAATGCATAATTCATAGCAGCACAGACGACATACATATTAAAAAGCAATGATGACAGAAAAGATTTCAAACCGCATAGACCTGCATGCATGAACAGCAAATTTTAAAAAGGACCCGACATACAGAACAGCTTCCTCTTTTGTAACCACTCTATCTTTATGTACTAAGAAAAATGGCTTTTCTAAGGTAAGATTGTGCATTTCAATGACGCTTCTGAGAGAGGTAATGGTTACAAGGACATACACTCTTCTGGCAGGTTAAGCTAACCAAATTCTAAGACCTCAGGAGTCGTATCGCAAGGTTAGGTTGCTGAGGGTTGGGATGTCTTGTTGTGTACTTTATAGGGTGTCCATAAACGGGCTTTCTAGGCTCATGTCCTTATATAGGCACAATTCGCCTTGCCCTTATATAGGCATAAAATCCCAGGCCTTATTTAGGCATAAACCATGCATACCAAATACAGGCATGGATTCCGACATCCGTCCACCCTAGCGTCTCAACGAGTCCATGAAAAAACAGACCCTCAGGCTGTGGGAGTTTCCCTTGCCCAGGACTATTGATTTCTTCAAGGACTCATACATTATGCATGAACCTCTATTCCTTAAGGGATTCATTCATGACGTCTTTCGCTACCCAACTTACGTCAATGCTAACATTTTCAGGTATAAATATACCTTCCCAAACCCCTGTAAATCAGAGGAGACCTCGACTTCAGAGGAGCCCGATTCCCGGCCGGACGCACTGAGAAGACGCTGTCATTCCTGCACGCAGAGAGTCCAGCTTCCAGTGATCTAACTTCCCTTGCGGGGTGTTGGAGTTCGAGTCCGGAAAAGAGATTCCTACCTCTCTCATTCTTCAGGTATGGAGCAGACTAGAACCTAGAGGGACTCTTGGCATACTAGACTCTTGGCATACTAGACTCTTAGTATACTCTAGTCAGGAATACAGCACCTACTTCTACTTCTCCCTACACCTAGGATAGGTTAGGTACACTGGGTAGAACTAGGATAGAAACGCATCGTATGAGTACTCGCATTTTTAGGCTGTGTCATTTTATGTAAATGCATATATGCTGACAAGATAATGCTAACGCAGTATTATTTATTTCTACTGCTCACCTTGTACATTATTTATCTTGCATACTGTCTTGTGATCGTAACAGCACATCTAACTTACAACAGAAACAAGACTGTTCAATAAACCTTCTTATTGAAACGCCCGTCTGGTTATTTCTGTGTAACTTTGAGGAGTAACTAAATCCTGCACGACTGAGCTGAGTGAAATAGTTATCTATTGTTTCTACGACTCTGGGACACGTCCTGATTCTGTAAGGGAAACACAGTGGTCATGTTTTGCGGCTGCCAGAAACTAATCCCTTCTTGCTGTCTAGAAGTTTCTAGTGGCCTCTGAGCTAGCTGGCACAAGTAATTAAGTTTAATATACTCGATAGGGACATACCGACCTTAGTCCTATGTCAAACCTATAGGATATATTATTCCAATGCGCAGAGCCTATAAGGGAAATAGGAGCTACACTACATGGCGCCCAACGTTTGGTAAGGCAGTAATTCAACGTTAGAGACTGAGTAACTCAGCTGTGCATATATTCTTTTCTCTCTCAGAGACCCCTACCCATATACTCCAAAAGACGTCTGGAGTGGGCAGGGTTGGTATCCGCCACGTCTACATAGGGCAGTACCCTATATATTAGCTGTTTGGTTTGCTCAACGTTGAAGGATACAGTGTTCCACAATATTGTGCACCTTATCTTTGTTTCCTTGAAACTTGTTCTACATTTTTCAAAAACAAAATGAATGAAGACGCCGGAAACGGTGTAGCTGCGGCTGATCCAGCCCAACCAGCACTTTTTAACTTCACCGGTTTAAATGAAACCGAGGAGGGTGTCATTGACATCGCTCCAAACTTAAGAAGAGCCATTACTCTAAAAACTTATAAAACATGGCCTACCACCGAGAGGGGGTAGAGCAGTTTTCGTGATTGAGGCACATGAATCCTTTCAGACAGAGGTATTCTATTCATGGGTAATTCTTCCTGAATCCAATCCAGTAACACACTTGTTTCACTTTTACAAAGAAGATGAACCACCAGAGGAATACATTCCTTTCGAGGATATAGAGATTCCATTAACATACCAGGAGCATCAGCTCTGGTTTAAAGGCGCCCTAAAACATAATAAAAACATTACCAGGCTCTGTCCACTAGGTAGACCAGGAGCAACATGGCTGATTCTAGCCGGCTACACACCTCATCCAGACATCGAAATAATGTCAGACGAGGAAATACTTAATCAACTCACAGTTAATAAAAATCTACAGACAATTGGTTCAATATGTCATGCGGACTTTCACAGTCCAACAACCATTAACAATTCCAAATCAAACCCCTCACCAGGGGAACAATTTAAAAATTACACCACAGACTCTATACGCAGTCATGGGTAAAATGCCCACTAAGCGGGAGCAAATTCCGTTTTGGATAGCTCAAAAAATTACTCAAATCGAAGCAGTATTTCCAAATACTAGCCCGCATGAGAAACACAGAATCCTAACCATTAGTTTACCAATGGGGATCACACCACAACAGGAAGACTGCACCACTTGGGGCTCAGTCTTTGCTGCCATCTACACTAAAACACACGGCATTCCGTCAATTGCGGTAATACCTGATGTCCTAAAACAAATTCAAAACGAATACGGGGCAGAGCCTGCTTTAAATTTAGGTATGAAATTACTGAGAAATTTCGACCAGGTCTCAACAATAATATTATCAAATATTAAAGGGGAGGCAGCAGCAGTGGCGATCCGACAAAAATTAAGGGAATTTGATGTTACAGAACATCAAACAGAGCTACCCAGAATTATAGAACAATCATATGCAGAATTAGGCAGAGATAGTTTGGGTGGGAGACCAGCTAAACCAAAACTATCTGAAAGTTCTGAGAAGGACTCAATTAAACAAACTCCAACATCTTCTAAAAAGAAGTGGGAGTCTAATAAACAAAATTCAAATGAGAAAAGATCTCAATCCCGAGGTAGGTCTCCTCAAAAGGAGCCCTCTGAAAGGAGGTACAACCTCAGGAATAGGGATAATTTGAGAAAACCTGATAGGTATCAAGATAATGATACACGTTCCTCTCGTCCCTTTCAGGTCTCATCACAGACTTCGGAAAGAAGAGGACGAACAGAACATAGAGAAGAACGCGTGAAATCGAAAGACGACAAGCACGCAACAAAAATTAAAACTAAACCTCAATTCTCCAAAAAGAAAGTAGCAGGTCTAATAGTAAGACATGCCGAGAATTCTGAGAAGTCAACTCAAGAACGGAGAATGGGCTCAGACAATGCTGGACAGTGCAGCAGAAGTCACAATAGCTCGCCAGAACCTGATGGAACTTCTGGAGATAGTGGACTTGAATGAGTACATTACAGTAGAGACTGTAGACACCAGGGTTAGTACTCCACAAAGGTTATATGAAATAACACTCCGGATGGAGGGAGACAAACCTAGACAGGTTAAAGCACTTTTTTGGGAAAAACTATCAAAGGGTTATGACATACTTCTAGCAGAAAAAGACTGGCCACCACAATTTGTCAGGGAGTGCCCACACGGCGAGGACATGATTATGCCTGCCTTCTCCAATCACATTCCAATTCACTTAAAATATACATATGCCAGAAAATGGGCAGTGGCCCAGGCTCCAGCATTATATAAAAATCATGTAGGATGGGATGAGGACTCACCTCACCATAAAATAAATCTGAAACATGAACCTACTGCACAGAGGCAGTATCCTATTAAGCAAGAAGCTAAAAAACAGGTCAGGGAGATTTTAGATCAACTTGAATATCAAGGGGTGATTGAAACATGCACCTCATCCATGAACAATCCTTTGTTTCCTGTCTCCAAACCAGACAATACATATCGTCTAGTTTTGGACTACAGACATTTAAACACTTGTTCTAAAACTTTTGCAGTGCAAAATGCACACAGCACAGCATTAATGAATAACATTGTGCGTAAAAAATACAAAACAACATTAGACATCTCAAACGGTTTCTTTTGTCAAAACATAGCACCTGAAAGTAGGTACTTAACGGCATTCTCCATAATGGGGACCCAGCGTCACTTTTGTCGACTCCCACAAGGGTTCAAGAACAGCCCAGGTTTATTCTCAGCGAGAGTAACGGAGTTACTACAAATTTATGATAACGAGGCATTGTCTTATGTCGATGACATCTATCTGACAGACAATGACTTGGAAAAACACTTGAACAGGGTGAGCACCATTATACTGGGATTCGCCTCTGAGGGCTACAAGTTCAACTTTAAAAAGTCTCGAATTGCCCATCTCAATGTCCTATTTTTAGGATATGAGCTTTCAAGTGAAGGGAAGAGCTTGGCAGCTAACTTTCTAGAGAAATGTGCGCTGCTCCAACCTCCAAAATCGCTAAAAAACTTACAATCAATACTGGGATTCCTAAATTTTGGAAGAACATACATTCTAAACTACGCAGAAAGGGTTAAACCTCTCTACGCACTAATCAAACCTGATTTTTCAATTAAAAACTGGACACAGGAACACACAGAAATTTTGCGTTCACTCCAGGCTAACATGTTAGCAACAAATCACTTACAAACACGCGTAAGTCAAAGAAATTTGGTGATTCGAATAATTTCGGGTCAATGTGGATTCACTTACTTAACCTTTAATGAGGGTGAGAAAGTACCAATTGCATACAAATCACATTTGTATACACAAGCGGAAATGCGCTTCAGTTCAACTGAAAAAATTCTGACAGCAGTTCAAACAGCTGTAGCGAAAGAAAGAGCCTTAGCCCAAGGGAAACGCATAATTGTCGTTACCCCAGTACCGGCTTTAGAAGCGGTCACAAAAGCGAGCATTCCAAATGCTAAAGCTTTACATCGGAGATGGATACAGTGGGTTAATTCTCTTGCTGCAACTGATGTTGAATATCTTTTTGATCCAGATTTAAAAACACAGGCATTTCTCCAATATGAACAAGAATGTTCTCTGCCCACTGAGATTCTGCCTCTCGATCAGTATGAATTCGTAATTTACACTGACGGATCCGCACAGCCCGCAACAGGGAGTAAGCAAGCTTACAGTGCAGCGTGTGCAATCGTTAAAGGTCGCATGCGAAATGGCATCTTCAGACCTATGGTCACAAAAACTCAGTCACTAGGTGATTGTACAGCTCAGCGAGCTGAACTACAGGCATTCAAACTGGCACTTGAGAGTACGGATCGAGAATTCCTCACACTGATAGTGTGCGATTCCTATTACTGTGTTCAGTCGTATAATGACTATATACGAACCTGGCTTGAAAATGGTTTTAAAGATGCGAAAGGTGGCACAATAAAGCACAAATTGCTTTGGGAACAAGTAGTTCAGTTGAAAAACGAACTACCAAAGGCTCACGTGATTCACACACTGAGTCATCAGCGTGATGGCGTTCACGTTGCAGGGAATTCATTGGCTGACGAAGCTGCGAAGGGGGCTGTTCAGACGGCTTCCGTAGCTGCGATCACTCGTTTAAAAACAAAAATAGACGGTGAGATAATGTTAGCTGTCAATGCTTCAAGCAAAGGCAGCAGTGCAGCGTTACCAAAAAGTTTCCACTCAAGTACTCTTATGTAATTGATGCGAATAACGTTCCTTTTGCTCGAATCCCTGGAGTGGGGGATAGGGTAATTCCAAACATGGAACGAAGAGCAGCCTTGATTTATGAAACACATTTGGGGGAAGGTCTGTCACATCAAGGGATCTCTAAAACAATTTTGAAATTAAAAGAGATGTACTGGTGGCCTGGAATGAATACACACATTCACATATTTATCAACAATTGCTTAGACTGTAAATTACAGCGAGAGAGCCACCAGACACCATGCAGCGAATGCGGCAGCCCAGTACAGACACCACTGTTAGACAGCATTAGGCTATCTACTCGCCAGCGTCCTACTGGACAAAGGCATACCCGCAAATACTGAATCTAGGTTCCTATGGTTATGGCCTCAGCGCTCGGCTGACGCTCGAACTGTTATAAAAGATTTGCGAGTCTATATCGGCACATACGCAATAGGCACGCTTCATTCTGACCAGGGTCCTGCGTTTAGCTCTAGGGCTTACAAGGAGGCCATGGCCAGTCTGGGCGTTGCATTGCGGTACTCCTCTCCATTCCATCCTGAGGGAAATTCTGTTGTGGAAAGGAAAAACCGGGACATAAAGCAGTCTATAACAGCTAGGGTATTAGGCTCGGGTGATGGGTGGGTCAAACACCTCATTAGCGTTCAGCGCTCACTTAACAATCTGCCAAGAAGTTCTCTAGGGGGGTCACTCCATATGAGGTCCTATTTGGGACAAGAATGTGGGTTCCAGACTTAGAACACGTAGGCACAGTGGTGGACATAAAAACATTTGATATCAAAGATCGTTTGGCTGTTTTACAGGATCTTAACAAATTAAGAACGAAACAAAGCAACGTATCCCTACAGCCAACCACCACTGGGGAAAAATCGGCGGTCCCAGCAAGGCCTGTCTGGATTCCAAAAGTTGGGGATCTAGTCAGAGAAAAAATAGCGGACAAGAAGGAATTTGGACCTTCTTACAGACAACCGGTACCTGTTCTAGCAGTTCAAGGAACAAGGACAGTACTTCTGCCGCCCCTTGCTGGAAGAAAGGAGAAAAGATTTGTGTCAATCGACCGGATCAAACCACAACATGTGGCCAATACTAAGCAGTAGGCCTCGTGGACTCCGACCTAGTAGCAGACGCACTCCTCTCGCTACTATTCAAGAGGTTCAGACTGAAAGACTGATCACGATCGAGAATTCAGCTGTAACAAATGAAGGACTAAGCAACCAAGCTATGGAACTCATCCCTCTTGACAACCAAATAACAGTTCGTCCAAATACACCTGTCTACACCAATGTGACTCGTGAAGAACTGGTTCCTGTGATTTCAACGAATCCTGATGCAATTCCAACAATTGACAGAACTGCTTCTGGCTATTTCATTGACTTTGATACGTTCTCAGAAGATCCAAGCGAACCTGAAACGACGCCAGCATCATCGAAACTCAAGCAGCAAGTACAAGACTTTATTCACTTTCTGAAAAAGACTTATCTGGTTTCTCCATGGATTGAACTCTGGATTACATCTGGACTTTTTGTTTTCCTGCTCTGGCTAGCTTTGGTAACAACTGTAAGCATGCTTATAAATGGCAGATACATCCATGTGAACAGTGAAGGAAAAGACGTGAATGTACTTTTGAAACCACATAAATCTTCCCATCGTGAAGCAAGAGACTTGTCATCAGTGAACATCACAGCTGTTCCTATACAGGATGGTATAGTGTGGGACAAAACAGATTATGAAATCTTCGGTCCAAGTGAACAATTGAACATTCCACATTTATTTAAAATTTCACTAAGTGATTTAATTACGTCCAGTACCTATTCAGATGATTGGGACTTAGAGACTGTTCAAGATATAATGTTTGATCTAGAAAAATCTGCTGCATTTTCTAAAAATGAATTTTTAGAGGGTTCATCTGATTATGAAGAACTGTATTGTTATAACCACTATGGTCATCATTATTTGCACAAAACTGCATATCCAAGAAATGTGTTTATGTTTAACCAATGGGAACATTGTCCTACACCACCACAAGGTAGTTCGAAAACTTTTGCTAGTAAATTTCCATATTTTTCAGGTTATAATACATCTGATCCAGAAACGTTTTACTACAAAAATGTAAACAAATCAGGACTGAAAATTATGTTAACAAATACGAAACAGATTTATTCTGAAGCATTTATTGCCCAACTGTCTACACAGGGTTTCGACTTATGGAAAGACACAATAGAGACAAAAACTGTCTGGGGTAGTAAAGAGTGGCAAGTACAGGGTATAGAAGCTTTATTTAGAGCCTGTATCATCCCTGAACAAATACTGTTTTTGAATGACACCGTACAACAGACATCTTGTCTTGGGTTAGCCAAGATAAAAGAGATGAAAACACCTTCTGTGCCAACACCTGCCAGTGATAACAATACAAAGGCAGTGGTGACAGTTGACAATATACTACAACTCAACAGAACTCATCCAAATTGGAAGAAATGGTTGATCTGGCCCACAGACACAAATAACTGTCAGGAAAGGTTCTTGAACAAAACTCAGGGCTTTACTATTCATAGGCCAGACCCAAGATATGTCCAAAGACAACATCCGGGGGTGGTAACAACATACAGTGTAGGTAAATTATGCCTCGATTGGCTGCATAAATCTACACTACAGGATGTGAAACAACACTTAACCTTACTTAAAGAGGACGCAGATCTTAGGGAATTCTTGCTTGGACCAAGAAAACCGCGTCAAAAACGTTTCATATATGCCGGCATCTATGCTGCTTATAACGAAGCATGGAAAGTGTCACAGATAGAGGCTGCAGAACGAATACGTGAACTTGATCGTATTAATTTAGAGAAAACACTCTCTGTAGTCGACAATGGGTTAACAACTTTGTCCTCCAGGATTTATTCATTGGATGGCATTGTATCCTCTGCTATCGACATTCTAGAACAAGATTTGGCTATGTTACAACAAGGTCAGTCTCAATTACGTTCTATTGTGTTATTGACATGGACGCTGCAATCTTTGCGAGCGGGCTATGTGCCTTGGCGTTTCATCAACACGTCGTCTCTGTTTGCAGAATACAATCTCACTGATAAACAGATCGAATTGGCACAAAGAGGAGCGAGGTATACAGTGCTAAGCATTGAAAAAATGGAAAAGCTACCATTTACAGTGGCAGAAAAACCAGCAACAGAATGGGTTATTCATGGCAAAATAACATTACCTGTGACAACTTTTCAGTTTCAGTATTGCCTCAGACAGATGCAAGCAGGCAAATATGAAAGGTTGGGTAAGGAATACATTAAGATATCATGGAATTTACCGTATACACATAGATGTTGGAGTGGGGATCGTGAAGTGTTTCTTAGCGGTACTAACTGTAAACATGCACTGACCGGTTCACTCATTTGTCAGGACATTATTTTACACGGAGCTTGTAATGGTTCTGTGGCAAACTTGTCTTGCCATCAGCACGGTTCACCAGCTGCTGTGATTAATCCAGCGTTTGGACAACTTTCGAATGGGAGTTACCTCATGTTGAATGATCAGAGCTGCTGTGGAATGTTGCCAGGCATCCCATATCTAGTAACGGTCAACTCCAGGGTCACTTGCTGTATGCAAGTATTGTTTCCCCCAATAGACACAGTCAGGGAGTCGCCTTTATGGCCTTCGCTGAGCGTCTCTTTTATAAGATTTGATACTTTAAGCAGAATGAAAGCCATGCTTTTACAGCAAACAGTGCCTTTGACCTCGGCCAAAGAAACCTATGATCTACAAGTTGCAAGGACTTCGGCTGAGATACAGACTTTAATACGTACAAACTGCCCTATACATTTCGTAGAAATGATATCACGTATCTTTAACATGTCAGATACAACAGGAATTGTACATGTATTTAAGAGCATTTGCACCGGTCTGTTAGCACCGTTCCAAGCAATACTTGGAATCATTCCGAACTTTGCACATTCGGTGTTTGGTGGCATACCATTAATTCTCGCACTTGTTGCCGGAATTTTATTCATCTGTCTGCTATTGCGCTATGGCCAGCCGATTCGCCGAAATCACTCCGAGCGAAATGGAGAAAGCTCTCCTTGAAAGAAAGTGCCGTGAGCGAATAGTACAGCTATTGGGCATGACTCGTCTACGGGACCTTAATACCACGTGGTTCCTGTCATTCCGACCAATCTGGCATGATTGCATCTTACCTGTTCTACGCTGCCTGCTATGCGGTGAAGAATGCGTGTTGGACGCTTGTCTAACATATCCATCAGCTGCGCCAAAGGACGTCGATGCTTTGCTGGACCCGATAACGGCCCATGCTCTGTGTTGTCCCCAGAGGCTTCCAATCCTGATGTCAGCATTCATTGAGATCTCACAGTCGCCTCCTGCTGCTGCTGAGGTACGAGAAACAACTCCAGGCACACAGGTAACAACGGACGCGAACATTGCTGAGGTGACCTATGCTGAGAGCGATGCTTCCCATCTTTGTGCGATCAATCTCTTACACGAGGTGTTCCAACTTACACCAACGACAGTGGATGATGTTTTGTCTATTGAAATAGATGATCTCATGTTTACACCAGACCCGTAAACTGACTCTGCTTCGGCATACTCTGTTCCCGTACAACAGCAACAATTTGGCCTTCATTTTTTAAAACAAAACCTTGGAACTTTACCAAATTTGAACTTTTGTCCCATTTTTTCGAACGAAAATGGCACTCCAATCTGCTTAAAGTAGAACTAGCCTTATAATACAGACTTGGCAGTACTTCCAGGGACACTTAGTCATCTTGTGTGTCTAAATCAGTTCATTTAAGTTTCATGACAGGAAATGACTTTTTGATTTTGAACAACCTTATCGATCATTTTCGTCATATGTAAATATTGCTTTTAAATTTCATTCCAAATGCATTTATTTCATACCTTATGCTGAGAATGAAAAGCACTGCTTAATGATGTACAGCAACCTTTGCATTTTTAATATGTCTTTTAAAGCTTTTAGGATATGTTTTAATATGCGGTACTCCATTTTAATGTTTAGCATTTTAAATGTTTAGCATTTTAGTTTTGTTGTATACACAAAAGAGGAGTGGGTGTTGTGTACTTTATAGGGTGTCCATAAACGGGCTTTCTAGGCTCATGTCCTTATATAGGCACAATTCGCCTTGCCCTTATATAGGCATAAAATCCCAGACCTTATTTAGGCATAAACCATGCATACCAAATACAGGCATGGATTCCGACATCCGTCCACCCTAGCGTCTCAACGAGTCCATGAAAAAACAGACCCTCAGGCTGCGGGAGTTTCCCTTGCCCAGGACTATTGATTTCTTCAAGGACTCATACATTATGCATGAACCTCTATTCCTTAAGGGATTCATTCATGACGTCTTTCGCTACCCAACTTACGTCAATGCTAACATTTTCAGGTATAAATATACCTTCCCAAACCCCTGTAAATCAGAGGAGACCTCGACTTCAGAGGAGCCCGATTCCCGGCCGGACGCACTGAGAAGACGCTGTCATTCCTGCACGCAGAGAGTCCAGCTTCCAGTGATCTAACTTCCCTTGCGGGGTGTTGGAGTTCGAGTCCGGAAAAGAGATTCCTACCTCTCTCATTCTTCAGGTATGGAGCAGACTAGAACCTAGAGGGACTCTTGGCATACTAGACTCTTGGCATACTAGACTCTTGGCATACTAGACTCTTAGTATACTCTAGTCAGGAATACAGCACCTACTTCTACTTCTCCCTACACCTAGGAAAGGTTAGGCACACTGGGTAGAACTAGGATAGAAACGCATCGTATGAGTACTCGCATTTTTAGGCTGTGTCATTTTATGTAAATGCATATATGCTGACAAGATAATGCTAACGCAGTATTATTTATTTCTACTGCTCACCTTGTACATTATTTATCTCGCATACTGTCTTGTGATCGTAACAGCACATCTAACTTACAACAGAAACAAGACTGTTCAATAAACCTTCTTATTGAAACGCCCGTCTGGTTATTTCTGTGTAACTTTGAGGAGTAACTAAATCCTGCACGACTGAGCTGAGTGAAATAGTTATCTATTGTTTCTACGACTCTGGGACACGTCCTGATTCTGTAAGGGAAACACAGTGGTCATGTTTTGCGGCTGCCAGAAACTAATCCCTTCTTGTTGTCAAGAAGTTTCTAGTGGCCTCTGAGCTAGCTGGCACAAGTAATTAAGTTTAATATACTCGATAGGGACATACCGACCTTAGTCCTATGTCAAACCTATAGGATATATTATTCCAATGCGCAGAGCCTATAAGGGAAATAGGAGCTACACTACAGTCTGAGAGTGCTATGGTTTTGTGTGAGAAGATCCAGCATGTTGGGGAGCTTCTTGTGTGGTACTAGGGATTGTTCTAGTACAGTGGAGTACCATGGTTGGCGTTACCAGGTTGGTGCTACCAAAATGTGCATAAGGGATGTCTGCTTCTGCCTCCTTACCACAAACGGTAGGAGGGCGAGAGGTGGAAAAGCATAAGCAAATATCCCAGACCAATTCATCCATAGCACATTGCCCAGAGACTATGGGTGTGGTAGTCTGGCGGCGAAATTTGGGCATTTTGGGTTTTCGGACGTGGCAAACAGATCTATTAGTGGGGACTTCAGCTGTGAAATGCATGTGTAGGACTTGGGGGTGAATATACACATTGTAGGAAAATGCCTCTTTTTGCATGATCATCCCCATTTCGTTTGGACAGATGCTGCTGTTATTTTGACTCTGTGGACTGTATCTGGTACAAAAAGTACCTAGGGCATATAAGTTAAATGTCACTAGTGGCCTGCAGCTCTCATTGTGCCACCCACTACACTGACAATGCAAATAAGACAGTAGGCCTACCATTTTAGCCTGTCTGTGCCACCCATAAGTCACTACTAAGCAGGCCTTAATGGCCATAAGGCAGTGTACATAGTATTTAAAATTAGGACATGTATAAGTTTATTGTTAAATGACTTACAGTGTCAAGGCCCCAAAAGCTATTTTCACTGTAACAGGTTAGCTCTTCCATAGAAAAGCAGTGGGGTTCAATATTACATTTAATAATGCTATCTTTGCCTAGGAAACAACTACAAAGTTTATTCTTGGACTTTTTAAAATCTTTATTACAAGCCCAATTCACTGGTGAATTCTGATTTGTAATAAATATTTTGAAAAAGGTACTTTTGGGAAGTCACCTCTTATGTGCCTAAAGCCTCTAGAAGCTCATTTGCATGAGCATCCAACTGTCACCCAGGAGCTGTAAAGGGCCCCTTGATGAGGTGCGGACTTGCCTAATTAACTTCAAAGAGGCCTACCATGTCCCAGGCAGGTGGAACTAACACCTGGGCCTGCTCCCTCCTTTGCCCCCAAGTCAGACAGGCACCAAGCACAGTGCCCCCAGATACAGGTTTGAGTGACCACAGAGGAGGGGTAGCCTATTTCCCTGGCCACACCTCTAGGGTGGGCACAGGAGCTCTGGACTGGGGGGAAAAGATTCTGCCATTTTGGATTTAGGTAGGGAGGGCACTGTAGGATTGTTTGCAGTAGGGCACACAGGAACTGCTGCAATCTTGGGAAGGGTTACCCCGGGAGTTTTCCCTATTGGTCAAGGAAGGACCAGTAGTAACCTCACCCACAGGCTAGCGCCAGGCATAAATATGGCATCCCTGGGGCCCTCCTGAGAATACTATTTGATCTGTGGATGACAGAAGGACTGTACCTGCTTTTGGGGCTTGTGAGGAGACCTGAAAGGCTGGACCTGGTCCCGCTTGTACACAGAGCAAAGACGTGGACTCCAAGGGTCAGTTGGCTGACCTCCTGTTAAGGTTAAGGGACACAACAAGCTGTTAGAATCCCTTTTCCTGAAGAGCGTACTTTACGAGTTCTAAATGGACCTGTGCTAGACCCTGCTGGTGGCTTCTGCTGGAGTAAGGCTGGATGCCCAAGTGCTGTTCCTGAAATTATGGGACCCTTGGCTGTGTCAAAGCATACTCCTCCTAACCTCATGAAAAACCTAGGATTTTTTTCGCTCCAAAGACCTCCGGAGGACTGGGACAAACCTGCCAAGTTAATCTGACGAAGGTGCGCTGCCACTGAGTCAAAGATTTATTTTGCTCCTGCTCAGAGCGTTTTTGAAGCAGCATATCCCTTTCAGTGGAGGTTGGGGAGAGCTAATCCAGCCTCGTAGAGCCCTGTTCAGCTACAGCCTGGTAGCCTTGCCCGCTGGAGGAATCTGAGTTCCAGAATGTCTCACTAAGTCCGAATGTAGCAATCTGGCCATTCAGCATACCATGAGTGATGTAATATGTGCAGTGCATGGCGGAGGAGCAAGTTATAGTAACTCATTAAACTATAACTGGTGAATTTCGGTGATTTGTTTTAGTTTAAAATGGGATTTTTTAAGTGGCATTTTCCCCTAACTATCAAACTATCCCATCACGCTAACCTTTGTTTTTTCAGTGAAAATATATATATGTAAAGTGCTGCTTTTTGAAGGGAGATATATAGGCCCAGGTGGGGCTGAAACGCGTTATGTTGGTGGAGATGCAGGGCAAATAAAACTTTATGCACAAGGAACTTTGGGTCCGTGTTCGTCTGTCCTTGGATTGGGAAGTTAAAGACGAAGTCAGCGATATATATATATATATATATATATATATATATATATATCTTCAAAAAAGCAGCATTTATCCTGGTTGGAATTGGGGAACATAACACAACAAAGCACTCACTGACAAAGAAAATAACAGCCTCACAATATATTTGGCAAAAAGTACTCACAATCTTTACTTTAGGAGTTTCAGAACTTATTCGGCAAATCCTGGCCTGTGAACTAAATGGTTGATTATTCTGTCGTATAACAATTTAGCTCCACTGGTCCAACAGAAAACATCATTTAAATAAGGTTCCTATAATATTCTCATCTGTTGCATTCCCTACAAAACATACAGCACTCCTCTCTGTTTTTTTTTTATTTTTACTAGGATAATATACACTACATCTTATTATAGTGGCCACTGCACTGCTGTTGGTTGCTTTATTTGTACATAACATCCATTTCAGAGCAGAGGAACCACAAAATCAATTTTCTAATTATACAAATGCAAGTAACATTTTTGTGACAATAATATCAAGCCAATATTACACGTGTTGCTCTGCGGCGACAATTATTATCATTGTAAGAGGAATTTGGGTCTGAAATATGTCACATGCTCCAAGCACACATTTGTGCCTGGACCGGTGTTTGTGGGACGTCAATTTGTAGTTGGCCTTATTTCTAATTCCCCACCACCACACTTTCTGCCTGCATTTCACTGTTTCGAACAGATAGGTGGTAGTGCATCACATTAATAGGTACATAAATCAGGCAAACTGTAGCTGTTGTCCGCACCATATCCAATGATTCTGGCAGAGGCTCTCCTCAGAGGAGTGGAGCATGAGGCTGCTTCTTCATGTCATCAGGCTGCCATAGACTCCAAAGAACCCTTTTAGCCTACTGCCAAACCCGAACTCCCAGTATATCATTCTGAATACCAGGTGGTCACCTTCATTCAAATGTGAATCCACTCATTGGAAATAAGGGAACTCCAGTTACAAACAATTATTAGCAAAACCAATAGGTCTCGCCTCTTTCTACACGGTTTTGCACTTGATCAGGAAAAATACCGCCACTTGCACTGCGTGAGAGTCAATGGCTGAATTGCTCCATGCTATTTGCTGTGGTGGGCAGAAGCGAAATTTGGATGAGCTGTACAACCCAATGGATGAAGAGAGCTGACTTAAAGGCCCTCTTTGACTTTATATAAGAATGTTTGTTTTTAATTATGATTTTTTTTCTACAATATAACGCTGTCTCTAAGCCAGAACTAAAAATAAGCAGTGCACTATACAAACAAACACATTTGGTTTTATGTGAAGGGCTTTAAGGTCCCTTCCATGATACTTAGGTGCATCTGGTACGATTTCTGGTGCAAAATGTAATACAATTCTGGGTTTGAACCCTGAACCCTTTGTTGTTAGTGCTTACGCAGCTACCAGTGGGTGGCGGTCACAAGATCTGTGATAATCACAATGCTTATCTACTTGTGAAAACTTATTTATTTAGATGTTAAAGACAAAAGATCATCATGGTATGACACAACAAACTAAACAAGATCCACAAATACTTTTCAGTAACACTGGTGTATTAATAAGTTAGACCACACAACCTGACAGAAGTCAGTACAGTCGCCTACATTCTACATACCAAAATACACTTCAGTTGATTACCAGCAAAACTCGCCATCTTTCTTATGGGTGATCCCAACTATATTTACAAAGATGGCCTAATTGCACTTTAAACGCTTTTCGACCCGATAGGGACAATGCAAAAGGAGAAATGGAATTAAAACAATGCCCCGTCTGAAGCATCCACCAAAAAACGCAAATCAAGAGTTGTGGAACAGATGGATCACGAACAATAAGCAAACCCTTGTTGTGTTGCTCCTGGAGAAACATCAACAAATCAATTCTGCTGCCTGACCAAGTAAAGTTATAAAACTCAAACCATTACAACGTAAAAAGCGTGTGAGAATTGCATTAAAAGTTAAATCAATCGGTTTTGTGGTGATTTTAAAGTTATCAAGTATGCTGGAACCCTATCCTTTCTACTGTTGCAAGCAATGCACCTGGGGAGATCAATGATGGCCTCTTATTAAGTAGGTTATTGATGTTTAATTATTCTATGCAAATGTAAGCAGATAAATGATTAGGGCAGAAATCAATGTCACTCTTCCCATTCCACAGTTCGGAAATTCACTGATTGTATTTTCAGTAAACTAGGAAAGTGTGAATATTTGGCTTTCTGAACCTTTTCTTTAATTATTTCCCATAGCAATTAGAGTAACATGCGTACTTAGGCACACGTGTGCAAAGAGGCCCCCTACGTGAACAAAATGTCATGAAAATGTGTAATATTATCTGGGATATGGAGTAGTAATAATACCATTTTTTATTAGTTAGCTAATATCCTATAGTCCGCACCACCTACGTTCAAAATAACAGATTATATGCAATATAACTGAAAATCTGGTATGTCCATTCTCAGCTAGTACAAAAAACGACCCACATTTTTGCAAACTCGCCACTTATATGATAGACCGAATCATATTACATAAGAGAGGGAAAGGGACGAAGGTTGGGGGGGACTTAATTGAAAAATATGATGGGGGAGAAGGAAAGCAACCTCACTGCATTTAGCGTTTCAATGATCGACTAGCCAGGTCTAAAAAGATGTTACAAGTGACTCCATTGCTGTAGGAAGGGCGCCATGTGCCCTAATGTATAACATAAAATAACAAGCATTGGCATAGCCAATAGGTCTCGCCTTTGGGACCTTATAAGTATTTAGTTATGCAGCACAATATCCTTCGCCCCAAAGGCGAGACCTATTGGCTATGCCAATGCTTGTTACCCCTTCTTAGAGACCCTGCATCTCCACTCTGCCTATTGCTGAAAGAATTAGCCCCCCCCCCCCCGAAATGTGTCTCTAGTTGCGCCTCTGGCCCAAGACATGACATTGCCGCCACCAACCACAATGGGCATTTAACAGAGGTGGGGAGGCCAAGAATTCACGTGACGATCCGAGCCAGGGTTCCGGCTTGGCTCTAAGGGCCCAAGAACGAGCCGAGTCTATAAAAATAATATGTGTCTGCATGCGAAACAGTTGGAACTTTACTGGGGTCAGCGCTCGTGACAGACACCTCAGGGGTCTAATGAAATGCTCGTCTGTATTGTGCGAACTGTTGACATTATTATATTTATGAGCCACTTTTATAGACTACAGTTTGAATTCTGGAAGAGTTACAAAGCCTTCAACCTTCATGGGTCGATAAATAATGAAGTACCCTTAAAGTTGGCAATTTTTTCAGCGATGAGACACGGTGTAAATTGTGGACTTAAGAGTTTTATAAAAATAAGCTTACATTACTAAGAGACTAGTCAGTTTGACTCCTACTACAATGTAGTGTCTCTCATCGACCACAACGCTCTGCCCTCAAATGCCTGAACTGTAATCAGTATCCGTTGTTGTGCATCTCTCCCGCCGAGTTCAATTTTAGTAAAAATGGGGTTCATTGACAAAATACTATGCGAAGTACGCACCTACTGGGGCTGGAGCCGTCTCAATGAATCACGGGGCACCTCGAGTCGCATTATCTTTGCACTATGCTGGATTATGGCACCCTTATTTTCTAATGTGCAAACACCAACCTACACAGGTGCTTGTGGGGAGCGTGTGTTTCGTTGCAGAAAAAAAGCCAGGCATTACTTAAAGTACTTTGACAGTGCAAATTTGAGTATGTACACATACACACACACAGCTGACACACAGAAGACACACCACGCGTGCACATAAACACACTGCAGACAGCCACTGCACACAGACACACACCGCAGACAGGCACTGCATACACACACTGCATACACAGACACCGCAGATAGGCACCGCACACACACCGCAAACAGGCACCGCACAGAGACACACACACACCGCAGACAGACACCGCACACACACATACAAATGATGGGTGTTTTACCGTCGTCCTGCCGAGGGCGCTTGGGGTATGGAGGCATGCGGAGAGTGGGGAAGTATGGAAGCAGAGATCCTGTGACTACTCACACACAGAAGACACACCACGCGTGCACACACAAACACACCGCAGACAAGCACTGCATACACAGACACCGCAGATAGGCACTGCACACACACCGCAAACAGGCACCGCATAGAGACACACATACAAATGATGGGCGTTTTACCGTCGTCCTGCCGAGGGCGCTTGGGGTATGGCGGCATGCGGAGAGCGGGGAAGTATGGAAGCAGAGATCCTGTGACTGTGAGCGCCAAAAAAGTCGAGCAGCGGGGAAACAGGAGGCGGAACTTGCACGCCGGCAGTAAAAAAAAATGCACTATTGCGCTTCGTATTGTTCATGAAAGCGGGCACCCGTGTTACGGGCGCCCGTGTAGTTAAACGGGCACCAGTGTTTTTTTGAAAGCGGGGAGGAAGGAGGGTGAAGGGAGTGCTGAATGCTTGGCCGCTATCAAATAAAAAAACCGGGAGGAGGGACAGTGACGTCTCTATGGAGAGAATGCGGCATGAAGGCAGCGTGATTTGTAAGACATGCTAAATCACAGAGCCGGACTGGCACGTGCAGGCAGCGTGACGGAGAGCCGTTGTGAAGACTTTTCTTATCTGCTTGTTAAATAAACAAGCAGATATGAAAAGTCTTCACGACAGCCGTGAAGCAGGCGAGCCAGTCCACCAAAAAGCCAAAGGGAGGCAACGAAAAACCCTCCTTTCCAATGGGAAGCCAGCGTTTACCATAAACGCTGACGCTACCCAATGGAAATGAGGGGCGGGGCTCGAGTCCCCTTCTCGAAACTGACTTCTTTACTATAGCTCTCGCAGGCGAGGAGCGCATGCGCGCTCCAACGCCAGGCGAGACCTAAAAACAGCCATCAGTGGCGGCTGCTACTTAACGGGGATGTCGGGGCGGGGAAGGGGGAGATGACATTTTTGTTTTTGAAAATCACTTACCTGCAGGCCGCCCGCCGCCTCTCCTCCGTCCTTCTGTCGATGACGCAGGAAAGCAGGAAGCACACAGACTCCCAGGCTCCCCTAGCCAATCACGACACTGCTGTCACCAGCACGACAGCAGCATCGTGATTGGTCTGAGCGCCGTGGTTCAGCACTCCAACAGGGACTGGGAGCGTGTGCATGTTCTCCACCCAGGCTGTGCAATAAAGTCGGGTGGAGAACATGCCCAAGACGGCCGGCCAAACCATCATGCGCACTTAAGAGAGGGCCCACCACTCCTCCCCCTGCTCTGGACAGCCCAGCCCCGCCCCACACCTTGAACTGAGCCAGTACGGAAAAATAAAATGATAATAACATTATTTTATTATCATTTTATTTGTCCTTTTTGAACTGCTCACAGAGCAGTGGGGCGACGTTCCTCCGCCTTAGCGGAGAAGCCGCCGGTGATAGCCACTAACTGTGGTGAAATGGGCCCCTCACATCCCTGGAACGCAGTGTCTGTGCCCTTGCTGCACCATTAATAGCTACACCCCCTCTGCGCCTCTTGCAAAATAACGTGCTGGCCTCACTTGGTCACGCTTCTTTTAAATAAATACGTGGCTTTGTAAAGTTTTGTTGGTTACAAAATGCTCAAAGTCGCAAAACTGCTGGGAAACCACTTTTTTAAATGTGAATCAAAAAGTGTTGCTATTCCTGTAAACATAGAGTTGAAGCTCTAGTCCTTTTCTGTGTATGAACAGCATTAAGAGCCATGTATAGCACCCGTCTTTCTTCTGGGGTAAAGGTGCATGTCATAAAATGAACAAGCATTGGCAAAGCAAATACGGCTCGCCCACAAGAAGAGCTCTATTGGCTTTGTCAATGTTTTTAACAATGTTGTATAGCAGCACAGCTTTAAAAAAGCATTGGCAAAGCCAAAAGGGCAAGTCTAAGAGAGCTGTTGGCTTTGTCAATGTTATTAGCCATGTTGTACAGCAGGGTGGCTGCTGTGAATCATGGCTGGAAATAAAAGAAATATAAAAGTGCTATGGCACGGGTAATGCTAGCTGTGTCATAGGGCATTTTTTTGTTTTTTTACTTTGTCATGCTGTACAGCAGCCACACCCAGTTGTGCAACATGGCTTAAACACTGACAAAATAAACAAGCATTTGAAATGCAATAGGTCTCGCAATTGTGGAAGGTTGAGCTGTTGGTGTTTAAAATGGCAATGTTATCTATTTGTGTTTTTTGTATGTAGTGGAGTGTTAATATTTGCATAGTGCTATTGCCATTCGTATGACCTCACGGTGCTGGAGAACC
Source organism: Calotriton arnoldi (assembly GCA_963921515.1). Classification (NCBI taxonomy): domain Eukaryota; kingdom Metazoa; phylum Chordata; class Amphibia; order Caudata; family Salamandridae; genus Calotriton; species Calotriton arnoldi. Next base: position 2,625,657 of record CAWUFW010000468.1, on the reverse strand, counting down.
AAAGGGATATGGTCTGCGAGGGGCCAGTGAGAAGCAGAGCAGCAGACAAAGGAAAAGAGGCAGCAAAATCTGGCAAGAACGAGAATTGAGGAAACAGGTTAGGATGAAAAGTAAAACATGAGGCCACGAAGGATAGAGCGAACGCTTGCGTGTAGTTTGTATTGGGCCCTGGCGCCCCCTCTCCCCATTCATTATTGGCACCACTGCAGTGCTCTTGGTGGCAGTGTATATCGGGAATTTTGTATGCGAGGGAAGGGTGCTGGCAGTGCTTCATTTTTAAAATAATAATAAGCACAGGGAGTGCAAGGACCACGCAGACCCACCACTAAAAACCTGCCCTTTGTACTGCTGTCCGACTCCAGGACCAGGTGCCAGATCCCACAGATCCCAAAGATGGACCTTTGCTGGCAATTCGCTCAAATAAAACGTCTGCAGAGAGCATAGAAGGTAGAGTGGGGAGCTGGGACGAGGTGTGATAAGCGAGAGTGAAAGGCGGAGAGCCACTGTAAAACAAATGAAGAGCAAGTTGTTGCATGTATTTTTTTTTAAATTGTAGTTAAAAAGGATTACCTTGAAATTACATTTTGTTATGTCTGAGTCTTCGTATGCTGAACTGTGGCAGGAGACCAGTGCCGCTGCTGCAGGCCGCCATGTTGAGAGGTAGAGTACGGCTATGGCACAGAAGACGTGCAGTGCCAGGAAGTGAATTGGCAACACCTTTGCTGCTTTTTTTTTAAGGTGCACTGCAAAAGATCCAGTGTCAAGCAGCAGCTGCCAAATGCATTGTAAGCACTCCCTGCTGTAGGGCTGAAGCTTCTTCCCTCTGACTGCCCAAAGGCACCTCTGGAATCTTGGGATGCAGTAATCTAAGTAACAGTTTAATTATAAAACACACAAAACCAGCGTCCTGTAAGATGGGCCTACTGGTGTTGTTTTAACCTGAAAGCAGGTGCCGTGCTGAAAGAAAGTGCGGCGCCCGTCTACATAAAATGAATGTGCTGTGCGTGACTGACTGAAGCGGGCGCCATGGGAATAAATGAGTAGTCGGCACCCGTGCACTTAAAACCTATGTGCGTGCGAGCGTGACTCCGACTGAAGCGGGCGCCATGGGAATAAATGAGTAGTCAGCACTCGTGCACTTAAAACCTATGTGAGTGCGAGCGTGACTCCGACTGAAGTGGGTGTCATGGGAATAAATGAGTGTTCAGCGCCCATGCACTTAAAACCTATGTGCGTGTGAGTGAACCGTGCGCAATAGTAATAAATAAGTCGTTGTCTGCAGCGTATATAAAACGCATGTGGGTGGCTGTGAGTAAAGCGAGCGCCATGGTTTAAATAAGTAGTTCCCCCAAAAATACATAAAGACCTACAGTGTAAGGAAACTGTAGTTGGCCGGTGCTCCTGCCCTAAAAACGGAAGTGATGTATCGGGAGCAATAAGGAACCAGGAAATAAAAGCAACACAGGAATAAACCAATGGCAAGCAGCAGGCGGGATTACACTCAGTACGAGTGATTACAGCAGGTCTTGCAACAGTGTATGCGCGCTGATGCTCGACCTAAAAGGAGCTATGACCAGCCAGCACTGGTAGCGTCATGCTGCTTTTGTATTGCTTGTGCAGCAATAAGGAGGAAGGGTGTGGGGGAAGAAGAGGTATGACAGGGTTTTTTTTTGTTTATTGTGGGGTGGGGGCAAGAGGCAACAAAGAGGGAAAGAGTAGGAGTCGGAGAGAGAACAACACAGACAGCGTGTGGGGTGGTAGGAAGAGCGACAACACGGACAGACGTGGGGTGAGAATTGGTGGGAGGGAGAGCGGCACCAAGTAGGGGACAATTAAACTACGGGCAGTGCTTTGGCAAACCGAGGAATACACATTTTGTGTTATGAACATCCACTAAGATTACTAAACTTGTAGCTGAACAAAAGCCTCGAAAGACCAATTCATTTGTTAGGTATGGCCTACGGTCAGCTTTGGCTCTCTCTCCAGCATCATGTTTTCCAAAACAAAAATATTAAAAATGAATAAATATATACATACATGGGTGTTTAGGTCTGCTCTCTTTATTCATTGGTCAGTTGTAATGTCATTCACATTTTGCTTCTGCACACCACAGTATTCAGTATCAAGCAATGGTTCAGTCCATGGCAGTCAGTGGGTCTCTTGCACCGAAGGCATTTTGCTTTATCAGAAGTGCATAGCTGCCTGAAAAAGGCTGCACTTCAATGCCAGGGTTGGTGAGCATGGGCTGCTGGTCCACTCCTTTATTTTTATATTTTGCACACATTGGATATACTTGCAAGAAGCAAAAAGACATCAAGGCCAGATTAATTGGCTTTGCCAATGTTTGTTTTTAGTTGCTGCTTGTCACCTACATTAAGTTGATTCCAGGAAGAAGAGACACTCAGCAGTGAGGGAAGGATTTAGATGAGCCGAAAAGATTCTGAGTATAAAACAGGCTAATTACAGTGTTCGATTTAGGTGAAAGGAACAGGTAAGACATAACTCAAGGCAGAAACCTACCAGCAGGACTCCACAATAAGGGAGTCCGGTGGGGGGGGGGGGGGGTGAGACGAAAAAAGAAGCAGTCAGGCGCTCACTTAGATTGCTGTGGTAATGGCAAATGCATGCATTATCTGGCTATCACATTAAGAGTGATGTGGTAATGGCGTGGTTACGACCACAATAAGGTCAGTGGTAAAACATGAAAATGTATGCATGAAATTACACTGTAACGTTATTACCACACGTTTTCCCTGGGTTTTTTTTTTCACCTTGTATCTAAATCTGAGGTAAATGCCATGCAGTAATGTTATTACCTCATCTGGGTATTACCTTTAGATTTAGTACTCAGGCCAGAGTTAAGGGTAAAATACGACTTTTAATAGCCCTGTAAAACCACCAGAAATCACCGAATCTGGCCTATATTGTTCTGCTTGAGCGCCGGGACACTTCTGTTTGAAGCAGCGGCGCGCTTTATTAAGTGTCTTTGATGATTGATTCCCAGGTAAATGTTTTCAAGTATGCAGCTTCGAAGCCTATCTAAGCAAAAACAGACCACACCTTTAATATGTTCAATAACGGGTATTCCTTGAGTTACAGAGGACCTAAGCGTTTTTTAAGATATCAGTTTGGTTTTCCAAAATACTGATCCAGGTTCAACTGTAATTGGTTCAGTTTCTAAAACTTTGAAATGAGTGTTGGAGAGGCCACATGTTTCCACAAACCTGTTTTGAGGAGGTACAGTGGAAGATTTAGTAAACAAAAGCGTGTGAAAGCAACAAATGAAAAGGAGCGTTACATTCTATAAAAGATTATCTGTTCCAAAATTCACAGATGATTGTACTTTTCTCCAGTAATAGATCAAAAAGTCATGGTGCAGTGTATAGTAGTAACTCAGGAGTCTTGCAAGTTTCTTTGAATCCACTTTTATTCAACAATTGCATACTTGACAGAAGGAGTCCATTCAGCCCAGCCAGCGCGTTTAGTCCCTTTGGGACTTCATCTGCATGGAAGGTGAAGGAATGCGTTGATGGTGACTTCATCTCGGATGAACTAGTTTCTGGACACAGATGAGCAGCTGACTATCCCAGGAACTCCACTGACATGGATAGTGATACTGGAATATTTTATATAGCACACAAATGCCAAAGGCGTCTTGGTGCTGATGTTTGCTACATTAAGGTGCACACGGACAGAGACCCAAACATTACCTCCAGGAGGGGCCAATATCTCAATCAAACCGCATGGGAGACCAGCCAAGTTTTCAGATGTTTTCTGAAACTGGACAGGTTAGACTGAGCTCTGAGCTGGTAGGGTAAATTATTCCACAGTCGACATGTAATGTGGATAAAACTCCTTCCTACCCAGCACTCTCTTCTGATTTTAAAGACATTGATTGTCCTAGAGTTGCTGAGCGAGGGGTTTTTCTAGGGGAGTACCAGAAGAGGTTGTTTTTCAAATATGCTCGGCCTTTGCCAGAGTTTTATGTTCTATACATAAGGCCTTAAACATCACTCTTTTTCTCACAGGGAGCAAATTGAGTTCAACTAGAGTCTCAGAGACTGACTTGAACTTGGGAATATTCTTCAACAGTCGCGCCGCCACATTTTGTAGGCCTTGAAGTTTCTTGAAAGAACAATGGTGACTGCCCAAATATAGAGCATTGCAATAATCCAACCAAGATAGAACTAAAGCAGTGATCACAGATGTTTGCAATTTGTATGGAATAAAATGCAGAACTTTCTCTAAAATGCGCAGCAGAAAATAGGAAGAGGACAGTAGCGTAACAAAGGCCCCCACAGCCCCTGCGGTGCGGGGGGCCCCAAGCTCCAGGGGTCCCCCTCAGCAAAGTACCCAGCTCTTTAGTGTGGTCAGAGGGGCCCCCTCCATGTACTTTGGAGGGGCGGCCCCCTCAAGTTTTGCTACGCCTCTGGAAGAGGAAGTAAGCTTATTGATTTGTGCATTGAAAGAAAGCCTGGGGTCAACGATAATTCCCCGATTCCCGACCGACAAAGCTGGGATAGGGAGAGGGCCAAGCAAAAGCAGGATTGGTGCCAAATAAGTTGTGTCCTTGCTGAACATAAGAACCTCAGTTTTGTCCGAATTTAGCATAGAATGTTATTGTTCATCCATTCTGCGACTGCACCTATGCAGTCTTTAAAGCAGTGTGCTGCCTCGTCAACATCATTTGAGATGGACACGACAATTTGAGTGTCATTGGCATAGGCCACTGGGTCAAAACCAAAAGAACGGATCAAGCTTGTCAGAGTGGCCACATAAATATTAGGAAGTCTAGGGCTCAATGACGATCCCTGGGGAACACCACATGACAGTGAGAATGGTTTAGATACAAAGTCCCCCAGGGCGACTGACTGCTCTCTATGTGCGAGAAATTACTTCAGTAGATTAAGAGCCAGGCCTCCAATTTCAATTCCCTCCAAACGTTCCAATATAATTACATGGTTCACGGTGTCAAAGACTGCCGATAGATCCAACAGGATCATCGCAGCCTTCCCACCAATATCTAAAATATTTCTCAGCTCTTCTGTGGCTACTATCAATGCTGACTCGGTGCTATGGTTTGGTCTAAACCCAAAGTGAGCAGCGTCTAGAATTTTGTTTCCTTCCAGATAATTAGAGAGTGCAATGTTCATGTGCTTCTCCAGGATTTTTGCTGGCAAAGTTAAACGAGCTATCGGGCAGTAGTTCTTAACTTCTTCAGGCTCTAGTGAAGGTTTTTTCAATGAAGGAAGGATCAAAGCTTTTTTCAGCTCTAGGGGGAACTCTCCTGAATCAATAATAGGGTTCAGAAGTATAGTAAGAATAGGGGCCTTCGCAGGACTGTCGCAGGGCAGGAGTGTGCCCGCAATCACCGCCACTTCTCCCCCCCCCCCTTGGCCCGCGACTGGGACTCTGGTCCGGGGCCCAGAGGGACCCTGAGACATTGCGGTGAGTCGCCTCCCCCTAATCACCAACAGGTACCGGGACTTGCGCCGGCCTCTCCCGGGCCTCAGAGCCAGAGTTGGAGGCGAGGGCGCTGGATTGCACCCTTCTGCGGCTCGCTGATGCAGGCTGGCCTGCCTCGTTCTGTCCCAACGCGGCGCTACGCCTTGTCTCCCTTTCTCGCTGGGGCTGGCGGCCTCCTGAGATACACTGACTTGGGTGGGGCCTCTCGGAGGTACCTGCGTGGCGGAGGGGCTGTGGGTCCGTTGGCGCTCAGGTTGCTGGCGTGTATCTACTGAGGCCTGCACTGGGTGGACCGACCTGTTGTGTCTGGGTGGGTGGCTGTGGGCCCTGGGGTGCACCGGGCCCCTCCCCCCTTCCACGTTTAAGGGCGGGTTCTGGGGCCTGCACCGGCTCCCCCCTAGGCCACAGCATCAGAATTGGAGGCGAGGGCCCTGGATCGCGGCCTTCTGCGGCCCACTTGTGGTGGACCGGCCCGCCTCGTTCTGACTGAGCCCTGATCTTGGGCACTGCCCTGCCTCCCTGCTGGGGGCCGTGGACCCCGGGACTGGCCTGACCTGTGCGGAACTATCCGGCGACATTTGGGGGGGGGCGGCCCTCTGGGGGGGTGAAGCAACTGGTGCGCGGCGGGGGGGGGCACTCTCTAGAAGGAATGTCTACCCATCGTCAATCGAAGAAGGACCCCTCAGTAAAGGACATGTTTGCCCGTTCGAACACGAAAAAGGCAGACGCATCACGGGAGACAGAGGATCCTGGGGCGCCCTTGGATAAGGCCAGTGGCGAGGAGGGTAGCAGGGAAGAGTCCCCACTCACACAGGCATTCAGGGAGCGCCTGTTTGGCACCCTCCGTGAGGATTTCGCGGAGCGCAAACGCAACATTGCCTCGGACATCAAGGGAATCAGGCAAGATGTCACCGCCATCGATTGGAGTCGGTGGAGCAGAATCAGGACGCCCGGGAGGAAGAGTTGGAGAACCACCGCCAGGAGCTTCTGGAACTACGGGACCAAAACTTGGAGCTGCGCTACCAGGTTGAAGATTTGGAGAACCAGTCCCGTCGCTCCAACATACGCATCAAGGGCGTACCGACCCTGGGCCATCACGAACGATTTGGAAGGGTTCGTAATCCGCCTCTTCAAGCATGTGACACCCTCATTACAGGACCAGGAGGTCATTCTGGGCCGCACACATCGGGCCGGGAGACCGGCGGGTGCGCCTGGCCAAACCCAGGACATACTCACGTGTCTGCATTACTATAAACAGAAGGAAGCTATAATGTCTGCAACACGAGACCTGAGAGCCATTGAATTTGAGAGCTTCAGGGTTTGGCTTTTTCAGGACTTATCCCCGACCACATTGCAGCGCCGCAGAGCCCTAAAGCCACTAACTGATTTTCTCCGCGCCCAGGAGATCCGGTATAGATGAGGACACCCTTTCCGCCTACAATTTGTATGGAAGATGGAAGTCTGGATAGTCTGCACCCTAGCAGACACCCGCGAGCTGCCAGAGATACCGGAGCTGCGGCAGTCAACCCCCCCAGGGTCACCAACCCGCGAGACCGCGGATGAGGGGCAAAGAACAAGGCGCTCTACTAGACGGGGAAGGAAAATGCTGAATAAACCTACAAAAGCCGACAGCCAAGAGGAGCGCTTGTGCCTGCTCCAACACCTTCAACACGAGGGTGTCCACGGGTCCACCGCCGATGATCATTGAGGTCCCGAGATATCTGGTCCTCACTGGTCCTGTGGACTTTGTGTCGGCCTTCTGGACAGATGCCGCTGGGTCGAGTTGAAGCTGAATCCCAAGAACCTAGCTACAGTAACAATCCGGCGAAGCTTCACTGAGACAATCACTTCACCCCAACTCGCATACCCGACTGCGACATGGACCCCAAATTTGAGATTGTGAGGACTCCCAGGAGGGAGACGTTGTCAGACTTATTGTTTCTGTTGTGTTATTCTCTGTGTTCTAATTTTCACCTTCTCTTTACCTTTCCCGTCCACGTTGCCTGTCTCAATCCTTTAATCTGGGGGGGTGTGGGGCAACGGGGTACTTGAATGTGTGGTCAAAGCAGTGCACCGGCACTGATCATGGTGTCTATACTTAGCCTCAACGTCAGAGGCCTTAACTCCCCAACGAAACGGCTGGCAGTACTATCATACCTTAAAGACACAAAGAGCGACATCTGCATGTTTCAAGAAACACATCTACTCCAACAAGACTGGCGACGATTGCGCTCTCACTGGTTTGACTGTCAGTATTTCACCTCTGGATCTGCCAAGAAAGCGGGGGTAGCCATCTTGCTCGGCACACACTTCGCTGGAAGGGTGGAGGGAGTCCTCCTGGATATCCCAGGTCATTTACTAGCACTACACGTACAAATGCAGGGCACTCGATACACGATAGCCACGGGCTATGCACCAAACGACAAACAGGAACTCTTTCTCAGGGACGCCTTGGGATGATTGATCTCCACCCCTGACAGGGAGAAGGTAGTGGGGGCGACTTTAATGTTGTAATGGATGGGCAGAGGGACAGGTCACTCTCCAGGGCGGGTCAGGATAGAGGTCTCACCCCGAGCGCTAAGTGCTGGCTGGACGAAGCGGGCCTAACTGACATCTGGCGTCACACGCACCCCACGGATGTAGACTACATATTCTTCTTAGCGGTGCATCAAACATATACACGGATCGACGACTTCCTCACAACACCAGGAATAATGAGGGACACAATGGCCGCGGACATAGGGGCGGCTGCCTTTTCCCATCACTCCCCTATCAGTCTACACTTCCGGCACAAACCGCAACCAACAACTCCCCACCGCTGGCGCCTTAACACAAAACTCCTCACATATGATAAGGTGCGTACGGACACCTTAGCAGCGCTAACTTCCTTGCTGGAGCACAACGACAGTGGCAAATCGAATATTGTCACATTATGGGAGACACTAAAGGTGGTCCTTCGGGGCCACTTCATTGGCATTGCAACGGGCTACAATAGGGAGCAGCGGAATAAGCGCTGTCAGCTAGAAGCCCAGATTAAGGAGCTGGAGACAGCACATGCCCAACCAGGTGTAGTGATGGCTCGTCGACAGCTGACGGTCGCACGGAAACAGCTACGAGCCACAGATATGGGGCAGGCAGAGTACACACTACTGCGACTGCGACAGAAATATTAAGCTGGAGGCAATAAGGCGGGGCGTATGTTAGCACATCACCTCCGGGCACAGGTCATCGAACGGCGGATATCCAAAATACAAGGGGCAGATGGTTCCACGGTCACCACGGATGAGGGCGTCGCGAACACCTTTGGAGCATTAGGCCCTTTACACTGCTGAGCCCTTACGGGATGTAGATGTGGAGGCATACCTGTCCCGGGTCTACCCGCCTGGCCTGGAAGTACCCCCGCACACTGCCTTAGAGAAGGACATCACGATACAAGAGGTCCGCACCGCTATACACAGGCTGCAACCCCACAAAGCACCCGGCCCCGATGGCTAAGCGGGGAATTTTACAAAACCTTCGCCTCTCACCTGGCCCCGATACTCGCACGACTATTTAATTCCATTGATAAACAGGGTGCGCTACCAGAATCAATGCGCAATGCCACTATTACAGTACTTCCAAAACAAGGCAAGGATCCCAAAAACTGCTCCTCCTACCGCCCGATCTCATTGCTGAATGTTGACGCGAAGATTTTTACAAGTGCGTTAGCCCTCAGATTGGCACCCTACGTGCAGGGACTGGTTGATCCGGACCAGGCAGGGTTCATCCCGGAACACGGATGTAGTGACAATACGAGGTGGCTATGTCACCTACTGGATAAAACGCAGCGCTCCTGGACTCCAGCACTCGTGTTGACGATAGACGCAGAGAAAGCGTTTGATTGTGTGCACTGGCCATATCTATATTGGGTTCTGGAGCTGATTGGCCTTGGCCCTCGATTCCGCAGCTGGGTGTAAGCCTGCTACACAGCTCCCCAGGCCAACATCTGTGTAAACGGTGTACAGTCACCCACTTTCCCAACAGGGCGGGGAACTAGACAGGGTTGCCCCCTGCCCCCTCTCCTTTTCGCGCTCTATATGGAGCCACTGGCTGAACGGATAAGGGTCACCGGGATTTAGATGGGAGGAAGGAACACAAAATTACACTATATGCAGACGACGTGCTCCTGACGCTCACAAACCTGTCTAATTCCCTGATGGCCGCCTTGGCAGAGCTCTCGGAGTTCGGGCTAGCCTCGGGATTCAAAATCAACCCACAGAAGTCTCTGGTCCTGGATCTGACGCTACAGGAGCCTGAGCGGACTCAACTTCGTGGACAGTTCCCATTTCAATGGGCAGAAGACGGGGTCCCATACTTAGGACTACAAATACTCCCCGCTCTCCAGGTCACCACGGAGCACAACTACGGGAATTTACTCACCATGACCCAATCAGATCTCACTAAATGGAAGCCGCAGGGCTTCTCATGGCTGGGGCGGTTGGCAGCCGTCAAAATGATGCTACTCCCCAAGCTACTTTACGTAATGAAAACCCTGCCGCTCCAACACCCAACACGGATATTAGATAAACTACAGGCTTTAATCTGGGACTTTATCTGGGAGGGTAAGCGGGCGAGAATGTCCAAACCACAGGCCTTTCTTACGATGGCAGAGGGAGGACTGGGGGTCCCGAACATATGCAAATCCTATCAGGCAGCCCAGCTGTGATACATGGTAGAGTGGTCCCGCACGCTCACCGAAAAACACTGGAGCTTTTTAGATCAGGCAATAGTGGAAACACACATCTGGAAGGTGCCGTGGTTACCCAAGCCGCATAGGCCAGTGGGTGTGTACATCTCACCGGTCACAAGGTCGACATTGGGAGTCTGGGACAAGGTACAGCGGAGACAAAATCTTTCTACTCCGATATCCCCACAGACCCCACTGATAGGCAACCCGGACTCCCCCCCCCCCCCTGCTTTGGAAGGCTCGGGATTTAAGTTATGGCAGGATGCCAACTGTAAGCGGGTCGGGGACCTATTCAACTCAGACGAGCTTATGGACTTCGCCTAACTGCAGAATGCTACCCACTCCCGGATTCGGCGAAATGGCAGTATCTGGCAGTGGCACACTGGGTGACCCGACAATGGATTCAACCACATGCCAGCAGACCCCTATTGCCCTTTGAGAAGTGGCTCATTACGCGGAACTCAGATAAGAAGCTGCTCTCTGACATCTATGCGTTCTTGGTGCGGCCCGTACACCCTTTACATTCCCCTACCAGGGCCAGATAGGAAAGAGTATGCGAACGCCCCTTGTCTGATATAGAATGGAGCGACATCCTACACCGAGCACAAACATCTGCCCTCAACACCACTAGCAAAGAAATGCTCCTCAAAATAGCCCACTACTGGTACATCACACCAGCCAGAGTTGCTACATTTATTTATTTGAGAAGTTTTATATAGCGCTGGCTAGACCCGGAGGTATCAGAGCGCTTTACATGAGGATAAGCGAGTTACAGGTTGCATAGTTACATCAATGAAATCAAAGAATCACAGAGGGAGGAGGAGGGGGAGGGAAGGAAACAACATTGAAACGAAGAAGACCATGTCTGATGACCGGCTGGGTAGGTGACGGCCGAGGGGGTGAAACCAGGGCCAGACTCCTCTATAGCTGCATATGACAGCTCCACCGGGCATCGGCCAAGGTTGCTCGTGCACCAAGGTGAGTACAAACAGTTTTGGTATCCGCCAGGGGGCATCGTCAAAGGTCCATCGAAAAGTTCCATCAAAAGTTCGACCGGGCATGGGCCATGTTGATCCGGCACCGTGGTGTGTATAATGTTCAGGGTTTCAGTCCGGGGGGGATCGTCAAAGATCAATTGGCAGCACCCATCCCGGAATTACTGGGAAGCTAAGACTTACTGCGAGTTTGATATGCATTCGATAGCAATGCTTCCTGCGTCGGTTCAGGGAAACCGTCCGAAGAGCGGCTACGGCGCCATCTTGCCTCCGCCGTCACCTCCGGCCTCGCCACAACAAAGCTGGCAAAATGTCAGAGTGGCATGGATGCAGTCCCTGACTCCTGTGTGATCTCAGTGTTCCTGCAGTGGTTCCAGAACCTCCCAGTCGCACCTTTTAGCTCCTTTCCCAGAGGATCTGTGGCCCAGGACCTTGTGGGGACGATTGGATTCAGCCACAAGGCTTCCCCCTTCACGAGATGGGATAAGTGGCAGCCATCTTAGGGTCAGGCGTGGTGTGATGCTCATGCCCCTTGTTGTTGAGGACAAGCCAGCTCCCATGATTGTGTCTTTGGGCAATCCAGAGACTCCCTGGTGGTCCAGGGGGTAGGTCACCAGCTGGAATGGGTCGACACTGTCCCTCCCGTAGCTACAGCAACATGGGCGCCATGTTGGAGTCAGGCGCAGCCGGGGATCATTATTTCTCCCGTGATGGAGACGGGCCCTTAGCTTACAGGGGAAGGCCCAGACCACTTCCGGAGCTCGCTATGGGCCGTCCAGGTATCTCGCAGTACCCCCCACTCACCACCGTTGAATCACTCCTCGTTTCCCAAAATGGCGGGCAAGGTCCTCTCAGGATCCCCGAGCCCTCCAGTCGGTGTCAGCTGTCAGTATCGGAGGGCCGTCTTTCACTGCCTTCCGATGGTTGCACCTTGCCTCCGACTTTCACACCATCCACGTTTGTGTCTCTCATCGTGCCAGCCGGATCCTTACCCTTTGCGGGGCTGCTGGAGTGCTGTGTCCGACGTGCTCTAGGAAGGGGGGCAGCCTCCACCGGCTCCGTTCACTGCCGTGAACCCCTCCGGAGCCGTGCGGGCAGTCGTCGGTCTGCAGGCGTCACCCGGTCGTCGCGACTCAGGAGTACAGTTGGCCGCCATCTTGTAGCCTCTCCAGCCGGTCGTCCGTCGGAGCTCACAACGGCCCCAGCAGGAACCGCCGACGCCCGCAGCCTGCTCCGCTCACCCTCCGCAGCCACTGCTATGGATTTGGAGCAGGTGTTCCCCCGGGAACCGCTAAATCCAGGACCGGTGCGGCGGAGCTCCGTGCCTTCACTGCCGCACGGGTGTCATCTTCACCACCACCATTCTGAGACCCGAGGGCGGGCGGGCTGTGTTGACGGCAATGCAGATAGCAGGGCACACTCACGCACCTCCTATGGCAGTGCCCCAAGATAGAATCATACTGGACAGGAGTCCTAGATGCAATTAATACAATGTTTAACACTGACATACCCAAATTTCCTAGCTACATATTGCTAGGTCTCCCCAACCCGCTCACTTACCCACTGAAATCACCTAGAGGCAAAGCCATTACTCTCACCTTAGGGGCGGCGAAGCAACTCCTTTTAGCCAGATGGGGGACAGACAAGGTACCAGGACTGGTTACATAAGGTGTGGGAAATCCTGGGTATGGAGAAGCTTACGCCCGCTGCCGCGCAGGAATTGCCCCGGTTCGATAAGATGTGGCAACCATGCACACAGTATTTAACAGACGAGTTCCGCAAGTTGACCTGCCCCCAATACCTGCGGATTTTGCGACTAACAGCTACCGAACATACCACGCCAGCTTAGACCACACCCACTCCCCAAGGATGCAGGTGCGTCTGGGAAGCGATGTCCCAGACCCCCACACCCCCTTTTTTAGTCCCCTCTCCTCATCTCTTTCTTTTACTCTTAACGGTTCGTTAATAAATCTTGTTCTTTATTATTCACTCACCGCCTACTAAGTAAGCAACCAAATACACAGACCACCGGCCAAGGGTTGAAGGTGGCTTATGTTGTAACATTGTTACTTTGCATAAAATCAATAAAAATGATTTAAACCTAAGGGAGGCAGGTACAAAGCAACAGACATTTTCAAAAGGCAGGCATAGGGCCCCAACCAATGCAATCAGTGACAGAAAACCAGAGACTATACTTCTCTTCCACCCACTGGCCACAATGCTTGCCCCGCACAGTTTCATAAAAAAAACAGTGGTGTAATGGGGGCCCCCGCTGTACGGGGGCCCCCGGGCTCCGGATGCCCCCTCCGTCACTGGCATGTCCTGGCCCTAAAAACTCCGGACTGGGTCCAGAGCGTGCGGGGCCCCCAGCATGTACTTTGCAGAGGGACCGCCTCAGGTTTCGTTACGCCACTGTAAAAACCCTCTTCAATTCAAAGATGGCCACCAGTTCACCCATCATCTTTCAGAAGACATTCCCCTGCACTTTCCAGACGATAGGCAACTGTCCCCACAGGTGTTGTAGTCTTCCGGCGCTGATGTGCTCCGAGATCTCCCCCTCCTTACTGTTGTTTGTCATTGGAACTGGAGTGCCTTTCAGCCCCTGGTCAGCGCAACACTATTCCCCTTCACCGGTGCAGCCAGCTCTGTCCCTAACCACAGCATTCCAGGTTCCGCTCCGCTGCAGGCAGCATCTAGCCACCCACTCCGTGAGTGGCTACTAGATCTGGGTCCTCTGTAGTTCCTCATGTACCCATTAAAGAAAACTACCCCATTAGCGGCTAAGTAGCTGCAGGCGAGGGCAGAGACAGTCCTTTCTCTCCCACCACCTGGCGAAGAGGTACACTGACATTCATGTACACAGGACTGCGCGTAGAGGGTAACAGCAGGGGCAAAGTTGCTGACACAAGGCGAAGCTGTGTGCTGCTTGGTACCACAATGCCACTCACATGACACTGGGAGCATTTCTGACACCCAGTGAACATACGTGCATCTGTGGTATGTATACTTAAGGCTCATACAGAGGCCTGTGAGGCCAGTCCCAGTATACAAAGGGCTGTGTGTACAGCTCCAACCTCTCAGGAATGGATGTGCATTAAATATGTTGATATTACAGTATGTACACACACACACACACACACACACACACACACACACACACACACACACACACACACACACACACACACACAAGAGCCCCGGGTCCCAGGGCACAGGTGTGCATCGAGGCTTTTTATATTCACTTACCCATTCAATTAACTATTGATTTGCTGAAAACTGCAACATACAAAAGTTTGTCTACTTATAATGAACTTTTTACACCATAGGACAGTGAGCATTAAAGCATACGTTCATCACTTATACATATCTCTGGGGTAAAGGTGGGGGGCGGTGATCACTCGGTGAGAAGGTGCTAGTCACAGGGACACACAACACCATACATAGCTCTGCCGCCATGGAAAGGTTCACACTACAAAAATGATCATACACGTGCATAGGCACACGCGCACATAAATTGTTTCTGTCTCTATCCTTGAAAGTGGGCTACATGGGTGCTACAACACCACCCAATAAAGAGCTCTGGGCGCCGCTCACTTACATGGGATGGCAAACTTTCGTGTACAGAGGTCTGAGCACCCCTCATATGCACGGGACGTTCCAAACACGTGTACAGAGGTCCGAGCGCCTCTCACCTACATGGGATGCTACACCCTTGTGTGCAAAGGACACAGCACCCCTCACCTGCATGAGTCATTACATCCTCGTGTGAAGAGCTCCAAGCACCTCTCAGCTACATGGGACGTTAGGGGGTCTTTCCTTCAGCACAGCCAGCCAGCCAATGAACCTAACCAATCCTGGAGCTGGTCTCATGCTGTTTTCAGCATGAAAGAAGAGCCAGGATTGGTTAGAGCAGGTTAACCCAGTGCTCCTTTTTAGACTGGGGGCCTGTGTCGGCAATGTGCACAGCTGTTTAAAACAGCTCAGATTAGTGTGGACTAAAGTGCGCATGTCAGGCTGGCCGTTGCAAGACAGCTGGTCAATGCGGCATGCGCACTTGAAACTTTAGGCAGTCATCACCCCTGATGTCAATCAGCAGGGATGGCCCCGCCCCCACCCTCAAACAGCAACACTTTTATTATAAAATTCATATGTATCAAGCACAGCAAAACATCTTCAAACCCAAGATTAATAAGAAGAAGCCTTCTGATCTCTGGCCAGACATATGAACAGTTAAGAAGAACTAAGGAGCACGCCTCTATGGCTGAAATACATCAGAGTGGAAACTTAGGTGGCGACAGATCGAGACACACCAGAGAGGTGGTGGCCTAGTGTGCATGCATAGGTGTTCCTCTCACAAACGCTAAAGAAACTGCAGCATTTTAAAAACTGCCCGACCCTGTCTAATGCAGTAACAAATTGCATTCATCAGTCCAGTCATCTAGTTAAAATCTAATAGCAAAGATAAGGACAGTATCTACAGCCTCTCAAATGGAATGGATATATGTCATTCGCGTTCAGTAGGTAAACATCACCAAATAGGTAGGAAGGTGTCTGATTCTGTCCTCCAATACCCTGAGGATGTTTCACGAAGCAGGATCAGCGAGGAGAGGGAGTAGTAGACTGATCCGCTGTGAACTGCCCCAGAATTTCCCAGCAGTACAAGATAAACCAGGGCATACAGTATTACAAATAATCAAAACTGTACATTGATTAAGATCTGCATAGAGAAGATTAAGTAAAAAACTGAAAACAAACATTAAAATTACACTTGCCCCATTTAAACAAAATTCTACAGGATATATCAGTGTTTGTCAAATCACAGGAAGTGACAGTAACCCAGTAATTTAAAATCCAACTAATGGAAAATAACTGAAATCAGTAGAAAGGCCCACACCCCAGTGATTGCAATATTTGGATCACTCTGAAAAGGCAGCTGAACTGTCAATGACTAACTCTGGAACAGTTCTGACAACACATTTTTCCACAGAGGAAAAAGCTTCATGAAATGAATAGACCCATTGAAACTTATGAAAATGTGCTCAATTGTGACAGGCTCCCCCCCTCCTTGTAGTGTAGTTCCTATTTCCCTAATAGGCTCTGCGCATTGGAATAATATAACCTATAGGTTTGTGTTAGAAGGTGGTCCTGACACTATGGGCCGCCCGGATTTTTCGCTTTTTGAGCACCTAGGTGTTGAGGTTTTACTGTGGGAGAGCCTCATAAATTGGGACTCATCCACAGTGAACTCATGATGAAAGAGACTGCATGTGGATTTTACTGGTGTCCCCTAGCTTGACTAGGCCGCTGCGCAGCAGCTGGAGTAAGGGGCACCGGGCTGGTTACATGCAGACACCTGTGTACATGCGTGTGCACATGTGTAGGGGCTGCGCAGGGGAGATTCTTGGCGTGCGCAGTCCAGGAGCAGCTACAAAGTGAATGGTGTGGCAGGACTTATGCAGAATTGGGTGGTGACACGGAATAGGCCTTATACACTAGGAAGGAACATGCCAGGGAAAGTCAGTGTGCTTTACTGTGTTTTTCACTTCATTATTCCCCTATGGGGATGTGGAGCCCATGTGCTAGATTAACTTCCATAAGGCCTACAGATTCCAGACACGCACTAAAGTCCACTGTAGCGGATGTGAAAAGAAGTATTCTGCAGAGTCCAGAGTCATATTTGTACTGCTTTTGGGTCATCCAGAAATGTTACATCTCTCTGAGTCAGATCATAACCAGGGCCTGGCTGGGGGTTGACCTCAGCAGGCTGGATTGATGACCTTTCCTCCCAGAGCGAAGACCTCCTTTCCACGAAGGGAAGATAGGCGGAGCTACAGGCTCATCCATCAGCAGCTATCACTGGGTGCCAGGCACCAGGCTGCACCTAGGAGGGAAGGGCTCTGGTTTCAGAGACCATGTGGCCAGAGACCCTGGACGACGCCATTTTGAACCAGCCCAGAGGCTGGACAAGAAGGAGGGAGCAGGGGCAGGGAAGTGATGTGGCGCTGTTGGATAGGACCAACAGAGACTTCCTGCCAGCCCCCTACTCAACTTTTAAAAAGTGCTTGCACAGGAAGAGAAGCTCTCTCTGGGGTGTGGTCTGCGGAGGTGGAAGGTGCTGGAGCCTGGCAATGGGCAGTTGGAAGGAGGTACCCCCTGACTGCCCCCCAGGCCCCTAACAGCACCAGAAGAAGAGACCAGGACCAGTGCGCAGACGCAGGGGCCTCTGCGCAGGAAGAAGAGAGGCCCAGGAGGAGAGCCAGGCGAAAGTCTGGCGCAGGGAGCCAGTGAAGACCGCTCCCTGCAGAATGCCCCCTCTTGGAGACCCGGAGGGCGAAGGAGAGTGCTCCCAGTGGCTGGGGGCCACCGCAAGGAGCAAGAGGACGCGAAAATGGGGCAGATCGGACCCCCAGGGGCTGAGATATGGCCCCCAGAAGGTGAGCGACCTTTGACCCCCACGAAGAGGAGGTCGGGGGCCCGGGAGCCCATCCCCGGGCCCCGAAGCAAAGCCGGGGAGCGCCGTCGCGCTCCCCGTGAAAATGTTCCCCAGCGGGGCGCCAGGAGCCCACCCTGGCCCCCGCCGACGCGCGAAGCAGGGGAGGGGCCCGGGAGCCCATCTCCGGGCCCCGTGCGGCGAAGAGGCAGTGGGGAGCGCCGTCGCGCCCCCCAGGAAGAAGACTCCGGGGCCCGGGACCCCATCTCCGGGCCCCGCGGTGATGGCTGGCGTGTGGTGGGGAGTGCCGTTGCACTCCCCGAAGCCCGGCGAAGACTGGCCGTCTGCCCGCCGGAGCGGGCAGACCAGAACTGGATTGCCGGCTCCCGCGGCAGCACACGTGGGTGCTGGCCGGGCGGGGAGCCGGCGGGGGCAGCTGGGGGTGGGCTCCCCGGGCTGCCCTCCTACAAATGGACATGCGGGGGTCCCCCAAAGGAAGACCACAAGCGGTGCGAGGGGCCCGGCTGGGACCGGGCCCCGAAAAATAGAAGGAGCGGCCGGGGGTGGGCTCCCCGAGCCGTTACTCTCACCTGGGGGTCCGGGTGGGACCGGGCCCCCCACCAAGCGTGGAAGGAGGCGCGAAGCGCCAGCTGGATTGCGGCTCTCCCCGGCGCAGCGGGAGAGCCGCTCATGAAATATTCACTAAAAGGAGCACAAAGCGCCCCATAATGCCTTGCCAGGCATGGGGAAATCATCGTTTTTGGTGCGAGGTGGCCCCCAGAGGAGGGGGTCACCCTCAAGAGTGAAAAAGGGTGCTGGGGAGCTGCTGGAGAAGCGCAGTCTCCCCCAGCACGAAGTGAAGTCCCACCCTAAGTTTCCTAGGGATTTGGAATGGATAACCCCTCAAGGGCTCAACCAGCATTTATACACCTTCTAGGCTGGAACTTTTGTTCTACAGCTGAGGGTGTATTGCGACGGGCTTAATGGAGTGAAAGGCTGAGTTGGGGATGGCTCGAGAAGGGCATCCCCTGGAGGTGAAGAGGTGTAATTGCACCAGAACTGCATTTACTAACGGTTATTCCTTTTTAGAGGGACTGGAGGTCACATATGTAATGTGAGGTACCTGTGTAAGGTGGTGTCATAAGCAAAGTGGGTTATGTTGCCAGACATTCCTGCTAGGGTGTCTGGCTGTATAGGCGTAATCCTGTGATTTCATCTCTGATGCCCTTAGGGGCTGTAATTGCAATGCATTCTAATGTCCAACAAAGGTGATGAGTACTGTCATTCTAAGGTGTGCGTAAACATGTATTCTTGCTGCTGCACTTAGGTGAAGACCCAGACTGCTAGCCCTTAAGATATAGAGGTGCATACTTTATGGTCAGTAGGAAATGCTCAGTCAGGGTTATGTGTCACCAAGGCAGGTGTACCCATTTTTAATGCGCGTTGAGGTAATGGGGTGGGTCGCCACTGGGATGGTGCCAGTGCGCAGGGCCCTCGCTCCAGGTTAGGCTCAACACACTGCATTAGGGGGCAAGATGATGTGCATACATGGGAGTGGTGGTACTAGACCCCACCCCCTTTTGGGAGGGGTGGAGATGTTACGCAATGTCACAAAGTAATTCCAACAGCTTATGTATATTTGTAAATTGGTGCATAGTATTGAGTAGTGTGTGTGTTTAATAAATGTACTCTTACTTTTATAAAGCAAAGTACAGACTGGACAATCAATTATTGAGTGTTATTTCTGCGCACCTGCAAATGGCGATTACTAGCCCACACCACCTCCCTTGAGTAAAGCCTCAGACTGCTCTGCAACGCTACCCTCTGAGAGTCAGGCGCTACAATTGGGTGTTTGGTTCCCAGTGAAGGACAAATGTAGTCATGTTATTTGTGCAGGCCTCACAGATACTGCCTCGTTTTCCAACAGTTTGACATAGGACTAAGGTCGGTATGTCCCTATCGATTATATTAAACTTAATTACCTGTGCCAGCTAGCTCAGAGGCCACTAGAAACTCCTTGAGAACAAGAAGGGAGTAGTTTCTGGCAACCGAAAAACATGACAACTTTGTTTCCCTTTAGAAGCGGAACACGCCTCAGAATCGTGGAAACAATAGATAACAGTTTCACTCATTCAATCGTGCATGCTTAGTTTCTACAGAGTTACACAGAAAGGAAAGACGGGCGTTTCAATAAAAGGGTTTTATTGAACAGTCTTGTTTCTCGGGTAAGAGATATGTGCTGTTATGATCACAAGACAGTATGCAAGATAAATAATGTACAGCTTAAGCAGTAGAAATAAATAATACTGCGCTAGCATTATCTTTTAGCATATATTCACGTACATAAATAACATGAGCTAAAAATGCGAGTACTCATAAGATGCGTCTCTAAGCTAGTTCTACCCCAATGTACCTAACCTAGTCTAGGTGTAGGGAAAGGTAGAAGTAGGTGGAGTATTCTCTAGTCTGGTATACTAAGAGTATGTTAAGTCTAGTATGCCAAGTATGGTATGCCAAGAGTCCCTCTAGGTTCTAGTCAGCTCCATACCTTGAGAATGAGAGAGGTGGGAATCTCTTGCCGGATCTGGAACTCTAACACCCCGCGAAGGGAGTCAGAACACTGGAAGCTGGATTCGTCTGCGTGCAGGAATGACAGCGTCTTCTCAGTGCGTCAGGCAGGGATACGGGCTCCTCTGAAGTCGAGGTCTCCTCTAACATGCTTGGGCAAGGGAAGGTATATTTATACCTGGTAGGTGTCTAGGAATGTTAGTATTGACGTGAAGTCGGACAGAGGAAGACGTCAGGAATGAACCCTTAAGGTATAACGGTTCATACATAATAGATGAGTTCTTGGAGAAATCAATAGTCCTGTGCTAGGGGAACTCCCGAAGCTTAAGGGTCTGGTTTCTAAGAACTCGTTGTGACGTTAGGGTGGACGGATGTCAGTGACCATGCCTGTATTTGGAGTGCACGGTTAATGCCTAAATAAGGACAGGGATTCTATGCCTATATAAGGGCAAGGCGAATTGTGCCTATATAAGGACATGATTCAGGAAAACCTATATACGGACCCCTAAAGCGGAATACAACACCCACTCCATCTTCGATTGAACGATAATACTAAATGCTAAACATTTAAATGCTAAACATAAAATTGAGTACCACATATTGCTAAAAACATTTCTAAAAGCATTTTAAAAGAAGCTCAAAACTGTCGAAATGCAATAGGTACTGTACATTTAAAGCATCGTTCATTCTAAGCATATAACGGAAGTAAAAATGCAATGTGAATGAAACAGAAATATATACATATGATGAAATGGTCGATAAGTTCTTAAAATCAAAGCCATTGCATATCATGGAAGTAAATGAAATGTTAGACAAGTAAGGTGACAATGTGTCCCTGGAAGTATTCAAAGAAGTCCGTTTTATAAGACTAGTTCTACTGTAAGCAGATTGTTCTTTTGCCATGTCATTTCAAAGATTAAAAAGAAAAAGTTCAATTTCTGGGAAAAGTTCCAAGTTTTGAAAATATGAAGGCCAAATTTCATTGTTGCCCTGGTACACTGTGAGTCGAATCAAAGTCAGTGTATGGGTCTGGCGTAAACATTAGATCATCTATTTCCGTAGCCAAAATATCGTCCACCGAAGTTGGTGACATTTGGAACACCTCGCTCAGAAGGTTAATTGCACAGAGATGAGAAACATCGCCTTCAGCAGAAGATGCAATGTTCGCATCCATTGTTACCTGTGTGCCCGTTGATCCATCTCGTACCTCAGCAGCAGCCGGAAGCGTCTGTGAGATCTCAATGAATGCCGCCATCAGGATTGGAAGCCTTTGGGGACAACACACAGCATGGGCCGTTATCGGGTCCAGCAGAGTATCGATATCCGTTGGCATAACTGATGGGAGTGTTAGACAGGTGTCTAGCACGCATTCTTCACCGCAAAACAGGCAGCGTAGAACAGGTAAGATGCAATCTTGCCAGATTGGTCTGAATGACAGGAACCACGTTGTATTAAGTTCCCGTAGACGAGGCATGCCCAAAAGCTGTACTATTCGCTCACGGCATTTCCGTTCAAGGAGGGCTCTCTCCACATCGCTCGGAGTGATGTTGGCGAAGAGGCTTGCCATAGCGTAGCAGGAGGAATAGAAACAGAATTCCTGCAACAAGTGCTAGAATTAACGGCACACCACCAAACACCGAATGTGCGAAGTTTGGGATGATTCCGAGGACAGCCTGGAAAGGTGCTAATAGTCTGGAACAGATGGTCTTAAATACATGTACAATTCCGCTTGTATCTGACATGTTAAAGATACGTCCTATCATTTCTAAGAAATGTATAGGGCAGTTTGTAAGAATTAAAGCTTGTATCTCAGCCGAATTCCTTGCAACTTGTAGATCATAGGTTTCTTTGGCCGAGGTCAAAGGCATGGATTGTTGTATAAGCATGGCTTTCATTCTGCTTAAAGTATCAAATCGTATAAAAGAGACATTCAACGAAGGCCACGAAGGCGACTCCCTGACTGTGTCTACTGGGGCAAACAATACTTGCATACAGCAAGGGACCCTGGAGTTGACCGTTACTAGATATGGGATGCCTCGCAACATGCCACAGCAACTCTGATCATTCAACATGAGGTAACTCCCATTAGAAAGTTGTCCAAACGTTGGATTAATCACAGCAGCTGGTGTACCTTGCTGGTGGCAGGACAAATTTGCCACAGAACCATTACAAGCCCCGTGTAAAGAAATGTCCTGACAAATCAGTGAACCGCTTAGTGCACTTTCACAGTGTGTACCGCTTAGAAACACTTCACGATCCCCACTCCAACATCTATATGTGTAAGGTAGATTCCAGGATGTCTTAATGTATTCCTTACCCAACCTTTCATATTTGCCTGCTTGCATCTGTTTAAGGCAATACTGAAACTGAAAAGTAGTCCCAGGTAGACTAATTTTGCCATGAATAAGCCATTCCGTAGCTGGTTGTTCTGCTACTGTGAATGGTAATTTTTCAAGTTTTTCAATGCTCAGTACTGTATACTTTGCTCCCCTTTGTGCCAGTTCGATCTGTTTATCAGTTAGATTGTATTCTGCAGAGACGTCGTGTTGATAAAACGCCAAGGCACATAGCCCGCACGCAAAGATTGCAGCGTCCAGCTTAATAACATAATAGAACGTAACTGAGACTGGCCTTGTTGTAACATGGCTAAATCTTGTTCCAGTATGTCGATAGCAGAGGATACAATACTGTCCAATGAATAAATTCTGGAGGACAAAGTTGTTAACCCATTGTCGACCACATAGAGAGTTTTCTCTAAATTAATACGATCAAGTTCACGTATTCGTTCTGCGGCCTCCATCTGTGACACCTTCCATGCTTCATTATAAGCAGCATAAATGCCGGCATATATGAAACGTTTTTGACGCGGTTTTCTTGGTCCAAGCAAGAATTCCCTAAGGTCTGTGTCTTCTTTAAGAAAAGAGAAGTGTTGTTTCACATCCTTAAGTGTAGATTTTTGCAGCCAATCGAGGCATAATTTTCCTACACTGTATTTTGTTACTACCCCCGGATGCTGTCTTTGGACGTATCGTGGGTCTGGCCTATGAATAGTAAACCCCTGTGTTTTATTCAGGAATCTCTCTTGACAGTTGTTTGTGTCTTTGGGCCAGATCAACCATTTTCTCCAATCAGGATTTGTTCTGTTGAGTTGTAGTATGGTGTCAACTGTAACCGCTGCCTGTGTATTGTTATCACTTGCAGGTGTTGGTACAGAAGGTGCTTTCATGTATTTGATCTTGGCTAAACCAAGGCAAGACGCTTGTTGGACTGTGTCATTCAAAAACATTATTTGTTGAGGGACGATACAGGCTCTAAACAAAGCTTCTATCCCTTGCACTTGCCAATCTTTAGTACCCCAGACAGATTTTGTGTCTATTGTGTCTTTCCATAAGTTGAAACCCTGTCTAGACAGTTGGGCAATAAATGCTGCAGAGTAAATCTGTTTTGTATTTGTTAACATAATTTTCAGTCCTGTTTTGTTTACATTTCTATAGTAAAATGATTCTGGATCGGATATATTGTATCCTGAAAAATATGGAAACTTTTTAGCAAATGTTTTTGAACTACCTTTTGGTGGTGTAGGACAATGCTCCCATTGGTTAAACAAACACATTTCTAGGTGTTGCAGATTTATGCAAAAAATGATGACCATAGTGGTTATAGCAATACAGCTGTTCATAGTCTGATGAACTCTCTAAATATTCATTATTAGAAAATGCAGCAGATTTTTCTAGGTCAAACATCATGTCATTTACAGTTTCAAAGTCCCAATCATCAGAATAGGTACTGGATGAAACAAAATCACTTAGTGAGATCTTAAATAAATGTGGAATGTTCAAATGTTCCGTCGGGCCAAAAATATCAAAATCAGTTTTGTCCCACACTATACCATCCTGTATAGGAACGGCTGTGATGTTCACTGCAGACAAGTCTCTTGTTTCACGATGGGATGATTTGTGAGGTTTCAAAAGTAAGTTCACTTCTTTTCTTTCAATGTCCAAATGGATGTATCTCCCATTTATAAGCACGCTCATAGTCATAACCAAAGCTAGCCAAAGCAGGAAGAAAAATATTCCAGAAATAACCCAAAGTTCAATCCATGGTGAAACTAGATAAGTCTTTTTCAAAAAATGCAAAAAGTCTTGTACTTGCTGTTTAAAAGTTATTGATGCTGGCGACGTCTCGGGCTCACTCGGATCCTCAGAAAACGTATCAAAGTTAATGAAGTAGCCAGAAGCAGTTCTGTCAATTGTTGGAATTGCATCAGGATTTGTAGAAATCGCTGGAACCAGTTGATCACTTGTTACATTGGTGTAGACAGGTGTATTTGGACGAACTGTTACTTGTGTTTCAAGAGGGATGAGTTCCATAGCATTGTTACTCAGTCCTTCATCTGTTACTGCTGAATTCTCGATGGTTATCAGTCTTTCAGTCTGAACCTCTTGGATAGTAGCGAGAGGAGTGTGTCTGCTACTAGGTCGGAGTCCACGAGGCCTACTATTTAGTATTGGCCACATACTGTGGTTTGCTGAGGTCTATGGACACAAATCTTTTCTCCTTTTTTCCAGCAAGGGGCGGCAGAAGTACTGTTCTTGTTCCGTGTATGGCTAGGACAGGTACTGGTTGTCTGTATGAAGGTCCAAATTCCTTCTTATCCGCAATTTTTTCTCTGACTAGATCCCCAACTTTTGGAATCCAGACAGGCTTTGCTGGGACTGCCGGTTTTTCCCCAGTGGTGGTTGGCTGCAGGAATACGTTGCTTTGTTTCGATCTTAGTTCAGTTAGGTCCTGTAAAACAGCCAAACGATCTTTGATATCAAAGGGTTTATTTTCCACCACTGTGCCTCTACATTCCAGATCGGGCACCCACATTCTTGTCCCAAATAGGACCTCAAATGGAGTGACCCCCCCTAGAGAACTTCTTGGCAAGTTGTTTAATGAGCGTTGGACCCCATAAAGATGTTTGACCCACCCATCACCCGAACCTAATACCCTAGCTGTTATAGACTGCTTTATGTCCCGGTTTTTCCTTTCCACAACAGAATTTCCCTCAGGATGAAACGGAGAGGAGTACCGCAATGCAACGCCCAGACTGGCCATGGCGTCTTTGTAAGCCCGAGAGCTAAACGCAGGGCCCTGGTCAGAATGTAGCGTGCCTATTGCGTATGTGCCGATGAAGACTCGCAAAACTTTTATAACAGTTCGAGCGTCAGCCGAGCGCTGAGGCCATATCCATAGGAACCTAGAGCAAGAATCCACTGCGACCATGATATATTTATAGTTACCGTCCCTTTGCAAGGGACCGCAGTGGTCCAGGTAAACACAAGCTAATGGTTTGTCTGAAATTAACAGGGGTGTCTGCGCAGGACGTTTCACTGTGGAGACTTTCATCTGTTGGCATATTTCACATTCCAGAACATAGTTCTTGGCCTGTTTCCTAATGCCAGGCCACCAATATCTTTGTGTTAGTAAAGATACGCCTGCATGGGCAGAGGCTATCCCTTCGTGTGCTGCTAGGATTAGTCATAATCTTCGTTTCTTGTTTGGAATTACCCTATCCCCCACTCCAGGGATTCGAGCAAAAGGAACGTTGCTTGCATCAATTACATAAGAGTACTCGAGTGGAAACTTTTTTGGTAACACCGCACCACTGCCTTTGCTCGTAGCATTGACAGCCAACATTATCTCACTGTCTATTCTCGTTTTTGAACAAGTGATCGTAGCTACGGAAGCCGTCTGAACAGCCCCCTTTGCGGCTTCGTCAGCCAATGAATTCCCTGCAACGTGAACGCCATCACGTTGATGACTCAGTGTATGGATCACGTGAGCCTTTGGTAGTTCGCTTTTTAACTGAACTACTTGTTCCCAAAGCGTTTTATGCTTTATTGTACCACCTTTTGCATCTTTGAACCCGTTTTCAAGCCAAGTTTGTATATATTCATTATACGACTGCACACAGTAGAAAGAATCGCACACTATTAGTGTGGGGAATTCTCGATCTGTACTTTCAAGTGCCAGTTTGAATGCTTGTAGTTCAGCTCGCTGAGCTGTGCAATCTCCTAGAGATTGGGTTTTTGTGATCATAGGTCTGAAGTTGCCATCGCGCATGCGACCTTTAACGATTGCGCACGCTGCACTGTAAGCTTGCTTACTCCCTGTTGCGGGTTGTGCGGCTCCGTCAGTGTAAATTATGAATTCATACTGATCGAGAGGCAGAATCTCAGAGGGCAGAGGACATTCATGTTCATATTGCAGGAACGCTTGTGTTTTTAAATCAGGATCAAAAACATATTCAACGTCTGTTGCAGCAAGAGAATTAACCCATTGTATCCATCTAGGATGTAATGCTTTAGCATTTGGAATGCTTGCTTTTGTTACCGCCTCTAAGGCCGGAACTGGGGTTACGACAATAATGCGTTTCCCTTGGGCTAGAGCTCTTTCTTTTGCTACAGCGGTTTGAACTGCTGTCAGAATTTTTCTGTTGAAGTGAAGCGCATTTCTGCTTGTGTATACAAGTGTGATTTGTATGCAATTGGCACTTTTTCACCCTCATTAAATGTTAAGTAGGTGAATCCGCATTGACCCGAAATTATTCGGATCACTAAATTGCGTTGACTTACGCGTGTCTGTAAGTGATTTGTTGCTAACATGTTAGCTTGGAGTGAATGCAAGATTTCTGTGTGTTCCTGTGTCCAGTTTTTGATTGAAAAATCAGGTTTGATTAATGTGTAGAGAGGTTTAACCCTTTCTGCGTAATTTAGAATGTAAGTTCTTCCAAAATTTAGGAAACCCAGGATGGATTGTAAATTTTTAAGCGTCTTAGGAGGTTGGAGCAGCGCACACCTTTCTAAAAAGTTAGCTGGCAAGCTCGTGCCTTCAATTGAAAGCTCATATCCTAAAAAGAGGACATTGAGATGGGCAATTCTGGACTTTTTAAAGTTGAATTTGTAGCCCTCAGAGGCGAAACCCAATATAATGGTGCTCACCCTGTTCAAGTGTTTGTCCAGGTCATCGTCTGTCAGATAGATGTCATCGACATATGACAATGCCTCATTATCATAAATTTGTAGTAACTCCGTTACTCTCGCTGAGAATAACCCCGGGCTGTTCTTGAACCCTTGTGGGAGTCGACAAAATTGACGCTGGGTCCCCATTATTGAGAAAGCTGTTAAGTACCTGCTTTCAGGTGCTATATTTTGACAAAAGAAACAATTTGAGATATCTAATGTGGTTTTATATTTTTTACGCACAATTTTATTCATTAATGCTGTACTAGGTGCATTTTGTACTGCAAAAGTTTTAGATCAAGTGTTTAAGTGTCTGTAATCCAAAACTAGACGATATGTATTGTCTGGTTTGGAGCCAGGAAACAAAGAATTGTTCATTGAAGAGGTGCATGTTTCAATCACCCCTTGGTATTCAAGTTGATCTAAGATCTCCCTGACCTGTTTTTTAGCTTCTTGCTTTATTGGGTACTGCCTTTGTGCAGTAGGTTCATTTTTTAGATGTATTTTATGGTGAGGTGAGTC
This sequence comes from Calotriton arnoldi, assembly GCA_963921515.1. Lineage (NCBI taxonomy): Eukaryota > Metazoa > Chordata > Amphibia > Caudata > Salamandridae > Calotriton > Calotriton arnoldi. The sequence goes on along the minus strand of CAWUFW010000468.1, from coordinate 2,597,943 downwards.
CTCATCCCATCCTACATGATTTTTGTATAATGCTGGGGCCTGGGCAACTGCCCATTTCCTGGCATAAGTATATTTTAGATTAATTGGAATATGGTTGGAGAAGGCAGGCATAATAATGTCCTCGCCATGTGGGCACCCCCTGACAAATTGTGGTGGCCAGTCTTTTTCTGCTAGAAGTATGTCATAGCCCCTTGAAAGTTTTTCCCAAAAAAGTGCTTTCACCTGTCTAGGTATGTCTCCCTCCATCCGGGGTGTTATTTCATATAACTTTTGTGGAGTACTAACCCTGGTGTCTACAGTCTCAACCGTAATGTACTCATTCAAGTCCACTATCTCCAGAAGTTCCTTCAGGTTCTGGCGAGCTATTGTGACTTCTGCTGCACTGTCCAGCATTGTCTGAGCCCATTCTCCGTTCTTGAGTTGTGTTCTCAGTATCCTCGGCATGTCTGACCTTCAGACCTGCTACTTTCTTCTTAGAGAATTGAGGTTTTGATTTACTTTTCGGAACGTGTTTGTCGTCTTTCGATTTCACGCGTTCTTCTCTATGTTCTGACCGTCCTCTTCTTTCCGATGTCTGTGACGAGATCTGAAAGGTACGAGAGGAACGTGTATCAGTATCTTGATGCCTGTCAGGTTTTTTCAAATTATCCCTATTCCTGAGGTTATACCTCCTTTCAGAGGGCTCCTTTTGAGGAGACCTACCTCGGGATTGAGAACGTTTCTAGTTTGAATTTTGTTTATTAGTTTCCCACTTCTTTTTAGAAGTTGTAGGAGTTTGTTTAATAGAGTCCTTCTCAGGACTTTCAGATAGTTTCGGCTTCACTGGTCTCCCACCCAAACTATCTCTGCCTAATTCTGCATAAGATTGTTCTATTATTCTGGGTAGCTCAGTTTGATGTTCTGTAACATCGAATTCCCTTAATCGTTGGCGGATCGCCACTGCTGCTGCCTCCCCTTTATTATTAGATAATATTATTGTTGAGACCTGGTCGAAATTTTTCAGTAATTTCATACCTAAATTTAGAGCAGGCTCTGCCCCGTATTCGTTTTGAATTTGTTTCAGGACATCAGGTATTACCGCAATTGACGGAACACCATGTGTTTTAGTATAGATGGCAGCAAAGACTGAGCCCCAAGTGGTGCAGTCTTCCAGTTGTGGTGTGATCCCCATCGGTAAACAGATGGTTAGGATTCTGTGTTTCTCATATGGGCTAGTATTTGGAAATACTGCTTCGATTTGAGTAATTTTTTGAGCTATCCAGAATGGAATTTGCTCACGTTTTGTGGGCATTTTTCCCATGACTGCGTATAGAGTCTGTGGTGTAATTTTTAGAGTATTCCCCTGTTGAGGAGTTTGATTTGGAAGTGTCAATGGTGGTTGGACTGTGAAAGTCCGCATGACATATTGGACTAGTTGTCTGTAGATTTTTATTAACTCTGTAAGTTGAGTAAGTAGTTCCTCGTCTGACATTATTTCGATGTCAGGATGAGGAGTGTAGCCGGCTAGAGTCGGCCATGTTGCTCCTGGTCTACCTAGTGGACCGAGCCTGGTAATGTTTTTGTGATGTTTTAGGGCGCCTTTAAACCAGAGCTGATGCTCCTGGTATGTTAGTGGAATTTCAATATCCTCGAAAGGAATATATTCCTCTGGTGGATCATCTTCTTTGTAGAAGTGAAACAGTCTTGTTACTGAATTTGATTCAGGAAATATTACCCATGAATAGAATACCTCTGTCTGAAAGGATTCGTGTGCCTCTATCACGAAAACTGCTCTACCTCCTCTTGGTGGTAGGCCGTGTTTTATAAGTTTTAGTGTGATGGCTCTTCTTAAGTTTGGAGCGATGTCTATAACACCCTCCTCAGGTTCATTTAAACCTGTAAAGTTAAAAACTGCTATGGCTGGGTCAGCCGTAGCTCCACCGGTGTCGGTGGCATTGTCCCGTGTGGACATTTGTTTTTTGAAAAATGTAGAACAAGTTTCAAGGAAACAAAAGATAAGGTGCACAATATCTTGGAACACTGTATCCTTCAACGTTGAACAAACCAAACAACTAATATATAGGGTGCTTCCCTATTTAGTTATGGCGGATATTTAACCCTACCCACTCCGGACGTCTTATGGAGTATGTGAGTAGGGGTCTCTGAGAAAAGCACGAATGAGTTACTCAGTATCTAGCGTTAAATTACTGCCTTACCAAACCGTTGGGCGCCATGTAGTGAAGTTCCTATTTCCCTAATAGGCTCTGCGCATTGGAATAATATAACCTATAGGTTTGACATAGGACTAAGGTCGGTATGTCCCTATCGATTATATTAAACTTAATTACCTGTGCTAGCTAGCTCAGAGGCCACTAGAAACTCCTTGAGAACAAGAAGGGAGTAGTTTCTGGCAACCGAAAAACATGACAACTTTGTTTCCCTTTAGAAGCGGAACACGTCTCAGAATCGTGGAAACAATAGATAACAGTTTCACTCATTCAATCGTGCATGCTTAGTTTCTACAGAGTTACACAGAAAGGAAAGACGGGCGTTTCAATAAAAAGGGTTTTATTGAACAGTCTTGTTTCTCGTGTAAGAGATATGTGCTGTTATGATCACAAGACAGTATGCAAGATAAATAATGTACAGCGTAAGCAGTAGAAATAAATAATACTGCGCTAGCATTATCTTTTAGCATATATTCACGTACATAAATAACATGAGCTAAAAATGCGAGTACTCATAAGATGCGTCTCTAAGCTAGTTCTACCCCAATGTACCTAACCTTTTCTAGGTGTAGGGAAAGGTAGAAGTAGGTGGAGTATTCTCTAGTCTGGTATACTAAGAGTATGTTAAGTCTAGTATGCCAAGTATGGTATGCCAAGAGTCCCTCTAGGTTCTAGTCAACTCCATACCTTGAGAATGAGAGAGGTGGGAATCTCTTGCCAGATCTGGAATGCTAACACCCCGCGAAGGGAGTCAGAACGCTGGAAGCTGGATTCGTCTGCGTGCAGGAATGGCAGCGTCTTCTCAGTGCGTCAGGCCGGGATACGGGCTCCTCTGAAGTCGAGGTCTCCTCTAACATGCTTGGACAAGGGAAGGTATATTTATACCTGGTAGGTGTCTAGGAATGTTAGCATTGACGTGAAGTCGGACAGAGGAAGACATCAGGAATGAACCCTTAAGGTATAACGGTTCATACATAATAGATGAGTTCTTGGAGAAATCAATAGTCCTGTGCTAGGGGAACTCCCGAAGCTTAAGGGTCTGGTTTCTAAGAACTTGTTGTGACGTTAGGGTGGACGGATGTCGGTGACCATGCCTGTATTTGGAGTGCACGGTTAATGCCTAAATAAGGACAGGGATTCTATGCCTATATAAGGGCAAGGCGAATTGTGCCTATAGACATGATTCAGGAAAACCTATATACGGACCCCTAAAGCGGAATACAACATCCTCACCCCCCCAACCCCCCTCCCCAAAATGGCTTCATCATGCACTGTAGAAGCCGCTTTATTGGACAGTGTGGCAGCAGGACCATCATGCCATGCTGATGACGCGAAACTGTCACCACTTATGTGACTCCTGGAGCTAGACCCCAAAGTGAGTGTCCATTTAAAAGAAACACGTAACAGAGGCTGCCCCACATTTGGGACACTGGGACATTTGCACTTTTTGGAAGAGGTCCTGTTACTGCAAATATCTAAATAGTCCCCAAAGCCTAGAAAGCCAATGGAGAAAATGGGACTACGTTAAATACGATGACCTGGCCATTAAGTACGAATTTCCGGACGGGGGGACCTTTTTACAGCACGTCGACATCGACTGGGATTATTGGCCACTATATTGGTCTTGGAAAATACAGGACATTGAAAACTATCATCTTGCACGTTACTACGTTCGTGTGGATGTGGAGGATTGGGCCAGAAATTTCATTGGGCCATGCGATTTGGATAAATGTTGGAATTTTAAGGAATACGACTTGTCGCAAATACTGTTTGGGCTATTGAGTTTGGATGATCAAATTACTGACATACCGAATACTTCTATTATTAGTGCCCTGACGAAGTTCCATTTGGAATGAAACGCGTTGGCTGATGTCCAATTTTAACAAGTACTACAATAAAGGATAACAATTATTTGGATACATTTGGAACTCATTGACTTTGTTTCTGGTGCACCTTCCTCATCCTTACGAATTATTTATCTGGTTTCCAGTGGAGTGAAAGTGCGGCAAACTCCGGAAGTTGATGCACAGATTATTTTATTTTACTATATATACACCTTTTCAATTAAGGAATTGAGGTGCTGAACCGTGGTCAGCCGCATTTGCTTGCTCATTTTTACCTGGCCATTAAGTGTTACCATTAAATAAGCATTTTCTACTCCTGCACCTTTATGCCTCAACCGAGAGTAAACCTAGGTGGAGACAAAGTAAAACACAAAAGGGAAGCAGTGGCCTGGAGTGCATGCATGCATGCATAGGGCAGAATCTCCTAAACACTAATGAAATGGCCTCATTTTAGCAGTACTTCAGGCCCTGTCCAATGTAGTAGCAAACCTTAATCGGTTTCAAATCAGTCAAGTTAATCTAGATACAGGGGCGGCTTCTCCGTTATGGCGGAGGAGCGTCACCCCACTAGGTGGCAGCAGATGTAAACATATGAAAAATAAAATGATAATAAACCAATTTTATTATCATTTTATTTTTCTACTCAACTCCTGCAGGCTGCCAGCAAGCCGCGTCATGGGGCAGGACCATGTAATCTATGTGCGACAGTGGGGAGGAGGGGTGATGGGCACTTAGCATTTCTCCACCTGGCTGTGTTGTGAAGCTGGGTGGAGAAAAGCCACAGGCTCCCAGTCCCTGTCTGAGCGGCAAACCAGGCCGCTCAGACCAATCCCAATGCTGCTCTCATGCTGGGAATAGTATTTCTAACAAAGAAGGGGGACTGTAGGGCTTGTTGACGGGGTCCAGCATACATGCCCAGTCACAACATTACAAAAAGAGTATGATGTTCCCCAGGGCGGACAACGTCATGAGAGGGGAATTCCCCTTGTCGGAACTAGAGTCCTCACACACCCAGCAAGCTAGGTGTCATGCTTCATCATCTGGACTTGCTCCTCGTCGGGTCGGCGCTGCAATACCCAACGGGCACCCGTAAAGGGGCTCTTTCGCGGAGATCTTTTGTTCCAGCCGTATGGTGCATGGGTGTGAGGGCCCTAGAAAATATAAATAGTGTAGATGTGATGTGGGTGGGTGATTTAAAAAAGGTTGGATAATCCAAATGAAATTTTTTTTATTATTAAGGTGGTTATCCACCTTATTAAAAAACACATAGTGGCCGCTCTCTGGCTCTATGGTCCAGTGGAGCTAGCTCATCTCTCACAGTGTGGTCGACATGTTTCATGCATTTTGGTCACTACTGATCCATTGCATTTCATCAGGACCTATTATTAATGCTATCTACACGTGGTGATGGGAAGGGAAACTCCTACCTACCACACTTCATGGGTGCGAGCGCAAGGTCCCGCCAATCATAGTGGTAACCTAACTGGACGGTAAAACTCACTCCATTCGGTATTATTGGCTCCAGACATCATGGCAGCAGCGTCAGGATTGGCATCTGGGAGCCTGTGCAGTGTGCGCACCAGCCCTGGAGTCGACAATCAGGAGAGGAGCAATGCGGCGACCGCAGCGGCAGGTACTTTTTTTTCTCTGTGCTTATGTTTGTATCCCCTTTTGCCTCCCCCCGCATCCCTCCCCCCCACCGATTTGGATCACGAGCAGCCCCCACTGTTAATGATATGGTTTAGTGATTGCAGGCAGTAGATTTTCCAGTGGCTATAGTGAGAGAAAGGTGCGGGAAACAACTATGTATTTTCAGTTTATAGGCCAGCCAGCTTCTCACCAGGCCTTCTATATTATGTGGCTGGCGTGTATCTGGGGTAGCCAATCTTGTTGATATCTGTTTGAATTGAGTTGTATTATCTGTATATAGTATGTCTACATTAACACACATCTGTAAAAACTGCAGAGATAATTGCATGGTTATTTGAGTTTCAGTTTTCGTTTGTTTCTCTTATTGTCCAACTTTCTCCTTTTAGACAAGGAGCCCTGGCTTCAGTCTGGATTGGATAATTTAAGCATCTTGGCTTGCATTTTCCCTATTTTGATTTCTCTGATGTTGGGAGATCTAATGACGGGAGTCTAGATTATATAAATCCAGTGTGCCCGATTTTTAGCGCTGCCCAATAGCAACACCCTAACCATTTATTCTTATATTAAAAGTCTTTGCAAACGTATATATGTCTTTCATGTTAGATTGTGCAACATTCTCACATAGTAAAACAAGTACATGGGTGAGAGGGGTGAGTGTTTTAGTTCAACAATGGTGACTCACCCGCCCCGCCACTTTGCCCGGCTTCCGCCGCTACTGTCTAGGTAACATTTAACAGTAGCCACACCCTCTCAAATGCCATGAGCTTTTCAGCCATTTACTGATTGTAGGTGAAATCATTCAAATTTAGTAGGTAGAAATCACAAATGGATAGCAAGATGTATGATTGCGCACATTGCAAAAATAAAAGCAGAGAGCTTCCGAAAGCTTTTCAAAAATGCATATCAAGCCACTACCTGAACAACCGCCCCACATTACTTAGAAAAAGGGAGGCCAAAATGTATTTAACTTCCATAAAAGCCACATGTAATGAACTTGACATCCTCTTCCCTTTAGCAATGAAAACATGCATTAACAATGTATTACACCTATGCTAACATTTGTAAATGCTCAAAGAGCTGGAGGTATTCATTAAACACTTTGGGGCCAGTCTACTGGTTACGACTAAGGTTTTATGACTTGTCTCATGTACATGTAGGCCAGTTTATCTGTAGGTGTTGCTCCATATAACCATATCAAAAGGTAGGAATTGCTTCTGCACGTTCCGCAGCCCTTCCATCTCAAACTCAGGCACCTTACAGGAATCTCTGCACAGGTCGTGTTTGCAGGGCTGCAAAAGGGCACCCCTCTGGGCAGCTTAAGGTATCTCGCGTGGCCACTTGAGGTTTTACAGTCTGCCCTTTTATAGAGCTTACTGAAAACCTCACAAAGACTGTTTTCATACTCTTTGCAAATTGTAATTAATAGCCACACCTAAAAGCGCAAGTCACAGCCGGCTCCTCCTCGCTCTTGATTCCCTGGACCAGCTACCTAAGCTTTCATATCAACAACCACTTTTTCTTCAAAAAGCAGAGCATGACAAAGAAAACAGACTATTCACAACACCAAAGATAGTTTTCATCCATCCCCATGAAAACTATCAGGTCACTGTCTATGCAGTGGTCTTCACACTTGGATAGGGGTAATGCCTTATCATTGCCATACCCAACTTATTCCTTGACCATGAAAGCGTACTTCACGCAGTCTCTTGTCTTGCCAAAGAGCCACTTCTGTTTAATCGACAATGCTTACATACAACTGGCTCCCCCTGCAAGCTCAAACCATTTTCAAAGTCCACTATATCAAAGAATAAGCACAAGAGCTTTACTTTGTCCGATTAAGAACCTCACAGTCTCCAGAGAAACTGCAGCACTAGCAACCAATCCTTTGGCAGAACTGAACTACAAAATGCAAGAGGAAAAATCTTCAGAATCAATCCGTTTCAGTCCACAATCTCACATCTTGAACCAGATCAGCTCACTGATGCCCAACTCCAGTTGTGGAGTAACTCAAAAAAGAGGACTAATGATAATGTGCTCACACCCAGCCCTTCCCAAGGAAATCAGAATCCTCCTTTCATCACCCCTCTGTCATGCAAATGATTTTAGAATCATCACACTAAACTGTTTTTCATGTTATACTATTAATATTCTGTGCAAGTATCCATGTTTACCCTATCACCAAGTTACTGTACTGCACTTCATTGATTTTAAAGCTAGGCCTGAACATCATAAATACTTCGACTAAATACTGTAAATGCTTTTTAAATGTCCTTCGTGCTAAAAAGTCAACTTTTAAAGAAAATTCCTAGCAATATAAATTGTGGACACTGTACTAAAAGGTGAACAAATCTTAATTGACTGGTGGGGAACAACTAGAGTGTGAGTGAGGCCAAGGCAGAGGTTTGCTCTACATGTAGAAACATTGCATGTATATTTACATATATCCATGGTTTTTGCTTTTACATTTGCTGTACAATTGAAATTGTATAAGGGAGCGTGACAGGGAACCCCATAACATCTCCTGTTCACTCCCTTTCTCACATCTCCCACCCTCACTTTCTTTTTAACACTAACCATATCCTTGCCTGCTTATAACTCACTTGTCTACTCCTTACTGGCTTTGAAGCTCACTTCCACTTGCAGACTCTCCTTGTCAATTATGTGCTCCACTGTACTCCCAACCTGCAGATCAGTCCTTATCACCCCTCGCCCCCCCGCCCCCCCCCGTGGGGTATAAGAAAGAAAGGGCAAAATAGTATAGAACCTGAGGCCCGCAGCACATTTAAGCAAAAAAAAAAATATTTGTGAAAACACTGACCGAGGTAAATCACAGTTTTCTCAATTGTTTTTCTAGACGATTTCAGGTAACAATATCACTGGCTACCATTTCAAGTTTCACTTCATACAATGAGAATTGTCCAGAATGGCAAACCTCAGGTTCAAACACATTTGTAGCAGGATGGATGGATGGTTGTATGGATCGTTTACCTGAATGGATCATTTTATGGAAATGTTACTTTTTTTAGGAATACTTTTTTATCTTTTAAAATTGATAATAACGCAACAATATACTATTCTAAGAGTGAGATTCGGTAAGCTGTAGTACTAACTCAGATAATACATTTGTGGATTTTAAACACACTTTTGTAATAATGAAGAAAGCGAAATATTATTGAGTGAGCAGTAAACAAGAAAAACAGAGCATTCAAAACACAAACATGGACAGTTTCCTGTGTTACATTTGTAAATAGGAAATATATTATGTAAAAATGCATCCTTCGGAATTAGGCAAGATGTAAAGATATAGAAAAAAGATTCTAACCACTTTGTCCTCCTGATGTGAGTATCCACGAAAGCAAGTATGTAAGAGGAAAGGACAGGAAAGAAAACAAGAAAGAGAAAGTTACTTCAGGCTAGAAAGCATGAAAGAACAGCAGCATTTGTTAGTACTTTAAACAGATTAAGATTCCAGTACTAAATACATCAGTTCGTTTTTTTTACATTTGCCACTTTATTTCTATTTTCCTAAAGATTTCAGGAGAAAAAACGTTGCTTTTGTTAGAAATTAGATAAAACTAGCAACAGGATCAGCCCTATAAACGTCTATTAAACTGGGACATACAAGTGTTAACAGTGTCATTGTTTCAATGAGGGACATATTTTGGAAAAACAATCCATAACAGTAGTATTCATAGGAGGTGTGATAGGGTAAACCTCTTTTGTAACATGTCATATGTATCTCAAAGAAAAAAGAAAGTAATAAGACTCTGTGTAATCTATTGTAACCGGTACTATAACTGGTATCATAAATCAAACAATAGAGACAAATAAACTAGTAAAAGTACCCAGTGCAATAGGTTATCACATGGTACACAAAACAAACTACAGCCAGTGATTAAATTCAGCCGTGTGTAGCAGAAAAGAGAGAAGCCAGCATCGGAAAATAACAAGACACAGAGTTTGCTTGTGCTGAAAGCCCCCAATGCGAATTACATCAAATAGTATGTTTCTGGTCTGGATAACCAGAATTGTTAATGGTGTTTCAACCCTTACATTGCCTTTGGGTCATCATCAGGACATAAACAATGTGGACATAATCCCAATGCTAATTAGAAGAATACAATATATATATTGTTGGCAAAGGCCGAAACGCGTCCTGATTGTCCTTTGTTGCAGCCGTTTACCCGTGGATTAAATTCTAAAAATCGCATTGAGTGCCGAGTCGTTCCTTTTATTGCAAGGAGGAGAAATATATATGCTTGGAGCACCTTTCTTGTGTATATATATATATATATATATATATATATATATATATATATATATATATATATATATATATGGAGCTGGAGTAGGAAATTTCTAGGCACCAATCTGACGAAAATTGGTGGTTCCAAGGAGAGATTTGATTTTTAGAGAAATCTGGAGAAATGTGATTTTTGAAGGATGGCCCTAATTTCAGTCAGTAATCCTCAAAGAAAATAAACTCCATAAGTGAACTCAGAATGCTGATAATAGAACCCATTTCACCTGGCCCAAGTAGTTTGGTAGTGTTAGAATTGGAGGTCCTCCTCGACACAGAGTGTAGGAAGAGACCTCTCATTGAAACACTGTTGCTGTTAACATTTGTTACAAAATAGAAACAAGTTATATTTGGCGAAGAACCCACATCAGATCATACATGCAACCCATGACCAGTAACAGTACTGATTTGGTTCGGACATTCGCTAACACTTTTGATGTATGCAGGTACTTGGCATAGCAAAAGAATTATCAAAATACATGGGCAGCTCACCTTGTAAAAGTGGTTCATTCAATATTTTCACTTTGTAAAATGCACCCTCCAATTGTTATCCAGTTATCTGTGAGAATCTAAAACTTTCTAAATTGTTCACCGAGTTCTACAGGAAATTGGTTCAAGGCCTCATATAGGCCCGTAAGGGATGCAAATGCACAATTTTATTTTTCTCATGGAATTAGAAAGATCTCAAATACAACATACAACCCTAAATGCAAAAACCTAAATGAGAGCGCAGGACTGGCCGTAGCGGGCACCGGGCGTTTCCCCGGTGGGCCGCCAGGGTGGAGGCCGGTTTTGGGCCCCTGTGGGGCCGTTTTTAGGTCTCGCCTACGCAGCGCGCATGCGCTGCATAGGAGGGCCTTTAGCCGTCACTCTTCACTTTTTCAAGCACTGCACTCGTGCTTGTGGCGGCATCCACCTTGCGGGAGCGAGCAGGGGCGCGCCACAAGCACGAGTGCAGTGCTTGAAAATGAGCAGACTGCGCGCGCATTTTTCACTGTCTTCATTTTGCACATTTTCTATCCTACTTTCACCTGTATGTTTCACATTGTTCTCTTCGCTTTCCTTTTTTCTGTATTTCTTTCCTCTCTCACCTCATTTCTTTTGTTGTTTTCTTCCACATTATTAAAAATAAATCCTATTCCATTCCACGCAAATATCGACTTTACTTTGAGCACGATGTTCTTTTATTTGGAGAGAACGTGTTTCTTCGTAGGTATACAATACTTGTTAGTGTCAGGGGTACTTGTTATCTATCAGACGTAATAAACGCCCCATTGAAATCATTTTACTGTTTCAGGAATTTAGGATTCTCTGTGCACCAGCGCCTATCAACCATTTAAAGACGTTCCGCACTATAGTTTTTTATTTTGTTAATCGAGTGTTTTGAAATATATTGTGTAGCGCCAAAGCGTCATCTTTCATCCACTTTGCAGCGCTTCGATAGACCACATGGCTGTAATATGCTCTCAAATTACTTAGAAGTTTTGCCTCCATCAACAACGTCCTGTTTCATCAAAGAATGAATGGGCCTTCAATTGTGTAATTTCCTGATGTGTTTAATTAATTGCATTTCCTGATGTGTTTAATTAATTGTATTTACATTCTTCTGTGCGCGGTCTGCATTGGACCACAGGAGCCATGGTTTCATATCAAGAAGAGAAAGACAGAGCTCGTCCGCAGTTTATATCTGTATATAAATAAGAGTACAATAGAAATAAAACCTGTTGCCAGGGACCTTTTGTTTCCATTTCTATGTGACACGCAATTGTCTTCCACTTTTTATGGGTTTGGCATCTAACGATGGACTTCACACGTTTTTAGTGGCCACAATACCAGTCTTCACTGCTTCTTTGCGTCTTTACTCGGACTGAGCCCCCAGCAATGAATGAAATTCACTACGAGAGCATTAAAAAACAAGCATTGGCATAGCCAATAGGTCTCGCCTTTGGGACCCTATAAGTATTTAATTATGCAGCACAATATCCTTGGTGCAACATCAACTGTTGCATAGCTAAACACTTATAAGGTCCCAAAGGCGAGACCCATTGGCTATGCCAATGCTTGTTGTTACAGGGACGTTTTTGCAGCATAGCTGCAATATCGGCCCTGTAACAAAATGGGCCGAAACCGGCCCTCGCAAACAGCTCAGCGGTCCCCCCCTAATCCCCTGGGGGGCCGGCCGAGCACTTTGCCAGGGCCGGTTTTGGTTCCCAGTCCGGCCCTGATGAGAGCTGAGAACCAATGATTACTGGTATCTTATTTTTTCCTCCCATCAATTCACCAAAATGTTTACTCATTTTCCTTGATTACTTGAATCACAAGCAGTGACCAGAGGATGGTTAATTTTTAAAGCTGCATGAGCAGAGTCAGACTAAACTTTACATATATTCTACTATCAAATGTTAGAAGCCTGTTAATTAATTCATTTATGTACTATTTGTGGAGACCTGTATGCAAGCAAATGTGCTTCAGAGCACGTTTTTGAGATAGCCTTAGTTTATCACAGATTATAAGACTATGATTTAAAAAAAAAAAAGTTAAGAGTGAGCACAGAAAGTGATAGAACCCGTTGACTAATTAAAGCTGTCACTCAATGTACAGTGGAAACGTGAACATGATGCACCTTAGCGATACCATGAACAGTAGCCATATTTATAGCAACTGAAGAAGCACATTCATTTCTAATGATGAGTCTGAAGGAAAATGGCTACCTGGGTATCCATGAAAGTACAGCTAACCACAGCTAACTACATTAAAACTATGGACCGAAAACCCGACGCACAGTAGCAAACTACTGACTTTGAAGAAAAGACATTAATGAAAGAAAGGACAGGTAAGGGAAATTGCCATCATAAACAAGAGAGTAACATACAACTTATTTTCAACCTGAAAGTATGACTTGTCAGGTCATGACTTTGGAAAAAACTATCCGAGAGAGTAGAAAAGCAGCCTTTAATATCTTGCTTAGGTACAAGGCATTTGTTAATGATAAATACCATTTTTGGTTGGTTTATCAAAAATGCCAAGTTATGTGGTTTGCCTAAAACAGTACTGAAGTCTGAAACAGCATGATGCAGAGAGTTAAATACAGTTATTTTGCTATATGCTTATAAATAGGCATGATTACATATGTTGTGATGGAAAAGTCCTTCACATGTTGATGGATGTGCAACCTTGCCCTGAGTAGCCCAGCTGTAATGATGTCTGGATTCCTAATGCTGATTTTTGTTGTTATATGTGAACATGGATCGTGCATGTGTGCCAGGACATAGGCCCTTCTCACGGTTTGTGGTCTTTTTTGACCGAGAAGGGTGCCCAAAGCGCTACCCTCATAGTGGAAAAAAGCTGCTGACTTCGCCAGGAGTTAAGCAGCACGAGTGCGGTGGTAGCAGGATACTGTGTAGTGATCAGAAGGAGTGAACAGGGCCTTTTTACCTGCTTCATTGGAGTGAGGCCTACAGGCTCACTCATTTCAAGTTCCACTGCTGTATGCTTAATTCACCCTTGGCATACATCGGATGTATGTGTAGTGCTGCACAGTGCATGAGTGGTATATATGTGCTAGGTGTATTTGTGCCAATGAATGGTAAAATACAATGATAATGCAGTACTGTGCGGCGCATGTATATTATATGGATGTTTCTCGGGGTATGTGTGCTTGTGGCTGGTACAATACATGAAGGAAATAGTGCTGTGCGGTACGTGTATGCTATATGCATGTGCTGGGTGTATGCGTGCCTGTGAGTGCTGCAACACACAGAAAACTCTCGGTTCCATTTTGGAAGATCCAGGGCTCAATGGAGAAACATGAGAGGAGGTAGAGGAATCCCCCCCCAAACTGATTTGTGTATTGCTGCATTCTTGTACGCAGGGTGGGACACACTGAAGGAATGGAGAGCCAGGCTTTCCAGTACACTTCAAAGGGTGCTCTTTGATTTAGAGATAGGCACTGGGAAGGGGCCTGGGCACATCTCAGGAAGGAAATGGGGCTGATACGAGTATCATAAAGAGTAGGGCTGAGGCCTGGGGTCATTCTTTGATAGACATATCACTGTGGTTGACATCCAGGTGTGAACCTCTAGTCACTCCAATGGCCTGTGTTGTGGGGTGATCAGATTTGGAGTCACTTGTGCTGTGACAGATTGCTTTCTGGAGGAATGGAGAACAGAGGAGAGGGTACTTCAAAAGGAAGCATACCCCCAACATAAACTGAAAAGATTCAGACTCTAAATCACATTTGGTGTCTTGAAATTGACTTTAAGAAGGGAAACTTGAGACCTCAAAAATTGTCAACTGTCAAGCAGCCAGTCAGGCTGTGTGCGGAGGAGAAGCTGTGCAAGACTTCTGCATATGACTAGGACTGGCGGCCAAGGCCTGCTAGTCTCACAGCTGGGTGAGGGGCACATCACCCAGGGAGTGCAAGATCACCTGTCCTTGGAGCCTAGAGCACCAGCTTGCATGCTTGCCAAGACCAGTGTGCCCTGTGAGGGAGAGAAAAGCGTTGGAGGGAGCAAGATCCAGTGGAGGGATCCTGGTGAGTGGAACCCTGAAGCAAGGTGTGAGGACACGACTGCTGCACCGATTGGGTCATTGCCTGTATGCAGGGGAAAGTTGGAGACCCTCGTATGCCAGAGGAGTGCCACCGTGAAGTGAACCGTAACCGTTGCTTCACTGAATGGGTCATCGCCTGTGTGCAGTGTTATATCGGCAACCCCGTATACCAGGTGGGGTTGCTGTGAAGATTGCTGTTTGCTGATCAGGCCGTAACCTGTGTGCTGTATCAAGGCAGAGACCCGTATGCCAGATGGGGCTGCCGTGAAGACTGCTGCTGTGCTGGGGCCTATGCTCAGAGACGGTCACCAGGTCCAAGCAAGAAGGGTTATCTGGTCGAGAGCGTCGATGGAGGAACAAGGCTTCCGTGGCTACCTGAGTGGGCCTGAGCCATGACTGAGGAACGTCACACCCCTCCCCCACCTGAGAGAGGAACCGAAGAACTTACCCAGCATCAAAGCAGCATCAAAACCCTTCCCGGCCACTGCTGTCACAGGACCGCATGTGAGGGACTAGAAGACAAATGACTGCAGCTTGCTTGGGCTGTGTGTGAAAGACTTACAGGAGACAGCCGTTGCAGCTTCAGCACTCACGAAGGGGGGCGCGCTACGAGACTCTGGCCACTCCGAGGCCCTAAAGCGGTAGTGATAAAATTGGTTTCACACTATTTGACCTATTTAACTTCCATACAAGTCCACCGTAAGTGGTGCCTAAAATCCACTTATGGCAAGAATGGTTAAATATCATATGTGGATTGCAGTATGCATTTACACCACCCACATACACAAAATAAATATATGTCCGCCAGGAGCAAACCTGTGGCAGGGATGTAGTTTTAAGGCACTGCTGTGACACAAGTCCTATTTTTATATATTCACCCATAAAGAGTGCCTGTCAGAACTCCTTTCAGAGGGGCAGAGGGCATGCAAGAGCTACAGGGCCCAACTGTGGGGTTAGAGGCCTTTTACTCCTGATGTCCCAAGGCCCAACCTACTATGGGCTATGAGCAACTGGGCCAAGTACCCCTTCAGCACTTGACTCTCAGTGGTTGCGCGGGTCGAGCAGTCCAAGGCTTCTCGGGGATTAAGTGTAAGGTGTACACCGGCACAATACTCAAAACACGCTCAGGAGTCCCAATAAATGAATGTCCAGCCAGATACTTGCTTTGATGAAAAAAGTACTATATTTATATGAACACACAGTGAAATAGAGCGCACCATAAATACACAGTCACTATAAGGCCAGCACTTTAGGGCTGCCCGGGTAAAATTCTGAGTCCCACTTCCCTGTCTAAGGACTGTGGTTATTCCTCATTTACTTGAGGCAACATTCAGGATGGTCCCGCTAGCAGGGGCATAGCTTGATCACTAGGACTGAGGGGTGTGAGCTTCATATTTTTCAACAATCACTCTGGATAAAATGTTAAAATACATTATAAAAATGCAGGTTGCATGAGAGGGGTTTTGGGGGGCAGAGCAAAGGGAGAAGAATGCAGAGTGGTGGGGTACTTGATGAGAGAAAACACTATTTTTTTTTTAAATAACCAACATTTTTTAAGGCTTTTAAAACAGAGAGAGGGAGAGCATGTGTGTGCATTTTTGTCTGTGTGTATGTATAAATTCCTTGTGAAATCCGTCAGAAACCTCATCATGCCTGACTGAAAGCACCAGTACACCAAAACATTCATTTATTAGGGGAGTGTAACACCTCAAACACCCCCAATGAAACTATGCCCCTGCCAGCTAGTGAGTATAAATCTTAGAAGTTTCATAATGGCCTTTTAAAAGTCAAAGTATCTCATCGCTGTTGCGCTTCTGTCCGATTAAGTTCCTCCAGAGGCCCGGCGACACCG
This sequence comes from Calotriton arnoldi, assembly GCA_963921515.1. Classification (NCBI taxonomy): domain Eukaryota; kingdom Metazoa; phylum Chordata; class Amphibia; order Caudata; family Salamandridae; genus Calotriton; species Calotriton arnoldi. The sequence goes on along the minus strand of CAWUFW010000468.1, from coordinate 2,581,539 downwards.
TAACCAGTCCTATCTGCTCTCGCCGGAGTCGCGGTAGGGAAAGCCCGGGCGCATGTTGGGGGCCAGGCGATGACCAGAAGCTTGGATGCTGCAACTTAGGTGGCAGGTGTCTGATCATACAGTAAATCTTCCTGAATCCGGCAACAGGTCTCGAGTGCTTCTGGGTTCAGGGGGTTGACTGCTATGCTTGACTGTCGCACACTTCTCCAGGTTGACCGCCCTCTCTCTTCACTGAAGGAAATTTACCTGTAAGTAACTATCCTACCCAAAGATTCATCTTTCAGGGCAACTAGGTACGTATGGGAATTCTACAGCTACAACCTAACAACAAAGCGAGAAAGAGCTGTATAAAGGGGAAAATAGAGGACCGGAACACAGGACAGAGTTGCATTATTATATGCAAGCAGGACAAGGTGAGCTACCAGGAGGGGACCATCATCCTGAGAGTGATAATTGGATGAAGTGTTGTTTCAGTTCCTTCTAGTAGGGACAGAAATCCACAAGCATCGGTCTAGCAGTTCCATTCCACAGTATTTCCCTTGGGACCAAGATGTCCCCTTTTTTGTCTCCAGGGAGCGCACATACAACTGATTTGGTGCTCTGCAGGGACAGCACTGATGTTTCTTGAGATTAAGAAGACTTCCAATGGACTCTTCGCCCAGTTGTATCGAAAGAGTAGCCCACATCACCCTCTTTGTCTGGGTTTTGCACGCGGATGCTTTCTATTATTTTGGGGAGCAGTATCTGCATGCAAGAAAGGTGCATAATGGCTCCAATTTAGCAAGGTGCATGAGTTCTGTGACGGTATGACATGCCGTGGAAAAACCAAGTGTGACGGGATCACTGATCCAAATTGCCAAGTACCTAGATGGGAGTTCTTTAAAATTTGTGCCAATATATTCTTCATTACTTTATAAAACACACTTGCAATAATTTTTAAGAGTATTAGAATACAAAAGTAGATTCATTTATTATATTAACAATCGCTTACTCTTGTAATGAAGGACTGAGTAAAGTTCAATCAAAGTTTCCTTGCCTATATTACCCCTTCCTAAACTTACATTTCCCAGCACCACTACAATATTTTTTTCAGAACCGGTGCAAAACTGCGCAGTACCCTGGTCATTTACATGGTCTGGTCCCGCTTCATCTAGTGGGATTTTGTGTGTTTAATGGCAGGCTAGGTTATTTTGCCTTCCGACGTTTGTTAGAAAGTTAAAAGTTTTGAAATGCCTTTTGTAAATATGAGTGAAGTATTTTGTTCATACTCGCTCTTTAATGCCGATGCAGAACAAACACAAATATGGTGTGCTGATGAAGTAAGAACATCAAAGTATGCCTGAGGATTGTGCCAGGCAAAAGATAATACCCTGCCAAGAGTGACTCGCCTAAATAACCCACTGACACCGATGCCAGTTCTGCTGTTCAAGAGATTAGCCTCGTTTAAAACTGGAATCACAATGTTTCATTCTTTCTATGAAACACTAGATGGCACCAAGTGAAAGGATGAAAGGGATGAAATGTAAAGCCTTGCTTACTGCCGGGAAATAACCACAGTGAATAGAACTTAAAGCACAGAGATTGGCGGCGAATTCCTAACATCGCATACAGAGATTTATTGAAAAACGTATGCAATATTTTTACAGGAATCTATTTCCCTGTAAATGATGTCTCAGGGTGTCAGCTATCGACACGTCAGAGCATGCTATAGCAGTGGCGGCCAGTAATTTTACTAGGGAGGGGGCGGAGGGGGCACACACCTCACTCACACCCATGCATTCACACACACACACACACACACACACATACACCCATTCACAACACTCACTAACAAATACACATACATTCATACACACACGCACCAAACAAAAAAAACCACATAAAACTTACCTTAACTGCAGCTCTCCGAGGGGGAACACTCCAAGGTCCCTGGAGGGTTGGGACCTAAGGTCAACCAATGAGGGAAGGCAGCATTCCCAACCTCATCACAGAGTAGGATGGAGTAAGTGAGCTTCTGACCCCACCCCACCCCACTCTGTGATGAGGTTTCACTGATCGACACTCGGCCCTGGGCACTTCAGGGCTTAAAACTGAAGCACCCAGATCAACGGCTGCTCCTCTGCAATAGAGGAGGAGCGTCGCCCCCTCTGCTGCAAACAAGCTGAGGGAAACAGGAAAAATAAAATGATAATAAATAGGCTTTATTATCATTGTACTTTTCCCGTTTCCCTCTAGAGACAGTCAAGTCTGGGCAGGGCGGGGCTGTCATCACAGGCAGCAGGGGAGGAGCAGTGCACACTGTAAGTGCGAATGATGGTTTGGCCGGCCATCTTAGGCCGGCCAAACCATCATGCTCACTTAGGTTTCTCCAACCCAGCTGTGTTGCACAGCCGGGTTCGAGAAATGGCACAGACTACCAGGCACTGTATGAGTGGCAAACCAAACCGCTCAGACCAATCGTGGCACTGCTCTCATGCTATTAAGAGCAGCACCGGAATTGGGTGGGGAGCCTGTGCTGGTGTCCCAGGGACTGCTGGGACACCATCAGGAGTGAAGAGGAGCATTGAGGCGGCCGGCAGTGTCAGAACAGGTAGGTTTTTGTTTTATTATAATTATTTTCCTAATCCCCTGTCCCGTCCTCCCCTCCCCAGGCCCCCACTTGAGTTTTAAGGCAGCCGCCACTGGCCCACATCCGAGGTAATCGGTGACGCTCCTCCTCATCATGAGGGGAGGGCCTCAATACACTTTTGCCAGGCCGAGGAGGTAACTCCCACAGGGCTGTGAAATTCTTAGCCTGGAAAAAGTTCAGCCTGCGCATTTAGCTCATGTCTAGCTCCTGCCTGTCTGACCTGAACAAGAAGAGTGTCTATCAGGCTGACATTTATTCAGCCTGACAGACACTCTTTTTGAATGGAAAAAGGTGGGGGGGATGGCTCCTCAGCCTGTACCGACAGGTCGGTGCTGTGCTATAGACCAACAATCTGAATAATCATTCTTTGATATTTGATGTAAACAATATTAGGCAGCAACTTTTCTTCTCTACATGAGATTTTCTATAGTCAAACAGCAGGGAGTGTGAAGCAATTTGCTGTCATCAGGATAGACTTTAAGGACACATTATTCAATTTAGCATTAGCTCTAGTAGCACAGTCTAACTGATAATGTTGGTGGAAGGCACTGACTAATAGCCAGGTGCTAATTAGGTAGTATTAACCAGTTGTTTATTAATTATCGCGAGGTCTAGCATTACAATAGAATTATTCAGACAGTAGAGGGCTCGCTTCAGACATCTGCAGGTCATGAGCTGGAATCCCCAAATGGTCAATTCATGCTTTAATCTTTCATGGTAAATGGAGTACGGCTCAGAAATGACATGGGGTGTGAAGGACCATACATAAACATGGTACCATGATTAATTAGCTTTTCGTATGTAACTAAATTTAGAGATGGTTTTACAAGCATCTTCAACCGATGTATCGTTTTAACATGTTTTATGGTTTTATCTTTGTATGTAGTTTGTTCTACAACTAGTTAAACTTCAAAGCATAAATACATAAATCACAATATATAACACATTATCCTCTCTATATCCTTTTTCCATTTGACCTTCAAGACATATGCCACAAATTATCCTTTAAATATCTGAATGCTTGCATCCTATCAGTTCTAAAGTCATGAATTACCATAAAAAGGTAGACAAACTGGAGGTAGAGAAACCATACCAATACAGCTCACTCTAGCCATGAATATCTGTACATATGCATCTGTGGGAAGAGCATTAATTTAACCAACTGGAGATAGTAACGCTATTTCAATCCTTTGTCTATTGTCTAAATCCCCAAGAAATCCAGTAAGGCCATTCAAATTGGTCCATATATCTGTTTTTTTGTCCTAAAAACTATCAATAAATAGAACGAGTGACAAAGATAAAAAGTGTATTGAGCAAGCTGAGTGACAATCTACATTCAGAAAAAAAGGCAGCTGTAAGTAACATAGAAGTCCACCTTAAATATACTTATTATTTCACTGAAAACACCAAAGGTTACAGGGACGTTATAGTTAGGCTCAGATTTCACTCGTACAAAACCATAGAAATTCATCAGTTATAGTTACCTGAGCTAACTATAACTTACACCCCCGCAATGCACTGCTTATGACCTCACATATTACATCACTCATGACATTGTCAGTGACACCACTGATGGCATCTCAAATGACATCACCGATGACATCAAGTGAGTGTAAGTATTTTCTAAGAGTTTATGATTGTTAAATATATATACCAACCTTCTACAAAAGTTAAATTAGTATACTAGGTGCACTACTACTGAGTGATACTACTTCTAGCATATATTATTTGAGTGGCCGTGTGACTGTTTGCATCTTTGTGTGTATGGGTGTGTGTTTGGCTGTGTGGCTGTATAACTGGGTATATGAGTAGCTGTGCAGGTGAGTCAGTTGCTGTGTGAGTGGCTGTATTGGTGAGTGAGTGGGTGTGTAGTGACTGATGGGTGAGTGAGTGGGTGTCTGAATGGTTATATGAGGGAGTGCCTGGGTGTGTAAGTGGCTGTATGGGTGAGTGAGTGGCAGTGTGAGTGGCTCTATGGGTGAGTAAGTGGGTGTGTAGTGACTGATGGGTGAGTGAGTGGGTGTCTGAATGGTTATATGAGGGAGTGCCTGGGTGTGTAAGTGGCTGTATGGGTGAGTGAGTAGCTGTTTGAGTGAGTGTTTGGTTAAGTGAGTTGGTGTGTGAGAGGCTATGTTGGAGTAAGTGTCTGTGTGAATGACTGTATGGGTGAGTGAGCGGATGTGTGAGTGCTTGTACGGATGTCTGAATGGGTATGTAAGAGGTTGTGTGGGCATGTGAGTGTGTGAGTGCTTATATGGGTGAGTGAGAGGCTGTGTTGTAGAGGCAGTATCGGTGAGTGGGTGTGTGTGACTGTGGAGGTAAGTGAGTGTGAGTAGCTGCATGGCTGAATGTGTGGCTATGTGACTGGCTGTAGAGGAGAGTGACTGGTTGTATGAGTGGCTGTATGGGTGAGTGAATGGTTGTGCGAGTATGAGCGAGTGAGTGGGTGGGTGTGTGAGTGGCTCTATGGAGGAGTGAGTGGGTGTGTGAGTCCTGGTAAGGGTCTGCGAATGGGTATGTGACTGGTTGTGTGGGTGTGTGAGTGGGCGTACGAAAGGTTGTATGGGTGTGTGAGTAGTTCTGTGAATGATGTCATCAGTGATGTCATTTGAGAGGTCATCAGTGATGTCAATGACCATGTCATGAGTGATGTCATATGTGAGGTCATAAGCAATGAATTGCAGGGGCATAAGTCCAGAAAAACGGTCACCCATGCACTCATCAGCAGCAGACTCGACTACGGCAACACACTCAATGCCGGCTCCACTCAGAAACTCCTCAAGAAACTGCAGAACATTCAGAACGCCTCCGCCAGACTGACCCTCAATTTCCCCCGCCGCAGCCACCTGAGAGACTCCCACTGGCTCCCAGTCAACAAAAGAATTACCTTCAAGCTCCTCGCACACGCCTACAAAGCCCTACATGACGCGGGACCTGCATACCTCAACCACTGCCTCGCTTTCCACAAACCCACCAGAGACCTCCGCTCCACCCAACTGACCCTGGCCGCCGTCCCACGTATCCTCAAGACCACGGCGGGGGAAGATCCTTCTCCTACCTCGCAGCAAAGACCTGGAACACTCTGCCTCTTCACCTCAGGCAATCACTGTCACTGCCCCAATTCAGGAAGGACCTCAAGACCTAGCTCTTCAACTGAACCACAGTGCCTTCGACAGATCAGCAGTCCCCCCCATCCCCTTGAGACCCTTACGGGTGAGTAGTTGCGCTATACAAGTCACTTGATTGATCGAAGTTTTAGTTAGCTCAGGTAATTATAACTGCTGAATTTCTATGGTTTTGTATAAGTGAAATCTGAGGCTAACTATAACGTCCCTGTAATGTTTGTTTTTTTCAGTGAATTTCTATCGTTTTTTTAACTAGTAGTCGCGTTTGCAGAGTGGTGGAGAAAGGGGGTGGGACCAGCTATCAGGAATTCCGCTGTGTGAGACTTACTGGAGGTAACAGGCGGGCTTCTTGGCCCTTAAGGTCCCTCAGCATCCTAGAGGACTTCATTCCTCAACCAGTAGTGCACCAGGAGGCGTATTTGCAGAGTGGTGGAGAAAGGGGGACGGGGCCTCTGACCAGCTCTCGGCAATCGCAATGTGTGGGACGGACTGGAGGTAACAGGCCGGGTTCTTGGCCTTCAAGAACCCGCAGCATCCAAGGGGACTTCATCCCCCAACCAGTAGTGCACCAGGAGGAGTGTTTGCAGAGTGGTGGAGAAAGGGGACAGGGCCTCCGGCCAGCTCACAGCAATCCCACAGTGTGGGACTTACTGGAGTTAAAATGAGGACTTGTTGGCCCCCAAGGACCCTCCGCAGCCAAAAGGGACCTCATCCCCCAACCAGCAGTGTGCCAGGAGGTGCACTTGCATAGTGGTGGAAAAAGGAGGCAGGGCCTCTGGCGACTTCCCGGGCCGGACGTTTTTCTAAATCTTTATCTTTAATTAGACAAGCGGGTCATGTTGGGCCACATGGCCCCCCTCTGTGGGCAGATTTCGGCCCCTAGAACCCCATCCCATAGGGCCCAGCCTTTTTTATTTAGGGGAGGGGGGCCGTGCTTCCCCTTCCCCAGGCCGATTTCAGCCCCGTGGACCCCATCCACCGGGCCCTGGCATTATTTGATATTTAAAAATACTTTTGGGGAGGGGTGCCACGCGGCCCCCCGGGCCAATTTCCGTCGAGGGGACCACATCCTCTGGGGCCCAACCTTTTTGAAATAGGGGAGAGGGCAGTGCACCCCCCCTCAACGGGCCGATTTTAGCCCCGCTGACTCCATACCCTGGGGCCCTGCCATGTCTGTTGGGTGCCCCCAGGGCACCCAGTCTCCACTAGGTCCACAAGGGAGCCTCAATGCCCGCGCGGGAGCCACCATTCCTTTTGGGCATAGGGAGCTGCTAAACATGCAGCTCCCTCGGTCTAAAAGCAATTCTGCTCCGCTTCCAGCAAGCGAGAGCATTTGTAATGCTTTTGCTAGCTGGAAGCGGAGCGTTTACTGTGAGTTGGTGCGAGCAGTAAAGCTCCCGTCAAGCCACAGCAAACAGCTATGTCCTGGGGGTGGGCACCACGGGACATAGCAGTAGCTGGCCCTGGAGAGTGGCAGTCCCAAGGGCCATGTATGGCTCCAGGAGGGGTGCCGTGTGCCCCCCCTCCCTTCTAAGATTTTTCCCTAAGGAGGTGGCGGTCCCCGGGGCTGCAGGGGAGTCCATGCAGCCCCCCCATTCAATAAAATTAAAGCCCCGGGGAGGTGTTGGTCCCAGGGGAAAGAAACTGAATTTTCTTTCCCTCTCTTGTCTTCCTGTATGCTGCTTCAGTCCATTGTTTATTTCTATTATTTTATGGTCGACCAATTACAATGGAAAATGTTAAAAGGTCATCTGTCACTCAGGGATACTGACATTGATAAAGGCCAGGAGGCCGGAACGCGTGTGTCAGTTTATTGTGGTTGCACTGGTTCATTAAATAAATAACTTTATTTAACTAGCCCGTGAGTGCCCGGTATTGTCTCTTTGACGGTTCCCTGGATGTGTGGCGTGGGACCGCCACTGCGCACCGAGGCACCCGCTGTGTTGTGAGCGGCATTGTGTGGGCGGAAAACGAGAGAAAAAAAATATATATATATATATATTTGATACCTACAACGGCGTTGGAGTGCTTCCTACCGAAGGGCAACCTTGGGAGCAGAACATATTTGGCGGCAGCCCAGCCGCCGGGAATGCACCACCCCATTGCAGGGGGACATGAGATCTGGTAAACACTGGATCTTTACATTGTGGACGCTGTTAATGGATTTAGAGGGGAAACGTGCACACCGAGGCCCATCTGGGGGCTTGGAACTTTGCGGCAGTCATTATAACATGTGCGGTGATCAAAGGATTGATCCATTTGGACTACGAGGCCCAGCAATCTTTGCTCTGCTCTACATGAACGGCCCATACGGGCGGGCTTACCTACATTAAAGAAGGGAGTGGTCCTGAAGGCACAGACTTTCACCTGCGTCCGCGCCTCTGAGGAAGAGGGTTTTCATACTTTGAAACGCGTCAGGCGGGGAGGACGCCGCTGAACTGCTCATGCTTTCGGTGACACTGTTCCCCTCATACCAATAAAGGTTTGATACCTACAACGGCGTTGGAGTGCTTCCTACCGAAGGGCAACCTTGCGAGCAGAACATATATATATATATATATATATATGAGCGCATTGTCCTCTTGTTCCCTGCCTGTTTGATGATGGTTGTTGGGAGGCTGGAACGTTTGGGGACTGGAGGAAGCAGTTTGTGATTGTAAAACTTGGAAATTGACTGCAGTCTCACCGTTACTCTGCCACACATCGTAAAAATCTACAGTGACACACCTCGAGCAGCACTTACCTGGACAATGAATTCTGGGGTTGGTAGTCCCTATGAACTACGAACAGTGAGCAGCCATTCTTTGAGGGGTTGTGACGTATTTCAACCAATGAAATTGTGGCAGAGTGCATTCAAAACGGGGAAGGAGTCTCCAATTATATCTTGATGGCATCTGAGGAAGGCCGAATTACGGCCGAAATGCATTATGCCTTACATCAATTAAATTACTTCCACCAATTTCCCCACTGTGGCCTCTGCTTCTTTGCTTGCCGGAGGAGTTCCTGTCATATATATATATATATATATATCTATATATAATATTAAGGGTTTACACTTACCTGTAAAAAACCCACATTTTCGTTGTAAAGGTATGCGTGGTAAAGGCATAGTCGTGGTAAAGATTTGCATGGTAATGGCATGCGTGGTTCCGTCTTACAACATTAATCAGTTACAAAAACACCATTCAGTTGGAAAGCAAAGCAGTATCCTGCATCAAATCAAATATTGCTGAAGAGTTCCTTGATGCGTTTGATGCTTGCTTCAATACGGTTTGTCAGGGCGTCTTTTGTTTGCATCTGAGTCGCTGGTGGTATTTGTTTAGGGTGAACTTGACAGTGGCTCTGTCTGTGGTGTCTCCGCTGGTGCACCATCTTCTCTCCAGTTGTTTGCAGCTGTGTTTCATTGTCCTGAGTTCTGGCGTGTAGCAGCTGGCTTGTTTGGTGGCTCTGCAGGTCCTAGCTTGTTTGATGGGAATGACTTGGTCAGCGGTGCTGGTGATCCAGGTGGTGAAGTTCTGGACTGCTTGTTCCAGGTTGGTTGCGCGGTCAGGCTGGGTGGCGTTGAAGGCGTCTATCCATTGTGTATGTGTTACTTTGTCCCAGCTGAAGAAGGGGGCGTTGGTGGGGCTGGTGGAGGTGCATGGTGATCCAGCGATGATGAAGTGGACAATGGAGTGGTCGGTCCAGGTGAGTTCTGTGGCATGGCTGTATTTGACTCTGTTGCTGGCCGTGAAAATTGGATCCAGTATGTGTCCTGCTCTGTGTGTGGGGTCGATGACCAGCTGGGTCAGGCTGATGTTGCTCATGCGTTCCAGGAAGTTGGCGGAGTTAGTGTCCGTGGGGTCGTCCAGGTGGAAGTTGATGTCTCCGGGTAAGATGTAGTGCTTGGACTGTGGGAAGATAAAGTCAGTGATGGCATCGCAGAAACTGGTGTGTGGTCCTGGGGGCCTGTAGGCGAGGGTGCATCTGATGGTCGTTCTGTTGTTGGTGTGTATTTGGAAATTGAGGTGTTACATGGTCGGTGCGGTGTCGTCCTCGGTGGTGGTACATCAGACTGTTTCTTTGTGGATGATGGCGATGCCTCCGCCGTGTTTGTTGCTGTGATTTTGGTGTGCCATCTTGTAGCCGTTGGGCGTTGCGGTTGCAATGTCGGGGGCGGAGGAGGGGTTGAGTCAGGTTTCTGTGATGAAAATCGGATCAGAAACAAGGGGGTTGATGGTGTCCCAGATTTCAGTGGCGTGTTTGCAGATAGACTGGGCGTTGAGCAGGAGGCATGGGAGAGGTTTCCAGGGAGGTGGGTTGCGGTCACCGAAGTGGGAATGGAGCGGGTAGCTGGGAAGGCGGGAGGTCTCGAGTTGCAGGTGAAGATACAGCAGTGGCAGGTGAACGGCCCTGCCATTGAGCGAGAAGAAGCAAGGCAGGCAGTTGTTGCAGGGTCCAGGGCTCGGAGTTCGGTGGCAGAGTACCACTGGGCGGTCGGATGGTCAGGTGCAGATAGGCGCAGACAGGCTTGCCTTTGGCACCTGCCACCTAACCTTTTAACCTACACCAATATTATTCTACAGTTCTTCCACAAAAATACATACTTGTTCCCATGGTATTTATTTGTAATGCTTTACATTACCATGCAAACTTCTTGTAGAGACAGACCTATTAGCATTGGCATTGCTTGTTTTTACTGTTGCGTTACATGATATCACCACAACCATAGCCTGCAACATACACAAATGAGTGCACTCTCCCATACCTTGCATAATACCCTTACGGTGTTTCTTTACAAGTTCAAAAACTGGCCTGATTTGCAAATGTTGCCGCTATTTTAGCTATGTTGTTAAATAATGGGGGGCATTTCTATACTGGTGCGCAAGCCTATTTTTTGTCCTAGTCTGACCTTGATTATATGACATGTTCTTGGCTATTAAGGTTAGGTTGTGGCCATTATTTGACTTTATTCTAGTGATCCTGGCTTAAAGGTTTGTGTAAGAGCTGCACTTTTTCCTTATCTGTATATATTTTTGTAGATTGGCCATTTCTCCTTCATTCAATTCTACCAAAGCTGTTCAGTCTTTGTATCTGGATTTTTTAGCCTGGTGTACATCTTCAGAAGAAGAGTCTGGTAGTATCTCTGAAACTCATATAATATTTTAGTTACTTTGAATATTCAGAGGTCTGACTTATTTTTCAAGACTTTGAGGAAGTTTACCTTTAAAGGTGCTTTTATTGCTCTTCTCCTAGAGAATTTAGGCCCATATGTGTAAATTGTGCCGTTTCCTATTAGGGAATCGTAATTTAGCGATTTCCTAATTTCCGATTTCCTAAAAGCGAATGCAATTCCATAGGAATCGCTATGTGGAAATTGCACATTATATACATTCCATTTTGCGATTTCCAAATAGCGATTTCTACGGATCCGCTATTTGGAAATTGCAAAAACGGAATTTCATACTTATGGGCCTTACTCTTTTCTCAATTAATTCCTTTTGAAAAAGTTTCACTTGCACCACTGCACCTTTAGTCCACCAACCTCTATTTTTCAACAAAACAGCAGTGCGTGAAACTCGCGCACTCTGAACAGATTTAGAAAAATTGGATTCAACTTTACAGACTTTCTTGTGTTACTGGATTAAAACCCAAGCACCGACTTAAAATTATTCAGATTTTTGAGTGCACACTGCATTTGACTCAAGAAGGTCAGATTTGTACCTACACTCCACATATTTTCTTACACGCTCATACACACAAGAATGACCTTTCACAGCCTTATCAACAAAACTATCAAAGAACTTATAGTTATTCAACTGTGGTGTAAAGCTGGACCTGGCTTCTCAACTGCTAGAAACTGAGGTTTCTGGTTAGACGAGGTATGCACCCTGTCTAAGAAGGAACCACAATCCTAGTCATGGTAGGTCGCAACACAACCTAAATCATACTGGGCTCACTATGTGGTAGCTTGGCACAGAACAGTCAGGCTTAACTTAAGAAGCAATGGGTTAAGTATTTGTGCAACACTTCATACAGCACAGTGAAAACACCACAAAAAGACTCCACACCAGATTAGAAAAATAGATTATGATTTTTTAAATAAAACAAGACCTAAACAACAAAAATCCAATGTGTATAAATTGAGATATGAATTTTTAAAGATTAAATGCAAAATATAGCACTTAGAAGCACATAGCATCTAAAGAGTTAATTGGTCATACTGGACCAGAACAAAATCAACAGTTCAGGCAGACAGCAATAGAGCGCAGGTCGGATACAAGACCCACGCAGGCCTAGCTGAGTAAAAGTACCGTAATCCTGGTCGCAACAGCGGGATGCGTCAGTCCTTCTCACGCAGTTGAGGTGTTGCGCTGAATTTTACCACGCAACTGAGGTGATGTGTCAGTTTGAAAGTGCGGCGCTTCCAAATGCAATGCTCCAGGTTTCTCCACGCTGTAGAGGCGATGCATCAATCTTCTCCCTACAGCAGCAGTGATGCTTCGGTTCCAAAGCAATGGTTCCGAGTGAGATGTGGCGGTTCAGAGTCCGATGCACCCGTCCGGTCCACGCAACAGCGGCGATGCGTTGATTCTGCCCTTGCAGCAGAGGACTTCCAAGGGTCCAGGACTGGGGTGGCACTACTTGGCAGGACAGACTCACAAGCAGATGAGCCCAACGGCTAGAGCAGGAGGGTTGTAAGTATTTTGTGTCCCTGAGGCTTAGGCAACAGGAGGCAAGCCAGCAACCACTTGGAGTCACTCTGGGTTCAAGTGATGCAGGTCCAGTCCTTCTCACCCAGGCAGAGAGAGAGCAGCAGGCACAGCAAGGAAAGGGTTCAGCAAACAGCAATTACAGCAGAGTGGCAATCTTTGAGCAGCACAGCAGATCCTCATCTTTGTGGCCGAGTGGTCACAGGTCCAGAAATGTACTGATTTGGTAGCGCCGGAGATCCAGTACGTATACCCACTGGTGCCTTTGAAGTGGGGGAGACTTCAAGAAAGCTTTGAAGTGCATAGAGGCTCTCCCTTCCTTCCCGGGCGCCAGACACACTACAAGGGGGTAATCAATCCTTTGTGTGGGGATAGGACACAGCCCTTTCAGGTGTGTCGGCTCCTCCTTTCCATCCTGCTCAGGGTGGCCCATCTGCATGCAGATAACCACTCAGGCACACCTAACCTTCCTCTGTGTGTGACTGTCTATGGGAATGCAGGAAGCCAGCAGTCACCCACTCCAGACGTGTATTCCAGAGACCGGCAGAAGCCGCCAAATGGCTAATGTAAGGAAATGCCAACTTTCTAAAAGTGGCATTTGCTAAACTGGAATTTAAAATCCAACTTCACATTGCCCGGTCCAGGGAGGCGCACTTGGTAGAATCCAACCTTTCCAGAGACATTAAAGATCTGGAGCGCGGGGATCATGTGCATCCGTCCCTTAGCAACAAGCATCGCCTTGCAGACCTCCGCGGCCAGCTACGCCTGCAGCGAACTAACAAGGCGGAACGGCTTTTAGTCACTCTCAAACAAAAGTTTTATACGGGCGGCGATAAGGTCGGGGTGTGCCTTGCCCGGCGCCTTCGAGCCCAGACTGCTCGATCTCACATCGCTAGGCTCAAGAGATCGGACGGCTCTTGGGCCATTTCGGACGCTGATAAGAGCCATACACTCGAGGACTTTTATAGGGAACTCTATGCTCCTGCCCCTTGCCCTCCGGAATGTATTGCGACCTTTCTCGACTCCTGCCCTTGGGACCCTCTTGATCCCTACTTCTCGAAGTTGCTCGATGACCCGATCTCTCATGAAGAAATCGCTAAAGCGCGGAAACAGCTCCTGGTGGGCAAAACCCCGGGCCCTGACGGTCTGCCGGTCACTTTTTACCGGGCTTTTTATCCACAACTGCGGGATCATTTGCTCCACCTTTTTAATAGCTTCACTGATCACTCGGGCCTCTCCCAAACGATGAACGAGGCGGAAATAGTCCTTATTCCCAAGCCACGCAAGGACCTGACTCAGCCTGCCTCCTTCCGTCCTATTGCCCTGCTGAATACGGACGCCAAATTATTCACGAAGATTCTGGCAAATCGCTTAGAGCCCCACCTACCGGGTCTTATCGACCCCGATCAGGTAGGCTTCATTCGCCATCGCCAGGGCCCGGACAACATCCGCCGGATAGCCCACCTGGTAGAGAAGGCACGTATCAGAAACATCCCGGCCTGTTTGGTGTCTCCGGACGCCGAAAACGTGTTTAATTGTGTCGATTGGGGCTTTCTTCGGTCCGTTCTCCAGAAAGTAGGCCTGGGTCCGGGGATAATCTCTAAACAGATGGCTCCCCATGCGAAGCCTGTCACTCGCATTCGGTTTAATGGCTCCTTAACAGCCCCCATCCCTATTCACCACGGTTCTAGACAGGGGTGTCCCCTCTCCCCTCTCTTATTCACCCTTGCGGTTGAGCCCCTAGCTATTGCTATTAGTCGCAACCGAGATATCCGTGGCATACCTATGGCGGGCATAGAGCACAAAGCATCCCTCTTTGCTGATGACCTTCTTCTTTCCTTATCTTCTCCTGCGACGTCTCTTCGAGCGGTGGCGACGCTTCTGGGGATCTTTGAAGCCGCCTCCGGACATCAAATCAACCTCGCCAAATCCCATGCCCTTAATCTTACGCTCTCGGCCCCGGAGGTTCAGGGATTGCGGGACCTTCTCCTGGTGCAGTGGACTGACGTCTCGATTTGCTACCTCGGTCCGGATCTCACTCCTACGCTGGCGTCTTGGACTTCGGCTAACTGGCCCAGATATAGAAAGTCCATTCGGGATGAGATGCGTAGTTGGGAAGGTCTTCCCCTAGCGTGGTTGGGGCGCCTTAATACCATTAAAATGTCTCTTCTTCCCAAAATTCTTTATCTTTTTCAATCTCTCCCTACCCCCATACCACGGACGGACATTCTGGCCCTCCAGCGCGATTTTACTAAATTCATCTGGGGGAAATCACGTCCGCGCTTCTCCCATAAGATTCTTATGCTTCCTAGATCTCGGGGGGGGGGGCTTGTTTGCCCCAACCTGCTGGAATACTACTGGGCCTGCCACCTCCGGTTTATCTCTGAATGGATTGTCCCTGAGAGCGAGAAACATTGGTTTCATATGGATCGGGCGGTGGCCTGTCGGCCCTTATGGGACCTTGCCTCGATCCCGTGAGAGGCCCGCCCCCGTAGTGCTTATATAGCCACCCCAACGAGAACGGTATTGGAGATCTGGGATAGGTTGGCAGTGTCCCAGGGCCTCACGACGTTCCCTTCTCCGAACACGCCTCTAACGCGCAACCCTCTGTTCCCCCCCGCCTTAGGACCTACTGCCTTTGCCGCCTGGACTGTGGAGGGACGCCGCGTCATCCAAGATTTCTTTCAGGGCACGGCCCTTCGCACCTTTGAGCAGTGTAAACAGACCTTTCGCCTCTCGGAAACCACGCGCATGCAGTATTACCAGTTGCGCCACTGGCTTAGCTCTCCGGATTACGCCCGAGAGGCAACTCGACAGCTTACCCCCTTCGAGTCTTTGGTCCGCAGATTTGATGGTTCCCGGGGGCTGATCTCCAGAACTTATTCCGTCCTGCAGCACTCCCAACAACTCCCACCTCATGGGTACCAGACGAGGTGGGCGTCTGATTTGGCCACCGATGTCTCTCCGGGGGCGTGGACTCGCCTGTGGAGGGACATCCCCAAGGTGTATCGTAGTACTCCCCAGCGCGAATCAGCATACAAATTGATGACTCGATGGTACTATACCCCTACTCGCTTACATCGGATGTTCCCGAACTCTCCTTCGCTTTGCTGGAGATGCCAGAATGCAGAGGGGGACTTCCTGCACATCTGGTGGTCCTGCCCGGGCCTTGCACTGTTTTGGAAGGAGGTCCTCAGCCATATCAAAGACGTAGTGGGGTTCCCGATCCCTCCTGACCCGTCCTTAACGATTTTGAGCATTAAACCGGACAGGCTCAAGGCTATGACCACGGCGGAATGGCACCTGATCCTCCACTTACTGGGGGCAGCGAGACAGTCCATTGCTGCTAGTTGGAAGAAACCCCACCCTCCCTCCATAGTGGCCTGGTTCCTGCGATTGTGGGATGTCCTGGCTCTCGAACTACTCACAGCACGTCTTAATCACACAGACACTCAATTTGACCGTATCTGGCAACCACTTGTATGACATTTTACTAAAACTGAGCATTCCCGCCTGATGCCCCCCAGGTTACGAGCCTTGCAACTCTTTGAGGATTCCTTGGCACCCTTTTCTCGGGGTCGGGGGCCGGAATCTCCGAGCCGACCTATTTAAACCTAACGGGTGGCTTCCCCCCACTCCTGAGCCCACTGACCCCCACTCTGGTCACCGGATCCCCATGGCACACCTGGCACTGACTCCCCCTCCTCTTATCCCTCTCCCCCTCCCCCCTTGAAAGGGGGCTCCCCTTTCCCTTTCTTGACCTTTTTCTTTTCTATCTCTATTCTTCTTTCCTCTTTCCCTATTGTTTCTGTCTTCTTTTTAATGGTTGTTTTTGTTTGTTTTTTATGAAGCACAGATTGTTTCTTAATGCTGCAATGTGATATAGCTAATCTTTGGGTGGGGACAACGTCCAGGATATAAGAGTTCTAGTCACTTAGTCTTTATTTCATACTCAGTCAAGTTGCTGTGTCGTCTTTTTTACTGGACGTTCAGACTCTATATGGGCAGCCTTATTCTGATCCCTCTCACGAGCCCTCCTCAGACTCAGGCCCTTCGGCCTTGTTGCTTGTGCCCTGGGAAGTCTCTGTATCACGCCCTATGTTCACTCACCATGTTTGATGGGGAGGGGTCGTTTTGATGGGTAGAAATATGCCCCTCTAGTATACTCTCCACCCTACGCTGTGATGTTTCTTTATTGTTATCACTGCAGCGATATGTAAGTACGATTTGCTTGACTTCAATAAACAGAATTTCAACAAAAATCCAACTTCACCATAAGTTGTTAATTTAAATTGTGAGTTCAGTGATTAAACTTGAAAAGTCTATCTATTCAGAATTGAAAGTTACACTTAAAAGATGTAATAAGGTAATCCCAATGTTATCCAATGGGAGAGATAGGCCTTGCAGTAGGGAAAAACAAAATTGGGAGTTTTTCACCACCAAGACATGTAAAGTTTAAAAGTACGTCTTGTGTTTTAAATACACTACACCCTGCCATGTGGGTTATACAGGGCCTACCTTAGGAGTGACTTATATGTATAAAAAATGGAAGGTTTAGGCCTGGCAAGAGGCTTTACTTGCCAGGTCGACATGGCAGTGTGAAACTGCCCACACAGACTCTTCAGTGGCAGGCCTGAGACATGGTTAAGGGGCTACTTATGTGGGTGGCACAATCAGTGCTGCAGGCCCACTAGTAACATTCAATTTACAGGACCTGGGCACATGTAGTGTACTTTACTAGAGATTTATAAGTAAATTAAGTATGCCAATTGGGGATGAACCAGTATTACCATGTTTAGACGGGAGAGCACAAGCACTTTAGCACTGGTTAGTAGTGGTAAAGGGCGCAGTGTCCTAAAGCCAGCAAAAGCTAGGTCAGAAAAATGAAGGGAGGAAGGCAAAAGGTTGGCGGAAGACCACCATAAGGCTGTCAGTTCAAACCTTTTAAAAGAAAGAATGGTGAAAAGCTGTGACCGAATGAGGAGTAGTTAAATAGCTACAAACCTTCTCTTTCAAATGTTTCCATATGCCTATGTTAGATGCCAAAGCTGTCTGTATACCCTTTTTAAGAAACTTGCTACAACATTCAACCAAGCCATTGGCAGCTGGGTAATAAAGGGGTGCCCTTTAATGCTTTATGCCAAGCTTATTAAAAAAAAATCCAACACTTTCCTCAAAGTGAAATGAGTGCCATTATCAGAAAGTAGCACATAATAAAAACCCTTAACAGGAAATACCTTTTCTAAAAAAAAAATCTAAAAAAATCACACTATCCGTTGAGGGCATAGGCACAAAATCATAGCAAACCCGCTTGGAATAATAATCTGTGAGAACAATAGAAAAAAACCATGTCAAGTTGCAAAACGTGTTTGTAAGGTCCTGAAATATCAATAGCCAATCTCACCCATGGTTGAGCAGGCAAGGGGTTAACACCAGGTTTTATTTTGCGAACTTGCCAATATATGCATACATACCTGGCCACCAATCGTATTTCCTCAACAATTTATTTGGATTTGATGTCCCTGGATGTCCCTCATGAGCTACATGTACTAATTTCTCCCTTAAAGCTGAAGGCGGAACAAATAGGCCTTGCCTAATTAATATTCCATTCTCTAATGACAATTCTGCTGAAATTTTCTGAAAAAGAACAATAATCTTAGGCAAATTCCTGATCGGTGGCCTACTATCAGTGATATGCCTTCTGACCTCACACAGTACATCACCCTTCTCTCACGTGTCTATCCATTCCTGCTCACTAATACATCTTACAGTTAGGGCAGAAGCATCTACTGCTGAAACTATACATTCTTCTTCTTGATTAACACTGTTTTCATACTCAGATCTTATTGGCATGCGAGAAAGGCAATCTGCCTGAAAATCTTTTCCTTCAGGGATATACTTAAGTTCAAAATTCTATCCTTGCAATTAAGATAATAATCGTACGAGCCTGGAAGATGCCAAACCAGAATCATTGCCACACATGAGAAATAAAAGAGGTTTATGATCACTTAACAAGTCAAAGAAATTGCTCCAAAGATAGGTTTTAAACTTTTCGACAAACCCAATTGTATGCTAAAGCTTCTCTTTCAATGGTGCTGTAATGACATTCTGGTGCTTTGAGCTTGCATGATATAAAGGCTGTAGTGCATTCTTTGCCATTGTGTGACTGTGTTAAAACTGTACCCAGACCTATTGAGCTGGCATCTACAATTACTGTACACTTGTCAGAACTGCAGAAAGGTTCTAAGGTGGGAGCAGAGCTAATCATGTTTTTTACAGTTCAAAATGCTTCCTCTTGTTTCTTTGACCACACCAACTTCTCTTTCTTACGAACAAGATGCCTTAGTGGGTCTACATTGATGGTATACCTTTTTACAAATCTAGCATTATATTCGCTTAAACCAAAGAATGGCCTCAAAGAATCTTTATCAGTGGGTGGTGGGGCATGGACAATAGCATCTATGAGGTATTTTCTCAAATTTTTCGAGGCGCCAAAAGGAGTTACGAATGTTGTCAAATCTTGTGACCTTTTCATCAGTGAAACCTGATGATAGGCAGATTTTAGATATATGATGGAAAAATAGTTAGATTCTCTAATCGTTTAAAGAAAGCAAATCGGCACATTGAGGTAAATTTCCCGATATTTTTTTTGCCAAAACTATTGCTGCAACCCGCACTGAGGAGTCCATAGGTTGAATGATGCCTTCCTTGCACATCTTGTCCAACAATTTCTTTAAATCATCTCTGATACTAAGTGGGACTGGCCTGATCTTGTGTTTAATAGGTACTGCACCAGCATTCAATTTAATGTCATGTTCCCGGATGTAATTTGGACCCACATCTATAACACAACAATTTCTTCTTCTGGGATAACATGTTCCTCCCTTGTATAGCCTCAATATTTTTTCCCTCATTGGAAATGACGCAAACAGTATCAGAGTTGGTGTGTGTGCCAGATATTGCTTTAGCCGATAAACAGGGCTTTAAGTGGGGGGGGGGGTCTGTGGGGCTCTATTTTCGGGCCTCAAAGGTCAAAGGTAGATTTGGGGGTAATGTGTGATGCACTTCAAGAGCTCAAAGACTTATCACTCTCCTTCCAGAGGAGGGACATTACAATTGTTAATGCCCACAGACTTTTGGTTAGTCAAGTACGTATATTTAGAGCAATGAAGGACTCACCAGGGGAGTTTGCTTCTGCGGCTCAGAGAGCAGTTGACGAGGGCAAATTCAAGAATATTCCTCTTTTCCATGGTAGAAGTAACTCTGTTGCCCTTAATCAAAATCAGTTTTACCAAAGTCTGTCTGTAAATATCAATAAACGATGTGCCCCAGATTCTGAGAAAGAACTTATAGCCAGCTTCAGTGTGCCAGATGCAGGCAACTTGCCTTCTGGTGATGAATGCATTCTTTATGGTGAAACAGATATCCAGAAGCTGTGTTCAGAGTTTCAGCTGCCAGCAAGAGATACAATCCAAGCTTTTAGACTTTTCAAAGATTTTGGTGGAAAGAAAACGCCTGAAGCATTAAAAAAGTTAGTAGTTTGCATGGAAACCCTGCCAGCAAGTAATGCGGATTGCGAGAGAGGTTTCAGCGCAAGGAACTTAATTGCTAGTCCAACAAGGGCCTCTCTTCTTGTAGAGACCATTTCTTCATGCTTATGGGTAAAACTCAATGGTCCTCCATTTGAAACATTTGACGCAAAGCTGTATGTAAAGAGTTGGCTGGCAAAAGGTAGAAGGTCTGCTGAAGAAAATTGTTGTGAGAAACCCCAGCAAAATAGACACAGTGAATATCTTCAAGGGTTTTGGGAAATCCTGCAATAGATTTCTAAGTAATGTAAATAATTTTTACATGTTTTTAAAGTGTTTGGTATTTTATGGCTTATACTTAATAAATATACCTTTTTGCCTATTTTATTATCCTTTGCTGGATGCGACTTCATGATTTTCTTAAGCACACAATGCTAGTTATCTTGATTTAGACCACGCCCCTACTCGGATAGGCCACACCCCTTTAAGAAATTTGCCACGCCCCTTTTAGAGCACCCCCCGTTTTTTTTTCCACTTAAAGCCCTGCCGATAAAGAAGAAAGCTCGATTCCCTTAGCGATTTCCAAAACTTCGTTTAGCATCAGATTTCTGCACGCTAATAAATGCTCTTGAATCTTTCTACAGTACCAGTTGAAAACAAACTGAACCCTCAGGTAAGTATCAATTGTTTTCACCAAATTCACATTTTGAAGCCAAAATGCGCAAGTTAGAAATGTACTCTTCAAAGCTTTCATCAATATACTCTTCCCTTTGAAAAAAAACTGTCTCTCTCAAGCATTATGCAGGGCTGTTCATTAAAATGTTTTTAAAGGCGTTTAATAACTTCAGTGTAAACATCCCATGGAATAAACTGCCCAGCTGGTGGTTCAATTTCTGGGAAACTGTCAAATATTTCTTGGTCGGCATCCCCCAACATGCTTAACAATATTGCTTTTTTCCTTTCGGGTAAGAAATCCTTTCCATCAATAGCAATATTATAGTTTTCAAAAGAAATTGGTGATTACCAGAAATGTAATTAAACAGTGAAAATTAACAACAAAAACGAAAGCTGCAAGACATGCAAAAAAACTAAAACACTGCATCTGCTTCCATGTAAGTGGTCAGATCTAGGTCATATAGAAAGAGTAGTCATTGTGAGCCTTTTCTACGTATCTCTCTGCATCGTGCAAATGGTGATGTACAGCTATTTGAAAAAGGCAAATTAATTTTCTCTGGTCGTGTACGACTATGTGAAGAGAACATGCCAATGAAATGTAGTGTTTATGAAAATGGACAGTGTAGTGTGATCCTGAAAAATAATACGTAACAAATGCAATGACTAAAATCCCTGATACAAGGCATGACAAGATCACAGAGGGATTGAAATCGTCCATCATCAACCTTAACTCAGGCTTGATCAGCTATATGATAAGCTTTGTTACCACATGTGAGAAAGTCATCCTTTTTGCACCCCCATTTTGTTTTACTTATACTGCTGGTAACGGACTCTGATTGCGTCCTGGGCTCTGCTAACCAAGCCCGAGGCCAGTGCTCTGATTAAAAAGGTATATTGTAATTAGGTGTAATTACAATTGGCACTGACAACCTACCTGAAAGTCCCTAGTATATGGTAGGGCATGTAGGTGTAGAGGCCCAGCAGCTTTCAGGCACTTAAGTGTGCGCTGCTGTGTTACCCGCTGTCATTTTAAAAGTCAGCCCTGCTTTGCAAGCTGCTTTCAAATTGAAATTACATGCAAATTTGACTTTGCATTTAAAGGTACTTTCAAAGTAGCAAACTACCTTAATTTTACATAAAAGTCACCCCTAAGGTCTACCCTAGTTGCCCCCAGAGTAGGGTGCCATGTAAAAATAAGCAGGGACATTTTAAAAGAGGTTTTATATACCCTGGTGACGGAAACACTACCAATTTAGTTTTTACCCATTGTAGTGTTTTAGCTCCGTAGGCTAACATGGTGATACTATAATACAGTGCAACTATTGATAGGAGTGAGCTAAAATAAAATTTCAAGGATTTAAAAGATTGGTAATGATAAATCCAACAACTTGCCACTGTTGAGCTTATCAAAACTAATATAGAAAAGAAGGTATAGAACTTTTTCTGTGAGCCAACATCCAGCATTCTAGAAGCCTCTCCTAATTGGCCAGCCCTTAAAAGGTTTCTCCAAATTGTTTTGAAGAGGTGATAAGTGGCCTGCACAGTGACATAGGTTACCTGGTGGGGGGAGCTCTGCGACTGCAGAGACGGGGGCTGGGTGAAGCAAACTGGGCCTAAGAAAGAGAGACGGACAGTAAGGAATGCCAGCCAGGCCTACTTTCTCTTCCTGTACCCCCCATCCAGATGCAGACCCAGGAATGGAATTTGCAGGAGGGCTGGAAAGGGAATGTTAGGAGAAATGAGCCACACCAGTAGGTTGGTTTAGCCAGCTCTTACTCCCAAGGAGGGACATTCTCCATATTGAATTTTAAAAGTACAGTGCTTTGCGGGACAAGAATATGCCATACTTTGAAGAAAGCGGTCATGCTTTTGGGTGGCACCCTGCACCCCATTGCTCAGGAGTGCCCCCCTGCTTGTCACGCCAGAACATTGGCTAAATATGTGAGAGCTGCATAGCAACTCAGATCTGCTACCTGAAACTACAAGGAGAAGGACTGCTCTGCTGGAACCCTGGGTCTGCACCCTAAAGAACTGCACTCTGAAGGACTGCTACTGCTGCACACTTTAAACTACAGCCCTGAGGACTTTGCCTTGCATCAAAAAGGATAAAGGAGGTGATTCCCTGAAAGCAACCGTCTCCCCCAAGACATCCCTAGCCTGGAGTGCGTCTATTGGACTTTCAAGGATTCGGCTAGGTGCATTGTGGGAATGGTAGTACCAATTTCCGAGGAGTAACTCAGACTCTGGAACCTTGGATTTGTGTTGTGGACACTTTGAACCCTCAAGAGGAACTTCATTAAGAAGTTCCAGAAGTTTGGAGCAACTTTTGTAAAAAAAGCTCCATAAGGTGACCAACCCGACGTCGAGAGACGAGCCAACTATCTTGCACCGCGACCCGGCCTGGATTTCAGGTACGTCCTGCTGAAAGATCCAAAGCTCAAGGCTTCCTGAAGTTGACCGGGGGCTCCAGCTGAACCAAGCAGACCAAGCTGGTGCAAATCTGGCCTGTTGGGGAGGCCCGTTCGACGTCGAGAGACAATCCTCCAGAAAAGTTTCTAAGTGCAAAGGCCAAAATTTTTTGGAGGGGGCCTCCAGCTTTGTGTATTTGACCAGGGTTCCATCGCTGTCGGCCTCAACTTTGACTTTGTCCTGGTCAAGCGTGACCAGGTGTCCCAAGCAGGCGCTATATGTTTTTAACCACTAGAAAGAGTTTATTCTTTAAAAATTAATATCTATGGTTATCTATATTGGATTTTTGTTGTTTTGGTGTCATTTTAATCATAAGAAGTATTTCCTATTTTTATAAATTGGTTGTGGATTTTTATTGTGTGTGCGGTCTTACTTATTTAATGTATTTGTGTTTTTCAATGCTCTATACAACGGTCTCCTAAGTTAAGCCTGCTTCCTTGTTGCCAGCTACCAAGGGTTGAGCAGGGGAATAATTGGAGACCTTGTCTGGACCTTATATTGCGTTGGTGGACTTATTGCTAGTGGTTGGTGCATACTTACTCCTACTGATAATCCACCTTCCAAGACCACCCAAGAATTTAGGCAGGCAGGTCTACTTTAACTGATACTAACAACCATTTAGTTAAAATGATGACAGACTGCAGTATCTAGAGACACTCTAGAATCTGATTGAGAGGTAATGGAAAATGTCCCAATTTGAAAGTTTAGTGAGCCTGACTCCCAAAGGAGAATACTGGAGCATCGCTTTCAGTCACCAGCTACCATGATCACACAATTCTGGTATCTTCTCTCAACAATATTTTAAGCACTGCTTCCTGACATATGATGTGATTGATGTTATGTTACACATGGCTTTACAAACTATGATTGGGCTTTCAAGGGAAGTATGTGTGAGCAGTCCAGTTCACAGCATAACAGTGTGACAACATCCCTTCCTATGAAGTTCATTTTGTATCGACTTTTCTAGATTTAACATGTGCTCTTCCGTGACTCTAAAAGTTCCCTGCAAACAGATCAATCCACCAAATGTTCAAGTTAATATGACACCCTTTGGGCACTTTTTATAATGAAGAGCACCGCATGTCATTTAACGTAAGATCCTACATCGAGTCACCAATCCATTTATTTTAATTTGAGACCAGTTTAAGATTTGTTTTAAGGTCAGTAATATGATCTTTCATATACAATGCTTTAAACGTAAAGTATTGATTTAAATAGTTCATTTACAGAGCTTCTTGCTTAAAAATGAATCAGCACAACCCATCTGCCATGCCTCTAATATTACAGGGAAAGTCATCCGGTGCTTTGCAAGACTTACACTGGTCCGGTGAACTCATACTTAGTTTGTGGTCTATGGCTATCACAGAGACCCTTTTTGGTTTGTTCTATGCAGTATCGTCCTCCTGAGTTAACATTTTCACTATGTTTTTCATCCTTATCCATATTAAATCTTACCTGCCATTGTCCTGCCACACTTTACAAGGGAGTCTAGATCCCTAATACATCCAGATGTGGTTATTCTTATTCTATTCTGTATAGTCAGCAAACACAGAAACATTTCTCCTCCTATTATTGAAGCGGGATCTTTAGTTCACCATTGATTTAATCAAATTGCAACCAAACAGTCCCAAATTCAAGATCTCCCTTTTCCAAGCATGAAATGAAATGAAATTTGTACTTGTAAAGCGCACTTATACCCCCAAAGGGGTGTCCTGGCGCTGTACGCATACCGCTGTGGAACCCTTCCTGGCTTTTCCCTGTGAAATGTCCACTCCTGGGCACCCCCAGGGTGAAGCCAGGCATCCCAGCGCTGTTGGGGCCGTTGTGGAGATTAAGCAAGCTATTGCCCAGAGTTGCAGAGTGGGACCCATGATTAGAATAGGCACCGAGGCGAGAATTATCAGGTCCGAGGAAATTGAGCCCAAGACCCGCCGAGGCGGGAATTGAACCCTGGTCCCGGGCCAGATCTCTGCATCAGGGTCTGCCGCTCTAACCATTGAGCCACACTTCTCCACTGGTGTGATGTTTATGACCCTGACCCTACGCAAGTAGCTGGAGACACAACAAAGTCTGTGTCCTCTCCATAAAAGGGCAAACAGGTGCACTTTCCGGCAACTACTAATATGCCTTAGGAAATCGCTAGCTGTTTACCGAACCGTAGACCACACCAGAATTTCTGATCTTCACCAGCAGCACCTCCCTGACAACTCTAAATGCAACATACCCAGTATGAGGCTCCCCTCAGAAGATTCATTTTACTTTGCTCATTCTTCACTCCTCTCTGTCATGATGATTACCCCAGATTTTTGAGTGGATCAAAACATAGTCAACGATGCTGGCAATCATAATATCCATTTCATAGCCTACATATACAGGATAGAGGATCCCCCCACACCCCCACCCCTACACTTTTTGTTTTTCATAAACTGATGTAGCTTTTATTAAAGACAGACTTTCATGTACATTTTATGTATAACATAATATTATTTGTAATATCTGGTCCTTTTCTGTTTTTTGGTTGACATTAAATGATTGCCTTATTGGTCCTCTATATGCTTTGTCCTGCCCTCAATTAAACACTCTTCTTAATTTCGTCAATTAAACACTCTTCTTAATTTCTTGTTAATCGTTATTGCCCAAGTTTGCTTGAAATCATTGTGCGGCTCCTGTTTGAACTAAGCGTCTTTGACTTAGAACATAAAAGGCAAATCCGTGCTTTCTTCACTGAAACAAACCCTACGTGTTTTAAACTTGGATAGAGAAGTGAAATGTGAACCATAACATGGGATGATCCTTTAATGTGCTAACACTTAGAATACTCCAACTCTGCTAGAATGCACAAGGCAAGGCTGTTTCAGTGTGTAATAATCTCCACACCGGCCCTAAGAAATTAACCAATTGTACCAAGCACTCGTGTTTCAAAATTGATTTTGCCTGCTATTTGTCAGTGTAAATCCAAACAAGTGATCTAGCAAACAGCAGCAGGTTCGCCTCTATTTAATATATTAACCCATGGGACAGAGCATTGTACATGCTACCTGTTAAGAGTTTATTAAACATTTTTGAAATAATGCCTTCAATAATTCTCCATCTACAATTACAGGACGAAATACAGAGGTGAATTAAATTCCGCATTTACTGGCACCAACAACTTACCACCCTTACTCCTATGTACCAAGCATTCCCAAAAACACATGGATTAGGAACACAGCAGATTTCGTACCTTGTTTGAGCGTAAGGACACCCGTCCTCCACAACGTGCGCAGAACTTTGTTTGGCAATATGAACAGTTGTGGCCACAGCCATCGGCAAACTTTGTTTTGTGGCAGATTCCACAGGTGGGGGCCTCACCCTTCTGCTCCTGTGTCTGTTGTGCTTCTTCACCCATCTTCTTGACCTGCTCCTTGTACATTTCAAACTGCTGGTGCAATTTTCTGCAGAAAAACGGAAAGCCAAATCCAAATTAGAGCTGATTTTCATTTTAGAAAGTCTTATTCGTTCTTCAGTATATTTATTCACACCTCATACCAGGAGCGAACATATTCATGGGTTAATAAAAGCAGACCTGAGCATATAGCTTTGTAAACTTCTACATACAGTCTTGGTCTGAAAAGGTGTATACCGTCCCTCTTCTTACTTTCTGGAATGTATCAAAGAGTTTTATGGAAGACTGGGATGGAGAGCATCTCCATTGGAAAGAGTAAGAGTGCAGGCTGCAGGAGAAGGCACTCCAAGGAATGATGGCGAAGCAGGTTCCTAGTGGGAAGCCAAGCAAGGAGCACTCAAAGCTACTCTAGCTTTGTGTCAGTGTTTACACTATATGACAGGCATTGGCGCTGATGCAGTTATTAGGGGGTGGGGGCTAATATTCGGCATTTAGCCGGCTTTTCTATCATTTTCATGAGTAATGGACGTCCCTACGCTGGTAAAATATATTTGGTCATATTGATGTTCGTCATCTGCAAAGCAGTAGCTCAACATATCTGATGTTTCAGTGACTCCAAATGCATTGAAAGCAAATTTTACTCATTGACAACACACTTACAAAGCACCAACAGACTGCCTTGCCGCACTTTCAGAACCCTTTTACACCATGTGACTGTAAAGTGATGTGGTGTTCACTGATGCTCAGCATGTAACCACTGTAAACTGGATGCATATTCATTTTCTACTAAACCTATGTTTTAGATACTGATTCCGGTAACCGGTCCTAGGATGCTTGATTCCGGTCCAGGGAAGACATGGCTTGGCAGTTCGGTCTGGACTGTTCCCATGAGGCACAGGGTCAAGACTGATTTGCATATGGCTATGTCTGAACTGGGGTGGCGTGGTGAAGCAAAATAACGATGGATTAAACCCAGATCTGTGACTGGGGTGAATGTTTGCCAATGTGCAACATTCCGTCCATCATCTTGTGTGTTTTGCATTT
Organism: Calotriton arnoldi; assembly: GCA_963921515.1. Classification (NCBI taxonomy): domain Eukaryota; kingdom Metazoa; phylum Chordata; class Amphibia; order Caudata; family Salamandridae; genus Calotriton; species Calotriton arnoldi. The sequence continues at coordinate 2,553,991 of CAWUFW010000468.1, read as the reverse complement.
TGCCCTAAGTGGGAAGGGTATGCCCAGACGTGGGTCCCGTGCTCACTACGCCACTGGAGTCAAGCTATCCTGGCTGATGAGGGCTGAAAGCCCGAAACCGGTCCTAGGATGCTTGATTCCGGTCCAGGGAAGACATGGCTTGGCAGTTCGGTCTGGACTGTTCCCATGAGGCACAGGGTCAAGACTGATTTGCATATGGCTATGTCTGAACTGGGGTGGCGTGGTGAAGCAAAATAACGATGGATTAAACCCAGATCTGTGACTGGGGGTGAATGTTTGCCAATGTGCAACATTCCGTCCATCATCTTGTGTGTTTTGCATTTTGCCCTAAGTGGGAAGGGTATGCCCAGACGTGGGTCCCGTGCTCACTACGCCACTGGAGTCAAGCTATCCTGGCTGATGAGGGCTGAAAGCCCGAAACCGGTCCTAGGATGCTTGATTCCGGTCCAGGGAAGACATGGCTTGGCAGTTCGGTCTGGACTGTTCCCATGAGGCACAGGGTCAAGACTGATTTGCATATGGCTATGTCTGAACTGGGGTGGCGTGGTGAAGCAAAATAACGATGGATTAAACCCAGATCTGTGACTGGGGGTGAATGTTTGCCAATGTGCAACATTCCGTACATCATCTTGTGTGTTTTGCATTTTGCCCTAAGTGGGAAGGGTATGCCCAGACGTGGGTCCCGTGCTCACTACGCCACTGGAGTCAAGCTATCCTGGCTGATGAGGGCTGAAAGCCCGAAACCGGTCCTAGGATGCTTGATTCCGGTCCAGGGAAGACATGGCTTGGCAGTTCGGTCTGGACTGTTCCCATGAGGCACAGGGTCAAGACTGATTTGCATATGGCTATGTCTGAACTGGGGTGGCGTGGTGAAGCAAAATAACGATGGATTAAACCCAGATCTGTGACTGGGGGTGAATGTTTGCCAATGTGCAACATTCCGTCCATCATCTTGTGTGTTTTGCATTAGATACTGATTCAACAGGCCTCCAGTTCATTTACAAAGTATATAGGCAGCCATCACATATAAAAACTCATTATATGTGTGCAGCCGCGGTTCACTGTTTTAATAAAGGCCACCTGAAAAAGTGGGACTCAAACAGAAAACGTATTTTTTTAAAGGACCATAATAACCATCATGCATATTGCTGAATTTATGCATTTATTATACCCTCTCATGCTGAAGGTGGCTAGCCTTCAAGGCCAGGTAGGTACCTTCCCTAACGGCACGACTAAGGCAGTCTTGAAAGCTAACCCAGTCGTAGCTGTATTCCAAATGAACAAATTGTTCAAACCAAAATGGGTTCTCTCACATGTGAAAGAGGACAAAGACCTTTCAACTGGATTGAGAAGCAGGTCTCGCTTCCAAATCCCAGAGGCTGGATTTTTTGCAAAGAAGGCAAAGGCAAAAGTTTCAGCTGAAGATCTCCCTCATGGATAGGGTCTGGTTCTGTTGTGATTGCCTAAAAATTGGGTAACCAAAAGTGCAGAAGGACAGAGGGTACAGTTGCCTGCAGTCAAACAGAGGTCCCATGGAACTCCCACATGGAGATCTTGCTGCATCTACTGTCACTTCACTCAGCCTCTACAGCACACAACCAATACAAAAGTAGAGTATTAAAGAGAAAGCAAGCTGCAACTTTAATAGGAAAAATCAAAATTCACTAAATTTAAAGACTTATCCCTCTTCCATTACATAAGAAAGAATACCATTCAGGCAACCATTCCTTTATTTATTACAGCCGTGACGCAGTATTTGATGTAGTTACTGAAAGATTAAAAAAAAATTAAATGCTTGTCTTTTATATTTTTACCACTAACAGCCATATTGATCTTTAGTGTACATATACTAAGTCAGGACAGGACGAAAACCTGAAATCTGAACATTTTTCTTGACCTCCCTCATAAGATTAGGCCTCAGGGTTGCGTAGCTAAGCAAGTAACAGTTTAAGAGTCAGATTCAAAAGATATCTGCACACCTGCATGACACTTAGGTCCCGAAATAAATGTAATTATGAATGCTATTCAACGGTAAATATTCGTACAATGTGAGTTTGTACTCATGAGAGGAATTCCTTCAGATGGAACATTCTAACAGCATAGTGGAAAAGTTGAAAAGTGAGTCTGTTGCGGTGATCCTATGAAATACATCGAAAAAGAAGCACTTTCCCAAGTGTAGGTTGCCAAAATACAATGAAGAAAGGACAGAGTGAAAGGGTTTAAAAGTTAGTAATTAAGATTAAAGGTTAGGAGGTAGGGTAAAGGTCTATTGTTAAGATGTATATGGTTAAAGATATAGGGCTTGGGATCTAAGGTTAAAGGTACAGAGGATAAGGGCATAGAGTTAAAGGAATAGGGTCAAGGGTGTAGGTTTAAGAGGTGTGGAGCTAAGGTAGGGGTACAGGGGAAATGTGTAAAGTGTTAAAGGTAGGGTTAAGTGTAAAACGTGTACTGTTTGGGGAGTAAAGTTAAGCATTTGGATTATCAAGTTTATAAAATTTAAGGTACAGGAGTAACGTGTTATGGGTTTCAGATATAAGGTTATGATTTGTTTAATGGTGAAGGATACAAATGCCATAACTGGTACTTTTCTGGGCAACAATCTTAGCTGAGTACAAACAAGGGAGCCCAGGAGGTGAAAACCTATGGTGGCAGTAGGATGCTGCAATGCTCAAGCCCCTAATTTGAGTTTCCTTTTTGGCTCTGCACTTACCAATCATGGTATTTGCAAACTGTACTTCTGCTCACTCCTGGGACTTAAAGATGAGCAGCACTAGATAAGGTAGCAATGAAAAAAAGATGTTATGGCCTTGGTGAGAGACAGCATTCTCAAAAACTCCGAAAGAAACACTTCTCCAAATAACACTTCTAAATTATGAGTTGTAACAATAAATCATTAAAAAAAGGAACACTTTCCAAAATGTATGACTCAAAATACACTGAAGGAAGGGCAGTGTGTAAGGGGTTAAGAGTATAGAGTAAAAGGGTTATTGGTATGGGGTAAAATGAATGAGTTTACAGTTGTGGGATGGGAGCGAGGGTATGACTATAGGGTTAAGGGACATAGGGTTTGGGATTAAGGGTGCAGAGGTTAAGGATTAGGGATATAGAGATAAGTGTTAGGCGCTAGGGTTAAAGGCTTGGGGACTAGAGTTAAGAGTTTGGGAACCAGGGTTAAGGGTATGGTGACTATGGTGAAGGGTATGGGGGATATGGGTATGGGATATAGAAAAAGGTTTGGGGTGCAAGGGTTAAGGCGTAGGTTTGACCTCTGTGATTACATTTGTCTAAAGTCACAGTTGAAAATGGGTTTAATTTAAGGTGTGTCAAGAGCTACAGTGACTTTTATTCCACCAGGACGTAAACAACAGTGTTGCTTTTTACAGAAAAACTGCACTTAATGAATCTCAACTGAACACACTTCAATTTTAAAGTGATATAATTAGAACTGTTAAACATCTGAATTTATGAGGTGCAACCATTTAAGGTGGGAAATGACCTTGAACCTCCAAGGTCCACTCTCAAACACATGGACACCAGCAACACCTATGTGTGAATGAAGGGACAGTGCCGACCTCTGGGCATCAACGATACAAGCAACTCACCTTTTTAAGTGAAAACCCTCCCACCACAAGGTCTGATTCAGATCCGCCACCCAGTAATGGGGAGTCTGTCTACAGGCAGGAAGTACATGAGAACACCCAATTTAGGACAGACCCAACCTACTTCGTGTAATCCTCTCTGCCACAAGACGCTGAACCTGCATATTCTAGCATTCAACAGTATTGTTGTCCAAGCAAAGCACGGTTGCAGGTCTGAGTTGTGGGGTTAAGAGTAAAATATAATGCTTCTTAGGCTGTATCTTTATGCATTTGTTAATAACAAACCGCCTGAATATAAGTTCACCTGTAATTCAAGACTTTCCTTATCAGATGGGACTTTTAGACAAGGTAGTCTCTCTCCAAATTGCAGGATTGCTTGAGACTTGCCCGTTAGATCACTCTGGTATTAACGTTCTCGTTATAGTGTGCCTCTTCCCCACCTCTTGTTTTGTGCTGGTGATTGATTTTGTTTAGGACTATATGCCTTGGGCCCTCCAGGAATCCACTACCACCGGCATGAGCTTCACTCCCCGTTACAGTTCAACATGCCTATCTAATGCTCAAACACACCCTCATCCTTTCTTGAGCACAGCGTCCTCCTTGCTCCAAGCCTTTGTGTCTCAGACACTGATGCGCATTGCTTTCTAGTATACCAACGTGTTATCAAACAGGTAACAGCGTGTGACCTTAATACCACAGCCATCTTGGTTGCACACTAGTCATCAATATTGGCAAAAGAAAGGTGTGCAACAGAATTTAATCTTCAAAGAATGCAAACTCCTGGTATGCGCGTCAAGGGACGTTCCTGGTCCTGGAGCATTGTTTGGAACAATATTACTCTAGGTGAGCGCCATAATATTTAAATAGTTGTTTATTCTCATTTAAACGTCATGTTAGCAATGAACATATTTTTAAGTGGTGTTGCCGGTCACCTCATTGCTTGACATATATTACCAGAATGTGTTCTGCCCAAACATATATGCTTGCACATCCACAAGTTTTGTTTTCCATTGCCGGTGAGACAGTCATGACATGGCAACATGGAAAGAATATTTCATGAACTACATTTCTACCACCAGGGCGGGAGAAGAGAATTTTACCCTTGTCAAGAAAAATAATATCCTTTTTGCATACTCTACATCCCACTGGATTACAGTTATAAACGTGAAGGAAAGAAATTACCTAGGACTGTGAAGGAAATTGATGTGTTTACAAATGCAATTGATGATCTTAATGCCTATTCCTCCCCTACGGTATGCACTGCAAATAAGAGATACAATTTCTTTCAGAGGAAACAAGGTGTTTCCATACCTATTGAGGATTATGTGGCGGCCCTTAAAAAGCTTGCCATCACATGTCAATTTGGTAATCTTAATGACGATTTTATCCGAGACCAAACTGTTATACATTTCAGCAAATTGAGCATCTAAGAAAACCTATGGATTAATGGCGATTCGTCTTTGAAAGACATTGCTGCTTTAGTCAAAAAAGCGGAGTTGTCTGTGAGGTGTGCTAAAGCTGCCGTAGGAAATAAGAATACTGTTTACAAGGTTTGTCAAGATGGGTAATGGAACTTAAAAAAAATGTGAATATCATTAGAACGAAGGAGGTTGAGACGAACTTATCCATTTCCTCCAAACAGAAATTACCAGACCTAAGGAAAAACGTGCAGTCTATTACAGATTACAGATTGGTAGCAAGGAATATCTAGTCTATGAAAAACAGAATTCTCAGACACATGAGCAGTGTTCACATAGTGGCATTACTGCGGATTATGTTTGTAGGGAAAAACATTCTTCCTCCAGTGTCAATTGTGCTATTGAGCAGACTGATTGCGAGTCATCAGGAGATCATATGAATGGGGAAAATTATGTGTCTAGCATGAGAATGAGAGAGGGTGTTTGGGGTCTGAGTTCTAAATTGAAAAAAAAAAACAGTGTGTGAAGTGACTACTGGGGGAATAACTTTGTGCACTGTAGCCGATACCGGTTCACCATACACAACAGACGACAGAAATGTGTGGAATTAAAAGTTTGCCACCACAATAGGTAATGTACTGGAAAAAGCAGACATTCATCCAGAAAGTTTAACGGGGGAAGCAAACCAGTGTTGGCTTACAGAACATTACCATTTGAATTCAAGTGTAGAAAAGCTACCGGAAAGCAGTACGTTGCAGAGAAAGGACCTTCTGTTCTGCGATGGATCAACCTACATGATTGTTAGGCCTCACCCTAGATCCCAATAATTCAAAAAAATGCTTTTAATAGACAGAATAAATGATTTCACTCAAGCTAGAAAGAGCATTTCTCAAGTATTTTTGGAATAGAACTAGGGAAACTAAATGATTTCACCTACAAGATTGTGTTGAAAAATGTGCTGCACCAGTATTCCACAAGGTTAGAAATATTCCATTGTGACTCAGGACGGACGTTTAGCTGAACTGGAAAGGTTAGCGAGTTTGGGGATCACTGAGAGTGTGAAATGGGTGGCTCCATTGGTTGATCCTTGATGTGCCACTTGGAAGGTAGGATTGATTGTGCATTGATATGAAAGATCTCAATAATAATATATTAATTAACAAATTCCCATTGTCCCACATTTGTGAACTTCTAGAAATGATTACAGGAATGGAATTTTTTGTTGTTGATTGAGCTAGCCTCAGTATACCACCAGGTGCCCTTGTACTAGGATATAAAAGTGGGAAGACTTTTACTAACACCTTTCGGATGTTATCTACTTGTGAGTCTGCTGTTTGGCCTGGCCTTGGCTGGTGTGGTATTCCAGAGATTGATGTATTATTTATTTAGAAACTGCAATGGTGTCACATTTTTGCAAGATGATATCTTAGGGATTGCGAAGAACAAAACTGTAATAAAATCAAGATCTAGGGGGGGTCACTGTTCCTAATGTAGAAGAGTGGAATGTTCAAAGGGGACAGTCAACCAGACTGTTTCTTGTTGACCTCACACATCCCTAGGGATGTCATGCTTCATCATTGTGCGAGTGCTCCCCGTTGGGCCGGCGCTGCAATGCCCTACGGGTCCCCCAGAGAATCACTTAAGCGGAGATCTTTTGATTTTGTTTCTGTCAGATGAGTGCGAGGGTGTCCAATGTGGAGCGCAGAGTGGAATGTGGCGCTTGTGGTCTAAAACTAGCTAGGAGATGTCATATACATCTTTATTCTGTAGACTCCCCTGTCAGATTAAAAAACAACAAGTGTTAGTGCCACTTGCAGCGTCAATAAGGTACCCAAGTGGTGGAGTGAAGTTGAGTGCGGGTCGACATGTTTCGCGCCTCTATGGTCTATATAAGATCCCCAGTGCTTCTTCAGGACCAAAGGCAAGGGTGAATTAACTACCCCACACTAATTGACACACTAGGTCCCCCACATTTTAAAGTATAGCTGGTACCTGTGTGTGGTGATAAAAAGGATCTTCCCACCAGAGAAGTGGTCTGCTATGCCCTAACAGTTGATGCAGGGGACGTGCACAGTATGCTGGGTATTCGCTGGTGCCTCTTCTCTGGTACACCTACCCTGTCCCTCTGCTCGCCTGGGTCAAGAGTACCACCCATACTTTAAAATGTGGGGGACCTAGTGTGTGAATTAAGAGTGGGGTAGTTAATTCACCCTTGCCTTTGGTCCTGAAGAAGCGCCAGGGAGTTGTGAGTCCTCCGCATGCTGCTGAGCTGGGGACGGCGGCAGAGTTGGCCTCGGGGATGGTGGGTGGTGAACACTATTTAGGGATCGGGAGCAGAGGTCAGTCACCACACTTGGAAGACAGAAATGCTTTGTTAGCGTGGACACCAACAGCAGTGGCAATAAAAGACTATATGACATCCAGGTACAGGAACTAATTGGCAACAGCAAATCACCCCATATGCCTGATTAAAGATATTAGGGTCTCTTTACTTTGTGCTGCTGGTGCTGGTCTGGGGTTGGACACTACTATAAAGCCCACAATTCCACAACTGTGACCAGGAGGAGAAGGAGGGAGACACTAAGCACACAAGCAAAGACCGAGCCATGATTGGGCCCATCTGCGCCCGTCAAAGCCCAGAAGAGGTGAGTCTGGGCCACAGCTCTCTCAACAGCGTCAAGATAGGTGAGCAAAAATTACTGGTAAATCTGTTACTAACTTTAATTCAGATAATATCAAGGGCTCCACAATAAGCAGTTTTTTGGAGAGGGCTGTTGGGGTATATCAAAGGACAATGAGTTGGCAGAGCCCCACCTTTCAATCAACAGCAGCTTGTGCATACATGACATATAGAACAATGGAATGCTACTGCCCTCGGACTCGGGTGCTAGGGCCCAAGCAACAGGAACACTATCATATGCTAATTCCCATGAGTCTGTATATGCTTATGTTAATCCATCAGCTCCAACAGATCCAGCTCCTAAACCTAAGAGAGCTGTTAATACAGCTAATGCTGTTGAGAACTAACCACATTAATCAATCACAGAGGACTTTCTGATGAACCTGGGCGAGACGATGGGAAAATTGTTATTAGCTCTTGTCAAGCGACTTAAAATTATTGAGGAGCACTTAGATAAAGCATTAGGAGATCTCACAACTGGTTTTTGCAAATATTACTGAGTCAACACCTAGGAACTTGTGTGATGACTTCACCCCAACTGTGTGGTGAGCACACGCACCTTCTCTATTCCTATTTTATGATCGTAATTTTAGGTCTTCTAATCTAGCTCAACTAAGCTTGCAAGGGAACATTTCTAGTCACCTTAGTTTACCACCTGCCGCCACATGATTATTTTTCCACCGTACCAGTTTTGTGCTGTAAGACGTCTGCAGACCCTGAACAGTTAAAAAACAAAGTTGATCACTGGCTAACTACTTATTGTAATTTTAATACTGTGAACGCTGACCAAATATTATTTGCTAGGCAAGTGGCATAGACTGGCCGCTCGTCCAAGTCTTTTCCAGGTGACTGCATTTGAGTTAACTTTAAGAAGGAGATCTACACCAGTTCCATCCAACGAACTGGGCTGGGGGCTAAAGTTTTAATGAAGTACTGCCTCTGGGTTTCTTCGATCATCCTGCTGCTTTTCCAGGAAATCCACACTGTTCTTCAGGTCAAGGGTGTATTTTGTAGCAGCTAGAATGTAACCTACTGCTGTCAAATAGATTCTAGGCTCTAGAGAATCTTGACCAGCTTGACTGACACCCTGTCTCCACTAGATCTTCCTTGTTATGGTTTCGATCTGAGATCAAAGTGGTCAACTCTATGGATAAGATTACAGGCAATATTGTTTGTTAATCAAAAAGAGAGTTATTCCTTAGAACTTTGAATTCCTTTGGTGCACCGGTAAACCTGTTGTTAAATTGGAATATTGCTGGTAAAAACACTGAAATGTGTTACACTGATTGATTAGATTTCATTGTGCAATTTGATATCTTACTGTTTCAGGGGACTTGGGCTATCTTGGAGATATTCTGCGCTGGGTATGTTTGCTATTCTAAACGTGTTATGCCTACTAATTCAGGCAGAGCCTAAGGAAGTTTATCATCCTGGTTTAAATTATCATTGCTTTGCCACATCAGACAAATTAATGTTGACCACAATGATATCCAGCTGCTTTTGTTATTTTCACTCTGCTTTTTGTTTCTATCTAATTAATTTGTATAACATTGTTATTCAGTTGGATGATTGTACTTTTAACTATTTATTTACTTTAATCGATTGCAGCCAAGTCAGACTCATCAGTTACTAACTTACTGTGGGTATTTTGAAGATTACCGTGTACTAGCATCTCTTGGTTTGACAACTCTAGTTCTAATATTGATTTTAGCCCTCGGTCAGACTCTTGGTGGCGCCCCCTCTCAAAATATGTCACTGAGAATTGAATGCTCTTGAGACCAAGGTATGTGCAGAAAAAGTTACCCGTACTTTCTGTGGCCTGGGCTCTAGCAAAGTCATCGACTACATATTCTTGTCACGAGCCTTGTCCAACTATCTCTTGATCATGGATGTACTGCATAAAGATCAGCACTGGCTGCCCTTAGGAGTAGCCACAACGTCAACCTTCTGTCACTACTGCTTGGCATATTAGAGATTTTATATAACAACAAACTATCTCATGGATTGTTTGCTTGCATGTATAAGGTGCAATGTTACCTTGCCAGCAAAAGAGGGCTCCACTACTGTATTGTGCATGTGTCAGACGGGGGTGTTACAGCCCAGCCTCACACATACACATCTGATCTGCTGCACTATCATTACGCAGTGCAGCATGTCAGATAAAAGAGCTTCAGGGCTTGTCAATGACATGCCCTCTTGCCCTTTCAGAAGCTGGAATAGAGAAAAAAAAGGTTTACCCACAGTACCTTCAACCCTATACCACCTTCTTATTGGGTGGAAGCTCGTGGATCTGTCTCTTACTGCTGCAGAGAGACGGGGGGGGTCGGAATCATGGGCCTGCTCCAGGTATGTTTTTGTGAATAAAAGTCTAAGTGTGTGTTGGCCTGTGTGCTGGGGGTTGCATGTCTGTGTGCTGGGGATTGCATCTGTATGTATTTGTGAATGTCTTTGTGTGCATACATGCAACGGAGTGTGTATGAATGCATGTCTGCTTGTGTGAGATGTGAAAGTCTGGCCCGGGGCTGGCAAGTCCAGAGGCAGAGTGCTCGTTAGTGCTTTTGGGCCCCACCGCCACCATAATGCATCAGCATCTGCTGATAAAGATATTGAGGCCCATAACCCTTTAGCGGACTCAGTAAGGGTACTACCTACTGCTTCTCCAGAACTTTTTGTTAAGAGCAATGAGTACAGGTTGGTGTGGAAATTGGCTGTGTCTAGTTCGTTCATGATCAATCTGGCTAAAAACATCTTCCATTGCTTTTAGCTTGCCTCTCCCTTGAGGCCCTGATTTGGTTGTTGTTGACTCTTTCACTGAATTGAATAAGGCTATTAAGGGTTCACTATTAAAGCCCATCCCTTATTATGATCTTATGGAATCAAGGTGGTTAGACAGAGCTTGTGCTTCAGCTAATAAATAACTTCGTAGTGCATTAACCATGAAAACTAGAATTAAAGCGGAGGTTGCCTTTTGCAAAACTTATTATGAATCAATTTTAAAAAGGAGAACGTTGGAACTAAGTAGGAACAAATGGGAGTCTTTAATGAGGGCTAATTAGAAAAATGATCCCAAAGGTTTTTGCCACACCGTGAGTACTATAAAAAAAAAGTCCAAAGATCAAATTGGTAGCTTGGGATCATATGTTACCTCTGCTCAATGGGTTAACTATTATACAAACATCTATTGAGCAAAATCTAATGCGGATTAGACCACTGTCTCACCATAGTAAAGTCCCTCCCCGCCTGCCGATCATATAGTTTTTGAACTATGAAAAATTGAGGCCTCAAAGTCCCTCTGGTAAAGCACCCAGGCTGGATGGTGTCCCTGTGGACCTTTTTAAATCAAATTATGACTTATGGGCACTACTTATCATCAATGTTTAGAATCATGCTAGTAAGTCTACAATGCCGAGTTCATGGACTGAGTCCATGACAGTCCCAATATTCAAAAAGGGTAATAGGTTGAATCCATGCTGTTACAACACAATATCCTTATTAAATTCTATGGTTGAGGTAATAGGTAGGTCTGTGCATAAAAGGAATATTGATTAGGCCATAGCTAATAGCTAATATTATATGTTGCGAGAGAAAACAGGGGTTTCACTAGGGGCTAGGTACAATGGAGAAAGGTCTTAATCTACATTTAATAGTTAGCAAGTACACCACTGCCAAGGGCTGCCCATTGTCTGTGTTGTCTTAACGCATGGGCACGCTGGGCAGTTGCCGGGGGCCTCACGAGCATAGGGGCCCCAGGCGCAGCAGAATTTAACACTAATTTTCAGGTAAACATTTGTATTCTTGTGAGTGGTTGTATAGGCAGGGCCCAGTGCACTACTTTGCCCAGGGGCCTATAATGCTGTTAAGATGGCCCTGCTCTTCGTATCTAGCATTCATGGATCTATCCAGTGTGTTCAGTCTGGTTAATAGATCCACACACTGGTTGCCTTTAAGAAAAACTGGCCTTGATGAAGTTTTAACAAATATTTCATAGTCACTTCACTCTGACCTTTCTGCCAAGGTTAGATATGGGATTGATGGCGAATGCACAGAATCTTTTCAATTGGAGCGGGGGAAGACACGGATGTGTTTCAGCAACTATTTTACTTAGTTTATATATTAATGATCTTTGCTCTCACCTAATTAGTATTGGGCAGGATGTTCCGGTTGTGGTCTATAGGCAAATTCTGGCTCTGGTTTGTGAGGATGACGCAGTTTTGCCGGCCCAATGGGGTAAAGATTTTGGTTGATGCTTTTATGAGTTTTATTGGCGACCTCGATTTAGTTATCAATTTCTCCAAATCTCAAGTAATGCCTTGTGGTCTTCATAATATAAGGGCTTGTACAATATCTATTAAGAGTAAGGTTTTAGAGAAAGTGCACTAATATCCCCATTTAAGGGTCACATTTAATTGTACTAATTTAATAGTTTCAATGTTTGAAAGGTAGATGGCAAAAATATGTGCAGTCAATCGGAGCTTTGTTTAATGTGTCTAGCAAGGAAGGCAGCTGTCCTGTAGCTCCTCAATATGAAATATATAACATGCAATGTATTCTTAAACTTCACTGTAGTGCAGAAATTTGGGGGTATACCAATACAAAGAGCACACAAAGTGAGGAAAAACGCTTTTGTTGGCATCACTTCTCTCTCCCACCTAGTGCTCCGCATTCTTTTTTCCAAGTGGAGTTGGTGTTTAAATATGTGGAGGATAAAAAAAACTTGTTCCATTACTATTTTGGATTTCTATTTGGTGCAATGACAAGGCCTCATTAAATAAAGATGTAATCATTGAATGTATGAATTGTGAAAACTTTTTTTTAATTCCATAGCTGTCGTACGTCAAAACTGAACTATGTGAGCTCGCCAGGCTCCAGTTGTTTCTAAACCTCACCTCCATTTATAAGGCAGACAAATTCCAGGTTAAAAAATATTTTATGAGCAGATAGTGAGTGTTACAAATGTTTGGATCCTGGGAGAGAGATCTCCTGTCTAGATTCAGACTTGGAATGATGTCATCAATAGTTTTTTCCCTAGTGCCAATTTAGCACCAATTCTGTTTGCTCCTGCTCGTGGGATGAGTTTTTGATCAAACAATTACATTTTATGTTTTAGGGGTATATTTTATGTACTTTTTGCTTAAAGATTTGTAATTCCTCTATAAAGAAAGCACAACATTCGCAATGAATTATTCTATGCTTTCTTCAAATGCTATCTGATTATCAAGTCTGATATTGTGTATTTTAAAATCAACTAAATACTATAATGTTCTAATATTGTGTGTATATATATATGTGATGGATTTTTGCCTTTCTGATTATATTTTGTATAATCAAATAAAGTGTCTTGAAATGAATGATTGAGATCATGCAATTTCTATACATTCATAATGGCGGATTGTTGATATTTATCCCATGTACCAAATATTACTGTATCTAGCGTAAACCCTTCTTCTGCAAGTTCAAGTCAGACTGAACGGTGGGATTTGTAATTTATTTAGGTACACACAGCAGCCCCCATCATCACACACGTTATGATCACTTAAGTAGGACTTGAAAGTGAGTGCTCCAGGATCTCTTCATAAAGCAGAGCACACAATACAGCCTTTTACTTGTAACAAGATCCTCTAATACTACATTTACTTATTTTGGGCAGGCCTTTATTCAAATTCCTGAACATATTAAGTAACAGACAGAGTTTGAGGTCTCTTCTTTTTCAAGTAGATATCACGCTGGAGCCTCTGCAATTCTTCAACTAATTTAATTATTTTATTGAAAATGGTTTTGCCACAAATGAAATATGTGTTTCGCGACTGCTAATGTCGCTTCATCAGGGCCAGAGAGTAATTACATGACACCATTTAAAAAAAGATCCTTTTCACAAGCAATTATCAGGAAAAAATGCCACAATCCAATATGAAATGAGTTATTCAATCTCCTAAATAGTCACTTGCGGAGTAACTTCAATTGTAAAATACAATACATTGTTCGTGTACGTCCAAGGACCACTATTAAAGGTTTATCAGGTCACAACAGAAGAGCTTCACTCTTCGAAAAACAATAGTCAGCTTCTGAGAGAACAAAAAAAGGTACCAGAGTTTTGCACGAGAAGCTACACCAACATTCTTCTACCTCACTATTTTTTGTAAGGTTGCGATTAGACCCCTGAAAGATTACAAAAACATATCCAGCTAGAAAAAGAGACATGTTGCACAAACAATGTCCCTGGCTAAGGATAAAGGTTTTCAAGCGGACACATTAGGAGGGATGGAAGGACAGCCATAGTACAGCACCAACATCTCATTTCTAGGCTGAGAAATCACACACTGAGGTAGCTTGTGTCAGGTATGCACAGAGTACTTTCTAGAACACTCCAGCTTTCAAATGGCGAAGTAGACTAACACGAACCAATAATTTACAAAGCAAACGATCACGGAGCTATATTTATTCCCATAAAGGACCCATTTTAGACTCACTGAGAGACTCGCATTCTGTCTAATATGCTTAGCTAATAATAACGGAACAGATTAAGTGGGAAGGGACAGTCTGCTCACTACACCCTCAATAAGGAAATAAAAGAAGCAGCGGTGCAAGTAAACTACTTGTGAAAAGGGTATCAATATTAATGGGATCTTGTACAATGTGACAATAATAGATGATCCTAAATATTTGTTATGTGCACTATACACATGAACACGATTATAAATTCGAGAACATTGTTAAATCGAAGATGCCATCCCAAATTTCATTTGTAGCATTAGATAATGTTAGAGTTCGCAATCCCATCAAAAAGCTGCACTGCCAAGTATTTGGCATCACATCCAACAGCAAGCTAGAAACTGATGTGTGTACGGCCCCCACTTCAGTAGCACTGCACTCATTCATAATTGTTACCTCCTTCAATAATGGGCAAGAGGTCCCTTAGGATGCAGCTCTAAAACGTGTGACGGCATTGAAATGCAGTGATAACAATACAACCTAAGTCGATATTTACAGAAGCATAAAATCACTTAAGCTACTGAGGCGATACAACCTGATAAAATATGAATAAACATTATTTTTAAATCATTAGCGGAGCAGCTAACCATTAAGGTATAGTTGTGTTGGCTGCAACTCGTATCTAATCACTGGGAAGAGGGCATGCACTGCAAAAGGTCTAGAATCAATCATCTTCGGAGGCTACGTTACTTTGAGACATTAAAAGAAATCCTCTGCAACATAGGAGGCTAGAAGCAGAATATCATTTATCAACAGTCATTTTATTCTGTATTTATTTACAGTGTGAGCCAGAGGAGAACTTTTAAGGCTAGTTCAGTATTTTCATAGTTCTACAAATTAAGCCACTGTGGCCAACGTATTCTGCACATGCTGTAACTTGTTTGGATTTAGAAGGATGCTGGCATAGATGAGACTGCAATATCCAGTCAGCTCAAAATCAGGATCCTCCCCAGCGGCACTTGATACTTGGTCCATTAGGATAGCAGAATCCTTCGCTTCATGAATATTTGGGAACTGGTTGTACAAACCTCTTCATTCCTTTGGGGGGGGGCAGGGGTGGAAGATAAGTTTGTTTGGAACCTTATGCCCATGTTCTCTGATTAGAGACTCCACAGCGGTCCCCCATTGATGAAGTGACCCAAATGGTACTCTGTCTTCTTCAGTGTCACCGACTATGATGCTTTCTATTGGAGCATCAGTATCACAGAGGGGTCCGTCCACCAACCACAAATATATATGGTGCAGGCGCTTTACGCAGTTAGTCTGAACTCTGCACCCTCGATTCATTTACAGGAAAAAGCGGATCTGAAATCTGGAAATGAAGATAGTGCTCTTAAATAGCCTTTGCTTGTGATACTATACACATGTTAAAGTGCGAAGGGAGCTAGCTGGAGCTGCTGTTCTAAAGGAATGATTGGGGTCAGTCCAGGGAAGGCCCCAAACCACCCAACCATAATTCAGACAGGTTGACCTGGCCTAGAAGTATCAGAGCAGACTGACTCCATCCACACTGATGAGGGTGTCCTCTATATTTGTGAGTACTGTTTCTATTTGTGGTTCTTATGGGTCTGAGTCAGGAATAACATCTGTGGAATAGATTAAGTTGTCCCAGGATAGTGATTGGGTACGAGAGATTTGACATTGAGGGGTAATAGGCTAGTGCCTTGTGTCTACAGAAGTTTATTTTAGCAGTTGGGGATGGCGGGGCGCTTCGGGTACTAATCCACGTAGATAGGATGATGATACAAGAACCAGAATTCCTGAAGGGAAATAAATACATCTATTATGTATGATTGTTAGAAATGGAGGTCTAGTTTTTTTGTTGTTTTTTTTTTAACGGAGTTTTATATAGCTCGGACTAGACCCGAAGGTATCGGGTATCAGAACGCTTTACACAAGCACCAGTTGCGTTACATGAGGACACATTCATTTTTGTTAGGCACGTGGAGATTAAGTGATTTGCCCAGAATCACAGGATGTTGCGCGTCTCTGCCGAGACTCGAACCTGGTTCCCAGCTCCGAGGTCGACCGCCCTAGCCGTTAGGCCAACTCCACTTGGCAGTTGGCTGTGGTATTCACCCTGTTCAAGTAGGGACCCTTCCTTCTCATCAGGATAAGGGAGTTACACACCCAGATAACCCCTGCTCACCCCCCTTGGTAGTTTGGCACGAGGAGTCAGGTTTATCTCAGAGGCAATGTGTAAAGTATTTGTACATAACACACAGTAACACAGTGCAAGCACTATAAATGGACACCACACCAGTTTAGAAAAATAAAGTATCTTTATCTAAACTAAACAAGAACAAAATGACAAAAATCCAACATACACAACTCAAAATATGACTTTTAAAATGTTTCAAGCAATTCTGTTCATAGAACTCTATGGATGCGGTGACTTTACACAAAGTACCTCAAATGTGTCAAAATCCACAAGGCAAAACAGCAGCAGAGGAGGGAAGCGTTGGAAAAAAACAGCGATGAGTCGGTTTGTGAGTCCTCTGGGAGGTGATACGTCAGTTCTGCTGAACACAGGAGAAGTGTTCCATCGAATCTGGACTGTAGGGGGAAGCGATGCGTCAAAATCTAAGACGGTTCTGGTCTGCGGGTGACCCGCCGGGAAACTTGTCACACAGGTACGATGCGTAGAAATCTGGATGTGCTGAAGATCGATGCAGCGGCAGCAAACCCGCACTGCGTCAGTTTCTTCAGCTGTGGTCCCACGATGCGTCGATCTTGTCAGCTGCACAGCAGGCCCTAAATCGGAGTCATTACGGTGGTCTCAGACTTGGGCTGTGGCGGTCTCTTCGGCTGCAGGCAGGTGCTGCGTCGATTTCTTCGGCTGAACGACGGCGGTGCTTGGAAATTTCTCCTGCATGGTGGTGCTGCATCGAAAAAACAGTCGCTAGAGGCGCGGTGCAGAGATTTTGATGGTTTCAAGTAGATCTTTGCAGCAGGAACAACCTCCAAGGGCCCAGAACTGGAATTGGCACCACTTGGCATGTCAGAACTCCCAGCAGTGGAGTTCAGCAATGCTGCAGGTGAAGTCTTTGCTGGCCCTGAGACTTCTTAACAGGAGGAAAGCACACATAAGTCCTTGGAGAAACTTCACAAGCAGGATACAAAGCAAAGTCCAGTCCTGTTCCTCTATAAAGCAGAAGCAGCAACTGCAGGCCAACACAGCAAAGCAACACACCGCAAAGGGGCAGTACTCCTCCTCACAGCTCTTCTCCTTGTCAGAGGTTCCTCTTGATCCAGAAGTGTTCTAAAAGTCTGGGGTTTTAGGTCCAATACTTATACCCCTATTGGCCTTTGAAGTAGGCATTCTTCAAAGGATTGTCTTTGTAGTGCACAAGTTCTTGTCCTGCCTGGTCTTGGCTCCATACACACTCCAGGGGGTGAAGACAGCATTGGGAGAGGCCAGGCACAGTCCTATTCAGGTGTCGGTGACAACTCCTCCCACCACTCTAGCTCAGGAAGACCCATCAGCCTGGTGATGGACCATCAGGATATGCAGGCCACACCTCAACTCCCTTTGTGTGACTGTATAGAGGGAATGCACAAACAGGCCCCTGTCAGTCTAAACCAGACATTGATTCCACAGGCAGGCAGAGGCACAGGATGGTAAAACAAGAAAATGGCCACTTTCTAAAAGTGGCATTTTCAAACACACAATTTAAAAACCATCTTTACGAAAAGATGTGTTTTTAAATTCGTAGCTCAGAGAGCCCAAACTCCACATCTCTAGTTGTTCCCAATTGAAAGTTACACTTTTAAAATATTACAAAGCAGCTCCAATGATAGCCTATGGGAGAGCTAGTCCTTGCAATAGTGAAAAACGAACTTGGCAGTAATTCACTATCAGGACATGTAAAACACACCAGTACATGTCATACCTTTCACAGACACTGCACCCTGCCCATGGGGGTACCTTGGGCCTACCTTAGGGGTGCCTTACATGTAGTAAAAGGGAGGGTTAGGGCCTAGCAAGTGGGTGCACTTGCCAGGTCAACATGGCAGTTTAAAACTGCAATCACAGACACTGCAATGGCAGGACTGAGACAAGTTTACAGGGCTGCTCATGTGGGTGGCACAACTAGTAGCATTTGATGTACAGGCCCTGGGCACACCAAGTGCACTTTACTAGGGATTTACCAGTAAATCAAATATGCCAATCATGGAGAAGCAATCAGAATTACAATGTACACAGAGAGCATATGCACTTTAGCACTGATCAGCAGTGGTAAAGTGCCCAGAGTCCTAAAGCCAACACAAACATAGCAGAAAAATATGAAGCAAAAGGCTAAATGTTTGGGGATAAACCTGCAAAAAGGGCCAGGTCCAACAATGATGTAGGACAATGTTTAGCAGTTATCAGTCTTTCCATCTCTTCCTCATCTACTTGTTTAGGGCTACTAAAGGTTGATTATAACAGATGGCAAGCAGAAGGTTAGGGAGCGGTTTGGGAAGTGGCTTAGAGTAGCCACCCACATCCTTATTTCAATATGCTTGAGCTGATAGATGTCACTGGCATTTACAGTATTTCTGTATTGGGCATGAGTTGGTCAATTTACAACAAGTGCTGCATATTACACCATTGACTGTTTGGTAGCCATGTAGCTGCATCATGTGTGAAAAGAGTTGTAGAAAAAGCCTTTACTACCGTTTTAAGCATTTCACAACAGCCTGTTGAATTAATCTGGCAGCAGGTCTAATTTTTCTCCTTGTGTGACCACGAACCAATGGAATTCTATGTTCCAGCAAGAGATAGTAAGGATGTAAGAGTACAGGTGCAATGCAAAACAGTTATAGGATAAAGAATGTACGGTCCAGATAAAGAGTGATATAAATTAGTAAAACATGTATTAAATACCAAACAACGACAGAAGTAAAAAAAAAGAATCAGCAAGGAAAATATAGAATTAACCATTTTATAGCTTATAGTGAGAGGATCCTATAATAAAGTTATAAAAGTGCTCTGGAGCATACAACAATTTATAATATTGTTTACAAATTTTCTTAATGTAGTTGCAGGTCTTTTCAGAGGGACTGTGATAAAATACCAGGTGGTGTCTCGGGTAGAATGGGTTGGAATGCAGTGGAGGCTTCTTCCATTAAGAAAATTCCTTTCGGATTTAGAAGAGATTAGGGAGCTCAGTACACCCAAGTAGGGGCATGTCACAGATGATGTTCAAAGTGTAGGCTTCACAAGCTTTCTTTGTGAAGCAGTCTTAAGATGTATAAAATGCTCAACCCATTAGAAGGTGCTGCCAAATGTGGGAGTTTATGCCCTCATGTCAAGTAAAATGTGTTGGCTAGTTTTTTCTTTTCAAAACGATTCTCTGTGGCAACGTTTACAGCAGCAGTTTACAGTCGGAGTTCAGTGAGCATTTCTTTGCCTTTGATTAGCAAAATGGTCACTTGCAGTGAAGATCTATGACGTTAAAGAAAATGCTCTGGGTAGTAGGTGCTGGCTGAGTCCAAATCAGGATGATGTCCTAAAATACAGTGATCGTGTTCTGTTCTTTTATGTGGAGCTGAGAGCTAGATGAGTGCAGAGGTATTCCATAAAGTTGTGCAACCTCATCCGGGCTCCATGAGTGCCTCTTCAACACATTTAAGGTCCCTTAGAAATTTTCAGACTTTGTCATCTGGTTGCATAGCCTTATGAAAAATTAAGTCCTGTACTGAATTTCATATCGTGCCCCAAGGATGGTACCAACTTTCAATTTCCACTGTGTTTCAATCACACTACCAAGAAGAAATGGCTCAGATCTTCAGTAGGACTCTCTCTGGAGTCTCTCCTGTTAACTTTGAAAAGTAATCCTTTAGTAGGCGAGATGGGGCACCACAGCTACCAAGCACTCTTCTTCGGGGCATCTTGCCTCTCTACTTTTAGGAGGCAGGATAGCCTTGCATTACCAACTATGAAGCAAAATATTCCTGATGACCCTGATAAACAGTCACATAACATCCAGTACACCCAGGGAAGTAATCTTTACTCGAACAGTGACTCCTGGCAAAGAGACAGATCTCCATTTAGCAAGTTGGACTGTGTATCCAATGAATGGTCACTGAATTTGTCCATAACTCGGTTTTTTTAAGGGAAATCTTTTTAAACCATCTTGAATCTCCCTGACGTGGACCACCCACCTTCTTGCAAGACAAGGAAGGCGAGCCAAAACTTCCAAGATCTGGCTTCATTGATTAGATAAAATCAGATCCCATAATGAGCTAGAAAATACATGACAACCCACAAGGAATACTAAAAAAAAAACATTGTAACTATATTTGCATTATCTGCTTTAAGAACAAAGACACTTCTGTTTTATGTTTGGCCAATCTCTCTCCTCCGTGAATCTGGAACCAGTTTTTAATTTATGTTATGGAAGAGGCCTCCTTGACTTTGAAGATTTCTCTATATTTCTCAAAAGGGATGACTGGACTCTACCCTGCAAAAAACAAAAGACAACTCTCAAGATAAATTCTAAGGTGAAAGATCAGTCCTAGAGCTGAATCACACACAGCCCTAGTGATTAAAGAAGCTTTCTGAGTTGGAGAAATGGGACCATATACAGACACCACCATTTTGTTTTCAAGTATTGTTGGACACGTCCTTTTCTGCAGGGTCACCCCAGATTTTTTCAGCTATCTGCCTTTCTTTGCTGAACCCTTTTTGGTGGCTTTTAGGACTCTCTGCACTTTTACTCTGCTAACCAGTGGTAAAGTGCTTGTGCTCTCTCCCGCCAACTAGGTAAAATTGGCCTACACCTGACTGGTACATTTAATTTACTTAAAGGTCCGTATTATAAGCTGTTACATGTACCCAGAATCTGTAAATGAAATGCTACCAGTGGGCAGCAGCACTCATTTTGCACTCACTAAAGTAGCCTTTTAAATCACGTTTCAGGCCCACCACTACAGCAGATAGTGTAGTTCAAGATTTTTGCACTACCATTTCAACCTGACTAAAACCTTTTGCCAGGACTAAACCTTCTTTTTTTAATACTCCTACATAACCCCTAAGGTAGGCCCTAAAGGCACACAGGGCTGGGTGCATGGTTTTTAAAAAGTAGGAAGTATGTGTTTAAGTTTTACATGTCCTGACAGTGAAGAACTCCTAAAGTCGTTTTTCACTGCTGTAAGGCCTATCTCTCCCATAGGCTAACACTAGTTTATCTTATTTCAATTAATATGTGTTAACTTCAGATTGGGAGCAGATAAATGATGTTTACACTCAAATGAATTGTAATTTAAAATCCTCTTTAATGGAAAAGACGCCTTTTAGATTATAATTTTGAAAATGCCACTTTTAGAAAGTGGGTATTTAAATTACCAAATTTTTTGGGGCCTTTCTAGGATTTTCCAGCCACTTGAGCTTGTTAATGGCTCCCCCATCAAGAATGTGTATTGGGCCCAGACAGTGAACAATGGGACCTGAATGTAGCTGGAAGAGGGTCCTTCTAACAGGATGGCTGGGGGAGGATCAGTCCCTGCCCTGATTACATTTCAAAGGGCCTTGCCCACAGCACAGAAAAATGAACCTGACACCAGGCCTCTCCCTGCCTTTTGTCACCCTAGACAGGAAATGCGCAACACAAAGGCTGGCACCAGGTATAAAAGAGGACCTTCAGAACCACTCATCAGAACACTCCTGGAACTGTGGAAGATTCAGAAAAAAGGGAGCGACCCCTGACCTTGACTGGTAGGTCGCTCCCCCACCACACAGCTCCATCTGTGTGCCCCCTTGCTGCCCTGATTGTGCCTGCTTTTTCCTTTCTGTGCCCCCTTGCTGCCCTGATTGTGCCTCGCTTTTTCCTTTCTGTGCCCCCTTGCTGCCCTGATTGTGCTAGTTTTTTCCTTTCTGTGCCCCCTTGCTGCCCTGATTGTGCTAGTTTTTTTCCTTTCTGTGCCCCCTTGCTGCCCTGATTGTGCTAGTTTTTTTCCTTTCTGTGCCCCCTTGCTGCCCTGATTGTGCTCGTTTTTTTCTTTCTGTGCCCCCTTGCTGCCCTGATTGTGCCTCGCTTTTTTCCTTTCTGTGCCCCCTTGCTGCCCTGATTGTGCTCGTTTTTTTCCTTTCTGTGCCCCCTTGCTGCCCTGATTGTGCCTGCTTTTTCCTTTCTGTGCTCCCTTGCTGCCCTGATTGTGCTCGCTTTTTTTCCTTTCTGTGCCCCCTGCTGCCCTGATTGTGCTCTGCTTTTTTCCTTTCTGTGCCTGTTTCCTGCCGCTGCGCCCCTGCGGCCCCGCCCCCTCACTGCCCATTTGCTGCCCCATTCCCTGCTCCTCCCTCCCACCGCCCCATTTATGGTGGCCGCTGTGCGGCCGCACAGCAGACGTGCGCAGCGGGCGCGCCGCTGGCGCGCCAAAGGCGCGCCTAAGGCAAGCCCGTCTGCGCCGGTACCGCGCCCAGCGCCAGAACCGCTGGCCCGGGCATCCCTGCGCCCGCCACATGAACAGACGCCGATACGACGCCAGCACCCTCCACGCACTCAACCCCGGAAAAGATCACGCCTGCTACCGGGCCACCCCGAAGCGCACCCAAGGGCCCTTCACCTGCCGGAACTGCAGCTTCGCCAGCACCCGCCCCGCCAAACCACCGCTCTGGAAAGAACCCAACTACCTCAGATGCATCCTCCTCAACACCCGCTCCGCCCGCAAACACGCCATCGAACTCCGGGACCTTCTCGACTCAACCTCCCCAGACGTCGCATTCCTGACGGAGACCTGGCTGAATCCCGCTTCAGCCCCCGACATCGCCATTGCCATCCCAGACGGCTACAAGATCACCCGCAGGGACCGCACCAACGGAGTCGGAGGAGGCATCGCCATCGTCCACAGGAACACCCTCAGAGTCTCAACCAACACCGACGACACCCTCAGCACCGCCGAACACATGCACTTCCAGATCCACACTGATCCCAACACCACCCTAAGAGGAACCCTCATCAGCAGACCCCCCGGACCCGACCACAGTTCAGCGATTCCATCGCTGACTTCGTCAGCACACACGCCATCGCCTCCACGGACTACATCCTCCTCGGGTACCTGAACTTCCACCTCAAGAACAACAAGGACACCAACTCCACCACCCTGATCGACAACCTCGCCACCCTCGGACTCAGACAGCTCGTGACTACACCCACCCACGCCGCCGGCCACACGCTAGACTCCATCTTTTCCGCAAGCCCACACGTCTCCTTCAACCACACCTCCGAACCCCACTGGACCGACCATCACTGCATCCACTTCACCTACGGGAAGCCCACCACGCACCACCGCACCGAACAAATGCCTCGCCGCTGCTGGAGCAGAGTCACCGAAGACCAGCTAACCACCACCCTCGCCCTGAGCCCACCTGCCGAACCCTCCGACCCCGACACCGCCGCCCGCAACCTCAGACAGTGGATCGACGACTGCACCAACACCCTCGCCCCGCTCAAGAATCCGCCCAACAGCCACACCAGCAAGAAAGCCACCTGGTTCACCGAAGACCTCCAGGCCTCCAAACGAACATGCCGAAAACTGGAGAAGATCTGGCTCCACGAACGGACAGCTACGCCGCCCACAAGAGCGCCACCCGCAGTCACCATCACCTCATCAGATCCGCCAAAAGGGCCTCACTCAAAGACCGCCTAGACAACAACGCACACAACAGCAAAGAGCTCTTCAACATCGTGAAGGAACTCTCCAACCCCAGCTCCAACACCAACGACATCCCGCCGTCGCGAGACCTGTGCGACTCACTGGCCACCTTCTTCCACCGCAAAATCGCCGACATCCACGACAGCTTCAACACCACGACCGCCCCGGCAACCACCGAGACCACTGCCCCCACAACCACCAACCGCCTGCTCTCCTGGACCAACATCAACGACGAGGACACCAGCGAGATCATGAACACCATCCACTCCGGTTCACCGCTAGACCCATGCCTTCACCACGTCTTCAACAAAGCCAGTACAGCCATCGCGCCCCATCTCCGGAAAATAATCAACATCTCCTTCGAGACAGCAACCTTCCCGGAAAGCTGGAAGCACGCCGAGATCACCGCCTTACTCAAGAAACCCAAGGCAGACTCCAAGGACCTCAAGAACTTCCGACCCATCTCTCTGCTCCCGTTCCCCGCGAAGGTCACCGAGAAAATCGTCAACAAACAACTGACCCGCTACCTCGAGGAGAGCAACATCCTGGACCCTTCCCAGTCCGGCTTCCGCAGCAACGACAGCACCGAAACCGCCCTCATCGCCGCCACCGATGACATCAGGACCCTGCTAGACAACGGAGAAACAGCAGCCCTCATCCTCCTGGACCTATCAGCCGCCTTCGACACGGTCTGCCACCACACACTACGAACACGCCTTCACGACGCCGGGATCCAAGAGAAGGCCCTGGACTGGACCACATCCTTCCTTTCCAAAGCGTCCGCCTCGCCCCCTTCCGATCCAAGGCCACCAAGATCATCTGCGGCGTACCCCAAGGCTCCTCCCTCAGCCCAACGCTGTTCAACATCTACATGGCACCCCTCGCCCACGTCGCCCGACAGCACAACCTCAACATCTCCTACGCCGACGACACCCAGCTGATCCTCTCCCTCACCAAAGACCCTCACACCGCCAAAGCCCACCTCCACGAAGGAATGAAGGCCGTCGCCGAATGGATGAGGACCAGCCGCCTGAAGCTGAACTCGGACAAGACGGAGGTCCTCATCCTTGGCTCCAACCCGTCAGCCTGGGACGACTCCTGGTGGCCGACATCACTGGGAACTGCCCCAACACCCACCGACCACGTACGCAACCTAGGGGTCATCCTCGACCCCACCCTCTCCATGACTAAGCAGGTCAACGCCGTTTCCTCATCCTGCTTCAACACCCTCCGAATGCTCCGCAGGATCTTCAAGTGGATCCCCACCGAAACAAGAAAAACAGTCACCCAGGCCCTCGTCACCAGCAGGCTGGACTACGGAAACGCCCTCTATGCAGGAACAACGGCTAAGCTCCTGAGACGGCTGCAACGCATCCAGAACGCCTCTGCACGTATTATCCTCGACATCCCCCGACGCAGCCACATCACACCCCACCTGAGAGACCTGCACTGGCTCCCTGTCAACAAGAGGATAACCTTCAAGCTCCTCACCCACGCACACAAAGCACTCCACAACTCCGGACCAGCCTACCTCAACAGACGACTCAGCTTCTACACCCCCACCCGCCAGCTCCGCTCCACCAGCCTCGCCCTCGCCACAGTCCCCCGCATCCGGAAAACGACCGCCGGCGGCAGATCCTTCTCCCACCTCGCCGCCAAGACCTGGAACACCCTCCCCACCAACCTTCGGCAGACCCAAGACCTACTGGCCTTCAGAAGACTCCTCAAGACCTGGCTCTTCGATCAGTAGCAGCACCACCCCCCTCTTCCCCCAGCGCCTTGAGACCCTCGCGGGTATGTAGTGCGCTTTATAAGTGACATGATTGATTGATTGATTGATTGACTTCTCTGCTGCTAGAAGGACTACCCTGCTGCTTGGGAGACTATCTTGTTGTCTGAAAAAGGAAGATTGGACCTGCTTGCCTTGATCCCAGGCTACCCAGAGTGACTCCAAGGGTCAGTTGCCTGACCTCCTGTGTGAGCTACAGGGATGCAACAAGCTTCCAGAAGCCTCCCTGCAACTGCCCAACTTACTAGCTGCAACTGGAGCTGCCCGAGCTATGTTGCTGGCCTCTGCAGGAGTGAGTCCTGATCCCCAAGAGGTGTCCCCCAGGTCCTGGATCCTTGATTGGCATCAGTGAGAGCTTCTCTTGAAGAGGGCCCATTTGCACCAAAACTCTGCCGCCTGCGACGACCGCCAACACGAAGCCTACCCTTCTCGCCCACAGTGACTGTCCACGATGACCGTCAATGCAAGACCTGCACTTCGCACTACAGCAACGACAGCCCACAACGACAAACGCGAAGCTCTAGTGATGAGCGGCTCTTTGCACCACAGACACGACCCCCCATAACGCACAACCTGCTGTTCATGACGAAAGCCGCCTCCTCGCGACCTACTCCAAAGCACGGAACTCTTCATGCCAAGACTTGAGAAGGTAACTTTTTTGCAGGACTAATTTGATCCCTATGTCTGTATGTCTGGCTACGCTCCATTGCCATCAGCCTGAACTGGTGACTTACCATATAACCGCGAGTGCCGCTTTCTGATTCTTGGAGACATTTTCACAAACAACTTCAAAATTCAAGATCTCCAGTTCTATTGATTGGATTATTGTCATACTGGTGTCATTTTATTTATTAAAATGTACACTACTTTTCTAATTTGGTTTGAGATTTTTCTTGCTTGTGTTTTCACTTAATTACTGTTTGTGTGCTGTATAAATGCTATACATATTGCCTATACGTTAAGCATGACTGCTTTTGTGCCGAGCTACCAGACGGTTAAGCACTGGTTAATTTAGTGATGTTTTGTGGGTTACCCTTACAAGGACTGTGGTTGTTGCTAGCCTCCACATGGGTGCTGATTCACCAAAATGCCAGGGGTAGCGTTAGTACATCACATTTTTTCCCCTAATGACATCACAGGAAGGGATGTTATCTGACTTTTGACACGCTGTCACCCTCCCCTCAACTGTTTGTGATCTGTCTAACTTTTCCATTATCGGTCACGTCTTTCTCACCTGTTGCTGACTCTTGTTCAATCCTCCTGTCTATCTTAACTGTGTCTTTCTCACTAATCTCCTTATAATACATGTGTTCCCCTATCTCACCTAACTTTCTCACCTGTTTGGTCTCTTTTTCCACTCTTCTTCACCTTTCTCCCTCCTCTCCTACTCCCTTATCTGACCTTTTTCACCTGCCTATGTCACAGTATTATTGGTGTCCCTTTCATCCCTCTTTGTCTCTCTCAAACATGCATCCTTCTTTGGTTGTCTCTTGATCGCTTACCCTTCTCTCTGTAGTGTCATCTTCATTTTGCTATTTTACCCTTATTTCACCTCAAAGCCTTTTACCTTTACCTCCTCTCTCTCTTTCTCTCTCCTTCTCTCCCCTGTATTTGTTTCTTACTCTCTCCACAAGCTCAGGGGCAGCGAGAGGCACTGAGACGATCCACACCACTTGGAACAATAAATTATTCTTTTCCAGATTAGCTACTGTCCTCTGAGGTCAGTTGGTCGCGGTGACAGTGCTGGGGGTCGCAGGAGGCAAGCCAGGGGTCGCAGCTGCAACCCCTGGCGACCTCTAAATAACGCCCATTGTCCTCCACCCCTTTCAACCAATAACCCAGTGTCTTTCAAATCTCTCCTGCCACCATGGTTATGCATGTCTGGAAGGCAGCATTTGTCTGCAACATTATATCCTAGCAAGTTCATATTAAAAGAGCATTCCCTCTATAAAGAGGCCAGTCTAGAGATGCATAAGAGGTTCTGATTTGCACAAAATACATGAACGTGGACTTGTATGTAGAAAAATATCTGTGGCAGCGAAGATGAGGGAAAAGCAGCTTTGTTGCATGCACTCATTCACTGAATTTTCACATACACAAAATGTGCTGTAATTGCATATTTTTAAGCAAAAAAAGGGGAAACACCTGGACCTTATATCTTTTAGATATAGAAATGATTTCTCATACAGATCAAACACCTTACTTTATTTGTCTGATCAGGTATTTTTATTTTACCTTATTTTTCAAAATTCTTTTTTCATTTTCATACATTTATTAAAGTATGTGGAAAAAAAACAATGAAGTCATAACACATTTTCATCATTGCACTATCATTACAAAAGACAAACATTATTACATTGATACATCACAACATCTTAAAAAGGTAAGCGACAACAAAAACTTCTTACACCAAATAAATAGCGTGGTACATTTTTTTGATCCTAGACACATTCAAAATAGTCTTTACACGGTATCAAGGATAAACACGGGGAGCGTATTACTATGACTGATAGGGGTATAAGAACTAGCCCTCAATCATGGAAAGAGTTGTATTCTCACTCCCTCAATGTCTTGTATTGCCAACGCGTTTCGAGTCCCCGGCTTACGAGTACAGGGGCTCTCATCAGGGCTTCTGAATTTTATGAGCGATGATGTTGTCTGTAATGGGTATAAAAAGTTAGTATTAGTGATAGGGCTCCCACCCTTTTAGTTGATTGCTATCTTACAAAACATATAGGTTGGACCATTAAAAAATGAATGAATGAATATACCTGGTGGAATGGTATTCCTTAATGCAGACTTTAAGCTTCTTGGGATAGGAGTTCGAGTATTTTCTGGCAGTAATGAAAAAGGAGGAAGGGAATTGTAAATCTTTATAATGTCAAGTTTTTGTTGATAATTACTATCCATAGCTAATGATTCCTACCTTCTAAAATGCAGACCGATTCCTTTTTAGGTTCGTTCTTTCTAGCGCGGCTGGGTACTGTTTGGCTATCTGTGAAGAAAGGCTGTCGTTTAGCAAACTACGCGAATATGGCATTGGCACTACTGCTTTAAGTCATCTAAGCCAGTAAATGACACCGTTTTTGAAAGCATACCTGATTGTGACGTGCTTTCATCGACAGCCGCTTCAGTATTACTTCTGCACGTGCGGCTTTTTAGATAACGGTTTTCTGTAAAACATGGGGCGTTTATTTAGCAAGTGTTGGTAATGTATTGAACTAAACTCCTTTCTTTCTTAGCCTAGTTACAATAACGTACCTGGGCGCGACTGCTTGTTCCCCAAGCTGCTTCTAATCGCGAGTTGCAAGCCGAATCTGGTCGCTCCTCGCGTGTCTGCACAGAAACATTAGATTAAAAGCCGTCCATGTTGCACGCGTCTAAGTTGAAACGCTCTTTATGCAACTCGACCACCATGCAGCTTACGCAGCTTACCTCAATCTGTATTCATTTTAGGTCCATCTCATTCCCTGTCAGCCATCCGGTTGAAAAACAAGGAGCATTTCCTTCCGCCATCTCATATATGCATACCCCCATTCGGATGCTTGGGTATTGTAGTTTAACGCAATCCACCAATGGTGATAGTGCATTTAATGAGGATAGCTCATATACTCAGAGGGTGCATTATGGGTATTGTAGTTCTATTTAGCATTTCGATAACTCAGTCATACTGTTACGCCCAGTCAATGTGCTATTAAATTTCAAGATCAAGTAAGCTTCTTTTGAAGCAAAACATTGTCAATGTCCATTAGTCGTTTCGATGTATTGAGGGACACCAAGACTGTCCATTTGAACTGATTCTCAATATGTGCCTGCTCGATAAAATGCTCAACCATAGGTGCAGTTGTAATCTTTTTAATTCTCGATCAGTGTTGTGTAATTCTCGTATTGATTTGCTGGTTCGTCTTGCCTATATATATTTTTTGGCAGGGACAAAATTGCATAAACCACATTTTTGGTTTTGCAATTGGTAAAATCAGTATGTTTCCATTTGATCTCATTATGGATGAATTCTGTACCTTCAATGGTTGTGTTGCACGCCACACAGTTGCCACACTTATGGTGGCCTTCAACAGGTTTTAATTGCCACTGTGCTAACAAGCTACTTTTCTTTTTAGTGTGAAAAATATCCGCACGCATAATTTGTTGCTCTATGCTCGGATTCCTTTTCATAGCGAACAAGGGTTTTGGAAAGGGGCATTCTAGATTTTCAAGTAGATGCCAGTTTTTCAATATAATTTGTCGAAACTTGTTTGTGTCTGGACTGAATGTAGAAACACATACAAGTTTTTCCAATGGTGGTTTCTGCCTGATTTGAAGGAGTTCTTCTCGCGGTGTAAATCTAGCTCTTTTGGTTGAATGCTTTAATAATTTTTTCGGAAACCCTCTTTTGGCCAGTTCTCTACAAAAAATATTTGCATGTTCCTCGAAGTCGGATGTCCTTGAGCAATTTCTCCTGATTCTTAATAATTGCCCATAAGGTAGATTTTCCCTAAGGCTTCTTGGATGGGCACTCCTGTGGTGCAATATGCTGTTTTTGTCCGTTTCTTTTCGATGAAGAGACATTACCAACTGATTTTCAAAAGGAGAAATTTCAACATCTAGAAAGGTCAACTTAGTTTTACTAGAGTTGACCGAAAACTTTATGTCTTCGTGGCGTGTATTCAACCATTCGTGAAACGACAACTCATCCTGGTCCCCCTGCCACAGGCACCAGATGTCGTCGATGTAACGTAGCCACTGTGGTAACTTTTCTTTAAATGGATTGTTAGAAAAGATAAATTTCTCTTCATTTGTCACACCTTCAAACCCCTGGCACAAAATGTGCTATTAGAGGTGGGCTGGGGAGTATCCCCGGAGGAGATGGATGGTTCAGCATCCCACATTGACGGCGAGATGCAGTTCGATCTGCTTCTGGTGCCGATCTCTATTCTGCTACAACAGTTCTGCTTTGTGCAGGACTTTCACAGCTTTGCAGGTACAACAAAAATAGATTGTCTACGACCTGTTAAGGCAAATATGGGATATCAATTTCGGAAGACCTTTTCTCTTACAAGATTTGTCTAAGGTCTATAAATAGAGCGGGCTCGTTCAGTTCTTGCTATCCCTGTAGAAGTGGCTTCTCTCCTCCAATACACAAGTACTCACAGGCGTGAAACGATTCGGGAACAAATGATAAACACACGTATTGCACATGGATTTTGGAAATCCATATTCACCATTTAACCGACTGGAGCCGGGTCTGACCAATATTTTTTTGCAGCTCTTCACTGCTGCGTGTCATATATTTCCACGTTCTCCAACTGAACGCGTGAACGATAAAAGATGCATTTTCTGGTTTGACATTAGCGGCTGGGTCTGGTTACCCCAGGGAAGTATACAGATTGTCCAAACAACGCTCCAAGGGGGCGCGACAAACCTACAAAAAAGGATGATATTTTATTTCAGAGCGAAGGACGCAGTCAGCTTTTATACTAAGGCCACGTTTATTTTGTGGACTCAGCAAGCGAACGAGGGGCTTTTATATACGCACGTCCTTTGTGCTCCGTCAGGATTAATATGTGTACAAAGTGCAAAGGACGGCATTACATGCAATGGAAATATTTACTATACCAGCAAAATAAACATGCATATTGATAGCACGGAAAGCAAGGACGCATCATTAGGTTACTTCCGTGATGTCAGAATGCAAACCGTACATTTATTTATGCAATACATATTGACATATCCGGGCTTACTAGTCACATTCTGCCCACGCTGGTTCTCTCTTATCAGACGCGCTCGCACCCTTCCTGCCTGCACCTGTTGTTCCTTCGAATGCTGGCCAGTCACACTGTAAACCCAGCCTGCTTCCGGAAGTGCGCAGTTTTCAGTGAGCCTACAACCGTTTTCCGAATGTTGGTGCTGACTAGTGGGGTCAGTTCATTTTTTGCTATTTATAGAATAAAAAAACACAATGTCTGCCATTGTTATTTTATTAACACGCGACATCATCAAAGCAGTTTGTTTGCACAATCTGTTGGCACCGTGCAGCACCATTATTTTGAAGCAAGCACCTGAAACATTGATCCACCGCAAATGGAATGACAATCACAAATATGATGACTGGTGAAATAGCAGAAATCACATTAAACATCTACCAGGAAAAGTACTGATATCAGAAATGTTGCACAGCTCTTAGAGGAAGTGCATTAGAATAATGCACCTCTGAGTACTGAACAAAGGACTAAAGCGCCTCAAAATGGCGACTTCACATCATTTCAGGTTAACAGGCTAGAGAACCAGCTATCAGAATATCGAGCAGTCGAATAAAGTCTTAAAGACAATTATCTGTCAAAAATGTATACCCGTAAGCATCTAGTGAGGGTGCTTAGTATATTATTGTCTTTTAGATTCTGACTCATTTTTTCCTATGTAGGCTAACATACAATTGTTAGTCCCTCCACTGAATTGCGTCGTGCGCCTATAATTTATAGATGTTCTTAATTTTAAAAATATTTTTCAATTGTTTCAGTGGTAACAAGACCTGCAGATACTGGTAGCTCTGCTATTAATAAAACCAAGAGAGAGATCAAAGATTTCTGACCTTAAACCGATTCAGACTCACTACAGCTCTACAAACAAGACTCACTCAGACCCATGCTTCTTATGGTACTCACCCTATGTCAGAGTTCTTTATTACGCCCATACCCATTCCGAGCTCGGCTTCTAATACAAAGCATTCTTTAAGCTCTGCTATGGACAATACTGAAGCTTACTCTGAGCTTTTATAAGACCCCAAAACAGCTCAAAACCAATCTAGGGAATATCCAAAGACAATTAAACCTCTGCCGTTTATATCACAGAAATTCATTCTCTCAGGGGTATTTCCAGATCCCGTCCAAGTTCTGTTCCTGATCATACAACTCATTCAGCGCTTTGTACGTAATAGCTAGACTTCCCAGGAAATCAGAACTTCTTAACAAAATCACTTAGAGCTCTATTGACGTTATTACCCAGACTTGCAACTCAGTGTAGGACTTCCTAGAAAGCCAAAGGTGGTCCACAATTCTGTTCTTGTTCACCTTCTCTCACTGTTCAACTCTTGGTAACTCCCAGAGTCACCTTGGCTCTGATTCTGCTCTTCATAACGAAGATTCACCTATAATTGTGACCTTTTGTAAAATGTCATTTGATAAAGGAGACCCTGATCACTTTGAAGAGAAACATTGTATTGTACCAGACACTCCTCGAAGATAAGGTGTTGTTCATAAAAGTAGATGGTGGGTGGGAATCTGCTGATACCAGACTGCAGAAATCAGGATGAAATGGATGATTCCATTGAAAAACGACACAGTTCCCATAAAAAAAAAAAAAAATATATATATATATATATATATATATATATATATATATTCACAGTACATGTATTTAAAATTTAAGAGACTTCTCCCCGATCACAGAACGTTTGGTTGAAGTGCCAAAGTAAGGATTAGAACAGGAGCCTCGATGCTCCACGGTCAGAACCTTAGCCAGTAACAGAATATAAACAATATTTCTAAAGCGCACGGCATCCTGGCACTCAAGAAAGCAAAGTAGGCTGAAGGCTGGATACTAGAAGCGCCATTTTTGCAGCCCTGTAAAATTGAAAATCCATGTTAGGTGACACTTTATAAAAGCTAGTTATCATTCAGTGGAATATTTATAGCATATACCTTTCTATTTCCCATTACTTAAGATACTAAATGAGCAAATAAGCAGAAGCTCTTCAAACAGTAGTGTAACAAAACTTCAGGGGCCCCTCTGCAAAGTACATGGCGGGGGCCCTCCACGCTTCAGACCCAGTCAGGAGCTCTCAAGTCAGGGGCATGCTCCCATGCACAATGCTGGAAGGGGCCCCTTGGAGCTCAGGGCTCCCCGCACTGAAGGGGCGGCAGAGGCTAATGTTACGCCACTGTCTTCAAACAGATTTCTGCATTTAGTCCTCCTCAAAAATAATTACTACCTAAAATCTTTTGCCTATAGGACAGCATGAAGCATGTGATTACCACATTAACCACAAGGGACACTAGACAATTTCTGTTCTAACACAAAGACCTTGAGAAACTAGTTGGCCTCAAACATATAAGAACCCTCAGCCTGGAGAGAGTTGTAAGGCATCCGTCCATTAAGAGGTTTGGCTTTGCAAATAACTAGGTACCTTGGCCCCTAAAGAGATTGTAAATTGGGTAAAACAAGAGAGAATTCAATGATTGGTGGGGCCTGGTACAGTCCTTTAAAGACATAACAGGATGTTATCGGCAATGGAGTAAAGGCTATGTTCCAGTTTTTGCACCTACAAAGGCTACAAGCACTTAGGAGAAGACGAAATCAACATCATTAAGTTCTATCAAAATAGGCATTTCAAACTTTTGAAAGATAAACATAAGAAACGTCATACCTTTTCCTTATTAATTGTTACTTGCTTTGATGGATGAAATGGAAGCTGGCTGGTGTTATTGTCATTCTCAGAGAAGGGTGATATATGCCTCCTTCACTTCCTAGACCTCAAAATCCAAGAATGCTCACAAACACAGTGGTTTGCTGGTTGGCAGTGCTTAATTTGAGCTGGTGGTAGCAGATGGGGCCTAAAAGCACTCATTTTTTGGGACTGGTACTTATTTTTCCCAACTGTCATTGATCCTGAGCAACAGAGATAAAAACAAACAAGAATTGGCATAGCCAATAGGTCTCGCTTTTGGGACCTTATAAGTATTTAGTTATGCAGCACAATATCCTTGGTGCAACAACATCAACCGTTGCATGGCTAAACACTTATACGGTCCCAAAGACGAGACCTATTGGCTATGCCAATGCTTGTTGTTATTATGGTGGGGAGAAGGGTTTACATTACTTATCAGGTGACATTTGTGTCAGAGGGTGGCTCTCTGTGTCACATGACACCAAGTACTATAATGTGACCTATCCGTAGCTGCTTCCTGTTGTGTGCTTCATGCGAATTGTAACACCGTGAATCCTGACTTGTTAATCCTAAATACTTTGAAATCTGAGATTAATAGTTTTCTCCTTTCCTATAATAATGTATGGGCATACAAATCCCAGAATACAAAGAACACCTAGGTATAAAAAGCAGACGTTTTGTGATCAATAGGAAACTTTAATTTCAGGTGCTCTGCAGCAGTTTCAAGATATTTTTAGAGTTTCTCACAGCTCAAAAGAGTATAATTTGTAATATTTATCCATTCCCATCGACTTCATTGCTTGGTTTTGCTTGCGAGAAATTGTCACTCATAATCATTGAAATGTCACTCATAATTGCACTGAAATTAAAAAAATGTCACACATAGCAATCTGAAACCTTGGCAGCTATGGATGAGTGAGACCCGACAAACCTGAGAGGGGAGCTAGGGCCATTGCATTCACAGAGAGGGGGACCTGTGGACTACCTCATGGAGCCGCTTCCTGGTAGGGGGGGGCAGCGGATTTCAAGCGTGCCCGTCTTCTGTCAGTGTACTATAGACCCGTTCTAGATCTTTCAACAGGCCTGGGCAAAGCTAGTCGCATGCAGGAGTTGCGCAGCATGTGACTGACTCCTCCCCAGCCCTTCTGGTCTTTCAGAGGCACCATTCGCTTTCTCCAAAAGAAAACTCTGCTTCTTTCAGGGCTGTGCAAAATGGAGGGTACCTCTGCACATGGGTGGAATAGAATACTGTGAAACGGGGTGCATTGGGCCAGGAAGGAAGAGAAGCAGAATGGACGGGAAGTCGCATGGATGGCGTCTTCCTGTTGAAGACGAAAAGCCACCTCTAGAAACAACGACTGCGTCCCTCGGAATGGGTGCAAGACCCCTTGCCGGGCACTTCTGCACCCCTCACACAATAGACACAGGAGCCTCTTCCTCCAAAGACTGCCGAGTGTGTCCCACAAAAGCCAATTGTTCCATTCTGCAGGATGCAGGGTGATGCAGAACGGTCTGTGCCCGGGCATGTTGCGCCTCGTCGCCAACGTCCAGCTGTCACGCCCAGTGAGCGGAAACGCTCTCTGACCCCCTCAGAGAGGTGCCGTGGTTTCGGACCTGGTTTCACCTGCCCTGCTGCCACGCTTTCTCTCTGCTTCCGCTCTGCGGCCTGGGCGCAAGAAAGGAGTAAGGAAGGAATAAAAGCCTGCCGCTGTCCCTGGTTCAGGCCCGAGAGCTGAGACATATGTGGGGCACACCCAGGTAGCGGGACCGGGACCTCCCTACCACCGTCCCGGACTCCTTTCACACATAATTTGAGTATGGAGTTAACCGAAAGGCACAGCTCTGCATTTTCATACGTTCCCGTGTCCGTCTGTAATGCAAGTGGTGCTCCTGTAAAGCGCTCGGATACCTTCTGGTCGAGTTCGCGCTATATCAAACTGAAAACAAGGGAGAACAAAAGAGGTGTCCCGCTTCTCGGAGAGCGGTGCGGGCAGGGACTAAAAGGGAAGCAAAGCGAGCAGGGCACAATTAAAGTAAAGAGATAAAGTGCTCACCATGCGCTAGGGGCCAGAGAGGGAAAGTGAAGCGCACCGCCGCTTTTTTCGAGACAGGCAAATGTAAACAAGCGCGCGCGGCCACGCTAATTAGAAACAGATGGCCCCTGCATGCCGCTGCTCGCTCCCGCAAGGTGGATGCCGCCACACGCACAAGTGTTGGAAAAGTGCAGACCGATTCCAAAAGGTCATCTCCTAGAGCAACGCATGCGCGCTGCGCTAGGCTCGACCTAAAAAGGGGGAAGAGAAAGAAAAACTGCCATAATGGGAGAAAGCAGGGATGAAAAAACCTGCAATAGCGAGATAAAGAGACAGGGAGTATCTAGTGGTGGACTTAAAAGACATCATAAAGCCCTGAACTTTATGCCTGCTGGCAGCACTAGAATTCTGCCAGAGCCCTGGAAGACTTTCTCAGGCTGGAGGCTGGTTTTGAGGGATCAAATTTGCAGAGGCGTAACTACTGACCTTGCCTACTGACTATTCTGTTGTCGCATAGGGCAGTAGGGTGAACCAAGGGTTGAAGAGAGGATATCATTCTGCATGGTGATGTACTTGTTAAATATGATGGACTCTGCTGAGCCCGTACAAGTGAGGGCTTTTAGCAGAGTGTGTGAGTGATTGACCAAGTCTGTCAGGAAGGAGGCATCTAGAAGAAAGACCGCATGAGCATAGAGGCCAAGTAGAGAGGTAAGTGAACGACTCTATGTTGTTTGACAGAGGAACAACAACATCTTGGTACCCAAATATAGGAAGAAGCACGCAAGAAATATTTCACCCATTTCTTGGAACAACACTTTAGCCTATATGAATGAATACTGATGGTTTAAACACTAAAATCAGGTCTCTTTATTGCCCCCACAAAGTACTTCCACAGCCTATACTTACCAAATGTCTGCAATACAGGACTCAAACACACACACCCATACATATATATCTCCGAACTCCATCCCGCAATAAACGCGGTTCAATCCACCTCACAGGATTGGTCCCGAGCAACAGTCACGGGGTCCGTTATAAATCATAAAAAGCCTGTGTTGTTCACTCTGTAACACGGAAAAGGCTTGTGCTCCATGGATATGTTTAAGAGCAAAGGGTTTATTCCAAATAAATAAATAAATTGTTTGCTTTAAAACACATCCCTGGAGTGCGAACCTTTTCTGTGTTACAGAGTGAACACAGGCTTTCTTTGACAAAATATATATATATATATATATATATATATATATATATATATATATATATATATATATATATATAGGTTTATGTGCTCAGGTGTACATGTGATTTAAAGTATGTTGGAAGCACTAAGCTTCAGGTGTACAACCGCATACTCCAACACCTTAGAGCTACAGTCAATTCTGATCCCAACTACCCGGTAGCAAGACACTTGAAATTAGTACATAATAACAACTTGAAGGACCTGCAATACTTTGTGATAGGGGCTGTTCCTAAATCAATTCGAGGAGGTAATAGAGAGCGCCAATTAAGACAACTGGAATCTAGGTTCATACTACAACTTGATACCAAGATGCCTAACGGTCTGAACACAGGGGAGGATCTACATAATTTTCTTTAGCAACTCCATCATGTTTATTGTATGAGTTTCAGCTTGACACCTACAGCTTGAGATGCTAATACATTTTCCCTGTTGCTGCTTATACTGATCCACATATGAATTGGGGCACTTGCCCATTATTATAAACCTATAGGACTTTATTCTTAAGCTTTGCCGGGGCACCAGTGAGTTTAGTATTTTTTATAATTTTAGTGACTAATTTTCATATATTTGCACTAGCACGTTTTGCACACTCACACCTGAAACTTTAATACTTCATGAGTTCTGAACGATACTATACAGAACATACTTACTCAATTTGCACATGAGCTATAGTTTACATTTGCTATTTTGCACATTTTT
Source organism: Calotriton arnoldi (assembly GCA_963921515.1). Classification (NCBI taxonomy): domain Eukaryota; kingdom Metazoa; phylum Chordata; class Amphibia; order Caudata; family Salamandridae; genus Calotriton; species Calotriton arnoldi. The sequence continues at coordinate 2,515,962 of CAWUFW010000468.1, read as the reverse complement.
TCAAGTAAGCAGTGGTCTTTGTTAAAACCTTTTATACACATCGATAATAATACAATACATTATGTATATATTGTATGTGTTTTTAAAGACCCATTACAATGTGAATTTATGTCTTTTAACCTAAAATGTTTAAGATTGCACAGCATTATGAGCTGGTTTCTTTTTTTAGATATTTTATGTACATCATGTAATACTTCCTTTATGTGCTTTTTTAATCATGAGTCTGTTGTCTGTATCTACTGTTCACGTAGCATGAACCTAATTAATTTCAGTTGTGAGTCACTTATGATTGGTTGTTTCACTATTTAAATGAAGTATACCCAGTAGCGCGTCATGTGAACAAGACCGAGTTGCCTTGGTCGAAACGCGTCATGCTGGGCACTGGCCAAGACTGACCGGTTGTTGTGTATGCTATATTGAAATAAAGCACTGCATTTCAACTTTATCCATTTGAGTGGTCCGTACCTGCTTTGCGCCAGTGAAAGGTGGTGGTGAGCCAGGATTTGTTCTGCATTGAATCCTGTTGGAGTACGGCTGTCTCCAGCTTACGGACCCTCTCTCCGACGTTGGGCGAACAGGCGTGCAGCCGCCATCGAGCAAGCGAGAACCTATGACCCGGAAGGAGTATCTGTTGTGTTTGCCCCCCGTCATCGAGTCACAAGCGAGGAAGCAGCGAATCTGGAGGAGAAGCAGCGGCACCTAAGGAGTCGGAGGACACACTGGGAGCTGATCGGGACTTCTCCGGTAAGCGGGCATGGGACTTTTGACTCACACTTTGACGGGTGGAGAGATCAGAATCCAGTGATCTGGTGCCCAGATATCCGAACGGCATCAGCGTGCTACATTTAACTCTAGGTGAATTCAAGCAACCATGTCCATAGCAGACGCGCTACGAGACCGCGAGGCTGCGGCGGAAGCTTTATTTTTAAATCTACCAGAGGTTTTGGATTAACCTACCAACAGCAACAGTAAGAATCCCACAAACCATGACATTAAATCTCTACTAAAAACGTTAGAAAAATTAAGAAAAAATGAGTTAACAAAGTGGTGGGAGAAAAAATCTTTAGAGAAGTATAGGGATGTCAACCGTGTACCCAGAGGATTGAGAGTCATGATAGCTCCTACTTTCGAAAATCCTCACCCTGCAATGCTCACTGAATGGGCATCGAACAATCTACAAGCATCCATGAATATGGTAATGATTTTGATCAAGTACGCAGAAATTGACAGAGAGACTATTCTTAAAGAAATTGACAAAACAAACGAACTATTGAATGCCTTTGAACAAAAAGATGTTGTAAAGAAAGGACGAGAGGAAATTGTTGGTCGCCTCCAAAAACATGAAGATACGATCAAGGCGCGCAAAGCATTTAAATTTGCACGCGACAAACGGGACTACGAAACGGGGAGAGTATTTACTTTCTCCAAGAAGTTTGATACTTATAAAAGACAAGCATTGGTAAACAATTCATCCGCAAATCTTCCTCAAACCTCTAGCAGTGCTGATCCCGCCACATTGAGCTCCGATACAAGCTCAATTGTAAGTAGTTGTCAATCCGACGATAATAGAGATTCAGGCAATACACCAATGCTTGTTAAACGAACCCCTGCAGAGGAACTGAATTTTCTGAGGCAGGACCGGCGTCAGACCCTGCGACCCCGGAACCCTCAGTACAAGCAGGGAGAAAAAGGAGAAACCAACAGAGGAGGGAGAGGCGCAGGTTCCACAGGCAACACCAGAGGCACAGGAACACGAGCGAAAAGATGGATGCACCAATAGAGATTAGTGACAATACAGTAGTAAATTTGTCTGACACTGTTTTGACCATGGCTGAGACTCAATTGCTCTCTTTAGGATTGACATTTTGCCCAGAAAGCAATTTTGACTACACACAATCCAGAGTTGATATTTATAAATTTAATAGGAAGTTGAAACTGTGTAAGTTCTTCCAACTCAAACATTCTTCTAAAACTATCAGTGATATATCACCTCCAGCCAGTAGGGGTCTCAATTTACAGGTATCAGATACCAATGTACTTAAAATCCTACATTCTTTAGCCGCAAATAATGATGAAGATACTGGATCCACACAAGAGGTGCTACAAGAAACGGGAATCAACAGCAGTAGCCCAGCAGTCAGTCCTTTTTGTCCAACATCTACTTTTGTACCCATCATGCCTAAAGACGCCATTGACGTATTCTATGACAGAGTTACAGAAGACTGAAAAGCTTTAAATAGATCCATCAAAGCCAAACACCGCAAGATGAGATACACGGAATGACAATATCTTAACCTTATGCGCAAATTAAGAGACAACAAAAACCTCATTATCAACAAAGCAGATAAAGGAGGCAACATTGTTTTGTGGCCTAGAGATCTCTATATGGAGGAAGCAATGCGTCATCTTAATGATATTGATTGTTATAAGACTGCTTCCTTTTCAGAACTTAAAAAGGTGAAAGACATGATCTTTAAGGAATTGTTCCAGTGGAAAAGATGTGGGTTGATCAGCAAAAGCGAATTCCTTTTTCTTAAAAATGAACATCCTACTACACCTATATTATATTTTATTCCTAAGGTCCACAAGATTGTAACCCCTATCCCAGGAAGACCAATCGTTTCAGCACAGAGGAGTCTTTTGGAACCTATCTCTAAATTTGTTGATTTCTTTTTACAGGCATTTGTTTCTAGTTTACCATCATTTATCAAAGATACCGGGGATTTTCTTAATAAACTAAGAGACATTACTTGGGACAGTGAGTATCTATTGATAGTGATGGATATAACCTCTCTGTATACAAGCATTCACCATAGCGATGGTATCAAAGCAGTTGCTCATTTTTTGGAGCAACGCGACATTCAATTTTTCGAACACAACAAAATGCTCATCACTATGATTGAGATTTGCCTTAGGAACAATTTCTTTCTTTTTAACAAACATGTCTACCAACAGTTACGCGGTGTGGCCATGCTTCTCCCCCAGCTTTGCATGTCTTCATGTAGGCTGGTGGGAGGCGCATGTCCTCAGGGGTCAACACAAATCCATATACGACATACATGTCCAGCATTGGTGGAGATTCATTGACGATGTGTGTCTGATTTGGAAAGGTTCTGAATCTTCAGCTTTAGAGTTTGTGGACACTATTAATTCTAATGCTCTTAACCTGAAATTTACACTGATAGTGGGCAAATACAAACTGTCTGCACAGAAAGAGCACGGCAGGGGAACTCTGTTCTACACGCCAAGAGTTCCCACCCCAAACATCTAATCCGTAGCATTCCTTATGGGGAATTTCTGCGGTCTCGCCGTACTTGCAGTAACAATCAGGAGTTAGAAATCTGTCAAAATGAGGCCACACAAAGATTTCTAGCACAAGGCTACACAATGAAGGAGCTAACCTCAGCCCGCAATAAAGCTAATGCTTTTTCTCGGGACCATTGCCTTGGTATCATGACTAGGGAGGTGAGTGAGGATGACATGACCCAAGTCAACATTGATGATTCTCCCCTAAACTTGAGATTAATTACTGCTTTTTGCAGACAAGAAAAACAGATCAGACAAATCATTTATAAAAATTGGCCTATTGTCCTTACGGACCTTACTCTCTCTCAGATCTTACCTCCACTGCCTTCTTTGACTTTTAGCCGTGCTCCCTCTATGAGGGACACCTTTGTCAGGAACAGTCTGGAAGTTATTGTCAGCAACACTTGGTTATCCCCTAGGAAGGGTTTCTTTAAATGTAGCTCCTGTCGGGCATGTAAATTTGGGATCAACACAACAGAATATATAACTGCCTTTAGCGATTCACCGGTTAAAATCCGGGAACACTACACGTGTCGCACCGACTTTGCGGTTTATGTGCTCAGGTGTACATGTGATTTAAAGTATGTTGGAAGCACTAAGCTTCAGGTGTACAACAGCATACTCCAACACCTTAGAGCTACAGTCAATTCTGATCCCAACTACCCGGTAGCAAGACACTTGAAATTAGTACATAATAACAACTTGAAGGACCTGCAATACTTTGTGATAGGGGCTGCTCCTAAATCAATTCGAGGAGGTAATAGAGAGCGCCAATTAAGACAACTGGAATCTAGGTTCATACTACAACTTGATACCAAGATGCCTAACGGTCTGAACACAGGGGAGGACCTACATAATTTTCTTTAGCAACTCCATCATGTTTATTGTATGAGTTTCAGCTTGACACCTACAGCTTGAGATGCTAATACATTTTCCCTGTTGCTGCTTATAATGATCCACATATGAATTGGGGCTCTTGCCCATTATTATAAACCTCTAGGACTTTATTTTTAAGCTTTGCCGGGGCTCCGGTAAGTTTAGTATTTTTTATAATTTTAGTGACAAATTTTCATATATTTGCACTAGCACGTTTTGCACACTCACACCTGAAACTTTAATACTTCATGAGTTCTGAATGATACTATACAGAACATACTTACTCAATTTGCACATGAGCTATAGTTTACATTTGCTATTTTGCAAATTTTTTCAAGTAAGCAGTGGTCTTTGTTAAAACCTTTTATACACATCGATAATAATACAATACATTATGTATATATTTTATGTGTTTTTAAAGACCCATTACAATGTGAATTTATGTCTTTTAACCTAAAATGTTTAAGATTGCACAGCATTATGAGCTGGTTTCTTTTTTTTGATATTTTATGTACATCATGTAATACTTCCTTTATGTGCTTTTTTAATCATGAGTCTGTTGTCTGTATCTACTGTTCACGTAGCATGAACCTAATTAATTTCAGTTGTGAGTCACTTATGATTGGTTGTTTCACTATTTAAATGAAGTATACTCAATAGCGTGTCATGTGAACAAGACCAAGTTGCCTTGGTCGAAACGCGTCATGCTGGGCACTGGCCGGGACTGACTGGTTGCTGTGTAGAAATAAAGCACTGCATTTCAACTTTATCCATTTGAGTGGTCCGTACCTGCTTTGCGCCAGTGAAAGGTGGTGGTGAGCCAGGATTTGAGATATATATATATATATATATATATATATATATATATATATCCAGACAAATTTTCTCCGACAATGAGCCCACGACCTCAACAGGGCGGCCTCGGCGTGCGGGGATCGGAGCACCCCGCTTATATCCAACTACACCTCCCTTGTCCAAACAAAGAAGACGCCGCACACCGGACTTTGAAGGTAACAGGCGCTTTATTTCACGCATGCATCAATGGCAGCTTGCTTTCAAATGTTCAATCCTGACGCGTTTCAGCTTCCGTAGAGCCTTGTTCACAGGTGAGCCATGTGAGTAATTGGGGCGTAACCTGACTATTATGTGGACATACATTTTCCCTGTTGCTGCTTATACTGATCCACATATGAATTGGGGCTCTTACCCATTATTATAAACCTCTAGGACTTTATTCTTAAGCTTTGCCGGGGCTCCGGTAAGTTTAGTATTTTTTATAATTTTAGTGACTAATTTTCATACATTTGCACTAGCACGTTTTGCACACTCACACCTGAAACTTTAATACTTCATGAGTTCTGAACGATTATATATATATATATATATATATATATATATATATATATATATATCGTACGTTTTCTCCTTCTTGTCTCTGGTTTTACGCCAAAAAAGATGGAAACGGACTCTCTTTTTCTTGTGCTTGATATTTATTATTGCTGTGCTGCCATGACGCGTTTCGGCCTCGCAGGGCCTTGATCACATGTATATATTTATAATTTTTTTTAATTGGGTAACACAGCCCACAAATTGTATTTACCTCTTGCACATGCCTAACAGATTGCGAATAGATTAGTAAACCATAGATCTGTGTGAATTAAAAGCATATGCTAACAAAGATTTTTTGTTTCATGAACCAAGCCATACTGCTTGAGTTGCCAGTAATGGCTTTGCAAATTGAAGGAACTTTATTTGTGAATCCTATATAACAGACATTCAGGTTCACATAGCATAGGGCAGACTTATACTGAGGATTACATTTCCTGACAAACTGATCACAATCATTTATTTTGTTTCTGAGCTACACATTCACCTGATCTGCAAACGTCCCGATGATCAATCGACTACAGACAAAAGAGCACCATCTCCGTTCAAACCACTGGTGAATTCTGAAGCAATTCCATATGGTAAGCGACCCTACAGCTGACATGAGTTTTTGTTTGAGATCACTTTTGTTTGCTCGCTGCTTTCCTCATTAGCTGCATCAATCCTTGTGAATCCAGCTTTGCTGCTGGAAATAGCTGGTCTACCTCTATGACGTGAGGCTGAGGGAGATGGCAAATCACACTTTCCTTAGATGTTTTAACACCCAGTCTTAGGGAAAGGCATCCATGATAATGGAACAATGTTGTCGTGATCAATGCCAGAGAATTTAATAAAAAAAATTACTAGATCTAATCTCCTTTACAATAGCTGCTTATTGTAAGTGATAAACGAATCAATAGGTTATGTGTGGTTGTTTCGATTGAAAAGCTAAATACAGCTTTCCAATTTAAGAACATCTTCTCATCTTTTGAGACTCCATCACCAAAATTTCAGGAGATACAGTATTACTCAAACATCCAGCACTCACTACTCACATGCGCCACATATCCTACTTCACAATTTTTCCTCTCATGCTGGCCTAATACAACAGCAGCAATACTGTTGCTCCCTGCCATTTGAATTCTACGGGTGGCCACAACTAAGTGATGTGTGACTGTCTGGAAGACATCAATTTGGCACTGTGTCTCTCCGTGGGGATTCACGGACCCACAGTATGCATCTTGCAGGCAGATTTTGAATGCATCAGGAGCCTTTCTCTCTGACCGGTACAGCCACGCCTGAGGTAGCCTCTTGCATTTGTTGTAGCCTTTGCCATAGCCCCATGCAAATGAGGGAACGCCCTCTCATCTTTCATGATAGAGCTGGCGCTACATGAGCGCAAGCACTGTTAGTGTTACAGAAGGGGCCTCACAAGCGTCTGCGGCCCCTTCTGTAATACCATTGTGGCCCGGTGTTGCACAAACCAGGCACACACGCCCATTCCACCCTGGGAGCACAATGTATTCTAAGGTCCCAGATGTGAAATGGGTGTGCTGAATGGATGGTGAAGCAGTGCTCCTTACCCATGTCTCTTACCTCTGCTATTTGGATTACACCACTCATGGCCAAAATGTGTAAACTGTTGGCTTGTTGTTGGCCCATATGGCATGTGCTCTTTCTTTCCCAGTCGCTCCTATTACCCAGATTCTCTGATAGGAAGTGGACAGAGACCTTCCTTTTGTTTATACAATCTAAAAATGGCCTTATCACATTCGCAGAGAGTGATCCTCTTCCCACATCATCACAGATTCCTCAACTTCTGTAGGCTAATTCTTATTCTCTTCTATATAGGGAATGCAAGCCCAGTTCCAAACAATCTTGGTACCTTTTGCCAGCACATTCATCATCCAATCATTTATTGATGTTTTTACACACTTGTTTCAGGTTCTTGGTCCCCCTGAAGTGTTCTTAATTTATCAAGGTTCTGTTCTGTCATGCCCTCTGCAGTGCAGACCAAGCACCAGGATTTATATTATCCTTTCCATGATCTTGCATCTGCTGTCTCTCTCTACCTATACTGTTGCCAAATGGAGATCTATATGCCTTTTTGGATTTTTCCTCCATATCTGTGACCCTACTAGGGGACGTCTGCTGTTTGAGTGGCCCTTTCCTCTGGCACGCAAGGCAGGAGAAAAAACCTTGACCATTGCATCCAGCTACAGTTTTCTCTGGCATTTTTCTTGCCACATAAAGATCTTTTTCTCAGCACCTGATTTTTCGTATGGCTTTTGCCGACTACGATATGTCACAAGTACATGAGTTATGAACGCTTGATTTTAAGTGAGAAGTGTCTCTGTAATTGGCTTTTAAAAGGCAGATGTTAGCTGAAGCAGGAATTGTAATTCACTCAGGCTATGCACACTGCTTTCGGTCATATGTTTTCTTTTAAAAAATAAGCATGCAATCCCTCCTTAAGATTCTCAATACTGCATTAATAAGGAAGGTGTTATGACCTCTTATTTACCTGCATCGGTTTGTGTCAATGTTCCTCTGATATCTTCTACCGTGATGACATCAATGTTATTATGTAGGCAATATTCCAGATGAATCAGATGGAGGGCTTGGAGTAATCAGGCATTTTAAGACCATATCTAGCTCGTGGTGTGGTGCAAGAGTATGTGTTAATGTACACTTGTAACTAGAATAAACTCTTCTACATTGAACAGCCTGGCTCCAGTCTGCACTGCATATGTGCTGGAACACTTCATTACATTGTAGATAACTTCAACCTAAAGGAAACTGACAGGCTCAAGGTGCAACTGAAGAACCTTCAAGGAATCCAGAAGAAAAATAAGTAAATGCCGTACTAGGGTCACAAATTGTCTGGCAGTCCTGCTGGTAATATGATCACCTGCAAAGAGAGGTTGCCAAGTCTACTGAACAGTTGTCGGCCACTGGTGGGTGGCTAGGTCTAGGTGAGGGAGACTGGGTTCTAGGCGCAGGTGCCACATTATCAATGCTGCAATAATTATGGAGCAAAAGGGTGCCGGACAGTATTGTCTTTATTTCTGAACTGAAGAAGCTCAGGTGCTCCAGACAGCTGAGAAGACTTGTCTGAACTGAAGCCTTGCAGACGTTATGGAATACTAGGGATCTGAGGAAGCTTGTATATGCTTGTGAGGACTGGACTCTGGAGCAGCAGAAAAATGAGTGAAATGTTGCGTCACTGCAGTGGGCATGGAGGACAGCACTTTTGTGACCTCAAAGGCTGTCTGTGTGGAAAATCTGAGATGAGTGTTTTTTATCGTTATATGTTTGCTAGATACTGTCTTATGTTCATTTGTGGGGTAAAGTATATTTTTGTGCTGGATCCTAAGGTCGTCTGGGCCCATTCCTGAGAGCACATATCCCTGCACATTTCAGGCCACCAGTTTTCTCATTGGTGCAGGTGTGAAGTACAGCTGTGCTTCCACTCATCTTTGTGAGTGGTTGGGAATGGTACAAGGTATACAGTATGCGATTCAAGTGTCATGGACTTTGGTTTCTGAAACTGTTCATGTACTAGGCTATAGAGCTGTCCTGTTGACCCTTCAACAACAGTAAGGATTGTGCTTTCCATGCTGCTTCCATAAAACGGTTTTAAACAAGCTGCGCTTGGGACCTCTGGTGGCCAGGAAATTGTGCCTAATCGCCCTATTAAGAACGTTGTATATGACTGATGATTTACAGACTTATTTTTGATCAGTACAGACTCATTTTCTTGCAAATTAACAACATTCGCGTAAAATGGTAAATTAGAATCATATTTTACAATTTAATCAGATACCTTAAACCACAAACGTATAAAAATGCAGTATTTGCATTACAAAGATACAGAATTCCACTTCTCGTAAGGTAGACGAGGGGATGTGTCTCCCCGTGCCTAAAAAACACAAAAAATGAATCTGACCATGTGTAATGTAACCTCGTGTAAAATGCTGTTGGGCCAATTTCACGATATATTAAACTTCAATAAATAAATAAAAAGTAGGTCAGCGCTCCTTTGGATCTAGATTCCAGCATGCACCCTCATACAATCCATGGGTGTGCATTAGCTCCTTGCATTCACCAGATCGCTTTCAATGATTTTCCTCCTACAACGAACCTCCCATTTTAAGAAGTCCTGAGAACATCCAGTCAGGCAAAAGTTTCCATATTTAATTGATCCCCATTAGGATTACTAGGGGATCAGGATTTAATAGTGCCTCTAGACACTCTTCCCTACTGGAGTTTACATCTTTATTGTTTAGATTGAGCAGAGTGTCAACTAGTAGTGATGTGTAAGTGTGCTTTCAAACAAACTACACTACAAAGCATTGGTAAAAGACACAGGAGGAAATATCATACTAATATGGGCAATGTTGCTGGTAATTAAGAGGAGATTAATGACATTGATTCTTCACTACTCGACTCCATGTTGTTTATGAAAAGGAAAAAGATACGTGGTGGCAGTAACTGTGAGCCATAACGAGGCGTAAGCGAATTTATCCTTACATTGATATAGAGACACTTTTACTGAAACAAAATGCTTACTTATAGCGAAATGATTATAAATGAGTTGCTAAAATTCAATTTATTGAGTGCTCTAGGTTTGCAACAGTTAATTAAATGAGCACAAATAGTGTTTTTATTTTAATAAAATAATAGTAAAGGAAAATACAACGTATCATTGGTTCATACTCCATATAAGATGTACTTTCTAAAGCAGCATGCACCATCTCTATTGTTCTTTTAATTATAAAGTGGCACGTCTTGCTATGGCAGAGTAGCTACATGGTAATTTATTTCAATGAATCTAGTAATTTTTCTTTATCTGTTGTTACATGGTACATAGTTGTTTCACTGTTGCTGCAATTACCATTGAAAATGTCAAGCGCGTACGTAAATATTTCTGCAACTTAATTGTTATGAAAGGTTAAAGAGTGACTATTTCTCCCAACTGAATTCCTTTTGGATCCTTTCCATTTAGTAACCGAGGCCGTACAGCAAGAATCCAAGGGCTCATTGAAGTACCTGGCCTGGTTTAATGCAAAGCCAGATAGATTCTCGTCCGACTCGCAAAATGCACAAACCTACTTCTAGGGGTAGAGTCACACGTTTTTGTGAAAGCACATATGAATATGCACTCGCAAACCAACATATTTGTATAGCTAAATTAATATTAACGTGCAAATGTAGTCATGAAAATATAATGCAATAGAGATAAAAACACACCCGGTGCAAGACCGTGGGTATGACAGACATTTACAATGCCTTTCTCACGTTATCTGCACTGCTAAAGTTAGACTTAACCCAGAGCGTAGGTAGTGTAGAACGTATAGGTAACAGAACACCCATCAGTATTTCCAAGGGATGGGGGTGGGGGAAGGGTGCATCTCACAAGCAAAAGTGTGTTTCACGTGAAAGAAAAAAACACAAGATTTAGATTTCACAATTCTGGCAAATCTACCCATGTGGCTTTTACAGAATGTAAAGTTTAAAGAGGTGGATGATTACAGAAACAGGCCCATCCCCAGAAATGTATACAAATCAATCAATATTCCAAGCATCTGTTAACCAGTTTCAATACCATGTTTCCACAATACAAAGGCAGACATACACATGGGCATTCAGAGAATTACAAGCTTACTGTGTTCTGCTAGTCTTTTTGTATGTTTTCCTGGCTCCATCGTACCTGTGCTCTTTTAAACACTTTACCTAGGTCGGTCTGCCTACATGGTCGTGTGTCTCTTTTAAATATCATCTTCTTACTGACGTGACTTTAAGGCACATAACAGCCTCATTCAGAAAAAAAATTCACAGTTGTAACCTACAATTATGAACACAAACTGTAGAACTTAATTAGGGTCAGACTTTCCAATTCATAATTTACAGAATCACGATTCCTAGAATTCCTTTTCCTTGATTCCTCTTAGACAGTGGAAAGCAGTCGATATTTTCTGTAGTCCTAAGTTTATCAGCAGGAGTGTCAAAATGTAACTTTTCAGAAAGAGGGGCAGGACATTGTATATTTGGAAGGTGCTAACACTCAAAGTTGTGTATCTCTTTGTAACTCCCCTCGACTCATTCTACGTAGGCCGACTGGTGACAACCTTAATTGGTTTGGGATTGCACTTCCTGCGCCCATTGGTGATGCCTGCTGGCCTCCCTTTCAAAATACATTCAGTAGCCTGGGTCAGGCCCCTACCTATACGTTTATGCACTGAAATGTTCCCAAACATTGCATAAACAGATTCTGCACTAATAATTGTACACACTGGAGTGCATGCATATGGGTGATAGTTTATGGTTACTAGTGCAGCTTGTTATTAGGGCTACTGTTAGCTGGTCTTGTTGTTTATATGGAGGATGAATACAGCCACAGATAGCGACAAGGACAACCCATCTGCCACTTCTTCATCAACTCCTGTACCACTGCCTACAGGACCAGCCTGAGGGAGATGCACACAGATTCCGACAAGAGCAGCTGCATGCACGCAGTGGCCATCACAGGGAATTCTTGGAAGAGGTCAACACCACGTTCCAGCCTTTTACGCCATGGGAGGATTAACAATAATTAAAAAGAGGCTAATCACAACTACCATTATTTGGAAATATAAGTAGAAACTCCCCTCCAGTTTTCTGAACACTACTTTGACAAAGACTGTGTGCACCCTATTGATGTGGAGCTTCCAGAACATGTGGAGTACTGCTCATTTCCTCTTGCTTCGGCTGGGAACAATCCTGAGGCCTGTCATGCTCTGTCGTACCTCACCATGCTGGCATGGACGTCCCCAAAGATCTGGAAACATCATACCACATTGACACACACCCAGAAGCCCTCTCTACCCCCCACCAGAGATAAGAGGAAGGTTGCCTCAAAAATCAACTATTATAAGTGCAAGTTAAGTGAGTGGTGAACACTCTACTTTTGCAGCACGTTCTAGGTTGTTGCTATTCTTAAGCCTGCTGCGTGTGCAGAGGTCCAGCACTCGACTGGCCCGAGTGCTAGCAGGACCCAGAACGAAATTTCCAACAGTAATGACCGCACCTGATCAATATTTGTTTCTGAAATACATTTCTATAATGCCCACCAGAGTTCACAAATTCATCATGACGTAATCTTCCGAGTTCCTGTATCTATTAGAAGAACAGAGTAGAACTACATGTCTATTGAAAATACACACAGCTCCTATAACAATTATGAGAACACAATACAATTATATGTCTATCGAGAATATATATTTTGTATATAGTAAACTGAAGTTGCCAATCATGTATGATGTACCTAATGATATTTAAAATGAACATCAGGTACCAGAAAACATATCTCCATTATATATGGATAAAAACTTTTTTGGGGTGAATCACCATTGACTATAATTAGAAGACTGAACAATATTTCACTAATATTATGTGTCAATATATTGCCTACTACATATGTGTAAGAGACAACCATTCCATACCGCAATCCTACCATCTCTGGCCTTTTCTAACAGCCTTTCTTGAAGCCAACATCATGAGAAGTTACCTAGGAGCATGAATGGATTCAGACCTATCTTGTATACTGTATGCTTACATCGCACAAACAGTGCCTTTTTCACAATGAATACACTATGTTGGATCTTACCAAAGCTTGCACACCAAAATAAACTGCAAGCCATCTTCACACTCAATCTCTAAGCTGGACTAAGTCAACAGTCTCCATGGAGCCCCGCCTTCATTATATACAAAATACAACTCAAACAAAATGCTGCCACAGTGCTTCTTCTCCGCCTTCACCCAAGAGAGCGCATGACTCCAGTCCTGTAGTCACTCCACTGGCTACCTATAGACAGGTGGGCAAAGTTCAATGCACTATGTATTGCTCGCCGAGCCTCCCAAGAAAACGGACCGCTATACATGTTAAATTCAAGCAATACAAACCAAACAGAACACTGCGCTCCAGGCTTGCACCACTTATCATACCACCTTACCATAAAGTACCCCTAGAAGGCTCTGATTTCTCAGTACAAGCTGCCAAGCTCTGGAACTCACTACCAACCAGCATTAGAAGCACCCGGAAATACATACACTTCTGAAGACAGTTGAAAACATGGCTATTTCTTAGATAACTGCACCACCCACACACCGGCAACTGAACCCATAAAAAAGTCACACCCTCAAGCTCAGTCCTCAGTTTACAACCCACGAACTGTAAAAACTCAAGCAGTAAACTGCTTTCGATATGCAGGTAAGCTAAGAAGGGATAACCTATGGTTTGCCATGGCATTATATAGCTACATACTTCCATATATAGCAGTTATGGCTCACAATAATACTAAAACCATAGCAAGCAACAGTCAACAACAAATTGTAACTTATATCTCTTACATTCAGAATAGACATCAGCTTTGAGTGTTCACCATCACCAGCACTGCACAGCCAAAAGAACAGCCATCACCAAATGAACAGGCATGGAAAAACTGAAGAGATGAGTCCCACATTGCTGGGCAATTTGGAGGACTTTATTATAGTTCACCACTGTTGGTCCCAAATAGTTATATAATCTGACCCCTTCTAAGCATCCAACATGGGATGATAATAAAAATGCCCATCCCAACAGATTCCTCCACTTCTCTCTCCCACCAACCATGCTAGCTAAAGACCAGAAACATACACAAAATCTCAGATTGGACAACCCAGTGCAGTAACCAGCTAAGAAGACTAGATCATATGAAATATCATAAAGGGACCTGCAGAGCTGTTCAAAGCTACCAACATACTGAAAACCTCTGTGGTCATCGTGCATGACATGAGAACACTTCACACATATGATCAAATCAAAAACAACATCCTTCCAATCACACACCCTATACGGTGTAGCATGCTACTCATGCAGGCAAGTGCTTCAGCGCCCTACATAGAGGTATTAAGCACTATTTGAATGCTGCAATACAATACACTACAATATCCATTTTCCAATCAGAGCTACCTTTGTTAACAACCTTATCTTTACACAGCAATACTCTATGTATGCTAATATTATCCATGTCCACTTAATGTCCCAGTTATAAAGGTCAAGTATTGCACACTACTGCAAAAACAATGACAAAAGGTTAGATCATGTGTCCTCAGATCTTAAATTATATGTTGGGTTTCTGTAAAAATGGACGTATTTTTCAAAAGTACCAGCCACATTGTAAAACACTCACTGTAATATTAACTTAAATATACTAGAATTACACTAGAATTACAAAGAATTCTAAAAAACACAAAAAAAAAAATAAAAGCAAAAAATTAGTACAATCAACTCACAATATTTATACTATATTAACTAATGTTAGACCTGGCATCTTTTGGCGTGGTTTCACCTGTCTTTTTGCTTCTGACCTCCTGTTTTTGACTGTGTGCTGAATTTCGTTTTTGCTGGCTTTAGGACTCTGGACATTTTACCACTGCTGACCAGTGCTAAAGTGCAAGTGCTGCGTGTCTAAAACCTGATGGTAATTGGTTTCTCCATGACTGGTCTATTTGATTTACTAGTAAGTCCCTAGTACAGTGCACCAGGTGTGCCAAGGGCCTGTAAATCAAATCCTATTAGTGGGCCTGCAGCACTGATTGTGCCATCCACATGAGAAGCCTTGCAAACATATCTCAGGCCTGCCACTAGAGCCTGTGTGTGCAGTTCTAAACTGTCATTTTTACCTGGCAAGTGCACCCACTTTCCTGGCCCAAACCTTTCCTTTTATTACATGTAAGGCACGCCTAAGGAAGGACCTGGGTAGCCCCATGGGCAGGGTGCAGTGTATTTAAAATGTAGGACATGTACTTTTGAGTTTTACATGTCCTGGTAGTGAAAAACTGCTAAATTCGTTTTTGACTACAGCAAGGCATATCTCTCCCATAGGTTAGCATTGGAGCTGCCTTGTAACATCTTACAAGTGTATCTACCAATTGGGAGCAAATAGAAAATTGGAGTATGGTGCCTCTGGACTCAAAATTTAAAAACTAATCTTTTAATGAAGTTGGTTTTAAATTGCAGGTCTGAAAATGCCACTTTTAGAAAGGTGGTATTTTCTTACTCAACCATTTTGTGCCTCTGCCTGTCCATAAAATAAACGTCTGGGTTGGATGACAGTTGGGCTTTGTAAATTCACTCTAGACAGTCACACACAAAGGGAGCTGAGGTGTGTCCTACATATCCTGATGGCCCATCATCAGGCTGATGAGCCTTCCTGAGCTAGCATGGTGGGAGGAGTTAACACTTGCACTTGAATAGGGCAGTGCCTTTTCCCACACAAAGAAGTTTCCACCCCCTTTAGTATGTCTGGAGCCAGGGCAAGTAAGGGCAGGATCTTCTGTACTACAAAGACCTTTCTTTGAAGTCTCCCTACTTTAAAGGCCAAAATAGGTATAAGTACTGGACCTCTGACACCATAGACTCAGAACCCTTCTGGACCAAGGACTTTCTGCCAGGAAGAAGAGTTATGGGGCTGCCCCGGAAGGAACTGCCACTTTGCTGTTTGCTTTGCTGTGTTGGTCTGCTGCCTGCTGCTTCTGTTTGGGGAGTGAGAGGACTGAATTTTGCTCTCTACATCCTGCATTCTAAAGCTTCTCCAAGGGCTTGAGTTGAGCTTGCCTCCTGTTGGAAGTCTCAGGGAATTAACGACCTCACCTGTAGCACCTGCTGAGAGTCCTACTTGCCAAGTGGTGCCAAATCCAGTTTCTGGGCACTTGGAAGAGAGTTTCAGTGCTACAAGAAAAAACCGACGTCGAGCGATTTCGGAACCGGCACCTGTCTGCAACTTTTACTCTGTGCCGCTGCCTGCACTGAAGCCGTGGTCCCTGCTCAACGCAACGACCATGACTTACAACATAGGCTCAGACGATGATGAGGCACTTCAGAAGAACCACCACTGCAGGAGTCCCGAGCACCATGCCACCAACACCCATGATGCACCGTTCTGACTCTGGTGCTGCAGCTGTTGTGATGAGTAGCTTGACCTTGATGCTGTGAAAGCAAAGCCTCGCGGCTTGACCTGCAATGCCTCATCGGCGCCGCCCAGGAGTAGGGAACCATGGGTCACTTCGGCAGCCGCTGCATCACCTGCCCTATGCCTCACAACATCAACGGGCATCAGCAACTCCACGACTCTGCACTGCCGCCAGGAACTGAAGCCTCACTTGCTTCAGTGAGGCCTCAACTACTTTGTGCAATGCACTGTCCGTCGAGGTCGGTCTGACCTTGTGGAGTCATCAACATCAAGTGCGACCAGATAGCCCCATTGTAGCTATTGCTTCCTAAAATCTTTACTTGATTTAATCTTTGAAAATTAATATCGTAACTGTTGTATTTTTGGTATTTTGGTCTTGTTTTACTTGGGGGGGGGGGATGTGGTGGTGGTGGTAGTGACAATGTTTTTTTATAACACATTGCCTCTGGGGATAAGCCTGACTGCTCTTGCCAAGCTACCAAATGGGTGAGCCCGGGTAATTCTTAGTGAGTAACTTACTTACCCTGACTAGATTGAGGGTCACTACTTGGGCAGGATGCAAACCACTGCCAACTAGAGACCCCCATTTCTAACAACTAACATCTTAGTTTTTAGTATTTTTTAATTATTGGCTGCCAGTTATACTGAAAAGATTTTTTTTTTAAAAGTCATCCCTGGCACTGAAAATTATTTGCACAAAGAAAAAGCTTGTCGTAAGTTCTTGAAACCGGTATGCCACTGAAGGTGGTTTTTTGTCCAGCAAGTAACGTGTCGAAAATAAACTAAACTGACTGGCCACTGGGTTTGATGGTAAAACCTTTATTTATTATCTATTATATAGTGCAGAATTTACCCAAAGGTGTAGGACAGCTTGTCAATACAATATAGATTATTAAAATATGACTTAAACTTACAAAATGGAGGTTGTTAAGTTAGGCACATCGTTACAAAAGGCACAGAATAACAGTAGTTCAAGGAGGTGGTTAGCATAAGTTGGAGCAGCGAGCAGGTACACAATTGTTGAGATCAAATGAAGCAAATGTAGTGCAGTTGACTCAAGCATTAAATGTATGAGCATATTTCACCAGAAAGTTTAGCTAAAGGAATGTTAGATGTGAGAGCACATTTCCAGAAGAGGGATAACTATGGGGACATTTAGCAGAAGTGTCTTTGAAGGAAAAAGGTTTTCAGCTCTGTTTTTGATGATCGCCAATGAGGTGGTGGAAAAAGTTTCACAGGCAAGTAGTTCCATATCCTGGTCGCGCTTGCTGTCAAAAGGCTTGCGCCATGAGTCTTTCCTTTTTAATGGTTGGAGGTGCAAGCAACACAGTTTCTGGATTCCGTGATGGTCTGGCGCCTCTAGATAACTCGTTTGTCTGCTAGGTAGCGAGGAGTGCATATGTGTATGGCCTTGTGTGTGATGCAAGATGTTTTGAATATAGCCCTGGCTTAAATAGGTTGCCAGAGAAAAATGACGAACAAATGGAGATTAGGCCCGGTTGGAATTTCAATTACAGTGCTTGTCGTGGACACTATTTGAGAGTTGAAGGCCATTGTAGACTGGTGTCATGCTGAGACTGCTCGGAGGTCCTGATCTGGGGTTTGCAGTTGGGGGATGATTCAAGGTTTTCAATGGCAAGATGGTGAGTTGCATGTTAGCAATGGAAGAGAGTGGTCAATGTAGTGTGTGGCTCAAATAATAGTATGAGAGGAGTGCTGTTCGTTGGGTGAGCTTTTAATATGTGGCGATACATGTTCTTGCATGGATGAACAAGATAGTGAGCAGTGCAATGTGGTGTGTAAGTGAATCAGAGTAGGAAGTAGTGTGTAGGGTATCTTCAGTGAGTTTGAGGAAGGTGTCTTTGATGGAGAGGGATGCAAGTAGTTGTGAGACAATAACACATGGGGAGAAGTAACAGAATGTGTGTCAGCAGAGAGATTGTAGTCGGAGTAGTTAGGGGGATGTGTGTAGGGTAGAGGCTCACCAGCATAAGGTGAGATTAGTCATTCGGATATGTGGGAACCGATAGGGTGAGGGTAGGTATGGATGCCCGGGTGGGCACTTGAGGTGTGTGAAGAGTTCTTCTTGTGGGGTAGCTTGAGGAGAGGAGGAATGCATGGAGGAATCCCATCTCCCATATAGTCTTAACAAAATGACTAGAAGAGATTGGTGTTGGAGGGAAAGCCCTCAGCTGGCTAAAGAACTTCCTGAAGGGAAGGACACTTTCAGTGCAACTAGAGTCGTATGCCTCAAGAACCATAAATTTGGACAACAGAGTGCCACAGGGATTGGCGTTGAGCCCCACTCTTTACAATATATATGTGGCACCACTTGCACAAGTGATAAAATCATATGGCTTTGATGTCATCTTATGCAGGTGACACGCAGTTGGTCATTAAATTGGGACATAAGCCAGCAGACACTAAAGTAAAATTCCGAGACTGCATGAATCATATTGCCAATTGAATGCAGCAGAACGGTCTACAATTTAATGCAAGTATAACAGAGGTGTACTATTTGAGAAAGCTCACGAACTCTGGTCGGACGACTGGTGGCCTATACGTCTATGCCCTACCCCCATCCCAAAAGCAACAGTAAAGAATCTAGTAGATAACAAACTGTCAATGAAGGACCATGTAAACCTGTTTTGACATTATGCGCACCCTACAGAAAGTATTTCAATTGATTCCACTTGGATCAAGAAAATCCTTAGGTCAGGCACTTATTATTAGTCATCTGAACTATGGAAACGCTTTAATGGCCTCCATGAATGAAGAACTGTACACTAGATTTCATGTTGTACATAACATCGCAGTGCGTCTAGCACTCCATCTTCCCCCTCTATCACCATCAGGCCCCATCTTAAGAAACCTACACTGGCTGCCAGTAAGAAAATGTACACGTTTTAAACTCCTCTGTCTGACACACAAATCTCTATATGGAAATGGTCCCCTGTATTTACAGAAAAAACATAATTGGTATGCGCCAATAAGGAATCAACGGGCCTGTGGGAAACATTTGTTACTTCCCCATAGGACCCAAACTGCCAGAAATGGTGGAAGATCATTTTCATACTTCGCCCCCTAATACTGGAATCAGTTTCTCATACAGCTTCATGTCTGCACCGATCATAGACACTTCAAAAAAGCTCTAAAATCATGAATGTTTTAATCTGTTGCAGTACCACTGTTGATATCCTCCGGAAATCTTGCATCAGCGCCATGAGACCCTTTCAGGGTAATTTGTTGGGCTTAATAAGATCCAATTAATAATGATAATAATAATAATGTATCAAATTGTGGGGTGGTGTACACTGTGAGAGACGAAGATGGCAGTGGGGGGAGGAGGGGGTGCAGAGTTGTACCGGAGGGCTCTCATTGTGTTGATAGGATGCTCTGTGTATGTGGGCTCAAGGGGAGGAGGATGTTCCGTGTGTGAGGTGGAGGTGAGGGTGGGAGAAGGTAGGAGTGGGAAGGAATGAAGTCATGATGAGATGAATAGGTTAGTGTGAGATCAGGATGGGCAGAAAGGGATGACAGTGAGGCCTGATTCGGGGGGAGGGGGGGTATCTCTGAGAGGTTCCAGGATGATTACTGTATCTTCATACCATCATGGTTAGAGGCAAATGGAAACCTAAATCAGCCTTGGCAAAAATGTACAAACAGTCCTCACACAGCAGGAGGGCACGATGTTAATGGGGGCATGATTGGGTCATTTGCAGCCCATCCTGCTCTGAAAGCAACACTCTAGCGTACAGCCTACCTGAAAAATGCCAGAGTGGCTGAGTGGCCAATTCAGCACGAATTCACGTTTCAATGCCCTTGCTTCTTTTACAGAATTCCAGAGAAGAAACAGCTTTTATCAACCCTGGCATTCTTTTTAACACAATTCCTCTCCTACGCCAAGAACGAGTGCCCACCTAAATGTTAAACATTTTAGAAAATGGCCTGTTGGATTTTAACATATTTGGTGGCTCTTTCTTTTCTGAGGTAATATTTCCCTTTCTTTCTCTGCCTTTGTCCTTTGGTCTCGATTTAAGTCTGAAAAAAAGTCTGTGGGCTCCTAGGGTTATGTTAAGTACCTAAATCAACCCACTTGAGGAGTGTAAAATATAACACTAGTTAGTTTGTTCGAGTTCAGACCATTAAATAGTCTGTAAAATTATGAACGTATGTTTATGTCAACCGTAAACAACCCTTTAGGACAAGAAAACAGCCGGTCTATGTCGAACTCTCAGTGATGTGCCACTTCACTGTGTGCACAGCTGGGCGGCTGACCTCACTAGGAGGACAAAGGGGAAACTAAACACTGGTCACTGCTGCCAACAGTATGCTTTGCAGCACTGTCAATATGTAGCTGGTCTGCCGCCATCTACGTGCATCTTACGGAAACCATTTGCTCCCTCTTTCGAATCAGATACGGTCACATAAAGCCTTTCGGTTTAATGATTTGTATTCTCTGCATATATTCAATGTTTGCTCCAGCGCAGTTTGCACAATAACGTCACTCCCCTTCTATCCATTGCTCCTATCTGTACTTTTTTTTGCATTTATGCAAGCTTTCTAATTCACTCTCCCTACGTGTTCTCTAGTGACAGGATAACCCTAATTACTTATTTTTCTGATAGTCCTCTAATAAAGTATCAAAACGTTTGTGTTCCTTTTTCTTGAGCTTTTCCTTCTATTTTGTCTACCTGTGAAGAACTTCGTCTACAGTGGTTTAAATGACTGAATACCATAAATACCATTATGTTTGGCCATTTCCGAGAACTAAGCAGCCAATGGCATTTTAAATCTTCCAAAAACACTTTTAGAAAAAGAACACGTGGCCAAGTGTTTTAAGACATAACAGCTGGAATACCTTCAACAACAAGCAGGAGCACAGCCTGCAGGTCTCACCTTCTGGCTTTGGCAATACTTTTTAGCCATGCTGTACAGCAGCATACCTTCTGTGCAGAATGGCTGAAAATAATGTAAAAAAAAAAGCAACGATTTCTTTTTCTAGCATTTGCCACCATGGATGCGTGTGCCTACAAAATGAGATGAGCATTCTCTGAGACCTAAAAAAGCAAAGCAACAGATATTACAGTTTGTCTGATACCTGGAGCTAAAAGAAGAAAAAAATACTTATGCATGCATATGACTTACATAGCACGAAACAATGAAGTCAGGCAGTGAGAAATGGGACACAATGGGGAGCAAGGACGAGGGGAAGAAAAGGTTAGCATGGGTGAGCCTAGAAGGCAGAGGAAAGGGAGCAGAGGTAGGACGCGATGCATCTCATGACTTCATGATCTAAGTTGCAGAAGGTATCCTTTGACCAGCATAGAGAGGCTGGTGTTTCGTTTTACACTGATACAAAGGTATATGTTTGTGTCAGAGGTTCAACATGATCTGTAGTCAGAGCATCCTTCTGGGACAACATCTAGCTAGGCTATGGCTCGCAAAATTAAATTTTAAAAAACAATCACATAGACTACATAGTGCAGGACACGACAACACATATATGGACATGAAGAAAGAAACAGTCTCTCTCAGCAATGATTTTGAAAGGAAGATGCAAAGGAGGAATGGAAGGGACACATGGATAGATACAAAGGAGGAATGGAAGCGACACATGGATAGGGAGGAGCTAGACAAAGAAGAGAGGGCCAGAGTAAGAATGCTACAAGCGGTCAACACAAAGACGAAGATGAACTCATATCACAGCTTCCAAACTTACAAACTCTTAATGGGTGACACTGGCAGACTGTTGAGAGCCCTCTCAGCACAGACCACTTTTAGAGGACAAATAAAATCAGTGATAAAATGAAGCAACACATGATTCCCAAGGATTAATCCTCTCCCCTGCCACACTCAGCCCAACAGATGGAATTTCTCTGATTCACCAACAGCACTAAACCAACCCAGGTTACGGTTTGGAAATCTGACATGAACCTAGGTAACTTGAACCACCAGCTGGAATCACTTGAATTCATCCACAATACAGATTTCTCCTTCAAAAAACAGATTGTCAAAAGCCTAAGAAAGCTTAGATTCAGCTCTCCTTCTGGAACAAAATGAAACCCTATCTACCCAGAAGTGACTTTGCCTAGACAGTATTAGTCCTCTTTCATCTGGATGCAGATGATGCTCTGCTCAATGGCCTCCCTGACACCACCCAGGACCCCTGAAAACATCCAACATGCTGCAACATGCCTCATCCACTGCCTGAAGGTGTTCTATGGTATAGCCCCCAACACTGACTGAACAACCTTGGTTCCTACTTTAAGACTGCATCATTTTAAAAACCAGCTGCATTTTCTACAAAGCCACTAGAAACAGCACATAACAGCAAACTTGGTTGAGAAATGAACCCCCTCAAGCAGTTAGTGCCAAACCAGGAGCTGGGACATTGTCAGACTAGAAAAGAAGAAATATAAGACGGAGGAGACCAGAACGCAGGCCTTCTCCATCTAAGCACTCAGGAGCTGGAACAGCATCTCCATCAACATAAGAATGGCTCAAACATTTTGTTTCAGAAAGAAACTGAAAAGTCTCTGTGTCCTAAGGTGCACACCCACTAGCCAATGTTCTGCTGCTCTCTAGCGAAGTTCACACCAAGCAAGTACTACTGAATACATGCATGCATTTCATCGAGAGTGAATGGCAAGATATAGTTTTCTCAAAAGCAGCTTTTGGAAAGTTTGCAGAGGAGGCATAATGACAATACAGGAGATCACTTTGTGTAGCTGTACGGTTCCCATGAGGCTGAAGGTATACCATTCCAAAATATCAAAGAAATAAAAGATGAATCTTCGAACTGGATCCTCTAATGTGCTGCAGAAGTCTCTACACTTTGTGTGCCTCTGCGACTATCGACTGGAGAAGATGTACATTCTTTTATATTTAGTAGCAACACGCATAAAGCAGGCATGGTCTGCTTTGCGAGGGCTGAAATTTAGAGCTGGTGACTGACTAGCAGCACATTCTGACAGTGACTGACTGGCACATGGCATGCTTTTTATTAGAAGAATATGCTTGTATAATTTTGTTGAAGAAGCAGCAGTACCTGCATGCAAAGAACGTAGCGTTACTTGGCTGGCCTTGTTCGTGTCTGTTTTGATCTATCAGCGTTTTTCAAATCTGACATTTTCTATGTTATTGTAGAAACGAGGGATGTTCACCTTCTTTTCTTCACACTCTTCATTTTGAAAAGGACAATTTTTGGTGATTTAAGCACACTAGCTGATAATAACAAATCTTTCTTTTTCTTTCACCAAAGCCTAATAGCACAAATGACAGATACCGATATAAAGAAACTCAATGGTCTTTGTTTTATTTATATTTGATGATAGGCTGAGTAAGCCTAATTTGGATCACAACCTGTGATCTCAACTTGTGGCTTCTAGATTTCACATTTTTCTGAAGCAGACAGATGAACGACACAGATGCTATTGGATGTTCCGGAACTGGAAAGCCACTTTTGCAACATGAGATGGAGCAACATTAAAGATCATTTTGGAGAAGCTTCAGCTCCAGTTTTTCTCACTTTTTGACGAGTAATGCTTGTCAGGTTTTGTTGTTACACTGAGAGGTACTGCCACGGAAAACTTCCAGATCAAGATCTTTCTACAGCTTGCTCGCTATTGGTCTACATATGTATCTACTGGTAGTTACTTACCACAAAACTTACTAAATACAAGACGACAGTGTTGTACAAGTATATGGTATTCAAGGAGATAACTTATAGGAAGGTTTCTTCATTTTATGTCCATTGACCGGATGTCGTTGGCCAATACTTGCGGAACAATTGAATCTTGAAAGAGCTGTTTTCAGGTCCTTCTGTAAGTGAAGACGGCATGGAGCTTCAAAGATTATGATAGCGCAAAAGATGCAGTAGTCTGTCATCTTGTCTATCTGGCACTTTCTTGTTCCGAAGCTATTGCTGTTGCTGCTGTATCTGAGTGATGAGGTGACAGGGTAGTATTCCTTCAGACCCTCAGTCATACCACAGTGTAGAGAATGCTCTTTGACAGTGTTCAATACCAACGGATGGGATGTTGCAACCATTGAAATACAGGACAATAAATGCTTGAACACCTATGGCTCTGTTGATGTCAAACAATACGTCTTATTTGTGATGTGTGTTCTGTTTCTGCAGTTGGAACTGATGTGGTAGCCTGAGGAGCTGGGGCTCTTGGATAGCTGGCAAGTGAAGCTTTCAAGAATAACTGGAGAGACCCAGCCCTAAACTTGTGCTTGTTTGCTGGTGCTGGGGATGAGCAAAAGCTCTGTGCTGAGAGATTGGGTTTACAACAAGCCTTCAGCACCTAGGTTTAAGTGGAGTACAGACTCCCTTATGCAGTTGAGGTCGCTGCATGATTGAACTTTGTCCAAATCACTTTTGGAGTCTCCTAAGCAACTCCAGCTGCTTGGTCTGATTGCTTTCCAAAGTGTTTTGGGCTCCAACCCCCTGTGGCATCCAAATTTGTAGCTCATCTCAAAATGAAAGTTGGTAGACCCAGCAGGTAGTGTCTTTATGTTCAGCATCTTGACCCTCTACTCCAGGTATCCATCATTTAGCATCACCACCTGAAACTGTAGTCTTGAATCAACAAAGAACTTTACTGTTTAATTTCTGCTCAAGGTTATTGGCGGGGTTGCTTAGCTTACCTGTACATTATAGAATTAAGCATTCATGGTTATTGAGAATGAGAGCTAAAGAAGGCACAGATACCAAATGCATTATAAGAACACCAGTGTCTGACAGTACCTTCCTTAGCTCACTGTCGCATGTAAACCCCTTAAGCACTCCGTAGATCAGTCAAAGGTTTTGGTGAAGACAGTACTTCCAATAGAAGTATATCCTGTCATACAGAAAATAAGACTAGCACTAGCTACTTTTCAATTTACCATAGAAAGCACACATTTATGTAGTTTATCGCAATCCCTTGCTTGAAATTTCTCTTCTTGTCCTTGGAGAATGCTTGCATTAGTACCACAAAAATGCAATTTTAGGGTACACATGTGAGTCGTACACTTTCACAAAACTGGTAAATATAACGGATTATGGTTCTACACTGTGTATCACCGAATAACCTAATCAATTTAACAGTAAAGACTACAGTAGGTCAGTACCTACACCACAAATTTAAAGTATTTAAATCTGACAAACAGATTAACAGAGTTCTTATGCTGTACTAAATACAACAGTTGTAGTTTGTTTGCCATTAACCCAAGAACAACAAGAAAATAGTAATTGGTTTCTGGGTCTAAGGCTGGCCTGTTATCTAACATGAACCCAGTCTGGTTCAGCTGCCAGCTGATCTCAAATTCAGAGAGCAAATCACTAGAACACACTGTCAATGGAAACAAGAAAGCAAGGTACTAGCTCTTCCTCCAAAAGACAGTAAATCCCTCTCTTCCAGAGGTAAATTTCAGAAAAACTGTCAGGGCCCTGGTTCTCTCCCACCTTGATGGAGCCAAAACTGTACTCAGCAACCTCTCAGACACCACTTTGGCAATTGACATTTACACACACCGCAGCTTACCTCATCAAATGCTTGAAGAATTTTGGCCACTGCACTCATCAAAAACACCGGCTTCTTCTCCAGGCCTATCACACCTTCAAGACCAGCTCAATCATTCACAAGGCCCCCAGAAAAGACACCCCTACATATCTAGCCAAGACACCAACCAATTCAGGTGAACAGCAGCACACCAGAAGCCAGGACACTGCAAGATTCGAGATGTCCATATGCACAAAAGAAAGGATCAAAAATGAAGAGCTTCTCCATCTGTGCCCCAATGATATTGAACACCACCCCAAGAATGTCAAAAATGTTCCAATCCTTCTGCAATTCAGAGAAAAGCTGAACACACATTTCTTCAAGGAGCACTACAATTCTACACAATTCAGAATCTTTTGTCTCCTGTCCATAATTGCCCTATACAAATCAAACTTTATACATACACAAATACTGGGGAAACGACCTTTGCCATGACTCCGGAACAACGAGTTCCGGAGTCACGCAAGCCGAACAACGACTTCCTGAACAACGACTCAGCCTTAACCACACATGTGCGTGGTTAAGGCCGAGTTGGTCTAGTGTTCGGGCAAGTCGTTGTTCAGCTTGCGTCGCACAGGAAGAGGTAAGAGGGGTTTGTGGTTAGTTTTTCGGGGTTTTGGGGTTAGTTTTCAGGGGGTGGGGGTTGGGGTTAGTTTTCAGGGGTGGGGGTTGGGGTTAGTTTTTAGGGGTGCGGGGTTTGGGATTAGTTTTTAGGGGGTGGGCGTTTGGGCTTAGTTTTCAGGGGTGGGGGGGTTTGGGGTTAGTTTTCAGGGGTGGAAGGGGTTGGGGTTAGTGTACAGGGGGTTGTGTTAGTTTTTAGGGGGTGTGGGTGATCGTGTTTGTTTTTAGGGATTGTGGGGGTTTGGATTAGTTTTTAGGGGGTATGGGGTTGGGGGATCGGGGTAGTAGTTGGTATGTATGGTAGCGACCTCGCTGTTAGGGTAGTCATTGTTGTGGAACTCGTTGTTCCAACATACAACCCAAATACTGGCATCACCCAACGGAAAAGTGTATTGACTTGATCTGTTAATTTGATACTCAGGCATCACTTTTTCTAAACATATGTCTATTTGTTTAAGTCATTGAAAAAAAATTAGCTTTCGAATAGCACTGTAAGTAATTTTTAAAACATTTGATATCCGAATAATAAAATGATGTTCATTCCAAGAATTAGTATCACGGTGATCAGATGTTAAGGCAAAAAAAGCAAAAGCATTAGGGATCACCTGGTGAGGGCTGCCGTCACTAATAAGAAAAGTAATTCCACACTCACGCAAATTTGGGTTTTGCCCCCAGTTGTTGGGCACTTTAAATGTGGCGGGTGCAGTGTCTGTCATCTCACGACAGACACCAAAAAGTTTCTGTTTGCAAACATTGATGTGACTCTGACCAATTTCTCGAACTGTAATACTGCAAATGTTGTGTATGCTATCACTTGCCCATGTAACCTGCTTTATGTAGGACAAACTACACAGAAAGTAAGAATCAGAATATGCCAGCATCGCAGTAGAATTTGATGCAGGACACCAAATGCACCATTGGTCGACCATTTTACACAGTACGGACACACAGAGGATAACCTACACTGGCAAGTCATCAATGCGATCCATAAACCTCCAAAGAACTCTAGCATCGCCAACATCCTCAACAAAGAGGAGCTGAAATGGATCATTCGCACGGACAGTATGCACACAGGGCTAAACCGGATGGAGGACTGGACAAACCTACTCTAGACATTTTGATCCATCAACTATAATTGGCTGCCCAATGGTCATCTTTGTTCTACATGCTCTAAAGGTTGCGATTCTGAGGATCCAATTGTACCTATGTACTGCGTTCACTTTCGCTATAACCTGTTTAACAATTACATCGAAAAAAAAATCCTCATACTGCTTTACCTCCATGTCTTAAAGGTTGCGATTCTGAGGATCCAATTGTACCTATGTACTGCGTTCACTTTCGCTATAACCTGTTTAACAATTACGTTGACAAATTTTCCTCATACTGCTGTACCTCCATGTCTTCCCTAATTTCTTTCCTATGTTTCTTTCTTTTGTCTGTCACCCACACGTGGCCACCCGCATTCACTACTACCTTGGCTGGCTCGTTATCCTGGCCCTTGGCCAGGCTCATTTTGCGACTCACCCAGTGTCATGTGAGCCTCTGTTTAATTTCACCACTTCCGCTTTCACATCGTTTTTCACCTATGTTCGCTCTAGTCTCTCATGGGAGCTTGGTCCTTCCAGGTTCCGCCCCCCTTGCATTCCACCCACACCTCTGCTCCGATCATGGCCCGCACACGTCATTTCCTGTCCCCGCCCCCTCAGGAGTCACAGCCTTTCCCGCCAGACTTCACGTCAGCCCCCGAGCTCCATGCGAAGCGGCAACATCTAGGACTTCGGCTGCCCTACCGACCGGCCGTTCCTCTATCGCCCGACTCTGGTAAGCCCCGACCCTTACAGCTACCACCATCCCTTCACTCCTTCCTTCCCATCCTACGCCCCACCCACCCCGACAAGCGTCCTGCCTGTCCTGACTCCCGCTCTCTTCCCCCCTCAGGCCTTCAGCGTACCACCGGGTGCGCGTAATTGCTTCATCTATTCCACCCTCTGCGGGCCGCACATATTGGATCCCTTGCTTGCAGGATCCAGGAGCCAGACGGATTACGTATCCTTCAGTGCACCGGCGGTAAGCATTCGCAACCCCTCCATTCACGCTTCCCGCCGGTAACATCGGTGGCTATTACTTACTTTCCTCCGTCTTAATTTTAGGCCGCCAGCATTCCTGGTTCCGCCCTTACCCTTACAAGTACGTTCTACACACCGTGGGTAAGTCGCCTTTCCGCCTTGCAACAACACTTCCTTTCAGGCCTTGGCTTCAATGTTATTCCCCCCCTCTCTCCCTTTCCTATACACACGCGTTCCCTTATACCACGTTAGCCGCATTGTTCTTACCTCCAATGGCCCCTTCTAGATTCCGTGTCCCCTACACACATCACAGCAGCCCTCTACTCAGCTGCAAGCATGGAGCACATCGCATGTGAGGTTACGATTTCTAATGTTAATGATCTTTTGCTTTATCTTTCTCCTTAAACGATTTTTCTTCTCTCTACCTTTGAGTTCCCGCGTCTCTATGTCAAATCATAAAATTGAGCTTACCTAGATTGTAATTTCCTTTATTCGTGCTGCGTGTTTGTGATCATACCTCCACAATTGTAACTCTGGTTTACCTCCCTCTCCCACCCCTTCTTCTTCCCCCCACTTACCCAGGCTACTTCTCAGGCATCTGTTCTATATTTCAGTCCTGATGATGATCCCAGCATTTCTCTTGGGATCGAAACGTCGTCGACACCTGCATCTTAACTCTATACTCTAATTCAGTATTATGTGGAGTAAAAGATGCATTTCTCACTGTGACGGTTGCATATTTACATTTTTCTCAAAAAAGTCACTTTTAAAGTCACTTGCCTGTGGTAAGGAAATCGGCTGATTTCCTATTACCCTGTCACGTTTTAGCTCACTTATTTTGTTTATATTGTGTTGTGTGTCTTGTAATTTTTTGCTATTAAATATCTTGATATTGTCGAATTAGACATAAACAGAGCCAATCTCCATTGTGATAATTTGGTGACTATTGAATTGGACTTGGTACTCAAAGGGACCGCTGTCTCTTAGAATTAATTTCAGATGTTTAGGCATGGCACACATCTGAGGAGGCATTCAAGAAATTAGGAGCATTGCTAGGTAAAATAACAACATCCCATAAATTAACACTTATATCCAGCAAAGTCAGTTGATATGTGGATGCCGACAGGACCCTAACCCAATGACTGAGTGTGAGCCACAAAAACATCAGATAAAACATTTTCAACATTAATGAAACTCATGATTTTAACCATGTGGGCCTTTGTTTTAAACCCCCATAAAATGCAATGCTCGATGTGCTTTTATCTTTAAGAGTGCATGAACATCTCTTAGAATGGCACTGATTTTGCCCTCTTATAAGCTATCTTCGAAGTTTTAGCTGGAGCTGCGGAATGTGCCATCAGTTATTTCTACCATTCTAATTCATTTCATTCTAGTATACAGAACAGAAAAACAGGACCATCATGTTTCTATCCAACCTTACAGGCAATTCCGTGCTTTAATTAAGTAGGAGGGTGCGATCAAGATGAGGGATAAAAACAAAATCGTTCAAAAAGTTCAAGGTTGGAGACAAAAAAACAAATACCCAGTTGGTAGATTCTTCCACCATATGTGTGGTTGGTAATTACCTATTACCTATGGTTACACTTTCTATCAATGAAGAAATAGAATTACAAAAACGATAACAACGCCCAGCAAAACTTCCATGAGGATTGGTCAAACAAGGTGTCTAAACACTATTTTCCGCTCACATTTCAATGTAACCATTACTATAGAAGGGCAATCGCTCCCTTGTAGTTATTGTTAAGATCCACAATCCAAAGAGAAAACATTTTTGTTTTGACAATAACTTTTGACCCATTTGGCGAATTTGAACCCAATTTGGAAGAGACTTTACCTATTCACTCAAAATGTTAGCTTTAAAAGTTTTGCAGATTCGTCACAGGAATCTAACAATATAGGAGCTGTGAGAAAGTGGATTACTATTTGAGATGGATAGGAGTCCACCACAAGTAATAATGTCACTATCTTGTTAGGTTCAGTAAAGATTCATTAATTAAACCTGGGCTCAACCCTTGGTAGCTATGGCACCAAATAAACAGGCTTGACCTAAAGAAAATGTATAAAGCATTTTGAAGTACCAAAACATTAAAAAGTCGAAAACACAACACAATAAAAAACCCATTCCAATTTATGAAACTAGAGAATAATGTAATGAACAAAATGACACCAAAGTGACAAAAATCCAATATGCGAAACTGGAGATATGAATTTTTAAAGTTTTAAGTAAATAGCACCAAAAATTGCAAAGTGCCAGTGGGGAGTCAATGGTCGTGGTAGAACGGGACCCAGGCGCGATTTCAGGCTGATTGCGATGGAGTGCGGGTCGGACACCAATCAGGTTTGACCCAGTCAGAGGTTTAAACTTGGGACCAAGACTTTTTTCTAGAAGTCAAAATCCTTCAGTGGGGCTATGCAGTAGGTTGTATCCAAAGAGGGCTCCACAACGTCAGATAGGCATTGGACAAGGTCCTAGTAAAGTTGTTGGTTTTGGCAGGAAAAGCTCAGAGTGGGAGAAATTCAAATTTCACATCCAAGGAAGTCCTCTCACCAGTCTAGTTCTTTTGCCGCCTTCAAACAGTGAAGATTTCTACCTTCGGACCTAGTTTCTTTTTCCGAGCTTAAAATCCTGCAGCGATACAAGGCTGCAGGCTGTATCCAAAGATGGCTCCACAAGGCAGGAGACATTATTGGAGAGGTCCAGCTGAATTGGATTTACTGCTGCGGAAAAGCTTTGAGCGAGGGAAAACCGTTTCTCCAGCCCAGCGGCAATGCACCTCAGCTGGATAGGCTTGGCATATTTGTCCCGGTTCTCCAGGGATCTTTTCGTCCAAAACGTTTCTAAGACCCCAGCTTTTCAGGGTTGTTAGGAGGCATACACTATGACACAGCCAAGGGTCCCAGTACTTCAGGAATGGCACGGGGGGAGGTGGGGTCAAGACTCTCCAGCAGAGGCCACCAGCAGGATCCCTATCAGGTCCAATTGGTACTAGCCAACTGGGCTCTTCAAGGAAAAGGCCTCATGCAGCTTGTTGTACCTCTGTAGCATAAACAGGAGGTCAGCCAACTGATTCTTGGAGTTCACTCCCTCATCCTGGGTACATGTGGGAGCAGGTCAAGCCCTTTAGGTCTGCCAACAGGTCTCAAACAGCAGGTGCAGTCCTTCTTCTGCTCTTTAACAGGTCCAGAGTGTTTTAAAGAGGGTGACAAGGGATGCTACATGTATGCCTGGCACTAGCTTAAGGGTGGAGGTAACTCCTGGCCCTCCCTAACCAATAGGGAAAATGTGCCCACTTTTGCAGCAGATCCTCTGTGCCCTACTGCAAGCAATCCCACAGTACCTCTCTCTGTCTAAACCTAAAATGGTGAAGCCCTTCTCCCTTTGAGCAGAGCCTGTGTACCCACCCCAAGGGTTACACCAGTTAAATGATCAACCCCTCCTCTGTGGTCACTTCAAACCAGTTCTGGGGGCAGCTCTCTCCCACTGGGATTGAAGCCAGCCAGACTGGGGGAATAAAGAAATGGTCAGTGTAAATGTCATCTGTCTGTGAAAGAGCAGGATCCTTTGAAGATTATCAACATTCTGGGCACAGCTCAAATGTTCATCCTGCCAGATGAACAAAAACACCTCCCCACACTCAGGCCTTTGTCTCTGCACTGGGGGCCGTTTACACACCTCATTCAGGGCTTGATCACTCTGAGGGTTGCAGCTGGAAGATAATGCAAATTAGCCTACAGAGTCTTTAGGCAAGGAAAAGGTAACTTTCTAAAAGTACTTTTTCTTAATATTTATAAAGAAATCTGACTTTTAATAAATATTACAAATATTAAAAAGACGCAGAGAATAACATTTCTAGCTGTTTCCTAACCGCAGGTATCATTATTAAATGCAATAGTGCATTCAAGTGTTTCTCTATGGAACAGCCAACGCTTATACAGTGAAAATAGCATTTAAGTTCTAGTCAATGTAAATTAAATTTATACATGTCCTACTTTCAAATACGATGCACTCTGCATTGTGGGCTACAAGGACTACATAGTGGTGACTTATTAGTATTTAAAGGGAAGGTTCTCGCTTGTCAAAAGGGTTTATTTTGACAGGTTAGTTGTAGTTTTATACTGCAGCTGTCCAGCCTCAGTGGCAGGCCTGGAGTCATGTTTGCTTGGTCACTCTTGTGGATGGCACAGTACTGCTGCTGTATTTCTCTAGTGACATTTAAATTACAAGCCCTCAGTACACTTTGTACCATATTCTAGAGACTTATCAGTAAGTTAAATATGCCAATTAGGAGTATTAGCAATTTCTACATGTTTTAGGGGTCTGGTTTGCAGAGTCCCAGTGCACAGAGGACACAAAACAGCAGCACCATTCCATAAATAATAGGGGTGACCACACAAAAAGAGGCACTTTCTTACAGTGACCTCCTCCAGATGAAAGTTAACTCAGTCATTCCCTAGGCAGTTCTCATTATCTAAGCAGAAGAACCTGGAAAGGCCATTTGCATTGGACTGGTCAGTTCCAGGTCTATGTTCCCTGTAGAAAAATGGACCACCTCAACATTTTGGGGTTTTCTTTTCTCATCTGCATGAGCCACCTGAGGAGTCTGTGGTCAATTTGAGCCCGGCAGTAAGTCCCAAAAAGCTAGAGTCCCAACTTCTTCTGTGGCCAAACCACAGCAAAGGTTTCTCCGTGGCACTCCAAAGCTGCTCTCTGGGGAGTAGTTTCCTGCTGATATAGACAACGGGTTGATCCTGACCCTCCTCATTCAGCTGAGCTAACATTGCCCCAATACCATGTTCTGAAGCATCTGTGTGGGCCGCAAATCCCTTGCTGAAATCAGGTGCCTTGATTACAGGTTCTGTATACAGCACCTTCTTCAGGGTGCCAAAGGCCTTCTGATACTCCTCCGTCAATATGACCTTCTTGTGCTGCTTCTTGGAAGTCAGCTCTGTCAGGGGGGATACAATGGTGCCATACACCTCGACAAATCTTCTGTAGTACCCTGTTAGACCAAGGAAAGCGATGTCCTGAGTCTGGGTTTTGAGAGGCTCCCATACCATGACAGTTTGGAAGTTGGGCTGGAGAGGCTGCACATGGCCCCTGCCAAATAGGTGGCCGGAGTACATTACAGACCCTTGCCCTTATCTGGCCCTGCAGAGCCATTACTGAGATCTGGAACACGTTCACACCTTTTTGTGAATATAGCTGAGAGGCTTAAAATGATTACATTGTACCATGGTGGCCTTTTAGTCATGCCAGTGCTTGATCAGCTCCTGTATGGCCTTCAGGTTCTTGCTAGCCCTTTTCATGTACTTAGCCACGCGAGAAAGCAGTCTCAGCACAAAGTCAACAACCTCCTATTAGGTTTTCTGGAGGGGCTTCTCCCACTCTTCTTGGACAAGACTTTAGGGACCTCTGACAGGGTGCCAGTAAGATCTGTCAGCCTTAGGATGATCTTCCCCCAAATTGTTTGCCTTCACTCTCCTATTATGCTCAATTTGTTTATGTTGGCTTTATGTTACTCTTAACTAGTGCTAATAGTCTTGTGCTCACTGTCCTAAAACAAGGTAAAATTGGCTTACACCCGATTGGCAAATGTAATTTTTACTTATAAGTCCCTAGTGATGTGATACACCATATAATCATGACCTGTAAATTAAAATGTTACTAGTGGGCCTTATTGTGCCACCCACTTAAGAAGCCCCTAAAAACATGTCCCAGGCCTGCCATTGCAACCTGAATGCAGTTTTAAATTGCCAATTCGACTTGGCAATATAATCCCCTTGCCAAGCCTTAAACTCCCCTTTTATTGCATATAAGTCACCCTTAAGGTAGGTCCTAGGTAACCCATATGGCAGAGTGCATTGTAGTTAAAAGATTGGATGTGTACTTTCATGTTTTATAGTTCTTGGTCGCGTAAAACGTCTAAATTCATTTTTCACTACTGTAAGGCCTACCTCTCCCATAGGATAACACTGGGTTGCCTTATTACATTTAGTAAGTGCTAATATTTGATTGGGAACAGGTATGCATTTCATGTTTGGTATAGGAGTAATTTTATTTAAAAATCATCTTTTATGGTGAAGTCGGATTTTAAGTTACAATTTTGAAAATGCCACTTTTAGAAAGACTCAAGCTAGCCTAGCTGATGAGGGGTGCTACCCCGAAACCGGTCCCAGGATGCTTGTGTCCGGTCCAGGGAGGACCTGGCCTGGCAGTTGGGGCTGGACGGTTCCCAGAAGCAGGGTCAAAACTGATTTGCATATGGCTGGGTCCAAACTAAGGTAACGTGGTGAGCTAAAAAACGAAGGATTAAACCCAGATCTGTGACTGGGATGAATGTTTGATTTGTTCAGAATTCCGTCCATCATTTGTTCTATGTACTTTTAGAAGTTGCCATTTTCGTGCCGTAGCTATTTGGTGCCTGCAGCCTGTTGCTGGGTCACATGACTGGCTGTAGTTGGCAGTTGGACTTTATTTTTTCTTACCAAACAGCCACAAAATAGAAGGATTAGGTGTTTCTGGATGGGCCATCACTGGCAAGATGTGGGGGGCAGAGGTGGGCACAGCCCCACTTGCTACTAAATTGACTGTGCTCTGCCTTCACACAAAGGGCTTGTCATTCCTGCATTGTTCATGCAGGCAGCTTGGAGCCAGGGAAGGGGAAGCAGGAAACATCAAGTGCTTTAAAGGAAAGTCTCTAGAAACTTCTCCTACTTCAAAGAAGGCTCCAGGTATAAAAACTGGACCCTCAGTCTCAGTCTTCAGTTCACTTTCTGAATTTGCGGAAGGTCTCTCAGAGGACTGCCTTCTGCTGTGGCCTGCTGTGTACTCCAAGAGACTGCTCTGCTGCACCTGGAAAGACTGCTGTGCTGCCTGGAGCCTGCCTTGAACCGTCAGCGGCTTGCCCCGCTGCATGAGCCCTGTTCCAGTGCTTGAAACCAGGACTACATGAGTGACTCGCAGGGCTAGTTGGCTGGCCTCCTGATCAGAGCCTCAGGGACAGAAAAGGCTCTAACCATCTAGAACCCGCACTTGGACCCAGCCTGAGTGAGTCCTAACCTCCCAAGTCGTGCTGCTCCAGTCCTGGACCCTTGAAAGCCTCCTGAGACCAAGTTCAGATGCTCCTTCTCTCGCTGGATGAGGAGGAGCATTAGACAGAGTTAATTGAAAATACTTTACTTTTTTTTTTAACTAAGGTCTATCTGGGTCCCCTATTGAGATGTTTTATGTTAGCTCATTTTGTTGCAATCTCTATCCAGATAAAGACAAGGGGCCGTGTTTCGGACCCTATACAGTTAGCAAAAGGAACTCATTGGGATGTCCCCTGTGCCCTCTCTTTTTGCCCAAATTATGGAACCTCTTTGCAAAAGATTCAAACCGACCCCAGTATTAAAGGACTCCCCTTGAAGACACTCAATTAAAAATGGCTCTATTAGCTGATGATGCACTTTTCTTCCTGACAGACCCCTTTAATTCTATGGTCTGAAGGGCAAACTTCATGATTTCCAATTGGTGTCAGGGTTTAAAATTAATTATAAGAAATCAGAATGTATGGGTGTAGGATAAGCCAAAGAAAAGACTAACACTAAAGGGAGGCTTTACCAGGGTCCCCGATTCCATTAAATACCTGGGCATCGTGCCTTCCTTAGATCCTGGCCACCTATATGATTGCAATAGCCATCCTTTACTCAATGTTTTTTTTAAAGATCTCTGTCATTGGGGCCACCTGGAAATCTCTTGGATTGGCAGGATTAACTGTGTTAAAATTCATTTTATTTCACACTTGCCCTGTGCAATTAGGTGCTACTGATCAGACTTCCTCAAAAGGTTATTAAAACTATTCAGAGGAAGGTATGGGCTTTTATTTGGAAAAACAAAGCTCCATGTGTATCCAGAGCGGTATTGTGCAGCTCTACTTTCAAGGGTGTAGTGGGGCTCCTGATGTCAATAGATACATTCTGACGGTGGCCTAGTGTAAGCTTCCTCAGTTACAAAGTCCTGGGTGCAAATGGAACAAGCAGCATGTAAAATCCATTGAAACATATCCCATGGTTCACACCATGCTCCCATAAGCTGCAGGGCCCCTTATGCCAGTCCACTTTAATTACACTCTACCACTAGCGGATAGTGGTCCAATCTAGATCTGTTGTGCCATATCCCTCTCCTTATACACCTGTTAGTGGGAAACCCAGCTTTCCTGTCAGCCATGTTATATAGACAAATCTCTCAGTTGAGAGACAGCCTTAAATTGATGCCCAAGGAACTCTATCTCGACAGCATGCCAAAGTCGTGAGATCAATGTGCCACTGACTTCCACGTCAATAGGACAGATATATTTAGAGTAACCCAACTTCTTCACTGGGCTCGACAATCCGACACGATGTGGCGTGTGACCAGAGAAAAGACCAAACTTGAAGATTTCCTTGTGAGTGGGGAACTAAACAAGGCTTTTACATCCCTATGTAGGGTGCTAAAATCAACCCCCAAAGTACTCTCTATGCATTATATCTCATATTGAAGAGATGACCTGGTCATGGATACATCTGATAGTCAGTGGATCACCATCTGGCACAGAGCTGCCAAGTTGTCTATCTGTACACAGATCATGGAAAGTGCTTACAAAGTACTCTCGCGCTGGTACTTCACACCAGACCGCTTATCTCATATTCACGAGTGTGACGGTATATGTTGGAGGAGATGTGATGCTTGAGGTATACATATGTGCTGGGACTACCCATAGATCCATCACTTTTGGGAAATTATATTGACGCAAATCCATGAGATCACGGGAGTTGAATTAGACATGCCCTCGCAATCAGTCTTTTAGGCGCAACTGAAGAGGACGGCCCCTAGCATCTTAAGTCTATGATTGGCAAACTCATTTTCCAACTGCTTTACGCTGCTAGGCTTAGGACTGCATAGAAATGGACAGGCCACAAAAAGCATATTCTTTCTAGTTGGTGGAATAAAATATGGCATAGCTACACAATGCACATAAGATGGTGCGTTTTGAAAAGATATGGTCTCCGTTCTTAACATTTATTAAAAAACAAGATGCAACAGACATTGGCATATTGCCTCCCAGCCTATTTAACATTGCTGACCTGTTGGCCTCACCTTGTATACATGTTGTAGATATGGGGTGAACATGATCTTGTCATCTTTATAATACGAAATACAAATTTAATGGCATGCCACCGGAGACCTTCAAATTGTTTTAAAGGTAAAAATCTCATCTGCATATTATTGAACACATTCTCAATACTGGTTTGTACGTTGTGCTGGTCTCCTTTCTGTCGCTTATGTTTGTTACATAAAATAAAGTTGTTTTAAAAAAGGTAGCATCAAAAGGTTTCTTCACCTTATACTCACCCCACATGGGTTTGGAAAAGACACAGGGCTCCCCTTCCGGATTAGACTTTTGGGGCTCTTGAGAGAACTCCTTCTTTATATCCTTGTTGCTCCCTTCTTACCTCTGAAGGGGGCTGGACCCACTTTCTTGGGATCACACGCCTAGATGTCTTAGACACCCTAGTGCACATCCACATGTCAGCTGCCTTCTCAAGCTGCCTGCGGTAGCCTGCTTGGAATCCATTAGATGTTGGTGTAACCCTGAAAGAATAATTTCTCAAGATGTGCTCCCTTATATAGATTATATAGTGAATCTTTATGTGTGTCACAGAACGTCTTCTGTTACACCTTAGGTGAAACCTGAACTTATGCACAAGGGCATCCTTCATGTGGATGTATGAGTCAGCTACCCCTTTTCTTGAGTCATGAGTGTACTCTTCCCCAGTGCTGGCATTAACTCCCACAGGAAGGCCCCTCCTAATGTGATTTATCCACCCTGCACAATCTTAATACTCTTTATACCATTTGTCGACATTGTACTCCCAAACAAAGCTTTGCACAATACCCTTGAGCAAGCGAGGGGTGTGTGGCCCTGCTGTAGACACCTCATCATTGCTGCCACCATCTTCTTCGGACCTGAGGAGTCCTAAGATAGCACTCTTCTCCTAGCCAGTTCAGAAAAGTGTGTGTTGGCAGAGCCTTCATCACTTCCAGCCCTGGATGGTATGCCAGAAAAACCATCTTGGATGGGTGGCCCCCTTCATTCTCTGGGTTTGCTTCCAACTCTTCATCCTCAGCGAGGATTTGCGCTTGTTAAACTTCTTCCCAGGCCCTGATGGCCTTTCCATAGACTGCCTTCCTGGCATTCTGGCCCAAACTTCAGTTGCCTTTCTCTGCATAGTGCCTTCACCTCCTCCACTGTGAGAGTTGTCAGGGTAGCGAGATCCAACTCCATGTACCCTTAAACATTTTAAAAGGTGAAATCAAAAATTATTTAGAAAATCCAAAATGACCCAGTCAGAGCCCTGATGCAAATTAAAAATATGTTTCTGCTATCAGTACAATTTAAGGATTTTTAATTGCCAACGTTTAAAAAAAATAATTGCATTTTGTATTCAACAATAAGGCATAAACATTATATAACACCTTTGAATGCACAATCTATTTCACAACATAACGAGACGGGCTGCATATCACTCTTGCAGAGTGCCTTCCGATGGATTTCGAACTCTGCCAAATAGGCCATGCATTATACTGTAATTGTAATTGCATTTATATAGCACTTACTGCCCCTGATGAGGCATCAAAGTGCTTTTCAAAAAGTATTAGTGGTGA
This sequence comes from Calotriton arnoldi, assembly GCA_963921515.1. Lineage (NCBI taxonomy): Eukaryota > Metazoa > Chordata > Amphibia > Caudata > Salamandridae > Calotriton > Calotriton arnoldi. Next base: position 2,476,475 of record CAWUFW010000468.1, on the reverse strand, counting down.
ATTAGTATAGGGAAATATGAAATTAATTTGAGCGGTGGACATGTGAGTCTGTTAGTTGGATTGAAAAGGATAGTGGAAGGAAAGAAGAGGGAATGGTCTAGAAAGTGTTTATTTGAAGATTATAGACGTAGGAGGAGGTTTGGGATGAGTAAAGGAGAGATGGAGGAGGGAAGAGTCTCTAGAAGTGGATTAGGGAGAGAGATGAGGTATCGGATGAGTCTAGGAGGGATGCATAAGGGAAGGGTTTAGAAAGGTTTGTTTGGGAGATCTGAATAGTAAAAGAGGTTTGAGATGATGCAAAGTGGGGTAGAGGAGCAAAAAGTCTAGAAAGGGTAATTTTGGAGATCATAGTAGTGGAATGGGATTTGGGATGAAGTGCATCAGAGTAGAAAGATTAGTGCAACAAAGAAGGGGGACTGAGGGCTTTGAAGGTCCAACGTACATGCCCTAAACAATCTTAAACAAAAAGAAGGTACGTTGTTCCTATATTGGGTCTAACAAAAGGGGGGGGAAGGAGAGCTAAGTACAGGATACCACGATTACAGGGAGTCCTACTGTCATTAAAACAAGGGAAAAAAGTTCCCTTTGGAACTAGGGCCCTCACACACCCAGCCAGCTAGGTGTCATGCTTCATCATTGGGCCTGCTCCTCGTCGGGTTGGCGCTGCAATACCCGACGGGCACCCAATGAGGGGCTCTTTGGCGGAGATCTTTTGTTCCATGCCATATGATGTCGTGGGGGTGAGGGACCTATTAAGTGTAGATGTGATGTGTTGGTGAGTGAAAAAAGGGGGGTTAAAACAGGTCAGGGAGTCCAGTAAAAGACATTTATTCAGGTAGGCTCCCTACCTGATTAAAAACAAGAGAGAGTGTGGCATATATGACCATACTGGATCAACATATTTGCGCCCTACTCTTACTTTACGGGTCAACATGTTTCTTGCTTTAATCGTCAAGGGGATCGGTAGCAATTCTTCAGGACCTTGGTGAACACTATCTACACATCGTGATCAGGTGGGCACACCTACCTACTACTTGATGAGACTACGGGAAAAGTACCCGCAGATATAGAGGACAACCTGAAACAAGAGAGAAAAAATCAAACTCAAATCAGTTTAATCGATAACCATATAACCGTGGTAGCAGTAGAAAGCTCTCTCAACACCATAATCTATATGTCATTGACCCATAGTGTGCACGAATGTGCATAACATCATCAAACTGCTGTAGTGTTGACGTATGTTGGAAGGCTTACAATGAGCACATAATTACGATTCATAAAATGGGACTCACAGTAATCACAAAGTAGCGATGGGAAAGTCAAAGGGACTCACCTAATCTTTACAAAAGTATTGCCTCAGCAGTTATCGGCTGATAACGGACACACATGATGGAGTGCCCTAAGGGACGGAGTAATGAAAGGAATATCAGGATAGAACAATTCTCATATAGTGTCAACTAAAATCCACCGTTACTCATGACATGCTGTTTGGCAAGCAACGGGGGAGGTGGTTGTCTAGTCAAATGCGTAACGACCCACAAGAAGTGTGAATAAGGGCCATACGAAAGCCGGAGCACAGGCAAGCTGCCATTTCCCGCAGACCCCCCCCAGGAAACATACCCACCAATCGGGTGTAGACCTAGCGGGCAAGGGAGAACCGTCTCCACGTCCTTAATCGGCTCGACGTGTGGCTAACTCCGTGTGAATCACGCTTGCCATCTACCCTGATCAACAGTCTCACTGCCCGTCAGTTTTACCTCCAATGTCGATGACACGGTAGGCAGTGGTCAATCAAACATCTCCTTCATCCTCACCTTTGTATCGAGCGCTCCAAATTGTAAACCTATTCTTGAATCGCCGGAACCGGTCAGTAACGTGTAGTTACGTGAGGACACTAATATATCCACCGGTTCCTGATTAAAGGCGGGGCTGGCATCCAATTGGTTGTTGAATGGCGTATCGCTGTGGGCCAGTATTCAGGGAGGTCTACACAGCATGTAACGTGTCGGCCATCTTAAGATGTATAAAAAAGCCCGATTTATAATGTCTAGATAGCTTAAAAAGCCGGCGTCCACATTGTAGATGCTCAGAAACTGTAGCTGAATATATTAAGCTAACTAAGTTCCTAAGGTAAACTAGCAATGGTGCCTATAATTCATTATTTGGTAGGGCTATTCTAAGCTCAAGTCCATGGTCAATTACATAACAATCAACGATTATCACAATGATACAGTGGCTCTTTAAGCATGGTACATAAAACAGGGGGCACTCATACAAGTTAACAAAATTTGCAATGAAATACATGAATGCACCACGGTAGTACAGTACTCATGTCACATCAGAGTGATGATGTACAAAGGTTGATGTGACAGTGTATCATGTCCCAACATAACCAATTCCAGAGGTCTACCCAGAAACAAGTCCATGATCTTTAGCCCCAATTACCAACCTCCAGTATATCACTAAAAGTTGATACACTGGATTTTCTACAAAGTGTTATGGAGTCCCAAACAATAACTTAGTTACAAATCATTGTTGTTAAAAGTATATATACATTTTATATATACAACTAAAAAAGAGAGAATGGACCAGTAGAGGCAATTTGCGTCTCTGGTAACCTGATATGTCCCACTGGGGTTACCCGTGCATGCAATACAACAAAGAAGGGGGACTGAGGGCTTTGAAGGTCCAACGTACATGCCCTAAACAATCTTAAACAAAAAGAAGGTACGTTGTTCCTATATTGGGTCTAAAAAAAGGGGGGGGAAGGAGAGCTAAGTACAGGATACCACGATTACAGGGAGTCCTACTGTCATTAAAACAAGGGAAAAAAGTTCCCTTTGGAACTAGGGCCCTCACACACCCAGCCAGCTAGGTGTCATGCTTCATCATTGGGCCTGCTCCTCGTCGGGTTGGCGCTGCAATACCCGACGGGCACCCAATGAGGGGCTCTTTGGCGGAGATCTTTTGTTCCATGCCATATGATGTTGTGGGGGTGAGGGACCTATTAAGTGTAGATGTGATGTGTTGGTGAGTGAAAAAAGGGGGGTTAAATGACAGTAGGACTCCCTGTAATCGTGGTATCCTGTACTTCGCTCTCCTTCCCCCCCCCCTTTTTTTAGACCCAATTTAGGAACAACGTACCTTCGTTTTGTTTTAGAAAGATTAGTGCACAGGAATCTTGGATGAACAAAGTTACAATCTTTTAAAGGAAACTTACTTCTATCCTATTCTATTTCTATTTATTCAATTTGTAAAGTGTATGGCGACCTGAAGGCATCCCAGTGCTGGATGAGGGGTAGTAAATTTTCAATTTACAAGAGATGCACCTAAAAAACGAATCTATTTAAAGAGCCAGGTTTTGATCGCTTTTCTGAAGCATAGTTTATTTTCTATGGCTCGGATAGGCAAGGGAAGGGAGGTCCAAAGCTTTGCTACATTTTGCTCTATTTGAACTGCAGGATCAACCACCCCTTCTAGCTCTTTTGATAAGCCGGGTGGAAGCCAAATAGATATTCGAAGATCGAAGAGATCTGTAGGGGGTGTAGGATGTAACAAACTGGCGTAAAATAAGCGGGCTTTGGCCGTGTAACGCACGATGGGCAATGCACAGTGATTTAAAGTCCATTCTTTGGGCAATGGGAAGCCAATGACGATCTCTTAATCTTTGTCTAACTGACTGTGATCTAGGAATTCCAAGCAGTATGCACGCTGTCTCATTTTGCACAACCTGCAGTTTCCGAACAACTCCCTTAGGAGACCCTAGACACAAACAATTGCTATAGTCCACACAGGATAGAACAAGGGCTTGAACTACAACTTGTCTCGAGGTCTGGGGGAGCGGAGGTAGAATCTTGTGCAACATTCACAACTTTCCAAAGCAACTAGCCGCAGTTTTAGTGGTCTGGGTTTCCATGGTCAGGGTATCTTCAAGCCACATCCCCAAGCTTTTTATAAAAGCCATAGGAGTTGGAGGTTGACCAAGGCCCGCGGGCCAGCTCAGACCTTGTTGGATAGAGATGCTGTTCTCAAGAATCATTAATTCTGTTTTTGCTCCATTGAGCTTCAGGCAAAACTTGTTCATCCAACTTGCTGCATGCTCCAGGCAAGGTCCAAGATTAGATGCTAGCGGATCCGATTGAGGGGCAAAAGACAACACCAACTGGGTGTTGTCCGCATAGGAGACTAAAGAGATCCTGAAGGGAGCTACAATATCTGCCAGAGGCTGGAGATATACATTAAACAACGTTGGACTAAGCGAGAACCCCTGCGGGACCCCACACGCCACTGACAAAATTTCAGAGGAACAATCTCTATCAAAGATATGGAATGTGCGTTCCTTTGAAAAGGAGCTCGACCACTCCAGGGCTTTCCCTGCGACTCTGGCCCTACCAACTCCATCTAGAAGTATAGAGTGGTCGACCGTATCAAAGGCCACACTAAGATCAAGGAGTACAATGGCCACTGTAGCCCCCTGGTCCATTCTTCTTTTTGCCTCCTCCACCACTGCTAATAGGACGGTCTTGATACAGTGCTTAGGCCAAAAGCCAGTTTGTGTGTAATGCAGGATTGAGTTGGCTTCCTGGAAATCTGACAAGCATCTATTCATGTGCTTTTCTGCCACTTTACTTAGACCTGGGAGCAGGGAAATTGGGCAAAAGTTTTCCAGACAGAGGGGGCTTCCATGGAAGAGGCACCGTGCCCGATTCCAGGGAGAGACTGACCAATTCTAGCAGAATGGGAAAAATTATTTCAGGTTCAAGAGCAAGGATTCTCAAAGGCACCAGGGTCAAGAGGAGATCCAGACTTGATTTTCCTGAACAGAGTGAGTGGTAAACTCCTCCAGGAAAGGAGGGGGATTTGGGAGAGAGTGGACATGCGCCCCTCCCTCCACACCTTAAGATCTTACCACAAGACTAGCAGAAACATTTGTCTTCCCGGTGGGGAAGTGCCCATAGAAAACAGAATCCAAAGGGGCTGTACACTTTTGGTTAACTAGGGCTAGAGAGTGGAGTGCATACGGAGCTCAGCAGTCAGGATCTATGCTATTAATTTTCCTCTGTGGATATCAAGTTTGCAGGGAGTACACTCTGACTGTATTATCCGAGGTGACCAAGAGCCTAAGGCAGCCGGGCATTGTCTTTAACATGTTCTGTAAAATCCTAGTGGATTGTGTCCAGGTATGTCACCAGCAGTTGCTTTTTCAGGCCACATTTCTCCTCTCTAATGTTCTCCGCTTGCACCCATTTAATGATTTCAGCTCTTAAGTGAAATGGAAGAGGGCGTGGGAGATTTCCATCTCATTGATACAGCTTGGCCAAAATCAATGACAGGTCTATGAATCTCATTTTAACTTTTTTGTTTTTAGGGCGGGAAAATAGTCACAGGAGGCAGTGATGTGCAGTGGAGACATCAGTTCATTTCGTGGCTTGGGTAATGCCAAATAGTATTGCTCTCCAAAATATAAGCGACTCTGCGTATGACTAGCCCATGGGATACAAATCAGCCAGAGACATGTGGCATCAGGGACATCTGTCTGTTGTAGTTGGATATACGAGGTGTAAGCTGTGTGTGTGTGGGGGTCAAATATGCTCTATGTAAGATATTGAACTGAATACATTCATAAAGACTTAGCTATGATATTGTATCGCTTTAAACATCTGAATAGCTGAATAGCTGCCCCAGGAATTTCTCCCATTTAGTTCTAATGCTGAAGCACCCTGTGCAGCCAGATAACCAGATGTTTATTGTGTCCTATGGTGTACAAAGTGTGAAGAAGGTGATTGGTAGAAGGTTCTTGGCCCTAATATCAAAATAGGTAATTAACGCTCACCCCATGACTCCATAGGTCAAAAAAGCTCCCCATTCAAACAGTACTGTTCTAGTAGCTTGCGGAAACTCAAGAGAGCTCTGCCCAACAACAGATCTTGAAGCACAGTGATACCAGCATCCTCCCATGGCAATACTGCCCTGGATGTGAGCATATTGCATCCAAGCTGAAAACTCTTGAGTGGGTTGGTTTCATTGGGTGGGAATCTCTATTTCATGCAGCTCAGTGCTGTTTGTAGCAAAAGGAGATAAGGTCCATGAGGGGCAGTACTGGGGAACAGGAGGCCATGGAGGCGTCCTTCTTTTAACTGTGCAAATGAGAACCCTGACTCCCACTGATAGTGGCCAGCCAACCACAAGGCCACACACTGGTGCAGCACAGCCATGTAGTATTGAGGAAAATCTGGTGCCCCCATGCCTCTCTCAAGGTTGCGAGTCTCAATTTGGACAGTGGAACCATTCTGCCCATTTCCCATATCAGATCCTCTAAGAGGAAGTAAAGCCCACGCAACTTTCGGGAGGGGGACAAAACCGGGAATCTGTTGAAGTAGTATAGAAGCCGGGGTAAAATCCCCATTTTCGATAGGGCAAGACAGTCAATCATAGACAGCAGAGGAGCAATCTAATAATGATATTTGAGAGTGAAGCGATCTAACGGCCTTTCCCAGAATACCCTCAAGTAAATCTGTCTTCTTGTGGTATATCTGAATTACCAAATATTTGAAAGTGCTTGGGGTTCATGATATGAGACCAGTTCCCATGTGAATGCCTCATTCTGGGAGATTTCCCCTGAAGTGGAAAATAAGGGATTTGTTATATTTGATATTAGGTCCAGAGAGCCCACTATAATCTTCAAGCATGGATGATAGAGGACATAACTCATTATATTCGTCTCAGAGATACAAAATCTTATCATCTGCATATAAAGAAATGATATGCGTTTGATTTCCAATGGGTCTACACCAAAACAATTAGTGGGGGAGGGGGGGACAAAGGGCACCCCTAGCGCATAGCCGTGGCTGCTGGGTAGGGGCCAGACATATGGTGCCCAGTCCTCTATCTTGGAATGGGATTGGTATAAAGCAATCGTATCCAACCCATGAGCAGGGGACCAAAACCAAAGCAGCATTGAAGAGTCTGGAACTTGTATTGCCAATTTACTGCATCAAATATCTGTTCCAAATAGAGGGATAGGCATGCTGATCAGGGCGCCTCCTCCATGATTGAGTAAGCACGTATAATTTTAAGAGGGTTGTTGCTTTTAGGGATAACCTCATTCTGGTCCAAGTGGACCAGATCTGGCAGAAGTGGTAAAATGCAATCTGCTATTATCTTACTTAGAATTTTATAGTCTGTAGAGAGGAGGGAAATTGGTCTATATTATGAGAATCAAGTGGGATTGTGCCCAAGTTTTGGTATAAGGACAACAACTGCTTCACCTATATAGGGCTCCAGATTTCTGGCATACTAAAAAAGTTGGTGGAGTGTGGGGGTTAGACTGGATTCAAACGGCGCATAAACTTCAATCGGTAGACCGAGAATCCCTGGGGTATGACCCATGGGGAGAGAGCAGATTGCATTTCTAATCCTAAAATGGGGGATACATACATTTCTTTATCTCTGTTATGTTGGGCAGACTGACAGCAGCCAGAAAGTTACAGAGCGCCTCAGCTGTCAGGGGTGTACTGCCCTCATACAGGGAGGCACAATAAGAGCGGAAAGAAGAATTAATTTCCCCTTGCGTAAGTAACACTGTGTCCTGCTGGTCCCTGATGGAGCGAATGGGGACCCCGAGTGCTGTGGACGTACCAGCGACGCCAACAACTTCTTGGGTTTATCAGCCTCATCATTGGTTTTAGCAATATATGTGGACCAGTCAAGGCATCTCAGGCCTTGACCAATGCCGCATGGTGGTCCCTCTCCCACTCCACTTTTATGGCATGACACGGAGGCCAACCTTATGCAAATCTCCTTTAATCTCCTTTATTGCCACAGCTCAGCAGTAACAATGAAGAGAATATAGAACTTCGAAACATTCTAGATATAGTATATAGTCCATGAGTACACAGCCATCTTCCTTCTTTGTTGCTGCTGCTCAACAAGATAAGTACCCTCACTTTATTCATGCTTATACAATTTATATGTTTACCACCTTATATTTGTTTATCACATAACTGGGTCCTATTGACCCTACTATGCGATATCTCTTGTCTAAAAATGTCTCTTTTGAAGACCTTCTTAATTTAGACATTACTTTACACTCTTATGTATCTTTCAGAGTCTTTTAGACCCTTTAAATGCTGCCTTCTTGGGCCTTCGTTCGCGTATGCGCCGCGCCGATCTATTATTACTGAGCTTTTCCGCTCACTTTTCACCATGCGTCCTTTGAAAAATAGACGCGATCGCTAGGCATTGCCTGGCAGCGCTTTGAGCGCGAGCCAGGCCTGTCAACTGAGGCGCGTCCCTGCCTCCATTCCCCCCAGCCCTGCCGCATACCGTGTCGTCCCGGCTGCTCTCCCGGCTCTTCGCAGCACGCCAGCAGTCTTCCTTCCCCACCGCGATGCGCATTTCAATCGCGCATCGCGGAGAGGGGGAAAATTAAAGGAATGGACATAGGGAACAACCACGCACGTAAGAGACGTGCGTGGTTTTCATAACTACAGCAAGCAACATTTGGCAGTTGCTGCTGTTTCACCAACGCGACCGGCCTTCACCTTCACCTTACACGGATATTTTTACCGTCTTTCGCTTCCTCGGCTATAATTAGAAAATTAACCCTTTCATCAAACTTAAAGGCCCTTCCTTCAAGTAAATTAACCCCTTTCACCTCTCTAACCCTCGAGGTGCATATTATCCCGTTTATTTAACCACAAAAAAAAAAAGGCAAAGGTAGGAGATTGGATATAATCTTATTGATACAATTAATACTTTGATACAATTATACATCCCTTCTCCATGATGTCCTCTAATCCTGATACCAACCTAGAAGGGAAATTAGAATCAATGGTTTCTAAGGCCATGGATAGAGCTATGGACTCTTTTAACGAAACCATTAATAAAAAATTTGAAATGCTTTCAAGGGCATGGCCCTCTACTAGCAGTGCGCATACCTTTGGCGCAAAAGAAGGGGCAGTTAAGGCCCCAAAGAAAAGAGCCGCAACAGAACACCCTACCCTAACTGTCAAAAAGACAAAGAAATCAACCAAAACGGCTCGATCTCGCTTTCCAGGCGGAGACCAGAACGATGCCTCGGGCATCACAGAAGGGCAAGAGACAGGCCCACAACCCCCTATACACATTGATAGTGACGAACAGGATGAACCAGAGATAGATCTCTCCTGTTCATCACCCTTTGACTCGGACATTGAGGTCCAAGCAGACAAATCTTTGGGAAATTCTGAGGAGGCAAATTTATCTGGACGATATCCTTATCATGGGTCAGTCCAAAACGACAGTTTGTCAACACACGGACCTTACTATCCGCCTTCTGGAACATCTAGGCTTTATCATAAATACAAAGAAATCTTGCACTACCCCAACCCAGGAAACTCAATTCCTGGGCTTCATGGTGAACACGGTGTCGGCAGAATTGAAATTACCAAGGGAAAAAATAAGGAAACTCAGAAAGGAACTCAAAAAGATACTTTCTCTGGAAGTCTTCCCCTTGAGACTTTTAGCCAGGATCCTGGGTCTCCTCTCCTCCACCATTCAGGCGATCTTTCCGGGCCCTTTGCACTACAGGGCCCTCCAGAGACTCAAAGCGAAAGCTCTGAAGTCGACTCTGTCTTATACTCAGATGACTTCCTTAGACGAAGACTCGAGGAAAGAACTATCTTGGTGGCTGAAAAATGCAGAAGCCTGGAATGGCAAAGCCATCTTTGGGGAAACCCCAGATTTGATAATAGAATCAGATGCGAGTCGAGAGGGTTGGGGTGCCACATGTGGCGACTCTTCCACAGGAGGGCGGTGGACACGCGAGGAGAAGAAACTACATATCAACTGCCTGGAACTTCTAGCAGGTTCCTTTGCGGTTCGAAGCTTCACCCAGAATTCATTGAAATGCTGTATAATGCTGCGCATGGACAATGTCTCTGCGGTGAAATACGTCAACAAGATGGGGGGACCACGTTCGAAGGGTCTGATCGAAATAGCGAAGGTTTTTTGGGACTATTGCTTGAACAAGGGACTGTCAGTCACGGCGGAACACATCCCTGGTTTGAACAATGGTGTAGCGGACTGGTTCTCCAGGAATTTCAGGGACTCCAGCAATTGGAAATTAAACAGGGAAATATTCTTGATAATCAAAGACCAATGGAGTCCCTTCGGGACGGATCTCTTCGCGGACAGATTGAACGCTCAAATGGTGAACTTTTTCAGTTGGAGGCCGGACCCACAGGCATCAGGGGTGGATGCCTTCCTCCAGGACTGGCAAGGGTTAAGGTCATATGCCTTCCCGCCGTTTGTCATGCTCCCACGACTTCTCTTACACGCTCGCCGGTACCTTCAGAGTATGGTGGTGATAACCCCCCTCTGGAGGTCTCAAGCATGGTTTCCGGTCATCTTGGAGATGACCATGGACTTCCCAATTCTAATACCACCTTTCAGTCGACTACTCCTGGGTCCTCAGGGCGAAACACATCCTCTCTTAGACCAAGGTCTAATAATCCTGATGGCCTGGAAGATTTCAGGCGACAGTGGCAAATCCCTGGCCTTTCGCACGATGCTTTCCAACTCATATCTGAATCATGGGCATCTGGAACAAGGAAGGCATATCGATTGGCATGGAACAAATGGGTTCGCTGGTGTATTCAACGACATTACGATCCCGTTTCAACTGATTTAGTTCATGTAGTCAATTTCCTATCAGAGCTCTTTGCTTCTGGCCTTAGCTACAGAACCGTTAATGTCTATAGGTCAGCAATAGCTGCAGGCCACTCCTTAATCGATGGTGTGTCAGTGGGACAAAGCCTTTTAACAAAAAAGATTATGAGAAGCATGCGGGTTCTCAATCCTCCAACTCCCAAATATACAGCCTTATGGGACGTAAGAAAAATATTACGACTTATCTCCTCCTGGGGAGATAACACTAACCTCTCTCTCAAACGTATTTCTTATACGCTTACTGTGTTACTTTGCTTGGTATCCTTCAGACGAACATCAGATGTTAAGGCTTTAGATGTTACTAGCAGGGCTTATCAGCCTGAGGGAGTTTGTTTTTACCTTAAGAAAAGGACCAAGACTATGTCGTCCTCTATCTTCTATCCTTTCTTTCCTCAGAATGAAAGTTTGTGTGTTGTCAAATGTCTTAAAGAATATGAAAACAGATCTGTAAGTCTGAGAGGAACTGAAACACAACTATTGATCTCCCATAGATCTCCTCATAAACCAGTTTCATCTCCCACACTTGCGAGATGGGTGAAAGAAGTGATGAGTGAAAGTGGTGTCGATGTTTCAATTTTCAGTGCACACTCTCTTAGGGGTGCATCAGCTTCTAAAGCTTTAATGCTTGGTGGAGGGCTCCAAGATATTCTAAGAGCCGCTGACAGGTCAAATGAGAATATGTTTAAAAAGTGTTACTTTAGACCAATCAATAATGTGATTGACAATGTTCTTAATTCACTTTAAACTTGCATAATGTTGGCCTCCGTGTCATGCCATAAAATTTAGATTTTTCACAGCCTGCTGGGCAGAAAATCTGGATTTTATTAAAGACACGGAGGCTAATATTATCCCTCCACTAATTGACCCTCCCTAAAGGTTTTATCTTTTGACTTTTTGTATCTTTCTTTTCAGAATAGAATATCTACATTTGGTTAATGGAAATGACTCGCTCAACGTCATGATTCAAGTTTTGAGTTTATTCTTTTGGTTCGCAGCATTGAACAAAGAAGGAAGATGGCTGTATACTCATGGACTATATACTATATCTAGAATGTTTCGAAGTTCTATATTCTCTTCATTGTTACTGCTGAGCTGTGGCAATAAAGGAGATTTGCATAATATTAGCCTCCGTGTCTTTAATAAAATCCAGATTTTCTGACCAGCAGGCTGTGAAAAATCTAAATTCTCCCTGCATCACAGCATTGGTTAAAGTATCAGGACTGGGAGGAATTTTACCCCAAGTTACTCCGGTTACTAAGGGGTTATTTGACTGAGTCTGACCCAGATAAGATGTGTGTCAGATAGAGACAAGCAATGCTGCAGAGCATACAATTTAATTGAGTCTGACATGAAGCCCATGCGGATGGGAGAAGAAAGAGTATTCTTTGAGTTGAGTATTTTTAGAGCACCATATATCCAGTAGGGACCAACTATATATCCAGTCGTATAGGGCTTTGTGGCTGTGAATGGCAGGCGTGACAAGAAGTGGACGGTGTAATCTATCCAGGGATAAAAACTAATACACTGTTAAAATATCCCCCACCCCAGCACCCAAGGGATTGATACCCAGCCAGCAAGCTTCCCTGAGAGGGACTCTAAAAATCATGGTTGAACGACATTTGGTGCATATATGCTCCCCAACACCAATGGAAAGCCATTATGACAGCCCTTCAACAAGATGTAGCGGCCCTCTGGATCATCTAATGACTCCTCACACACAAAGGGCACCCTCAGATGTATCCAGATCGCTGAACCTCTTGCGAAGTATGATAAGGAAGTTCTAAACAACTGCTCTCTCTTCATCTGCAATGCAGGCAGTCCCCCTCCCTACTGCTAAGATGTGTTTCCTGGAGATTAATTTTGTGAGTACCTATCCTTTTCAATTGTGCATGGATTCTGTAACACTTATTAGAGGATCCCGGGCCCCCTAACATTTCAGAATAAGATTGTATAGCTAACCCTCGGTGTCATATGATTGTGCTATGTGTTCTGTGATGAGGGGACCTTGTATGTTGGACAGTCCCCAGGAGGGAGTGTGTTGGACCTCAGATGCTTGATCAAAAGTAGCGGCAGCACCCAGCGCCTGCCTCCGTGGCCATGTCAGGGCACCCATGGGACAAGGTCGAACAGGAGGGGGTTCTCTGTTGTAAGGCCTTGCCTGGTGGTTGTGTAGGTCAAGTACATTCAGGCATCCTTGGAATCCTCAAAGAAATACGTCTGTTCCTATGCCACTACTGTGATTTTTGCATGGAAAAGCAAGGCAAATTTGAGGCCAATGTCCCGGAGTGTTTTTGTCACACTCCAGAAAGATACCCTGCGCGCTGGACCGCAATAATAAAATATTACACAAGAGCAGTCAATTGAAAGGGGGCCTTTTGCTCTTGCAATTTGCAACACATGGTCTTGGTCCAGAAAGTTCAAGAGTCTGACCACCATCAGCTTGGGCAACACCTCCAGGGGGAAGGCATCTGGCTGGGACACAAAGGGCATGGTCTACCACCTACAATGCAGATAAACCCACTGGGGCAACATCGCTCCACAGCCAGACCGCTACGAAGGCAGTAGTGTCAGCCCTCTCCTATCCTCAGACATGTCAAAGATACGAAGTTTATTCCTCTGAGCCCTTGCCTCAGAATCTCACTTCGCTCCTTGAGAAAGTAGACCCGGCTGGTCAGTTAGTTGGGTCGTATGTTCAGTAGCAATTAGGATGGGTTCTTTTACTTCTGACTCCTTGTGACGCACCCTCTCCCGTAACTTGCATTAGTTCTCTCAGCACGCCTTAATCTAGGGCCACAGTATCAATTTTCAGTTCCAGGGAAGAACTTGTGTCCTGTATTGCTGCAAATATGAGATTTAATTTGTCCGGTGTCTTGTTAGTGAAGCCTGTGGGCTGGGAGGATATAATGGAGTCTCTAAAGGATCCTTTCAGGGTCATGATCTCTTTGTGCGTACCTCAGTGCAAGGCCAATGCATTATTATTTTAAGTTCTTCATGAAGAACTAGAGCTGTTGACAAGATGGGTCTGGCACCCCGTCCTCAGTTTCATGAATGGAAAAACTGGGTCTTCTGGGATGGCACTCAGGGGATCCCCTATGGGAGCTCCACGGGGCCCTCTTCAGGCAGGTAGCTTACAATCGGGCCCACCAGTCACCCCACTGTCATCGTCAATGCCTTTCAATTCAGTTGGGGAGGTCTGCACGAGCAGCCTGGCCTGCAACTGAGCTCTATCTTATCTGAGGTTCTCCTGCACTTCAAGCCATGAGGGACTTCAGATTTACACACCATGCGCATCCTCCAGAACAGAGAAAAATATAGTAAATTGCACCGCCGCTCTTTTCCATGCCTTAGAGGAGTAGCCGTACGTGGCCATCAGTAAAAACCAAAATAATAACATCACAGACACTCACTAACTGGTGCTGCATTGCATAGCTTAGGTTGATAAATGCATTTATGAACTTCTCCATCCAAGGGAAGTTACTGGGCCCTTCATTATGAACCCCAGTGGTCCCTTTCACTAATAATTCAGCTTTTGCCTCGGGGACCCATGATAATGCTGCCCTCTGTCTGCATACCAGATGTGTCGAAGGGGGTGCGAGAGGGCCTGCCCAAATTGCTCACGACCACCCACCCAGAGCAGGAAGCCAGGCCTAGTTGCCTTCCTCTCCAGGCAGTATAGTGTCGAGTAGGGAGTCGCTCTCCCCCTCCAGTGGTGTAACCCAGCTGTGACTCATGGACCTTGTGTCTCCACGCCCTGGCCCCAAAGCCACAAGCCGAATGCTGCAAACTCTGGGCCAGGTCCTGTCTGTCTCCTGCCCTTTCCGCTCCCACCTCAGTTCACCATCTCCTACGAAGAGGGTAAAGGCAGTCACGACTCGATGGAAGACCACTGAGATGGGGGCTTTACGAGGCCGCCCCAGTTCCAGACAATGATCACAGTGGATGTTGTGTTGTGCATGCTGTTTCTCTGGCGCATACTGTTACTGCAGGGGTCTTCTTGGACAGATAAATGGCAATCGCTGGGCCAAGTGTCGGAGCCTCACAAAGTCACAACAATCTTAGATGGTTGGCCACGCCCCCTGCCTAATTTCTAACTTAATAGCTGAGGGGTACTTATTAGCTGCTAAACACAAGCTCTGGATCCCATCGCTGAACACAAATGTGAGAGTGGATTATTAGTTGGGGTGAATGGGTGTCTACGAAAAGTAATAACGCCAATATCTTGTTCGGTGCAGTAAAGGTTTCAGTAATTTAAATCTGAGCTCAAACCCTGATGGCTATTGCACAGAGCAGACAGGCTTAACCTAAGAAAATGTGTAAAGCATTTAGAAGTACCAGAACAGCTAAAAAGTCCAAAGCACAACAAAATAAAAAAATCTGGCTCCATTTATACAACTAGAGAATAATTGTATGAATAAAATGACACCAAAACCAAAGAAATCCAATAAGGGGAACCAGAGAGATGAATTTTTAAAGTTTTAATTGAAAATAGCACCAAAAAGTGCATAGAACAAATGGTCTTCAATGGTCGCGGTAGACCAGGACCTAGGCCCGATATCAGGCCGACTGCGATTGAGTGTGGGTTGGCTACAGGAAGTTAAAATCCTTCAGTGAGGCAAGGCAGCAGGCTGTATCCAAAGAGGGCTCCACAAGATCGGACAGGCATTGAATGAGGTCATGGAGAAGCTCTCCGTTTTGACAGGAAAAAATCTGAGCGGAAGAAATTTGAATTTCACACCCAAGGAAGTCCTACTGCCGGCCAGATACTTGTGTCGTGTTTGCCCAGTCAAGATATCTACCTTCGGACTTAATTTCTTTTTCAGAGCTTGGAATCCCCCATCCAGGAAAGGCTGTGTGCTATATCCAAAGAGGGCTCTATGAGGCCATATACCTTCTCACTGAGGTCTCTCTGAATTGGATGTGCTGCTGTGGAGAAGCTCTGAGCAAGGGAAACCAATTTCTTCAGCCCACTGGCAACACACCTCAGACAGATCGGCCTGGTTGATTTGTCCCGGTCCTCCAGATGTCCTTTAGTCCAAAATTGTTTCTAAGTCTCCGGTCTTTCGGGGAAGGTAGGAGATTACACTTTGATACAGACAAGGGTTACAAGATCTCAGGAACAACACTTGGGAGTCAACACTCAATTCAGCAGAGGCCATCAGCAGGGTCCAGGTTAGAGCCAGTTGGTAACAGTCAGCTGGGCTCTTCAGGGAAAAGACATCTTGCAGCTTGTTGCGCCCTGTAGCTTAAACCGGAGATCAGCCAACTAACCCCTGGATTCCACTTCTGTATCTTGGGTAAAAGTGGGAACAAGTACAGACCTCCAGGTCTCCTCACAGGTCTCAAACAGCAGGTGTAGTCCTTCTTTTGTTCTACCAGAGGTCCAGAGTGTTCTAAGAGAGGGTACCAGAGGATGCAGCATTCATGCCTGGCACTAGCTTGAGAAGGGAGAAGACTCTTAGCCTTCACTAATCAATAGTGTAAATGTTCTCTGGGGTAACCCTACCCACTTTTGTAACAATGCCCCTCTCTGCATAAATCCTACATAGTGAAACCCTTCTCCTCTTGTGCAGATCATGTGTCCAAGCCAGGGGTGTGGCCAGGGAAAGAAGCAACCCTCCTCTGTGGTCACTTCAAACCAGGTCCGAGGGCAGCTCCCTCCCCACTGGGGCTGAAGTCTCTTTGACTGGGAAAACAAAGAAGGGACTTGTTTAGGTGTCATCTGATATCTGCCTGTGATAGGGGAGGCTGCTTTAAAGCTAATCAAGTTCCTGGGCACTGCCCAAATGGTCATCCTTTCAGAGAAACAGAACCACCTCCCCACACTGGGGCCTTTGTTTCTGCTCTGGGGGCAGTTTCCACATCTTATCCAGTGCTTTCTCTATGGAACAGACAGCCTCACTACAGGGAAATAGCTTTTAGATGCTAGTTATTGGAAGGTTTTCTCCTATCAAAAAGGGTTTATTTTGCAGGAGCAAGCCTGGAGTCATGTTTGCCTCCTCACTCTATTGGTGGCATAATGTGTCCTGAAGTCCACTTGTGACGTTTAATGTACAGGCTCTGGATACACTTGGCACCATATACTAGGGACTTATAGGTATGTTAAACATGCCAACCATGAGTATAACCACTTTCAACATGTTATAAGGGTCAGAGCACCTTCATTGGGGCCTGGTTAGCCGAGTCCAAGTGCACCCAATCAAAGAACCAGCAGCATCAGTCCACAAAAATAGGGTGACCATGCAAAAAGAGGCACTTTCCAACAGGAACTTGTCACATTTTAAGTATGCACAGAAAATGGCCACATTAATCCTCTATATAATTAAGATGTTTTTCACGTCTTTAAAATCTCCTTCAAAGTTCAGACATACAGTTTTGTCACAATAAGAGGAATTCACCAAGTTAGTAGATGTATCATATAGTGTGGTTTGAATTTCTCCATTTTCAGAACTTTCTGTCCACATTGCTCAATTTCTTGGGGGCTTTTAGCAAATGTAAAATGTGGAGAAAAGGACAGTTTGTTGATAAAATTAAGGAATTCTCAAAACAGGATAAATTATCTATATCCACCAAGAAAAACGTGTCTATGCAGCTATTATAAAAATGTTGCACATATCGACCTTTGATCTCTTTCTACGTCATGCATTCCTCCTGCTCTCCCCAGGTGTGGTTCAACTACTTGTTTGAAAACGCTGAAATTCAATGGATTACTAATTGAATGTCCAATTTAACTAGAAAATTCAAGGGAGATGTAAAGTATAACAAATAAAAAAATATAAAAACAAATGAGGTAAAAAGGTCATAGATGCTAGGAGGAAAATGTTTATTTGATTTATTTCCAAGATATATTAAAGGAAGCACCCTCGCTTTTGACCAATTGTGTCAAAATAGATTTTCTCAGCATTTACAAAGAAAACACAATGCATTTCAATGAAGATAACATGGGGTACAAACTACTAAACTAAAATGTTTCAGAAGTGCTGAAATGCACACCTTAATTTTTCACATCAAGCCCTGTGGCATGCTTTGAGTTTGCTGTGCTAATAATTATCAAGGGTGAGTATAAACTATGTTTGTATTTTAATATTGTTGTGTTTTGCATATCACCATTGTGTGATTTTTGAAATGCATTTCAGTAATTGGAGAGGTGATGTTTTTCAAGTGTTGTGGTATGCACACATGCTAACCCTAACTCTCCTTAAAGTTTGTAATTTCCTTATTTTTTTAAGTGAATGATAGTGACAGAGTAGAATAAGGTAGTGTCTAGTACGAGATTATTCAGTCCGCAAATGGCTTCTAGCGACATTTGTTTACTGGTGTGTACTATTATGCATGGGTCCAGCAAATATAAATTCGTCTCCGGGAAATAAAACTTGTTTAATGGTCCATTAGATTAATAAATATTTTGTTACCTGCTTGTCAATGTGATATTATGCAACTACTGTACATTAGTTTATGCCACTGTACATCTGTGGCCTAAAAGCACATTTGTTGGTATAGTTTTACATTATTTGGGGCGGATATACACCCAAAGTGTCGTATGTACATTCTTTATGGAGCGGGTATACCCGTTGGAGCAAATACACATTTTCTGTACTATGAGGCTTTTTTGTGATATCGGTTGCCTTCAAGGTCTAATATTTGCTAGCATTTAAAACTGTTTTTCAAAGTATTTGCTTTTTTGTTAAACTGTCGAAGTGTGTCTCTGCACAATGGAGAACAGAGGACAGTTGTCCAGATTGGATTGTGTATTCCTTTTATGTTAAGAGAGGAGCATCTGCAAGGTCGCTTCCTTTATGGTTTGTTTACTTTGTACATGCACGTATAAGCATTGTACTGACTGTCCATTTTTTAACGCACATTTGTTGGGGCAAATGTCCATTCCTAAAGGTTAGGTGGTACTACAAATCATGTTTCCATGCTGGATGTGAATGCATGACTTGCTAATAAGTCCTGACCACTCTCACATTTTTTTGCCGCCGGAACCACCGGATCATTTTTCGCTATTTTTGACGTGTCCATGTCAACTAACCGAATGCTCTGCATGTCAAAGTCTGTGACATTAGACTGCAGAGTTCTGAGCTATTTAATTTTTGACGTGTTCTATAGAGAGGCTCACGTTTGAATGCTCAAAGTAACACTTTAAAAACAGCGTTCGAAAAAGTTTAAACGTACAGTCAAGTTCCAGATGGCTGTTCTTAATCTGGTGACCAAAAACTGTTTTAGCTGTAGGCAAAATTCCACACTGAACACGCTTCAGAGGCACTAGTGCAATTGTGCCAGTATAATACGTACAAACATGCACAAGTATTTTATAGCTATTACTAAGTGGTTTAATAATAAACAATTGGAATAGAAATATTTTATTTTTGTGTGATAAAACCTCGTTGCTGAAAAAGGGCTAAAGAGATTATGGAATAGGTGAATTAAATAACATGTAATGACTCCTATTCCTGATGATGACCCGTATTAATGTATGCCAGGGTCAAAAACATCACCAATTTACCACATGTAGTTCAACTGTAAATTCAGGAGCACATCATAGACCCTGCAGTGACATAACAAATTTTGTTTGGACAATTGCCTCTCAAAAATGGCCTTGTCCTTTGCTCTTTAAACAGGCGCAAACTTGTCTCTGCTCTAGATAATTCGCATCACCACACTCGCATTGTGTTTGCACTCACTGCACTGAGCACTGCACCATTCACACTGAACAGCATGTTATGTTGTTGTACATTAAAGACTATATGGCTAGAACACATTGATTCAACTGGTTATTCAAGTTATGTGTCCTGTTTTGCTCAACTAAAACTACACCACCTGTATAAATCTAACAAACTGGAATTGTATATATATTCTTAAAGTATGTACTCCTTTAGCTGAAAAGTGAATTACTTGTAAATGCCTATATTGTTTCTTGTTTTTCTATAGATATACCATGGTTCTATTGGATTTTATTTACGAGTTACTTGATATGGCACTGATAGAAAACAGGTTTTATCTTGGCAAATCTATGCACTTTAAGAACCATGGAAGCAACTCATAGATTTTAAAGCTCTTACATCCCTTGTGTCCCATTACAAAGATTTATCACATGAGGCCCATCACAGGTGGTGAATGTAATCAAAACAGGATAAGGAAAACCTTAGATAGCCCAGCGTACATAAAAAGTATATTTTAATCTACTTTGTTGTAAAAAAAAAGAGCAAAATAAGTCACACCTAGTGAAATTAGCCACATAGTTAACACCAAATATAGGTTTATTGTAGGAAAAAGGAAGTAAGAGTTAATATATGCAAACTGCAGTACACAACCTGAGTTGCCAGAAAACTTCATATATGTTAAACATCATGCTTCTAGGTGTATGGTTTCATTAATATAAAAAATGTATCCAGGGATTTGTAGTATTTATATGCTTTAAATAGCAAAGGAACAACACACTTTGATAAAACTGATCTGAAAAAGAAATGCCTATGATTACATACATGATGTGTGATACATATGGAGTGGTATATAACACTATATTTAGCATATGCTAGCCCAAAAGAGATGGAGGTACTGAACTGTAGAGCAACATTACTTTTTATTTCAATGTGTGCACTGATGCTGTGTGTGTATTTGTGCATGCGCTATGCAAAAGCTAAAACTATTGACTTTCTCAAAGCTTGCTCCCTTCTTGGAAATAGGATTTGAAATCCCTAGCACATCAGCGAATAACAGAAGTTAGAAAGCACAGTTCAAATCGTGTCGTTTTAACACACACAGCCCCATTTAATAACGCACACTAGTTCCCCCGAGTAAAAAGGAAAGCCATCAAATTGGGAACAACACTATAACAGCCGAAAAGGGATACCCGGTTACTGAATTATTAACCCGTCATGAATGTTGTAAATGATGGAGGCTGAACTCGGTCTAATCTGGATCCCGTGATGTCAGGGGTATTTGGTTGCTCGGATAAGATGGACTGGTGTGTCATATAGCACACACTGTATTTTCATCCTAATGTCAGTGAAATTGCTTTGAACGTTCTTCACACACAACCTTTCCTGAGCTGGAAAGAGCTGTGAAGCTGACTGCCAAGCAGCAAACAGCTGCCTTCCGCTCTCATGCACTCCTGTAGCAGATGCAAGTAAAGTAACTTGAGCAAATGGTCAGAAATATTATCTGTGGTGGAGATGCTCTTCATAAATGTAATAATGGTTCAATGTACTTAACAGCCAGCAATCAACGTGAGCTATTTTTAGATGTGCACCTCATGCATATTTCATATTGTGTAAAAGTTAGAGTTACTGCTACAGGAGATGAAATGAAATCAAAAGTGTACCTTAAGTATAGTGCAAGATACTTCTCACTCAAACATACCCGCAAATATAGCTCAGCTTACTCTAGGAAAATGTAGTACAGTGTTGTAAGAAATAAGAAGCTGAACATATATATTTGATGTGGGATTCAGTAAGACTAGCATTGCATAGTTATGCTGAATATATTCAAGAAATGTGGCAGTGGAATAATAAAACGTGAGCTTCTGTTTCCATCCTATTTGTTATAGTTTTTTTTTAAACATTTCTTTATTGCAAATTTCATAGAACAACAATGGGTGTTCATCACAAGACCAAAGCATAATTCAGCCAGAACCCGACAATAATAACGCATCCGCCCATCTACTTGGAACTTAATAAAAAACCCTGATTGGTGCACGTAGCATATGCCCTGCTACATTTTCAAATCAGAACAGCCCACTCCACAGATTAGTTCACTCGACCGAGCATCATTGGTTGACAAACACATAAGTTCACAAAGAAACTTCTACCTTAACACAGATGAGGCTACTGAGACCGCAAAATGAGGTGTGTACACAAAGCAGCTACATGCCCAGTAAACTGCCTACGGCTGCCTATGGTGGCATCTCATCTCTCTTAACCTGCAATGCCAACATCATCACACCTCATGCATTCACAGATGGAGGGATGTTTGATACTCTTTGCATAGATATTAAGAAATCTCCTTCCACCACCGTCCACTTCAGCATCTCAACCAACCATTCCTTTAATCCAGGTGGGTGCGCTGACTTTCTTGCCATAACAACCTGGTCAATACCAGCCCAAATCCACAACTTTAAACTCCGCATTAACTTTTTCGGTCTGCTTCACAGCACCCGGACCCATCACCTAGCCAGCAGTAAGTTGAATCTGCCAGTGATTTCTGATAGGAGCTCAGTAACTGCACCCCAGTGTGACTGCAGCTTGTCACATTCGTAGAACATACCATTTGTGATAAATCTTCACATTTTTATTGAGACGGGGCTCGAGAGTCAGGCCAACCTATGTGTAAACTCGATTTGTAAGGAGGATTTGTACAGCCAATAGGCCTTATAACTGATGAGTTTATCTAATCAATACCACATCATACATTCACTCTGTCACTCATCCTTGAACTCATGCCTCCATTCATCCACTCACTGACTAATTTTTATATTTATCTACTCACCCATCTTTGCATTCGTGTATCCATTCACCCACTTACTGATTCATTGTTACATTCGCCCACTCACCCATTCACAGTAAAACACACACAAACTCAACAAGTATATGTAAGACTAATTAAAAAGATTAAAGTAGAAAAAAGAAAAATAGAGATCCATTAACGTGGCAGACATGTACTTGCAATTATGACTCAGTAAAAAATTAAACCTAGCACTGACTGGCCATCTTGGAATGGTGGTATTGTGTATAGTAATCAATTGCTGTACCAATCCAAGACATGCTAACATGTTGCTTCTAAATAAGGTAGTCCTCATGGAATGGTAAAAAAAGGTACATTATGGACGATAACTTTCAAGATTGTCGCCCAGTTTACAAGCGGTGGCCATGCAAAATGCAGTACTCATGGGCTTGCCCCTTACATCCCTGGCACTGCCTTTGCAACCCCTGGCCACAGAGGTGGCAAAATCAGTGCCAGGAACACAGTGGCAGCTTCCTCTTAAGGACGTCGATTGAAGGTCCACTCTCTTTGTTTTCTGTCAATCTTTTTTATCACACTAATAGTAAATAATAGTACACTATTCACTATTAGTGTAATAAAACATGGAGCATTATTAGCTGGAATATGACCTTCCCTGGCAGCAGAGGTAAGAAGAAAATGCTTTTAAATGTATTTTGCATGCGTGCTTGCGGGTAAGAGTTTGTTTACGTGAAAGAGTGTGTGTGCAAGTGTGAATGTGTGTGTATGTGTAAGCACGTGTGTGGGTGTGTGTGTGAAAGTGAAGGTCAAAGGGCATGTGATGTCACTTCCGCTACCCCAGGCATTTTGGTGAATTTACGTCCAAGGAGGTGCACGGAAGGTACAATGAACAGTAAAGAAGTGGCACAGCAGCATTGCCTAGGTAACTTCTGGGAATGCCCTAAAAAATAAATAAATAAAAACGAAAAAAGATAATGAAAGATAATGAAAGATAAAAAGGGGCACCTAAAACAAGAAGAGAAAATGCACAGCTAAATTGACTGACACACAAGCCCTGCCACAGAAGCAAACTCAGCTTCAGGTATATGTGTACAAGTGATCAGGCAAAATGCCATCACTCAGAGGGTAATAGACCCAATGGCTGAAGAGGCCATGGATGGAAACAGAATGCGAATGACACTCAAACAGATTAGCTGAAAAGGACTAATGCACAGTCCTTCTATGGATGTATATTTATGTATTTACTTTTATGAATTCTTTATTACAAGAGCCTGTCAAGCAGCTAAAGCTATCGGGCCAGATCTACAAAGTATTTAAATACACACAATAAGCATAAATATAAAACATGAATGAAATTATGGTTGGCAAAACAATATACAACCCCTCCTAAGAGGCCTAACAAGGATTCTCAAATATGAATCTTCCATCTCTAGGGCTTGTCAGAGGGGGATAAATACCAAAACCCTTGCCTACTACAAAATTATGTCAGATTCCATGCAAATAAATACCTTTGAACAGGCTTTAACACAGTGTAATAACAATGCATCCTTAAAAGGCCTATTGCTTTAATATGTTTTTCACTATAAATAATTTAGATTACCTTTTTGTTTCTCATACCTGTCATATCTAGCAGAAAAAACATAAGGCATATGGCATAACCTTTTGCAATTAACCAATTTGGCCTGCAGCCTTTATGATTGGATTGTGGCCATAACCGAAGCAGGTCCACTGTATTGAGCATAAGATTTGCTACAAGGCAACCATCAGGCATACATGCATAACATAAAACATATGAAAAAAATATGTTTGGCAAAACAATACACAACCCCTTCTAAGTTGATCTAACAGGGACTCTCAAAGTGCTAATCTTCTACTCTGAGGCTTTGTCAGAGGGTGTAAACACCACCAAAATCCTTGCATCTCCCAAGGTAAGTTGTGTATAGATAGACTTTACCACAGAATAGTAACAATCCCTTATAAAAGTCCTATTGGCTTAACATATGCTTTTCACAATAAATAAGTCAGGCTTACCGCCTTTGTTGTAACTTTTCATAATAAATAGAACAGACTTATGGCATGTGACAAAATAATCCCAATGAACCAATCAGGCTTTTATACTTTATCATGGGTTTGTCACCATTACCAATTCTGGCCTACTGCATTGAGCATAAACGTTCCCACAAGCCAGCCATCATGTATGCAGTCATAAAAACACAAATACATTTAAAAAAAAACATTTGGCAAAAATATGCACAACTCTGCTAAGGGGCCGAACATTGAACATAACAGCACAAATCTTCAACTCCAGGGATTTATTTGGCAGGGTAACCAACATCAAAACCCTTGCTATAGACTTTATCAGAGTGTAACAATAAATCACCACTAAAGACATTTTGATTTTAACATGCGTTTTTCATTACAAAAAGATCAGCTCTATTTCCTCTCTCGTAACTTTTCATTATAACCAGATCAGATATAGGGCTTTTAATTTAACTTTTCACAATGCGCAAATCTGGCCTATTGTCTTTAACAATAGCTTGTCACCATAACCAACTCTGGCCTACAGTACTGAACATAAGCTTTCCCACAAGGCAACCACTGGCCTACATTAAAAGAAAATTACAACTCTATACATAATTACAGTTGACAAAACAATATAAACACTCCCTAATTGGGTTCTGCAAGGATTCTCAGAGAACAAATCTTCTACCGCAAGGGGCTGTAAAATAGGGTAACCAACAGCAAAATCCTTGCATATTATGGTAATCTGGGAGATTCAATGTAACAAAATACCTCTGTACAGGCTTTACATCAGTGTAGTAACAATCAACTTTTCTTTACAGGCCTACTGGTTTTGTTGTAACAATGCACAATAACAGATCAGACCTATGCCATATAGGAAAATTGCATCACTGCCTTGGCATCATACCCAATTCAGGCATCCTGTATTGAGGTTTAGCTTTCCAACCAGACAAATTGTTATGAAAGCACTCTTTTTTAGCAGAAGCACACAACTTCTACCCAATCGCATGATGTAGTTTAGGCAAACAAGATGTAGGTGGTGCCAAAGCCACACTCTGGTATTAATTCTTAAAGCTCTTTTTCTGTTCATCGCATAAGGTCTGACAACAGCTGCGCTATTAAGATAGGCTTGTAAAGGGGAAAGTTTGGACCACCAACAAAATTTACCTTCCGATTTAAAAGAAATATGTCAAATTATTGTTTCTGAATTTCTAAGTAAAAGTCTTTGAAGGTGTTTTGGGAGACTGATTCCATTAGTCATGCAGAAGTGCTGGGTGCAGCCAAAGCAAATATTTCTTGGATGGAAGAAGTCTGATAGGTGTCAAGAGTTTGTTAAAGATATAAACTCTACCACTCGTAGGAAAAGCATGCTTGAGAAAAAACACAAAAATAAAGATAGTTTTGCCATTCCTTCACATAATTTTACTGTTCAGGGTAATTTTACTAATCTTTGAGATCCCTATACCTCTGTGAGATAATGTGTATTAGGTTGAAGGCAGCATACCAGCAGAGGAATGAGGGTCTCCAATGACACATTTCTTCAGAAAAGGAGGTAGTAAATCCCATGACAAGTTTATCAGTCTGAGTGATAATCCAATGATGAATCCTGTTGGGTAGGAAGATTCACATTACAGACTCTCTTTAATACTGGCTAACATGGATGAGGATTTCACTTATTGCCTTTTAGAGAAAGTGATTAGAGCAATAGTGGATTCTAATAAAAATACGACATCATAATCAAATATCTCATTTTTTCCAATATAATTCTGCTGTTATTTTTGTGTAAATGCCCTATTGTGCTGAGGTGTTTCTATTACAGCGCTCCCCCTGCTTAATGCACCACCTACAGGTAGTCAACTAGCTATGCATGATCTTTTTTGTATCATGCCTCAGTGATTATGCTGTTTTTCTTGTGTTAGATCATTATTCTGACCTGCTCCTGTACGGTGATCTACACCCTGAAATGGTAAGGTCGTGCATCAAAAACAAATACAAAATAATTTTAAAAAACAAATTACTTTGAAGGGAGGAGGGAGTACAGAAAAGGGAGCTGAAGTTGAAAGCACAGTATGCAAGACTGAGATTATCTGCAAAAAGATTTTTCCATAGAATCATGAAGGAAAGCATCAGAAATATGTTGGCTATCAATCTTTTACACCTCTGGCTGGAAGGATCACACAATTCTATGCTCTGACTTTCCTTGTGTGAAATGGGCTGACAGATGCCTGCTAGAGTCAAAGTGGTGCAGACTCACAAACTACCTCTGTGAGCCTTTAAGCAAGGCAGAACACAAAGGAGTTGGTGTTTTCCCTTAGGTTGGGACTAGTTCATGCTATATCACAACTAGCCTTGGGACTAACACATGTCACAAAAGGGGAAGGAAATGCCAGAGCAGATAGATTGACTGACTTAGGCTGCTGGTCAGGGGTTTCAATCCTAAAATAAGTCTGATTTACGAGGCTCCCGTGTTGCATTATAACTTGCTGCCGGGGCTTACACTGATTGTAAAGGGCTCTCTGCCAGTGTGTCAGACCGGAGTCACAGGCAAGGGGTACAATAAAGAGGGCTTTTCTCAACTGATATAGCCTAAGGCAGAAGGGCTATAATGGTGTTAGGACATTCGAGTATGAGGACACAAGGGACACCCTACTCACCCGGAACCAGGGTACTTACAATTGAACAAAAAACAGTGGTTCCTGTGGACACTCAGTGATTAATAATTAATATATATCAGCACAATCGCAATTAATCAGAGGCGAAGAGATGTCAGAGAAAGAAAAGACATATAACACAAGGTTTGTAGAGAAACAAGGTAGTTTATATAATATATTCACATTGTTTTTGAATCCAGTGCATGGTGCCCCAAGTGAAAGTGAAACCTATCAGTAAGGATTGTGACTCTTTGTGACATAAAAGCAAGGTTTCAATATTTTGTGCAGAAACGACCATTCAATTGATGCATAGTAAATGTTAGCAACCTCCTAGTACAATAGGAGGAGCTGAGAATTGGTTCGCTTCAAGTTGTCGACGACGTTTCAACCCAGCTATCAATACGGGGTCTCATCAGGACCTCCTAGAAGGGTTAGCAAAATTCATACTTTTACACTTAAATAATCCTTTCTTCAATTCAGAGATGACAAAGTCATACAACAAATGAACCTAAATTTTATTCCTAAAATACCATCTGAATTTGAAGGAATTGTTTTCAGTCAGAACGACTAACTCAGGAGTGACCTCAGCTTTTCCCACAGAGTTTTTGTGAGTTTTTCTTGGAGTTCCTCAGAAGTTATGAATTTTGCTTCTGATGTTGATTTTGAAGAGCACAGAATATTAATGAACCCTATTTAGCTCTTTAACTGATGCCTTTGAAGTTGCCCAAACAAGAAATGGTATGCAGTTCCTGAGTGGGTCAAAAGGGATTGTAGTAGAGAGAGGTGCCTTTGAAGTTGCCTCATATTCCACTTGAGAATTGGGAGTTTCTCCTGATTTTGAATTTTGGAGGCAATTCAAAAGTCCATCATACTGGTCTTCAGGGTTATTATAGAAAAAGAACGCCCGATTTTGCAACCCTTTGCCCTGTAGTCAGCAAATAAGCAATATATACAGCCACTGTGAGGGTCCTCAAAGTGAAGCATTTTCTTGCCACAGGTTTCACATGGTCTAAAAAGACCTCCTATAGAAGTTTCAGCCATGCTCACATTTCGCAGGCTTACAAAACTCTTGGTGGGTATTCTCTCAGAAAATAAGGAATAAGCAGAAATGGCAACTTATCACTGACTGACTGAGCAGAGCACAGGGGATTCCCTTCACTTTGTTTTCTAAACAGACTTTATGGATATACCATAATCGGCCACCACCGAACAATCGAAGTTAGGACAACAAACTCCCCAGTGTATAAAGTCTCAATTATACAATAACATCTGCAATAACTTGGTAAACCCACCCTGCATTACCCACCCACCTCCCCAAGTTGTGGCCGTAAATCAGTTCAGCGGTTGCTCGAGGTCCATTCTTAATTGCCCCAGTGCATTTGTTACCTAGCAGTTAGCAACCTGAGTTCATGGCCCGGTGACAGCCCAAGGGAGTTTCTAGCCCCAGCAATCAATGGCTCAAATCGATCAGCATTTCACGGACAGGACCACCCCTAAGGGACCACTTGGTGATACCACTAGTGACGGGGGATCTGGATCTTTCATGCAATCTACTAGTGCCTCCCAGGCCCTGGCCAAATGAAACGAACCTTGGCCACATCGGGCTTCTCGAAGCAGCACTACACTTACAGGGGACCCACTTCACATACGACAAGCAGTAGAAATCTGAGCTATGTTGACCTGAAGTTTGTATCTTTTAAAAAATGTGAATAGACTGCTTCTGTGACCATGTTTAAGTTTCTCTGCCTAGGTTTAACATTGCACTGCTCTCCATGATTGTGGGTCTTCCAGCCTCATTATGCGGATGGTTCAAGCATGTGAATCTATTTAGAGATCCAATATTGGACAACTATGTATTCTTTTGCCATTAATGACATAATACAATTTAAAGGGGGTAAAAACTGCAATCCCTACTGAAGTGCAGCACCCCCTTTCTATATCTGTTTAATTAGGCTAGCCATCCTCTCCATCACTTACTATCTCTTCAAATCTAAAATAGTGACATTTAGTAAGACACCAAAGGTGTTTTTATTCTTCCATTTAAATGTGCAGGAGTATATTTTGTAGAGGTGCAATAAGCATTTAAAATTAACAGAGTTGTGTTCCTCTTGTCAAGCCTGCTTCTCTTTCCATTTTGAAATTCTAAATAATATTTTATTAAGGCATGCCCCAATAAATGTGATTGATTTCAGATGGACCACACCCCATCACAAATTCTCCTTGTCAGGACACAACTTTACATTATCCTATTTATCAGTGCATAATGCCTATGGATATCTCTTTCTTTGCATACCATTTACAGCTTTTAAAACTCATTAAAACAAGATATTATAAAATATTTAATGTACAAGAGAGCTGACAAGATGGCTCAGTGAGTAAAACACTACCTGCTGTGATGCACAGTGATCTGCAGGTCAGACAATTCTACTAAGCTTCCATATTTGGTAAATTGAGTACATTTAGACTGGGTGCTAGTACCATCTGTTATTTACATAACTTAAAATTTGTCAGAACTACAGTCAGGGGGCCAAACTAGGGGTAACAAACGATGGAATGATTCAAGGGACGAAGGCCCCGCTTCTCCCCGGTAACGCACAGGATCCCCAGGCTCCTGACAGGGCAAAATTAGATCCTGGGTTAAAGGAAGTATTGGTGACAAACCTCATGAAGATGGACGCCAGCACTCAGGTCTTGGCAGCTAACATCTCAAGTGTTGAGGCACTAATGTGCCTGGAAGGGTCTCCACACTTTTACAGCAGAGATCGATGATGATAGAGAGTCAGGGCCCTACCGCAGGAAGGGTTACCAGCCATCAAACTGGAAATGCCCTAAGGGTTCAGTCTCGCCCTGGCTCTCCAATTACCAATTAAGGATGGGGCTCAGGAACAGCAGAAGCACAAGCCTCCAAGAAATTAGGGGAAACACAACAGATGTTCAATCCACTTGGCCGGAGAAATATCTGCATGTCCTCAACCCCATTAATGGGGCGAAGGGGGTCGCCTCAGTTTTGCGGGGTGCTAACATCAAAGGCGGCAGCATCAGTTAAACTTGTCTAAGCACTCCTACTAACATCAGGATTACTTTCTGCAGTAACCAATGAGCCACGCACCAATGTCTACCTTCGTCTGCACCCAAAGAAGTTCAAAGAATAAAGAGGCGGTATTCCTAAAAACAGGCACAGTCAGTTGATTAGGGACAGGGACAGGGGGGAGCCCCCGACCAACAACAACTGTCAATTATTTCCTGGAACATAGCAGGGATTATGAAAGTCACCAAGGACAAGTCGGTTCAGGACTATCTATCCAACTGTGACATCGTGTGCCTCCAGGAGACCTGGGCCATGAACACAACACCACTTGTAGGCTATTATGAACAATGGGCTTAAACAGTGCTGCGTTTTGGCCCCCCTCCGCTTTAATCTTTATATAGCAGATTTGGGGGCCGCCCTGCAAGGCGGTAGGGTGCGACTTCCCATCTTGCAATATGCGGATGACACGGCAATCATGGACCTCACCAGAGCGGGCATACAAATAGCTTTCAATGCACTCTACCGTTACAACAAGGAGAATAATCTACAGGTCAACCAGAGCAAACCCAAGGTAGTAGTGTTTGGAAAACATCCACATAAAAGGCAATATCGCTGGCAATTGGGAGATTTGCGAATAGGAACAGCGTCAGCCTACAACTACCTGGGGGTTTGGCTCTCTGAGAAGACCAAACCGGCCACTCACCTAAGGCATCTCAGTATAAAGTCCAACCGCGTTATCCACACATTGAAGCGACTAAGCAACCGCCTGTTAAGTCCAACTGCAGAGCCTATGCTGTCAGTTTTGAAAGCAAAATTGATTCCAACCATTTGGCCTTTCCAGGTGCCCTGGATAGGTGTCTAAATGCTGCACAGCTAAGGAATACAAGTCAGTGCTGTTAGCCCCTCGGCACGCCAGAAGAGAGAGGCTGAGATTTGAGCTTGGCCATGGGAGGCCTGACTTGGCACGCCAGGGGGACCTAATAAAGTTTTTCACCAGGGTCTTGAAGGTCCCAAAAGACTCACTCAAATATCAACTGAGGAATATCTTTACGAGGAGGAGGGTTCCCCCTGGCAAATTAGGCTTCGTCTGGCAATTGGCAGCTTTAAGATCAAGGTAGAAAGTCTGTACGCCCCCGACATTCCGCCTGGAAAAAAAGCGGTGAACAGGCAGGTATTAGTAACTTCATTTGAAAAAGATTCTGCAAACTTTCTTCCCAGCTCCATCACAGCATAAATTTATATAAAAAGATATACGATAAGACCACACAATATAAATCCAACATATGCGTATTTGTAATATTCTTCCTGGCCGGTTGTTAGGCCAGCCAGCCCTGTAAGTTCTGGCGATATTAATGAGCACGTCTAAACGTTCCACTGCAGTCCTAATGCAATGCTATGCAGTTCGTAATGCTAGAATAAGGCACTTTACAATGTAGAAATAATGCAGTTCGTAATGCTAGCATCAGGCACTTTGCAATGTAAAAATAATGCAATGCGTAACGCAACAATCAGGTATTTCGTTATGCAGAAATAATGCAATGCGTAATACGACATCAGATAGTTCGTTATGCAGAAATAATGCAATGCGTAATACACTAATCAGGTAGTTCGTTATGCAGAAACAATGCAATGCGTAATACACTCCAGCACCGATCACGGTGTCTCAGACGGTCTCTCCGCCACTTGTACTGACTCGCAGTCAGCCTCTGTCAACAGTTGCTACCACACGGGTATGGTGTAAACAAAAAGTGCAGCTCCGCACTCCGGCCCCGGTACTGCCACTACGTTGGCAAGTACGGGCCGCGATACGAGCCGAAGCAGAGGCTCGCACTGCAGGAATGGGAGAGGCCGAGAGCGTCTCCCTCCGAGCCCGCACCCCGCCCCAGGCGTCGACACATGCTACCTGGGGGGTGCGACCTCGCTCGCCTCTCCTCTTCCCGTGACTTGGGCCTCCAATGCAATCTTTGTGAATTCCGGGCAGTGGGACTCGGGCCCTCCCTCGACGAGGTTGGTTCGAAGTCCCGCTCTGGCAACGGCGGGCTCGGGCCAGCGGCTCGGCTCCTCCGGGGCTGCCGGTCCAGGCCGCTGATGCTACGAAGATCTCAGGCTGCAACAGGGCACACGCACACAGCGTCGCTGAGACTCACTTTAACTCTGGGTGCACGATAACAAGGCAATCCTCACGAAGGTCTCAGGCTGCACAAAGCACATGCACACAGCGTTGCTGAGACTCACTTGGACTCCGGGTGTGCACGATAACAGGGCAATCCTCACGAAGGTCTCAGGCTGCACCAAGCACACGCACACAGCGTCGCTGAGACTCACTTGGACTCCGGGTGTGCACGATAACAGGGCAATCCTCACGGAGGTCTCAGGCTGCACAAAGCACATGCACACAGCGTCGCTGAGACTCACTTGGACTCCGGTGCACACGATCACAGGACAATTCTTACGAGGGTCTCAGACTGCAAAAAGCACACGCACACAGCGTCGCTGAGACTCTCCTGGGAACTTTTGTGTTCCTGAGTTTCCGCAACAGGGAGCCAGCTCACCTCGGGACCTTGGGGATAAGTTACTTCCGGACACAGCACACAGCAAAGTCCTTTCAAGCAGGGGGACACAGCACACAGCAAAGTCCCTTTCGCCTCTCCTTGGTTAAAGCAGCAAACTTCAGGCCAGCCCCAGAACACACAGCAAGGGTCAGTCCTTTCCTTCAGTCTCTTCAGCCGTTTCTTCCTTGGCAAAGGTTCCTCTTGACCACGAAGTAGCTTCAGTCTTGTTCAATCTTGATCAATCCATTTCTCTCCAAAGTTCAGGGGCTTCAGCTCTCATAGTTATACCCCTAAATGTCTTTGAAGTCTTTGTGTTCAGGGGGGCAATGACCTCTGTCCAAACCAGTTCTGGGTGTCTCCCTGCCAGTGACACCTTATTCCTTTGATAGTGGGGGTCTGGATCCTCAATCACTCAGCAGGGGACGGAGCCATTGGTTTATGGCTGCCGCCCAGGCCTCTTCACCTCTAGGGGCTACTCCTCCCCCTACACTCCAGATGCAGGTCAGCCTGTTGCTGTCTCACCTCCTCCCCTGGGTCAAGACATTCCCCAGATCCTATCACTTTCAAATCCAGACAGTCAATCCACAACCAGGCAGAGACACACAGAAATGTTAGAGCACAAAAACCCAGCCAATTCTAAAAGAGTGGCTTCTATACACACAATGCAAAAACCACCTTCATAAAAAGATGTGTTATTACATTGTGAGTTCAGGCACACTAAACTTCACCTCTCCATCTTAAGCCTTTGGGAAGATAGGCTGGAAAACATATTACACAGCCTCCCCATTTTATCCTATGGGCAAGATGGCCTTTCCACAGTGAAAAATGAAATGGAGATTATTTCACTGTCAGGACATGGTACACACCTTAGTACATGTCCTACCTTTCACATGCACTGCACCCTGCCCAGGGGGTACCTTGGACCTACCATAGGGGTGTCTGATGTGCATTGAAAGGGAAGGGTAAGGTCTGGCAAGTGGGTGCACTTGTCAGAACAACATGGCAGTTTAACAAACTGCGCGCAGGCACTGCAGTGGCAGGCCCGAGTTCCCTCTTTAAGGCTACTTGTGTGGGTGGCACAATTCGTGCTGCTGGCCCACTAGTAGCATTTGCATTACCAGTCCTGGCACACATAGTGCACTTTACTAGTAAGGCAAACATACCAATCATGGACAACCAATTACCATCACACTTTATACAGGGATCACTTGCACTTTGACACTGTTTAGCAGTGGCAAAGTGTCCAAAGCATCTAAGTTGGCAACACCATGTCAGAACAAGCATTTGCAATGCAATAGGTCTCGCAGTTACCCGAGTTTAAGCTAATGGCATTGTAAATGACAATGCCTTTTATTTATGTTTTTAAAACGAAAACAAAAATAAAAGGCATTGTTATTTCCAAAGTCAATAGCTCAAACTCGCATAAATGCGAGACCTATTGCATTGCAAATGCTTGTTTGGCTCTGGTGGCGACAAGGCAGCCAGTCACACATGCAAATGAAGTGTTTGAGGTCAATAGGCAATCATATTTGAAGTGTGATCAGTGAGAATTTACGACTGGTCAACAAAGGCACGTGACTCGGCGGCGCGCACCCCCACCCCCCATATCTGGCCGCATACATAGCAAAACGAAGTACAGTGCTTGGGCTATAATTCATGAATTTGTCATAAATCCAGAAGCAGAAGGGTAATAACGACCACGATCCACAAATCAAGGCCTCTAAAATAACCCAAATGAGCTCTTATTTTGTGAACTCGCTCTCGGGGCACTATGCGAATGGCCCCGAATATCAGTTGCTAAATTATGGGACTGCCAGCGCCATGAACGGCTCATACAGGGACTCTGGCAGCATGCACTCCAGCTCGTATGGCTATAACTACAATGGCATGGACCTCACAGTCAACCGGCAAGCCTCTTCTGGCCACTTCGGGCGGTGGGAGACAGCTCCCGCGGCTTCGCCTCAGCCCCCCCGGCTGCCCAGGAGGGCAGGTTCAGGCAGGCGCCCAGCTGCTCCCCGTCCTCGCCAGAGCCCTTGCCCTGCTCCAACAGCAAGCAGTCGCCCTCCTCCTCCGCATCCCCCCCGTCCGAGCAGGCGACCCCGGCAGCTCCAGCTACTTCTCGGAACTCGAGGAGACAAGCGCCTCCTCGGTGGCGAAGGAGGGCACCCCCCGGAGCAGCAGGGCGCCGGCAGAGCCCCCCAGCAACCCCTCGGCCGCCTCCCGGGACGGACAAGCACCGCAGATCTTCCCCTGGATGCGGAAACTTCACATCAGCCACGGTACTGCTCTTTCATTTCTTGTAACTGTGAAGAAAATGTCCTGTTTTCCTCCCTGCGCCTCGCTGAATTCGCCCAGTTGTGGACCAGCCCCGCATGTATCCCCCGGGTGAGCGCTGGAAGATGCTTTAAATGTTTGTGGTTTGCTGCTATGTTGAAATGAAGGCCAGCCACGGCTAATGCAAAGGATGCTGGAATGAATTATTTTTCACGACAGTGTTAGTTCATATTTTTATTTTTATGCAGTCTAACTACCCCAAAGGTTGCAGCGTTACACTTTCTTTATTGCGCGTAAACCTTTATTTAAAGTAGGGGACACTGATATGCGCAATATAAATGGGCCAGCTAAACAAAATCCACTGTAAGGGGTGGTTTGGCATTTCTTGCTAGGTGTAAGAATTAAATCTGCTGCTCTGGAAATTATTTAAACTGTGAAGGCAGCGATGAGTGCCCCGCAGATGCAAGTGCCCTGCAGGTGCTGCACGCTTTCTGCCCCTGTCCAGAGGCTTCGTCTGCACGCTCTCTGCCCCTGCCCAGAGCTCTGCCTAAGTGCCAAGAAGAAAAGCAAATAACACCGGCGTGTAATAAAAGCAGAAGGGGCCTCATAGAGACAGGGAGGGAGGGAGCGAGCGAGCAGGTGTTGTGCTAACGCCGCGAGCCGTGCACATCGCATGTCCTCCAGGCGCGTGCACATCTCCTGTCTCCCTTCCGAACAGGAACCGACGACAATAGATCTCGCCAAGGCGAGCAGCGCATGCGCTGCATCGCTAGGCGAGACCTAAAAAAGGTCTAGGGGGAAAGCAAAAAGTTTAGGGAACTTTAGCCAAAAAGGGCCAAGTCCAACAGGCTGGTATCGGCATTCGCTGCTTTTTTCATCTGTAAGTGCAATTTACACCACCTTATGTGCACGCTTGAGGCGGGGGACTTTACAGTTTTTAAATCCATGAGGTCGGAAGGTGGGGGGGGTGAATAGCTGTATATATTTTACTGTAATGATTTTAATTAATTGAGCGGTTAATAAATAAATTGAAGTGCTATATTGCAAACAAGCTTTTATTAGAGATTTGTAACCATCACATGAAATGGAAAATAAAGAGGAGTTAATGTTAAAAGCACGGGTATGATCTTGCGATGAGAAGGAAAAAGGCAATCTATGTGAGCCCTGTCTCTGCAAAGGTATTGACAGGGACACGCAGATCAAGAGGAAGCTAGCACAACCTACTGTTCAAAAGCAAGAGTGCACACTTCAAATGTGACGAGTCATTATTGTCTTATATGTTGCTGCAAGGGTACAAACGATGAATTATCTAGAAGGTATACGTGACACGGATTGCTTTTAGTTTCAAGTACTATACAATGCACCTTAATCCTGCTCGCAGGTAGCATTTCCATAAGAGGTGACCTCAAACTCCACTAGTAACAGATCATGTGAAAGTTTTTCATTTGACCCTGCAGTAGCAGCAGAAGGCTCTCCCTACTGATGCTGATGTTTCATCTATCTGCCTTCAAGAGCACCGGCTTCAAATAATTGTTGTTGTGGGTTAAATACAAGAAAATAAAACACATTAAAAATATATATTAATTATCTTTAAATGTCGCTCTGTAACATTTTATAAATAACTGCATTCATAGTTAACGAAAACATATTTGAAAAAATAAGTACATCAGACAGAAAAACAAGGCTCCTATTTTAAAGCACAATGAAAGCTGTCATGGTCAATCATTTTCACAGACGATGAACAATTTAAATATGTGATACAAATAAACTGAACTGGATTTTTTGGGGGAGTCTAGATCTAGTATTCAAAGAACATATGCTGTGCAAGAATCATTGACTAATTCTCTGTAAACTATACATAAGTCATGGTAAGTCACTGGTGTTCTCAAAAACTATAAGTGGGAGAATGTTATAGTCCCATAAACTCTTCTAATTTATTTCTGTATTAAAGACACTTTCTGACATCAGAAAATGTTATCTATATTCCCAACGACTCCAACCCCTATCCCCATTACTAGGTTTTGGAGAGGTGGGAGTTCTCCCTCAAGTGCAACCTTGCACACTAGAGGAGGAAGTTGATATAAGGCAATGCATGGGCCCCCTCCCCCAACTATAAATTATCAAACATCAAAGTAGAAAGAGCGATATATACACACACGTCCACCATTTTCTTTAAAAAAGCGAGTAAAATTGTCCTAACTCACTTGTAACAAGAACAGTTCACTACTTGCCTGTAATACCTTATAACAGGCGGGTAGAAACATCTCTAGACTTGCTCTAAGGCCACTCAGAATGCATTGTCCTTACAGCATGAAACACAAAATGTACGCCTCTTTAACAGCTGGTGCATACATAAAGAAAATAGTACCACCATAGCTCCTTCCGAGCCTCCAAATGGGTTGCCGAGGCCCACACAGTGGCTCACTTTAGCAATAAGCTAAAAGAAACTTGAAAGAGGCCCACAACACAAAATAGCTAATAAACACCAGCATCACTGTCCTTACAACACAAATGCTTACTGAGACTGGCTTAGATTTGAAACGTACTCATCTGTAGGGGTGGGTGGAGCTCGCGGAGTTTAACTTCATGGAATTCCGCAGAGTTACATAAAATCTCCACGAAATTACCGCGGTTTCTGTGAGCGGGCAGAATTCAGCACGTCGCGCTGCTCGTGCTGATTTTTACCGCTGGGAGCTTGTTCCGCGCTGCAAAATCAGCACAAACGGTACCATGCAGCACACCAAAGGGCACTGCTTCTTTGCTGCCACTTGTGTAGATTTCCTACTTGAACGGCAGCTTTCTCACAGTGAACGGTCGCAACCTGCCGTGACCCCCCCGTTGGAAAATCTTACTGGGTGTCGTTCTAGCACCCGAAAATCGCATTAGGGGATGCAAATTCTCGCTCGCTACGTTGTGCGCAAAATTCCCCAAACTCCGCCGGCAGAGTGGAATTTTTCACCCACCCTTACTCATCTGCTGCCCTAATCTTAGTAATAATACATAAAAAGGCAGATGCTGTAAAACAAAGTCAACCACTCACATCAGGTGAGTGCATCAGCATTATTAGACATACCGCTTAAGTTCCTGTGATTGTCGTGAGACTGAACACCCGATACTTCAGACTTTGGCCTTCTCAGAGGCCTCTGTGAATGCCACCAAATGGAATTGCCACCTAATCTCCATTAAATAGCACACCTCACTAATCTTCAGATGCCAAACAGGATTAACGCAGTGCTACTCAGGGCATGATGCCAACTGATAGCCATGCTATTATGTATTTTTAATGCTGTACAAAGTTCATGTAAAAATATAATGAATGCAGAAACGATGTCTACTTTCACCAGGAAGGTGAAAGTAGTTAAGACTAGGTAAAGCCAAGAACGATAGAGGGAAGAATGATAGGTACAGTGAGAGGAGGGACCTAGTACTTAAGTGATCTGAAATTTGCACAGACAAAGGGCAAGTCTTCTATAAGTGACAGAGAATTCTCAACTAAGTGATATGACTTGGGTATGAAAACCTAATTCAATTATCTAAATGGAATGTAACACTGCTTGCATTTGGTTTCTCCTCAATTTCTATGCACCTTTATCCTGCATGAAGATACCAATAGCCCAGAAAAGGTGACCTCACGGTCTGCTGGAAACTGCACAGATCAAAATGGTACGTTTTCCAAAGTACACACCCAGTGGAAACTTGGCTACAAGCATCCTAACAACCACCATTACAACACTGAAACAGAAGACCTTGGCTTTATCAGTACTATACTTTTGTCACAGTGGCTTTTATACAAGAGGTAGTGTCTTACCAAATCACTTTCAGACTCAGAGTAACAAGAGTGCACTCAACATGTCATACACATGCAAGTGAAACAGCATGATCAGAATTCTATTGTTCAGCCCAGGCATCCTGAAGAACTTTTGTAGCAATATTAGTCCAAAGCCTTAGCCGCTACATGGCAGATTTGATGGTGGCAATGGACAATATGATCAGAAACATCAAGTCTCTTTATGGTCGACTTGAACAGCTTACACAACGTTCTCAAAAAAGAATTCTGGACAAAAGAATCGGGTTTAAAGTTAGAATGACCTCAGAGCTTCCTCATATGGTGTCCCAGCTCAAGATTCTGGCCTATACAGCTCAAAAAGCACTGACAAAGTCAGTGGCGGCTGGTACGGTACGAGAAAGCCGGGGCGGGGGGGATTTTTTTTTTTTACTTACCTCATTGCCGCGTCTTTCCCACGTCGTCTCTCCTCCGCTCCTAAACCAGGAAGCACCCAGGCTCTCCTAAGCCAATCACAATGCTGCAAAGCATTATTGTGATTGGTTCCTCTAAACCAATCACAACGCTGCAGCGTTGTGATTGGTCTGAGCGCCGTGGTTCGCTGCTCAGACGGAGAATGGGAGCCTGGGCATGTTCTCCACCCAGGCTGCAATGCAGCTTGGGAGATGAACATGCAAAGTACGCATGAAAGTTTGGCCAGGCCAAGACAGTTGGCCAAACCATCAAGCGCACTTTAGAGTGCAGCTACCACTCCTCCCGGACGTCACAGGAGCCAAGCCCAACCCCACCCTAACCCGGCGATACTAAAAATTAAATGATAATAACTTATGTTATTATCATTTTATTTTTTCTTGTACACTGATCCGCGAGCAGTGGGGCAACGTTCCTCCGCCTTAGCGCAGGAGCCGCCACTGGGCAAAGGGCCACACCCCAGTTTCGAATTCAAGGCTACTGTACCTGGCCACAGTTGCCCAGGATACCTACAATTTTTAGTTCTTGGCGAGAGGGAAATACTTTCTGAAAATCCCACAAATTCAAATTCCTCAACCAATTCCAGTTTTTCATTATTTGGGCAAAAAGATTTCTTCAAATGATACCTTCTCCCACAGAAGTTTGTGCCAAGCATTCTCGGTGCAGATTAACAAAATGGTGACGTCTGCATATAATAATATAAACAAAGAGAGAAGGAGAAGTTGTGTTCCGTTCGTCTTCTCAATCCACAATGATACAAAACAAATATAGAACGGATCAGCCACCTTTTACTGTTACGGTTGCTCCGGTCTTCTTCCTTTTGTCCCTTTAAATGTTCATTATAGGGACATAGGATCCCGAAGGATGTTTTAAAAGAACCCTCACTCACCTACCTAGTAGGTGACATGCTTCATCATTGGGTCCCCACCCTGGTTGCCGAATGTTTCCAGGGTGTGCTGCAACACCAGAATTACTGCGGAGCTGGTTGTGTTTTCAGTGCTTTTTGTGCATGTGACGTGGTGATTTATTAAAATTGGCTCGGGAAGCCTCACAATAGTTTTTTAATTAAAAGTTCGAGGGTTCCCGGTCAATGTTAAAAACAAGTGGTGGATATATATGGGATGTTAAATTCATCCCATGTATCCTCATTAAGGTCATCCTGGTTGTGGTCTACATGTTTCAGCCACTAGTAGTAGCCCCGAAAGGTCAATGTGGCTTTCTTCAGGACCTTTCTTCAGGACAATATTATTATTATATTGTCTGCATATAATAAACATTTAAAAGGCACTCTATTAACAAGCCACTCACCCTTACATTCCCCAAGTGATCATGCAAATTACTGACAAAGAAGTTAAATAGCAGAGAGGCTGGAAGGCGCCCTTTAGTGACAGGGAAATATTTCGTTCCCACTCCTGTAGGGCCATTATGACCTGACGCTTTAATATTTGAGTGAAGCAAAAAGGTGACATTAATCAATGCAGCTGGCGCCAGATGCTGGTCCAACAACTAAAATCCCTTCACAGTTTTCCATCTACATTATCAAAGTCCAACCTAAGCTTGAGAATGCCAAAAAAGCCTCATCCTTCTCACAGTAACATATTTCATAAAGAAGCAAAACTTATCAAAGCCCTGTTCAACCATACATTGAAGAGGTTTACACCCAGCCTTCAAGTAATTAATTGTTACTTGAAGACGGATAAGTCTACAATTTTACCAAACAATAATGGAGGTGGGCCTACAGCTATTGGATGACATCCGGGCCACGTTTTAGTGTGTTGGGAATAGTGTGATAGTGGGTTTCACTGCCACAAGGGAAAATAAAGAGGAGTTAATGTTA
The DNA here is from genome assembly GCA_963921515.1 of Calotriton arnoldi. Classification (NCBI taxonomy): domain Eukaryota; kingdom Metazoa; phylum Chordata; class Amphibia; order Caudata; family Salamandridae; genus Calotriton; species Calotriton arnoldi. The sequence continues at coordinate 2,435,689 of CAWUFW010000468.1, read as the reverse complement.
AAAGCACGGGTATGATCTTGCGATGAGAAGGAAAAAGGCAATCTATGTGAGCCCTGTCTCTGCAAAGGTATTGACAGGGACACGCAGATCAAGAGGAAGCTAGCACAACCTACTGTTCAAAAGCAAGAGTGCACACTTCAAATGTGATGAGTCATTATTGTCCAATATGTTGCTGCAAAGGTACAAACGATGAAGGCATATGTGACAAGGATTGCTTTTAGTTTCAAGTACTATACAATGCACCTTAATCCTGCTCGCAGGTAGCATTTCCATAAGAGGTGACCTCAAACTCCACTAGTAACAGATCATGTGAAAGTTTTTCATTTGACCCTGCAGTAGCAGCAGAAGGCTCTCCCTACTGATGCTGATGTTTTAGGCGGTGTGTGACCAGCAACCTCACCAATCACCAAATAGTGATCAATGCTGTTGTCCCAGCACAGCCTGACACACAACGGCTTACTGTATATTAGTGACAGGGGCATTTTCAGATTAGTTTATAAGTGCATGGGCCCAAAACCGAGAACCAGTTCAGAAAGAATACTCGTACATATACATCAATTTTTTTGTTTGATCTGTTTATAAAGAGTTTTCCATAATACAGTTACAGCTCAATATCAGGCACAATAATAGTGCAAGGGTGTTAATAATTGACTAGGTAAAAAAGACATGTGAATGAGCATATTACAGTTAGTCCAGGCTACATCCCCGTAATGTAAGAGATTACTGGCCTGTGCAGCTCGTAACAGGAGCAAGCGATGCCTCCCAAGGTAAACAGTCAGTGTGCAACCATCTTATCTGCAACATTCCATGATAATGAAATCGAACATAAATGAACTATATTACTGTGTGCAACCGGTTAGCTCAGAGGGAACAGAGGTAAACAAATTGAGGAGAACGTAAAATAATGAGGGGTGAGGACAAGAAGGAAAACTAGGAGGGTTCGCTGTCGCTCAATGCAGTTCTGATTCGCCTTGAGGAAAGTATTATCAACACAATGCAAGTCCGGTTTCACTTAGCACATATCCCAGTGTATACACAATGAAACAGTTCAGACAGTGGTATCATGGCCTATGTAGGTAATCCTGATCGGGTACTGACTATAGATCAAAAGCGTCACTGGTTTCCCCTTCTGGACATAATGCAACTTGGAGGGCCATCAAGATCGCATCCCAGTTGGATGAAATGGCGTATTTACGCAGGCCCAAAGTATCTTCCCTACAGAGAGAGTCAACTTCTGCTCTAGCCCAGTTGAGGATGGAATGTGACCAGTCCTGTAGTGACAGCGGTCTGCTGGACTTCCAGTGCCTCGTAATGAGGCGCTTGGCTACTATGAGTCCAAGGTCCAAAAAACGTGGAGTGGACCTGTGTTTCTTATCTCTTGGGAATATACCCAATATACAAACCTCCCATGTACATGTAAGGTGCCCGTTGGTGCAGGCAAATAAATGATGTGTTACTCCTTCCCAGTAGTGCCATAACGTGGGGCATGACCACAGCATATTTAAATATCAGCGTCATGATTGCTACATCGGGGGCAGACCACATCTAGTCTATGAAAGTAACGATTAATTTTCTCGGTAATAAGATATATCCTATGTACAATGAAAAAGTGTATTAACCGGAATCTAGCATTGCGAGGGACATGTGTAGGGCCCCAAGAATCATGTTCCATTCCTTAGGGGTGCATGGATGAGCCAGGTCCGTCTCCCAGTGGTATTGCAGTGAGGTCAACGCCATGCAGTCTGCAGATGAAGTGTGTCTGCAAACCACCAGGTGAGATGATGCCCTTCTCCCATGACGTGTAGATATTGGAGTGTAAGGTGCATTTGTGGTTCTTGCCTAACATCTCCCCAGTTGCACTGTAGTGTGCCAGTCCATGAGGTGTGACTAATGAAATGTCCCGGGAGCAACCCTTGTTCCTGTGTTAGCGTTTCATACATCATGAGTGTACCATCCCGATAGAGGTCCCCCAACTTGTACATATGCATCCATAAACACATATTCATTCCTAAGCAGTGGGTGCAAGTGTATGACTTTTAGGAATTCACAAACATTTTCAGTAGTATGCCTGGAAAGCTGCACCAGACGCAGCTTTGGAGACATTCGTCTGTGAATGCCATATGACATCTGCTGTTTCCTCAATGTGAAAATATGCACAGAGTATAACTCTGCATCAGGGCTATAAAATTCGATGTTCAACCGTATATTGGTTTTCTCACAAAGAAATGTTTTTTCTCATTTGAGAAATTCCCTTCACCAATACGACCGTTAGGGTGTTTTGTTCCCCTTCCCACCATGGAATGGGAGTTTCTTCAACCATTTGCTGGAGTAAATCTCCAACTGTTTTCAGGGTGGGAAGAGGTTGGTGAGGAATTTCACCATTTGTGGGCATTCACAAATACTCGAGGCAAACATCTTATTCATCCCATTCCCCAACACTTTTGTGGTATATACTAATGCACAGTCATGGCATAAACTATGCAGTGGTAAAACCTTTTACCCCCGACAGGTATGCTTTTGTGGAAAACTGTCAAGCATAAATAGAACAATATTCAGATGTAAATGTAGGTTTATGGCTGTAAAAGGCTTTGTGAATCAGGTTCAAATAGATTTGCTAACTTACTATGCTCCATGCACTGTCACAGGATTGCAAGCTGTAATGTATTTATATGTGTGCCTCGACAGAAGTGACGGGAAGCCTCAAACCGACCCTCGTTTCAGGTTTCGACTCGCTGTGGTACTACCACAAAAACCACCAAACGTGGAAAATAGATCTGAATATTAGCAAAAGCTTTACAGACATGGCATCATTTGTCACATGTATATGACACGTTTTCAAAAGACAGATTAATTTACATTTAAAAACATGCTTTTTATTCGGTTTATATAACAAACCATTAAACTAATAGCGGCGATCATTATATAACTTTAATGGTGGCAGTGAAAAAATATGTAAGGGTTACACGGATGCAAAGCACACCTCCGCACACAAAACTGAAGATCTTGGGAAACAAATGATGTAGCATGTGGGAAGATTTAAGAGAAGTGGGTGATTTAGGAATAACAGCTCTGTTGAAATCTTTCAAATTGGAGGAATTGAGCCCCCTCTTCTGGATGGACCTGACCACCCAGTTCTTCAAATGCAGATGCATGTAAATTGCAAGGTTCTGAGATGAGAAGATAAACACAAGGCCTTATTGCTACAGCTGGTCACAGCCTGATAGCAAAGGATCTAAAATATATATAGATGCCTACTTTAAACATCAAGAACTATTGATACGGAAGTCCAATAGGAATGTAAACTAATTGATTTTCTGGTAGAAAGCATACAGGCAACCTAACTACCACAATGAAAGGAGTTGAACACAGAGTGCCCACCTCTAATTGCTTGCCAATTGCACTTAAATGTGCAAGGTTGTGAAACCTCTGTCCAAAAGAGCTATCACAGGACCATTCTACAGGACTAACTGCAAGTAAGTTGACTGACTCCAAGGCAGGTTTGCCAGTACAAAGTGATGCAAAGATACACTAATCATTTAGTCTAAGGTGAACAAAAGCTCTGGTATGGCAGAATTTACAAATCAGCTGGTTTCTCCTCACTAGGTATTAGCCGGCATGTAAACCCAAGTGGTGTACACATTCACATGGGGGTTTATCAAACACAAAGTGACCATATCTTCACGATGTAGTGATAGACTGCTCACTAAGGTTTGGCACCCAGTATTGGGTTGCTCAAACCAACATTTGACCCTTGTTTGTTGTGGATGAAATCAATTAAAATAGGTTGTCTTTCTTTGGTTTTTGCTTGTGAATCCAGCTGTCGCAAAGTTACTTTACCAGCAGAAGGGGCAAGTTGGGACCAGATGTGGGTTACCAAAGGCAGACAGCAAAGGATGTACAAAGATTGCTTACAAAAGAACTCAAGCACAGCTTTAAACTTATAACAATAGACAAAAACACACTGAAGGTAAAGGGATTCAAAAACAATTTCTGAGAAGTAGAACGTGTTATCATGGATCGGGAGCCTTGAGGTAAAAAAAATAATTATAATTATGTACTTTTTTAAATGACATAAAGGGCACTTGAAATCTCACAAAGGAACATAGGTGATGTGTCAGAGAAAAGATGGGTAGCTCCTGATCCAACCTGGAAAAACTGTACTAGATAGCTGGATATTGTTAATGTTGAGGGCAGGGAAGCTCCGGCATGAGGAAGGAAACGTGTGCATGTGGGCTTTTCAAAATTCAAAATGTTTACTGTTTGCAACCAAACAGATTTTAAGATCAGTTGTGAATGAGGAGTTTTGCAGCAACATAACAGATCAGCTACATTTTATACAAACATAACAAAAAGTAAGAGTTAAGCTTCCAAACACATGGATGTAGAGTGTCTGTGATCTCACATGTTCAGTGCTACCCCGTCCGGATCTCACTCTCTAGCCTAATGCTTGTAAATCAGGAGTGTTTCATTTGACCTCCCTTTGATTCCTGTACCAGCTTTGTGGCACCACCCTCATCCATTTCACAGGCATTCCTACACAAGTATTCCTCCCTTCCTGCAGATTACAGGTGCGCATTTTAGATCGTCTTTCTCCGTCCCTTGATTCTCAGCGGGTTCCTACGAGGCAATCCTCGTTTTTGGTTCTGGTGACATCCTTTAGGATGACTCAAAGTTTTTTTCCAGATCGTTCTCCAATCCTCCTTCCCCAGGATAAAAAAAATGTTGATGATATCCATTTGAAGGATCGCATTGCAAAATATTTTTCGATGAGGATTTATATTTCTATCAAGTCACCATGTCATGAAGTATGATATTTCGAAGATGACAGAACAAAGAAATCTTCCCACTAACTAGGGAGAATAATGCACAGACGCAGATTGGCTTCTTAAATTAAATATGGGAGTGTTCTTGGGACACAGAAAAGAAGAACCAGGTTTAAAAATAAATGTTCTTTTTCCAGGTTAAGTTTTTTTATTTGGAAGACTGTCTAACCCTGCAGACCACAAATAGCTCGATTTTCAGAGTGCAAACACCAAGAAGGATTAGTGTTAGTGGTACAGGCTTTACAATGCTGGTCGTAAAATGAAAGACCAACTGTCAGGGGTAAGAGTTTAATTATTCCTTGAATGCAAACCCATCCAGTAGAAGATATTCCTCCAATTCAAGCGTCTGCCTAGATTCATGTAAAATCGAATGTTCTCCTGCTGAGCTTAGATATATTTCTGTAAAAGCTTACCATCCTCTTGCTACAAAACAATGTGATTGGACAGGACAGGTAAAAAGATTATTGGTGAACAATCAGACATCCGTTGCAAGCCTTCACCTGGCTTCAGACTTATTACACGGGTGCAGGTGCACGATATATCTCCCTTTCTAAGGCACTACTATGTAATCTAGAGGGTGCTCAGACTCTATGCAGGTGGCAGGATCTTTTGGGGTTTTAAACTTAAGGCCCAGTAATTTAGAAATTAAGTACATACAATGGATTTATTGTAGGCTTTTGAAAAAGTCCTAGATGGCTTAAATTATTTCTGTAGTTTATTTCCCTCGGAGGAATAAATATGCTCTCATTGGTAGTATTTGGAATTGGTCTCAGAAGCGGTTTATATTGCATGTGTCACAGTATGGAAGAAAGGTCTATAGGTAGGGAGAAGCCCTGCCAAGTACCACGCATCAGGCGTTAGACTAACGCATTTCAGTGTGGTGGTCAGCATCACTGCACTGAAATGCAAAGTCACGCATATAGCGCCTCCTCAGCAGGCCAGGAGAGCTGCCTGCTACACCATAGTGACTGAAAGCTGGAGTGGCAGTGCACGCTGTGCGCTGCTCCCAGCAGGCTTGGGGGCTGGCTGAACTCTAGCTGCTACTGCTACAATGTAACTGACATGTCATGATTAGGATTCAATCACCGGGCGGCATTCTGATACATTTCACTGACATCATGAGCCATTAGTCAGTGCCCAATGGCTACTACGGAGACAGTGTAGTCAGCCAGTGAGGTCAGGCGTGAGTTTGTGAGACTCACAGTAATAGGCAGGTGGGTCTTGTTGCCCGGGGCGTGAGCGGGCGGCAGTTGAATAAGAAAGACAGGTTTGGCTGCTCAGCTTGCTGCAATGTATCGCAGCTCACAGTGTGCGGTAGTGAATGATCCCGCAAAGCCAACCTGACCCCACCAGCGGCTGACTGAACCACAAACTGGTGGCTGCCGGAGTGGTTCGCAGCTGCGCAGAACACATCTGCCTGACTGCGCAGCTAGCTAGCTAAGCGAAGCGAGCCTCAATCATGCCCGGCGGCTGGCGCTGACGCAGGGTGGGTCCTGAGTATGGTTGTGGTTGCCGGCCACCACCAAGCAGGCTCTCACCACCCCTAGACACTGCAAAATTAAGTGCCCAGTCTAGCCCCTGAGGCATCATTCCAAATCTGGCGGTCCTAATAAAAATGTGCTTGCAATCCCCGCATGCACACACAACATCCACAGACACCTGCACACACAGACATGCAGATTAGCCTCGCACAGACATCACAGGCACGCAGGCACACCTTTCTCTGTTTTACAGAATCGTATGCATGTAATTAAACATTTAGTGCTTGCTGGCCTAACACAAACTCTAGTTATGCCACCACAGTGGCGTGCAGTGCATAGACACGAATAGATAGCAACACATACTACACACTGAGACGACCTCTCCAGTGCAGGACATGCATCTTTGACTGCAAAATGTATACGGAGCCTATTTTTAATTCTAGCACATCAGGTGAACAATACAGGAGGTAGTCAGAGGGAGGTGACATTCCTAGAAAGACAAACCACAGTTTATAATGCACATTGATTCCAAGTGTACATCTCTGTGTTTGCAAAGCCAGCATCAGCAAACATGTCTGCAGTGTAGACAGAGTGCAGCTTTTATTATTACACAATAACGGGCAATAGACTTTATGACTAAAAATGAACAATTTTCTTTTAATTTGTCTATAACTACTATCTTCCGCCTAAAAACTGAGAAAATGTTGATGAGAAATGTGTTTAGATGCATCGCTGTGTCTATGCAGCCATGGTTGTATGGGAGAGCCCCCCCCCCTTCATTAGGGTGTGAGCCAACACTGTGGTGCCAGCCAATCGAGTCTGACCTGTTGTCCAACTTTACTTCAACGCTGAGCCGGAGTGTCACTAAGTCAGCAGAGACTAGAGCCTGTACCTCTGTGACAGGCTGCACTGGCTGGTGTGATCTGTTGGCAATACGGGGCTGGGCAGGTAGCGGCATGCAGACCGCTCAGCTCAATGATTTTTATTAGACTGCTAAACTAGACTTTTTAAAATATACAGTCTGGCTGAGGCCTCTGTATGCCTCAGCCACTGCTCTGAGGCTTGCCCAATGCCCGGTGCTTGCATCCAGTAAGTATTATCTTTTGTATTTAACTGCGCGTGTCTGCATATTTGCACAGAACTTTAATGAAGTACTGCCTCTGAAAGACTTGTTTAATGTTTAATATCATGGTTACACGTTTGTTTAACAGTATGATCAGGTTACAAGGGCACTAGGTTAGTGCTCTTCCATTTCTGGTGCTTTGCAGCAGTTTTAAGATCTTCTTAGAGTTTCTTGTTGCTCAAATGGGTGTAATTTGATATTTATGTTTCCCTTGTCTTCATTGCTTGATTTTGCTTGCGAGAAAGTGTCACTCATAGTCATTAAAATGTCACTTATATTTTCACTGAAATTATGAAAATGTCACACATAGCAACTGTGAAACCTTGGCAACTATGAGGGAGCCCCTCACTTCCAGAATGAGGGGATCCTGGACAACAAGCCAAAAGAGATATTTTTATGACATAAATGATCCATTTGGTCCGGATTAGCCATTATGTCTAAGAGAATAGGAGTTTATAATCTACTCAAAATATTTAGAAAATACCATAGGTCAAAACATATGAGACCATTTTTCAAAAAGAACTATGAAAAAGACTTATTATGGAATTGAAACACTTAAGTCTTGAGCACTGTCGACATCTTCACCTCAACTGCTACGGCAATATTAAACACAACTTTTTCCTCTAGGGCGGGAGCAATTTAGCTAAAGTCTACACTTCTTTGGCAAATGGTGTGCAAGCTCTCCCATTTTCAGGGATTAATTAAAATAAATTCCTAGTAATTACCTTTTTATTCCAAACTCCATTTGAGTCACCCATTGTCATGCATGTCAACACTTCCTCTGGGCTTTTTTTTATTGGTTAACTTGATGCAATGATGCAATTAGTCTTAGCACTGTTTTAATGATTTTCAATTCTAGCCAATTTTGGTCTCTCTACCAATTGACGGTTTGGAATTATCAATGATGTTAATCTGTTTCGGAGGATCACAGATTGAAAAGAAAATGTATAAATCATTGGCATAAGTTAATATATGGTTATTACCCAAAGAGAGAGTGAACTGCACTGGTGAGTGGAGCGTTGGTGCTCCGAGTATCGATCCGAAACCCTCAACCAGTAATTGCCAAGGTGGGGTAAGTGATCACCACTATGGATTTATTATTGGGTGGCGTCATCATTGGATTTTGCACCTGGGTACTTGCTTCCCCAGGGGAGTGCCGCCTCGAACTGTGGGAGGGTACTGGTGGGATCTTTTCAAAAAGTGTATAAAATTACCTCCTATACCCCAAAATGTAAAGTTTAATGAAGATAAAAAGTATAGGGGTAAGATTAAAAAGTAAGGTGGTGATGTTGTATGGTTGTGCTAATTGCCCTTAGAACCACCTTGGCAATTACTGTTTGAGGGTTTTGGGTCGATACTCGGAGCACCTACATTCCACTCAATAGTGCAGTTCACTCTCTTTCATTAATAACGATTCGTCTATGGAAGCTGAGTGAACCGTCCCCTAGCTTCTACCTCACCCTCTTTGATAAGTGAATATATGTACATAGGTTTTTATGTATGTACCAGGATCTGTATAGCGTAATCCTAGTTAAAAAGTCACAGGGCTCTGTACAGTAGGCAGAAAAGATACAATGCGGAGTAGATGGGAGAAGGGAGAATAAGCACTAGAAGATGGAATATAGCATGGGATAATGCAGAGAAAAGGAGGAAATGTGCGACAGTACAGCTTGGAAGGGCAGGCGGAGACAGAAAGTTGCAGATACAGATGATTTAGGACAAGGTCCTTTAGTATACAAGGTTTTATACTATTTGGCTCCTTCAAATCGCATACTGGATTCCAGGGAGACCCACTTACATTTTTCAGGGAACTAATGAAGAGGTGCACGCCTTCTTCCCTTTATCATACATCATTGAGACTTGATGTCGCTTTGACTTATTGCCCCTACTCTATCATGTGGGCTATAGACCTCGAAAGTTTTCGATCACCACAATTGCAGGCATCATTGGATCTAGTGTGAGTCCCCACAACTCCTAAAGCTTCACCTTATCAGCACAGGAAGGTAATTGTTTTCAACTGTTTCTTTGTGTACCATTGTTTCACTTACCCCTGAATAACTCACTCACTACCACCCAAAAGCGCTATGAGGTGGCACCACAGCAGGGCTTTGTAAATCCCCTAAACAAATAAATAGATTAAAAAAATAACTATACTGTGATCCTCGTCGCCAACAGTTTTACGGTTCAAGAAATTAACCACTGCGAGCTTAATTTAACCCTCGGAACTTCAGAAGTAATCCTGACTTGGCTGGTAACAAGATTTACAGACTGAATGGGGGCACAATATACTCATATTGTTTCCTATGTGCATTTCACCAGGATAACTCTTGGGAAATGTGTGAATGAAAAACATCCTGGAATACAGAAAAAACGTGTGGACATTAAGTCAGAAACCGTATTCCTGTGTGGAAATCTCAGAATAGTGTGACAATACCACACCAGAAATTACTGCGCCCAGTGATATTGAGATTTCAGTCTAAAAATGGTAAGATCGCTTGAGGAATGCTACAAATCTTTCAATGAGGCCCTAAGTGTTTACGTACATGGTTAAGGAAATAGGATGTGCATTTTAAGGGATCCAATTTCAAATCAGAACCTGTACATTCTGAATGCATCTGCAGAAAATACATCGTTTCTTTTTATTTTTAAGAAAAAGCAGAACAAGCGAAAACAACACTTAAATAATTAAGGCATCAACATTTCACAAAAACAGAAACAAATTACAAAAGAGTCTGAAAAATCCCATTGCGACAATTTTGCCATCTACTTCAACTGGTTTCTAATTTTGATTGAGCCTTCGCGTATTATCCCGACTCTCCAATATCGAAAGCACTATGCTACAAAATGTCATGAAGCTATTCAACCAATAGCAGGGCTGTGCGGTTTCCTCATCCAATAAGCACTTAGTAATACAGTCTTGCAATGATTGCCGTAAAAATAACACCTTCATGTTCAACTCCCATATCCTTTTATATCCCCATCAGAATTAATTTAATTGACTGTGTAATTTGAATGCCTGTAAATACTTTGAGCGCTGTCAATATACATCCTGCCGAAATTCCACAGGGCCGAGCACTGGGCAAACATATGGACGTTATCAGCCCCCCCGTGCTACACTGAAAGCAGAAAGAATCCTGCCGACATCCCGAGCATTTCATTTTTTTGGTTTGTAGCACAAATCGTTAATCGTTTTTTAATGTTTTCAAATTAGCGATATTGACAGATTTGTAATTCCATTTTGTGCTTCTCTTAAAATCAGCCAGCCTCTGTTATAATCTCCCCCAGCTGTTCTGTCCCTCTGTTTGCCGAGTATTTGATCACATCTATCATCTGGGTTCTGTACATCAAATATACATTTTTAATTGTAATCACTTTTCCATCGCATGTAATCAATTCCAGTACAGGTAGGATTCGTTTCCAGACCCACACCACATGAGAGAGTCCACCCTAGAAAATCCGGGGTTTACAGATAGATACCTATGGACACCAACCATATTCTGCTTGTAGCTTTCCAAACATCCACAGGGTGTTGCTCTTGGCTAGTTGACGTACAGATTGCAAGGTTGAAATAGTCTACGCATCTTTAACCCCTAAAGGTCACGGGTAAATTGTAATTATCCCAGAGTGACATTCATATACGGGAAGAGTTTGGGGCATTAAACAGCTGAAGCCAAGTCAAAACTTCAATAAAAAGGCCCCCAAAGGCTTAAACCTGGTCTGTACCATTCATATGTAGCCTAGCATAAAGATCTCCATTTCTCAAGCAAGCTAATGTACCACCATCGCTGTCTCATAAATACCATTTCAGACTGGAGAGAGCCCACCCACCCCTAGTGCTTGAGAATTTAAGATGGCAGGAAGTGATAGAACACTGGCTCTCCAGAAATAGAGGAATTTAGGCAGGACTGTCATTTTAATGATGCAAGTGATCAGTTTTGTATATTTAACTAAATATTAATACAACTGGAATTCTGTTTTATCTTCATCAGTGTATAAGATATAAACATTCATATTACCATGTATTTGGTTCTATGTGCTAGGCTTCAGAAACTGAATGCAAGTAATGTGATGTGTGTTAAGGGTGACGTTAGAAATATCCATAATGAGTTTACTTTGACAGAACAGTACTCTTCACCTAAATACAGTCATGTACTGTATGAAACATTCCTTAATCAAACATGCATGCAAAAACCTAATCAAACATATGCATCGAAACAATGCATGGAATGACAAAACTACACAGTTCACAGCTCTTTATTTTTATTAATCACACCGTACATTTTTAAACGACAAGTAAGTAATTTGCACCAAACCAGAAGTAAATACTATGCCTGGGGAAAATTTGCATAATTACTGTTGCCAAAATATTGAATTTGCCAAAAATGTCATGAAATTATATAATGCACGAAATGATAGTCTGGCACTTTGTGACATTTTTTAACACGAAATGCATTCTCATCCATTTTGGAGTGAAGGATACATTTTGTGCTAAAAATAGTGAAAAATTGTGTGCAAAGCACACAGATGCCTTGTGTTTGTTTCCATTCACTGTTTTCCCACCATGCTGCAGTAACAGGATTTCCACTCGAATGAAATCTCAATTACACGTTGTGACGTAATGGAGTAATCTCAGGCATTTCGCATAACAAGTTTAACTCCCAGGCTTCATCTATATTGCTGGCAAATGACATTTTTTCCTACCATACTTTTCAAAGTCAGTTCAGTGTATGGTAGGCAACCACTGCAAACTTTCAAAGCAGGCAGTTTAAATGTTTGACCATATATGATCTGAGTTGGGCTTAACATTAGGGCCATAAATACTTAATTCAGGAGGCACATATCATTAAGAATCATGGAAGGATAGCTGTGGATGTTTAAAGACACTTCATATTAAATATTTTGCAAAGCACTGCCAGAAGGTATTAGGGGAGTAGATTACTCTCTATCGATGTGCCCACAGGGGGTAGGTAGGCTACAAAAGTGCCTAGCCAATAACTAATGATTTTATGAAAGCCTATGGAAATGTTTTAATGAACTTTTAGACAAATGAATTGTGACAGGGAAGTGTGGGTTTTCGTAAAATTGGCTCATAAGGACTGGTTCTTAGAAGCAGGACTTAAAACTTTAAGACAACAAAATATAACATACCCTACAGGCAGACATACACTTTAGCACACATACACTTTAGTGTTTTGTAAGTGACATTTCTGAGGTCAATAATTCACTTCAGAACAGATTGTTGCCTGCGAGACATACACCGTCAAAAAGAACCTAACACGCAGCATATTCTGCACCGGCACACGCTTGATATTTCAGACTTCAGCCATTTGCCTTACTTCAGGCAGGCAGCGTTCAGCCAGCCCTGGTTTTTCAGGCCGCATTGCAAGCATGCTGTGACTTGTAGTTTCACTTTCCCTTTCTAAAGCTTGGACTACAATTCCCAGCATAAACTGCACTGTTGGCCAAAACAAGACACGCTATGTTGAAAGTCTACTCATTGTGACATGCGGCCTCTGTTGGTAGCCGTGCCTGAGACTGCAAGTGAGAAAGTGCCTCAAGAGGTAGAGGTCAGAGCATTTTAAAAATTTTTTTTTAATAACCTTTAGCCATGCTGCACAGCAACCACACTGCTGTACAACATGGCTAAAGGACATGAGCAAATCCAATAGCTCTAACATAGGTGAGAGCTTTTGGCCTCGCCAATGCTTGTTTTCCTATTCGTGCTGCACACCACCTTCAGCCGAGAAAACTACATGAGCCCTCTCATTATAAGTGATTGAACTTATACCATTTTGGTGAAATCCATCTGCTCGGTTGCCAGCTTACTTTCATGAAAAGAAAAGCGCTTCTTTTTAATCAGTAACTTTAAATTCAGAGCATTAGCACCGAAGTGCTGCAAGTCCCAGTAACAGTCTCGGTTTAATATAAATTCTCTCCATACCCTGTGACAAACTGCAAGATTGCGTTCAAATTTAGTTATAGGCACAGCGTTAAATGGCGAACTCTATCTAGAATCATTTCTAAAACAAAAGCAGTGGGTAACACAGAAAAAAGTATTTATAGGTAATACTCATCACTCAGGTACTTCACTAATAAGCACAGACAAATGCGTTTAATGATGTGTTTCAAATGTGAATACATTTGCCAGTTGTGTCCCAATCTATGATAAATGCATTGTAAGCATATTAATTGCTAGTCAGTATTTGATTCCAGTGTATGAATTAGAGGGTATCTAAGAGTCACAAGTTAGTGCATTTCCAATAACTCACATAAAGGCAACTGACAGTGCACTGGGTCACCAACGTATCTTCATTTATGACAATGAATACTGCTAGTTTCATTTTCCTTTTGCATGAAACTTTGAATGTGGGCTTTGCATTTTTTGAGTTGTTATCTATTTGGACACTGTTTTGCAAATGATTTTCAATAATACTTATAAATGGGGTATATGACTAATGGTGTCAGTTCCGTTCAGTACAAAGATCTTTATTCGGCCGATCCGGCCATAAAAGACAGAGAAAGACAGATATAAAACACATGAGAGTCCATCATTGTTAACAAAATTCCGCAAATACAAAATCATCAATGATACACATTTAAAAACAGCATACACTTTGAGTGTAGACTTTGCATTTTTTGAGTTGTTATCTATTTGGACACTGTGTTGCAAAGGTTTTTCAATAATACATATAAATGGGGTATGACTAATGGTGTCATCTACATGAATGAAGTACATTCTTAGGCATCACATTTTTTGCTACTTCAAGAGCATTGTAGTGATAAGGTGAATTACTGCCACTGGTCATTGAAATGTCCACAGAATTTAATTCCATTAAAGAGAATGGTCCAAATCCTGACTGTAATAACAATTCGACTCTAAATTTTGAGAGAAATAATTTTCATTGGAGAAAGATTGTGCAGGAAAAAACTTTGTATGTGATTACATGCCATTGCACGTTCATTTAAGGTTAAATAAAATAAACAATTTTATTAAATGGCTCGCAAGTTAATTCACTTGGGCAGAGCTATTAAATTTGATCACAATGGCCTTTTTGATGAACATAATAAACCATCCTAAAATAAAACTGTCCATTTCTAGCAAAGGCACAGAATGAAGGGAAATATGCCTCTTCCAAATTTAGTAATCATTGGGTTCAGAGGTTTCTGCAAGAGACAACCATTGCATGGGGAAATTGTAAAAGGAAAGTGCATTCACTCTTGTTCCCGCTTCCACTTATATCATGCATAAATAGATTTTGAAACAGCCCAAATTTACATTTTGGAAGCACTAGTGCAGATCCATCCAGAAAAGCCAAAAGTGCTTTTTCTCTTCCTATGAAAATACGTTTGAAAGCTTAAATAGCTACTTCATTTTTGTTGAAATTCTGTTTATTGAAGTCAAGCAAATCGTACTTACATATCGATGCAATGATAACAATAAAGAAACATCACAGATTAGGGTGGAAAGTATACTAGAGGGGCATGGTTCTACCCATCAAAACAACCCCCTCCCATCAAACCGGATGAGTTAACATAGAGCATAATATAGAGTCCTCCCAGGGCACAAGCCACAAGGCCGAAGGGCCTGAGTCTGAGGAGGGCCCGTGAGAGGGATCAAAATAAGGCTGCCCATATAGAGTCTGAACGACCAGTAAAAAGGTGACACAGCAACGTGACTGAGCATGCAATAAAGGCGAAGTGACTAGAACTCCTACATCCTGGGCGTTATCCCCATCCGGAGATTAGCTATATTACATTGCAGCATTAAAAAACAATCTGTGCTTCATATAAAACAAACAAAGACAACCAACCAAAGGAAGACAGAGACAGTAAGGAAGAAGAAGAGAAGAATAGAAAAGAAAGAGGTCAACAGAGGGAGAGAAGAGTCCCCTGTCAAGGGGGGGAGGGGGAGAGGGCTAGGGAGAAAAGGGAGCCAATGTCATGTGCGCCATGGGGATACGGTGACCAGAGTGGGGGCAGTGGGCTCAGGAGTAGGGGGAATCCATCCGTTGAGTTAGGTAGGTCGGCTCGGAGATTCTGGCCTCCGACCCCGAGAAAAGAGTTCCAGGGAGTCCTCAAAGAGTTGCAGGGCTCGTAACCTGGGGGGCATCAGGCGGGAGTGCTCAGTTTTAGTAAAGTGTCGGTGATCGAGGAAATCCGCAGCAGCCTAGACGAGGGAAATTCTGCGGCCTTAATTCTTCTTGATTTAAGTGCCGCTTTCGACACTGTATCACATGAGATATTACTACATAGGCTACAGGAGATAGGGATTGGTAGTCTGGCGTTAACATGGTTTCGATCTTTCTTGGAGGGTAGAACCTTCCAGGTTACTGTGCCACCTTTCCACTCTCAGGAGTATGCCATCAAACACGGTGTGCCACAGGGTTCGATACTGAGCCCCATGCTCTTTAATATCTTTGTACAACCCCTGGCAGTAGCAGCTAGAAGCAGAGGGTTGTCATTGGTATTTTATGCCGATGACACCCAACTAGTTATCGCTTTTTCTAAGAAATGCAAAAACAACCTCGTCAAATTTAAGGAGGACATGCTGGTGATCGCTGACTGGATGACAGCAAACTGCTTGCAGTTAAACGCGAGCAAGTCAGAAATACTTTTGTTTGGGAGAGATAGCGACATGTGGTCAGAGCAATGGTGGCCAGATAAATTAAAACCTGCACCCATACCAAAGGAGGCTGTTAAGAACCTGGGTTTTTGGATTGATAGAAGTCTCTCCTTTGACACTCAATCCAAGTCGGTCGCAGGGACTTGTTTCGGGCTTTTGAGGGGGTTAAAACCTTTGCTTGGTTTTTTTACCCTAATATTCGTCAGACCATCCTACAGGCCACGATTCTATCCAGGCTAGATTATGGCAACTCCTTATATTTAGGTGCAAACAAATCCTGTATTCTGCGCCTTCAAAGAATACAAAATGCGGCAGCTCGGACTCTGTTGGCACTCCCGAAATCATGTTCAGTGTCCAAGCTTTTATCTAAGCTACACTGGCTACCAGTAGATAGAAGAATTCAGTTCAAGACACTCTGTGTCGCTCATAAAATCTTGACCCAACAAGCTCCTCCGGTTCTAGCCAACATGTTAGTGCCGTATATTCAGAGTCAAAATAGAGGAAAAAGCCTCCCCAACCATAGATCAGACACTACTTATTTACCATCAGACGTCCCTTTTTATTGACTCTGAGCTTAACGTAATCTCTTTTTTGAATTTTTCAATTATTTTAGGAATATTTTTCCCTTTTTTTTAAGGATTACATATCAAAATTATACACCAAAGAAATACATCAAAATTTACACAGAAATTCTTAGAAAAACACGCATCACTATTTACAAAAACATCAAACTCTAATGCAAATATTTACAAAAAACAATCACATTGACGACAAAATTGAAAAACAAAATACTTGAAAGACAAACACATACTTGAAAAATATAGTGGTAAAGAACTTTATATTCTATCCTACAGTCTTGTGAATTGTATTTGCTGGGACTTTTAGCACTGAGTCATTCAGGTTGTTATAATTACAGGGTCCTAAGGAGGCCAGAGTAATTATTCAGGCTTCTGAGTTTGTGCTTCATTAATTTAGCTCAAACATTTGAGAGAGTTTATTTTATTTTCAATGGAGTTGACTCTTGGCCTCAGCAAGTGGTTAGCCAACGCGTTTCGACCTTCAGGTTAGGACAAAGAGTGGATTTTGAATGAAGGTCTTCATCAGGGCAGGATAAAATTCAAATGGCGTGCTGTAGGTTTCCTAAATCAGAAAAAAGTGAATTTTTAAAAAAGTGTAGTGAATGCTAGTGCGTGTTGTTTATCCTATTTACAGTGAAGTTTACATACCGGCCATCTCGTCTATTGCTGATTTAATAAATCACACGGCAGGTTACGTGGTCTTATTCCTTCAGATTGGTGTGTTGATGTTTTCTCTGAAGCATCATATCAATTATCTTGAGGGGAAGAGATCTGGAAAAGAAATCTGATTTTCGCAATGGTCTGAGAGAAATTTACACGAACATACTCAGTGTGTCACATTGGACCCCATTATTAACCATGCCTTAGTGGGTGGCGTGCTGCAGAACAGGTGGGCACCGGGTTGTTTATCTGGAACCATGGGATTTCTTGGGGGCAGGATTACGGTGGCCTGAATGCCTTAAACTGATAGTGAGTTGCACCTTTAGGGCTGTGTGGTCTGAGAATCAGGCGCAATTGCTAAAAAAAGGATGATTATTTCTACAATGCTTCAATACTTCTGAATAAATTAATGGAACGGAACTATCCTAAAAAACTTTTGAAACGGTCAATGAAAAGAGCGTGGTACACGCCACGTGAAACACTCTTCATTTCCAAAGACAAGTCGAAAGAAACGCCTTTGGTATGCGTCACAACTTTCTCCTGACTAACAAATGAAGTGAAGAAAATAATCAGAAGAAATTGGAACACAGTGAAAGGCTTGGAACTATTCAAAGATCAACCTCTGTTTGCGCTAAAAAAGAACAAAAGCATAAAACAAAGACTTGTGAGGGCAAACACTACAGTAAATAGAGAACAACCGACCCTACAAACTATGCTAGCTCTACCACCGATTAAGGGCCACAAACGCTGCGGTAACTGTGTGGCCTGTGCAAGCACAATTGAAGGCACCTCGTTCACCTACGGTAACAAGACAATAAGACATAATGAATTTACGAACTGTAATACAAAGAACGTTATTTACTGTGTCACGTGCCCCTGTCCTCAAGCTTATGTTGGTAAAACCACCCAGCCGATAAAAAAGAGGATATCCCAACACCGTTCCCGCATAAGATGTCAAGTCATGAATGCACCTATGGTGGCACACTGTAGAGATAAGAACCATGGACCATTGCTAAAATCAGATTTCTTTTCCATATCTCTTCCCCTCAAGATAATTGATATGATGCTTCAGAGAAAACATCAACACACCAATCTGAAGGAATAAGACAACGTAACCTGCTGTGTGATTTATTAAATCAGCAATAGACGAGATGGCCGGTATGTAAACTTCACTGTAAATAGGATAAACAACACGCACTAGCATTCACTACACTTTTTTAAAAATTCACTTTTTTCTGATTTAGGAAACCTACAGCACGCCATTTGAATTTTATCCTGCCCTGATGAAGACCTTCATTCAAAATCCACTCTTTGTCCTAACCTGAAGGTCGAAACGCGTTGGCTAACCACTTGCTGAGGCCAAGAGTCAACTCCATTGAAAATAAAATAAACTCTCTCAAATGTTTGAGCTAAATTGATGAAGCACAAACTCAGAAGCCTGAATAATTACTCTGGCCTCCTTAGGACCCTGTAATTATAACAACCTGAATGACTCAGTGCTAAAAGTCCCAGCAAATACAATTCACAAGACTGTAGGATAGAATATAAAGTTCTTTACCACTATATTTCTCAAGTATGTGTTTGTCTTTCAAGTATTTTGTTTTTCAATTATGTCGTCAATGTGATTGTTTTTTGTAAAGAGTTTGATATTTTTGTAAATAGTGATGCGTGTTTTTCTCAGAATTTCTGTGTAAATTTTGATGCATTTCTTTGGTGTATGGTTTTGATATGTAATCCTTAAAAAAAATGGAAAAATATTCCTAAAATAATTGAAATATTCAAAAAAGAGATTACGTTAAGCTCAGAGTCAATAAAAAGGGACGTCTGATGGTAAATAAGTAGTGTCTGATCTATGGTTGGGGAGGCTTTTTCCTCTATTTTGATATCATGTATTTGATTCCTGCCTCTCCATTCCTTAACCGAATCCCCCCCTTTTTTTGCATAGTATATTCAGAGTCGACTCCTGCGTTCTACTGACCAAGGGCTGGCTTGTATCCCCCGAGTTCAAAGAGCCAGAGCTGGTGGTCACTCTTAAGGTTTTGGCGGCCAAACTCTGGATCTCTCTTCCCTCTGCTATTAGAGGACTCCAGAACCACCTGGAGTTCCGTAAAGCCATAAAGACCTGGCTCTTCCCGGCGTAACTCTCATTCCTTTTTTGGACCGTCTCTAGTCACTTACACTTGGGTAGCGCTGGGACGCCCCGTCGCTGGGACAGCTATGCGCTGTACAAATTCGCAATGATAATAATAATAAGTGGTTGCCAAATACGGTCAAATCGGGTGCCTGTGTGATTAAGACGTGACGTGAGTAGTTCAAGAGTCAGGACAACCCACAATCGCAGGAACCAGGCCGCTATGGAAGGGGGGTGGGGCTTCTTCCAGCTGGCTGCAATGGACTGTCTCGCCGCCCCCAATAAGTGGAGGATCAGGTGCCATTCCATTGTGGTCATGGCCTTAAGCATGCCTGGTTTAATGCTCAAAATCGTTAATGACGGGACAGGAGGGATCGGGAACCCCACTACGTTTTTGATATGGCTGAGGACCTCCTTCCAAAACAGTGAAAGGCCCAGGAAGGACCACCAGATGTGTAGGAAGTCCCCCTCGGCATTCTGGCATCTCCAGCAAAGCGAAGGAGAGTTCGGAAACATCCGATGTAAGCGAGTGGGGGTATAGTACCATCGTGTCATCAATTTGTATGCTGATTCGCGCTGGGGAGTACTATGATACACCTTGGGGATGTCCCTCCACAGGCGAGCCCACTCCCCCGGAGAAACATTGGCGGCAAATCAGACGCCCACCGCGTCTGGTATCCATGAGGTGGGGAGTTGTTGGGAGTGCTGCAGGACAGAATAAGTTCTGGAGATCAGCCCCCTTAAACCCTCAAATCTGCGGACCAAAGACTCGAAGGGGGTAAGCTGCCGGGTTGCCTCACGGGCGTAATCCGGAGAGCTAAGCCAGTGGCGCAGCTGGTAATACTGCAGGCGCGCGGTTTCCGAGAGGCGAAGGGTCTGTTTACACTGCTCAAAGGTGCGAAGGGCCGTGCCCTGAAAGAAATCTTGGATGACGCGGCGTCCCTCCATAGTCCAGGCGTCAAAGGCAGTGCTACTTCATTTTTGATTTATACTTAAAAAATATATTTGATGATGATAATGCAATCCTCCAAGAAAGTTCATGATGAGAAAGACTAGGGGCCTGATTATGATGTGGTTAGGAAAGCATTCCCACCGAATTGGTTTGGGAATGGTTTCCGACCGACTCGGATCGGGAGAGTGCGACCGACCGATTACAATGCATCCGGATGCTTCCAGATTGGGTCGGACTCCCGTTGGGTCTACGATTGGGTCGGACTCCCGTTGACTTCAATGGCAGCCTATGTTCTGACCGAATGCATAGGCTCCCATTGAAGAAAGGGGTGGCTGGGGAAAATCGGGCACCCTGTGACGGGCACCACCGGGTGCCTGCCGCACTATGCATGGCTGGTAAGGGGGGGCCCATGGGTACCCCCACGGACTCGATTGGGAAGGCTCTGGATGCAGGGGGGGGCCCGCTATGGGCCCCCAAAGTCTGATTTTGACTGCCGATTCGAGTCGGATGGCACGATTCGGAAAGGCTGTCTGAATCCAGCATAGTAATTGGTCATTCGGAAACACGGCCCGTCGAGAAGTACGATTCTGCTCCGTACAGCTCGATCATTCCAAATGCTGTCGGGTTCGGATTGGGATATTCCTAACACCTAACTTGCATCGTAATCTGTCGGTCGGTCGGAAACCTTTCCGATTCGGTCTGAAAGACACGTTCCCGATCCGATTCGGAGGGATCAAATGCCGTTAGGAGGCCTTCCTAACCACATCATAATCTGGCCCTAGGTGTAGCCAGGCCTACTGCAAGCTCTTCATAAGTGAAACGAGAAAGAAAGTTACTCTGCCCCAAATCTCTTAACTTTGATATCCCTTTGTTGCCCAATCTCATTCTCCACATCATTATGTGCTATTCATTACTGCCCAACTTCAACAACGTCATCAACGGGAGTAGACAAATGTTTAAAAAAGAGGTAATATTTAAGTTTCTTTCCTATAAGAGATGGGGGGAATTAGAAATAACATGGGCTTACTGCACGATCCTTAATGAAGCACTCCCATAGTATATCGTTTACATTTTTATGGTTGATGAGGTGGAATGCCACTAAGATCAGAGTTCTGACACCACCGTAATCTGCTATCAAGCAAAGATCATCCATTATTGTAGTTGTCACTCACTCTGTACTAGGCACCGGTTGAAAACATGCCTTGTGGTCGTCAAAGAAGTTTTGAGAGTCTATATATACCCATAATTGCATTATCACAGTTTGTTCAAGATGCTTGGACAGGTATGGAAAGTTAGTAGAGTGGCACTATACCTTGAGTTCGTGATTTAATAACTGCAGAGGTTGAAGGAAAGAAAACAAGAGAGGTAAAGACTACTTGCTTGAACATGTTGCGGAGCAAACATCAAGAAGAGACCCCAATTATTCTAGTCATTAATTAGTTTGTTTATGTTTGTGAAGGCCATAGTGCAAAATTATTAAACTGATTCTCATGCTCGCTGTTCTCTGGCAGTAGGGTCAGTGTCTAGAATAATGCCATTTCTGGTTAACTTTAAGATGTAGCTGTAAAAAATGTAACACATTTGTTGCACATAGTTTCTCAGACTCAGACGTAGTTCTTTAGTCATTTTACAAGGTTCTTTTCATGCAGACACCACTGTGGCTAAGCACTTATTTATTATCTAATAAGAGACCCATATTGCCTTCTCTCTTGTCCATCTCAGAGGAAGATTTTCTACATGAAATGATATTCATTGAATTGTCCATATTTCTACAAGATGTTTTCTATTTTGCTGATATTGGTGGTATTTAAGCAGTCAAACGTTTTACACAACGAAAATGGAGTCAATTCTTATCTTATTATAACATCCTGTAAGTATTCCTATTTTCATAAATTATTTAGAACTAATCACTTTAATAAAATAGAATGCTGTAAAACTGTATTACTTACAATTTTAATGCTTTATAATTCCCCTTTTACTAACAAATTGAGGTGAAGAGACAAGCCCTTGTAAGGTTTATGACTGTCTAAATTGATAACGTCTGACTATTCATATATTAATGTTGTAAACTCTTCTGTAGAAGAAATGTCTATGCCACGGCTACAACAAGGGTGGAACATACAAATATATTGCTTTAACAAATCATCCCCTATTGTTTGGAACTGGAAGTTCTTCTGGCCAGCACCACCTTCCCTGGATACAATAAGTTCTTCAAAACACCGCAGAACAGCTGGCGGATGTCATTATTTTGTTTAGCTGGTTCTATCTTAGTTGATGTATTAGAGACTACATTCAAAATGTTAGATCTGCCATCTCATATGAGGATACAAAAAAGTGATGGATGGGATGCTTGAATTAATCTCAGTCACTGGTAATCACTTGGGCTACATCCATGTCCATCGCAATCTTGCACACCACGCTACCCCAGTTTGTACCCAGCTATATGCAAATCAGTCTTGCCCCTGCTCCAATGGGACCAGTCCAGCCCAAAGTGCCAGACCAGGTCCTCTCTGAACCAGAACACAAGCAACCTAGGACCGGTTTTACCCTAGTTTGGGCTCACCAACCAGGTATAGCCTAGTCCCAGTGAACATAGTGTGCTTGGGTCCCACATCTGGGCATACCTGCCCCACTTACGGCGACACACTAAAGTATACAAAAAAGTGATGGATGGTGTGCTTGAATTAATCTCAGCCACTGGTAGTTACTCAGGACTGCATCCCAGTCCATCATTATTTTGCATACTATGCTTGGACCAGGCTGTATTCAAATTAGTCTTGACTCAGCTCTAATAGGAACAGTCCAGCCCAAACTCCAGGCCAGGTCTTCATATGAGAAAGCAAGATGTAAAGGAGCTTCTTGACTCACAGGAAAAGTCCTTACTGGAAAAGATGACAACAACTAGCAGGTTCTGACTGTGGTAAACAGTCGGCACTCCTAGCAAATTATCAAAAAATCCCAGATCAGTAATGCAGCACCAGACTCCCAATGAAAAATCATCTTGGACGCCGTTTTTCTTTAAATAGAGCATTATTTGGTAGGTACTATGGTAACAGAGATAGTCTCATTAAGTATCTTGTACATAAAATATGCAAACGTGAAATAAGAATCCAAGAAGTTCCTGATAAATATTCAAATCTGTTTTAAATTCAATTGTGCATGTAAACTATTTTTACGGTTTTGTATATCATTGATGACAACAATTACACTGCTTCGAGAAGGATGGGCATGTTGTAAAAGCATACTAATACATGAAATATCAAGAAAAAAATACAAACATATCTGGATGTTATGCAATTAATTCCTGGGTCTATAGTTAACTTTTACATTCGGAGAGGTAAAAAGACGCCTTTTGGAGAGAAACGACTTTTCTGCATCACCAATCTGTGCAATGATCACATGAAGCAAAACACCCAAGATAACACAGCAACATACAGGGGCAAGATGAACAGTTCAACATGGCGCATTCACTGCAAAGCCTCATACAGCCGACCTCAAGCTGCGGTCCTCATGAGCGGGCACAAGAAGGCAAGAAACAAAGCAGACTTTACATCAAACCATGATCGCCCTAATCAGTGACTTCAGTACTGAGTCTCAGGCAACCACGAGGCAGTGAGCGAAAACTTCACTTAGACACCAAACAAATTTGCACCGTAACTTATTTTGTGTTTTTATGCACGAAAGCAAAATGATGCAAATTAGCTGAGGAAATGTGTGTGTAGCTGAGGGTCGTCGGGGTTGGTGCAGATGGTATAGTGATGGATTTGGAAGCAATGTACGTAATCTTAACATTAAAGAAGTGCTGAACTACTAGTGTGTGTCACGTATGCATAACATATACTGCATGTAACACCTGTCTTCTATTTTAAATTCTTTTTAAAAAAAAAACATTTTATTGGTTTTTTTTTGGTACATAAAGGGCCGTGGCCCGCTGTTTACATACTGGTTATCCGATAAATCCAAGGTACCCACTTATAAATGAAACTGTAACCCCTGCAAACATGCAGACAAAACAATATAAAAATACACAGAGCATTTTAGACCCCGCCAGGTACATGAAAACAGAATGCAAGCGCCTACCAGTGACTGTATGATGGTATCTGGAATGTTCAGGGATTGGACCCATGCGTTGGGCCCTACTATATAGGGTCTGTTTGGGGTAAGGGTGGTAACTCTATTCCACGGTATGTTTCCCATCTGGACCATATTTTCCCGTGTTTCTGAGGACATCCCCGGGCCTGGAAAACCACTATTTCGGCGCCCATGCATCGGTCTAGGGCCTTCTTCCATCCCAGATTGTTGCGGGGGACGTTCTCTATTTTAAATTCTTGCTAATACATTTTATTTCTGATTACAGAACGCTGTAATTTTGGAGTCTGATTGCCAGCGATGTCTCCCCATCATGATGTGACTGAACAGCTCATGTCCAACTTCTCTCTCTTTCAGAGTAGGAAGTCAACCTGAACCGTGACTGGCTCTCCATGTATCACAGGAGTCAGTGACTAGGCAAAAGCATCAAGGCAGTCACGCCACATCATAAAGGGGGGACGTGGCCATGGGATTTCACAAGGTTATAGTGTTTTCCAAAGAGAAATAAAGCTATGCACGCTAATTCCATGTTGTTTTAGTCTAACATATAATGTAACCTGTTCTGGGCATTATGGGGTGTGGAGAGAAACGTTCTTACACGTTCCATCAATGTCAGAAATGGAACTCGAGGGGATCTAAATAGAAGACCCCAAACAGAAATCGTGCCTTCTGCTTAACAAACCTGTTGTGCAAAGCCCTCTTCCTCTAATTTCTAACACATTAATGTCGAGTGGCAACACAACTTTACTTTGTCTGGATAGGACCCTGGCTCGGTAAGAAAAATGCATACTTTTTTGGTTGATAGACTTATCTTTGTGTGGTAACTAATGGGCACTGAGTTTAAAGCAGCCTCGACTGCAGGGGATCTGCTAATCAGGAGCAGTTGTATTTAAACCTACTTCCTGGTAAGTTTCTGAGCCACAGAGACAGCATTTCATCTACAAAGAGCATCTTACTTACGTCGGGGGCTCCTTTTCATTTGGTTGTTTTGGCTGTGGTTGAAGAACGTTATTTACCAGCTCAGTGATCCCACTAAAGGGAAGCCACCTGTTCAAATAAGCAAATATTGTGACTGTACAACCAAACAAATGACACTGTAGGCTAAATACTTTCTTACCCGATAAAGCAATAGAAATACACAGGCAGAAAAGCTACAGCCAATGGGGATGTTAGCTGAAAGAACCAGTCAGCCAGTAAGGATGTCAGAGGAACACATCTTACACTTAACTACATAGTCCACAAGCAGGCAGCAAGAAACCACATCCAGCGAACATGTGGATGAAGTAAGAAGCTGCAGCCAGCTGTCTTACAAGCCAATCAGGAAGCAGATGACAACACTAAACGCAGCCTCTCGAGTATTAGTGTTGGCTAATACCGTCAAAGTTGCAGAAAGCAGTACACAGCAAAGAGTAGGAAAGTTAAGCCTACTGCACGGTGAAGATGGTTTACTTACTGTGGCAGTTGCGGTTTTTGTTCTTCTTTGACCCTAAAAAGATAAGTTTGCACAGCTGAGTGCAATGTACCGCAAAACATAGATGCTACGTGCATTTCTACATGAAACTGGGCAAAAGAAAAACATTGTGTTCTACATGAATACAACAGATGGTACTTTATCGTAGATAGTTTTAAACTGACAGTGTGTTGCGTTTCTCATTGTTTGCAGTTAAGTATTATTTTACTCATATTTTACTTCCATTCTTCAATCTTTCCTTTAAAATAGAGTTCTCCAAAGTCGGTCCCGAAGGGCCGGATCCATGCCAGATTTGAAAGATAATTACATTTATCTAAATGGGGATATGCTAAAAATCTGGCATGGATACGGCCCTACAGGACCGACTTTGGAGAACCCTGCTTTAGAATATACCATTGATGCCATTACAATCCCGTAACTAGAACATTCCTCAGTAAATATGTATTCACATTCATTTTACAAACTAACCTAGAACGTATGGTTTTGCAAAAGCATGTTTGGTTGGTTTCTGTTTGGACACGTTGCAGTGCTTTATGTCAACGTTTGGTGTCTGCCTGTTGGTGCTTTGGAGTAAAAGGCTATGGGACAGAAAAGTTGTTAAGCAATACTGGAAAAATAGGCTGGTAAAGTGTCATTGTGCCTTACCCGGGTTTGCACTATCTAACACCCATTTCAAGAGCTGAAGCAAGGTCTGTTGAAAGTATCACTTTGGATTCATTAGCGTCCTCACAAAAGAGTAACAAAACTACACAATAAACAAGATCTCAATTCTGGACTAGGCTGGCACAGACCTCAGATGTTTTTTGTTCAAGACAGGAAAACTTTATTCGTTTTATACACTTACGGGTTTCATGAGTAAAACTTTCAGGACAAACATTCAAGACCTTCCCGTTCAGTTTTGTAGTGCAAGGAAGCCTGGTGCAGATGTGTCTTAAATTTGCACTCTCCTGCATCCTTACGGGGAGCATAAGGTGGCGCACTACTGGAGGGTCCACTGGCATGCGCCTTCACTGTGACACATTCTGTCCTGGTCCAAAGGCACAGCCCTGAATCATATGGTATGAGGGGGTGCAAAATGCAGGTGGAAGAGTGCACTGGGCTCTTGAAGCCTGTCTCTTCATTGTACCCCACTTTTCAGGATATACCCACAGTACCGTATATATGATACTCTACTTGCCCGTACAAGAAGCCTGACGTTGCAGGCCTTGCGTGGGCAGCGAGGTACCTACATTAGGTATCTGAGGCCAAAGCTGGTGTTTGTTTGGGGGAGGGGGTGTTGGGGAGGCAGGGGGATGCATTCAGAATTTGAGTAGAGGGCTGCATTCAGCATTGGAAGCGATGGATGGAAAATGATAATTAACATATGGATAGAAACTAAGTTAGACCTATTTACTTTAGCAAGATTTTTGTTTTTATTTAAAATATTGCACTCGTAGGTTTTTGTCAACTTTCTATAATATCAGCATGGACAAAGGTTAAGTGATGTCCCTTAATAAGTTGTAATCGGGTCAAAGATCATTTCCTGTGATTTCACTGGAGGTCAAGGGGAGCGTGGTTCCACTTTTCCAAACTATTGCATTTTTGTTGAATTGACATCTATGCTCTTTCTGTTCATATGTACATATAGTGGCATTTTACATACCGTTTTTCACTCAGAATACCTCTCTACTCTAAATTTCGTACTCGCAATAACCAGGCAACTTCCTAAACAAACATAATCGTCCACCGATGTGAATAACAGCAATATTCAGAGCGTAGCACAAAATATGCACTCCGGAAAAAGAAATCAAACATCAGACCCTTGTATGAATTCAAATAAAAACCGATAAGGTTTCCCTAATTACTTTCACATTGGTTGCAGTATTCAGATGAGTTACAATAAAGTGTCATGCTGCATTTCATGGTTGCCACTGCAGTAGAAAAATCGGCTGCAGAACACAATTTAGTTTTGGTTTTTTGAGGTTTATATAGCGCAAACTCGACCCGAAGGTTTTATATAACGCTTTACATGAGCACCAGTTACATAACACAAGGACACATTCATTTTTGGTAGGCATGGGGAGATTAAGCAATTTGGTCAGAATCACAGGATGTTGAGCCCACGCCAAGACTGGAGCCTGGTTCCTCCAACTACAAAGTCAGCATCTCTGGCTGTTACGCCACAACCTCCCCTCTCATCCAGTTTAATGATACATCAGTTAAAAAACACACATATTTGTCAAATCAAGTTTCGCATGGAGCCAACATGATTAGTTTTCACCACCACGCCAAACTCGATTTGATAAAAAGAGATCCCAGACTCTCTTGTGTGTCATTTGGGACTTCACAACATATTCATGTATAAATTCGGCATTGGCTGTTTCTGAATTACAAACACAGTCCGTGTCAGCTAGCTCCCATTAGACTGTGGAACGGATTAGGATGTTGGTCGGTGAGCCTCCCATCGCTAGTCGGAGGCTTAGCGACGACATCCTTGGTTTAAACTCCAACCGCCTTTTTTACAAAGAAGGCGGTCGGAGTTTAAACTGGCCGGTCAATCCGACTAGCTTCCAACAGGCTCAAGGAG
Organism: Calotriton arnoldi; assembly: GCA_963921515.1. Classification (NCBI taxonomy): domain Eukaryota; kingdom Metazoa; phylum Chordata; class Amphibia; order Caudata; family Salamandridae; genus Calotriton; species Calotriton arnoldi. The sequence goes on along the minus strand of CAWUFW010000468.1, from coordinate 2,407,192 downwards.
CCCGTCGGCCAGTTTGGAAAACAATCATAATCCCTAACGGAGGGCGTTTCCGCCTTCGGGATTATGATGTCGGTTTCCAACAGGCTTTCTATATCGGGCTTTCCAACATGGAAAGCCTGTCAGAAAGTGACTTTGGAGGCCCCTAGCAGGGCCCCTATCTCTCAGCGGCCTACGGTTGAGGACCGGGGGGCACCTATGGTGCCCCACTGTAAATCCCTGCACTGTCATGGTGCCTGCCACACAGTGCAGGGATTTACAGTAACTCCCATTTCTCTATGGGAGCTTGTGCTGCGGCCGGACAAACTCCCATAGGGAAATGGAAGTTTGCGACCACACCATGTAATTGCGGTTTCGGACCTCCGGCCTGATGTCGGTCTGTTTCGAAACCGCAGAGATGTCGGTCGGATGCAACTCCGACTGACATCCTATTCGGCCCCAAAGTATGCTTTAGGAAACTGTAGGAGTGCAGCAACATAGGCGGTTTTCAATAATGGAATGAAATCTATGGTGAGGTGACAAATGAGTCTGAGCTCATTTATGACATGTTACGTGCGAAATGTTACACGTGACTTGAAGACTCCAATGGAATGCCAGTAAAATAGAGATTCTTCTATTTAAATCTAGCAATCATTATCAAACAGATTTATTTTTGCGTTTACTCCTCTTGTTTTGTGAATGGTCTCACGTGTGCCTGGGTTAAAAAAAAAAGTTCAATGGAATGATTTTTAATTATGATGACTTAAAACACTCTTGCCCCAGAAAGTTAAAAACGTGCTTGTAAATTCTGTGTGTTTTTGGCACAGGAGATGCACTCCTCCGAGTGACCTGTGGCGAGGCATCAAGGCTGAGTATGCCTATTAGACTACGTCATGTGAAACCAGTCAAGGATTTAACTTGTCCTAGGAGTTAGCAAGAATGACCTTGAGAAGGACCAGATTTGCAGTTTGGGGTGGTCCTCTAAATTAAGAACCCCTTGACATAATGCCAACAAGTAGAAAATGTAGGCAAAATACTTCTTTCGGAATTCAAGAAGAATGGAATAGGATCTGATATGGAGTGGGAGGTCGTTCCATGTTTTAGGAGGGATGCCCGTCCCCCTGATCTGGCTCTGTGTTTGCATCGGAGGAGTGGAAGTAGAAGTCCTGCAGAGCGGAGGTGTCTGGGTGGTTGATGGAAGGAGATGCGGCTGTTCAGGTAGGTAGGGCCTAAGTTGTGAAATGCCTTGACTGTACAGGATCACTACACTTGCTTAACAAGTTTGACTCCTTATCTTGTTGCTACAAACTGGTGAAAGACAAATTTGATGCCCATCTCATTGTTGATTAACAAAGCAAACTGGCAATTTAGATGGGATACAACAGAGGTCATACACCTATGGATTGTAACTACTGGGCAATTCAAAAGATACACTCTCTTCAAACATGTCAAAATGAAAACCACTTATTAGGCTGTACATGTGAAGGTCTGCAAATAAATACAGCAAAAAGTGATTTATTTGCACCACTCATTTGCTTGCTTAGCAGGCCAGCGTAGCGCAAAACAGTTTCCATGCTTCTGAAAGTCAGCAGTTTTAATTGTTTAACAAATGATGACAAAGTGAAATTGTGTGTGTGATTTGTCACATGATAGATTTATGGACTGTCAGGACTTGGTGAGGGCTTGATGAACAAAATGGATATATAAAAGTATGTAAAATTACAGAATCCTAGGAGTGTGTACTTTCTTTTTCTCATCAATGTATAGCTAAAAAAAATCTGGAGTCAGGAAATGGCCTGATTGCAGGCATTCAAAAATAGACCTGGTAGGAATATCTAAATTGGAGGATGTATTTAATGTTAATCATATTTCAAAGAGTCAAGTTACAGCGTTAGGAATTCGGCAACTTTCTCCAATTAAGACATGTTACGGGAAGATACTTGATGGAGAGCTTACAATATCCGGGCATATCCCACTGAAGCCCCTAAAAACAAAAATGAAACCCAGCAAGTGTTCATACTATACAATGTCTGGATACTTTCTAACTGCCAAGACTCAATATCTTGGCAAACAATGACAAAGACCCAACAGCCCTGGGCGAAGAAGAGCAAGTCACTGACGTATCCGAGAGAGGTAGAAACAGAAGCTAGTTTCTGGTTTATCCATATAAAATTTCTATCTGATATTCATTATGAGCGCGGTGGATTATGTAAAATACTCGGAGCAGAACCTGATTGCAAAAGATATAGAATGCCACTCATCCAGGGCTTTTAGAAAACATTGCCCACATAGTCTTGGGAAAGATGAATAGCAGATAGACTGGGACCAATTTTTCCATCCTTGAAATCACCAAGGATGGAGAAATCAGCAGACATGACCAGTCATTGCTATCCCATGGAATTGTGGTGGCAAGAAGAGATACTGCAGCAAAATGAAGGAGCCATCTCCATCGGATGGGGCAATCTGTATTTGAGGAATGTACCACTTTATGATTACCCAAATATATGTATACAAACGTACTGGGTGCTTAGTATACTGTCAAAAGGTATCAGGCCCACAGTTCGTGCAGTTGGTTTGTAGTTATAAGCCATTGAACACATATTCTACTTTGAAAGGAGTGGATGAAATAGTGCACACTTGTAGTGTAATGTATGATTGAATTCCATTTTGGTATATTGTTATTCTGAATAGAAACATAATAAATATAAAATAGTCTTGGGTCAGTATTTAGAACAGTATGACTGAAATTGTTGTATGGTGTAAAGGTATTTCTGGCTTGTATCTTTGCTCCCTTTCAGGCACTACACATGATTCATATTGGGTGGACTCATAAATTGAGACTCTCTACTATGTAGATTTATATTTTAAAAAGTTATAGTTACTTCGATAAGACTAGCAATTTAATATATTTCTGTCTGGGCTCAACACTTGTTTTGCTTATAAACGACAACTACATGAACACAACAAACATTTATTTTTAAAATAAAACAAATTGCAGCTAAAAATATCAGATAAAATTAGAAATGAAAATCTAATCTTTGCATTTATAACACCTAACAAAACACTATTTGTTTGTTTTAATTTGAACTATTAACCCTTCAGCAATTTTGAAATCTTTATATGTCAGTCAGTCAAACATTAATCGATCATATGACCATAAAAGCGCAATGTACAATTTAGCTCATATGCTTTTGATTGGAAGAGATTAAATTAAGCATAAAATACATAGCAAGTTCATGGAAATACAATATATAATTCATTCCATCCAAAAAGTTAGAAAGAAAATAAAATAATAAAAATATATCCTAAGCAACAAGCCCAAAGGTAAAAGCTTTGTTCATTATTCACATACTGAACAGCACTCTAGCAAGTGCACCCCAAGCCACACGAACCTCCATGGCACAAGAACTTCTGGCGGGGACCACTATGTTGCCAAGAGGCTTTTGGAATACAAGCCACTCAAACCTGAACATGTTCATCATAAAATACTATACAGCTGATACTTTAGATCAGTTCACGTCCCCAAATGTTTACATAGGGGAGTGAGCCACTTTGCTCTGGGGCGAGAGTAAGCAGGGCAGGCAAATAAAACATACGCTGGTGTTGCTGGTAATGCAGTACAAAGAGGGCAGAACCCTGATATTACTGAGGAATTGCACCATGAACTAGTGTGTACATTAAGGGGAAGCATACCGAACCTGAACTGCATATACAGTTTTCTATCCAATGACGACTGAATAATGTCTAAGTAGGGTTCTAGGAAGGGAACAAATTTAAAATCTGTGAAATCTGAACTTAGCCGGCCTTCATTAGACTTAGAAGCAGCTAGCTGGGCGACCCAGCCCCAATACGGTGATTTTATTTGATCTTTAGTAGGGAATGAGGCTGGGTCCCTATTTTCCCAATGATCCTCTAGCCCTGTATCGGCTAACAGGTGCTTTATATTCTTTAGCAATCCAAGCTTGTTCTGCTTATCTAAGGAGATAACTTCATCTAGGGCCTTGGCATATCTTTATATGTATTTACAAGCATATTTCAAAAACAGAAATGAACTGTATTGCTAGTTATTAATAAATTCAAATGATGTCTGGACACACTTATATTACATCTTGGTTGCTTTACTAATCAAATGGTAGAAGGGTGATCTTAATCAATCATAAAAAAGGTTTCTCAACTGGATTAAAATCTGTGTAGCATCTGTTTCTAAGAATCATGGCTCATTCTGCTCAAAGAGAGGTTAAACCACATTGTTTAATATGGTCTTATGTCTCTTTTAAAAACTATGAAAAGGTAATGGGGAAAAAAGGAAATCCAATTTTCCTGTGTCTTGGTGAAGTAAGTTTAAAGCAAACTTCATCCGAGGGCCATGAACTAAGTATTCGGTTTGACAGAGGATCCACAACTCACATGAAAAAAGCAGGATCTCAGTCTGCTCAGCAATGAGTTATGCTGAGAAGTTCATTTGAAACTGAGAAATTTGCTTTGCTAGTTTCACTGGTTCTCACAGCCATTCAACATGGAATAAAAGCATCACATCACAAATGCTTGTTTTACACAATTAACATAGGTAAACAATGTGAGCCAATAACAACTCAGAGACCGAACTACCAAAAAGAAAGAATCCTTCCCTACATTTGGGTCACCTTTTCAAATTACATTTTTGTAATGTGGATCATTTGATGAAATTACATTGCAATTCAAAAGAGCACCAACCCACTCCCAAACAGGCCACTGAGTTAGAACAGTGTCTGTAATGAAACCCTCTGAAGTAGGAACAGATACCACCATGTATTTAGACATCTAATTTAATTCAGATTGCACATATGGAGGATAAATGTTGAGAGACTCAGGTTTGTTTGATCTGTCCAACTTGTGCATTGAAATATTCTATGCATCACTCAATGGCTGTTCTTCATCCTTGCTCTAGGACTTTCCCCACATCCCCAAAGCAAAAAAAGCACCTCTGTGCTCAAATCAATCCTGCTAACCTTGCAGAATTTCGATTAACAGTAGTCTCATCTCACCTTTTTCAGTAACATACCTCCCCTCTGACCTTTGCCAATCAAGGAGTGATCCAGAATACCTGTTTCCGGTCTTCCCATGTCAGTTGGGTCTTCCCTGGCACGGTCACTCATCTTTCCAAAAAGGTATTTTTTCACCTCATTTAGCTTTCCAATTTCAGGTAAGTTCGGAAACCATCACAAGGAGGTTTGTCCCTCATCCCCCCCAAACAGCATTTTAAACATTGTACTAAATTGAGGGGTTCTGCTTCCATAATGAGATCCAGTAGTATGGGGAGTCGCAGGGCTGTAAAGAACCGAAGATCATTACCGTTAACCTGGGCTAGTATGCAATGGCTCGAGCTCTGGGGCTATTGTAATGAGTGATTAAAGTGCAGAAGTATCAAGAGGACTTGAGCAAGCCAGGATATTAATATAGTCACCCCACATTGAAAGCAACTTTCTTTGTGCCTAAGCTTTTTAACAGACAACCTTATTCTAGTAGCCATCTCTGCAAACCTAGCCGCTCTCTAGTGAAATGTGTTAAGCATGTTTTCCATCTAATCTCAGTGCCTCAAATGTGAGGTTTGTCAGAGGCATGAATCTTACTGGAGCTTCACTCGCATATGGGTTTGCTTGTGCCCTTGGATCCATGGGGTAGTCACTCCTTTTCTCGATTTTTGGGTCCCTTCAAAGGTAGGTTAGAGTTTTGAATTTGCCAACAAATCTGGGTGATAACACCATCAACCTGCATCGGAGATGTCCTAGTTGAGGCCATGTTTCTTATGCGGGTTCCAAAACACTGTTGGGATGTTGTGCCTAACCTCAATATGAAACAGATCTGAATTCACATGATGGTATGTCTTTCCTCTTAGAGTAGGCACCAAGACCAGTATTCAAGGTATCCTGCCATCAGGACTGTTCCCCTGCTCACAATCACCTTAACAGATAAGTAACAAGTATTATACTTTTAGTTGGACTGTTCCCCTGCTCACAATCACCTTAACAGATAAGTAACAAGTATTATACTTTTAGTTCAAGAGTCCGTAACTAGCATGGAGAAAGTTATTTCTACAGAATACTGCCTTTAAAAAGTCAAAATGTAAATCATAATGCACCATTAAACAGTTACATATCACCTTTACAGTCTTTTTAGGGTCCATCTTTAAAATGTAAAAAATATTTAATTTTTTTTTATTGTCTTTGAACTTTTTCAACCAATTATAATTAAAGTTTCAACTAATTGCTTACTTCGGTATATTAGTACTTTAATGGATTGCAAATGTTCCATAGATTATGATAGAGAATTCTATCCCATTAATTGGGATGTTCCTGCGTAATGATTCAGTCTTTGAGATATGGATGTGAGAGATGTATATGTGCAGTTGGAATGCTTGTAATGCATCATAATTTATTTATCCAAGTCGTATGTATTAAATGTGTTGCTTTACAGACACTGCATGATCGCTAGGTCCCGTCTAGGGGCCTTGTGGCTAACCTGCCAACTCTAGCGGTAAGGGCCCTCGGCTTGAACCCCTTTGCCTAAAATATAAACATTGAAATTAAATTGTAAAAATATGTAATGCAACTGTATTATTTAAAGATATAAATCCCCACTCTATGTATATTATCTTATATTGTTTCCCAAAAGCATCATAAAGTACAATGTCCCATTGCTCCACACCCTGGTTTGCTCTGCATGATTAGGCATACATGCAGTGCTTATGAGGTCAACTGCTTTGGAACACTGTACAGACATCAGGGGTTGGAGGTAAGCAAGGAACTCTAAAGTGCATGAAGGCAAAATATTGATCGGCATCGCCTATTTGTTATCCTAGAGTTGCTATGCCTATTTAGAATGTAGATCCATGTCCTACTAAGTGGCTTCATTGCCATTCACCTGCCACATTAGAGTGCTCAGTAAATCAGGACAACCAATAGTGATACTTAAGTTACCACGGGATAACATCTCCTGATCTGTGGGTTGAAAACATTGGGATAACGTGAAATAACACTACATCTGCATATTTCTGTGTACTTCCCCCTTGCAGTTACCACTGCTACCACTAGCATTTTGCTGGTATCAATGGCAGTTTTGGGGGTATGTGATGCAATTATACCACATGACTGATGCAGTAAAAACACATTGTACATAGCACTAGTTATGCTAAGTACTGCGGACCCGATTCACAAAGCTATTTCCAACAGGTGTTTGCTTAGCTTAGATGAGCAAATACTCTATTTGATGAGTGTAAAAATACTTTTGAAATTTACAGAAGTTTTACTATTCACAAAGGTAAACTTACATGTGAGTAAATCTACATATGTAAGTTTGCTCTTACACTTTTGAGTAAATATACTACTTTTGACTGTTCACCATTTATGAGCGTAAAGTTACTAAACAGTGTAGACTTACATGTCCCCACCCCCTAATACAGTGGATGGATCCAAATTTATGAATGTTAAGTGAATACAGTCAAAAAGAAGCAGTAGTAAGTTCAGCACCACACATGGCCAACCACTGATACTTCAACACCCTCCCATAGAAAACAATGAAAGTTGGGTCTTAAAAATAGAAACCCATAGGAAATAATGTTGAATTAAACTAATTTATATTGATGTTAAAATATAAATATAGGAGGATGCACTTTAAATATGGATAAATTACCACATCCTAAGTTGTCAGATTAGTGACAAGAGTGTTTTTTCCATGTTTATGCCTGATTGTCATGTGATACAAACAATTATGCACTGTTCACTTTAAATTTTGCACATCAACGATCTTGCCACTGTCATGTGATCAAGGCTCGGACGAGCCGAAACGCGTTATGGCGACAAGGGAAGAATAAAGTAACTAAGAAGCACCAACCTGGGTCTGTGTCCGTTCCTGGATGAATCCGATGTGTGGCGGATAGATAAATATATATATATATATATATATATATATATATATATATATATATATATATATATATATGAAAAACCAAATGCCCTTAAGCAGCGGGAGAGCACTCGACGGCGTTCTTCTCATTAAAAGCCTCGCTGCAGCTCGCCTCCCTGCTTCCTGTGATAATTGGATAAAGCCGACGCGTTTCGAGGCATTGCGCCTCTTTTTCTCAGGCTGACAGGAATACACCGTAGGCTCACCATTAACTCTCTTTTATTGGCAAATTAACATCATCGCACTTCGTGGGCGTGGCAACACTAGCCTGATGGCATGCTGGAACTTATAGTCCCTAATGGGGAGTATAAAAAAAAGTGTGTTTTGCCAGGTCAAAATGACAGATTAAAACTGCACTCACAGGCTGCAATGGCAAGCCTGAGACATGTTTAAGAGGCTACCTAAATGGGTGGCACAATCAGTGCTGCAGGCCCACTAGTAGCATTTAATTTATAGGCACTGGGTACATGCAGTACCACTTTAAGGGACTTACAAGTAAATTAAATGTGCCAATTGGGTGTACGCTAATGTTACCATGTTTCAGGAAGTGAGCACATGCACCTTAGCAATGATTAGCAGTGGTAAAGTGCACAGAGTCCTAAAGCCAACAAAAATGATATCAGGCAAAATGGAGGAGTAAGCCAAAAGGTTTGGGTGAAGACCACACTAAGGCTGACAGGTCTAACAGACTGAAAGTGCTAATAATTAATTCACACATTTATTCATTTGCTTTGAAGTGTTGTTCAACAACAATATGTAGTATGTAGTTAGAATAGCATGAGCTTACCTCTCCTTCTGTAAGAGTAATGTACATGCACTAACTACATCCTCACATAAGTGCTGCTATACTATGACGCTGAATTTTGTATTCACCTCATTTTATTTAGCTGAGGTTTGCAGGTTAACCCCCCCCCCCCCCACATACATCTTTTGCCCCCATTTTGACTACTATGTACTGGTGCAATGGCTTTGAAATGCCCTGAGCCCTGCTAAACAGGACACAGTGCATGTGCTCTGACACTTAAAATGGTGCATGTTTAAGTGGCTTGTCCCCAGTTGGAATAGCCTAACTTAATTTTAAGTCCCTAGTACCCAGGGCATGTAAGTTAGAGCATCCCCAGGGACTGTAGCACTTGTTGTGCCACCCTGAGTGGCACAAGGTAAAACATGGCTCCGAGTCTGCCACAGCAGACTGGAAGGGCAGTTTAAAACTGCTTGCTCGACTTGCTCATTTAAAGTATGGCAAAGCCCAAACATCCCTTTTAAATAAATGTAAGTCACCCCAAAGGCAGGCCTAATGAGCCCTAAGGCAGGGCGCTGTATTTTAAAAAGGGGAACATGTACTTTTACATGTTCCAGCAGTAAAAACTGTAAATTGTCATTTTTACTGTGTAAAGACTATCAGCCCCACTGGCAGGTACGGAGTTACAGGCTAGTACCCCAGACCTGCTAACCACCGAATGGGACTACTAAGGTTGGTATTGTTTGGTATCAAATGAATTGGTGCAGTGAATCTGATTTAAGGGTTACGTTGAGTTTAACGTCACTTGTGGGCAAAGTGCAACTTTAGAAGTTGCCACTTTAGTTGCCCAAGGTTTCCAGTGCCTTTTTACTGATATACACGGGACTTGCCCTGCAGATAGCTTTATGCCCTCCTGAGATGTTGTAACCCTTCCCAAGAAAGGACAAAATTGGGGCTTGCATGGGAGACAAGTGTTATCTCCCTCCTGCAGGAAGCCACACAGGTGTTAGCCCAAAAGGTGAGCTTTAAAAGAAGAAGCCGCCTTAGAAGGGAAAATGGGTGACGCTTATGAGAGGGGCACTCTATTGTTTAGGAAGACAGGCTGGCGCTGGGAACAGGAGTGGAGAAGCCAGTTGTCAAACCATTTTTTCCAGGGGCGTCGAGCCCCTTGGTAGCCACACCTCTGGGGATGGGCTTGGGAGCTCGGAATGTCGAGAGAGTGGGGTCTTGACATGTTGGGAATGGGCAGAATGGTACATCCTGGGATAGCTATTTGCCACCCTTCCCAGGAAGTGGTAATCAGGAGGGAGGGAATCTGGTAGCCCAATGGCTACCAACCACATCATACCCTGAGGGTATTTTCTGAAGATAAATAGGGCACCACTGGCACCCAGAACTCAGATCTTGACCGACTTGGAAGAAGGACAGAAGAAGGACTGCACTACTGCACTTAGGGAGCAGCAAAGAGAGGCTGGATGGTCGGAGACTGCACCTGTTGGCTAGCGAAGAGAGGGACTGTGCCTGCCATGTCCTGCTCAAGGAGAAGTTATCTCCAGAGCCCAGTTAAGCCAAGAGACTTTAAAGGCCAGCCAGCTGGCCTCCTGTTCACAGCACAGCTGAAGAAGCCTGTTGGGGCAAGCTGGCAGCAAAAAGTCTTCAAGTCGCTACCACTGCCACTGTGCAGCACCCAAGGACAAGGATCCAATGCACAGAGTTGCACCAGAGTTCAATGAATCCGGGAGTGCAGTCAGAAAGTTACTGCGACCCTCATAAGGCAAGTTATCAACCCAGGAAGGATTCACCTGTGACCGTGACAACAGGCGACTGGTAGTCTGGTGACCGGACTTCAGCCACATCCTTCTGATAGAGGACTTTAAGGGATATCCGCCCTGCAACCAGGATCCCCCATCATCTCTGTGGATGGAGGAATCCCTGCAGGAAGACCCCCGTTGACAGTTTGGCATTCACAGCATCCTTGGAGCATCTTCAGCAACCTTTAACCCTTGCATCAGGACCACTCCATAGGAATTCATTGCAACAACGATAAATTCCTGGAACTGCTGGAGGACTGCTTCTTCGGTAGAGGTAACTGTTTTTGAGGATCTTATTGGTCCCCCGACTATCTCTCTGCTGGAGTTGGTCGCCCCAAGTACTTCTAACCAACCGCATTGACACTTACCTAAATTTTCTTTTAAAACATTTCTCTGTTTAATTCATTGACTTTGCCAAGGCTTGTTTGCAGTTGAGTGAAATTGCTTGATTTATTATTGCTTCTAAAATCTATATCTCCAGGACCCTTAGGTTGATATTTTTCATTCTAATGTCTAAATTCTTATGCAAATACAGGTTATTTTTATAAATTGGTGTTGGAGTTCTTGAGTGTCATGTCGATTTCTTCTTCCATTGTTTTGGTGCTGTTTAAATGCATAACACTTGTCTCTTTGTGTAAGCCTTGCTGTTCAATGTCACCGAGGGTTGAGCTGAGGGTTTGGCAGAAGAAACCTAAGGGTCCTAAATGGGTACACCCCATTTCCTCACATATAGTAATTTTCTAAGGAAGCCAATAAGAAGTATCTCCCTATAATTGCAGCCCCCATATAATCTCAAACGTGTAAAATGTGATTTTGTTCGACTGGTATGCAAAAATGGCAGCCTGTTACTTATACAGAGCACTATAGCTAATAGAACACACCTGCAGTACACCACAGCTGCAGTCATGAAAGGACCCTCCTTCTTTCATTACATCCACATTCAACTTTCTCTTCCTGCAATTATTTACGTCCTCCACCATGCATGGTGCCACATCTACATAGTAGTTTCAGGCTTCAACAGAAGACAAAAGCTAAAGTGATCTGTATTTTATTATCTAATATAAATGATCAACATCCAAATTATTTTTTCACAGTAACTAAAAGCAAAGCTTCAGACGGTCTTGCCACTACTTACGCTGGAATACGCCGTTTCAACTTCATTCAGGTATACCGGTTTCATACCGCAATTGTATTGTTTCTAAACTGCATAAATGGAAAATATTACTATTATTCAATTTGTTGTTCTCAGCTTACCATTCTCAGAAGGATGGAAGGCTGAGTCGGCCTTTCAGCTTACTAAGTCATTCTAACCGCCAATTGTCTCCATTATCCATTGACAATGTTAACTCACATGTCACCTACTTCTCATTGAAGCAGCCTTATAGTGTCACTGCATTTGGTGTTACCATCAATAATTCAGTGGTATTAAATTGGCAAAAACTGTTCTAAAAACAATAGTTTGTGGGAAGAGCACAAAGAGTTTTGGGGGAGAGGATGTGGCATAACGGCCATAGATGCAAACTTGAAGCGGGGGAACCCAGTTCGAGTCTCAGCGTCGGCTCAATATCCTGTGATTCTGGGCAAATCACTTAATTTCCTAGTGCCTACCCAAAATGAATGTGTCCTTGTGTAATGTAACTGGTGCTCATGTAAAGCGGTTGGGTCAAGTTTGTGCTATATAAAACTGCAACAAAAAACAAAACAAAAATGATTATTTTCTCTTGATAGCTGCGAGTAATTTTGGAAAATCCATTTCCTTGACACCCAATCGTATTCTTTACACAGTGCTCAAAGATGTTCATGTTTCGTTACTCAACTTCTTTCCTTCATCCAGAGTGCATGGAATCATAAAGGTGATTTGTTCAGTCATTTTAGAGTACTGAGCAAAAGAGATGTTTTAGGACTTCTTATACGTACAGATGAAGACATCTAAAGTTAATCCGCCTTTTAAGGCTCAGTAAGGGGCTAGACTGTAGGACCCGCTGGACATTTTGCTGTTCATAACTGAAGTAACCAGTAAACGATATCTGGTGAAGCTTACACTTGTAGGAATTCTAGAGAGGAACAACCAGCAGGGAAAAGTTAGTGAAAAAAGCTGTGTTCATTATGGAGAAAACTATTGTTAATATTATTTCCATTGTTCCTGTGTACACGTCTGTCCTCACTGCCACAGCTTAGATATCAATATCACAAGAGTTTATGGGCCTGATTACGACTACAGTGGTCCAATGGACCGCATTAGAGATGGTGGAGGTGCGGGCACCACTGATCCAACTGCCCTATGGCGAGTTAGGCGGTTGGACCGCCATGGGACCGCTGCTACCGCCGGGGATCCATGATCCCTGGCAGTCTTGCAACGGTCTGAGGCCTGCAATATGCTTGTGGTACCGCGGCGGCACCGCCAAGCATAGTGCAAGTTTCCTCACCACCACAGTTTTCATGTAGGTGACCCGCTATGAAAACTGTGGCAGTGAGGAAACCAAGGTGGCCCTACAGGGGGCCCTACAGGGGCCCCTAGAGCCTCAGGGCCATGGGGATGCATGCAGGGGGGCACATTGTGTGCCCCCCATGTCTGCATGCATGCCCAGGTCCTGCACAGCATGGACTTAACAGTCAATGTAGTAGAGGAACTTACTTTGGCGTTCCCATTGCCAAGCCTTTCTAAGGCTCACCGCCTGGGACTGCCAAAACACCGCCCGCCAAACCAGGAGAAAACTCCTAATCTGGCAGGCAGTGTCACAACAGCTTTGGCAGTATGGCAGCAGGGCGCTGACCACAGTCGCAATCAGGCCCTAAGTATTTACTTTTCTAACGTTGATAACTTCAAAAAAACACAAAGCATTCAATTAAGTACAGTTCATGTATGGGTGTATTATGTAATAGGAGGACCAGCCAGGCCTGCCTCGATGAATGCATAATTTCATGACTTTTGAGAATGCTCACTCACTTCTATATCGCACTCGCCAATAAAAATAAGCTAATCTGGCTTGAATCGCAACACCAAAAAACGAAATAGACATATGTATAAGGCAGCTCAAAGGTTAGTGTTATTCCATACTTGTCATTAGAAGGGGTCTGATCACTGAAAGAGTTTGCAACATGTAATGGAAGGATTGATATGATTCCTCAACATCTTCATACTTTGAAGCCCAAGCCTCTGCTTCTACATTCCCAGGACCCCGAGTCGATGGAGAGGTTTTCAATTGTGTGTTGGTTAAGTGAATTTGACATACTGAAAACACTTTATTGCTTCACATGAGTAAAGGTTTCAATCAAGGTCCCCAGAGGGAAAAGGCCATTCACTTAATGCTACTCTTGTTTACGATTAAATTCAGTAGAGATCCATTGGCACAGAGCTACTGCCAACCGCTTACAAACTGCATCGGTGATATAAATTATAGCAGCAGAGGCACGATACCTTCTCAGGACCTAATATGGTGAGACCTTTTTATAGATCTCTTCATTGTTCTGCATCAAGCTTATTATTGTGATCATGTTGTCCATGCCAGCCAAGCATCAAGTCATCAAGCACTACAAAAAAAGTGCTGGATTAGCAACTGTTTTATACTGAGAGCAATTGTTGGCCTTCTAAGATTTACAAAACCCTGATGTCTCAATGAAGTGTCAGAATTACATACATATTTGAGAAATAGGTGAAAAGGTCAGTACATACGAACTTGCTCATGCCGCACATAAGGTACTGCAAACTAGGACAGAACTCTCTCCAGAGTGGCTGGAAGCACTAACCTGTCTGCATTTTACTTGAGAATTGTGAGACAGGCAAAGCGTGTGGCCATATTCCCAGAACACACCAAAAAGCATAGAAGCAACTAATTGTGCATGCAGCTATACACTCCTGAGGAATTGCCACACTGGCCTTTCCTCTATGTGTTGAGGAATTATCACATTTGCTATTTCTCATTTAAAATACAACTAGCAGTGGCATTTACAAATCTAGCTGTTAAACCTATAGAGGTGGCTCTAGTTTAAAATATTAGACTCTCTGCCAATTGCACTGATAACACGTGGTGGTCCAAAATCATGTATTTCACGTGGAAATTTATAAATTCTTTCTCCAGTCTTTATTTTGATAGCAACACAGTTTGGTATGTGTCACAAAGTATATTCAAATATAAATCTCCAGAAGAAGTACCATGTATCAGTAATTTTACAGCCTGAATTTACTCCTTCAGCAGGTCTCCACCGACCTGTGCCCTGCTTTCAGAAAAGTGTAGAACAAGGACACACCCCAAGTCATCCCACTCTGTTTTCACACAGATTCTTCCACATCCTCCACTCCAACTATTCAGTACTTTCTAGATCCACCGTGAGACCACAGTCAGTCAAAGGCATAAAGTGCAGTCAATAAAGGTATGGTGATGGCCCTCAAAGAGAGCCGTCTGAGGAAAACTATATTACAGGTATGTGTAATTATTAATCTGCTCAATCATGTTACTAATGCAGCATCCCGTAGAGTGCATCCCACAGCATTAAATTAGATGGCCAGGAAATGCCTGCCTCTAGCAGAAAAGGAGAGGTTCTGTTCAGATCTTACATCAGAAACCACACAGTGAAAGTCATTAAAAGCCAAAGGAGAGCCCAAGTGGAAGCTTTTCAGATCTTCTCAAAATGAAGATTTCTAATGAAATCAGATGGAGCTGGTTTCAAAAGAGTAAAACTGGTCTTCCACTACTTGGGGTCAGATTCTGTAACAAACTCACAGCATAGAGACAGGATGTGTTATTAGCATGTGTAGATACATTAAACATACAACCAGAAATATAAAGGCTGACAATGTAAGGGTCTCTAAAGTGTCTCTCAAGACTAAGTGGAATTAACGGTCGAAAAACAAATGGTATGGTGCATGAACAGACTTACTCATACCCAAAAATGAAAGATACACTTCACTCAACAGTGGGCAGCACCATGTCCAAATGAAGAGATGTAGAGACGTTTTGTCAAAAGGGTCGGGATCTAAGACTGCTTATTCAGAGGAATCACTAAAGCTACTCTATCAATAGCCTTATCAAAGGCATAACTGTAATGACAGAAGACTTAAGGTAAATAATCCAAACACAATTTTCAGAAAGTTGACTACAATCCTCCATGATAAGGAGCTCATGAAAAGAAATATCCTTCCTTGTTGCGCACCACTCTGAACTGAGGTGTCAAGAAGTTGGCTTGTGAAGGTGCACACTTTGGCAGACAAACCAATACATCAACTGACCTAAGAAAATGCCTTGGGTTATGTCAAAAGGTTTTATAGCTTAATAAAGACCTACCTCTTTTATTAAGACTCCGTGTCCTGGTTGTCAAGTACACAATCCACTGAACTTCCTGGCAAATTAGACTAATAGTAACCACTACTTTGCTTTCCAAGAAAACAAAAACTTGGTGTCCAGTAATGTCGACACCCTTAACGTAGTAATGAGATTCTTAACGCACATCTTCGCTACCTTCTATAAGGAAATATAAGTCAGATGTGAATACAGGTCTTTGAGGTTCATCATGTAGATGTCTACTTCTCTTAATATAAGGAAGATATTGTCAAATGTAGGAATAATTGTAATCTTCAACAAACATACTTGTCCAATCATTTTCAGAATAAGGAATTAGTCAAAGTAAAATACACATAGTTTATGGCCTCTCACTGCCCATTTTTAATCCTCAATACGATAGGCACCAGGTGTGTGAGGGAGAAGGCCCTTATGATGCTTTTAAGAGGAAGTTGCACTCGGAGCTTATATATGTAACACTAAGGGGCCAATTACGATGGGCCGGTAAAGCCTCGAACCGACGGTCGGAGCCTAACGGGCCTACCGGGCCGCACCGTAATCATCCCCTCGGTTTACTTTCCGACCGCCGCGTTACATTGCTGGCGGTCGGAAACTAATCTGGCTGGTTATTCCGGCTGGCTTCTGACGGGCTCAAGGAGCGAGTCGGCCAGTTGGAACCGGCTCATAATCCCAAATGTTGGGTCTTTTCAGCCTTGGAATTATGATGCACGGTTTCCGGCATGGTTTCCATGCCGGCCTGTCCAGCATTGAAACCATGTCGGAAAGCGTGTTTGGGAGCCCCCAGCAGGGCCGCCTTGGGTGCGCGGCCTCCGATTTGGGGCCCCGGGGCACCTAAGGTGCCTGCCACAGGGTGCAGGGATGAACAGCACCCCCATTTCCCTATCGGAGCATGGATTACGGCCTGTTTACGGCCGTAATACATGCTCCTATAGGGAAATTTAGGAATGTGACCAAACAGTGTTTGTCGCATCCTAATTAGGAGTTCAGGACCGCCGACCAGAGGTCGGTCAGCTCCAGGACCGAAACGGTGTCCGACATCGTAAATAGTCCCTAAATCTCTGTTGAGATGGACACAGCACTAAAAATCTTGCACAGCCATTCTCTAACAATGGGAGAGAATAATACAAATAAAAGGACTATTCTTTCCTCAGACATCTGCAATACACATTGAAACCGCAACTAATCCCAAAAGCTTGGTTTAAACCATTAAGAGGTAAGAAAAAGGGTTTCACGTTTTCTATATACTGCACTGACTCCTCAAGAGAATAAGCAAATTGGTCTTGCTTGCAGCTATATTGGGCCATATTATGCATAGGAATAGTATAGGGTGTAGAGATTGCATGCTTATCAAAGTTAATATGGAGGTGATTGGACAGGACTTGCCTTCTATTTATCACAGAGATCCGAGTATTCCTGGCCTCAGCACATGATCAAAATATCATGTTACTCTTGGCATGTTACTTTATGTCTAAAATTGTACTCGTGTAGATTACCTATGTATAATTGTGCAATGCATATAAACTGTTATGTCTAGTGCTCCTGGGATTACATCAAGTCTCACGATTGAGAAACGGAGGCACACACACAGGTTCCATGTAGAGTACCTCATGTTTAAGATGCTCCTGCTGCAACAATAATATTTTCTGTAAAAGAAGCTATTGCTACTTGGATATAGGTTTGCACTATACCTACAATCAAATAATCAAAGCTTTCTCTGATGAAAATGTGGAAATTGTGGCCCCTTTGGTCTAGCTTAAGTATGTTTGGACAGTTCTGTGGAAGTAGCTGCAGTGATGGAACTGCAGGCCTCTATCTCAACTCACCGATTAGTGCTTTCACATATGCCATTGACTCTCTGAAGCACTTTTTGACATTATTCTGTGAGCCAGCATCCTTAGCAAATATGGCCTCCCACTGGCCATGTCCAACGCCGACTCCTCCGCTATTGCGGAGGAGTCCTGCCACACTGCTTTTCAGCAGTGCATAAAAGGAAAAATAAAATGATAATAACAAAATGTTATTATCATTGTATTTTTCTGTGCTGAAGTCAGTTTTGGGCAGTGCGGGGCTTGGCTGTCGTCACAGCCAGCAGGGAGAGGAATGGTTGGTGCACTTAAGTGCGCATGACAGTTTGGCCGGCTGTCTTGTGCCGGCCAAACAGTCATGCGTACTTAGCATGTTCTTCACCTGGCTGTATTGCACAGTCTGGGTGGAGAACATGCACAGGCTCCCACTCCCTATCGGAGCGCCAACCCAGGCCTCTCTGACCAATCCCGACGCTGCTTTCATGCTGGTGACAGAAGCGTTGTGATTGGCTATGGGGAGCCTGTGTGCTTCCTGAATCCAGAAAACGAAGTGGAGGAGAGATGACGGATGAGAGACGGCGGCCATGCAGAGGTAAGTGAAATGTTATTTTTTTTCACCCCAGCCCGCCACCACCGTTCCGTACCAGCCACCACTGTAGGGTTCCCTTCCTCATTCTGATAGGCACCAGGTGTGTGTGGGAGAAGGCCCTTATGATGCTATGTTCAGGTGTGCATAGGCATGGAAAAGGTCTTTGCTAACTTAAAATACATTGTTGCCACTTCTAGGTTTTCATGGGTTAATTTATACATTTAAAGATTCATGACAAAAAATGGTAGAAATGAAACTGCAATACACCTTAGTTCCGATGGTTAATTCAAGTTTTTCTCACAAACACTGTAGTACAACAGCCCTTTTAAACAGTACCAGTTTTTAGGTCGAGTTTGGCTGCGCATGTGCTGCTCTGCGACGCATGCTGTATTCAGGTAGGGACTTGAAGCTCCGCCCACTCTCTGCCCATGTTTTTCATTTGCTTGCGTCATTGTCCACTGTAAACTGTGGTTGTTCATCGGTCAAAAGGCTTAGTAGTCTCTCCTTAGTACCTCCTTGTCTCATTTTGTAACCTCCCATGGCGACACCCCGTGTTACATGTACTGTTACTCAGTAGGCTTTAATTACAGCCTCCGGGCACTATTTTCACAAACAGCTTTGTCAGGCAGGACACGCTCTCGCCTAACGATTTTTTAAATTTTTATAGCACGGGCGCAATAGGTCTAGCATTTGCGAGAGTTTAAGCTATTGGGTGAGTTAAGCTTTTGGAGATTACATTTGTACTAATTAAGCACTACATGTGTTTCAACAAATGAATATATCATAATAAAAGAATGAAGGAAACAAATGAAGAATTGCTCATAACATATTTTTGAAAAACGATTTATTGTAGAGAAATTCGGAGGAGAAACGTATTGAGTTTCTGTGTGAAGGTGCACCCACCCTTCTGGGTTTGGTTCGCCAGACCTGACATTCAACAATGCCTATTTAGTTTGACACTGGGAGACACAGTGTAACGGATGGTGTAGCACACAATGAAAAATTAGTTTTAAATCCAAAACGCAAGATTATCGAGTGCGCTGAGAAACCTAATCAATTATATATGTACTTGTAGCACAGGACATACCTTGATAGTTGAGGAGTATGGGAATAGGGCCTGGTTTCTTGTCCTGGGTGCAATTACTGTACACAGAGCCAATCGTGAGGGTGCGGACTGGAAGCATAGTGTTGGACGTTCTTTCTATAGAGAGGGGTACGAGACAGGGCTGACCCCTGTACCCCACTCCTTTTTGCACTGGCCATGGAGCTGCAGGAATTATGACTGAGAAAGGATCTTGGGTGTTGGGATGGGAGGGTCAGAGACACCATCCATATTGTGCCAATGTACACAGACGATACCCCCATATACCTGAGTAGGCCGGAGGGTTCACCGACGGTAAGGGTGGGAGGTAAACTCCGCTCTGCTGGCGGAGTTCACAGAGTTTTTCCACTCCGCTTCTGAAAAAAAACCTCCGCCAGCTGCCGGCAGAGCGGGGTTTACTGATGCGCTTGCTCACCCCTAGATATGTATCAAATACATACACCTAAAATGGCCACTAGCCATGGATACGTTTTTTCAAAAACGGGGTCTAGTGGTCTAAAATGCCAGCTGAGGCATCCTGACCTTTACAGCCTTCCTGAAGTGCAAGGTCCTTAGACCGGCTGCCTGAAGGTGGTTAACTGGGACACCCAGTATTCCATCAGCGCTGCACACTGAGGTGGCTGTGGCCCAGAAAGCCCCCTTCCAGCTAGTTATATTCCCCAGTGGTGGCCTCAGTATCATGACAGCACGAAACAAGGTTTCTTCGCAGCGGCGACACGAAGAAGAGCGGTGGCTGATTGCTCACTAAGCTGCAGAGTCCGAAGTTTGTAGTGTACCCGACGCAGAACTATGTGTTGATAGCGGGCCGCTGGTAGACGGCCCCTGGAAGTTTCCAAGATACCCCTGGGCTGGATCTGAACGAGCTACGGCCTTCTACCTCAAGAAGCACTGGCCATTCCTCCTCTGTATGTAGGAGCACACTGCGCAGCCCTTCCTCATTGGTCTTTTGTCTGCAGTGCGAGCCAAACTGGTACGCCACCCTCATCGCCTCTCATCTCGGTATGCCTTCCTATGCTTATTTCTACTTTTACAAAGCTTATGTACCAGGATTGGGGAACGCCACAAAATGTTGGTTAAACCGTATTGTCAGTTCTAATAGCAGATGCCTACATATAGGTTGAAACCATATACTTCAGAATGAAAGAGGCCTTGTCGAACCTGCTGTTATTGGAATAATTTACATCACGTGTTACGGGGCAGATTAGTGATGAATTGTGATTGGTGAGACTTGTCTCACAGAGCTGCTAAATAGTCCGCTTGCGTGCGTGTGACATTTCTATGCTTGGAAGTTTGCCTCTACGTGACATTGCTACACACCTGATATATGATCCTTTGGGGGGAGAAATCTAGTACTTATGTCCATGTAATATTGTTATCTTGTTGCAATATTTTTGAGTTATGACCTGGCCACCTGTCTCTGGTCTAGTATTCCGCATGATAAGCGCTCAAAGTTCTTTTTATTTTGTTGCTGCTGGCTGCAGTCCTATGTGTGCTGGTTGCCAGATCTGTTATGTCACGGAGAGGTGACATTGTAGTTTGCAACATTCCTTCCCAAATCAACAAAAGTGTAACTGAAAACACCCCCCCTCAAATAAATATCAGTACACGAGGTGGATCCTTAGCAGGCAAGAATGAGTCTGACAACGGAATCATCTTTAATAATGTTTTTATTTACTATGTTTATTTTTATGCTCCACTAACACTATTGCTTCGTTTGTGTATTCCGTCTTCCACTGAGAGCATTTAACCTGCAGTCAGAATTATCTGCCACCACCTTTCACTGTTTTCAAATGTCAATCCAAATTTTAAGGGTGGCCGAGCAATACTCTGCACACTCGCAGAACTCCACAAAATTTGGTGGAGTTTTTCTGCAACACCGTGGAATTCTGTGAAGTGAAACTTCGCGAGCTCCGCCCAGGTGCTGATGAGGATATACTGGAGGGCTTAGGGCGGGCGTCCAGACTGCGTGTCATCAGACAAAGGACTTTCCTCTTTCCTCTGATAGCCCTGGCAACCCGACTGAGGGCTGACCTCCCTGAGGTCAGTATACCCTGAAAAATTGAGAAATTCAGGTATTTGGAAATACAGGTGGTGCATGACCCCGGGACCACAATATGACCTTAATATGGGTCGGGTTGCCTTGAGTAAAAAGCGCATCCATGTGGTTCTGGAACACTCGGCTGATGTCAATCATGGGCAGGGTTGCCTTGAGTAAAATGGTGTCTCTTTGCAATGCAGAACTCGTGTGACTTGCCGAACTCCCCGTTATAGAAACTCACAAACCTCCTAGTGTCACTAGTGTGGGCGGTCAAGAGGAGCAGAGTCAGATTGGATGTCCTAAAATTGGACCCAGAGGATGGGGGGAGGGTTGGAACTCCATGACCTACAGTTGTATTACATGGCCTGGCTTCAGCGGCATGTGGCGCTATGGTGTGCGGACAGTGCCAACTGGGAAAAGAGGCTCCTGGCCTGGCGGAGGTTGATGACCTCCCCAAAGTATTGATGTGGGGAAGACAGACTATATATAGTATGACAAGTAGCGAAGATTTGGGAACAAGCGGTAACACAAGTCTTGGGTAGATCAACATATACTAGGCTTTCACCTCACTGGTGGCTATGGTGTTTTCTGCACATACAATCACTTATTGACATGTCACAATGGATGGTGGGTGGTTGTTAGAGGGTGGGTTACCTGTACCTGAACAGCAATTTAGTGACAGTGAAAGGGGTTGGGCCTCTGTTTGGGGTGGGTCTGGGACAATTCCTTCAATATGCCAAACTTTCCCGTACAGCCTGGGAGATTTGAATGACGTTTCTGGTGGAGCCTGAAGAATCCTGTGCTTTGAGCTTCATACTGGACCCAGGCTTTAGTAGAGATACCCCTTGTACTGGCCACCCTTCCTGAAGGGGACGCGATATGGCTAGACTGTGGGCCTTAGTGGAGGCCACTCCAAAGGACACTTTTTTGGTTTGATCTCTTTTATGACAGTTTAATTTGGAAGGTCGCTGAAACAAACCGGATAATTGTCATTGTTTACCACTCTCCTGCACTTTGTATGAATTAGGCAGGTACCATGTCTGTATCAAAGAAGTCCTTCTTAATGCAAAGAACTGACATTTCCAGTACCTGGCAGCCTACATAATGGAGTAAGAGTTCTAGTCAGCCCAACATAAGATTTATTTGACACATGTAATTCCTCCATTCCATAGTATCTTACTAGACTCTACCCAAGACATGATCTACATTATCTTCTAATTCAGAATGAAACTGCTTCAGATTTAATGTCCTTTTGCGATGTGTGTAAAACTCACTCATTTCAACTTTGCTTTCCGAATAAATGAACATTTTTCACTGAGTTTAGTAAGAACACATTTTATATGAAAAGAGACAAATAAGTGGAAAAACAAGAACGTTAGTGGGTGGGCTTATTAAAAGTGTCTGATTAACCACTGTGTTCAAGCCACTAATTTACTTCATGCAAAGTTCTTCAATACTAAAACAACACTCCAGTTGCCTGCAAGTGTTCTTTCACTCGGGTGGATTATTTACCTTTGGAATATTGCTGGCACAATAATACTCAGAGGCAACTGTGAATTACAGGATATCATTTTTGTTAAGACTGCTGCTATTATTGTGAATCTTTGACATTAAAGATAGCCTTAAACGGACCAATGGTTAATATTGGCACAACAATTCTCAAAACCCAAGCAGGCATCATCAAACTAAAGAACATTCTGGGATGCCTACTGTTGGTGATAGTATATAAAAAGTGATGGACTGAATGCTTGAATTAATCTCAGCCACTGGTAATGACTCTGGCTCCATCCCAATCTATTGTTATTTTGCACATCATGACACATCAGTTTGGAACCAGCTATATCCAAACCAGGCTTGACCGTGCTCCAATGAGAACAGTCCAGCCTGAACTGCCAAGCCAGGTCCTCCCAGAACCGGAACACACACAACCCAGGACCGGTATTGCCCTTGTAATGAGCTCATCAGCTGTGTATAGCTTTGTTCCACTGACACAATGTGCACGGGACCCACGTGTGGGTAGACCCATCCCACTTTGGGTGACATCCAAATGTATACTAAAAGTGATGGAAGGAATGCTTGAATTAATCTCAGTCACTGGTAATTACTTGGGCTATATCCCAGTCCATTGTTATTTTGCACACCATCCCACCTCAGTTTGGACCCAGCTATATGCAAATCAGTTTGGATCATGGTTCAGTGGGAACAGTCCAGCCCGAACTGCCAACCTATCTCCTCCTAGAAGCGGAACAAAAGCAACCCAGGACCGGTTTTGCCCTTGTGACGTAATCATCAGGCAGGTATGGCTTGGTTCTTTAGTATTGTTGGTGATGGTCAGGGATGTAGGACTGGGTAAAGAGGACAGATTTTTTGCCTACAATGCATGGTTCCCTGAAAGACCGGGACAGCAGGTTGTTGTAAATGGCACACACATTACGATTTTCTCAATTGTCATTTGATCCCTCAACTAGCGTTTGCTGCAAAGTGAAAAAAGGGTCAGGAAGCGTTACTATTAGTTGAGTTACTACAAAGGGTACCTAAAAAAGGTAGGATAACCAATACCCCTTAGAAAATCTGATATCCTCTTTATTTTTATTGAAATTTAGCATTCTCTGTTTATTGGGAAGTCACATAGAAGGTTACCTTAAGTAAAGTAGCTGAGCTCCGTCCCGGTCGTATACTAGGAAATTTACACAGGCGTTATCTGAATCGCGGTCTGACACTATTAATTTAATAGCAGAGCCACTAGTTATGTCTTGTAATTTTCGCAAAACTCTACTGAAACTGTTCAGCAATTATACAATGAGCACAACTGTGATTCTCCCAAAGCTGCCCTACTTAGCAATCAGCAAGAGTATGAGAAAATTCTTACTTCCCAAGGTAAAAGATTCAAAAAGAAGATTCCATTAGCAGCTCACAGCTGTTAACAGACAAAGCTGTTTATAGCGTCAGTTTCTTCTTTGAACATATATTTTACACAGGCAGAGAATGGAGAGACCTTTACAAAAAAAATCAATTCTCTGGTATCTTTCAGAAGTGAATGCTTTTCAGCCAGGAACCCTAACTGTGCCTGCAGTGCCTTTCTGTAGGGCTATAGCACTAGCCTCCTCGGCATGTAGTATCAATGTCTCGATCACACTGTGGTTTGCTGTAAAGCTCACCGTGAATGCTCATAAAATAAGACAAAGTGAAAGAACTGCTGTGGTGCTCTAGTGAAAGGGAATGCAAAGGAGATCGACAACCATGTTTTATACGTTTAGATTTTCTTCTTCTCTATGAATGACAACATCTCTGCAATATACATTTAACACGAGGAACAGTACAATGAGATTGAGTTCGATCACCGCAAATGTTATCTTTTACAAAACAGGTATCTATTAGTTTCAAACCTGGTGGCACCATGATCAGTACTGGAAGAAAAATCGCCACATAACCCGATTACACAGGAACAACCAAGCAATGTCTTCCTAATCTACACATTATAACTGCCAATGTTTACAAAAACGGCACCTTCGTAACATATGAAATAACAGTAGCTCTCACTAGAGGTGTTCTCAGTGCATCCACCTCCGCCCCAGCAGCATAGCACAGGCACCACCAGATATGTCCAAATGCTCCTTACTATCGCTCCACAGATAAAGACCATTCCAATCTGGACCACTGGGGTGGTGGTGGCTTGTACAAACACATGGAGCATACTAATGATGGGGATATATTGTATATACGTATGAACTACTAAACTATGGCACAGTAAAAAAAAAAAAAAAAGAAAATAGGGAATATACAAACTACTAAAACATCCTGATAGAACCTAGCCTTCTGGGATAAGAACTATCGTTCCTCAGTGACTAATTCGTACTTCTTCATCAAAATGTCTCATATTATGTTTTTTGGACGAAGGACTGTATCTGCTCAGCTAAAAACACTAGAAAATCTATTGGTGCATAAAAATACAATCTGTAACTGGAACCAACTGGTATTTTGAAAGTCATTTATAATATATGCATTGGGGAAGCCAAATCAGTCTGGAGTTGGCTGCCAACACTTTTGCTTTATCAGTGTTTTTTTTGTATTTTGTAATTATTAAATGTTGTGGAGCTGCCATTTCCTTGGCAAAGACTGGAAAAAGCAAAAGTATTTTTGGTCTCAAAAAGCACACTTTGCTATAGTAGTTCCTGGTACTGAAGAGAACTACTTTGTGTGAGGATGGGCTCCTTCTGAAAGAGTAGAATGCCATCACTCACAGTGAAGTAAGCCTAGTCTGAAGTAAGTTGACACACTGCCACAAACTGCATGCGCTCGTTGGTGGAAGAAAAGTGTGAATGACACAAGAACAGACTAATGGATGAAGCGGCTATCTAAAAGCGCCTATAAGTAATTTATATAATTTTACTAAGATCAAAACTCAATGGCTAATGCCAGACCTATCTGCATTCCAGCAAGCACTTCTAGCTGAAACCATTTATAAATGGTCATCTGGAACAGGGTTGGCCCTTGAGTTGTTGATAAAACAGTTTTTTAAGACCGAGAAGATGAAATCCCTTCACTCCTCTGATTCTCTAAGAATTTCAGAGCTTCATCGACCCTGACAGATATCTACTTCAGTATCTCAATACTTCCAACATATCAGCAGAGAGTGCACTTTGCTGTGGGTAGTTGACATTGTGAACTCTGAGTTGGTCTGCTGGATTGAAGCTGTGGTTTTTAATCCACAATGCCCAGTTAGGCTGTTATTCTTCCTTCTTACCCGGCTGAGGCCCAATGTGACACTGAGGATCATTTGAGAGGATAGGAGCATAGTTAGGCTGTCCTGTTTTAAGTGTTCATTTTTGTGGATTTCAGAGGTGTTTTCTCACTGTTTTTCAAACCTTTTGAAATCAGTGCTTATCACTGTCTATTCAACTGCCTAACCCACTCCACCAAAATAGACAAAACCTGTGTTTTTTTCGAATGTTTACAAAACCCGTTTTTTGAAGTGATTGTTATAAAGCACATATTTAAATTAAAGGAGATGTAATGCAGGGTATGTATTGTCTTCCCATTGTCAGTGTGTCCAATGGTCTTATGTTAGACTGTTTAAAGCATAGAAAGCCTGTGTATTCACTCTTGCCCACACTCATATCTCATTACCTTCTCTCACATCTCATTACCTCTCACACTCACTCCGCTAGGACAAATCTGGTTTACAGGATTACTAATGGATTAAAGAAGTAACAGTGCTGTATTCAAATGTTTTAATAAACACATTCTTGGGCACAGTTGGGGGTCATTTACTTTCTCCTTACAGAATATTATGAATATTATGACATTGTAGGTGTGGTAACACCCTGCCAACAGCATAGTACCTTGTGAAACCTTTAAAATTCTGAATTACAACATATTAATGTGTAGACCTGCATTCTAAGGCAGCTCAAACTTGATGTTTTATGCATGTTTGCCTCTGCTTATCTGCACTCTTTTCCTGACTACATTAAGATAATGCTGCTGTTGTATGGATATTCATAGCTGCCACGTGTCCCCATTGTAAATGTCTCACTTTAAGTCAGTCTGGACCTTATAACAGTCATCACATTGTATTCTGGGGCTTGAATTTTGCTTTTAACATTATAACTATGGGCTCACAAACACCAGCAGTAAAGTGCTGTTGGGTAAAAAACCCGGAATTGCTGTAGGTTACACACACACTAACACACACACGCAAAACAATGGGACACATTATAGCTTTGAATTTTGTTGGTATGTTGAAAGTCTTGTGTTATGCATTAACCACTATCTCATGGGCATGGTGACAGCACTCCTGTCACATGTACCTATCACTACAACTTGCATTAAATTTGTAATACTGGGGTGTTTGGCAGGTGAACCACTATCATTACTCATTTGTTAGAAAAGGGGGCTGATGTATCAAAGGAACACCCATTCTGTGTCTACAGGTAAATGTGATAGTACATACTAGTCAATATTTTTATGAGCCAGCCATTTCACCAATCACTGAAATACTTAAAACACTGCCAAAAGACCACATTTGTTTTTAATATTGCCAGATTGTCTAGTGTATAAAATATTTAGATGAGACTTAAAACATGGTTCTAAACCCTGCACCTTGAATCCAAGCACTCACAACTAAAGGGAAGAAAAGGAAGAAACAATATTTTAGTGACATCCCTAAACAACAAACTCCAAGCAGAATAATCTTATACCAATCTTTCTTGCTGCTACCTTCAATAATAAAGTTCATAGTTTTGGCCCCTTCGGAAACAAATAAAACTAAGTCATTCTCTCTCACTTTCCATTCTTTTAATAACATTTTAGTTTGTGGTTGTGCAGGTGTTTATCAGGGTTTGTGTGTTTACACTGATGAGGGTGGTTTCAGCTAATATTATAGGTGTAAACCTAAAACAGGATAGCCTAAGCATAATACAGAAAGTCATGTTCTGGAATAGGCTTTCCTATGCCAGCCTGTTGCTTCTCAAGAGAGGGTTAACCCCCATTAAGATATTTTTTTGAGGTGGCATTGGTTTCATACCAAATGTTATGTAGACTGTCTCTGGTGTTGAAAGTGAGCACACCTAGGCCCCTTGAGGTAAGGTCAGTCAGCGAAAGTGACTGTGGTACAGCAGTTTCACCTTTGCTAAACACTGAACACATAATAATCATTAGGTGTCTCTGGTTACTGTTGTTTCTGTAAATATCTCAATTTAGCTTCCTTGGCCCCATTAAAAATCTGGTGTCTTGAGGGACTGAATCCTTTTAGCAATATTGGGTTCCCTAAATGCACAATAAGAGACCAGAATCACTTTCCATTGGTCTGATATTGCTCCTTGTGCTTTGGTCCAAACAGAAGATGAAGTCCTCTACTGTATACCATACTGCATAGGAGTGGCAGACCCTCATTCTGGCTTATAAGCAGAAACAGATTCCTCTACAAGCTGTGAGAATCAGTGAGCCAGGGGCTGGGGGGGTGTAGTTATTGTAGACAGGATGCTGGGCAGAACCTACAAGAGTTACCAGGGAAAAATGTAACACTTTTTTTCTCATAACAAGAGACATATAATGGAGTTATCTTTATCCAATTGTGGCTCTCTTATTATCCGCATTTTTATGTTACATGTTGAAGGATTTAAGTGCGTCTTATTTTGTGTGCCAGCAGTCTTTATTAAAACTGATGGCTCCTTGTTATATCCTTATACAGTTATATAGTGTTTAATTTGGTAAAAAAAGAGAAAGATTGAAGTGTAGGGTCCCAGAGATTATTTTAGGAGCCCACCACCAATGCCACTGAATGCCATGGTTTGCAAAATACCAAGGCTACGCTGTCTTCATCCACTTGAAGTCTCTGTCTCCCACAATCCTACAATTCATGTCTCTTTATCTCCCTCTTGCTTGACCTTTTTCATGTATGCTTTTTCTCTTTGTTACTGTTCTCTTCTTCTTTTCTACAACTGTGTAACATATATGCATATAAATGTATGCAACCAAAATGTGGCTGCATAACTCATGTTATCTGATGCACGTGCATTCCCACGTTTATTACTATAGTGCAAAGCCCAAATTCTAGTTTATTACCAGATTACAGCTACACTGACATGACAAAACACTTTTTATTGGCTTCAGATAGCCTATAATAATTATTTTACATAGGAAACAATTCTTCTAAAATGACAATATCTTTTTTTTTTTTTTCCATTTTATTCAAATAAATCATACAAAACAATCTACCGACTCATAAATAAAACAAAGGGAAATCAAAAATACAATACTCTCAGAAATATTATCTTCAGGGTCATAAGCAAACACAAAGGGGAAATAAATACATTGATATCCAACAATATTCGACAACACCTGTAGTAAGGAGCACAGTAGTGTGGAGACTGAAGCACACCTCGACCGACATCTAGGCCGGCAGCACATTTCCCAATACCCATAAGTCCCATCATGACTGTTGTGACCCTTCGGTGGGAGGGGACTGTGCAGCATGTTCTCGAGACTGTCTCGATGTAAATTGTGTATAAGCTCCAAAAGTTCTTTGGGCGATTGCGGGGTGGGAGCAGTTCACTATACACTTCCGTTTGCGTGTTGCAGTACAACATGTCCCTAGCCCATTGTGACAGGGAGGGAAGGGGGCCGTGGGACCAGTGCATTGCCAGAACGCATTTAGCAACCAGGAGGGCCATATCCACCAAGCATCTGATGGGTTTCAGCACTTATTTGGAATATCCGAGGAGAGCCAATAGTGGGTCAGGGCGAATCTCCACCTGCGTGACTGTGCTTAGTTCTGTAAACACTTGTTGCCAAAAGTTGGCAATTGCAGGGCAGAGCCACGCTAGGTGTAAAAAGTCAGCCTCACCCTCCCCGCACCTCACACAATTGGTCGTATCACGTAGGCCAAATCTGTGCAAGCGCACCGGAGTATGATAGATTCGATTAAGGAATTTGAATTGTATCAGTCGGTGCCTACCGTTAAGTGAAATGCGTCTAGTGGCTTCGCAGCAGTATTTCCACATGTCGTCATCTATATCTAGTTCTAAGTCCGCTTGCCACTCATGTCTAGCTTTGACGTAGTGGTTACGGCGCAGCTCTTGTGTCTGTGAGTATATATGGGAGACTATCCTCCTGGGGGAGTCAGCATGCAATAAAGCGGTGAAGGGTAGGACCTCCGGGGGTTCCAATAGCTCGTCCCCTAGTAAATCCCGCAATGCACTTCTGGCCCTATAATAGTGGAAGGTGGTGAGGCGAGGAGGCGTCGGTTCGATCAATAAATGGTCAGCCCAAGGTTTACCTAGTCCCTCATTAAAGAAGTCTCCTATTGTGTCTATCCCCAGAGAGTGTAAAGCCGATACCATGTCAGGTGTGGTGAGGATTGGAAGCCACTCACACCAAGCAATGGGGGTCGCGGGAGAATATAATATGGAGCGTGCTTGCCAGTTAAGGATTTTATGCCAGGCATGTGTGGTTGCATTGATCGAGTCCAATATCCCAGTGATGCGTCTTGGTGCGCGAAACAACACCGTGGCAGTATGAGCAGGGGCGTGTGTGTGGCGTTCTATATGTAATTGAGGGGGGGGTGTTTGTTGGTGTAGTCAATAATACGCATGCGAGGCTTGGGCAGCTCTATAGTAAAGATCAAGGTCTGGGGCTCCCAGCCCCCCCATAGAGTATGGCAATGTGAAGAGCTCCCAACTGGCTCGCGGCTGTTTGTCGGCCCAAGCTAGTTTAATTTGTAGCGTTCTGAGTTGTATAAAGAAATGTGCCGGTAAGACCATTGGGATGTTAAGAAACAAGAAGAGAAATCTGGGTAGGACCACCATCTTCATGAGCGATATTCTGCCTAGGAGGGAGAGGGGGAGGTGAGTCCATCTCGCTACTTCTTCCTCAAACTTAAGTATGGCGCGGCCGTAATTCTCTCTGAACACCAGTTCGGAGTCGGTGTGTATTTGAATTCCCAAATAGCGCACCGGTTCAGTGAACCACTGCAGGGGAAAGTCCAGGACCTCAGGAAGCGTCACCGGTGTGAGGGGGAATATAACCGACTTCGCCCAGTTGATTTTCAGTCCGGAGAGCCCGCCAAATCTCACAATTTCACGCAGTATGAGGGACACATTCTGGGCTGGGTCTCGTACGTATAGGAGGGTATCAACTGCATAAGAGGAGATGATGAGGTTGTACCCCGGGAAACGGATTCCCCTGTGGCTATGATATTCGCGCATTGCGCAAGCTAAAGGCTCAGCTACCAAGGCGTATAGGAGGGGGGAGAGCGGGCAACCCTGTCGGGTACCCCTGGAGATAGTCAAGGGGGCAGTAACATCGTCGCCCACTCGCACACGAGCTCTGGGATCCCGGTATAAGGTGCTAACCAGACTCAGAAAGACGCTCCCCAACCCCATTCGTTCTAGGGCTAACATAAAGTTCCATTCGACCGAATCAAACACTTTTTCAGCGTCCAGAAAAATTGCGGCTGCCCTGACGTCTGGCTTGGTATGTTGGATTGCACCAAACACTGTGCGTAAGTTGTGGGTAAGCGAGCGGCCCGGTATAAAGCCAGCCTGTTCCGATCCAACGAGAGTTGGCAGTAGAGGGGCTAGCCTATTTGCCAGCACTTTAGCAAAGATCTTGGTATCAACATTCAATAATGAAAGTGGTCTGTAAGAGGAGCATTGTTGCGGGGGTTTCCCGGGCTTTAAAAGAACCACCAATAGAGCCTCGCGCATTGTGGGGGGCATAGTGCCTTCCTCCGCCAACTCTTCAAATAGTGTTAATAAATGTGGGATAAGGAGTTCCTTAAATTCCTTGTAGAACCCCACTGTGAGACCGTCCTGCCCCGGCGCACTACCAGAGCGCATCGTGGACAAGGCAGCATGAATCTCCCACGCTTCGAGGGGGCGCATCAGATATTCTCTGTGGGCATCTAGCAGCCAGGGCAGCTTAATATATTCCAAATATTCCAGTATTTCAGAGGACGTACTGCGAGACTTGGACTTGTATAGATCAGCGTAATATCGTCTGAAACACTCTGCAACCTCAGCCGAATCAGCGATCATATCGCCGTTATCTGTAGTCAATTCAAAGGGGTGTTGAGCAGTGCGACACCCCTTCATGAGATTTGCCAGAAAGGCGCCAGGGCGTTCCCCCTCCCCGTAAGATTTTGCTACTGCGTATTTCCCCAGGAGTTTTACCTCTCTGTCCGCCTCGGTGTGATATTCCTCTAGTGTGGACTTAATAGTGGTTAGTAATGCAGGATCAGTGGTGTCGTGCGACAGTCTCTCCAGCTGCGCCAGAGTTTGTTCTAGTAGGGCCAGCCGTCCCCTGATTTCAGTACCCCTGAGTGTTTAGAAATTGCCATTCCCCGGACATATACCTTAAAGGTCTCCCAAACTGTAGTGAAGTGTGGGACGGAACCCAAATTGGTATCAAAGAAGGTTTCCATAGCCTCCAAGAGTTCCGCCCTAAATGCTTCATCTAGTAGAGCGTAGGGGGGAAAGCGCCACGTAAACGGAGGGGGGCGTTTGATAGAAGTGGCTAATGTTAGCAGCACAGGGGAGTGATCAGAATAAGTTTGTGGTAGGAATTCACAGTCCCGTATAGCGCTTCTGAGGGATCCCGTTAGGAACCAGTAGTCTATCCTGGTATGGAGATTATGGGGGCCAGAAAAATGCATGTAACCACCCGGAACCGCCGAGCGGGAATGCCTGACGTCCACCATACTCAGCTCCGTGAGGGCATCTAAAATAGCTGTGGCTGATTGTGTTATGCGCCTCGGGGGGCCCCCCGATCGGTCCAGCTCCGGGTTAAGAATACAGTTAAAGTCCCCCCCTCCCCCCATATCTGTGGGACATTAGGTATCTGGCGTGCCAAAGTCAGGAGGTCATGATAGAACTGCGGGCAGTCATGGTTAGGGCCGTACACATTAAATATTATATATTCCGCATCGTCCCCCCTGCACCGGGACACCACATATCTGCCATTGGTATCAGTGTGTAACTCTTCAAGGGTGAGGCGGGCTGTAGGATTGATCCAAGTGAGCACCCCCCGTGCATGTGTAGTGAAGCCCGCAGCATGAAACGTGCCGCGGATCCTGCCGCGCGTCCGCGGGAGACTCGCCACCGGGAGGTGCGTCTCCTGCAGAAGGGCTATATCAACCTTATGTCTAGTGAGGTACGACATGACCTTCCTAATTTTGCACTGATCATTAAGGCCCTAGACGTTCCAGGTCAGGAGTTTCAACCTATTTTCCATGCCCTATGGAAGCCGAAGTGTGAATGACAGTGTTAGGTCCTACCCGTCGCCACTTGGGATATATATCAGGTGTACGGTGTCGCTGTCTTGTGCTCCCTAATGTGTGTGCTTCGCTCCGTTGTGTCAAGACAAACCAAAAAATAAAACCACACAAATGAATTGAACTCAAAAATACCGCAACCCCCATCCCCCCTCCCACGCCATGCTAACCCAAACTGAGCACAGTCGATTATCCCTCCCCCCTCCCTTCCCCGAGAAAAATATGGCAACTAGCCATGTAGCGGGTAACACGCAGGGGTGGATGTTACCAAGCACTACGAGTGATCGTCAGCATAACTCCACATTGCAATAAACATAGCTTGACAATCAAATTTAGTAAGCACATAACTAGCCCAACAAACAACAAGAGATCTGAATGCAATGGTCCACGGTCGGATAGCTGGAGGCAGCTCCACCATGAGTGACACCCGGATACAGCTGAATCTACTATCGGTCAATGTTGCAAAGTAACTGCCCCCCAAGCCAGCACTACTTGTAGGTCTCAAATACTTCCGTAAAGAACTGGAGGTCGCTGTCCCATGCCTTCACGCCACTGTCTTCCAGATGCGCTGCTGGAGATTAGCAACCATGGCCCAGGCACCTCTAAGTGAGTACATACTGTTAATGAGGAAAACGTGTGGCTTATGACAGTGACCGAGTCTCTCTCAAAGTGAACGGTCTAGTCATTGTTGTCAAGGGAGGTCCCCTGTGATCCATCTGTCACTGCATCCGAACTCCCCTGTACGGCGTCTCGTTGCGACTTCTTGAGTAAACCTTTCAGTTCCTTTTGCAGCGCCTTCGGGTCCGTGAAGATGCGAGTGGATTCACCCAAGTGTACCTTCAGTTTGGCCGGATATAGCATGGCGTAGGAGATGTTGTGATCACAGAGTTGACGTTTGAAGGGATTGAATTGGCGCCTCGCCTCCTGCACCTGAGCCGTAAAGTCCGGATAAAGAGAGATCGCCGAGCCCTCATAGCGAAGATCCCCCAGCTCCCTGGCGCACCGCAAGGCCGAGTCACGGTCCCTGTAGTTGAGTAGCTTGGCTATCACTGGGCGCGGCTGAGCCCCAGGGACAGGTCGCGGGCCCAGTGAACGATGAGCCCGCTCAACAACAAACAGATCTGAAAAAGTTTCACGGCCCAGTACAGTGATAAGTAGATTTTCAATGAATTGTTCCGCATTCCCCATGGGGGTGGACTCCGGAAGGTCCGTTATACGGATATTGCTGCGACGGGAACGGGCTTCCAAATCTTCTGCTTTATCCTGCAGAGCTGCGAGGGTTTTGGCCAATTGCCGCTGTGCTGAATCCATCTCAGTCTGAGCCTCTTCTACCTCCGTTAGTCTGCGTTCGGCCATATCGATTCGTTCAGTGTGTTTATCTAGCCGTTCTGATATCCTGTCCATGCGATATACCAGGGAGTCGATCTTCCCATCCATCGTCGTGAGACTTTTCTGAATCGTTGCAAACATTTGTTTCACCTCACTCGGGTCCTCCTCAGGGGCATCCGCCCTGTTGTCCGCGGATCGGGCCCCTTCCGTCTCTCTACTTCTGGTGCCCTTAGCGTCAAATGGGAGCTTGGTCTGTATTTTGTCCACCCTGCCCATGTTGGCGGCTGCGTACAGGGGTAAGATGGGTAGCCCACTCCGACCTCAGGGATTGCGAGTGAGAGCTATGCGCTATCGCCGGTCCTGCGCTCCGGGAGTATTATCAGGTTTCTTGCGAGCGGTGATCAAAGTGCGCTCAGTTTGAAGATTTACCAGCAGGCCAGCAGCATTGGCAAGGGCGCACCCATCCCGCCCCCGCGTGGAACTTGGAAGGAGGGGGGGACAACAATCTCCACCAGGGTGATCCGTAATGTAGGGACAAGGCACTAGCATCCACCCATGATCGACCCAGACATCATGGAGAGACCTCGGGCCAAGCGGAGTCAACGCGCCAGAGGGGCAGGATATGGCCGGGCCCTCTGCCTCTGATCCAGAACTCCAATCCCAGGGAATGCGGAGTCTATGATTGGGCTCGCCGGCGCCGAGTCAGTGCAGGTGTACAGGCGCTGCGTCTCCCCCCGCAGGCCAGTAGGCCGCCACAGTCCATCCACAGCAACACCCGAAGACTAAAGATAAAGAGAGGGGGGGGGAGGGGGGAGTAGCACCCCCCTCCCGTTACCGTGAAGGCCGCTCCCAGCGGACGTGCAGATGGTGACCGGTGTGTCCCAGCAGGCAGCAGGCACTCGTCGTTATGTATAGGCCCCCAGCGTCGGGCGGTGACGGTCCCGGCAGGGCACCCTCAACGCTGAAAAGCTCAGCATCCCCCCAGGTGGTGATCCGCAGGAGCGTGGGCACGCCCCCCCTACACTCCGGCCGGAGCGCCCTCAGGATGGTCAGGCAGGGATTGTGTGAAGCTCGTAGTGGCCCCGCCGCACACAGAACTCCAGACGCGGCCCGCCAAGCACCCGAGCGACGCCCATCATCCGGGCATCGCAATAAGGCCCCGAGGCGCCAAGGGGCAGGCACAGCCACAGGGGGAGTCCGCCAGCGGCCAGAGGCGGGCACAACAGGGGGATACCGGCTCCAGGCAAGCTCCGAAATGAACGGATGGCAGTGCGGAGCGCCACTCCGTGCCCCAGCCCTCGTAGCAGCGGGAAGCAGCTCAATGCGAGCGCGGCCACCTCCATCCCCCGCCGCGCGTGCAGGCCTTGCGGCTGTCTACGACCGCTCCAGGTGGTTGTTTAGCTCCGGGAGGGCCTCGATCGGCAGCACCCCTCTCACAGTGTCGATATCGGGCAGTTTCGTTCAGTATGGCGCGGTGTTTGTCAGGATAGCTGGAGTAGAGTGCTGACGGCTCGCGGAGCTCTAACTCTATGCGGCCATCTTGTGCTGCGGCAAGCTCCGCCCCCCCTAAAATGACAATTTCTCTTAAGTGTGATTTCCACACATGTAACCCCTTGTGTCCTGGATTTGGTTACATACCTTTTGTTAAAACAAATGCACATGCAAAATGCCATGGCATAAACCATAATTGTAGATGTACATCTTGTGAATCATGGCCCCTCCCCACACTCAACAATAGTTATAAATAACATATGAAACTTAGTGCATCTTCATAAACACTATATATATATATATATATATATATATATATATAAATATATATATATATTTATTTATTTATTACCGAGTGACAGCAGCCTCTCTGTAGTTACAGTTAGAATTCGGAAATAGGAATTCCTAAGATTTTTGCTTGCTAATAACTTTGTCACTGTTTGATGAATCTCCACAAATCTTTGCAGACCTGTTCTTTTTTTTTATAAATTGGCTGGTGATTCAAAGTTTTGTGGTGATCAGTTAATGGGTTGCAAAGAAAAAAGGGGGTCCCCAAAGATGTTTTTCCACCAATGCATTTTCCATAGACTTTTTAAACAGCTGTAGCATCAAAATGGCTGAACTGATTTATATGAAATTTGGCAGGAATATAGATTATGGTGTGGAAAGCGTCCTTTCTGTTATTTAATCTGATTTTTTTCAGTTGTTGTTTAGTAATAAGGAACAAAAACATAGTGATATATTGGATTGTGATACACTGCGGTACCTTTGTGGCATACAGCAGTACATGGCGATGATGAAGCACAATATTATTGGTTAATAAAAGCCTGTATTCAAAGTAGTGTTACTCAGTTTTGTAACGTATAGGAAGAAATTAGGTTGTTTAGGAAAGTCTGTAGATTTAGGGAAAGTATTTTTATTGATATTTTTTTAAGTTTACTTATGTACCACAGTACTTCCTCAAAATTATCTAGAAAGTGCTGCAGTACTTATTGAAATCAATAAAAAAAATATATATGACGAAATAAAATTAAACATAATATAAGGTGGCTCTTGAAAGAGCCATTTTTTAAAAACACATTTATATATGTTTGTCTAGCCATGTTTTTAGGTTTTAAATTAAAATATAGTTTCCAAAAGGTAGAAGTATGTACAACAACAGAAAGGTACAGTGCTGCATTGCCATATTTTATCTTTAAAATGGAACATATTTTATGATTGTTTAGGAATGCTGAAACTTCTTTGCTCACATGTCCTAAAGTCTTTTCAAACTTAGCAACATTTACAGTAGACCGCTTCCACTTTTGTCTCTAACATTTGGGAACACAAAATGTGTGTTCAGAAATAGACATTAAACAAATGTCTCCATCTCAATTTCCAATCTAACTGTAGTTAAATGTCCTATATTATTGCCAACACAGTGAAAAACCATAAAGTGGGGATGTTCACATTTACTAGCAGAGGAACGTAGAGGGAGTATCTGATTCCATTTAAAACCTCTTTCATCAATCCATGTTAGTTCAACTGCTTTAAAACGTAAATCATGTTTAACACCTACTTTATTAGCATGCTATCTGACCCAAAAAAATAAACTGTGCCCAACAAACCAAACCCTAACCATCTTGCACATACAATTACATACAAGAATAAGGAGCACAGGGGCAGACAAACAAATATATAAAGAGTTAGATGATTGGCCATAAGGAAACTACATCATACGAACAACTTAATTTTGAAAGGCGGGCAATCATTGGCTTGAATACAATTTGGGCAACTAATGTAGCACAATACTACCAATAACCAAAATGAGATAAGAAAATAAACTAGTCTGCAGCAATGACAATTAACAAGTATTACAAAGGAACTTGACACACACTTTTGTGGTCACATGCCAATGATAATGACTAGAAAACTAGATAAGAAATCAAATTAAGTAGTATGTCATAGTCACATCGAGGAGTTCTGTAAGCCTACCAGAAATTGAATACCTTTCACATTTTGATCCCACAAACAAAGACATTTTGAAAAAAAATATGTTGGACACATACTATGCAAAGATAAGTCCATTGTTAGAAAACTATGCCTCAGTTCTGCACATATAGAAACAATGTGACAGAACATATCAACACTTGAAAATTTCAAGTAGAAAGTAGCAATGGCTGTTAAATTGTCTAATAGTAAACCTACTATTATTAATCAACAGAAACTAAGTTGTGACACAAAAGAAAAGAAAGAATTTTACTATTTAGCACTTCTTCTTTTATTTAAATAATGGCGCGCAAGGAAGACGAACTTATAGATACCTTTCAATGTTATGAAGATGCATTTAATGTTTATAAAAATGACATGCATTGCCTGAATTTCAAATATACATACAAATGCTCAATCAAAAAATAGACTAAGAAAACAAAATTAAGGCCGAAATTCAACGTAATTCTCCATCTACTAATAATACTTCTGCTTCCAGGACTGATGACCCTCTTGGACAACCAATTATTGATGCTGAAGCTGTGGTTGCCGTGAGCGAGGTTCTAAATGCAATAGACCAAGTCAAAAAGAATGTATAGAATTTAGATAGCTTAGTATGTCAAATAAGTAGGGAACAACTAGAAATATAAAAATACATAAAGGAATCTGTAGATTATGGAGTTGATCATGAAAATGGAATATGCGACTGGAGTATCATTTAAATTGTGTTAATTAAATGTTATCATAAATTAGGACATTTGAAGAAACTTGTATTTTCACTTCATCAAAGCGGCAACAACAGTATGGAAATGCCTAGTTCTTGGTTGGGTGTTTAAACCTTTACTAACCACCATCCATCAGTGTTAAAGAAATTTGTGTTTATCCCTTTACTGTTTAAGTGTGTTAATTATATATTGTGGTGATATTCTCAGACTTCATCATTTTGACAATGCTACCACAGTTCCAGCATTTCTCGATTTATAGTTAGAATGGCTTGTTTTGTTGCCAATACGCTTACATTACTCCTCTTTACTTCTGTGTGTGTTTTGTATGCTTCTAAATTACATTCCCAACAAACCCACTACCATACCATTGAACACTACATGGTTTCGTGCTGCGTTGTTGTGGACTTTGCACTGCAGGTCAGGCAATGCTTGGAACAGTCCTTGGAACAACTCACACTCTCAGCATCACCTCCAGCTTACACACAGTGACATCGTCTGAATCATGCTTAAGGCATGCCTAAATATCTCACACATCTCAATAAACAGCTAGGCCAAACTATCCCCAATACCTTATTCAATTACGCACATAAAAATGGAATTACATTGAAAATTAAAGTACTTTTCAGCCTTGCCAGGGTTATTAAGTACTATATGAATTCTACAATACAATGTAAAACAACCAGGCAAATATATCAGTGTTCCTCTTCCGTGGCCCTGTTTGGGTGAGGTCATGGGTTCTTACAAGATTTTGCTGGAGTCCAAGTGCAGGTTCTTCAATGGCCCAGTCAGGTGGACATAGAGGCATGTTTCTCTCTGTAACACTAATGTGGGGCATGCATCTATGGCCAACACCATGTGCCCCACTACCAGTGATGCACCTTGTATTTCTGGGGAAGAAGACATGGGTAGACCTCTCAGCAGCAGTACCATTTGGGCTAGGCAGCCCTAGGTTACGCTGCTTTCCCCAATACATCACTATTGAGGCTCACAGTTTTTCTGAGTCAGAATGACAGACCTTTAGCATTGCTGCCTTTGTGCTGCCTACTTCTCAAGCACAGGCTACAATATTATTGTTGTCCTTTTACAGCTATGAAGCGAGGCACTGAATGATGAGGGACGTGGAATACTCCCTTTGCCTAGCATGCTTAGTGCATCATGGCATTCATGCCCTAAATTTGCAGAATTGCCTAGAGGTGATGCAATTGGTTGGTGTACAGTGTGTAAGACAGAGGAGCATCATAGGGGGAGGTGTTTAAAGGGGATGGAAAGGATAGCAGAGAGACCAAAAGATAGGACAACAGTTAAGACAGGAGTAGACTAGTAATATACCTGTAAAAGCTGAGGGAAAGGATGCAGATAGGAGAGAATGGGATAGTGTCAGTAGCGGCCCGTGGTGGGAGTGCTGCCGGGTGCTGACGTAGGGCGGGTGAGCAGGGTGGGGGGTAAACTACGGATTACGGCCGATTAGAGTAAGTAAACATATAAATAAATAAAACGACTTCGTTGCGCGCGCTGCATCGCCGAATGCGATGCAGTGCGCGCAACGAAATTCGTTTTATTTATTTATATGTTTACTTACCTCTAATCGGCCGTAATCCGTAGTTTACTACCCCCCACCCTGCCCCTCCCCCACCCCACGTCAGCGCCCGGCAACACTCCCACCACTGGCCGCTACTGGATAGTGTGTACGACAGAAGAGCAGGATAGGGGGAGATGTTGAACAAATAATGGAAACAATAGCTGATACATGTGAAAAATACAGCGAGACAGAGGACGGCTAGTGAGATATGTGTAAAAAGATAGAAAGGAAAGCACAAACAGGAGCGAAGCATCAGAACAGTGCGAGAAGCGTTAAGTGTAGAAAGGAAGGAAGCACAAATGGAAATATCAGGTTCAAGTTGAAGAAGGCAGTAATCATTAAGATCAATATAAATGACTTGGATCTCAGTGACAAAATTGAATGATTCATATGATGTAATTGCATAACCAATTATTCAAGAGCAAGTGGACGTTTTTGTGTATAATTTGCTGGTTTATCGCCATCTAGCCACCCATTCAAAATTAAACAACCCATTTCTCTCTACTTGTCTAGCAAAATATGCCATGCTGATTTACTTGTGTTTAGATGGAAACAATGCTCCCAGAATATTCCAGGCCAACTCCATATCATCATACCTAATTGTATCCATTGTTTGATTTAAAACTTTAGCGTTTGAGTCCCCCATTACTACGAGGCAGTCCACCTTCTCATTCTGTAGCTTTACCGCGATAACATCCAAAACATATAACAGGTCATTATTAGACCTTTTACTTGAGGGAATAAATATATTAAATGATGGCATGGAGATTTCCTGATCAAGCCAAGTCTGTCGAAAACATAACCTTATTTCTAACACATAAGATGAACTTAAGGGCAAGACTTCATAGTGCCAAAACATGTTCAATGAGAGTACGATTGCTAGCTCTTGACTACTGTGATCTCGAGTATATTTTTTTCACAGGATTAGTGATAACATAATAGCTTTCTAGCACAAAGGAGTAGCAGGCCCATATTTCCTGAATGCAGCAGATTAGCAGACTCAGGTTGCCTAAGAAATCGATCTTTAAGGGGTGAGGCAGTATCCCTGCAATTAATTATTGGCCTGTTGAATTTAAGACAAAGATGAAAGTAAAAGGGCCATCATCTTGAAATACACAATTTTCAACAGTTGTATTATAGCAATTAAGAAAAATTACTGGATTCTTACTGATTTTGTAAAATATTGGCCATTTAGGTTTTGAAGCTTTTAATATGATTCTGAAACTGGCCTGAATGTTTGATATGCTGCGACAGGGTCGATCTTGAAACATAATGGGACTGCTCTTTTGCATGGTGTGTTTTTATTAAGGAAAATTAGTTGGCTGTATCTGTGTGCAGGGACCTCTCTTCTATATTCCATTGTGCAGGTGGAGGG
Source organism: Calotriton arnoldi (assembly GCA_963921515.1). Classification (NCBI taxonomy): domain Eukaryota; kingdom Metazoa; phylum Chordata; class Amphibia; order Caudata; family Salamandridae; genus Calotriton; species Calotriton arnoldi. The sequence goes on along the minus strand of CAWUFW010000468.1, from coordinate 2,365,654 downwards.
TCTGCTCATGCACACTGCTTGATTTTATGCAGGCCTGTTCCTTCATTTCAATGTTGTTAAGAGGAATCGGTAGCTGGGCCTGTGTGTGACAGTAGAGGAATCACGTTCATGCAGGGCCTGGTTGTTTATGCAGAGGAGGAAACGTGGTTAAATTCAAATGCTTGAAGTGGGAAGTATTGTAAATCTCCAGAAAGTTGAAAATCGGACTTCGATTTCTAAATTTTTAAAAAACTGCTTGAGAATCGGGACAATACGAAGTCAAAGGAAATATAAATATTGTTCTTATTTAAATTCTCTTTGCAGCCCGTATATCTAAATTGGCGCCTATTCTCCCAGTGACCATCTTTGCTCAACCAGCACATCTTTGACAATTTGCATTGTACTTTCAACACTCAAGGGTTTAAAAAACTCCAGTAGTCCACATCACAATCTACACATTTACTTATTATTGTGCATGTTCTGTTTTGTGGCTGATCGCTAGGGTGCTGCTCAGTGTAGACAGCAGCAGCTTTACTGAGTTTCAGTCATTTTGGACCATGACTAGCAAGTCCTGCCTAGTGCGTTGCTGGTTGAAGGCTCTCCTAAAATGCACAGTCTTTAGCTCTCTCTTGAATCGGTGTTTCTTTTTTAGGTTGACAGAGCTTATTTCATATTGTTTCATAGTCGATTTTCCAGGGTTCTCTGTGTTTTCCACCACATTTTGTCTAACACTTTCTGTACGTCGTTGGGCTAATTTACTACTCCAAGCATTAAGAAGATGCATTTTTATCTTACAAAAGCCGGACCAGTTATTTGAAGAAAGTAAATCCACAACCATCATTCTTTGCAAACAAGTGAGGTGGTGTATAACTTTCAGTCTGTGGACAGTGGAAGAGGTGCTGTGCATGGTAGACAGTCTAAACAGTTAGCAACTAGGCAACAAAGCTGGGAATAGTGTTCATTCAGGCTAAAGGAGTCAAAAGATGAGCTCACGTTAGCCAATTCTAGTTTCAGAACAGATGTGTAAGCCTTGATCATAAAATACAGGAGAACATTGCAATCAAATATAATTTACTTATACCATGCAGATACTTCAATGCAACATTCTACCCACACCTATTCACTCATCTGTCAACCCAGTCATGTGTCCATCCACCCTATACATTTTCCCTTTTGTCCACAGTCGCACACATCCAGCTATTAACTCACACACGTCCATTTACAGATTCATGCACAATTTTATGCACACTAACCATCCAACCATATATTTTATACAACCACACAACCATCCATGCATGCAAACAACATCCACTATTGTTTGCAAGTGCCTGAATGTGTGGTGTGGTATAAGAGAATGAGAAAGAGAGAGAGTGTGAGTGTGTGAGTGTGTGTGCGCGCTAACGCACCTGGGTATTTTTTATGTTAGGGTTACCAACATAATTGGGTTACCAACATAGGGTTACCAATTGTTTGATTGTGAATCCTAACATATAGTATAACACACCGCCATTACAACCACACACATAACTAAAACAAGCCAGAAATATTGGTTTTGCATTACTTGTTGTACTTGTATTATGTAAAGTACTCCATTGCCCATGTGGTTAAGTCTGTACTTCCTTTAGGGGTGTGGCCAGCAGAGGAATGGCGTAGAGGCTTACTGTAAACTCTCCGATCCTCACCCTGAGTTTTAGCTGCAAAAAGCACTGAGTAGAATAGCATCTTCTCTGATCTGACCCACTCCACTGCATCGTAGCACGCTTCCATCCATGCTGCCATGAAGTAAGCTGCGAGGCTTTAAGTTCTTATTATGAATAATAAATAGGCAGAAACCTTCATGAGGATGCATACTTCAGCTTAAAGGGCTGCTGGGAAAGGGGCAACAATGGCACTACACACCTGTCAAACTGCATAGATGATAGCCACAAAATTCTAATAGGTGCTGGCATAGCTGTGAGGGTTCTGGCTATTTAGCCCATCTGTTCAAAACATCGTGACCATTGGAGGGAGGTCACAGATGCTAATGACATAATATTCCATACGTCTATTTCTACGTTTCCGGTTTCAGGACCGGTTCTAAGGCAGTGCGACTGGTACGGGCGCTGACTTGAGGAGGCGCCTTGTTTTCAAGCGCATTATGATTTTAAAACCACCTTCTGTTGCGTTATTCGCCTACAGCAATTTTCATGCAGCAATAAAAATGGCAAGATAACTCTGGTGATTAACGGGCCTGCTGGAGAGAGATCAGAGTTTTGTCTAGCGATAGTTTTGACTCGTTTAAAGTAGCGCAAGTAGGATTAATATGCCTGCTGCAAAGCCCGTGTTACATGCAGATCACTAAGTGCATATAATGCACCTAGTTCAGTGGATTACTGCTTTTGTCAGAGATCCTTTGTTACTTGCAATTTATAGGTTAAAATCCTGATATAACTATTAACTGTCATCAAAGAGCAACAACCACTGAGTTACGTTTTAAATTCTAAGTTTATGCTTCTCCAGACCAAGCACTCAAACTATACTGTCTACAGTATGGAGGACATGTGACTCCTACACCTTGTTGTCCTCTGTCTTATGCAATATTTCCAATAGACTGATGTACACACGTATGAATCATTGTCTATGTATAATGTGTGTGTGATGTAAAGTGCTCTGACACCCTAAATTGGTATGAGTTGTGCTATAAAACAAAACAAAATGCATGTGAGAGAGAGTGGTTATGGAAACTTAAGGGGCACTGTTAAAGGGTGGTGGTGAGGGAATCCGTGGAGAAGGAGCTCATTGGAGGGCGCCAACAAACACTGTCGCACGGGGCACCACCAGCAACATACTTTAGGACTGCCTTACAGACCAACATACCACTTATATTCACGGAAAGGGAAGCAAATGGCACTTGCATTATGCGCTGCCAGACACATCACAGCACTATGGGGGAAGGGAGAACCCCAACCCTTGGAGAATGGCAGTGCCGTTTGTGGGACCTATTAGTAATTGAGAAGATCACATCGTCGCACAGTCATAAAACTAAAGCTTTCGCAACTTATGTACCTCATCACTTTAAGGAATTTTTAAAAATGACATGCTCTCCTTGTCTTAATTGTGAACCACGTTCAGCAAAACATTTATTGGCTCAGATAAAGCATTAGTTTATAGAGTTTTCAATGTAATCTCAAATTGCTGTTTACTGAAAAAAGTGAACTGATTAAATATGCACAAAAAGATGATGTTGGTCCCGTGAATGAAATGCTACAAATATTCCCCAAAAAATGTTGTGCACTTAAGTCTCAATTAAATTTAAAAAAAAATACCATCTGTGTTTGCAAGTGAACGAACTTAACTCAAAAATGAATATCTGGGTACATTTACGTGGCAAGTACTGAGGATTTTCGGCAATAGGATGTTCAGGCATTCAGTGGGAAATTGTGGTCTCAGAGACCGGGTGGTATAATGTGGTCATTGTAAAGGTAGTGACTAACCTTACAGTTGTCACTTTGTGGCTTTCATGTGCCTTCCACTTTATTTGTTCATGTAAATTTACTCCCAAATTAGTCGGAGTAGCTGTGTAAATTGGGTGGAAACGTTGACCAAACAACTCCAGATTTCGTGGATATATAGGGAAAGTGATTTCTTCATCAGGAAAGTATAATTATTCTGATGTTTCTAAGAAATAGAAGTACTCATGCACATGGGCAATAAATGAGAAAAAAAATCGAATCTGAATGTTAAAATAACTCTCCATGATGCTCAAAGAGCAAGTTTCCAAAAAAGTATAAAATACATAATTCACAATTCAGAATTCCAGGTAAATTAAAGGTAAATCATTAATTAATTTAGTTCTACCAAATAAGTCTAGTAATAATACTTCTTTTACCGCTTAACTTAATTTCAATGCACTACATTCACTTCGATTCAGTTTTTTTAAAAAGCTGACCATAAGATACTGTGGTGCCTGTTATGGATTTCTTTGTACTCGAGACTTAAAACTAGAATATGAAATGTAAATTCACTTTAAAATTAGACAACCATACCGTGTGATTATTTTTAGGTTAAGCGAAAACGAACGCATGCAAACAGCATCCAATAATAGGCAACCAGACAGGTGGTCTTTGACAGATGCCACTGACATGTCATTGTCAGCATGAAACAAACTGTTGCTAGGCAACATACCGAACAAAACAATTCATCCACATGTTCATCTCAGACAAGGAGGAATATAAGTGTGCATTTACATTTCCAAGCTTTATTTCGGTCATTGTAGATCATAAAAGCAGAAAATATTATACATACATCACTGGACTTAAGCAATAAAAACATCAACTGGACATTATAAAATATAGCCAGATAGCAAATATTTTAGTCGAGTTTCATAACAATACTTGAAAAAGGTTAAAAATGTAAAAACAAGTTAAAACAACAATTTTGCGAATTGATAGTGTTAAAACATTAAAAAATACAGAAAGGACGTTTAACATATGCAGGAGGAATTTAAAAACTTACGGCGCCTATGCCACATAGAATTTAGAAAACGGGACACAGCAAAAACAATCAAAGGATGGGTGTCAGTTCTCAAGACTCTATAGGCCTCCAGACACTGCCTATACCCCAAGTTCCTGCAAAGTAGTAAGAGCCAATGCCTCCTGGCTGCATTATAGCCAGGACAAAAGAAAAAACATGGATGGCTGACTCTTCTTGGCTACTACAAGCAGGACATCCAATGGGAGTAGCTTTTGACCATTTGTTTGTAAAAGCATGAACCGCCAGGGAACCCAATCTGAACTGAATATATAACTTCCTTGCCATAAATGGTTGAACAACATCAAGGAAAGACTCAAATAGGTAATGGTCTTTAAAATTAAGGAAGTCAGTAGTTAGGCGGCCTAGTTTTGTGCTCCCCTGAATTTCAGCCAGTCTAAGCAGTCTGTACGCTTTAACTAGTTCCAGCCTCGATATTGTCGGGGACACTTCCTCAGGGTGGGTCCATAAGTTTGGCCAACCTAGTCTAAAACACATATCTCTTATGTGTACGAACCAGGGTAGTTTTCCCACCCCTGGGAGTCCCAGAATCGCCTTAAGTTCAGACTGGTAGACTGTTAGTTCGGGGGTCGCCCATAGTCTACGCCAGAAGGTCAAAGGTCGCAGACCAATCTCCTCTTCTATGGGTCTGATCCCAAGATCCATACGTAGAGGGATGAGAGGGTACTTAGCGATAGACCCAAGAGCTGCCTCATAAACTTATTCTCAGTTTTAGCCAATCCACCTGCATGGAGATGTCTCCAAAGTTCAGCCCCATACATTATGGCACTCCTGATTTGAACTTTATAAATCTCGGCCAGGGGACCCGGAAGTCTATATAATGAGTTACTGAAAGATTTTGCTATTCCCCCAGCCATCTGTGCTAGCCTTAAACCTGCTTTAGCTCGCTATGGGCCCCATCCAAATGTTTCCGGACAGTGTAACACCGAGGTAATCAAAACAGATACCCTCTCTAGCAGGGTACCATATAAAGAGGGATTTGGGCGAGATGTTTTGCTTGGATTAAAGACCATATACATGGTTTTTAATGTATTGATCTCCAGCCCCTGTCTTTACAAAATAGAGAGAAGCTGTCAAGAATCCTTTGGATGCCCATGGGAGACTTAGATAATAACAAAGTGTCATCCGCAAACATCATTGCTGGCACCTTGTCACGGACCAGCTTTGGGGCATCATTGTCAGCTACCACATTTAATTGATCCACCAAAGCGTTAATAAAAAGAAAGAACAATGTGGGGGCCAGAACACACCCCTGTCTTACACCTCTATTTACAGGGAAACGGGGAGTTAATTCCCCAAATTTCCTGTATCTCACCTGGGCAAAATTTCCAGTATGCAGACGCTTGATCAAGGACAGCAAGTAGGGCGGAATGCCCATTTGCTCAAGAACCGCCCACAGTTTATCTCGAGGTATCAAATCAAAGGCTGATTTAAGATCAACGAAAATCAAATAGAGGCTCCCACCCTCTAATGACACCGTCTTCCAATATATTAATTGGAGCCTGAAGATTTGGTCAATAGTGGAAATATTTTTACGAAAACCGGCCTGGAACGCACTCAGAATTTCGCGCTCGTCCACCCAGGACTGAAGGCGCTCCAGGACAATCCTGGCAAACAACTTCTGAGTGACGTCAATCAGGCTAATCGGCCTGTAATTAGTGGGCAGGAGGGGTGAGCCCTTCTTGTATACTGGAAAAATTTCAGCCCCTAACCAGGTATCCGGGATTTGCATGCCATTTAAAATGGCGTTAAATATTACCCAGAGATAGGGGCCCCAGATATTGGGTTGTTCCCGAAATAAATCCCCAGGGATCTTGTCTAGACCAGGGGCCTTTCCAAGAGGAAGCTTCCCAATTGCACTCAATACTTCAGTCAGGGTGAACCCTTCATCATCTACAAGGGAATTCCCTTCTGAAGATGGCAAGATTCCCTCAATAAACTCTATGGCTTCATGTGTGGAATACAGTGATTGGAAATGAAGTTTCCAGACGTCTGCAGCGATGTTCGGCTCAATTGGTGAGTTCTCTGTGAGACTATCTGTACGAACTAAAGTCCAAAACGCCTTCATATCCCTGGTGGAAAGTGCCTGTTTAATGGCATCCCATCTTTCAAGCTCCCAGTTTTTTTTGGCTAACTTTATACTATCACTATATAGAATCCTATTTGTTTTTATCAGGGATCTATCTTTAGTTTTTATAGCATCGATAAGGGCGCCCTTTGCCTTTCGGCAGGAGTTTTTAAACCAACTAGATTTAGGGCTCCTCTTGCCCTTGGAGTGCATCAGGGGATTGAAGATGTTGGTCAGGCTAGTGGTCAGATCCACATGTAAAACCGCAAGTTGACCGATGGTATCAGGAGAATTGAGTGTCTGGGCAGCCTCCTCCATCACCATTAAAGGTGTAATAATTAAAGAATAAAGAGCAGCAGCCTTATCCGGTGGTTGCTTCAGGGTTTCCCATCTAATTCTCCTTCTATTATTAGCTAGTGTCAAATTGCTGCCAGAGGAAGAGCTGGTAATTGAGGGACTGTAAAGATCGGGAAGCTTAAGATCGAGCACCAAAGCATTATGGTAACTGTCGTGTCTCGGCCAAACAGCAAAGTCAACAACCCAGTGCCATATGCTCGCTTCCACTAAAATATAATCGAACAAGGATGATTGTCCTGGTCTATTAAAGGTAGGCTTCCCTGGTTGATCTGACTTAGTTCGGCCGTTACATGCCCTCAGTGCATAAGATAGTGTTGCTGCACTGATCTGGAGAACCAAGGGAGTCCAGGCCTTTACCGGAGGAATCTGCGGTTCGGGGATCAACCAAAAGGAATCCTCGTCTGTAAGGGAAGAATCACTGGGAGTAGCTAGAGGCTCAAATTGACAATTAAAATCTCCCCCTATAACCATCCTAGCATTCGGGGGCATTAGTTCAATAAATGTGGTTAACATATCAATGGTCAGGGATTCCTGTGCGAAAGCTACAGGGCGTGAATAGAGGTTAATAAAGGCTATTTTAATCCTAGTAGAAAAAGTAAGGAGGGTGCACTGAATATCATCAGATGAAGTATTCAATTGTTCAACAGAAACAATCCAAATGTGAAGCAACCCACGTACCTAAGCCCCCCGATGGTCTGCCTCTGCCCCCCATAGTAGCTAGCACATTAAAAGTTACATATCCCCTCCTAACAATGTCCTCTCTTGCCCATGTCTCCTGGAACATACACACATCATAATCTTGTACAAATTGCCCCCAATCGGGATTTTGGAGTTTGTTTTTAATACCAGGGATGTTCCAAGACAAAACCCTCAGTTTATGGCCTGAGTTCAAAGTGCCTTCATATACTTTATGCAAAAGACACACAATTGATGGACGGAATGCAGAACAAATCAAAACATTCACCCCCAGTCAAGAGATCTGGGTTAAATCCATCATTCTTTTGCTCACCATGCCACCCCAGTTTAGACCTGGCCATATGCAAATCAGTCTTGACCCTGTGCCTCATGGGAACAGTCCAGCCCGAACTGCCAAGCCAGGTCCTCCCTGGACCGGAACCAAGCATCCTAGGACCGGTTTCGGGGTTTCACCCCTCTTCAGCCAGGATAGCTTGATTCCAGTGGCACAGTGAGCCCAGGACCCACGTCTGGGCATACCTGGCACACTTAGGGCGAGAAAGCAAAAGACACACAATTGATGGACGGAATGCAGAACAAATCAAAACATTCACCCCCAGTCAAGAGATCTGGGTTAAATCCATCATGCTTGTTTCCAGTCCAGGGAGGACCTGGCTTGGCAGTTCGGGCTGGACTGTTCCCATGAGGCACAGGGTCAAGACTGATTTGCATATGGCTGGGTTCAAACTGGAATGGCATGGTGAGCAAAAAACGATGGATTTAGGCCCAGATCTCTGTACTGGGGTGAATGTATGACATTGTTCTGCATTCTGTCCATCAACTGTTGTTTTTGCATTTGTCACCCCGAGTGGGACGGGTATGCCCAGACGTGGGTCCCGTGCTCCCCATGCCACTGGAATCAAGCTATCCTGGCTGAAGAGGGTGAAACCCTGAAACCGGTCCTAGGATGCTTGTTTCCAGTCCAGGGAGGACCTGGCTTGGCAGTTCGGGCTGGACTGTTCCCATGAGGCACAGGGTCAAGACTGATTTGCATATGGCTGGGTTCAAACTGGAATGGCATGGTGAGCAAAAAACGATGGATTTAGGCCCAGATCTCTGTACTGGGGTGAATGTATGACATTGTTCTGCATTCTGTCCATCAACTGTTGTTTTTGCATTTGTCACCCCGAGTGGGACGGGTATGGCCAGACGTGGGTCCCGTGCTCCCCATGCAACTGGAATCAAGCTATCCTGGCTGAAGAGGGGTGAAACCCTGAAACCGGTCCTAGGATGCTTGTTTCCAGTCCAGGGAGGACCTGGCTTGGCAGTTCGGGCTGGACTGTTCCCATGAGGCACAGGGTCAAGACTGATTTGCATATGGCTGGGTTCAAACTGGAATGGCTTGGTGAGCAAAAAAACGATGGATTTAGGCCCAGATCTCTGTACTGGGGTGAATGTATGACATTGTTCTGCATTCTGTCCATCAACTGTTGTTTTTGCATTTGTCACCCCGAGTGGGATGGGTATGCCCAGACGTGGGTCCCGTGCTCCCATGCCACTGGAATCAAGCTATCCTGGCTGAAGAGGGGTGAAACCCTGAAACCGGTCCTAGGATGCTTGTTTCCAGTCCAGGGAGGACCTGGCTTGGCAGTTCGGGCTGGACTGTTCCCATGAGGCACAGGGTCAAGACTGATTTGCATATGGCTGGGTTCAAACTGAATGGCATGGTGAGCAAAAAAACGATGGATTTAGGCCTAGATCTCCGTACTGGGGTGAATGTATGACATTGTTCTGCATTCTGTCCATCAACTGTTGTTTTGCATTTGTCACCCCGAGTGGGACGGGTATGCCCAGACGTGGGTCCCGTGCTCCCCATGCCACTGGAATCAAGCTATCCTGGCTGAAGAGGGGTGAAACCCTGAAACCGGTCCTAGGATGCTTGTTTCCAGTCCAGGGAGGACCTGGCTTGGCAGTTCGGGCTGGACTGTTCCCATGAGGCACAGGGTCAAGACTGATTTGCATATGGCTGGGTTCAAACTGGAATGGCATGGTGAGCAAAAACGATGGATTTAGGCCCAGATCTCTGTACTGGGGTGAATGTATGACATTGTTCTGCATTCTGTCCATCAACTGTTGTTTTTGCATTTGTCACCCCGAGTGGGACGGGTATGCCCAGACGTGGGTCCCGTGCTCCCCATGCCACTGGAATCAAGCTATCCTGGCTGAAGAGGGGTGAAACCCTGAAACCGGTCCTAGGATGCTTGTTTCCAGTCCAGGGAGGACCTGGCTTGGCAGTTCGGGCTGGACTGTTCCCATGAGGCACAGGGTCAAGACTGATTTGCATATGGCTGGGTTCAAACTGGAATGGCATGGTGAGCAAAAACGATGGATTTAGGCCCAGATCTCTGTACTGGGGTGAATGTATGACATTGTTCTGCATTCTGTCCATCAACTGTTGTTTTTGCATTTGTCACCCCGAGTGGGACGGGTATGCCCAGACGTGGGTCCCGTGCTCCCCATGCCACTGGAATCAAGCTATCCTGGCTGAAGAGGGGTGAAACCCTGAAACCGGTCCTAGGATGCTTGTTTCCAGTCCAGGGAGGACCTGGCTTGGCAGTTCGGGCTGGACTGTTCCCATGAGGCACAGGGTCAAGACTGATTTGCATATGGCTGGGTTCAAACTGGAATGGCATGGTGAGCAAAAAACGATGGATTTAGGCCCAGATCTCTGTACTGGGGTGAATGTATGACATTGTTCTGCATTCTGTCCATCAACTGTTGTTTTTGCATTTGTCACCCCGAGTGGGACGGGTATGCCCAGACGTGGGTCCCGTGCTCCCCATGCCACTGGAATCAAGCTATCCTGGCTGAAGAGGGGTGAAACCCTGAAACCGGTCCTAGGATGCTTGTTTCCAGTCCAGGGAGGACCTGGCTTGGCAGTTCGGGCTGGACTGTTCCCATGAGGCACAGGGTCAAGACTGATTTGCATATGGCTGGGTTCAAACTGAATGGCATGGTGAGCAAAAAAACGATGGATTTAGGCCCAGATCTCTGTACTGGGGTGAATGTATGACATTGTTCTGCATTCTGTCCATCAACTGTTGTTTTTGCATTCATATACTTTATGGCCAGAGGGGTAAGGGGTTTGTATAATCTCTGGCTCAGACCCGAAGTCCAATACACACGCTTCCGTTAAGGAGCTATTCCTAACCATACTAGGAATTATGGAATCGGGGGTAAGATGGGCTGGATTGTTCGACACATCTGTACTAACACCATCATAAACTTGAGGTCCCTGATGAGATTCAGGTTGAAACTCCCCTGGTGCATCTTCAGTCATACCATAGATACTCTGTAGCTGGATCCCAATATTTTTCGGCTTAAACTCTCTATTAGGCCCCCGAGACACAAGACTAGAAGTAAGATCAAATGATAGCATAAGTCAATCCACCTCTTCAAGGGCCCCATATCTGTTTGCTACTGCAACATTATACTGGATACTAGGGGGTTGGCCTATTGTTGGATGGGGTTGAAACCAGTATGTTGGAACTCTAGTGCAAGGGGTCCAGGGTGGTGGATAATTACAAGAATAGAAAAAGTCCTGGGTGTGTGGTTGAATCCCTGTAAGCGGTGCATAAGAACGGGAAAACTGTCCTGCCAGGATTTGGACTGTCTGGGGATTACTAAAATTAATGACTATACAGTCTCCTTTGATTGATTTGGGGTTCTTGCCAACCCAAGCCACTCTTCGAACTAATAAAATCTCAGCTGCCCTGTCATAGGGAAACTGCCCATGCCTGGTAAGCCAAAAAAGGCACTTATTCCTCAATTCCAACTGAGATTCCCTCTGGTCTGGTTTGATTTCAGGTACACCAGTTAGAACTATAACATTGGGGAGAGAGGCTGGAGGTAGATCTAAAGTTGGGATGGTCAGTGAAATTGGACCTATGTTCTCACTCTCTACAGGGTTAAGCCTTTCCCTGCCTGACAACTGCTCAGGGTGGACAGGCCTGCCTCTGTGTGAGCCTTCATTATTAGGAGCAGGATGGGAGCTCACATTCTCGATAGTAAGGCTCCTAGGGCCAGGAGTTATCCTCAGTGCTTGGACCTGATGAGTGCCAGGTTCCTCACAATGAGACTGAGTGTTTCCCTCATGCACAGAACTATGAGCCGCTGCCTTAACAGCACTGGTTAGAACTGGGCAAGATGGAGCACTAGAAGGGCCACATCTATCTAAGGGAGGATGTCCTGCTCTATCCGTCTGTGAGCTACAGTCTTTCTTCTTTACTACAACAGATAAAATATTGACCGAAGAATTGGCCTGTAAGCTCAGGTCAGGCAACTGACCTCTAGCTATATTCCCAAGGTGGAGTGCTAGTTCTTCCTTAACAATGGCTCTCATCTGTGCCTCTAGTTCCACTAACAAATTCCTCACCCATGAGGGACAGTCAGGGTCTTTATGGAAATTGGAGGGTGGTTCTGCCACTCCCCTAAGACTGACAGGTTCATCCTCACTGGAAATTATTTCTGGACTTGTCCTTTTCTTAGTTCCCACCCCGTTACCCATGTTGCGTCTAACAATCTTGGGTAAAGTAGTGGTCGTTCTGCCTTTACGAGTTGTTGGCTTTACTGAGGAATGTTGTGAAGGTGGTAACAATGTCTCAATTGGGGCAGGCAAAGATTCTAGTAGATCAGAAGTAAATCCGGGACTAGATAATTCAGAGATTGGTGGCTCAGAAGGCTGAAGAAATGTGTCCGGGGTTAGGGATAATCGTCTCTCTGTAAGCTCTATTTCAGTCGAGACTACCCCTATAGCTCTTTGAAGCATCCTATCAATCGAAGTTTGGGGAAGTGGGGCCGGTAACAACACCGGTAGATGTTTTTTAGGTACACAACTACGCTTCCCCATGTCCAGAACAAAGGAAAAAAATACAATCCCGAATTACCCCAAAAGTAAGTCCAGGAAGATCAGGCTGTCCCAAGACACAAGGTCGCAAAAAACACTACAAGAAAATACCAAAAAAAGAAAAATACAATTCCAAAAGTCAATTATACAAATAACCAGTCTGTTGGTGGACAGCTAGGTAAAAAGGTTAAACAAAATCCACAGATTGTTTCAGATGTGTCACCTATGTGCAATATCCCAAGTTCCACCAGCTGTTCCCAATGATGTTAAACGGACCCCGGAAAGTCCTACCAATTTTGTTAGCACCAAAGCCCAGTCTCAAGGGGGGTGGCCCTGCCCTGCCTCTCCCTGGCAATGATGGACAAGGACGGGCCCGCCCTTGGCCCGGGCTTCGCCCGCGCGCGACCCACGCTGCAGGGGGAGAGGCAGCGCTATAAGCGCGATGACAGCGCCTCCCCCTCGTTAGCAGCACCTGGGTGAGCAGCGGAGGATGCTGGGACTTGTGGTCCCCTGTAGGCGCAGCAGGCGACTGGTGGAATGGCGGTGCTCACGTGGAGATGGACCCTGGGACTCCAGTCCCACCAGGGTATACAGAGAGGCAAAAGCAGCCCCCAGCAGAGAAACAGGCAACAAGAAGGCGTATAAGTGTGCATAAGTGAGCTCTAGGACGCCTCAGAAGCATCAATGCGTTCTGAAACCATACTTTGTTATAATGATTTGCAAAAGTAAGTCCCGGTATCTTATGGTAAACGACTCTTGAAGGTATTAAACTTAATGGGACAAATGCAATTCATTAACCGATGTTATAGAAATAATGAGGGCTTCAGAGAACCCGTCTGCACAAACATGCAGTAAGCTTCCAGAGGAGGTGTTCCTCCTTTAATGTTTGAGTAAAGTCTGATAAGTATTAACTACTAACCCTTAATATTAGAAACTGAAAATCTAAATGGCTTTCTGATGTGGGTCGTCACTGTTGGCACCAGTGGCGGCTCCTCCGCTATGGTGGAGGAACATCACACCACTGCTTTCTCGCAGTGCGAGCAGCAAAAACATAAAATGGTAATACCTTTTAGGTATTACCATTTTATGTTTCCTTTGCCAGTGGGCGGGTGGGCGGGGCTGCTCTGCTTACAGAACAGGGCAGGGGAGGAGTGGTTTGCCCACTCCCGAGTGCGCAATGACTGTCTGGTCGGCCCTCTTGGGCCACCCCAACCAGTCATGCGCACTTTCCTCTTCTCCATGCAGGCTGCATTACAGCCTGCATGGAGAACATGCCAACCTCTCCAGCCCCTGGCTGAGCGCTGTGTGACGGCGCACAGACCAATCACAACGCTGCATTGCAGCGTTGTGATTGGCTTAGGGGAGGGAGCCTGGCTGCCTGCTTCCTGTTCCTACCGGAGACAGGAGAGCAGGAGCAGAGAAGACGCGGGACCCGGCCTCAGGGTAAGTTTTTTTATTTTTATTATGACCCCCCCGTGAGCGACCCCTTCCACCCCGCCGCAACCCCCCCAGTGCCCGCCCCCCCCACCCGCTAGCCATGCCGGCTGCAACTGGTTGGCACGTTAGCACCAGCACTCCCAAGTGCACACAGCATATGACGTTCCCAAAAGTCTTTCCTAAAGATGTCTGTCGTCGGACAGCAGTGGGCTCAGATGACCTACTATGTGCCATTCTCCTAAATGGTAAAGCTCAACCTGCTCAGTACTGGAGTGAGTTAAACAATTTTTTTTTATTATGACTCGGGGTGGCACCGCCTCCCTAATACTAGAACGCACACTAAGCGCCTGTTAATTTGGCCGCACCAGCCTCAAGCCCAGAAAGTCTAGAACAGGCATCATGCATTTGCGGCCCTGCTCTCCACTATACACCGGGACACACGAGTTGTTGGTCATCTTGCATCAGGCCAGTTTAATTGACTTTGCAACCATTTTTGATTGGGCCACTATTTATATTGAGCAGCCATTTTGTTTTGGGCATATTCTATGTCTGTGGCTGCCATTTTGGGATTGCCTCTACTCTGATTTCTCATCGGCCATGGTGGATTGGGTCAGCGTACTGTACTGTTACCATTTTTTAGCAATATTTTGGGCCCAGTATTGTACCGTTCACGGTTTTTGAGCTACATTTTTCCTTTATTTTGCATTTCCATTTTATTATTATTTTTTCAAAATGAGCACATTGAATCTGCCTGCTTCACAGCCTTTCATGATAAAGAAGATGAGCCCAATATTAAATGGGAGGAATGGAGAGAATATTTTAACAATTATTTATCCAATTTTGATGAAGATTTTTTTCTTGGAAAGAAAAAGAAGATTCTCTTACAATGTCTTGGTCCTGGCAGTCTTAAAGTATACAATCATATTGACAAAAAACCCAGATCAGGGGATGAAGGTGATGTATCCACCAATGCGTTGCATGATCTAAATACCAATTTTCCCGCCACCATATGCCCAGCTATTGATCACAATAATTTTTACCACAGAAAACAAAGAGAAAATGAGAAAATCGAAGATTATGTTTCAGCACTAAAGAAACTGGCTCTAACGTGTAAATTCGTCAGCTTACATGATGATCTAGTAAGGGATCAAGTTATCATGCCTTGCAATAATTCAAACATTCAAGACCGATTATGGGTCATGGGTGATTCCACACTGAAAGAAGTTGTTGACGTTGTATCTAAAGCTGAGCTTAACACCAGATGCGCAAAAGCTGTTATTGACACCAACAAAGGGGAAAGCATAGGAGTGGTAAATAATCTACTACTAGGAAAACAAACAAATGGGAAACCCGACCAAGACTCCGGCAAAAATAAAGACTCCAATTTGAGAAGGACCAGTGGAGGGCGTATAGAAGACTTGCGAGGGAAATGCTACTGATGTGGTAGTCCGAACCATCTAGCTCATGATCAAAGGTGCCCTCCATTACACCAAAGGTGTTCTAAATGTAATGTATAGGGACACTTTGCAAGAGTATGTCATAAATCCAAATTTATTAAATGCCTTGTGGAACAGTCTAATATTGATGAGTGTCTGATTGAATCAGATAAAGAAGATGTACAAGTATCAAGTGTACATGAGGAAGTTTTAGAAATTGAAGGGCAACATAGGAAGAAACCTTTATGTGAGGTCGTAGCAGGTATAGTGCGAGTCAAGCTAGTGGCGGACTCCAGATCCCCAAACACCATTGTTAACAAACAAGTAAGGAACAAACTGTTCGTAAATGTACTCGGTACTGATTAATCTCATCCTGACATCAAACCACGAAGTTTCACAGGGGAACCCATAAAATTGTTAGGATTTTGAGAACTGGATTTTGAATTTAAGAAGAGGGCTGTGAGATGCAAATGTACGTATCTGAACAGGGTTCTTCTGTTCTTGGATGGTGGGACCAAGGTGAATTAGGTATTCTTCTGGACCCTAACAGTCCCGATCCAGTATTGATCATAGAGGGTAAATGCAATATTTTAGACTTATTTGTCAAAGAATTTCCCAAGGTATTTTCAGGCAACATAGGAGAGCTAAAAGGGTTTGTGCATAAGATTATACTAAAGCATGATGCTCAACTAAAAATTCATATTGTCCGTAATATTTTCTTGACCATAAGAGATGAGGTCACTACAGAACTGAACAGACTGCAAAGTAGTGGTATGATTGGACAAGTCGAATCCTTAGACTGGGTTGCACTCCTGGTGGTGGGTAGGAAATCAAATGGCAAGATCAGACTTTGCATCGACCTCAGAGAGCTCAATAAGAATATATTTGTCGATCAATTTCCCTTGCTGCCTATAAATGAATTATCATTAACCAGGAACATGAGCTAGTTTTCGACAATCGATTTAATGTCTGCCTACCACCAGGTGTCCTTACACCCTGATAGGAAACACCTGATGGATTTGCAATGCCAATAGGATGTTACCAGTTTAGAAGAGTTCCTTTCAGATTAGCTTCGACTGCCGCCTTGTTTCGAGTTTAATGTACAAACTGTTGTGTAATGTGGTTAATGTAACCTTCTTTCAGGATGACATTTTAATCATGGGGAAAAACAGAGAACATGATAAGTCATTAGGGGTGGTACTGAGTGTTCTGGAAGACCATGGGCTGACAGCGGAAGCTACCAAATGTAAAATAAGCAGAAGAAAGGTCACCTATTTGGGTCACGAAAACATTTGTGACAGCATTGTGCCTAAGGAGGATCTGTTTTTAGCTATTAAAAATGCCCCACTGCCCAGTGACAAAGAAGAAGTGCAAGCTTATGTGGGACTAGCAGAGTTCTACTCTAAATTTGTTCAAAAGTTCTCAAGCAAAATGTATCTAATTAGGCAATTGTTGAAGAACAAAAGACCTTTTCTTTGGTCCCCAGATTGCCATGCACCGTTTGATAGATCAAAAAGAATATTAGCGAAGCACCATTACTCTGGGGTCATGATCCCAAATGTGAGGAAAACATCAGAACTACTGATGCAGTGGGAAAAGTATTGGGGCAGCATTGTCCCAAGTTGAAGCAGTAGGGGAAGAAAAATACTCTGTTATAAAGAGAGAGACTCTGGAGTTTGCTTGGGGACATTTCCAGCAATTTGTTTGGGGATCTATGGTAGTCCTTTGCACCGATCACAAACCTTTATGCAAAGTACTTACCACCCACAGGCTTAACAATGTATCACCAAAGATTGCAAGGTTATCTACACACCTATTAGATTACTGGTATGAAATACAATATGTACCAGGGGTGTGTAATAAGATTGTTGATCGTCTGAGTAAACTTCCGCTACCAATTGTGTGTAAGCCTCCTGGTAAATGGAATGATTGTCTGGTAGCGGCATTAGGGATAAAGAATATAGCACGAGTGAATACTGAAACATGGATAAATAAGACTAAATCTGATGTTACTGTGACCAAAATTATGGATATTGTCAAGGGAGGATTGCCTGAGGAAAGAACACTAGCTGGCAATTTAAGCCTTCTTAAATATTGGGAATTTAAGAAGGAAATCTCCATTGAAAACGATTTAATGTTCAGGAGTGGACGTTTGGTGTAACCAAATTCTTTATGACAAAGGATTAGTGCTTGGTGTCATGAAGGTCACCTAGATATAGTTAAACCTAACAGTAGAGTAAAACGCTCATACTGGTGACCGGAGATTGATAGAGCAGTGGAAACAGTTGTGAGAGAATGCTCAAGGTATATCAACTCAGATAAAACTCAAGACAGAAATTAATATTTTGGGACTAGTACAGAATAAGGAGAGAAGGACAAAATATGCCATAGTTGTGGTTGATCTCTTCTCCAAATGGGCAGAGTTAAAGGTGGTGGATGTGGCATATTCCAAAGTGATAATAGAATTTTAAGAAGTGTTTTTGCAGGAAAGGGTTACTCAAAACTATTATCAGTGATAATGGTGGTTAATTCGTGTCAGATAGGTTCAAGGAATTTGCAAAGAATTTAGGTTTACATACAAAACCACATCCATTTATCATCCTAATGGGAATGGTTGTATAGAATGCTTCAATTGTGTGATCAAAGGGATCATTGAACTGTCCCATAGTATCAACCTTTATTGCGAGAAAGAAATTAAGGATACAGCATGGGCATATATGATCACAGAATGTAGCTCCTTTGGGCATGTACCCTTCCATCTCATGAGGGGAAGAGATCTGAGGTCTAAAGACAACTTGAGATGGTTCAGTAAAATGAAGGAAATAACAGTGCCAGTGGAATTGGTAAGGAACAAGTTTAATGAGGGAAAGGCAGAAGTCCAGTTATGACATAACACATGGAACTAAAAGATATGAGCTCTGTGTAGGTGATTTGGTGAGAGTAAAAAAACAAAAATTGGTAAGAAAAGGAGAAAGAAAATGTACTGAGCCATTGCAAGTAAAGAAGATTTTGTGCAATGCTGCCTTACTAAGTGATTGTAAAGTTTGGCATGCCAGTAGAATGGAGTTATGCAAGGGGAAGGCCAACAGTATGACTACATACAAGAGGACTCCTATCGACAAAAAGTTTGATTGGTTAAATGAGGATGTGGTAAGTGATAGAAGGCACACGGATAATGAGAGTGTTACTAGGGAGCAGTCTAATAACTCACAGGAGAATGTTACAGAGAGGAGAGGACAGGCTCATCAGATGCACAAAAGTCAGTACTAGAATTGCTCCGTCTCGAATTGCTCAGTCTCGCATCTTCAAAATGGACACCAACAAAGAAGTTTTCACTACGTCAGGGAGGAGAATTTGAAACCCTTCCTACTTGCATGATTTTGTGAAATAGATGTTTTTCTGGCACAAGGTATTCATTACAAATGTATTATCCTTGACTATTATATTGCATGATTTGGGAACTAGATATGTTTTTCTGGCACAAGGTAATTGTTACTAATGTATTATCCTTAACTATCATTTTTTTGTATTTTATTTTTTTAGGCATTGTCTATTCCCTGTTTTATTATGAATTAACTGTTTACTAATTGATAAGGGAACGGGGTGTGTTGTGTTCCAAATTATCTTGTGTTCTGTTTTTGCAGTGTTAGCTGTCCCCAAAGGTTATTCAGTTAAGGCTGGGGAGGAATCTGGACACACCGCTTGTACAGGGCTTGACCTGCATAATGAGAATACACTTTGCTTAACTGACCTTACCTGCCCTCAGCATCTTTCTTTTGATGGAACACACGCCATCGTAAACGTACAATGAATCTCTAGTTCATTCTGCAAGCTGAAATCTTTTTGTTTTAGGATGCAATGAATAACTATCCCAAGATTTAGCATTCATACCTCAGTGTCACATGAAAGTTACGTGTCCGTAGTGAACCACCCCCTAAATAATAGGTGGCCTACAATCTTAGTATGGAATAGAACTATGTAGTCGATAGCTGATGTTTAAGCTAAGAGTTAATTGTTTGGCATCACATTATAATACAGCGGTAGGAAACAATTGTCAGATGTTATATGTTTTTGTGATCAAAAAAGCACAATAAAGAAATCAGCTGAACAAACACCAATTATTAATATGCAGATGAATATGAACAATATGAATGAGAATATATTTATTGATGACCTTGTTGTGAACCTATCTGACTATCCATTGTCCATACATGAAAAGAATGTACTGAATAAAGGACTTGGCTACTGTCCGGTATCCTGGGGTCTGTTTTCTGAATTACACATTGATCTCTACAAGTTTGTTAGAACAGCTAAACTTAAGTGTCATTTTTTCATCAACAGCTATGAACGGACTACTGCTCAGACTACTGCACCACAAACTGATGTCACAGTGTCACACGTTAGGGACGTCTCTACACTCTTGTCCCTTGACAACGATAACAAGTCCTCACTTGAACACGTACTTGACAGCATGAATATCAGACAGGACTACACCTGTGAAAGTGGGTTACACATACGCAGCAAGTTCACACCGCAGGGTACACATCTCAACAGCATTGAGATATTCCACAACCTAGTGACCGAAGACCTGCACCGTCTCGAGGACAGACTACAGAAGAAAGGCAAAAGATACACCAGTGATAATCTCACCTCGGATGAGAGAAAAGCGATCCAAAGCTTACGCTTGAATGATTCAATAGTGATCAGGGAAGCAGACAAAGGAGGAAACGTTGTGGTGATGAATAGAAAAGACTACGAGGGTGAGGTTCTCAGACAGCTTAGCAATTCCACACATTATGCTAGACTCACTCATAACCCATGCACAACAGCTACCATGAAGATTAACACTCAACTCCTACACTGGAAGGAAGTGGGCCTCCTGTCAGACACAGAATACAATTTCCTTACAATTCTCAACCCAAGGTTTTCTTGTATTTATCTTCTACCGAAGATACATAAGAAACAGCCCTTTCCTCCTGGACGTCCGATCATATCTGGTATCGGCTCCATGACAAAAGCATTGTCTAAATTTGTTGATACTTTCCTACAGCCATTAGTGACCAACCTACCCTCATATGTCAGGGACAGCACAGACATACTGAACAAGTTTGAAGACCTGGAATGGGATGAAAGGATGTGGTTTGCAACGCTTGACGTTGAATCACTCTATACATGCATCAAGAGTAAGCCTGGGCGTAGTTCGCGAAGTAGCGCTACGTGAAGCTACGCAAAGTGCAGTTCGCACTACGCGAGCTACGCGTAGCACTACGCGAACTGCGTAGTGCACTGTTCGCAATGATTGCACAGTGCCGGATGCTTGTCCGCACTGTGCAATTATTGAAAACGGCATCTTGCACAGTGCGAGCTGTCTTTTACTGCCGTTGAGAATCTCGCCGGGAGGTTTATTTTCCACGCTCGCGATCAGCAACTTGATGTTGCTGATCGCGAACGAGGAAAAAGTCTCGCCGGGATGACATTTTGCTTGCTCGCGGTCGCCAACTTGACATTGAGGACCGCGAGCAAGCAAAAAATGACCGCTGCACTACGCTACGCGTGTTTGCACTGTGCTACGTGCAATTCGCGTTGTGCGAAGTAGAGCAAACTTCGCAAACTACGCGAGCGTAGCGTAGTGCTTTGCTCAGGGTTAATCAAGAGGGACTTAGGCAAGAGAGCTATCGACTTCTTTCTTTCCAAAAGACAGGCGACCCTTTATAACCACAACCAAATGCTGTTAGAAATGATTGATCTCATCCTAGATAATAACTTTTTCCTGTTCAATTTGACCTGGTACAAACAGGAACAGGGGACTGCGATGGGATCCAAATCCGCTCCATCGTACGCGAACCTCTTCATGGGGTGGGTGGAGCACACGCACGCATGGTCAAGAGCGGCCTCAGACTGGACTAGACACATCCAGTTCTGGGGTCGATACATTGATGACATCATCATCTTATGGACAGGCACAGGACTTGAGCTTAGAGAATACTTTGATTTCCTAAACCAGAACACCCTCAATGTCAGCTTTACCCTAGAGATGTCACA
The DNA here is from genome assembly GCA_963921515.1 of Calotriton arnoldi. NCBI lineage: Eukaryota > Metazoa > Chordata > Amphibia > Caudata > Salamandridae > Calotriton > Calotriton arnoldi. The sequence goes on along the minus strand of CAWUFW010000468.1, from coordinate 2,344,224 downwards.
GTCCAGTATTCACTTCTTGGATCTTGAACTATACGTTCAGAACAGAATTCAGAGCACACTATGCAGGACAGAAACTGCAGTGAATAGCATACTGCATTACACCAGCTCTCACCCACCCTCAACCAAAAAGGCTATCCCATATGGAGAGCTGATACGCATTCGCAGGAATTGCAGTGAGGATGCAAACTTTGACATACAAGCGAAACTAGCAACAGGCAGACTGAAAAGAAGAGGCTATAAAACAAATGTACTCCAGGTGGCAGAAAATAGGGCTAGAACCCTCAAGAGGAAAGATACACTTACGAGTAAGGCAAAGGGCACTGAGAAGGGCAAGGATAGACTCTCGTTCATTACGACTCACTCTGCACTCAATCACGACGTGTTCAAGATACTTGGCAAACACTGGGCACTACTCAAGGGAGTACCAGGTGTTAATAGCATCATTACACAGAGACTATCCATGACGTTCAAAAGATGCAGAAGAATCAGGGACTCCCTGTGTCCTAGCTATACCTTTTGCAAGACACCACAGCGACAAAGTTGGCTCCACAAACGCGTGGGGTTTTATACTTGTGGCACCTGTAATATCTGCAACCTAGGCTGTAAAAACACCATGAACTTTGGTTACAATACGAGTACACAACACAGGATACGGCAGTTTATTAACTGTCTCACCAACTTTGTGATCTACATACTGATCTGTGGGTGTAACAAGATATATGTAGGTAGCACTACAAGACAGCTAAAAACACGCATTCAGGAACATCGCAGAGCAGTACTGAATGGCGACAGCATATGCACTAGTCTCTCATGAGTGCAAAAGCGGAGTTGACAAGACTAAGTTCCGCTTCCACGGTATTGATATTGCCCTCAATAACAAAAGAGGAGGGGATAGGGAACTGGCTCTCAGGCAGTTAGAAGCCAGATGGATATGCACTCTACGCTCCTCTACGCTAGGTCTCAATACTGACAAGGAAATGCATTACTTTTTATAATGTTATCAGCGATCAGTTTTCTGTATGACTGTGTTCTTTCCTCTTCTTTTCTCAGGGGGATTGACACACCTAGACTATGCATCATCGTATAGTCCACGCAACCATTGGGTTACGTGACACAAGGGCTTACTCATTCACTTACCCCATTTGGGAACTGGTACTAATATTGATCGCATCAAATACCTCGTGATTTGAACCTTTTAAATGTGGGGCACTGTAACCTAATTGCCTACGTTTTAGTCCAAAAACTCCAATTGTTTCCAACACCCTGTTCTATTCATTCTGCACCTTGAATGCCGTGGCACTGGAACTCCGTCCCTGTTCTTTGCTCAGTATCCTAAATGTGTTTTACCCGAGTTGGTGACATTGCAACCCTATTGACATCGAGTCCAAATGCTGATTACTTCGTATACTGCATTTCTCTTAAACTAGATGTGTGGCACTGTAACCTGATTGCCCGCACACCAATGACCAACCCCTTGTCAACTGGTCAATTAATTGGCCTCACTTTACTTTGCGTGGCATTGAAATATGTATTATAGATTTATGGCACATCAACCATGTTGTCCGCACACCTATTTCTTAATGTCCTACACTACCTATGACAGAATTCTTTCTCTATTGCCTACTGGTTTAAATGTTCATTTTGCCTATGAATACGTGTCACTGTGCTGTTTAATTGGATGTAGGGCACTTTAACCCTACTGGCTCTAATGTTCACTTCACTTAGAAATATGTGTTACCCTGCTTGTTTATTGGATGTGGGGCACTGTAACCTTAAAGCCCTCACACCAATGCCACAACGTTTAATAGGTGAAGTTATAAAGCCTTTAACTGATTCCTGACTAAGGATCGATATCCCATAACATGATACCATTACTCTCGCCTCGCTCTTTTCTTCGATATGCAACCTTCTTTCTACCCATTATCGCCTTTCGACTCATGTTATGCTCTTATATACTCACTATTAGCTTTGCTTGCCACACATAAGACGTCAGTCACTTTTTATAAACTCACCACTTCGGACCATTTAGTCCTCACACTCTCTTCGAACCCACCAGGTCATTTCTCTATTGTTTCTCCTTTCTTTTGCAACAGTTTCTCTCGATTTTATTCTTCATCATTTTTCCTTACTCCTTTTTACAGAGTCTTTTTTATATCCTTTGAATTGTTAAGCTTCAACCATCTTCGCAATGCCCCTACACCTTTTTATTAAAAAAAAAATTGTATAAAAAAAACACAAACATTTTTTTTTTAATATATAATTTTTGGTCTCCAATTCACACATGGTCCAACCCGTTTTTGCAACCAGAGCCAGCATATTTTTCACGGACTCCACTTTTGTCTGTTTTTTAAAAAACTAATACGATCTTTTAGAACAAATATGGCGACACCCGGTTCACAACCGGAACCATTATGGCCGTTTACCGACTCTACGGTTGTCAGTTTAGATGTTCACTAGCAGGAACCAACCTACTACGCTGCGCTCTCCTCTTCCTCTTGCCGACACCGAGGTTGTCGGACGAGTCTTCCGGCACCCGGAAGTACTTCGTGCACTGCTTGTTTATAGGTGGGAGGATTCAAGGAGCCCTTAGACGGTTCACATCCCGCTACATATAGGACGTTGCCCGACACGGCTTTCACGAACGCGACACTGCAAATTACTTAAGTAAGTGAAGGGACGGGCTATGAGCAATCGCTCACGCCACATTGCTTAAGCATATCTTGCCTCCAATTGCTTATATTGGGTTCATGGGCTCATTCCGCTAGAAGATATTCACACTTTAAACTATATACTATTATACTACTCGTTTTCACAATTATGCAGTACCATCATTAATTTAGATCACTTTATTTATTAGTTTTGCCGTCACTTTTACGCTTGCGCTAACCTTTTTAATGTCACACTGGGGTTCGTTTTAATAATTCTTCGCCAACCACAGAAACATAGTTATGCAATACCATTCTTAATTCAGATCACTCCATTTATCATTTTTGCCGTCACGTTTACGTTTGCGCTCACCTATTATGTCACGCTTGCGTTCATTTTAAGTATTCTTCGCCAGCCATAGTAGCTTAAGTCACAGAATCCTTTTAATAACTGGGAACCAACAGTATAATATCACTTCAATTACCCGGTGCTTGCCATCACGAGGGCTTCAGGCACACCTCCTTCCACTCAATACATGTCATACCATACGTATACATTGTTATTTTTCTCATTAGCAACCTCCAATACAAATTAGGTCTAGTATAAATTGGATACAACTAGTGCGCGTTTCCCTGGCAGCATATTCGCTTCATAGCTCACAGACTACAGCACAAATGATGCCTTACGTGCCACTCTGCTTTTCACGTATAATCGCGGCGGCATCCTCGTGTATAGTTGGGGGTAGTGATATCATTCACCAGTGGCCACACTTCTTTAGCAAGCTTGCAACGGGTGACCTTCACCCGTCGCACACTACTACTGAATAGCGGAGCCCGGTTTTTCACCATTAATTTTCGTGGTTAGATGCGCAGGGCATTACACAATATTGCTTTTTTTCTTGGCTCGTCGCCCAGCCTGGAAATGACACTGGTTTCATCATTTCCATAGATCCTTCTACTTATTGGATATACCTGGGTATCACCTTTCTACTGACCTAGGATTTCACCATCACGGACGCACAGGCGGTCTCTTGGCTTAGAGGTATGTCCAATTCGCTCTTTATCACTGGCCCACTACTGACTTGTAGTGATCATTACCTTTTCCACTTCTTTGATTTACACCGATTTTTCCTATTTTAGACAGGTTTTCTAAACCTCTAGTTCTGAAACGGACGCGCCACGCTGATCTCAGGTTCACGGATACTCTTTATCTTGGCAAGACTCTAGCAACATTACCTTTTGGTAAGCTGGCTCTAGTTTGAGATGCTTCTACTTACGGCTCACACCTAGGCACTTGGGTGTATGGGTTCTCACTTTTTGCCCCTACCCCAACGCTTTTGACTATGGTTTGGAATTTTCCCCCACCCCTCTCCTTTCTTACGAATGTTCACGGTCCTTATTTCACCACGGTCACGCTAAACGGGTTGTTGTTGAGGTTCTCCCTTTCTAGGATTACTATACTATCCTATACTCCTTATTCTCTCCCTTCTTTCTACTCACTTTCGCTCCTTCACTCATGCTCACGTCACTTTTTTCACAAAACTTCTTTGTTTCCACGGTTTGCATTCTCTCGGACCATCTTCCCTTTCTATTATTTTCGTGTCTATGTTCTATCTCTTTGCAAACACCGTCTTTCTCCACTGATTTCTAAAGTACCTTTATATTGTATGCTATTGCAGCCCTGAAGAAGCCCATTGTGGGCGAAACGCGTTGGCTGTCTATATGATGCAAACCAAGCACATCTGAAATAAAGGCACAGAAAGATTGCAACTAATGCGTCTACTTATTGCTTTTTGAATTGTATACTAAATTGTATTCACCTGCTAGCAGCTTGTATTGCCTCTCAGCTCCCGTTTTTGCATGTTCATATTCTTGGTCAAGTGGCAGCTGACCATTTGAGGCGGGCAATACTCAGTAATATAGTGACTCAACTAGGCAGTGCAGTTTTCTATAACCCGGCTGCTGTCTCAGGTGTTAATAATAAAGACTCGACAGGTAGAGAGCAAAACCTCACAAGGACAAACAGAATCTGCACTATGGCTATAAGGCAACCAAAGTATTCCACACAAGAAAGCAGTGCAGTTGCAGGCTGTGGTCATTTTGTTTTATTAGTTAAGTTTGAAAGGTAGGATCTTAAGGACTCATTTATATCTCAGCAGGTGGATGGCCATTCCACCATGGGGAAGGAGCAACTGCTTTCGTGCCGATGACGGAGGGACCACCCGCCAAATTTTTAAATGACTGCAAAGCAGGCGGTCATTTATAAATGATTGAAAAGAACTACCACCACAGCGGTTCCTGTCAATGGAATCCGCTGTTTGGTGCAGGGCTGCGTCAGCATGATGCAACCTTGGCCCAAACAGTTGTCTTTTTTAATTTTCATAAACAAAATCCCAAAATGGGATTTTCTTTTTCAAAATATAAAAAGTAATGCTTCCCTCGCCATGGGAGTCCTCTAAGATTGCGAGGGAGCATTATTTGGTTTTTACTGTCCCTCACTACCAATGTTTGGATGGCATTTAAATCAGGCAGGCAAAACGTCATGTTGGCGGTATGTATACTCCATCGCTGCTGCAATGGAGTATACATACCGCCAACATATACATAAGGCCATTAGTCCTTGATCTCGGATTCCATCATATTATATTCATTAGAAGGATGCAGGATTCTCATGAATTTAACGATGATAACCTTGATAGAAGACAAATGATTACATTGAAAGGAGGCAATGGATCACTCATTGAGCACAGATGACTAAACAAAGTATTGTAAGTCAATCAGTAAAGTCTCTATTTACATATACTATGTGCGAAGCACCAAAAAACCATTGGTGAATGTGCACTCTATAAGCAATAACACAAGGTAACATATACTAATCACTCGGATAAAGAACATGTGAACATATATAGCACATGCTAAATTACTGATTTTGGACCCTATTTTAGGAGATACACGACCCAGATGCCCTATGCTTGCTGATATATTTGATACATTTTGATACATGATATAGAGGATACATTTTAAAGCCCTAGTTCTGGCCTTTAAGGCTTTTCACAAAATAGGGGCCCCGTACATCAGGAACAGAATTCAACATTATGCTCCCCTTAGAACCTTGAGATCTTCCACTCAGCGACTGTCGACGGTGCCAAAATTTGCTCGCTCTCGCATTGGGGGCCGCTCCTTTCAGGTGGTGGCCTCACAGCCGTGGAATAGCCTGCCGCTTTCCTTAAGACAGGCTCAGGATCTCCTCAGATTTAGGAAAAATCTAAAAACTTGGTTTTTCCAACGCCAGTAGAGTTCTCCATCTCAGCCTGTGTTCGCTGTTTCGGTCTCTGGGTCCTTCGAAGCGCCGGGACACTCTGTGGAGTAGCCGTGTGCTTTACAAGTACCAAGTAACATAACATATATTTCTACCTTAGGCATGGAAAGACTTACGATACAACAATGTGAATGGCATTAAATGCAGCTTTTGCAGACAAGGTTACAGACACGGAGTGCATGTATAAATATGCAAATTTAAAACCAAAAAGTAACTCAATGTGTATTTTCATACATGGGTACTATATTTTTTGTACACTTCTGATACCCCCACTGGTTTATTATTCTTATATCCCATCTTGACGTTTTTATGAGGAAGACAAATGCAATGCTTTCACCTCTGAAGGATACACAGGTGAACATTTGGAGTGACTGTTCTGGATTTTAAATGGCAAGCACTAATGAGAAAGAGTAGCATCTCACATCAGGTCATAGAAAGAAAACACAAGCATGGAGAAAGGACTACTATACTAGTTTCAGGAACAATTTGGAGATATTGCTGGCCTAACTCAATCATAGCAGCCTAACAATCAAAGTGGTTAGAAAGAGGACAGCCTTAACTTGATAATGGAATGATTGTTGCCAAACAATTTTTGTCTTTCTTAACAAAAACATTCATTTCATCTTCCTTATTCGATGTTTTCATGTTGTGGTGTCGTAGGTGAAAATCCTTCAAAAGAATAGGTTACGACATTGAGCAGTTTGTTGGCTAAGTGAATGAAGGACTGTTGTGCTAAAGATGCAGACATGTATTAGACAATCGCTTGCAGATACCTTGTGAGCATGCCTTCTGCGCTCCATATATACAAGGATGGCTGGTACATCCCCCTAACTACTCTGAAGACAGACAAGCTCTTCCTACTGTTACACTCCAACTTCTGTACAAAAATGTCAGTCCCCATGGATTTCCTCTGAGCCCTTTATTCTTGACACCATTGTCTAACAAAAGTCATGTTTCTCTTTTTCAGTGTTTTTCCCAGTCATGGTCAAATTCAGTGTATAGTCTCTCCTTCACCTAGCAGCCGGACCTCCTCTAGGTCAGATGGTAAATGCTACTTCCTTGGAAAAGCATTTTCTTGTTGACTTGCCACCTCACCACCAGTGTACAACTGGTTCACTCTGTTTAGTTGACCCTGGTTAAGCTAGCCTTCTAAACGCAGGAGTAAGGCTTGAGGAGAACTGTAGAGGTGCCTTGGTTAGCAGTCACCCGCCTCTCACACTTACTAAGATGTAATTTTGAAGTTAGGATTCAGCCTCACTGGACCTCTGGATAGAGGATACATGCTTCTTCTCAACAGGAGTCTTTGTCGCAGACTGTTGGAAAGTTCATTGAGCCCTAAAAAGGCACTATATAAGTGCAAACTGCATTTCTAATATAGGTGGGCATGCCAGAGATTTAATGGAGGTGAGGGAGAGCGAAGCTAGGTGTCTAGCTTGGCTCCAAAAGTCTAAGCTTGAACTGAGCCATCAAAAGTACCATTGCATGAACAAATTAGTAAATCATAGACACCACACTAGTTGTGCCAAACATATAGCTCACAGAAATACATCAAGACTGACCAAAATTGAAAAAAGAAATATTCCCTTTTCTGAACACCTATACATTTAATTTGTATTCCAGCAAAAGAGCAACACGTCGTTCATAAACATCAGTGCCTTGCCTATTGGGGTATAGAATCCTATAACTATAGCACCAACATTAAAACTGCATGTCCCAGAATGCTAAGAGCTGTTGGTTAAAAGCTTGGATTGGCCTAAGGGACGACACATGACATAGTTCCACCAGTGGTCACACTGAGTCCTGCATTCACAACCAGTAGCAAGCAAAAGCAAATTAAAACACACATCAAAGGGATAACACAGTTCACCATATATTTGAAATAGTGTGTACCACCTGACACAGTACAGTATTGTCAGTCATGACCCGAGTAGTGCGGACTGCATTCAAAACGATTGCACAAACTGCAGGGGGTTGGAGGGCGCTGCCTGTCCTCCTTTACCTTGAGGCACAGATCCCAAAAGAGTGAAATAATTTCTCATAATTTCTGCTATCACCTCTCCCCAGAACCGGTTTACAATTGAGCCTCTCACAAACCAAAGCCTAAGCAAGCTTTAATTGGGCAATTCCCCATACTCTGCTGTAGGCAAAGGGAAAGAGAAAAAAAAAGCACGAAGCAGCATGCTGTGAGTGACACCGAAATCCACAAAGACACTGGACACCATCAGTCTGGTGATGGGCTGGGGGCCAGGAGAATATTTTAGCTGGGATGCGGGAAACTCACCATTCTGATCCCCACAGACAGGGGACAGCCCAGGCATAAAAGCGCTCTTCAGACTCCCCTCTCACCCAACGCAGCAAACCACTGCTCCCATTCTCTCTCCATCAAGCCACATCGCCTGCTACATTGTGAAAGGGAGCATGCATAAAGCAGCTGCTCCCTCCGGGCAGGAGCAGTGCTGGCTCTTGCACAATGTGGGGAACTGGCTGGGGCTACGGGGACCCTGGGGCTCCCACGTGGCATCCATCGTTGTGCTTGGTGGGTGCCCAGAGTGGGTACCCACCTATAAATAGGGAGGCCCTAGGGCCAAAATATGCTTGGGGGTGGGGGGACCATGCTGCCCTCTCTCTTTTAAAAAAAACAAAAACAGACAGCCCCAAGAAATAGGGTCCCCATGGCCTGAGAATGTTCGGGGAAGAGGGCCGAGCAGCCCCCCTCCCCTTTAAAAATAACACACTGCCCCAGGGTATGGGGTCCCCAGGGCCTAATAAGGCTTGGCGAGAGCGTCATTGGCCCAACCCCTTTTTTATTGTATTTGGCCTTGGGGGACGTGGTCTCTGGGGCCTAATGAGGTTTGGGGAGGGGGGGGGGCTATATGCCCCACTCCTTTTAGATTTTGGCCCTGGGGATGGGATTCCCAGAGACCAAGAAGGCTTGGGGAGAGAGGCTGCAAGGCCCCCTCCCCTTTTTTACTGTATTTGGCTCCCTGGGATAGGGACCCCGGGCCTATTAAGGCTAAGGAGGGGGGCTGCATGTCCCCCCTCTCCTTAGATTTTGGCTCCAGGGATGGGGTCCCTGGGGCCTAAGAAGGCTCAGGGAGGGGGGCAGCATTTCCCCTCCTCTACTTAATTATATTTGGTCCCGGGGAAGGGCTCCCCGGGACCAATAAGGCTCGGGATGGGGGCTGTATGCCTCCTTCCCTTTATATATATGGTTTGGCCCTGGGGGATGGGGTGACTAGGGCCTGAAAACCAAGTCTATACCAAACACGCCAAAGGCTGTGCATGGCGTAGGGCTGGCAGCCTGCTGGGGATTTGGTCATAGGGCCTGGCGGCAGGCCAAGCCCTGTGGCCAATCCCTGCTCCGCACAGCCAAAAGCTGTGTGCAGCGTGGGATTGGCTACCTATGGGGAGTTGGACGCAGGGCCTGGCTATAAACCAGGCCCTCCAGCCAACCTCACGCATGAACAAAGGCCGTGCACTGCATGGGGTTGGCTGTCTGCGGGTGGGTTGAAAACAGGACCTGGCCAGAGGCAAAGCCCTGTTCCAACCTATGCACGTCCGAAGGCTGCAAGTAGTGTGGGGTTGGTTGCCTGCGGGTAGTTGGCCGCAGAGCCTGGCCACAGGCCAGGCCCGGAGTTCAACCCCCTGGGGCAGGGGGTTGACTTTACGCATGGTTTAAAATATTAGTTTACGTTAAAAAAAATATTGAAATTCCTATGAAAAAATCAACGTTATAGTTAGGTGAATATGTGAGTGACAACATTAACGTTCTGAACTAAAAAAGAACACAGAAATTCACCAGTTATGATTAGCAGAGCTAACTATAACCTGCGCCCCCTCCATGCACTACTTATGACCTCACATATTACATCACTCATGATATGCTCCAAGACATCATTTATGACATCACTGATGCCATCTCAAAAGTCATCATTGATGTCATCACTGATAACATCATCCAAGCTTCTTTTGTACACATTACCCTATAAACCAGTATGGCAGTAGAGGTCTGAAAGTAAGTACAAAATAGCTCAGAATAATATGAAGCATCATTAATGCCATCACATATACAACCCCATTAGGTGACCAAGTTTGTGATATATATACAGCATTGAGCCTATACCATACACTTCATGGGTAGCCGAGTTCAGATTAGCAATCAACCACAGATAGATGGGTAACCTCTACTGTGCACGATTTTCAATCTGTATACAGCTGTTCAGAGATAAACAATTTCCTCCAGATACTCATCTTCTGTTACATAACTTATGCCCTACTGCGAGCAGCATTTAGCTGTATCAAACCCTTCACATTCACAGAACGTACAGTGAGGTATAAAGTGCATATGAGTAGAAAAGTGGGTACTGTAAACAGTGTTTACTCTATGGAGACAGAGGTGGTGTAACAAAACTTGAGGGGGGCTTTCATGCAAAGTACATGGAGGGGGCTCCCTTCGACCACACTCAGGAGCTATCAGGCCAGGGTACTGTGCTGAGGGGCCCCCTGGAGCTTGGGGGCCTTTGTTACCCCACTGGGAGAGAGTTTACTCGTCCAAAGAGTCACTATTCAGTACAAATACCCAAGAACTGAAGGTGCTAAAGGTCAAACTTCCTGTAGCTTCCATACTGTGGCGAAAACTTTACAGATAGCCCCTGTCCTGAAGCTAAACAAGCACATGTACATAGGTTAGACACTTGTGCACACAGTCTTGTATGTTATGTGAAAATGGTCATGCTGAGATGATTCTGTCTAAAAACTCAAGGCTGCTTACAATACTTAGTATCTAGTATGCAGAATATTTGAATCTTCATCCTGTTGGAAACGTTTTCAGCAAAACCAAAAAATATTTGTGGTACATACTGCACACAAGTCGTCAACTGTTACCTGCATGCAGGGTTACTCTTGAATACAAAGATTTATACCATATTCAATACCTCTACACACATATGATGCATTAGGAGCATATGCGTTCTGTAAACATTTACACCCATTAGCTAGACACAGGCTGTACAGATTTTTTTTGTTTGTTTATTTATTTATTTTTTTTAATCAGAAAAAGTACCTTTATTTATAATTGTAACTCAAAAACCACAACCATTGAAATATCAGGATTTGAACACATAACCTTTGGAGTAAGAGTCAGAGACTGTAAACACTAGGCCACAGTTACTCATGAGTAGTCTGCATGAAAACGTATATATGACATTTGAATCAAACACTCCAGTGTATGCAGTGCTGTAGTTTAGAGTTCACCTATGTTGACATCATTTTTTTTTTAAACTTGTTTTTATTATGTACTGCATACAGGTTATCAATAACAATTGTCATGCACGTACATTTACATCTTCAATTATTGTTTCATTGTACTGAGTTAATGACATGACATCACTTTTTTCCTTCGATCTCACTACCCGTGAGCCGAGTTACTTATCTTTTAAAACGACAGTGCATTTTTAAATTGACTCTGAATCGTGAACAAAAACAATAACGATAATCAAAGTAGGGAATCTAGATTCCCCCTTATCTATCCCTCCCCCCTCCTCCACCCCCTCTGGCAGGCAGGCATTTCTGTTTTCTAATAAGGATAATCTGGCAATGTACCGGTGACCTGTTTGTGATTCGTGTGTTTATGGTGCGTGAGGGCGTTACGGTGTTGTTGCATTAGGTGGTAAAGTAGGCCTGGTGGATGGTGAACTATGTGTGCTTCCATTCTCACTTTGAGTTGTTACTTTATGTAAAACATATGTTTATTGGCATTTGTTAGGTTAACAGAATGTGCCGTACAATTACCTGAGTATCATTGTTAACAGGTGAGAAACAACACAGAGTGCGGAATCGAGAGTGGGGATGATCCCTCCTATGGAACTGCGGCCTACTGCGGTGGGGGGACCCTCTATAGAAAGAGACACAGTTCAAAGAGTTCAGAGGCTGAATAGGTCTGCCCCTTCACCGAAGGCCGCATAGTCCGTAATGTCCTGTTAAATTGAGGCTTTATCCTCCCAACCTGGAAGGCACTCCAAAGAATAAAGAAAAATAACATGTATAACAGTCAACCCAATAAACCCCACCAACCCCCCCCTCCCACTAATGAGAAATGTGGTGGCGATCAAGCAGTGAAAACTGGGCATATGGCTAGGCGGAGGACTAAGATGTTAAAACTGGAAGAGATACATATCCCTAAGGGACGGAGGGCAGACCGCCAGCGGTAGGCCCCATGTAAGGAATGCGACTAATGGACCCCACTTATACTCGAAACCTTTGTAATCATCGCGGAATATATCCGCCATTCTTTCTAGACAGAGAAATTTCCACAGTCGAGCGTACCACACCGAGATGGCAGGAGGTGCCTTCTTGTTCCAGGCGGCAGCGACTGTGATCTTTGCAGCACCAATGCATGTCCACATGATAGCCTTGTCTGCCCTGGTCTGATGTTCCAAAGCAGGGTCTCGGAGACCTAGAAGGACCCCCTCCATGGTCGTCGGTATGGGATATCCTAGCATGGTCTTGATTTTGGCTATGATTTCCTCCCAGAAGGGCCTAATAGAAGGGCAGTCCCACCATATATGTTGGAAATCCCCTAGAAGCCCACATCCCCTCCAGCATCTATCTGACGAGGTTGGGAAAATGCGTTTCAGTTTGGCGGGGTAGAGGTACCAGTCCATTAGAGTTTTAAAATGTGCTTCTCTGAGTTCTAACGAATGGTTAAATTTCGATATATCGGACCAAAGTGCTGCCCATTCATGGTTCTGTATGTCTCGTTGTAGCAGGCCCTCCCACATAGACATATATCTCGGCTGAGCAGAGTGTGAAGTGGAAAGTAGATAATTATAGAGGAAGGAGATCACCCCTTTCATTGAACTCACTGTTCTGACATACTTTTCAAACCCCGTTTTCTCTCGTGTGGCATTATCCCGTATGTGGGGGGTGAGTGCCCAATGTCGCAGTTGCATGTAGTGAAAGTGCTCGTCCGGCGGCAGGTGAAATTCTCTTCTGCAGTTTTCAAAGGTTAAGATGTCATAATTGTGGAATAAGTGGTCTAGCATAAGGCAGCCTCCCTCCCTCCAGGCATCGAATGAACCTTCATGCATAGCTGGAGGGAAAGCCGGGTTGAAATGAATTGGGGAGTATGGTGAAGGGAACGTGGTCCAAGCCTCGTTACCCGCTAAGGAGTCCCAGACTTTCAGGACCGTGCGCGTGGGTGTGCTAATGTATGCGTTCGCTGGGCGATCCTTCCTGCGTTTCCATATCAGATCCCACACTGTCCTCCCCACTACCCCCGGTCCATGTGAAGCCAGTGCTTCCCTGATTCCCTTTTGAACCATTCCGTCACTATTCTCAATTGTGCCGCCTTTTAGTAAAGCCCAACATCAGGCATTCCCACTCCCCCCTTAGATCTAGGCCGTCGTAGGATCGAAAAGGATAGTCGGGCCCTACCCCCCTGCCAGATGAACTTAGTGAATAAAGATTTGACTGTGGGTAGGAAGGTGGAGTCTAAGTCTATGGGCAAGGCCTGAAACAGATATAGCAGTTTGGGCAGTAGGGTCATCTTAATAGCGTGGATGCGTCCCAGCCAGGAGATAAATAAAGGCTTCCATCTCTTAAGGTCATTCTGAATGTTAAGGATCGTTGGTGGGAAGTTGGCTTTGTAAAGCCCTTCTACCTGGGGTGTCAGTTGGATCCCCAAATATTGGAGGGAGCGGCTAGACCATTGTAGCGGCGATTGGGCCTGGATGGCGCATGCTTCATCCTTCGGTAGGGTGAGGTTAAGTACGTATGATTTGTCTAGATTGACCTTGAAGCCGGCTATCACTTCGAATTTGGCTAATTCTAACTGCAGCGCAGGGAGTGAACGTGCAGGGTTTGCGAGTGTCAAGAGTACATCGTCCGCGAAGAGCGAAATTTTGTGATTGTCCCCTCCAAAGGGTATGCCCTGTATGGTTGCATTGTTGCGGATGGACATTGCGAAAGGTTCGATGCTCAGCGCAAATAGTAGGGGTGAGAGAGGGCACCCTTGTCTTGTGCCTCTCGTAAGGGAGAATGGGTCCGATAACACACCATTGACCTGGACTCGGGAATGGGGCTGTGAGTAATTGGCCTTGATCATACGTATGAATCCCTCTGAGAAACCATAGGCCTGCAGGACTCGAAATAAAAACGCCCAGTCTACGCGATCGAATGCCTTTTCGGCATCGAGGCCCACCAGAACCGCCGGAATCCCCTTCTTGTTGGCTTTCTCGATTAGATGTATAGTGCGTCTAATGTTGTCATGGGTTTGTCTGCCCGTGATAAAGCCCGACTGATCGGGGTGGATCAGGTCCGGCATCAGGTCTTTAATCCGATTGGCTAAAATAGAGGAGTACATTTTCGTGTCCAGGTTGAGGAGCGCGATGGGCCGATAAGCGGGGCAAAGTGGAGCGTTCTTCCCAGGTCACTTCCCCTGTTTCGGCCATCTGATTAAAAAGGTTCGTAAGGTGGGGAATGAGGACAGGGGCAAAGGTTTTATAAAAATGGGCAGTGAGGCCGTCTGGCCCAGGGGCTTTATGTATTTTGAGAGCCGAGATGGTCGTTCTCACCTCTTCCAGGGTGATAGGGGCCGAAAGTGAATCATTGGTAGCCTGTGATATTCGGGGAAAGCGCAGGGCCTGAAGGTAGCCATCTTGTAAGATGGGGTCTCTGATTTCTGCAGTGTAGAGTGATTTGTAAAAAGACCCAAAGAGGTCCGCCTTTTCCCTATCGGAGTGAATTAGAAAGTTATTCCGGTCCCGAATGCCCCCAATATATTCTCTTTCTCGTTTCACTCGTAGTTGCCTCACTAGATGTTTGCCAATCTTGTTCCCTTGCGATACAAAAGGGGATGATGTTCCCTTGGGCGTAGGAAGTATGGCGTAATTTTATCAGCGTATATTCCGCCCTATTGTTATAGATCGCCTTTAACTTCCCGCGTAGAGCTGTGAGGGGACGCAATGTCCCTCTAGTGGGGTTATTCTTGTGAGTTAGTTCCGCCTTTTCTAATTCCCGCTCTAGAGCCTCTTGCTCCTGCGCTCATCGTTTATTTAGGGAGGAATTGAGTGCTATACATTTCCCTCGGATAACTGCCTTAAAGGCAATCCCAGGTGGTACTGGGGGAGGTGTCTTCCGGCTTGTTCACCTTGAAGTATTCCGTGATGGCTGCACGCAGTTCTGTGCGCAATACAGTGTCTCGCGTGAGGGAGCTCGTGAAGTACCATTTCAGGGAGGAAGACGAGTTAGAACTCCAGCGTAGGCAAATGGAAATGGGACAATGATCCGAGATCGCGAGGGGGAATATCTTAGCCTCTGCAAGCTGACCCATCAGACGTTGATTAATGAAGATGTAATCTAAACGGGAGTAAGTGTGATGCACATGAGAGTAAAACGTGTAGTCTCTCGTTTGGGGGAATAGGGTCCCTCAGGCCAAAATCGTGAATTCTTTGTTTGATGTCGATGGGGAAGGAGCCCGCCTCGGGTCTACGAGAATGAGTGCTGTCCACCTCTGGTTGCCAGGTGAGATTAAAATCCCCCAAGAGAATTGCTGGCCCCTCAACAAAATCCGCCATTTTATCGAGCAGGGCGTGGAGAAAGCTTGTCTGGCCTGTGTTCGGCACGTATGCCGCTATGAAAGTGCAGAGTGTGCCCCTCAGTGTGCCTTTCACCATGACCAATCTTCGTTCCTTATCTGACCATATATCTAGCGGTTGGAATTTCGTTGAGGTATGGAACATCAATGCCACCCCTCGGTGTTTGGTGTGGGCCGATGATCTGTAAATGAGTGGGTATGATTTGTGCTTGAGTCGCAATTCGTCAGTTCTTTGGAGGTGTGTCTCCTGGAGTGCCACTATATCAAAATGATGATCTATAAGGTACTTCCATACTTTTTGTCTCTTCTGTGGGGAGTTAAGGCCCCTGACATTCCATGAAGCTAAAGTAATAACCATCTTAACTGACGTAGCCCCCTCCTCCCGTGCCTATAGCCTTGCCATTTTCTCTACAGAACCGACTCTGTGAGGTCATAGGGCCCCAGCTTCTGCCCTCTCCCCTGGTTTCAAACCCCCCGCCTGTTCGTCCTCTGAGTAACCTATGCCACCACCACTTCCCCCCCCCCCCCTCCCCAACACCCTGAAGGAAAAAGAAAAACCAAGGACCCCAACTGAACCAATGGGGACTTGCGTCGAGTTAACGATAAGTCCTCGACTGTTGAAGAATCCACCTGTTCAGGTGGTGTAGCGGATGGTGTGACCTGTGATCCCATCCGCGCCCATCTCGGGGTGATCGTGTAGTGCAGGTCGCCGAAAGGTGTAGCTGCTGCTCAATCACACTGTCAAAAAGCCATTTGATCTCTATAAAATCCATAAGAGTCAGGAGGGAGCAGCTCCAGAGGCGGGGCCCAACAACGGACGTCCGGAACCAGTTGGTAAGAAGAACGTGGGGCCGTTACTCTCATTGTCCAAGATCAGAACTCAGCCATGATTCCCTTTTGTGGGCTTGGTCCACTTCGCGGATGGCGGAACGTGACGACGGGACCTCATCGGTTCGGTAGCCGCTACTCCCAATTCAGGAGTCGAGAGGCCCAACAGTTCTAATCTGTCTTTGAGATCAGTAATGTGACGTTGTTTGTTGTTGTATTCGAAGCTAAGGCCGAACGGGTAAGTCCAGCGATACCTGATTTTGTTGTCGCCGAGCTTGTTTGTGATAGGACGGAGGTGTTGCCTCCTCGCCAATGTGGAGGGGGCCACGTCCTGATATATGCTACAAGTGTGTCCCTGGAAAGAGATCTGTTCTTTTTTCCTGGCCGCCTAAAGGACTGCCTCCTTCACCTTGTATGAGTGGAATTTCGCCTAAACATCTCATGTGCGCTTCCTTTCACCGCTGTAAGGGCCGCCAACCCGGTGAACCCTTTCGAGTTTAATTTTGAGGACTTGGGGGCTGATAATCTCCGCAAAGAGACCTTCTAGAAAGGCCTCCAAGTCGGGCCCCTCCGCTCCCTCCTCCAGATCCCGAATACGAAGGTTGTCGCGGCGTGCCCCATTTTTGAGATCTTCTGCCTTTAATTGGGTTTGGTGGAGTTGGTCTTGTAGTGCATTGACTGTGTCCTGTAGGTTGGAGGAGCGCTTATCGAGGTTCTGGGCCTGATCTTCCAGTTCCACAACCCTGACCCCCACTGAATCTACATCGCGTTGAAGGGAAGATATACGCTCGTTGAGATCTCTTTTCAATTGTTCCATAGAATCCTTGATGTCTTGGCTGAGTTCCTTCCTTAATTCCGTCTTGAAGTCTCGAAGCGAAGTTAGGAGGTCTTCTTTAGTGAAGGCCATGGTGTCCGGGGCGACTTCAGGGTCCGCGGGCGAGGCCCTGTCTGCTGGCGTGAAGAAGCGAGAAACCCCGGTCGTGGCTTTGGGGGCTGCTTTCTTAGGCGGCATAGAGATGGGTCCTCCCAACCCTGGCGTCCCCAAGGACCGGTCCGCGGCCCCGAAGGCGCCCCGGTCCGGTGGCGCCGCTGCGAGTGGCCAACCGGGGGACCGCCGTCGAATCCCTTGGTGTCCTCTCGCCCGGTCATGGCTGGTCGTTGGCTGGGCCCCTGTCTCCCAAAGCGGCACCTGCAGCAGAACACCTCAATGCCTATGAGGCATAGCTTGTGGGATGCTCAGGGTGAGCTGGGGTGGTGAAAGTAGAGCAGCTGTGGGGGCACTATTACCCCTCGCTGCTGTGCCTCTGTATTGCAGTGGGTTGTGAGGGCGGCGATCTGTAGACTGGAGCATGAGGGCCAAGGCCCCCCCTTTGATCGAATGCTGTGTGGAGGTTAAGGCATCTTGCTTACTAGGAGGCCCCGCAGGAGCACCCCGTCTCAGTCCCAGTTCCGCGCTGCCATTAGACTCTCAGGCCTCATATTCCACTTGCAGGCGCCATCTTTAAGTCAGGCATGCATCCCCCCAGCTGCTCGTCCCCCTCGTTGTCCCGGTGACTCCCCACTCACGGGCCCTGGCTGCTCACCGGAGTCTTCGTTGCTCTTCTGGCTTCACCCGTGCTGGTCACCGCATCACCCCAGCATGTCTGCAACGCCAAAGCCGGCCCCGGACCGCAGTCTGGTCTTGCCTTGGTCGTCAGCGGCGAGGGTGGTCGCGCCACACTCCCTCGTCTCTCCTCTTCAGGCGACCCTCCCCAGAGAAGGCCGCCGCTGTGCTGGGTCTTGATGCGAGGGGACAGCCTTCCCGCCGTGCGCCGCTGAGACGGTCGTCTCCGCTGTTCGCAAAATGGCGGCCGTCTTCTCCGCCGGGCTCCGGAGCGCTCCGCGCGCGCCTCACAGCCGCCGCATCCCAAATGCCGGGTCGTTCAGATGCCCAGTGATGGGGGACAGCTCTCTCAGTAAGTGATTCCACTGGTGCTGCGGAATTTCGGCTGCATTGCCCCCAAGAAACGAGCGCGGACCGGGAGCCGAAGCGGATCACCTCCAATCGGCCATCTTGCCCAGCCACGCCCCCGAGTTGTTACTTTAGACACTGCAGTCAACATTTGTCCCCAATCCAAGAGATCACTCTCCGCATTCTCATCTGATCGTACTGCTCTGAGGCGGCATTCTTCTGCCACCTCCTACTCTCGCAGGTCATCCCTCCATCTATCCCACTTGGGAGGGGCCGGACGTATCCAGTGGATCGGTATCTGTCTTTTTGCTAGGACCTGTCCTAACAGTGCAAATTTGTGTCGCTTCCGAGCCCCTTTCTTGGGTGTTGGGAGTACGCCCAGAATGCAATGTTTTATGGAGATGTCGATTCGCACCGTTGTTGTTGTGCAAAGGGATTGCACCACCTGGTTCCAGTACCGTTGTAGGCGTAGACAGCTCCAGGTCATATGTAAGAACGTGGCGGGGTCCGCGCCGCAGCGCAGGCACGCAGAAGACGACCCTGGGGTAAACCGTGCACGTCGTTGTGGAGTCAAATACGGGCGATGTAAATATTAAAACTGGATGAGCTTGAACTGCGCATTACTGGTAGCATCTGCTACCTGAGCCAGAGCTCTCCTCCACTCGCCGTCCGTTAGTGGGACTGGCAGGTCATCGTCCCATCTCGCCATAGTCATGTCGAGGTTAGACCCCCGGTCCTCCTTTAATGCTTTGTATATGCGCGAGATGAGACCTCGACTAGAGCTTGGGTCTAGCATTGTCGTCAACGCGCAGGACTCTTTCGGTTCATCGGGGAATGTGGTCCACAGCTCACGCACAGTACGTGATATTTTGGCATACTGTCGGAAATGCCCCGGTGGCACCTGGAACCAGTCCTGAGCCTCCTGAAAGGTCATGAACGTACCATTCTGATATAGATCTCCCGCAGACTCACAACCCCCCTCGTACCATCTCGAGATATCCATGGTCTCCTGGATATTTTGGAAACCCTTCAGCCAACGGAGAGGCAGTGCGTTAGCATACAGGGCCTTTTGGAGAACCAGTACCACTGCTTGTTCCCAGACTTCTGTAACCAGCGAATTATGTGTGGGCAGTCTTTTGGGACCCTAGAACCCATCATTAGGAATCGCTGTAGCTGCGTCCCAAGGCTGTACAGAATTAGGTAGAGAAGTAATATGGTACTTACCCGCCACTATGTAAACTATAAAACAAGCAAACACACTCATCAATGATGTCATCAGTGCTGTCATCAATGATGTCATTTCAGATGTCATCAGTGATATCATAAATGATGCCATAGAACATGTAATGAGTGATGTAATATGTGAAGTCATAAGCATTGCAAGGCAGGGTGCCAGTTATAGTTAGTTATGCTAACTATAATTGGTGAATTTCTGCGTTTTATTTTTAGTTCAAAACGTTAATGTTGTCGCTGACATATTCACCTAACTGTAACGTCACCTTTACTTTTTATAAATATATATATAATATAAAACCAAGTGGGAGTCGCTACAGGCTAGTTATAGTTAGGATCATGTTTCCATAGGAAATGCATTTTTTGTTTTGCGAATAACGGGGGAAGAAAAAAAGGGGGTCCCAAAACGCGTTTTCCTCATTCATTTTTCCAAAAGAAGTTGATACACAGCTACAGCTCAAACTGCTGAACAGATTTACACCAAATTTGGAAGAAACCTAGATCTTGGTCCAGAAAGAGTGCGTTTTGTGATTTGGTGTAAATCCGTTCAGTAGTTTTTGAGCAATTAATGCTCAAAAATGCTGTATATATCACGCTGTGGAGGATCCGTGGACCAGACAGATCTCAAGAGGAGATCTGATTGGCTGCCATCACAACAACAATGTGGCGGCAGTCATCTTAGGACTCGGGACTCAGTCCCAAGTCCAAACAAAAAGGGGAAAGGGTAGGCATACCCTGACCCCATAGGCAGGTGGTGGAGTACCAGAGGGACTCAGCCTTGGGCCCAAAACATTTTTTTTTATTTTGTTGCAATTCGCGGAGGATCTGCAAATCCACAGCAACTTTTTTTTAAAAAGTATGGGCTTCTGTGCCACTCTTAATTTTTTTTTTTAAACCCGGAGTGGGCCAGGGCCTGGGGGCTGCACAAAATATTTATTTTGGGGAGGGGGGGCTCGTGATCCCCCTCCCTGAGCCTTTGTGAGGCCACTGAGACCCCATTCCCCAGGGGATAATGTATAATATGAGGGGAGGGGGCCATGTGCCCCCCTCCCAGATCCTCTTAAGGCCCAGTGGACCCCAACCCCGGGGGTGCCGACGCATAGACTGTGTCCCGTGAAGCCCACCCTCGAGACACTGTAGTTTTCCTGCCCACATCAGTGTGGGCAGAGAAGCATAAGTTTGCTCCCGCCCAGTGGGAGCATTTTTGAATCTCCTGCTGGGTGGGAGAAAACATGCCTTCCCTGTCTGCACGAGCAGGAAAGACGTGTCTTCACTCACTCGGTGGAAGCTTTAAAAATGCTCCTAACAGGTGAAAGCAGACTTCTGTTTCCTTGTCCACACTTCTGTAGAGAGGGAAACACAATGTTACCGCTGGGCGCGAACAATGCCGACTAACACAGTTTTCAGGGAGCTGGCTGGGGCTGCGGGGGCCCTGGGGCTCCCACCGCAGTGCCCAAATTGCTGCTTGTAAGGTATCCTGGGTGCACACATGCACAAGTGAGTGATACCCGGGTATGGGGTTCCCGGGGCATATTAAGGCTTGGGAGGGGGTCTGCATGGCCCCCTTCTCCTTTTTTATGCTATTCGGCCCAAGGGTATGCAATCCCAGGGGCCTATTAAGGCTCAGGGAGTGGGACCGTGCAGACCCCGTCCCCTTCAGGGGTCCCCGAGGCCTATTAAGGCTTGGGGAGGGGTTTGCATGGCTCCCCTCCCCTTTTTCATGGAATTCTGCCTTAGGGAATGGGATCCCCGGGGGCCATTTCAGCTCAGGGACGGGGGGTTATGCACCCCTATTTTTAAGTGCTAATTACCTCACAAATGACATCCCTCATAACATCTTCTGTGACATCGTTGATAATTTCACTGCAACATTTGCAATGAAATTATTGAACTTATTAATGAGAAAACTGTACATGCTACTATTTTTTAAAACTAAGAAATGTAGATGAATTAGAACACACAAAAATGCACCTGGATGCCCTATCGGGTGATTAGCTGTGCTTTATAAATCCTGATTGATTATTTGATATGATTGAGGTTTGCCTAACTAACAACATTCATCTCCAACAATGATCTATTTTGACAAATATGTGAGACTGCCATGGGCATCTTATTTCATCTCATCGAACTGACTAATCTCATCATGGGGTGGTGGGAAAAGATGATAGTGTAGGGTGAAGCAAAAGAGCAATTCTTTGAAATATAATTTTGTGGACCAGATACATTGATGATTCATTTAGTATTTGGAGTGGAACAGAAGAAACATTCAATCAGTACTTTTGAGGCCTCAATGGTAATCAAATTGGTTTGAAGTTCGACAATCTATGTGAGGACATTTGGAGACCACATTATAGAAAAGAAACCTTTACTAAGAGTTTCTTACATGGCTCTAGCTTTCACCCCAAATCTCTAGTGCGAAGCATTCCTTATGGAGAAATTCTGACAATGAAAAGAAACTACTCTAATGTAAAGGATTTCGAATTGAGGAATGAAGATGTAAAACAAAGATTTTGACTGAGAGATATCAGAACTCTGATATTCAAAGGGGATTAAAAAGATCAAAAGAAAAACAAGGATTGAAACCTTGATTCCTACTAAAAGTAAAGAAATGAATACAAATGGCAATCCAATAAGGTTAATACTGACTTATAGTAGGGAAATTAATTCAATCAGATGGATATTCCAGAAATATTGGCATCTAATACAGAAAGATCTTGACAATGGACAGAGGATAGGAAGGTCGCCAAGCATCACATTTCAGAGGGCTCCATCGTTGAAAGACAAACTTGTAAGGAGCTGTGTCACTATTAAGAAAGATCCAACTTGGTTAGAGAAGCATCAGTGGGTTTCACAAAGTGCAAATAATGTGAAGCATGTTAAATTGGCAAACATATCAAGACATTGCAAGACAAAGATGTGAAATTTATGAAAAGTGACAAAAGGCTGAACTATGAATCACGATATGTAGTATATGTCTTGGAATGTAAATGTGGGCTAAAGTATGTTGGCAGTACCATATGCCCTTTAAAAAAAGGATCCTGGAACACATCAGTGGAGTGCAAAGCAAAGACCCCTCATTTGCAATACCGAAACATTATATGTATGAACATCAAGAAAGCGGGAAAACAACGAGCTACTATGTGATAGATATGGTACAAAAGAGCGAAAGGGGAGGAAATTGTACACAAACTGAGACAACTGGAGTTGAAGTACATCATCCGGTTACAAATGAGACAACCATATGGACTGAATAAGGACGACAAGCTTCATGTATATTTGTAACTATAGATAGAGAGTGCACCAAAGAAGGTCATCAGTAAATTCCCTATGAGACATGCCAGACTATTCTTAAAATGGCAGTATCAGTGGTTAATCATTTGGTGAACAACTTGCTCAATTAATCTATTGCTCAGGCAAGGATCCCCTTTGAATGGAAGAAGGCTCTGCTACTCCCCTTACTTGAGGAGTTTTCTGCTCACCCTAAGATTTTGAGCAACTTCAGGCCCATTTCACTTCTGCCCACTATGGCAAAGTTGGTAGAAAAGAATGTGAACAGACAGCTAGCTCACTCTATTTTTTTAGGAAAACCATCTGCTACATGACACTCAATCAGGTTTTCGTCATTGTTATAGCACTGAGACCGCTCTTCTTGAGGTCTCAGAGCATATCAAAAGCAATCTTGACCGAAATTCTTCAGTTATGTTAATGCTGTTGGAGCTTTCTGAAGCATTTGATATGGTCTCAGATAAAATCACTGTCTAGTTCCTGTTTTTTGATCCGGAGATCTCTGAAATGTGTGATGCATTTTATTCCCTTGGAACAGCAAAAAAACTATTATACACATGTTGATCACTTCTAAATTGGACTACTCCGATAGTCTGTATCTTGGGCTTCCTTCTTTTCTTATTCACCATCTTCAGATCATTCAAAACGCTGCTGCCTGATTGAACCTGAAAATCCCTCCCTGGTGCTCGATCTCAAGTCACTTGCATCAGCTTCATTGGTTACCGATCAATAGTAAGATCCAGTTTAAGGCCCTCACTTTTGCTTATAAGATTTTTAACTCAGGGGGACCTCTCTATCTGAGGCGCTGGTTCAACCTGTCCTCCCAGGTGCGCTCCCTTCGTTCCAACAACCTTAAACTGTTTCAAACTCCTTGCATTGTTAAATCCGGAAGAGGGGGTCGTTCCTTTGCCTACTTGACAGCCAGACTTTGGAATGCCTTCCCTTCTGCCTTGAGAAATTGTCCATCTGAAAACGTTTTCAGGAAAAAACATAAAATGCTTCTTTTTGTCTCTGCAACAACCCTTTCTTAAGCTTGCCCACCACTGTCCCAACGGTTGAGACTTGGGTTCGAGATTTGATATATTGCGATACTACAAGCAAAATGTATGCCTCGTTACAACCGCTTTCCTCTAGACCTAAGAATATATGGCAACCGCTGAAGGACTACCTCTTGCTCACTACCACCAACGAAACCAACACAGACTGAGTCACATTCAGTCCTGGAAATTGACATATCGGCAGCTGTATGCATGCAATGACAGGAGAGCCCACCGTTTCGACCTGTGCCATACATCTCCTCATCCACCCTCTAGCTTTCTTTTTCTCCTTTATATTACTCATTATGTTGGCAGTGTGCAAACTCTACATGCGATATGTATTGGCTGGTACAAAGATTTCTATTTTCACTCAAATTCTGGAATGCCCTTGTATGTTCTTTCTTTATTCCTGTTCTTTGTTATGTTTCATGCCTATGTGATTATTGTCATAACTCCATAAATAAAGTTTTCAAAGTTTGCTTTTGCCTTTGAACAAGGTGGAAATTCTTCTCGCTAGCGCCGGGACACCTTTTTAGGTAGCTGTGCGCTTTACAAATGGATTGTATTGTAAGACAGTATTTGTGACAAACTATCAGTAATGGGAGTGTGCTCCTGATACATTGAGGAAGACTGAATGTTGTCGGTAAACCACTTCGGCAATATGCATAGCTTAATAATTGCAATAAGGATTGAATTTACCACTGAGGTGGTAATTAAATTTCATTTGATTCAAACAGATATACTTATCAGCTGACACAGCTAAGCTATCAATTCATCATTGTTATAGTTTGATGTCTGTGTTATGTACTTGTGTTTTTGTTTAATAATGTTTCTTTTGTTCAGATTAGTGAACCACAAGTTGCAGCATGCCTTGTATCCTGCACATTTGGTATAAGATCAATGGATAAGCTTCTGAGGCGACAAATGAATAGGCTAATAATTAATGCGAGATATTGTTGAGCAATATGCAAACTGATCGATAGCTGTTTACTGTGCCAATTGAACGAAATTGTATTTTAAATTGGTGGATGAATTTTAGTAATCCCATGGAAGTTTGAGGTATAATGTGGGGATTGTTTTCACATTTTTTACTATTGCACTGTTTTACTTCACTACATCTTCCACAATGCAGATAAGGAGCATAAGTAGGAGTACTTCAATAGACATTGCGAAAGGACGACAGGTTGAAATGCGTTGGCATTCTGTTTTTTTCCTTAAGTTAAAAACAAAATAATCCTTTATTTTGTACTAAGTGTGGCGTATATTTGTTCATATATATATATATACATACATATATACATATATATTTGGATATGAGACAGTGTATGTGTTCCGTGACTTTCCTTTTCAATAATACACTTCATATACTTAGAGTACTTGACAGACATTTCTAACTGTAAATAAAAGAGATCAGATCGGAAATATGTGATGTGGTGACATACTTAAACTTGAGATATCTACTGCATTGAATATGCTTTTATTAGGATTTTATTATAGGTGGTCAGTAACCTTCCAGTCACCTATTTATCATAACATTGTTTTTCAAAGTATGTGACAATAAAATACTTTTAAACGTTTATTTCTTTAAGAAATTGACTATTGTAATAGGTTTCCTTAATTATGTGTGGGACATTACTTCATTCCAGTATTTGAAAATAGTAATGACAGGTAGCCATGTTTTGTGGAAACGGAGTGCTTGTAGTCCATGTTGTACAGTAATGAGACTCTAAATTAAGATTATGACAATACTTTGCAGCTTCGAAATGGCTGCATTAGTAATCTTATTGGTAATCTGCATGAGTGATTGTTTTGTGACTATAATTGCTCACCGCCAGTACCAAGAAGGTGCCCAAGTTATGTGCCATATGTGCAGATGTACACTTGGAGGAACACTTTCTTGAGTAAGGTTGAGTTAGGGGACAGATATGTGCTTAGTTTGTAATTTTGGTGATTATTTGTATGTGAAAGAGAGTAGAGAATATTAGTGTTTGTATGGAAGTATTTTCTACAACTGAGTATAATGGTACATTCCATTATCGAATCAGGGGTATACACACCTGTAAAGTTTGATAAAATGGGGCTACACAGACATATTATATTATAATACTAGGGATAAGTTGGGTACTTATTAGAGTAGCACACTTAACTAGAGAAGTAAAATATAGGGCACCTTACATTATTTTTTACTTTAGGTAACTTTTGAAAGCTTAGAGTTTCAGTTTTTGTAAGCTATGATGCCCAATTGTTTTTTTAGGTCTCGCCTGGCGTTGCAGCGCAAAGCGCTGCTCGCTGGGCGAGAGATATTGTAAGAGAGTAGATTTGAGAAGGGGACTTGAAGCCCCGCCCCTCATTTTCATTGGCTGGCGTCACCATTTATGCTAAACTGTGGCCTGCCATTGGAAATGAGGTTTTTTTGTTGACGCCCTTTCGCCTTTTCGTCCGGCCGATCCGGACAGGGTCGTCTGCTTTGCTGCTGTCGCAAAGCAATTTCTTATCTTTATGGGGGCCATCTGTTTTCACTCAGCCCCGTGTTTATTTTTGCATGGCGCTTTCACTTAAAGTGAAAGCGCGATGCAAATATAAACAAGCGGCTGAGTGAAAACAGATGGCGAGCGCTTGTTAACCAAAGGTGCCAGCTTCCACCAAAGAGTTGTCTGGGGCCAGCGCCCTTGTAGCCAGCCTAAGGCACTAGAGGTTGTGTAAGAGAGACAGGTGACCCATCTCGACCTCCATGTCTTGGCCCTCCAGAGTGCAGTTGCCAGTTGCTGACAAACAAACAGATTGCTCTGCTATCATCTTTTTACAGCTGATTTCTAGTTTATTTAATATGTTTGAAGTTGTTAATTCAACACGCCAGCCCTCTGCTTCAGAGCAATGTCTTCTAAAGTCCAAGGAAGAGTTTTTGCCTGCAGTGAGCCCGCAGAAGTATGTGTGTGTATTACATGAAGTACCTTTAAATTGAGTTTTCAAATTATACGCTTGAGAGCCAAGTCCAAGCACACGCTTTTTCTCAGTTTGCTGAACTCCGTTCGTTTTTTGTTTTTGTGTGTGTTTATAGCGCCTTAAACGACTCAGAAGCGGTGTCTTGGCAATCAGTAGGAGTTGTGCCAAGTGCCTTCACAGACTGTGGTTCGCAACAGACTGAGGTTGCCAGTTTACACGCGGGAGTCTTGTATGAATGCAATAAATGTAACCTTTCCTCGGTGCATGTGTTTTAAGGCACATCGGTTTTAAGTGAGCATTTTGCTGATTGGACCCCACCCTGGGAGCTGGCTCTCTCCTTCGAAGTCTGTGATCCGGCACGGATTTATTGCTTCCTGACTATTGTCCTGTCCCCAGGTTTCTTTGTACTGTTCTAATTCAACAACTGCTGCATGCAGAGGATGAAAGCAGTACTTTGGGTGCTCTGGGCGAGGTCGGGTGCGGTGGAAGCCGTATAGCGCCGCAAGCCGGGAAAACGCCATTCCAGGGTCTACATTACCTCAGAGTTCAACCCTCCACTGGGGGGCTGCTCCGATTCGATGAGCTACGGAGGCGCGGGCAGTTCAAACCTGCCCTAGCGCCGTGAGTTGCACTGTTTCAGTGTGGCCCGCAGTGTGGTGAGGAGCATGGGGGTGCGGGCCAGCGCCGAGCACCGCTCGCCAAGGCTTCAGTGAGGTGCGCGGGTGAGAGCTTGTGTGGACGACAGGGTATGGGCCGGTACTGTCGGGTACGGAGTACCAGCACTTTTTTATTTTGGGAGGGAGAGTACCGGCACTTCTCAAGAGAAATGCTATACTTTTAATTAGAGAGTACCAGCACTTCTCAGAAACAAGCAGGTACTCTGTTACAGAGTACCTGCACTTCTATTTTTCCATTTCAAGCACTGCCCTTAACCTGTTCACCCCTCCTCCTGCAGGACGTGGCATTGAGATGCTGAATAAGGTTGTGTGTGTGCGTTTTATGGATACAATTTGTGGGTTACTTACCCAATATGCTGCAGTGTGTCTGGATCGTGTTTCATGTTGCAAACAGTGCCGGACTCCTGAACTCACCCACTTTGGGGCTGAGGGGAAGGGGGATGGGGCCGGGTTTGGTGGATTTGTGTAATGCGTTCACTGTAGGGGCCTGTGTTTGACCTCACAGTCAAAGGTTCAAATCCTGACGGGTCCACTCAGCACTTCATCCCTTTGAGGTCGATAACATGACTATCATTGAGTTGGGTAACAATAAACATCTGTTATTCACCGCCAAGATACCCTTGTGTGAACGTTCGCTTCACCAGCCTGGGCCGCCTCGCCTCTGGTCGACTAGTGGCAACAAGGCCCAGGGGTGTGAAGGGCCCAGAGTCACCCGAGTTAGTGGCTTTTTTTTTACCATAAAACTAGGGGATGGGATGGGGAGGCAATTCTACTGTTTATATTATGGCCCGTGGCGCCCCTGGTCCACGCTGGATGCGGCCCAGAGGCTCGGGCACCCCCTCTGGGCAGAGTGTATGCTGACAGGCAGATTTAAGAGCCCAGAGATCAGCGGAGCAGCCAGGAAGGTTGAAAAGTGTTATTTTGAAAAGTGTTACATTTCAAAGGCAGATACAGATTTTTTAATCAAAGCCCAGTGTGGCTTTAATTATGCTCATTAAAGTAAAATCATGTAATTTTGCTGTTACCCCCCCTCCCACCCCCAGCACCCCTAAAATGAACTTTGACACGGACGAGGGCGCATCATGACCCCCTCGCCCTTCAAGCTGCTTCAGAAGGTTGTGGGGAGAGCAGTGTATGAGTCAGAGTGAAGGTTGCTTGAGTAAAGGCAGGGGCCAGGAGCCAAATGTCATACACTAACTCAAAATATCATATTTACACCCCTTCAGCCATCCTTAACTCCGCTGTTAGTTTTTTTGGGGCAATTTAATATATAGCTGCTTTTTCATTATTAAACAATAAGCATATTGCAGGGGTGCACAACATTAAACAGCCTATTCTGAAAACCCTGCTGCGCCCCAGGATGGATTCAACCCAGATCTGTGACTGGGGGTGAGTGTCTGAAAAGTTTCAGCACTCCGTCCATCATCTCCGTGTGTTGCTTTGTTTGCCCTAAGTTGGCAGGGTATGCCCAGACGTGAGTCCCTTGCTCACTTTGCCACTGGATTCAAGCTAGCCTGGCTGATGAGGGCTGTTAGCCCGAAACCGGTCCCAGTATGCTTGTTTCCATTCCAGGGAAGACATAGCTTGGCAGTTCGGGCTGGACTGTTCCCATGAGGCACACGGTCAGACTGATTTGCATATAGCTGTGTCTGAACTGGGGTGGCGAAGTGAGCTAAAGAACGATGATGGATTCAACCCAGATCTGTGACTGGGGGTTAGTGTCTGAAAAGTTTCAGCACTCCGTCCATCATCTCCTTGTGTTCCCCAGTGCAAAGCACAGTAGTAGTAATAACTACATTAAGTGTCACCTCGCTACCATTGGATAAAACAAGCTTTGGCAAAGCCCATAGCTCTCGCCTTTGAAAACTATTGGCTTTGCCAATAGATTTTAGTGATGCTGCACAGCATCCCCAGAAGTGTGCAGCTTGGCTAAAGAGGAAAGCAAAAAAAAAAAAAGGTGCCATAATCGCTTTGTAGGCCTGCGCAACACATGCTTGCTCCTACAAAATGATGTGGATGCCTTTTTTTTTTACTTACAGATCCGAGTTAGATCTATAAATTTAAAAAAAATAATAAGTGCGACAGCATGTGTCCCCATTTGTCCCTTCCCCAAAAACATGTTGGTGAGACAAAATGGGGGGCGTGAGTGGGTGAAACCATGCATGGCGCGGAAGCAACATGATAGGCGAGCAAGAACACTGGGGCGCACCAGAAAGAAGAGAAGCACTCGAGAGAGAGCAACGCGCAGGCGGGAGAGAAACACCGCTGAAAGAAAACAAGTTAGGGTGAATAAACACACTAGGGTGAGCAAAAGTGGTATGTGGAGAAGCACAAGGTCAAAGAGTGCAGAGTGCTTGGGTAAAGAAGTAGAAAAGGGAGACATCTGGAAAACACATGCACTCTTGTGGCGTGCTTAGTGCCTGAATAGTAAGCAGTGCAAGGGCACAAGTAATAAGAGTATGCTCAAGGGGAGCGACAAATACAAGAAGAGGAAGGACAGCTTACACAAAATAACTAATAGAAAGCAAGCAACTGAGTGACAATTAAGCCAACCAATGGGCGGGCTTTAAGTCCACTGTAAACTCACTAAAGGTCTTTTTTCAAAACAGCCAGCTTGTGCGGTCTAGTGATCAAGACCCGAATTCACTTCAGTGCCCTGAGACCAGGGTCTAGCTGTATAACTGCAGGGATGTTGTGCTTATTTTTTACCTCATTTTTTTTTACAGTTTTATATAGCAACTCTGCTGGAAGGTATTGGAGCTTTACATGAGCATCAGTTACACTACACAAGCACATATCCATTTTTGTAGGCACAGTGAGATTAAGTGATTTGCCTAGAACCACAGGATGTTGAGCGGACGCTGAGACTCGAACCTGGTTCACCAGTTCCAACGTCGGCAGCTCTGGCCTTTATGCCACACCCTCCTAGCAGAGTGCTCTAGCTGAGGAGGGCAGGTGCTAGCTGTAAAACTGGGAAGGGGGGTGGGGGTGGGGTCGGTCTGAAGCCTCGCGTCTCTTGTTTAGTGAGGTTCGTGCACAGGCTGCGTAGGTGCCTGCTGACAGAAGAGTCTGCAGCCTCTGCCTACGACACAAGACTGTGTGAGGTCTACTAATAGTGCTACAAAAAGGGCAGGGCACACTCAGCCATCAACGGGTGATGCCGGGTGAATGCCAAGGCTGCCCAGGGGGGCCACGTAGGGGACCCTCCAAAAGGGCGGCCGCCTTAGTGCCACAAGAAGGCACAGAAGTCTGCTCACCAGGCTCCCTGGGCTAGGGACCAGGGGGTCTGCTGGCCGCGTCACTTCCGGCCGTGGGAGGGGACAGGGGTACTAAAGCCTTCCCCCGCCCACTGTACGGTCTCTTGACCGCTACCCGTCTCGCTGTTTGGTCGTGCCCCTGGTCTCCTCTGGTGCAGTTCTCCGGTGAGTGCTATCATCTCCCCCTCCCCTTAGACAAGCGGCAATGCCCGGCCATCGCCGTGGCAGCGGCCGCCATGGGAGGGGGAGGACTGCTCCAGGGGGAACCGGGCAGCGGCGCCCTCCTCTATCCGGGGCAAGCCCTGAGGTAGGGGAGACGCCATGCAGGGGTTCGGGCCCGGATCACTCCAGGAGCTTGGCACCGCCGGGCCTCGGTGCATTGTGATCCTGTGGTCGGGATGAAGTGTGGTGAGCCCGCCGGGTCTCCGCTCTCCTATTATTAAGTCGGGGCTGGTCCCGGCTTGCCCCGGTGATGCAGCACTGCCAGGGCACGAGTGCCGGGTTCAGGTGGGGGAAGCCCGCTGTGCCAGCGCTATTTCCGTTCTGCTCTGTCGGTGTTGTCCCAGTTGGGGCTGGGGAATTTAGTGTGGGGTGGCAGCTAGGTTGCTAGGCGCCCCCATACCCCCCGCCATCTCACCGCCTGGGGCGTCCCGGTGGCGACAGCGCAGGCCCGCCCGGTCTGCCTTGCTGCGCTTGGTGGGGAGGGCAGCGAGTCCGCATGCGCCGCCAGTGCGCGCAATATGCCCCTTGCTCCACCCGAGGTCCCGGGCAGGCCAGGGCTTACCTCTCTCGCAGAGATGAACAGGTCACCCGGCCCGGCACCCATCAATCCTCCTCTGGTGCCCCGGCTATGCGGAAGGTGCCGGCACCCCCGGTGTCGGGGAAGGGGCCGCGGGCGTGAGGCCGTGGTAGTGCGGGGGTCTGCAGGTCGTTTCCGGGTTCCGCGTCGGGTCGGAGATAGAGTCGGTGTTGCGCGGGGAGTCTGAGTCAGTAGGGGCAGTTCGTTACACAGTCTATTGGGGGCTGATGCCCCTGCCCCACCCAGGTGTTCCAATCCTGCGCACCTGTGTGGCGCGGTACGTCCCGTTTTGGAGTCGGGCGGCGTGGCAGGATATTGGTTATCGCCGGTGGAACAGTTGTCAGGCCTGGGGGAGGCTTGGTACATCCCAGGTCCCGTCTTGTGGTGGCAGAGGGACGTGTCAGTGGGATTTGTTTTGCCGTCGCTCCGACCGTCGATACCCATTTGGGGGTCTTGGGTGAAGTCGCAGGCTTCCCCCAAACTTTAGTTGGTTGCCCAGTTGGCAGGACAAGCCAAGCCCCCCTGGGGCAGTAGATGTGTCCCCCGCAACAGAGCGTTGGGGTTGCGCACGAGGGGCTGCGAAGGAGCGGCATGGTGGCCCAGGGCGGGTGATACAAGTCCAACAATCTCGCCGGTGCATTCCCTCCCCCTCACCCCGCACACATCCGCTTGTGTTTTCCCTGTCGGGGGCAGTCAGTGAGGTGTCCCCAGCAACAGCTTGTGGCGGTTGCACGCGCAGGGGCCGCGAAGGAGCGGCCATGGGTGATACAGGGGGTTCGCTTTCAAGGCCGGCTTGCTCCGCTGGTGAGCGTGGTAATTGTCACCAAGGTCGCGGGCTCCCCCCTTACGGGCCAATGTGTCGCTTCTAGGCCCCGGTATTTAATTTCAGGGTACTCACCATTTTGCCACGAGCGTGTTGTGACCCACACCAGAGCTGCAAGTTCCCACGCGCTATGCCGGTCCCCGGATAGACCCGCACGAGACCTATGAGGTCCTTGGCTCGGTTCCAGGGGTTAGCTCCTCTCTGGAGCTGCGTGCACTTCCTTTCCCAGTCGGTTAGGCGGGGTGAGGGTAGGTCAAGCCACAACGTTCCCCCTCCGAGCCACTAGTGCAGTGGTCGGCTAGGAGCGGGCCGGGCGGCTTGTGAGGTCCCGGGTGGGCTCGGGCTGCATCCTAGCTCATGAAGTGCATCTGAGAGGTCATTGCACAAGAGAATGGTGGTCCCACTGCCAGACTGTTACCATCCCACCGGATAGAATACCTTTGGTAGCGCTGCATTTACTCAAGTAAATCGTCAGTAATCGTGGCTGCCCATGCCGGTCTGTCCTGGGGACGAGCCGCTTGCCGGGCCACGACAGTGCAGGGTGGCGCCGCCACCCCAGCGCATGGCGGTGTACTCTGGGCTGCGGTGCAGGCCGGGCTCCAGCTGACCGAGCGTGGTGCCGCTCGGTGCCGGCCGTTCTGCTGCGGATCGTGCAACTGGCTGCGGCGTCGCAGCACGGAACCGGTTGGGGGCGCGGTGTTGGTAGCACCTTGTTAAGGTCCGGGTGCGTTCCTCACGTGCCGCTGAAATTGATGAATTTAGTGCTGTAGTTAGGAAGCAGTCGGTGCCCAGTCTAGTCTGCACATGCGTCTCTGCGCAGGCTCATCAGTTCCCCGTGCCCAGTTCCTGAGACCTGAACTTTTAGATATATTACCTCTCCACTCCAGTTTGCCCTGCGCACCATGAAGCAGTTTCAACAGCCTAGCTGGCTAGGGAGTGAGCTCGCGATTCTCACGCCAGGGCTTCTCATCCACGCGGCTGGTCGTACATTTGGGGGTTGGATGAATGACACTAAGGAGGGACTAGTGTGATGTACGAGGAGGACCATCACGTTATTTTAGCTACAGGCAGGCTGGGGATCTACTTCATCTGGCAATTGTAGGTCCCATCACATTTGACCAAAACAACTGGCATTGACTAATTGTACATGCATTGGCATTACTATACCTGCAGCCCAATCCATTCTTCTAGCTTGGGGGCTTGGAATAGTCTGTTTTGTCACGTTTCTTATTGTCAGGGATGGTAGTAGTGATGTTCTGGGGGAAACGCGGCAGGAGCAAGGTGTGGGGCAATTTGGGTGTACGGGGATGATTATGGTGCTGGTCCAGGACGACTAGTTTCCATCATCTACGTATTATTATTTGCTATGCCTGGAAAAGGGATTGCCCAGGGGTTAGGGCTGGATGCCGTGTGCGACCAACCAAGGTGGTGTGGATACCTGCACTTCTCCTGTGGCAGTCGGTGGCGCAGCTGCAAGGGTCCATGATTCGGTGGCATTGCAGCTCTGGTGTCAGCTGTGCGATTCTGCACATTCATGGGTTGCTGGTGTTCTCGCCTGGGTTTGGCAGGTCAGGTCTGCAGCGCGCATTTCTTCTGGATTTATCAAGCAGTTTATATAGCACTTTATTATGTAAACTGGCAATTTTGTCAGCCTCAATTTGCTTAAATCCTCTTTGGGCGAAAGTCAATCAGGGACTTTCACAAGAGCCGCTCTGTCACTTAAGTGTCAGCCCCGGCGCGTGTGACAATATACCTCTAGCGGGCGCGGCTTGCCCAAGGTGGACTGACTAGGGCAGGGGTCTCCAACCTTTTCAGTAATAAGAGCTAGTTTGTCAATTAGAACCATCCAGTGCTACGAATCACCTGCACTAATGATTTGCTCAGCTAACAGGGAGATATGTGGGTAGGTGGGGCGGAGTAGACAGACAACAGCAGCTCCCGTCTACCAATGAGGCTTGGAATAGGCGAATTGTCACGCTTGCATGAGTGTCGGGGTTAGTAGTTGGGGTGTTACTAGGATAGGCAGCACGACAGGAGCAAGGTGGGGTGCAAAAGGAAGTGGCCGCCTGACGTGAGCCATGCCATTTAGTGGTACAAGTGTCAGGTTTTCTGTAGAACTGCTGTGCTGCAATGTAGCGCGGGCGAATGCGGATCGTAGTTTCGCGCAATATTGGTTGTCTCTAGGTATGTGTTGCCGTGAACATCTCTAGGTCAGAACATGTTACTCTGTTTATACACATTGAATCTCGTTGCCGGCTGCGCAAGCCTTTCTTTTAGCGTTGGTGGCCTGTTATAGTAGGATTGTCACACTTGCACTAACTCAGGGTTAGTAGTTGTAATGTTACTATGATTGGCAGCATGGCAGGAGCTAGGTGTGGGCCAAACTGAAGCGTCCGCCTGAGGTGAGGCCTGGCATATAGTTGCACGACTGCCTGCAGCAAGTAGCAGTGAGCGAGGCAGGCGGGCCTACAGGGGGCTGGGGAGGCACCCAGGAGGGTCTCTGTCATTGAAGGCCAAGGTGATGCGCCGAGGAGGTGACGGGATAGAAGACGTACATTAATTGAGGCTAAAATCCCTGCAAAAAAAAAAAACATAAAAAAAAAATATATATATATATAAATTTTTTTTGCAATTCTTTGGTCTAAGGCCACACTGTGAGGAAGTTACCCAGGGACTTGAATTAAGTGCTGCAATGGCCTACCGATTGCGGTGGGTCGCAGGGATGCAGCGGCTTCCCTGAGGAGCCTTATTGGGCGAATAGGAGCACAAGGAGGGAAGGCCAGGGACTGAGACTGACGTGGTTTGGGGCCACAATCTCAGTGAACAGATCCATATCTATCCAACTGCAGCTTCTTTTGGGCTGGGGTCGAAATCTCAGTGAACAATTTGCTTGTAAGTTTCTGTGGCGGAGGGTATGCTGCCACGTTTTATCACATGCGGTTGTTCCAGTTCCGGACCAGTGGGAAGCAGGGCTAGGGGTCAACTGGGTTACCTCCTCGGTGCTGGTTCCGATCTGCTGGTTCTTTCTAACCTCGTTGGCGGCTCACGGCATCCGAAGCTCGTGAATTTGCATGCCTGTGTCCTCCGCAGGGGCGGGCAATGGCTTTGGGGGCTTGGCCTTGCAGGCTACCCTGCGCCCTGGTTTTAGTTGACTAGGACGCGCGTTGGAATGGGTGGCAGGCATGCGCCAAGAGAAGGGTCTTCCGATACATCAGTACCTGGTTTAGCTCCTGGCTACGGAGTGGGTGCGGGACACTCTATTGTTTGAGGTGGGCAGCTGGTTGGGGTTGGCAGGCCTTCTAGATGTGGGTCTGCAGCTCGAGCATGTCCAAGTAAGGGTTCAGGTGCCAGAAGCCTGCCCTGGGTTCCCTTGGCACATGTTCAGAGCCAGGTAGGTCCACTCAGAACTCCACCCTGCTGAGGTTGATAAAACAAGTACCATCGTGTGAGTAACATTAAACATGTTATGCAGCACCAAGATACTATGGGATGAACGTATTCTAGCCAGTTGCGGGGGTCAAGGGGATATCAGGACATTACAATGGCCATTCATGTGCAGAAGGATACAGTGCCAGGAACAGCGTTTCTTCTGCCGCACTGGGCTATCAGGTTGTCTTCCCAGTCATGCGTGTCTGCGTCTACTAGGAGGCCTAGCCCTCGCGCTCCAAGACAGGGTATTGCCAGTGGCATGCTGACAGCTCGCCTCATCTTGGTTCAGGTAGAGCGGACATTGAGGCATCGTTACAGTGTCAGGCATTGCGGGTATGGCCAGCTTCCTGCCGTCTCTCTTCCGGGATGGGCAGCATCAGCAGCTTGCAGGGCGGGCCTGGAGCGGAGCGCATTATGCAAGTGGGACTGGGTATTCCAAAGTTTATCGGTACTTCCGTCCGTAAGCCAATCAGGAGAGAATCATGTCCAGTGTGAATTCTGAGTTACCGAGGGCACCCCTGGGAGGTAAAGACAAATGTCATTGTGCATCGCGCACTCAGCAGTAAAGCTAGCTAGTTTCAGCATATCCTGGTATACCGTCAGTGAAACACATAAGGTTATGGGCTACACACGAACAGGCTCTTTCTGTCAGCTAGGGTGTGAGTGTGCCATTCCCAAGAGGGTGCGGTTGGCCTTGATAGTGCTGCATTGTAGGGGACGGAGCACTAATACGGACTATTACAAGAGCACATTTTACAGTCCTAGGTAGGGGGTGCATCACTCAGGTTTACTCCAAGTCCCCTGACCAGAATTGATTACATGTCAACAGTTGCTCCAGTTAAGCGAATTTGCCTTGGGAATTGGCAGCTAACACTGGGACTGCTATTTTGGGGTCAGACGGTTGGCAGGCCCTTGAGATGTGTGGTTATAGTCCAGACACGTCCTAACAAGGGTTAGGTGCCTGAGGTTTGCCCTGGAGGTACAGGTTCACAGGCATGTGGAGCGGCAGAACAGAAAGGGGCTTTGTTCGACATCTTGGTCCAGATTCGGGTAGGTCCTCTTAGCATTTCATCCTTCTGAGGTCGATAATACGAGTACCTTGAGTGAGTAACAATAAAGTTGGGGTAAATTCTCCCGCCCTATAGCCATGGCTGGCAGCCATGCAGGTTGTGGAAGTTGTCATCCAGCTGGGGCTACGGTCCAAAAAATTGGGGAAACTCTGGGCTAAGCACAATAGGGCTGCAAAAGATTAAAGAACACCTGGCATTCCCAGTAAATGGGGCAGGTATTTACATTGGTTCCCCTCCGGTTCACTGCCTTGTTTGCTCCCTGGGGTACTAGCAGAAGTTTGGGAGGGCAAGGTGTCACCTAGGGTGGTGATTGGCTGAATTCGAGGGACTTGCTCCGACAGCGCAATACACAGATAACTGGGTGAGTTGAAGCAGGGCGGGCTTATAACCCTTACTTCTACCCGCATTGGCACTTCTTGTCAGGAGGGACTGGGCTAAGGTATTGCTCGGCAGGCAAGGTAACAACTAACCAACACCAAGCTAATGGTTTTAGGTCATCCTGGGTGCATATACACTCGCGAAGGGTAGGGACACCAGGGTGGCAGCACAGCACCCGTTGGAAGGTGCCATTATACTATATGGGGGGGGCAGGTCGATCCTACCATGTCTCTCCTTTTCAGGGTACTGCTCCAAGACTTAGGGACATCATGTGTCATTTGAGTAATCAGTTGGGGGCAGGTGAACTGTGGTGGCGTTGAGATATCACGAAGGAGAGGGAACAGCGCATTCAAGCACCATCGAGTGGCACGGTGGGCTGAGATAGGAAAGTGGCGTCATGGCTCCTCCGCCACAGAGTCAACGTGGCTGGGTTACCCGGGTTGCGCTGGAACGAGCTGATGAGGAAGCTGCAGCAGAGACTTGGGGGAGGGAGCGGTCTACCTCATATTCTGGTCATCATTTGGGAGGGAATGACCTGACGACTCTGAGGAGCAGAGTACTGCTCCAATACATGAGGGACATCATGTGTCGGTTGAGTATTCAGCTTGTGGCAGGTGAACTGTGGTGGTCTTAAACTTTACCTCGCCCAGTTTGGCAAGGAGCCCGAGCTGGAGACGCCATTGAGATATCACGTAGGAGAGTGAACAGCGCCATGCGTAAATGCACGGAACAAAGGGGATTTGGCTTCATCTGGCATGGTTTACGTCAGGCCAAGTCTACCAGATGCTGGGAAGTGGATGAGGTTCACTTCTCAAGGGTAGGCATGGACTTAATTTTGCTGGACCTTGGGGAGGCCTGGGAAGCAACAGGATGTAGGTAGGATATCTGCCTTGGTGGGGGCCCTGGTGGTGACGGTGGCCACCCCCAGAGCTGTGGAGGAGTTACAGGGCGATCCAGAGTCTGCAAGGTACAGAAGGGTACTTTATTGCAGCAGCACAACAAGGGTGCTAAGCCAAGGATACCCAGGGATGTTTTAGCGGGTCCCCTGGAAGAACTACGGCGCCCCGTTAGCCCTACGGGCGGTTGTGGGTCTGAGCAACCGGGGCTGCCTGGAGCGCTCCGCCCACCGGTCGGGGCGTGAGTAAGGGAGTGGACTGGCGGTCCACTGATGGGAGAGGTGGCCTCTCCCAATAATTGGTAATCACCGGTTGGCGACGGCCACGGTGCAAGTTGGCTCATCAGACGGGCAGGCGGCATAGGGGCTGGCCTGCCCTGGGATCGCCCGTAAGATAACCCACCATGTTGGCATATTGGTTATGCTAATAAACCTGCAGCAAATTTCTCCACTAAAAAGGTGTTGTGTGGTTTATTTATGTATGTTGCTGTATGAGAACTGAGTGTTGCCGATATTGGCACTATGCCAAGGCTGCCCAGGGGGCCACGTAGGGGACCCTCCAAAAGGGCGGCCGCCTTAGTGCCACAAGAAGGCACAGAAGTCTGCTCACCAGGCTCCCTGGGCTAGGGACCAGGGGGTCTGCTGGCCGCGTCACTTCCGGCCGTGGGAGGGGGACAGGGGTACTAAAGCCTTCCCCCGCCCACTGTACGGTCTCTTGACCGCTACCCGTCTCGCTGTTTCCCACCCTACCGCTTACCCTGCGGACGGCCAAAGGGTAGTACGGGGAGGGAAGAATCTAACTTATTGTTTTGTGTTGCAGGAGGAGTTACAGGGCGATCCAGAGTCTGCAAGGTACAGAAGGGTACTTTATTGCAGCAGCACAACAAGGGTGCTAAGCCAAGGATACCCAGGGATGTTTTAGCGGGTCCCCTGGAAGAACTACGGCGCCCCGTTAGCCCTACGGGCGGTTGTGGGTCTGAGCAACCGGGGGCTGCCTGGAACGCTCCGCCCACCGGTCGGGGGCGTGAGTAAGGAGTGGACTGGCGGTCCACTGATGGGAGAGGTGGCCTCTCCCAATAATTGGTAATCACCGGTTGGCGACGGCCACGGTGCAAGTTGGCTCATCAGACGGGCAGGCGGCATAGGGGCTGGCCTGCCCTGGGATCGCCCGTAAGATAACCCACCATGTTGGCATATTGGTTATGCTAATAAACCTGCAGCAAATTTCTCCACTAAAAAGGTGTTGTGTGGTTTATTTATGTATGTTGCTGTATGAGAACTGAGTGTTGCCGATATTGGCACTATGACTGAGTGCTTTATGCAACATCCGTCAGAGGCTTCTAAGCACTGCGTCACGCCGGGATTCTGACGTTGAAATGGGAGGGTGGTTTGAAAAGGCAACGGAGTGCGGGAGGGGCCTGGGGGGTTGAAAACACAACGGAGAGCGGGAGGGGGTGAGTCAAAACACACCGGAGGGCGGGAGGGGGTGGGTCAAAACACACCGGAGGGCGGGGCTGAAGAAGTCGTACTGTAGACCCTACAGCTGTGAAAACACTGCAGACGTTTCGTTTCTGATAGAAAATCAGAGAGCAGGAGAGATTACTCAGTGACTGCAGTTAGGTAACCCTGGATTATTTCGTAACGTGTTTACAACAGAGGCAGGACTCATTTTTTCTATGGAATGTTATATTTTTTATTTTGCCAACTTGTAAAGACTAATCCAATGCAGAAGAACGCATTCCTGTTTCCACTTGATATGCACGTTACATTTTTTAGTTGAGATGAAATAAAAAAATGAAAGCCGGTGGGTTAAAAAAACAAGCATTTGCAATGCAATAGGTCTCGCTTTCACGCGAGTTTGAGCTATTGACATTGCAAATAACAATGCCTTTTATTTTTGTTTTCGTTTTAAAAACATAAATAGAAGGCATTGTCATTTACAATGCCAATAGCTTAAACTCGCGTAAATGCGAGACCTATTGCATTGCAAATGCTTGTTACTTTTATTTTGAGCTATCACTTTTGGGTTCTTCCCCCATTTGATCACTTTTGTTCCTTTGGTTACATTAGTTCAAACGGTATTGCATCCCAATTAGGTGCAACCTGCACTTGACTTGTAGCTGTTTAGCACAGTTAATTACTTTTATTATCTTATTTAATAGGGTGAAAAAGATTTTGACAGTAACCCTGGCAATTCCTCTTGTAAGATCCACGGGGTGAGATACCTTGGTGAAAGATAATTTAGATTTGGTTACATGTATTTTAAAACTATGTTTATACCTGTTGTAGCCCTGAGAAAGTAGGTGGTGTACAAGGACCAGTGATAAAACACGTGTTAGCTAGAGGTTCCATGTGGATTTTCTCAAGAATAAAAACAATGCAAGGATTAGCACATAACTTTGTACTTTGACTGATCTTATAATTGACTGAGTGCTCAAAGGTGTTCTATCTTGTTGGATTCATTTTGTCCAAGGGGCAATCTTTCGTTGTATTATTGATCTGTACCCCAGCCCTTTGTGCTATTGGGTATACTCCGTCTTGATATTAACAGTCAACATATGTAAAACATCGACAAGATAACTGCCTCTCTAGCCTCAAGCCTACAAATACTTGGTGAATGGCTTCTTTGTCCACAAAAAAGTCCAGAATTGGCATTGAGGAATTGGCAGTTGCACAAGTGATGATTCTCTTGCCTTCCTGCAAGCATTTAGAGCTGCTGGCATAAGGGATACGTGGAGCTGCAGA
Organism: Calotriton arnoldi; assembly: GCA_963921515.1. NCBI lineage: Eukaryota > Metazoa > Chordata > Amphibia > Caudata > Salamandridae > Calotriton > Calotriton arnoldi. The sequence goes on along the minus strand of CAWUFW010000468.1, from coordinate 2,303,315 downwards.
TAAAATCCTCAAATAAAGACTTGGGAATCTGACTGATACAGCCTTCACACCCTCGGAACACAGAGAGGCTGATACCTAAAGGATTTCCTTAATGTTGGCCCTTAGCAAACCAAGCAGACGAACCGTAACTAAAGTGTTAGTAAATTAAAATTGTAATAGTTCAATCATCTTGTCCACAACACCCGCTGCCTGGTCTTGTCCTTCAATTATCTAGCCCTTGTACGATCTGTTGACAAGCATTTTTGGTAAAAGTAGCAACTAAGTAGCCACACACTGTTCTTGGGCAATTGTTACATCTGGATACATATGTAGATTTCAAAATAGAAAATGTTTCACCCTGGTGATAATTAAAGATGCAGTGCATGGAAACCGATATGCTTTGAAAATGGCTACAAGGGCAAACTGTCAGCAGAATTGTACGTTCAAATGGTAAAAAACACAGAAATGTATATCTGTGTATAAAAATGCAGAAAAGGGGTTTTTATTAAGGGATCCAACAGTGTTACAAGTTTGTAAATCAACAAGAATTCAACTCACATAGTGACTTAAGCTTTAAAACGATCTAATGATAATATTAGTGGAGTAACAAAATTACTTTTAAAACCAATACTTCTGATTATCTTGCTGGAAATTTGAAACAACCATGTTAAAAATCCAATAGTGTGCTTTGAAGTTTGGTTTTATAATGATTCCGGGAATTGATACAATGGATGACTTTGTGGAAAATTAAATTGCATGTTTTTGACAAGAGTCATGAGTCAGCTCATTAAACCTTTAGGTGGGTTCAGCTCGAGAATTGTTAGGCTGATTCACTGCATTCAATAAAAAGGAATGAACTCAGTTAATGCTCAAAGCAGTGCTGTAAATAACATGAACGAGGCTACCCAAATGAAAAGATGATTCCTGTCAACTTAGATAGCATGCAAGGATAAAAGATATATTGTGTGAAAAAATGCACCTCATTCACCGAGGATATTAAGAACATGTTAAAACACAATGAGACACATGAATGGGAAAGGAGGTATGTGAATGTTCTATTCACCGAGTAAAAGGTGGCCGTGTTGAGCATGCATGTATGGACAATACAGAAAACTCCTCAAATGGTAGTCTCAACACTATGTGAACGGCGGAGGCTGATCTAGCATTATTATTTTTGTTTTCCACTGTTCAAGCATCATACCCACTTCGATGTTTAGAGTGCTTTTCACAGGATTTATTTTTTTAATGTTTTTTGTGAAACATGAGCCAATGCCCGTTCAAGCATCAGAGAACCCTGACGATCCATTTGAATAGAACAATACGCTTTTCTAAAATATTAAGAAATGTATAAGTATTGTACATACAATACTGGTGATTGCAAAAAACATTCTTACAAGGAGCCAAAACATTGTTATGGGGTAAGGGAGATCGTACAACCATATCATTGAGAAGATTGCCAATCTGCATTAATATTTAAATTGCTCAATTAAGATACCTCAAAAGTAAATATCTGCTGCATTCCTATTTGCCTTTCTTGACGAGTCATTAACCCAAAGATGACCCAATAAGCAGCCGCGGCCTGTCCGTACAGGCGGAGTGGCCACCCCCTTACCTTTTTCCTGACAAGAAGTGTATCTGTCAGGATGAACAAAGGTCAGACTGACAGACACTCTTCTTGTTCAGGTCAGGCAGCCAGGAGCTAGACATGCACTAAATGCGCAAACTCCTGGCTTCCTAGGCTGACCTGTCCCAGGCTGAGGATTTCACAGCCCTGTGGGCGTGACCTCTTCAGTCTGACAAAAGTGCCTCTAAATCCCCCCTCGTAATGAAGGGGAGTGTCACTGATAGCCTCGGGCCTGGGCACTTCAGCTTTAAGTCCTGAAGTGCCCAAGGCCTCATGTCAATCAGTGACACCTCGTCACAGAATGAGGTGGGGTCAGCAGTCTCATTGGCCTCATGTCACTCTGTAACAAGTAAGTGACTATTGCCTTCCCTCATTGGCTGACCGAACCCTCCTGGGACCTCTGAGGCTTCCCTCCTGGAGAGCTGCAGTCCGTTTGGTGCGTGCATATATGTATGAATGCATGTGTATTTTTAAGTGAGTGTTGTGAATGGGTGTGTGTGCATGTGAGTGAATGCGTGAGTGTGTGTGTGTGTGTGGGGGGGGGCCTCCCTGCTAAAATTACCCGTTGCCACTGCCATCAAGTTAAAACTTGTGCCCTACACATAGTGGCCTCTATAATGAAAAAGAGTGGCACATCAGCCAAAACACGTAACAAAAAGTAGCTCTTCGAGGAGTTTTGAGACATGAAATGAAAATGCAGTGCCTTCAAAACCACAATGCTTTACTTGGGCCTGTGTTTTCCAGTGCTGATCACTGCACCTCATTTTAGACAGCCAAGTTCAAGAAATGAGCGCAGTCAGTGACAATGTAAATGCTGGACTCATTAGCATAGATTATTTTAGTGATTATTTTTTATATACCGGCTCAGGTTAGTTTATCTCAGCCTGGGATGTGGTGCTAGTCTGGCATCTACAGTTTTTTTTTTAATAGTCCAAAATAAGTTTATATATTTTTGGTGCCACTACTTAACTCTCTGTCGTGGGCACTGCCAGACTCCTCCTAAATTGGTTGCAGAATTATTAGAAGACCATTCGGCTCATTAAGTCAATGTATTTATAACCAGTGCAGCTGGCATCATTAATTAATCGTTGGGCATTCACCATAAATGCTGCCAGCCAGCGGGCACTCCAAACAAATGCTCCTCTCCCCATGCTGATCTTGGGGGTGACGAGGAGCAGGCTGGAAAGGGAGGGACTTCCCTCCTTGTGCCATGTCAATCCAATCAATTGGACTAGTTGGAGCAGGCTAACCCAGTGCTAATTCTGAGGCTGGGAGGCCTGTGTTTGCACTCCCTTTACTGTTTCACAGCACTGGGATTGCTGACTTTGAAGTGCGCACGTCAGATTGGCCGGCGATAGGTAGCTGGACAATCTGACATGCTGACTTGAACACCTAACACATCATCCTGCAATCTGCAGCAATCTGCCCCGCCTCCACCATCCACTTTCGCTGCAGCCGGCGGCACACAGAATATTAAAATGGTAATCGCCATTTTATTATTCTGTGTTTACCTCTGCACTCGCAGCAGGTGGGGTGACGCTCTTCTGCCCATGGAGAGATCGGACATCGCCATCGCAATTCCCCAAGGATACAAGATCTCCAGGAAGGACCGCCCCATCCGCCCGGGAGGAGGAATCGCCATCGTCCACAAATCCACCCTCCGCCTGAGCACACTCCCCGACGAGCCCACAGACCTGATGGAACACCTTCACTTCAAGATACTGGCCAGCCCTACCACCACCCTCCGAGGAACCCTCATCTACCGACCCCCTGGACCCCGCGGACTTTTCGCCAACTCCATCAGCGACATCATCTCCCCGCATGCCATCGCATCAACCAACTACACCCTACTGGGAGACCTTAACTTCCACCTCGACAACCAACTGGACCGCAGCACCACATCCCTCCTGGGCAACCTCCACAACATTGGAATCCGCCAGATCGTGACCGAACCCACGCACTCAGCAGGACACACCCTCGACCCCCTCTTCACAATAGGAAACTCCATCACTTTCAGCCACACCACCGAACTCCCATGGACTGACCATTGATGCGTCCACTTCGCCTTCAGAACACCCACCATCCACAGACACCAGCACCTGCTCCCACGAAGAAACTGGACCAGAAAAACCGACGACCAGCTAACCTCATCACTCAGCAACTCCACCCCCACCATCGCGGAAAACGACGCCCCCAACACCGCAGCCCGAACCCTGCACAGATGGATCTCCAACAGCACCAACACCATAGCCCCCCTCAAGAAAAATAATCAACACCCACGCCAAGAAAGCCAGCTGGTTTACCACCGAACTTCGAGAGTCCAGACGCACTTGCCGCCACCTCAAAAAAGGCCTGGAGGAACACCAAATCCACAGAAGCCCACAACAACTTCAGAGCCGCCACCAACGTCCACCACCAACTCATCAGAAAAACGAGAAAAAAGTGATTGAAGACAGAATCTCCACTCACGCACACAACAGCAAAGAACTCTTCAACATCAAGGAGTTCGCCCAACCCACCAGCGAGTCCACCGACATCCCACCCTCACAAGACCTCTGCGACAAACTCAGCACCTTTTTCCACCACAAAATCAAGAGCATCTACGACAACTTCGACGAAGACAACCAACACACTGAACCCTCACCAACCACCCCCGACACCCTGAAGCCAGCGATCGACAACTGGACAGCCCTCACCACCGAAGACACACGGAAGACGATGAAGTCAATCCACTCCGGGGCCCCAACGGACCCCTGCCCCCACCACATTTTCAACAAAGCCGCCGACACCATCGCACCCATGCTCTGCCACACCATCAACCGCTCCCTGGCAACCGCCTCGTTCCCCGACGACTGGAAACACGCCGAGATCAACCCCCTCCTGAAGAAACCCTCGGCGGACCCCACCGACCTCAAAAACTACAGACCCATCTCCCTGCTCCCGTTCCCAGCGAAAGTCATCGAGAAAGCCATCAACAGCCAACTCGCCACATTCATCGAAGAGCACAACATCCTCGACTCCTCCCAATCCGGCTTCAGAAAAAACCACAGTACGGAAACCACCCTCCTCGCTGCAACAGACGACATCCGCACCCTACTGGACAAAGGAGAAACAGCAGCCCTCATCCTCCTCGACCTCTCAGCGGTGTTCAACACAGTCACTCACCGCACCCTAATACGCAGACTCCACGACGCAGGGATCCAAGACAAGGCCCTCGACTGGATCCGCTCCTTCCTCTCCGGCAGAACGCAGCGGGTCAGACTCCCCCCTTTCCTCTCGGACCCTACACCAACCACCTGCGGAGTCCCCCAGGGGTCCTCCCTCAGCTCTATGCTCTTCAACGTCTACATGGCTCCGCTCGCCCCCATCGTCAGAACCTACGGACTCAACATTGTGTCATACGCAGACGACACCCTACTCATCCTCTCCCTATCCAACGAACCCAACACCGCCAGACACAACTTTCGAGAAGGCATGGAAACCGTCGCCAAATGAATGAAAAACAGCTGCCGACAACTAAACACCAACAAAACAGAAGTACTCATCATGGACCCAAACCCCGATGCCTGGAACGACACCTGGTGGCCCCCCGCCCTCGGAAGCCCGCCCACGCAACCTGGGAATCATCCTGGACTCCGAGCTCAAAATGGACCGCAAGATCAACTCCATCTCGTCCTCCTGCTTCCACACCCTTCGCCTCCTACGTAAGACCTTCAAATGGATCCGCCTCGAACACAGAAAGACCGTCACTCACGCCCTGGTCACCAGCAGACTCGACTACGGCAACGCACTCTTCGCCAGAATAAACAAAAACCTCACCCGCAAGCTAGAGAGAATCCAGAACGCCGCCGCAAGACTGGTCCTCAACCTGCCAAGACACTGCCACATCTCCCAGCACCTGCGCACACTCCACTGGCTCCCCATCGAAGCTAGAGTCACCTTCAAGATGCAAAGCCACGCTCACAAGGCCCTCCACGACACCGGACCAGCATACCTGAACAGCCGACTCAAATTCCATGCACCCCAAAGGACCCTACAATCAGCCCAGCTCTCCTACGCCGTGGTCCCCCACACCAGAAAGACCAGATCGGGAGGCCGCTCCTTCTCCTTCCTCGCGGCCTGAGCCTGGAACGCCCTTCCGCTCCACCTCAGACAGACAACATCGCTCCCCATCTTCGCAAGAAACCTCAAAACCTGGCTCTTCGACAGACCCCCTACTTGATGGACTGGAACCTGCGAACCTCCACCTCACCCCCCCAGCGCCTTGAGACCCTTACGGGTGAGTAGTAGCTTAACAAACGCTTGATTGATTGATTGAAATTGGTACTGTTTATAACTGGAACCTCTCACTATCTATTTACTTCTCATCTAATAGCATTATATAAAAAACTAAAAGATTTTACTCAAGGTCATGCCATTACTTTAAAAAATTTCAATTTATTCTCTTTCTGTGTTCCTTTGCAATATAAAAAGAAATAATTCAGGACATTAAACAATTCCTGCTTGATACATCTCAACATTTAAAATCCACTTTTCAATCAGGCATACTCACCATTCACACAATCAACTACATTATCCTGTATCGGAGGACTTCAGTCCTTTTCATTAATAAAAAGTTTATAAGGTCAACATTTTATGTTCTTCTACGTCTCCCTCAAGATATTTACCACTTAGTGTACTATCAACTTTGAAATCAAAGTGTCAGCCACTAATGACTCTTCACCTTCAGCAGTGATAAAGTGATATACAGATTCCTCCAAATCTAATTACAATCGTGTTTTAGAAAAGTGCATCTTTATTTTAAAATACAAAAATATGAATCTTTCATGATCTACTTGATTTTTGATCAATGCAATCTTAAACGTATGAGTCACCCTTAAATCTGGCCATGGCTAGGAATTAATCTCAGAGTCACAACCTTAAACACGCCCACTCCGTCAATAAATGAATGTACTTCTTGTTTGTTTCTCTTTGATATTTCAATAGGCTATTTTGCGCTCCGAAATTAACTTCAGTTGGTCATCTCCTTATATAATCTATCTTTCTTCATATTTATTTACTATATTCTTTCCTTGATGTCGTCATTTAATTTTCTTGAAATGTTTGTTTTCCTTGTTGTGATTAGGATTCTAATCCATTCTCCAATACAGATGGCTAATAAGGACGACTGGACGAAGAAGACACACAGTTGGTTGTTTTTCAGTACCACATATCTAGTGTAGACGTCTGTAAACATGACGGCAAACTCACATATTCGGTAAGACAGACCAAAGAGGTTACAGAAAACGTAGGGTGATAATAATAACTTGCTTTAAGTCTGCCACATAGTACTGTATTTTTGTTGTTTCCGAGCACCATAAATAAGAGGCGCTTCTATTACCTAATTTAATGGTACTAAATCAAACAATCTTGGAGGAATGAGAGTCTACGTCAGCCTGCCTGAATTCACATTCATGACTGATATGCACACATAGATGGTAGCAGTAAACACTTAAGAGGAGGAAAAGGAACCAATAATAGGAGCCCCTTTAACACAAACCCATCCCTACCACAAGTTTCTCAAGTTTATTAGTTTTGCTAGGTTAAGACAAGGTACAGATAAATTCTGTCTCTGGTAGCACCGTGCATCAGTTTGCCGTATCAGCTGTAGCAAAGTTAATTAAGAGATAGTAAAACCTTCGCAGACCTACTAAAGTGCATATTGATCTTTAAAGTGCATTCTGAGCAAATCTACAATGCTTACATGCCTATATCAACAGTGAAAACATTAAAAGTATTTAGCTGCCCATTGAAATAGCCAATAGAATGCTTGCTCAGCATATAGGTTCAGTGACAGATAGCACCTTATATCATTTTTTGATAACAGCTGTAGGAATTGTAAATGAGATAATAAAATTTTGTCGAGCAAGTAAAGTGCATATGGATCCTTAAAGCACATAGTAGGCAAATTTGCAATGCTTGCTCACCTGTTATAATTTGTCTGGAAGAGTCCCTTCCGCTTTCTCTATCCCCTCTAACCCCTCATTATCCTGCGCTACCTCACTTCACCTAGCCCCTGTCTCTCCCAACATGGCGCCAACCATTAGCAGTTCATCCTTGGGTTAGTGTTGTAGTGCTCACCCCTTCACGCATGCGCATTCTCGCGCCGCATCACCCTTATGAGCCACAGTCCGGCTCTAGCATTGCTCCATCACAGCCGGACTCCATTGGATTCTCCTAACGAGCGCGTAAACCTGCGGCTAGATACCCGGCACCTTGCCTTCGCCGATCGTCCGAGTCGGATCGTAGGTAAGCACCTCGACCACTGCCATTACCAATTGAGTTTAAGTCCACCTTCCATTGGCCCAATTCCATGCCTGATCTTCGTTCCCTTCTTGTGACCCTCCAGGGTTCGTACAACATCCCTTAACCGAACCACACCCGACCCCGTATAGGTGAGAACGGTTCCGGTTCCACGCCGTGTTCCTCTCCTCCGGGGACACACCTCCAACCATTATACTACGGCTTAGTTCTTAACCAAGGCCCTGGACTACACACCCCTACCCGGTAAGCGCCCACGCCCAATCGGCACCATTTCGGCCTCCCACCTCTCTTGTTACTGTAACCCCTCCATCTCCCCCCTTTAGGCCGCCTGGACCTTCATCACGACCTCACTCCAGCCCTCACCAGGCTATATCGCACCCTACCATTAACCTAGGATATAGTTTCACAGTGCGCCTCAGAGTAAGCATTTTCCGGAATTTTTAGCACAGCGTCAGCTCTTGCCACCGTTCACTGTATTAATAGCAGATTGACCTCCTAATTGCAAAGATACCAGCCCACCCGCGCCAATACACCAGCACTGTTAGCATAGGTTACCTCTGGAATGTTGAGGCACCAGCCCGTCCGCAATTATCTTGGTACTACCGCGCTGCGCACCCTGAACGCCCGTTACGCCTATGCATCACCTTGATTTACACTAGCACGATCCAGTATGTTGCATAGATCCCCTTCCTGGCTGCGATGCATTTTTTTACCTTACAGCATTACCACACTGGGGCCCGAGCATGTGGTTTTTCACTCATGTGAATGTTAATTCACGCGCGTTCTAGCGCGATTAACCAAGTGTGTGACTATACCGCTAAGATTATTAAATTCTTCCCTCTTGTCTTCCCCACCCCCTTTGCCCCTCTACCTTCTCCCAAACGTATCCAGGCAACTTCCCAGGCATTTGCTTGATTGCTTAGTCCTGATGATGATCCCATAACCTTGTTGGGGATCGAAACATAGTCGACAATTACATCTTAAACTCTAAACTGCAAATTAAGAATTATGTGGAGTATAAGATGTCTGTGTTATTGTGACTACTGTTAATTTGTATCTTCTCTAAAGAGTCACTTTTAAAGTCACCTACCTGTGGTAAGGAAATCGGCTGATTTCCAATACCCTGTCACGTCCTGCTCACTAATTGTTGATGTATTGTCTTGCTCTATATGTGCATTAATAAATTTCAAATACCGTCCATCCGGACACGAATAGACCCAATCTTGATTGAAATATTGTGGCTATCTATATTGATTCTCCTTGAAAGGGACCGATGTCTCTTAAAAATTGCTCACCCATTACAGTAAAAACATTAAAAGTGTATAGCTGTCCATTGGAGTGACCACTAAAGTGCATACTGAGCTAATCTACAATGCGTACCCACCGATAGCAACAGTAAAACCATTAAAAGTGTGTACTACCCATTTGAATACCCGCATACATGCACACACGAACTACAACTACCCAGCAGCAGCTAAGGTCCATGCAAGTCCCCACCCCACAGACTTTCCAAGATTGGCATTAGTCAAAGTCAGATGATTGGGGTGTTGCCGCCTGGCCAATAGAGTGTGCTCATTCAGACAATAGTATACAGCCAAAGCTCATCTACCCTCTGACTCAATAAGTGTTTCGCAGAATGTGCAGAACTACGTGAGATGTCAGAGGGAGTGGAGTGCTAAAGCATAAAAGAAGCAGCTTCTCAAGACTACGTTCCGGGCGCAGGAGATAGTTCTGCCCCTATAGACTTCCGAGGGCTGAAAGTGCGCGGAAATCATAAGGACAGACTAGCTGTCTGTCCCGCACTGCCATTTTTCCCTTCCACCTTTTTAAGAAACTTCACAGAACGACAGTTCAGCTGCGGATCCCCAGAGGCGAAGCAAGCCAACACAACTTGCCTACATGTACGTATTCCTCTTTGGTTAAAAAGTGACTTTAGTATCGGTTCCCGTTTATTCGTTAACTCCCTGCAAGAGCATATCAGATGTGGCAGGTCATCTTTGCCGTAGCTGCATAAGCAGCTACCGCTCTGTGTAGGGTTTTGCTGCCAAGGAGGTAGATGTAACAGAGAAGGGAGCAAGCCTAAGTGATACTTCAGAAACCTCTTCTTGAAAGTATTTGCGTACCCAGTAAGAAAGCATTGTTGAGGTATCGCTGTTCTGTAGTTGTTTAGGGTAAGCCAAGCATGGGCTCTGTGTGCTAGAGCAGCCTTGCTCTCGATCACTGAGAGGGATTTTATTGTTTTGCTGGCCAGTTTTTTTAAACGCAGGCGGCTAGTAGGAGTTTCCCAGAGATGGATTAATCGGGTTATGGATAGCGATTCGTTAAGATATTCTCTGGCAATCGAAATGTCCCTATTCTGCAGCTCCTGCCAGAGATGGAAATCCAGGGTGTTGGAGGGCCACCATCCTGATTTTCTTCCAGCAGTTTATGTAGGACCTTGTCTGGTCATGGTCTGCCTTTTCAGCCCAAATTCCAGCCTAATTTGCAATGTATAGTTAGGAAAATTCAAAATTATTCTTTACATTCTCATCATGATGCTGTACAAAATGGTAGCATCCCTTCCTCTCAAAAGTTCACTCCTGTATGTTATTTTAGGTAGCATCTTGGCTTGCACTATCCGAAGAAATGGTGTCAGCATCGGACCTGACAGTTTGCTCATTAGATTTTTAAATGTTAGAGCTAGTGCAATTCCTTTTCTCTTCATTGTCTCTTTCTGAGTTGCGAATGACCCATTTTTATCAATGATGACGCCCAGATATTTATATTCATCCCCTGGGTCAATCCGCTTCCTGGCACAATCCCAGGTCAGGGGTTTTCTCCTTGCATTTCTGATCTACATGGTTTTGTTTTCTTCTAAATTGATAGTCCGGGCATTTTGAGTTGAATATTCCTGTGTAATGTTAAGCAGGCACTACAGCCCCACCTGAGTGTGACTTACTAGGACGAATTCATTAGCGTATAAGAGGCAGCAGAGAGTCATGTCACCTAGTTTTGGAGTGTGGGAGTTGCAGGTGTTTAGCTTTGCTGTTAAATCAGCCAAAAAAGTTTGAAAAGGGTTGGCGGGAGCACACACCCCTGCTTTAATCATTTAGTTTAGCATTTTTAGTGGGGCCTGAGGAATGTTCCAATATGCCAATTTATGCCAAAGTTTGCCCCAATCAACATGGTCAAAAGCTACCTTATAATCAAAGAAGAAGTGCAGATGCAAGGAAATAGGAACATTGAAAGGCTTCGGATCCTGGGATCTTATCGGAATTTCCAAGTTGAGTGACCTACAAGAAGGGGGTAATCTAATTCCCTTCAGCTCCCTCCAAAGGGATTATCATCTCGCCTCCACACAATATTACAAATACATACAATTAAAACACACATGGCAGGCAGAAGGAATAGATATGACAGATATTCCTAAATACGCTCCCTTGAAAGGGAGGTTACTCATGGGTGAACCAGCAGAAAAGACGGTCTCACATACCTATAAAACAATCAATAACATTGCACCTAACACTTTACAGAAACTCTGAGAGAAATGGGAAAGGGACCTGGGTGAACTAGATGACAAGGACTGGGAGGAGGCTAAAATGCACCCAAGAATAGTGTTGATCAAATCGCGGTTGCGGTTAAAACAATACAAAATACTCCACAGAGTCTACTACGACAGGGCTCATCTTCATAAATTTGGACGGGCAGAATCACCAACTTGTCTGAGATGTGGGGAACAGACTGGCACATTCTTTCACACACTCTGGGAATGGGAATAGCTGCTTACTAGACTGCCGTAATAGTGGAGCTGGCAAACATCTGCTCTGTGTCCCTCTGAATGGACCCCAAATATATCCTATTAGGCATTCCCACCGAAGTAGATCTCCCGAGACCCAATTTAGGCTTAGTAGTTGCAAAGAGAGACTTGGCCAAGAGATGGGGGTACCCGAACTGCCTACTCTGGAGGAGTGGAGATGGAGAACGGATACTTGTATGACTGCGGAAAAAGTCACTCATCAGTCAAGGGGCTGCTCATAAACGTTTGATAAGATCTGGGGCCTCTGGCAAAAATATTATGGATTCGATGTAATGGAGGATGTTGGTAGGCCTACACGTGAATGGTTGTTGCCTTGTCAAATGTTAAATTAGTACATGATCCTATATTATGTTCATGTGGACAGGATTACTGTCCCTTAGATATATCTATCTATGATTATATGTAACCTGCTGCCTGTTGCCATACCCGAGATGTACCTTGGTTTCATCATATTGTTTAATGTGTTTTTACTTTATTGTCAAGTCACTGTGACTCTTTGTTTCTTGGTTTTTGGAAAATGCAATTTTAAGTTTATTAAAAAAAAGCAGAAGTGCAAATGCACCCTAGAGCCTTTAGCCGCATCAATCAGGAGAGATCGGGCCAAGATGTTTGTTGTGGTTCCAGTCAGTTTGGAAAACCCCGTCTGATTTGGCGGGATTATGGCATTGTCAGAGGCCCAGTTGGATCATTCCTCAAGAAGCGTCCCGGCAAAATATTTAGCCTCATTATCAATAAGTGCTATGAGGCAACTGTTTTTTTGCAGACAATTTATCTATTCTCTTGTAGATAGGGGAGATAATAGAACCTCTCCATTAGGTTGGTATTACTCTCTCAAGTCTAATTTGAGAAAAGGCTGGTTTGAGTATATCCGCCCAATATCCTGCAATTGTTTCAATAGGGTAGGAGGAATGCTGTTTGGACCTGGGCCCCCTTATGTCTGCCCTTTGCTATTAGGCATCTAATTGCCTTGTTATGTATCAGTGTTGAGACATTTAGCTGGGCTGCAGTTGGCTGAGATGGAGCAGATAGTTAGCCGGCAGACTTCAAGTCATTGCTGTTAGGGGTTACCTGCAAAGATCCTACAGAGACCTGGCTGCTAACTCCTCCAGCTGGCTGCTGGCTGAAATTGTCATAAAGGAACTTGTTCTTTATATCCAAGAGCAGCTTGACCCAAAACAGATCATCCTTAACAAGGTTATATGTTGTCTCAAAACTATCTATAGGAGTCCCCTGGTCTACGATGGAGAGCTCTTAGTGTGGTATTTACGGCCGTTTTAAATATCTTTTGTTGTTTGAGTTGCGCCTGGGAAAAACATCCCTGTTGCCCAATAAAAAAAATTGGGATGCCGTACTTATTGGGGTTGCAAGGCTGTCAGCAAGCTCTTTGATTAAACACTCCCAGGTTGTTAAAGCACTGTTAGACATTACTGGTAATTTTTGTAGCAGAGCCTCAGCTGTTGCTGACAAATTGTTTATAGTAGAAGGAGAGAATTTGATTCAATTATAGTTAATGGTTAACACAGAACCAGGTACCTTGGCTGTATGGCGAAATGCGGTGGGGCTGCCTAGAAGGTAACCTCTTGCGGAAAATCATCGCTATCCTCCTTCTCCCCCAAGTGATATGAATGAAAATTGTGAAACAGTGGGAGGGTGACAAAGGTGTAGTCTAAAGTGGAGCTGGTTGAGTTTGAATGGAGGGAGGGTGCCGGCAAGTTGTCCCCAGTGAACAGGCCATTAAGAGCTCGGAAGCTTAAATGTTCTAAGTCACCTAAGAGTTGCCTGCCGCTTTTATTTATTTGCCGGTTCTTTTTCTGCCCTTGGCTAATAGATCCCAATGTAGGGATTGTGCTGATATGAGCTCTTCGGGAGAGGAAGATCCTAGGAGGTGTAAATTAAAGTCACCCGACACCACAAAATTAGAGGTTAGCTCTTCCTCTATGTACCTTAGGATTTCCTCTACCAGCAATCTTGAAACCTTTAGCCTATTTTAGGGTGTATATAGATGTTTATAATTACAACCTCAGTTTTAACATTATGGCAGAGAACTGTCGTTAATTTCCCGCAACCTAGAATACAGTACTCTTACTGAACCTACACTTGTTGCAGACATGTAGATCGCTAGGCCGTCCATTGAGTGGCTGTGTTCTGCTCCTTTACAGGCAAGCACAGAGAATTTCAGGAAGCCGTGTATATGGAAGGGGTCCACAAGTCACATCTCCTGGTAAAGAATGTCGAAGGGTTGCAAGTACAGGAGAAACTCAGGGTCTGATAATTTGCTTGCCAGGCCATTAAGTTCCAGGAGCAGAAGCGTAAAAGTCCTAGCTGTTCCTTGGAAGTCACATGGTTAACCAGATTTTGTCAAAGGCTCCGGGATGCACAGTTTATGGTTCTCATGATCCATCTCAAATCTGTATCCAAGGGCCCAACTATATTTGAATTTGACCCTTTTTGTTTCCCGGATGCTGCGCTTTTTTGGTGATATTTTCCCCAGAGCATCCTTAAGCAATGAATGTGTGGGTTTAGGTGGCCGAGCATCGACTCTTGTTTGATATGTGCATAGCAAGGGAAGAGGGTATCCTGGATCGTGGTAGGGTCTCAACCTTATTCCCCATGGAGAAGTGTGGCTCAATGGTTAGAGCGGCAGACCCTGATGCAGAGATCTGGCCCGGGACCAGGGTTCAATTCCCGCCTCGGCGGGTCTTGGGCTCAATTTCCTCGGACCTGATAATTCTCGCCTCGGTGCCTATTCTAATCATGGGTCCCACTCTGCAACTCTGGGCAATAGCTTGCTTAATCTCCACAACAGCCCCAACAGCGCTGGGATGCCTGGCTTCACCCTGGGGGTGCCCAGGAGTGGACATTTCACAGGGAAAAGCCAGGAAGGGTTCCACAGCGGTATGCGTACAACGCCTGGACACCCCTTTGGGGGTATGGGTGCGCTTTACAAGTACAAATTTCTTAAAGGTCGATCACTCCTTTAGCACTTTCCGGGCTATTTCAATTGACCTCCAAGTGGCCTTGGTTACTTCATTCTCTGATAAGGTTTCAGTGAAGACGAATTCAGTTGATATAAGGTCTGTTGACATTAGGTTGTCCAAATTGGGGATCAGGGCTAATAAGCGCAGAATGTTACCCCTGTTTAGCATGTCACAGTCATCTTTTTTATATTCTGGAGAAAATATTATGGTCTTTGAGTGCTGATCGTCTGGTGTTAGCTTGGTGCCACAGAAATTCTATGTCAGGACTGGAGGCGAAGATTATGCCTTCTTTCTTCACTTTTATTTTGACAGCAGCCATCATTTAATAAGAAAACACAAACTATGTTTCCCATGAACACTTGGGAAAACTGTAGTAAAAGAACATCCAATCAGGAACAGTCCTGCGACCTCCAATAAGGGGGCATAATGGCCCAACAAAGTCCTTCTTTACTGGCCCTTCTCCCTCTTTCTTCGCTGCTGCGCAGCCGATATAAGTACTTCCGATATTGTGTGCTATAATTGCACGTGTCTTCATTGTTTTTTTTATCGTGGTATTAAATTATGTGCATCGATTTGTGAAGCGGCTCCGCCGCATCTTTCTCGCTGTTTACTGCTTTTTCCGTGCAGGCTTTCACGACCGCGGGAACGCTTTGCGCTCCTAGGCAGCCCGATCTGGTGCGGCTTAAGTCGTCGACCTGCCACTGACAGAGGGCGCTGGAGGTGGCGTGAGACCAGGGTGCGCACGTCTGAATTTCCTCACAGAGGAATTCGTTCGGCGCGCTGTGGTCCATCGAGCCTTGCCGGCCTGAGGGAGACATCCCGGTGGGGACGTAAGCCGATCGAGCCGTTTCCTCAGTAAATTAAGGCCGATCCCGCTCTGCATTGTGAGCGCTTTGCTGCCTGCAGTTATTAAACCAGCAGCAGAGTCTGCATTTTACTTTTGTTATGCCCTATCTAGGTCAGTATATTTAGGCCCCAGAGGCCTGTTGGGACACTAACCCAGGCCGGCTCCCTACTAACTATACACCAGGGTGAGGTGTTCCAGGGCTGAGACCCCCAAAAAATTTGCGAAACCATCGCGAAAAACTATCTGGCTGCCACCCAGCCTCCCATTAATTAAAGCCTCTTGTGAAGGACTTTTGGGCCGACACGCAGATCCCCATTAATTTAAAAGCCTCATCCAGTCCTTGAGTACCCTCTGATAATGGACTATGAGAATGACTCCCAAGAGATGGAAGACCCCCTGGCCGATCTCCCTTGGGGCGATGATTTCTACGATGCAGTGGATGCATCCATATACAGGGCAGTATCAGAGGCCATGGCCCCTTTAGAGGAGAGATTTTCCAGCCAAACAGTGCAAGCTTGTGCAAAAATGACAGCCCCTCTCCTCCCCCCCCCCCCCACAGCTCCCGCTTTTTTCCTTTAGAGACCCCAGGGGTTCCCCCCTCGGCGGACATAGAGCCACCTCCGGCCAAGTGTACCGGCGAAACGGGAGTGGATTTGAGACGCCTTTGATAGGCTCAAGCAAGCTTTCATGGCCAGCCAACCTTCCTTGCCAGTAGGGTATGAGGGTTCCCAGATTCCTGATAACTCTACCCCTACTAATGATACGGAGGATGCTGACAATGAAAGGTCGCAAATTATGTGGTGGGGCGCATTCACAGGCCACTAGAGAAAGAGGCCGGTAAATTGCCTCCGGGTCGAGTGCCCTCGCCCCTCCCTGGAGGGGAAAGTGGCTCTCACCCCGGAAATCGACACACGTATGGCCACCTTCCTACAGAAGTTTATAAAGGACCCCAGGAAAGGTATTGATAGGTCCTGGCGGGCATGCCAGGACAAGTTCCAGGATACCCTGGGTCCCCTTACAAAAATCCTGGATATGGCCGAAGAGGCCAAGCTAACAGGTTCCCTGATTTCCCCAGACACTTTCAGGGTGGGCACAAAGGGCCATTATCTTTTTGGGCAACGCAAATTGCGCCCTGTCCAAAGAGTATCGCTGCTCTCTTCTAATTAAGGTGGACCCCAAGAAGGGAGATCTAGCAGATTCAGAGGCGGGGGCCATTGTGCAGGGAGGGCTCTTTGGAGAGCCATTTGTCAAGGAACTTGGCAAATTAGTTAACACCTTTACCTCCCTGGACAAAGCCCAGGCTTCCATTAAAAAAGTGTTCCCTTGTGTTTTCCATGGGGCCAGTCGAGGTAGGGGCTGCTAGACCGGCCGCCCTTCCAATCGGCATCCCCCAAGAGGGCAATGCTCCAGGCAAGGCAAGTACCAATCCCGATTCGGGAATTTCTACCCCACGAGAGGTCGACGTGGCAAAGGCAGAGGATGCCGAGGAGTGGCAGCCTCCTCAAGCCCGGTCAGTGTTCTCCCTTCTTCCCGATTAAAAGTAGGGGGGCGTTTGGCGAATTTTGTCCAGACTTGGATTTCCATCACAGGGGACGCGTGGGTCTTTCAGACAATACAAGGGTTTCACATAGAATATTTTGGCGAACCCTCCCAAGGGGCCAGACCCCGTCTCATCCAGTTCTCACAAAGAGAGGCTGCCCTGGTGGACGAGGAAGTCGCATCCCTCCTCACCAAGGGCGCGATTTCCCTCTCAACCCCTCATCCCGGGGGGGGGGGGTTCATCAGCAATATCTTTCTGGTCGACAAGACCGACGCGGGCCAACGACCAGTGATAAACCTGAGCGAATTCAACAGGTGGCTGGTTTACCGCCACTTCAAAATGGAGGTTATTCCTCTCCTCAGGGATGTCCTACGAGCCTTGGATTGGATGGTACGGCTAGATCTCAAGGACGCCTACCTGTTCATTCCAATTTTCCCACCTCACCGCCGGTTCCTTGAGTTCATATGGCGGCTACGGACATACGAGTTCACCGCTATACCTTTTGGCCTATTCTCAGCCCCTTGGTGCTTCACCAAGGATCTCAAACTGGTGGTGGAATACCTGAGGGCTCTAGGTATACGAATGATAGTGTATTTGGATGATCTGCTCCTGATGGACCAGTGCCCATGCCAGCTGTCGTCCCATTAAGGTAATATCCATCCTTCAGAGCTTAGGATTCATAGTGAACGAGAAAAAGTCGTTCCTAACGCTGTGGAAACCATCTTTTTGGGTTAATACCAAATGTCTTTCTTTTCAGGCCCTCGCAAAGTTGACATAAAATCACCAGACAAATGCTTGTACTTTTCCATGGCTCAAACTAAAACTGTTTTTGTAACACAAGGCTTGCTCAAGAACCACATTCAGACAGTACATGATGCTAGCTTAGCCACAAGAACTTGGGCACACAATATGTGGCAATAGCACAGTCTGCGTGCACTTCACTAGACCAGATGTTGCAAAGTCACTTCTGCAGAAATTACCATTACTGGTACATTGCATTAGCTTAGACAGTCCCAAAATGTCACGAACAAAGATCACATAGGTAGCAACAAGTCACAGCACCTCAGACCAGGCAGGTATCACGCAGTGTTGGCTTCTTCTGATTGGCCTAGTGTTCTATACTTGTGTAACTTGGTGAGGCTACTGATGGGCAGGAGCCGCCCCCTTTGCTTAATTTCTTAAGAAGTGTCATAATCCTGTACTTTTACTGAACATATTTACATGAATAGTGACAATTTTCCTCTTGTGGTTTTCACCAATAAATAGCTTTGGAAGACTCCTCCTTGTTGGACACTCAGCGGCTATGCGGACTGTCTCCATGCTGCACGTATTTGTGTTATCTTGTCTTCTATAATAAATTTTCTCATCATATGTGTTGATTGCTATTATTTCATTTAGGCTTCCACAACGCCTGCTCAGAGCTTGACATTTCTAGGATTCGTAATAGACTCCACCTCACCTAAGTCTACCCTCCAGGAAGGTGTCGAAGAGTCAACACGAGTTGAGGCGCACTCTCACCAAACAGGTGTTTCTCAGTGAGCCTCCTCTCGGCATCGATCAAGGCCATTTTTCCTGGACCCCTCCACTATCGGGCACTGCAGTGTTTGAAGACTGCATACCTACGCAAAGGGTGTCCCTACTCCCACAAAGTGGTACTTTCAGAGGAAGCTCGAGAGTAAATCCAGTGGTGGTTAGACCACATAGACGCCTGGAATGGCTGAGCAATCTTCGGAACAGCCCCAGATTTGGTCATAGAATCCGACGCCAGCAGGGCAGGCTGGGGAGCCAGATGCTGTGTTTTCTCTACGGGAGGAGTGTGGTCTCCAGAAGAATGGAAGTTACATATCAACTGCCTGCAGCTTCTAGCAAGCTCTTTTGCAGTTTTTGCTGGATGATGGATTCCATCCAGTCATGTGTCCTTCTAAAAATGGACAACATCTTGGTGGTCCGTTATATCAATCACTTAGGGGGCAGTCGGTCCAAACCCTCGCGGACCTCACCTCCAGCTTTTGGCAGTATTGCCTGGAACATCAAGTATCTGTCACGGCAGAGTATTTGCCCGGACGGGAGAACCAAGTGGCCGACTTTCAGTCCCGCAACTTCAGGGACTCCAGTCTTTAGAAGCTAGACCCAGAGATCTTTGCGATATTGCACGACTGTTGGGGTCCTTTCTCGGTGGACCTGTTTTCCTCGAGATTAGACCACCAGCTCCCACGCTTCTTCGGCTGGAGGCCGGACCCACTAGCAGTGGCCACGGACGCTTTCCTCCAGGACTGGAGTCGGAAGAAGGGGTACGCTTTTCTCCCCTTCGCAATGATCACAAGGACCAGGGCACAGGTCAGGAGATAGCGGGCAGAAGTGGTTCTGATCACTCCCAGTTGGAAATCGCAAGTTTGGTTTCCAGTTCTACTGGAACTTTCCTGGGATTCTCCAATCCTACTCCCCTGGTTTCCGACTCTCCTCCTGAATCGCGACCAAGCTCCTCATCTACTGATTCAGAAGAACTCGTTGTGGCTCACGGCATGGCGGATTACAGGGGACAATGGGAGGTTCTGGGCCTTTCAGAAAAGGCTCAAACCTTCATGTCCAAGGCTTGGGCAGACAGCACTGTCAAAAGATACAGATCCGCATGGGGCAGATGGTCCAGTTGGTGTATGCGACGGAGTCTTAATCCCCTGGATGCAGATGTAGTGCACAATCTTAATTTTCTGGCACACTTAGCTTCTAGCGGTTTAGCTTACAGATCGATAAATACCTTCCGGTCAGCCATTCAGCCGGCCACATGTCGCTAAATGATGTGGCGGTTGTGGAGCACCCTCTAGTATGAAGGCAGTTGCAAAGTATCAGACTCTCTACCTCCAGAGCCCAGCTACTCAGCTCCTTGGGATGTGAACCAGGTTCTCATCCTGTTTCTCTCCTGGCAACCTAATTGTTTTCTGTCGAGGAAGGAATTGTCCGCTAAGCTAGCTATGCTGCTTTGTCGCATCTCTTGCCGCCGCGTCTTGGACGTGAGGGCATTAGTCATCACATGCAGGATATTTTCCCCTAACGGAGTAACGTTCACACTCCACAGACAAACGAAGTGTCACACAACAGTCATCATTTACCCAGAATTTCCGGATTCCCCTAAGCTGTGTGTTGTCAGATGCTTGAAGGCATATGAGGAAATGACCGAAGAGTTTCGTCCCCCGGGGGAGCGACAGCTCCTCAATGTACTGTGCAAGCCTTTTAAGGCGGTTTCTTCCCCCAACATAGCTAGGTGGATTAGATGGGTAATGCAGGAGGCTGGAATTAAACTTCGGATTTTTGGGGCCCACTCAGCACGAGATGCAATGGCTTCTAAGGCATTTGACTTGGGTGCCCGTTTGGAGGATATCCTCAACGTGCCAGATTGGTCTTCGGACTCTACCTTTAAGAGGTTTTACTTCAAGCCGGTGCTGGACATGGCTCACCTCGTAGTGAGCAAGCTTTAAACTGGCATAATCCTCGCCTCCAGTCCTGACATAGAATGAAAACATTTCTAGCTATCATAACGGAAAGTTCCAATTCTATTAAGGACTTGGAGGCGAGAATTATCCCACCCTAGGGATTTCCTAAGAAGATTGCCCTCCCCGTATAAGAGTAAGTAATACTTCATGAGTTTTGAGATTGTCTTGGTTGACGCATTTGTTTTTATTGCACGATAACCACTTTCACTGCTGTTCATCCGCAGACTTTAGTGGTTATGTGGTCAGGTGGTGATAATGTCCCTTTGTCTTTAAAGGATCTGACGCAAATAAACAGGATTCATGAAAGTGATCCAACGGCTGACTTCACGCGACGAAAGAGGGAGAAGGGCCAGTAAAGAAGGACTATGTTGGGCCATTATGCCCCCTGATTGGAGGTCGCAGGACTGTTCCTGATTGGATGTTCTTTTACTACAGTTTTCCCAAGTGTTCATGGAAAATGTAGTTTGTGTTTTCTTATTAAATGATGGCTGCTGTCAAAATAAAAGTGAAGAAAGAAGGCACAATCCTCACCTCTGAGTCCTTAATAGAATTGAAACTTTCCGTTACGATAGCTAGGAAATTTTTCATTCAGCTGGGGTATTGTGTACTTGTTATGGGGTCCTCTGGCACATTTAGCCAAATGGTTCTTGAATCGAAGATACCTGCTATTGGAGCAATAGGCTTAGGAGACATTGTCCTAGCATGCTCCTGCTCTGGGACAGACCCTCCCGCTATAGTGTTAGCCCTTGAAGTTGAGGAAGAGTCCCCCACTGAGTCACCTTGCTGCATGGTCCTCGACGAAGCCTTAATACAAGTCTTAGTTCCTTGCTTGATGCCTTGGGAGCTGCCTAAGTATAGAGCTGCTGTACCTGATGGATAGATATGCCCATTAGCCAGACTCGGAGAAGCTTCCTTCAGGTCTGTGAAGTTTCCAATTTCCATAGTAGTGCTACTTGGTTCCTCCTCCAGGGCGTGAGCAGTGACTTCGATGTGGCATTTAGAGCTGCCTGCTCCAATTTCATTCACAGGCTGGTTGTCCGCTGCTAAATGTGACTTGTGGTTGGGGAGACTGTTCACTATCCCCAGACCTAGCTGCTATTCCGAATATAGGATAATCACCCATATGATCAGTAGTGGTGTCTTTTTTTGTTTCAGACTTTCCTTTTTTGCTTTTGTCGGGGTTGGACGTTGTTCTGCTGTCCTGAGACTGGCCGAGTTGAATTCTGAATTTTCTATAACTTCCACCTGCTCATTTGATGGTAAGTTCTGAGCCCCTATAGGTGGACCACTGATGTTTTGATTTGGGCTGCCTTTAGCAGGGGATTTGAACAGATTAATTTGTGGTGGGCCTTGAGCCTCTGAGTTGGAGACTAGGAGCTGAGACTGCGCTCCTGGTGCGTGCTTGGTGATTTATTTTAAGTTTATCAGTAGGTCACTGAGCATAGTTGGGAGAGAGGATAGTTAGTCTGAGACTGGAGTGACAGAACAGCTTGCTTGCAACAATTCAGAATCTGATTGGGCTCGCTTAATGCACGTGTTTAAATTGCTAAGTTTTTCTTCAATGCCAGCAACAAAGATCACCAAAGCGTTAAGTAATGATAACTGTATATCCATTTTATTGGACTGATATTGCAAGGCTTCCACTGACAGCTGCACAGCGTTTAAAAGGGATATGCATCTGTGGTGCTTTTTCAGGCCCTAGTTTAGCTTTGATGCCTTGTCGGCTGGCCATGTGAGGTGGGCCTTGAGCATTGGAAGCTAGCATCTGCTCCCATTCCGGAGATGCAAGGTAGGAGATGTTGTTGTTCACTTCTTGGCCCACTTACTGGTCCTGCTGATCTAGATGCTCTCTAATAGCACTGGTGACTTGACCATATTCATGCTTGATGGCCAATAGTGGTAAGATTGTTTTAATCTTGATCCGGTTTTGCAGTTTTCTGGTATGTCCCCTTGGGCAGAGTTAGTGTTTCACAAGACCTAACCTTTCAGTCCCCCACAAGGTTCTAACGTCCCATAAGTATTCCTCTTTCGGTGCCCTCATAAGGTTCAGTAATGCTGGTAGGTGTGCTGCCAGCCGCTTCTAGCAGAAAGGACTGATGTCAGTGAATCCTGCCATTGTCTCTTTGATGTTTCCTTCCTCCTCGGTGCGGGGAGACTTCTGCTTACACAAGTCCCTATGACTGGGAAGGATCCTACTAGTGTCTGCTGTCCCATCATGCAGGCCTTGTGTTGGAGCATCAGGGGAGCTCAGAGCATCTACATTATGAGGAATCCCTCCAGTAAGATTGACAACAGCCTCCGGTTGCAATGGTGAGCCCTTTATTGCTGGAGTAGAGTTCAGATCCTGCATCCTTCAGGAAGCTGAATTTTGTTTATAATAATGGCCCCCTCATTAGAGCTATGAACTCCAGTTGAATTTCCAGCCTGGTCTATGTTGGTTAGGTCAAGGAGAGACTCTTTTGTAATTAATTGTCACGTTGTTTTAGAAGTTTGACAAATGTGAATATTCATGGTAGTCCTTGTGGGGAGCACACCCGACTCTCCCCGACCTCATTAAACGTGACCTAGGAACTTTTGCACCACCTGTAGGAGGGCCCTAATTTCAAGAAGGGGTGGCATGCAAGAGCACTTGTGGATTTTGTAGGGGGCCCTGCGCCCACCAGGGCTGCAGTCTTGTGCTGCGGTAGCAAGCTGGCTATGTGGCTATCGAGTGCTGCCAAGTACTGGCAAGTAGAATCGCTGTTGGCTCGTGGTTCGCTCGTGGCTCAGTGGTCACTGTTGTTAGAGCCTGGTGTTTTCCTGGGTTGTCAGCCCCAAGTATGTTTAAGTCCTTTGTCTCCCCCCCCCTCCTCCATCCCCAATGTGGTACTGTTCTCGATAAGCGGGGGGCACAAACGCAATAGAAGTTAATGGCTGTCTAGAGCTGTCTGGAGTTCAAGTTGTTGCCAGAGCTGGAGGCTAGGGCTGGTAGGAGCAGGTGGTAGCTGGCAATGGCTGGGGGCTAGCTAATGTGTCTGGGGCTCAGGGTTAGGCGTGAGGCAGGCTCGATCTGATGGCTGCTCTGTGGGGTGGTGGACCTCACCCGACCGCAAGCCAAACCTGGGTCAAGCTGGGCTGCTTACGCGGGCTCGGGGCTCAACCTAGACAGAGGGGCCTAGACCCACTGTGCTCCGTCCTGTGAGGCCCACCACTAACCGCATTGTGTTGCCAGCTTCCCGGCCATTCAAACAGCCTCAGGCCTCGACCCCACTTCTCCGACTCCTTCCTTTCTCGCTGTGAGGTACAGCGCGGTGTAGCGAGGAGAGCCAAGGTACATCGGATGTTAGGCATTTGAGCGGTTGGGCCGCCCGCCGTCTCCCTGCCATCCGGCCCTCCCCCAGCCGCTTGATGAGTTGTGGTGAGTTTAGCCAAAGACACTCACCCGCTGAAGAAACTCACCCACCGAATGAGTGGGAGCAGGAGGGTTGAGGTTAGCGGCGGCAGCTCTCAATTTGTGGCTCATCAGTTTGGCATGGCCCACCACAGCTCGGCTGGCGGCTGGCAGCCGCACACACTCACAGCTCTCCATTCAACTCAACAGCAAGTCCTGCCTCCTAGCGTAACATAGCTCATGTAGCAGGTCACGTGTAGCCTTAGCAGGTCACTGGTTTCAATGTCTCTGCTTCCGAAAAACATGAAACCAAAACATCCTTTTCAATTGATCCGGACCATGACAGTGAAGTCAACTGAATCCCGGTTGTCAGTCATTGAATTTTTTAAAATTATTTTTCTGTTTTACCACAAGGACGGTGTGGTAACACCCAGAAAAAAAGGAAAACCCATAAGCCCTAAGCCAGAGACAGGAGCACGACATTCATAATTACCACTGTAAGTGAGCTACCCAAACTAAGGTTAAAAAACAGAATCACGCTACTGCCTACAACGGGGGAAAAAACGAAGGTAGAACTGCCACTTAAGTCAATACGAAACAATTGCCCACAGCCCAAATAATACACAACCACATGGACAACCCCCACAATCAAAATCAGACTGGTAACTACACACAACTGAACGAGTCATCCACTGCAGCACCAGAGATGGGAGTCGACCTCACATAAAAATCAACCTGATTGTCACACACTTAATATACTTTCAACAGTTATGAGCGGACTGTCAAAATAATAGCATTTCATAGGTCTGATGGACTCTTATGAACCAACTGTAAAAATAAGAATCGCTTTTAATTGGTCTGCTGGACTCCTGGTTAACTGACAGCTTAATCACAGCGGTGGATCCTTTATTATTCCAAGAGAACAAAATCATTTTCCAAACAGAGATGCTTGCAGAAGTGGTGGAGTGATGATAGTGTACACCAAGGTGCTGCCATTTACTGAAATTAGGAATTAACATATTTAAATGGTAGGCTGCAGGACCACCTTCTGGGCTGCAGGGTTCTTCTATTCGCTGTTTCTGAAACAAACTTTGACAATTTTGCTTCAGAAAACAACAAAGAATGTCGAATAGGGTCGACCAAATATGGCACCTGCTCAGCATTCTTCTTTGCCTTCAGTGCAAAGCACAGAGAACCCCACCAAGCAGACAGAAATCCGCATAATGGGCAGTCCCCCACCAGGGGAGCGGAGGTCAGCACCTTTGCCAACCCTACAGGTTGGCAACCAAACAGAAAATGAGGCCCTTTGTCTCCACACTGTATGTAAAGGTAACTAGAATTCCCCTTAGCTTTAGTCTAGATATTCACTGAACACTTTCAAATGGTTAGACAGGTCAAACACACAATAGCTACTAGCTCTCTTAGTCAGAAAACGGAACAAAATAAACTCCATCCTCCAGAAACACCTGTAACACTTTAGAAATATAGCGTCAAGCCATAATTAACCCAAAGGAATGGCTTAAAGGTCTGCACTGCAACATAATTCAACTTATTTCAGTCTATAAATATTTTACATTCAAAAACCACAATTGATTTGAATGCCTTTGAGTTGAAATTGAAAATATTTATAGGCTTATGATTGAATTGAAAGTGTCAAGAATAAGCTAGAAATGTGGTAGTGTTATATAGATGACTAAAAGAAATTGGGTTAGTTGAGAGGGGTGAGAGCTCCCCTTTAATAATAAACAGAGTCCCTTGTTAGGGTGGACCACAAACGTTAATAGACAAACCTTTGCTTAACCTTAAGGTTGGCATGAAAGCAGCCAGGCTTTACTTTGAGGCAATGTGCAAAGTAATTATGCAGCACTCAAACAGAAATCAAGTGAAAACACAACACAAGAAAAATCCCAAACCAATTTAGAAACATACAGTAGATGTTAATAAATAAAATGACACCAAAATGACAAAAATCCAATCTGTAGAATCGGAGTTATGAGTTATTAAAATATTAGCTGAAAATAGTGCCAAAAAACACAAAGTGCCACTCATGGGTCACGTAGGACCGTGTCAAAATCACAAGTTTAGCCGAACACAATGGAGTGCAGGCTGGACCAGGTTTGCCCCAGTGGAGGTTTTACCTTCTCGGAGTCCAAGTCTACGCAAGGAGCCGCAGCTGGAGCCTTGCATCGGAGGGGGCTCCAAGGAGGTAAGTTTCAGCATGAGAAGAAAGATGCGACTGGAGCTTCGCATTGGGGGTTGATGGGAACAGTAGGTGTTTGACACAAAAATAAATCATTTCTGAAGCTTCACATTTCCGGGACTCACGGACAGTCATTTACTGGCATGAAGAGTCTGCTCAAGGTTGCAATGAACCCCACAACTGCTGAATTTTCACCTGGAGTTCAGGAGGAGTACAATCTTATGCTAGCCAAGAGTCCAGGAGATGGAGTGCACCTCTTGGGGATCAGGATTCACTTCAGCAGTTAGGGCAAGTAGCAGGGCTCAGGCAGGTCTAATTGCTGCTGGTCAGCTGGGTGGTTGCAGGGAGGCCTCTGGAAGCTTGCTGTGTCCCTGTAGTTCAAACAGGTCAGCCAACTGACCCTTGGAGTCATTTCTGGGGAGCCTGGGTTCAAGGCAAGCAGATGCAGTTCATTATTCTGCAGACAGCAGGGCAGTACGTCTTCTGAATCTTCCACTGGTCATGGGGTGTTCTTATGGGAGATTTTGAAAGTGCTATTCTTATACCCAGTGCCAGACTGTGGGTGGGGAAAGACTCCTTTGTCTGCCATTCACCCTTTTTTGGGTTTGGCTCCATATTGTATAGGGTAGTTTTTCCCAAACTGTGGGTCATGGCCCACTGCTGGGAAGCGAGCTGAATTTTTGGAGGTCAGAAAACAAGCAATAAATAAAGATGCCTTTAAATTCTGTGTTTATCTTGTTACATTTGCTAATGCTTCTAAGACAGCGGTCAAAGGTCAGGCATTATCTTCTGACAAATACTGCTTACACTTAACATGGAATTGGTGTTTACTTTTCTTTCTCTGACTGCAAAGCGAGAGGAGTTTTTAAAGAGAATTATGTGATAACCTTGCTGAAGTATAGGCAACGTGAAAGGAATGGCTGTATGATATTGCTTTTTTGCAACACACAACAAGACGTAAATACCTGTAAATGAACTGTATGCATTCATCAGTTAGGACAGGAAAATTGAAGCACATTTTTTGCAACTTTGAGGTGTGTTAGAGACCGATTTTAACAGGATCAAAAAAATCAAGACACTTTACTTTTTGATGCACAAATGATTAATATTCACAGAAAGTCAATCTTCACACATTAGTGTTTGAGGGCTATATAGTTTTATCAGTAAAACTGTATGTCTATGCAGTTTGTGGCCATTTCAATGGAAAATGTGCTGCCTGTAAATGACAATGCACTACCACACAGTAATCTTGTTAAATTAAAAAATCGCCCCTCCTCATGTCCATTAAAGGTAGGTAGGCCGCATACGTTTGCTCTTTTAAAAAGTGGGTTGTGGCTCTACAAAGTTTGGGAACAACTGGTCTAGGGGAACAAAGGGCAGGCAGGCCTAGGGGTGAAATGCATAGGTCAGTGTCAGGGTAGGCAGTCCTTAGAAGTCATGAAGGGTGGGGCCTAGCCCTGAGACTACCCTTTAAAGCTTAGGCAGGGCTGAGTACAACCTCCCATCCCCCACAGACATCCTGCCTAAAACAGGAACGCCCTGCCCCATACCCTTTGTCCCCATGTCTGGAAGGAATACACAACACACCACAGGAAAATCAGTCACAGTCATATGACCCTGGACCCAGGCAGAAAGGCACATTTGGTTTGGCAAAAAAATACCAACTTTTTAGAAGTGCCATTTTCAAGAATAATAACTTAAATCTTAAAGAGGATTTTAAATTCGAATTTAAATAAGTGGCAGAAGCATTTTTTATGTGTTCACAAACTGAAGTTATAACTGTGAGTAATAAGACAACCCAGCATTAGTGCATGGGAGAGATAGCCTTTTCACAATGAAAAAAAGACTTAATAAGTTATTTCCTGTCAGGACATGTAAAGCTTAGGCACACATGTCCTACTTCTTAAATACCATGCACCCTCTGCTCTGTGAGCCTTTAGGGCCTACATTATGGGGGAATTATTATAAAAATGGCAGGATTAGGCCGGGCAAAAGGTTTATTTTGCTAAATAGCAATGGCAGTTTAAAACTGCACTACAGACTAAACTGCACTACAGGCTGCAGTGACCTGACACATGTTTTACATGGCTACTTTAGTGGGTGGCACAATGAGTGTTGATGCCCACTAACAGCATTTAATTTACACGCACTGGGTACATGTTGTACCATTTACTAAGTACTCAAAGTAAATGCATCAATCTTTTTACCACTGATTACCAATGAGTAAAGTGCACAAAGTCCTAAAAGCCATCAAAAAGGTGTTCAGGAAGCGAAGGCAAAAATCTGTGGTGACTCTGCAGAAAAGGGCCCGGTCCAACATTACCCCCCTCAAGCCAAAAGCTAGGGAAGACTAATCTATACCTTGATGGTCTTCCCTGCTCAGGTAATAGTACGTAGGCCCTGGGCCTCTTCTTGAGTGGCACTTGGCAGTTCTATGCCCCTCTGAACCTAGTTGGATCCCTCTGTGAACTCTCTCCTGGGCTGGCCCCTGGGGGAACCTCATCTGTGAACCCTATTTGTGGGACTCCTAACCTTAGTTTGCTCACAGATGCATCCCAGTAGAAAGACACCACCACCATGGCCAACAAGGTGATGTGGCCCATTCCGCCCCTTGGATCAGACTTCCCAAGGAGACCAACACAAGGAAAACTCTACCCAAAGGAACAACATTCTCACTGTTTTGTATGCTCCATTGTGAATGGAGGATCACCAACTGGGTTTCCAGCAGTGTATTCTTCAGGAGATGTTTTCAATGTCTGCTAGAAATGTTAGGAGTTTATGCTGCTCAATGAGAGTTATGGTACCATCCTGAAAAGGAAAACGGCTGTTTAACCAAATAATATCTTCACACTAAATTTCAAGGAGGAAATGTAAGGCCTTTTAAAGAGGTGGCAAAATATCGTCCAAAATATGGGACAAATTATAGTGTGAAGGCTGCAGATCACAAACATATTCCAGGCTCACAGAGAAGGGCGGTGTGGGCTTGTTGAGATCAAGAAATTACTTTTCAACTTTGTCTGTGTGTCTAAGCACCTTGAATGTTCTTACTGCACTCCCACGAAGGCCCATGGCATACCGATCTGCAGCATGGCCGATCAGACACCAAATAAAAGCATGTCTCAATCAGTAGATAGTGCTGCGAAATTAGTGTAAGCAGAAACCTGATGTGTTTAGCTCATTACAATAACATTTACTCATTCACTCACTAAAGTGATTTTAGGGAAACATTGAGGTGATCTATAGGTGAAGTACAATCTTTTTTATATTTTCAATCCAGGGTTCTAAGAGGCTGTGTGCATTCATTAGAATCGGTTTTTATATCCAGAAGCGAGGGGTCCCACAAAATAAGCAATGGCTCAGCATACAGATTAAAAATACTTAATTGTCAGAAAGTGAAGAGTTCCCTGATAATGTTTCATTTAGACCAAATTTGAGGCCCACCATGAATTTGAAAAACTAGGAATTTAAAAAGTGTAGAGCCATAAGGCTGCTCTTCTTCCCACTTACACAAGAAAATCCAATTTTCTCAGATGGTCACTTCATATCTTCATGGCAAAAAGGACATAAAGGCGTGTCCAAGATGGCACCCGGACAGTAATTCAAATACGGAGCTCCGCGCGCCGGATATCTAAATTAGCGGTTCCCGGGGGTGCGGCTGCCCCAGTCTCACAGCACTAGAGGCGGAAGGCTTGCTGGTCCCTTCGGTGTTGCCTGGGGTCGAGGGCAGCGCCTGCTGTGGCTGATCTGGGCGTCTGGAGCCGGGGGGCACGAGATCAAGGACTCAGGAAAATGGCGCCGCGGTGTATGCGACGGGCTCGCGCACCATCGGTGGGCTCTGTACCGGATCGGGCTCTCAGAGCGAGCGTCACAACACCGCTCCTGACTGAGGTGCCTCCAGGGGGACCAGCGGGAAATTGGCAGTGCCTGCGGGGACCGGGCCGACCACGCGGAATCTGAGGCACCCGGCCCCCGGAGACCGCGAGGTGGCTGAGGCAGCACCGGAGCGACGTTGGGGCCTGAGGAAGTGGTCCCTGAGGGTGGCTCCTCCGTCCAGCGGGAGGAGAGAAGAAGCGACTGCACCGAGTTACTCGGGCCCTCCCACAGCGCAGAGCAAGTGGCACCAAACACCGGTCAGTGACTCTATGCGGCAGCAAGGGGAGGCCTAGACAGGGTTTTTTAACAGTACTGGGGAAGCGTCCCCCCCTCTTCAGCCGCGTGGTGCCCCCCCTCCCCCGCGTGGACAGTGCTGGGCAGGCGCGTCTGGGGTGTACAGCAGCCTCCACCCCTGACACGGGCCACCATTTTGAGAAGAGGCACGATTGGGGAGGCCCTCAGCCCTAAACTGCAGCGAAGCAAAGACAATCCCCAATCACAACCCGGGCTGCCCATTCATAGCGGAGGCACCTTCCTGCGTCTACCTCAGCGGAGCGTAGTTCAGACCTGGGTTCGTTGACCCACGGCAGAGGAGCCATTGTGTTGGCGGGGCCCTGGTTCTCCTGTAATAGGCTGAGGGGCCGCTGACCGTTTGAGGCCTACCGAGGCCTACCGGAAGCTAGGAACCAAGGAGTCTGCTCATACTGAGGGCAGCGGGGCCCACCCCAGTACCAACGCCATCACAGCAGGGGGGAGAGGCCGTCTTACCACCGTAAAAGAACCAGACCCACTGCGCTCAGCCTGCAGGGCCATGCATCCAGCCATAATTTTGGAGCGCACGAGGCCTGGACGGGGACGGACGAGATTCTACAGCGACCAGTGCCAGGGCCAAGAAGGAAACTGCCTCCATCAAGGATCTTCTGGCCAGGGGCACACCCAAGAAAGTGGGAACGACCTCACCCCCTCCAAGCACGGCGGTAACAAGCGCCCCAACATCACATGACATGAATGAGGAAGCCCCCATTACACGCGGCTTCATGGAGGCACTCTTTGGCACCCGGAGGGAAGACATTGCGGCCCTCCACACGGAGGTCACTGCGGAGGTCAAGGAACTGCGCCACAATATGGGGGTATTGGAGCAGAGGGTGGACACTGTTGAGCGAGCTGGGGACTCTAGGGAGGAAGAGATAGAAGCACTGCGCCGCGAGCTCCTGGAGCTTAGAGACCGCAACGCAGATCTAAACTTCCATTTTGAAGATTTGGAAACTAGATCCGGCAGATCAAATATTCGCATAAAGGGTGTGCCATTGCAGGCGGATGCGGTGCGTCTGGAGGACTACGTATTGCATATCTTTCGCCAGAGAGTGCCGGAGCTGGAGGGGAAGGAACTCTTGCTGGATCGTACTCACAGGGCAGGAATCCCTCTGCATCTCCGGGAACCCCCCAGGACATTTTAACGTGCCTTCACAACTATAAATACAAGGAGATGATTATGGCAGCGGTGCGAGATCAGGCCCACATACTTTTCGAAGGCAACAAGGTCAAGCTCTATCAAGACCTGTCGAATATCACGCTGCAGAGACGACGGGAAATGAAACAAGTGACCAAATTCCTGAGAGACAAAGGAGTGCGATATAAATGGGGCCACCCTTTCCACCTGATTTTTGCGTGGCAGGGCGATATGAGAGCGGTACGCACACCCTTGGAAGGAGAGGATATTCTGGGCATAGAGGTTGACAGGGAGGCCTCGTCCTTGCGTCCTGCGGCTCAGCTGCCCCCCCAAACCCTGAAACGAGGAAGACACATGAAAAACAGGACACAACACCAGCCAAGTAGGCCGACGAACATTGAGAGCATCAAGGAGCCCTCGGCACTCCTGCAGCAAATAGCTGAGCGGCAGCGATCCCCGGGGAGGGAAATAGACTGAAGACGCTGTGACTTGTCCTCAAATTGGCCGGCAAGGGGCTAGCCGAACCCCCACTGAACTCACACAGATTCCTAATACGGCAACCGGTAGCGGCGGGAGTAGAAGACTCCCTTATCACTCCTAGAACGCTGCTACGGACTGCGACGGACATGGACCCTCTTTACAAAACTGCAAGTCGTGCACCCGTTGGTGCAGTTGTTTTTCTATTTGTTAATATTGAAATGTTTTTTACATGCTCCTATGCACAGCATATTATTGCAATGCCACTCTTCACACTTGGGTACCAGCGGGCGGTAACAGGCGGGAGGTGGGTGGGTATGAACAGCGGTGCCACATTTTCACAGACATGATACGCATAGTTAGCCTTAATGTCAGAGGGCTCAATTCCCCGACTAAGAGGATAGCACTAATTCGTCAGCTGAGGGCGCTTCAGTGTGACCTGTGCCTCTTACAGGAGACTCATCTTCTGAAAAAAGACTGGGCCAGAATGCGCTCTAGATGGTTCGACCATCAGTTCTGGTCCTCCGGACCAGGGAAAAGGGCAGGAGTGGCAATCCTGGTAGCTACACATTTTCGAGGGAAGGTTGTCTCGGTTCAATCTGACATCCCGGGACGGTTACTGTCCTTGCGGGTATCTTATGCCCAGCAGCCATTCACGATAGCGTCCATATATGCACCTAACGATCAACAAGAGCACTTCATAATTCAGGCGCTGGGTAAAGTGCTCACTTCTCCAGACACACACTTAGTAATTGGGGGCGACTTTAACCTAGTAATGGATGCAGCGTTAGATAGAACTCCTCCACGCCCCGGGAACACAGGGATGGTCACTCCACAGGGGACACGATGGCTAACAGAGGCCGGATTGACTGACATTTGGCGGAAATTGCACCTGATGTCACACTCCTACTCTTTCTTCTCTGCAGCTCACCAATCCTATGCCAGGCTTGATTTTTTCCTCGTCTCAGCCCCCTAGAGTTACTCAGGCCACCATTGATGTGGCGTCTTTGTCAGACCATGCTCCCATCCAGATAGACCTACGCCTACCAACATCACGTCGGAACGGTGGGTCGTGGCTCCTCAACCCTAAAATGCTATCCTATGACGCCACTAATAAAGAAGTGGGGGAAGCCATTGGGGATTATCTTGGCGTTAACGACACACCACAGACATCAATAGCAACACTCTGGGAGGCCCTAAAGGCCGTTATCAGAGGTAAATATATAGCGATCGCAGCCCGACTTCATAAAGAGCGTGCTCTGAAGCGCACCCAATTAGAAGACGCGGTTAAAGAGCTGGAGGAGGCCCATCAGCATACAGGCTCCCACAAAGCTCGGCGACAAATGACCATAGCGCGTATGCAGCTTAGGGCATTGGACATGGACGCTGCAGAATATGCACTATTGAGAACGCGACAGAAATACTATGCAGGGGGCAACAAAGCAGGGAAACTGCTACCGCACAGGCTGCGTGCAGTGGTAAACGGCAGGCGCGTGCAAAGCCTCAAGGACGGCAACGATGAACTCATCACAGGGGATGAGGACATAGCGGGGGAGTTTGGGCGATTCTATGCGGACCTCTATAGGGCAGAGGGGAAATCTTTAGAGGACTGCACCCCTAATGTTACGCAGGCCCCCATAACGAAGTTGCAAGCCACTAGTGTCCCCCTTCTGGAGAAGGACATATCGGAGCGGGAGGTGCGGGAAGGCGCCAGGACAAGATGGGTTATACCAGCTTTCTACAAACAATTCGCTTCCTTGTTGTCCCCTATACTAACCCGATTGTACAACTCTTTTAGCGAAACTGGGGGAGCTAACTGAAACTATGCGCATGGCAACGATAACAGTACTGCCCAAAGCAGGCAAAGATCCCCAGCGCTGCGCCTCGTACCGTCCTATTTCCTTACTAAATGTGGACGCAAAGATTTTTACGGGGATACTAGCGGTTAGGCTGGGGGTACACATGCCGGGGCTGATTGAGCCTGACCAGTCTGGCTTCATACCAGGTCGTACATGTGGGGACAACTCTAAAAGGCTCTTCCATTTGCTTGACAAGACGCGGCGTTCTCAAAAACCGACCCTATTCCTCTCAATAGACGCGGAAAAGGCCTTTGACCGCATTCATTGGCCTTTCCTGCAAACGGTACTGGAAGCGGTGGGTATCGGACCCAGAGTCCGGCGCTGGATTTGGGCGGGGTATGCGGGGCCTAAAGCGTTAGTTAGGGTGAACAATACGCAGTCCCCGACCTTCACTATCTCCAGAGGGACTCGCCAGGGATGCCCCCTCTCACGCTACTATTTGCGCTCTACATGGAACCACTGGCGGAACGCATCCGTCATCACCCACAGATAGAGGGAGTCTGGATGGGAGGCCAATCGCACAACATAGCCTTATACACCGATGACGTGCTGCTGACCGTTACAAACCCGTGCCACTCACTGCCCCCCCCCTCCTCCTGGAGGAACTCGCGGCATTCAGGAACGTCTCGGGTTTCAAGGTGAACACTTCTAAGACCCAGGCACTTAACATCACTATCCCCCAGGAAGAGCGGCAACGCTTGGAGTCGGAGTCCCCCTTTCATTGGGCACAGCAGGGCATCCCATATCTGGGCATTCAGATCTTTCCGACCATAGAGGGCACGGTGACCCGCAACTATTCCGATATCCTCAAGACGGTGCAGTCACTTATCCAATCTTGGCACGGGGGTCCCATTTCCTGGGTGGGCCGCATAGCAGCGGTCAAAATGACATTGTTGCCCAAAATCCTGTACCTAATGCAAGTAATGCCGCTGGTGCCACCTGCCACTGTCCTAAAAAAATTGCAGACAGCACTCAAATCCTTCATATGGGCTGGTAAGCGGGCTCGAATGGCCAGGGAGCGGGCTTATCTGCCAATGGCCAAAGGGGGCTTGGGTATTCCCAACCTGACGAAATACTATCAGGCGGCGCTACTGCGCTACATGGTTGAGTGGCAGCGCCCAATGACTGAGAAACATTGGTGTTTTCTAGATCAGGCAGTGGTGGGTGTCCACATCTGGAAGATCCCTTGGCTCCAACGCAAACACCGGCCTCCCGGGGTCTATATTTCGCCGGTAGTTAGAGCCACAATGGGGGTTTGGGATGGGGTGTTTTCTGCCAGGCGGTTCTCCACGCAGATTTCCCCGCTCACACCAATCATAGGGAACCCGGATTTCCCACAAGCCACACAAGAGAGGGCATTCATACGCTGGCAGGAGGCCAATTGGAAGCGAATTGGGGACCTATTTGATGTGACAGGCCTGCTAGACTTAAAGGCGGTGCAACAGGACTTTGGGCTCCCAGACTCCGAATACTGGCATTACTTGGCGAT
The DNA here is from genome assembly GCA_963921515.1 of Calotriton arnoldi. Taxonomy (NCBI): domain Eukaryota; kingdom Metazoa; phylum Chordata; class Amphibia; order Caudata; family Salamandridae; genus Calotriton; species Calotriton arnoldi. The sequence goes on along the minus strand of CAWUFW010000468.1, from coordinate 2,268,042 downwards.
TAGGCATTGGGTGACCAGCCCAGACATTAGACCACATGCCAGCAGGCGACTGACACCATTCAAACGCTGGCTTCTCTCTAGAAAGGACGACTCCCGCATTCTATCCGACATATACTCCTTCCTAAATACACAGAGTACCCCTTTGCAAACCCCGGCCAGGAGACGTTGGGAGCTCGAATGCGAGCGGCGTTTCACAGATAAAGAATGGACAGACATCTTACACTGTGCCCCAACAACCGCCACTAGTGCTTGGAGACATTGTTGAAGCTGGCACACTACTGTTATTACACCCCTGCACGTTTGGCCCGGTGGCAGTTGGGACGGGAGGATACATGTTGGAGGCATTGTGCGCAGTTGGGCACACTAACTCGCTTGTTGTGGCACTGCCCCAAGTTGCATAGGTATTGGGAGGAGGTGCTTACAGACTTTGACCAGATGTTCCACACCGAAATACCGCGCTTCCCTAGCTACGTCCTTTTGGGCCTACCCAATACGCTAACCTATCCACTACACTCCAATAAGGGAAAGGCCATCACCCTGGCGTTATGTGCGGCAAAACAAGTCTTATTGTCAAAATGGGGTACCGCCGTTGTCCCAACACACACAGACTGGCTCCACAAACTTTGGGATTTGTTGGGGATGGAAAAATTAATGGCCATAGTCAATCGCACTTTGCCCAAATTTGGAAAACAATGGCGATCATGTATAAAACACCTCTCTGGGGTGTACCAGGAGCTCACGTGCCCTGTGTATTTGCATATACTACAGATAACACCCACCCCCACCCCTTCAGACCTCGGTACAGGAACAGAGTGATGACTTCTATAGATTGACATGTGCATGTAATGGTTATTTTGTGTAATTGTTTGTCTCCTACTTTCCCCCACCCCCCTTTTAATTGCTCAGATCTTAGCTACTTCGCCGGCCAATGGATGTAGGCGAAGGATGTTGTACGGTGTTTTTTTCTTTAAAAATCAATAAAAATCGTTACAATCCTTAAAAAGGACATAAAGCCTTTGAGCATATCTTTTATCAAAAAACTGTTGAAATTAGTTAGTGACCATGTGAACATTTTAGTAAAAGATTCAGCAACAGGGAGAAAATCCTGAGAGTATTACACCTTTAATTTTGGTTCCTCAAAGAAATACCTCTTTGACAAATGGTTTTGAACCTTCAGATGTTCATGGTTATGTGCTGCAATCTTTAAAAAATAATACTTTAGTAACTGTAGGATTTGTGGAATTCTTGGAAGCATGGTAAACAGACCGAATAGTTATATGTGCTTAAGTATAGCCTCCTAGAGAAAACAAGGGGCACAGGGACAAAAATCAATGTGCATTTAGGGCCTGGTAAACAACTTTGTCAGAATAATAGCTGAACTGGAAAGAGTCAGGAGAGCAGGCGCCGAAAAGACGCGGGACCCGGTGCGGCGGAAAGGTAAGTTTAATTAATTTATTTTTAATTTCCCTGCGATGACAAACCCTTGCGAATCCCCCCACGACCCCTAGCACCCGCCCCCCCCCCAACCGCAATGCTGGACTCTGCTGTAAGCAGTGCTGGTTGGTAGGAAACAACGCATTTTGGCAGCATTTTACGTTTTGAGGTGATGTACTCTTGCCAGGGAGCATGATAAAACTCGCGCAATAAACCACTCCACGCTGTTGTTGAAGCGTAAAAGTCCATTTATTAGGACAAGGCTGTATAACACAATAATTAACCACAAACATCAATTAACCATAACAATCCCCAACATCAACCTTTCCTTCACTCAATCCCTTTCACATTGCTCCAAATCTCTCTTCCCATTCCACTCCGTGACCCCTTTCAATTCCCATCCACTTCTTCACTTATCTTCGAGCATCCTCTCCTGTATCACCTGCCATCGCACTCATGCATCCGGCACCCCCATCATTCACCCTTCCCCCCGAGGGGTGGGTGTGCCCGTCAGTGACTCCCCCACCCCTCCAAAATACTGCACACCAACCTACAACCTGTCCTAAACTGGCATGCTCCAACCAACCCGTCACCTCAAACCCCAAAATCTGTAGGGTGGGCGGGTGGTCCAATTAACTTTTACAACCCTCTCCGATGGTGCTGGACACAGGAAGAGGAAGAACCTTCCTCCCCTGCACCCTTATACCCCTCCCCAACTTCCCAACTCCACCCCTTGACCCCACAGCCTTGTCCTTCCTGCGCGAAAACCCCCAGGGGAAGACTGGTCTGCGACCTTACTTCCCCTGGGGGCCATCATCGCGCAATAAACCACTCCACGCTGTTGTTGAAGCGTAAAAGGCCATTTATTAGGACAAGGCTGTATAACACAATAATTAACCACAAACATCAATTAACCATAACAATCCCCAACATCAACCTTTCCTTCACTCAATCCCTTTCACATTGCTCCAAATCTCTCTTCCCACTCCACTACGTGACCCCTTTCAATTCTCCATCCACTTCTTCACTTATCTTCGAACATCCTCTCCTGTATCACCTGCCATCGCACTCATGCATCCCGCACCCCCTTCATTCACCCTTCCCCCCCCCGAGGGGTGGGTGTGCCCGTCAGTGACTCCCCCACCCCTCCAAAGTACTGCCAACCAGGGAACCCCCTTTTGGGCGGTTACCTGCCCCCCCCCTTTGCAGTCCTGTGCACCTTTCGCCCTCACTCCCTTACATCCCTGCGACACCAGATTGACTCATTCCACAATTTGCTGATCACATCACGCATCTCCATCATATAATAAGCATTCCCAAGTTGCGAAAGGTGCCCCGTCGTCCCTGAACAGCAGCGGCTCCTCCAACCTGAGCCCCACATGTGCAATTACTTTGATGTCCTTTGTCGCACAAAAACCCCTCATTGCTCTGTTTAGTTTCCTGCGGGCTTTTTCCACTGCCGCATGTTTCACTGACCCTTTCCAAATTTTTCGTGGCACAAATTCCGTCCACATAATGCATGTCCCCGCCATATTGTGTTTCATGACTTCCAGGTCTCTCTGCATCTGCTGTAGGATTGCCAAACCCGACAAACGAATCAAGTCATTCTCGCCCAAATGCAGGACCAAGAGGTCAGGGCAACCTCTTTGCGAAATCATCTTCGTCAGCCAGGGCAAGAGTGCCCCCCAACGCATCCCTCCTTTACCCCACCAGTGCACCTCGTGATGACTGCTCTTCAGACCCAGGTTACGGCCGTATACCTGCCGATCTGTATATCTGGCCGCCCAATGTATGAATGAATGTCCAACGATCCAGGTGACCGTCTTCGTCCCCGGGCCGCCCACACAACCCATGACAAGAAAAAGATGTTAGTGTACCACATAATGTCCATCCGTCTTCTTCACTAGCCCTCCCTCTCCCAAACCAAAATACACCTAATTACGCACGTAACGTTCACAACACCTGGACCTCCACCTTCCAATCTGCCGGATTCTATCCCATGACCAGCCCAGACGCGCTGCAGCCGTCGCTGCCCCAATACAGAAAGAGTGCGTGCCATATCCGGTCGGGTCTCTACCCAGGCGCCTCAAAGCCATGCGCAAAACTGCCAATAACTGAGACGCAGTCAACCGTTCCCTGGACGCATGACAAAATATTTCCCCCGATTGCCTGCTTGACATGTGCAAGAAACCCCGCCACTCCCTCACCGGGCACACTCCCTCGCATCCCCCCTCATTCAACCATACCCATTTACCTCGTCCCACCTGGTTCGTCTTAGAATGACCCAGCCACATCCCCAAACGATCACCATCCAGTCTAATTTCCTCGTACCTTCTCCCCTCCCGCCCCCTCGTGCCCAACAACTCAGAAACCGGAAAATGCCCCAAAAAACATCCACACCATGCATAAACGAAACACAGAGACTTCATAACCATCGTAACAACAACTGGGCAACGCCCCTAGCAAACCTTGCAGTAAATCAAAAGTAATCGCCTCCCTCGGCGCCCCCCCTGTCCCTTTTCCCCGCTCCCGACACCAACCTTTTAGCATTCTGCTGAGGATCTCGTCCTTCGCAGGGTCAAACCCCATGTACAATTTACAGTAAAAGGATATCCCTGCCAATTTCCCCACTATCGTGGTTTGTGACAAGCCCTTATCAATGCAACTCAGAACAAAACGTAGCACTCCCTGTTCAGTATCCGGTCGAGACATGGCCCATGTATCCACAGTCCAGCCCATAAAGGATCCAAATTCAGCCCAAGCCAGCCTGTAGCTGCGTCTCGTAGTTTCCGCTATAGACTTCTCAACCAGGCCTATCACTCTCACTCCCCCCAGGCCCAGATGCCATCCGGCAGCTCTGTCTTGCATGCTTCCGCTCCAGGTGCCAGTCGTCGGAAACGCCGCCACTGCGAACGAGACAAAGCATCCACAATGTCATTACTCGCCCCTGGAACATGCTTCGCCCGAAAAACCACATTCAATTGCAAGCATTTCAACATGAAACTACGCAGCAGCCTCAAGACCCTCAAGTACTTCGCTCTCTGTTTGTTCACTAGTTCGACTACCGTCATGTTGTCTACATGGAACAGCACCGACGTATTCTGAAATTCAGGGCCCCAAACCGCCAAAGCCACCAACAACGGGAAAAACTAAAGAAACGCTATGCTCCTCCCTTGCTTCACCCAATGGGCTGGCCACTCTTCCGCACACCATCGACCGTCCCAAAAGATGCCAAAACCAGAAGCCCCAGCCGCATCGGAGAAGATTTGAACCTGCCAGATCGTCCTGTCTTCAACAAAATCCAAGGACACCCCATTGAAATCAGTCAAAAATGTCAGCCATACTCTCAAATCTGCTCGGACACCCATTGAGATCCGGACCCTGTGGTGTGGTAGCACCGCCCCTGACATGGCCATGCCGAGGTGTCTGCAGAACGTCTGCCCCGCTCTCACCACCCTGCAAACAAAATTCAGGTAACCCATGAGTTGTTTCACCGTCCTCAAATCAATCTTCTTTTCCCCAATCACCCATAGCAGGCAAGCCTGTATGTCCACCACCTTCCCTGCGGGTAACCGGGCCATCCACTGGACCGAGTCCAATTCGATGCCCAGGAAAGTCAACCTACAACTGGGCCCAGCTGTTTTCTCCGGCGCAAGGGGAACCCCAAAACAGTGCGCCATGTCTTGAAACTGTGCTAACGCCTTCCCCCAGTCTCCTGAATTTTCTCTGCCGATGAATAAAAAATCATCCAGGTAATGAGATACTTCCCGGTGACCGCTGATCTTCATGAAAGCCCACAGCAAGAATGTGCTGAACATCTCAAACAGTGCACAGGAGATTGCACAACCCATAGGCAAGACCTACGCAAATGGCCCCCCCAAGCTGCATCCCCAGCAACGAGAAGTCCGCAGGGTGTATAGGCAGCAAACAGAAAGCAGATTTCACATCACATTTCGCCATTTCCGCTCCCTGCCCACACACTCGCACTAGGCGGACTGCATCGTCCACTGAATCATACAGCACCCTCGAGTCCTCTTCTGCAATGAAGTCGTTAACGGACTTCCCCTCTGGCCAGGATAGGTGGTGTATCATCCTATACTCGCCTGTCTATTTCTTAGGGACCACCCCTAGAGGTGAAATAATCAAGTCATCAACAGGCCAATCGACAAACGGGCCTGCTATCCTGCCTTCCTCAACCTCATTTTTCAATTTGGCTGCTACCACCTCTGGCAATTCTATGACCGATTTCAAATTTTCCGCCCACCTCCTTTCTCTAGGGCCCCGATACCCCACCCAGAAACCCTTGGTAAACCCCCACTGAAGCTTCAGCGCAGCTTTCCTGTCAGGGTACATCGAGAGCCACGGGCCCATGGCCTCGATCCTAACTGGGGTAGGAGCCCTTTGGCCCAGCCTGTCCTCTGCCCTTAGTGGCCCGCCACTGCTCTGACGGCGTGACCAAGGTGAAACACTGCATGAGCGCATGTCTGCCCCCGCATTTTGAGCATTCGTGTTTAAACTTGCAGGGCTATCTCGAACAGTAACCTTTGTTGTAGTTCCAACAGGCTCCTGTGTTGCCTCCCCCTTGCTTAGGTGGTGCACCTGTGCCTCCCGAACTAACGTTACCCCCTCCCGCCCCGGCCTGGGCGGGACGCGTCGGAAAAGACCGATATGTCACCGGCAGGCCACTTGCTGTGTGTGTGGATGCGGACGACTGCGTGGATCACATCCACTGCATCCACAGCTCCTGGTCTACTTCACCCCATGGCTTGTCCGGGTTGACACTAATTCTAGCCCTAAACTCCTCGGCGCAACTCAACCACGCAAACCCCCCGAAATGCATCTGAGCCTTCCTGATATGTCCATGTATTTTAACAACGCTATGGCCCTGTCAAGATGCTTCTCGCAATATATGTTAGCATATATTAGAAACGCAGAAGTCCAATTCTCCATGTTAACTGGAACCCTAGGTCTCCTTGTGAGTTCCCATTCCTCCTCCTTAGAGCCCTCTTTCGCCTGGATCTCCCTATGCAAAAGTTTGAACACCTCCACATATTCATTTCTCCAAATCCTGCCTCTCGTTTTGTCCGATAAGTGAGACCCCAGCGGCATGGCCAAACCCATGTAAGGCACTTTTTTCTGGTATTTGTCCTCCCCCTTGTCATCCTTCCCGTTTATCTCTTCCGTCTTGTCGGTCTGGACACTTGCCACCACCAATTTCTTTGACCCAGCATCCTTACCCCCTGTAGCTGGCGCCGCTGCGATGTGTCACAGCACCTTCGTGTCCCTCACTGATCCTTCTCCCACACCTACCGACCGGCAGGCTTTTTTCCTCCCCCTTTCGGACCGCTGTCCCAAGCAGCCCACCAATCACCCTCACCTGTCAGGTTTGCTTGCGTCTCTCCCTCTTTTCCTTTGGCGCTGCTCTTCTTCGGGTTGTCCAACCGCGACTTGCCTTTGGCCGCACTTGCCTCCTGAAAAACAGCAATTCGTCTGGTTGCCTTCTCCCCGCCACCCACAGGTCTGCCCGTCACATCCTCGTCATCCCGCAGCTCATCACTCTCAGCACCATAATCCAATAGCAACTCAGGCCCCAACTTCGCAGGCGTCCACAACACCTCCCGCACCGCTCTCTTCACACCTTTGCTTTTCTTAGCATGCGCACCACCACATTCCTCTGCACACGCCGCCGATGCCCGCTCCCTCGATGGAGGGAAGTCCGCCGCGTACCCCCCTGCTGCTTCCAGCCGGTGTCTTGGGGCCGTCTTGCGCCCCCGCCATTCTGCCAACTGTTGCCGGCTTGGAACCCCCCCCCCGGCTGCTCCAACATGGAAGGGCCCCAGCACCTTGTCCCTGCCCCCATCTGGGGTTGGATGACCCCCTCCAACCACACCCACTGACCCCTGGACTCCACCACCTGTGCCTCCTGGTCGGCCCAAGCTTCCTCCTCCGCCATGGGAGTGGGGGGCCCTCCGCCCAGTCGTCATCGCCCTCCCTCTCCCTGGCCGCGCAAAGCTCCCCCCACCTGGCCTCAGTCTCCTGGATAATCCTCCGGTGGTCCCTTATCTTGTCCTCCAGGGACATGGCCTCCCATCTGGGCAAAAGTGACGGGGGCTAGGGCCCCCACCTGCCACCCTCCCAGGCCTGTTGCCCACCAGAAAACCGACCCCAGGCCCCCCCTACCGCTCCCTGGACCTTCAAAATCCCCAATTGGGAGGCCTCTGACCCCCCACCCTGCTGTGCAGTCCGCGCTGATGCCCTGCAAGTAAAAGATCAATGGGAGCGTCCTCCCATTGTCCCACCTCGTGTCCCTGCCCTGCGCCTGGACAAGTTCAATGCTTGCATTTCCCCCACCTCCTCAGAGCCCCCCCACCCTCCGCGTCCAACCTTGCCCCCCCGCCGGTCCCGGCGCCATGCCAGGCCGGCTCAGCATGCCCCCTCCCCCTTCCCCCCGCCTCATGGTGTCCGCCCGTGGTAACCTGCTGTCGCATTTGAAGTCCCCCAGGCCTGCCAGACTCGAGCGGGAACTCATCCAGAACTGCCGCGGCCTCACCCAGCCGCGTGGGCAGGCTCCGACGCCTGCCCCTGCGCTTCGCGGGCTCCTTCTTGCCCAGGACCCGCCCCCGGCCCGACGTACCTCGTGAAACCGGTGGTGGCTCCTCCATGCATGCCGCCACCACCGCTGCTGCCACGCCCGCAGACGCAGACCGTGGGGTCCGGGACATCCCAACCCACGCCTGCTCCAACACTCCGGGCCGGAGAAGATCCTCGCGACCTGCGCATCCCAGGACGCGCAGCGCCGCCCGGACGGCCTCCGCATCCGCCGCCATCGTATTGGTGAGTCACGTCCGTTAAGGGAAATCTACAGGCAAACCCCCGAATAGCGAACCAATCGTCCGACTGGTAGCCTTGTCACAAATTCCCTGGGCCTGCACTAACCTAAACCCAACTACACTTCTCCAATTAACTTTTACAACCCTCCCCGATGGTGCTGGATACAGGAAGAGTAAGAACCTTCCTCCCCTGCACCCTTATGCCCCTCCCCAACTCCACCCCTTGACCCCACAGCCTTGTCCTTCCTGCGCAAAAACCCCCGGGGGAAGACTGGTCTGCGACCTTAATTCCCCCGGGGGACATCAATGTTAGATGCTGTTTATCAAAGAGTTCTACGAAAAACGTACTTGATTAAGTGCCTTTGAATGCCACATTCAATTTGTATTATTAACTAACAGAAGCTCACATTTACAAATTGAATGTGCAACAGCATTATTCGCTGAGCTGACAATGAGGCTTTTTTTTTTTTTTAGAAGTCTGGCAACGTGCTGTTTGGCCGTCATTTACTAGAAGTAATTCTAAAGCTGCGGTGACTCACTACTGCAATGAGTAACCGATTTCATGAAAGCACGCTGCATAAGGAAGCCTAGTTGCTGAGCATCTTGGGGTTCTATTCATAAGAAAATGATCCCGGCCATCAGCAGTCATCACAACGCACCCCACTCTGAATACCGCTCTGTGACTCATCAGAAATGGCTCCTGGCCCCAGGATTCTGTTTGACACAAAGAAAGCAAACCACGATGGTACATGGTGAGAGGAGAAAAGAGCTACAGAAAAGATCATTTTAAAAACACTGAAGTCACGGACAAGGAGGGCTGAAAACCCATTATTTCTCTCTTGTAGCCCCATTAACTCGGAGAAAGGGTAGCAAAAGCAGGGTCCGTGTTTCTATTTTTAGCCTGATTCAAATGATCTATATTTGATCGCAGAGTGTCTTTAAAATCCCTAATTAGGTTGCCATGGTCTGTTTTTCAACGTCACTTTCATTCTGAAATGAGAAGAAATGAAAACAGCGCATGTGGAGTGCATTTCAAGTGGCTGCAACACTGAATTTCGATCATGGACAACATTGCTAGTGGCAAGCCACAAACGTTACCTGGAATGTTTGCAGGTCTTACTATTTTGTGAACCTCTGAATGAATGAGACTTGACCCAAAGCTACCTAAAGCCACAGGGCTTATTTTGTATGGCACACACCAATTACCAGGGACAATACAAATGTGCGAGTTTGCTGCACCCCCCACCCAGATTTATAGGTTTACTACAATCTTATTGTTTTGAAAATTGTCTACCTCTACTTGCAGTTATAGCAAAGGTAAAGGATGTGAAAAACACATGCATTGTGTGGAGTGGAGTGGCGGCGAGTGGAGTGGCGGCGAGTTGTTTAGAGTGGCATGGAGTGGTGTGGCATAGAGCAGAGTGGAGTGGTGTAGCATGGAACAGAGTAGAGTGGAGTGTCATAGAGTTGTGTAGAGTGGCATGGAGTGTCAAAGAGTGGTGTGGAGTGATACAGAGAAGAGTGGAGTAGCATACAGGAGAGTGGCGTGACAGAGTGGAGTGGCGTAGAGTTGCGTGGTGTAGAGTTGTGTAGAGTGGCGAAGAATGGGTTGGAGTGGCACAGAGTGGAGTAAAGTGGCATAGAGTGAAGTGCCGTAGAGAGGAGTAGCATACTGTGGAGTGGTACAGAGTGGTGTGGTGTGAAGTAGAGTAGCATACAGTGGCACTGCATGGAGTGGAGTGGCATAGAGTGCCGAAGAGAGGCAATGTGTTGTGTGAAGTGGCGTGTAGAAGAGTGACAGAGTGGAGAGGCATTGAGAAGAGTGGAGTGGCTTAGAGTGGAGTAGCATAGAGTGGAGTGGCATACAGTGGAGTGGCGTGGAGTGGAGTGGGGTAGAGTGGAGTGGGGAGGCATTGAGTGGAGTGGGGTGGAGTGGAATAGAGTGGTGTGGAGTACACTAGAGTGGAGTGGCATAGAGTAGAGTGCCATAGAATGGAGTTGAATGGAGTGGTGAAGAGTGGTGTGGAATGGCGTAGAGTGGCACAGACTGGAGTGGCAAAGAGTGGAGTGGAGTGGCCCAGAGTGGAGTGGCCCAGAGTTGAAGTGGCCCAGAGTTGAAGTGGCCCAGAGTTGAAGTGGCCCAGAGTTGAAGTGGCCCAGAGTTGAAGTGGCCCAGAGTGGAGTGCATAGAGTAGCGTTGAGTGAAGTGGCATAGAGTAGAGTAGGATAGAGTAGAGTGGCATAGAGAGAGTAGAGTGGCATAGAGTAAAGTGGTGGAGACACTCTATTCTCTGGCATAGAGTGGAACAGAGTTAAGTAGCATAGAATGATGTGGACTGGAGTGGCAGAGAGTAGCATGGAGTGAAGTGGCATAGAGTGAAGTTAAGTGAAGTACAGTGATGTGAAGTGGTGTAGAGTGGCACTGTGTGGAGTGGAGTGGCATAGAGTAGAGTGGTATAGAATAGAGTGGAGTAAAGTGAAGTGCAGCAGAGTGGCATGGAGGGGCATAGAGTGGGGTGGAGTGGCATGCCATAGAATGGCCTGGCGTAGAGTGGAATAGAGTGGCGTGGCGTAGAGCAGAGCGGCATAAAGTGGAGTGGCATGGCATAGAGTGAAATAGCATAGAGCACTTTTTTTTAACCTGTGGTCCTAGGCCCCTGGAGGGTCCGCGACACCCACTCAGGGGTCTGCAACAGCTCAGAAAATTAAATAATAACAAAAGTAAAAAGTTTAAGAACCACTGGCGTAGAGGCGTGTTGAATAGGAAATTTGTGGGTGTAAGTAACTTAAAGAACCAAGCTTAAAATCAACACAAAGGTATCAGGCATAAAGGGCATGAATGGTTGAAATGCAACGAAAATAGGCAAGCATCATGAAGGTTTAAATGTGTTGTTAGTGTGGCATTTATATATTAGAAAGAGCTTAATTCAACCCACATAAAATGTAATTTTATTTTAGCTATGTGAGTAAGCCAAAAGATGCAGGTGTAGATAATGTCCAAAAATGCATTTGAAAACATCAACTGGAGAAACCAGCACAAGAACTGGAAACAGAGGAAGTGTACTGAAACGGGTACCTCATTCACAGTGCGATCAGCGGACGGACACTAATTAAGTTGAATCAATCCGTCCTTGGTCCATGCTCCACAGAAAGAAAAGGAAGTGATGCTCGGCGCACACTGGCCGATTAGAAGACAGCACATCAGAGTGACAATAAAGCCAACGAATGGTAAGGAACGGACAGGCTTCAAACCCTTTATTGTAAATTAGACCTAAAAACTACTGTGAAAAGAAAATGTTCCCAGGTTTAGACAGGTGCCAGATTCAATAGGAGCACCCTGAAATTGTGATATAACCTGATGCAAATCCCTTTGACCCACAGTTGACTTTATCCGTAACCCCTGAATGCACTTTTATAGAGGGATGCTCCCAAGTGCATCTGTAACTCCCCTACTTAAAAGTGGATGCGCGTCTGTTTTGATCAGCCAGTCAGGTGTATCACAATTGCTAATGTATTTTTAGTTCAGTCATTTGTGGTTTACCTTCTTTTAATGTAAAATGCTCTCACACACATGGGTCTTGTCTGGGCTATAGAAAACAGATTGCATAGAACTCGAGACATCAAGGTGCTAAGTAAGACTGGTAGGAATGTGGTGGTTCAGACTACCTTGAAGATTAGGGACATCGAGTTGCTCTATATTCTTACTGAGCTGGAAATGAAGTCAAATAAATTGGTGTTTTTATTTTGGATTAAGATGAAACAGGTATAGTAACAGACCAAATTAGACCTAGCTGCTTTAAACCTAAATCTACATATAAGCCTATTTTACCATTTGACAATACAGACTCGTTTTCTGAGATAGTCTGTGAGAGCTAGCAGAAACTCAGAGGCAAGAAAAAGCATAGTTTAAAACATTAAGAAATCAATGCTGTAGGATCGTTTGAATAGTACAATTGTATTATTATAAGCTCTCTCTCTCTCTCTCTCTCTCTCTCTCTCTCTCTCTCTCTCTCTCTCTCTATGTTATGAGGTAATCACCAAAACTGAGTATATACATACGGTGACATATTATTTTGATTTTTGACTGACTGGAAAGATCAAACAAGCCCTCCAGGAGGCCAATTATTTTGTCTAGGGGAGTTTGTTACAGAATACATACAAGTGCACCGATTTCTTCTCACGCCCCTTTTTTCTACTCTTTCCTTAAACACACTGGTGATTTACTTAAACATATAGAAGGGTTTGTATAAGAAAATGATTTCAAACACATGGCTATGGATAGGATTAACTAGGAGAACAGTGTGGAGGCTTGCTAGTATTTTCAGAGACTGAGATCTATCTATTTTCTTCATACACAATGAGATGCTCATGTGTACAGAATGGAACAAAGACTAGTATGGGCAATTGCTTCACCCCCATATATGCCCACTAATTTATGGGTAGGAGTAGCAGGTGGTCAGCACGGACAGACAGTACACAGATCATAGTATACTTTGGTTGACATTCACTGGTGATCTCTTTATCATCTGGAAGGTCTCTAAAGATCTGTAACCAAACTGAACAACAATTTATTTGAAATTGCATTTTATTAACAATACAGAGATAGATTTTCTGGACTTTAAAATTATAGTGCCTCGAGATATTCTTGTACCCAGTCTTTTCTGTAAAGCTTCAGCAGGGAACAGCCTTCTCCATGCTAGGAGTAGTCACCCGAATGGAGTATTCTATATGGTGATCTGCTCAGGTAAGAAGAAACTATAGTGATGACAATGCGTTCGAGAGAGAGCAAACTGATATAGTCAGAAGATTTCTAGAGAGAGGATACTCCACATCTGTTTTGGAGGGGCTATAGGAAGAAGGAAGAAATTCAAGAGAAATGCACTATTGAGTGAGAACAATACACAAGATACATTATATTGAAACTGAACCAAAATTTGTGACAACATGTAATCGATGCTCTCAGAAAGTATGAAGGATATTTGGATGACAATCCTGAAATCAGATAATGCAAATTTTAAATGTACAAGTATCTATACTAGAATTACATACAGGATCAATAGTTCCTCATGGGACAAACCATTCAAGAATGACATTATTAGGAAAAGCAATAGGGCTGATGTGAAGGATTTCTTTAAATGCAGCTAATGTAAAACTTGCTATAATAGTGCAAATATTAAAGAGTATGATGTCCCTCACAGCAAGAAACCTAAATGGATATAAATACCTCTTACCTGTCATTCAGATTACACTGCCTACATACTGGTGTACCCTTGTGGCAGAGAGTATGTAGGCAGCACTATCCATCCTGTTAAGAAGCGGATTTTGGACTTTATTGGGGAAATAAAACAAAATGTCTCACATTATCCAGTAGCCAGGCATTTCAGTATAGATCACAGTGGAAGAAGTGACATTCTCGAATTCTTTGTCATTGACAGAGTCACGCTATCCAAAAAGGAAGGCAACCAAATACTGTGTTTGAGACATATTGAATCAAGACATATGATTGAATTAGAAACTCAAATTCCCAGGAGTCTAAATACGGAGGAAGAACTGAATATCCATGTGGGTTGATTTAATTGTCCACATTTTGTCTCCTTTTATATGTTTAAGCTGTACTTAGCATTTTTAATCTATTGCTATGCTCTTACTAGTATGTTCTGAATGACTGGTGTTCTTTACTCCCACACAGGTATTCAAATTGGGATTCAGAAGAGAATATAATCATTGATCATCCATATTGGAACATCTTCATGCCTGTAGCCCACTTGGACTCCGCTATGAACAGTCATTGAATTATTGAACAAGGAGTTTGCTGTATGGGAAGGCAAGATGGCGTCTGGTTAGCTGCTCCGTTCCCGCTATCCTCCCTGAATGGATTGGCGCATCGGTCAGCGGCTGGTTGGACTGGTCACCCGAAGGTTGGAGTCTGCGTGTGATACCGTGGACGCCCTTCGCCGGTTGATTGAACTGCGGCTAACAGAGACTTGTGTATGCCGCGAAAGTGCCGGATCTTCCCGACGGACGCAGAGGAAAGTTTCACGGACCATGGCTGCTAGGAGCGGCAAAGCTATTAAGGCTCGCGTGGGAGTCGGTGGCTCTACAGGGGGCGGCTCTGCACCCATGGCACCCGCGGCATTACCCGGCTTGAACGAGGCAAACGGGAGCGGGAGCACTAGCAAAACCAAACAACGGACTGCGACGGGCAGAGGAGCCAAGAAAGACCAAGGAACGAAGAAAATACTGGGGAAACCAGGTCGGCGGGCTGAGGATAACCCTGCGCAGCCCACTCTCACCGCGATGTTTGGGAATCGGCCTGCACCAGAGACTACAAGTAAGGAGCGGTCTGAGTCAATATCCGGGATAGAGAGTGTGCACTGTGGGGAGGTAAGCACTGAAGAAACAGGCCTGAAAGGAACCAACCTATTTACGGAGATTTCGCCCCCTGGCCCAGAGGAGGGTGTAAGTGCTGCCGGCAACGTAGAGAGGGCTAATGACCACCAAGATGGTATAAATCTAATAAATAAAAATGAAGACAAAATAGCCACCCCAAATCGTGAAACGCTGCCGCAAAACCCTGTAATCAGTGATCAGGGCTTGAAAGAAAATCTGGGAAATAAAGGAGCGGTGAGAGTGTGGCATCAGAACAGAGAGGAGTCTTCGCCCGACGGGGTGGGGATAAATTCTTCTCTCTCACTGACGAATCCGATCCCTCTGGAAAAGAGGATATCTCCTCGAACAGTAGCGAAGGGGGCCTGGAAACAGATGACTCCGCATCAGGAGACCACCTACAAACAATTCAGAGGAAAAAGAGTCTAGGAGGCCATAGAAGGAAAGAAGGTCAGAGATGGCAAGTGGGGAGACAACTCAAGTGGGACTATTCTGATACGCAATCATTTCAGGCCGAAGAGGCAATGGAGGGTGCGAATGAGATGGCTGAGCCTTCACTATCTACAATTCTAAGCTCAATCCAGCAGATGCAGGAGGAAGTAAGGGCGGATGGTCACAGGGCCAGAATTGCCAATAAAAAAGTACAAGCCGGAATCAGGAAATTAAATAAAACATGTGGGGATTTTGCGGAAAAGCTGACAATGGTGGAAACACGGATGGAGGCTCTTGAAGGGGAAGTTGAGGTATTAAAGGAACAGAACGCAGGACAGAGTGGAACTATGCCCGATGTTATGCTCAAGCTCGAGGAGCAAGAAAATAGACAGAGGAGAAATAACCTGCGATTTTTGGGGGTCCCGGAAGGGGCGGAGGGTAGCAATCCAAGACTATATATTGTGAACTTGCTGAAGAATACTTTTCCGGATCAAGTCCAATTGGACTGGAATAATGAGATACAAAGAGCCCACCGAGTACCCCTAATGATGAGGAAGCAGCCCCAAAACCGACCAAGGGCCTTTTTAGTGTTTTTTGGTAACTTTTTACTGCGCCAATTGGTGTATGATCAAGCTCGACCTAACTCCCCAAAGACGCATGATGGGGTCTCCTTCTTCACTAAACCAGATTTCGCCCATGCGACGGTGGAACGACGGTGGAGGCTCCGGCAACTGATTGCACCTTTTCAGAAAGCAGGGGCTGAGGTGTTCATACAGAACCCGGCCAGGCTCAAAGTAAAATACAGGGGTACTATTCGAGTGTTTGCTACAGAAATTCTGGCCCAGGGGTATCTAAATGAGATTATTAAGCTTGGCAAAGGGGTGGAGAGCACGAAGACGGGAGGCCAGTAAATTCCTGAGGCTATGGCTGAATGGGGAGATGAAAAGCCGCTTGAATATCTTGGTTCTGTATTTCTAACACAGGGGGATGGCGGGGCAGTTCATCAAACGCACATCATTCAGGCTTCGCCTGATTGCCTAGGTTTTGGGGGGAGGGGGAGGAGTGCGCGGGGATGGGGGGAGATGGGGGTGGGTGGGAGGGAAGGGGTGGTCAAAAGGCTGATGAGGAATGGGCACCTGGGTTAGGGAGGACACACGAGGACTCAGGTAGAGAAAGGAAAAAAATGAAACAAACAAGTTCTTACTGTATGGTCTCGTATGGTCTTGACATTAATATGTATATATGAATAAATTAAGGATTGGATCATTAAATATCTGTGGGTTGAACGATAGAAAGAAAAGGCAAATGGTCTCGCAAGGGTTGAGATTATTACAAGCTGACATTGTTTGTCTCCAAGAGACCCATGTGGAAGGCAGTCAAAAAGATTTGTTAAAACATTTGGGATATAGTGTTGTAGGAGCAACGACACAGGGTACACGTAATCGGTGGGTTGCAATTTTAGTCCGAAATAAGATCATCCAGTTCTTAACAGTAAAGGTAGACACAGCTGGGCGGTGGGTCATAGCTAGTTGTAGCACGCCCGACCTTCCAAAATTTACGTTATGCTCCCTATATGGGAGCAATATTGATGACCCAGCCTTATTGGAATGGATCTCAACTGAATTGGCGCATTGGGAACTACCTATAGTGGTGTGCGGTGATTTTAATATCAATCTCTATAGCGACTGGAAATTGGGGGAACCATACACTGGTAAAAAGCCCAAAGTTTATCAGGCTTTATGCAATATGTGTCAGGAGCATGGATTGTGTGATGTCTGGGGAGAATTAAGACCGCAAGACCATGGGTATACATATTATTCCGCGCCCCACAGGAAACATGTGAGATTGGATTATTTTTTTGTTTCACATACAATTAGACAGAAAAGTACAATCGAAAAAGCACCTAGATACCTTTCCGATCACAGCCCATTAGTGCTGGAGATACAGGGCTGGGCCAATAAGGCAAAACCATGTTCATCATGGTCGTTTGAAAGAGCGTTATTGGTGGATGATATGTACTTAGAGCATATGAGGAAGTGGATTCCGGATTTTCTGGGAAGGAATCTTGGGTCAGCCGCCCTGAATACGGTATGGGATACATTAAAAGCCGGGGTACGAGGGGAAACAATTCAATTTGCATGGAGGAAAAATAAAATTGAGAAAGCTGAAATGCAGAAACTGCAAAATGGGTTGATGCAAGCCGAATGTAATCTAGTTAAGGTCATACAACAGAAGGGAGATATAGAAACTGCTAGTCTAGGGGTGGCAATAAGCAAATCTTTAATAGGTGAGACACTACTAAAAAAGCTGTGGATAAGGCTACAACCCACCAAGAAGAGATGTATGAATGTAGTGAAAGGGTGGGGCACTTCCTTGCAGTAAGAACAAGGCAGGAAGTTACCCGGAATGAGATAAAGGCAATTAAAGACCCTGTTGAGGGATTGAGAATGAACGCTGGGGAAATCCGAACTGCATTTTATACCTTTTATCGGACCCTTTATACAGAAAATCAGGAGGGGTGCGCATGTAGGGCAGAACAAATAGAGCAATATTTAACTTCCCTTGCGGAGGATCTCTTGACGGGAGAAGAAAGGGATCAGTTAGATCAAGTATTAGAATGGGAGGAAATTGTAAAAGCTCTTGCTGATTTACCAAAGGGTAAAGCGACGGGGCCAGATCTGATCCCTACCGAGTTTTACAAGGTCTTCCATGAGCAGTTAAAGGATACTATGATGGATCTGTTTGTACAAATAATAGAGGGGCGGATCCACCTTCCTCCTGGGGGATGGCAAAGATCGTAATCTTCCCTAAAAAAAATAAACCTATGGATGAGTTAGGGTCTTATAGGCCAATTACCCTTATTAATGGGGATGTGAAGATTTACTCTAAAGTGTTGGCCTCTCGCCTGGCATTGGTGATCCACAGGATTGTTTCACAGAAGCAACATGGGTTTGTCCCCGGTAGAAGTACTATTGAGCATGTCCGGAAAATCATTACACTCTTTGATGTGAAACAAGTAGCAGGAGACCCTATGGCCGCTATTTTTCTGGACGCTGAGAAGGCGTTCGATAGGGTCTCCTGGCAATTCTTGTGGGCCACTATGTCCTGGAAAGGAATTGGTGAGCAGTTTATTCGAGCAGTAAAAGCCCTGTACAAATATCCAGAGGCAAGAGTGTTAGTGAATGGGGGTTTAACAGAGGTAATTAAAATAACCAGAGGTACAAGGCAGGGGTGCCCCTGCTCACCCTTATTGTTTGCCATCTATATCGACCCCTTCTTGAAACATCTGGAACATGCACCGAATATTCCCCCTTTATTTGATACTGGCCCCGTAGAAAAAGTTTTAGCTTATGCTGACGACGTTGTGGTAATTACTTCACAACCTGACATGGCTATGAATGCAATTAAAATCGAGGCCCAAAGATTTGGCTCTATATCTGGCTATGCCCTGAATAGGGATAAAACACAAATAGTTGTGAACAATTTTGCCCCATGCACTGATAAGAGAGTTGTTAAAAAACAACATACTTGGGAGTTGTGATTAAAGCTGAGATTGATGAGATAGTTAAAGAAAATCTCGAACCATGTTCAGATGAAATGAAAAAATCACTAAAGAGAATGGACAATCTACATCTTACCCTGATTGGACGAGTAAATATAATTAAGATGATTTGTTTCCCTAAGGTTTTATATTTTTTAAGAACAATTCCCCTGATCTTCTCGAGTTTTTGGTTTAAAAAATTTGAGAGCATCTTTTCACAGTTTATATGGGCCTACACTAAACCCAGAAGGGCGATAACATTTTTGTACCTATATAAGGAACGGGGAGGGCTGGCGTTACCCAACCTTAGAATATACTGGTGGGCAGCTTCCATTATACATTATATACCATTGTTGAATGCATATCCAGGGGTTGAAAGGTCAAACTGGAGTTATCCATATACCTATGTTAATTCACATGATGTAAGAGGGTGCCTATGGCGCCAGGTGAATTACGGATACTACAAAAGAGTGCGTTTCAAGACTCTCATGGCGGCTTTTAGGGTTTGGTCGGCAGTACGACGGCTGGTAGGACTAGCAAAAGTAAATTATTATACACCATTTGTGCAGAATGTAGAGCTACCCGAGATTTTAAAGGACCAATACTTTCAGAAATGGATAGATTCCGGAATTATACAGGTTGGAAGCCTA
Organism: Calotriton arnoldi; assembly: GCA_963921515.1. Taxonomy (NCBI): domain Eukaryota; kingdom Metazoa; phylum Chordata; class Amphibia; order Caudata; family Salamandridae; genus Calotriton; species Calotriton arnoldi. The sequence goes on along the minus strand of CAWUFW010000468.1, from coordinate 2,248,768 downwards.
TTTACATCCGAAGGGTTAAAATCATTTGAGGCAATAAAAGAGGAATTCGCACTATCTAATAGGGATTTTTTTAAATACCTACAGTTGAGGGATTTTCTGTTAAAAAAGGCTGGAGGGATGCCGAAATACGAAAGTTGTGAATTGGTGGAGAAACTAAAACAACCTGAAGTACCAAAGATTGGACAAATGTATGTATTATTAAACACCTTTATGAAAGATGATCTGGGAAAATGTTCAGTAAAGTGGCAAGAGTCGCTGGGAATAACAGATGGTGATTTCCAGGAAGCATATCTTAATTCATTAGAGATTTTAATGCCAGCCAATCTTCAGGTGCAATTTTATAAAACGTGTTTTGAACTATACTATACGCCATATCGGATTGCCAAATGGGGAGAAGGGAAAGGCACGCATTGTCCAAGATGTGCGTTATATAAAGCAGATTCGATACATATGTTCGCCACATGCCGGGAACTCTCCCCGCTCATTCGAGAAATTGAACTCTTCCTACAGGAAAAGCTACAGATACAGGTGGAAATTACTCCCCAGGTAATAATGCTTGGAATACACAACCTGGGACTAGAAGATGGTGGGGCCTTAATGTGTATAGCTATGGCAGTGTATCGAATTATTATTGCATCAGCATGGATAGACCCTAAGCCACCGACCTTTCACCAGTGGTTAGCTCGGTTATTGAAAACTTACAGCCTCGAGAAAGCCATATATGATCGGCGGGGTATTAAAGCAAGAAAGAGAGGAGGGAAAATCTGGGAACATTTTACTACTTGGAGGGAGCAAGTGGAGGAATAGCCCCCTCTTCATCCTTGGATCAAGTATCATGACGATATATGTACTCTATGCTCTATTTTACCAACCGGGCTGCTAGAAACTGATGTATGGATAAGGGGACAAGCGAAATTATGGCTGAGAATTATAAAAAGCGTATTAAGAACTTAGAAATATATATCAAAATAATGCACCTTAACAATAAGGCTGTTATAATAAATGTTCTTCTCCTTTGCACATTTGCACATTTACACATTTGTTCTTCGGAACATGGCACTTGCACTTTATCAAATTAAGCTGATAATGCACAAATACGGGGGACTGAACAAAATGAATTTAATAAGATTAATAGTACGCACTAGCACTTTAGAGCAAGAAGAAGGATAGGGTAGGAGGTTAGATAATGGAGTTTTATGTAGTGCTATCCCTTCTTTTGATTTTTACTTGATGATTGGATAAAATATGCATTTTTGGGTCTTTTAAATCTGTAGATGATGTGTAAAAAGGTATGGAGTGTAATGTGTAATGTTTAATGCAATATATGCAAAATATGTATACGTAAGTCAAATTAAGAAGAATAATTGAATTGTGAAGGAAGAGATTTTGTTAAAGAACTACCAAAATTGACAAGAGAAGGATGTTGGATAAAGATGTCTTAGACCTTAGGTTTTAAAAACTCATCAGGTAAAGTGTTTTTGATCAGTGATTGGGGCGGGGGGGGAAAACTGTCAAAAATTTGCGCGAGTTTTTCTTTAGAAGCTCGAACTGTCTTTGTATAAAATTTGTTTTCTCACGCAATAAAAATAATAAAAAAAAAAAAAAAAAAAAAGGAGTTTGCTGTATGGACTATTATAACATGCATGACAAGAGGAGTAACCTTTATCTTTTAATTTACATACACTTCTGAATTGTATTCTTTGTAATGAACTCATGGATCATGTCATTCTATTGTAATTATGTACATATAAAACACAATGGTCAATGTTGGGGTGACGCTATTATGATGCAAATAAGATACATCAATTTTTTCTGTGTGCACATGTTGATCTCTTTTCTAATAATGGGAAACATATGATTTACAGAGGATTAGTATTACTTGAGCACTCTGACAAGATGACATCCATCATTTTATGTAGTCTGTGGTGTTATCGAGGAGATGTCTACATTTAGGTAAGATTAAAACTAATAAAGTCTACTTGATCGAATTATACAACGGACTGCCACTTACATGATGTTTTGTCTTTGTGATGGCCCTTACAATGGATATTGATAACATCTAAGTCTACACGCGATAGTGAGCTGATAGAGAAGTAGGGTTCTCTCTCTGCAAGATTGCACCCACCATTTACCAAGCTGTACGTGTTTATTATACTAGTTGGCATTAATAGTCTTTTTGCTTTGGAATTGGTATATATTTTTTATTATACATGCACACAGTTACTGCTATTGCATAACTGTAACTTGACATGTTGCTCGATAGCAATACACTCATTTGATATAACTATGCACATGATTAACATGGTGACCCAGGAACGCAACTCTTTGTTACAAAACATGTTGAATTTGTGTTTGTATTTTGTCTGTGTTTGTCAACGAGCACTATTTTGATACAGTCAATCAAATGAACAATTCCTGTGAACAAGGCTTTTTCACCGAAATGCATTGGGTAGATACTACACTGCTGCCACTTTATTTTGGCAATAAACAAGACTATATATATATATATATATATATATATATATATATATTCACTTAAAAATCATAGGTTTCAGGCACGTTATAGTTAGAAATTAGCATTTAAAAAACCTTTGAAATTCACTGAAAAAACCATACGTTTCAGACACGTTATAGTTAGAAATTAGCATTTAAAAACCTTTGAAATTCACTGAAAAACCATAGGTTTTAGGGACAGTTCTAGTTAGTTGGACATTTCACTCGTACAAAACCATAGAAATTCCCCCGTTATAGTTAGTTCAGCTAACTATAACTCGCGCCTCATAATGCACTGCTGATGACGTCACATATTACATCACTCATGACATGGTCAGTGACATCACTGATGACATCACTGATGACATCTCAAATGACATCACTGATGACATCACTGATTACATCATCCAGTGACTGTGTGTTTCTGTAAAGTTTAAATATGTTTAATATATATAGGGAAAGGCGTATTGAAGAATGAGTGGGTGTATAAGTGTCTGAATGGATGATTTAGTACGTGAGTGACTGACTCTACAAGTGAGTGATTAAATGTATCTTACTGAATGCATGGGTTAGTGACTAAACTGTGTGAATGTCTGTATCCGTCTGTCTGTTGGTTTGTAAGCGGCTGCATGAGCTTTCTGAATAGCTACATGAGTGTCTACATGGGTTATTGATTGATTGTCTGAGTATCTGTATGGGTGCCTGAGTGTTTGTGTGGGTGGGGTGTGTGTGACTCTGTGCATAGATGTGGGAGTTGGTGATTCACTGGGTGCATGGTTTCAAGAGTGCATCTGTGATGGACTGTATGGGTGGGTGAGTGTGTGTATGGGTGTGTTAGTGATTGAATGTATATCTCAGTGGTACATGTGTGAGTAACTACATATGTGAAAGGCAGTATATATGTGTGTTGGAGTATATAAATGGCTATAAGTGAGAGTGTGTGATTGTGAGAGTGGCTGTATGGATGAGTGTGTACTTGTATCAGTGATTGTATAAGAGCGTAAGAATGTGCTAGTATTTGTATGAGTAAGTGAGCTGGTGTGTGTATAACTGTATAGGTGAGTAAATGGGTGTGTGATTAAGTTTTTGCATGACTGACTAGGTGTGTGAGTACCTCTATGGATGAGTGGCGGTGTGTGAGTGTTTATATAGGTGTATGAGTGCATATGATAGTCCTGTACTGAGTGACTAAGTATGAGTGACTGTACGGGTGAGTGAGTGGATGTGTGTGTAGACCTAAGAATCAGTGAGTGGGTATGTAGTTTTTGGTGTTGGAGTGTCTATGGTTTTGAGAATGGCAGTCTGTAATTTAGAGTGGGTGTATCAAAAGTTATATTAGGGTGTGAGAAGATGCATGAAATTATCACATGGATGATGTCATCAGTGATGTCATTTGAGATGTCATCAGTAATGTCATCAGTGATGTCACTGACCATGTCATGAGTGATGTAATATGTGACGTCATCAGCAGTGCATTGCGGGGCGCGAGTTATAGTTAGCTGAACTAACTATAACGGGGAATTTCTATGGTTTTGTACGAGTGAAATGTCCAACTAACTAGAACTGTCCCTAAAACCTATGGTTTTTTCAGTGAATTTCAAAGGTTTTTAAATGCTAATTTCTAACTATAATGTGTCTAAAACGTATGGTTTTTTCAGTGAATTTCAAAGGTTTTTAAATGCTAATTTCTAACTATAACGTGCCTGAAACCTATGATTTTTAAGTGAATTTCAAAGTTTTTTTAAATGCTAGTTTCTAACTATGCCTACAGAGGTAGGACATGTGAAGAAAGAAGAAAAAACGCACAGAAAGAAGCAAAAGATGTGCAGAAAGAACCAACAGAGGAGCAGAAAGAGGCCTTGTTGCAAAATCATCCTGTGCCCACAACTTTTTCAGACGGGTACTGGTGGTAACTGACTCTGACTAACCAGAGCCAGTGCTATGCTAAAAGACACTTAGAATACAGTGAAAACACCTACATACACTAGGGAACACTATGCGTTGGGGTACCCCTGTGATTAGCATGACCTCCTCTGCAAGTCCCTAGTACATAATAGGGCAGGGGGATTAAAACTACCTCTTAAAACGCGCTACAGGGCGCGTTTGCACAGTGGTGAAGGGAGGGGGGGCCTGAGGTGACATGTGTGCAAACGCACCCCGTGGCGCGTTTTAAGCTGCGGGATTAAGTCCCCTTGAATTCTGAGGGTCCCTGGGGCCCAACTAGCCCCCCAGGTACCTACAGTTAGGACCACAGAGCTGAGTTGCAGAGAGGCGTTCGAGGCCACGCACCTTTTTCACCTCTCTGCAACGCAACTCTGTTGTGCTTACTGAAGGTACCTGGTGGGCTAGTTGGCCCCAGGGTCCCTCAGGATTCAAAGGGAATTAATTCCCCAACTTAAAACGCACCACAGGGAGTGTTTGCGCACATGTCACCTGAGGCCCCGCCCCTCCCTTCACCACTGTGCAAACGCGCCCCGTGGTGCGTTTTAAGTTGGGGATTAGGTCACCTTGAATCCTGAGGGTCCCTGGGGCCCAACTAGCCCACTAGGTACTTCCAGTAAGCACCACAGGCCTGCGTTGCAACGCCTGTAACAAATTGTGCAGCTGTGTTTAGGTAGTGAAGAGGGTCGTGCTGGGGGTAGTGGTTTAGGGTAGTGCAGTGGTGTTTGTGTAGTGTAGGGGGTCATGCTGGGGGTAGATTTAGGGTTTAGGGTAGTGCAGTGGTGTTTGGGTAGTGTAGGGAGTCGTGCTGGGGGAGTGTTTTAGGGTTTAGGGTAGTGCAGTGGTGTTTGGGTAGTGTAGGGGGTCGTGCTGGGGGTAGTGTTTTAGGGTTTAGGGTAGTGCAGTGGTGTTTGGGTAGTGTAGGGGGTCGTGCTGGGGGTAGTGATTTAGGGTAGTGCAGTGGTGTTTGGGTAGTGTAGGGGGTACTGTTGGGGGTAGTGTTTTAGGGTAGTGCAGTGGTGTTTGGGTAGTGTAGGGATACTGCTGGGGTAGTTTTTAGGGTTTAGGGTAGTGCAGTGGTGTTTGGGTAGTGTAGTGGTTCGTGCTGGGGGTAGTTTTTAGGGTTTAGGGTAGTGCACTGGTGTTTGTGTAGTGTAGGGGGTAGTGTTTTAGGGTTTAGGGTAGTGCAGTGGTGTTTGTGTAGTGTAGGAGGTCGTGTTTTAGGGTTTAGGGTAGTGCAGTGGTCTTTGGGTAGTGTAGGGAGTCGTGCGGGGGTAGTGTTTTAGGGTTTAGGGTAGTGTAGGGGGTCATGCGGGGGGTAGTGTTTTAGGGATTAGGGTAGTGCATTGGTGTTTGGGTAGTGTAGGGGTCATGCGGGGGTAGTGTTTTAGGGTTTAGGGCAGTGCAGTGGTGTTCAAGTAGTGTAGGGAGTCGTGCTGGGGGAGTGTTTTAGGGTTTAGGGCAGTGCAGTGGTGTTCGGGTAGTGTAGGGGTCGTGCTGGGGGAGTGTTTGAGGGTTTAGGGCAGTGCAGTCGTGTTCGGGTAGTGTAGGGGTTGTGCTGGGGGTAGTATTTTAGGGTTTAGGGTAGTGCAGTGGTATTCGGGTAGTGTAGGGGGTCGTCCTGGGGTAGTGTTCTAGGGTTTAGGGCAGTGCAGTGGTGTTTGGGCAGTGTAGGGGGTAATGCTGGGGGTTTGGGGCAGTGCAGTGGTGTTCGAGCAGTAAAGGGGTCGTGCTGGGGTGGTGTTTTAGGGTTTAGGGCAGTGCAGTGGTGTTCGGGCAGTGTAGGGGGTCGTGCTGGGGGTGGTGTTTCAGGGTTTAGGGCAGTGCAGTGGTGTTCGGGCAGTGTAGGGGGTGGTGTTTCAGGGTTTAGGGCAATGCAGTGGTGTTCGGGCAGTGTAGGGGGTCGTGCAGGGGGTGGTGTTTCAGGGTTTAGGGCAGTGGTGTTCGGGCAGTGTAGGGGTCGTGCTGGGGGTGGTGTTTCAGGGTTTGGGGCAGTGCAGTGGTGTTCGAGCAGTAAAGGGGGTCGTGCTGGGGGTGGTGTTTCAGGGTTTAGGGCAGTGCAGTGGTGTTCGGGCAGTGTAGGGGGCGGTGCAGGGGGTGGTGTTTCAGGGTTTAGGGCAGTGCACTGGTGTTCGGGCAGTGTAGGGGGTGCTGCAGGGGGTGGTGTTTCAGGGTTTAGTGCAGTGGTGTTCGGGCAGTGTAGGGGGTCGTGCAGGGTGTGGTGTTTCAGGGTTTAGGGCAGTGCAGTGGTGTTAGGGCAGTGTAGGGGGTCGTGCTGGGGCTGGTGTTTCAGGGTTTAGGGCAGTGCAGTGGTGTTCGGGCAGTGTAGGGGGTCGTGCTGGGGCTGGTGTTTCAGGGTTTAGGGCAGTGCAGTGGTGTTCGGGCAGTGTAGGGGGTTGTGCTGGGGCTGGTGTTTCAGGGTTTAGGGCAGTGCAGTGGTGTTCGGGCAGTGTAGGTGGTCGTGCTGGGGCTGGTGTTTCAGGGTTTAGGGCAGTGCAGTGGTGTTCGGGCAGTGTAGGGGGTCATGCTGGGGCTGGTGTTTCAGGGTTTAGGGCAGTGCAGTGGTGTTCGGGCAGTGTAGGGGTCTTGCTGGGGCTGGTGTTTCAGAGTCTAGGGCAGTGCAGTGGTGTTCGGGCAGTGTAGGGGGCATTGCTGGGGCTGGTGTTTCAGGGTTTAGGGCACTGCAGTGGTGTTTGGGCAGTGTAGGGGGTCGTGCTGGGGCTGGTGTTTCAGGGTTTAGGGCACTGCAGTGGTGTTTGGGCAGTGTAGGGGGTCGTGCTGGGGCTAGTGTTTCAGGATTTAGGGTCAGAGCAATGGTGTTCGGGCAGTGTAGGGGTTTTGCTGGAGGTGGTGTTTCAGGGTTTAGGGCAGTGCAGTGGTGTTCGTGCAGTGTAGGGGTGGTGTTTCAGGGTTTAGGGCAGTGGTGTTCAGGCAGTGTAGGGGGTCTTGCTGGGGTTGATGTTTCAGGGTTTAGGGCAGTGCAGTGGTGTTAGGGCAGTGTAGGGGTCGCGCTGGGGGTGGTGTTTCAGGGTTTAGGGCAGTGCAGTGGTGTTCCGGCAGTGTAGGAGGTCGTGCAGGGGTGGTGTTTCAGGGTTTAGGGCAGTGCAGTGGTGTTCGGGCAGTGTAGGGGGTCGTGCTGGGGGTGGTGTTTCAGGGTTTAGGGCAGTGCAGTGGTGTTCGGGCAGTGTAGGGGGTCTTTCTGGGGGTGGTGTTTCAGGGTTTAGGGCAGTGGTGTTCGGGCAGTGTAGGGGGTCTTGCTGGGGGTGATGTTTCAGGGTTTAGGGCAGTGCAGTGGTGTTCGGGCAGTGTAGGGTGTCGTGCTGAGGGTTGGTGTTTCAGGGTTTAGGGCAGTGCAGTGGTGTTCGGGCAGTGTAGGGGGTCGTGCAGGGGTGGTGTTTCAGGCTTTAGGTGCAGTGGTGTTTGGGCAGTGTAGGGGGTCGTGCAGGGGGTGGTGTTTCAGGGTTAAGGGCAGTGCAGTGGTGTTCGGCCAGTGTAGGTGGTCTTGCTGGGGGTGGTGTTTCAGGCTTTAGTGCAGTGGTGTTCGGGCAGTGTAGGGAGTCTTGCTGGGGGTGGTGTTTAAGGGTTTAGGGCAGTGCAGTGGTGTTCGGGCAGTGTAGGGGTTTTGCTGGGGGTGGTGTTTCAGGGTTTAGGGCAGTGCAGTGGTGTTCGGGCAGTGTAGGGGGTCGTGCTGGGGCTGGTGTTTGAGGGTTTAGGGTAGTGCAGTGGTGTTCGGGCAGTGTAGGGGGTCGTGCTGGGGCTGGTGTTTCAGGGTTTAGGGCAGTGCAGTGGTTTTCAGGCAGTGTAGGCGGTCGTGCTGGGGCTGGTGTTTCAGGGTTTAGGGCAGTGCAGTGGTGTTCGGGCAGTGTACGGGGTTGTGCTGGGGCTGGTGTTTCAGGGTTTAGGGCAGTGCAGTGGTGTTCGGGCAGTGTAGGGGTCGTGCTGGGGGTGGTGTTTCAGGGTTTAGGGCAATGCAGTGGTGTTCGGGCAGTGTAGGGGTCGTGCTGGGGCTGGTGTTTCATGGTTTAGGGCAGTGCAGTGGTGTTCGGGCAGTGTAGGGGGTCGTGCTGGGGGTGGTGTTTCAGGGTTTAGGGCAGTGCAGTGGTGTTCGGGCAGTGTAGGGGGTCATGCTGGGGGTGGTGTTTCAGGGTTTAGGGCAGTGCAGTGGTGTACGGGCAGTGTAGGGGGTCTTGCTGGGGGTGGTGTTTCAGGGTTTAGGGCAGTGGTGTTCGGGCAGTGTAGGGGGTCTTGCTGGGGGTAGTGTTTCGGGGTTTAGGGCAGTGCAGTGGTGTTCGTGCAGTGTAGGGGGTCGTGCTGGGGGTGGTGTTTCAGGGTTTAGAGCAGTGCAGTAGTGTTCGGGCAGTGTAGGGGATCGTGCAGGGGGTGGTGTTTCAGGGTTTAGGGCAGTGCAGTGGTGTTCGGGCAGTGTAGGGGGTCATGCTGGGGGTGGTGTTTCAGGGTTTAGGGCAGTGCAGTGGTGTTCGGGCAGTGTAGGGGTCGTGCAGGGGTGGTGTTTCAGGGTTTAGGGCAGTGCAGTGGTGTTCGGGCAGTGTAGGGGTCGTGCTGGGGCTGGTGTTTCAGGGTTTAGGGCAGTGCAGTGGTGTTCGGGCAGTGTAGGGGTCTTGCTGGGGGTGGTGTTTCAGGGTTTAGGGCAGTGGTGTTCGGGCAGTGTAGGGGGTCTTGCTGGGGGTGATGTTTCAGGGTTTAGGGCAGTGCAGTGGTGTTCGGGCAGTGTAGGGGGTCTTGCTGGGGTAGTGTTTCAGGGTTTAGGGCAGTGCAGTGGTGTTCGTGCAGTGTAGGGGGTCGTGCTGGGGGTGGTGTTTCAGGGTTTAGGGCAGTGCAGTGGTGTTTGGGCAGTGTAGGGGGTCGTGCAGGGGTGGTGTTTCAGGGTTTAGGGCAGTGCAGTGGTGTTCGGCCAGTGTAGGTGGTCTTGCTGGGGGTGGTGTTTCAGGCTTTAGTGCAGTGGTGTTCGGGCAGTGTAGGGGTCTTGCTGGGGGTGGTGTTTCAGGGTTTAGGGCAGTGCAGTGGTGTTCGGGCAGTGTAGGGGGTCTTGCTGGGGCTGGTGTTTCAGGGTTTAGGGCACTGCTGTGGTGTTTGGGCAGTGTAGGGGGTCGTGCTGGGGCTGGTGTTTGAGGGTTTAGGGTAGTGCAGTGGTGTTCGGGCGGTGTAGGGGGTCGTGCTGGGGCTGGTGTTTCAGGGTTTAGGGCAGTGCAGTGGTTTTCGGGCAGTGTAGGCGGTCGTGCTGGGGCTGGTGTTTCAGGGTTTAGGGCAGTGCAGTGGTGTTCGGGCAGTGTACAGGGTTGTGCTGGGGCTGGTGTTTCAGGGTTTAGGGCAGTGCAGTGGTGTTCGGGCAGTGTAGGGGGTCGTGCTGGGGTGGTGTTTCAGGGTTTAGGGCAGTGCAGTGGTGTTCGGGCAGTGTAGGGGGTCGTGTTGGGGCTGGTGTTTCATGGTTTAGGGCAGTGCAGTGGTGTTCGGGCAGTGTAGGGGGTCGTGCTGGAGGTGGTGTTTCAGGGTTTAGGGCAGTGCAGTGGTGTTCGGGCAGTGTAGGGGGTCATGTTTTAGGGTAGTGCAGTGGTGTTTGGGTAGTGTAGGGGGTCGTGCTGGGGGTAGTGTTTTAGGATTTAGGTTAGTGCAGTGGTGTTTGGGTAGTGTAGGGGGTCGTGCTGGGGCTAGTGTTTTAGGGTTTAAGGTAGTGCAGTGGTGTTTGTGTAGTGTAGGGGTCGTGCTGGGGTAGTGTTTTAGGGTTTAGGGTAGTGCAGTGGTGCTTGTGTAGTGTAGGGGGTCGTGCTGGGGGTAGTGTTTTAGGGTTTAGGGTAGTGCAGTGGTGTTTGGGTAGTGTAGGGGATCGTGCTGGGGTTAGTGTTTTAGGATTTAGGTTAGTGCAGTGGTGTTGGGGTAGTGTTTTAGGGTTTAGGGTAGTGCAGTGGTGTTTGTGTAGTGTAGGGGGTCATGCTGGGGGTAGTGTTTTAGGGTTTAGGATAGTGCAGTGGTGCTTGTGTAGTGTAGGGGTCGTGCTGGGGTAGTGTTTTAGGGTTTAGGGTAGTGCAGTGGTGTTTTTGTAGTGTAGGGGGTCATGTTTTAAGATGCAACGCTCCAATACCTGACCAGTCTGCACTACATAAAACTACAAAAAACTAAAAATAAAAAGTGTTTTGCACACTTTTGTCATTGGGCTATATGTGGGCTACATCTGGGTAATATTTGTGCTACATTTGGGCTCTTTTTTCACTGGTGGCCATCTTGGAAGACTTCTTTGTTATGAAGTTTCCTAATTTCCTCATTTACTGCAGTCTCCTCAGTAGGAAATGCTTTCAGTTTTTACTTTGATTCCATCAAGAAGGCATTCAGATGTGTCACACATTTGCCATAAATTCAGAATGTTATTACTCTAGTTGTTCATTAGATCACTGTAGTAAAGCTACTGCTCACCAAGGAGTTAACTGGAAGTCTACTGCTGGTATTGAAAGTGATTGTTTCAGTCTGCATGTCAGAATTTTCTAATGAAATAGAAGAGGATTTGAGATCTCACTTAAAACATGCACTAAATTTTCTTTTTGCAGCACTAACCATAATTTCTATGGCAAAATGAACCCCCTCATTTTGTTCCTTTTTAAATTAAATGTTTTAAGTGTTACCAGTTTATTCCAATCAAGATGGCTTCAGGTGTGCCATACTTTTGTCATAAGTAAGGCTGTTAGCACTCTAGTTGTTCTTTAGAACACTCTGGGAAGCTGCAGTAGAACACAAAGGCATCAACTGACAGGCTGCTCCTGTTGAAATATAACAGGAAGATATTTGAGATCTCACTTAAAACATGTCCTAATTTTTCTTTCTACAGCACTAACCATAATTTCTATGGCAAAATGAACCCCCTCATTTTGTTCCTTTTTAAATTAAATGTTTTAAGTGTTACCAGTTTATTCCAATCAAGATGGCTTCAGGTGTGCCATACTTTTGTCATAAGTAAGGCTGTTAGCACTCTAGTTGTTCTTTAGAACACTCTGGGAAGCTGCAGTAGAACACAAAGGAATCAACTGACAGTCTCTGCCCTTGTTGGATGTACATGTTTTACTGAGAATGTCAGACTTCATTCTCACATGACTGAGAAAGATAATGTGAATTTACAGAAAATATGCTCTCATTTTAGCTTCTGGAGCACCTTCCAAAACTGTATGGGACAAGCATGTGAAAATAGTTTTCTCTCAAACATGATTCATGATATCCCAGCAGAAGGTTTTTCACAGGGTAAAATCACCTTAGAACACACCACAATTCCTGAAATTAGAATGGTACCATGAACAAATGAATTCTAATGTAACTAAAGTCTGTTATCACCCTTTATAGTTCTCCTTTTGGTAACCCTCAAAATCTTAGATTCACTACAATGCATTTCAATGGGGTACTATCATTTATATTGGTCCCAAGATGGCTGCCAGCAATTCCAGGATGAAGTGCTGACAGCCAATCAGATCTCACGATGACATGTGTGGTTAGGCTCCGCCCAGATATATGTGTTTTTACTTTTGATTTTCTCAGCAACTACTGAGCAGATTTACACCATTTAACAAAAGGGTTCTTTTTGAAGCAAGAACTACCTCTTTGCCAAATTTGGTGTAATTCCGTTCAGCAGTTCGGGCTGTAGCCGTGTCTAAAGTTTCCTATGGGAAAATGAATGGGGAAAACACGTTTTGGGACCCCCTTTTTCTCGGCCCCGGCAGCGAATCACCCTGAGACTTTCAGGGTAGGAGCGGACCGGACCGGGCCATAAAGTTTGAAAATTTCGCGAAGATTCGTCAACCGACGCAAGAGTTATTTCAAATAGAATGTCGCGGATTTCCTATGGAAAATAGGTCCTAACTATAACTATCTACTGGCGACCGCCAGTAGATAATATATATATATATTCACTCCACAACTCCCTTGTGTACAAGGAAACACTCGGACACCTCAACGTGCTGCAAAGTCTTTAATGGCAGACTCATGGTTTTGAGTCTGCCATTAAAGCATTTACAGCACATTGAGTGTCAGTGTTTCCTGCACAAGGAGTGTGGAGAGTGAATAAGTGGGATTACCGGTAACCCGACTCGGACCGCCCGTGACAGCCTGATATATTCTCACCGGGACTAGTGGAACGAATATATATATATATATCCACAACGCCGTTCCTTCTCACTTCCCTTCCTCTGGGAAAAACGGACTGCGAGACCACAATTTCGTGCTAGATTTGATTTATTTTGCCACCAATATCGCCATGACGCGTTTCGGCCTCACTCGGCCTTGATCATATATATATATATATACATACATACATACATACACATACACACAAAAGCAGTCTCACATCCGGGCCCCTTTGTTTATCCCCAACAGTGCCATTGCGTGTGTGTGTGTGTGTGTGTGCGCGCGAATATATATATATATATATATATATATACACACACACAATGAAAAAAACAGAGGTTAAACCTTTGTTATAGTTAGGAAAACTTTATTTATTCTTTCCATACAAACCGAACTACACAATAAATTAGAGATTTTAATGTTACAGTTATACATTTAATTTATAATTTACGCAACACCTTTAATTATGATAACTCGCGCACCTCCATACACATTGTATTGAAATCGGAAGCCACACTACATTAACTATAACTCATGCCTCCTCCATGCACTGCTTATACCCTTTTATATTACATTACCTATATCATCTAAAATAACAGCATTTACAACAATTAGCAAATCACATCATTTGTGAGAAGATAGTGCATGGTAGAGGGGTGAGTTATAGTTAATATAGTGTGGCTACTGAGTTCTACTGAACAAATTTACAACAAATCACAAAAAGCATGCTTTTTTGTACCAAAATCTAGCTTTGTTCCAATTTTGGAGTAATTCAATCAATCAATCAGGAGTTTGTTAAAGCGCGACTACTCACCCGTAAGGGTCTCAAGGCGCTAGGGGTGGGTGCAGGTTCCATTCCATCAAGGAGGGGGTCTGTCGAAGAGCCAGGTTTTGAGGTTTCTTGCGAAGATGGGGAGCGATGTTGTCTGTCTGAGGTGAAGCGGAAGGGCGTTCCATGCTTTGGCTGCGAGGAAGGAGAAGGAGCGGCCTCCCGATCTGGTCTTTCTGGTGCGGGGGACCACGGCGTAGGAGAGCTGGGCTGATCGTAGGGTCCTTTGGGGTGCGTGGAATTTGAGTCGGCTGTTCAGGTATGCTGGTCCGGTGCCGTGGAGGGCCTTGTGTGCGTGGGTGAGCATCTTAAAGGTGATTCTCGCCTCAACGGGGAGCCAGTGGAGTGTGCGCAGGTGCTGGGAGATGTGGCAGTGTTTTGGCAGGTTGAGGACCAGTCTTGCGGCTGCGTTCTGGATGTTCTGTAGCTTGCGGATGAGGTTTTTGTTTATTCTGGCGTAGAGTGCGTTGCCGTAGTCGAGTCTGCTGGTGACCAGGGCGTGAGTGACTGTCTTTCGGTGTTCGAGGGGGATCCATTTGAAGGTCTTACGAAGGAGGCGGAGGGTGTGGCAGCAGGAAGACGAGACAGAGTTGATCTGGCGGTCCATTTTGAGCTCGGAGTCCAGGATGATTCCCAGGTTGCGTGCGTGGTCTGTGGGGGTTGGCGGGTTTCCGAGGGCGGGGGTCCACCAGGTGTCGCTCCAGGCGTCGGGGTTTGGGCCCATGATGAGTACTTCTGTTTTGTTGGTGTTTAGTTGTAGGCAGCTGTTTTTCATCCATTTGGCGACGGCTTCCATGCCTTCTCGAAAGTTGCGTCTGGCGGTGTAATTCCATTCAGCCGTTTTTGCTATAGCTGTGTCTAATATTTCTATGAAAAATTGCATGGGGAAAACACATTTTGGGACTTCCCCTTTATCTCAACCCCCCTTGACGGATCACCACTTTCCAGGAAGAAGCAGAGGTAGATGATAGACTTTTTCTTGGATAAGTTCGTGAAGATTCGTGAAAAGGCACCAAAGTTAGTAGCAAACCAAAAAAATCAATTTCCTATGGAAATGTGGCCCTAACTACTGGGTAATAAATAGATATAGCTATAATAAAGTCTTTGTTGAAAAGCATATTTTCTTTTGCATTCTGGTTGATTGCACCAATAAATGCACTAAGAAAGCTATCCCCAGAGTGCGAGTGTTTCTCGCCTGCCTGCTGTTAGCGTGTGTATATATATATATATATATATATATATATATCCTGTCCAGCAAGCGGGTAACTCTGCCTCTTTGTAGCGGCGGGCTTCGGCGAGGTCGCGAACCTCTTATAATCCCAACAATCCTTCGTGAATACACAAATGAAGCCGAGCCCAAATCCATATGCGTGGTATTAGAAATTTTATTTCATGTGGCAAAACGCCCAACGCATTTCGGAGCAGCCGCTCCTTGTTCACGGATCATATGTCGTTTGTAATCACACAATACAAATAGTGCACAGGTCAAACAAAATGAAAGTAGGACTACTGTACAAGGAGCGGCTGCTCCGAAACGCGTCGGGCGTTTTGCCACATGAAATAACATTTCGAATACCACGCATATGGATTTAGGCTCGGCTTAATTTGTGTATTCACGAAGGATTGTTGGGATATATATATATATATATATATATATATATATATATATATATATATATATATATATATATATTCACTGAAAAAACCAAAGGTTAAAGTAGCATTATAGTTAGGCGAAATGTTCAGTAACAATGTAACATTTTAAACTCTAAAAACCACTGAAATTCTCCAGATATAGTTACAGCTATCATAGGAACTATGAATCGTGCCCTAAAGTAATTATAATTCGCGTCCCCACCATGCACAGTTTTCTCAATCATTTCACTGCAAAGTTGCCATGATATTATCAATGATGTCATTGAAGATGTAATGAGTGATGTAATATGTGGGGTAATTAGCAGAGCATGGCGAGGGCACAAGTTATAGTTCCCCTAGGGCACGAGTTATAGTTACTAGAGATAACAATAACTGGTGAATTTTAGTGTTTTTGAGAGTGTGCGGGCCCCCTCCCCAAGTCTCTTTAGGCCCTAGGGAACCCATTGCCCGGGCCCTTTTTTTATTAAAAGAGAGGGGTTTACGTGGCCCTCCTACCCGAGCTTTATTAGCCCCTGGGGACCCCATTTCCCAGGGCCTTTTTTTATGAAAGGGCAGGGGGGGCCACGTGGCAACCCTTCCCAAGCATTATTAGGCCCTGGGGGCCTCATCCCCCCTCCTTGAGCTGTTATTGGTCCCAGGGACCCCATCCCCCAAGGTCCGCATCATTCAAGGTGGGTGTCCTGGTGCCCACCCATGGTACCCACCATACATTCATTTGGGGCTACAGTGTGAGCCCCAAGGCTCCAGTCGGCTCCTGCATGCTACAGGAGCCGGCATTGCTCCCGCCCGAGGGAGCAGCTACTAATGCTGCTGTCTCCGGGCGGGAGCAATATTTTGATCTGTTTCCCTGCCCACATCAGTGCGGCAGGGAAACAAATTTAAAGTCTGCTCCCAGTTCAAAGCTCCCACCGACAGGGAGCAGACTTTGTTTGCTCCTGCTTTGCAAGAGTTTTAAAAATGTTTTTAAAATGCTCCCCCCAAGCGGGGGCAACCACAGGTTTACCTGCAACCGCCAGTGCGGGCAGGGAAATTGCTGTATCCTGGGGTGGGCTCCCCGGGACACAGCATGTGAGCAGGCTCAAGGCGATAGGGTCCTCGGAGCAATAGATGGCTCAGGGAGGGCGCATGAGCCCATCCACTCCAAAATACATCAGCCCTGGGGGATGGGGTTCCCCGGCAGCTTGGGGGCCAAGCGCTCCTATCCCCCTAAAAAGTACATTGGGCCCCGGGAGATGGGGTGCCCGGGGCCGAAAACAGGTCTTGCATCCCTCCCCATAAAAAATAATTGGGACCCTGGGGAATGGGGTCTCAGGGGCTAAATTCGGTCTGGGGAGAGCAGCCACACGCGCCCACCTCACCCCAAAAAAGAAACACCACCAGAAAAAAATCAATATATATATATATATATATATATATATATATATATATATATATATATATATATATATATATATATATATATATATATATATATATATATATATAAAAATCCACACTCCTGATATGCCAGCAGAACAAACCGGTACGGACCACAGCGTGTTCAGGTTTCGAAAGCAGTGCTTTATTGCATGTATATATATATATATATATATATATATATATATATATATATATATATATATATAAATGTATATATATTTATTTTGATTTTTTTTTTTTCCTGGCGGCAGTCACCACTGGGTAGCTATAGTTAGGATCGTGTTTCCACAGGGAATGCATTTTTTGTGTTGCTAATAACATTGGCCCCATTTGACATATCTGCACGAAACCTTCCAAAAAAGTGCTACTTTTTTACTAGTTTGCGTATGGAAAGTTGAGGGGTGATATATATATCTCCAGCTCACATTGCCGCAGTATTGCCAATACATCCATGACTCGTTGGTTGTGCCAGCAGCTGTGTGTGACGCCCGTCAAAAGTCCCAAAACCTTAATCAAGGAAGGAAGCGGCACACTATCTGTAGCACATCTGTATATTGTTCAGACCAGCAAAAGACGTGTTTCAGCTTCACAGAAGCGTTTGTCAAGTTGAAGATTCATACCCAACAATGCAAAGAAATAAACATCCCTTTCATGAAAATAGAAAACATACTGTGGGTATCATATGGCATGCATATCATATCAGCCTATTCCTCATATGAATTAATTCTCAGCAATTATAATAATACCAAACATAGAAAATAAGAGGGTAGTCTTCAAACGTAGTGTCAATAAAACCCAAAACATAAAAGTACAGAGTGCAATCCAAAATTCATATTGAGTTATAATGTTGCAGAAAGAACAACAATTAAATCAAATTAATAGGGCTAAATAAAAACCCTTACACAACATACAGTGTCAAAAATATCTAATCGGGCTAGTGCCCATGTAATTCCCACCACTTGTAGATCCATACAGCTTTTTTCTATAAGGCTGCTATGTGCTACTGTAATTAATTACAAACATGACCAAAATCCAACAAATATACAAAAACAAATTTATAAAAAGGGGTTTAACCAAGAAAGGAGGATCAGAACACGGAAAGAAAGAAAGTTGTGCCTCAAAGGTTCGGGGGAGAAGGAGAGAACATCAAAGACTAAAAAGAAGGAGAAATTCTTACTTTTCCATGACCATCGTAATCCTGATTCCCTATTCTCATAGAATTATTAATATAATTTATTACTAAAATGTAAGTTTCGATACATGACATATATACCTGAATGTATATAAAATGCATCATTTTGTTAAGGATTCTTCATAATACTACATTCATTGCAAGCCTATAGTCATTCAGTGTTAAGGCATACTGTTCACCAAAAGAGTCAGAACTCAGAATTTCAAAGGTGTTCAGATACTAAATGCCAAAATGCATTGATAACTTCTCATCGCTATTTTAACTATTAGGGCTTTTTGTATTCACATCAATGATGAGGAATGATTCAAAAATCCATAAGTGTTTCTCACTGTCACCCCCTCTAATCTGCTTTAGGATTCTATCAATGCCCAAAAAGCGCAGCACTTCGCTGTTGCCATTATGTTTCTGAAAAAAATGTCTCGCCACAGAATAAGATTAATCAACATTCCCGATTGCCTGCATGTGTTCTAGAATTCTTTTGTGCAACAGCAACTTGGTATTTCCAATGTAAAGCAATTTGCAAGGACATACCAATGCATAAACAACAAAATCAGATGCGCATGAGATAAATTTAGATATCACTCTAATCTTGCTCGTGGATGATGTATATTGCTTTTGATTCATGCAATATTTGGAAGTCTTGAAGGATCCACACTTGAAGAACCCTTTTTTGTGCATTAGGCCAATTGGACGTCTCATGTGTTGCTAAGGAGAGGATGTGGCGTAACGGCCTGAGCTGCCGACTTCGGAGATGGAGGAACCAGGTTTGAGTCTTGGCTTTGGCTTGGGCTCAACATCCTGTGATTCAGGGCAAATCACTTAATCTCCCAATTCCTACAATTCAGCGCCTTGATACCCTCACGGGTGATTTGCTGCCCTTTACAAATCCTTGATGTATTTATTTATTTATAAATGGCTGTGTACCAACATATTGCCAATAGATGTGGGCTTCCAATATGTAATGGAGGAATACTGATGTACTTCAGTACCTAAAATGAGATCACCTGTCAGGAGATCTCAATATTTCTTGATGATATGCCGTAACCTTTATCATTTCCTATTGTATGGTATGATGAATCTAACAACTTCCTTTTTGTTGCTTTTCCCTCATTATCATGGAAGCGGACATACTCCTGTTTAACATTCAGCATTTTCCACTTGACTTGCAGTAAGACCCTACGAGGATACCCTTGATGAGCAAAGCGTTGTAATATATTACGTTGCTCCTCCATGTATCCGTTCTGAGTGCTGCAATTGTAACATGCTCTCAGAAGCTCCCCATAGGGGATATTCCATGTGAGTGTGACCAGATGAAAGATTTTTGCTTGCAGGACACTATTACTAGCTGTCTTTTATGTGTGGAAAAATGTAATTATCTGATTATTCTCTATATGTATAGCTATATCCAAGTACTGTAATTTTTACTCATTTTGTGAGTGAATATTACATTTAAATTTTTCTGTCCTACCTTACTGATGAATTCTTTATCTTCTGTGATATCACCAAATGCTATGTTATGTTAGTAGTTTTTTAAAGCGCTCGATTACCCAGAGGTCTCTTGGCACTAGCAGCAGGAGTAACACTGAAAGGAGTTCTGTTTAGAATTAGTGATTACAAATCCAGGTTTTACTTGCTTTCTAAAAGCAAGCAATGTGGGGACATCTTTGATATGGAGTGGAAGAGAGTTCCAAATTTTCGAGGCACAAAGGGTGAAGCTGCTTCCACCCTACTTTGATTACTTAAATCTGGGAACTACAACATTTTTCTGTCCTGAGAGCCTAAAATTCAGGAACAGATCATCTCTATATCTGATCCAGATTGGTATGTGTTTATATTTATGGTTCATTGTCCTTGGTCTAGACCACCTACTCCTCCCACAAGTCCATGAAGATTTGCGAAGCTTGGGGAGGAGCAAGTGCCCATTGCAGTTCCGGAACATTGACAATACAATGTATTCTCAACCAAGAAAATAGTCTGTTCCAGACAATAAGTAATCTTGTTACGCAACATTTCATTGTGATCTGATAGAGAGACAGGTCTACTGCGAAAAAAAACATGCAGGCAGATACCATCAAGCCATGCATTATGGCTGAATATAGGGAAAAACATCCAAAGTTATCACTGTGTATGTTTTCTCCCACCTAATATCATGTACACTTTGCAAGAAATCAGTACTGTCACAGCAATATGATAGAAGACCTGTGACAAATGTGGACAAGAAATGTTCTAGGAAAATTGCTGTGTTCTCAAGCATACCTCCATTGGATGATCCAATTGGTCTACCTGGAGGCTTGGTAAGATGTTTGTGGATTTTAGGGAGCAAAATTAAGCTGGGTACCATTGGTTTCTCTACTTTCAGGAATTGGTATTCATCCATGTCTCATAAACCAGCCTCATGACAGTCACACAGCATTTCATGGTATTTACTAATGGATTGACTGTATACTCCCAATCTATAGCCTCATAGCAACTTGAGTCACTAAGCTGTCTGTGTGCCTCAGTCCTATAGTCAGTGATACCCATTCAAATGATATTACTGCCCATATCTGAGAGCTTTATGACTATCGTAGGATCACTCATCAGACTCTTGATAACACGCCTATTTTCAGAGCTTACATTGTTACGAATATGTATGTCATTGGTATTATGTAGCTCCATTAGTTCATTTATCATGAATCTGTGAAATACTTCAATGCTGTCATAAGCCATGTTAGGGTTAAACCTAGACTTGGGTTTGAAGCCACTACACATCGGGGTGTAAAATGTGAAACCCATAACTTTTAATGTGTTACATATGTGATTCAAGCCCCTACCATCATTATTTTGGTCTACTTCATAGAGGAATAAGATATAATCTACCTCATCCAATCGAAAGTCTGTTAAGGAAGCATTGTATAGAGCTTCTGGTTTTCCTTGGCCACTCCTGCTAGACATCTTATATAATTTCATCAATTTACATTTTTTTACATACAAAAACAAATCAATTATAGTTTGGGAGTAGTCCTTATCCACTTTGCGGCAAGGAAAATCCCAATTTCAACACGGCCTATTTCTCCTTGGATAACTGATGCGTGGATTAATTAATTACAGATTTGTCCTCGCCAGCTTGAGCACTATTTGCTACTTATACTGTTTGGATTGAACCGGTTAGCCCCTTCTGCGTGTTTCTACCCTCCCCTTCTTGTTTAACTGTTCCTTGGTTTCTGCTTCTTTCTCTTCCCTTTATCTCCCATGTTGTGGTTGCTTGTTTTTGATTTTAATAGTTGAAATTCCTGTTAAAAACTCAAGGGGTCAATTTCCCAAAGGGGTTGGTATTCAGAAATTACATCAGAGCTTGACTCAGCGGATAACAATTCATGTGTGTGAAGCTGATATCTTACTTTAAGGTCTCTGTACAGAATCAAAACATTTAACAAATGTTAGTATCCTGCCTTCATCATAACCTTTTTTTCCACATACAAACTTTAATTTTGTCTTAGCTTCTATTTCCTCAACTTTCAATGCTGTAAGAAAGTCCTTAACTATGTCTTGTTCCTTGTAATAATCAATCTCCTCAGGCACCTTCTGCAACTCTTTTCTTGTTGTTGCTAAACCTATTTTTGTATATTTTACAGGCTCGATCAGGCTTTTGCAAGCTTTTTCCATGAAAGCTGCCTGTTCTCCCATTAAAATACCCACAGTAGGTTTTCTATTTCCATGAACGTGGTGTTCATTTCCTTGGATTGTTGTGCATTACGATACCACAGTATGTCTTATGTTTTCATGTATGGAATGTTTATTTCCTTGGATTGTTGGGCATGATTCTTCAACTTGACAAAGGCTTCTGTGAAGCCGAAACGCATTGTTTGCTGGTCTGCAAAATAAACAGGTGTGCTACAGATGGTGTGCCTCTTCCTTCCTTGTTTAAGGATTTGGGACTTGTTTACAGAATTTTAACAGGCGCCACACACCACTGCTGGCACCAGCTCCAAGATGTTATGTTTTTAGTATCTTTTCAGTATCTTTTTTTTCCTTAATGCCCCCCCGATGGGCCTTTTTGTGGGAAGCATAATGTTTTATATTACTTATGTAAGCGATCACCATCTCTCAAAGTGGGTTCCTGGTGATGCATACATTTCACTTAACAGAGTCTGTACTCCATTTCTCTTCTCCTCTGCTTTTCTCCAATGAGTTTACATATTCTAATTATTGGACACTCTTGTTGTGTTTCTCCTGGGTTCCCGTAGGGGTCTCTTAGTGTGCCTTGTATGTATCACTTATGAAGATCAGATCTTTCTAGTGTCCTTGTCGCTCATTGACCCCTGTAGTAGGCATAGAAATGTTTCCGGAGTTTACCACCAATTGTTGTGACACTTATTTAAATCCACAGCTTTTTGTTAATAAACAAGAGGACATACCAGTTCTTAAGCAATATGTACATAATGTCTTCATCATTGTTCATCCCATTTGGTCAGAGGGTTATCATTTGGATTATGTGTCTGGACTCCAATGGAGTCCATTTGTCTCAAGGTTTGTTTTCTGCCTCCCCCTCTTATTTGTTTCTTTACCTGGGTAATTACAAAGCATCTCATCTGTTTCCAATCTCAATTGTGATTGTTAGGTGGTTGCATAGCTCCTATTTCTATTTGAGACTGCCCTAATGTGTTCCAAAAATCTTTATTTTAGCTCACACTTAGTGCTGCCAACATATTTTAGTTCACATGGGCAGGACACTGTATGAGACGTCACTCTACTCCCCGATATGCCACTCCACTCCACTCCACTCTATATGACATGCCCTACACTCAATGACATGCCACTCCACTCTACAACACTGTACTCCACTCTATGCCCCAACATTCTATAGCACTCCACTCTGAGAGACTCCAGTCAACTCTGCGACACTCCATTCCACTCAGCGACACTCCACTCTACAGCACTGTACTCCACTCTATGACGCTACATTCTACGGCATTGTACTCCACTCTACCACACAGTACAAAAGGGCACTCCACGATATGCTACTCCATTTTATGACATGCCACTGCAATCTACGACAACCCCTGCAGTCCACGACATGCTACTGCAACCTATGACACGCTACTGCAGCCTACGCCACGCCACCGCAGCCTATGGCACGCCACCGCAGCCTACGACACGCCACCACAGCCTACGACACGCCACCGCAGCTACGAAACGCCACTGCAGCCTATGACACGCCACTCTACAACACTCTATTCCACTCTATGTCCCTCCAGTCTACAGCACTCTACTCCTCTCTACAAATTGACACTCCACTCTTTGATACGTTATTCCACTCTACAATATGTCATTCCACTCTACAAGATACTACTCTACGCCATTCCATGCTACAACAGTTTACTCCACTCTACAACACGCCATTCCACAACACTTCCCTCTACAACACTCTAGACTATGCTCCTCCACTGTATAGCACTCTACTCCACTATATGACTTTCTATGACACTCCACTCCACTACAAGACCTGCCTCTCCACAACACTCCACACCAGTCCACTCTATGACACGCCACTCCCTACACTCCACTCTAGGACACGCCACTCCCTACACTCCCCACCAGTCCACTCTACGACACACCACCAGTGCTTAATTTGTAAATAAATAAGTGCCAGGGCCCACTTCAGGAGGCCACTGCAGCTTGCACCAATCATTGCATCTGCAAGCACTGTCAGTGACATAACTAACACAACTACTAACCTTCGCACTCCTACAAGGGTGACAATTAAGGCTATTTCAGGTCCCTAAAGCTATAAGAATAGTTGCTGCGACAGGTATTAGTCATTTTTAATGTGCAATGAGTTAATAAATAACTGTTGTTGTGATCATCTGTAAATTAGGCTAACAATGCCACCATGTTGCAGACTGTAATAGCACTGGTGTTGACAAACAGGTGCCGGTGCCGAGCACCGGAAACCACCAGCTCAAATTAAGCACTGCACGCCACTCATTCTAAGACACGCCATTCCACGACACTTCACTCTACAACATTCTACTCTACCACTGTATAGCACTCTACTCCATTGTATGACATTCTATGACGAGCCACTCTACTCCATGCTACGATACACCACTCTACTCTAAGACACGCCACTCCACGACATGCCTCTCCACACCAGTCCACTCTACGGATGTGCCACTCCACTCTACGACGTGCCACTCTACTCCATGACATGCCACTCCACGACACGCCACTCTACGACACCCCACTCCACTCCACTCTACGACACACCACTACGCTCTACAAGATTCAACCCCAATCTGTGACACACCACTCCAATCTGCGACACGCTATGCCAATCGTCAACACGCCACAGCAATGTATTCCACACTATGCCCCTACATTCAATGGCACTCTACTCTTCGACACTCCATTCCACGCCACTCCACTCTACAAGATACCACTTCGCTCTATGACACTCCACTCTGCTCTGCAACACGCCACGCCGCTCTACGACACACCACTCCACTCTAAAAAAGATTCTACTCCAATCTGCGACACGCCACTCCAATCTGCAACACGCCACACCACTCCACAACACTTTACACCACACTATGCCCCTACTTTCTATGGCACTCTACTCCCCTCCCTGCCACTCCACGAGATACCATTCTACAACTCCCTACTCCACTCTATGCCACTACAGTGTATGCTACTCCACTTTATGCCACTCCACTCCACGACAGTGTACTCCACTATAAATACAATCAGATAACTGTAGTAGTTTATTATGTACTTACCATGTAGCATGAAGCCACCCTAAGCCACATGCTTAACTTTCCTTACTCTTACCTTTTATCTCTATATAATTGCATAGTTGTATTTCTGATAATTGAAAAAAATAGGGTTAACACTGATACAAGCTTTTTATTTTTTATATATTTGGTTACTTCAAAAAAATCTTCCTTTTTTTTCTTTTACATTTTTCTATAAGTTTCTTTTTTTTTCCAAAGTTCAACATGACCACCCAACAGAAAAAGTCTTAACAGAAAATAAGAGGACAACAAAGGGCAATGAAAAAAAATGATGGATGTTTGGGAGGACACTGGAGAGCCAGGACAAGCTTTAGCTGTACGGTGAGATCTCTCCCTCAACAATCGCAGAATGGAACAAGAGCCAGTATGTTGCAGTATTGCCATACTCCGCTACAATAATTTGTCTATTCTGCCTTGATCGTTGGACTGGCACCACGGTACCAAAAGCAGGTACTGATCCTAGGACAGATGCAGTAGGGAGTGGTGGAAGTGGTGCTGGAGCTGAAGAAGTTGAAGGTGCGCCTAGAGGGACAGATGCAGTGGTTGAAGTCACGCAGACACAGAAGAAGTTGAAGGTCTTGCAGTAGCCAAAGAAATGGCTGCTGCTGATGTTCCGGTTTCAGACCCTACCAACTCCCCTGGATGCTTTCTTTTGGCCGCCGCCACCCTGGTTGAATGGATCGCCTGCAGATGCTTCCGCATTTCCCGTCGTACTAAAGGAGTACTCTTTCATGTTGCCACAGGAAATTACCTTCTTGCAAAGGTTGCAGGTTACCAGTTTGGCATGGACCACCTTCTCTCCCGCTGGCAACAAGGAGGAAAACTCCAACACAACAGAATGCTTGAGTTTCTTTCTTCTTTCCCGGAGTTTTATATAGCGCGAACTTGACCAGAAGGTATCAGAGCACTTTACATGAGCACCAGTTGCGTTACAGACGGACACATTCATTTTTTGTTAGGCACGGGGAGATTAAGCGATTTGCCCAGAATCACAGGATGTTGAGCGTCCCTGCCGAGACTCGAACCCGGTTCCCCAGCGTCAAGTTCGACCGCTCTAGCCGTAAGGCCACATCCTCTCCCCTTGTTTCACCTTCTGTTCCTCCTTCTGCATCCTCCTCTACAACTCTTCTTCCTCCTCCTGAAGAACAGGATCTTGTTGGTCAGCCATTGTAGTTCACCAAAACTCAACAGTGGCTTGGAAGGACAAGATTTTCCCTCTGGGAAAGAGTACAACCTTCACCTTTGAAGATCTCAATGGAAATGGGGAAAAGGGAGGGGTGTAAACTTCCGGTTTCCTACAATAGACAGAATCATAAGCCAATGAAATGCTCTTTTTCAAATGGCAAGTACTGCAGTACTATTGCATAAGTATCTAGGAAGCACCACAGTACTTACAAATTAAAAACACCAATAACATATATGAGAAAATCAACATACATAGAGTGGCTCTTAAACCTACCTTTGTATTGCTTTTAAAGTAAACATATTTGATAAGAGAAGTAAAGCATTATGTGAATGGTTAATAACACCAACTGGTCTATAAACGCAGGATTTACTAAATACCAGGAACAACCTTAGAGACTCTGACTCTCGAAAAGCAATAGAGCACTATTTCTTCTTGAAATAAATAAAAGAGAATTTGAAAAATATACCTCATCTGGTCCATCAATATATGTTTCTACATAAAACAGGTACATTTCCCTATGGATAGTTACTGAAACTCACCCGAGTTGTGATCTGGTCAGTATAAGCTACAGTTGGAAGCATGAATGCTTACATTGACTACATTCAAGCACCACTGTTACAAAATTTAAAAAGATTTGTATATCTAAGGTACTTTTATATGAAAACACATAAAAAGAAAAACAATCATTGATTTACTTTGTATTTTGTTAAAAAAATACATAAAATTTTAAAAAAATACAAATTCAATGAAAACACAAAGGTTAAAGCTTAGTTATAGTTGGGTGAAAGCAATCCAAGGCACTTGTCACGGTGAATAAATCAAGTTTATTGGTGATGTCAAGGATAACATGTTTCGGCTTTACAGCCTTCTCAAGTGTGGGTTCCATCCACTTTTGAAAATAAATATTGCTAACCAATCACCAAGAAATAAAAGACATAGAAAACAAACTATGTTACATCAATTTGACATCGATTTGTCTAAAATACATTTTCATTGCTTTTGAGCTCACTGCAATAATTGTAATATTATTGTAGTCAATGGTATGTGAAAAGTATACATTTTTCTGCTCATGACTGAGCTGATTCACTCAAGTGATCATCACAGGTTATCTAGTAGTAGGTGGGCATGACTCAAACCATGAATCGGCACTTGTCAGTGTAGACCATCCCTGTTATTGGCATGGGTCTGGCCATGTCTATGGCGCAAATATCATGCTACACTCCATCACTATCAATTTTGGCTGTGTGCATATTGCCAGAGGCTCAAATAATAACAATATGCATGTAGTTTGGATCAATGGGATTGGGTCCCTGGGGCTTAATAAGGCTCGGGGAGGAGGGCCGCATGGCCCCCTCAACTTATTTCTGAAATCTGGCTCCGGGAACGGGGTCAGGAGGGGGCAGAGTGGCTCCCCTCCCCTTTTTTATGGAATTTGAACCCATGGGATGGGGTCACCAGGGCCTAATAAGGCTAGGGGAAGGCACAACGTGGCCCCCACCCTTTTCTTTTTTATGGTATTTGGCCTCATGGAATGGGGTCACCGGGGCCTAATAAGGTTCGGGAAAGGGGGGCTGTGAGGCCCCCCTCCCATTTTAATAGCATACGGCCCCAGGGGATGGGATGCCTAGGGCTAATAAGGCTCCTGGAGGGACGCCCCATGGCTCCCCACCCATTTTTTATTGAATTTGGCCTTGGGGGAATGGGGTCACAGGGGGCCTATTAAGGTTTGGGGACAGGGTCTCCGGGGCTTAATAAAGCTCTGGGAGGGGGGGACCGCATGCCCCCCTCCCTTAGAATTCAGCCCCGGGGACGGGGTCCCCGGGCCTTAAAAGGCTTAGGAGAGGGGCCGCGTGCCTCCATCTTCTTTAAAAAAAATATTACCCACGGGGAATGGGGGCTAAAAAAGAAAGAAATTTTAGCAATAAGGCTTCGAAAGAAGTAGATACGCAAAAAGTTGATATTAAAATTTGCATGTTTTCATATATAGGTCTTGATTTATCATAGGTGGGTGTTCATATCATTGAATATGTCGGGAATTCAGGTAAGTGTACATTTTTCAGATGAATAAATGAGGAAATATACTAGTTTCTGCTTCAATCTGTGACAAAACATAAAATAAATATGGAAACATACAGATAAAATTGGCAAAATATAAATATAGATAAATACAGACAGAAATGTTAAAACAAAAACATAAAACCAGGAGCCTTAAGCACAATTAATGCCATCACACATACACCCCCCCTTAGGTGAAGCAAGCTTGTGTTATGTACAACATTGAGCCTATACTATACACTTCGTGGGTAGCCGGGTTCCAATTAACAGTCAGCAGCACGTACATGGGTAACCCCAGCTGCAAAAGGTGTTCAATCTGTATACAACTTTTCAGAGAAAACCAAGTTCCTCCAGATACTCAACTTTTGTTACATAACTAATGCCCTTCTACGGACAGCCTTTACCTGCATCAAACCCTTCAGTCTCACTGAACCTACATTGAGAAATGCAGTGGTTATGAGAAGAAAAGTGGGCACTATAAACAGTGTTTGCTCTATGGAGAGAGTTTAGTCTGTACCACAATGGTTGCAGACCGTGAACTCTCATGAGAAATACACAACAGGGTCTTAAAAAGTATTGACTAAGAACAGTATTCACTCGATGCAAACCTTGTCAGAAGAGAGACTATTCACTTAAAATAACCAAGGTCTGAAGGTGCTAAAGGTTATACTATCTGCAGCCTTAATACTCTTGTGAAAACTTTACAGATGGACCAGGTTCTGAAGCTAATCAAGTACAGGTACACAGGTTAGTACCTGGTGCACAAAATCTATTTTTATTTAGAAATTGTCATGCTGAGATGAATCTGTCTAAATACTCAAGGCTGCTTACAATACTTAGTATCTACTAAATAGAATCTTTGCCCTGTTAGAAACTTTTTCAGCAGAACCAAAAACTTTGTGGTTTAACATCACTTAAACCTTTAACCAGGCCTGGGTGTAGTTTGCTAAGTTTTGCTATGCGGATCTCTGCGAAGTGACAAAAAAACTCGAAGTTCTGCAAGTGGCGAAGTGCAGTGCGAACTGCCATTCGTGCTTGTCTGTCTGCCGCTCGGGTAGAAATTCTACCCGAGCAGCAGCTCGCGCTCGCGAACTTGCCGTTCGTGAGCGCGAGCGAGCAAGCAGCTTGCTGCACTACGTGAAGTGGAGTTTCTGCACTCCGTGAGCTCCGAGGAGTGCAGAAAACTCTGCAAACTCTGCGAACGGAGCAGAGTTCACCGCCCAGATGGCCACTGGAAAGGTAAAATATACTGACAAAGTTGTTACTTTCTAGGTATTCACAAACCTTGCCAATGATTTTCCCCAAACAATTTGTACACCCAACTTTAATTCCAAAAAGGCAAATTTAAAGTAAAAATTCCCAAAGCTCCACATATTTTATAAATGGTGCAGGGGAAGGGATTTTTCACCGGGTAAAAATAAGAGGGCAAGTGAACAAAAGAAAAAAAAGTTAAGAGGCTTGCACCTAACCCATGACTGAAACCATCGGATCTACTTACAGGGAGGCGTGTGCTTGTTTGGGAACACATTGGGTGGCAGTGGACCACGAGGCCACACAACCAGATTCCCAAAAGGGAAGATGTCCAGTGGGAACAGCCTCCTCTCTCGGAATCTGTTACTATCTTCTCTGAGGAGTCAGTTACTTTCAATGGTTTGCGACGATGAAACATGCCATTTTGAGTGGCAATTAGGAGGGGACGCTCGTTTCACCCACCCCTTCACTCCTAACTGCGATTAGAAATGGGTCTGTAAACCCATTTTGCAAGTCTGAAATGCTTTTCAGATTCCTAAAATTGGTTTAGTACATAGAAAAGAAACATGTTGAAGTCGAAAACCCAGAGATTTTGGGGCACATGGATCAAGCTAGGCAATTGCGATTCCTTAATAGCGATTATTAAGGGATCGCTATTAAGGAATCACAATTGCCGATGCATGTAGGTTTCGCAAAACAAATAGCGATTCCTACACATTTCCTAATAGCGAATCGCAATGGAAATGCATTCCCATTCATTCCTACGGGCCTAGAGGCCCATAGGAATGAATGGGAACCATTCGCAATTTGCGATTACCAAATAGGTGATCGCAAATTGCGACTGCAATTTCAAGGGTGATAGGGGGCCAAAAGGCCCCCAAAACTGGCATGTGTGTACATGTGGGGCACACACATGCCCTAAGGGCATGTGTGTGCGCCACATGGCATTTAGAAAAATGCAATTTTTAGCATTTTTCTAAGGAATTGCAAATTACCACCAACTTGATGTTGGTGGTAATTTGCGATTCCTTAATGCTAAGTCGCAATCACAGATTGCTTCTTGCATTGCATTGTATTTAAGGAATCGCAAATTGCGATTCCCTAAATGCATTTGCAAAATAGGTAATCGCAAAATTTGCGATTACCTATTTTGCGATTGGGTTTGGGCTGGATGCATCCCAAATGGCCAATTACTGGTCGCAAAGGGGCCGATTTGCTGAATCGGCCCCTTTGCGACCGGTAATTAGCTTGATGCATGTGCCCCTTAGTGAATCACAGAGTTTGCAACCGAAAAATGGCTGTGTTTATCAGGACACATTACCAGCTTCCTCAACTAACCTGCATTTAAAACAATTTCAAATACACCTCAATCAATCTAACCTTTTTCACATCAAAGATTTCTTCAATTCTGAGGGAAGCAATCGCGGCTGATTTGAGTAGGATCCAGCCTACCCACCAGAACGTCTGTTAGCCAGCAGGCAACAGCTATGTTACAAAGAAAGTAAACGTGCAAACTACTACAGGCTTGCTTTTATTTTACTTGAAGTTTACAGTGGATGCAGCAAAGTATCATTGAAACAAAGTAATGTCAATTTTGCACGGTTGAACAGGATGATAAGAGGTAAAAAGTGCAAAGTTGGGCAGGTGCTCGCCACTAGAAAAAGCACACTCGGTGTATTGACACACGCCATTCGTTCCTGTGTCTTGCAAAGGCCGTTTTCTTCGGTCACACCCTCCAGATGTTAGTCCACATTCGTCTTTAACAGGTTTTGCAAACGTAAAAACGTATTCATGACAGAGGCGTCTTCGCCACGACTAAATAGTACATGCAGGTGTGCGAAATTAATTTTAAAAAGCGTGGGGCGGGGAGATGTGTAGTACCCTGTAACCTGCATACTAAAAAATATAAAACAAACCTTGAGTTCATGTAGGTAATGAACACAGGCTCTCTACCGCCACATCAAGGCATTGAACGTGTAGCTAAAACCAGAGAGCCTGATGTACAAAGAAAATGTACAGACTTATGACTGACTTATGCCCGCAAATGGGAGCAAACTATGCTTGCGGAAGTGACATCGTATTTACAGAAGTTCAAAAACTGGCAAAAGTGTGTAACTTACTCAAGAGTGCATAATGTACACACTTGTAAGTTTTAGGTGTGAGTCGTGGGTGTCCCCAGGGGTGCATCGGGGAGGTGTTAGGTAAAGTCCACACAAATGGGATGCACTTTATAGGGATTTACAGAACATGTTAAGTGCACTTGCACACTTGTCTGCATACTCAAGTTAGAAATATAAGGGCCAGATGTCACTGATGTAGAAAGAGTTGGAAGGAGCACCTGCAATGTCCAGTATTCACAGAAGAGGCGAGAAAGAAAAGAAATGACTGGCCCAGGAACACCCTTTAAAGCGAAAGAAAGCCCCTCCCCCCAACCCACACACACAGACACACACTGCTACTAAATGGCGTTCAGTAACTACTACATGACTAGAAACACAGAGTGTACATTTGCACAGTGAAGAGTGTGCAGGATTAAGGGATATCTTTACAGCACATCCCTGGGATGTAATGCTTGAGAAGCTGAAATCCCGAAACAAAAATGATGAACGCCCTGTAAATTCCTCTGCCCTTTAACTTTTATTCTTTGGTATATAATATGGAACACGTTGAATATTCTATCGCCAATTATAGAAACCGATTCTTAACGTACCAACCAGTTGGGGAACCACTGAATTATACACTTCAATTATAGCATTGTTTGTAGGAGAGGAATATTATTTGTAGATCTAGGTATGATACAGATATTGTTCTATTGTGTGGAAGTGGAAGAGGAATGGGGGAAGGGAAGAGGGGAAGTAAACATCACTTTGTTTTTAATATTTAACGGGAAACTACCAAAAACATAGCACAAGCATATATGCATACTTTTGTATGCCGTATAATCAACGAATTTGAAGTGAACTTTGTTTCTAAGCACAATATACCAGACTGTTCCACCGAATTTCTTCGGATAATAAAATATATATTTTTAAAGTTAAAGTATTTCCAAAGTCAATATAAAATGTGTAAAATTCCTAAAACTAGCATGGCACGTTTTACCATATTTCATACACTTTGAGTTGTTGCTGAAGACAGTTATAAATTAAGCCTGTTTGGGAATGGAAGGTTAATACCGCAAATACGCAAAGTTTACAACAGACTTGGCATAATCTATGAGAGTTGTAAATTGACAAATGTTTTCTTAAATCGGGGCAAAGTTCTCAATAGAACTTGAAAATGCAATAGCAGACTGCAAGACAAAAAAGATGCATCAGAAAGTCTCAAATATACTAGAGTATGTCAGTTAAGGAGATTTCAAAGCTAAATCACCTTGTAGCGCGATACAGAAACATTTACTCTAGCTGTGGTGTGCTGGCAATTATTTAGGAATTGTGCGTTTTGCATAGTACTATATTTCGTTTTCAGAAACACCTTAATGGATGTATATCAGTACATTTATAGTATTTTAAAGTACATACTGTAGTCTGCACCCATTGTAATATTAACTCCGGCAAAACCTTTTTTCCTTCAATTAAGAAACTCGAAAACAGCGATTAGATACAATTGTACACAGGTGTCCAAGACAAGTATGTCTTCTTTCTAAATTTGGTTATGGGTCCATATGTTCTTGTGCAATAATGTATTATGCTAAAACAAATAAAGATTATTTTATGGACTTCTTAAAAATGTATGTGTGCCTGACGTTTGTGATATTTGTGATTGTCATGGTGCGCTTTACAGTATTTCCTAAAAATGTTCATTTGATGGCCGTAATTATATTAATTCTAATGTACAAATGTACATTTACCATGACAAATGTAAATTTTGTAGCGCAACAGTACATTTGTAAGAGCAATTGTACATTTGTTTTGTCTAGTTCCACTGGAGCCAGTTAACGAAGAGCGCTCCTCACTATCTAGATTAACTAGTATGCATTTTATATATTTTATGCATTTGTTTATGTAAGTACCCTTTCTCAGTCACAACACCAGGAAGGCTATAACGCTAATGGCTGGGCTGCAGTCACGTATACTGAGGCTGTACATTTCTACTTATTCTATTTGCACTCTAAACACAGACGAAGACAATGACATTACTTAGAGAATCGCAGTGTGTGGTGCGCGCATGATTGAAGATTATTTTAAAGACACATATGGAACAATTTAAATATGCAACCTCTAGGAAGGACCATGATCATGTGATTTCCAATCTTGAAATATTTTGAGATGAACAAATACAACTTCAGTGAAATTAATTAAAGATATTCAACAGTTCTGGATATAGGATAGGGATTTATAAATTAAAGCTAAGGAAAATAAAAATTTACAAAAGAATGATATATGAATTGAAATACAGTCAAAACTGTGCGATTGTACAAAGCAGCACACTCCACATATTATGCATGCTACAAATTCTAGAAAAACACACATTTTCTGGATGAATTGCAGACCATCTAATGTTGGGGCCTTCAAAATAGAACACTAGTGAATAAAATATAAGGAACTAGAAATGCTGGGATCATTCAGTCAGTAGATATTTTTTCTTTTAATAGATTAGTTTAACAGTAGCCTACTGAGCAGAAGAATACTCCAACAAGAAGTCCAGTAAGAGACACTGTAATCAGGACTCCATCCTGAGAAACAGCAATGCAGAGTCTGATAACTTGATTCCAAATATTAATTGCAAATATAACCAAGTTCACAAAAGGTAAACCACAACCTAATATCCGATGAAGGTATAGCTTGGGTGAGATTGACTTCAGGTCTAGGGCTGGTCGACATTTTGCAACCTAACCTAAGTTGTACCTCAACATTTTGACAGCTTCTTAACTTTTTGTATCCATCCACACATCCTGTTAAATATTATAGGCATCCCCAATCCAAAGCTAGACCAGAAACCCTAATCTCAGACCACTACTTCTGCGCCCTGGTCAATGACCTCATTTTTTATACTAGAAAACGGGCTTGTTGGCGATCGGTGCTTTACTCCTTGCTTAAAATAACTGGATCAAGGAAAACCGCGCACGGCCTCAAACTAACAACGTCTCCCTCGCCCACACTCAAAGCCACCACCTCAATCACTCTATACAATAATGGTATCATACTAATCCAAGCCTCTACCACTAACCTTGCGAAAATGGCCAACTTCTACCCTACTCTAAGAAAAGCGGTTAACGGCAACACCTCTGACCCCTTTTCCACCAACGCGACTACGCGGGACTTAACCATTACTCTCCCCACAACAGCTGTAAATACCCCTCTATCCCTTAACCTCACACCTCCTCTTGTTGATCCTACAGCCACCTTGTCCTCAGTCAGACTACGTCAACTCACTAGAGTACCCACTCAAATGGGCGACGGAGTGATGGGATCAACCCCCTCACCGACTATCAGTCCGATTCAGGATGAACTCCGAGCTGAGAGGCTACATCAAGTCATACAGTCCTCCCCCTTAACTGATGTTGTCCCCCTTCCCATCCCTATAACGCTACCACATACTAGACTAGAGTCTGGGCATCGATCCCCCACACAGGCTCCAACAGGCCCATATCGAGGCCCCCCGTCCCCTATCGTTTCTTCACCACTCCATCCTCCCCTCGACCAACAATCTGACTTGGCTTCGCGTCTTGATGATATATCTCTTCAGTTACAACTTCTCACCTCTGAGCTACATGAACTCAAAGCCCTCTCTAATGATCTTTTCCCTATGATCAGCTCTCTCCTCACCTCTGCGAACTGGCCTATTGCGTCCACCAGGCCTTGTGATCACATTGAGCAGCCTGTAGCTCCCTCCACCCCAAAACCCACTCCACTACCCAACACCCCCACCATCCATAGAGAATCCCACCCAACGACCAATGACTTAAAGGACTTTCACACATGTATCTCTACCGTGCCCAAATCTTACACCCCCGAGTCAAATACTCACCATCCTTTCTAACTCGAACCGAGAACCTCCCTGCAACCTCAGATATAGCAATACTGACAACCTCACTAGCGTGAATCTCACCCAGACTCCTTCCCCCCCTAACCCACCTCGTCTCAAATGTGTACTACTTAATTGTAGATCAGCCAGTAAACACGCTTCCGATATCTTCGACCTCATCCAACACAATGATTTAGACATTATCATCCTCACTGAAACTTGGCTAAATCAGGCTTCCACTCCTATCTTAGACCTCCTAGTACCTCCCACCCATGACATAATTAGGTTAGACAGAGCTCTGAAATTGGGTGGTGGCTTAGCTTGTATTCACAGGAGTACACTCTCGATTTCACAATTGGATTCCTCAACGATCCCCTCCTATGAATACCTCTGTCTCAGCATATCAAGTCTGAACCTACCGGTCTGCAAACTTCACACTTTTTACCACCCCCCGGGAGAAAATCTCCTGTTCATTGAACAATTAATGGAAATTATCTCTGGCAATGTCGACTCTGCAGTATCCCAAATCTTCCTTGGTGATTTCAACCTTCATTGGTCTAATCCTAACGACCCCGCTGTTGCCTGCGTTAAATCCTTTTTAAATGATCAAAATCTGACTCAGCACTGTGACTTACCAACACATATTAAAGGAGAAACACTAGACCTAATCATCTCTAAAGAGCAGACTATCACCATAGATTCCATTACCCCGTGTGACTGGTCCGACCACCACAGCATCCTCTTTTATATTAACAGGGAAGTGCAGATGAGGAAGACACAACCATTGAAACCAAAGATATGGAAAAGGGACCTAAGAGCAATAAACTCTGCAGATCTTGCTGCCCACTGTCTATCTGCCCTCTCCTCCCCAGTTGATACGGATGAAGTGCAATCACTCACCGACGACTACAATTCAACCATATCCAACATCATGGATAATATTGCTCCGCTCCAATTTAAAAATGCTTCAACAAAAATATCCAAACCATGGTATAACGAAAGCTTAAACACTGAAAGACGTAACCTTAGGGCAGTGGAACGTTCCTGGCGAGCTAATCCCTCCTCTGACCAACTAAAATTACTCAGAGATGCCAGGAGCCTCTACAACAAACAAATCAAGAGTGCTAAGGCGACCTATTTCAGAGACCAATTGGACCAAGCAGCAAACCGCCCCAAGAAACTTTTCGAGTTGGTCAAACAACAAACAGTAGCAGGTCCTAATCACTCTGACCCCTGTGGCAATCCTCCCTCTTGTGATGAACTTGCCGCTTTCTTCACCGAAAAATCATGACTCATCTCCATTGACCTCGCCTCTAAGAAGGCTCTTTTACCCCTAACAGTGTGGCCTCACTCATTGACCCGGCTAAAATGTGCAATTCGACCTCCACGAATCTCAAGAACAATGCATCATGGAGTATCTTCACCCCTTTTAGTGAAAGTGACATCTTCAAGATTCTTCAGAACATCAACCCTTCCAACCATTTCAGCGACCCGTTGCCGCCATCCATCTTCAAAGAAATCAAGAATGCACTCATTCCCACCTGGACAAGGATTGTAAATGCTTCTCTTTCACAAGGCAGGATCCCTGACTGTCTAAAAGCAGCCCAGGTAACCCCCATACTGAAAAAACCTAACGCTGATAAATCCGATCTCAATAATTTCCGCCCCATTTCCAACATCCCCACCTTAGCGAAACTCCTTGAAAAATGTGTGCAATCCCAACTTTGTGCTCACATAGAGAATTACCAACTCCTAGACCAGCATCAATCTGGCTTCAGGAAGGGGCACAGCACTGAATCGGCTCTCATTCATATTATGGATGACATTCTTAAAATGCTGGACCAAAACGAATCCTGGCTCCTGATCCTTCTTGACCTTTCCTCCGCTTTTGACACGGTAAATCACGACAAGCTTTTATCCATCCTGCAATACAGAATGGGTTTTTCCGATCAGGTGCTTCAATGGTTTTCCTCCTTCCTACATCACAGATCACAAAGAGTTATGACAAACCACTCTCTATCTCAGCCCTCTCCCGTACTTATGGGGGTCCCACAAGGGTCCGCTTTATCTCCTATCCTCTTCAATCTCTTCCTGGAACCTCTTGCAAACTCTCTAAATTCCATGGACATTCTCTTCCACATGTATGCGGACGACACGCAACTATATCTGAAAATCACATCCCTGGAAAACATCATCTCACTCAACTCTACCCTTCTGTTTGCTCAAAATTGGTTAACGGAGAACCATCTTCTGCTTAACACTTCCAAAACGGAATTCTTGCTCATCTCCCCCGAACCACATCCCCAACCTAGACTCCTGGTTGAATCACCTCACTGCTTTCAACTGTGATCCTCTCATTGTACACTCAGCCAAGTCTCTGGGAATCACCTTGGACAAACACCTAAACATGAAAAACCATATCAGCATCGTATGCAAAGGAGCAAACTACTTGTTGAGGTCTCTCAGAAATATCAAACCTTTCTTACCCATAAATGATTTCAAGCAGGTGGTACAAGCGCTTGTCCTGCCGAGGCTGGATTATGGCAGTGTTACCCTTTGTGGCCTTCCCAAATATGCCCTGGCACCACTAAGGGCATCCTTGAACGCCGCGGCTAGATTGGTTACAGACTCTAAACGAAACGAACATATATCTCCAGTCCTAAAATCACTCAAATGGCTCCCCTATGAAGCTCGGATTCATTTAAAGATTGCTGTTCTTACGCACAAAGCCCTTCACTTACACACGCCTACTTACCTGGGGCAAAAACTTAATCTCTCCTGCGGGGCAAGAGACTCAAGAAGCGCATCTACCCTCCTCCTGAAACCGCTCATCCTTAACAAAAAGAGAAGTTTCAACCGAGCCTTCTCCGGCGCTGCCCCTAAGATATGGAACTCTCTTCCACCAGAAGTACGCAGAATCTCCTCATCGACGAAGTTCAAAACCGAAGCCAAAAGATTCCTAATGATCAAATTCCTGCTTTAACAGGGATGGTCTCTCATGTCCTGTGCATGTCCTGTGGATATATATCCTTATACCATTGCTCTTGCATACTGTCATGGCTCCCCGTTACTGCATTCTGTGTCTTCCCTATTGGCCCGCCTCCTCACTATCTTGGTTTGAAACTGTATTGTAATATGTGACGTTTTTTGGTTTTTTCCCCTCCCCCGCCTCTTATTTGCTTTGATTATTGCTTTTGTCCGTCCGCCCTTCTTATTGTAAAGCGCTCTGATATCCCTCGGGATCTTGTTCGCGCTATATAAAACTTCATAAATAAATAAAATAAAATAAATATGATCTCAGTGCTTTGTGAGGTAATAGGCTGTTTCACTGTATTGTTACATTCCTTTAAATATCTGTGTATTTTGTATTAATGTATTAAAAATTTGACCATTTACCACTCTACAAATTTATTTACCTGCCCTCTACCACTCTTCTAAAAAGATGCCTTAAGTAGGTCCTGCTAGCAACATTTTAGCCTTGATAGCAAAATTGCTAGATTTTTACAGACGTTCAGGAGCGAGACTTAAAGGAGACACTCTTGTGGACTGAGGTAAAGAGAAATGACTACATAATAAATACATTCTATCATACACAACCTGCGACCTAGCCCACCATAGACTGACTAAACCTAACTGGTTTGAAAGAAGAATGAGATTACACGCAAGCTAGGAATATGAGAGTTGCGCATTGAGAACATTAAGTCTGTAAGAGCAGGTTAGTACTTCTTAGGCATACCGAAGACTTTTAGCCTGCCCAAGCAAGCTAACAAATGGCATTGTGTCCCTCTAAAAACGTTTAATTAACAAAACTAGCAGTAGCAATAAGTTTGCAGTTCCATAATAGCTCTGCCCAAATTTTCAGTATGAGAATTAAACTGCTGTTTTGAATTAAAAGGTAGGATATCGCCAAGTCATTGGTGAATTAACCTCAGTAGGGTCTATAGGCTTAGCTGAAAGATAAGACAGTATTGAGAAATTGGTATTTCAATTTGAAATGAACACGCCTTTGGCTTTAATTTACTTTATCTTTCATGCCTTCATACATGAAAAACACAAAGAGTGATAGGTGGATTGCCTGACATAATATCAGCCACTCTTAATGAGTCTGGGCCACCAGTCAGTCCATCGTTTCATACATGAGAGGCATCTCCTCTGGTGATGGATATTCTCAACAGATGAGGTAGAGCTGTATGTGTCAGAATGCTAGTGAACTGAGGTTCTGCCCTCAGTTATCAGACACCCAGCAGCTCCATGTAAAAATTACAGATCACGGAAGTCATCACCTGAACCACAAATATTTCCCCTTTGCGTCACCATCCTTGCCACTGTGATCCTCCTCATTTACACTCTACAGTAAGATGGTGAAGTAGCTCAGTACTGCTGAGCTCACCATCTCTTAGCCATTAAAGAACTTCCCCAGCTATACCCTCATTCCTGAGACTTTCATAATGTGTTTATGATCTGTGCAAAGTACAGATATGTCCTGTGCCAGAGCATATAATGGGGGTATTATGCTCTTAACCTTGTTTATTTTTAGGTTCGACCAAAGGAGAGGTCTATCTCATGTGATACTGTACAAACATTTCCACTGTTCAAATATCAAAATTACGATAGTCAACCACATTGCTGCTTTAAGTTATATGTGATAAAGTACTCCTAACCACAATGGTTCATGTCAAGGGTGTTACTATTTCAAAAGGGGCACGAATGCTACTGTTTTAAGATTATTATTGTTTTTCCCTGTTTAATATTACAATGCTCCTTCAAATGAGGCTGGATACCACAGTAGTAAAGTGAACAAGTAAGAATGAGGAGCATGAGCAGAAAAGAGCATTATTAAAACCTACTCCACTGACTCCACTGGAGAAAGCATGTCGGATAATAGTGAATAAGTATTCCATGGGACCAAATATACATCGGGAGCTTACGGCTGTTCATAGAAAAAATGGCACATCGTTTCAAAAGCACCAGTAATAGGTCCCTTTAACTGGGCAGACAAAGATGCTAAGTACATTGGTACTAAAATGATAGAGCCTTTTGGGGAGCTTAAAAAATGCAATTATTTAATTATGTCAAATTATCTCAAAGTCTGTGAATGCTTGTAAAGAGATGTTCACAATCAGTGTAGTGAACATGAATGTTCAGGCTTTGCCTACTCAAGTCTCTAGGTTGGTAATATGATAGTTCAGTACAGTGAAGCATGACATTAGTTGCAACAAAAACAAAAATAAATCTGTGAGGGTATTGTGTATCAATTCTGCTTGGATGGAGGTGGGTGAATAAGGGTGCATGTATGCCAAGTGGCGAGTGACCATTTTCAAGGATAGTCTGGATAATCTTCTATTCATACGGAACAGATTCACAATGAGCTCACTGTCAGGAAATAGAGAGGGGAGGGTACCTTGCAGGGGAGTAATGCAGATCCCTGCAGCTCCTCAGGTGATGCTCGGGAATTACTAATTTGCATGTGACTTAGGTTTCCGTGCCTCTGATGCAAAAATCTTAAATGTGGTATTTCTTTTTAATAAGCCCGATTCAAGCTCATTTTTACACTGGTAGACGTTTTCCATTGATGTAAAGAAAAACAAATTTTCTGAATGCACAAGATTAATCATGGTCAACAGAATCTGGATTTCGATGCAGAATCCATGGAACTCTGTATGAAGACCTTTCTGTAGGAGTAATTGATGGCTAATGATGGAAAAGAGAAGGGCAAGGTGTTCATGGAAAATGTTTGAAACATGAACAAAGCCAGAATTTTGTTCGCATTTGTGAACATTTCCCAAGAGCCTTCCCACCCTGGCAACACAGGAAACGTACTCCAATATAAGGCAGGAGTCAGTTTGTGCTCATTGTGATGAGAAATGCAACACCCCTTAATGAGTGAAGGTGTAAGAGCAGGGGTATCTCCATAGAGAAAACTGCACTGTAAGCTAAACTCATACAAGTGGATTTTGCACCAACAAACAAGCTGCCAGACAGAGTCACAGGGGAGAATCCTAGAAATCTATAGGAGTCAAAGATTTTACAGGATTTACTCATATACGTTCTGTATATCAGGCCAACAGTCACAAATGCAAGCAGCGGCCTGATCCTGCGGGTATTACAAACAGGTTTGCGAGTCTGGTCCCTAGTGTCAAAAATTGGACATCAAACATACTTCTGGAACAAGGTAGAAAATCATAAAAGGACACCAGACATAGATGGCAGTGCCTGGGTCCATCAGCATGGTACAAGACACCAAGTGAGACAGAAAGGTATGAAATTTAGAAAAGAGAAACAAAGCTGGCTGTTGCTTAGAATTACATTTCTGGAACTCATGCTATGTTGGTAAGAAAAGTTGATGGTTAAAGCATAAAAAAAGACTTCATGCAGCAAAGGATGGGCAATATACACAGGTAGAGTAAATAGACATTGAAGACACCACATAGCATTTAAATTCAGATTTAACTAATGCCTTGGCTAGAATAGAGGATGATTGGATTCCAGAGAATATGGAGATCAGCAAGAAAAACAATATAAAGCAGCTTTCTAATTTGTTTCTCATTGAAAAGCTTCACAGATCCTTGGAGCCTAGGAGAAACCTCACCAAGGCCAATTATTACCAGTAATTTAAAACACTGTAATAATATTTGAATACAGACAGAGGCGCCAGGTAAGGAGGGAGAGAGAGAAGAGAGGAGAGAAGAGAGAGGAGCAAAGAGGGATGAAGATAGAGAGAGAGGGGAGGAGAAAAGGAGAGGGAGAGAGAGAGAGAGAGAGAGAGAGAGTGTGTGTGTGTGTGTGTGTGTGTGTTTTTAAAAAAAAAGAAATCAAGGCTTAGATGCTACAATCCACAGATTAGAAAATAGTCATTAAAGGCTAGGCAAGTTTCTTTACTGATTCAGAAGCATCAAGGAGGTTTGAATAATGAAAACAGGATGACAGAGGTTCTCAAAGAAATGATTTAGATCATCTCTTATACCAGAAGTTTGTAATACACTGGAAGCAGAGGAATGTGCAGTTTTCGGAGATATGCTCTTGAAAGCTAGAAGATTGACCCTCATGTCTGAGTGGAGCATTGAAAAGCACCAATTATTGGAGGGTTGGATGGGGACTAAGAACGTCACGCCTCTTGCAGTGAATGTGAGGAGTATGCAAATTTATTAGAGTAGAATTCATGTTTGTCTTGTCAGCTAGAACGAAAATATAAATATTAATGTTATAAGAAATTGAATTAACATACATTGATTAGTCCAGAACATAATAATAAAGTCTTACTCTTCACATAAAAAGAGGTTCCTCTGGGTGTTGACAGCGATCCACAAATCCACTGACCAAGGTGACTAAAAAGGTGCTAAAAATGTTATTGTGCCAATCTGGATCCCCTAGATTTTGCTCTCAAAGGGTTTGCAATACGTCAGGATAGGATAGGGCTCTCTAGGGTATCAAAGGCAATTTTGGATAAAATATGAATGATAATCTAATGATTGATTCTAGGCACAGACTCAAGCATGACAAGCATTTCACTCATTACTCAGGAGTCTCCTGCAGACATTTTTAGACCATAGCCTACTGGTGGTGGAGAGGTTGGCAGTGGAGACAGAGTGGATAAAGAAAATTATTTCGGTGATTCACTGATGCACCGATGGATTTGGTCTTCTCCATACATTTCTGATTATTCTATTGTTTTCTGGGAAAATAATGATGCTGGAGAACTGAGCTACTGTGTTGTGGCAAATGTCTAAAGTGTCCATCAGAGGTATATAAATATGTCTCAGAGGGAGGGATCCAAGGCAGAACAATCCTTAGGCGGATAAGGGATCAACAAACCAAAACTGACATCACAGCCAGGTGAGAACTGAAGTTCATGTCTGAATACTGCTGGCTATATTCTAGGCTAGAGATGTCAGGCCAGTATGTGGTTGAGGCACCGGCTGTTTATAGGTCAAAGGTAGCAAACACAAGGAGACGGGGGTGACTGTCAGCACTCCGTCCATCATCACCTTGTGTTTGCTTTGTTTGCCCTAAGTTGGCAGGGTATTCCCAGACATTGGCCCCTTGCTCACTTTGCCACGGGATTCAGGCTAGCCTGGCTGATGAGGGGTGTTGCCCGAAACCGGTCCCAGGATGCTTGATTTGATTTGTCATTTGTAAAGCGCAACATTTACCCTAAGGCATCAAGGCGCTAGAGCCCGACCGTCCAGAAGAGGGATGGAAAATAAGAGATAAAAAGAAATCCAGATAAATGCTAGGCCGAGAAAAGCCAGGTCTTAAGAGCCTTTCTGAAGGGAAGCAGAAGAGGAATAGACCTAAGAGCAAGGGGAAGGGAGTTCCAAAGTTTACTCGCTGCCACCGAGAAAGCTCTGTCCCCCCCAGTTCCTCTTTTTGGTTCTTGGTACCACCAGTTGCATTTGGAACGAGGATCGCAGGGGTCTACTGGGGGAGTACCATCTGAACATTGTTTTTAATCTTGACGGGTAGGGAAGATGCAGTGACTTGTGTACCATACAGAGTGATTTGAAGCTAATGCGTTTTTCGATAGGGAGACAGTGCAGGGATTCTAGTCCAGGTCCAGGGAAGTCCTGGCTTGTCAGTTCAGTCTGGACTGTTACCATGAGGCACAGGGTCAAGACTGATTTGCATATAGCTGGGTATGAACTGGGG
Organism: Calotriton arnoldi; assembly: GCA_963921515.1. Classification (NCBI taxonomy): domain Eukaryota; kingdom Metazoa; phylum Chordata; class Amphibia; order Caudata; family Salamandridae; genus Calotriton; species Calotriton arnoldi. The sequence goes on along the minus strand of CAWUFW010000468.1, from coordinate 2,205,245 downwards.
TGGCGAAGTGAGCTAAAGAACGATGATGGATTCAACCCAGATCTGTGACTGGGTGTGAGTGTCTGAAACATTTCAGCACTCCGTCCATCATCTCCTTGTGTTTGCTTTATAGGTCAAAGGTAAACAGCAGTAATGTAATTTTACAGGAGTACAAGACCCTCTATACACCAGTTATGGACAGGGATGTGGAATTGATGATATATCTCACAAAAAAGGAGAAAAGGGAATGAGCCCTCTCCGACTCCCCTACCAACTATATAAACTCACTGAACAGAGAAGGACTAAACTTAAAAATTCAGACAATAGGAGAGAATCAGGGGGAAACAATTATTTTTCTTAGTACTGCCCTCACACACTTTGCAGTGCCATGCTTCATCATTGGGCGCATCATACGTCCAGGCGCAGACCAACACACTGGACGGAGCGCATTTAATTTTTTTAAAGAAATGAGAAGACGTGTGGAGGACACAAGGAAGGAAAAGGTACAAACAAACAAAAGTAATAAAGAGGAAGAAATATTTCCCCAAAGAAGGGATCTAGAAGTGCAGAAAAGAAAATTAAAACTACCTAAGGAGAAACACACTTTTATCTTTATTCCTGTGTTCCCTTGGTAAGATTAAAAATTTCACCAGGGGATATACCGGGGAGGTAAAGACCCCTATAGCCCTACTGCAATAACCAACATATTTCTGCCAATGAAATGAGCCAATCTAGGTCACAGTGGCATTCGTCAGGGTATAGATCCCTAATTTTTCCGGTCACTACCCAAACTTGGGTGTTTTCTTTACCGTATTTACCAAAATGGACAGTTTCCACTTATATAATCTTCACCAGTCGGAGAAGGAATTCTTTCTGTGAAACAAATAAACAGAAAACGGGTATTTTAACCCATCATATCTGTGTAAGGGCTTCCTTCCCTTGTCCCCACTGGTTTTAACTATGTCTGGTAAACTAAACGCAATTAAAAAAATACATATATCTACACACTCTTGTCTCCCGAGTATGCACATATATCCAGTATGCTGTCTCACACACAGTCACACTCGTAGAAAGCGATGGGACACACCTTCCAGTTCTCCAAATTTGCTCACACACGGCCATTATCAATGTTTACAACAATCAGAAACATTTTGGCACATACATGTTAATTCCCTTGAGTGAACCCATCTCCATTCAGAAGTAGAATTATATTGTTATTATCAATTTCTCCATCTTACTCACACGAGTTTCAAAGGAATTCTCCAAACCCGGGACACAAGGTGGGAACGGGGTCTTGTAGTTACACTCTCTGCAACCTAGAGAGGGTATAATAATGACGTTAACACCATACAGGTATTACCTGTTGCCTATAATTCAATGTTGTTGTTTATCTTATTCATTTATGTGCATTTGCCTGTGGTTCACCATTTTCCCTAGTACTTTCTTATTATATTTTGGTGTCTCATCAAAAGGGATTCTATGTCGTGTCATCATCCCGGGTGTCATATATCAAGAAGTGTTGACTATCATCGAACTATTAGTCTATGCGTACTTCTAAGGCGTTGAAACTATTAGAAAGGAGATGTCCCCATCCGGATCATTCATTAGTTAAAAGGGTTCGGTGCCAATCGTAAATAAATTTCACCAAGTCCTCGTGTCAGACCCCTACACGGCCCACTTACTGTCACAAAGAGCCGCCGTTGCAGATCACCGCACCTCCGTCCTCCGACGATGAGAGTGCTCGAAGGGAACCCAGCTTTTAAACGGTCCTCCTCCGGTGTTTTTCCGACGCACCATGAACAGCGTATCACGTGAGTGCGTTACCACGCCTCGCGTGGCCTAGCAGGAAACCCAGTACTAGAGCGCGAGCCCTTAGTTCCTGGATCCTGCATGTTTGGCGGACATATTGGAATTCCGGCTCATTTCTAATGCCGGTTTATTACCCGAGCGCGAATCCCTGCGCAGGGTCTTAGCCACAGTAATTTCAGTAATCAGTATGTGATTGAAACAGAACACTCTTCAAAATAGAATATTCCAGCTACTGCCGGGTTCTTCTGATCATTCGTCAGTGAATCCTATACTACTTCTAGTAAGTGCATTGGTATTTCTATAGCTCCCCACAGGCCCATAAGTACTGGAAATTATAGTGTATTGATCTTTAATTTCAAATCATGTACAATGTGTATTAAGTTGGGCCATGTCTCTCTGAGCCAAAAACTATCGTACCAACTCCTGTCAAGTACACCAATTCATCAGTCAATGTATCCCATGTTACTTGTGTTTGGTGCTTACTACTTCTGTAGTTGCATGCAAGCCCATCAAGGTAGAACATTGGATGCTGTTTACTTGCTTGTCACCCCATACAGATGAAACCAGGGGATGCCGTCATTTAAACCCCTAGTACTACTCTTAAGTCTATCCACCCAACGCTGTTCTCTGATAAACAAAAATTAGAAACATCTGTAATGTTAGGGGGAATGAACGGTCTGTCTATAACTGTCCATCTCAAGTCGTGTTCAGTATGTCCCATTTCTTTAAAGTGCGTCGTAAATTTAGTATTATTTCTACTGCACCGTATTGTACTCATATGTTCCAATATCCGAACTTTAACCCTGCGCGTGGTCATTCCTACATACTGCATATTACACAGACATTTCATAAGGTAGATGATATTGTCGGTGTTACATGTTGTGTGCTTCCTCTGTTCCCAGGGACTTGCAAGTCCTATGTCAATACTCTTTCCATTGAGTGACACCGGGCATGCTCTACAATAGCCACATGCATAATGACCCATAATTGGTGCTAAAAAACTGTTGTTATCCCGGTTGTTACTGGGCTTCTTAGGTGGTCTCGGATGAGTATTCACAATGGTATCTTTTATGCTTGCACTCTTCTTAAAGGAGAATAATGGAACAGGTTGTGCTAATCCATTTGAATTAAGAATTCCCCAATTCCTTTGTATTATTTTCTTCATGTAGTTGGATACAGTGTTATAAGTTGTTACACAAATACTTCTGTCTACAGGTTCCCTTTCCTGTGTTTCCAAGAGGGTCTCCCTGCTACAGTTCCTAGCTCTTTTTTGTGCCTTCTTGATCACCTGGGGCGGAAAATTTCTGTTCTTGAGTTTATCACTCAAACTCGATGCCTCCATTTTGAAATCCTTCATTGTGGAGCAGTTCCTGCGCAAGCGCAGGAACTGTCCATAAGGGAGGTTCTCCCTTAGAGAGCGAGGATGGAAGCTGTCAAAAGATAACAAATTGTTCCTATCAGTGGGTTTATGATAGACACTACTACTAAGACCACCATTTTCTGCCCTAATGTTTAGATCCAAAAAGGCAAGGAGTCATTTGTCATCGTGCCTGTAAAGAACAAGAATGGATTCTTCGGATTCAACCAGTCAAGAAAAGATTCAGCTGAAGTTCTATCACCTCTCCAGACGATAAGAACGTCATCAATATATCTGCGCCACACCCTTATCTGGTCACAGTAAGGGTTCGTTGGCGCAAAGATGGTTTCTGATTCAAATTGTGACACATACAAACACGCCACGCTTGGGGCACATGAACTCCCCATGGACGTTCCATGGATCTGTAGATAGAAATCATCTTCGTACTTAAAGAAGTTCTTTGTAAGTGCTAATTCCAAGAGGCAAAGAATGAATGACCTTGGAGTTTGATAATCCCATTCTGTTGAGAGCAAAATATTCTCAATCACCCTTAAGGTTTCTAGTTGGGGGATATTGGTATACAATGACTCTATGTCGAGTCCGATCAATAGGTCACTGCTGGGGTCAAATTCAAGATCTTTTATCAAATTCAGTACCTCACGCGTATCTTTCAAATATGCCGTCATTTTTTGTACCAAGGGACGTAAGTAGCTATCGCAAAATTTTGACAGCGGTTCTAAAATAGAATTCGTTCCAGATACAATTGGCCGACCCGGAGGCGGACGTGTTGGTTTATGCACCTTCGGTAATGTATAGAAATATGGTACCGTGGGATGTACGTTACAGAGGAATGTTGTTTCCTTCTGGCTGATCCAATTGTTGGCCCTTGCTTCTTCTACGAGTGAACCTTTTGCAATTCTCAGTTCCTCAGTTGGATCGTCTCTCAGCATAGTATAGTTCCTCCTATCACTTAGTAGCCGACGACACTCTGCGTCGTATGTGATTCTATCCTGAATAACTATTGCGCCCCCTTTATCAGCGGGTTTGATAGTTACCCTACAATCATCTCTCAGTTCTTGTAAAGCTTGTCTTTCAAGTCTTGAAAGGTTGAAAAAGGTGTTTTGCATTACTTTGTGTTTCCATTGCTTCCACCTCTCTCAAAACGGCTTGTTCAAATGTAGCAACCTCAGGTGGCAATTGGCCTAGTGACGGGACAAAATTAGATCTACTCCTAAAATCAGTGTCGCCCTCTTTTTCCATCGGTTCGCTTCTGTCAAAAAAACACCCTCAACCTGACACTACGAAAGAAACCAGCCAGTTCGCACTTTAACTTGAAGGGATCTAATTTATTAGTGGGGACAAAACCGAGTCCTTTTGCCAGTACTTTTTCTTGTGTCGATGTCAGGGTGATACTACTCAAATTCATAACTAAATGTGTTCCCTGCTGTTGCTCGGTTCCCCTTCTCGTGCCATACTGCGGGTCACCCTCTGGTTGATATCGTCCCATTGCACCCTCTGTGTTCTCTGAGTTTTCTGTCTCCCTCTCCCCTTCCCTCTGCCTCTCTCTAAAAAAGGTTGGTATTCGTTGGGGAAGAATTGTGGAGGACCCATCGGAGGGTACATAGGTGGCCACCCAAAACCCAATTGATGTCCTTGATGGTTTGGTTGGTAGGGACGTGAAAATCCCCGAAACCATCCTCTCCCTCTGTATCTCGGTCTGTAGTCCATATCACTACTATCGCTACCCGAACTGGAGGTATCGGTGTTATGTCTCAATGGTTTCGTTTGTGTCATTTAGCTTCCTTTCTTTTTAGCGTAGTCGTCAGTGATATATGGATACACTTTCTCCCGGGAGAATTTTTTCAAATCCTTCTGCAGTTTGTTCACTTTGGAGTTCACTAAATAGTCTTTATATTCATTGACTATCTTGTTCCTTTCGTCCAATTTCTTTTTAAAGATTGACACTTGAATTTGTGTTTTTGAGTGATTCTCACTTGTCTGTATTTGAATCAACAGATCATCAGAGATTCTTTTAGATGTGTCAATGATTAAAATGAGCCAATCTCTTGAGCATCTCCAGGCTATCAAAGACCAATCCCTCCTGAAGGAAGCATCCTCCAGGAAGATTAGAGGTTCATTGACAACCAGGAGACCCCTCGGGGCTGAATTCGTTCTCAAATATTCAGTTAAGATGGCTCCATGTAACAGTCTTGACCTGTGTTCTCTTTAATTCTGTTAGTGTATCCCATCCTTCCACCTGAGTAAGTGCCTGTGTGAGGGTCGCTTCCCCGAGAAGGGAAGGACCCGCTAGAATTCTAGCTGCTGCCTCGTCCCCATAGGCCAGGCCCTGCTCCTCCATTAGAGATCCACTGTCTAGGTATCCAGTGTCTATGAGGAAAAATGGGTAATCCCCACCTCAATCTCCACGGCTCAGCGGCCGTACATACACTATATCTCAAAAAAAAGGAGAAAAGGGAATGAGCCCTCTCCGACTCCCCTACCAACTATATAAAGTCCTAGAGAAGGACTAAACTTAAAAATTCAGACAATAGGAGAGAATCAGGGGGAAACAATTATTTTTCTTAGTACTGCCCTCACACACTCTCCCGGCTTTGGAGAATTCCTTTGAAACTCGTGTGAGTAAGATGGATAAATTGATAATAACAATATAATTCTACTTCTGAATGGAGATGAGTTCACTCAAGGGAATTAACATGTATGTGACAAAATGTTTCTGATTGTTGTAAACATTGATAATGGCCGTGTGTGAGCAAATTTGGAGAACTGGAAGGTGTGTCCCATCGCTTTCTATGAGTGTGACTGTGTGTGAGACAGCATACTGGATATATGTGCATACTCGGGAGACAAGAGTGTGTAGATATATGTATTTGTTTAATTACGTTGAGTTTACCAGACATAGTTAAAACCAGTGGGGACAAGGGAAGGAAGCACTTACACAGATATGATGGGTTAAAATACGCGTTTTCTGTTTATTTGTTTCACAGAAAGAATTCCTTCTCCGACTGGTGAAGATTATATAAGTGGAAACTGTCCATTTTGGTAAATACGGTAAAGAAAACACCCGAGTTTGAGTAGTGACCAGAAAAATTAGGGTTCTATACCCTGACGAATGCCACTGTGACCTAGATTGGCTCATTTCATTGGCAGAAACATGTTGGTTATTGCAGTAGGGGTATAGGGGTCTTTACCTCCCCGGTATATCCCCTGGTGAAATTTTTAATCCTACCAAGGGAACACAGGAATAAAGATAAAAGTGTGTTTCTCCTTAGGTAGTTTTAATTGTCTTTTCTGCACTTCTAGATCCCTTCTTTGGGGAAATATTTCTTCCTCTATTACTTTTGTTTGTTTGTACCTTTTCCTTCCTTGTGTCCTCCACACGTCTTCTCATTTCTTTAAAAAATAAATGCGCTCCGTCCAGTGTGTTGGTCTGCGCCTGGACGTATGATGCGGCCCAATGATGAAGCATGACACTGCAAAGTGTGTGAGGGCAGTACTAAGAAAAATAATTGTTTCCCCCTGATTCTCTCCTATTGTCTGAATTTTTAAGTTTAGTCCTTCTCTGTTCAGTGAGTTTATATATGTGGAATTGATGCCCAGGACATATTGTTTGAGGTCAAGGACAAGTTGTCATGTGTATTTTGTCCTTGGGACAAGTAGGCCCAACCTCCTACAGCACAAACCCTTTGGCTGCCAGTTCAGAGTACCACATTATGAATCAGGAAAAGACCTTGCCTGCAGATAAGGTAATCTTTGTGTCCATGTGCTAATTCTGTTCAAGCTTGTATTCATGGTTCATTAATGCAAAACCTTGATTATTAGGGTGAGAGCTCTAAGTAAATGTACGCTCAGACTGCACTACTGACAGTGGTTCCAGTATACAAATGTGTACACACATTTTCAATGTTTAGCAATATGAGGCTATGTATAATGCTCCCAGAATGCTGTCTGATTAGGTGCAAATATTTGCAAAAGCTTGAAAGCAAGATTGAGGATTCTTTGCTTTCAAAATAAAATGTTCACAAAAAATGCAAAACATTTCGCTAAACTACTGGAAAATTTTAGGTACCATTTCTTTGCAGCATCATTTAGTAAAATGTGTTGATGTATGCTAGTATTTCCCAAAAATATTCATAATGGAAAATCAGGATAACCAGTTTTAATAAGATTATGGGTAACCTAAAAATAAACAAGCATTGGTAAAGCTAATAGGTCTGAATTTGTTGGTCAGCCTTTTAGTTTTGTCAATGCATGACTTGTTTTGGCATGGTTTTTGTAAAACCTTATTGGTGTGGGAGCTGCTGGGTCCTCACCATTATAACAAACATTGGCAAAAGCAAAAAGAAATTGGGGTCTCAAAAAGCACACATTGTCACAGTAGTTCCTGGCACTGAACATAACGACTGTGTATCGACATGCTTATTGTGAAAGAACAGAATGCTGTCACTCACGGTGAAGCTGGCCGGTAGAGAGAGAGACTGAATTTTAATAAACACAAAAGGTCATGGTTAACGCCAGACCTAATTAGGGGCCAAATTATTAAATAAAGTCTCAAAAGTGCACCCATGTCCTTGCATTAAGCACAGATATACAGCTTTCGTGAATGCACAAGACTTTACAGAAGTAGGCCAAGAGATAATACTCCTAGAAAATATCTGCGAACTGCTTTTAGCATGAGCAAATATGCAGATGTAAATTTGCTCATGCAAAAGTCTGAGTGTTTGCAAGTTAACTTTCCCTCCAATCACTTTTTTCCCAACCCTGGAAGAAGTTTTATGTCTGCCATTGTCAGGAGTAAATTTCAACCTTTCTCAGTATGGGAAAAGATTAGAGAAGAGTTGGTGAAAACCCTTAAAACATGCAAGTTAGTAGGTTTGCACAGACGCAAAAGGGCATTCCAACCCTGGACCTATTCCTTACCATTACCTTCAACCCCAGTATATAGATCTGAGGAAATGTGGCAACATAAGGGAATTGCTAGTATTCAAATTCTACTATGGAAGGAGTCCCAGCATAATCAGATAGGCTATTTCAGAGCTCTTATATAATGAGATTGCTGCCATAATTTGACGCCGCCTTACATGGCATAAAAGGGACAAGTGGATTTTGGTACAGGACAAATAGATTTATGAAGCAACCTGCCCCATGGACAAGTAGATATTGTATTAAATTCCACACCCCGGTATCCTACTATGTGTGATGAGAACCAAATGTACTCGTCATTGGTGGAAGGACAAGTGAGCTTGGATCGTTTTATTACAATGGAGTAAATAACATCAGCCTTTAAGTTACCTAAGGCAAAAGGGCAAGACATAATGATGGTGTATTTTATCAGCTCTTTATTCCCGTATTGGCTTTCATGTTGCTGCTCAAAGTATATAAAGCTATCGAGAAGGAAAGATGCACCACACAAAGAAAAATGCCTAAACAAACAGATGCCTAAACGCTGCTGATTGTATCACTCTTTATCAATGGTTATTTTGGATAATAAAATAGTTGTGAAGTTCACTGCATCTAACCTCACAACGTTCATGAAGGCACTGGTGCATCCAGATATAGTAGTGTGTGATAGAGGATCAGCACCTGTGGCAGCCAAGAAGAGGTTTTACCAAATGTTGTGCGTATGTGTGCTTCAGTTGCTGTGTCACCAAGAATCTGGACCATATTTGGATTAGATGAATTTGTCTCTCGTAATTCTTCACCCAGAGGTGTCCACTACGACAAAAGTGCTATGCAGCACATAGAAAACGTAGTAATATGTATACGGCCGCAGGGCTGTACAGACTAACTCTACGCTTATATTACCACAGAGATACAGACAATAATCGCCAAGTAGGTGGCAAATGTATATGCACTAATTTTTAAGCATGCAATGAGTGTGTGTTCAATTTAATACAGCAGGAGTGGTACCAGGGAGCTAGTTTCCCTAGGTCCTGACAAAAAGCCAATAGGGGTATGGCTTGAAACATGTTGACCTTTTAAAAAAGCAGGCAGATATCCTTCTTTTCCATCTCCCCTCTGATTTTAATCATACCGACAAAAGGCCAGGATAAATGGGTTGCACCTACTGGCCGGGTATTTTTACCTTTCACTTCAGCATAGAACCCCCGTCCCTCACTCCTATTTTGTCTCCACCTTCTTTATCATTTTATACTTTTGAAAGTGTTCCCGCGTATTCCGTAGGTCGCAGCACGCCCAGTTCCATAATGGAAAGGGATTGACCCGATGATGAAGCATGCCACCAAGGGGTAAGCTTGGTGGGTGAGGATTTTACATGAAAACCTTTGCTTTCTCCAGTGGAGGGTTAGTCTCCTCATAACAGCTGGGTTCCCATTTTGAGTTGATACTCCCCCTTTCTTGATAAATATACAGCCAGCGTGCAGCTGTGGGAGTTTTTTCTGAATAAATTGCAAATTTAGTTTCTAAGCTAATATATCTCACATCCCCATCCTGGGCACTGACCACTACTTTGACAGATATGGCTGAGATTACTGGACTTTCCTTCTCGGACGAGGAATTAGAGAGAATCTTAGCTACAATATCTCCATTTGAAGGTACTCAAAATCCAGAAATGGGCATAGACAACACCAATTGGGATGAATTAACTGAGCAAAAAAGAACTCAGATCAAGACCATGATACATGGCACAATGATGACCGAATATTTATGAATGAGTACAGCCCCTCGTGGTCTCGTAGTACGCAATAAACCATTTATTTTCCAGCATGATAAAGCCTTCAAAAAAGACTGGTTCCTGATTTCATGGCATTGCACAAGGGACTGGCTTGTTTTAATCATAAAAACAGCGACCCGTCTGTCACAAAAACTAAAACCCGAAATACACACAATCGAAGTCCGCTTAAAGTCATACCAATCTGCATCCAGCCTCAAGAAGAGGCTGGATGAACTCAACCAAACTACGAGTGATTTCGAAGCAACACTTAAACAGACTAAATTTCAGGAGTTAAAAAAAGATCCCAATAATTTCACACATGAACAGGTCTTTCTGTACATTAAGGACGATTACATCATGTCAGGGCGGAACACGGGTTACACCACCAATAGTGATGGCTCAGACACAAGGTCTAATAGCTCAGACTCCAGTACAGGCACAAATGACAACCACAGAGGTAGGAGGAATTACAGAAGGACTTCTGGACGGGGATATGGACAAGGGAGAGGATGGGCCCCGCAAAATGGCCCGCCAGCGTACCCCATGCCATACTATTATGGTCCCCCACCACCTCAGATGCATCCACCACCACTAGAGTACTAGAGACCACCACAGGGCTCCTACTCGAATAATCCACACAACCAACAAAGGTCCTTTTTAGGGACAGGCCAGGGACGCCCGAGAGGCAGGATGAAAAAGGGAACACAGGTCCAATGGGCTCCCACATCAGAGCAGGTCAGAGTGACCACCAGCAGTATGACCAAAGATACGCCCATGGATGTGAACAACCAAGCAGGTCTGAGCCACCGACTAGTAAATCTCACTGATCATACCATCTCATCTCCACAGATGCGGGTACTGGAGAAAGGCTTGCGTTTTGTCCCCACAGCCAATTTGGACAAATTCAAACTCAGTTGTGAGGTAAACTAATTTATAAGGAAAATCAAACGAAAGGATTTTTCGAGGGAAATCGCCTACAGGATGAGGAACTAGGAGACACAGGACAGAGTAAAATCTTCCTTTACTCCACCTGCCTCCACCATCCCAGTGGAAATTCTCACTCTTGAGAAGGCAGTTTTGAAAGAAATTGGAGATATAGACCCCAGGACCTTACGAGTCTTTCATAATATGACTAAAGACTAAAAGGTAGCAAATACAAGAACTGGCTAGTGATAAAAGCACTTGGCCCTAGAAGAACACACTGGGATATCCTACAAGCGGCAGAATAATCAGAAAATTATACAGGATTTCATGTGTCTACAAAATAGTTATCTATTGTCAAAGTTTATTAAAGCATAGGTGTCTCCGGGTTACTGCTTTCACGCATGTCGATAAACCGGGACTTAGTGCTTTACAAGAATCATATCAACAGAATGATTATTCTCAGTGTTGCTATTTCACTGACACTTGTTCCTCAGGTCTCAGGCGTCATGGTTGAATTTGCTTTAATTGTGTGCTCATTCTTAGAAAGGGTGCTGTAAACTGCCTGCTGAAGTCCCGCCTGGAGTCAAACAGGAGGCATCAAGTAGCTGCTGGTGATGGGCGGGCAGGGGGGGGCGGGGGGGTGGAGTAAAACAGACGGAAAACCTCTACTCCAGCCTTCTAGCTCCTGGCACTGGACCAGATCTAGCCCATGTCCTGCCAGTGTTAAAACCCTCTCCTTAACTACCAGATCAAGCAGTAGTATCAATGGTCCAAACACCACCAATACCTCAAACAGGCTGACCACAGTAAAGTCCCTTAACTTCTCGTACCTCCGGCCCAAATAGCCACAGTCAAGTGAACACCTTGCATTGTGATAGCTATAGCATATTGAAATTTATCATGTGTGCATTACTGGGAGCTTTATTGAAAACAGCAAAAGTGTGCCAGGTGGACATTATGGAAACTTTAACTGTATGTGCTATTTAATTAGTGGATGTTAAAATGAGGTGCCAGTGCCACTGCCAATTATGGAATTGGCAGTGGTGGACAATGTTACTGCTGGTGTTGAGGAGACTTGCAAAATGAATAGGAGGGTTAAAGAAAATGTGAAGTGATAACTTGGGCATATTGGAAAATTGCAAAGTGTGCTAGCTGGCAATTACAGAAAACTGTGAAATGTTCGCTGTGGAAAATTAGAAATGTACTTGTGCTAATTGAGACATAATGAAAAATTTCAAAATGTTACCCGACATTGTTTTGGACCCTTAAATTGTGAATTCTGCCATGAATAGGGATGCACCTACGAGCGCTTTTATAAATTAGGTGTGCCTTCACATTGTCAAAGGGCACCTCCTGCTACTGTGGGCCTGGCTGCTTGTCAAGGTCTGCGGCTGACACTATGGAATAATAACATATTAAAAACTAGACAGTGAAAGTGTAGTTTACCTTGCCTGTACAATCTAGGTGAATTGTGGAACTGTTTTATTTCACAGTTTAAAGTCAATTACAAGGAACACATCCAAACACCCCTTTACCACATACAGAGATAAGGGATAGCCCGGAAACACATGCACAGGAGAGTCAGATACTGTTTAACAGTGGGGGCCCCTCCTCCCACACCTGTCCAATAACCCCTGAATGATGGGCGGTCCCCCAGTCCCGCGAAATGGATCATTAACGGATTGGTAATTCCTAAACTCAAAGCGCATTCCGCACCCGTCACTGCTGCACAATGCTGGGGGGGGGGGGGTAGTTTTCTCTTACACTGTATGATTCTTATTTTTGTGGTTGCTACATGTGGACAGTAGACATAAAAGATGAGTGGGTGAGTAAACCCTGGTGAACCACGCATAATGCAATGTAATCCATGTTGAGAGCGGTTAGAACTGGGGTTCTCTAGTTGGCAGAGGTAGGTACCTTTGACCAAATAGGGACCCTTGCTTCTAGTCAGGGTGAGGGGGATACACACTTTAGATAACCCCTGCTCACCCCCTTGGTAGCTTGGCACGAGCAGACAGGCTTATCCCAAAGGCAATGTGTAAAGTATTTGTACCAACACTCACAGTAACACAGTGAAAACACCACAAATGGACACCACACCAGTTTAGAAAAATAAAATATCTTTATCTAAACAAGACCAAAACGACAAAAATCCAACATACAGAAACTCAGTAGAATGTCTTTAAAAAGGGTTGTTGCAAAAATAAACTTGTAGATGATGAATGCGACACTTTAGTCTCAAAGTACCTGGGATGCGTTACGCAAATCAAACAAAAGGGGCGCAGAGAAGGCGATGCGTCAATTCTTCCTGCGCTCCGGTTCCGAGGCGACGATCCGGTGCGATGCGACAAAATGGCGTCTTTGTTGCGATGCGACAACATGGAGGCGATGCGTGCACGCCCGACGGCCGTGCGGCGAACTCTGTGATTTTCTGAGCCGCGACAGGCCCTGCGACCCACTTCTCCGGTGATGCGACGACACCCTCGGTGATGGCGACACGCTTCTCCGGTGTTGCGGCGGCGATCAGCGGCGGCGCGCTTCCTCAGCGATGCGACGACCCTGTGACACACTTCTCCGGTGATGCGACGGCACCCTCTGTGGCGGCGGCACGCTTCTCCGGCGACAAACAGCAGCAGCGGCGACACGCTTCCTCGATGATGCGACAGTGGCTGCTGCGGCAGCGTCACGTTTCTCTCTCGTTGCGTCGCGCTTCCAGCTCCCACCAGCAAAAAGGCCCCACACACAGTTACAGGCCCTCCTGGCAGACTGGAACTCCCAGCAAGGACGTTCAGGGAACTGGGGGTGAAGTCCTTTTGTGCCTGGGACTTCAGAAACAGGAGGCCAGCTCTTCTCAGGCCCTTGGAGACTTCTCTTCAGTTGGACACAGCACTCAGCAAAGTCCTTCTTCAAGCAGGGGGGGACACAGCACACAGCAATGTCCCTTGGTCCTCTCCTCAGTAGAAACCGCAAACTGCACACACTTGGGCAGTACTTCTCCTCAGTCTCTTCAGCTGATCTTCGTTGGCAGGAATTCCTCTTGATCAGGCAGTAGTCTTACTTTCAGGGGTTTCAGCTCTAGTATTTATACCCCAAAAGTCTTTGTTCTCTATGTGTGAGGGGCCCTGGACCCAGTTCAAACCAGTTCTGGGGGCATTCTGCCAGTGCACATCTTTTTCCTTTGTGAGTGTGGGCCAGGGCCATCAGACACACCGCAGGAGGTGGAGCCAACATTGTGGAAGGCAGGCACAGCCCTATTCAGGCCCAGGTGCTACTCCTCCCACCACTCCAAATGCAGTTAGGTCTATTCAGCCTAGTGCTGACTCACCCAGACTCCTGGAGCCACCCCAGCCCCTGTCACTCTCAAACCAGACAGTCAATCCACAAACAGGCAGAGGCACACAAAGGTTGAACAAGAAAATAGCCACTTTCTAAAAGTGCTATTTTCAAACACATAATTTAAAAACCATCCTTCCTAAAAGATGTGTTATTAAATTCTGAGATCAGGGATACCAGACTCAGAATTTTCTACCTTGCTCCTATGGGAAGATATGCAGGTAAGCATGTTACACAGCATTCCCCATTCTGTCCTATGGGCAAGATAGCCTTTCAATAGTGAAAAACGAATTTGGCAGTATTTTACTATCAGGACATGTTACCCACACTAGTACATGTCCTACCTTTCACATACACTGCACCCTGCCCAGGGGGGTACCTTGGGCCTACCATAGGGGTGTCCAATGTGTAAGAAAAGGGAAGGGTCAGGCCTGGCAAGTGAGTACACTGGCCAGGTCAACATGGCAGTTAACAAACTGCGCACAGGCACTGCAGTGGCAGGCTTGAGACATCATTTTAGGGCTACTCATGTTGGTGGCACAATCAGTGCTGCAAGCCCACTAGTAGCATTTTAATTACCAGCCCTGGCACACTCGGTGCACTTTACTAGGGACCTACTGGTAAAACAAATATACCAATCATAATAACAATTTACACAGAGAGCATATGCACTTTAGCACTGATCAGCAGTGGTAAAATGCCCAGAGTTCTATAGCCAACAACCACAGGTCAGGAAAGGAAAAACAAAGGAGGAAGAAGCCAAATGTTTAGGGATAACCCTGCAAACAGGGCCATTTCCAACACAACCCCCTTCCAGCCTAAAGCCAGGGTAGACCAATCGATACCTCGATGGGATTCCCTGCTTGGGGCGATAGAACATGAAACCTGGCCCGAACAGCAGGGGTCTATTCCTGTTCTACGCCTTCCTGAACCCAGTTGGATCCCTCTATCTATACTCTCAGGGCCCACTAGGCTAACCCATGGGGGACCCTTCTCCTCACCTGGGGACCCCATTTGTGCAGCGCCTAAACTTACTTTGCTCACAGATGTGTCCGCACTGGTAGACAGTACCCACCTGGCCAACACAGCGGTGTGGCCCAGTCCACCCCCAGGGTGTGACTCCAGCCCCCCTCCCAGGGGCAACTCTGTCCACCAGCACAACCAGCCACAGTGGCCACTGACAGCGGTCAGTGATGAGGGCCAGGCCTCATGCCGGTCAGGCCTCTCTAACCTCTGTGGTGTCAGAAAGTGGGGGGAAGTAGCCCCAGGTGTATGGCACCTTTTCTCCACTTTATCTCCTGCCAAGTCAGGTATGGCATCCTGACACTGGCCCACCAGCCCAGCGTCTGCACCCTCAGGCTGACCAGAGGTCACGGGCGAGGCTCTCCTCCCCCCCCCCCCCGAGACTCTCCTTCTGGGGTCCCGCACTCTCCTTCCAGGAAAGGCACCCCCAGAACACAACTCTCCCACCAGTTCAGGACCTCTCTCCAGCAACTGGTCTCCCAACCTAGGGTCTAAACCCTCAGGTTGTACCGGGGTCAGAGGCGAGGACTCCCTCCCTCTGCACCCCCTTCCAGAGTGCTGCACCCTCCCACCTGGAGTGGTACCCCTGGAAGACGAACCGGTCAGGACACCGCTTACAGTCATCCTTCCCTCCAGGTCAGGCAAAACCTGAACCTGCCCTCCCAACCTTGGGGCTGAACCTCACGGCTGAGCACTTACCTGGCATACCAGGACTTCTGGGGACTCACACAGCATCCCCCCGAGGTTAACACATGAGTCATGTGTTGTGTGACAGTCTGCCTGGCGCAAATCTCCCGACCCCTGTCCATCTGACAGTGCGCGAAGATCCCCCAGGACAAAAGTGGTGTCACCATGGTCACTCCTAGGAGGCTCAGCCCTTCTGGCTGGCCCCTGACCCACTGGTTCTCCCACTGGGGAACACATCCCCCCCAATCTGGACTTCTGCACCCTTCACTTAGGAGCGGCACCGCCAGACACCAGAACTACTGGAGCTCCGTTTACAGACGCTCCAGGTTCTCCTGACACTAGGAGATCCCCCTCAAATGGCCTACTAGTACAGCCTAGGCCCCCGACCTGGTGTTCCCTTAGGGAACCCTCCAGGCCCTGAGACTGGGTTTCGGGCACCTTGGGACACAGCCCACACTCACTCCTTCTCTGCTGAGACAGGACGTGAGCCCCTACACCCCTCCCACTACACCGGGACCTAGCTGGGCTAGTCTGAACCTCTCCCACCACACAGGTCTGGAAGATACCCGAGCCACTCCTTTTAGGATCACTCCCAAATGCCTCTTCAGACCCTCTGGAATCCACCAAAAGGTCTACCTCCAGCGCAAGTTCCCTGGACTCAGAGAACTCGCTCTCCACCGAGTGTTGGCATAGCTCTGGAAAACAGGGACTCAAAATATGCTCTCCAACAAATGAATCACACAGCCCCCCACAGTTGTTAACCAAGCTACCCTTTGCCTCACCATCCAGTGCCTCACACAAGTACCCCACACCACTCTCCTGAGATTGGCAAGACAGTGTCTGACTGTCTCTGTCACTCAACCCACACTCTTCTGGGCGGTCTCCACACTCACACACCAGGACTTCTACCATGGGGGAACCCCTCTCCCTGCACCTCTCATCTAGAGTCAGTAGAGTATCTCTCCCACCACTAGGAATATGAACCCCTGTGCCAGATCCCCAAATCAACCTTAGGGACACTGTGCACCACTGGAGCTACCTCATACCCCTGAACCCCCTGGTGTATGTTAACCCCCTCCCTCAAGTCAGGCGCCACATCTCTGGGCGTGTGTACTTCTCCCTCAGCACTAGATAACACAATCTTGCTGCCACCATCTGAGCTGGACTCCACCTCCAACTCAGCAAAGCTCACTTCCTGAGCTACACACTTTTCTTCTTTCTTGGCTAAGACACTCATGGCCTCAAGCCTCTTGTGCTCCAAATCAAGCTCCCTCATTCTTAACTCATGTGCCAAGGTCAATTTCATTTCTTCCAGGGCATACATCTTCTTGCTCTCCTCTGCCTTGTTCTGGATTTCTATTTCCATTAGCTTCATCTCGAGCCTCATGACTTCTAACTCATGATCTCTAATCCTTTGGTTTTCCTCCAGCTCCTCTGGGGAAAAACTTCCAGCGGAATGGTTGCTGCCAGCCCTGGAGGCTGCTCTGGACATAGGCAGATCCTGTGACTTGAAACCATCCCCTTGTGCATCCTCATCCACCTCTGCACCATCTGTCTCCCCAGCCTCTTTGGCCTCCCACCAGGCCCTTAAGGCCTTCTGTAGCTCCTCCTTCTTGGAGCTGCTCTTCATGGGACATCCAAAGCTCCTGCAGAACTGCTTGAGTTGACCTACTTTGTAGCCACTTAAAATTTCAATATCAAACTCCAGTTCTGCAACATCACTTGCTGGTTTGCCCTTCTGAGACATGATGCGTGGATGACTCAAGGATCAGATCAAAAATAGAACCAAAAACAAAACACAGTATGTGGTTGTGTAGTGGTCTGCGCTAAACTAGTGATGTACACCAATTACTGTGGGTCAAGTACAAATACAAGTTCGAATCCTCACCGCTGACCACCGATGTTAGAACTGGGGGTCTCTAGTTGGCAGAGGTAGGTACCTTTGACCAAATAGGGACCCTTGCTTCTAGTCAGGGTAAGGGGGATACACACTTTAGATAACCCCTGCTCACCCCCTTGGTAGCTTGGCACGAGCAGACAGGCTTATCCCAAAGGCAATGTGCAAAGTATTTGTACCAACACTCACAGTAACACAGTGAAAACACCACAAATGGACACCACACCAGTTTAGAAAAATAAAATATCTTTATCTAAACTAAACAAGACCAAAACGACAAAATCCAACACACAGAAATTCAGTAGAATGTCTTTAAAAAGGGTTGTTGCAAAAATAAACTTGTAGATGATGAATGCGACACTTTAGTCTCAAAGTACCTGGGATGCGTTACGCAAATCAAACAAAAGGGGCGCAGAGAAGGCGATGCGTTGATTCTTCCTGCGCTCCGGTTCCGATGCGACAAGATGGCGCCTCAATGCGTTGCGACGATCCGGTGCGATGCGACAAAATGGCGTCTTTGTTGCAATGCGACAATGTGGAGGCGATGCGTGCATGCCCGACGGCCATGCGGCAAACTCTGTTATTTTCTGAGCCGCGACAGGCCCTGCGACCCGCTTCTCCGGTGATGCGACGACACCCTCGGTGATGGCGAAACGCTTCTCTGGTGTTGCGGCGGCGATCAGTGGCGGCGCGCTTCCTCAGCGATGCGACGACCCTGCGACACGCTTCTCCAGTGATGCGACGCACCCTCTGTGGCGGCGGCACGCTTCTCCGGCGATACGGCGGCGAACTGCAGCAGCGGCGACACGCTTCCTCGATGATGCGACAGCGGCTGCTGCGGCAGCGTCATGCTTCTCTCTCGTTGCGCTACCAGCTCCCACCAGCAAAATGGCCCCACACACAGTTACAGGCCCTCCTGGCAGACTGGAACTCCCAGCAAGGGAGTTCAGGGAGCTGGGGGTGAAGTCCTTTTGTGCCTGGGACTTCAGAAACAGGAGGCCAGCTCTTCTCAGGCCCTTGGAGACTTCTCTTCAGTTGGACACAGCACTCAGCAAAGTTCTTCTTCAAGCAGGGGGGACACAGCTAAGTCCCTTGGTCCTCTCCTCAGTAGAAACAGCAAACTGCAGGCCAGCCCTAGACACACTTGGGCAGTACTTCTCCTCAGTCTCTTCAGCTGATCTTCGTTGGCAGGGATTCCTCTTGATCAGGAAGTAGTCTAACTTTCAGGGGTTTCAGCTCTAGAATTTATACCCCAAAAGTCTTTGTTCTCTATGTGTGAGGGGTCCTGGACCCAGTTCAAACCAGTTCTGGGGGCATTCTGCCAGTGCACATCTTCCTTTGTGAGTGTGGGCCACGGCCATCAGACACACAGCAGGAGATGGAGCCAGCATTGTGGAAGGCAGGCACAGCCCTATTCAGGCCCAGGTGCTACTCCTCCCACCACTCCAAATGCAGGTAGGTCTATTCAGCCTAGTGCTGACTCACCCATACTCCTGGAGCCACCCCAACCCCTGTCACTCTCAAACCAGACAGTCAATCCACAAACAGGCAGAGGCACACAGAAAGGTTGAACAAGAAAATAGCCACTTTCTAAAAGTGCTATTTTCAAACACTGAATTTAAAAACCATCCTTCCTAAAAGATGTGTTATGAAATTCTGAGTTCAGGGATACCAGACTCCAATTTTCTACCTTGCTCCTATGGGAAGATATGCAGGTAAGCATGTTACACAGCATTCCCCATTCTGTCCTATGGGCAAGATAGCCTTTCAATAGTGAAAAACGAATTTGTCAGTATTTCACTATCATTACATGTTACCCACACTAGTACATGTCCTACCTTTCACATACACTGCACCCTGCCCAGGGGGGTACCTTGGGCCTACCATAGGGGTGTCCAATGTGTAAGAAAAGGGAAGGGTCAGGCCTGGCAAGTGGGTACACTGGCCAGGTCAGCATGGCAGTTAAACTGCGCACAGACACTGCAGTGGCAGGCCTGAGACATCATTTTAGGGCTACTCATGTGGGTGGCACAATCAGTGCTTCAAGCCCACTAGTAGCATTTGAATTACCAGCCCTGGCACACTCAGTGCACTTTACTAGGGACCTACTGGTAAAACAAATATACCAATCATGGATAACCAATCATAATAACAATTTACACAGAGAGCATATGCACTTTAGCACTGATCAGCAGTGGTAAAATGCCCAGAGTTCTATAGCCAACAACCACAGGTCAGGAAAAACAAAGGAGGAAGAAGCAAAAAGTTTAGGGATAACCCTGCAAAAAGGGCCATTTCCAACAAGAGCCCATGGGCAGACTATGTGTAAATGTAGAATGTTATCATTTCTGTGATTAACAATGCAGTAGCATAATAAAAATAAGTTAAAAAAATTAAGTCAATTACATGTATCTTAGAAAGTTGCACTGACTCTTGACATGTCTGATACAAGACTGTAAAAAACAAAATGTAAATTTGGATCACAGAGTAGTTAGGTATGCCACTGGACACAGGGCTATTATGGAATTTGAAAAGTCTGCACATCAGAGGAATTGTGGAAGCACAGCACAGTGTGGTAAAATATGTAATATGGAAACTCGCAGTGTGATAACTAGGGCATTATAGAAAATACAAAAATGTGCCAAAACCTTTATTTAAAATGGTCATACAACCTACCAAAATTTAACAATGTTACTTTCCTAATGAGCTACAAAATGCAGCATCTCCTACGAAACCACACATACAACCGTTGAAGACAATCCCAAATCCCTGTGGAGTTGGCTTTATATACTACAGCATTTTGACAAAACTAAAATATTTAAAATGAACCTAATAGTCTAGAGTTATCATGTGTTCACAGAGAAGGACACCCATCCATCTCCAGGTTAAGTGATCTTTCAATTCTACTAAGGTTTGACCAATATTGGTGCAGAAAGTATTTGAAATACATAATTTACAACTAAATTCCTCTACCGTTCCCTTGGGTAGAACCCCAAACCTCCACGTAAAATGGGATTTCAGTCTAACCATGTTTATATCTCTACCACTGTCCTACAGTTCTTTAAAATGCACCATTTGTCACTAATTTACAAAATGATCTTGGAGGAGAGCCATCAACTCGCTTGCGGAATATTCGTTTAATTGTTACACTATTTTTCAAGTCTTTATGCAGAAAAAGACTTCATCAATTGACAGAAGTAAAAACAAATAAACACAGCGTAGCCTTCACTCGCTGTACCTTGAGCTTTATATGCGTTCACATTTTACTTTAAATTCCCACCCCCTCCGATACTGCTAATTGCTGTTCATTTATATATGGTAATTGTGGTAATTGTGTAAGTTATGTCCATTAGGGAGCTTGTTCATGGGTCGATTATTTTACCAAACCATCTATGCTCACATTGTTATAGTTCAGATGTTGCTCTCATTTCAATTGATACATAAACGTAGCTCATTGCTTACAAAAGGTTGGATACCTCTGCCCTACACCAACACTCCAAACTCCAACATGCACTTTGTGTAAGTCAAGACTGGTCAAAAATAACTGTAAATTGCTTGTCCCAAGCATACTGGTGAACATGGGACCTCATGTACATGACTACAGAAGATCCAAGGCAGACAAAGAAGCCCTCAATCAAGCTCCAATCACACAGTGAATTTTCTTGTAAAATACATTCTACTATCTAGACTAACTTTATGCCCTTCAAAGGACATTGCCTGGTCCCCTGGATACAAGCTATATGGGTTTGCGGAGGTTGCTGTGATACTTAACATTAAACATGTCTGTGAAGCAAGTCATATCTGGGTCCTATACATACCAAAGGATTTGATCTGAATTTGAATGTTTTCAGGATGCGTACATTCTAGATTCAGCAACTTGTTGCGACTTTTCTTTTAAAATACGAAGCTATCTGCTTAGTCCATTGTCTTTTGTGCTTTTAAGTCATGAAACAAATATCAATGGACACGATTTGCGAGTAGAACAATATAAGGCCCTTAGCAGAATTAGAATGCAGTAAGTATGAATGAGGTGCATAATAATATTGATATCATTGTGATGTCCCAAAGGGCAATGTGAACCTGTTCTGCCCACTTGTACATGCCCAAAAATTTGGATCATCATTACCAACTTTATCAAATTCATCCTATAATTACAGAATGTCAAAGAAAACAATCCTTGCTGATTAAAACGTGATGCCTGCACATATAACTAAATCTAAAATATGCAGTACGAATCATGTATTACTTCTTTGCCGGCCGGGTTATTGTTTCCATGCAAAACATTGAGACCGAAAATTCACAAGCGAACTCTGAGAGCCATCATACAATGGATCACAAGCTAGTTATCAACCTGCCTGATGGCTTAAAAAATAATAATTGAGATGCAATTGTCAGAGCTAAATTCAGTCAAGCAGTGAAGAAACTCAAATTGCATCAATTTGAGGTCCCCAAAATGTAGGACTATTTTTAACTTTCAAAAACAACTTGAGTTGGTTTTCATTAAAAATCGGTATCTGAACATGGCTCACCTTAACCTTAAGTTTTATATTAATGGGTGAATTCATTAGCATTTTAGAAGTTAGCGATCCATTACAGTGTACCTTTCCTCACACCCGTTGTGCATATTTGCAACTTTTTGGTGAGTGGCAAAAAACCCGCAGTAGGCATGGAAATATATGCAAGTCAGGGATTTTAATGCATACACCTGTTATCCAATTTTTACTCTATAGTTATTTCACAAAAGGAGTATGTGTTGCGGGAATGTGTATAGCACACAAGAGCACCATTTTCCTTTTATAGACACCATGAAAATATATTTGTAGAAATTACTCAATCCATTTCCATGAAAAATGGGATGGGAGAGTGACCTTTCTTGCTCATGTACACACTCACTGCAACAATTTTTGAAATACATTTAGTTGTATAATTGAGGTGGAAAAATCACTGGGAGGGCTGGTGACATACCTTGCTAGTTCAGGTTTGGACTGTTCTTATTGAGAAAGGACCAAGGCTGACTTGTATAAGGATTGTCCCTGTCTAGTGCGTGACAGTAAGTAAGAAAAAAAATGGACTAAAATGTAGCGCAATTAATTACCAGTGGATGACATTAATTCAAGCAAACCAGCCATCACTTTTTATTTTTCTCAGGGTTGGTGAATACCCAAGAAGTTATGACTTTTTGGATGTTAGCTACCTTCCCAAAGGCCACCCTACCTGCCACTTCACAATAGAACATTCAATTTCCACCCTAGCTCTCTACTGAATGCTGTAAAAAAATCTACCATACTTGTGTGTCAAACTTGCGTAAATTCCGAGCACCAGTAAATTTAAACTGCGGCATTAAGGCTGAAAGATTGTCATTCTGAAACCATAAATATTTTTGGGGTGAGCCAATTTGTATTAAGGTGTGCGAGAAAGTTGCAAATGGGCTCACAGTTTCTAAGGGCCTCAAGAAGAACTGCTAGCCACACACCTATATAGAGTAACTAGAAGAGACGTATGCTTTGCAGTACAACAATTTCAAGACTGGATCTTTCTTTCCTCTTTTAACTCACCTTTAAAAGACATAATATGCAAATATACAAAAAATAGGATGTCAACGCTATTTTTAATCGTATTTATAGATGTTCCGCGGTGGGCGGGAAGAAAGGCTGTCTTGGCTGACAAAAAAGACATTTGAAACACTTAATGGTATTGATAGCAAAATACCTTTTCCAAATCACAGATCATTTTAGTTTCAAAGACAATAAAGTCTTTAGCGAGCTTTTAAGACTGTGTTGGAGGCCTTGAAATGAAGATGCAACAAAAAGAGACCTTTGTCTGCTGTGAAAAGTGTGAGAACTGATGTAACTCTAGGTCAGTACTTTTTCTGACTCCACTCCGTGTTCTTATTTGCAACTAATTGATTCTGCAGCTGGAGTGGTAAAAATAGAGAGGTGTAAAGCAACACTAAACTAAATGTGGATATTGATACTTCCTCGCAGGTCTTTACATTATTGCACTCAATTTCTCCCACAGGAAATTAATCTGTTTATAAATTTACCAGCTTAATTTCAATTGGATATTCAGTTTGGATTGAAGAGCGCTGATGAGCCAATTTGCAGCAGTTAGCTGAAGAGCGACAGAGCCTCTAAACCTTTAAACTCGCCTGCCAAAAAGCTGGACCAATTTTCTCTATGGCAGGAAGCAAAGGCGTGTCTCATCCAAAAATATTTTGGGGTATTTAAAAGAATATCACACTACTTCAAGCTCTTGCCATCACCTCTGAAGCCCTAAAGCTCACAATTGCATGCGTACCAAAACTTCATGATCACTAGCCTGCCAGGGCAAACCGCAATATTAAGAAAGGGACAACAGAAACATGGGTGATCATCATATGAGCGCCTTGATGCAAATCCTTAACCTCTCAACATGGTTTTCATTTAGCATAGAAGAGCTTACATGATGTCATAAATTAGTAAACCAGTGCTCCAAGCCAATAAAGCATTTCTTACTTAGACATTTATTTTTATTATCTTTTCGGACGCTGCTACCGCTTCTGGCCACCGGACTTCACTGACCAGAACCCCGAGCTCTCCCAGGAGGGAGGAGCCACTGACACTCGCTCAAAAGGCGCTGGTGACACCCGCAGCGCGGGACGCTGCTACCGCTTCTGGCCACCGGACTTCACTGACCAGAACCCCGAGCTCTCCCAGGAGGGAGGAGCCACGCCACTGACACTCGCTCAAAAGGCGCTGGTGACACCCGCAGCGCGGGACGCTGCTACCGCTTCTGGCCACCGGACTTCACTGACCAGAACCCCGAGCTCTCCCAGGAGGGAGGAGCCACGCCACTGACACTCGCTCAAAAGGCGCTGGTGACACCCGCAGCGCGGGACGCTGCTACCGCTTCTGGCCACCGGACTTCACTGACCAGAACCCCGAGCTCTCCCAGGAGGGAGGAGCCACGCCACTGGCACTCGCTCAAAAGGCGCTGGTGACACCCGCAGCGCGGGACGCTGCTACCGCTTCTGGCCACCGGACTTCTCTGACCAGAACCCCGAGCTCTCCCAGGAGGGAGGAGCCACGCCACTGACACTCGCTCAAAAGGCGCTGGAGACACCCGCAGCGCGGACGCTGCTACCGCTTCTGGCCACCGGACTTCACTGACCAGAACCCCGAGCTCTCCCAGGAGGGAGGAGCCACGCCACTGACACTCGCTCAAAAGGCGCTGGTGACACCCGCAGCGCGGACGCTGCTACCGCTTCTGGCCACCGGACTTCACTGACCAGAACCCCGAGCTCTCCCAGGAGGGAGGAGCCACGCCACTGACACTCGCTCAAAAGGCGCTGGTGACACCCGCAGCGCGGGACGCTGCTACCGCTTCTGGCCACCGGACTTCACTGACCAGAACCCCGAGCTCTCCCAGGAGGGAGGAGCCACGCCACTGACACTCGCTCAAAAGGCGCTGGTGACACCCGCAGCGCGGGACGCTGCTACCGCTTCTGGCCACCGGACTTCACTGACCAGAACCCGGAGCTCTCCCAGGAGGGAGGAGCCACGCCACTGACACTCGCTCAAAAGGCGCTGGTGACACCTGCAGCGCGGGACGCTGCTACCGCTTCTGGCCACCGGACTTCACTGACCAGAACCCCGAGCTCTCCCAGGAGGGAGGAGCCACGCCACTGACACTCGCTCAAAAGGCGCTGGTGACACCCGCAGCGCGGACGCTGCTACCGCTTCTGGCCACCGGACTTCACTGACCAGAACCCCGAGCTCTCCCAGGAGGGAGGAGCCACGCCACTGACACTCGCTCAAAAGGCGCTGGTGACACCCGCAGCGCGGGACGCTGCTACCGCTTCTGGCCACCGGACTTCACTGACCAGAACCCCGAGCTCTCCCAGGAGGGAGGAGCCACGCCACTGACACTCGCTCAAAAGGCGCTGGTGACACCCGCAGCGCGGGACGCTGCTACCGCTTCTGGCCACCGGACTTCACTGACCAGAACCCCGAGCTCTCCCAGGAGGGAGGAGCCACGCCACTGACACTCGCTCAAAAGGCGCTGGTGACACCCGCAGCGCGGGACGCTGCTACCGCTTCTGGCCACCGGACTTCACTGACCAGAACCCCGAGCTCTCCCAGGAGGGAGGAGCCACGCCACTGACACTCGCTCAAAAGGCGCTGGAGACACCCGCAGCGCGGGACGCGCGCGGGCTGCGCCCGGGCGAAGCCCGGGCCAAGGGCGGGCCCGTCCTTGCCCGTCAGTGACTGGAAGAGGCTGGGCTGGGCCACTTCCCTAACGTCTGTACAGTAAGCCACCGTGGGGTATAACGGTTTATTGTTAGAAGTGTGTCATTTGGAGGTCAGGGTTTAGCAATATGAGTAAACGGAAGGTGGGAGCAGGGGTTGTGGGTACGCTCGACGCCTTTCTATCTAGGGCAGAGTCAGCGCTAATGCACGAGATCCAAATCACTGAGCGCAGGTTGTCACTCGAGCCTCAAACATCCCGTTGCTCACAGAGATCTATAGGCCACCTCCCCCAATTGCTGACAAGCTGCATCAATGACTTGGTATTGCATCCCAGCCAGTCTCCGACGATACAACTGGAACCAGTGCCACTTATTGCACCTACTCCTCCTAACCTGGACTGTTCTATTAATACGTCCATGGTTATCACCAGGGGTAAGAAGCTCATTGGGGCCGTAGGTAGCGAACCACCTTCGAAAAAAAGGAAAGGCTGTGGTGCATTGAAGCCAACTCCCCATCTCCTAGGGTAGTAAAACGTAAGGCAGTTACAAAAGGCAATGGAAATAATGGGAGTCAACAGTTCAAAGATAAGGCAATTATCGACACAAGCTCCCCTACCAGTGCCGTCCACCTACCGCCAGTGTTTAATATGGATGAGTTCTGTTCACAGATAGAACTGAAATTGGAAATTATGATTGACCCCTTGCTTAAGAAGCTGACCCAGATCGAAGATAGACTTAGCAAAATAGAGCAGGGCTTTCTTAGTAGCCCCCTGATAATGCTAATGGGTTGACGTATGTTGGGTCTACAACCCAACCGGTGAGGGGAAACGTATCAGTACCAAAGGGATCCCTAGAAAATGCATGTTGTTCTCTACCATCAACAGCTAAGCCATTAGTAACAACTTTGGAGGCCACCAAACCCGTTAACGCCCCGCAGGTAGGAATGCTGTTGTCATCAATCTCGCATCAAGGGAAGAGTGGGTCTAGCGGACGATTTCCCGAGCACCATGCTGGCAGTGCAGAGAACCATCAGACTTCCCTTCATCTCCCCCGGAATCCACTCCCTATACAGTTGTTTTGGTCAATGTTCCTGTGCTTCCACCCAATGCACAGGAGCACTGGTCAACACTACGAAACAAGGCTTTATACATGCTGGGTAACAGGATTGGCCTAAAGGACCATCTTTTCTCGGAATTTAAAATGGTTCGTAGAGTTCCATGGGTTGGGAAATTCCGCAAGTCTTCACCTGGCGATTGTGTAGTACTAAGTTTTAGGTCGCCAAGACTGGTTCAGCACATACTAGAGAGGGCGGGTAATCGCTTCACTAAGGAGGATGACATTAACATCCTTCCATTGGGGTTCTTTTACCAACTACCCAGCACCCCTGGGTGCAGCGAGATGAGGGGGTTAACTAGACCATATAGTCAACATGATCGACCGGTGACCACAAGTAATCGATTCGAAATTTTCTCTTCTTTAGAGGATATAGATTGACTAGGCAATATAACAAACCCTCCTCTAATTGGAACACCAGTATCTATGGGTCAGAGAGGGTCTGCCCTAGGACTGCGTATTCCTGACCCTAGTGTAATATCTGCATTTGCATCTGCGACCAGAAGTAAGGCCATTCATGCTAACAGCCTTGACACTGTAGGGGGTGTGTATCAATCCCAGACGAAACTTATAACTGGGGTGGATAAGAACATATCATCCCATACACTTTTTGCAAGATCTCTCATCCCACCAAGTACTTCTAGTTTGGTAACTGTGGAAAATGATTACGCAATTGGCCCCGAAGCAAATAGCGGTAACGTCACCCAGGGGCACCCAAAAACACATATGTCTATAGTCTCCTGGAACATCGCAGGTCTATCTTCTAAAACCACCTCAACAGAGTGGTCAACTTACATCGACAGTCATGATGTCTGGATATTCCAGGAGACTTGGTCATTGGATAAAATTTATCACCCAGGTCTCTTGAACTTCTCGAAGGCCGCCTTGGGAGGACAGAGAGGGAGACCTATAGGCGGGTTGACTTGTTGGGTTAGGCAGCAAGCGGGCATTTTGGTAAAGGAAGTATTCATCGATAGTCCGGACATCATGGCCATACGGATTGCCGGGGAGCATGGACCTGATGTCCTGATTGTCAATGTATATGCAAGAGGTCAGCCGGGGGGTAGGGGATCAAGTGTGGTTACTGCCCTCGATACCTATTTGGAAAGTTCAAGGGGCAACTGTAACTTGATAATTGCAGGCGATTTTAACTGTTGTTTTGAGCCACTGGACCACGAAGATGGAAACCTTAGCGCAGAGGAGGATGCACAGTGGAATATCCCGCAATTGGAACTATGTCCTATTAACAAATGGACAGAGGCTGTACTACAGTTAAAAGGGTTGTGTCTTGAAAAGGGACTAAGGGCAGTTAATGGTCGGACGCAGTCGGATAGGATAGGAGCTTCTACCTTCGATAATGGCCTTCGTAGTAGTCGCATAGACTATATCCTTCTGAATGTAGAATACTGGCCATTTCTTGTGGATATGAAAGTGCAGGAGCGGACCGAAAGTGATCACAATCCGTTGGTCTTACAATTGTACGCTTCGACCTTTTCAAATCCAAACATCAGGGTAGTTGAATATGTAACAGCAGAGGCTATGCTCACTAACGATATGAGGAGAGTTCAATGGGTTAGGGTTATTGAAAATGAGGGTGCCCTAGAACAAATGAAGGAATTGGTTGCTTGCTCGACCGCCTCCCTTCTTAACTGTGATTCCCAGAAGGATATTAATTCTATTATCCCCCAGGTTCATAACGACCTGTTTAAACAATTGAAATATTTTTTTATTAAACCTAGTCAACCAGGTAAAAAACCTTATGCAAAGGCGGCTTCCTGGTACAATAGCACATGCAGACAGGCCTACAAGATTTTATCCAGGGCTATTAGACTCAAAGTTGTGGGCGATATCAAAAAGGCTAGAGTAAGGTATAAGAAAGCCCAGCAACAAGCGAAGAAGGAATGGGATGAGAACCGCTGGCAAGATTTGGTCTCTGCCAGTAAGGAGAAAAATATGATCCAATTTTGGAAGCTTGTTAAATGGGGCAGTGGAGAATTAAATCAGACACCCACTAATTATGTTGCCCCTGAACAATGGGTTCTACATTATGAGGCTCAATTCTCTGCCACTAATGGCAGTGATGACTTACCGCCATGGCCTACTCCAACAACCACCCTGTGTTTTACTAGTTTATATGTCGAATCAGTGCTAAAAACGATCCCGAGAGGTAGGGCCCCTGGCCCAGATCGTATACCCGCAGATTTGTTTGTCCATGGCAAGGACCATTGGGTATCTTACATTAGGTTATTGGCAAACGCCATAGCTAGCGGTGCTTCCATTCCTGAAACATGGTTAGGTGCCGAAATCATACCTATCTACAAAAAGGGTGACCGCTCACTACCAGGTAATTACCGGCCAATTAGTCTTATTGATTCCATTCAGAAGATTGTGGCCAGGCTAGTTCTTGGCAGAATACAGGCCTGGATAGACGAAACAGAAATTCTGACACCTTTCCAGGCGGGGTTTCGTCCACACACTAGTACCTTAGATCAGGTTCTTAGATTTGTGCTCATCTATTGGCGGGTGGTTATCATAGGAGGGGGTGCAATCTATGCGGCTTTCATTGATTTAAAATCCGCATTTGATTTAGTCCCCCGCACAAAAATGTGGAGCGCCTTTGTGGATATGGGGATGCCACCGGAATTGTTGGCTATTTTAATGAAATTGCATAATTTAAATTATGCACAAGTCCGATGGGGAAAGCAGGGAAATGTTACTGAGAGGTTCTCGGTTTCCAAGGGGTGCGCTAGGGGTGTGTATTAGCCCCAACCCTGTTTTCCCTGTACATAAACCGGGTTGTACAGTACTTTTCTACCTATCCCACAGATGCTCCAGTGTTAGCGGGTATGAAAATACCCTTTCTCATGTTCGCGGACGACACCTTGATAATATCCAAGACACGACAGGGCTTGCAGGCCGCTCTGTCCCGTTTCGAGGTGTTCTGCCGTGACCATGAATTAGTGGTAAATGTGGAGAAAACAAAGTTTATGGTGCTCCACAAATCTAAAGCCATAACCGCGAGAGTGTATATGAACAATGTCCCCCTGGAACAGACCGATGTTTTTACCTATCTGGGCATAACACTAGGTAGGAAACTACAATGGAAACCCCAGATCGACATGCTGGCTTTAAAACATGCACAACTAGCCGGTGTATTGATAAAGGAGCAGAGGCTCTCTCAGACCAAACCCATAGCCCCCGCCCTTAAGATCTACAACCTAAAAATCAGTACCTCAATATTATACGGTGCTGAACTTTGGGGCTTTGAGGATTTAACACCATTGACTCTAGCCCAAAATAAATTTGTTAGAATATTATTAGGCCTTCCGAAATCTACCCCACTTTTGCCCCTTTATCTTGATCTGGGTTGCTATAGTATTGAGGACTTGGCACGCTACAGACCTATAGCATTCTGGAGAAGGCTCTGGACCACACCTGAGCTTTCTCTGTATGCTAAAGCTCTCCTTGAAGTTCGGGGGCTGGGCCGTCTACACAAGATCCCCTGGTTTAATAACATCAAGACCACCCTGGTTAATATGGGGATGAGCACCCTGTGGGAGGACCCAGCTGCTGCTTTATTTCCATCTAAAAAGAACTTCAAGGTAGCTTACTGGAGTATGGTCAAAACCAAGCGGTTCTCATCTATTACGAGACCTACCCTGACTAGAGAATTCTTGGAGATCAAGCACGAGACCAAGTTTGAAACATATTGGGATGTTATTACCAGGCCAATAGACAGGAAACTGTATCACCAGTTCAGGGTAGGTACACTTCCAATAAGAGCTTTTACTAGTAGTTGGCATTTGCCAACGGATGACAAATGTATTTCGTGCCCGGCCCAAACTGAGACACTAGCGCACATTATGTTCGTATGCCCAGCCTACGATCTACCTAGGACCAAATGGCTCAAACCCATCTGTATGAATTTGGGCACAAGACTGGCCATAGATGCCTTAAGGATCCTAAGGACAAACACTCAAGATTCCATAGTGGTAGCTGTGGCAAAATTTTTGAGCTGGATGTGGGTTATCCGTGCTAACAAGATGAGGGTACACTAATTTTTGACATTTTTATTCTCGAGGGTTGAGATTGCATGGAATGGGCCTGTTGGACAAAATAAATTTCTGTCCAAGACCTCGAAATAAGGGCTTTTTAAAGGTGTTTTTATTTTTTACAATTCTGCTATTTTAAACAATGTTTTTAACTTATTTGTAAAATATATGTGGTTTTTACAAGTTGGATGATTCTATATTTTATTCCAAATTCTTTCTTAATTATCGATGTGTTCTGTCTTTTATGATTTTGTAAATCGAAATAAAGACTTTATTGATGATGATGATGGTATTGATAGCAAAATACCTTTTCCAAATCACAGATCATTTTAGTTTCAAAGACAATAAAGTCTTTAGCGAGCTTTTAAGACTGTGTTGGAGGCCTTGAAATGAAGATGCAACAAAAAGAGACCTTTGTCTGCTGTGAAAAGTGTGAGAACTGATGTAACTCTAGGTCAGTACTTTTTCTGACTCCACTCCGTGTTCTTATTTGCAACTAATTGATTCTGCAGCTGGAGTGGTAAAAATAGAGAGGTGTAAAGCAACACTAAACTAAATGTGGATATTGATACTTCCTCGCAGGTCTTTACATTATTGCACTCAATTTCTCCCACAGGAAATTAATCTGTTTATAAATTTACCAGCTTAATTTCAATTGGATATTCAGTTTGGATTGAAGAGCGCTGATGAGCCAATTTGCAGCAGTTAGCTGAAGAGCGACAGAGCCTCTAAACCTTTAAACTCGCCTGCCAAAAAGCTGGACCAATTTTCTCTATGGCAGGAAGCAAAGGCGTGTCTCATCCAAAAATATTTTGGGGTATTTAAAAGAATATCACACTACTTCAAGCTCTTGCCATCACCTCTGAAGCCCTAAAGCTCACAATTGCATGCGTACCAAAACTTCATGATCACTAGCCTGCCAGGGCAAACCGCAATATTAAGAAAGGGACAACAGAAACATGGGTGATCATCATATGAGCGCCTTGATGCAAATCCTTAACCTCTCAACATGGTTTTCATTTAGCATAGAAGAGCTTACATGATGTCATAAATTAGTAAACCAGTGCTCCAAGCCAATAAAGCATTTCTTACTTAGACATTTATTTTTATTATCTTTTCCAAAGCAACAGACGGGCACGCCACCATGAAGCTCAGTAACAAGAAACAGCTTAATATAGTGCATGAATATTGTAATCAAAATATTGTCTGACAACTTTTGAGCATCCATAAGATCAATTACAAAAATTATGGTACACTGGAGTAATTATTAGAAAATCTACACCTAATAGGATATATTTGTGACCTATATTTAGGACACGATATTTCTGTCAGATGATATTTTTGGTAACAATATTCCAACATAATTGTTTTACAAAGCAAAAAACCTTAGTCCCAACCACCTAAAACCCTAGATCCCCAGCCACACATATTTCCCTGTATAGTAAATAACTCCACCCACCACTAAAGCTTTTGAAGTCAAAATAAAACAAGTAGACAAAAAGGCAAAGACAGCATATACAAACAACACTGTGATCAACACTAGTTAAGCCTACTTCAACAAATCTGTGAATCTAGGCCTAAAGATCTGAGGTCATATAGAATAGATTTGTCCATTACAGTTTCCTTTTGCATGTCAAACGTTTTGATGTTGACACAAAAATAAAATTACTATCAATGACTCGATTCAACTTGCTGGATTATGAAAACATGCCTTACTTTCAGTTACCACTGAAAATCGCAACAACGGCAGACAGACTGCAGTGATTGCAGAATACAGGTGTATGTCAATCCTAGATCATTCCACACCCACGCTCTAGCAACTGACATGTGTGAGGTATTTTAGTATCATTCAATTTACTTTGAAAGTTCTAAAGGTGTATTAACTTTTGATCTCAAAAGCTGCTATGTGCCTTGTGCACTATTCAGCCATGGGAAGTGAGCTACGGCTGGGAACATCTCTTCAGTGCTAATTCGACCTCATTTGTGCCTGGCAGATGAGAACCACTAATATGGCAGTGCAGGTTGTTGGGAGGTTTGACAAAATGCTTAAATGGGGTCTCCTAAGACTGATATCATAGTAGCCATAGCCCATGCACTTCTACAATTCTCCAGTCAATATCAAGGATCAATTCCTACAGAGTCCAGCCAAGCACAGCTTCATTATCACAGTGACAGACACCATGCCTACCATTCAGCGTCACATTTTTCACTCCGTAGCGGTCTTCATATGTGTATTTTTTGTAAAAGGGCTCCCTCAGAGAATATCTATAGCGTTGGGGAAGGAGTCACAGTGGGTTGCTCAGCATACCTCAATTGAAAGCCTGAATGGTTCAGCAGTTCATCATACATTGGCTTGTTTATAATTGTAATCAGGATTTGATGGCTGCTAGCGTCCTTTTGTGTTCAAGCCAAGACGAATATTATTAAAATATGCTACCGGTGAGGACCTCTGTACTATCTGCTCCACTCTAACGGGTACCATGAGTAACATTTAGGAGTCAGCTTAGATCCTTACTCGGGTTTCTTAGTTCTGGGATGAAATGCACACTTGACCCCAAAATCGTTACTTTTGTTTCAAACTTGAAAATGCTCCTTTTTACAAAAGGATCTCTGCCTAATTTTGTTCTGTGGGCTTGGTATGTTTTGGACATAATAAGCAAATAAAAAGAAAGACTATAAACTTGCAAAATTGTGGTTTGTATTCCATGCCTGGATTCGACACAATATTTTGTTTACGTATAATTTGTGCAAGAGTCAACAAGTGCCACAGTATAATGCATTCTCTCTCTAAAGAATGTTTTCTACAGCCTGCTGTGTGTAGCATCCAAAAAGCAAACATCAAAATTAAAACACAAGATAAAAAAACTCAATACACTCAAGAATGTCATCTTCGAGAAAACCTACAAGGGTAAATGATGTGGAATAGACGTTTTCATTGCAATATTTCAAAAAGATTTCAAAGTGTTGAAAAATTAGAGAATTTCATCTCAAAAATGTAATACACGTCATTATAGAAAACACCAAGGCAGAGGTTCTCAGTACTATTCACTTATGTGAAGTCTTGTTTACCCCATCTTAAAATTAGACCTGCTGTGGGCTTGAGGAAATGACTGATGTTGCGCCCATCAAAGTAATAGCTTGCTATGAGCGACACTAGTTGAAATGTAATGCCACATCATTACGACATAGTGCACTGGTCTGTAATTAAAGAGTAACAAACACCACAACACAATTAAAGAGATCCTCAACTATTGATCACTCTTAAGTGACTACCAAGCAGTGCCTCAGCCGCTTTATAACGGTTCCGTCAACCTGGGTTAAAAAGTGCACACTTACCTGTAAAATGGGAGAGCTTTTCTAAATTGTTCACTACTCTCAAAGATACGATACAAATTAGCAGACACTGTAAATGTGATACTATCAGATACTTGTAGACAGCCACAACTTCAAGTGTGGCGCAGAAGACTGACATGTCATAATATATCCAGGGAAGTATGAAACTACCAAGGGGGCGATGAACACGTACATTAACACAAATAAATATAGTTGTGTGATAGATAGATAGATAGATAGATAGATAGATAGATAGATAGATAGATACGTTATGGAACGTGAGAAACTGAGAGAAAAGGGCGAGTGAGAGAAGGAAAGAGTCATAGAGGGAGGAAAAAAGAGAAAGGAAAGAGAAGCAGAGATGAAAGAAGAAAGGAGATTGCCCGAAGGAAACAGAATAGACAAACAAAAATACCAAAATAAGAGAAAAGAGAAAGGGGAGAATGGGAAAATGAGAGCGAAAAAGAGCGCGAGTGTGTACGAGTTACTAATGCATGAATGTGTTTGGGTGTGTGTCTGCTGTGGACTTCAATATTTTTGATCAGGCTATTTCGTGAGACAGCAACTCAGACATGTGCTAATTATTAGCCATGTTTGATACGTCTTAGCGACCCAGCATATACACTACCAAGCTAACACACGTAAACAAACTCATTTGCCTACAAATGCACACACTACACATACACGCTGATTAATTATCAAGTGCGCTGTATTTGATGGATGTAAGTGTGAAAAAAACAGTGAAGGGACGCTGGATGTGCGGGGCAGCACTTCACAGACTGATCTGTTCTGTATGTAGATGGCAGCTGCAGGCAGCAGCACCCTGGACAGCTCCACGGTGCTGAAGCTGCAGAGCCCAGAGTCTGTTCACCGGCCCTGCCTCACTCCTCTGCAGGGACGCGCGGCAAGGCCGCCGGTCCGTGCCCCCCTAACCCCCGAGGTCGGGGGCAGACAGCGGCTCCCCGCACACATCTGCGGGGGAAGATGGCGGCTCCTCAGAACCCACCCACTGACTGCCCATTGTAGGCCTCCGGCCAAAGGGAGGCCCCGTGTGAAGCCAACCCCACTCGCAGTGCAACTACTGCTGGGCTCGTACGGAGAGATGGCGTGGAACTACGGGAGGCTGTGCCGGCGCACCGGGATGAGCAGAGTGCACTGACAGCAGCACCGCCGGGCTGGCACCTGCGAGCGGCCATGTTGGATTTCTGGCCTCAGCCATAGCAGGAGAGGATACATAGGAAGCCTGGGCCAGAACAGTACATAGGCTCCGTGAGGAGGGTTATCTTCAATGGGGACTGTAAATATACCAATAATCCATCACAATACTGACCCCAATCACTCCTAGACTCAAAGGGAGGTAGGGATTAAAGGGTGGCAGAGTACACTAACTGAAGCTCAGGAGAAGGGGAGACCAGCAGGCCCTGATGAAAAAGGAAGAATGTGATACCAGAAGCTCGTGGTGAGCAAAGATTTCCAGACCCTGCTTGTATGAAAGACGTGATCAGAAGCCCGTGGTGAGCGAGGCACATGAAAAACACCTGCCCCTGTAGAGTGAGAGGCGTGAAATATCAGCGGACCCTTGTAAATGAGTTGGCCTTGCTAAACATGAACCCGTAGTGAATATGGGTACGTGAAAAACACACCAGCCGTTTATGAGAGGTGGATATTAGCCAGACCTAGTGAGTGAGGGCAAGTAGGATCATCAGCATATGTGGGTAAGGGGGGGTCTACTAATGTGGCAGACGTGAACAGTAGCAGGAGGTCCCAGAGGGGAGTGTAATGGAGAGCCCTAGTGCAACCAGTATAAACACCAGTATAAAAGCGATCACTTACTTGAGCACGGACTGCTCCTTCTCCTCCTCCTTTTTCTGCCGGTCCATGACAGCCAAGATAATCTTACGCTCCTCCTCGGTGAGATGGCTGAGGTCGGGCATCTCTGGGGGAGGCATGGGCTGTGGGGGGCTCCCCGACTGCTGGGGAGGCTGTTGCTGAGAGTGATGGGAAGGTGGCTGAGCGTGCAAGAGGGGCTGGGAGTGGAGCTGTGCTTGTGAATTGAGCTGTGCTTGCGAGTGGGGCTGTGAGTGCAGCTGTGCCTGGGCGTGCAGCTGGGCCTGGGTGTGCGGCTCCGAATGCGTCTGGGAGTGGGGCTGTGCCTGCGAGTGGAGCTGTGCCTGCGAGTGGAGCTGTGCCTGGGAACGGAGCTGGACGGCAGGCTGAGCAGCAGCAAGATGAGCAGGGCCGCCCCGGGGCCCGGGAGCAGCAGACATGATGGTGGCAGCAGGAGAAGCGCACTGTACACGCACACACACTGGCCGAGAGCCGGCAGCCGCCCGCAGCCAGGCCGCGGCAGATACATACAAGGGGCGGGCAGCCCGCGGTCAGCGCTCCGGGCAGGGCAGAGTGAGGAGGGAGCACAAGCTCGCTGGATAGGTGGCCGCGCACGGCGCGGAGAAGGCGAGCTCCGTGCCCGGGCAGTGCCAGCCGCCGCGTGCCGTCCTGTTCATGCCCCCCTGTGCCCGCGCGAGGCCGGCCGTGCAGTGCGCCCAGCGCCCAGCGGCCGTCACACTGGAATAGGGCTACGGGCCAGAGAGAACAGAAATTGGCCACTGCGCATGCGTGCGTCAGGAGCAGCTGGTCGGAGGGGGCGGGGCCTGCACGGCCTGCTTCCGGGGAGAGGTGCTGCCGGTGAATGGGGCTGTGGGCGCTGCACAGCAGAGCACGTACAGCACTCCTCCCCTTCCTGCCCGCTCGAGAGGCGACAGCCTCCTAGTAAGCAGTGCTAGAGAAGGTGTGTGCTGGTAGCCAGCATCTAAGGGGGGGCATTCTGTGGTACAGATTAGAGGGTGTTGTAGAGTTGGCGGGCGCTAGGCCCACATACTCGTGATAAGGAATACACAGACACAGATAGTTGGGGTAGATAACTGGCCTAGAGCACGTGCGCTCGGCCCCTTTTATTGTCAGGGTCACCTGACCGGTGACGCCTGTGGTGGGTGGGTGTACAGTGTATGTCACAGCAGGGCAAAACACTAGAACGTATCCAGCCGGATACTACATCCCTCCCAAACTTTAATGAAGGTCAAAACAAAATGAAGTCCAGACCTGTGGGAGAGAATATACTTTGAAAACAAACATAACAATAACGACTTCCACGTAGTCTCTTCCGCTGCTGGTCAATCCGCCAACTAAGGTATCCTTGCAGCCGGGGCCACTAGTTCTCCTTGTCACAATGTCGGGGTGCCCTGGGGATGTCCCCTCTTCTTGAACGCACAGAGTGGAAGTGTGCTCTACAGTCTCTCTCTCGTCCGGTTCCACATTCAGTGAAAGTGCCGATGGTGGATCAGCTGTGTGTTACCTTCCACTGTACAGTCCTGGTTGAAGTGTGTTCTCCATCTGGTGATTCACTATCTCCAACGGGATATGCAGTTGTAGGACGTCCCTCTCACGGATGCCCCTCTCTCGTGGGTGTCCCCTCTCACCGGACGACCCGGAGGCCCTTTGCTGCCAGGCTTCCACTGGACCGGTGGACTGCCGCCTTGTCGCTCCAACCGGGTTGGAGGAGTCGCTACGGGTCACCTCTGCGTGTCCTAAGTTCCACCTGAAAGGGTGTTGTTGGCACCTGCTCCGTTGCATGCTACCTTTGTCCTCCCAGGACTTCCAGAGCGAGCTTCAACAGTCCATCTCCCGTGTCGGGACCCGCTGCCACCGGTGTCCCAGAGGCCTCTGCCCCTTGGATATCCACGGTCCTGTGTCCGTTCCATCCCAGAGGTGGTTGTTACCAACGGACCGGCTTGCTCGCGTCTGTCGTCCCCGGGTGATCTTGGGATTCGCAAGTAGATGTGTACTCTCCGTGATGTTGATGTTCTCCAGGTGCTGTGTTTGGATGTTCCTGCACCATCGCACTTTTCCCTTCGGGTGTTTCCCTTCTGGTGTGTGAGTTGATCTGTCACGCACACCTCTTTCCTCTTCTTCTCTTCCTTCGCCATGGCGTCTTGCCACTCAAAAATCTGTCTTCTCTTCCTTCGTTCGCGACGCGGTCTGGTCTTCTCTCCTGCTGGTCTGCCCTAACCAGGCTTCTCCGTGTAGCGTGCACTCCACACGTTTCCCCCTAGTCTTGTCCAAACCTCGGACACTATCTTCACCACGATCTGTGACTGGACCTGTCGTCGCGACCTTCTTTCGTACGATTACTTCTGACTTCTGGTTAAATGTTGTTAGACTTCTCGTCCGTCTCTTTCTGGTCCTCTTCGCGGACCTCTCCTGGGGTCCTCTTCATGGACATCTCCTCAGTCGTTCTCTTCACGGACCTCTTCTCCATTCTTCTTGTTGGACCTCTTGTGAGATCTCTTCTCTCGCTCTGACCTCTTGTCGGTCAGCGTCATCCTTGCGACCATTTGGCCGGTTGACTTTTTCATCCTTGCGACCATCTGGCGGGTCGGCTTCTTCCTCCTTGCGACCAAACTGGCAGGTCGGCTTCCTCCTCCTTGCGACCATCTGGCGGGTCGGCTTCTTCCTCCTTGCGACCGTCTGGCGGGTCGGCTTCTTCCTCCTTGCGACCGTCTGGCGGGTCGGCTTCTTCCTCCTTGCAACCGTCTGGCGGGTCGGCTTCTTCCTCCTTGCGACCGTCTGGCGGGTCGGCTTCTTCCTCCTTGTGACCGTCTGGCGGGTCGGCTTCTTCCTCCTTGCGACCATCTGGCTGGTCGGCTTCTTCGTGCTTCTGGTGGTCCGCGCAACCACTACTCTGTCTCCTCTGCGGTTGCATTGCTTCGGCGCGCTTCTGACTGCGCCCTTCGGTTGCTTCATTGGGCGCACTTGCTGCGCGTTCTCCTCAGTCCTTTTCTCCCGAACTGTAGCAGCTGTTCGTGTGCTACTGCGCACCTGCTTGGCGTGGTGCTTTAGTTTACTCCTGGCGCGTTCCTGCGCATGGTCTTTTCATCCTCTTAGGCTGTGTGATGGCTTGGCGCCACTCTGGCATGGCAGCTCTACTGCGCATATTCATCTTGCACTCCTTCCGGGTTTGCTTGTCCTGGCATTCAGAGCATGTGAGCTGACCTCAGCATTGGTTGTGTGTTGCAATAGCTGTCGCTGCGGTGCATACCTTGTTGCCACCTCAGTGTAGGCAGTTGCTCTATTTGTCCACTCTCTCCTGCCTTTTGGAGGCTTGTCGGTCTGCTGCAACAGGTACTTTTGCTCTTTACCTTCCCAGCACGTTTGGGCTGTAGCAGCTGTTCTGGTGCTGCAGTACTATCGTCCTGGCACACAATGGCCTTCCAGTCCCATAGCTCATGCGCTTTTAGTGTAGTCTCTGCTATGTGTCTTTCCTGTTCCACTGTCTTTTCTTTAGGGGGTAATACCACTAGTTGGCCACTAGATGGCAGTGTTGCATTTATCTCGAGTCTCTCGCAGCTTCCCAGCGCTGCGGACCTCGTGTGGCTCTCGGGACCAGTCCAGTGCACCGGGTGATCAGATTATGCATGCTCCTCATGTCTCTGCCGGTTAGGAGCTACAGACGGCCACAGGCGCTTCGTGCCATGCCGTCGAGACTTGCAGGGGCATTGCTGCTTTCCTCCCCCAGGTGAGTTTTCCTTTTTTTTTTCCCATTTATTTCTTACTTGTGCACACACGACCGGGGTACTTC
The DNA here is from genome assembly GCA_963921515.1 of Calotriton arnoldi. NCBI lineage: Eukaryota > Metazoa > Chordata > Amphibia > Caudata > Salamandridae > Calotriton > Calotriton arnoldi. The sequence goes on along the minus strand of CAWUFW010000468.1, from coordinate 2,165,185 downwards.
TGTGCTGCCAGCCTCTTTGCTTTCTCCGCACGGCTCCCTGGGGTGCCACTTCGTCGGCCTCACCAGGATTGGCACACGCTGCTGCGGGCTTCACTGCACTGCCGCTTTCTCCGCAGGGCCACTCCTTCACTTTGGCTGGTCCTCCCGGTGCTAACTTCACTCGCGGGAAGGGGACATACACTGCTCCACGAGCCCGCTCCAGTGGCTGCAGCCTGGGTGCCAGGATCAGCCTCAGCAGCTCTGCACATGCTGCGGGCCGCGCCTCATTTGACGGCCGCTCCTTCCACTTGCGGTACCACGCGCCGGGTCTCTCTGGGCCTGCAGTCACACGCTCATGCTTCCCGCAGGGGGGGGGGGGGCACAGGCACCGGAGGCTGCTCTTCGCCCATGCACCTCCGGAGGTGTTCTCCTCTGCTCACAGCACGTCTCGCACGCCGCACTCCTGCCTCACAGCGCCGAGTGGGGTGTGGGTCACTGCACTTCTGGCCTCACTGAGGGGTTGTCCTCATTGGCGCTGGCCGCTCCGGACGGCCGCGGGCCGCGCGCTCTCTTCCTCGCGGGGGTGGGGAAACCGGGCACCGCTTGTCTTCCTCGCGGGGGCGGGGGAGCGGTTAGCTACTCCACTCCCCGTCCTCCCTCGGCCGGCAACCTTCTCCTGCTGAGGCGGGGTGGGTTCCCGCGGACCTCATGACGATCGGGGTCGCTTCCCGTTTCACCACAGCCCCTCGCACACTCACCGGGCCCGCCGCCTGCCTGGCGGGTCATCGCGGCGGATCTGGGTGGGCTCCGTTCGGCTCCTCAGTTGGGCCTCAGTATGCTGGTGGCAGGGGCATGCCACCGGCTCTCGGACTCGCCACGTGGTCACTCATCCGCGCCACGCAGTTCCTTGTGCAGGCGGGTGCATATCCTCACAGGCACATCGGGTGCCGGGTGGGCTCCCGATCACCCTCTTCACAGCGTTCGGGCCCGGGGCTCTTCATCTGCCCCGCGGGCCATTAGGCGGGCGGTGCGCCCACTCGCAGGGGGGGGTGCCCTCACCACGGGCAGCTCTCTCTCTCCCCCTTTCCACAGATACTGGGCTGCTGCACGCATGGGCACAGCCTCCTCGTCGCCAATGTAGAGTTGGCGGGCGCTAGGCCCACATACTCCGATAGTGATTACACGGACACAGATTGTTGGGGTAGATAACTGGCCTAGAGCACGTGCGCTCGGCCCCTTTTATTGTCAGGGTCACCTGACCGGTGACGCCTGTGGTGGGTGGGTGTACAGTGTATGTCACAGCAGGGCAAAACACTAGAACGTATCCAGCCGGATACTACAGGTGTGACTGCGGACGAGACTGACATGCAAGTTGTACTGTAGTGAAGACTGGAGCCACAAGTCGGGAGCACGCCGAGATTATTGTTAATGTGACGTCTCCACACAGAATGATGGACCGTTTCCCCACCGACCGCCACCTGACCGTGCCCCGACATTCTAAACTCAGAACTGCGCGGGAGAGTGGACGCGCGCAGAAACAATGGGGTGGGAGGTCAGGGAACAAGAAGAACTACAAGGGGGTATAGCAAATAAATTAGTCCAAATAGTAAATAGTGAGAGTACATCATCTCCCTTTTTAGGTCAGGTGTTAGCCAAGACCTTTTGATGTTACTAATATTATTTATATGTATAATATGCTTATTTTAAGGGGCTTTCAGCCAGATTGCTTCATCCATTGGTTGTGTCATTCTCATTTTGTTTCCTCCTGCTTACGCATTGGGCAATGTGTTTGTTTACTTCAGCCACTGGCTAACTTAACTTTGAGTGATTTCGTTTTGCTCTTTCACAAGGAGCACATCTGCACGCAAGGTAGTCCCCTTCATTGCCAGTGTTTTTACTTTATTATTAGGTCTGGTGTTAGCCAAGACTTTTTGGTTTAACAAAAATTATACTTATAATGTTTGTACTTAAAAGAGCTTACAGCCAGCTCACTTCATTTATTGGTCTGTTGTGTCATTCACATGTTGCTTCCTCCCACTACAGAATACAGAATGTGGCAATCTATCAGCCTACCTTAGCCACTAGCTCACTTCGAGCAACAGTAGTAACTTGTGGTAGGGGTTGGTCCCAGTGGTGTCCATCCTGAAAAATGGGTTGACTCTGTAGAGCCAGTGAATACTTGTTTAAAGAAGTCAGTCCATTAAGCAATCCTTCACTCTAATGGGTGGACCAACATTACATGAAATTTGACAGTCCATCCTGCCTCATTTTCATCACAGGGAGCAAGGATGGGTTCAGTCAGAGGTACAAGAATGTATTGCAACAGGTGAAACAGTTGACATTTGGCTAGCATGTGTAGAAGCATCCACAATCCTACCACTCGTGGACACATTATCAAGGAAACTTTTGGGCAACAAGGATTCATCATGGGGTGACACCCGTACAGCATGAGAGACATCGTAGCAATGCCCATTTCCCCCATTAATCCTGAATCAGAAGTTGTAAACACACTCATGAGGCCACAGAGCTTTTCTTCACCATGTTTATTTGGTGGGAATCTGATTCTAACTAAATCACCAGTAGATATCTTACTGTTGACCACCACCCTCCTTCTGTCATAATCCTGCTTCATTTTGGCTTGTTTCCCTTGCACCTTTTTGTGTAATGTTACATTTTCATTTTTTTTAATTAATGGGACCCCTCTCACTCTCTTTTTAACCCAATGAGGACGTAACTTAATCATCGACAATCTACCTCTCAACAGTCCATATGGGGTTTTGCCTGTTACAGTACAGGAGGCGATGTGATATGCCCACAGGTGTGTGTTCTCAAGCCATTTATTAACAGGTAAGTTTCCTTTCAAAGCCAGCTGTATGGTTTTTTGGGATTATACAATTAACTAGTTCCACTTGTTTATTGCTCTGGAGATGGCATAAAGATGTTTTACAGTGGGTGATACCTCATGAGTTGAAAAACTATGACATTTCAGCGGAAATAAATTGACTACCGTTATCACTAACAATTTGCTCACGAAATTGCTCTCTGAAAAACATTTGTTTAAAGAACTCAAGTATGCCTTTAGTAGTAGGATATGCCAAGATTATCAAATGTATCCCCTCTAGGGCTGGGTCTGTTGGCTTGGTGGACTAATGGATCCACTGTAGGGGCATATGTTCGACCTCATGGTCACAGGTTCAAATCCTGGTGGGTCCACTCAGCCTTTCATCCTTCTGAGGTCGATAAAATGAGTACCATTGAGTTGGGTAACAATAAACATGTTATTTAGTGACACGATACCCTTGGGTGAATGTGCGCTTTACAAATACACATGTTATGTTACTGTAATAGTTTATCGTGACTATGGCGTAGGGTTTGGTGTATGATAATTTATTCATTAGTTCTATCAGATCTATGCCCACATTTTGCCATTGCCCTTCAGGTAATTTCACTGGTGTAAGAAGGCTGGTAGACACCTCCAATGTTTCACCAGACTCCTTACACATTTGACACTCTTGCACATACATATCAACATCACTGTCAATGGCTGATCACCAGTAATCCATTTTTACTTTCTTTTTAGTGCCAGTCCTACCTACTTACCCCTCGTGGGCTAGGGCAATGAGACATGGTCCTAACTGAATGAGTTCAATCAAAGTGTCATTTCTTATAATGACATCATCATCAATAGTAAATTCCTTGCTAACTTTCCAGTATGGCCTGTGATTGGTATCTAAACATCTCTCCTTTGGCCAGCCTTTAATGATAAAGTTGGTGATCTCAGCATACTCGGGATCATCTTGAATGGCACTGATTTTTTTAAACGCTGTACTCATCTGGTAAGTATGCAACAACCACATCTTCACCCTCTTCACACCATTCATCATCACATATCTCCATGTCACAGGACATACTTTATAGGAATTCAGTTGTAACATTAGTCTTACCAGGAATATACTCTACACTAAATACATATTCATGAAATTATATGTTAACTTGGTAATACGCTGGGACACCTTCTCCAAACCTTCCTTTCCCAGTATACTCTCTAGTGGCCTATGATCAGTCCTAATAAAGAATCGCCTACTCACTCCACAAAAAGCTTTTAAACTTGGGTACATCCCATGTACATGTTAAAAGTCCTCATTCTAATGCAGAGTATTTGGTTTCAGATACTCCTAATTTGTGGGATGGAAAGGCTATAAACTGATCACCATCCAATCCAGTCTGATTCAGGACGGTTCCAAGTCCTACTTTACTTGGCTGGCGTCAACAGTTAAACTGAATGCAGGGAATCATCAAGAGATTTCAGTGAGGGAGCATTTGCAGTTCTGTTTTTTAGTTCCCATATGCTTTTGCTGCAGTTTTGCATTCCAAATAAGACCTGCATGCTTTTTGACCAGTTGGCATATAGGTTCCACCTTCTCTGCGTAGTTTCGTATGACTTTAGAATTTGCATAGTCCTAAAAAGGACATGAGTGTCTCTTTGTTTATAGGTTGAGAAGAATTTACTGTGGCTGAAACCAAATTTAGCTGAGGAAAGCTCCCTCCTTTCTTGCTATGTAGAAATTTGCATTTGTCCTTTTTGAGGGTTAAGCATTTTTTTTGTATCCATATTAGAACCTCTTTCAAATGTTTTAGGTGGTTCTCTTGGGTGTTTGAATATATAAACACATTGTGTTGGAAGGCACAGTCACCTTCTATACCTTCAAAAAGCGTATTCACTATTTTCTGGAATACAGTAGAGGCAGAATAATAGGGAGAAACACAAACTAGTCATTTTTAGCTAGTGTTGAACTATTATGTGAGCAGACGTAGCAAAACATGGGTGTTCTTCAAAAATTATTTTATGGCAAAAAGATAAAGAATATTACTTGTCCATCCAAATCCACTGGAAAAAGATTTATTTGAGGAAATAAAAAGTAAGAAAAAGTTGGGAAATGGTCTCTTTTTTCGGTATAAAGAAAGCCATGTGGGGATTAGGTAAGATGCTGGTGCCTAAGGAAGGCTTGAGCGGAGTGGGGCAAAGACATCCACACGTCAAGCCATTTTTGAGTTTCCTCAAAAGTTGTTATGCCTGCCTTTATTGAGATGGTTGCTGGGTCTGGCCTTTTATTGTTCTCTTGCATTGTTTACTCTTAGATTCTTAAAGATTTTAGCTGCAATGTTAGTATGTGTGTTATTGATCACTGGTAATTTTAAAAAGTTGAATAAAGGCCACACACGATGGAGCGAGGAAACCAGGGCTGCCTCAAGGATACACAGAGCTCGGTGAAATCAATATTTCGAGCATAACCATTTCATTTGTTGCCTTTGTCATGAGTATATAACAAGCAGTGCCAAGTCTTGAACTGACTTTCATCTTCAGTCACCAACAAACAGTGCATAACTGGTGACCCCCATGGGTGTGCTGGCTCCAAAACACCATTTGCATTCAGTGCTTTAATTGGAAATATTGAAGTGCAGGTACTCACTATTCAGAGTACCTGTTTGCTTCTGAGAAGTTCAGGTACTCTCCCATTAATTATATTGCAGCAGTGCAGAGAAGTTCAGATGCTCTCTCTTTCAAATTAAAGAAGTGCAGGTACTCAGTATTGGGTAGTACCTGCCCATTTAAAGCACTGCATACACTTAAAGAAAGCGGCCAAACCACTACAGCATTCGCTTTAATATCCAGGTAGAAATCCTGTTTCATCTTTTCCATTATCCTCAAACCCAGTGTTTGTGTGCGGACTCAGAGATCCATACCTACCACTCTTTGTTCTTTCTAGCCCCTCCTCCACATACAGCCTGTTGGACCTGGCCCTCTCTGTAGAGTCATCCCCAAACGTTTTGCCTTCTTTCTCCTATATTTGCTGAATTTGTTTTTGTAGGCCTTAGGACTCTGTGCACTTTACTACTGCTAACCAGTGGTAAAGTGCATGTGCTCTCTCCTTAAAACATGGTAGAATTGGCTTTTACCCATTTGGCATATTTAATTTACTTGTAAGTCCCTAGTAAATTGGCATTACATGTGTCCAGGGCCTGTAAATTAAATGCTATTAGTGGGACTGCATCATTGATTGTGCCACCCACTTAAGTAGCCCTTAGTGGGTCCCAGGCCTGGCATACAGTTTTAACATGCTATTTCGACCTGGCACAATAAACCTTTTTCCAGGCCCAAAGCTTCCTTTTTACATATAAATTACCCTTATGGTAGGCCATAGACAGCCAGAAGGGCAGGGTGCAGTATATTAAAACAATTGTGTATGTACTTTTGTACTTTTAAGTTTTACATGTCCTGGTAGTAAAAAAACCCTCTCAAATTAGTTTCTCGCTACTGCAAGGCCTATCTTTCCCTTCAAATAACATCGGAGATACCTTATTGCATTTTAGAAGAGTAATTGCCTAATGGGAAGAGATAAATGCTTCTTTTTTGGTGTCTCTGGAATCCTATTTCAAAATCCTAACCTATAGTGAAATTGGATTTTAAATTACATTCTGAAAATGGCACTTTTAGAAAGTTGACAATTTCTTAGCCATTTGGTGCCTGCAGTCTGTCTCTGGTCACATGACTGGGTGTTGCAGTTGGGGTTTGTGTATTTCTCCTAGACAAAGTCCAAACTGTGGTGGCAAAGTGAGCTAAAGAACAATGATGGATTCAACCTAGGTCTGGGGGTGATTGTCTGAAAAGTTTCAGCACCCCGTCCATCATTTCCTTGTGTTTGCTTTGTTCGCCATAAGTTGGCAGGGTATGCCCAGACGTGGGTCCCTTGCTCACTTTGCCACTGGATTCAAGCTAGCCTGGCTGATGAGCGGTGTTACCCTGAAACTGGTCCCAGGATGCTTGCTTCCAGTCCAGGGAGGACCTGGCCTGGCAGTTTGGGCTGGACTGTTCCCATGAGGCACACGGTCAAGACTGATTTGCATATGGCTGTGTCAAAACTGGGGTGGCGAAGTAAGCAAAAGAACGATGATGGATTCAACCCAGACCTGTGGCTGGGGGTGATTGTCTGAAAAGTTTCAGCACTCCGTTCCATCATCTCTTTGTGTTTGCTTTGTTCGCCCTAAGTTGGCAAGGTATGCCCAGACTTGGGTCCCTTGCTCATTTTGCCACTGGATTCAAGCTGGCCTGGCTGATGAGGGGTGTTACCCCGAAACCGGTCCCAGGATGCTTGTTTCGGGTCCAGGGAGGACCTAGCCTGGCAGCTCGGGCTGGACTGTTCCCATGAGGCACAGGGTCAAGACTGATTTGCATGTAGCTGGGTCCAAACTGGGGTGGCGAAGTGAGCTAAACAACAATGATGGATTCAACCCAGATCTGTGACTGGGGGTGATTGTCTGAAAAGTTTCAGCACTCCGTTCCATCATCTCCATGTGTTTCCTCCTAGACAGCTACACACAATGAGAGCTTATGTGTGACTGGATGGCCCATCACTGGCAGAATGGGAGGAAGGAGCTCATTTTCACCTGAATAGGCGCACAAAGAGCTTAACAACCATGCATTGTCACTTCAGCCAGCTTGGAGCCTGGGCAGGAGAGGTAGGCAATTCCATGCACTTCAAAAACACTGTCTAGAAGTTTCTTCCACCTTCCAGAACCAGGGCACCAGTGTGTAAAAGAAGGACCTCAGACATCACTACCTCAGTACACTTCTGGACCTGTGGCTACTCTGCCAGGAAGAAGGACTGCCACTCTGCTGGACTGCACTCTGCTGAACTCCTGCTTTCCTGTGCTGACCCGTTGCCTATTGCCCTCTTGCCTAGGTGAGAAGGACTGGACCTGCATCTCTTGAACCCAGAACCCAGAGTGTCTCCAAGGGCTAGTTGGCTGGCCTCCTGATCATCAGACTCAGGGACATAAAAGGCTTCCAAGAACCTTGAACACAGCACCTGGACTCTGCCATCTGTGAGTCCTGCCCTTCAAAGTTGTGCCACCCCAGTCCTGGACCCTTGGAAGTGGGTCTGAAAGTGCTCCTGCCCAGCCCAGCTCTGGTCCTCAACAGAACCAATAGAAAGTGAGGCAAAGCCTCACCGTACAACTGCCAGCCTCATTGGAACCAACGCTGTGCGGCCCGAAGCCCCACAAAGCCTTGGCGCATAGCTGCCAGCTCATCAGAACCAACGCTAAGGAATGTCAAGCCCCGCAAAGCCTTGCTGCACAGCTCCTCGGAACTGATGCACAATGACACCAAGCCCCAAAAAAGCCTCACCGGACAACATGAGGTCTCACAAAGCTACGCCACGCAGATTGCGCCCCAGTATTTAAGGTACTGTGTTCAACGGACCTAGGTGGGTCCCTGTAGCCGGCTGTGCTCCACCGCGGTTGGCCTGAACTTGTGACTTTGTCCCGGTCTGGCACAACCAGATAACCACAGTTGGCGCTTTGTGCATTTATGTGCTATATTAACTTTATTCTTTAAAAAAATCATAACTGCGGTTCTACGGAATGGGTATTTGTTGTTGTGGTCTTCATTTATTTATTAAATTAAGCGCTATTTTTATAACTTTGTGTGGGATCTTTTTGTGTGGTGTTCTCACTGTTTTACAGTTTGAAGTGTTGTACATATACTTTACACATTGCCTCTAAGTTAAGCCTGACTGTTCTGTGCCAAGGTACCAGGGGGTTAATTTGGCGTTTGCTTGTGCCTTACCCTGACAAGGATTGTGGTTACTGCTTGACTAGGGCTCACACCACTGTCAACCAGTAACCCAATTTCTAACACAGCCCACCCTAAAATAAATCACCTACAATCTCTAGTTCACTCTGTAACATGGATCTCTAACCATGAAAGAAGACTGATGCTTCATAATAGTGTGAATAAATATGCATTTATGTGCAATTCTCTACCTGTTACAATTTTCCAATATTTTAACTATGTTCAGATTCAACAAATAGAGACCTCCAAACAAAGGGCACATTTACCAAGATCATACATGGACAATGAATAACACACATGCCATACGGAATACAAAACAGTCAAGTCAAAAAGAAAATAATTCCAACAGGAATCAATACAAGTTGGAAACACCAGAAGGGTATAACAAAAATCTGCAGTAGAATAATCACAAAGCAAAAAAACAGCCAGGATGCCAAATATTTGTACTTTGTACTCCTGACCCAAGAGAGTGATGTGTGTCAAACTCACCATCCAGATATATCATGTGTTAGGAGCCCTGTGGTGCTACACGACAGCAGCCCTGAGGAAGTCTTTTCAGATTAAACATGTGTTGGCTGTGCCGGTTTCATGTAAATCTATTACATCTTGTGGATGAATTGCAACATCGGAGGATTGCAAATAGTTTTTGTTTGATGTTAAAGCTCCAACAACTACTATATTGTCAGAAACAAGTGCACTGTACTAATGTTATAAATAAATAGATGTTTCTTTTCTCTTTGAACTACAAATGACTGTATCTCATTTCAAATGTTTGTGTGCCCCAAACATCAGTGGAACAGTGCTTCTAAATATAACTGGTGACTTTCTGTGTTTTATTACTTCAAAACATTAACACTGTCACTGAGGAATTCACCTAACTATATCATTACTTTAACCTTTGGCTTTTTTTCAGTGAATTTCTAAGGTTTTTTAAATCGAAAACTCATATTTTTACTACACCTAACTATAACATTACTTGATCCTTTGTTTTTTTCAGTGAATTTCTAGGTTTTTAAAAAAAAGTAAATTAATTATTTATGTGTCTGTATGTATGGTAGAATGATATTGTAATATAAATAGTGCTTAGACATTATTTTGTAGAAAGAATGTTTTTTGTTGTAATATAACAGAGTATGATTTCCAGTTTGCAAAATGTTTGTAAAATATGTGCGAGTATTAAACAGATAAATATTCAATATTTCAGTAGTGAATGTGTATTTGCTGAGTTCTTGTAACTCTCATATGGATACATGATACCAGCAGTTTATTTTTAAGGTCAGTCAGTCACACGGCTTTATTCGAACTTGATTACACAAGTCATAAAAGTACAAATTCATTCTAAAATTGCAAAACATATAATATGACCATATATACAAAGGTTAAAAATAAGAGACCAATCTGTCAAAATTGTCAAATTCATAGAAGGCCATTTAATAAAAAAACCCAGTTAAAATTCAGTTAAAATGGTATAAATGGTTAAAAATGGTATAAATCTCTTACTGACAGGTAAAGCCCATATTACATAAATAAACCACTTCTATCTTAATTATTACTAATTAGACAGCAACCCCCGTTTTCCTCTTTCTAATGCAAGCCCACAAAAAAGGAGCTAGGGAAAAACATACAAACGGGTCCGGGAGGGTCTTTAAAAAATACATGGCCACCCTACATTGTTTGAATTTGTGATACCTCAAAATTGGAAGAATAAAACTTTTCCTTTCTACAGTATAATACTTACAGAATAGTGTTAGATGGAGGTCTGACTGAGCGGAGTGATTATTGCATGGGCAAGGTGGCAAATCTGAAAATTTGTATCTCTTTTCCGGGTACCCTAGCATTAGTGGGATCAGGTTCATTCGAAAACGTAGAAGGATAAATCTATGCTGTGTGTTATTAATAGACGAGAGATAATAAAAACCTTCCTCTGGTCTGGGTGGAACTAAATCATAGGCAATAGAGGATTTTTGGAGGTAATTTTTTTCCCTTCGGGCGCCATTTGCTCTCTGCAAGAATAGCTCAATCATCCTTTTCTTCGGAACCCTTCTACAAGATTCGGGGTCCTGGAATAATTCGCCTAGCCCTAATGCAGTCAGTTGTGTCTCCACATAGTTTAGCCAACCAATCCTCTTATAATAGTCCAACTTGCAGCAGTCCTTAATAATACGTTGGGTTAGATCTACAGTGGACCTCCGCCAGATCGAAAGCCACAATATGAGTGGAGCCAATCTAATGCAGTCGCTCAAGTAGGGTATCCCCAATTCTAGATGTAAGATATAGTTGGGAGCAGAGTGGGGTAAAGATACCCGGTTTTTACAAAAGCTGTCTTCCAATTGCTGGAGGTGTTCAACGTTGGCCATCCGCCAGACTCCCGCCCCATATGTTATAGCAGCCTTGGTTTTTGCGGAGTATATATTTTTGACCGTGTCCAGGGGACTCACCCCTAGCTTTTTCGCAAAACATTTGATACCTTGAAGGCTCCTTTCCATACTCTGAGCTCTTGCTGCCACCAAATTAGTCCAAGAGTGATTTTTATCGAAAAGGTCTCCTAGATATGAAAAACAGTCAACCACCTCGATCTTCTTTGATGCCAAATTGAAGTTGGGGTGTTTCTCTCCTCTGACTGCTCCTGCTACTATTATAAAAGATTTTGATTCATTTACTTTTAAATCTAGGGAGGCCATGAATGTTGTATAAGCTGTAATTAGGGATTGTAAGGCTACCCCCGTTCTGGCCATTAATACTGCGTCGTCGGCGTACGCCGTTATCAGAAGGGGGCTATGATCGAATTTAGGCACGTCCCATGGTGTGGCACAGAGGGCGGCCTCTACCCCGTTTGTATAGATAGAAAAAAGTAACGGGGTGAGAACGCACTCCTGCCTCACTCCCTTTTCTATCTTAAAGGAACGTGTACACTCCCCATTCCTGCCATACCGTACACAAGCGGTGGCATTGGCGTACAGCTGACAGATAAAACTGATTATCAGTGGATCAATGCCCATCCCCTCCATCATAGACCACAGCCTCTGGTGGGAAACACAGTCAAAGGCTGCGGTCAAATCCATAAAGGCCATATAGATCTTCCCGCCTTTTGCCTTAGTGTATTTTCCTATGGATAGAGAAAGGTTTAGACATTGATCCACCGTCCCCATACCCCTCCGGAAACCATATTGAGCCTTCATAAAGATGCTATGGTTTTCAGCCCAGTCCTCCAATCTGGCTAATAGGAGCCGTCCCATAAGCTTGGCAGTAGTATCAAGGAGGGAAATTGGGCGGTAATTCTTTGGAGACCCCCTATCACCCTTCTTGTATATTGGCACTATTACGCTCTGCTTCCAGGATGGGGGGGGACCCTCTATCTGGATGGAGTTAAAAACATTAGTTAGTAGAGGGACCCACATGTTATAGTTCTCCTGGAAGAGATCAATTGGGATACCGTCAGGCCCCGGTGCCTTTCCAGAGGCACAGGATTCCAGCCCCTTTCTAACCTCCTCTAAAGAGAAAGTTAGCCCACCCTGGAATGCAACAACTGGACCAAGGGGTGGGGAGATTAAAGCGGTTGTGGGACAAAAAATATTTTCGAAGTGTCCCACCCATGCATCTTCGTCTACATGTGAATCTAGGGAGGGGTCTTTAGAATCTTTGAAATAGGGGGCATTCACAATTTTCCAAAAATCCCTACTACTGCCCGAGATGGCTGCGTGTTCAAGATCTTCCCACGCCTGCTCCCTGAGGTCTTTTTCTCTTTTCCTTCTCGCTTGCTTATAATCAGTATGCAGTACTCGTATCTTTGTAGGATCTCTAGGGAGAGTTTTTAAGGCATTAACGAGGGCTTTTTTTGTTAAAGAGCATTCTGAATCAAACCAGCGAGTGGTTGGAGTAACGGTTGATGCCTTTGAGCGAGTAAGTGCTTCTTTTAATTTCATCAGGAGGGCAATGAACTGAGTTACCAGACATGATATAATTTCTTTCTTGGCTTGGCTAGAATTTCGGGGACCAAGTTTAACTTATGGGCCTGTGACCATTTCAGTTGGTAGCCATTTTTCCTAGTCAGGGACACGCCATCCATTACCTGCTGGTTATCTTTCACCTTGGACAGGACGCTTAGATGGATAAATAGGATGGCGTGATCACTGTAACAGGAAAACTGAGTACCCTTATGAACCACTGTCCCTTTTGACGAAGCCGATGCTAAAACAAAATCTATGATGGACTCTTGGTTTCCCCTTCTGAAAGTGCTCCCTATCTCTCCTTCTTTTCCTTCATTTATTATGCCCAAATCCCACTTATATAGTGATCTATTTAAAGATTCGTCATACTCATTATGTGTGAAATGTCGTAGAGGATTACCATAAGGGTCCTCTAGTCCACACACCATGGTCCCATTAAATTTGCAGAGATGGATGTTAAAATCCCCCGCCCATATGAGGTTTACACGACCCCTGGTTTTGGCTGTAAAAAGTTTCTCTATCTCAATTGCTAGTGTGTCTACGACTAGCTTCATATTACTCCCAAACTCATTATTATAATAATTAATAATTAACCAAGTATCCTCTTTCTTATTAGCAATTTGGAAGAGTTGGACGTGGCTATTGATAGAGCCAACCTGCCTGACTTGGTAAGGTGTGGTGTTCGAGATTAGGGTTAATAACCCCCCTTCGCCCTCCCAGATGCCGATGGAATTGCTGGAGTATGAAAGCTACGAAACCCTGAAAAAAAGACTGGGTCTACGGCCCAAGTCTCCTGGAAGAGTATAATCTCCAATGACTGCCACAGGTTTTGCCAATCGGGGTATCCTCTCTTAGAGGCTATTCCTGCTACATTCCAGGATGCCATAGTGGGCCTAATTTCCTCTATAGTAGTCAGCGGGAGTAAGGTACTCAAATCACTCTCCTGGCTACTTAGAGCAGGAATTTCTACTACACCAGGCCTTTCTAAAACTAGTGGGGTTAATGGTTTCGCCTGTAGCCTAGACACTGGGAGAACCAGAGTAATTTCCCTTCCTGGGGGTACGGGGAATGGGGGGTTTAGTCAGTCGCACGACTCCAGATCTGAGAGAGCTGTAAATCTGTTTTGCAGCCTTAACCCTAAACTGGTATTGGAGCCCTCATTATCTTTCGGGCCTGCAAATACTGGGATTCTTCTAGTCCTATATTTCCTTTGTGGCTTTACACCCTGGTTATAAAAATGATCCAGTGGTAAGGGGGTAATTTGCGAGATCCTTGGGGAAAATCTATGAAGATTATCTAAAAGGGAAGGTCCCGTATAAGCATTATTAAAATTAATAACCACACAGTCACCAGTGAAAGATTTTCTTGTGCTGCCCACCCATTCCACTCTCCTGGCCATGATGATTTTGGTGGTCAGTTGATAACTCCCCATTTGCGAACCCTTAAGATTGTCTATTAACCAGTGAAGAAATGTTTCCATTAGCTGTCTTGTGGATTCGCTCTGATTTTCTCGAAGGGGGGGAACATTCGCCAGGACCAGTACCAGTGGGGCTGCTAGTGGTGGAAGGTGGAGAGATTGTTGCGAATGATTGTCTATCGCTCCTGTGTAAGTCTCACCAGAACCTGTTGCCTGATTAAGCCCTCCTAATTCCTCTTGGGCTATTGGTGCCTGCCGCAGTAGATCCCTTGAGCTCTTCTCTTGGAGATTTCGGGTCTCCAGCGATGTATTTAGATTGGGAATACCTATTAGAGGGAGTGCTGGGGCCATAGTAGTAACAGCCGGTAAGGTTAACGATATTGCAGATGTAGATGGTTCCCGACCTTCATTTAATTGAGTTGAATTACTGCTTCTAAGTGTTTCCGGAATGGGATCTCTTAAAGGGGGGACTCGAGTTAGTAGACGATTCTGTGACTCTAGGTCGGCCAACCTATTTTCAATTAGAGACAATTTAATTAAGATAGCTGTCAACCTTTTAGTCACTTCAGTCCAAAAGGAATCATCTGAAGGTACTTGGAGTGATAATAAATTATCAGACACTGAAGGGGCTGATGTTATAGGAATCGTTGTGGTCGCCCTAGTTTGGGGGCTTTTGGTCTGGTGGCATGAGTGATTTTGGATTGTTTTTGCTTCGTGTTAGTAGTACCCCCTGTTCTATTCCGCTTAGCCGGTGGGTTAGGAGTAGGCTCCTTTCGGGGCGTATTTGCGGGAGAGATTTCCGACCCCCTCCTTGTTGTGGCCTGAGTGATTAAAATTGGAAAGGTAAGCCCGCGTTGGCCTGGCGGGAGATCCGATGACATTAACAATAATGAAGGTGGTTGCGTGGCCGATAGGGACTCGTTAGATCTATCAAGAGTTGCCCCCAGAGGAAAGAGATGCGGCTCCATAAACAAGCGCCTTTCAGTTAGCTCTATTTCGTGAGTAAGGACACTTGCCGCTCTAACCAGGAATGAGTCCAGGGTCGAACCTACCCCTCCTGTGTTCTTTTCCCCCAGGCCCCTTCTTTTCACCATACTTTCACCAACATGAGACAGTACGTGACAGTGGCGCTAAAGTTAGAGGGAGGGCCCAGCCTCCTCCGAGCTCCGACGGGCGTGGACGGGCCGGCCTTCAGTTTTAATAGCGCGTCCTCGCGCTATGCAGGCTGGTGCTTGAGGTCCTGCGGTGCCCTGGCCAGCAAAGAGAAAACCAGCGGGGAGCAGCTACAACACGCAGCGGGCCGGCGTTCAGTTTTAATAGCGCGTCCTCGCACTATGCAGGCTGGTGCTTGAGGTCCTGAGGTGCCCTGGCCAGCAAAGAGAAAATCAGCGGGGAGCAGCTACAACACGCCACAGGCCGGCGTTCAGTTTTAATAGCGCGTCCTTGTGCTATGCAGGCTGGTGCTTGAGGTCCTGAGGTGCCCTGGCCAGCAAAGAGAAAACCAGCGGGGAGCAGCTAAACACGCCACGGGCCGGCGTTCAGTTTTAATAGCGCGTCCTTGTGCTATGCAGGCTGGTGCTTGAGGTCCTGAGGTGCCCTGGCCAGCGAAGAGAAAACCAGCAGGGAGCAGCTACAACACGCCGCGGGCCGGCGTTCAGTTTTAATAGCGAGCCCTCGCGCTATGCAGGCTGGTGCTTGAGGTCCCGAGGTGCCCTGGCCAACGAAGAGAAAACCAGCAGGGAGCAGCTACAACACGCCGCGGGCCGGCGTTCAGTTTTAGTAGCGCGTCCTCGTGCTATGCAGGCTGTTGCTTGAGGTCCTGAGGTGCCCTGGCCAGCGAAGAGAAAACCAGCGGGGAGCAGCTACAACCCGCCGCGGGCCGGCGTTCAGTTTTAATAGCGCGTCCTCACGCTATGCAGGCTGGTTCTTGAGGTTCTGAGGTGCCCTGGCCATCGAAGAGAAAACCAGCGGGGAGCAGCTACCATCAGTGATGTAATTCTGCTGACTTGCAGAGCTAGTCACTACCCACAGTTCCAGGGTTCAGTCCAGACCTTGAATGATAGAAGAAATCTCAAGCTTAAGTGAAAATCAGTGAGTTACTGGAGCCAGTGAAATCCAGATAAACGTTGGAGAGCGGACAAAGTTAAACTTGCACGTTATTCTTAAGGTGGTATTACTCTCATGAGAGCCTCTAAACTGTTAGCTAAAACATGGCTTTTGAGAGCTACCCTCTACTTTTATCACATATGTTGTTTTGTACTGTTTCCCTTTTTTTTGTTCTTAAAATCACCCGCAGGACTCTCACAAGAGCCAGAAAAGCCCATCATAGCCCGCAGCTCTCCCAACCTTCTCACAAGAGTTAATGTGCGCTCGCGAGAGCTAGGGAGGCAATCCCTCACATACTGTCAAGGGCGGCAGTGCTTCCTGGTTTACTCTATGTTTCCCTTTTTTTCCCCTTCTTAAAATCTCTTGCGGGATTCTTGCTAGAGTCAGAGAAGCCCACAATGATTGGCGGCTCTCACGAGCGCCATGCAGACAATCCCTTATGTGCAGTCCAAGGGGGCAGTGCTTCCTAGTTTGCTCTTGCAAGATTGTACTTTTTATAATAGACTTTGCATTTACACTGAATCTATCTTGATGTAGTATGTAACATGTATATACATCAGAAAACTAACAGTGCGTTTAGTTTAATGAAATGCAATCCATTATATAATTGTGGGGAAAAATAAATCACTTAAATTTATGGAAAAAAACACTTGTTCTATCTCCATGAGACGAACATTGGTACATAGCACTTACTGATACTCATTTATTTACTTAAAGTCCATTTATTATTAGTAGAAAAAGTTCAATCACTACTTTTTTTTATGATTCCATAAAAGTCTCGCAAGATCATAAACTTTTTTTAGAGGAAGAATTTGCACTTTCCTTAATTAAACAATATTTCCTTTAATAGCCTTTTTATGACAGGCTAGGTGGCAAAAGAGTCTATCCAAATTGTAATTTTATAAAATTTGCAAAAGGAGTACAGCCGGGAAATAAGAAACAACCATTATTTGTTATATCCATTACAGGAATTTAGAAGTATTGTAGATGCAGTCATTTTGAAATGATAGCTAAGACAAACTTAGCTTGTGCGGCCAAACTAGACAATTCTTCAGCTGCATACACATTCTTTCAACTGACTGTTAATACCTCTCCCAAGTACTTACTCCTCAAGCAGATAACAACCCTCCTTTTGTAAATAAAGCGCTTTTTCGCTATTTAAGTAAGCACATAATTTTGTCATCAAAAACAAGTAGATCTATACAGCACAAGCTTCTCCAAGGGTACAAATATCGCTGTAGGCAGTAAGAACAATATCAGTTGTGCGATTACATTTT
The DNA here is from genome assembly GCA_963921515.1 of Calotriton arnoldi. Classification (NCBI taxonomy): domain Eukaryota; kingdom Metazoa; phylum Chordata; class Amphibia; order Caudata; family Salamandridae; genus Calotriton; species Calotriton arnoldi. Next base: position 2,147,824 of record CAWUFW010000468.1, on the reverse strand, counting down.
TTCCTGATTTTCCACACAGTTACCCTTCCCTCTTTCTTCCAAAGTGAACAATTTTTTTCTTCTTCCTCCATATATTGTGTGACATGATACTTCTATTTTTCAGAACTTCTGTTTTCCATTTTTCTCCTAAAAAAGACAAAATGACCAAAAAATGTAAAGTTACATACTGATCAATAATTGATAGCAGTGATACATCACTATATTCTCTGAAGATTTCAAAATTTTGCATTTACAATCATATATTTATGTGTACTTTACCACAAACTTCAAATTCCTTTCTCTTAAAACATTCCACACCCTCAAACACTGCATTTTTTATCCACAATTAAATTATAACATGCCTTCAAACATGGTTCCATAACCGATTGTAAGTAGCACATTCCTCTTTACACACCTTTTCTGACAGTGAGCATGGTGTTTTACTCTAGAAAAACCAATATCTCTACTCAAACATTTCATAGGGGCAAAATATGTGTACTCTTAGGTTCTTAAAAACAGTACGCCTTGCATAAACAGTTTGTAGATTCTTTTCTAATTTCAGAACCACTGCTTCGTTTACTTAGAACTATATATAAATTTAACATTTCATTTTTAACTCAACGTGCAATACTTTGTGATATCTCTCTACATTCTAATCCCTACCTCTCAGAACCTATATCAACAAATATACACTTCTAGAAACAGCTTTTCACTCAGTACGCCTTGAATAGAATAAAGTTACCAAAAGTAGTGCACTTACTAACGCTTCTCAACAAAGTTCATAAATTATATTTTTAGTTACCTGGACTTAGAGCAGTTTCTTATATGCTGCTGATGACACCAGTCTGTCTCACTTCCAAATTCAGTCACTTCTGTTGAGCAGAACTCAAACAGGCTTCCTACTCCTCCAAATCACCAAGAACAATGTGAACTATCCCTGGTTCTGCACCCAATCACATCACAGCACTTCTTCAACCATATAATAAAAATGGTAACTATTGGTTGAGCCATTGCCCTTTTTTTCGACTTCGCCCCTATACGATCTTGCAAGATTCTTGCAGGACTGTAAAACACCTTGAGGCAGGCTCAGTAAATTTCCATCAGGGTCTTGTGCACATGTGTCCATGCAGCAAGCTTCACCCCCCTGAAGCTTGTGGGCTACTCTCACAAGAGTCTCGTGGGCTCACGACAAACTTGTAGGGAAATACTAGTATGTAGGATGGAGCAGCCTCTCCACTGAGACCCAACACTTACATGACAGGTGTGTGTAGTAGGGTGTGGGGAGAGACTGGTCCCTCCACACAGACCTCTTTCTCAGATGACAGGTGTGCATAGTAGTGTGTGTTGAGGGACTGCCCTCTCCAGTGATACCTCTCTCTCAGATGACGGATGTGCGTAGTATGGTGTATGGTAAAAGACTGGCCTCTCCACTGAGACCTCTATCTCGGATGATGATGGGTGTGCGTAGTAGGATGTGGGAAGAAAGACTGGCCTCTCTGCTGAGACAGCTCTCTGAGATGACAAGTCTGTGTACTAGGATGTGTACATGGATGGCCGCTCCTGTCAGGCCTGTCTCGCAGATGGACAGTCTATGTATTAGGGTGTGTACATGGACTGACCTCTCCTGTGAGACCTCTCTCTCAGATAATGAGTGCACATAGTAGGGTGTGCATGGACTAGCCTCTCCTTCCAAACCTCTCTCAGATGATGGGTGTGCATAGTAGGGTATGTGGAGAGAGACAGCCTCTCCACTGAGACCTCTGTCTCAGATGACAGGTGTGTGTGTAGTAGGGTGTGGGGAGAGAGACTGATCTCTCCGCTGAGACATCTCTCTCAGATCATAGTTGTATGTAGTAGTGAGTCGAGAGGGACTGCACTTTCCTCTCAGACTCTCTCTCAGATGGCAGGTGCGTGTAGTATATTGTATACATGGGAGTGGCCTCTATTTCTATACCTCTCTCTCAGATGATGGGAGTGCATAGTAGGGTGTAAGCAGACACCTTGGCTTCTCCACTGATACCTCTGCCTCACATGATGGGTGTGCGTAGTAGAGTGTGCTAAGAGAGACTTCTCTCTCTGCTGAGACCTCTATGAGATGATTGGTGTACGTATTAGAATGTGTACATGCACTGGCCTCTCCTGTCAGACCTCTCTCTCAGATGATGGGTATAGTGCATAGTAAGGTGTGTACAGAGACTACCCTCCCCTTCCACACCTCTCTCTCAGATGATGGGTGTGTGTAGTAGGGTGTGTGGAGAGACACTGGCCTCTCTGATGAGACATCTCTCTCAGATGACAGGTGTGCATATTAGTGAGTGGAGAGGGAATACCCTTTCCATAGAGACCTCTCTCAGATGACAGCTGTGCATATTAGGGTGCGTACATGGACTAGCCTCTCCTGTCAGACCTCTCTCTCACATGACAGTTGTGTGTATTTGGCTGTGTACATGGACTGGCCTCTTCTGCCAGACCTCTGTTTCAGGTGACGGGTGCGTATCTCTCTCTTGGATTACAGTTGTGCATAGTCCTCCCTACTAACACCCCTCTCTTTGATAATGGGTGTGCATAGTAGGGTGTGGGAAAAGGCTACATTCTACTCACAACTCTTACAAAGCAGATGGGCATAAATCGTACACTCTAATAAACACCATCTCTAGTAAGACTCCTTCCCACAGTAGCAAATGCACATACTACAGTGTATTCAAAGATCACCTACTCCTTTTTACTATTCACAATCCTGCAAGAGTCTCTCGAGATCATAACTTTTTTCAAAAATAAAATGTTACGATCTACTCATCACAGTACGTATCTCTTACACACTTACTTTAAAAAACAGCAACCACAATATGCATTCCTACTAATGGGGTATATGGATAACTCATCTACTCCTTTTTATATTTCGTGATCCCATGAGAGTCCCACAACATCATAAAAATTTGTTAAAAACAATATACATTTATTAATGGGCCTCTTGACCAATAACAGGCCTCCATTTATGATTTCTTGCTCTTATGGGACACCCTCAGGACTCTTGCGAGTCCAACTGCCAAAATATACAATTATTTTTTACCGTTAATTTCTCAAAAACTACTGAACAGATTTACACCAAATCACAAAAAGCACAATCAGCAGACCAAAATCTAGCTGCCTGACGAATTTGGTGTAATTACATTCAGCTGTTGTTGTGTCTGAAGAAGTCTATGGAATATGCATGGCGATTCAATGTTTTGGGACCCCACTTTTTTCTTGGCCCTCTCTTAATGGATCACTTTCCAGGAAAGAGCTGTGGTGGATGAACTTTTTTTTTGACAAAGTCCTGTGAAGATTCGTCAAACAGGGCCAAAGTTATTAGCAAACCAAAAAAACTGCTCCGACTATGGAAAAGCATACCTAACTATCACTACCTAAGTTTTATATATATATATATCAAGGGCACTAGTTGCTCGAAACGCGTCGTCAGAGGAGGAGTGAGAAATAAACAACAACTTGCCATTCTATCCGGGTGTCCGTTGCTCTCTTTTCGCCGAGAGGAGGTCTTGGGAGCACTTTGGTCGTGAATATATATATATATATATATATAGATATATATATACATATACATATACATATACATATACATATATATATAGCCTACTGGCGATTGCCAGTAGGTAGTTCTAGTTAGGACCTAGTTTCCATAGGAAAAGCATTTTTTGACTTGCCTATAACTTTGGTGTCGTTTGACCAATCTTCATGAAATTGTCCAGAAAAGTGTCAAAGTAGGTTATGGTTGTCATGGAAAGTTTGGGGGTAATCCATGCAGTGGGGACCATGAAATAAGGGTGTGAAAAAAGGTGCATTTGTAATGTTAATTCGCTGAGGAAAGCTTTGTCGGACCTACAATCCGAACCGCTGAATGGAATTGCACCAACTTTGGCAGAAAGGCAGATGTTGTTATGCAGAAGTTATGTGTCCAAAATTGTTTTTTTCATCACACGTGATATTCACTACGCGGCCGCCAGCACGGCCCCCATGTACCATCGCAGGAACATCCGAACTATCGCAACGTCATCGTGAATATTGGTGAAAATATATTAAAAAATATATATATTTGTACACACTCCCCGGTCACTGTCACACACTCATGTATGCACTCACAAACTCACTCAGACACTTATACACCCATTCACATACCCACTCACACACTTATACATTCAGTCACATACCCACTCAGATACTCATGCACCCACTCACATACCCATTCAGGTACTCATACACCCACTTACAGACTCACTTGGAGAGTGATGCACCCATCTACAGACCCACTCAAAGACTCATGCACCTACATAGAGACCCACTCATAGACTCATGCATACAGTCCCATACCCACTTAGAGACTTAGAGCCTCTTACACCCATCACAGACCCACCTGGGCCGTCAAGCACCCACTTACAGACCAACTCAGATACCCGTGCACCCACTTACAGACTCACTCAGAACATCACACACCCATGTACAGACCCATTCAGAGACTCACGCACCCACTTAAAGACCCACTCACACACTTACATATGTCCTCACAGACCCACTGAGACACTCATACACCCATTCACAGATACACTCAGACACTCAAACACCCATTCACACACCCATACAGTCACTCACACACTCAGTCACAGACCCTCTCAGAGACTTATGGACTCAGTCACTCACTCACTCATACACTCAGAAACTCACACAACCACTCACAAACTTACTCAGATATAGATGCACCCACTCACTCAGTCAAGGCTTATGCATCCACTCACAAAGCCACCCAGACATCCGCCCTCCAGACATTCATGCATGCACCCATTCACTCATCGACTAAGAGTTATGCTCTCACTCACAGGCCCATTGAGACACTCATACACCCACTCACAGATCCACTAAGACACTCATACATCCACTCATGGACCCACTCAAACACTCACACACCCATAGAGTCACTCACACAGTCATTCATAGACCCACTCAGAGACTTATGCACCTAGTCAGTTATACACTCAGAGACTCATGTACCCACTCACAGTGGCACTCAGAGACCCACGCACCCACTGATAGAACCACTCAGACACTCATGCTGCTAGTCATAGACCCACTGAGACACTTGTGCGCTCACTCACAGACCCACTCAGACACTCAGGCACCCACTCACTCACCCACTAAGACACCCACTTAGATACTCATGTATCAACTCACAGATCCAGTCAGACAGTGATATACTTACTTACAAATGCACAAAGGCACTCATGCACCTACTCACAGATTGAGTGGGAGAGTTACGCAACCAATCACAGACCCATTGTCACACTGATGCACCCACTCATCGATGTACTGAGGTAGTCCCGCATTTCATTACAGAAGTATTGAAAGACTGATGCACTGTCTCACAGATCCCCTCAAATTCTTATACAGTGAATGAGAGACTTAGTGACACAGTGATGCATGCAGTCATAGATTTCACTGAAAAAGTTGCTGTGTTATACAGAAATTAAGGTAGCTGTACATGCTATTATACAGTCGTTTAGATAGTAATGTGTTTAGTGTGTTGGTTATAATCCATTTTGCAGTTATACGTTTTGAATGTAGTGGTGGCCATTGAATGTCTGCATTTGTTTTGTCATTTTGCGACATATTTGCGGTGACCGCGGCTACCAATATCACTGTGACATTTTGCGTCACAGTGAAAATGGAAAATCGGTTTAAATGGTTGTTTTTATGTAAACTCCATAAAAAAATATGGCTTTAAACAGTGCAGTAATAGTGTGTAAAATACTTTAAAATGTGTGCATATATGTGTTTTGCACCCACTAAAAAAGGCGCGATCGTCGCGGTTACCGGAGTCATCACGACTCTCGGCGTCATCGTGAAAACGGGAAATAGGGTTCAAACACAGTTTTTTAAAAGTTACTACAAATATAGATTTACAAACATGATCTTTCAGTTAGTAATGTGTGTATTGTAATAGTAAGAATTAATTTTTTAAGTTAAAATTTTTGAATGTGGTATTTTGTGATTTTGCGGTGTGATCGCGAACATCGCGACAAATTTCAAAGATTCCCCAAAAATTATTTGACAAGAAAATTTTTGCCTCTTGGATGGCTCTGACAAGAGCCTTTGTATTGAGAGTGTGTATAAGACAGCTACAGTTAAGACTAGTGTCAAATATCAATTAAAATATCTGTATATAAATGTTTGAGTTTCTGAAAAACACGCGATTTCCGCGACTACCGACGTCATTGCGATACCCGGTGTCACCTCGAAAACGGAAAATAGTCTTTTTAGACGATTTTTCTGGAAACTCACTACAAAAATATGAGTTTGAAAACTACACTAATAAAGCTCTACTGTTAAATATACTGTAGAATGTGTCTATATATATGTTTTACACTTTGTACAAACCACGCGCTCTTCGCGGCTACCGACAGCACCGCAATGACGTTGGTAGTCGCGGTTATAATTTTTTTGTAAAGGTGGGTTTCTTCTAAATTGATCATAGAAAGAAAAGTAAAAACAATATCTTACTAAATATTTAGACTTAAACTTTATTTAAAAAATGTCTTTAAGTGTATTTTCCAGTATGTGAAATACATTTGCTGATCACAGATTCTCCACTGTAAATGCAACAATGTTGTGCCGACTCAAAAAATCCTTAAAAATAAAGCCAGTTATTAATGTACTTTCTGATTCACACATACCAAATCAAAAAATGAGTGGTATATAATATAAATATAATATACAATATACAATTATATAAAGAAAATAAAAGGCTCCATTAAAAAAATTGATGTTACAATTAAGAAATATATTTTTAGAAATTCACTGAAAAAACTAAAGTTAGAGGGGCATTATAGCTAGGAAATAGAATTAAAAAACCTTAGAAATTCACTGAAAAAACCAAAGGTTACACGGATGTTATACTTAGACTGACTTTTCACTCATACAAAACCAGAGAAATTCAGTTATAGTTAGCTGAGGTAGCTATAACTCGTGCCCCTGCAATTCACTGCTTATGACCTCACATATTACATCACTCATGACAGGGTCAGTGACATCACTCATGACATCAATGATTACATCATCCACGGTATCTCTGACGCACCCACTTATACCCCAATATAACCTTTCACACACCCACTCCAACTTCCACACTACCACACACATCTACTCAGTTACCCATACAGCCACTCATACACCAACTCACTCACTAATACAGCCACTGATATATCCACTCATATACTCATACAGCCACTCACACACTGTCAGTCACTCATGGAGATTCTCACACACCTACTCACTCACCTATAGAGTCAATGACACAGCCATTTACTCACCTACACAGTTATGCACACACCCACTCACTTATTCATACAGATACTAACACATACTCACTATCCCATACAGCCCCTCACACACGTACTCACTAACCGATACAGCCACTATCACAATGCCTCACTCACACATACAGTCACTCATATACTCCAACACTCAGCTATACTGCCTTTCACATATCCAGTTACCCTTATACCACTGACACATCCATTCTCTCACCAATACAGCCACACACACACTCAGTCATTTATAGAGCCCTTCACTTACATACTCACTAACCCATACAGCCACTGACACATCCACTAACTCATCCATGCAGCAGTCACACACACCCTCACACACCCATACAGACACCTGTACACCCATACAGGTACTCAGACAACCAATCAATCACCCATACAGCCACTCACTAACCCATACAGCCACTTAGATACCATCTGACAGACTAATACAGACATTCAGGCAACCGAGTCAGTGACTCATACATTCACTGAGGCACCTAATCACTCACTTATACAGTCTGTCACCCACCCACTGAATCATCGATACAGGCACTTATACACCCACTGATTCATCAATACACCTTGGTATATATATCTAACACTCATAAACATTTTAAAAACACTCACAGTCACTGGATGATATCATCAGTGATGTCATTTGAGGATGTCATCAGTGATGTCATCAATGATGTCACTGACCATGTCATGAGTGATGTAATATGTGAGGTCATAAGAAGTGCATTTATATATATTTATATTACCATGAAACCCCCTTTAACTATACAAATAAGGAGGGATATTCCCTTCAACCTGAAAATAAGTGACATTGAGATTCTCCATACGATGGGTGAACTAGAAGGAAGTGAAAATATCATCTCTGATCCTTTTCTGAACTTGATTAATGAGGACATTCATTTTGATTTATGTTGTCCTAGTGGCTTTAATCCCAAATTGATATGTGTGCCACCATTGGCCAATGATGTGATAGATGTATTTGAAAGAGGTGTGATCAAAGAATTTAAGAAAATCAGATTCAGGAAGAGCCTAAATGTTAGCAACCAAGAAAATAGACATCGGGAGGCCATCAGAGAGCTACAGAACAATGATCAGATTGTAATAAAAAACATGACAAGAGTGTTAATGTAGTGGTTTAGCCATTAGAGATGTATCTTAAAGAATGATACATACAGTTGAGTGACAAAGAGAAATATGAGGTATCTAGTAGAGAGTCGATGAATAAAGTAAACAAATGCTATCATGGCAGATTAATTGACTGGAGGAAATAAAATCTGATCAAATAGGAGGAATATCAATTACTCAGATGTGATTTCCCAAAAACTCCAACATTGTACTTCTTGCCCAAACTTCATAAAGACCCTGAGAACCTCCCCATGGAGTCTCCTCAAGGTGGAGCATACTGGAAAATATATCTAGATATGTAGATTCTTTCTAAGACCTTTTGTTGAATTGCTTTCATCATACATAAAAGACACAGGGGATTTCCTGTGACTAATAGATGGCATCATATGGGAAAACAGTTTCCTGCTCATGAGTCTGGATGTTGACTGTCTTTATACAACACTATCTAGGAATTAAGGCAAGTAGGCACTTTTTGACCACGATCTAGGAATTAAGGCAAGTAGGCACTTTTTGAGAGCTTGCTCCTTATCATACCTCCTCCATACTAAGATGCTTCTCGATATGATGTGGGTGTGCCTCACCAATAACTTTTTCATTTTTGACAGCAATATCTAATGACAAACACAGGGAAAAGCAATGGGCACTTGCTTTGCCCTCAGCTACGCTGGTCTTTACCTGGGCTGGTGGGAGGAGCAGGTGATCAGCAACATCTGTCAGTTTGATGAACATGCCATCCACTGGGTACCCTATATTGACAACATCTTCTGTATCTGGAATGGCAGTATGGATAGAGCTTATGAGTTTGGCAACACCCTTATCGATAACTCTCTTAACCATTTTTGGATCTGCAATTGTAGGTGTAGGTAAGCAGCTTGATTTTCCGTAAAGAGACCGCTGGAAATAGGCTGCTGCATGCCAGCAGTTGCCATCCCAAAAATCTGATACAGAGTATACTGTATGCAGAACTGCTTAAAGCCAAACGGAACTGCAGTTCCGAGCAGGCTTTCCAAAAGGAACTGGCAACAATGACAAGCAGATTCCTGGAAAGAGGTTACTCAGTGAAGAGAGTGGAGCAGGCCCAGCCTAAGGCTTGCCAAATCAAGAGAGATGAGATAATGACACCAAAAAACAACAGTAAGCATGACCCACAACCCCTCAGGGTTGTTACCACCTACCATAGCCATGTCTAGGAGGTGAAACACAGCTTAAACAAGTTCTGGCAAGTACTTAAGACATATGGACATCTAGCCAAACATATTAGAGACCACCCAGAAGTCATCTTTAGAAGAAGTACTTCCCTGCAAGATACACTAAGCCAACGTCTTGCGAAATCACATGGAATTAAGACAAGTATACAGGTTTTTTCACCTGTGGTAGGTGTAAAGCCTGTAAGCATAGTGTAAATTGTAAGCAGATGCTAAACACCTTACTTGCAATTCTGACTACTGTGTCTATGCCCTGTGCTGCCCATGTAATAAGTATTACATTGGGAGCATGATACACAAGGCAAAAAGGAGGGTACTAGAACATGTACGGGCAATTGTGAACAAAGACAAGCAATACCCCATTGCCAGGCATTTCAAACTTGTACATGCTAAAAATGTTTGTCTTCTGTGGTACTGTGTTTTAGATAGAATACCATTATGGCAGAGAAGGGGCAATAGAGTTCAAGAACTTAGGAGACTTGAATCAAAACTCATCATTCAATATGGTACCCTTCTCCATGGTGGGATGAATCTGGATGAAGAACTTGCGGTCCACCTAGGTTGAGCCTCTGAAAATGTGCCACCCACAGTCTGCCTGTCCCAGTACTGGTTCTGGGGTCCTTTAATAAGTCTGCAATAGTTGTAATACAAATGTACAGTTTCCCTATCTCTAGTTCCCTAGCATGATTCGGTTTGTTACTTGGTTCTTAATGATTTTAATTATGTTTTTCTGTTTTGCTTTTCTTTGTATTGTTTAGGCTCTCCTGGTATGACGTCTGAACCTGAGTATGAAACACAAAAGAGCCAGATATATCAAGTGAGAATATGAGGTACAGATGGCTTCCGCTTATTATGAATATGGTATGGTATTTGTTCCTTAGATGTCCAGTATCCATGCCTAGAGTGATCCCAGACACGAGACCCCCCTTGTTTCCAATATTGAGGAGTCGGATTAGCCCACTGGGGCTTGAGTGGTGAAAGTAAGTGCACATAGACAGAGTTCATGTCCCCTTATGGGATGGTGGGAGAAGTTGTGATTGCATAAGGATTTTTTTGATAACATAGATGCACAATTAAATGTACAGATTAATGGGAGGATGAGGATTCAGCCTTGCTTGAATAGAATGCACAAATATGTCTCTGATTTGTTATAGGGGTATTACTAGCAAGCCATGATTTATTTAGAGTGAACGTATAGAGCACAGATATGCCTCTGATGAAATACATAATAATACTAGCTAGCCATGATCTACACACAGTGAATGTGCGGGACCAGTATGAATAGCACTCTTAAAATATGTATGTTTCAAAAGTATTTTTCTGTTCCATAAATGCGTACAATACTCTTTGATGGCAGGGCAGTCTGTCATAAATGGAATGCATTATTGTGCTTCTGAAAGGATACAGTGATATTATTGTGTCCAAAGTTCAAATATAAGGAATGCTAAAAACCTGAATAGAATGCATTGTAAGATGGCTGAAATGCTTACCCTGACGTTTTACTGTTTATGAAATTATGTAATGAATCACATGGTTGTATTTAAACACTGAGGGTGTAAGCGTAACCCAACCCATGAACAAGGAGTCTTGAGCTCCGAAACACGTGGGGCTGTTTTCTGAGATTAATTTGTGGTAATAAAGCATGCTTGATAATTGCACAGGAGTGGCAGCTCATCTCCTTATTACCCCGTGAACGGGGGGGGATTTGTTTGGGGAGTGGAATTCTGCTATATAGAAGGTCTCGCTACCCTGACGCATACTCGCTGCAGCCAAGCAGCTGGGAGACTCAGCGATTCTTTTCCTTGTGATATATATATATATATATATATATCCAAATCACATTTCTCCACCTAGGGCCGCCAAACACACAGCGGGTGCAACCGAGAGAGCGGGGGTGGAACCCGCCAGTTACACAACTATTACCAAACAAGTTTGGTGCACTCACGGAGTTTTAATGAAGGCTTTAATATCCGCAGACGCATTTCAGCCATTGCTTTCATCAGTGCAGTAAAGCCGTAGATAGAGAGACACAGTACAACTCTTTTTTTAAAAGGTCCGACAGCGTGATTGGTGATTCCGTGGCCAATGAGAAGACCACAAGTCTCCCAGGACTGACAGTTGAGCGCCAACATGTCCGCTGTAATTAATAGAAATAAACAAGCCTCAATGCTATATATTCAATCATGTCCGATGAAAATCAAATGTCAGTGCACTCATTTCACGTCAGCCCCCCCCCACTTCGGTAGTTTATCATTGTTATTAATATCACTGTGTCAGAGACACTCCTCGCCTGCCGCTGGATGTAAATACAGATTTACTGCGGGTGTCCGTCATATGGCACAGCATTCCAGGCTTTGAATAAGCCTCGACCTTAGTTGATTGGCAGAGTCTGTCAGCGGCGGTTCTGACCGCCCAAAATGAATCCAAAGCACGTTTCTCCACTTAGGGCCGCCGAACAACCAACCAAGAGAGCGGGGTGGAAGCTGCCAGTTACACAACTATTACCAAACAAGTTCGGTGCACTCACGGAGTTTTAATGAAGGCTTTAATATCCGCAGACGCGTTTCAACCATTGCTTTCATCAGTGCAGTAAAGCCGTAGATAGAGCGACACAGAGCAACTCTTTTTTCAAAAGGTCCGACAGCATGATTGGTGATTCCGTGGCCAATGAGAAGACCACAAGTCTCCCAGGACCGACGGTTGAGCGCCGACATTTCCGCTGTAATTAATAGAAATAAACAAGCCTCAATGCTATATATTCAATCATGTCCGATGAAAATCAAATGTCAGTGCACTCATTTCACGTCAGCCCCCCCACTTCGGTAGTTTATCATTGTTATTAATATCACTGTGTCAGAGACACTCCTCGCCTGCCGCTGGATGTAAATACAGATTTACTGCGGGTGTCCGTCATATGGCGCAGCATTCCAGGCTTTGAATAAGCCTCGACCTTAGTTGATCGGCAGAGTCTGTCAGCGGCGGTTCTGGCCGCCCAAAATGAATCCAAAGCACGTTTCTCCACCTAGGGCTGCCGAACACACAGCGGGTGCAACCGAGAGAGCGGGGGTGGAACCCGCCAGTTACACAACTATTACCAAACAAGTTGGGTGCACTCACTGAGTTTTAATGAAGGCTTTAATATCCGACGTGTTTCAGCTATTGCTTTCATCAGTGCAGTAAAGCCGTAGATAGAGAGACACAGTGCAACTCTTTTTTTAAAAGGTCCGACAGCGTGATTGGTGATTCCGTGGCCAATGACAAGACCACAAGTCTCCCAGAACTGACAGTTGAGCGCCGACATTTCCGCTGTAATTAATAGAAATAAACAAGCCTCAATGCTATATATACAAACACATAACGGCAGACCGCTGTAAGCAGTGAAGGCGAAGCAGCAACTGTTTAGCCCCCGGACTTGATACTGTGGCAAGCCTGAAGGATGAGGCAAAAGGTGCTAGCCACTGCACCGGGAGAACTACAATCTCAGTGGCGTGATGGGCTGGTACTTTGGATTGAGTCCGTTTGAAGCTTGCACGCAAATCTTAAGGATTTCGGAGCAGGACACTGTTTAGAGCCAGTGAAGTGGAGGGTGAGTGGCAACTTGAAGAAGGAAGAGAACAGAAAACTCAACAGAAAACCTTGTGCGCTGTTTTAAAGTAAGAATTTTGAACGTGTTTATTGTGCACAACTTGAACATTCACAATACTCACCGTGCAGGCTGGGGGATTTAACGTCTACCATGACGCCAGCTTGTTTGAAAAAGGACGTTGAGTTTTGTTTTTGTTTTTATATAAATGAAAGTTTTAAATTGGCACATTTGAACTTTTAACAAACGCATTTGTGTCCAGATTGATAAAGGCAGTGAATGCCGAAACACGTCTCTGGGAAACAGATGCAAATAAAGTTCTTAGCCCCACCCTCCCTTGAGTGCCAGGACTCTTTTTGATGTTAAGGAGGTTCCCTTGGTAATACACACACATATATATATATCTTATGTTTTTTAAAGTTGGGGTAACCCCCCCAAACACACTCATTTAAAAACAATTACCTTTACCATCCCATACTCCTATCAAACCCTAAAAAACACCCTTACCACCCTGTACCCTTAACCACCCCTAAAAACAACATTACCACCCAATATCCCTAACCAACCCTTAACCCTAAAGCACCCTTACCACCCATACCCTTATCCACCCCTAAACCCTAAAAACACCCTTACCACCTAATACCCTTACACACCCCAAACCCTAAAAAGGATGGTACTTTACCATTACAACTATGTTCCTTGTTGTATGCTTCTACATGAAATATATATGCTGAAGGGTGAAAATGCAAAAACTCGTATAATTTAGAGTTTTATTTAGCAAGGAAGTGCAATGAATTCCGCAAAGTCATAAAGATTGTACTTCACCACTATCTGTCTTTTTTATGAAATAAATGCTGAAAAATTAAATGAAAACTGGTGTGAATAGTGAGACATGAAAAATTTGATCATTCCGAGTTTGAACAGTCTAGTGGTTTGTTTTTAACACTGTGGTGGGGTAAGGGCTAATAGCCATTTTTAAGATACTCTGCACTGAATGGACTCTATGGCCAGTCGAAGGCCCCGGCCGAAATGCGTCGCCTTTTATTTTGTCACCGTATGCACTTGGTTGTCAAACCTTTTCAAATAAAAAGAAACAAGTTTTTTTAAAACATACCTGCCCATGCTGCCCCTTTCTTCATGGAGCCATATGTATGTATGGTCTTGGGAGCCGTGCGAGACATGGCTTGGAGGAGGAAAGGCCTGCTTCATTTTGATGTGCGGTAACCGGACAACATTGGATGTGCACCCGGATGTGAGCAAGGAGTCATTGCGGTTCCTCTGGGGTGGTGAGAGAAGCCTTAGCTCGGCTTGGCATCAAGTTTCTCTGACGGAGGACACAAAGGCATTGCAGCGGAGTTGTGTAAGCGGGGATTTACAGAGATTAGGGGGAGCACTGTGTCAGTGTGCCTCAGAGGGGGCACAACAGGAGAGCGATCACATGTACTGTTCTGTAGTCACTATGATGCGCCGCCTGCAAATAATGTGACAATCCTGTCAGTTAAATTATTTGTATCAAACCTGGAGTCTGAGTGTTTTCCGGTGAAAAGCTGCGGAGTGATAGAGAAGGGAACTTGTATACAATCTTACTTGAAGGACTAAACAATAGCCTTTGTACTTTTTGTAGCCTCAGGCCAGGTACCAATCTAATATATTCGTTCTAACCTGGAAAAAGGAAAAAAATGTAATCTTTAGTGCAGCTGGTGACAATTAAAAGGATATAGTTACAAACCACTTAACCATAATCATGGCAAACAGATTTACAAAGCAAAAAGAAGCCTTCAGGACAAGTTTTGGAGAAAGGAATGGAATGGGAATAAATCATGACATTACAACTGGGAAAGAGGATCCCACACCAAGAAGATTGATTTAAGAGTTAAAGCAGGCAAGCATCCTGAAAGTGAATAAATGGTAGGAGATAACCACTTTAAAAAATATATTGAAGTCAGACAAATCCCAAGAGGACTTTGAATTTTTGTACTACCGAATCTTAGTGACATGGACCCTGACTTGGTAAAACAGTGGCAGCATGACACTGTGGAATATTCAATGAAGCTAATTAACACCCTAATTATTCATGTAGAACGGAAACTTGAAAAAGCGGCACAAAAAAACCCAAAGAAATAGAGCAAACCTTGGAAGCAGTAAAAGCTAAAAAAGTAACAAAATTAAGTGAGAAGGAAAAGAAGGTAGAAAAAACATGAGAAGGAAGTACAATCTAAGAAAGCTAAGAAATTCTCTCGCGATAGAGTGGATTATGAAACTGGGAGGGTCTATACTTTTGCGAGGAGGTTCGACTCTACACAATAGACAAACAATGGACAAAGTTCTTGAGAAGGAAGTAACATTTTCTAGCCTGGAAAGTTCAGAAGCAAGTTTGGGGGATGAGAGCCCCACAATGGGAACATCAAAATTGGACTTTTCAGGGGAGATGAGGCTGTATCAAATGCAGATGAGA
Organism: Calotriton arnoldi; assembly: GCA_963921515.1. NCBI lineage: Eukaryota > Metazoa > Chordata > Amphibia > Caudata > Salamandridae > Calotriton > Calotriton arnoldi. The sequence goes on along the minus strand of CAWUFW010000468.1, from coordinate 2,132,107 downwards.
AGAGGGGCAGAAGATATTACAACAAGACTGGTACAAACTCAAATGAACAAGGAGGTCCAAAATGAAGAGGACGAGGCAAAAGAGGAAACAACAAGAAGGGATAATCACCATTGATAACAATCTTGTCATTAATTTGTTTTCTAGAAAATTTGAAGAAAAACATCTTATTTTCTAAATAAGGACCTGAAATTCTACCCCATGGCTCGTATGAATCTCCCAAATGCAAGTATTGACTTGTATAAATTCTGCAGAAAACTTAAACTAAAAACACATTATGCAACCAGGAATAAGAAAGGGAAACTGGCAATAAAACCAAGAGTTTCTCCAAATACAGAGTGGACATGAGCCACTTGAGGACACTATCAGATCTTGAGGACGATTCAGCAGGTATAACTGATGGGCAAGAAAGGGGAAATCTCTCTGACAGAGAACTTTGTGACTCAATAGAAATCCCCATGGCTGCCCCCATAACGAGCAAATGTAAATCAAAGTCAACGTTCTGCCCCTAATTACCAGCTGGAAACAAAATTGACATCTTCCAGTAGATTATGATAGAAGAGTTGCATAGGATCTTTGCCAAAGAACAAAAATCCAGAGATCATAAACAGGGCACGAACATGACCAGGGATGACTGGATTGCTTTAAAAGAACTGCAGGATGAGAGATTAATAATAAAGGACTCGGATAAAGGAGAAAACTTTGTTGTCATGGATCGTACCCACTATGTAAAGAAAGCAAAAAGACAAATTGGTTACAAAGAAAATTATCAGCAACTGAGCAATGATCCAACGGATGAACATGAAACACTTTATCATCAAAAACTACGGGAATGGCACAATGGAGACCTACTGGATGATGAAGAGTATGGCTATTTGAAAAATGATCACACAATTAGACCTACCATATACTTTTTGCCTAAAGTGCAGAAAGATATCATCAATCCACTTGGCAGACCAATAGTGAGGGACATAGGATCTTTGCTAGAAAACACATCTAGATTCATTGATATCTTCCATTTTTCCATATGTTCCTACACAGCCATCCCATATTAGGGACTCAATGGACTTTCTCAGTTGAATAAATGGGGTCCCCTGGAAGATGGAATTTCTCATGGCAACAATTGATGTTGTTTCACTAAATATGCCAATACATAGGAACATGGAACAGATGCCTGTAGGTACTTTTTAAGATCAAGATCTGTCGGCCTTCTTGAACATACAGAGATGCTTTTGGAAATCTTGCAATTTTGCTTAACACACATCTTCCTGTTTGACAACAAATATCTACAAGTCTGTGGGACCATAATGGGGACTTCTTTTGCACCCACACACGCCAACCTCACAATAGCCCGTTAGGAGGCTGAAACAATGTGGATAGAAAAAATGTGGAGGTCTTAGAGCACATGATCCTATGGGTACACTTTATAGACGATTTATTCCTGATGTGGGATGACAGTGAACAAGATCTAAAAATCTTCATTAAATCATTGGCAGATAATCCGCAAAAGCTAAGATTCACCCATGAGATCAGTGCTACTGAAATAAATTACCTAGACATAGGAGTTTATATCCAAGATTAAAAGGTATGTACCCGCATACACAGGAAGCCCACAAGCTGCAACAATCTACTACATGCCAACATTGGACATCCACAGGCACTAAAAGGGAGCATACTATTTGGGGAGCTCCTAAGGGCTAGGAGAAACTGCTCTGGGGATAGTGAATTTGCCAGAGATGCCAATGAATTGTGTAAAAGATTTCTGACCAGGGGCTTTCCACAATCAATATTGGATGATGCACTAAAGAGGGCATGGGCACAAAAAACACAGGAAGCTTTGATCCCCCAAAACACCATTTCAAGAAATGAAAAGCAGGAAGCAGATATTATATATATCATAGAATATGATGATCCAAGTCATCAAATCAAAAAATTACTGCAAAAGAATTGGCAATTATTAAGATTGGATGAGACACTGAATGAGGTATTGCCAGATTATCCTATGATCCCTTACAAAAACTGCATCTTTAGGAGTTCATCTAACTAACAGTTTTATGGCTAATGCCATCAATGACAACTCAAATTGGCTGACCTATCTATTGAGCCAAAATAAGGCCTCATTTTGAGTTCACAATGGAAAGACATGCATAATCAAACAATGGATCAACTGGGAAACGCCGTATGTGGTATATGTATTGGAATGTGGCTGTGGAAAGAAGTACATTGGCTGTACCTGCCAATAAACTAAAGTTATGCATTTTACACTTTTGTGCAATCTCAAATCAAGATTTCATAGATGCCATGGCCAAATACATATAGGAAGATCATGAGGGAGAGAAATCAGGCCTACACTATTATGGCATTCATCATGTCATTTAAGGACCAATGGGAGGTGATCGAGAACAAACCCAAAGAAAATCTGAATCCAAATGGATTATTCATATGGGCACAGAGGTGCCATGGGGCTTGAACTCAGATGCTGAACTATATGTACATCTAAAATGAATTCCCCTGCTTCCTGTTGTTCATCTACACCCCTTTTTTGTTTTCTCCTGTCCTTCCCTCGAGCTGTAAAAATCATAATCTTTTATATGCTGTAGATTGTAGTCTAATTGTCGTGCGTGCTCTGCTCCCGGCCACGTCTGTGGCAGGGGCGGAGCATTGTCAACATAAAGTCGCCTTTCCCGGGCGGAAGATTGCTTCGCGTTCTAGTTGTTGCACATGCAATCTTCAGCCCTTGGCTCACTTACCTTTCAGCTTCCGGGGCACCTTCACGTCGAGTCCGACGTCTCCTGTAGGCCACAGTTCTTTGGCTCCTTGTTGTGCTTGTTTGGCGTCCCCCGCTGCTCCCGTTTTGCTACAGCCCCTGTTCATGGGTTACCTTCCAAGGAAAAGGACAAAAGAATTTAAAGAATCAGAAGCCATCATTGAACAATGGCGGTAATGCACTCAGCGGCAATGCAAGGAATATTGTGATTCCTATGTGCCTATACTTATCTGATAAAATCCTACTGGCTTATGGAGATCCACTCTTTCCATAGTACTAGTATTCTGCAACATTAGATTAAAAAGAGAAAACACTCAGTGCACAGTTTCTGCCTTCTTAAAGAAACATGTAATTGAAATAACCTGAAAGGCCCCACACATTTTTTTGTGTTGCTTTTTTTTTTTTTTTTACTAAAATCTGATATACAAGACGTTATGGTGTGTATATACATTTTCCTTTGGATTATCCTGCATTTTTGGGCCTCACACAATCTCATGTTACAGAAAGCTTGTAGGTATGCTTTCACTCTCATTCATTTATTTCCATAGTACTGGTATTCTGCAACATTAGATTAAAAAGAGACAACACTCAGTGCATGGTTTCTGCCTTCTTAAATAAACATTTAATTGAATTAACCTGAAAGGCCCCACACATTTTTTTGTGTTGCTTTTGTTTTTTTAACCAAAATCTGATATACAAGACGTTATTGTGTGTATATACATCTTCCGTTGGATTGTCCTGCATTTTTGGGCCTCACACTATCTCATGTTACAGAAAGCTTTTAGGTATGCTTTCACTCTCATTCATTTATATATAGCAATGCTATTATAGATAACCTGTTTTGCTTCTTCTTCAAATCTACAAATCTCTCTCTCTATTCATAGATTGTATTCCTCTCCTGTGTATGCAGTCCCTTACTTCAGTTACGGAAGAGGGGATTATTACAGGTATTATGATACATATATGCAAATATCTCCTTGTGCCGTAGTATTATACATGTAGGGATTGACACATTCATGAATGTCCATGTTCTCTTCTTTATATACAGGAGACACATAGGACCTCATTACGAGTTTGGCTATGTGGGAGCGGGGCGGTTCACCACTGCCCTGCTCCCACACCGCCAAACGCAAATGCTGCCTGCCTGTCAGATTACGATACAAATTGTTGTCTGGTGGGTGGGCAGTGTAGTGGTCCCACGGCTTTGCAGTAAAAAGGCTCAATGAGCCTTTAATATTGCCTCTCCATGAGACCGCCACAGCTCATTCCAGCACGGCATGGACTACAAATTCCATGCCGTGCTGGAACTGGGGGAGTGCTTGCACACAGGGGAGCACAAGATATGCCCCCCTGCATGCACCTACCTGCATGGGGCAAGGGGGGACCTGTAGGGCCCCCTTTGTGTTTGCATCACCAGCTTTTACATGGTGGTGTTGACCACCATGTAAGGCTGGCGGTTGGGAAACTCAAAAAAAGCATGGTAGTGCCCCAGCAGCACCGCCAGCATATTCTGAGCCCCTGACTGTCACACTACCACCAGAGAACGCGGGTCCCTGGTGGTTGCAACGGTCAAATGGCGTTCTGACTGCTAAACTTATAATACGGTGGATGGACCGCCTGTGCAGCGGTGGATGGACCGCCACGGCCGCGCTCCCATGAGTCATGGACTGTCACACTCATAATAAGGCCCATAGAGACTCCCCAGGGCACCACATACCTTCCTGAGCTGCCTCCGTGGGACCTATGCTTTTTCTCTTGCCTTCCCCTCTTCCCCATTTCACCTTGACTAGCTGTGACCTTGTTGGGCAGTCTTTGTGGAGGGAGGAAGTTGGGACTTTGCTTCATTGTCTCCCTATCGGTAATGATGTTAAATACTAGTAATGTTGAATACTAATTTGTTGTATGGGCTACCCTATTGATTTAATCTCTTTAAACTTGGGATAAGATTTAGCCTATGCACGAATCACCTGATATGGTGTGTCAGTTGCTTTTACAGACTGCCTGATATCAGTATCTGTTTGTTTCTCCACAGTTGAAAATTGGAATTTCTCTAGATATTGGCAGGATTGATCACATGTATATTTGCATGTAACTCACACAGCAGAGTATCAGTCTGTTGGCATATCTTATTATGAATTAGAGGGGAATCTTTTCATGAGTTTATGGACTTTATACATTAAACATGAAAGAATCAGTTTATATTGTGATTTTTACACTTGCTTATGTGGGTGTATATGAAATGAAATGAAGGATTTGTAAAGCGCTACACAGACCCGAGGGTATCTAGGCGCTGGATAGACAAGCAGGCCGTGAGGTCGAATAGTAAGGTAAGTTAGTAAAGCCAGGTCTTTAAGCGCTTCCTGAACTGCATCAGGTTAGGTTCATTTTTTAGAAAAGTAGACAGGGAGTTCCAGAGTTTGACGGTGGTATAAGCGAAGCTTTTGCCACTCCATTTTACTTTAAGTATCTTGGGGATGGTCAGATTGCCACTGTCTGAGGATCTCAGTGATCTGGCCGGGATGTAAGGTTTGAAGAGTTGCGACAATTGCCAAGGGCCCTTGGCGCGTGTGGCCTTGAACGCAATACATAAAGCTTTGAACTGAATGTGTTTGCTGATAGGTAACCAATGAAGCTCAGCAAGAGCCTTAGAGGCAGAGTCAAAGCGGGTAAGCCCAAGAAGGACTCTGGCAGCCGCATTCTGTGTCACCTGAAGTTTATGTATACTGCGCTTGCTCGCGCTAGTGAGAAGGGCGTTGCAGTAGTCCAGCCTAGAGCCAATTAAGGCCGTGACCACGGTTTTCCTTACTTCAAATGGGATGAACGCAAGTACTTTTTTCAGGATTTTAAGGATAAAAAAGCAGGATGCTGTAGTCTGATTAATCTGGGATTCAAAGGAGAGCTTGGAGTCGAAAAGAACACCGAGGTTTTTTACCTTGCTGGCTGGTATTGGGGGAGAGACCATGTCACTTGGCCACCAGCTATCTGACCATATACTTGGCGTGATGCCGAACAGCATGACCTCCATTTTTGAAGTATTTAGTTTCAAACAGTTAGCCTGCATCCAATTCCCTATATGGCCCATGCTGTCTTGAAACCGAGATGCCGTATCCGTGGCCGGGCTGTTGATGGACACAATAATCTGTGTGTCGTCAGCGTAGGACACCAGCGAGAAACCAAAGCTTCTTATCAGCTTGGCCAAGGGGGTAACATAGAAGTTAAAAAGAGTGGGGCTCAGTGATGAGCCCTGTGGGACTCCACAGGGAAGTGAGAAATCCGGGGAGACGAATACATCATGTGCCACTGCTTGGGTCCTGTTGGACAAAAAAGATCTGAGCAGGAGGAGTGTTTTATCCCTGATTCCCAAATGTAAAGTGACAGGAGTGGTCAAAGGCACATGTCACTTTAATTAAATATTGGCATCTTAATGTAATGGCATTGCAGCCTGCACACATTATGCGAATTTCAATATGTATGCTATGCACTATACAATTTGTGAATTTGATTTTTCTTTTAAATTGATTTACATCGCAATTTGTATATGGCAATAGAAAGGAGTGGTCAAAAGCACATGTCACTTTAAAGAAGCATTGGCACCTTAATACAGTTCCATTGCACTATGTACTTGTCTTATAAGTTATGATATGAGTATTTTGCATTATACACCTTTTACCCATTGTGAAAATTAAGAGTATGACATCATGTATCGGATGATCATTTTTTTGAATGGAGTCATCCTGTTAATCTTTAAGAACAGTTATAGGCATATGTCACTTTAAAGAAGACTAGCACTTTAATGTAATTTCAATGTAATTTGTATTGGCCCAGTATAGTAGGAATCGTGGTATTATGTACTTTACAGAAATAAGGTGATTGGGAAAAGCTAATAAACTGTGTAATTCAGGAGTTTGATAAAAATGTACTTAAGGAAAATGATCTAATTGAGTGAAGCTGCTAAATTTATAAAAACAACCTTAGGCACGCGTCACTTTACAAATAAAACAAGGGCACTTTATTGCAAATTTGTGGCAGACCATATGCTACTAAACCAATTAAAGCAATTATAGGCACAAGTCACTTTAAAGAAAACTGGCATTCTAACACAAGTTTATGACAAGTTACATCAGTCGTATACAGTGGGGAGAGTGATATAATAAGCTTTATAGGAAAGACTTGCGTGGGAGTTGTTGCTAATCCAAACTTGATGCAACATAAAAGTTGATGTTAAACTTGGAGTTCAAGGTGATAGGGAAGTGGAATAAATTTCAATGTCACAGAGATGGTACTTTACCATTACCATTACAACTAAGTTCTATGTTTCTACATGAAGTATATATGCTGAAGTGTGAAAATGCAAAAACTCGTATAATTTAGAATTTTATTTAACAAGGAAGTGCAATGAATTACACAAAGTCATAAAGATTGTACTTCGCCACTATCTGTCATTTTAATGAAATATATATGCTGAAAAATTTAATGAAAAATGTCGTGAGTAATGAGACATGGAAAATTTGATCAATCCGAGATTGAACAGTTTAGTGGTTTGTTTTTAACATTGTGGTGGGGGAAGCGCTAATAGCCTTTTTTAAGACACTCTGCACTGAATGGACTCTGTGGCCAGTCGAAGACTCCGGTCAAAACGCATCACCATTTTTTTGTCACTGTATGCACTTGCTTGCCAAAAATTGAAAAATAAAGAGAAACAAGTTTTTGGAAAACATACCTGACCGTGCTGCCCCTTTCTTTATGTAGCCATATGCTGTATGGGTTCTGTATGGGTTCTGTATGAGAAACGGCTTGGAGGAGGAAAGCCCTGCTTCAAATATATATATATATATATATATCACACACAACCCTCCTGGAACAAGAAGGAAGAGGCCACACGGGGGAATACCTCTGGAAGCACTTTATTGGACCTTCTACTGGGCATAATGCATTTCGGCTTTAAATAGCCTTCCTCAGATGCCGCTCATGTCCGGGTATTTTCACATCGCGTTTAAAATAGTCCCTTCGCATTCCAATTGGTGTAAGCACTGTTCACCCCCGATCATGTGATCGCCCATCAGAAGTAGCCTTTGCTGACTACTACACCCAGAATTCACCTCGGGAAGATGTTGCGCGGGGAATCTCTGTTGGAATGCTGGTCACAGTGGACTGGTGCTGCGAGGGACCCGACGTGATGTGATAGATGGAAAGTGTCCGGTCAGGTAAGTGTCCTCGGCGCTTCCTCGAGTCCCCGCATACGTTCCAGCCGAACCGCTAAACCAAGAGTCCGTCGGGCCGTGAGCTGGAAATAAGTAAATCCAACTCTTCGTGCAATGACGAACTGCACCTGGCAGCAGCCCCTACTTTACTTGCTTGTTGAGGCGGGCTGGAGCTCATCCAATATCTTGGCAAAAAACAAACTGCAGAAGCAGATTCCAGAAGGACTCCAGCCCTTTACGGAACGGGGCCTCTTTAACACGCCTCTGGTCAGCGTGTAAATTATCACACACAACCCTCCTGGAACAAGAAGGAAGAGGCCACACGAGGAATACCTCTGGAAGCACTTTATTGGACCTTCTACTGGGCATAATGTATTTCGGCTTTAAATAGCCTTCCTCAGATGCCGCTCATGTCCGGGTATTTTCACATCGCGTTTAAAATAGTCCCTTCGCATTCCAATTGGTGTAAGCACTGTTCACCCCCGATCATGTGATCGGCCATCAGAAGTAGCCTTTGCTGACTACTACTCCCAGAATTCACCTCGGGAAGATGTTGCGCGGGGAATCTCTGTTGGAATGCTGGTCACAGTGGACTGGTGCTGCGAGGGACCCGACGTGATGTGATAGATGGAAAGTGTCCGGTCAGGTAAGTGTCCTCGGCGCTTCCTCGAGTCCCCGCATATGTTCCAGCCGAACCGCTAAACCAAGAGTCCGTCGGGCCGTGAGCTGAAATAAGTAAATCCAACTCTTCGTGCAATGACGAACTGCACCTGGCAGCAGCCCTACTTTACTTGCTTGTTGAGGCGGGCTGGAGCTCATCCAATATCTTGGCAAAAAACAAACTGCAGAAGCAGATTCCAGAAGGACTCCAGCCCTTTACGGAACGGGGCCTCTTTAACACGCCTCTGGTCAGCGTGTAAATTATCACACACAACCCTCCTGGAACAAGAAGGAAGAGGCCACATGAGGAATACCTCTGGAAGCACTTTATTGGACCTTCTACTGGGCATAATGTATTTCGGCTTTAAATAGCCTTCCTCAGATGCCGCTCATGTCCGGGTATTTTCACATCGCGTTTAAAATAGTCCCTTCGCATTCCAATTGGTGTAAGCACTGTTCACCCCCGATCATGTGATCGGCCATCAGAAGTAGCCTTTGCTGACTACTACTCCCAGAATTCACCTCGGGAAGATGTTGCGCGGGGAATCTCTGTTGGAATGCTGGTCACAGTGGACTGGTGCTGCGAGGGACCCGACGTGATGTGATAGATGGAAAGTGTCCGGTCAGGTAAGTGTCCTCGGCGCTTCCTCGAGTCCCCGCATACGTTCCAGCCGCTAAAGCAAGAGTCCGTCGGGCCGTGAGCTGGAAATAAGTAAATCCAACTCTTCGTGCAATGACGAACTGCACCTGGCAGCAGCCCCTACTTTACTTGCTTGTTGAGGCGGGCTGGAGCTCATCCAATATCTTGGCATATATACATATATTCCTGGTGGAGGGACTTTGGTGTATAATATATATATGGCACAATCATTTTTTGATGCACTGATATCACCGAATAAAAGCACTTTTGAAATCCATGGATTTGCCCCGTGTGGTCCGTACCTGCTGTATTCCCCCAGTGGGTCTCCGTGTTGCTCCCAAGTTTGCGCCAAATATTATGCCACAGTTGGTTGGCATCCGTGTATCAGCCTGTTCCTTGCCAGTACCGTCGACTTCATCAAGATACCACCAGTCCAGGATGACGCACTCTCGTTGTCATCCGAAAATGCGGATCTGATGACAACGAGAGTGCGTCATCCTGGACTGGTGGTTTCTTGATGAAGTTGATGGTACTGGCAAGGAGCAGGCTGATACACGGATGCCAACCCACTGTGGCATAATATTTGGCGCAAACTTGGGAGCAACACAGAGACCTACTGGTGGAATACAGTGTAACACTACAAATACCATGATGCTCAGAGGCCCCTTGAGGGCGGGACATCTTTAAGAATTTAAATGAGTGATTACAACTCCAGCTGTTGACTCTTTGCTGAGCCTGTGACCAAGGGCGTGTAAGCCCGAAACGCGTTAGGCTGTATTTTAAAGGTTTCCTGTTTTATGCTCTGCTCGCTGCACCTTCATTAAAGAAGTTTGACCCACCTGTGAGGTTTTTCCTATGAGGGCAAACTTTTGTTGGATGGATTATGGCTTGTCCGGCCGTGAAACTGCCCGCCGCGAAAATGCGGAACTGATGACAACGAGAGTGCGTCATCCTGGACTGGTGGTTTCTTGATGAAGTTGATGGTACTGGCAAGGAACAGGCTGATACACGGATGCCAACCAACTGTGGCATAATATTTGGCGCAAACTTGGGAGCAACACGGAGACCCACTGGGGGAATACAGTGTAACACTACAAATACCATGATGCTCAGAGGCCCCTTGAGGGCGGGACATCTTTAAGAATTTAAATAAGTGTTTACAACTCCGGCTGTTGACTTTTTGCTGAGCCTGTGACCAAGGGCGTGCAAGCCCGAAACGCGTCAGGCTGTATTTTAAAGGTTTCCTGTTTTATGCTCTGCTCGTTGCACCTTCATTAAAGAAGCTTGACCCACCTGTGAGGCTTTTCCTATGAGGGCAACCTTTTTGTTGGATATATATATATATATTTATGCCCGTGTGAAATATAAGAGCTCCAAAGTCCCAATGGGTAATCGTACCCAACAAATGAGAAGCACTCACGGGGGTGAGTTCTGTGTTTTATTGTTCTTAGAACTCGTGCAAAACAAACGCGTTTCGGCTAACGCCTTCCTCAGTGTTTATCGGGCGCACCAGAAACAACCATTTTTTTAAGCAATCTTGCATGCATTAACGCTGAAGAAGGACATAAAAATTATTTCGCTGAGTTCCACCATCTTAACATGATGTTTTCGGCTGTTTCCGTAATTTACATAGTGGGAATAAAACAGTCAAGATTATACCATATGCACATTTAACTTTTGTAGCATTCGTTTTTTGTAAACAATATCTCGCCCTCAATGGGCCTTGTATGCAATCATGTCAAGGAGATACAATGAAACAATCATGCCCTGAATGGGCTGGCTCTCCTATCCTAAAACTATTGTCTGTTCAAATAATCCCCAACTAATTTATATGACAAATGTTAGGAAACAGCCTTGATGTCCTACGTGGTAATGCATAAAAATTGAATAAAATCGAAGGTGTCAATTAGAGAGCAAAATTCATTCGTTACAGGCAAAGTTCTCCATCTTCAAATAAGTAGGGGAAAAAATAGCGATCAGAAAAGATGCATTTTGAAAAAATACGGTTGAGGAAAAGAAAAAGAAAAGATCAATAAGAAGAAAAGAAAGAGAGGGAAATTCAGAGAAGGGGTTAGACATTTATCACATCGCTATTCAATTCGTTATGGTTCTTAGTTTATTTATTCTCCCAAGTGGACTGCTAGCTCTTCACTGCTATTCATACCTTTGGGGGCCTTAGTCTGTAGATCGATTATATAATGGGATTCGAGGCGTCTTAGTCTAAGAATTCTGTCCCCCCCCCCTCGGGTTGACAGGGACATAGTCAATACAGAAAAAGGTCAAAAGATCCCTGTTCTTGTTATGTTCTTTCCTAAAATGTCTGCCCACCGGGTACGACACATCTCCAATTGTGATGGCCCTCATGTGTTCTAAAATGGGGACCTTTGTGGGGTGTATCGTACTACCGATGTATTTTAGTCCACATGGACAACTCAGGCAGTAGACCGTGTATGGTGTAGTGCATGTCATAAATTTATTGATGCCTGTAGGTCTGTCCAATCCTGGAATGTTAAAGGAGAGGACTCTCTTGCTCTTACAACAAGCCTTGCATTTACCGCAAGGGAAGAAACCGTTTAGTGGTATCAATAATGGCCTAGCAGCTTCTTTCATCTGATGGCTACAAACCAAGTTGTTGTTTAGGGACCGAGCTTTCCTAAAGGCGACCAGGGGACTCGATGGTATATCCTGACCTATGACAGAATCTGTTTGTAATGTATGCCAGTTCTTACGTAAGATTCTCCTTAACTCGCTCGCATCCTCTGAGAAGGTAGTAGTCATTCTAAACTTATCAATATCCTTGATTTCTTTAGGTGTATCTTTTAACAGCTCTGCCCTCTGCCCTAGGCTTCTCACCAGGCTTCCTCTCCTGATCCCATGCTTTAATCTGATCCCAGGTACCACCCAATTCCGCACCGTGGTCCTGTGTGTGTACCTGCCTCCAAATATCAACGGGTACCAGTAAACCAAAGAACATTTCAATATCCGCAAGCGTCATCACTGTCGATGAAGCAGCCTCCGTCAATTCCTTATAGTATGCAGTAGGATTTTTCCTAGGGTCGGGTAACTGAGTCTTAAGGGACAACACCTCACTCCTCTTCCATGGGGTATAAACCCATTGCTCTTGGAACCGAGCCTCTACCTTTGGTCAGATAAGGACATCATGCTGGTCTCGTTGCTCTGGTATTTCTGGGTGATATAAGGGGTGCACCTCCCTCATCGGAAACTGAGACACCATCTTCGGGCTCTTATCAAGCAGTCTACTCCAGTACGCAACCATCATCGCAACATTACCAAACACCTGACCAGGCGCCATGTCATCTACATAGACATGATCCTTAATATCATAGATAATCTGTGGCGCTGCCTCATTAAAATACTGCTCCCAAAGCTCAATCAAAGTAGCCGACATGTGCTTAAGGGCATGCTGCTGGACAAAAGGCTCATAGTCTTTCATCACCTCCCACACATCCTCCACACTGTAAATGGGGTTACGAGCCCACTGAGCTGCCTGATTAGCCACCACCTTTTTCTCGGCCTCCTCCACATCGGATCGTATCAACGATCGTCCTAACCGGTCCTTGAGTTTCGTCCAGTCCTTATCCTCATGGCCACGTACTGGCGTGTTAATATTTTGCGACACCGGGGAATAGTGAAAAACAATAGGGGTGAAGACAGAATTGCCAGGCAATAATGTCGCTACTGGCTGAGTTGTAGGTGTAAGAGCCAGCAAGAGGGATGCCGAAACAATAGGTGTTGCCGGAATGCCAACAGGCGTAGTTGCCACAGACGGCGAAGGCAAAGAAAGGACAGGAGGTGCTGTGGCCAAAGCAGATGAACCAGCAGTAGCAGAGGCAGAGCCAGCAGAAACAGAAGAATCGGGTGACTCTGCGGGGCATAAGGAGGCGGGAGTCGAGCATCCAATAATTCCTCCACAAATTGATCATTATCATCTCGAGCAACATAAGACTTTTCACATTGCAATCTAAATTTTCTATCTACACATTCTATTCCTTTCTCTTTTTTATCCCTATCATACGCTACAGCTTACTGAGTCACTCTCTGCATCCTTCCCTTCCGGGCCTCCTTCTCTGCCTTCATTCGTCTCTGTTTAGCCTCCTTCTGCCATGTTTTAAGGGAATCAAACATCGACTGCCTACTTCTTTTTGCAAACAATTTATCCTGCAGAAACTTGTGTTTTTGTTCATCGAAAGTGCCCGTCAATGGCCACTGCAACTCGGCATTGTCTCTCGTATATTTGTGCCATAATTTACTAAACATAATAGGGCCAAGGTGATGCTTAACATACATCTCAAAGTTGGGAGAGCCTTCTGGAGGCGCAGGCTGACTTTCTTCCAGACGAGCATCAGTGGAACAACAACGACAACTCACACAACACAGCTGGCTAAAACGGGGCATTTTCTACAAGGAAGTTAGTTCACCATGTATGCCAAGCAGATATTTGCAAATATCTTACCACAGTTGGTCCTCGACCTCACCAAATACAAACCAAAATGGTACCATGTTCACAAAGAACTCAAACAAATTCAAGCGCTTATCCAAAAACATTTCTCAGACCTCACCAAACACAAACCAAAATGGCACCGTAGCCACCACAAACCAAAGCAAACTCACCTGGTGCACACAGGTCGAACCAATTTATTCTCCACTGCCGACTCTTCGGACCATACGGTCAGATCCAAGGGTTTCGCCGTTCAGGACCCCAGCCAGGATGACCACTGGCCGAGGCACTGCCCGGTCAGACAGACGGGGCAGCTCCGAGTACCAGACTCTCTCGTGCAGGGATCCCCGGTCCGCACGTCCGACCCAATGTGGCCCCGACCTCCTCACCCGTCCGCGGGCAAGGAAGGGCCACTCGCCCGATGGGGTCCCTGTTCGGCACCAACTGAAGGAAGTGACCCGATTAGGGCCACCCTGGTCACTCGCGACCACCTCTCAGCCTTCCAAACAAAATGAAGAGTCGGTCAGACAGTAGAGAATACAAACCAAAGTTATTTATTAGTATGCGCTCAAGCGGAGTCCGGTCTGACCAGCCTCCTTAGATTGCTGCAGAGGGACTGACCTTAGACAACATGGTAGAGCACAAAGTACATTTCCAATACCCCTGAAGACACGCCCATCCAGGAATTTTCCAGTCTGGGAGCTGATGAACAAAGGAGGTACAGAAGGACGAGCTACTATCCTGAGACCGGGCACACATTATCTGAAACTAAGGTTACTCTGCCTGCCCACACCGCTCTGAGCTGTGGGAGCAGACCTATCTAGACGGAAAGGTATGCATGAGATAGACAGTTTTTCATTAGCACAGCAAACTCAGCCTTGAAGAAATTCACATACAGAGGGCACATTGGTAGCTGCTTTTCGATAGCCAAACAGAGCATGAGACAGACGTTAGTTTTGATCATTACCCAAAATGGCGGCTAATACAAAATGGTGCCGCAAATGCTAACTTAAACCGCACAATGCTAGAAGGTGTCGACCAGACGCAGTTTCAGTCCAACACCGCATGACCCCCCTTCCCAACACATTTAAAGCCCTGGGGAGGTGGTGGTCCCCAGGGCCGAGGGTCCGCTACGGACCCCCGTATTTCATTTACTCAATGCACCGGGGAGGTGGTGGTCCCTGGGGAAGTGTGGGGGGGCAGGAGCCCCCCATACTTCATTAAAATTATTAAATCCCCAGGGAGGTGGCGGTCCCCGGGGCTTGGGGGGGTGTAGAATGCAAGAAAGATGGTACGCTGAGATGATGTTAAATCCAGGAGGTAGATTTATTCTTCAGTTCAATCCGGACACAGCTCCACAGCTCTCCCAAGAGCTCATTAATTATAGGAAAAGTACTCACGGCATAGGCAGAGTCCAGAATCTATTTTACCACACACAAGTGCACTGTTGACTGCAAAGTGAAAACAGGTGAAATCGTTTTTAGTCCATCCAGCTTCTTCAAATCATGCCGCTGCAGCTCACCAGCTGTAGAATGTCATAACACGGATGCTATAGTAAAATCACCATGATCACCATTAAAGAAGATCAAAACATTGAAATGCTGGATTTAAATTTAAAAAATGCTGATGGTACAGTTCACAGTGTGATCTCTTTAGACACTAGATAAGCATGCCAGTAACAGACCAGCCAGCACAAGTCCTTTTTGGCTCCAATGCCTATGTGATCTTAGCTCAGCAGCACCAGTATAAATGCCCTGGGTTAAGGCTGTCTGATGGAACAGACACCGGTGGGGTTCCCAGGCACATTTCCTCTTAGCAGGCTTAAACAGGCTCTCTCAAAAGTACTCTTAGAAGTCTCTTCTCCTATTTTGTAGCAGTGATGACTCCTCTTTAGTTTCAGTAAGGTTTTTCTTTCCCAAGTGAGTCCTTTTCCGCTCGTCGCCAGTGTGGAATGCAAGAAAGATGGTACGCTGAGATGATGTTAAATCCAGGAGGTAGATTTATTCTTCAGTTCAATCAGGACAGGAACATTAGATTATAGGATGGTTCTAGTAGTATCAGCAGTAGTATCAGCAGTAGTATCAGCTGTAGTGTCAGCCCCACCGGGAGCAGCATCCTTGCTGCTCAGCCCACATACAGCAACTGACATTTCATTCAACCATACACACACGAACACTCCGTGACATCACTCACACAATGGCTGAGCAGCAGAGTACAGAACACAGAGAAAGGACTAAACATAATGAAAGCAGAATACCACAGGGGGCCCACGAGGCCACCCCAAACATAATAAAAGTAATGCCCCGGGGAGGTGGTGGTCCCCGGGGCAGCATGGGGGGGCAGGAGACCCCCACATATTTTTTATGAATAGCCCCAGGGAGGTGGCGGTCCCCGGGCTACGGGGGGGCCTCGTGCCCCCGCACATTAATAACAAAGCACCGGGAGGTGGTGGTCCCTGGGGCTGCGGGGGCCCCCACATAACAATTATGCATTGCCCCCGGGTCCTGGCCCACCCGGGGCACCGTACGCAAATCCTGCCAAAAATATATATTTTTTAATGCTTTTTAGGCCCTGTGGGATCCCTGACCAGGCCTAGGGTGTCAGGGTGTTTCTACCCTGCCCCCTTTTCTTGCTTTTTAATGTTTTTTTGTTACTTTTTGCTGGTGACTCTGTTCAACCGAGTCACAAGATGGCTGCCAACACTTCCTGGTTTGAAGTGTTGGAGCCAATCAAAGTCAAGCTCGTGCCCGGGAGGGTTCGTGGATCCACCAAGGTCACCAGATATCCATATTTTTTTAAATATTAATTTCTTAGGAACTACTGAACAGATTTACATGATTTAAAGCAGAGTGTACTCTGAACCAAGAGCTACCTCTCTGCCAAATTTGGTGTAATTCCGTTCAGCAGTTCGGGCTGTAGCTGAGACAAAAGTTTCCTATGGAAATTAACTTGGAGAAAACACGTTTTGGGACCCCCCTTTTTTCTTGGCCCCTGCTTGACGAATCACCCCGAAACTTTCAAGACAGGAGCTGACCGGAGAGGGCCATTAGTTTCGAAACTTCCGCGAAGATCCGTCAACCGGCACCAAAGATATTGGCAAAAGTAAAAACACTTTTTGAATAGAAACAAGATCCTAACTATAACTACCCACTGGCGACTGGTAGTAGGTAAGGTAGTAGGTAGTAGGTTTTTCACTGAAAAAACCTAAGGTTACAGGGACCTTACAGTTAGGAAATAGAATTAAAAAAACCTTGGAAATTCACTGAAAAAACCAAAGGTTAGAGGGACGTTATAGTTAGGCTGACATTTCACTCGTACAAAACCAGAGAAATTCAGCAGTTATAGCTAGCTGAGCTAACTATAACTCGCGCCCCGGAATGCACTGCTAATGATCTCACATATTACATCACTGATGACATCTCAAATGATATCTCAAATGACATCACTGATCAATCAATCAATCAGTATTTGTTAAGCGTGGCTACTCACCAGCTAGGGTCTCAAGGCGCTGGTGGGGGGCAGCAGGTCCTACTGTGCGCTAAGGTTCAGTCAAAGAGCCAGGTATTGAGATCCTTCCTGAACTGGGTTAGCAACTGGGATAGCCTGAGGTGGAGAGGCAGGGTGTTCCAGGTCTTGGCGGCAAATTAGGAGAGCCTCATTCTTCCAGTCCACGTCTTGCGAATCCGGGGAAAGGTGGTGAGGGACCAGTGTGGTGGAGCAGAGGTGTCTGGTGGGTACGTGGAATGAGAGGCGGTGGTTCAGGTATGCTGGTCCAGCATTGTGGAGGCCGAGTTAGGTGTGTGTGCGGATCTTGAATGGGATTCTTTTGTTGACTAGGAGCCAGTAGAGTTTTTGCAAGTGTTCGGAGATGTGGCTTCGGCGTGTGGATGCTGAGGACCAGTCTGGCTGTGGCGTTTTGAACATTCTGTAGTTTCCTTAGCAGTTTCTGGGTGACGCCTGCTTAGAGTGTGTTGCAGTAGTTGAGTCTGCTGCTGATGAGTGCATGGGTGACCGTCCTTCTGGCCTCAGTGGGGAGCCATCTGAAGGTCTTTCCGAGCTGACGCAGAGTGTGGTAGCATAATAAGGAGACGGCGTTGATCTGGCGGTTCATCGTGATCACGGAGTCCAGTATGATGCCGAGGTTTTGTGCGTGGTCTGTGGGTGTGGGGGGGTTCCTAATACAGCGGGCCACGAAGAGTCTTCCCAAGCAGAGGTGTTGGGCCCCAGGATGAGGACTTTGGTCTGGTCCAAGTTGAGCTTGAGGCAGGTGTCTCTCATCCAGGTAGCGACGGCCTTCATCCCGTCGTGGAAGTTCTTTCTGGTGATTGGGGGGGTCGTTGGTGAGGGAGAGGATCAGCTGGGTGTCGATGGCATCAGAGACAATGTTGAGTCTGTGACTCCTGACTATGGCTGCGAGCGGGCCATGCAGATGTTGAAGAGGGTGGGGCTGAGGGAGGAGCCTTGGAGGACTCCGCAGCCGATCTCCGTGGGTTCTGAGAGGAACAGTGGAAGTTTGACTCACTGTGTTCTACCAATGAGGAAGGAGCGGATCCAGTCTAGGGCTTTGTCACGGATGCCGGCGTTGTGGAATCTCATGCTTAGTGTGCGGTGGGAGACAGTGTCGAAGGCGGCCGAGAGGTCCAGGAGGTTTTGGGCTGCTGTTTCTCCCCGGTTGAGGAGGGAGCGTATGTCATTAAAATACCTCTTGCGAAAAAATAATATTCATAATTAATATATAAATGTGTGTGTGTGTACATATATATATAAATATATATATATATATTCACTGAAAAACCATAGGTTTTAGGGACAGTTATAGTTAGTTGGACATTGCACTCGTACAAAACCCGTGAAATTCCCCTGTTATAGTTAGTTCAGCTAACTATAACTCGCGCCCCGCAATGCACTGCTGATGACGTCACATATTACATCACTCATGACATGGTCAGTGACATCACTGATGACATCTCAAATGACATCACTGATGACATCACTGATGACATCATCCAGTGACTGTGTGTTTCTGTAAAGTTTAAATATGTTTAATATATATAGGGAAAGGCGTATTGAAGAATGAGTGGGTGTATAAGTGTCTGAATGGATGATTTAGTACGTGAGTGACTGACTCTACAAGTGAGTGATTAAACGTATCTTACTGAATGCATGGGTTAGTGACTAAACTGTGTGAATGTCTGTATCCGTCTGTTTGTAGGTGTGTAAGTGGATGCATGGATTTGCGAATAGCTACATGAGTGTCTATATGGGTTATTGATTGGTTCTCTGAGTATCTGTATGGCTGCCTGAGTGTTTGTGTGGGTGGGGTGTGTGTGACTCTATACATAGATGTGTGAGTGGGTGATTCACTGGGTGCATGATTTCAAGAGTGCATCTGTGATGGACTGCTTGGGTGGGTGAGTGTGTGTATGGGTGTGTTAGTGAGTGAATGTATATCTCAGTGGTACATGTGCGAGTAACTACATATGTAAAAGGCAGTATATATGTGTGTTAGAGTATTTAAATGGCTATAAGTGAGAGTGTGTGATTGTGAGAGTGGCTGTATGGATGCGTGTGTGCTTGTATCAGTTATTGTATAAGAGCGTAAGAATGTGCTAGTATTTGTATGAGTAAGTGAGCTGGTGTGTGTATAACTGTATAGGTGAGTAAATGGGTGTGTGATTAATTTTTTGCATGACTGACTAGGTGTGTGAGTACCTCTATGGATGAGTGGCGGTGTGTGAGTGTTTATATAGGTGTATGAGTGCATATGATAGTCCTGTACTGAGTGACTGTAAGTATGAGTGACTGTACAGGTGAGTGAGTGGATGTGTGTGTAGACCTAAGAATCAGTGAGTGGGTATGTAGTTTTGGTGTTGGAGTGTCTATGGTTTTGAGAATGGCAGTCTGTAATTTAGAGTGGGTGTATCAAAAGTTATATTAGGGTGTGAGAAGATGCATGAAATTATCATATGGATGATGTCATCAGTGATGTCATCAGTGATGTCACTGACCATGTCATGAGTGATGTAATATGTGACGTCATCAGCAGTGCATTGCGGGGGCGCGAGTTATAGTTAGCTGAACTAACTATAACAGGGGAATTTCACGGGTTTTGTACGAGTGCAATGTCCAACTAACTATAACTGTCCCTAAAACCTATGGTTTTTCAGTGAATTTCAAAGGTTTTTTAAATGCTAATTTCTAACTATAACGTGTCTGAAACCTATGGTTTTTTCAGTGAATTTCAAAGGTTTTTAAATGCTAATTTCTAACTATAACGTGCCTGAAACCTATGGTTTTTTCAGTGAATTTCAAAGGTTTTTAAATGCTAATTTCTAACTATAACGTGCCTGAAACCTATGGTTTTTTTCAGTGAATTTCAAAGGTTTTTTAAATGCTAATTTCTAACTATAACGTGCCTGAAACCTATGATTTTTAAGTGAATTTCAAAGGTTTTTTAAATGCTAGTTTCTAACTATGCCAACAGAGGTAGGACATGTGAAGAAAGAAGAAAAAACGCACAGAAAGAAGCAAAAGATGTGCAGAAAGAACCAACAGAGGAGCAGAAAGAGGCCTTGTTGCAAAATCATCCTGTGCCCACAACTTTTTCAGACGGGTACTGGTGGTAACTGACTCTGACTAACCAGAGCCAGTGCGCGTTTGCACAGTGGTGAAGGGAGGGGGCCTGAGGTGACATGTGTGCAAACGCGCCCCGTGGCGCGTTTTAAGTTGCAGGATTAAGTCCCCTTGAATCCTGAGGGTCCCTGGGGCCCAACTAGCCCCCAGGTACCTACAGTTAGGACCACAGAGCTGAGTTGCAGAGAGGCGTTCCGAGGCCACGCACCTTTTTCACCTCTCTGCAACGCAACTCTGTTGTGCTTACTGAAGGTACCTGGTGGGCTAGTTGGCCCCCAGGATTCAAAGGAATTAACTCCCCAACTTAAAACGCACCACAGGGCGTTTGCGCACATGTCACCTGAGGCCCCGCCCCCTCCCTTCACCACTGTGCAAACGCACCCCCGTGGCGCGTTTTAAGTTGGGGGATTAGGTCACCTTGAATCCTGAGAGTCCCTGGGGCCCAACTAGCCCACCAGGTACTTCCAGTAAGCACCACAGGCCTGCGTTGCAACGCCTGTAACAAATTGTGCAGTTGTGTTTAGGTAGTGAAGAGGGTCGTGCTGGGGGTAGTGTTTTAGGATTTAGGGTAGTGCAGTGGTGTTTGTGTAGTGTAGGGGGTCATGCTGGGGGTAGATTTAGGGTTTAGGGTAGTGCAGTGGTGTTTGGGTAGTGTAGGGAGTCGTGCTGGGGGAGTGTTTTAGGGTTTAGGGTAGTACAGTGGTGTTTGGGTAGTGTAGGGGTCGTGCTGGGGTTAGTGTTTTAGGGTTTTAGGGTTTAGGGTAGTGCAGTGGTGTTTGGGTAGTGTAGGGGATACTGCTGGGGGTAGTGTTTTAGGGTTTAGGGTAGTGCAATGGTGTTTGGGTAGTGTAGGGGTACTGCTGGGGGTAGTGTTTTAGGGTTTAGGGTAGTGCAGTGGTGTTTGGGTAGCGTAGGGGTACTGCTGGGGGTAGTGTTTTATGGTTTAGGGTAGTGCAGTGGTGTTTGGGTAGTGTAGGGGTTCGTGCTGGGGGTAGTTTTTAGGGTTTAGGGTAGTGCAGTGGTGTTTGTGTAGTGTAGGAGGTCGTGTTTTAGGGTTTAGGGTAGTGCAGTGGTCTTTGGGTAGTGTAGGGAGTCGTGCGGGGGTATTGTTTTAGAGTTTAGGGTAGTGCAGTGGTCTTTGGGTAGTGTAGGGGGTTGTGCGGGGGGTAGTGTTTTAGGGATTGGGGTAGTGCATTGGTATTTGGGTAGTGTAGGGGGTCATGCGGGGTAGTGTTTTAGGGTTTAGGGCAGTGCAGTGGTGTTTAGGTAGTGTAGGGGGTCGTGCTGGGGGAGTGTTTTAGGGTTTAGGGCAGTGCAGTGGTGTTCGGGTAGTGTAGGGGGTCGTGCTGGGGGAAGTGTTTTAGGGTTTAGGGCAGTGCAGTCGTGTTCGGGTAGTGTAGGGGGTCATGCTGGGGAGTATTTTAGGGTTTAGGGTAGTGCAGTGGTGTTCGAGTAGTGTAGGGGGTCATGCTGGGGGCAGTGTTCTAGGGTTTAGGGCAGTGCAGTGGTGTTCGGGCAGTGTAGGGGGTCGTGCTGGGGGTGGTGTTTTAGGGTTTAGGGCAGTGCAGTGGTGTTCGGGCAGTGTAGGGGGTCGTGCTGGGGGTGGTGTTTCAGGGTTTAGGGCAGTGCAGTGGTGTTCGGGCAGTGTAGGGGGTCGTGCAGGGGTGGTGTTTCAGGGTTTAGGGCAGTGCAGTGGTGTTCGGGCAGTGTAGGGGGTCGTGCAGGGGTGGTGTTTCAGGGTTTAGGGCAGTGGTGTTCGGGCAGTGTAGGGGTCATGCTGGGGGTGGTGTCTCAGGGTTTGGGGCAGTGCAGTGGTGTTCGAGCAGTAAAGGGGTCATGCTGGGGGTGGTGTTTCAGGGTTTAGGGCAGTGCAGTGGTGTTCGGGCAGTGTAGGGGCGGTGCAGGGGTGGTGTTTCAGGGTTTAGGGCAGTGCAGTGGTGTTCGGGCAGTGTAGGGGGTGGTGCAGGGGTGGTGTTTCAGGGTTTAGGGCAGTGCAGTGGTGTTAGGGCAGTGTAGGGGGTGGTGCAGGGGTGTTGTTTCAGGGTTTAGGGCAGTGCAGTGGTGTTCGGGCAGTGTAGGGGGCAGTGCAGGGGTGGTGTTACAGGGTTTAGGGCAGTGCAGTGGTGTTCGGGCATTGTAGGGGGTGGTGCTGGGGCTGGTGTTTCAGGGTTTAGGGCAATGCAGTGGTGTTCGGGCAGTGTAGGGGGTCTTGCTGGGGCTGGTGTTTCAGGGTTTAGGGCAGTGCAGTGGTGTTCGGGCAGTGTAGGGGGTCGTGCAGGGGCTAGTGTTTCAGGGTTTAGGGCAGGGCAATGGTGCTCAGGCAGTGTAGGGGGTTGTGCTGGGGGTGATGTTTCAGGGTTTAGGGCAGTGCAGTGGTGTTAGGGCAGTGTAGGGGGTCGTGCTGGGGGTAGTGTTTTAGGGTTTAGGGCAGTGCAGTGGTGTTCCGGCAGTGTAGGGGGTCTTGCTGGGGCTGGTGTTTCAGGGTTTAGGGCGGTGCAGTGGTGTTCGGGCAGTGTAGGGGGTCATGCTGGGGTGGTGTTTCAGGGTTTAGGGCAGTGCAGTAGTGTTTGGGCAGTGTAGGGGGTCGTGCAGGCGGTGGTGTTTCAGGGTTTAGGGCGGTGCAGTGGTGTTCGGCCAGTGTAGGTAGTCTTGCTGGGGGTGGTGTTTCAGGGTTTAGGGCAGTGCAGTAGTTTTCGGGCAGTGTAGGCGGTCGTGCTGGGGCTGGTGTTTCAGGGTTTAGGGCAGTGCAGTGGTGTTCGGGCAGTGTACGGGGTTGTGCTGGGGCTGGTGTTTCAGGGTTTAGGGCAGTGCAGTGGTGTGCGGGCAGTGTACGGGGTTGTGCTGGGGCTGGTGTTTCAGGGCTTAGGGCAGTGCAGTGGTGTTCGGGCAGTGTAGGGGGTCGTGCTGGGGGTGGTGTTTCAGGGTTTAGGGCAGTGCAGTGGTGTTCGGGCAGTGTAGGGGGTCGTGCTGGGGCTGGTGTTTCAGGGTTTAGGGCAGTGCAGTGGTGTTCGGGCAGTGTAGGGGTCGTGCTGGGGCTGGTGTTTCAGGGTTTTGGGCAGAGCAGTGGTGTTCGGGCAGTGTAGGGGGTCGTGCTAGGGGTGGTGTTTCAGGGTTTAGGGCAGTGCAGTGGTGTTCGGGCAGTGTAGGGGGTCTTGCTGGGGGTGGTGTTTCAGGGTTTAGGGCAGTGCAGTGGTGTTCGGGCAGTGTAGGGGGTCTTGCTGGGGGTGGTGTTTCAGGGTTTAGGGCAGTGGTATTCGGGCAGTGTAGGGGGTCTTGCTGGGGGTGATGTTTCAGGGTTTAGGGCAGTGCAGTGGTATTCGGGCAGTGTAGGGGGTCTTGCTGGGGGTAGTGTTTCAGGGTTTAGGGCGGTGCAGTGGTGTTCGTGCAGTGTAGGGGTCGTGCTGGGGGTGGTGTTTCAGGGTTTAGGGCAGTGCAGTAGTGTTCGGGCAGTGTAGGGGGTCGTGCAGGGGTGGTGTTTCAGGGTTTAGGGCAGTGCAGTGGTGTTCTGGCAGTGTAGGGGTCATGCTGGGGGTGGGGTTTCAGGGTTTAGGGCAGTACAGTGGTGTTCGGGCAGTGAAGGGGGTCGTGCAGGGGGTGGTGTTTCAGGGTTTAGGGCAGTGCAGTGGTGTTCAGGCAGTGTACGGGGTCGTGCTGGGGCTGGTGTTTCAGGGTTTAGGGCAGTGCAGTGGTGTTCGGGCAGTGTAGGGGGTCTTGCTGGGGGTGGTGTTTCAGGGTTTAGGGCAGTGGTGTTCGGGCAGTGTAGGGGGTCTTGCTGGGGGTGATGTTTCAGGGTTTAGGGCAGTGCAGTGGTGTTCGGGCAGTGTAGGGGGTCTTGCTGGGGGTAGTGTTTCAGGGTTTAGGGCAGTGCAGTGGTGTTCGGTGCAGTATAGGGGGTCGTGCTGGGGATGGTGTTTCTGGGTTTAGGGCAGTGCAGTAGTGTTCGAGCAGTGTAGGGGGTTGTGCAGGGGGTGGTGTTTCAGGGTTTAGGGCAGTGCAGTGGTGTTCGGGCAGTGTAGGGGTCGCGCTGGGGGTGGTGTTTCAGGGTTTAGGGCAGTGCAGTGGTGTTTGGGCAGTGTAGGGGGTCATGCACGGGGTGGTGTTTCAGGGTTTAGGGCAGTGCAGTGGTGTTCGGGCAGTGTAGGGTGTTGTGCTGGGGTTGGTGTTTCAGGGTTCAGGGCAGTGCAGTGGTGTTCAGGCAGTGTAGGGGGTCGTGCTGAGGCTGGTGTTTCACGGTTTAGGGCAGTGCAGTGGTGTTCGGGCAGTGTAGGGGGTCGTGCTGGGGCTGGTGTTTCAGGGTTTAGGGCAGTGCAGTGGTGTTCGGGCAGTGTAGGGGTCGTGCTGGGGCTGGTGTTTCAGGGTTTAGGGCAGTGCAGTGGTGTTCGGGCAGTGTAGGCGGTCGTGCTGGGGCTGGTGTTTCAGGGTTTAGGGCAGTGCAGTGGTGTTCGGGCAGTGTAGGGGTGTCGTGCTGGAGCTGGTGTTTCAGGGTTTAGGGCAGTGCAGTGGTACTCGGGCAGTGTAGGGGGTCGTGCTGGGGGTGATGTTTCAGGGTTTAGGGCAGTGCAGTGGTGTTCGGGCAGTGTAGGGGGTCGTGCTGGGGGTAGTGTTTTAGGGTTTAGGGTAGTGCAGTGGTGCTTGTGTAGTGTAGGGGTCATGTTTTAGGGTAGTGCAGTGGTGTTTGGGTAGTGTAGGGGTCATGCTGGGGGTAGTGTTTTAGGATTTAGGTTAGTGCAGTGGTGTTTGGGTAGTGTAGGGGTCGTGCTGGGGGTAGTGTTTTAGGGTTTAGGGCAGTGCAGTGGTGTTCGGGCAGTGTAGGGGGCGGTGCAGGGGTGGTGTTTCAGGGTTTAGGGCAGTGCAGTGGTGTTCGGGCAGTGTAGGGGTGGTGCAGGGGTGGTGTTTCAGGGTTTAGGGCAGTGCAGTGGTGTTAGGGCAGTGTAGGGGGTGGTGCAGGGGTGGTGTTTCAGGGTTTAGGGCAGTGCAGTGGTGTTCGGGCAGTGTAGGGGGCGGTGCAGGGGGTGGTGTTACAGGGTTTAGGGCAGTGCAGTGGTGTTCGGGCATTGTAGGGGGTGGTGCTGGGGCTGGTGTTTCAGGGTTTAGGGCAATGCAGTGGTGTTCGGGCAGTGTAGGGGGTCTTGCTGGGGCTGGTGTTTCAGGGTTTAGGGCAGTGCAGTGGTGTTCGGGCAGTGTAGGGGGTCGTGCAGGGGCTAGTGTTTCAGGGTTTAGGGCAGGGCAATGGTGCTCAGGCAGTGTAGGGGGTTGTGCTGGGGGTGATGTTTCAGGGTTTAGGGCAGTGCAGTGGTGTTAGGGCAGTGTAGGGGGTCGTGCTCGGGGTAGTGTTTTAGGGTTTAGGGCAGTGCAGTGGTGTTCCGGCAGTGTAGGGGGTCTTGCTGGGGCTGGTGTTTCAGGGTTTAGGGCGGTGCAGTGGTGTTCGGGCAGTGTAGGGGGTCGTGCTGGGGTGGTGTTTCAGGGTTTAGGGCAGTGCAGTCGTGTTTGGGCAGTGTAGGGGGTCGTGCAGGCGGTGGTGTTTCAGGGTTTAGGGCGGTGCAGTGGTGTTCGGCCAGTGTAGGTAGTCTTGCTGGGGGTGGTGTTTCAGGGTTTAGGGCAGTGCAGTAGTTTTCGGGCAGTGTAGGCGGTCGTGCTGGGGCTGGTGTTTCAGGGTTTAGGGCAGTGCAGTGGTGTTCGGGCAGTGTACGGTGTTGTGCTGGGGCTGGTGTTTCAGGGTTTAGGGCAGTGCAGTGGTGTGCGGGCAGTGTACGGGGTTGTGCTGGGGCTGGTGTTTCAGGGCTTAGGGCAGTGCAGTGGTGTTCGGGCAGTGTAGGGGGTCGTGCTGGGGGTGGTGTTTCAGGGTTTAGGGCAGTGCAGTGGTGTTCGGGCAGTGTAGGGGGTCGTGCTGGGGCTGGTGTTTCAGGGTTTAGGGCAGTGCAGTGGTGTTCGGGCAGTGTAGGGGGTCGTGCTGGGGCTGGTGTTTCAGGGTTTTGGGCAGAGCAGTGGTGTTCGGGCAGTGTAGGGGGTCGTGCTAGGGGTGGTGTTTCAGGGTTTAGGGCAGTGCAGTGGTGTTCGGGCAGTGTAGGGGTCTTGCTGGGGGTGGTGTTTCAGGGTTTAGGGCAGTGCAGTGGTGTTCGGGCAGTGTAGGGGGTCTTGCTGGGGGTGGTGTTTCAGGGTTTAGGGCAGTGGTATTCGGGCAGTGTAGGGGTCTTGCTGGGGGTGATGTTTCAGGGTTTAGGGCAGTGCAGTGGTATTCGGGCAGTGTAGGGGGTCTTGCTGGGGGTAGTGTTTCAGGGTTTAGGGCGGTGCAGTGGTGTTCGTGCAGTGTAGGGGGTCGTGCTGGGGGTGGTGTTTCAGGGTTTAGGCCAGTGCAGTAGTGTTCGGGCAGTGTAGGGGGTCGTGCAGGGGTGGTGTTTCAGGGTTTAGGGCAGTGCAGTGGTGTTCTGGCAGTGTAGGGGGTCATGCTGGGGGTGGGG
Organism: Calotriton arnoldi; assembly: GCA_963921515.1. Lineage (NCBI taxonomy): Eukaryota > Metazoa > Chordata > Amphibia > Caudata > Salamandridae > Calotriton > Calotriton arnoldi. The sequence continues at coordinate 2,105,292 of CAWUFW010000468.1, read as the reverse complement.
TTTCAGGGTTTAGGGCAGTACAGTGGTGTTCGGGCAGTGAAGGGGGTCGTGCAGGGGGTGGTGTTTCAGGGTTTAGGGCAGTGCAGTGGTGTTCAGGCAGTGTACGGGGTCGTGCTGGGGCTGGTGTTTCAGGGTTTAGGGCAGTGCAGTGGTGTTCGGGCAGTGTAGGGGGTCTTGCTGGGGGTGGTGTTTCAGGGTTTAGGGCAGTGATGTTCGGGCAGTGTAGGGGTCTTGCTGGGGGTGATGTTTCAGGGTTTAGGGCAGTGCAGTGGTGTTCGGGCAGTGTAGGGGGTCTTGCTGGGGGTAGTGTTTCAGGGTTTAGGGCAGTGCAGTGGTGTTCGTGCAGTATAGGGGGTCGTGCTGGGGATGGTGTTTCTGGGTTTAGGGCAGTGCAGTAGTGTTCGAGCAGTGTAGGGGTTGTGCAGGGGGTGGAGTTTCAGGGTTTAGGGCAGTGCAGTGGTGTTCGGGCAGTGTAGGGGGTCGCGCTGGGGGTGGTGTTTCAGGGTTTAGGGCAGTGCAGTGGTGTTTGGGCAGTGTAGGGGGTCATGCACGGGGTGGTGTTTCAGGGTTTAGGGCAGTGCAGTGGTGTTCGGGCAGTGTAGGGTGTTGTGCTGGGGTTGGTGTTTCAGGGTTCAGGGCAGTGCAGTGGTGTTCAGGCAGTGTAGGGGGTCGTGCTGAGGCTGGTGTTTCACGGTTTAGGGCAGTGCAGTGGTGTTCGGGCAGTGTAGGGGGTCGTGCTGGGGCTGGTGTTTCAGGGTTTAGGGCAGTGCAGTGGTGTTCGGGCAGTGTAGGGGGTCGTGCTGGGGCTGGTGTTTCAGGGTTTAGGGCAGTGCAGTGGTGTTCGGGCAGTGTAGGCGGTCGTGCTGGGGCTGGTGTTTCAGGGTTTAGGGCAGTGCAGTGGTATTCGGGCAGTGTAGGGGTGTCGTGCTGGAGCTGGTGTTTCAGGGTTTAGGGCAGTGCAGTGGTGCTCGGGCAGTGTAGGGGGTCGTGCTGGGGGTGATGTTTCAGGGTTTAGGGCAGTGCAGTGGTGTTCGGGCAGTGTAGGGGGTCGTGCTGGGGGTAGTGTTTTAGGGTTTAGGGTAGTGCAGTGGTGCTTGTGTAGTGTAGGGGGTCATGTTTTAGGGTAGTGCAGTGGTGTTTGGGTAGTGTAGGGGGTCATGCTGGGGGTAGTGTTTTAGGATTTAGGTTAGTGCAGTGGTGTTTGGGTAGTGTAGGGGTCGTGCTGGGGGTAGTGTTTTAGGGTTTAGGGTAGTGCAGTGGTGTTTGTGTAGTGTAGGGGTCGTGCTGGGGGTAGTGTTTTAGGGTTTAGGGTAGTGCAGTGGTGCTTGTGTAGTGTAGGGGTCGTGCTGGGGGTAGTGTTTTAGGGTTTAGGGTAGTGCTGTGGTGTTTGTGTAGTGTAGGGGTCATGTTTTAGGGCAGTGGTGTTTGGGTAGTGTAGGGGGTCGTGCTGGTGGTAGTGTTTTAGGATTTAGGTTAGTGCAGTGGTGTTTGGGTAGTGTAGGGGGTCGTGCTGGGGGTAGTGTTTTAGGGTTTAGGATAGTGCAGTGGGGCTTGTGTAGTGTAGGGGGTCGTGCTGGGGGTAGTGTTTTAGGGTTTAAGGTAGTGCAGTGGTGTTTTTGTAGTGTAGGGGTCATGTTTTAAGATGCAATGCTCCAATACCTGACCAGTCTGCACTACATAAAACTGCAAAAACTAAAAATAAAGTGTTTTGCACACTTTTGTCATTGGGCTATATGTGGGCTACATCTGGGTAATATTTGTGCTACATTTGGGCTCTTTTTTCACTGGTGGCCATCTTGGAAGACTTCTTTGTTATGAAGTTTTCTAATTTCTTCATTTACTGCAGTCTCCTCAGTAGGAAATGCTTTCAGTTTTTTACTTTGATTCCATCAAGAAGGCATTCAGATGTGTCTCACATCTGCCATAAAATCAGAATGTTAGCACTCTAGTTGCTCATTAGATCACTGGAGTAAAGCTACTGCTCACCAGGGAGTTAACTGGTAGTCTTCTGCTGGTATTGAAAGTGATTGTTTCAGTCTGCATGTCAGAATTTTCTAATGAAATAGAAGAGGATTTGAGATCTCACTTAAAACATGCCCTAATTTTTCTTTCTGCAGCACTAACCATAATTTCTATTTCAAAAAGAACCCCTCGTTTTGTTCCTTTTTAAATTAAATGTTTTAAGTGTTACCAGTTTATTCCAATCAAGATGGCTTCAGGTGTGCCATACTTTTGTCATAAGTAAGGCTGTTAGCGCTCTAGTTGTTCTTTAGAACACTCTGGGAAGCTGCAGTAGAACACAAAGGCATCAACTGGCAGGCTGCTCCTGTTGAAATATAACAGGAAGATATTTGAGATCACACTTGAAATATGTCCTAATTTTTCTTTCTACAGCACTAACCATAATTTCTATGACAAAATGAACCCCATCATTTTGTTCCTTTTTAAATTAAATGTTTTAAGTGTTACCAGTTTATTCCAATCAAGATGGCTTCAGGTGTGCCATACTTTTGTCATAAGTAAAGCTGTTAGCACTCTAGTTGTTCTTTAGAACACTCTGGGAAGCTGCAGTAGAACACAAAGGAATCAACTGACAGTCTCTGCCCTTGTTGGATGTACATGTTTTACTGAGAATGTCAGACTTCATTCTCACATGACTGAGAAAGATAATGTGAATTTACAGAAAATATGCTCTCATTTTAGCTTCTGGAGCACCTTCCAAACCTCCATGGGACAAGCATGTGAAAATAGTGTTCTCTCAAACATGATTCATGATATCCCAGCAGAAGGTTTTTCACATGGTAAAATCACCTTAGAATACACCACAATTCCTAAAATTAGTATGGTACCATCAACAAATAAATTCTAATGTAACTAAAGCCTGTTATCACCCTTTATAGTTCTCCTTTTGGTGACCCTCAAAATCTTCTATTCACTACAATGCATTTCAATGAGGTACTATCATTTATATTGGTCCCAAGATGGCTGCCAGCAATTCCAGGATGAAGTGCTGCCAGCCAATCAGATCTCACGATGACATGTGTGGTTAGGCTCCGCCCAGATATATATGTGACTTTACTTTTGATTTTCTCAGGAACTACTGAACGGATTTACACCATTTAAGCAAAAGGCACGACACTGAACCAAGGGCTACCTCTTTGCCAAATTTGGTGTAATTCCGTTCAGCAGTTCGGGCTGTAGCTGCGACTAAATGTTCCTATGGAAAAATGAATGGGGAAAATGCGTTTTGGGACCCCCTTTTTCTCGGCCCCCGCTTGACGTATCACCCGAGACTTTCAGGATAGGAGCGGACCGGAGCGCCCCAACAAGTTGGAAACTTTCGCGAAGATTCGTCAACCGGCGCCAACGTTATTTCAAATAGAATGTCGCGGATTTCCTATGGATAATAGGTTTTAACTATAACTATCTACTGGCGACCGCCAGTAGATAATATATATATTTATATATATATGTTTCTCCACACCAAACCAGTCGCTTCCACCAGTGGGGTGAGTGTGGGTTAGCGGTTGTGGAACCCGCTTAAAATCCAACATAGGCCAATCCTTGGAAATATGAAAAAAGATCAGCGATCCACACACAGGATGCCTGCTTCAACAAATTTTTATTGGCAACGTGTTTCAAACAAAATGGGTCTTCGTCACGGCCAGTTATATTGTATGTTTTTTTTAGCGAGTACCACCAATCATTGTTATTTTTATCTTTTGTATACCTTTCATCCTTTCATAAACACCCATGGGCAAGAGGGCACCTTGGGAAGCAGCTGCCACCATCACCAGTGCCACGGCAGGTGGGACGATTACTTCCACCCCCACCCCTACCATCACCAGCGCCACGGTAGATGCTTCTGCTGGCCTCAGTATATCATGTTTATTATTTCTAACTTTCTATTCCCACTTGTAAAATTATAGCCTCATGTTTTTATACTATTTACTATTTTTGCAACTCCCCTATCTAATGTTTGTTATTTCTGTATTTCCCTGTGTTTTCTTTATTTCTGCAGCTGACTTTCTCCTGTCTATAGCGTTTTTCTGCTCCCTTTTTTAGGTCGAGCCTCGAGTAGCGCGCAAGCGCTGCTTAGAGGCGAAGACTTTTAGTAAGTGAGTTTTGAAAGCAGTCCCAAAAACGCTCGTGCGTCGTGGCTGGCCTTTTTGAGATGGGTACGCGCGGCAAACATGTGTTTCCAATTATCGTGCCCAGACGCGGGCGCGATAATTGTAAACACATGCCGGCAAAAGGCCATGACGCACGAGTGTCTGGTCAGCTGAGCAGGCTGCCGCGCTCGCTCGCCCTCGCCCCCGCTCCTCTCTTGTTATTCTGCGGCGTTTTCTTGATGCTCCTTAGGATGATCTATAAAATAAAAAAGTACCACTACTGACAGGAGCCAAGCTGCGTTTCCACATGGACATCTGACTGGCGGAATGTTCAACGAGCTGTTAATACAGCGATAGGTGTCAACTGAAAAACAGTTTAAAATATTAACAGAACTCAGTGCTTGCACGCACACACACGAGTGTGCGTGTGTGTGTGTGTGTGTGTATATATATATGTATTTATATATACACACACACACGAAATAACAAACAGAGCTGCCCATCGGTGCTCGCTCTTTGCCCCCTTGCTCCCCGCAGTGTCACGGGGTGGTAGCGCTGCACGCTCGCTGGCACGGGCCCCCCTCTCAGCGCGTCTAACCCCCGGTGGTGTGAGCGTGCACTGGCCGGGGTCTGTCTTCTATCTCCCGGACACGCCCCTCCCGACCCCCGCCTCGGAGTGTTGAAGCTGCCTGCTCAGAACCCTAGCGGAGCTGAGAGATGTCGCACACTCCTCTCTGGGGCCCCGGTAAGTCTCACTTCATTTATATTCTGCTTCTGAATCCGCTGCTGCCAGTCTCCCCATCTGCGCTGCCCTTGCCTGCTGCTGCTCCTGACAGCGCCGCCTCACACCGCCGGTTCGCTGTCTGGATCCCAGTTTTGGCTGCCACTTGCTTCTGTATTATGTGAGAACTAGTATGTACTCTGTGATTTTCTGTACTATTGGTGTGGACGGACCCAGTGGATATGTTTACGTGCTTCGCTGGTTTATTGTCAGTCACTCAGTGGAAAGGTCTGTCTCTGGTCCCTGGGGGCCACGCAACGTTTGGCCGGCAGTGAGTAGGGTGCATGAGGAAGCTTTGACCTGAGTACTCATGTACGGAAGGACCCTCACGTTTCGTGTCTTCCAAAAATACAATGTGCCTGGTTTCGTGTGATTATGAGCAGAAGTGATCTGGTAATTAAACTGCACTTTTCGGAACCAGAGACCCGGGTTTGCAAGTTGGTTGCTGCTGCTCTGCGTTGTGTGATCCTGCCCAAATTACCTGAGTATCTTCCTCTGACCCTCGTCTCTTGTCTGACAAAAATAAACGGGAGTGCCTCGGTGCATTATGTAAAGTTTGCATTGTAAGTTATACATGAAAAACATAATTATAGTGGTTTTAAAAAAAAACAAAAAAACAGCTGCTGTGTTCTTCTGCTTCAGTTTCACTTGAAGTTATTCTTTTGACGCTGGGACGATTCTTGCAGGGTGCTTCATGCAGACGGCGTGTTTGTGTGTGTCTCCATCAGTGTCTGTGTGTGCCTGATGCTTTCTTACAGATAGAGCGACGTTATTCTCTATTAGTTCAAACACAATAAGTTTTCGTACAGCTGGCGTTGTACAGGCATGTATATGAAGGCGCTTTCATTTGTGAGAGTGAAGAAAAAGGAGGATCAGTAAAAAAAAATATTTGCCCAAGATCACACAATTTAGTTAAGCAGGAAGCCCTGAACAATTCAGGTTTTCTGGTTTTACTTTGGACAAATCAGGCACCAAAAAGTTGTCTGTTTGTCTCTCATTTGTACCTCATATGTTAATGCTTTGTTTACCTCTTCCTGCATGATGGTAGGTCGAGCGTGGCAAGAATAAGCCACACGAAAGCTCAGCTCGATACCGGCTCTAGGTTCCAACAGGGCTTCGAGCTGAGCCTGTGCCATGCTTCAGGCTCGAGCCTGGCTCGAGCTTCCAGTGGCTCACTCACCTACCTCTACTCAAAATAACAGAATTTTCAATTTTTGTATGTGTCACAGTACTAAACCTTAGTAGTTTTTGCAGAAGTCCCTTTAAATAGTCTGTTTAGGCAGACTCATTCATGCATGCATGTATTTGTCTCCAGCAAGAAACATAATTTGGCTGATTACGCTTTACTACGGATAACTCCACCCTTACAACATTGCTTTATTTGATTTGCTCCATTGTGATCTTATCCTCTGTGTAATTTGGTCCCACACGTGATTTACTCCATGTAATTTCCTTCATGTGGTTTGTTCCGCGATAATTTTTGCTTTGTGATTTGCTTCACGTGATTCTTTTCCATTGTGATTTGCTTCATATGGTTTGCTCCATAGGACCTGCTCCTTCATGTTTTTATGTCGACCTGCATCAGCGCTTGCGCTGGTCTGGCCGAGAGTTTTAGTAAGTGGGTTTTGGAAGTGCAAACCCACTGGCTTTCGGCTGGCGACCAGCTTGCGTTCACGATAGCGTGCACGCGCGCAGCTGCCATCTGGGTTTCCTATCTCTTCCTCATTTCCTCGTCATGGCTCATTAACTCTCTGGACTCTGATGTTTCAATCGCAGCAGCAGCTCACATTACCAACTGACGGCCCTGGACTACAGTCACATGAAAAACAACAGCGATTAGCATTGAAATGCAAGCTTTTTTTGTCTAGTTAGAAATATTGCTTCGGTGGGTTGATTTCACCTTATATCGCTATTTGTTTTGTATTGGGAGTCACAGCCTAATTACCAGTATTTTTGTCTCACTCTGTTTTTTAAAAATATTTATTCGCGCAAAGCACAAAGCTATATTTAAGGTTACTTTTTCCGCGTCACTTCTTCACTCTATTTAAACTCCACACCCCCACTCTTATTGTCTCTCTCCTTCTCTCTCTCTCCCTCTCTAATTCTCTCTCTACTTAATTAACTCTCCCCTCTATCTTTTTAGCCTTTCATTCTCTCTCACCGCTTTATCTGTTTCTCTTTCAAACTCCTTCATTCACTCTCTCTCCCCTTCTTTCTCTCTCTCTATCCCGCTTCACTCTTTATTCTATGTACACCCTTTCTCTCTCTTTCTCTCTCACCACCCTCTCTAATTGGGCATTATATCTTCACTCTATCTCTCACTCGGCAACACCACAGCATCACTCAGCATCACCACAGCATCACTCAGCGCAACCACAGCATCAATCAGAGCCAGCACAGCATCAATCAGAGCCAGCACAGCATCACTCAGCACCAACACAACATCTCTCAACGCCATCACAGCATCACTCAACGCCATCACAGCATCACTCAGTGCAACCACAGCATCACTCAGTGCAACCACAGCATTACTCAGCACAACCACAGCATCACTTAGCGCCACAACAGCATCACTCAGCGCCACCACAGCATTTCTCACCAGCCCCACAACATCACTCCGCACCACCACAGCATCACTCAGCACCACCATAGCTTCACTGAGCGACACCACATCATCACTCAGGGCCAACACTGCATCACTCAGCACCACCACAGCATCACTCAGCACCACCACAGCATCGCTCAGCACCACCACAGCATCGCTCAGCACCACCACAGCATCGCTCAGCGCCACCACAGCATCGCTCAGCGCCACCACATCATCGCTCAGCGCCACCACAGCATCACTCAGCGCCACCACAGCATCACTCAGGGCCACCACAGCATCACTCAGGGCCACCACAGCATCACTCAGGGCTGCCACAGCATCAATCAGGGCCACCACAGCATCACACAGCACCACCACAGCATCGCTCAGCACCACCACAGCATCATTCAGCGCCACCACAGCATCACTCAGGACACCACAGCATCACTCAGGGCCACCACAGCATCACTCAGGGCCACCACAGCATCACTCAGGGCCACCACAGCATCACTCAGCACCACAACAGCATCACTCAGCGCCAAGACAATATCACTCGGCACCACTACAGCATCACTCAGCGCCAAGACAATATCACTCAGCACCACCACAGCATCACTCAGCACCACAGCAGTATCACTCAGCAAGACCTGAGTATCATTCAGCATCACCTCAGCATCGTCTCCGCAACAGTCACCACCACCACCACTACCACCTCAGCATCACTCAGCACCACCTCAGCCTGCTCTCGGAATCTGGCATCTGTTGATTCTCCCCTAGCGTCTGGCCGCTGCTAGTGTTATAATACAGGTACTAGTTCCCAACCTTCACCCTCCGATTGTTTATGCCCCCTCAAAAAAAAAGCTTTAACAAACAACCATTGCAACAGGCAGAAACAAGTTGCCAGCATTGCAAGAACAAAAGAAAACTGAGGAATTTTTTTATTGTAAATACTTTTTTAATATGGTCGTTCAGTTTTACATAATGCCTTCTTGGTCATATATAAAGTAACAAAAATGCTTCTGACACTTTTTTATTATAACTTTTCAGCATGCTGCACAGCAGCCACACTTCTCTACAGCACAGCTTGAAGACATTGGCAAAGTCAATAGCTCTGGCTAAACACTTATAAGGCCCCAAAGGCGAGACCTATTGGCTATGCCAATGCTTGTTTAGTAAGCTTTCTCTTGCCCCTCTTTTACATGTCTTGTGTAGTTCTGTCAAGAGAACAGATTTTGGTAACGTAAAGAGGATCGCAGGCCCAAGTATTCACCAAACATGTTGTTTGAGAAAAATTTATCAATCAAGCAGTCAAAAAGTACAGGGACAGAGCTAGAGTTGTCTTATACTTGCAGTTTCCATGACAGTGCAGCATTGCAGGAATAAGATACTATTACCAACCAATACGATATGTCCTTCATTCCCTTCCACCCCTTCATTGAATTTCACTCTTAACTTTTCGTAGCCTAATTCCTCCATTAGGAAAAAAAACGTTTTGGTTCACTCAATGACTACCTGGTTTTTAAAATGTTGTCAACCAACAAACCTCACAAAGTGATACTTTCGAAAGAAGATACTGATAGATAGCTAACCTAACAGTAGTGGGGTATTCCTGTTGTACCTTATGCAAAATAAATATTTACTTAGGTGGCTAATCTGGTATCTAAAATGGGTGCATTATGTTTTTCTCTAGGTGCACAGACCACCAGTGCGGCCCAATAGCCAGCCAGCAAGCAACGTCAGAGGAGGCCTAACAGGTCGCGGGAGCAGTCCCAGTGGTGGCAGGGGCAAGTGGTATGTCACCTTGTTTTCTTATTGACAATACTGTATTTGTTAAGCAAGGCAGATATCCTGCCCATCACCTCCCTGCCCATGGCATTTCGCCACCTAAAACTTTAGCACAGTTTAATTCGGCGCTGCAGTTTAGGTGGTGAAATGTGCATCTGCTTGAGTTAACAGCACGGTATAACAAAGTCTGCAAAGCATTCAAACCAAAGACAATGGGGCAGATTCTGATGCGGGTTGGAAAAGCTTCCCGACCGAATCGGTTGGGAAATGGTGTCCGACCCACTCGGATCGGGAAAGTCCGACCGGCGGAGTAGGATGCATCCGGATGCTTCCAGAAACGATTTGATTGAACTCCCATTGACTTCAATGGGAACATTTGTTCCTAACCGCATCAGAATTGGGCCCTCGGTCGGGAAGACACGTTCCCGATCCGATTTGGAAGGAGCAAATGCCGTTAGGAGGCCTTCCTAACCGCATCAGAATCAGGCCCTCGGTCGGGAAGCTTTTCCAACCCGCATCAGAATCGGGCCCAATGTGTGTTTCCCAGTGCCCACTCAGTCACCTACTGGTACTTCACTTCATCATTATTTCTTTCTGTCCCAGCCTACCCAAAAACGTAAATTCTATCTTGGCATGTGACACTTTTTTCTGCCCAAGTGACTTATATTTCATAATAAGGCTAGTAAGGGGATTGCCCGAATCACCCTATGCGAACCTGGGCAGCTAAATACTTATAAAAAACGGTTCTCTGCAGGGATTGCTGAGGTTCCCAGTTACAACTCTACTATAGAGAATTACTTCACTATTGGAGACACAAGCTTTCCAACTTCAATTTGCTTTATTTTAATAGTGCATTGCCACACTGTAAACATATTGCACATCAACAACATTTATTGTCACAGTGTGGAAATGAGCCCTTTCAGGGGCCCACCGGTGCAGGGTTCACCCTTGTCTGTCCACGGGTCCTTAAACCAACAAAGAAGAAATTGGCACTGAAGCTGAAATATCAAAGAACAAGTTTATTCATCACTCATTAGTGGGACTACATCCATACAGAGCCCTCAGGAACTGTATGAGGTAGTACATTGAAGTCTCAGAACACAGGCCTTATATACAGCTTTTTCTGCACTGTAAGCATTTGAGACTCAAAAGAGGAGGTACAGGCACACACAGAAATAGGTATTGACAAACATGGTCAGACAAGAATCACTTAGCCAGCAGAGTGGGAGGGGAAACCAAAACTGCTTACATCAGTTAAAATAGCCTGACAGTTACACTCTAAGACAGGTGCATTCTAGCAGCTACAGGTCTTTCTGAGCATACATTGCTCTGGCTCAGTGCTGAAGGAGTTAACTATAGTTGATGACTCAAGCAGAATAGAAAAGCAGGCAACAGTAAAGACGGAAGAAGCACATGGCTAGCACGTGGCTAACTAAAATGGCTGCCACAACTAAAATGGCTTCAGCTTATGCTAACAGAGATTTCTGTCAATTCCCACAGACGACCCTTTTAGCTTTAGCTGAAGACATCTCTATGATCTAGAAGGAACATGGAAAATATCTTGCACATCTATCCTCATCAGGTTATTAATCTCCTGATCTATTACTGGTTGGGCATTTACATTTTTAGCATTTCTCTTGACAGGTGTGCATGAAGTACAGGTGGAAACACAAAGTGAACAAAGTATCGGGCCACATTGTATACATAAACAGCAGATGAAGAGGATCGCAATGAGTATACATAGAACTGTTAACAGTTTCCAGCCCCAAGTGGTGAACAGTGTCCAAAACCAACCGTTAAAAGTCCAAGTTCCTGAATCCTGATGGATTTTAGTGGCAATTTTATGCAGCTTGGAAATTGCTTCAAAAACTGAAGGGGTGTGGTCTGGGATATAGACACAGCAACTGCTCCCAATGATGCGGCATGCTCCACCACGATCTGCCAAAACCACATCAAGAACCATCCGGTTTTGGAGCGCCACAATTCTCACAATTTGTAGTTCTTCTGTGATGTTCCCAAGTGCCATAGCTGTTTGATTGGTTACAGCCTCTACAACACGTGTCAGGCGCCTGATCTTTCTGCTGTTTAAGGCGGCACCAACAAAGAAGAACAGTCCCAAATTGAAGTCAACATACTGTTGCCGTGCAGTATCAGTTTGATCCACCTCATCATGATTTATTGTCCTCTTAAATCTGTTTTTGGAAATGTCATTAAACAGTTTATAGTCTTTATGATAGGATGCAGGTGCCAAAAACATAGGTGGTAGCAAAAAGGACACAAAGCAGGTACCTGACCAACCAATGGGTAAGTTGTAATATCACTTACTTCCACATATAAAATACGTATTGTGTGATGACGTAAAACTGCTATTATTTATTCCAGTAATATTTAATATCAAAGTACAATCACTTTTCCCCACAGGAATACTACCAACACTGTTTACACACAAGTCTCCTCGAGCTCTAGTAACAGCTATTACAGGGGGTCCATTACCCTTGGCAGTTCGAGTGTTTGGGAAAACATAGTGTGTAGAGGAATTTCCTCGGCGATACTCTTCCATTTCCCACACAGTTCCTTCAGCTTGTAGGTCCCCTTCCTCATCAGGGTAACAGACTTTATTTAGCTGGTAGTTTAGTCCTCCTATATCATCTAAAGTAATATTAGCAATTTCAGAGGTCCACAGCAGTGCGAACCAGGCTCTACAGGAGTCGTTATGCGAGAATGGCAGAGGAATAAAAGGCGTTCCTCCCTTCTTCTGATGAGCTGGCATCATTCCACACACCCAACAGTTGGTAATGTTCGTAGCATTATGGGTGTGATGTAACATTTGGATGAACATGTTGTTAATATAAGACTGTCTGTGTTTCTTTTCATGATAAGGGAGAGTGAAGTAGTGGTGCTCAATGGGGACAGGAGTAGTAGCAGTCAGTAGATTTCGAGCAGGAGCTACTCCCTCTACAACCCATGTTATTGTAGCAATGATAATAACAATGGAAGTAAGCCCAATGATGAACACAGCCTTTCGATCACAAACTCTTGATTTCTTCTCCGCAGGCATGTTTATCTCGACGTTGAACAACAAAGCAGATTTTCACACTAAGGTCCTGGGCAGCCGTTGGTTTCTTCACTGAGGTTGACACGGGTATCACTACTAGAGTCCCCCCCTTTGCTACTCAGGCTTTCACTAACCCAGGACAGTGACTTAACCAGTCTCTTTCAACAACGAGGTTTCTGGGGTCGCAGCTGATATCGAGATGTACCAGGGATCGTGTGGTCCGGGAAGACTTCCTCAGGTCCTTCAGGTGTCACAGCTTGGCCTTTCTCGGTGTCCAGGATATCGCGGTGGTCCGTAATCACAGCTGGGCTCACTAGGTCCGGCGACACTTTCCGGCAGTGTGTTGCATGGACCCAGTTCTTCCGATTGGTCAGTCGCACCGTAGTCCTGGTAGCCAAGAGCACCTGCTCAGGGCCACGCCACCTCGGGGCTAGGGAGCTGGCTCTCTGGAAGGACTTCATCACCACGTAGTCCCCAGGCCGTAGATCATGGCCCTCACCCTGCGACCTGTCTGGAAGAGTCTCCCGAACCTGTTGATAAATAGAAAGCAAGCTGTCAGTCAACTGAGACAAATAGTCATTCATCAATACACAAGGTACATCCTGTATAGGGCTTGCCTTAGGAATTCCCCAAATATTCATTGGCCTTCCAAAAACCACCTCATACGGTACCAGATCGAGTATGTGGTATCGATCTAATGGACAGCAAAGCCAAGGGCAGTGCATCAGGCCATTTCAAAGATGTGGAAGCCCGAATTTTAGCCAACTTAAGTTTAAGGGTAGAGTTGTAACGTTCTACTAGCCCTGCAGATTGTGGATGGAAAGCAGCATGGAACTTCTGCTTAATTCCCAGTCCTTTCAGAAGATACTCAACAACTTGCCCAATGAAATGGGGTCCATTGTCACTCCACAAGACCCGACAAACGCTGAATCTGGGGAAAAACTCCTTTAGGAGCATCTTTGCTGTAGTAAGAGCTGTATTATCCTTAGTAGCGTATGCCTCTATCCATTTACTAAAGGCACAGACTACTACTAGAACATACTTCAGATTATTACAGCGTTGAAGCTGGATATAATCCATTTGCAGAAACTCAAAAGGTGCAGTTGGTATTGCAAACCCTCCTGTTGGAGTTTGTGTTCCCTTTCCAGGATTATACTGGAGACAAATCAGACAAGACTGGACTATCTTTTTAGCTGTGCCAGCAATATCTGGATGATCCCAAACTTGCATAAGTAACTTTGTCATTGAGGATGCTCCAACATGTGCCGGCCCATGTGCCATGTGAATCATGGGGTGTAAAGAGGCTGTAGGCAATTTCCACCTAGTCATTTCTTTATTCCTCCAACAGCCCTCATCATCCAGTGTTCCCTCCTTGGACCACTGGTCTAATTCATCAGCAGAGGCAGATCGCTGCATGTCCAGCACCTCTTGCCTGGCATCATGCCAACGTGCAGCCTGTGACTTGACCACATACATAGATGTAGTACTTCGCTGCATTGCAGTCTCACGGGCTGTACAGTCTGCGAAGGCATTCCCTGCTCCTATTTTGTCAGTTACTTTCTTGTGGGCGCTACACTTAACAATTGCTACTTTCTTAGGATATGTCAAGGCAGTAAGGAGATTATGTACTAATTCCCCATGCACTATTTGTGTCCCGTGTGATGTAAGGAAGCCTCTTTCCTTCCAGAGTTGCCCAAAGTCATGAGCCACTCCAAAAGCATATCGGCTATCGGTGTAGATGTTAACAGACAGATCTGTGCTAAGCTCACATGCTCGTGTCAATGCTATCAACTCAGCTGCCTGAGCTGACTTCTGTGGGATGCGAGCTGTCTCAACTACCGTCTGAAGTGTTGTAATTGCATAAGCAGCTGATGTTGTGCCATCAGGCAACTTCAAGCATGACCCGTCAACCCACAATTCCCCATCAATGTCAGGAAGGGGCGTATCTTGTAGGTCAACCCGACCCTTTGTTTGTTCTTCAGTAAGGAATATACAATCATGAGACTCTTGTGACTGATACTGAGTAGCTGGGAATGGCAATAGTGTAGCGGGATTTAAAATCGAGCATCTTTTCAGTGTGATATGAGGGGCCAAGAGTGTCAATTCATATCCTGTCAAGCGAGCACTAGTCAAGTGTTGTGTTTTCGTCTGATTTAAAAGGGCATCGACTGAATGGGGCACTAACACAAGCAATCTGTGTGATAAGACTATTCCCTCACTCTGACGTATGGACACAGCTGTTGCCGCCACCGCTCGAAAACACCCAGGCAACGCACGGGCGACTGGATCAAGGACAGTTGAGAAATATGCACAAGGACGTTGCTTATCACCGTGTGTCTGTACTAACACTGAGAGAGCGCAACCGTCCCTCTCATGTACATAAAGTGTGAAGGGCTTAGTGTAGTCTGGAGTTCCTAATACTGGTGCAGAACAAAGAGCTTGCCATAACTGCTGGAAAGCATCCTGACATTCAGTAGTCCATGGGAGGGGCATCGGAGTGTCTTTAGTCAAAAGGGCCAACAAGGGTTTAACGATGTAAGAAAAGCTAGGAATCCACTGCCTACAAAAGGAAGTAAGACCAATCAGTGCACGAACATCCTTCTGAGTACGGGGCACAGGCGTGTCTAAAATGGCTTGAATACGGTCTGATGTGAGTGCATCGTCCCTCCTTAGACAGGAGGTGACCTAAATAGGTAACCTGCTGTCCACAATATTGCAATTTCTTCCGAGAGACTTTGTGATGATGAGATGCAAGGAATGATAGCAATGACAGTGTTCCTTCTTCACACTGTTCAGGGGTATCAGCAGCCAACAAGATGTCATCAACATATTGAATAAGAGCCACCCCTTTCGGTACAGGAAAAGAATCAAGCTGTCGTTTCAATGCCTGGCTATAGATGCTAGGACTCTGTATACCCTTGTGGAGCTTTACAAAATCTGAAGGAACGATTATTCAAAGTGAAGCCGAAAAAAAAACGTCTGTCAGGATGAATAGGGATGGAGAAAAATGCATTTTTTAAATCAATTACAGTGAATGTAGTCGCAGTGGGAGGAATCATAGTAAGAAGTGTCGTGATGTCAGAAACAACCGGGTATTGAGGCACTACTATCTTATTGACCTCTCGTAAGTCGATAATAAATCTATAGATTTTAGAATCTGTGTCTTTTTTCAAAATGGGAAGAATAGGGCTATTACAGGTATTGTAGGGGACTTCTTCCACAACCCCCACTCTGATCAAATCCTGAACAATGTGTATCAATGCCTCTCCCCCTTCTCGAGAGATTTTATATTGGGGCAGTCGAGGCAACGAAGCACCCTCCTTCACTTGAATGTGTACTGGTGGAATAACCATTTGACCCACATCGGTATCTGATGTAGCCCATAAGGTACTAGGTAGCGATGCCAAAGCAATATCCTCTTTAATAAGGCAGGACCTTGCAACCGTTGGATAATTATCATTTAAAATGACACGCACACCTTCTGGGAAACAACGTATTGTAGCACGAAAATGTTTAAGCATATCGATACCCACAATGTTATCTGGTGTGTTAGGGGAAAGCAGAAATGGACATGCAGCCGTGAATTTACCAAGACTAAATGCAAGTGGTTGTGACAGTGGGCTAAGGGAAGGTGTCCCATCGAATCCTATCGATGTTATCGTTGTGCCAGACGGGGGAGCCCTAGGAACCAATTGTTTAGACAAAGCGCTACGAGTAGCTCCTGTATCAACCAGAAAACGATCAGTAGAACCAAAGACACGTGCATCGACATAGGGACCCCTCTGATCTACTGGGACCTCAACCGGTTCCATACCCCATCCGAGGCATTCCTATGCATAATCAGAATCCTTAGGATCATCAATCTAATAATCAGACATTTGATATTGATTTCGTCTGTCAAAAGCATTAAAAGAATTTGTATTGTGCGCAACTGCCTCAAATCTAGGACGACTATCCATGTCTCCCCTATTGCCTGAGTTCCCAGGACGACCTCTCATGTTTCCTCTACCCCGCTGATACTGCTGACCTCGCAAAAGGGGGCACTCAAAACGCCAATGTCCAATCTCCTTACAATAAGCACACTGATCAGAAGACAGAGTTGCTCGCGGAAAAGGGGGTGCACCAGGGTGATACATCGCACGTCCACCTCTACCACCACCTCTAAATGATGGACCATAGACTTGAGCCAACATAACTTTCGTCTTTAAATCCTTAACCTTTTTATCCTCTTTGCCTTTCGCTTCCAATTCCTGACGCTCATAATACTGGGCCTTAGTCAAAAGGGAGACGGGGGAAGACGTAGTCCATGAACTCTCGCTGGCCTTTAGGTGACTAGCTATTTCTGGCAACATGTTCGCGACAAATTTGTCGACGAATATAGGCTTACCCGTGTCATCTGTCAACGACTGTCCACTAAAGTCATGAAATGTCTCTTCAAATCGGGTAAAGAAGTCTGAAACTGACTCATCTGCTTTCTGCTTACAAGACGCTAACGTAGTCCAATCTATATTCTTAGGGGGTATAAGAGTTTTCAACTTAATCACGATGGCTTTGAGAAGATCTAATATCTCCTGTTGTGGTTTCTGCGCAGGCTCCCTAGCCACATCCTTTTCCTCCAAGTGCACCCAAGTATCACCATAAGTTGTAATATCATCTACCTTCCTAATTAATCTCCACATATTGGGGGGTAAAATCAGTCCAAAAAACATGCCAATATCTGGCAGAGTCATAGTACAGGAGCTAATAGCTCCTTCCACTTCTTCATAAAAAGCGGCCGGGTTTTTCCGTGGATCAGGCAAAGCAGCTTTAAGAGCCATAACGTCTGCTCTACTCCAAGGAGTATAAACCCAATTATAGATAAAATATCCTTTTGCATCATCTGAATCTTTATCATCATTCGTGCCTGCACCCTTCGGGGGAGCATACAAAGGCGCAGCTTCGCGCATCGGTTTCACAGTAACTACAACATTACTAGGGTTATTATCCGGCCCCGTAGCTCCTTCTTGTCGCGCCGGGTCTGAACTGTTTGTTCAGTTGTAACCTTAGCAGCTGCTTTTTTCTCTTCGCGTAGACGGAATGTATCAATTCGCAATTTAACTACTCGCCTAATAAGGTCAGGCACCTGTGAAAGAAGAAAAGTGCCCTCAAGTATTTGCTTATGATCAGAATTTATATCAGAAGGCTCTAAATCGTCAGAATGTTTTCTAAAAATAGATACTACTTCCTCAGTAAAGTGTTCGACAAAATATAACTGCTCTAAATCTTTCCACTGCTGAACCATTGCTAAAATTTCTGGGGAAAAGGCACTCCCACGAGCTGCTTTACGAGCAGCGGATCTAAGAGTGGCCATGCGTTCAACAGTTAAAGTAGAGCGAGTTGTCCGTCCTTTATCCTTATCTGCATCTTTTTCTTCTGAAGAAAAATGGTCCTTTTCAGAATCGTCATTCTGAGGGGCACTAGGAAATATATACGGGGCGGGGGTCGATCTAACAAAATGCTATCATCCTGAGGTTTATTTAGTATAGGGTAAACGGGGCGCCTAACAGGGTACTGGCCAGTTATCTCTAAACGACGCTCCCCATCTTCTTTCTCTCTTATTTCCTTCATCTCTTTATTTTTTAATTCTAACGCTTTCTGGTAGATAGTCTTGCACCGTGCTTTTTCTTCTATAGCTTCTTCTTTTCTCACTCTCTCATGCACTTCTTTCTCCCACATTTTTTTTTTCTTTGTATTTTTTTTTGTATTTAATGAGTTTTATATAGCGCTGGCTAGACCTGTAGGTATCAGAGCGCTTTACATAAGGTTCAACAATGTTACAACAATGAAAACAATTACACGTTACATCAAATATATGCGACACATTAAAGAGCGAGAAGGAGAGACAGATAGAGCGGAAAGGGGGAGAGGGGGAGTGAGAAGGGAGAGGAAGAGGGGGTAGACGGCATGAGAGACGAAGGGAAAGTCTGCCCAATGACCGACTGGGTAGGTGACGGCTGAGGAGGGAATCCACAGCCAAACTCCCCTATAGCTCTCAAGGTGGCTCCATTGGGCATCAGTCAGATAGATAGATAGATAGATAGATAGATAGATAGATAGGAGACAAGGAAAAAGCAGAGTTACAGAAATATAATGAGGGGGGGATGGGCGAGACAGGGAGACGGGGAGAAACTGTGCCCAAAGTCCGGCTGGGTAGGGGACGGTCAAGGGGATGAACCAAGGCCGATCTCCTCAATAGCTGAACAGAGCAGCTCCACCGGGCGTCGGACATAATGCTCGGGCTCCGCTGTCAGGATAGTGATCAGGTGTACTCAGAGATTGTCAGATTAGCACAGGGCGGGGAGGTGAGAAACCTTGGTCCGAATGAAATCCAGACGCCATCTTGAGGTCAGGCACAGTCCTGGTAGGGTTATGTAAGGAAAAGTTCAGCTCGGGGAAAAAAAGTCACCTCTGGGTTCCTGAAGATGCAAATCTGGCTGCAAATCTGGAGTGCGTTGCGGGTCATTCCGGGCAGGGTCCGCAGAGAGCAGAACGAGAGGCCGAGTCTTGGGGGGGGAGGCCTTTGAACTGGCCCCTTATGAGCTCAGCGTGAGGACAAAAAACCCGATGTGGGAGCCAAATCAGCTATGCAGTATACACAATGAGCGCACTTCAGGAAATGCAGGCATTGCTCCCATCAATACTCGCGCTCTTACAAAGACACTAAGGCAGATCGAATGAATAAAGCCGATCGCTTCGTCTAAATTGGCCGCCATTTTAGAGTCAGGCACAGCTCCGTTGGGGGTCATCACAAGTCCACCGCAAACCCCGTTGACATCACTCTTCCTCAACCGCAACCCACATTTTTACGCTTGGTCACTATTTCGCTGGCATACTATCGAAGAGCGAAGCCGGTAAGAGAAGCTCCGCGTTATGCGTGTGGCCGCCATTTTACAATCAGGCAGCACTCCCCAAACACGCACAGTAAAAGTCTTTAAAAAGACGAGAAAAAGATGCAAGTACCTTGTCGAGTGTGTGAACGGCTATCAATTCGCAAATCCAATGCTCGGCGAAATAATCAGAAGCTCCGATAAGCCATTAGATCCCTCCGTTTTCAGAACGACCCATTCTGCCATATTAGGTCGTCGGATCTCGCAACCAGGGAAGTTATCGGCGTTATTATTTCTGCATTCCCCATCGGCTTGTCAAACTCGATGGCACCTAGAGTGCGTGGAACAAGAGGACAAATCTTGGAGGAGGGTGGCAATCAGAGGGGGGGGGAGAGCCGCCTGCTCAAACTCCACAGCAGTGAGGCTTCACCGCCGAGCCAGCGGCCATGATGGTAAAGGCTCCGTGGGCGCTCCCTTCGGGACACTCGGAGGTTGTGTAGCAGACTAGCCTGAGAACTCCAGGGGGAAAGGAAGGCACCGGAGTGCAGGCACAAGATCCACCATGGATTAGGAGGTAGGAGAGGGAGAGGGACCCGGGGCAAGTGCCAGAGTCAGTTCCCAGTCGGAGGAGCTCCCGGCCGGAGCTCCTCATCCGGCGTCCATCTTGCTTGGGCCACATTCGTACACAATCAAACATATCCGGACGACTTTTACATTGAAACACACACTGCTCTACATACTGAATCTTTTTAACATCAAATGACCCATTCACCGGCCATCGTAGATTAGGATCCTTTTTAGTGTATTTGTTCCACAGTGTACTATACATTATGGAAGAAATACCGTATTTGACATACATATGTCTGTTAGGTGTCCCCTCTGGGGGAGCCGGCTGACTTTTTTCTAAATCCCTTTTGGTACCACCAAGACAGCAACACAACCTGCGAAGTGTGCTGGAAACAGGCATGATTATTAGTTAAATAATACTTATCCCAAATATAGTACTTATCCAAATATATCCAAAATAGAGAAAAATCTCCTCATTACCTGCCCCTTTTTATTGCAATAAAAAGAACCAAACCAAACCAAAATCTTGGCCAAGCAAATTCAAAATCAAGAGTGTCGCTTCAACGACCTTACCAAACAAAAGTCTCCAGCCTCCAACTGCCAAGCTCTTGTGCGACCTAATGGTCTCTGCAAACATGCACCAAAGGAAGTCTCAGTCGGGACCGGCCGCCACCTGGAGGGTCAGATCGAGAAAACCAGAAAAACACGTCGGTCTGCAAAGACAAAGTGTCTCCTCGTGCAGGGTACCTCCTCAGTAGATTCCTATTCTCCGTCAAGACCACTCCTTCGGGCAGCCGCGTCTCCGATGAGCCCCACGTGACAGGCGCCAAACTGTGGAAATGAGCCCTTTCAGGGGCCCACCTGTGCAGGGTTCACCCTTGTCTGTCCACGGGTCCTTAAACCAACAAAGAAGAAATTGGCACTGAAGCTGAAATATCAAAGAACAAGTTCATTCATCACTCATGAGTGGGACTACATCCATACAGAGCCCTCAGGAACTGTATGAGGTAGTACATTGAAGTCTCAGAACACAGGCCTTATATACAGCTTTTTCTGCACTGTAAGCATTTGAGACTCAAAAGAGGAGGTACAGGCACACACAGAAATAGGTATTGACAAACATGGTCAGACAAGAATCACTTAGCCAGCAGAGTGGGAGGGGAAACCAAAACTGCTTACATCAGTTAAAATAGCCTGACAGTTACACTATAAGACAGGTGCATTCTAGCAGCTACAGGTCTTTCTGAGCATACATTGCTCTGGCTCAGTGCTGAAGGAGTTAACTATAGTTGATGACTCAAGCAGAATAGAAAAGCAGGCAACAGTAAAGACGGAAGAAGCACATGGCTAGCACGTGGCTAACTAAAATGGCTGCCACAACTAAAATGGCTTCAGCTTATGCTAACAGAGATTTCTGTCGATTCCCACAACAGTCTTGTTTTCAGTCTTCTAATTCTTGTGTGTTACATTTGTATGAGTGCCTCGCAATCAATTTGTCAAATTGAGTCCACTCTTTTGACAGTACCCAAAAAGGTCTGTATCTTGACCCTTTAGCACCTTATAAGCCTATATATGGCCCTGCAAAGTTCCATAAACAGTCCCTAGGTGTCAAATAGTTTTGCACATTCGCAAATTTTGGGAACTCCACTCACTAAGTTTGGACAACGCGTTTCTGCCCTCTTAATCTGGGCCTCCTCAGGAGACTTCACGAGGATTAGTTTCACTCATCAAATCAACCTTAAAGCAAACAAACATATGTCCACTTAAGTATAGCTGAATATGCAACCTTGTATACTTGCTCATTATTACATACATCATTTTGTTGTGTCCGAGCCTCTATCGCCCATCTACTGAATTATTCAATCACCTACTAGTTAAAAATATTTTCGAACCTCCACAAACAGTTCCTCTCTCACGAACAGGTGCCCTGATGTGCTCCTTCCTCGCCATGCAGGTGACATATACCAAGGGTATTTTTGTGATGTCTATATCCTCATGCACCCATAAAGATGATTAGGTGAGGAAAAAGTTTTACTGTGTAAATACAGCACCGTAATTGGTTGCGACCCACCTTAAGTCATGTGTTAGAAAGGGCTCTCCCTTTGAAGGACACAACTTGAGAAGCCAATCAGGCGTGTTAAATTAAAATTCAATCATTCGTGCCAGTTCAAACACCCGGGGAGCCTAGTTCCTGTTTATAAACGGGCGCCGCGGAAGGAACATGAAATTGCCATGTAGATCTGTGAAAGTGGCAAAGAAGAGAGGTTCGTTCTCTATAGGTAAGAGCCGAGGCAAAACCTGACATGAGCTCACTGACAGTTCTTAAGTATATTATGAACGTGCATGTTTTTTTAAAGCGATGTAACGCTCCACACAACCCACACACACTTGACAATATGTTATCTTAAAATTGGTTTTATATTTGTTAATTACACTGTTCTTATGAGCTTCAAATTCCTGTAATGACAACACTATCAGCACTTGAATCTGAAGCTTTAGAACTGTTTCCTTGTTTACTAATCACACTAACCACTTTTACCTTTTCTTTCCCCTTGGATTTGTATACTTTAACAAAATGGTTTTTCTGTTTACAGTTCGCACATATCAACAGCAGGACATGATGGTGAATGTCCCAAATGTTTGGTATTTCCACATCTATAACATGTTAAAACCTTACATTTGCCTGCACCAACAATGTTCCTTTTCTTAGGTTTGAAATGAAGTTCAGTAACTACTTATTTTGTTGAAGATGTATTTTGAGAAGCTTGGGTGACAGACATTTGAGCCATGTATGAATCTGTACTTTCAGTACCAGCAGCTAATACCATTGCCTTATTCAAAGTTAAGGTAAGTGCAGTTAACAACACTTCTTGGATCTTAAAAGTGTTTTCAATGATCAGCTCTCTAATTAGTCCAGCTTCAATATCTCTCAAGCGAATCCAACGTTCTTAACGCACCAACATAGCCAATAATTGATGTTGTCTATAAAATTTGTGTCTTTCTAATATCACATTATTATGAGATTCGAATCTTGCATCCAGTATTTTTTTTATGGCAAATCTGTTTATTGAAGATTAGAGAAATAAACAGTCATCACCGTACAAAGCATCAGACAGTGGAGTGTTACTGGGAAGCTGTGAGGCCTCATACATTAGCGATGACAAGAACGTTTGACAAATGCAATGTATCTCAAGGCATAGAGAAATCTGAAACACAACACATAGAAGGTTACATAAGCTTGTCTTCAGCGATAGGTGAGGGTGCATCCAGTATCTCTAATGCAGAGGCATACTCATCCTCTGCATCTCTTTCACCCATTACCAATTGATGAGTTAAATGTTTCAAAACCTTTCCTTCCGTCAGGACCTAAAAAGTGCCCTAATAAAGCATATTACTTTTTTATGTGTAAATGCCTCAGCATCAAGATAAGCCTCGAAACCTCCCTTCTATTGTTCTCAATCAATACTGGGATGGCCAGGACTTGGTAAAAAGGAAGGTGAAGGCACAATGTTCTGCTGCTTGGTAGATAAGAGGCAATGCTGTGAAACCTGCTGAAATCACTGGAGGAGCAATAAACATTTTCTCTTCCTTTCTGGCATTCAGTGCATGGACGTAACTATTACACATTCACTTGTACACAATAACAGTACATCATTATGCAATAATGATATGATGCAATAGGAATAACCTTAGAAAGAAAAAGGTGTGCGTATCACCAGTTACAGTGAACACACTTCAGGAGCAATTATAGAAAAACTGTATAGGTGTGTGCACCACCAACAGTGAGGATAGAAGTACTCACCTGAATAGGTACAGGAATACTGTGAGTCGATATGCTGAAGCAAAATGGGATGCAAAGAAGAAAATGTGGAGAAAGGATATAGCTGAGGGAGAACAAACGTTTCCAGTCATGGTAGCTGAGACCAGAGAAGGAGAGAAATGCAAAGAGAAAAAGAAGCATGTTGAGGAGTTGAAGTTAAGAAATACTGACTTAGCTGTTGAGGGAGATGAAGATGTAGATGATGAATTTTTGAGCAAGTTATTACTGAATAGACCTCCTTTTACCATGAAGAACAGAATGATGTAGAGTCAAGACCCCTTGGATTACAATCAAGTGCCCCAATAGTAGATTTAGACTCAGTACATGAGAATACATTTTTTGTCTAGAATCAGACCCCAGATAGAGAAGGGTTGTCGAAAATAATGATGCCAACTAACCCAGATGCTTTATCCGTCCCAGTAACTATAAGTCCTATTGTTCCATTATATAATGATGGACAAGGAGTTCCACAAGTTCACGCTATCACAATTCCCAATAAAAATATGAGTGGAGTTCACACTGTTTCGGAGAGAATGGGTGTGAGGAATCAGAGAATGACAGCAAGGAATGAAAATAATAAGAGTGGGTCAAATGAGAATAGTGGAGGAAATTCTACTATGGAAGAAGGGTTGGAGCCATTGATTCGTATTCCAGACAGGTCAGTTGAAACCCCGAAAAGAGGTTCACAAATAGATTCGAGAAAGATGCTACAGATGGAGAGGTGGATGACACCGTCATCAGGATCAAAGACAGGTGGAAACAGCGAGGAAATTCAGAGATCAGGACAGGGTACATCCTTAGGACCTTCTCCAGAAGAACTAGATGAATGGATAAAATAAATTGCACCTGGTTGTTGCATACAGAGAAATCATTCTTGTCGAGATTTGGGCATAGATGTGAACAAATTAAAAGTGGAAATAGAAAAATGATTTTGAGAACAATAAGTCCAGAAAGGTTAGCTAAATATCGAGATGAAGAATTACTTTTTATGTGTAAGGATATTACCCGGAAAGCGAAGGACACACATGAGAGATTTGATGAGATTGCACAAAGGTATGGAGTTTTCATCGAGAAGTCTAAGGCTTTACAAAAGACACATCGATTGGATTTTAGTGACAAAGATTTAGAGAGTTTAAATGTTTCAGGAAAACGTTTGCAGATAAAGGAGTTGATTAACACACTAAGATGTTGGGGTGAAGTGGATCGATGGGAAGGCAGATGGGCAAAAAAGAAAGAGGACACAACAGTACTTTTACCTCTGTATCTTGTGAGAGAGGCAGAAACTGGAGAAGGGAATGCAACGATATATCCTATGCGAGAGGTACCAGGAGGTAGGTTCGTTCATGTTCCATGGTCTAGGCAGGATATATTGTCATCTACAAATGATTTCCCTAGGTTGAGAGAAAAACCCGTTGAGTGGTACAAGCAAGTGGAAAGGTTTGTTAAGGTTTCGAAAGTTTTGTTGAAAGATTTAGATGCTTTGTTTGACATTGTAGTCCCGACTGATTTATGGGTCGAGTGTAAAATTGCTGTAGACTGGCCAAAAGAAGAGTATCTGAGGGATACAAAAACAGGAGCTCTGTCAGATGAAGTCATGAAAAAATATAATCAGGTTATTACTTATCTGAAAGGAAAGATTTCCCCAAAGGAGACAGATTGGGTAAAGATAGGCAGGACTACTCAGGAGTTGAAGGAGTCAGTTCATGCATACTATGAAAGGCTTTTACAGGCGCTCAAACAGTATAGTGGAATTGAGAATGTCTCTGAGAAAGATACTGTTGAAATTGAAAGAGAGCTGATCCCTGAAGGTAACGAGGGTCGGAAAGAAAGGCAACCAGCTAAGCGAAGAATTGACACAAGTGAAATAAACAGTGTTCCAGAAAAACGAGTGAGAAAAGGTGAGCGATGGCCCAGAAGGACTGAACGATTGAAAGATACTTCAACTAAAAGAATCCCAACCACTGTAGCTGAAGTATCCAGTCAGTCTGAGCAAAGTGTTACAGACGGAGAGGAAAATACAGTACTCAGAACAAAAAGAGCACGGGTTCCAAGCCAAAGGTATGCAGCACCTGAATGGACATATCTAGCTGCCACAAGTGATTGGGAAAAATAATTCACTACATTTTGTTCCAAAGGCAATACACCGTATGAGCCACCCTAATGGAACTGTGTGAGAAAAAGAGGGTGCAAGAAAAGAAGGCTGAAGAAATAGGCTGTGACTAGACACTGGAAAAGTGTTTAATAGAAAAGACTAACCTTGCTAATCCTAATATTAATAACAAGAATATTTTAAAATGGATATCAATGGTTCCGAGACTGTGAGACTGAGAAGGTTGTTTCACCTAAGCGAAGGCATATAGGTATTTGTTTTATTTGTATTTTTGTTCTAATATTTGTTCTGTTGGTGACCATTCTAACTGTACCTCATATTGTTTATCCAGTTAAAACTACTAATGAATACGTGAGTACCACTACTGAATTAACAAAAGTCCTTGGAAAAGATATACATATTCAAAGACTAACAGGAAACGACTTACACCAAGATAAATCAATTAATGATTTTTCGTTAAATGTTTTCACTAAACTTTTGTATGAGTATGTTGATACAATGGATGCGAGAAATTGTTATGTGTGCATGCAATTACCCACAACTGTGTCTGAAGGGGTGACTTATCATTATCTTCCTTTAACTTATGGAATCTCATGTAGCGTACTACCCAGTTTATTCTATGGCAAGGAGCAGTTTCAATATATTATTCTAACTACGATCTGGTGTTTCCTGAAGTTCCTATTAAGAAGAATATGAATATGAATATTGTGACAAGTGCGAAAAATGCTGAAATAATGGTGAATTCTTTCATACTACAAAGCCTAGAGATACTGTACATGCCCTTACAAACAATTTGACGTGTATTTTACACAATATAGAAATTGAATTTATTATCACCGTGGAAGATAGACTAGAAGAAATTAAAAGAAATGCTGTTGAACAAAAGTCTAAAACACCTCCATGGGCTCATAGGGAGGGTAATTATGAAAAAGGTGAGACTTATGCTGCAATGACTCTGGATTGGCATCACAAGGGAAAGCTTTGCATGCTAAGACAAAAGACTGAATCTAATGATAAATTCATTGGTTCTAGTGAATGTGAACACACCTACCTGATAACAGGAGGTTGGGGATTAAAAGGTGGTACTGATCCAGTTTTCCCGGGAGTGTATTTCGTGTGTGGTAGAAATGCTTATTATAAATTGCCTAAACATTGGTATGGACTCTGTTATATGGGTATCGTCTTTCCTAAGATATAACACGTTGATGAACATCATGGAACCAATGAAAAGAAACTAACACGTAGTAAAAGAGGAATAAGTGCTGCAGAAATTGTGGGTGATATATTTGGTGCGATAATACCTTCAGTAGGGGTGATTTTGAACTCAAATAAAATTAGAAAGCTGTCTACAGTGGTTGACCAATTGTCAACAGATAATGCTGGTGGGTTCTTAGGGATTAATACTGAAATGGTTGCTATTAGATCGATGGTTTTGCAGAACTGGCTTGCTCTTGATATATTATTGGCAAGAGAAGGCGGAGTCTGTCGCATGCTGAAAATTCAACAATGTTGCACTTATATCCCTGACAAAAGCAGAGACTTACAGGGATATATAAGTAACATTACTAACCTGAGTAATGATTTAGCAGAACTAAACGTTGACGGTGCATGGGAGAAACTTGGGAAGAGTTTTTCATCAGTGGGAAATTGGTTTGCAGCACTAGGGAGTAGCTTAGTGGGGCAAATACTAACACCATTAATAACTGTTGCTATTGGCATAATGATTATAGTACTGATATACAGATGTTGTAAACGCAAGGTAAAAACAAACCAGAGTATAGGTAGAAAAAGAAAAAGGGCTAAAATAAAATTAGAAGACAGAAAAAGTACTTATTATGAAGTGATGAAAGACATAGAGGGTGTCAGATTAAAACAGATGAAAACAAGTGCATTCAAAAAATAATCAGATTGTAATCAGATTTTTAGAGATTGTGTGATGGCTTAATTTGCCATCAGAGGGGGGATTGATGGAGCGTGATTATTTTAGTATATTTTGCTCGATCAATTCCTGCTCATTTGGTGTGATACTAATACATATTTAAGAAACATGACTAACAGTGTGTTTCGTGAAATACGTGAGAGTTAAAACTGCATCGTAAAAGCATGCAGAAGGGTCGCAAACTGGACTGAAATAAAATCATTCATGAAAGAGAGAGAAAACTACTAAAATGTACTATGAAGGCCTATAAGTACAATAATGTGAAATGAGATAATGTAGTCTTTAGCAAAATATGGTTATGAAAATGCTCGAGTAAAATGATTCCTGGTTATGTTTTCACTGTCATGTAAATCTGAGAGAAATATGCTTGCTCATTTAATAGTGAATATACTATTAGTTGATGCTTAAGAGTATATAGAATGGTGTTCACAGATTAATTTCTATGCATTTGTATTTCACTAATATGTTTGAAAGTTAACACGTTTCAAAAGAAATTGGTGTTTTAGTAGGTTTCCATGTAGGCCTCAGAAATGCATTTTGTCCTTCATTATTTCCTTTGAATAGACTAGAAATGCTGACTTGACTGCACTGTTAGCTACGAGTATTATCGCTGAAGTTACTTTTCCACAGTTTGAATAATAAACATCCTCTCTGCTAGTACAAAATTGCGGACATGATAAGTTGAAATGTACTTCCTATTTCCGAGGAGAAATAATATTGAACATTTTGTTTTTTTAAAATAGTGAACACTGGACAATGGCATTACGTATGAGTTCCGGACGATTTTGGTAAGAGAACGATCACACCACGATCAGACCATGGATTTTGACCAATAGAAATCATGCAAAATGCGTAAAAGTTACTTTTGTGGGCAGGAACTGTGAACGTTTGGAAGTATAATTGCTCCGTGGGAAAAGGACATGCGCGGCTATTTCCTTGCAGAATTTCCTTGGCCTGACATGCTGTCAGTCTGAACTCTGATTTCCCTGAACTGAACTTTCCTGATTTCCCTGCGTTTCGCCAGCTGGTGAAATAGAGCAGGCTAAACCTTTCAGCTGAAGGGTTAATGACTCTGACTATTGTACGCTGTGCTCTAGGATCCTACTGGACTCACCCTGTGTCCCAGTCCTGATAAATCTACAACCACATTTTTGGTGGTCTGTATGATTCTTGATTGCATTCTGTAATTTCCAATGTGTTCTCTCGCTTCCCCTTTTTCCTTCTCACCAGGTATTATTTGAGATGCATTTTGCTCTGAACTGTGATGTATTGTGATTTACCTGTATTCAATTGAATAACCAATATTAAATGATTCTAATGTATTTTTGTGCCTTGACCATTCAACCAGAAGTTTAGATAAATACTTTTTCTTGAAATAACTAATCTATGTGTATGTTATTACTTATTGATGAATTTATTGATTTGTGTGTATAATGTTGATAGATGGGCACTTGAAGGAGTGACCTTCTGTCTCTAGTTATCTGACTCTCTATTAGCTTGATCAAAAGATCTATCGGAGGACCTTATGATTTGTGATTGATGTAGAGTTTTATGGGCCAAACTTTGTGATATTGTGAATTGTGTTAGCAATGAATTGAAATTATGGTGTGGTAGGAAAACTCATGTTTAAGCCCACAAATTTACACCGCTTCCGCTGGATCACCACCACAGAATTCAGTTCACTCTGAAATGATGGCGCCGAAGACTCCCAGGAATATCAATACAGCTGGTACAGCCCAAATGAGAGTTTAGCGAAAGGCAGGCCAATATTGTCAAAGCCGATGCACGAAGAGTTCGAAACACCACTGACAATTGCTTGTCGCCAATTAAAAATGCCAGGATGCAATACTGAACTTAAACGGTCTACTTTATTCAACCATGTAAGTACACAACTGGCAGGGAAAGCAGGAGCGCAGAAATGCAGGAACACAGCAACTGGCTTACACTTCAAACAGCAACACTCCATTATCTAGATAATTCTAATTCTACATGTGACATAGCCAGCATGCATAGTACATTCCCAAATAAGAACCCAACAACCGGATATACTACAAGTGGCATTTCAAACACACTCAAACCTATCTCCTACCTTCTGCTGAAGATGGGTAAGTGTCCAGAAACATGTCTAGAAAGGCACTCTGACTGCGTCTACACTTGTGGCACTTTTCTACTTGAGCTTTTTATTTTAAATACTATGAACTGCATCTACCACAACGCAATGGGAGACATGCTGCTCATTTGCTGGCAGTGTGCCCACGCCCCCTTGACCATCTACAGAAGGGCTCACTGGATGGGCTGCAGTTCTAAGAAAAACCCTGGCTTCATGCAAGACTCAGAAACACAAGAGGACCCTTTCTCAAGATCACTTGTTTTAAGGTGATTTAAGGTGGTCTATTAATAGGGGGCAGGTCTATCATTTTTATTAGCATCTCCGCCCTGTGTGCTGTATCCTTCGACAGTGTTTAATCTCTCCTTGACCTTCATGTTTTGCTCATTCTCTATAGTGCACTCAGTTACGTCTTTTTTACATATATCATATTTTGAGGCCTTCTGGTTCATCCAGTGTATCGCTTTGAGCATTTGGCTAGTACTGTACCTACGGTGGCCATCATAATTTTCATTTTATAGTATTGTTAATAGGGAATCTACCTAGGAGACATTGCTTGATGGTGTTAGTTGCTAGTGTGTTAGTCATGGTCTGTATGCCCACCACCAGAATTCCTCCTCCTATGGTCACGCCTATACCGAATGAGGAATGTCTTCCCCCACAGCACCACATCTATGACAAGTTGATGCTCTACCTGAGTAGATCGTTTTGAGCTTATTAGAGGGTGAGATATGTTTTGTTCACATAATGAAATTGTGTCAGTTTGAACCGTACATTTGGGGGAATTTGTTTAACCTGTTTACAGGCTTTCATCCAGTCTGTGTCAGCCAAGGGCTCCGGACACTCCAGCGACCATTTTTCTCATGCTTGCTCCGTACCTCCACTTCTTTTATTTACTAAAAAATGCATAAGTTAGTGATCACTTTTCCGGATTCTGATATAGTAAGAATTTTTGTCATAATTTTCATTGCTGGAGGATCCTCGGGGGACACAGTTCAGGTTTCTCTGGTTATCTGTGCGGGCGCGCTATGTCTTAGATAATCCGGATGACAGCGGCACCCAGAATGCTGGCTTGGGGACGGTGTTGACCTCAAACACTATGAGGTAATGTGTCCCTGGGGACAGATTCAAAACAGCATTTTCAAAATAAGTCAAGAAATAACTGACTCAAAAAGAGAGTTTGCGGTCAGTAATTTAGGAAAAACCATGAATGTTCATGAAACATAAAGTGAAATACAGAAAAATGAAAAATGCAATGTCAGCAGCAGTCCCATTGGATCAACCCAGTGCATGGAAATTAATTACCATGAAGCCTATCAGTTACAAAAAGAATTCAATAATAAGCAACACGAGAAAAGGCAGACTAGGTCTCAAATGTGCAGCAAATCAATAGAAAATTGGGCAGCATCCCTAGTTTAAACCCAAAAATCTTTGTCTCAGCCCCAATTGTGAGGGTTTATATGCCAAATTCACCATAAAAAAGTATGTGAACTGCAAAGTCAGTATGGTGGGAGAGAAAGTATCATTATTTTAGCAATTCATAGTAATGTTTTAAGACATCATGTAAACCTATTGTGTTAGCACTATCCTCTATTTTGAATATTTTAAACACTTTTCAGCCTAATGTAATCAGAGGTAGTGGAACAAAGATGACACTCATGAATAAATGCAATACAAAGTTCTAGCAGGAAGAGCCTTGGAACGTAGAAAAAGGGTGTCCTCCAGAGAGTTCCCTCGAGAACAACGTCATACAAAATAAACAGTGCTCCTCTTGCTGCATGCGGTGTCAGTGGAAAATAAAACACGTGATGATTATTATAAATTCAGCAGCCATGTTTGCAACAATGGAGTTGAGGTTTTAACTGAGGCCTGGTTTAGTCTAAGCCAGAAAAACACATTAAAACATCAAAAAGATTTTGTTTCAATGTCATTAGCTCTATATTAATGCACATATATAATCCAAATGTGGAATAACTTCCACGACTACTAATCATGCATAGTGCAGAGATCTCTTGACTTCTTTAACCAAATGCTCCAAATACCCAGTGCAATTTTCCTTTTTTTAAAGACACTGGTTCATCGGGCTGGATGGTTCAATCAATCAATCAATCAATCAGTAGATTTGTAGAGTGCTTCTTGTCACCCATGAGGGTACCCAGGCGCTGAATGGTTGGTGAGGGGCTTCATTCTAAGGATATGTGGACTCGCATAATTCCAAGAAGCAGTTAAGGCCTGCTTGTTCATGTACACTGGTGCCAGTGACACTTCCAGGTAAGGTAGATTATGCACAACAGAGTTATGCTTGTCTAAAAGCTTATTTCCTGTGGCAAAGGCTGAGTATTGCCCTCCTTTGCTGTAGGGGTCTAGTAGCATCAGCCACCAACCAACTGACGCTGTTCATCTTTTCATTGTTTTCCAACTAGGTCTGGTCTAT
The DNA here is from genome assembly GCA_963921515.1 of Calotriton arnoldi. NCBI lineage: Eukaryota > Metazoa > Chordata > Amphibia > Caudata > Salamandridae > Calotriton > Calotriton arnoldi. Next base: position 2,073,129 of record CAWUFW010000468.1, on the reverse strand, counting down.
ATAAATCCATATAAAAAGAAAACTAATGGAGAAGGCAGTAGGAAGAGGTCAATGTGGGTCAGTGATTTGCACCAGTTGGTGGTTAAGCTGGTGTCAGACTTGAGGTCAAGGGGAGCTGCAGAACAATAACAAGGAAGAGGAACAATCCCCTGGACTCTTAACTATGATGATAGTGGCCATCTTGTTACCCCACCTCTCTGTCCATTCTATAAACAAGCATCAATGAAAGGTAATTAGGTAGGAAGTGGGGAGCAGTTTACTCTGAATTCCAGGCTTGAAAATGGAAGGAATCAGGTCAGCCCGGATGACCCAGGAAGTTAAACATGCGACTTGAGCATTTGCTTAGGGAACATGAGTGGGTCTATCAGAGCTCTTGCTGTCAGGTGTTTGCAGTGTTTGTGCAAGTGACTTATAGAGAGAGATGAAGGCACCTCAAAATACCATTCAGACAGGGGATATGTACTCTTACACAAAATCAGAACCAATACACACATGATATGGGTTTTTGTGCGGTCCAGGGCAAAACATACGTGGGACCTCTTCTCAGTTTGCCTTGCTCGCCACCCTGCATCTCTGCCCCAACTCCACCTCCAAATACCCTTTCCATCAAGGCCATTAATAAGAACTGTATAAAAACCTGTAGTGAGCTGCACATCTTCCATGAAACTATGAGCATGATTTAGTAGTTGACTGATGGAGTAGCGTCCATCGAGATGGCGGAGGACATTAAGTCAGGCATCCCAAGGGTACTCCTTCTTTCAAAATTAGAGATGACTGCCAGCCCAGTAGTCACCTCTGCACCTTGAAAGGAACCGTCATCAGGCAGGAGGGGGTTGGGCCACCAGTGAGGAACGGATCTCACCACCTGGGAATGGCTGTGGCGTAATCTCAAGGAAACACCTTGATTGTTGCGTCTGGCATGTGGGCAATACACCAACAGTCTGAGAGAGGCTGGGCCTATAGACTAACAGGGATGATGGCTCCTGATGGGAAAGGCCTAGCAGCCTAAAGATATCTAAAGTTATCTGCAGCGTTCCCCTGCACACGGCAGCCTGACACTCGGAACCAGACCTGGAAGTAGCCTGGCATACAGGTTGTCTGTAGCATAAGCCAGTGGCCTCTAAATGCATGTAGTGCTGCCCTGCCAGTGTGGCCTGATGCCAAACATTAAGCTGGGGAGTTGTGAGGTGTGAGATAGAAAGTTAAGGTCCAGACTGGGATTGGGTTTTTTTTTTTTTTTTGCACCAAGCATATAGTGATGTGGTACTAAACCGTTAAAGGACTTCATTTGGGTTGGTCTGTCCCTTGGATCGGATTTTTGGATGTTACTCTCAGGTCTCTGAAATGTCCTTTTTTCTTTTTTCTTTAGGTTTCAGACAAGGTGCAGGCAGGAGTTCCTTTACATCGGACCCTAGGAGAAAAGAAAAATGCTAGGTATCAATAAAAAAATATTTAAACTCTTCGATTTCAAAGTTTTTATTAATTTACAGGCTTTTGTCATTGTAGCCCTTATTGGGCCAGATCATGATCCTTTCTTGATGATTTTTATTCCAGTGGAGTCTAGTCCTTGTTCACAATGTGAGCAGCCCCTAATCCTTCTAAATTGAGTAGGTACAGATTCTGTCCTCACAGGACCCGGTTTTATGTGCACAGGGGTGTCTTTAACTGGGGAAATGAATGATGGCTGCATTTCAAGTTGTGCGAGTTTTCCGTGCTACTGGTTGGGAAGAAAAGTAAGGTAATTTAGTACCAAGGGATATTTTCCTCAATTTTGCCCCAGGTGATTCTCAACCACTTGAACCTTTTTAAAATAGCAATTTAGGTGTCCCATCTTCGCCCTTTTCACCCCCCCCCCCCAACCAACCAACTAACTAAAAAAGTGAGTACAGAAAAAGAAAAGCGGCGCAGTACCAGTTAGACAACCACTTGGGTAAACACAACATTCCAGTGGGTCATGGCGGGTCTGGGACCCAGGGTGGTGGGTCTCACCGACCTGCCTCCTTGTCTCTGTCACGTTCTATGGAAGGACCTACTCACTGGCCTGGCTCGGGAACTCCACTTCCTCACGTCATGAGGCTCTAGTCAGGGTCCGTGTCTCGGCTGGGTGGCTGTTCTTCCCCTACCCTGCGCTCATTGGGAACACCCCCCACCCTCCAGGTTCCGGGTCCGTTGTTTTAAAGAAACATGCATGCATCAATTATCTTCCCATTGTGTCCTTCATGCGTTCTTTCACTTGTCCTTTTGCTGTATCAGTAGTTTTAGTGCTTAATTGTCTTTCTTTTGTTTCTATTCCAGGCTGTGGCAGAGAAGAGGCGTGGGATGATCGAGATTGAACTGGTGCATTGGAGGTGGCATCATTGTCATGGCTGAAGTATAGGGTGGCCAGAAAAATGATTGGAGGCCCTCTGGCATTTCTTAAGAGGATATAGTTGGGCGCTGTGAAGATTGGAAAGAACTGACCCACCATGCTGGACCACAAGGGTGGCCCAGAAACATGAGACACGCCTACATTTGTCCTCCTCCCTGCCTACTACTGCAGCCATAGATACTGAAACAGGCACCCTTACTGAAAAAACCTATAGTGCAATGTAGTGCAAGTTACCTTTGTGAATAACCCTGTCCAAGGTCTGGGTCTGCCACATTATGAAACCGAAAGGGCTCTCAAAGCTGTTTTCAGTGGAGACGTAGTATAGAACATTGGCCCCACTGCAGAGACCTGGTGCCTCACTGACAGCCATAGTGGCCCGAATCTTGAATAACTGTGACATAGATATTTTGTGATTCGCGCTGACGGAGCCTCATAAAAAGTGGCGCTCCGGCAGCGCAAGGGCCTCGTAAATATGCCCCATATTTTCTGAGAATGGCTCAACTGGGCCTCCTTTCAAGGCAATGTCCAGTGCAGTATTTGCCTTGAACACCAAGGCCCTCATTTAGGGGGATTTGTGGTAGGGCGGTGCAGCAAGTCGGCTTGCTGCGCTGCCCTATGCCAAAGTGAAAAGGCAGGAATGTACCCTATTTATGCAATATGGTGCATTCCTGTCCTTTCCCCCTGCTCTGGCACTGTTTCAGCAGCCTAGCGCCAACACAGGCACCCTTGCACCATGGTGCAAGGGTGTGTGTGTTGTCGGCAGGATTGTTTTTGTGCAAGAAGGGGCACCTTCCTGCACAGAAACAATCCTAAGAGGTGTTTCCTCTTTCTATGTATGCTGCAGCATGCAGCACACATAGAAAGAGGAAAAACAAAGATAAAATAAAGTTATTTCTCCACGTTATGCCTCACCTCGGAAGGCGTAAGGTTTTGGCACTTCCCCAGGTTTACATGCTCCCATAAATCTAGCGAAGTGTCAAAATTCATGGGTGTTGCTTGGTAAAACCCCCTGCAATGCCCATGGAACGCCTCCTGAGTGCAGAGTAAGACAATGCAGCTATTTGCGCTGCCTTGCCTTACTCCATATTTATGAGGCCATGCAAAGCCATGCATAGTGGCTTTGCGTGGCCTCATAGATATAATTTTGTGATTTGTGTCGCCAGAGCGTCACAAAAAGTGATACTTTAGCAGCGCAGGGGGCTCGTAAATATGCCGCCAAGAGAAAGGGTGAAGTGTTTATTCTTTTAAGAGATAGGGTTTCCGTTGAAATGTGAGAGTAGTGAAAGGAATTAAATGGGTCATTATGAAATAATTAAAGTGTCGTGGAAGGTATTCTGTTGATGCTCGCCTTTGGATATGCGCCCAATCAATGTCAATCTGCAATCTGGAGTGCCTGTGGGGTTGACATAAGCCATATTTTTTTTAATTATCTTTTTACAGGGAGCAATTTGAAAGACATATTGGACATCATCAACGAGGAAATGTACAAAAGGGTAAATAGCATAACATGAGACAATATTCAGAGCCTTCTGTTTTTCCCTTTTTTCTTTGTACTCACCCTAGAAACATAACCCCAAGCTTCCCCCCAGGCCAAACACAACATAACCACCCTCCCCATTCATTCACCCGTAACCCGTTCCTCCTCACAACTGTTAGTTCTTTTGGGCTGTAGCATAGAGGTAAGTTTAGCTGCCGCTATCATGGACTTGCCTAAGAGTGTCTAATTTGGGCCGCAGTGCACTATATGCGAGCAGTAAGGGTACCATACGCCAGAACTACAATATAGGATAATGATACAGATAATTCAGTGTAATTTCAGAGAGAATGTTTGCGGGGGATGTGGATCGTCCTTGATGTCGCATGCTCAAGTCCTGAGCAATGGGATATTATCTCAAACCCGCCCTCTCCTCTATGTGCAGATGTACACTCTCGGACAACCAGGGGAGTGATGCCTTGCCCAAAGTCTGTGCTGGAGAGAGGCCATGATCAGGATAGAAGGGGGCATAATTTTGGTCATGTCAGGAGACTTGGACAGATCTAGCAGGGTAACCCAGGTGGTCGGGGTGATCGCTAAGAAGGTCAAGGAGAAGGGCTTTTTAGAAATGTGGAGATTTCTGCATCCAGGGGAAAGGGATTACTCCTTTTACTCCTACATCTGCATTGTGGGATGCATTCAAGGCTGTGATGAGGGCATAGGTAACAGTGATGCCACCTGAAATTAAGTGGATAAGGAACCATACAAAGGAGACTTTGGAGAAGGATCAAAAAAACATAAAGGGTCAGAAGCTACACAAGACATAGTTGATTAAAGGCGGTAACATCCCTAATGAATTTACCTCTACCAAACAGAGCTTACAGGACATTGTTAAAAGGTCTTTTATGAAAAAAGCAACAAAACTGACAAGTTGCTGGCATCTAGTATGAAGGCACGAGGACTTGAATCCCATATTTGGACATTCAGAGAAGATTATGGTAGGCTAAAGGTGAAGGTGGGGAGAAACAGGTAGTATTCCAGCAATCCTTATGCAGCAGTGTCAATGGATGAGTGGAGCAGAGTGCCTCTCTGGGGAAGGTGCATAAGTTGGGAATTCCTGAAAGTCCCTATCACAACAAGCATTGCGAAAGCCAGTAGGTCTGGCCTTGGCATATTGGTGCAATGGTAATTTTTTTATATTTATTATTTGCAAGCATAAGCCACAAAAATAAAAAGAAACATACTGCCACCGAAATGCGGCCATCATATGTTTGTAATACAAAATGTATATTTTAAAGGCATGTGCAGATGGGGGGCGTGGCTAGCGTGCCAAACAAGTGGCCGCATCGCTGAGGAGCTCCGTTTCGCCGATCCCGGCAAGTTTCACGTTCTGGAGTAATTCCCTTCACCGCCGCAACATGGATGCAGGAATCCGCTCTCCCACATCGCGGTGAGCTTTCAAACAGCTTTTTAGGCTGTTTTCATCGTTTATAGCGCATCTTTATCAGCGCGATTCGGCTCGCGTTTTGGCAGCCGCCATTTTGTTTTTGGAGCGCACTGTGCCTCATAATGCTCCCTTTTTGACTCAGTTTGCAGTCTATATGCTACTACTGGAGCCTTCATTTTTTTTTTTTGAGTATTTAATTTTCCTCTTCTTGTCATGGAGACAATGTTACCGTTCCTCTGACTTCTCTGTCATTTACTGGAGCTGTTTCTCTTCACTATGTTAGAACTTACCGCCATTTTGTTTTTTGCACATTTTTCCTCATGAGGTGAATTTTTAACCTCTTTATGGTGGTTTTCTCTGGCTTTTGGTCCCTTTTTTACCTATCTTTGAAGGAGTCTTTTTGAGATTTGCAGACTGCAGCTAGTATTAACTTTCTTACAGTTACTTTTTCACGGTTTTGGAATTATTGGACTTAAAAGCTTAGTGCCTCTCACTAAAATTCCAATACACTTTTATGGGGAGGCTGAGGAATCTTAAGCTTAGTGCACCAATCTAAAGTTCCTAAGTGTTCGGTCTCGGACTCTAATTCCAACGGTACTGAAATGGAGGATCTCCCCTCTCAGAAACATGACATTTCTTCAGGCACAATACCAAAAACGCAGTTCTCAAGTAAATTGCCTGCAATCTCTATTAAAAGACCCAAAAAGGATCCTCCTTCTCCGGAAAAATCCTCCTCGTCTGCCATGGATGTTATTCTTGAAGAGATTCGAGCTCTGAAACCTTTTATAGAGGAAACTAATAAAACTCTACAATTTTTAAATGATAAATGGTCTTCCTTGGACTCGCGAGTGCTCATTGTGGAACAGCGAACAGAGTCTCTCGAAACTTCGTGCTCTCGTATTTCATCTTTGGAGTCTGAAGTATCTCTCCTTAAAAAACAGGCGGAAGACTTGGAAAACAGAAATCGCAGGAACAATCTCAGACTTTATGGTCTTCGTGAAAATATTGAAGGCTCCAATCCAACCGCCTTTTTCCAATCTTTCTTGCCTAAGCTCCTGGATTTACCTGCTACTCCTTCCCTCAACATTCAAAGGGCTCACAGACTTAGACCTAAAATTTCTGTGAAACCGCGTGGTGTCATCATGCTTTTTTTGGAATACACTGACCTCCTTCAAGTCTTATCTGCTGTCAAAATCAAGAAACAGATTTTTTGGGAAGGTCATCCCCTCTTCTTTTCTCAAGATGTAGCCAAAATCACAGCAGACTGTCGGAAAAAGTTTTTTGATCTCCGTCCTCAACTTCGTGCTCTTAACGCAAGATATGGTCTTCTTCACCCATGTCTCTTCAAGGTTACATATAAAGACAAAACTACTACATTTGATAACCCTGAGGCGCTACAAGAATTCCTTCGTCTTCATGGAGCTGATACCATGGACACTTCGAGACCTGCATGACCATCTTTTATGCCTCGTGTTATGTAGATGTTTTTTCTTGTTTTTTCTTGCTCATCGTGTTTCAATGAATGTTGTTTTGCTTATATTTTTGTAGTGCTTATATAATGTTGTCTCTCTTTTCGTCCATATATTTTTCTTACATTTCTCACTTTATGGTTATTTCTTTTACTTCTCCTGCTAATTTCTTTTATCTCACTTACAGGTGTTTTGCCTCAGCAATTTTGTTGTCTCCTGGTTCTCTTGTAATGTTGAAGTTTTTTTTTTGATTGTGGTCCTTTTGGTCTCGGTGGAGCTTTGATGCTGTCGTTGTCATCTTCTGGTGTGGTCACTCCCCAGTCATGTTGTATTTGTAGGTATGATGTTCAGTCGTCTTTGTATGACATGTACTGTCTTCTTGTTCTTCATCTTCTCTCTTTCTCTTTTTTGTTTCCTTCTATTCACCTTCCTTGACCTTTTTTCTTTCTCCTCTTCTCTATCTCTCTTACTCATCTCTATCTTTTCCCCTGTTCTTTTCTCTAAAATAAGTCTCTCTTACTTCTCTTATAACTTACATACTTGTGAACTCTTCTTTCTAACACAACTACTTTTTCTCCTTCATCTTATCTCCTACTGCATATCCAAAGTAAAATTAGCTTTGTTTTTTGTAAGCATACTATGTGTTCATACTTTTCTCATTAAATTACATTTCGGGTAACTACCTGGAATATTAAAGGATTAAAGGCAACAGGTGTTATCCCATCTGGCTAAGTTGAAAACCGATATTGCTTTACTTCAAGAATCTCATATTTCTGAAAGTGAAGCTTCCAGATGCTGGGTGGGACATGTGTTTCACTCTCCGGCCCTAGGTAAGAAAAATGGTGTTTTGATTTTATGTCACAAAAAATATAATGTTTCTGTTGTTCATCAAGAAGCTGATGCTGAAGGGCGGTGGGTTATTGTTAAGCTTCTTATAGATAAGATTCCTGTAGTTATTTTCAATGTTTATGGACCTACTTCAATTGATAGAGTTGTCTGGTCTAATGTATCTGATAAGTTACTTACATTTGATGATGATTACGTTATACTTGGTGGTGATTGCAATCAAATTCTTGATCCCATTCTCGATAGACATTCTAATGTTAAGTTCACCCCTTCTAAAATGCAAGCTCAATTTGCCTCCACAATACGGCGTAAAGCGCTAGTTGACATTTGGAGACTTTGCCATCCTGACCTCAGAGAGTACAGTTTCTATTCAGCTGCCCACCACTCCCAATCCCGTATTGACTACCTTTTCTTAAGTAAACCCCTGTCCCAGCATGCCATTCACTCTGAAATCGGTTCGATCCTAATATCAGACCACGCTCCTGTTTTTGTTGACATTGATTTGGTCCCTTTTTCCCCTCACCCTGGAAGATGGCGTTTTAACAACTCCCTATTACTTGACCCCAATTTTTGTCAAAAATTCAACTCCTTTGCCTTGGAATTTTTCACCATCAATAATTCCCTAGAATCTCCTTTTGTGATGGTACGGGATTCTTTTAAAGCAGCCACTAGAGGTTTTATTATGAATTTTGTATCACAAAAGAAGAAGTCTTTAGAAATCCAGTCCTCTCAGTTACTTGATAAAATTAAACAATTGGAGTATGCATATTATCAGTCCAATGATGAGCCGGCTTTGAAAAATCTCCTGGACACTAAAATTACTTTTAATAAATTATCCACTGATGCTGTTTCCAACTACTTACTAAAAAGCAGTTCTCGTTATTATGGTGGCCAAAACAAGATGGGTAAAATACTGGCTAACTATTTAAAAGTAAGAAAAGATAGAACTAAAATAGAATCCTTGCAAGACTCTGCTGGCACTCCTATCTATAAAGATAAGGACATCTTAAATGAATTTGTTTCCTTCTATAAAAATCTTTATACTCCTGAATCGACACCAGACAAGTCCGACCTTCTTTCCTATTTCCGATCCATTCCCTCCCTTGCATCCAATCATATTGTCTCCGAATCTTTGGGAGCCGACATTTCCTTAGCAGACATATCTCAAGCAGTTTCAGTGCTTCGCCGTGCGAAAGCAACTGGACCACATGGTTTTACCATCGAATTCTACTCTCACTTTGCAAATATTCTTTTACCCAACCTTTTACTTTTATTCCAAACCTTTAGAGAAAATGGCACTTCTAGTGGTACGTTTCAAGAAGCACTGATCTGCTTAATTCTCAAAGATGATAAGGATCACTCTCTCTGCAAGAACTATCGCCCTATTTCGTTAGTTAACACAGATTATAAGATCTTTGCGAAAATTCTGGTGCTTCGTATTGATCCTATTTTGCCTGATCTCATTGGTCCTGAACAAGCAGGTTTTGTTAAAGGACAACTTGCGTCTGACAACTCTAGAGTCTTTTTTAATATCCTTAGCAAAGCATCTTCCCTAGATCAGCCGATAGCAGCAATTACCCTAGATGCTGAAAAAGCTTTGGATAGGATTGGTTGGGATTTTATGTTTCAAGCTCTGAAATGGGCTGGTTTTCCCCCTAATTTAATAGCTTTAATTTCTTTATTGTACTCAGATCCCCGGGCTTCAATATTTGCTAACGGTAAGGCTTCCGACTACTTCTCATTGCGTAGAGGGGTAAGACAAGGATGCCCTTTGTCTCCCTTATTATTTGTCGAGGCCCTAGAACCTTTCCTATCTAAAATTAGACAAGATGACCGTATTACAGGCTTCCAATTTGGCCCTCATCAAGTTAAGATGTCAGTTTATGCTGACGACATTCTTTTATATTGCTTCAATCCTGAAGCCTCTCTTACTCCCTTTCTTCAGCAAGTATCCTCGTTTTCTAAACTCTCGGATTACCGTCTAAACGCTGATAAATGCGAAATTCTGCCTTTAAATTTTCTTTGTCAAAAACATCTCTTTGATTCTTCTGGTTTTGTCTGGCAACCCATCAAAATAAAGTATCTAGGATTATGGTTTGCACCTTTATTATCTGACACACTAAAATTAAATTTTGATTATATTATTAAAAAACTAAATGAATCTAATAGTCGCTGGCACCCCTTTTTCTCTCCTGGTGGGGTCAGTTAGACTCTATCAAGATGATGCTCTCGCCTCTTGTGCTATATATTATCTCTATGATTCCTATTCATATCCCTCAATATTATTTCAAAAAAATTGATTCCACTTTGATAAAATTCTTATGGAAAGGTAAATCATCACGTATTGCTTTATCTTCTCTCAAGAAGGACAGACCTAACGGAGGCCTCAAGTTCCCCGACTTCAAAACTTATCATTCTGCTTTCTCACTAAAACAAGCTGCTAAGTGGATCTCTACAGATCTTCCCTTACATCCACCTCTTTGGTTACAAATAGAAGAATTTCTAATTGCTCCTTTTAACTTTCAAGAGATTTTATCTTTTACTGCCAATATTGCTTCTTTGCGTTCTCCTGTCATTTCTCATTCTCGCAAACTCTTATCTCCCCTACTACATCTATCTCCTTCCATTAATTCTCTTCATAAACAGCCTATATGGCATAATAAATCAGTACGGATTCGTGGTCGTCCTATATACTGGAAGACGTGGCATTCTAGAGGCCTACGCTGGCTTTCCCAACTCATGTCTGACGATAATCCCCTTACCTTTCCTGATCTTCAATCTAAATTTTCTTTACCACCATCCTCTAGATCGCAGTATAATCATCTTCAACTTTCCCTCACTCAGTTTCTTCAGTGTCTACCAGCTTCTACTGATCTTTCTGTAGCCTATAAATCTTTACTCTCAATTCTGGAAAGCTCTCCCTCAGCATCAAATATTTATAAATCTTTATTATTCTCATCGGAAAGACATAAATCAAAAACTGAGAGTACATGGGAAAAAGATTTTTCTCAAGGGTGGCCAATTACTACTTGGGATAAAATTTGGTCCAAACTTCATAAGACCTCCCGGGCTGCAAATACCACACAAACCCTTTTCTTCATCTACCATAGAATATTATTCTCCCCAATGTCCTTAGTTTCTTTCTCATCGGATTTTTCCCCTACTTGTTGGTCTTGTCACTGTCCCGCTGCAGATTTGAAACATATGTTGTTTGAGTGCCCCACAATCCACCATTTTTGGCAATTAGTCTGGTCCCAAATTAGGATCATTTTTAAGGTCCAAATCCCTTTTTCTATCACAAATATATTTTTAGGCACTCTTTCTCCCCAATGGCCTCAAACACCGTTGAGTTTTAAACTTTTAGATTTATTAGCTATTGCATTTCATTTAATAACTTCAAATTGGAAACAAGCTGATAAGGTCACCTTCAGAGCATGGTGGAATGCTGTCTGTTTTCATCACCGACTAGATACTAACTATGTCTCTCCCATATCCCTAGCAATTAAAAGGGATCTTTTATGGCTCCCTTTAACAACTTATCTATCTCAATCTGCCTCCTCCTCTGTCGCCTCTAAAAATATATCGGATGATGTACGGAAACCACCTTAGCTCTCTCCCTTTGCCTTTTTTCTGCATGATTATCTAGTTGGTTCTTCATTACCGAATGTTTATTACAATACTTTTCTGACTTTTTATTGATTGTTATGCTTACAATATTACATCATTTGTACAAAATGTATGATGCTTTAGTTGCTTTATATTAATTGCTTTTGTTCCCTTCCCCCTTGATCCCCCCTTCTCCTTCCTTTATTTGCTCTCTCCATATTGTTTTTCTTCTCCTTATACACAGTTACAAAGTTTAATTTCCTATATCTTCTTTTATTTTACTTACTCATCTATTGTCAAATAGGATTGATTTTATCCACTTTATTGCTGTTTATTTCTTTTGTTTTCTCTCAATAAATCAAACTTAAAAAAAAAAGGCATGTGCAGATGTGGCTCTTTTAAATAAGAAGCCTCTCAGTTTTACCATGAATTTTATTATTTTTTGTGAAGGTGACAAGAAGATACCTCTATCAAATCGTAGAAAACTGCAATGTTACAATGTCAGTTGAACTCTTTATGACAGCAACTTTAAGGGGTAAGGGCGAAGTCAAGAGCTCTAACATTGACTGGCAGCCTTTTGGCTTTGTAAATGCTTGTTTTCTTTTGTTTTTCCAAAACATTATTGTGGGAGAAGCTGCTGGGCCCTCATCAATCTAAAATGAAAAAACAATTGTTTAAAAGCAAAAATATTCTTGGTCTCAAAAAGCCTATAGGCATGGTAGTCCCTGGCTCTGAAGGGAACTACTTTGGGGCTGATTCCGATCTCGGCCGGTAGGGCTCCGAATCGGATTCGGCTTTACCGGATCCGATTCGGAGGCCTTTTTTCCGACCGATTCGTACAGTCGTCCCAGCGAGCAAGTACGATGCGAGCGTACGCGAAATCGCCGACCGACTCGTTCCCGGGTCCGAACCGCTCCGACCGACTCATACGGACACGGCTCGCACCACGCAATGGAGACGATTCCCGACCGAGCGAGTACGATGCACGCGTTGGACGGCCGGATCGAGTCGGAGCGTCCGGCTCGCAAAAGCACCCGGACTTGGGGGGTCCGTGTCGGACCCCCCTGCACGCGTAGCCGCACGAGTCAAACACAGGGGGGACCCAAGGGTCCCCCCTACACATGCATGTACGGTGCGAGTCGCACAGACGCGTACACACTGTAGGGGGCCCCCCTGTTCACGACGTGCCCATTCAGTCAATGGGAGCCCGTGTACGCGTTGTACGACCGGCTCCCATTGACTTCAATGGGAGTCCGACCAAATTGAGTCGGGCAGCATACGGCCGCATCGTACTCGCTCGGTCGGACTGGGGGAGTCCGGCTCGGTCGGAAATCTCTCCGGATCCGGCTCGGTCGGAGAGCTTTCCGACCCAGATCGGAATCGGCCCCTTTGTGTGTGGATGTTGTTCTTATGAAAAGCCAGAATGCTATCACTCACACTGAAGTCAGCCAATGGCTGAATGGTATTCCGCTAAAATATTATTTAAAAATATTGTGAGACACAAATATTGTGTCAAAAATATTGCACTGTCAAAAATATCGTGGGACAGAATACAAAAGAAAAAATATTGGATATTTTTGGCCATTTATATATATAGCTTTTAAAATCATAATCTTTTAATTATTTAGTTGAGTTTTATTAGTTTTTGTATTGTAAGTAGTTACCACGTACAAACTGTCTAGGGTAATTAACATGGGAAACACACTTTTTTTTACACCCCCCTTTTCTTTGGCCCCCGCTTGACAGATCACCCCAAAAGTTACCAGGCACTGCACTTTTTGGAAAATTTCGTGAAGATTCGCCAACCGGAGCCAAAGATATAGGCAAGCCAAAAAACGCTTTTCCTATGGAAGCTAGGTCCTAACTAAAATTCCCTAATGGTGACCGCCAGTAGGCAATATACATACATACATATATATATATACATACATATATATATATATATACATACATATATCATACATATATAAACATACATGCTCATTCCGCTTATTCTTTTTTGGGCTCCCTTGTGGTTAGCAATTTTAGCATAGGGTGTTTCTGCTATACCTTTGCCTCCTTTTAGCTCTGCAGTGCTCCTCTTTGACAGCCTGTTGGATCTTCTGAATTACAGTCCTTATTGGATAACAGTATCAGCGCTGATTTCAGGTATCTGGGGACAAGTAAACGCGCTTCCTCTTCTAAGAGTTAGTAAGACCAGTCTTGTTCGTAAGGAAGTTTATATTACTGCATTTACATACATCTACAATATCTGACTTATTTATAACTTATCAGCCTTCTGGGAATCCCACCAATGCCAAACATATGGTGCAATGTATTAAGGAAAGACAGAGACTCGAGTCGACACACCCCACCAGGATGTGTGTTCTTTCTTATCCCTTCCCCCTTTCTCTCCCCAGGTAGCCACCCACAGGACTTATTACACATTATGATTAAAGGTGATCTTGGCAGGGAAGAAGTGAGGTTAACAATAGGGTCCTGTGCCACACTCGACAAACAGTGAGTACCTGACAGGTAGCAACATTTTCTCCTAGAAGCTTCCTCTAGCATACTGCTCATTTTTGTAAGTTGTAGACTTATGAATTAAACTAATTTTACAAAGCGGCTATTTTTAACTCCTTTCACAATAGAGCTTTTGATTTTTTTTGTTATTTCTCATTAATGGACCCCCGACCAGACACAACATTTGAAATGCATGTCACAGGTTCTGTCCTTATTGTCATTAGAAGTGCCCAGTGCATTGAATGTATGAGCTGATAAAGACTCCATCTTAGCTGTTGATTACTCAGTCAAGTCTTCACAAACACAATCAATACACATCAATTAAATTGAATATTCTCCCTCTTGCAGAGAAGTCCTAGTGTCATTGGCATGAAATAAATTATGCAGCCCACAAGACACAATGCAGGTCACCAGAAAGAATTTCACTCATGTTAACCCAAATATTTTCCACGACAGGAGAGAAATCGTCAATCAAATGTCAATGTGGCTTAGCACCACTAGGTAATAGTGTGCTATTAAAATTCAAGAGGTGATTATATTTGAGTTGACAAACTTATTAGACTGTGTGGTAATATTACGAAATTATTTTCCAAACCTTCCAATTTTCTGCTAGGAATGAGTGGATGGTCACTTGATCGTTAATGGAAATAACCCACTCTAGAGGTTGATCATCTGTGACAAACCCTAAATAGAATCAATTAAAATTTAGAGAGCTAGCTCTCAGTTGCCACTTTACACATCAAATCATAAACAACAATGAGGGAAGGACAGATTCTTGGAGCAAGGCAAGTCTCAATCTCATATAAATCAATCTAAGGATATGCAGTTAAAACTTCTTGAATACAGATGTCATTAGCCTGCTCAATGATATTGTTGCTATCAAGTTACGGGACTAGAAATAAACTCAAATTCATTCCTCATCAGATTGCTATTTAATTTCAATCAAGGCCAATAATCGTAGCCTCCTCCCCAATAGAAACATTTTAAGAATTGCTCTTCTGAATTTTAGAAGGCTGCATTACAGAAGGATAAGAAACTGAGTGATATAAACTACTATTGTAAACATCATTATCAAGTTCTTGTGGAACAAACTTGGTTGTACTTCAGATAGTAAAGCTTTAAGGAAGGTGCTAGTCTGGATTGGGACATTGTACTGTTGGGGTCAATGTTCAATAAGAATCACATTTCTCTTAACATGAGGTGATCTTCAAAGAGGTCAGCAGGGAGATACAGTGCAAATTTGCTGGAAGAGAGTTCCAGTTCAGGGACCCAGAAAATAGATGTACCAAAACCTGGAAGTTGCGCATGGAGGTTTTGGAGAGACAAGAAGATTACGTTTGGCTGAGAACAGATTACGAGAAGGGATGTAGCTGCTTATGATTGAGGATAGGTAGTTAGGAGAGGAAATATCTATTGCTATGAAGGCCATATTCAATACCTTGTAATATGCTCTAAAGTTAGCGGACATTCAGCTGGCTTGGCAACGATAGTTGCAGGGAGGGATGTGATTTAGAAGATGATGAAGGGTACCTGTGACAGAATTTAATACTTTGTCTACTGGAGTAAAAATTAGGCCCATGTGAAATTTCGCACATCAGTAGTAAGATGCCTGATGTGACACAGATTAAGACCTGCGGAAGTTTTGCTTGAGACGACTGAATAGATCACTGTCTTGAATGTGCAGAATTAAAGGTATGCACCAATGTTTTGAATGTTCAAAAACAAATCTAGCTGCTGTGGCTGTGTTGATTATGAGTGTGTTCATATTCATTGAGGTTTTTGAATGTACTTCCAGGTTTGTGGCTGATGATGTAAGTGATAGAATATTGAGGGGAGTGAAGTGGATAGAGGAGGTGGTCAGGTGTCAAAGTAGAAAGTAGATTATCTTCATCTTGGATGAGTTCAGCATAAGTAGCATTATGGCCATAGTGGATGGCTGTGAGGCAGTATTAGATTTGTGTTTGTAGTTGAAGAGTGAATGTGGAAAAAGAGAAAATGATTTGGGTGACATCAGCATAGAGATGTTAAGAGAAGGCAAAAGAAGTAATGATTTGGGTGAGGGTTGTGAGGAGTGAGTAGCCCCAAGACAGAGACTTGCAATGATCAGGAAATAGGATGAAAGCCAATGTAATCCCAAATTTGTGATGCCAAGCTTAGATAGAGTGGACAGTAGAGTGGGATGATCAACAGTGTCAAATGAGGAACAGAGATCAAAAAGTATAAGAAAAGAGGAGAGGGTACTGTTATGGGCACATTGTATGAAGTTGGAAACATGGCAAAGGGTCTTTTGAGTGGAAAGCAGAGCATGAGCTCCACACTAAAGTGGGTCCAGAAGTTTGTGAGTACTGACTAAGTTGGTGAGGTAGTTAAACTCTAGTTATTTTAGAGAAGAAAGTAGGGAGACAGGATAGTAGACAGCAGGGGCTAAAGGGTCTGTGGTGGGTATTTAAATGTAGTAAGAAGGGCTATTGCAGATTTATGGCTCAAATCTTTTTTATGAGCAGTTATCTTATATATAACCAGCTCACAGCATCATAAAGAAAAAGGCCCAAGTCAAAATATTACTTCTCAATATCAGAGCACAGTAATGCTGATAGCAGGCCCAACCCCATTCTCCCAATAAAGGGCAGAAATAAACAGAAGGAAAAGAGGAGGGGAAAGGAAAGGTTCATATACGAAACATCCTGTCTCTGGAAGTCAAACATGATGTATATTCTACTTACTCCCTCACATCTAACAGGTAGGAGACCTAGTGTTGGTCAGATGAAACATAAGTAAATAACACAGTTGGTAGCAGACGAGCTGGGGCCTGGATCCATTTTGTAAGAAATTGGGGTAATAGTTGAGTGAGTGGGGTATGTACCCACCTCAAGAAATAATCACACCTCTTGGTCGGGGTGAACCAATAAAGCCACTAAATAAACTTGAGCTCAACCCCTTGGTAGTTATGGCACAGAGTAGACATGCTTAACTTAGAGGCAATGTGTAAAGTATTTATGCAGTACCAAAACAGTAATAGAGTCATCATCATCATCAAACCACTTTATTCGGTTAATAAAATCCATAAAAGCACCATAAAAACGATACATAAATCACATATAACACACAATAAAATGTCATATCCGAATCATCAAAAATAAGGGCGACATAAAACAATACTGGAGGCTATAAATCAGAATTCATGACGTTACATAAAAATCTTGGCTGTAGATAAAACAGTTAAAACAGTGCATCATTGCTATAAAATAATTGAATATTAAAAAGGCAAGTATTTAAGGGTTAATAAAATGAGCTTTACAAATACTCATAGGATAACATAGGGTGCCGTTTTTTCCTGAGTCTCACAGCTGTGACAAAAAAGCTTGCGATGTTAAAAATCTCCCATGGGTCATTAAGCAGTTGTAAGTACATTAAAGCGGGTTTGACCTGTATAAAGCCTTTCCCCTTTAAGATCGGAACAAGGAACCTCCTGCGGGTATCATGATAATGGTCACAGAACATAGTAAAATGCATTGTCCTGGATCGAGAAATTGTCACAGGTACAGGACCTAAATCACTCGTCCTACTCCAGGCTTGCGAGTTACCCAGAAAAAAGTGAATTAAGTTAAAACGAAATCTGGTTAAAAGCAGGCGGTGGAACGGCTTCGTGACAACCCTCAAGTAAGGTTCAATCTCGGGGGAGGTTTTTAACAAAAAATGGGCTTTAACAGACGGTTTCATTAACTTGATCTCCTCCCGCTCTACCGACTTCAAATTCAGAAAGTGTAATTTTACCCACGCCAAGTCATCTTTTCTTATTTTATCAGGGAAATTAAAATAAATCTGAACGTCCAAGCTTAGTTAAAATGTTCTTAACGTAATTTAGCCATGGAATATTGTTAGCTCGGTCCAGGGTGACACAATCCCTAATAATCTTATGGTTCAGTGTTAGTTGGGGGTTGAGCCAAGTTTTAAGCCAACAGAGCACCGGGGCCAGCCTCAGCCTGTCTGTCACATAACCAACACCCAATTCTTGATGGATTACAAAAGTAGGAGTAGATTGGGGGACAGACAAGAGGGTACGTAGAAATTTATTTTCAACTGTCTGTATCCCCTCCATAGACTTGTAACCCCAAATGGCCGAGCCATATAGTGCAATGGCTAAACATTTGGACTTCTAAATATTGAGCATGGCCTCTATTGGTTTAGCCCCTAGTCGCTGTGCAAATCCATTCACCGCGCCGTCGACCTTGCCATCGCATTTATTTTTGCTGTCTGTTGAGGAACCCAAGAGCCCCTCTCATCAAAAAGTACTCCTAGATAGGTAAAGGAGCTCACCCTAGTCATTTCAGCACCTTCGCATAGGAATGTTTTTGGTTTTTTATGTTTCCGGCCCATGGTCATTATATGTGATTTGGCTATGTTAACCACTAGGTCCAAAGATTTCATGTAGGCCCCAAAGGAATCTAAAAGCCTCTGGAGCCCTACAGCTGTGCGAGCTAATAAGACGGCACCGTCCGCGTATAGGAGCACAGGAATAAACCTGTCCCCTACCCGGGGTACGTCCAAACTAACCATTTCTAAAAACTTGCCTAAATTATTAGTATATAGGGTAAAAAGTAGTGGTGCTAGAATGCATCCTTGGCGAACACCTCTACCAGATGTAAAGTGCCTAGTGCATTTACCGTCTTGGTTGACCCTCACCCTTGCGGTGAGATCCCTGTGTAGGTCAGCCAAGAAGTAAACTAAGTTTGAGTCGATGTCCATGTCTAGCAGGATATGCCAGAGCTTGGATCTATTTACCAAGTCGAAAGCTGACGAAAGATCCATAAATTCCAGCTGAAGCGTTCCCTCTTTAGCTATAGTATATTTACCTGCTAGTAGATATAAATTTAGGAACTGATCCAAAGTGCCCCTACCACTTCTAAAACCATATTGAAAATTTGTTAAAACCTCATTTTCTTCCAACCAATCCATTAGCTTAGGTAAAATCACTCTCCCTAAGACTTTTACTGCGGAATCTATTAGTGAAATCGGCCTATAACAACGTGGGTCCCCTCTCTGACCTTTTTTAAAAACCGGAATGATAATAGAAGATGCCCACGATGACGGGAAACCCTGACAACTTGACACATTAAAAACATTTGTCAGGATTTTGGCCCAGAAAGAGGGATTTTGTTTATATAAATCAGCCGGGACACCATCTGGGCCGGGGGCCTTATTACTGGTCATTTGTATAACTGCTGATTCTACTTCACCTTCATTAAAAACTATTGTTGGGGAGGCCCCAGTAATAGAGTCAAAACACAATACAAGAAAAGTCCCAAACCAACTTAGAGTACATTTTAATAAATCAAATGATACCAAATGACAAAAATCTAATAAGGCAAAGCAGAGTTTTGAATTTTTGAAGCTTAAATATAAAAAAGGTGCCAAAAAGTGTTAAGTGCCAACCACGGTCATCTGGTTGTGCTTGACCATGACCTAAGAGCACGTTATGGCCGACCACAATGGAATGCAGGTCAGATACAGAAACTGGGTTCGACCAGGTCGGAGGTTTTGCCTTTTGACTTAGTCTATGAAATGAAAGTTCAAAATCCTCAGCGGGGCAAGGCAGCAACTTGTGGCCGAATAGAGGTGCACGAAGATGGATAGCCACTGGACTAGGTCACAGTGAAGCAGTTGGCTTTTGGCAGGAAATCTCCAAGTTGGGAAAATAAGAATTTTGTGCTCAAGGAAGGTCCCTCACTGGTTGGATACTTTTGGCGGCTTTGCCTAGTGAAGATGTGTACCTGCGAACTTAATCACTTTTTCGGAGATCAGATTCTTCACAAGGGGCAAGGATGGAGGCTGTAGCCAAAGAAGGCTGCACATGGCTGGATAACATCTCAAAGAGGATCCCACTGAATCGGATTTGCTGCTGCAGAAAAGCTCAGAGCAGGAGCAGCCAGAACCTTTGGCCCAGCGCAACGCACCTTTGTCTGATCGGCTTGGCAAGTTGGTATCAGTCCTCCAGAGGTTCTTGAGGCCAAAATGTTTCTAAGTTCCAGGTTTCAGGGTATGTTAGAAGGAGTACACTTTGATACCAGCCAAGGGTCCAGGACCTCAAGGATAGCACTTAAGGGTCAAGACTCACTCCAGCAGAAGCCAGCAGCAGGGTCCAGGGCAGGCCCAGTTGGAATTGGTCGACTGGCAGTGGCAGATAAGTGCATCTTGCAGCTTGTTGTGACCCTATAGCTTCTTTGTTGTGGGTACAAGAAGGAGAGCAGGTCCAATCTTCTAGGCTCCTCCTGGTTACAGACAGCAGTTTCAGTCCCCTTCTGTTATTCCACAGGTCCAAAATGTATTCTGAGGAGGGAACTGGGGAAGCCACATTTATGCCTGGCACCAGCCTGCGGGTACAGGAAACTCCTGGCCATCCCCTAACCAACGGGGTAAAGATTCCCAGGGGTAACCCTACCCACTTTTGCAGCATTTCCTGTGTGTGGTACTGCAAACAATCCCACAGTGCCTCTCTCTACCTAAAACAAAGATGGCTCAACCTTTTTCCCCCTGTGCAGCGCTCTTGTACCAACCCCAGATGTGTGGCCAGAGAAATGAGCAACACCTCCTCTGTGGTCACTCTAAAATAATTCTGGGGACAGCTCATCTCCATCTGGGATTGGTACCTGTCTGACTGAGGGAGCAAAGAAGGGCCATACCCAGGTGCCAGTTAATACTTGCCTGTAACAGGGTAGGCTTCTTTGGCATTAATCAAGTTCCTGGGCTCAGCTCAGATGGTCATCGTTCCAGAGGAACAGGCACATCTCCCCACACCCAAGGTCTTTGTTCTGCTCTTGGAGTAGTTTTCACACGTCATCAAAGGGGCTATTCAGCTGCCAGGTGAGAGTTCGAGCTCATGCAAATGGGCCTCCAGAGGCATTATGCAGGGAAAAGGTAACTTTGTAAAAGTACCTTTTCCAAATTATTTATTACAACTCCAACTTCACCAGTTAATTGGGTTTTTAATACAAATTTCAAGAGGTCCAAGAATGAATTTTGAGGTGTTTCCTAGCCCAAGACACAATTATTACATTTAATATTGCCTCCCAATACTTTACTATGGAACAGCCAGCCTTGCTACAGTGAAAATAGCTCTATGGCTTTTTTAGATGCCCAATTTTTAAGTACCATGTACCCTGCCTTATGGACATTAAGCCTACTAAGGGGTGACTTATTATTATTGGAACGGAAGGTTTTGACCTGTCCAAAGGGGTTATTTGGACAGGTCGAATTTGCAATTTAAAACCTGCACACCCAGGCTACAAATGGTAGGCCTGTAGTCATGTTTGCACACTGACTGCAGCCCACTGGTGACATTTAACTTACAGGCTTTGGTTACCCTTTGTACCATATACTAGAGACTTACAGGCAAGGCCGGACTGGCCGTATCGGGCATCAGGCATTTCCCGGGGTTCTGGAAGGGTGGGAGGCCGCGTTTTTTGCTGAGGCCGGTTTTGTGGCAGTGCAGCAGTTTTAAAAGCACTGCAGAATTCCTTGTATATATCTAACAGCTTTCAGGTAACAATAAAAGTGCCAAGATAATTCTGGTGATTAATGTACCTGCTGGAGAGAGATTTGAGTTTTGTCTTGTGGCAGTTTTGACTCATCTAAGGTAGCGCAGAGGGTTAATATGCCTGCTGCAAAGAGCGTGTACTATTCAGATCACAGAACAGTATTTTACGTGATTAGCTCAGTGGGTTACTGCTTTTGTCACAGAGATCCTTCTGTGACTGTGCAGTTCATAAATTACAATTGATATCTAGGTTAGAAAGTTATCATTTTTCGTCCCAGTCTTTCATTATCTAATTTTGCTAAAAAAAGGTTTGTCTGGGTAGAAATAAATTGTTATTAGTAAAGTTAACCCTAACAACATTTGGAGTCTTGAGTGTGTGCTTCCCAAGACCAAGCACTCCTAAAATTTGCCTACCAGTATGGATGACATGTGAATCCTACACCTTTCAGTCCCCTTCGTCTTACGTAACAATTTCTATACACTGATTTACACGTACCATCCATTGTCTCTGTATGTGTGTATAATTTAAAATGCTCTGTACCCTACACTGGTATAAGAGCTGCTATAAAACAAATGAAATACATGTGAGAGAAGGGCTGTGGAGAGATGAGAGGCACCGTTAGAGTGTGATAGTGAGGGAATCGTTGAAGAGCCCCGATAAAGATTGCTGTATCCTGGTGTACTGTAAGGTCATCATTTACTATTCTTTAAAAACCTAATACAATTGAATATATAATTAAAAATGTGTTGTAGAATGCACCTGTTTTGCCATTTTTTCCCAATTTTTCTTGTGGGGAGAACGCCCTTCAAACCCCCCCAGCTGCGCTCGATATGCACCATTGGGGGCTGGTCTGACAATATTTGCCAGGGCTGCTTAGGGTTCCCAGTCTGGCCCTCCTTATAGGTGAGTTAAATTTGCCACACAGGGGTATGCCAATTTTATCATGTTGAACAGGGAAGCACAGTTTTTTACCATTGTTAGCAGGGGTAAAGTGCACAGAGTCAACAGCTAGCAAAAACGGTCAAGGCAAAAAGCTGGGGGTACTTCACACAAAAGGTGGTCATTTTTAACACTTGTGTTCTCTTCTTTTGGCCTATAAAAAACTTTGAGAAAAGTGCACCTGGGTGAACAAATGCACCTTGCCCTCCCCTGTGTTGTTTTGACAAAGACTGTTTGTGGGTATTTGAGGTTGTTATGGCTGAAGCCTGTAACTCTCTAGGCACTTCTTTTTGAAGAAATCTTTGGAGAAATATAATCATGATGTCTCCCTCAATAACCAGCAGGAAGCCCAACACTCTTGTTTGGGTCGCTCTTGTGGGAGCCAAACCCCAATATTCATCTGAACCCCAATAGTTAAACACTTCGACTTTTACTCAATTAGTTTGGCTCCAAAATGTCCATTAGATCTCGCAGTTAGAGACTACACTCCTCATTGCAAGGAATCTATTTCAATAAAATAGAACGGAAGAAATGAGGTAGTTCCAATAACTAAGTTCTAGATCAAAAATAGTTTAGAACATACATTGATTACAGAATTTTAGAAAAATGCGGTACAGAAGGAAATGCATGAAATGCCATGAAGGCTCAATTACAGAAATACAGAATCATAAAAACTTAGCTCTAACTAACGAGTTTTACGCAAAATCCAAGTCAAACTCATAAAGAGTACTGACAAAATCCCCATAAGAAAATCTAAGTCGAGCAGACATAAAAAATTACAAACTCTCCCAGCAACAGCAGTCCTATTGACGACTGTAAAGGTAAATTCAAAAAGAAGAGGCCCATGGTTCTAAAGCTGAAGAGTTTTTATACACAAATGTCACTTTCTATTAATAGATTCTGCAAAATTCACCATAGCATGAACATGGTTAGGGTCTCACTGGCAAATCAAAAACAGCAATGTAATTTAAAGATTTTTTAGCACTAAACCTTTTCATACGGCAATAGAAATCTTCTACCAACTCTCTCAGCAACTGCGCTCCAGAGATGATCAGCACGAAATGAAACATCTCTCAAGCAATAGTTCATAGGATTACCGTGCCTGCAGCTGAACTTTTAGCAGAAGTCCTTGAATATGATACTTGGGTACACGATGGGAGCTTCATTCGCAATACACACTTCCTAATATAACAGTTCATTCTGGAATCTTTGACGTCATTCACTTGATGGTCTACAGACATGAGAGGAGAGATTGTTTGCAGCGGACCACTGACTGGGAGGGGGAATGAGCAGAAGTGAGATGAACAGAACATCAGAAACTGCATCCATATTAAAATAAATGGCGTCTCACATGAAAATAGGGCATAACTACTTCACAGTATTAACTACATTTGAAATTAACTCAGTAAATTTGTTTCAACATCATAAATTCATCATTTACGATTCTATGCATCATTAAAATCATAAAATTTCAAAATGTCAAAAAGTTACAAAATCCACTACAAATTCACTTCTCTGATTATTTTTATAATCATTTAAGAACTTTATTAATCAGCCATTAATCTTTTGAAGTCTTCATCTTCTTGGTTAGTTGGACATTCTCCTCCATCTTCTTCAGCTGTTGGAATATTCAGTCTTGATAATCGTCTAGCTCAAAGTTCATTGATCTTTTCCTTTTCCTTGAAGAAAAATCTTTGTTACTTCTATTCTTATTATTTCTGTCATACTTTCTAATAATACCTTCTATTAGTTTTTAATAAAAAGAAATAGGGAAATCGCCCAAATCAATATTATTATAATTGGTGTTAAAACAGCTTGTAAAACTCCACCGCCAAAACTACTTAACCACTCACCAACCTTTACATATCCACTCTCTGTCTTCCTTATCCCAGATACTACAGCTTCCCAAAAACCTGGTTCTTCCAATGACCTATTTTCATGAGTCATAGTTATATTAGTAATGTAAAAGTCAGTCTCTCCACTATAATCTGGTTTGTATGTGCAGCACTTCTTTGCCTTAATTACTTTATAAACACCACCTTCCTTTGCCAAAAGTATATCTAAAGCAAGGTGATTTTGCATCAACATTTCTCTAATTGCTAACATCTCTACACTCCCTAATTTTAAGAACCATGCAGTATCCACAGCAAGACTATCTATGACTCTAGAAAATGTCCTAATCTTCACATCATTCATAGCTACTCCCATTGGAGGAATAATAACCCCTAAAATATCCATAACTACCTGACCAAAAGTTATTTTCATTCTCCTTAAAACACGTTCCTCTTATAACTCTCCCACATGATAAATTCTAGGGAAAAATAAAGATAGATAACATGAACCCATCCAAATCTGCAGCAGATTAAAATAAGCCATCTTTCAACATACATAATAAACACCCCTAATAATAGATTCTTCTCCATTTAAAAGATCTCCACTCCATACGTTTTATCAAATACGCTCTCAGCAACAAATTCTTCTCTCTCTCATTTTATAGAACTATGCTTCTTCATACACATCTCACCTTTTCTTTCCTGCTCCATCTTCAACCTTGGATGTAAACCTGATAATCTGAATTCTTCTATATTTAAACAACAGAAAGAGTAATTCCGAGGCAATTATAAGTGCACAGAGCAGAAGGAGTAGCAATTGCTTTTAAAAGAACCCTCACTCACCAACCTAGTTGGTGACATGCTTCATCATGGGGTTCCCACCCGAGCGGCCGAATGCCACTCGGGTGTGCTGCGACGCCTGTTTACAGCGGAGCAGGTAGTTTTTTAAAGTGCAGGGTGAGGTAGTGCTGGTTAAAAATACCTTTACTTGACCTAAAGATTTTTAATGATGGAAAAGTAAGGTAAGGTTAAAGCTCCAATGAGGATGTCCTGCTGGTGTTAAATGACCAGTGACATCCCTACATAAAAACAGTGAAAGGTGGCCAGTCTACATGTTTCAGCCTCCGAATGCAAAATAGCGAGGCTTTCTTCAGGACCGAAACTGTCACGGTGGTATGCACACGCTAAGGTGCACCCTCTCCTGTGGCAGTAAATACCGCAAACTTACGGTTTTGTGCTTTCAGCGTTGTCTGAAAGAAAATGTGATTTTCTGAAAGAGAAAGCAGATTGAAAAGACATCCAAATCAATTCTAGGTACATGTCAAAACTGTGGCAATATATTGGAACACTTCAAACTCTGTGCTGCCATACGTGCAAATAATTGTTGAATTTGGCTCACATACCTATGGTGCCTAGCGTGGAGTGCGTATTTTAGCACTATTTCGACCATATCTGTATCATGTGATTGAGTAGTTAAATAACTACCCGTGAGGTGTATATTCGCCGGCTACGAAATTCTGCCAATCCATCGCAAATTGAGGGCTGGTGACTAAAAGACGATTAGTCTTATATAACAGAGATTAGGGAAGATCAATGACCAAACAACGGGAGCATCACTAGACAGTGAGGCTACCATACACACACGCATGGTGGGTGAAAAGCAAAATAAATGGGTAGCTTACATCTGAGGTAATAAACTATTGCCCCATGGATCCTACCGGGGTGGGGACGGTCTGTAGTCACACTCTAGATAAAAGAAGAGTAAAAAAACAGGCTTGTATCGAGAGTTACTGATACACGCAAGATTTTACCTCGTGCTGGTTTTTAGTGGACAGGTACTCACTACTCCAAGACCGATCTCCCGCTTGTGGTACCTAATCGATTGCCGGTCCAGGACCCCGTGGATGCCTGGGTCCCGGAGTCGGCTGTATTTAACACTGGCTCCAGCGGGAACGGCTGGTGATTTCCGCATTACGTCAGAGGCGTGGTGACGCGGCGACGCGAACGTCAGGCGTCAATACGTCAGCACGTCTCCAAAGCGAGCACTAGTGGTGACGCGCCACTTCTCATCAAATGTTTGCTTTTTTTTCAGACTGCTTGAAAAACTTTATCCAACAGTGCGAAAAAAGCAACTTACTAGCGGCAGATATTGTATGTTGCTAGTTCTAGGGAGGGTGTCAATAAAGCAAGCGCTGATAGTGGTGCGCCGCTTCACCCAAGGTGTATTATTCTTCCTCCTTAATTTAATCTAAAGCAATCTCCCAAATATTTTTACCACCTTTATACCTCATTCATCATATTCATTATTAAAGTCATGCTCTTCATTACTTAATAAACATGAATAAACTTCACCCTTGTTAGTATCAGTTCTAGTTTGTGCAACCTTTCTGAAATACTTCACTCTCATCAGATTCTCAATTTAAATGTCTCTTTGAATCTTTCTCTGATTCACAGTGTTTTCTTCTGTAAGTTTTTTTCTTGGTACTTCAGTAGCAACAGTGTTTTGATATCTTTCTTTCTCAAGACCTTGGTTCGAACTTGAACTTGCACTTGCACTTAATTTAGGTTCTCTCTCATTAACTTGTACCACAGCAAATTATTTTTCTTCCAGAAAGTGTCTTTCAACTCTGATTTCCAATTGTCACTGCTTTGATCAGAGACTCCCTATTCTTGCTGACACTTATGCTTTGTGCTTTTGCATTGCAACAGCTCTTCACTGTGATCACTTTGTACCTGGACTTTAAGAGTTTCAAGCTCTTTATCTGAACTGTTGCTCACCTAAAACATTTCTCTCTGGCTTTTTGTTTGGTCTTCATCAGTTACTGAAAAATCATCACCCTCCTCTGGATACACGCTGCAAACCTGAAGTTGGCTGTGACCCTGTTCAACAGTCTGTGCAGTTCTTGCTTCATAAACTCCTTCAGCTACTCTTACTCTCTTTGAATAAGCAGTGTGGATCCACTGAGGCACTCTGGAACACTTGACTGCACTGTTGGTGGTCAGGATCACCTAGAATGGATCACTCCTAGGCAGCATTGGACATGCCTGTGCATAAACACGTAATCACTTGCACTCAGCTCTTTGCCAAGGTGTATCTTTGTAGTCTTCTGTGGCTGCCTTCACCTGGTAAGAGACAGCTTTCACCACATTAGCCAGGCCTTTGCAATAATCCAATATGATGTCTTCAGTCATAGAAACTAATGAAGCCAAAGATACATGTGTAAGGCTCATTGCTCTGCCCATGATCACTTCATAGGGTGATAGAGCAGTCTTTCTGTTTAAAGTACTTCTCATATTCATTAGCACAAGTGGAAGTGCTTCTGACCACTTTAATCCTGTCGAAGCACAAACTTTAGGCAGTTTATTTTTTAAAGTGCTATTAGTTCGCTCTACCACTCCTGAGGATTGTGACGATACTTACTGTGAAATCTCTCCTTGATTTTAAAAGCTGTACGGATAATCTGTAACACTTCATTTCTGAAGTGTGTGCCAGATCAGTCTGAATAAAAGTTGGGAGACCAAACCTTGGTATTATCTCCCTCAACAATAATTTGGCATCTGTAAGGCTATCTGCTCTCCTACTGGGAAATGCTTTGATCCATTTTGAGAACTGGCACACTACTACCAAGATATACTTTAGGCCATTTCAAAGTGCCATCTCAATAAAGTCTGCCTGTAATCTCATAAATGGGCCTTCTGATTGCCAATATTATTTATGACGGTAACAGTCTTCTTACCCTGACTGTTTAGTTGACAAACTAAACAGGCAATTAAATTCATCTTCAGTAACATGTCGTAGTCCTGTATTCTCCCATTGTTTTTTAAACAACCTAACCAACCTATCTCTTCCTGCATGAGTTTGATTATGCAAATATTTACACATGTGTACCAACATTGAGTTTGACAGAATATATTTTGGCTCTGTATTTGCATACCAACCTTGACAATTCTTTTAATAGCCTAATTTCTCCAATTTCTTTTTCTAATTTTTAAAGACATCTTCCTGCAAGTCTCTTAACTCGCTCAAAGGGTTCTGCATTGAGTTCAAATTTCCTGCAAGGTGCAGTATTTCACCACCTAATTAGCATATCTGTTTCTTAAGTTAGCTGAATCCTTGCCAGCCTTAGGAGCCTGCTACTTTGCAACTTTCACTTCCTTTGGTGTTTGAATTGCATTTAATAAATCCAATGCTTACATGATGTTTTTTTATCAAAGTACCTGAAGACATCGTGAATCCTCTTAGTGAACATAGTTGCCCATGATCACAAATATTCTTTGACAGGCTCTTGTTAAAGCAGTCAATTCTGCTACTTGTGATGAATTTACATCATGAAAGGAAGATGCCTTTAATGTTTCTGTAAAAGAGCACACTACATACGCAGCTTTTAATCCTCAACATTGTTTGTTGATAGTTCTTGTCTGAGAGACCAATATGGAGTTTGATGATTCTAATGGAACTTCTTTTATGTCTGATCTTGGTTTTGTGCATTACTCGGTCACTTCAATACAATCATGCTCCAGTTCATCATTAATTCAATAATCCCTGTCCTCACTTTTGTCTGATATCGGAAACAGTGTTGCTGGATTCATAACATGTAATCCCCGAATGGAAATATTCTGTGCTCCAAGAATTACCTGCTCATATCCTGTCAAACTGCTGTTTGTTAAGGGTTGCATTTTTGCTCTTGTCAAAAGAATTTCAACTGAATGTGGGACATAAACAATAAAAGTATGGTCTATCACAGCCCCTTGCAGTTTGTTCAATTATCAGACAAACTGCTGCAACCGATTTTGGATATCCGGGAAGACTTACAGCAACTGGACCCAACATTCCTGAAAAATACCCCATGTTTCTGTGTAAGGATTGAAAGTGTACATCCATCTTTTTCATGGCAAAACAAGTAGAACATTGTATTGTAATCAGGCATCCCGAGTGCAGGTGCATGACACAAACTCTCTTTCATTTTCTTAAATGCATCAAGCTACTTATCATCAAACAGTACCGGATCTTGCACATCATTAAAGGTTAGCCTTACTAAGGCCTTCACAATCAGGGAATAGTTTGGGAAATGTGTCAGCAATACCCAGCAACTCCAAGAAACACCTGAATCTCTCTTTTTGGGTGTTTGGGGAATTCAATCTCAAAATTGCAGAAACAAGTTCCTTTGAAATGTTTTGCACACCCTCTTTTGAATAGATAGATAACCTCTTTTTCACAATGCTGCATCTTTTCTAGGGAGACTTTATGTCTATTTTCAGCCAAATAATTCAACAATGCAATGGTATCAAGTTTACAATCCTATTTTGTTTTGGGTGCTATTAAAAGATCCTCTATATGCTGGACTAGAATTGAATTACATGGCAGCTTCCAATTTTCCAAGTTTTTCTTCATTACTTGTGAGAACATTGATGGACTCTCATAATACCCTTGTGGGATCCTACACCACACAAGAACCTCCTGCAAAAATTGAAATGCAACAAGGAACTGAGAATCCTCATGCAACGGAATGAAGAAGAACACTTGGCACAAATCAATAACAGTGTACCATTCTGCCTCTGTTGGATCTGAAATAGTATTACTGCTGGATTCGATACCACTGGACAACAAGGAATCACACTTTTATTTACTTTCCAGAGATCTTGTACAATCCTCTATTTGCTATTCTGCTTTTTAATTCCCATTGCAGGAGAATTGCAAGGACAACCTAACACTTCTCGAAAGATTCCCTGCTCAGTCATTTTCTCAATTACTGGCTTCATCCGTCCCTCTGCCTCTTTAGTTAGTCTGTATTGTCTAGTTCTGGGAAAAATCGCATCTAGTTTCACCTTAATCTTCACTGGCTCTGCTGTTTTGATCATCCCAATTTCTTTCCTGGTAAAATCCCATACTTGTTCTCTAACTGAATGTTTTAAATTTAGTGGCACGTCTTCTGTTGTCAAAACGGGTTACATTTCTACTCGGTTGTCCTCTAAGCTTAACTTGAAAGCTGAATCTTCATCCTGCATTTCCATTGCAACACCATCCAGTGTGCAATAAATAACGCAGTTCATCTTGCAAAGAAAATCCCTTCCAAGCAAGTTCACTGGACTTGAATCACACATTATAAACTGATGTTTATTCTCTGTTTGTCCTGTTTTAACTGGGATATTTGCTGAAACCTGATTAATAATTTGCTTATTACTGATCCCTAAACTTGGTCTTCTCTTCCCGAAAGAGGTATGTTTGGGAGTTCCACAGAACCACCGTAGAGTGAGTAGCCCCGTGTCAATCAGGAATGAAATGGGATGCCATTGACTTCTCTATCAATATATAGTCCACTTTGGTCTACCTCCTGAACTGCTCCAAGTAAGAAGTCCTCCTAAGCCCTCAGGCACCATCATTTTGAACTGCTTCCTACCATCTCATCAGTAAAGGTAACTGAATTCTGTTGATAGTCTGCATTATATGGCATTTTATTTCTCAAGATTTGTTGCATTACTGAGGCCATTGGCATTTGCATTCAAAATGTTTTCTGATTCTGAACATTCTGTCCAAAATTCTGCATATTTGACATCATATTATTTTTCTGCACATTTTTGGTTTTCCCCCAAAATTCTCCTGAACCCTCTTTGTATTCTGTCTACAATCCCTCTTACAACACCTGATCCACTCACAGATATCGCAAGCTGTGTTCTTTTCCAAAATTTTGACATTTCCATTTATTCAATTCACTCTATCGCCTTGCATCGATACATTCAACTCATTTTGCACAAAATTCATACTTGAACCTATTTGATCCTAACACGATTATGCCAGCATACAACCAATCAGAGCACAGCTAGTGGTGATATCTCAACAATCCCAGTCGGGCTCCCTGGCTGCACAACCAATCGCAACACAATTTCTTTGTGTACAGGCAAACAACTACAGAACCACATTAAATAGAATTAAACCAATTAACTTTGTCTGTTTACCCTAGAAAGGAAATAAAGTTAGTTCTTAAGTAAAAAGGCTGTGAATTCAAGCAATAAGAGAAAGAACCTCAGCAATCTAAAACTCTCACTACGCAATTTCTAACCAGCAGAAATCCACCTCTGATTTTCTATACTTCACCCCGTGCACTTAGGGTAAGCACTACAACCCCAGTTAAACTCTCAAATCTGGAAAGGAAAACTTGTTAGTTCAGAATCCCTATCAATGTGTAAGCGGCGTCTCACTCTACACACCACAATACAGATAATTATGAAATCTCTCAAAATCTATTGACGAAATCTGATAACCAACTTAATTCTATTCAAATATCAAATAACTTCAAATGAGTTTACATATATGAATAATACATCATCCCCACAGTAATTAAACCACCAATTGAACCCACAATCATCATATCGTATCCAAACAATTCAGCAAAAAAACAGAAATCCAGTACCGCAATTCATCTCAACACAGCACCCATTCACAAACTCAATTTCTCCCCATTCATACTTACCAGCCGCGATCGTTCAGGACCATACAATAATACGACTTGTCACCGTCAGGAGGATCCAACACCGGGAAAGCTGTCAAATCTCCAAAAATGTATTTCTTCTTCGATCACACTTTCTACTAATAGATTCTGCAAATTCAGCATAGCATGATCATGGTTGAGGTTGCACGGGCAAATGAGAAACAGCAACGTATTTAAAAGGTTTTTAGCAATAATCCATCTCATAATGTAGGTGAAATCTTTCACCTATTCTCTCAGCAATTGCGCTCCGGAGATGATCAGCATGAAATGAAACATCTCTCAAACAATAGTTCTCAGAATTAGCATGCCTTCAGGGAACTTCCAGAAGAGGTCCTTGAATATGAGACTTTGAGTACACAGTTGAAGTTGTATTCACCATACACACTTCCTAATACAATAGTTAATTCTTGAATCTTTGACGTCATTCACTTGAAGCTCCGTGGACATGAGAGGAGAGATGGTTTGCAGGGGACACTGGCTGGGCAGAGGAATGAGCAGGAGTGAGATGAACAGAACATCCGAAACTTCACCCATATCAAAATAAATGGTGTATCACATGAAAATACAACATAATTACTTCACAGTATTAAATACATTTTAAAATAACTCAGTAAATGTATTTCAAGTTCATCATCATTGAGTCATAATTTATTACCTCTATGCATCATTAAAACCATCAAATTTCAAAAGTCATTTTTACCCAATATTTTCACATTTGCACATTTTAAAAAAACTACTACATTCTCATCGAATTTTCAAAACTCTCCACCTCAATTGCCAAATGTGTCAGGACCTCTATGGTGGGGTCTTGGAATGACTCGTTCTGATGTTGATTGTCTGCACAGGCTTGAATCCAAGCCTCTAGGCTTTTATACTCTTCTGCTTTGACTCAGGCTTCTGTCCCTGAAGCTCAAAGCTAGCTCTTCAAAGGGTGACTCAATTTTTCCCATCTTCTTATCAAGACTGGGCCTAAGGTTTTCAATAACTCCATTGTAAGAGACTCATCAACAGTCAAATGAGCTACCTTTGTACCCACCTCCTGACCTTGTATATTTGGAAGTGATCTTTTGGAAGAGTATTGCAGGTGAATAAATCCCTACTTCTACTTGGGGGATTATATTTCTCCTCTTTCAGGGGCATGATGACTCAAAAATATTAGGGATCAGCATCCCACCCATGATTAAGAATAGGCCCTAAGGAAACAAAAGGATGATGAATGGAAATCTTGAATTAATCTCAGCACCTGGAAAGCTCTCAGGCCCCATTCCAGTCCCTCATTTTTTTGCCTACCATTCTACTCTAAACACAGAACAGTTGTTTGCAAATCCGCCCTGGATGTGCTCCAACAGAAATTGTACAGCCCGAACTTTGAAGCCTGGGCATTTCAAAATGTAAACACAAGAAACCCCAGAATGTTTGACCTTTTTAGGCCTCATCAGTGAGGTTTAACTTGAGTTCTATGGCACAGTGAACACAGTACCCACATCTGGCCTTACCCGTTGAACTCAAGGTGTCGCCGTGAGGTAACTAAAAGGTGATGTGTGGAAATCTTCAATCCATCTCATCCGTTGGTAATTACCCAGGACTGCATTTCATACCATCATTGTATTTGCCCACCACTCTAGACAGAGACCAGTAATGTGCAAAGCAGTTAAGAACATTCTAGCCTAAACTGCCAGCTCAGATCCTTCCAGTTGGCAACACAAGCACCCAAAGACTGATTTTGGCCTATTTCAGCCTCGACCGTGTGGTATAATTTGATTCTTATGGCATAGTGAGCACAGGTCCCAGGCATATCTGTTTCACATAGAGAGCAGCTCTGAAGAAACAAAAAGGTTGATGGGTAGAATGGTTCAATTATTCTCAACCACTGGTAACTACTTGGGTCACATTCCAACACATTGTTTCTTGCCCACCATGCCTCCATAGACATAGACCAGCCATGTGTAAGTCAGGTCTAATGCAGCTCTATTATGAACATTCCAGCCCAAGCTGCCAGGAAAGATCTCTAAGCAACCCAAGACCAGTTTTGGCCTAATGCAGACCAGAGTAATTGCGAGTGACTGAAATTAATTCAAGCATTAATTCCATCAGTTTGTTGTTTGTTGCAGTTGATGCCCTAAGTGTGATAGAAATGAGCAGATGTGGGTCTTGTGTTCACTATGACACTAGACTCCAGCTATACATCACTGCTGAGGTCTAAGTGTGCAGAACCTGTTCTGAGCAGTTTTCTTGTGTTCCTGTCTGGATGGGACATGGTCTTGCACTTTGAGCTGGACTGTGTCTATTGGAGCAGGAGAGGTGGGTGTATTTTGCAACCATAAGAGTTAATGTTAGAGGATGTCTTTATATGATTCAAATTATGGTGTGGTAGGGTTCTTGTTACTTTGACAAAGGAGCGGATGCAGTGAGGTTTTAAATGTGTGGATAGATTGAGAGATCCAAGGTTGTGGGCAAGGGGCTGGAGGCGTAAAATTACAAAGGGGATAGTGGATATAAGATATTCTTTTCAGTATGCCGCCCACCTGTTTGAAGTATGTGGTGTTCACTATGGGAGTAAGGCTATGAATTTGATTTAGAAATGTTGGAAGGGAGTTATGGGTGATTCCTATTAGTGCTGTGGGTGTTGGTTGAAAAGGTTAGAGTGGGAGGGATGGTGGCTAGCATGTATAATAACAGAGTCAGAAGTGGTGGGCAATGGTGGGTGGGAAGTGGGTGTGGGTATAGGACAGCCAAATTACGACCAGTGAATTTCCATCTGAATGTGTTGGGGAGGAGTGAGTGATTTTCAGAGAGTGGTTATGGAGAAACCTGTTGATTAGGCTCCTGTGCTGTTGGTGGTTGAGGTTGCCAAGAATAATGAGCAGGATAGACGTCGCTTTGGATTCGAGCATATCATCGTGGTCCTCAAAAATGAGCCAATGTTTCTAGCCGGGCAGTGGAGGCCTGCAACATGAATGTGACGGTGATTGTATTTGAGTGCTACTCGAAGGATGATGGAGGTAATGATAATATAGGGTGGGTTTTGATTGTTGTGATGTGTATTTGGAAAATGTTGTCAATTTGCTGCGAAGAGCTGCTAGTGTTGTGGTGAATTTTGGATTCATCCAGGTCTTACTGATCACAGTGAACTGGAGTGGGAGCGGTGAAAGTGAAAGTGGTCAGTAATTGAGGTTGACTTGTTAGCGGTGGAACAGACGTTCCATAGTGAGAAAGATACAGGAAAGAGTTCAGAGTTGTGGTGTAAGCTTTGCGTTAGGCGGGGGTATATTAGATGAGTAGTGACGTTTTTATTAGGCCGACATAAAAGTAAAGGAGGGAGTAGAGTGAAGTGAGAGCAAGCCCAGCTCATGCA
This sequence comes from Calotriton arnoldi, assembly GCA_963921515.1. Lineage (NCBI taxonomy): Eukaryota > Metazoa > Chordata > Amphibia > Caudata > Salamandridae > Calotriton > Calotriton arnoldi. The sequence continues at coordinate 2,038,269 of CAWUFW010000468.1, read as the reverse complement.
GTTTCTCTGTGCTGTGCATATACAGTGTCACCAAGCCCTGAAGTGTTACAGCTAAATGTGAACGACTACTACACTGGGCCCTCGGTGTCAGTCAGTAAATCAGCAATGAGCAGAGAGAAATATGTTTTCAGATTGTTGAATTACATTGCATTGAGAAAGAAACATTGAATTAAATTTAATAGAATGATCGAGGAAATTACACCTTAACCTTGTCTTTGAATGTTAATTGACCACAGCTGAGCAGATTTTTTTTTAATAAACTTACGGACTGGAAGTTTTCCTCTAAGGTACAAGAGCAGTGTAATACTTGTAATAATGGAATTCAAGATATTTCTAATGTTCCTTTTGTACGCGTCAACTTTATTTGTTACATTTTAAACTATTAAGACCAATGTCCCTTACGTATAGAGTGACTGCTGCACGTGAGGCGCTTCTTTTGAGAAATGTCAGGTCAAAGGTAGTCTCAAGTAAAAAAAAAATGTTACCAGAGGTTCTTACTAGCATGGGGCAGAGGGCTAAAACTTGTGGATTGCACTGTGTGTAGTTCTGTGCTCAAGGCCCAAATATAGCCCCAACTGGCCCGAAGAAGAAAAAAAACCTTTTAATGTGGCCCTTCACTTAAGAAGATGATTAGCTTAGTCATTAAAAGGCACTTTGGAGCACATTTACTATTATTTCATGCAACGCAGCGCAGCAAGGGAACTTGCTGAGCTGCGTTGCGTGGAAGGTAATGAGCAGAAAGACTCCATAGTTACAACAATATGGAGCATTTCTGTTCCCTGCTTGTGCTGGTGCACTGTGTGTAGCCTAGCGCCAGTGCGGGCTCTCTTGCAACCCATAAGGCAAGTGTGCCTGTGTTATGGGCAAGGCTGTTTTGTGCAGGGGCAGCTCCTCCACTAGAGCGGAGGACCGTCGCCCCACTGCTTTCTCGCAGTGCGAGAAGCAGAAACATAAAATGGTAAAACTACAATTTTGTGTTTCTGCTTCTTGCACTGCGAGAAAGCAGAATAGTTTAGTGGGGGGTGGGCAGGTGGGCGGGTCTGCTCTAGGGGAGGAGTGACTTGGCCACTGCTGAGGGTGCCGACCAAACCAGTCATGCGCACTCTGCCTTTTCTCCATGTAGGCTGCATTCCATGCAGCGTTGTGATTGGCTTAGGGGAGGGGAGGGAGGCTGCCTGCTTCCTGTTTCTGCCTGAGGCAGGAAAGCAGGAGCAGACCGAGCAGTGAAGACGCAGGACCAAGGAAAGGTACGTTTTTTTAAATTATTTAAACCCCCTCACCTCACGACCTCCCCTTCCCTCGTGACCACTCACCCGTGCCCGCCACCCCCCACCCGCGAGCCATGCTGGCCGCAACTGGTTTTGTGCAGGAAGGGACACCTTTCTGCACAAAAACAATCATAAAAGATATATCCTCTTTCCATGTGTGCTACCTACAGAATGCAGCACACATGGAAAGAGGAACAAGTAACAAGGAGAAATAAAGGTGTTCCTCCTCTTTATGTCTCTATCAGGTAGGTGCCCCATTTTTGCACAAACCCAGGTTTACAAGTCTTGTAAATCTGGGTTTGCGTGAAAAAACAAGTGTGGGTGCATGATAACCCCCATTCTCCACCCATGTAACGCCTGCCTGATGCAAAGTAACACAAGGCAGCACTAGGAGCTGTCTTCCGTTGCTTTGTATTTAATAAATAACACACAAAGAGGCATTGTGTGGCTTAGTAAATGCTAAAAATGATTTTGCCTCAGGGCTGTGACATAATCCTAATGCAAAATCATAGCAAATATCGGCCTGTGCTTATTTACACATCTTAGACACAGTTATTGTAGACTCTCTTTTTAATATTTCAAAGGGAATGTTCGTGTGCTGCTTCAATGAGCTCTGATGTCCACTCCCGAGTGTCTCTCACCGAAAGCCTCAGTTGCTGCTAGGAATCATGGGACTACAGCATATGAAGGTGGGATTGATCGAATGGGTGGTGTGAAAGTGAGGGAGCTGTGATTAAATGTATCTGAATCACCCTGAGGGTAATTGTTAATTGAAGGTTTGTCCTTTTCTGCCTTTTGTGCAAATGTCTGCCTTTGGTTTTCGTTATGGTTATGATTAAGCAGTTTCAAAAGTGCACATATTGTCATGCACTCCCAAAGTCTGACTCCATTTTTAAAATGTTGCATTAGCTTGTCTGTCTTTGGTCCACATTCAGCATGTCATTATTTCTTGCAAAACTTGTGAAAGTGTCATTTCATCTAAACAATGATTCATCAGGCGACACAAATCTACCACAACTATGTGACATCTCCTGAAATCCAAACAGCATTTGCCGGCGGGCACTAGAGTGCCAGTGGTGCCACATGTCCTGTGATGATGCCACAGCACTTAAAGCACATCTCCTCTCCCAGTGCTTCAAGAAAGAGCACAGAACTCTGGATCCAGCTATTTCATTTATTGTGCAAGGGTAAGGTTACATGGCAACAGCGTCAATGCGCTTTAGGGAGAACCGTCTTGTTCAAGACACTGGCCGCCATATTTTTACATGATATCTACATTTCAATGTTTGACAGTAGATAAGGTAAACATGTAGTGCAAGTTAACATATTTTCATCTTGCTGATATAGACTGGTTACATCTCAGATTTTAGAAAGTCCCCACTGGATCTTGCATTGTGGGCTAAAAGTGAGTGGTTAGTCCTATATAAACCCCTTGAATGATCCACTGAATTCAAGAGGCTTTCGCCCCAGATTACCACGAGAGGTCCTGCCATACTATTGGAGTATCTACTCTTATGCCAAGAGTTGGTCAAGGAATGAGGGGAACTGAGCCCATCTGATTGTTTGTTTTCCTTCATGGAAACACTCTCCCAGCTGAAGTCTGATCACCACAGCTGATCCGCTGTGAACAGGTATGCGGTGCACAGGGCCCGTAAAAACTCTAGAGGCAAGTTAGCTACTTCATGCTCTCATAGTGAAGCGCGTAGAAGTAGATTTAGTATTATAGGCTGCTAGGAGCATTCTAAATATGTTAGAACTGTTCATTTTGTGCTTGTTGCTAGCAACATTCAAAAGTGTTCTGTTAATTATACTCTGTTGTGGTTACTATTTATGTACTAATAGGATGGAACTGTTGACATAAACACAAATATATAGTGTATTTTTTTAGAGCAATGCTTGAGTTAGTGATGGTGCATTTGGCTAAGTCCTTGCACCTGTGGGCTAGGAATCCAAACCTTGAAGGCCTGGGCCCTAGACCCCAGAATATGCAACAGTATGCCATCAAGATGTCCTATTACCACTGGGAGAATATATTAGTCAGTCCAGGGGTCACAGCTATCCAGATCGACTTACGTGACAGCCATATTTTGTTTTATTTCTTATTCTGGAACAGAATCGAGTGTGTCGGAATTTGCCCGGTCGGGCCAATTAAGGCTCTTCTGGAGGCTACAGCCTGTTGCTTTTGCGCAAACTGGGGTCTCACTGGCATTGCGTCTCTGAGCAGATAATTTGTTGATGCCCCTTTAGCCATTTGGCCTGCTATTAAACTGCAGAGTTGCTGAGGCGCCATCCTGGAACAGAGCAGATGTGTGGCGGAAGCGGCAAGATAGCTCTTGGAAGACCAATGATTCTGTGGCCATGGATTGCTGTAAACCTCTGTAGACTCTTCCAACCCATCGCCTACAATCTTGAGAACCATTGGCCGCATGAGCAGAGTGTCAGCAGTGTGTGTGGCGGGTGGTAAGCACAAGTTCTTTAAATGGCCAGGTACGCAGTACCTGCACTTCTTTAATTGTAAAAGGGAGAGTCACTGCACTTCCTAGTACGTTACAATACTCTTAATAGGAGAGTACCTGCACTTCTCAGTAGCAAACAGGTACTTTGGAACAGTGAGAACCTACACTTTCATAGTTCCATTTCAAGTACTGCTAAGCACTCACGCTGCCCTCAGGGAGAAAAAAACCAACAACAAAAAAAACCTCTTCTGTCCCGGTCTACTTGAGCAGTGGAGATAAAAAATCTGCTGAGAACGACGGAAGGTATGGTTCGACGGAAGGTATGGTTCGACGGAAGCGTTTTGATGTTTTACCATACAGAGTTTCCCAAAATGAGCAGACTACGCAGCAGAATTAAACCAAATACAACTGGAAGCCACAAACAATGCATTAATGGGTATATTAATAATAAAGGGACATGTTAAACCATTTCTGGGAATTTCCAGAGCTTAAAACTCAGTTCTTTGTATACAGCACCCTGCACCGGTGGGAGCCAGGAAACGGAAATATCAACCCAGGGAACAGAAATGTCACGATAAAATGATCATTTACGTTTCAAAGGGCACTAATGACTGTGATGAAAACACAGCGCGCTGAGAGGGGGTGACTAATACGCTTGAGTTGTTTTGATGCAGGGAATAAAGGAATATTAAATATCAAAGGATCTAAGGCGTTGCTGCCTGATATATAATGTGTCAATGGTTTCATCTCGAGCAGTACACACAGTTTGTGAGGTCGGGGTTAGGTTTACAGAGGCGCAGAGTATGTTCTAGTCAGCTCTACGGAAACAACAAGGTGCCATAATTTACCTAGGTTAACTTTCACCAGGTAGGTTTCACCCCTGCAATAGGGGCGAGGGACATATAAACTGTCTGGGAAGGCGGGGGGTTGAGGGGATGTTTGGGGTCGGGTTGTGGGTGGGTGATGGTTCAAGCCTAGGGACGAAAGTATCAACACAACTATAAATCTTTCAGTGCCATAGCCCGTATGTCCCTATAAACATGTATGGACATCAAATGTTGCACAGTTGAAATGTAAAACAATGAAAAAGGAAAGAACATAGCATAAAACAGTCATCGTATGAAAGTATGTCTTCTGGCACTGGCAAGCCGCTACAGGAGGAAGGACACAATGCTAGGCTCCCATATCAATGAGTAGGCACTGCTGGTGGAAGGCCTTTCTAGTGATCCCATAGCACTGAGCATGTATAGGCAAGTATATAGGGCCAGATGCATCAAGCATTTTTCTCCTCGCAAACGGGCTGATTCGCAGAATCGGCCCGTTTGCGATCCCAAAAAATGCTTTTACAATGCATCAAACCCAATTTTGCGATTCGGTAACCTGTTACCGTATCGCAAAATGGGTCTGGGATTCACTATTTGGAAGGGGCGTGTTTAGGGCGTCCCTTCCAAATAGCGAATCCTAACAGTATGCATGAATGTTTTGTGACCGTGAATGCGGTCGCCCAACATTCGCATATTACCACCTACTTCAAGTAGGTGGTAAGATATTCGCAAATGGGAAGGGGTCCCCAGGGGACCCATTCCCTTTTCTGAATGTTTGCAAAAGCATTTTTAAAAGCAGGCAGTGGTCCCACGGACCACTGCCTGCTCTTAAAATATGAAAAGAAAACTTAGCATTTTTCTTTTTGTAAAGCATCTCGTTTTCCTTAAAGGTCACAAAACATTCATGCATACTGTTAGGATTCGCTATTTGGAAGGGACGCCCTAAACACGCCCCTTCCAAATAGTGAATCCCAGACCCAAAAAAAATGATTGCTTTATTTAAAAGCAATCACAGACATGGTGGTCTACTGATCTCAGCAGGCCACCATCCCTGTGATTTTTTGCAATTCCTAGGGGGTCGCAAATTGCGACCTACCTCATTAATATTCATGAGGTAGGTAATTTGCGACCCCTTAGGAATCGCAGAAAGTGTACTGCACACTTTCATGCATGCCGTTTTGCGATTCCCTAATTGCCAATCGCAAAGATTCACAATTAGGGAATCGCAAAACATTTTTTTGATGCATCTGGCCCATAGTTACAACTCTTAACGCCATACCGTGAAGATGCATACATCATCAAGTTTACTATTCTTAATTCCACATCTGAAGCCCTGGTTCAGAGTTTGTCTGATGTGCAATTATACCCTCGGGTTCGAAATTTACAGGTGTAAGAAATTGGGTTACTGGTTGAGAGGGGTGGAAGCCCAACTCAAACAACAACCACAACCCTCATCAGGGTGAACCACAAAGTCACTAAATTAACCTGTGCTTAATCCTCTGGCAGCTTGCGACAAAGCATACAGGCTTAACTTAAAGGCAATGTGTCAAATATTTATCCAGCACACAAATAGTAATAAAGTGAAAACATAACACAAGAACAATCCCAAACCAATTTAGAAAAATAGACTCAATTTTAATAAATAAAATAATATCAGATCAACAAAAAAATCCAACCATTAGAACCGGAGATATCAGCTTTCAGGTCAAAATAGCGCCATGAAGCACAAGGCAAAGGCTCCCGGTTATATGGTCTCGCTAGACCGGGGGAAAGTCACAAGTTCCTACTGACAGCGATGGAGCGTGGGTTGGATACAAGGACCAGGTTAGTCCCACTGAAGAGTTACCTTCTCAAGTCCGGTGGAAAGAGTTCTGTTTGCCTTGGAGGGGGCCCGCAAGGAGGAGGCTTTTGGCATGAGGGGCAGGTTCAGTGCCTCGCACGGTCATTGCTGTACAGTGAAGAGCCAGTCATCACTGGAGCTTCACATTAGTTGATCGTAGCGGACGGTCGCTGTCAGCGCAAAGTGCAGGTCCCACATTACTGGTCGTCATGCCCCATCGCTGTCGGTGCGAAGAAGAAATCGCATGGAATCAGGTGGTCCTCTTGGGCACTTGGTTCTTGCCACGAAGAGGTCACTTTGCGGACATGAAGAACTTAAACTTCAGGATTTGCACCCTTTCCTTGATTAGCAGTTCATAATAATACCAGCCAAGGGTGCAGGACCTGGGGGGAACCTCTTGGGGATCAGGCCTCACTCCAGCAGAGGCCAGCAGCAGGGCTCAGGCAGGTCCAGTTGATGCCAACCAATTGGGCAGTTGAAGGGACACCTCTGGAAGCTTGTTGTGTGGCGCTCACATAAGAGGTCAGCCAACTCTGGGTAGCTTGGGATCAACAATTCACACAAAGGGTAACTGTTCCAAATCTGGGCGCAGTAGTCACCCACAAAAAAGAGAAAGGGAAGAGAAGTGGAAAGTAAGAGCCTAGGTCTAAACCCCACAGATTAGAGGCAAGCGCGAGTCTTGTCTCTTGATGCCCTCACACATCCCGAGGGATGTCATGCTTCATCATCGGGCGTTGCTACTCGTCGGGCCGGCGCTGCAATGCCCTACTGGTCCCCCGAAGGGTCGCTTTGGCGGAGATCTTTTATTGGTACTGCCGTATGATGAGTGAGGGTGTGAGATAAAGGGTTCTGAGAGAAGGGTGAGTGAGTGAATGATAAAACTAGCTAAGGGATACCACAGTGAATTAAGTTTAATATATAGGTTCCCTTGCCAGATTAAAAACCCGTAGGTCGTGTGTTACTGATGGGGCATAATGTGCCTCAGTAACTTTCGGTCAACATGTTTCGCGCCGTCTGAGTGGTCAGAACGATCCCTGGTGCTTCTTCAGGACCAATGAAGTGAGTAAAAAGTGAGTAAAAAAAGACCGTGAGTGGGTCAAGAACCCTAATCAGAAGGAACTGTCGACCCTTGTGAACAACTGCAAGGTGGCTACAGCTCTATTGATTGGCCGCTCCTGTTGCAACCTAGGAATACAAAAGACACACAATTGATGGACGGAATGCAGAACAAATCAAAACATTCACCCCCAGTCAAGAGATCTGGGTTAAATCCATCATTCTTTTGCTCACCATGCCACCCCAGTTTAGACCTGGCCATATGCAAATCAGTCTTGACCCTGTGCCTCATGGGAACAGTCCAGCCCGAACTGCCAAGCCAGGTCCTCCCTGGACCGGAAACAAGCATCCTAGGACCGGTTTCGGGGTTTCACCCCTCTTCAGCCAGGATAGCTTGATTCCAGTGGCACAGTGAGCCCAGGACCCACGTCTGGGCATGCCTGGCGCACTTAGGCGAGAAAGCAAACGACACACAATTGATGGACGGAATGCAGAACAAATCAAAACATTCACCCCCAGTCAAGAGATCTGGGTTAAATCCATCATTCTTTTGCTCACCATGCCACCCCAGTTTAGACCTGGCCATATGCAAATCAGTCTTGACCCTGTGCCTCATGGGAACAGTCCAGCCCGAACTGCCAAGCCAGGTCCTCCCTGGACCGGAAACAAGCATCCTAGGACCGGTTTCGGGGTTTCACCCTCTTCAGCCAGGATAGCTTGATTCCAGTGGCACAGTGAGCCCAGGACCCACGTCTGGGCATACCTGGCGCACTTAGGGCGAGAAAGCAAAAGACACACAATTGATGGACGGAATGCAGAACAAATCAAAACATTCACCCCCCGTCAAGAGATCTGGGTTAAATCCATCATTCTTTTGCTCACCATGCCACCCCAGTTACGATGGATTTAACCCAGCTCTTTTGACTGGGGGAGAATGTTTGCATTGTCAGCATTCCGTCCCTCATTTGTTTGCTGTAACACTTTTCGCCCTAAGTGGGATGGGTATGCCCAGACGTGGGTCCCTTGCTCACTGCGTCACTGGATTCAAGCTAGCCTGGCTGAAGAAGGGTGACATACCCTGAAACTGGTCCCAGGATGCTTGTTTCTGGTCCAGGGAGGCCCTGGCCTGGCAGTTCGGTCTGGACTGTTCCCATGGGGCACAGGGTCAAGACTGATTTGCATATGGCTGGGTCCAAACTGGGGTGGTGTAGTGGGCAAAAGAACAATGGATTTAACCCAGATCTTTTGACTGGGGGAGAATGTTTGCATTGTCAGCATTCCGTCCCTCATTTGTTTGCTGTAACACTTTTCGCCCTAAGTGGGATGGGTATGCCCAGACGTGGGTCCCTTGCTCACTGCGCCACTGGATTCAAGCTAGCCTGGCTGAAGAAGGGTGACATACCCTGAAACCGGTCCCAGGATGCTTGTTTCCGGTCCAGGGAGGCCCTGTCCTAGCAGTTCGGTCTGGACTGTTCCCATGGGGCACAGGGTCAAGACTGATTTGCATATGGCTGGGTCCAAACTGGGGTGGCGTAGTGGGCAAAAGAACAATGGATTTAACCCATATCTTTTGACTGGGGGAGAATGTTTGCATTGTCAGCATTCCGTCCCTCATTTGTTTGCTGTAGCAACCTAGGAATACATAAAGAGAAAATCTGGAAAACAAAAGCACAGAATGGGAGTCAATATAATCCTCTCTGTGGGCAGATGGTAGAGTGCATCTCATACCTGAATTGTTCTCATTCAATAAAGTACATTAACAAACACACGAGACAGACAACATATATTGGAGACCAACTCCAGCGTGGAGTAAATTCATAGTATTACCCCACCACAGGTACATGATTCAGTGGGTAGAGTACAACATGTTCTGATCATGATTGTGGCGTATCAAAACATATATGGTCTATGCGGGCACCAATAATAAAGCGCAACCTCGACTGAAAAATAGACAACGTGGTCTGCCCTGCAGACAACGATGCATCCTCGGAGGGCGGTTCCACAGCATCAGATCACTCCAATCGTTCCTCTAACAGCAACTCGAGCAACAACAGTTGGGGAAGGAACACAAACAGACAGGGACTTCTCCCACCCCCCCTGTCAACAATGTATGGGTACCCCAACCAACCTTACCCTCCACAGGGACCTATGTGGTATCCGGCTTATCCTGGGCCCCAACAGGGTTTCCAACCACCCTTCTTCCAACACCCTCCCCCTCCTTTTTGGAACAGAGCAAGACGAAGAGGAAGAGGAAACAAACAAGTCCAGTGGCAAGACATGGAGACACAGCGAACAACGAGGAGCCACACAAACAAAAAAACCTGATTGTCAACATATCAAATAGGACACTTTCCTCAGACGAAGTCGCAGTATTGGAGAAGGGGCTCAGATTCGTACTGACACCAAAAGAAGACAACTTTCGACTCAATGAGGAATTACACCAACTGTTTAGTAAAATCAGATTGAAGTCATTCTTCAAGGACAGCACCACCCCAGAAAGAGAGGATACGGGACTGAGACCACCATCGAAGTTCACCCCCACATCCGCCATGATCCCCAGTGAGGTACTTACCTTCGAAAAAGCGGTCCTGAAGGAAGCGAACCAACTTAAGAAGAAGAATTCGTATAACAACTTACCCAACAAACCCGGAAGAGCTATCTCTACCCTCAAAGAGGACGACAGTATCATTATCAAACCAGCAGACAAGGGGGGAGGCATAGTGATTATGAACACCAGCGACTATGAGCAAGAATGCCTCCGACAACTGGACAACACAAAATACTACAAAAAAAATGGACACCGATCCGACGGAATCTCTCCTCACCCATATCAAGATCCTAGTGAATGAAGCCATGACCGAGGGCTGGATCTCCACCCATGAAGCAGCCTTCCTTGTAAACACCACTCCCAAAATACCATATTTCTACCTACTCCTGAAGATACACAAGGGTATTGTCCCTCCACCTGGACGTCCCATTCTTTCGGGCATCGGATCCCTCCTAGAACCTCTGAGCCAGTTCAGCGACTTCTTCTTGCGCCCTTTAGTCCAAACGACGCCTGCTTACCTTAAGGACACTAGAGACGTCCTTAACCCAACAAAATCAATGACGACAACATCGAGGAAATCAATTTCCTGCTAACGCTAGATGTTGAAGCGTTATATATGAACATTCCCCAAGACTCCACCATTGCGGTCGTGGAGAACCGTCTACGGGAAGCTGACATCCCCACCTCTACACCTGTGGACTTCATTCTGGAATGCATAACCATTGCCTTGAAAAACAATTTTTTCATGTACAGGACTACCATCTACCATCAAGTACAGGGCACCTCTATGGGGAGTACATTTGCACCGAGTCTGGCGGGGCTGTACATGGCACATTTCGAGTCCCTTTACATCTTCACGGACTCCAAACCTTTCCAAGAAAATATCGTTACGTGGAAACGGTACATCGATGATATCATCATCTTCTGGAAAGGCACGGAAGAGAGCTGCTCAACCTTCCATGACTGGATTTACGGTCTGAACCCCTACCTACATTTCACGAAAACACAATCAAGTACGGAAATTCCCTTCCTTGACCTGATGATATCCCTGGAAAATGGACACCTGCATACCAGGACGTACAAGAAGGAAACCAACTGTAACAGCCTCCTCTCCTTCGATAGTCACCTACCATATGGCCAGTTCTTGAGGATCAGGCGCATTTGCAGTTCCATCACCGATTTTGACTCGCAAGCAACAACTCTTACATCTAACCTGAGAGAGAGGAACTACCCGGTGAATGTTATACACAAGGCCAAAAAAAGAGCTAGAAACAACAATCGCCAGGGTCTACTGGAGATCAAGGAATGCCAGAGTGATGACGTGATGACCTGTGTGACTACCTTCACCCCCCTGTCTAACCAAGTCAAGAACATCATCTTGCGGAATTGGAGGATCTTGAACTCTGATTCTCTCAACATAGCAAAACCCAGGTTTGCATTCAAAAGAACCACGAACTTGAGGGACCACCTGGTCAATACACGACCTCGTCCACGCAGAAAACCGACGGACACCACCCTGTGGAAACTACCACCTGTCACTGGACACTACCCCTGCGGTAATTGCAACGCATGTGCTCCCACCAAGCATACTAAGAAACTACAACTTGGGGACTTCGTGTGGGAACAACGCCAACACACGAACTGTAATACTAGGAACTGTGTGTACCTTATCTCATGCCCCTGTGACCTCCTCTACGTGGTTATGACAACTAGACCTATTAAGACAAGGAGCAGTGAACACAAAAGTACAATACGATGTGGACGCACGGCCACGAGAATGTGCAATCATTTCATTGAGAGGAGACACTCAGTTGATGCCATCAAATGGACAATCCTTGAAGCTAATTTAACATGGAACAACACCACGCTCCTGAGACGTGAACAACGCTGGGTACACCACCTTCAGACAAACACTAGGGGTCTGAATGATGAGATTCCGTGGGCAGAACTCTGATGTACATCAGTTACATGCTCACCTGACGCTAGGGTGCCTTATTAACCTTTATGTATCCTGACTACATCACAGGGTCAGCCCGATCCCACTGAAAACACTAGACTGTGGAAAACGATACCAGACTCCAACTGTCGCTCACACTATATCTTTTGACTGTCCACACTATTTCTCGGACAGTACCTTCACTTTATCCCGCCTTAACACGTGTCCCATACATTCAGGGCCGTTACCGTGCACCCACTGGCCACATTCCATGTACAGGGGCCGTAGACATTTAGGGGCCGATTCCGATTCGGGCCGGAAAACATACCGACCGACTCGGTACGGGAATATAGTCCGACCGACACGTACCGGCGCTGCCCGACCTGCGTAGTACGATGAAATGCATGTGAATCACGACCGACTCGTACGGAACACAAGCCGAACGACCGAACCGCACGGAAACCAGCTATCCGGCCGGGAAAGCACGCGAATCGAACCGACCGACACACACCAGGAATGAACCCGACCGAAACGTACCCGCGAATTCCGACCCGCGCAGTACGATGCAATGCGTGGAAAACCAGATCGAGTCGCACGGAGCCCAAGCCGTACGACCGACACGCATACAAAACCCAGCCGAAGCAACCCAATACTCCGCGACCGACGCGTACGCCGCACATGAAACCTAGCAGAAACACAGCGTGAACGACTCGGAGAAGCTCGCACGAGACAACTGCAGCGTCCTACTCGGTCAGAAGAACGTCTCCTACATGCACAAAAAATACAAAGGAAAAAATACAAAAAAAAAGGGCCAAACAAGCAATTACAAAGCCAATAAATACTGGGGGGGGAAAACATGGAACAAAGACACACCCACAACTCCACCCATATAAAGGCCACAAATCCCTACCATGATCCTTTGCAAATTCAACTGACCTGCCAGCACAGAACACCATCAGACAGCAACCATAGACACACTCACAGCTCATCCATCACACAAGCCACACACCATTAGCACCTGAACAAATAGCACCCTCACATACACCCAGCAAAACCTACACTCACACACCCTCACTTGCACACACACACACATCAATCACCACCACCACCCATCACCATGCCCCCAAAGAAGAATCCAAAGTTCCTAGACAGTGAATTGGAAGTCCTGGTAGATGAGATCCTCAGGGTAGAGCCACAGTTGTTTGGTACATTGGTCCAACAGACCCCCATGTCGCAGAAAACCAAGATGTGGGAGAGGATCGTCGACAGGGTGAACGCACAATCACCATGTTTGCGCACAAAGGAAGACATCCAGAACAGGTGGTATGATGTGCGCAGGAGGGTCAAGGACCTACTAAAGAAGGATTACGTCTTGAGTCAGCGCACTGGTAGCGGCCCTCCTGCCAAACCACTATACCTCAGGCCCTGGGAGGAGAAGGTGTGGGCCATCCTACCACCAGTGAGCGTATATGGACTATCAAACATCCCAGAACCTGGTGAGGACACAACAAATATACACAATATTGTGTGACAATACACACACATCACTGTCAAGGGGATAGTCAAACCATGCACCCTTAGCAAATCCACAGCAACCAAAAGATAATCACCCCAAGATGTGTCTGTTAGTTAGATAAACACAATACATGCCATCTCATAGTGATATGTAACTGTGTCATGACATGTACAAACCTAACAACAAATAGAGCAAGGCAGTGGCACAAATCTAACCAACAAACACAGTCAGATATTTTGCCACCACTAGAACACCACCTCACAGGGAAGCTCACTGAAAGGAAGGAATTCTGTGTATGCTGGTGAAGTCAGTGTAGCCAATAGCATGATGGGAGTTGTAGTCACAGATATTGGTCACCCTCACAATTGGCCCATCAACACCACTCTGAACCATGCTCACATCACAGGGAGTGGAAAACAACTGACAAGATGGCTGACACTGGGTACTGCTGTGGGGAGCACAAGGCCCTGCTGGGAACTGTGCACCAACCAACAGCAGGACACCACTGACTGACATCCTGAAAGCCAACTTGCACTCCCTGCAATGGAAGCACGTTCCATGGTGGGATATCTGGCTGGGTGGGAAGAAGGACTGACAGCTCTGACCATAGTCACCAGCAGCTTTTCTCACACACCCCCTTAACACAAACTCCACACAACTCACCTGGGAGAATGCAATGCCTCACACTCTAATTAAATATCCCACAAAGAACAACCACACTGGGTTATGCCGTGTGAAGCACAGGGACACTTTTGGGACTTGTAGCCAAACAAACGCCAGGACAACACTGTCAGCCATCCTGTCAGCACAGGCACACTACCCCACAGGGAAGCAGAGTCAAAAGGAAGGAAGTATGGGCATGTTGGGAAGGGGGGTGTTGGCAATAGCATGATGGGAGTGGTAGTCACAGCTCAACATCCCCCACCCGCATGGCCCAGCAAGCTCACACTGAAGCATGCACACCTCACAGGGAGTGAAAAGCCACTTCAAAGATGTCTGACACTGGCCTCAGCTGTGGGGAGCACAAGGCCCTGCTGGGAACTGGGCACCAACAAATAACAGGACCACACTGTCAGCCATCTTGCCATTGCTGTCACACTCACACACAGTGAAGTCGACTCAAAAGGAAGGAAGTATGGACATGCTGGGAAGGGTGGCGTAGGCAATAGCATGATGGGAGTCACAGATATTGGTCACCCTCACAATTGGCCCATCAACACCACTCTGAACCATGCTCACATCACAGGGAGTGGAAAACAACTGACAAGATGGCTGACACTGGGTACTGCTGTGGGGAGCACAAGGCCCTGCTGGGAACTGTGCACCAACCAACAGCAGGACACCACTGACTGCCATCCTGAAAGCCAACTTGCACTCCCTGCAATGGAAGCACGTTTCATGGTGGGATGTCTGGCCTGGGGGAGGAGGAGTGCCAGCTCCGACTACAGCTACCAGCAGGCCCTTACACACACACCACTTCCACTAACTCCAAACAACACACCTGGGACCGTGCCCTACAAGAGAGTGAGTGAAAAGCCACTTCCAAGATGTCTGACAATGGTGCTCTGTTGTGGGGAGCACAAGGCCCTGCTGGGAACTGGGCACCAACCAACAGCAGGACACCACTGACTGACATCCTGAGAGTCAACCTGCACCCACTGCAAGTGTGGCATGCTTCATGGTGGGACAACTGGGCTGGGGGAGAAGGAGGTCCGGATGTCAACCAAATACCACCAATGCTGGTCATGCACACACCTCAGCATCCACATTGAAATGCATCAGGTTGGCAGGACAATGAGCCACACCAATATCAACCTCTGACTGTGACAACTTAGGACAATGCAATGTACAGGGCCGCATCCAGAGGTACAGTCACAACTGTCATGTGTTTGAACCATTGATGCCTGCAGAAACATAACATACATTGTGTGTCTCTTCCAAAAACAGGTGATGATGGGGACACAGCAGCAGATGAGGAGTCCCTGTCCCAGGCTCCGGTGGACCCTGAGCTCTCTGGTGTGGAACAGCCTCTGCCCTCATCGGATGGCGAAGAACAACCTGGCACCTCCGGTGGGAGTCATCATGCAGCACCAGCAGGACCACCATCTGCACCCCCTGCACCCATTCCTCCAACATCTGCCAACACACAGACCACCCCCGCCGACACAGACAGACCAAGGACACTCAATGACAACAGCACAGGGACCACAGCCCACCGTGAAGCAATGGACAATAACCCCAGTACCAACCCCCAAGGGGGCCGAGGGTCACCTGTGCGTGCCACGGCAGCTCCCGCACGTGTGTCCTGGGGTGGTGGTAGGGGTGGTAGGCAGAGGTCGCTGTTTGCAGAGGGGTCTGGACTGCATGATGACCCACAACTGGCACGCATTGCTGAGGCGTACCAGAATAGCACCGGAGAGGTCAGCCAGGTAGTGGGGATCCTCAAGGACATTCAACAGCAGCAGGCTGCCCATCATGCCTGCTTGGACTCCCACATGTCCCGTGTGGAGACACACATGTCCCGTGTGGAGACACACATGTCTGGCATGGAGTCCAAGTGGGACACATTGGAAGAACTGACAGCGGTGCAGAGGGACATATTGACATGCCTCCGCCAGATTAGCACCAACATGTCCACACCTCCCTGTGTGCCCACAACATCTGGTGCCGCAACAACTGCAACTGCCACAGGGAGGGAGGATGACTCTGGTGGAGAGTCCTCTGCACCGCAGCGGCCTGCACGTGAAGGTCCCCCCAGAAAGAAGAGGGGTCATCCGAGGAAGGACAACTGAGAGGCCGATGGCCATGTACATCCCCCAGGAACCCAACACCTGTTCTGGAAATTCTCCTTTGTGTGCAAACTGTTCACCCTGTTGACTGCAACACAACTCTCCCACATGACATGGGGAGTTTAAGTTGGACTAATGTATCAGATGACTGTGGACTTTACTCAGGACATTACTGCTACCAACACTTCCAACTCATCTGGGAACTTTGGATTCCAATACCAATGTACAGCACCCACCATCCTGTGCACTATCCTCACACATGTATGTAATAAACTCACTAATACACCATACTTGCCTCTGTTGTGATTCCAACGTTGTTTTTGTCATGGAGATGATGATCTGCTAAATGACGCTGTGCATGCTAACTGCCACAGCAAGTTCAACACCGTCATGTGAGTCATGGCAACGTGACACATATGAGGGAGACACACCACTAGGGCTACACAACACATAGACACCAGGGCCATCGGACTCATCGCCTACACTGATGTTGCCAGGAAATACAGTGGAATGCACAGACACCACACCTATTCAGAGTCTGTGTTAACAAGCCCACAGGTGCAGTAAGCAAATGTCAGTCAGATGTGTGACCACAGACAACGCACATCCCAAAGTGAAGCACAGGTTTATTACACATTTGCAACATGTTGTTTCCACTACAAATGCAAGGTAATCCCATGTGGCAGTGGCCACACAGTCAAAAAGCGTAGAAGAAATAAAGTCCAGGGGTGTGTGGCACATCACCTGTAGGGAAACGACTGCTGCCACCCTGAAAGCTGAATCATGGTGTCGGGGGATCCAAGTTGACCAAACAACTCTGTAAGCACCCTGTGAAGGACAGACATGACACACAGTCAAAAGCACTGAAGAACAGGACAGAACTGCAATACTCATGCCCAATACATGTCACAAGATACCTACACAAAACCAAGTTAGCATGTCAACACTGTTGGGGAGTACAGACTACCTGTAAGGACACATCGCTGCACGCATCCAGTCAAGTAGCACATGGCCACACTCAAACAGCACCAGAGCACCACCCACACATATCATGCAAACTCACATCATTGACATGACAACTCTCTGGATACTAACATTCAGCTGAAGAAGTTGGTGATGAGCTGTGTGCGGACATCACCCTAATCATCATCATCATCATCACTGGCATCGTGGCCCAGGCCAGGATCCTCCACAGGTGGCGGATGTTGGTCATCGTCATCCAGGATGAGAGGCAACTCCTTCCGCACTGCCAGGTTGTGTAGCATGCAGCAGACGATGACAATCTTGCACACCTTTGCTGGGGCATATGGGAGGGCCCCTCCTGTCTTGTCCAGGCAGCAGAAGCGGCTCTTCAGGAGACCAAATGTCCGCTCGATCACTCTCCTGGTCCGACCATGTGCCTCATTGTAGCGCATCTGGGCTGGTGTCACAGGGTTCCTGAGGGGTGTCAGCAACCACGGCATGTTGGGGTATCCGGAGTCACCTACAGACAGACAATTGCACATTAGCTGAGTTGGAAAAGAGGGCGGAATACAACATAGCAGAACACACACAATGGTACAAAGTCAGTACACACCGACAAGCCAGGCACGCTGGTTCTGCATCTGTGACATCATCCTCGGGATGCGACTACTCCTTATCACGTAGGCATCGTGTGCCGAAACGGGCACAAACATGTGTGATGCTCATATCTGCAAGACATACCACCAGAGCATTGATCGAATGATAATGTTTCCTGTTCCTGTATGCCTGCTCATGTGCCTGTGGTGGTACCAAAGCCACATGTGTCCCATCAATGGAGCCAATGACATGTGGCATCCTCCCCAGGGCATAGAAGTCACTCTTGACGTCAGTGAGTTGTTGACGTTTAGGGAAATAGATGTACTGGTTCAGGTATCTCAACATTGCCTCCAAAACATCGCGTAGCACACGGCTGAACATAGTCTGTGACATCCCACCAGCAGACGCCACAGTGTGTTGAAAGGTACCGGTGGCAAAGAAGTGTAGGGCTGCCATCACCTTCACCTTGGGGGTCAGCGCTGTAGGGTATGGCCGGCCAGGTTCCAAATGTGGGGCCAACCGCACCGCCAATTCCTCAATCAGCACCCTGTTGAAGCGGTACCATCGGATGCAGTCACGTTCCACCATCGTTGCAAGGTCAGGGAATGGTCTATGGACAGCTGGTGCCCTGCAGTGCATAGGTGAAGAAAGAAAGATTGTCAGTCACCCCACATATGTGCCATTGACCATACTCATTATCACATGCTACATCATTACGAGACACAAGTACCTGATGTGTGTGCCGTTCTGTATGGACATATATGGCACCTACATGGCCAACATCTAACATCACAGTTCAACATGTGTTGACAACAAGTTCCAGGTTGTGCTTTGGGAAATCATTAGGCTGTGTCACAGTACCCATTTACTGCTGTCACGTTCCAAACACACACCACAGTGACATGTCAGGACCGATGTGCCACAGGCATCACAGCTCATTGACAGGTAGATTCCCAGGAACCCTGTATTGCCACATGGACACTGGCATGACATGGCATATCATGTACACGTCAGCAAAACAACCATGACTCCCACAGGTAGTGGCCCCTGTTGCCTCTGCAGGACAGACATGGACGTCTGTGACACACACACACACAACATAAAAGTCCATGCACAAACAACGTGGATGTGGAGACTGTCTCCCATTGTGCACATGGAATCAGAGACATCGGAAACACAACATGCACACAGACTGTGGAGGGCCATCACTATTGTGGCAATGGGTCACCCTGTGACGTACATACCTTCCCACATGGGACTCAGGGGGTATGTGACATGACATACACATACACAACCTGGAAATGTGACCATGCCACATGCTCTGAAATGAACAGTTGCACATCACAGTGGTCATGTGCACAACACACAAAGGATTCTGTCCCCATGAACACGTGCACAGCCTGGGAGTGGCTGCCCCCAAGTGCCACCCAAAAAACCACATGTTGACCCCCATACACAGAAAAGGTAATGCAGCCTTACATGCCTTAGGATACAGTGTGGACAGGCTGTGGTGTCGTAGGTGTGCCCCTGACTCCCTGGCAAGTAAATGTGGCTGGCATACGTTCACCAGTGACAAGCATGGTGACATATGCGAGTGACTTGTACAGGGACGCGTCGTACAGCAATGGACCGATCCGTGTGCACGCATTGGCCATTGCATATGATGTGAGCGGGTCCGCGTTGTACAGCAATGGACCGATCGGTGCGCACGCATTGGCCATTGCATATGATGTGAGCGGGTACGCGTTGTACAGCAATGGACCGATCGGTGCGCACGCATTGGCCATTGCATATGATGTGAGCGGGTACGCGTTGTACAGCAATGGACCGATCGGTGCGCACGCATTGGCCATTGCATATGATGTGAGCGGGTACGCGTTGTACAGCAATGGACCGATCGGTGCGCACGCATTGGCCATTGCATATGATGTGAGCGGGTCCGCGTTGTACAGCAATGGACCGATCGGTGCGCACGCATTGGCCATTGCATATGATGTGAGCGGGTCCGCGTTGTACAGCAATGGACCGATCGGTGCGCACGCATTGGCCATTGCATATGATGTGAGCGGGTACGCGTCGTACAGCAATGGACCGATCGGTGCGCACGCATTGGCCATTGCATATGATGTGAGCGGGTACGCGTTGTACAGCAATGGACCGATCGGTGCGCACGCTTTGGCCATTGCATATGATGTGAGCGGGTACGCGTTGTACAGCAATGGACCGATCGGTGCGCACGCATTGGCCATTGCATATGATGTGAGCGGGTACGCGTTGTACAGCAATGGACCGATCTGTGCGCACGCATTGGCTAGGGCATGGCATGGCAACGGACGCGTTTTCGAAGCTTTAACGAGTCTGATGCAGTGAATTCAGTTGGCCAGCCACAACAATGTTGCAAATTCATGGCTGTCATGAAGTTGAACTTTTGAAGGATGCTGTGGGCGTGTATAAGTGGTGCAATTCCATGGATTGGCCAGATTCAGAAGATGCAAACGACTTGGACCTATCACTTTGGACACATGGGACAGTATCTGCCTCTGCAGCACACATATAATGCTGGCTGTTCCCCTGAGAGCTCACTTGCCTGCACTACATGCTCCAGGACGACATCTGCCACCAACACTACTGCTGTCTCTGCATCCTCTGGCTACTGCAATGGCACGTACTGTGGAGAGAGCCCCAGCCTTCAGCACTGAGGAGAACCAGGCCCTGCTGGACAGCCTCCTTCCACAGTACAGCAAGCTGTATGGGAAACCAGGGGAGCAGGTGAGTGTGCTGTCCACTGCCTTACTAAATGTGCATGTTGTCTGACTAGCAAGACTTACAGTGTGCACACCACTGGCTAGCATGCTCACTGAGTAGTTCTCACCCCCAAAGTGTGTAGTTACATGCACTGAACAGGTATAGTGCAGTAACAGTGCATTCCAACAAGGTTTTACTTCCCAGGCAATGATACCATTTAGTAACTGCTGGCAAACTGTTCATAGCCATAGTTGCACTGCCTGTGTACATCATATGCCCCTGTGATTGAGACATGTATATCCAACTGTGTGATGCACGGATATGTTGCATGTGTAGTAATGGCCTTTTCACTTTGTCATCCTCACAGGTTGATGCCCACCAGAAGCAGGAAATCTGGCTGACCATCGTCGGGGCAGTAAGATCCATGGGGGACTACAAGCGTCGGATCCGCAACTGCCAGAAGAGGTGGCAGGACCTTCGGGGCTGGACCCGGAGGATCGCAAGGGTCCAGCTGAAGCTGTCGCCTCCTCGCAGGAGGGGCGGACACCGGACCCTGAACCCCCACATGCTCAGGATCCTGGCGGTGGTCTTCCCTGACCTGGATGGGCAGCTGAAGGCCAGACAGCAGCAAGGAGGGGGTGAGTCCATGACTGCACTGTGAACTTTGTCTGACATGCTATGTGCCCTCCTCTGGCCTGGTTAAACTTCCACAGTACATCAGTCTTGTGGTCCAGGACCCATGTCCCTCAATTGTGACATGCCCACTCCTCATCTGATACCCAGGTGTGGCCCTTACAGTCAGGAAATTGTGTCACTTGGGTACTGTGTCCTTGCATTTTGCTTAGCTCAAGGTGGGGGACAGCATTTGTTCCCGCAACTTTGTGGTGGGCTTCATGGGTGGGTCAATTGCTTGCACAATGCCTGAGTTCTGACATGTAATCTGCGTGTAACTTTGATATGTGGTCCAATTGCTGATCTGACTCACCACATGTGCATGGGGTATTTGGCACACCCCCATGCTGCGGGTGGGAACAATGTTTGGGCCTCAGGAGTATGTATATCAAGTGTGTCACACATGCTTAGCCACCTGCCTACTGTCCAGGGCTCATCCCTCTTTCACGTGGAGCAGGACAGTCATGCCTACTCCAGGGCATACAATACACTCTGTACTCCCACTCCCGTGTATCAGCTGACACGTTGTGCTCAGTGAAATGTTCCCTCAGGTGTCTGCCTCTGTGTCATTGTGCTGTGGCTTCGTTGTCAGGACTACTGGGGTGTTTATCGGTTAGGGCTCAGCATGCCATCTGAGATGTGACCATGAGAGACGATACTTGTGTGACATATAGGTGTTTGATTACTTGACTGTGCAGACTGGTGTATGCGACTGTGAAGTTCAGGCAGCTGTTTTTCATTCACAGCAGACTGTGAGGTGCTCAGGTTCAGAGAGTTGTGTTTCATGTCTCCCATATGTCCAATTGGTATGACGTGGACAAATAAGAGTTCAGATGATGTGGTTTGTGGGGGATGGACATGTGCACTTGTGAGCTACAGAACTTGCATTCCCCATGACCTAGGATTGTGACACAGTGCAGACTGTTGTTGGCTGGCTGCCCTGCCCATGTGACTGGAGACATTGATGTATGACTTTGCAGGCATGCCTGTGCCATGGCATTAAACTTCCTAAGAGTGATCCTGCAGGGGAGTGACATGTGCAACATGCACCCCATTGTGGCATTGACTATCAGGACATGGGTGCATCATGGTGTCTGGTGCTGGTATGCATCACATACATTTCAAATTAGACTCTGGCCATCCCTTTATCCGGACACCTGTACTGACTCAGTGGCAAGAGATGTGATGTGTGCATGTTCACATACTTCACCGTGTTCTCTGCAATGTCCAACAACTGTGTAGGTGGTGCATGTGTCCACACTGGGGTATTACCATCCGACAGGCACCAGACAGATGGGTGCAAGGCCAGGAGGGGTGTGAGTGCCATGATTGACCATCAGACTGACAATTGGCTTCTCCTAATCTGTGTGAGCACTTTTGGCAATGTTCAACTAAGGATGCCAGGGCTTGCTCTGTAATGTGCTGTACTTACTGTGGTGTGTGCGGTCAGTGCAGGTGACTGATGTTTGTCTGTTTCCCTAATTGTTTGCAGATACATCCACGGCCACAGGAGGGGACAGCTCCACGGACCAGGAGGAGCTGCAGAGCCAGACTGGGTCAGCAGCCGTTGAGTGGTCGGAGGGACCCAGTGGCACGGAGGGCGAGGGGAGCCACACCGAGGAGTCCTCAGCACCATCCACCTCAGCTGAGGACCACAGCAGCTCGGAGGATGACTCCCTTGTGGAGGCGGGTGTCAGCAGCCACCACACCCCAGCTAGTATGGCTGGCCCCGCCACCACCACCACCGCCCTCCCATTGGCTCCCATTCCAGAGGTCTGTGGAGGCTCCCGTGTTCGGGAGCGTGTCTCCTTCGTGCCAGGCACCGCACCCCCTGCCCCTGTGTCCCCTGCTGCCCTGAGTGAGGAGTCTGTGTACTTACTTCGCCAGCTCCATGTAGGGCAGACCGCAATGCTGAGTGTCCTCCATGCACACACCACTCTGTTGACACAGCTGGTGTCGTTCATGGAGGGCATCTCATCGGGCATGTCTGCCCTACAGAGGAGCAATAAGTCCATGGACTCCTCCCTGACGGCAGCAGTGTCCCTCCTCCAACAGTCCCTCACCCCTCCTACCTCTGCCCCATCCACACTTCCTGGCACCCTACCTGTTCCAAGCACATGCACACCTGCACAATCACCCAAACACACAGACATGAGCAGCACAGAAACACCCAAAACAAAGTCAAAACGTGCACGCAAGCATCCTCAGGGGACTGATACCACACCCACAGGGGATGGGGAACAGACACACACACAGGCATCCACAGTCACTCCGCAGTCCTCCAAATCCTCTCCCTCCAAGACCCCTTCCCTTGCCTCACCTGCAACCCCACCTAAAAAGCAGCTCTTCTTCTGTGACCTCGGCCTCTTCCCCTCCGATCCAGCTGATCCAGCATACAGGGGGAAGAGGAAGTCCACCCACACAGAGGGGAGTGCCCCTCACCCCCGGACACCCTCCCCCAGGCACAGACAAACTGAGGCCCCCACCCGCAAGTCCCCCCGGTCCCGGAAGAGCAAGACCCCGCCACCGCCCTGCAGCTCAACCACACAGTCTCCTTCCTCCATCCCTCGGGCCCCCACAACACAGGTTCCCCCACCACACCCTGCCCCAGGTTCCCCCACCCACAGATATACCATCCCCAAAATGATCCGGCCTTCTACCCCTACCACTTGCTCTTCCAGCCCCACACCCCCCGCTGCACATGTTTGTGCCACTGGTGTGGAGACCGTGTCCTCCCCCTCTGTCCTGCCCACCTTACCTGAACCCCATTCTACTCCCCTGGAGATAGGCACTGCAGTGGAGTCCACTACCACCCCGTCTGACTTGGGCACTGCAGTGGGGAGCCTGTCCACTCCATCTGGCCAGCCCACTGCAGTCGTGCCGGCACCCACACCATCTGACTCATGCCCCCCAGTTGTGCCGGCACACACCATGTCAGACACCTCCACTGCAGTTGTCAGTGACTCTCCAGCACCAGCCACCCCTTCCCTGCCTCCTTCTGGTGAGCCCTGATCCTGTCCCTGCGGTGCCTGGCCTGCCCCCCCCGTATGCCCCTCCGAGGGCAATGTCCCTGGTCCGTAGCAGTGCAGGCAAGCAAAGGGTGACATCTGCCACTGTCACCCTGTTCGGACTTTACTGATGGACTGGCCATTGGCCTTTGTCTTTTTTTCAGGACTTTCTATTTTACACCCACATATGCTGAATAAAGCTACTTTCTGTTCTCTAGTGGTTTTGCTTCAGAAGTACATGATGTTGATGATGCTAACCATGTCCTTGCTGCAGTGATGGTGATTTTTGATATCAGGAAAATGAAGTGTTACTGTGCAGGACCCCATGTGGTCCAGGGGGAATGTGTCCTATCCTGGTGTGTAGCCATGTCATCCTTTGCAGCAATATGAGGGTGTCATGTTTTCAATATTTGCCAATGGGATTTCCTACATTTATTTGCAATATCACATCTGTGGCTTACACCCCTGCACATCAGTTGTGCTTATTATAAGTATCAAAGGGAACTAGCTACTAAATAGGAGCTCCTAGTATGTGTATGTATGGCGACACATATGTGTTTTTGGAAGACCCTCACTCACCAACCTAGTTGGTGACATGCTTCATCATCGGGTCCCACCCAAGGTACCGAATGTACCTTGGGTGTGCTGCGACGCCTGGATACAGCGGAGCTGGTTCTGTGCAGTGAGTGTGCAGTGAGAGTGAGATGAGTGTGGTTTAAAAAGCTGTCCGTGGGGTCCCGTTCAGGTAACAGAAGGACTATTTTAATATATGGGCCCTCGGCAGTGGTTAAAAAGAGAGGTGGATATCTCTGGAGTTAGTTAGGTTCCGATATCCTGGTCAACATGTTTCAGCCAGTCTCTCTATACTGGGCTGGCTTTCTTCAGGACCTTATGTGTGTGAGGTTAAAAAGGTGGTCTGGAACAAAGTGTGTAAGAGACCATCTATGTGGTGCACTCGCTAAGGTGCATTATGTGATGGAGGATGATTTCCTCTGGCGACGCATACCTGTTATAGGGGATAAAAAAAGACGATAGACAAACATACACATATGATCCATTTAGATGTTGTTGTTTAAGCACATCTATAATTGTGAATCAGGAGCGTGGTGTCCGTGCTCTAATCGAATAAATTGCGTGGTGAGGACGGACCGTGGCGTTTTGGTGCATTGTAATTAGATCAAAACGATGTATACGCCTCTTATATATGCGTTAACAGGTGAAAATCAATATGCGATATTACATGGTGATAAATAAAGGGATAAAAAGGTAAAACCATGTTTGCTCACTCAGGAATTGTCTGAGAAATGCCCCATGAGTTCCGTGGGGGCCCGACCTATTGTCACACTCTGTATGTTTTCGGACAAGAAAGTGGAAAAAAATGGAAAAAAATGAAAAGGAGTAAGCGGTAAAAGCACATGCATCGTAAGTTGCTGGCGTGCCATATTACTGCAGGACTATTAGTCCCTCTCTGGCTGGAACCCCACTGAACAGAGCCCCACTTACTTCTTCAAGATCAAGGGCCCGTCTCCGTACCTAGTCTGGCCGCATCGGAACTCCGACGGTGAATGACTGGTACGCGATGGGAGTTTAAATACCTTAGCAGATTCTGCCGGTAAAAGCAGGTTTTCTCTAACGACCTCCAGGTGCGGGTGATCAGTTTCCATTCCTTGCACCTGCGAGGATAAACAGAGAAGAAAGCGTGCGCACGTGTTTGTGTGTTTACGCTGCGTATGGATAAAGTTAAATTAGGAATACTAGTAAATAAGTTAAATGTCTGGAAATTCCCTTTATGGTATTACTTAACTTTATAATTGAAAAGGATATTTTTATCGGCTGTGTTGTACTAAGGAACGCGCGCTAGAATGTTGGTTGTTTGAGTATATCTCCTCGGGGATAGACAGGACTCCGTGCTGGGACTGCCTCCTAGGGGACGTTTAACCATATGCACACGTGTTGGTGCCCCGCATGTTGGTATCGTACATATGTTCAGAATATTTTAGCAATATTTTGTGGGTCGCCGATTTTAAGTGGGACGCCTGTTAGTTGAAGACTCGTTATATGCCTGGATCGGGTGTGCATATATTACTCTCTGCATGGTGCAGTGTATAAATAAGTAGTACATAAGGAAGTGGTCATGATGAGGACACATAGGTATTTGAGGGCTCTTAATCAAAACATAGGGTTTTTTTGTGTAGTGAGAAAAGTACATATAGTCAAACGTGAATACTATTCCACGGTATATTGTCATTCAATCCTGTGTTATTAGTGGAAAGACGATATATCCAACGTTGTTCTTTCTGCAGGAGGATTTTCTCATGAGTGTTACTATGGCATGTGATCTGTTCTATGACCGTCCACCTGATGTCATTAGGTGTATGTCCTGTAGTGAGGAAATGGTCTGTAAGTTTGCTTAAATTCTTTTTGCAGCGTATGGTGCTGCGGTGTTCCACAATGCGCGTCCTTACTTTACGGCTTGTCATGCCTACATAACGTAGTTTACATGGGCATTCGATTAGGTAGACTACATTTTTAGAATTGCAGTTTGTGTGTTTGGTTTGGTGCCAGGTTTTGTCTGTTTCTAGATTTAAGGTTTTAGTTGCTTTAGTCAAGTGACAGACGCTGCAATCACCACAGGGATAGTGACCTACTATCGCTGGGAGGCTCCATGCATTCAGTATGGTGTTTGTCATGGGGGTAGGTCTTTCCTTTGGTCTTGTGGAGACCAAGCGGTCCCTGAGGCTACCTGCTTTTTTATAGGCAAAAAGGGGGGTCCCAAGAGAGGTTACCAGTATTGAGTAAGCGCCAGTTTCTCTTAATTATTTTAGCCACCTGATTGGAGGCTGCATTGTACGTGGTGACACAGGTAAGTGGGGTTGGAGTATTATCCCGTGTATTGTCTTCCAAAAGGGATTCTCTTGGTTGGTTACGTGCCCGTTTGTTGGTGATCCGAATGATTTTATCTGGGTAGCCACGTTCCCCTAACTTCTTTGCCAGCGCTGATGATTGTGTTTTGTAATCCTCTATTTGGCTACAATTGCGACGTATGCGCAAAAATTGGCCATATGGAAGGTTTTCCCGGAGAGGCCTGGGGTGGAAACTACCAAATTGAAGCAAGGAGTTTCTTGAAGTTGGTTTGTAGTAGGTGGTTGTCCGGAGTTTGCCCGCTATGGCCATGATGTTGAGATCCAAAAAGCGATTTTGGAATTACTGGCACTGCTGGTGAAACGTAGGAAAGGGTCCCGTCCATTCAGCCATGTGAGAAAGGAGGTCAATGAATCATTTGATCCTGTCCATATCAGGAGGATGTCATCTATGTAACGGCGCCAGAATCGAATGTTTTGGCTGTATGGGTTATTAGTTGGTAGAATGTGTGTTTTCTCAAAGTGGTAGACGTAAAGTCCGGCCACACTGGGAGCAAAAACACTGCCCATAGACGTGCCGTTCGTCTGTAAGTAGAAATCGCCCTCAAATTCAAAATAATTATGTTTGAGGGCTAAAGTTGCGCATTGCAAAATGAATTCTCTTGGCGTGGTGTGTTCCCAAGTGGATTCTTGTAACATGGTTCTGAGAACCCTAATAGTGTCGTCCTGTGGGAGGCTGGTATATAGGCTTTCAATGTCCAGTCCCACTAGGAGTTGGGACTCGGGATCAAAGTCGATGTCCTGAATCAGGTTCAGTAGGTGTTTTGTGTCCTTGATGTACGTGGACGACTTTTGCACCATAGGGTTTAGGAAAAAATCACAGAAACGTGATAGCGGTTCCAATAAGGAATTGATTCCTGACACTATTGGGCGACCAGGTGGTGGTCTTGTTTCCTTATGAATTTTTGGAACTGTGTAGAAATATGGTATTCTCGGCTTTTTGATGCAGAGGAAGTCTGCCTCCTGTTTAGAGATCTTATTAAGTGCCTCTGCTGTCTCTACCAGTGAGATAATGGTGTTCTGCAGTGTGGTAGTAGGGTCTTCCTGGAGGCGTCTATAGTTTCTGGCGTCACTCAGTAGTCTTCTACATTCATTGGTGTAGTCCATTTTGTTCTGGATGACTATACCGCCCCCTTTGTCCGCTGGTTTTATGACAATCTGGGGGTTGTCTTGGAGATTGTGTACAGCTTCCCTTTCTTTTTTGGTGAAGTTGTTAAAAGGTTTGGGTTGTTTCAGTTCCTCAATTTGGTTAAAGACCGCCTGTTCAAAGGCGGCTACTTCAACTGGGATACATACTGGTGGTGGTAAGAAAGTGGACTTAGGTCTCAGTCCTGTTTCATTGCTTAGGCGTGTAGTCTCTGTCGGCGGCTGTTTCTCAAAGAATGCCTTTAGTTTTAATTTACGGAAAAATTCGGCCAATTCCACCTGAAGTTGGAATTTGTCTAGACGGGTTGTGGGCACAAATGAGAGTCCTTTATTGAGGACCCTTTCCTCCGTCATGGAGAGTGAAGTATCTGACAGATTAAACACCAGGGATGGTGTGTGTTGATTGGTTTTATTTATCTCATCCCACTGGGTCCTGGTTGTGGTTCCCTTGTTTTGCTTCTGGTTGCCCCTGCTGGTCCCTCTTCGTCCGACCAATGTACTTGGGGTTGATTTCGTCTCCTTCCTCTGGTACGGTGGCCTCTCCCTAAAAAAGGGGGGCGTTGGTTGGGTTGGTAGTAGACCTGTGGACCGGGTTGGTACATTGGTGGCCATCCAAAGAATGGATTCTGTGGTGGTGGGTTGTATAGTGGTGGGCCATAATGTTGGCCTTGGTGATGGTATGTACCCCATGGTTGTCGCCATTTTGGTGTTCTTCCTCTGTTTCGCGTGTTGTTTGCACTGCCAGTACTGGATCCACTGGAGAAAGAACTATCATCCTCTGAATTGTCTGATTTGGATTCCTGTCGTTGGGGTATAGAGTAATTTTCATCAGCATATGGATAAGCTTTATTGTATGAGAACCGTTTGAGGTCCTTCTGGAATTTGTTGATTTTGGACTGGGTAAGGTACTCCTTGTATTCTGTCACTTCCTTATTGGTTTCTTCCAATTTTTTCTTGAAACATGTGAGGGTTGTTTTAAAGTGGTTCTCGGTTGCTTGAATGTCAATAATCATGGCATCAGAGAGGCGTTTAGCGGTCTTTATAATGAGCACTAACCAGTCCCTGGTGCAATGCCACGCTATCTGTGCCCAGTCTTTCCTGAAGGAGGCATCCTCCAGGAAAATCCTGGGAGCATTGGTCACAGTTGTGCTTGCCATTGTTCAATTTGTCTATTTCCCTGACCGTGTGACCATCTCCACTGGACATGCAAGTTTGGGCATCAATGGGGAAGGACTCATCTCTGTTATCAGTGCAACTTGCTATACATGTGTGTTGGATCTGTGCAGATGATTTCGGTGACACTCCCATGACCAGGCTGATGTGACGAGAGCCTTCATTTTGTGCTAATTGTTGACTGAGTGACCAAGTGTTCTGCTGACATGATAGAGCCCTGCAGAGACAACGTATGGCACAGCTTTCCTTACACAGGAGTGGAGTCCCCTCATGGCAGTGTGTAATTCCATGACATTGCCTGAGCCCAAGGTGTGTGTTGTGTGAGCATGTCTGTGTGTGTTCACTTCCATTTTGCTACGCAAGCTGGGATCCCTAGTGATGTTCCTGTTTGTGATGCTTGCTGAGTTGACCTATGTTCCCCCCAAATCTTCGCCCTGGGTTCTCTGGGATGTGGGTGCATGGCACATTACTGGTCATCAGGGTGTCATCCATAGGTGTGTTTGCTGTCAGGGCTGAGTTTGTGGGCAGATGAGACACAGTCAGGATTCCCCTTGGCACTTGTTGGTTACACAAGTCATGTAATTTACAGTTTGTGTTAGCTTTCAGCGATTGTGACACGTTGTGTGTGTGACTGCTGCCACTCCTCAGGGTCAGAGCTGCAATGTTGGAAGTTGTCTATGTGTGTTCTTTGTGGGTAACCTTGGCTTCTTCATTGATGTGTGACTGTGGCCGGGATCCCATTGGTTGGTGTGGATTTGACGTCATGCCCATGCACAGCGTACTGTGCAGTTTGTCAGACATTCACGAGTCTTGTTGACTGGCCATGTGTGATGGGTTTCTGCACCTTAGTTCCCACCACCACCCCTGGGTTTGTCATGGGTACATGTGCAATGTCAACAGTCCATGTGAGCTTCACTGCTGCACATTGGTGGAGATCAAGGTGTGTGGTGTTGAGTGTGTGCAAATGAGAGTTGTTGCACAGCTAGACCCCTACCTCCATATTGGCCTTGGCTGACAGGCCGTGCTGATTGATTTGTGCTTGTGTAGGTGTGATGGTAGTTTGTTGCTCAGGACACATGACTGTGGTTCACAGTGTGAACGACATCTAGCTTTGTCATCACAGTGGGATTATCATGCAGGCCAGGGTCACCACAATGTGGGGTCCCTGGGGGTAGTGCTGTGGTGGGTCTGTCTCTTGCTGTGTTAGTTGCTGTTCCTACAAGCTTGTGTGACATGTGTAATTTGGGCTCCCTCTTATCTAACAATGCCTGATTGCCCACATAGGGGAATCCAATCCATGAGTTACTTTTGTGTGGCACTGTATACACATCTGTGTAATTGGGATTCAGGCCTCCTCATGTGTTGTGTGGTTGCCTGGGGACACTGGCACACCCCCCCCCCCATCACCTGTTGTGTTTGATATACAGTGTGAGGCTGCCTGTTTGTGCATCTGCACCACTGCATTGGCATATCTTTAGTGTGCCATTGGCTGTATGTTGTTTGGTGGCTTTCCCCTGCTGTCCCTGGGACTCCTAGGTCATCAGTCAGCACAATGATCATGGTTTGTATGTCCCATTGCTGCCATGGTATGGTATTTCTTCACCTCACATATACAGTCTCCACAGGATATCTACATTTGTGTGTCCATTGGTGCAGATATGTGGGTCTGCATTATGATGGTCACTTCTGTCATTGTGTTATTGATGAATGTTGACAATGTCAGCCCCCATGGGTGATGTTTGTCTGCACATGGCCAAAGGTATGTCTTATTTGCACTGCACTGTTTGCCTCACCCAATCTATGTTGCTATGGGACACAAGCACTACTATGCCACAGATGTGTTTGTTGTTCTGTGACCAGGAATCATCCATGCTGTTTGGCATTTGCAGCTTTTTCCATGACAACACTTACATTTTGCTCACTGTGATGATGGGGGTTTAGACCACATTGCCACAATGTTCAAAATGTGCTTCAGCTGTGGACCCCACACTTACCTTTTGGTCACTGTGATGATGGGGTTTTAGAACCCATTGCCACAATGTTCAAAATGTGCTTCAGGTATGGACCCCACACTTACATTTTGGTCACTGTGATGATGGGGGTTTAGACCCCATTGCCACAATGTTCAAAATGTGCTTCAGGTATGGACCCCACACTTACATTTTGGTCACTGTGATGATGGGGGTTTAGACCCCATTGCCACAATGTTCAAAATGTGCTTCAGGTATGGACCCCACACTTACCTTTTTGGTCACTGTGATGATGGGGTGTTAGACCCCATTGCCACAGTGGTCATGGTCTGCTTGCATTGAGGAGGCCACACACATTTATGTGTGACACATGTGATAGGGGGTCACATTGTATGTTCAATGTCATGTTCAGTGTTGTAGGCATTTGACACAGACTACACACGCTTGTCATGGTGTTGGGGGGATGTATTTTTCAGACATTCATTATGTTGGAGTATGCTGGTTGTGTCATGCATTACCCGTCCTATGAGTAGGGGTGGTGTGGGTGGTAGGCATCCAGCACCCATGAGTAGGGGTGGTGGTAGTGGTGGGCATCCATCCCCCTATGAGTGGGGATGGTAGTGGTGACAGGCATCCAGGCCCCCATGAGTAGGGGTGGTGGTAGTGGCTGGCATCCAGCCCCCCATGAGTAGGGGTGGTGTTAGTGGTAGGCATCCATCCCCCTATGAGTGGGGATGGTAGTAGTGACAGGCATCCAGGCCCCCATGAGTAGGGGTGGTGGTAGTGGTAGGCATCCATCCCCCTATGAGTGGGGATGGTAGTAGTGGCAGGCATCCAGCCCCCCATGAGTAGGGGTGGTGGTAGTGGTAGGCATCCATCCCCCTATGAGTGGGGATGGTAGTAGTGACAGGCATCCAGGCCCCCATGAGTAGGGGTGGTGGTAGTGGTAGGCATCCATCCCCCTATGGGTGGGGATGGTATTAATGGCAGGCATCCAGGCCCCCCTGAGTAGGGGTGGTGGTAGTGGTAGGCATCCATCCCCCTATGAGTGGGGATGGTAGTAGTGACAGGCATCCAGGCCCCCATGAGTAGGGGTGGTGGTAGTGGTAGGCATCCATCCCCCTATGAGTGGGGATGGTAGTAGTGGCAGGCATCCAGCCCCCCATGAGTAGGGGTGGTGGTAGTGGTAGGCATCCATCCCCCTATGAGTGGGGATGGTAGTAGTGACAGGCATCCAGGCCCCCATGAGTAGGGGTGGTGGTAGTGGTAGGCATCCATCCCCCTATGAGTGGGGATGGTAGTAGTGGCAGGCATCCAGCCCCCCATGAGTAGGGGTGGTGGTAGTGGTAGGCATCCATCCCCCTATGAGTGGGGATGGTAGTAGTGACAGGCATCCAGGCCCCCATGAGTAGGGGTGGTGGTAGAGGTAGGCATCCATCCCCCTATGGGTGGGGATGGTAGTAGTGGCAGGCATCCAGCCCCCCTTGAGTAGGGGTGGTGGTAGTGGTAGGCATCCATCCCCCTATGGGTGTGTATGACATTGGTGATAGCCATCCCGCCCCTATGGTTCTGCTGTTGCTAGTGTACGTCATTTCTGCATCCCTATGTGTGTGTGACATATTTCAGGTACGTGTCGTTTGTTTGTGTTGTGGGTGTTTGACTTACCGTCTGCGAGGTATGCGTCCGTACCGGTCCCGGTAATAGATGTAGAGTATTGGTAGGACCTGCGCGATGGGATTCATGGTTGGTTCGTCTCGTTCGGGTTTCTCGTGGCTTCGACTCGTAC
The DNA here is from genome assembly GCA_963921515.1 of Calotriton arnoldi. Lineage (NCBI taxonomy): Eukaryota > Metazoa > Chordata > Amphibia > Caudata > Salamandridae > Calotriton > Calotriton arnoldi. Next base: position 2,005,055 of record CAWUFW010000468.1, on the reverse strand, counting down.
TCGTCACTGGCTTGTTCGTCTCGTAGCCGTGGATCGTCTTGTGGCGCGAATCGGAGCTTATGTACAGCTCTCCCGGATCCTCTGACGTGCCGGACGTAGCGATGGGTTCGGCGCGTACGGAAGGCGCATCGTACTAGTCCGGCCGGAAGGTGCTGTGTATTTGGTTCCGTGCGACTCGATTCGGCGTTTACGGATCCGGCTCGGGCGGGGAACAGGAGCTGAAATGGGTAAGTACGGCTCGCTCGGAATCTGTGCTGTTATGCGCATCGTACTTGCTCGTTCGGACGACTGTTCGAATCGGTCGGGAAACACGCGTTCGGCTTGGTTTTTTTCCGGACGAATACTGTTAGGTGCGCTTCTGGCCGAGATCGGAATCGACCCCTTAGTCGGGACTAGCGCTTTACCAAACACCATGGTGCTACTGCACCCTTCTTCACTGTTGTGTCTGCATTTTTAACTAATAGTGCATACTCATTTTGGGAAATCCCTCTCCGTAAGAGAGCCCTCATATATACCCTTTATGGGGGCCTCTGTGCTGTTTCACGGATGTTTCCCACTGTTTTCCATCACTTCACCATTATGAACGGGATACACCACTCTAAGATGGCGCCCCCAGATCTAGTTACAACAATTAGACCACTTCGAAGGCACTCCAAGATGGCGCCCGCGCATGGGCACCAACGTGCTCCTCCACGCCCCCGGAAGTCTGACACTCCCAAGACGATGGCCCTGCACTATATCAAACGGCCGCAACGAGCAGGCCGACAATATGCAGGCAGGCGTGTAAGGGGTAGGTGCTGGCAGGCAGTGCACCCGACGGCAACCGTAAGTACAAATTGGATGGGCATACTCCCGACCACGATCGGGTCGTGCTCGCATCCCGTGTGTAACTACAGAGCGGCCATGACAATGTTTTCTTTTCACTGCATGCATTTTTCATTGCAGCCCGTTACGGTGCGGACGATGACACACGCTAACCTATGAAGCAACTAACTGTTCTAGACTAGGTAAGAACTTATGCTGCATTTCATGTCACTTGATTATTTGACAGCTTGCGCCGCCATGTCACATATTACGAGCCAATGCACTTATGATGGCAGTCACGCCGAAACCCATGTGTATTTAAGACCATGCCATCATTGTGAGTGCCCATGCGGGGCAGACCAAGTTGTCTAATTTTCAGTCGGGGTTGCGCTTTATTATTGGTGCCTACATAAACCATATATGTTTTGATACGCCACAATCATGATCAGAACATGTTGTACTCTAACCACTGAATCATGTGCCTGTGGTGGGGTAGTACTATGAATTTACTCCACGCTGGAGTTGGTCTCAAATATATGTTGTCTGTCTCGTATGTTTGTTAATGTACTTTATTGAATGAGAACAATTCAGGTATGAGATGCACTCTACCATCTGCCCACAGAGAGGATTATATTGACTCCCACTCTGTGCTTTTGTTTTTCACATTTTCTCTTTATGTATTCCTAGGTTGCAACAGGAGCGGCCAATCACTAGAGCCTTGTAGTTGTTCACAAGGGTGGACCGTTCCTTCTGATTATAATTGACAATTAACAAAGGCGAACTATTATCAAACACTTATGATTGTATAAAGTGTTGTCCAACTGATTTTGATTTATTTAATGGTCGCCAAAATGTTTTCAAGTGAAACCTTGTACATATGTCACGTATTATGTCACTATTAGTTTAGGTTCCAATGTTTTTTTCACTGGGACACCGTTCACTATTTGTAATGATTGTTTGTTGTATAATCATATTGTGATTCTCAAGCCCTATGTATATATTGTTTATTTCATTTATTTATTATATAAACGAAAATAAATTTTCACATTGACTATACCCTCAGTGTCAGTGGCCAGCTTTCTTTTTGACATCCTACTAACCCTGTATATTGCCATTGTGCAGAATTGCATTAGAAATACTGTATTATTATTCCACAGGAGCCAATGTTTCCCCATTAACTTACTTACCCAGGCTCCCCGTGAGTAGGGTTCCCTTGTTTTTTGTTCTCACAACTTTCTAAAAGTGGCATTTTCAAAATTGTAACTTAAAATGGGACTTTACCATTATAGAGGATTTTAAATTATAATTAATTTGAGTGCAACCATAATTTCTCCATCTTTTTCACTGTCAGACATGTAAGACTTGTTGCCAGATCAAAATGGCAGTTAAAAACTTCACTACAGGCTGCAATGGCAGGCTGAAACATGTTTTAAAGGGCTACTTTAGTGGGTGGCACAATGAGTGCTGCTGCCCACCAGTAGCATTTAATGTACAGGCCCTGGCTACCGACTGTATAATTTACTAGGGATTTATAAGTAAATTTGATGTGCCAATTATTTGTAGGCCAAGCTTTTTATTACTGGTTAGCAGGAGTAAAGGGCACAGAATAGTAATGCCAACAAAAACAAGTTCAGCAAATATCAGGGAGTGATGGCAAAAACGTTCGGAGGAACAACACACTAAGCATGTCCTATACTTCTTTAGTGTAATTACCATATACAACGTCTTGAGCCCGCTCTCTCTCCCTCCTCACAGATGGACGCTTTTCCTTAAATTTCCGAGCAGCCCCTTTCCCCCCCCTTGACTGTAACTCCCGGCCGGATTCACGCGGGTGACGTTTCCGTTTCAAGGTTCCTTGGAAATACCTCTGCCACTTGACTCATGCCCTTGATTCGATCATATAGTAAGTTTCTTCGCACTGCTGTCCACTATGCGGTTCTTTCATGTCCCCTGGCACCGCCTGGGTCTCGCCTCTCTTGACCTCTCTCCCTCCCTCCCCACAGATGGACGCGTGACCACTGGCCATAAATAATCCCTTCAGGCCCTCTTCTTGATCCAGCAGCACCTATATTCAGTAAGTTTGAACACTCACACTCAGGCCTTTATTTAGCCAGGGACCTTTTCCTGGTTTTGCCCTAATGCCCATGTCCGCTTCTTCCTCAGCGTGCAGGCCTTAATCTATGAAGTGCCTTCCTCTCCTTCTTCCCGCCTCCCTTGTTCGCATCCTGTCCCTGCAATTTTGCAGTGCCGCCTACACGGTGTCTTGATTGCTCAGACCCGCAGGTCAGTGCCATTCTTCGCCCTCTTGGCATTTTTCTCACCTTTCTTCCTAAACTTTCTTAGCCTAGGCACCAATATATTTACTATTGTGTTCCTGACGTCTTCTCAGTGCTACACGACCTCACACAGCCATTCGCTGCCCGCTTCTTACCCTGTCTATCTTCCCTTTCGGCTCATCCCCTTGCCCATGTGGCTTCTACTCTGTCATCTTCAGATCTCCTTTTACGGTCCGCCATTGAATTGTACCACTTTCCCCATACAGCACTGTTATCTCCGATAATTTGTAACCTGGTCCTGATGATGGCCTAATACTGTGTAAAGGCTGAAACGCCGTTGACTAATACAGTGTAATTCACGGCGCCTCCCTCGTGATTGCCCATGGAAATATTACTCTGTTCTTAATGTATCAAATGTATAGGCATCATTAAGAATACACTGTATATATTACTTGTTTTTTTGCGCCTTCCTTCCTGCTGTATGTACCCCTTCATGTGTCACCAGCGCAGTTCACCTTCTCACGAGCACTTGTGCACCACATAATACAGGCTACATGTCATCTAGCAGACCATTTGGTACATGCCATCACTTGGCCCAAGAAAGCTAACAATAACGAATCGATCACATCTACCTGGGGCCTGGCCCCCATCAAAGTTCACTACAAATGCCAGCGATGTGTGGCATGTTCCTCGACACTCAACACCAAAGAATTTAAAACTAACAAACATACATATCTGTTCAGAGGCTTCACCAATTGCAGATCCAGCAATGTCATATATGCCATACGCTGCACATGTAATCTCCTTTACATAGGGCAAACCACTCAGATGGTCAAGGATCGGATAATCCAACATAGAAGCCGAATCAGGTGTGGAGTACTGAACGCTCCCCTGGTATTACATTTCCTGGAACAAGGCCTTAAAGAAAGGGACTTCGCATGGCAGGTCATAGACCAACCCATTCTGCCTCTGAGGGGTGGTAACTTACAGCAACTACTTAACAGATGCGAGTGCAGATGGATAGCTCGATGCCACACAGTAGATCACGGTCTCAACACCCTGGACAAATGAAACAATACTCTATCGTGCTAGACAGTTGCACCTGTTGCACGCTGGCCCCCTACAGAACCTATGCAGAACATCCATGACCTTTTTGACATCTCCTGCGATACTTCAGCATTCAAATCATCTACCTAGTTTTCATTATATTGACCCTCTTTTACATTCCCATATCGATGATGGCCTCTTGCACAAGGGCTCCTCACATTCTACCTCGGATCCCGGTTCCTATGCCTACTATGCCCACATTAGACCACCACCATAATTTGGGAACAATGTCCCCCTATTTAGGCTTTCAATCATCAACGAGCGCTCGAAATAATTGAGGTTATATGTGTAATTGTATCCACCTACATATTGTGGCTCGTATAATTGATTTCCCCCTTTTTTTCCTTTTCTCCTCCCACTTCCCCCTCCCTTTTTCCCCCACCCTTCCCCTCCAAAACCCCCCTCACCCTATAAGAACTATGCGTTAATTTGTGATATAGCACATTATGCTTGACAATTTAGGCTTCATGCTATATGTAATGTGTGATATTCACCCGTTCTTGATCTCTGTATGGCAAATGATTTATACTGCGAATTGAATGTTTTCTCCTTTTTAAATTTCTTTTAAAAGGTACTTTGCGTTTGACAAATAGATTGATATGTTCCCTCTCAAACCGTTATTTCTATCCTGGTTTACTTCTCCACTTCTTGGGACCATCTCCTTTAACCGCCCTTGTTCATGCCTCCTCTCCACAAATACGATCTCTTCACTTATCGGAGTTACTTAAATCTGTCTTTCTTTCCTCTCTATACTTAATTCCCGATTCCACATGGTTACGTCATACACGTGCACGTTCCCGCCCCCATCCTATCATATTTGATCAACCACTTCCGGGTTGACACATTCAGTCGTACTCACGGCCGAGCTACTCTCTGCTCTACCCTCCCCGGACCCACTTCAGCAGACTCATTCCTGCGCAGGCAGTGATCTTCATGCATTAGTAAGTCTCAGCGTGTGTGGCCCATCATGTGGCTCCTTTAGTGTAATTACCTTATACAACGTCTTGAGCCTGCTCTCTCTCCCTCCCCACAGATGGATGCTTTTCCTTAAATTTTTGAGCAGCCCCTTTCTCCCCCTTGACTGTAACATCCAGTCGGACTCACGCCGGTAACGTTTCCATTTCGAGGTTCCTTGGACATACCTCTGCACTTGACTCATGCCCTCGATGCGATCATACAGTAAGTTTCTTCGCACTGCTGTCCACTGTGCAGTTCTTTCATGTCCCCCTGGCGCCGCCTGGGTCTCGCCTCTCTTGACCTCTCTCCCTTCCAACCCCACAGATCGATGCGTGACCACTGGCCATAAATAATCCCTTCCGGCCCTCTCCTTGATCCAGCAGCACCTATATTCGGTACGTTTGAACACTCACACTCAGGCCTTTTTCATCCAGAGACCTTTTCCTGGTTTTGCCCTAACGCCCATGTCCGCTTCTTCCTCAGCGTGCCGGCCTTAATCTATGAAGTGCCTTTCTCTCCATCCTCCCATCTCCCTTGTTCGCAACCTGTCCCTGCAATTTTGCAGTACCACCTACACGGTGTCTTGATTGCTCAAACCCGGAGGTCAGTGCCATCCTTGGCCCTCATGGCATTTTTCTCACCTTTCTTCCTAAACTTTCCGAGCCTAGGCACCAATATTTTACTATTGTGTTCCAGACGTCTTCTCAGTGCTACACGACCTCACGCGGCCCTTCGCTGCCCGCTTCTTACCCTGTCTATCTTCCCTTTTGGCTCATCCCCTTGCCCATGTGGCTTCTACTCTGTCATCTTCAGATGTCCCTTTACGGTCCACCATTGAATTGTACCACTTTCCCCATACAGCACTGTTATCTACGATAATTTGTAACCTGATCTAGATGATGGCCTAATACTATGTAAAGGCCCAAACGCCGTCTACTTCTACAGTGTAATTCACGGCGCCTCTCTCGTGATTGCCCATGGAAATATTACTCTGTTCTTAATGCATCAAATGTATGGGCATCATTAAGAATACACTGTATATATTACTTGTTGTTTTTTTGCTCCTTCCTTCCTGTTGTATATACCCCTTCACGTCTCACCAGCGCCGTTCACCTTTTTACGAGCACTTGTGCACTATATAACACAGGTTACATGTCATTTAATGTAACACAGTGCATTTATAATTGTTAATTTGATCTTATAATTTATGGAAAAAGCATTTCTTCAATCGAATGTCTCCTGGTCTCTTGTCTCCCTACTCCCTTCCCCCTGGTTGTTGCAATTTATTGTGCTTACTTGCAAATTGTCTACTAAACAAAACCCTTTGAGACATTGTTGTATGTTATAAACTTTCTAAAAGTGGCATTTTCAGAATTGTAATTAAAATCCGACTTCACTGTAAAGTTGTGATTTTAAATTGTGATTCCAGAGACACCAAACTTGAATCAGGCATATCTTCCCATTTAGGAATTACACTTATAAAATGTAATAAGGTAATCCCAATGTTATCCTATGGGAGATATAAGCCTTCCAGTAGCAAAAATGACTTTAAGAGTTTTTTCAATATCAGGATATGTAAAACTTAAAAGTACATATCCAACTTTTTAAATGCACTGCACCCTGCCCTTGGGGTTCTGTAGGGCATACCTTATGGATGACTTATATGAATTAAAAAGGAAGGTTTGGGCTCGGCAAAAGGTTTAGTTTGCCATTTCAAAATGGCAGTTTAAACTGCACACACAGGCTCTGCAATGGCAGGCCTGATACATGTTTAAATGGCTATTTTAGTGGGTGGAACAATGAGTGCTACTGCCCACAAGTAGCATTTAATGTACAGGGCCTGGGTACCGACAGTATAATTTACTAAGGATTTATAAGTAAATTTGATGTGCCAGATATTTGTAGGCCAATTCTACCAGGTTTTAAGGACAGAGCACAAGCTTTTTATCACTGGTTAGCAGGGGTAAAGGGCTCAGCATCCTAATGCCAACAAAAACAAATTCAGCAAACATTTGCAGGATGATGAGGGGAAATTGGTCTATACGCAAATGAAAATTCCGGAAATCTTAACCAGTCACCTGGCTAAAGTATATGCGAAGGGAACCGAGCTATTGCATACTGCAATAGTGGAGTTCCTGGCCTCAGAGGAATTACCCCATTTAGAGCAAGAGATGGAAGATATACTAGGGGACCCGATCACGAGAGCAGAAGTATTGGGGGCTATAAAACGCTTACAGTCTGGGAAATCACCCAGGAATGATGGGTTCCCGGCAGAATTTTACCAACAATACGCACCGATATTGGTAGACAGATTGGTGGAGGTATACAACGAGGCGCTACACACACAAAGGTTGCCAGACTCCATGCAAGAAGCCCTGGTGATAATGATCCCAAAACAGGACAGGGACCCAACCCAACCAAACTCATATAGACTGATATCACTTTTAAATATTGATGTGAAGGTGCTGAGTGGCATACTGGCGAATAGACGTCTCCCTCATATGTCACATTTGATCCATCCGGATCAATCGGGATTCATCCCACGCCGCAACACTATGCTTAATTTAAGATGCTTGGCTCATGTGTGGCATGATCTGGGTTTAAGACGGGAAGAACACGCCCTGGTTCTCCTGGACATCGAACAAGCGTTCGACTCTGTGTCCTGGCCCTTTGTCTGGGCCACAATGCAAAAAATGACTGTGGGACCGGGGTTCATCAAATGGGTTCAATTACTCTATGCATTGCCCAGGGCCAGGGTTAAAGTGCGAGGTAGAGTCTCGGAAGTGTTCCAACTGGAAAGGGGCACGAGGCAGGGCTGCCCCCTATCGCCTCTGATATTTGCCATGGCAATGGAGCCACTGGCCTGTGTGCTACGAACCCGTCTGGAAGAATGGGGAATAAAAGTGGGCAGTACCAACCATGTAGTCTCAATGTACGTCGATGATAAGCTTGTGTATTGTAGACAACCACATGACGCAATACCAACGCTTCTGAGGGGATTGGAAGAATTTGAGAAGGTGTCGGGTCTCCGAGTGAACCCCAAAAATTCGAAAGTGCTCCCTCTGGGATGCCTGGTAAGCCGACCGGTAGAAATGCTTCCGGAAGTAGGGCTGCCATGGGCGAAAGACCCCCCCCAAGTATTTGGGTATGACTCTGGCTCAGCCAGAGGAAAGGTTCCTAGAGCTTAACGTAGGCAGGGTGATGGAAAGAATACGAAAGTCGTGAGTTTCTGGAGAGACCTGCCCCTATCTTTGATGGGCAAGGTTGCAATCACGAAAATGGTCATTTTACCGTGCTGTTTGTACGTACTACAGAATTCATTTTATAAAATTCTGCATTGCGTTTTTAAACAGATAGATACCCTGCTATTAGACCTGTTCGGGGGCAATAAATGCAAGCGTATTAGCCTTTCAACACTACAGAGACCATGGCAGATGGGGGGAGTAGAGGTACCCTGTATTGAATATTATTATATGGCCACACAATTACAGCACGCAATTCACTGGTTGGATGACCAAGACAATTGGGAAAAAAGGCTCCTGGAAGGGTCTTATAGGGGAAGGGGAACCCCCGGGACATCTCCGTACCTTATCAGACACGTGGCGGAGACATGGGAAAACAAGGTGAGATGAGTGGTGAAGCGGGCACCATAGGTGCCTGACGCACCTCTGTGGGCGATTCCGGGGTTTGCTAAGATCGCGGAATCGATGTTGGTACGCAAATGGAAGGGAGGCGGATGCATGCTGATGGGTGATTTATACCACAATGGTCAGTTCCTCATGCGGGAAAACGCGTAAGCTGCATATGAGTTAGGAACAGGGCAATTCTTACAATATGCTAAGATTTCACAAGTGGCTAGAGAGATTTGGCCAAAGTTCCCAGAGTAGCCCCCGGGAACGAGAACCCTGCAAGTAATGCTGAACATGGCACAAGGACACCACATGATAACACACCTATATGAAGCACTTAGGGAGGACTTGCCAAGAAATCCACTTCCATTGCAGTGGAAATGGGAGGAAGCGACGGGAGGACAAATAACAGAGAAAGAATGGGAGAAGATATACGAGGGGTAAAACTGGGTTGCTCCAATGCACGTTTTAAACTAATACAATATAATTACATTCATCAGGCTTACCTCACACCAAAGGCCCTCAGTAAAATATTTCCATAGCGGTCCGGTGCGTGCCACAGATGCAGGTAAACAGATGCTGACTTCATACACGTAGTTTGGGCATGCCCACAGGTGACAACATTCTGGAAAGAAGTGTTGCAAAAAATAAAAACGGCATTGGGCTGGGAGGTCCCTAGAGAGATACGTGCAGTTATACTGGGTCTGCTCCCTACACCTAAAAATAAGAAGTTGAGCAGGAAATGTGTTCTGCTTGGCTTAATTATAGCGAAAAGATGCATTGCAATTGAATGGCAAAGACCAACGCCCCCGAATCTAGACGGATGGCTACAAGATATGTGTGAATGGGCCACTGCTGAGCGAGTAAGAATGAAACTAGTTAGGAAAGATGAAAGATTGGCAGATGACCTCCTAGCATGGTCATTGATGATAAACGACCTACAGGCCAAGCCAAATATGAACTCACAGGTCGAGACAATTAACTCACAAAACTCACACAACACACAAAAATAGGAATTATATACAAGACAACATGATATTCAGCAAATAATCCAAGCGACGTCCGATTAGGGGGGTGAGGGGTGTTAAGGGAGTTGTGTTGGTATAAAAGGCATGTTCAAGTATCTAGACACGAAGTGTGGTATTAATTTGTGCAATAATATATGAAGATCTGTATGCAATAATGTTATAAAGCATGGTTAAGCATATATATAATGGTGGAAACAAGACCACTGGATTTATGTATACTATTGCTGATGTACATTTGTATTACCATCTTTTTTGAAATGCCAAAAAAAAAAAAAAAGTTCAGCAAACATCAGGGAGTGATGGCAAAAATGTTCGGAGGAACAACACACCAAGGATGTCAGGTCTAACAATAGGTTTTATTAACTAGCACGTATTCTGAGTTTCTGGGGAATAACATATGGATTTTGGTGCTTGCTGCATCAAAATCTGCATGTCTCTGTAAGTGCCATATTGTTTTCTTCTGTTGAATTTTGGTTAACGAAGGGTGAGATATTTACTGCGCCTGATAATTACCAGGTGAAGTAAATACCACCCAACTCAGAATTCAGGCCTTTGCGTAGAGGTTGGAAAACTACGACAAATTTGGAATCAGGGCTTTAGTACCTTGAAGATGTATTGTGCATATATACGAATGGGTGCTGAGACAGAATATCGAGTTGGAAATATCGTGATTCAGAAATATCGACAGCAAGAATATCGTGGTCAAGAATATCGAATTTAAGGTAAGAAATATCGTTTTTAAAAATATATGTCATTACTATTGTTTGCAAAAATATAGATGTTTAAAATATCGATTTTTTAATTAGTGTTATGTATTTTAGTCTATATTTTAAATGTATGTGATGTATGTTTTTTGTATAAGTATTGTTTATGTTTTTTAATATATGTGTTAAATTTTTGGTAGTTATGAATTTTATTTTAATTAAATTAAATTTTGCATATTTTCATTCTGTAGCAGGTTGTGGGCTTACAGGGGAATAGGGTGGGTAGTAATTTATTTATAATAAATTAATGATTATTTTTTATTTATTTAATTTAGATTGTATAGCGTTAATTGTGGGAAGTAATTTATTTGTAATAAATTATTAATTGGTTGTTTATTAGTATTAATTAATTGATAATTGTGTAAGTTTTTTAGGTGTGGGTTGTGGGGTTTATAGGGGTAAAGGGTGGGAAATAATTTATTTTTGATTAATTAATAATTAGTTGTTAATTTATATTAATTAATTGATTGAAAATTAATCATGGAAATTGTGTTATTAATTTTAGGTGCGGGTTGTGGGGTTTATAGGGGTAAAGGGTGGGATGAATTTATGTTTAATTATTTAATAATTAGTTGTTAATTTCTATTAACTAATTGATTGATAATTAATTATGGTAATTGTGTGAATTTATTTAGGTGTGGGTTGTGGGGTTTATGGGGTAAAGGGTGGGAAGTAATTTATGTTTAATTAATTATTAATTAGTTGTTAATTAATATTAATTAATTAATTGCAAATTAAATATGGAATTAGTGTAATTAATTTTAGGTGTGGGTTGTGAGCTTTATAGGGGTAAAGGGTGGGAAGTATTTTTAGTTTAATTAATTGGAAATTAGTTGATCATTAATATTAATTATTTCATTTATATTTAATTAGGGTATTTGTTTATATTTTTTTGTGTGTGGGTTTTATTGTTATAGGGGTACTGTGTGGGGAGTAAATTAATTTTACTTGTATAATTAGTTGTTAAATACTATTATTTTTTTTATTGAAAATAAGTTTTAATTATGTAATACATTTTTGTATAGTTTAATTTTAACTGTGGGTTGTGGGGATTATAGGGGTACATTTTTTTAATTAATAATATTTCTTTAATTGGTATTTAATTATGTTATTTGAGGAAGTACATTTTTTTTTAAATTGGGGGCGTGGCCAAGTAAGATGGCTGAGCGGACGTGAACCGCTTCAGCTCCGGACTCCCACGGCTGCCTTGGACTGCTATCGCCACGGAAAGGGAGCGGGACATCCGGGGAGGATGAGCAGAGGAGCCCCTAACGGGGGTGTCAATACTGGCCCCGAAATTCGAGCGCCGGGTCGGGCGCTAGCTACGAAGCGAGGGACCACGAAGTGAGGCCGCGCGTGGGTTGGCGTAGCGGTACTCACAGTGTCCGGTCCGGTGGCGCCACAGTGCAGTCTCGGCTGCGACCAGGATCCTACCAGGACCGAGACGTTCCAGCACCGAGGGGGGACGGGCGCTGATGCCTCTTGGCTCCCGCTCCCACGTGGATGCTGCCTGGGGGGATTCGCGGCCGACCCCGAGTGAGGAGGTGAGGCCTCGGGGTCCTGCGGGCGGCCGACGCTGGAGCGGCTGGCGCCTGAGACCAGTGGCGCTGGGGGAGAGCGGGGACCGCGCTGCAAGTGGACGCCTCACCTCATATGCCCAGGAAGCGGTTGCCGAGGCCTGAAGGAACGGCTGAGATTCGGAGGCCTCGCCTGACTTTAAGATGGCGGAGGGCTGGCTGGTGAACCCTAGACCGGTCTACTAGTGGATGCTGCAGGATGGTGGTGACCAACGGGTGGCGGTAAGAAGTGGCGCCTACACAGCTCTTATCCTACATGAGGGGGAATGGTCACGAACCTAGGGGCCACCACTAGCCAGTCGGAAAATGCCTGACCTTAACATGGCCGTCTCTTAACAGCCCCAGTCCAGAATGCCCGAGCACTAACAAGGCCTGACGACGGTGGAGGACGTGGGTGCCTAGCTTGCCGTATCCCGCCCAGATCCCTGCCTCCCATGCGGTGACGGTCGCAGCTCCTATGCTGCCCAAGAAAACCACATACAAAGTTTCCCGCTACTTCTCGGCCAATGATAAAGACTCTCCACTTTTGGGCTCCCCTCAAAAGCAGAACATGGCGCTCACTCGGGATGAGTTGGTGGCAACATTGCGAGACTTTAAAGCTGATCTATGCACTGAGATCAAACACGATCTACGGTCCTCCATGGATCAGCTTAAGGCGGATCTCACCGAGAAGATGGTGTCCCTCCGCCAAGATGTGGACGCGCTGGGCACCAGGGTACTGGAGGTGGAGGAGCGGACGCAGGATCTAGAGACCAGAACCTCCACTTTACAAGACGCCCAACGGGAATTAAGGGACAACTCCAGCAAGCATAACTTAAGGCAGAAGACCTGGAGAATAGATCTCGGCGGGAGAACGTCCGCATTCGTGACCTGGAGGAGGGCGCGGAGGGGCCGGATTTGGAAGCTTTCGTCACAGGCCTCTTCGGAGAAATACTAGCACCCCACCAACTGAAGATTAAAATTGACCGAGCTCACCGTGTGGGGGCCATGCAATCGGTTGACCGTAGACGACCGCGAGACGTCCTGGTCAAGATGCACGCTTTTAAAACAAAGGAGGCCATCTTGAGCGCAGCGAGGAAGAAGTCCGACATTTCCTTCCAGGGCTACAAATGCTCGATATTTTAGGACCTGGCACCGGCTACTCTCGTTCGTCGGCAGCTGCTGAGACCCATCACCACCAAGTTACGAGATGAGAACATTCGATATCGCTGGTCGTTTCCCTTTGGTTTGGTCTTTGAATACAAGAATAAACCTCACCACGTGACGGAGCTAGCTGAAGGACTCCGCATTCTGGGCCTGCCACCACTAGAGGAGGAATCTTCGGAGGGCACATCCAGCGGTCAGGAGCATCGGCGGAAGGGTTCCAGATCCTGGCACACAGTCCCGAAGTCTAAATGACACCCCAGAGACTGATCTCATAGACTTGCTTGTCGGCGGCAGCCTTGCGCCCTGAAGGACTTCTACTGGAGACGCTCTTGCAGGCACGTACCACTTCGAGAGTTGGAACCCGGTGTTCGACTGGGACATTCGAGCTGGCATCCGGAGCAAGGCCTCCGATTTCTAAAGACACTGAGGTTGTTGTTTTCCTCTCTTTCCTTGTTATGGTTTTTTTTCTATGCTTTTTGGCACGTGGCAGCTGGGGGGTGTGGGCCTTGTCCGTACCACCCAGAATTCTCCCTGGGTTTTCCGGGACGTTCCAAGCTGCGGGCCCGTTGGCCGAGCGGCTCACTGTTTTTGGGGTTTTTGGGGGAGGCGGGAGGGTACCCTGGAGGTGGTGTCTGGACTTAGTTATTTATTTGGTCAAGGCAATAGCGTATGACAGGCGGGGGGCGCACGGGTGGTTGACGTTGTATCTCAGTGGGGATCTCGCCAGGAGAGGTTTCTGCCATAGATCCGGGGCGGTCCTGACTCACATGGGAAGGGGGAGAGGTGCAGTTTACCAATGGTATCAATAGCGACCTGGAATGTTAAGGGGATGAACTCCCCCCAAAAACATCAAAAAATCTGGAAATACCTCACAGATCGAAGGTTCGAGGTGGTTGCCTTACAAGAAACCCATCTTAAAAAGTCAGAGGACACTCGGTTGCACCACAAATTATACCCCCTCATATACAAGTCGTCCTCTAGAAGAAGCATAACGGGGTGGCACTACTCTTCCACAGCTCCACCAAATTCCAGCATGAGGCTACTAAAACAGACCGGGAGGGCCGGGTTGTTGTGGTAAAGGGGCAGCTCAGGGGCACATTATGTACCTTCGCTTCCATATATGCTCCCAACTTGGGACAGGCCACCTTTTGTACTAACACTCTTGAGTTGATCTCCGGGTTTGCGGAGGGTCCGATAGTTCTCCTGGGGGACTTTAACTTGGCCTGGCACGACAGCCTGGACAGCTCACATACACGTAGGGCGACGACATCCACTTTTCCTAAAGGGACCAAGCAAAAAATATCCTGAGTGGGTCTGTGTGATGCTTGGCGGGAGTTGCACCCCACCACTAAAGACTACACATTCTACTCATGTGTGCATCAATCCTACTCCAGGATTGACTATATATTTCTCAGTCAGGCCCTAGTGGGTTCTCTTCAGGCGGCGCAGATATTGCCGATTTCCATCTCTGACCATAGCGTGGTCACTATTAATCTAAATTGGCCGGGACCCAGGACGGGCAAGCCCCAATGGTATTTCCCAACCCCGATCCTACGCGATCCAGCCCTTCGTGAGGAACTGAGGACCTCTATACTTGATTTCTTCTCCCACAACTCTCCCCAGGATACCTCCGCGCAGAACAATTGGGACGCCTTTAAGGCGGTTACCAGGGGTAAATGTATCCAACTCAACGCGACCCTTAACGAGCGGAGGAAAAAGGAAAGGGTAGAGCTCGAACAAGAACTGGAGGTAATTGAAAAGGCACACAAAGCGACCCCCACCCGAGAGATACAGCGGCAACTTACCGCTGTTCGGGGCAAGCTCCACTCGATTTACAACAATAGGGCGGAATACATGCTCTTGAAACTACGACAGACTTCCTATGCTCAAGGGGACAAGGTAGGGTCTCACTTAGCACGTCGTCTCCGAGTGAAGAGGGAACGGGAATATATAGGGGGCATTCTGGACCGTCAGGGACAGCTCACCCACACTGACGATCAGAAGGCCAACCTTTTTGGCGATTTTTATGGGGAGCTCTACCAGGGCACCAACCCAGATACTGTCCTACAGCAGCAGTACTTAGATAACGTATCACTCCACAGGATCTCCCCCGCAACTGCGGAGGCCCTCGACGCCCCTATCTCCTCTGAGCAGGTTAGACTGGCCATAGGGAGACTCAATTTACATAAAGCCCCTGGCCCTGATGGCCTGATGGTCCAATTTTACAAAAGCTTTGCGGCGGAGCTCACACCCCATCTCACTGACTTATTCCAGGCGATAGCCGCTGATGCGCGCGTTTCCACCTCTAAGGCTGAGGCTGTGATCTCGGTGATACCCAAGCCGGGGAAGGACCCCCAACACTGTGCCTCGTACAGGCCTATAGCTCTTCTCAATCTCGATGCCAAACTCTACTCTATGATCCTGGCGGCGCGCATGGAGGGGTTGATGGCCGAGCTGGTCCACCCTGATCAGTCGGGCTTTATACAGGGGCGACAAACCCATGATAACATCCGACGCACCATACACCTTATTGAAAAAGCCTCCAAATTCAAATTGCCTGGTATCCTAGTTGGTCTCGATGCGGAAAAGGCCTTTGACAGGGTGGACTGGTCGTTCCTATTCCTCGCCATGCAGCGCTTCGGCTTTGGTAAGGCCTTCCTCCACATGGTTAAGGCCAATTACCATCTCCCCAGTTCCCGAGTGATGGTGAACGGGTCACCTTCTCTCCCTTTCATTCTCAGTCGGGGCACACGACAGGGGTGCCCCCTTTCTCCCCTCCTGTTCGCCCTCAGTATAGAGCCTCTTGCAGCACGCTTTCGGGCCAATGAGGAGATAAGGGGAATTAAATTCAGTGGCATTGAGCACAAAGTGTCCCTGTTCGCTGACGATATTCTCCTCACTCTCATGGAGCCTGCCTCATCCCTTCAGGCAGTGCAAACGGAGCTGTTGAGCTTTGAACAAGTAGCAGGATTCAAGGTAAATCTCTCGAAATCCTCCATACTCAACCTTACGCTTTCTGCAGGTGAAGTATCACAATTGAAGAGCCAAACACCGTTCCAATGGGCCAAGCACTCTCTTCTCTACCTGGGTGTCTATCTCACAGCTAAAATTGGGGATTTATATCGGGCTAACTATCCCCCCTTAGTGACGCAGCTGCAACAGGACTTTAAAAGATGGAAGCCTCTCTACTTCTCATGGTTAGGGTGGATCAATGCAGTTAAAATGACAGTCCTCAGCAAGCTACTCTACTTATTCCAGGCACTGCTAATCCCCTTGGAACGTGACCTTCTGCCGCGTCTTCGTTCCCTGGTCATTAATTTTATTTGGCAGGGGGGAAGGGCACGCCTACCTTACCATGTGCTGAGGAAACCTAGGAAGGAGGGAGGGGTGGCCCTTCCAGATCTCACATTGTACTATCAAGCGGGCCAGCTGCGTGTGGTGACAGAATGGACAGCAGGGGAGTCCGACAAACACTGGCTCCACATGGACCGCTCCATCGTGGGGCGCTCCATATGGGATGTTCTCTGGAAGCCCAGAAGGGACCGCCCTGCGAATGCCTACCTAAGCACCCCCACCTGCACGACACTGACGATTTGGGACTAGGTAACGAGGAGGGAGGGTTGGACTACATTCCCTTCACCATTCACCCCTATCCACTTCAATCCAGCATTTCCCCCAGCACTTCGGGAGGGGCCTTTCGACTGTTGGAGGGAGGGGGGTTGCCTTAAACTCTCAGACCTTTTCCACAACTACGACATACGGACTTTCGAGAGCTGTCAACGGGAATTTTTGATCCCCCCTAGTGAGCACTACCATTACCTGCAGCTCAAACACTGGGTCACGCAGCCACACATAAAAGAGGCCACCACAAGAGAGCTAACGGCGATGGAGTCATTGGCGATCCACAGGGCGGGTTCTATGAAAGGTGCCATCACCTCCCTCTATGCGCTGCTGCTGTCCACTTTACATACACCACGGGCACGCTACATGTCCTTTTGGGAGCGGGTGCTGGGGCGGGATGTCACAGTGGAAGCACTTATGGGGGGATCTCTCTAGACACAACAAATCAGTAGCCCTGAGGGAAGCCCATTACAAAACCCTGCTGGATTGGTACTTATACCCTACCAAGCTGCGGAGGATCTTCCCCGACACATCCGATCTCTGCTGGCGGGGATGCGGGGAGAGGGGGGACTTTAGCCACATCTGGTGGGACTGCCCTAGTATCCGGCCTTTTTGGGAGGAAATTCTCTCCCACATTAAAGAGATGCTTGGATACCCGGTCCCTTCGGATATTGGGGGCGCCCTTTTGGGCCTCCGAGATCCAGAGTTAGACCACACTCCAAACTCGAAAAAGGTAATCCTATGGACTTGTCTGGGGGCGGCCAAACTTACATTAGCGGCAGCATGGAAAAAACCAGGTACTCCAGCAATCTCACTCTGGCACGCCCGTTTATGGAGACTCCTCTCTATGGAAAGGCTTGCAGACATTTTCAGAGACAATTACACGGCCTTTGAACACAAGTGGGGGCCACTAGTTAGGTTCCTTTCACAAGGTCTACAGGCAGCAGTATGTCCTCCCTCGACCAGGGCTATGCACCTCTTCCAGATTTAAACTACAGCAAGGGGAGCCCAAGGGTCTCACGACCCAATGGATGCAACGATCTGAAGCCCGCCTTGCTAAATTCAGATGTCGGCGGAAGCCTTGTTGAAGTCATTTTTTCGTTTGATTAATAATCACCACCACCGGGTAAGGGGAGGGGGGTGGGATCGGGGCAGGGGAGATGGGATTTTGTTTGCAAACTCGATGCGTCCTTATGGGCTTGTTTGGTCAGGACAATCAAAAGGCATCTATATGTTATAAGGGGTGGAGTGCCTTACCCGTGGGACGCTTGAAACTGAACTCTCCATGGCGGTTTGGATTTGACCCCGGGGCTTGCACGTCCCACCTGGTTTATTGCTATGTAATTTGTCTGATGGATGCTCAATAAACAGAATTTTGACACAAAAAAAAAAAAAAATTAGATGTGTGTTGTGAATTGTGTGGTGTTAAAGGGTAGGAAATAAAAAAAGTAAATTTATCTAATAATTAATGTTTTCTTTCTAAATAATTTTTAATTAAACATATTTATATTTTTGGAAATAGTTTTTCTTTTATTTAATATAATATTTGTAGGTATTTGTTATATGTATTTAACATTATAATATTTAACAAATTTAATATTAAATATCTTTGTATTTGAAATTTTAACATATTTATATATATTTTTATTTATTTTGTTTTTTAAATATTTTTCTTGTTAAAATGTAGTTTGTTTTTAATTTTGAACTGACTAGAGTGAGAATATTAATTGTTACTCCTCTGAAATACAACACTTTCCCTACTGTTGCACTCACTGGAGTGGGAATAGTAATTTTTACCCCTCCGCTATCACACACTTTCCCTACTGTTGCACTCACTGGAGTGGGAATAGTAATTTTTACCCCTCCGCTATCCAACACTTTCCCTACTGTTGCACTCACTGGAGTTGGAATAGTAATTTTTACCCCTATGCTATCCAACACTTTCCCTACTGCTGCACTCACTGGAGTGGGAATAGTAATTTTTACCCCTCCGCTATCCAACACTTTCCCTACTGTTTCACTCACTGGATTGGGAATAGTAATTTCTACCCCTCCGCTATCCAACACTTTCCCTACTGTTGCACTCACTGGAGTGGGAATAGTTTTTTCACCCCTCCGCTATCCAATACTTTCCCTACTGTTGCACTCACTGGAGTGGGAATAGTAATTTCCACCCCTCCGCTATCCAACACTTTGCCTACTGTTGCACTCACTGGAGTGGGAATAGTAATTTTTACCCCTCCGCTATCCAACACTTTCCCTACTGTTGCACTCACTGGGGTGGGAATAGTAATATTTACCCCTCCGCTATCCAACACTTTCCCTACTGTTGCACTCACTGGAGTGGAAATAGTAATTTTTACCCCTCTGCTATCCAACACTTTCCCTACTGTTGCACTCACTGGAGTGGGAATAGTAATGTTTACCCCTCTGCTATCCAACACTTTCCCTACTGTTGCACTCACTGGAGTGTGAAATTTAAGTTTGAAGATTTTCAAATAGTTTAATGTTTTAATTTACAATAGAATGTTTTTTTATTAGACTTGTTATGTTATTATGTTATTGGTAAATTTGTACATTTTTATATAATTTTAAAATTATAACATAAATTAAAATTAATAGTTTGTTAATTGTTTTAAAGTAAATATACATGAATTATTATGTATGTGTCTAACTTTTTTAGTTAAGTTTATTATATTTTTTAAATTTAAATTAAATCTACTTTATTTTGTATAATTTTATTATTTAACATATTTAATATATTTTTGTTTTTATATATATATACATATATAAAATTCGATATTTTTTACAACTATATTTTTTTCATTGATATTTTTTTCGATATTTTTGTACTTACCTGTTTAAGTATAGGGAGTAGATATTTTTGCATTTTATATTTTTACATCAATATTTTTTTACTTCTATATTTTTAACTTCGATATTATGTCATTGACCCCAGTAGCTTGACCTTTTCTATGTTCATTACTGTAAGATTTGTTACTCACATTACTGTAGGATTTGCTAGATCAGGTACTGCAAGATGTGCTACTCTCATTACTGTAGGATTTGCTACTTTCATTTCGATAAGATGTGCTACTCTCATTGAAGTAGGATTTGATATGTTCAATACAGTAAAATGTGCTACTCTCAGTACTTTAGGATTTGCTATGTTTATTACTGTAAGATGTGCTATTCTCATTACTGTAGGATTTGCCATGTTCATTACTGTAACATGTGCTACTCCCATTACTGAAGGACTTGCTATGTTCATTACTGTAAGATGTGCTACTCCCATTACTGAAGGATTTGCTATGCTCATTACTGTAAGATGTGCTACTCTCATTACTGTAGTATTTGCTACTTTCATTTCTGTAAGATGTGCTACTCTCATTACTGTAGGATTTGCTATGTTCATAACTGTAAGATGTGCTACTCATTACTGTAGGATGTGCTACTCTAATTACTGTAAGAAGTGCTACTCTTATTACTGTAAGATGTGCTATTCTCATTATTCTAGGATTTGCTACTCTCATTACTGTAGGATTTGCTATATTCATTGCTGTAAGATGTGCCACTCTCATTACTGTAGGATTTGCTATGTTCATTACTGTAAAATGTGCTACTCTCATTACTGTAGGATTTGCTACGTTCATTAGTGTAAGATGTGCTACTGTCAGTACTATCGCATTTGCTATGTTCAATACTGTAAGATTTGCTACTCTCATTACTGTAGGATTTGCTATATCCAGTACTGCATGATGTGCTACTCTCATTACTGTAGGATTTGCTACTTTCATTTCTGTAAGATGTGCTACTCTCCTTTCTGTAGGATTTGATATGTTTATTACTGTAAGATGTGCTACTCTCATTATTATAGGATTTGCTATGTTCAATACCGTAAGATGTGCTATTCTCATTACTGTAGGATTTTCCATGTTCATTACTGTAACGTGCTACTCGTATTACTGTAGGAATTGCTATGTTCATTACTGTAAGATGTGCTACTCCCATTACTGTAGGATTTGCTATGCTCATTACTGTAAGATGTGCTACTCTCATTTCTGTAGAATTTGCTATGTTCATTACTGTAAGATGTGCTACTCTTATTACTGTAGGATGTGCTACTCTCATTACTTTGAGATGTACTACTCTTATTACTGTAATATTTGCTATGTTCAATACTATAAGATGTGCTACTCTCAGTACTTTAGGATTTGCTATGTTCATTACTGTAATATGTGCTACTCTCATTACTGTAGGATATGCTTTGTTCATTATTGTAAGATGTGCTTTTATTGCTGTAGGAATTGCTATGTTCATTATTGTAAGATGTGCTACTCTCATTACTGTAGGATTTGCCATGTTCATTACTGTAACATGTGCTACTCCCATTACTGAAGGACTTGCTATGTTCATTACTGTAAGATGTGCTACTCCCATTACTGAAGGATTTGCTATGCTCATTACTGTAAGATGTGCTACTCTCATTACTGTAGTATTTGCTACTTTCATTTCTGTAAGATGTGCTACTCTCATTATTGTAGGATTTGCTATGTTCATAACTGTAAGATGTGCTACTCTCATTACTGTAGGATGTGCTACTCTAATTACTGTAAGAAGTGCTACTCTTATTACTGTAAGATGTGCTATTCTCATTATTCTAGGAGTTGCTACTCTCATTACTGTAGGATTTGCTATATTCATTGCTGTAAGATGTGCCACTCTCATTACTGTAGGATTTGCTATGTTCATTACTGTAAAATGTGCTACTCTCATTACTGTAGGATTTGCTACGTTCATTAGTGTAAGATGTGCTACTGTCAGTACTATCGCATTTGCTATGTTCAATACTGTAAGATTTGCTACTCTCATTACTGTAGGATTTGCTATATCCAGTACTGCATGATGTGCTACTCTCATTACTGTAGGATTTGCTACTTTCATTTCTGTAAGATGTGCTACTCTCCTTTCTGTAGGATTTGATATGTTTATTACTGTAAGATGTGCTACTCTCATTATTATAGGATTTGCTATGTTCAATACAGTAAGATGGGCTACTCTGTACTTTAGGATTTGCTATGTTTATTACCGTAAGATGTGCTATTCTCATTACTGTAGGATTTTCCATGTTCATTACTGTAATGTGCTACTCGTATTACTGTAGGAATTGCTATGTTCATTACTGTAAGATGTGCTACTCCCATTACTGTAGGATTTGCTATGCTCATTACTGTAAGATGTGCTACTCTCATTTCTGTAGAATTTGCTATGTTCATTACTGTAAGATGTGCTACTCTTATTACTGTAGGATGTGCTACTCATTACTTTGAGATGTACTACTCTTATTACTGTAATATTTGCTATGTTCAATACTATAAGATGTGCTACTCTCAGTACTTTAGGATTTGCTATGTTCATTACTGTAATATGTGCTACTCTCATTACTGTAGGATATGCTTTGTTCATTATTGTAAGATGTGCTTTTATTGCTGTAGGAATTGCTATGTTCATTATTGTAAGATGTGCTACTCTCATTACTGGAGGATTTGTTAAGTTCATTACTGTAAGATGCACTACTCTCATTACTGTAAGATTTGCAATGCTCATTACTGTAAAATGCTCTACTCTCATTACTGTATGATTTGCTACTCTCATTACTGTAAGATGTGCTACTCTCATTGCTGTAGGATTTGCTACTTTCATTTCTATAAGATGTGCTACTCTCATTGATGTAAGATGTTCCACTCTCATTACTGTAAGCATTCTATACACACCATTCACAATCCTCAGTCCCACAATACCACTAATGGCTCACAAACTGTGCTTCATCTAGTAGCTCTGTGCACTTTTTGCATTTTTATTAATGTGCAAGTCTATGCTAGCAGAGTGACTCAGTGAGTAAAGTACTTAATGCTGCCATCTGTCTTGATCTATAAATCATGAGTGTGAATCCAGACAGAGCCGATTCAGTCTTTCATTCTTCTCAAGCCAAAAAAGCGACTACTATTTATTTAGGTAACAGTAACACTTGTTTTTAGACTACTTAGGAATGGCAATGCTGTGGTGTTAGGCATTATATTAATAACACAATAGTTAACTTTAACATCATCACCAGGTCCTCTGGACTGGGAGTCACCTAAGATATTGTGGCCAATTGACTGGGTCACAGACCTAACAAAGCATGCAGGCGTAGAAAGACTAACATACAGACTCAGGGATCTGCTCCTAACATCTGCTCCTACTCTCTGTATAGTACTTTAAATGTACTTGAAATGTTCTAAAATGGCGTATTATAATTTAAACTATTTCATTTTTAAACCCAACTGGGGATTTGTGTTTATTTTGATTATAGTTCCATTCTCTAATTTTCCTTACTTCTAAATATATTGCACTGTTGCTTATTCTAAAAAAGATTTTGATTGTCAAACAATCATCATCAAGAAGTCAAGAGTCCAGCATGTTATTTGTCCTGAATTGCAGAGTGAGGCCATGGCTGTAAAACTCCACACTGAATTGATCATGGTTCCTCATGCTAAGATGACAAGATGACATAACGGGGATCCCACACTTACAACCCTGGGCTTTCAGTTAAAATTTAGTGCATTCTGGGAGTTGTAGTCTTTGCTTGTTTCAATTGGTTGACGACATTAACGGTCTTGATGAAAGAAATAATATTGTTGGGTGAGCCAACAAATTAACAGGGCGAGCTGAGCAAAGAGTTTGGTTTGGCTCTTAGAGCCTGTGCTCGAGCCGAAGCCTAAAAATGTTTGCTATGTAAATCATACAAAAAACATCACAAAACATAAAATATGATAAAGTCTCTTCAAAATTCAAAAAAGTGTATTTCATTAATACGTGGCAGCTTTGACATTAATAGGTCACATTACAGTAGTGCATTGAGAGGTACTTATTAAAAGTGGTTCCAACAGGAGCTCGAGCTGAGCCCCAGCCAGGCATCTGGTTCGAGCCTGAATTGAACTTTCAATGGCTCCCCATCTCTAAGACATACATAAAATATAAGTTACATTCTAGCATCAATGCGAGCATTATCTCCCACTACATACTACACAGTAAATGCAGTTGTAGTACACACAAGCAATACATCATTAAAGAACAATAATAGTAAAAACAAATAGAGTAGCATTGCAAAAGGCCCACAAGAACTACAAGAGCCCTGGGGATGGAACAGGAGGGCAGCGGCAAACAGAAGGTGAAGGGGTCAAGGGCAAACATTACAACAGCAGAGGAAGTTTACAGGTGTGAATGGAGGATCACAGAGCGGTTACTATATCTGAGAATGAGCCCTCCTTTACAGAGATGTTTTAAGGCATGGGCAAAGAGGGCTCTGGCTCAGGGCCCCAGTCTTTGAGGGGGCCACCTAATAGAGCCAACTATGCTGTGCAGAGTATTGCCTTGATGACCTTGATATCATTATTAAACAGATTGTTTTAAATACCATTTTCCTGCAATTTATTTTTAATGTGGTTGATGCAGAGAACTGTTGTGTTTGAGTTTCATGCAACATCCATAAAAAAGTTACTTTTAGATCAAAACAGGACCTTACATACGAGAAATGGGAGGGTGTCACAGAGATTATTTGCAGTAATATTAGCGAGCTGCTGCTGTGTTACGATATTGAAAATACACGTCACTATCCATGAACATTAGGTGTAAACACATTTAGAATTTGGACCAGGGTGCCTGTGCACTGTCAGTGACCTGGCTAAAGAGGACATGAAAGAGCTGAAACTGGTTCATAAGTTCAAAGCTGTTCCAAGCAGAGGCCACCAAAATACATTTGGCCTAGGGCCCCCAAAAGCCTTAAGACGTCCCTGCACCTTTCACCCCAGATTATAGATACAACTTGTAGGAGAGTAGGATCTGCCTCTTATGGTTACCCCCACTTTTTGCTGATGTCTCACTGTTTTTCGACTTTAGTCTGGCTGGGGCCCTGCTATCCAGGACCCCAGCCTAGCTGCTTCCTATCTAAATTGATTCCATGTACCTTAAGTACACTTTAGATTGGATTCTGGGGTGCCCTTATAAGTACCTAGTATATGGTATACTATGTACCCAGGGCATAGATACCCCAGAGGCCTACCAGGGGCTGAAGCATGTATTGTGCCACCCCTGGAAGGCCATCCAAAATGACACCACAGGATTGCTACTGCAGCCTGAGTGAGGTGGTGCATGCACCCCTTACAGAGATATAGGTTCACTATATCTCACCTATCACTGCACATAGAAACCTATCAGTCACCCCTATGGCAGGCCTTATCAATCCTGAAGGCAGGGTGCTTGGTTATATGTGAGAGGGTGCCCATGCATGAGCAGAGCCCCTCGGCAGCCCTCGGAATCTCCTCTCCGGGGTTGTCTGTGGTGCAGCCTGACCATATACTCTTAAGTGCATTATATCCTCGCGGTAAATGCTAACTTTGGGATGGCTGCACGGAAACGTGTCGTGTTTGGTGTCAAACACCTTGGAATCATACCCCCACACCAGTAACTGGTGTGGGAGTATGATCCCACCCTTCTAGAGGGAAAGGCCTGACAGCATCGGTATACCCGGTACCAGCTAAGCAGAGCCCTGGCATCACAAAATGGATGCTGCAGCCACAGACACGAGTCTGGCCTCCTGCTGCTGACCGAAACTCCGGCAGCGGAGGCCTGGACAATAGGTTTCCTGTCCCAGGGAGGTGTTACCACCTCCCAGACAGGCCTTAGTGGATTAGGGCTGGGTGGGAGCACTCCAAGAGTGCTTTGAAGTCCTGCACTGGGGGCACATTTGGTGTCCTCGTGCAAACCCCAGTTCAAACCGGTTACAGGGGCTGCCAGCCCCTGCTCTGGCGCAAAACTGGACAAAGGAAATGGGTGTAGCCACCCCTCTTTCCAAACCCTCCCATAGGTGGGTCCACAGAGTTAGTCCAACCCCTTTCTTAGGTATAAGTAAGGAACCCCTGGCAACAGGACTTTAGATATCCCTGGACAAAACTCTGCAACTGAAGGAACTTCGACGCTCTACTCAAGACTAGAGGACTGAAGAAATCTCCCTTGGGGTCAAGGAGTGACTCCCCTGCTTGGCAGGCACCAGCAAAGCATTTGCCAGTCTTCATCTCCGAAGCTCCCGCCAGACTCCGAAGTAATTGCAGCCCAGGAAGAGGATTTCCAGACTTCTCAGAGGCCGACCCGAGTCCCCAGCAAAGCTGAGACCCGCAGCCCTCACGAGTGACATGGAACCGGAACTCCTGGACACCGTGCACATTTGCTAGTGCATCAACTTCTCAATGTCTCTTGAAATCCTGCTTTGGGTTACTTGTAGCCCAGGCCCCGAGCACCATTTGCATTGAAGATTGTGAGCCTACACTCCACGAGTGTTCCGTGGGCCTGCTTCTTGCATTTCCGCTTGAGGCTCCTTCGCGATCCCTGGTCCGTCAACTGGTGGGTCCCTGTGAAGGCAACTCTGATTTTCCTTGGGCGTTTCTGGTTGCTCCAGACATGCCCTGACTCCCCACTGGGTGGTGAGTCCCTCAGACCTTGCTGGTCTGCACCGAAGCATCTTTATCCTTTCTGCATGGGTTGCTGTTGCCAAGGCTTGTTGTGTTCAATCCGGACACCAACACTGCAACACTCGACATCCTTTGTGGAACAGCTCGAATCCAGCTCCTGGTTGTCGTCAACGCCTCCTGGTCCTCGTGGCTGAAGAGTCAAGCTTCACCCCTTTCACCTGAAGCACCCAACATCGGTGGGCATTCGACTATCGTGCCCCTGGTCACTGGCAAGTGACCCAGACTCTGTCCCCTCTGCTTTCAGGTTCTTCTCATCTCCGATCCAGGCTTGGATCTCTTCCGACACTTCGCATCTTCCCGGCAGCAGCACTTCTCTGCAGACTGCCATTGAAAACGACAACGCGACCCGACACCATTTGACACCTATGCACCCAGCTTCCCTGGGTGAGGTAACTCGAGTACTCCGGTGCTCCCGTGGGTGCTGACCCTAGAACTGTCTAAGTCCAAGAGGGTTTGGTCCTAGTCCATTTCTAAGTGTCCTTAAACTCTAAAACTCTAACCGCGACTTTCCCATAGACGATAACGGAGCTCGCGGCTGTGTCCACACACTGCACACAGCCCCCGTGGGTCCCCTGTGTCACTACCTTGGGTGGTTCCTTGGGGTCTCAGCGATTCTACAGGCTCTAGGCCTTGTGTCTATTTAAGTTGTGGTTCTTATACCACTTTCTTAATATATGGTTTGGTACGCCCCTAGGGCTAATCGTATATTGTGCTACTTTACTGTGCTATTTGACTTGTAACTTGTGTACTTTGACCTCTAGCCTCATAAAGAGACTATTGGGTAGTGTTTAGTAATAAATACATATATTTTATATATATACCTGGTGTGGTTCTCCTTTCATTTGGTCATTCATGAGATTATAGAATGGTAAAACAACAGCTTAACACTCCTTCAAGACTTAGCCTGAAGGCTGCTCTCCATAGCTACCACTAGGATAGCTTTCAATAAAGGTTGTCTTTAAACCTATCATCAATAAAGGTTGTTTGGACTGGTGCAAGGTGCCCACTATAACTAGTGGACAGCATATACCAGGCCAACTTCTCACATTGGTGTGCAGCGGTTGGATTCAAGCTTGCCTTGTTTTACCAGATAATCTCAAGTGTGTGACTAACTGAAAACCACTAAAGGTACCTGAGGTACATATAAATTCAAGCTTAGAAATACAGTAAGTTCTACTGAACTTAGAGTTGTGTGTCAAGGGCTTAGCACACCCTTTCTACAACTCAAGAGAGTTTAGTAGGCCACACTAGAGTAGGTAGTGCATACACCACACCTCACTAGTGATGTCTTCAAGGCCAGGAACCAGTGGGTCCCTGCCAGAAGCCAGTGGGCTTCTACCATCCAAGTATGACAACCTCCCATTCTTGGAATTGAGAGCATTGTGCAGTACTAGGAAGCTGAAGACAGGCAAAAGTGCCAACACCCAACACCTCATAGAGGTGCTTCTGTTGGATGATCTCAGAAGACCCACAGGGTCTGAAGGGGTAGGCAGAGAGGGTGGGGCAGAAGATGAGGAAGGGACCAGGGGTGAAGAAACCCAGGACCTGACCTCTGAAACTGGCCAGGAAGATGACAATGATCTTGACCTGGAAAATCCAGCTCCTCCTGCAGATGAGGAGGAGGACCAGAATGGCCTCCCCTTTGTACCACCAGGAAGAGTTGTGAGTGTGCCTAGAAGGTCAAGATCACCTTCTCAGGAGTCTAACCACTCTGACACCTCAGTAGGGACCTCTGTTTCCTCTCATAGGAGGGAATCCTCTCATGAAAGGAAAGAGAGACTGCTCAAGTATGGAGAAGCTCAGCTTAGGATCAGAAGAGAGCAGTTGGCTATAGACAGGGAGTCCCTAGAGCTTCATAGATAAAGAAGAAAGTTGGGACTAGAGTCCCATGGTGGCAGCAACTTCCCTAGTGGTAGGGAAAGGTCTTATGACCATAGAAACCTGAGCAAGATTGTCCCTCCCTACCAGAGTGGGGATGACATCCACAAATGGATTACTGCACTGGAAAGGGCCTGTAAAGTTCAGAGGGTCCCCCAGGAGCAGTGGGCAGCAATCTTGTGGCTCTCCTTTGCAGACAAAGGTAGAGACAAGCTCCTCACTGTAAGAGAAGAAGATGCTGATGATTACCATGTCCTGAAGAGTGCACTGATAGATGGGTTTGGCCTAACCACTGAGCAATACAGGTTAAAGTTCAGAGATACCCAAAAGGCACAGACACAGGACTGGGTGGACTTTGTAGATTGTGCTACTAAGGCTCTGGAAGGCTGGTTACTTGGCAGTAAGGTGTGTGACTTCAAAGGATTGTATAATTTAATCATGAGGGAGCAGATTCTTAATAACTGTCAAAATCAGTTACTACATCAGTACCTGGTTGACTCTGATCTGACCTCTCCCCAAGAATTGGGAAAGAAGGCAGACAAATGGGTCAGAACCAGGGTGAAGCAGAAGGTACAGAACCAAGGTGGTGACCAGAAGAAGCAAGATTCCAAAAACTCTGACAAGGGTGGGGAAAAGAGTAAAGACCAGAAGTCTTCTCAAGGTCCCCAAAAATCTGCATCTGGTGGGGAATCCCAATCTACTAAAGGAAAAGGCCAAATGAACCATGGTGCAAAATCTGTAAGCAGAAAACTCACTGGACAAGTGACTGCACCAAGTCCAAAGACTCTACTCCAGCCACCATTGCCCCTAAGGCAACTGTTCCCCCTATTCCAGCTACAAGTGGTGGTGGAGGTACTCAGAATAAGGGTTTAGTAGGGTTGACCCTGGGTACTGAGATGGGCTCTGGCCTAGTCAGAGTGCCAACTCAGGCTGTACTAATCTGTGATGGGGGCATGGATATGTCCCCCTTAGTGAGTCCCAATAATTTGGGCAAATACAGACAGCAGCCTTTAATTAATGGAAAAGAGGCTTGGGCATTCAGGGACACAGGAGCAAGTGTCACAATGGTGACAAAAGATCTTGTGGATCCTGGGCAGATTATACTTGGTGAAATGTACCAGGTGACCAATGCTAGCAATGTCATAACAGACCATTCTCTGGCAGTTGTTAACTTCTCCTGGGGAGGGGTAACTGGCCTTAAGAAGGTTGTGATGAGTGCAGACCTACCAGTCAAATGCTTGCTTGGCAATGATCTTGAAACCTCAGCTTGGGCAGAGGTGGAGCTCAGGACACATGCAGAAATGCTAGGGATCCCTGCACATGTCTTTGCTGTGACTAGGTCACAGGCCAAAATGTCAAAAGCTGAACAGGCCCTGGATTCTGGAACAATGGACCAGGTGCCTCCCAAGAGGTGGAGCAGTAGGGTTAAGGCAGTGCCTTCCCCCTTGGCTCAGGAAGCAGATCAGTCTTTTGAGGAAGATGATCTCAGGCCTGAAGAAGGAACTGTCCCAGAGGAGCTTGAACCTGATCAGGTTGAGTTCTTGGGGACAGGGGGCCCTTCCAGGGCAGATCTGAGCCAGGAGCAGCTGAACTGCCCCTCTCTTGAACCCCTCAAACAGCAAGCTGCTGCTGAGGCTGCTGGGAATGCTAGTGGCACCCATAAGATATATTGGGATGATGGACTCCTGTACTCATAGAGTAGAGACCCCAAGCCTGGAACAGCCAGGAGGTTGGTTATACCTCTGAAGTTCAGGGGCTTCCTATTGACATTAGCCCATGATATTCCTTTAGCAGGTCACCTGGGCCAGAACAAGACTTGGGACAGAATTGTCCCTCACTTTCACTGGCCCCACATGTCTGAAGACACCAAGGAGTTTTGTCGCTCATGTGTAACCTGCCAAGCCAGTGGGAAGGCAGGTGGCACCACAAAGGCCCCCCTGATACCACTACCTGTGGTGGGGGTTCCCTTTGAGAGGGTGGGGATTGACATAGTTGGTCCCATGGATCCCCAAACAGCCTCTGGGCACAGATTTATCCTGGTGGTGGTGGACCATGCCACCAGGTACCCAGAAGCCATTCCCCTTAGGACCACTACAGCACCTGTGGTGGCAAGGGCCCTCCTGGGAATGTTCTCAAGAGTGGGCTTTCCTAAGGAGGTAGTATCTGACAGAGATGCAAACTTTATGTCCAGTTACTTGACTGCAATGTGGAAGGAGTGTGGAGTGACTTATAAATTCACCACACCCTATCACCCACAATGCAATGGTTTAGTTGAAAGGTTCAACAAAACCTTGAAGGGCATGATTAAAGGGCTTTTTTACAAAAGGATGGGGACAATGGGCTTTTGGAAAGGTCCAACGTACATGCCCTAGATAATC
Source organism: Calotriton arnoldi (assembly GCA_963921515.1). Lineage (NCBI taxonomy): Eukaryota > Metazoa > Chordata > Amphibia > Caudata > Salamandridae > Calotriton > Calotriton arnoldi. The sequence goes on along the minus strand of CAWUFW010000468.1, from coordinate 1,974,324 downwards.
AATAAAGAAGAAGTACGTGGTTCCTCGGTGAATACAGAGTATTTATTGCAGGTCGTGAAAGGAAGGGGATTCTTCCTTTCGGAACTGGTGCCCTCACACACCCAGCAAGCTAGGTGTCATGCTTCATCATCTGGGCCTGCTCCTCGTCGGGTCGGCGCTGCAATACCCGACAGGCACCCAAAAAGGGGCTCTTTATCGGAGATCTTTTGTTCCTTGCCGGTGGGTGCCGTGGGTGTAAGGGCCCTTTTGATTGTGTGGATGTAGTAGTATGTGAAGTGAGTTAAAACAAGTCAGGGTGCCTTATGGAACATATTTTATTCTTTGTAGGTCTTGCCCTGCCTTTTATTTGCATACAGGGAGGTGCCTCAGAAGGGGGTTGGCTACAGCCCTTTTGAACTTTTGTTTGGCCATCCTGTCAGGGGTCCATTGTGTCTGGTGAAGGAAGGTTGGGAGTTACCTCTCAAACCCCCTAAACAGGACATAGTGGACTATGTACTTGGTCTCCGCTCCAGGATGGCTGAGTATATGAAAAAGGCAACCAAAAGCCTTGAGGCTAGCCAGGAATTACAGAAAGCCTGGCATGACCAAAAGGCTGTGCTGACTGTTTACCAGCCAGGGCAGAAGGTGTGGGTGTTGGGGCCAGTGGCCCCAGCAGCCCTCCAAGACAAGTGGAGTGGCCCCCATACAATTGTTGAACAGAAGGGAGAGGTTACCTATCTGGTAGACCTGGGAACTCCCAGGAGCCCCCACAGGGTGCTCCATGTCAACAGGCTGAAGCCATATGTGGACAGGGCTGACATGGGCTTGCTCATGGCAAATGATGAGGGACAGGAGGAGGAGAGTGACCCACTCCCTGACCTTCTCTCACAGAACCCTGATGATGGGTCAGTAGATGGTGTAGCCTTGGCAGGCAGCCTCACTGCCCAGCAGCAAACTGATTGTAGACAGGTGCTCAATCAGTTCAGACACATGTTTTCTCTGACTCCAAGTCAGACCACCTGGTGCACTGATGAAGTGGACACTGGGGACAGTCTGCCTGTTAAAAGTAAGATTTACAGGCAACCTGACCAAGTCAGGGACTGTATCAGGACAAAAGTCCAGAAAATGTTGGAACTGGGTGTCATTGAGCCTTCAGATAGCCCTTAGGCTAGTCCAGTAGTCCTGGTGCCTAAACCTCACACCAAAGATGGCAAGAGAGAGATGAGGTTTTGTGTGGACTACAGGGGCCTCAATGCAGTCACTAAGACTGATGCCCATCCAATCCCCAGGGCAGATGAGCTAATAGACACTTTGGCCTCAGCCAAGTATCTAAGCACATTTGACCTGACAGCTGGCTACTGGCAGATCAGACTAGCTGATGATGCAAAGCCAAAGACTGCATTTTCTACCCCTGGTGGGCTTTACCAATTTGTGGCGATGCCCTTTGGGTTGAAGAATGCCCCTGCCACTTTTCAGAGGTTGGTGAACACAGTCCTTACAGGTCTGGAAGCCTATAGTGCAGCATATCTAGATGATATTGCTGTCTTTAGCTCCACCTGGGAGGATCACCTGGTCCACCTCAGAAATGTTTTGGAGGCCCTGCAGAAGGCAGGCCTCACTATCAAGGCCACTAAGTGCCAGATAGGGCAGAGTCAGGTTGTGTACCTTGTGGGTGGAGGCCAGGTTCAACCATTGCAGAGCAAAATCCAGACCATCATGGACTGGGTTGCTCCAACTACCCAGACTCAGGTGAGAGCCTTTTTAGGCCTGACTGGGTATTACAGAAGATTTATCAAGGGGTATGGATCAATAGTGACACCCCTGAATGACTTAACCTCTAAGAAAATGCCCAAAAAGGTTCAGTGGACAGTTAGCTGTCAAAAGGCATTTGATGACCTGAAGCAGGCCATGTGCACTGCTCCCATTCTGCAGAGTCCTGATTACTCCCAAAAGTTCATTGTGCAGACAGATGAATCTGAGTTGGGGGTAGGGGCTGTACTATCACAGTTGAATGATGAAGGTCAGGATCAGCCAGTAGCTTTTATTAGCAGAAGGCTGACCCCCAGAGAGAAACGTTGGTCAGCCATTGAGAGGGAGGCCTTTGCTGTGGTTTGGGCTCTGAAGAAGCTGAGGCCATACTTGTTTGGCACTCACTTCATTGTTCAGACAGACCATAAGCCCCTCTTATGGCTAAAACAGATGAAGGGTGAAAACCCCAAACTTTTGAGGTGGTCCATTTCCCTACAGGGGATGGACTATACAGTGGAACATAGACCTGGGAGTAACCATGCCAATGCAGATGGACTCTCCACATATTTCCAATTAGAACATGAAGACTCAACTGGTCAAGGTTAGTTTAATGTCCCTGCATTTGGGGGGGGGTTGTGTAGGAGAGTAGGATCTGCCTCTTATGGTTACTTACCCCCACTTTTTGCTGATGTCTCACTGTTTTCGACTTTAGTCTGGCTGGGGCCCTGCTATCCAGGACCCCAGCCTAGCTGCTTCCTCTCTAAATTGATTCCATGTACCTTAAGTACACTTCAGATTGGATTCTGGGGTGTCCTTATAAGTCCCTAATATATGGTATACTATGTACCCAGGGCATAGGTACCCCAGAGGCCTACCAGGGGCTGAAGCATGTATTGTGCCACCCCTGGAAGGCCATCCAAAATGACACCACAGGACTGCTACTGCAGCCTGAGTGAGAGGGTGCATGCACCCCTTACAGAGATATAGGTTCACTATATCTCACCTATCACTGCACATAGAAACCTATCAGTCACCCCTATGACAGGCCTTATCAATCCCGAAGGCAGGGTGCTTGGTTAAATGTGAGAGGGTGTCCATGCATGAGCAGAGCCCCTCTGCAGCCCTCGAATCTCCTCTCCGGGGTTGTCTGTGGTGCAGCCTGACCATATACTCTTAAGTGCATTATATCCTCGCGGTAAATGCTAACTTTGGGATGGCTGCACGGAAACATGTCGTGTTTGGTGTCAAACACCTTGGAATCATACCCCCACATCAGTAACTGGTGTGAGAGTATGATCCCACCCTTCTAGAGGGAAAGACATGACAGCACCGGTATACCCGGTACCAGCTAAACAGAGCCCTGGCATCACAAAATGGATGCTGCAGCCACAGACACGAGTCTGGCCTCCTGCTGCTGACCGAAACTCCGGCAGGGAAGGCCTGGACAATAGGTTTCCTGTCCCAGGGAGGTGTATCCACCTCCCAGAAAGGCCTTAGTGGATTAGGGCTGGGTGGGAGCACTCCAAGAGTGCTTTGAAGTCCTGCACTGGGGGAACATTTGGTGTCCTCGTGCATACCCCAGTTCAAACCGGTTGCAGGGGCTGCCAGCCCCTGCTCTGGCGCGAAACTGGACAAAGGAAATGGGTGTAGCCACCCCTCTTTCCAAACCCTCCCATAGATGGGTCCACAGAGTTAGTCCAACCCCTTTCTTAGGTATAAGTAAGGAACCCCTGGCAACAGGACTTTAGATATCCCTGGACGAAACTCTGCAACTGAATCCTGGAACTTCGACGCTCTACTCAAGACTAGAGGACTGAAGAAATCTCCCTTGGGGTCAAGGAGTGACTCCCCTGCTTGGCAGGCACCAACAAAGCATTTGCCGGTCTGCATCTCCGAAGCTCCCGCCGGACTCCGAAGTAATTGCAGCCCAGGAAGAAGATTTCCAGACTTTTCAGGGGCCAACCCGAGTCCCCAGCAAAGCTGAGACCTGCAGCCCTCATGAGTGACGTGGAACCGGAACTCCTGGACACTGTGCACATTTGCTAGTGCATCAACTTCTCGATGTCTCTTGAAGTCCTGCTTTGGGTTACTTATAGCCCAGGCCCCGAGCACCATTTGCATTGAAGATTGTGAGCCTACACTCCACGAGTGTTCCGTGGGCCGGCTTCTTGCATTTCCGCTCGAGGCTCCTTTGCGATCCCTGGTCCATCAACTGGTGGGTCCCTGTGAAGGCAACTCTGATTTTCCTTGGGCGTTTCTAGTTGCTCCAGACGTGCCCTGACTCCCCACCGAGAGGTGAGTCCCTCAGACCTTGCTGGTCTGCACCGAAGTGTTGTATTTCCTCTTAGGGTGTCCATAACGGGCTTTCCAATATCCTGTCCTTATATAGGCACAATTCGCCCTGCCCTTATATAGGCATAGAATCCCAGGCCTTATTTAGGCATTAAACCGTGCACTCCAAATACAGGCATGGTCTCTGACATCCGTCCACCCTAACGTCACAACGAGTTCATGAAGAACAGACCCTTAGGCTGCAGGAGTTTCCCTAGCTCAGGACTATTGATTTCTTCAAGGCCTCATCTATTATGCATGAACCATTATTCCTTAGGGGTTCATTCATGACGTCTTTCGTTGTCCAATTCACGTCAATGCTAACATTCCTAAGGTACTCTCAGGTATAAATATACCTTCCCTAGCCCCTGTAAACCAGAGGAGTCCTCGACTTCAGAGGAGCCCGTATCCCGGCCTGATGCACTGAGAAGACGCTGCCATTCCCTGCACGCAGAGAGCCCAGCTTCCAGTGATCTGACTTCCCTTGCGGGGTGTTGGAGTTCGAGTCTGGCAAAGAGATTCCAACCTCTCTCATTCTTCAGGTATGGAGCTGATAAGAACCTAGAGGGACTCTTGGCATACTAGGCATACTAGACTTAACATACTCTTAGTATACCATAGTAAGGAATACTTCACCTACTTCTTCCCTCTTCCTACACCTAGGTTAGGTTAGGTACACTGGGGTAGAACTAGCTTAGCACCGCATCGTATGAGTACTCGCATTTTTAGTCTGTGTTATTTATGTAACAGCATTTGTACTAAAAGATAATGCTATCGCAGTATTATTTATTTCTACTGCTCACCCTGTACATTATTTATCTCGCATACTGTCTTGTGATTGTAACAGCACATTATACTTACACCAGAAACAAGACTGTTCAATAAACCTTTTATTGAAAACGCCCGTCTATTATTTCTGTGTAACTCTGAGGAAAACTAAGCATGCACGACTGAGCTGAGTGAAATAGTTATCTAGTGTTTCCACGACTCTGGGACACGTTCTGATTCTAAAAGGAAAACATATTGGTCATGTTTTGCGGCTGCCAGAAACTACTCCCTTCTTGTCGTCAAGGAGTTTCTAGTGGCCTCTGAGCTAGCTGGCACAAGTAATTAAGTTTAATATACTCGATAGGGACATACCGACCTTAGTCCTATGTCAAACCTATAGGATATATTATTCCAATGCGCAGAGCCTATTAGGGAAATAGGAGCTACACTACATGGCGCCCAACGGTTTGGTTAGGCAGTAATTCAACTTTAGATACTGAGTATCTGTCGTGCACAGAGGATGGTTACACTAACCTTTCAGCCAGGTACAGCAGGAACGATGGATGAAGCTAAGTAATCCCTTCCCCTTAAATGGAATACCCAGGAGTAGATATATCCGACACTCCAGAGATAAAACCACCATAGGGGAAAGGGAAAAAAGGGACAAAAGAAACAATAACGTTGCCGCTGTTAAGCTCAGACTAGGGATGTCGTCAGAAGATGTAGACCTCTCTCTTCTACTATCCACCCCTTCTGCCCTGTAAGTGAAACACAATACACACATTAGATTACTCCCCCTTCTATCCGTAGCACCCCTATCCCCCCTATGTGTTATGTACTTACTTAAACTCTAGCGTGCTTCTCTCATGTTAAAAACACCACAAAAGAGAAAAATAAAGAAAACAAAATAACAACATAGTTCTGGATCGGAGTGAGGTACTTATCTTACTGCAGATAATCCTCTCTTTGCTGATGGATGTCCCGTCTTGTGCTGATGCTCAGGGCCTCGGGTAGATAAGAAACTCTCTGCCCACTTTGACAAAACTCTCCTGAGCGTTGATAGGCAAGACTGCAATAAACAACCACACGGTGGCGCTGGTAATGCAAAAATAACCTTCCTTCTTGGAGGCTATTGGAAGTACCACTCCTGACCCAGCGTCTTCCTTCTTATTTCTGGACGGTCATGGTGAGAAAAATAACACATAAAAAATATAGAAGCGCATTACAAGCGCGAAGTCTTTTCCTTGGTTTACGGAAGTATTCTACACACTGCTCCACGTTTGTTTCATGCAGCGTTTCTGAATAACCCACCGATTCTGTTTAACGGCACGGAATACGCGGGAGGTTTGAATTTGTGCCGGTTTGCTTGACTCCGTCAAGCGCGTCCTGAAGTTACCCCCATGAATGCAGGGAGGCGTTCAGAGGATTCTCCACGATTCCATTCCAGGGCGCAAGGACGCCAATGGGAAGCGTTTTGCAGGAAAGAGAGTCTTTAAATGCACGAGTGCTGCAGTCCTTCAGGCAGAAGCTTTCACGAACGTGATCTTCAAGTTCAGGTATAATCTCCAACGCACTGGCAATACGTTATCTCTCCGATACTAGAAGTTTACTCGAGTGACAAGCACCGAGATCTACCAGGGCGGGGCTTAAGTACCCATAGTCAGGTGCTGTTTCCAGCCTGTGCAAAGGATTGTGGGAGTTGTAGTTTACGTGCCCATCACTCATGCCATGCATATTTGCGCGCAGTGTACCTATCTCCGCCTAGCCATGACAGAACCCCCTCTCATTGGCCGACGTCTCGGCGGACTGCCAGGTTTAGTAGGAAAACGTGAATGATAACGCCTCAGAAGTCCAGGGCAGTGTAGATTAGCCACCGGCTCCCAAGACCGTTCTTCTGGGCCATACCCTTTCCACTCAATGAGATAGTGTACTCTCCCTCTGATGTATTTGGAATCTAGAATACCCTGTACTTCATATTCCTCGTCCCCATCTATATCTACAGCTTGTGGTCTTACAGGTAAACGTGTACCCTGAAGACAGGGTTTCAGAAGGGATACGTGAAACACTGGGTGGATGCGCCAAACAGAAGGTAGTTTGAGCTTCATGGCAACGGGGTTTATGATCTTCTCTATAGAATACGGCCCCACAAATCTAGGCTGCAACCTGTTGTTCCCCTTAAGCCTTAAATGTTTGGTGCTAAGCCATACTCTGTCTCCTATTCTATAGGAAGGTTCTACCGTTCTCTTTTTATCTGCATGTAGTTTATCTCGTGTTCGTGCCTCTTCTAGGTGTGTTTTGGCCTTATCCAGTACTAGCTTAAGGTGTGCGTGGTGATCTTGGATAGAGGGGTGAGTGGAAGCCACCGGACTCTCAAACGGTAAAATATTGGGATGGAAGCCATTGAGACAATAAAAAGGGGAACATCCCAAAGTTGTATGATCAGCGTTATTGTAGGCGAACTCCGCTGTCCACAAGAGCTTGCTCCAGTCATCTTCCTGTAATAAAGTAAAACACCTCAGGTATTGCTCTAATGTCTGATTTAATCTTTGTCTTGCCGTCTGTTTGGGGATGATAGCTTGTTGACAAACGTGCATCAATCTGCATGATCTCACACAGTGCTTTCCAGAACCTGGAGGTGAACTGAGTTCCTCTGTCCGTGATAATGACTGAAGGGATTCCATGTAGTCGAACTATATGTTGCAAGAAGACAGTGGCCAGTTCCGCTGAAGTGGGCAATCTGGTAAGAGCGATGAAATGACCCATTTTAGTCAGATGATCTATTACTACTAATATGGTGTCATAACCAGAGCTAGGAGGCATTTCCACAATGAAGTCCATGGACACTGTATGCCAAGGAGTCGGAGGTGTAGGTATAGGCCTGAGTAAGCCACTGGGTCGTTGATGTTGTGCCTTGGCTTGGGTGCAAACAGAGCATTCCGAGATGTATCTTACAGTATCTCTTCGGAGTGACTTCCACCAGAAGTAACGAGTCAAGGTTTGCAATATTTTGTGTATTCCCATGTGTCCTCCTAAGGTTGTGTCGTGGATCCATTGAAGGACTTGTTGCTGGAGTGGACTTTCAGGAACGTACAGTCTATTTTCATGGAACATTAAGTCATCTTTTACTGAACGATGTGACGCCTCTTCATGGACCCATGCATCTTTATCAACACTAGTGGTTTGTTTTTTCACTTCGTTCAGGAAGCCATGAGTGGTGGTTAACACCACTGTCCTCGTTGGAAAGGAAGCCTTCTGTAGTATGCAGGGTGGTTCTTCTACACAATCATTGTTGCCAGCCGGAGTGGGCAAAGGTCTAGAGAGAGCGTCGGCTTTTCCATTTTGTGGCCCTGGTCTGTATTTAATCACAAAGTCATAGTCTGCAAAAAACAGAGACCATCTTAGCTGTCGGGGTGTTAGGGCTCGAGCACTCTTCAGAAACAGCAGGTTGCGATGATCGGTATATATTTCCACTGTGTATCTGGCCCCCAGTAGATGGTGTCTCCATTCTTCACAGGAACGTTTGATGGCCAACAGTTCCTTATCGGTAATGCTGTAATTTACCTCACAACTGGACAGCTTCTTTGAGAAAAAGGCTATTGGATGCAGCTGGCCAGTGTCTGGGTGTCTTTGAGAAAGGATTCCTCCTAAAGCGTAATAAGAGGCATCTGTTTCGAGTATGAATGGTTGGGATGCATCAGGATGTCTCAGTATTGGAGCACTGGTGAAACAAGATTTTAGCGCCTGGAATGCTTCTTCCGCTGCCGCAGTCCACTTGAAGGTAGCTCCCTTCCGTAGAAGAATTGTCAAAGGTTGAATAATACAGGAAAAGTTCTGTATAAATCTTCTATAGAAGTTCGCAAACCCCAAGAAACTTTGCAGGGCCTTCACACAGGTAGGGGATTTCCATTCCAAGATGGCTTGTGTCTTTTTTGTGTCCATACAGAGTCCGTGAGGGCCTATGACATAACCCAAGAACTCTACTTCTGAGGTATGAAAGAAGCACTTTTCTAATTTCGCATAAAGTGAGTGCTGCTGTAGCCGTTCCAGAACTGCTGATACATGTGAAATGTGTTCTTCCATTGATCTTGAGTACACAAGGATGTCGTCAATATAAACGATGCATGACACATCTAATAATCCTCTCAATACCTGATCCATAAAGTATTGGAATGCGGCAGGGGCATTGCATAGCCCGAAAGGCATCACCTGATATTCGTATAGACCGAATTTGGTTCTAAAGGCTGTCTTCCATTCATCCCCCTGCCGCATTCTCACCAAATGATACGCTCCACGGAGGTCTAACTTGGTAAAAACAGTAGCTCCCTTCAACTGGTCCAATAAAACAGGTATTAATGGCAGGGGATATCTATTCTTCTTAGTTATTCGATTGATTGCCCTATAATCAATACAAGCCCTTAGACCTCCTTCACGTTTCGGTATAAAAAAAAGAGGCGAGGAGGCCGGGGAAGATGAAGGACGAATGAAGCCGTTGGCCAGTAATTTCTCCAGATATTGCTGTAAATAAACGGTTTCTGCTTCGGTCAGGGCATAAATGCGGCTGCACGGAATACTGGCTCCTGGTTCCAGATCTATCACACAATCATACGCCCTGTGTGGAGGCAGCCTATTTGCTTCCTGCTCGCTGAATTCTGTATGATATGTCTGGTATTCATTTGGCAGAGGGGCGACGCTTCCCACACTGTGTGTACTACAACTGCTGGAGAGTAATACTGCAGGGTTCGTCTTTTGAGGGGCTTCTTGTCGTCTGGCTTGGGTACAATGCTCCTTGCAGTAGGTGGAATTCAATGTAACGGTTCTCGCGGCCCATTGTACCAAGGGATCATGTAGTGTAAGCCATGGCATGCCCAAGATGAGAGTGAAATGGGGGGCATCTATTAAATCGAAGTGGATGTACTCGTAATGATTTAAGCCCACCTGCATTTGAATTGGCTGAGTATGATATCGTATAGGACCTGAGGTTAGTTCGGTGCCGTCTACTGCCTTTACTGGTTCTGGGACCGTTTTCTTTATACAGGGCATGCCTATTTCCTGTGCGTATCTTTGGTCGATGAAGTTACCTGTAGCCCCTGAATCTAACAGGGCATGTACAAGCACCGATCCAGCCCCTGGTATATCCAATGTAACACACACATTCATATGCGCCACGGAATTTTGTACCGTGTTTACCACAGCTGGACAGACCTCTTCTACTTGAGGCCTCAAACAAGGGATCTGGGACTTGTTTGGGCGTTTTAGTTTTCCGAATCTTCTTGTAGGCAATCCACCACGGGTACTTTCTGCATTCCACGGAATCCTTTAAAGGGTGTTTTGGTTTTCGCCTTGCAGTCCTTAATAAAGTGCCCTGGTTTTCCGCAATACATACAGAGCCTTTGTTTCCTCCTTCGCTCTCTTTCGTCTGAACTCAGAGGTCCTCTTATACCGCTAATTTGCATGGGTTCTGTTCCATCCGAACCCGGGGGGGATCCTTCTGTGATTGCTCTGGGACGAGGGGGTACATATCTTGTTTCGATACGCTGTTTGTCTCATCTCCTCTCCTGTAGTCTATGGTCTAATTGTACAGTGAGATCAATGAGTTCATCACATGTGGTTGGCATGTGCACCACTTGTGCCAAAACGTCTTTTAACTCGCATCTCAACCCTTGATAATACAGTGACGTTCTTTTTTCCATAGGCCAGTCAGTTTCGGCTATGAGTCTATTGAAAGTTGTAATATAGGACAACAAATCTTGGTTGCCTTGCTTGAGTGTTATTAATTCTCTATCTAGTGAAAGCAATTGTGCCTTTCTATCGAATAATTTGCGCATTTCTCCACAGAAGGTGTCAAAATTACGCAGGGCATGGTCGTCTCTTTCTATGAGGGGAAAGGACCAACTGGCTGCATTTCCCCCAAGATAGGACATCACAAAGGCCGTTTTAGCTTGGTCTGTGGGAAACACTGCTGGTTTGCACATAAAATGCAATTTACACTGCCCCAAAAAGAAACCAAATTTCTTTGGATCCCCAAAGAATCTCTCAGGAGGGGCCAAGGGTAACTGTGCTGGCTGTATGACCTGTATGGTGGAAGGACCCGTACTGCCTTCCGAGGTATGTGTTGTTTGCCCAGTATCAGTATTATGCGAAGCAGGAGGAGGTAGAGTCCAATTTCTAATATACTGAGACCCTCGCGTCCCCGTAGGATTAGAGCGAGACAATCCTGCCACTTCACGTCTTATAGTACTCATTTCGTTTCGCAATTCTAGGTTCTCACCCCTGAAAGCATCTACCTCCATTCTCAGGGCTGTTAGTGTTTCTAACACTGATGTAAGAACAGTGTTGGTATCCATCGTTCGGGCCGTAGGTTACCGTGGGCTTGTCACTCTGTCGTGCACAGAGGATGGTTACACTAACCTTTCAGCCAGGTACAGCAGGAACGATGGATGAAGCTAAGTAATCCCTTCCCCTTAAATGGAATACCCAGGAGTAGATATATCCGACACTCCAGAGATAAAACCACCATAGGGGAAAGGGAAAAAAGGGACAAAAGAAACAATAACGTTGCCGCTGTTAAGCTCAGACTAGGGATGTCGTCAGAAGATGTAGACCTCTCTCTCATACTATCCACCCCTTCTGCCCTGTAAGTGAAACACAATACACACATTAGATTACTCCCCCTTCTATCCATAGCACCCCTATCCCCCCTATGTGTTATGTACTTACTTAAACTCTAGCGTGCTTCTCTCATGTTAAAAACACCACAAAAGAGAAAAATAAAGAAAACAAAATAACAACATAGTTCTGGATCGGAGTGAGGTACTTATCTTACTGCAGATAATCCTCTCTTTGCTGATGGATGTCCCGTCTTGTGCTGATGCTCAGGGCCTCGGGTAGATAAGAAACTCTCTGCCCACTTTGACAAAACTCTCCTGAGCGTTGATAGGCAAGACTGCAATAAACAACCACACGGTGGCGCTGGTAATGCAAAAATAACCTTCCTTCTTGGAGGCTATTGGAAGTACCAATCCTGACCCAGCGTCTTCCTTCTTATTTCTGGACGGTCATGGTGAGAAAAATAACACATAAAAAATATAGAAGCGCATTACAAGCGCGAAGTCTTTTCCTTGGTTTACGGAAGTATTCTACACACTGCTCCACTTTTGTTTCATGCAGCGTTTCTGAATAACCCACCGATTCCGTTTAACGGCACGGAATACGCGGGAGGTTTGAATTTGTGCCGGTTTGCTTGACTCCGTCAAGCGCGTCCTGAAGTTACCCCCATGAATGCAGGGAGGCGTTCAGAGGATTCTCCACGATTCCATTCCAGGGCGCAAGGACGCCAATGGGAAGCGTTTTGCAGGAAAGAGAGTCTTTAAATGCACGAGTGCTGCAGTCCTTCAGGCAGAAGCTTTCACGAACGTGATCTTCAAGTTCAGGTATAATCTCCAACGCACTGGCAATACGTTATCTCTCCGATACTAGAAGTTTACTCGAGTGACAAGCACCGAGATCTACCAGGGCGGGGCTTAAGTACCCATAGTCAGGTGCTATTTCCAGCCTGTGCAAAGGATTGTGGGAGTTGTAGTTTACGTGCCCATCACTCATGCCATGCATATTTGCGCGCAGTGTACCTATCTCCGCCTAGCCATGACAGAACCCCCTCTCATTGGCCGACGTCTCGGCGGACTGCCAGGTTTAGTAGGAAAACGTGAATGATAACGCCTCAGAAGTCCAGGGCAGTGTAGATTAGCCACCGGCTCCCAAGACCGTTCTTCTGGGCCATACCCTTTCCACTCAATGAGATAGTGTACTCTCCCTCTGATGTATTTGGAATCTAGAATACCCTGTACTTCATATTCCTCGTCCCCATCTATATCTACAGCTTGTGGTCTTACAGGTAAACGTGTACCCTGAAGACAGGGTTTCAGAAGGGATACGTGAAACACTGGGTGGATGCGCCAAACAGAAGGTAGTTTGAGCTTCATGGCAACGGGGTTTATGATCTTCTCTATAGAATACGGCCCCACAAATCTAGGCTGCAACCTGTTGTTCCCCTTAAGCCTTAAATGTTTGGTGCTAAGCCATACTCTGTCTCCTATTCTATAGGAAGGTTCTACCGTTCTCTTTTTATCTGCATGTAGTTTATCTCGTGTTCGTGCCTCTTCTAGGTGTGTTTTGGCCTTATCCAGTACTAGCTTAAGGTGTGCGTGGTGATCTTGGATAGAGGGGTGAGTGGAAGCCACCGGACTCTCAAACGGTAAAATATTGGGATGGAAGCCATTGAGACAATAAAAAGGGGAACATCCCAAAGTTGTATGATCAGCGTTATTGTAGGCGAACTCCGCTGTCCACAAGAGCTTGCTCCAGTCATCTTCCTGTAATAAAGTAAAACACCTCAGGTATTGCTCTAATGTCTGATTTAATCTTTGTCTTGCCGTCTGTTTGGGGATGATAGCTTGTTGACAAACGTGCATCAATCTGCATGATCTCACACAGTGCTTTCCAGAACCTGGAGGTGAACTGAGTTCCTCTGTCCGTGATAATGACTGAAGGGATTCCATGTAGTCGAACTATATGTTGCAAGAAGACAGTGGCCAGTTCCGCTGAAGTGGGCAATCTGGTAAGAGCGATGAAATGACCCATTTTAGTCAGATGATCTATTACTACTAATATGGTGTCATAACCAGAGCTAGGAGGCATTTCCACAATGAAGTCCATGGACACTGTATGCCAAGGAGTCGGAGGTGTAGGTATAGGCCTGAGTAAGCCACTGGGTCGTTGATGTTGTGCCTTGGCTTGGGTGCAAACAGAGCATTCCGAGATGTATCTTACAGTATCTCTTCGGAGTGACTTCCACCAGAAGTAACGAGTCAAGGTTTGCAATATTTTGTGTATTCCCATGTGTCCTCCTAAGGTTGTGTCGTGGATCCATTGAAGGACTTGTTGCTGGAGTGGACTTTCAGGAACGTACAGTCTATTTTCATGGAACATTAAGTCATCTTTTACTGAACGATGTGACGCCTCTTCATGGACCCATGCATCTTTATCAACACTAGTGGTTTGTTTTTTCACTTCGTTCAGGAAGCCATGAGTGGTGGTTAACACCACTGTCCTCGTTGGAAAGGAAGCCTTCTGTAGTATGCAGGGTGGTTCTTCTACACAATCATTGTTGCCAGCCGGAGTGGGCAAAGGTCTAGAGAGAGCGTCGGCTTTTCCATTTTGTGGCCCTGGTCTGTATTTAATCACAAAGTCATAGTCTGCAAAAAACAGAGACCATCTTAGCTGTCGGGGTGTTAGGGCTCGAGCACTCTTCAGAAACAGCAGGTTGCGATGATCGGTATATATTTCCACTGTGTATCTGGCCCCCAGTAGATGGTGTCTCCATTCTTCACAGGAACGTTTGATGGCCAACAGTTCCTTATCGGTAATGCTGTAATTTACCTCACAACTGGACAGCTTCTTTGAGAAAAAGGCTATTGGATGCAGCTGGCCAGTGTCTGGGTGTCTTTGAGAAAGGATTCCTCCTAAAGCGTAATAAGAGGCATCTGTTTCGAGTATGAATGGTTGGGATGCATCAGGATGTCTCAGTATTGGAGCACTGGTGAAACAAGATTTTAGCGCCTGGAATGCTTCTTCCGCTGCCGCAGTCCACTTGAAGGTAGCTCCCTTCCGTAGAAGAATTGTCAAAGGTTGAATAATACAGGAAAAGTTCTGTATAAATCTTCTATAGAAGTTCGCAAACCCCAAGAAACTTTGCAGGGCCTTCACACAGGTAGGGGATTTCCATTCCAAGATGGCTTGTGTCTTTTTTGTGTCCATACAGAGTCCGTGAGGGCCTATGACATAACCCAAGAACTCTACTTCTGAGGTATGAAAGAAGCACTTTTCTAATTTCGCATAAAGTGAGTGCTGCTGTAGCCGTTCCAGAACTGCTGATACATGTGAAATGTGTTCTTCCATTGATCTTGAGTACACAAGGATGTCGTCAATATAAACGATGCATGACACATCTAATAATCCTCTCAATACCTGATCCATAAAGTATTGGAATGCGGCAGGGGCATTGCATAGCCCGAAAGGCATCACCTGATATTCGTATAGACCGAATTTGGTTCTAAAGGCTGTCTTCCATTCATCCCCCTGCCGCATTCTCACCAAATGATACGCTCCACGGAGGTCTAACTTGGTAAAAACAGTAGCTCCCTTCAACTGGTCCAATAAAACAGGTATTAATGGCAGGGGATATCTATTCTTCTTAGTTATTCGATTGATTGCCCTATAATCAATACAAGCCCTTAGACCTCCTTCACGTTTCGGTATAAAAAAAAGAGGCGAGGAGGCCGGGGAAGATGAAGGACGAATGAAGCCGTTGGCCAGTAATTTCTCCAGATATTGCTGTAAATAAACGGTTTCTGCTTCGGTCAGGGCATAAATGCGGCTGC
Organism: Calotriton arnoldi; assembly: GCA_963921515.1. NCBI lineage: Eukaryota > Metazoa > Chordata > Amphibia > Caudata > Salamandridae > Calotriton > Calotriton arnoldi. The sequence goes on along the minus strand of CAWUFW010000468.1, from coordinate 1,959,061 downwards.
ACGGAATACTGGCTCCTGGTTCCAGATCTATCACACAATCATACGCCCTGTGTGGAGGCAGCCTATTTGCTTCCTGCTCGCTGAATTCTGTATGATATGTCTGGTATTCATTTGGCAGAGGGGCGACGCTTCCCACACTGTGTGTACTACAACTGCTGGAGAGTAATACTGCAGGGTTCGTCTTTTGAGGGGCTTCTTGTCGTCTGGCTTGGGTACAATGCTCCTTGCAGTAGGTGGAATTCAATGTAACGGTTCTCGCGGCCCATTGTACCAAGGGATCATGTAGTGTAAGCCATGGCATGCCCAAGATGAGAGTGAAATGGGGGGCATCTATTAAATCGAAGTGGATGTACTCGTAATGATTTAAGCCCACCTGCATTTGAATTGGCTGAGTATGATATCGTATAGGACCTGAGGTTAGTTCGGTGCCGTCTACTGCCTTTACTGGTTCTGGGACCGTTTTCTTTATACAGGGCATGCCTATTTCCTGTGCGTATCTTTGGTCGATGAAGTTACCTGTAGCCCCTGAATCTAACAGGGCATGTACAAGCACCGATCCAGCCCCTGGTATATCCAATGTAACACACACATTCATATGCGCCACGGAATTTTGTACCGTGTTTACCACAGCTGGACAGACCTCTTCTACTTGAGGCCTCAAACAAGGGATCTGGGACTTGTTTGGGCGTTTTAGTTTTCCGAATCTTCTTGTAGGCAATCCACCACGGGTACTTTCTGCATTCCACGGAATCCTTTAAAGGGTGTTTTGGTTTTCGCCTTGCAGTCCTTAATAAAGTGCCCTGGTTTTCCGCAATACATACAGAGCCTTTGTTTCCTCCTTCGCTCTCTTTCGTCTGAACTCAGAGGTCCTCTTATACCGCTAATTTGCATGGGTTCTGTTCCATCCGAACCCGGGGGGGATCCTTCTGTGATTGCTCTGGGACGAGGGGTACATATCTTGTTTCGATACGCTGTTTGTCTCATCTCCTCTCCTGTAGTCTATGGTCTAATTGTACAGTGAGATCAATGAGTTCATCACATGTGGTTGGCATGTGCACCACTTGTGCCAAAACGTCTTTTAACTCGCATCTCAACCCTTGATAATACAGTGACGTTCTTTTTTCCATAGGCCAGTCAGTTTCGGCTATGAGTCTATTGAAAGTTGTAATATAGGACAACAAATCTTGGTTGCCTTGCTTGAGTGTTATTAATTCTCTATCTAGTGAAAGCAATTGTGCCTTTCTATCGAATAATTTGCGCATTTCTCCACAGAAGGTGTCAAAATTACGCAGGGCATGGTCGTCTCTTTCTATGAGGGAAAGGACCAACTGGCTGCATTTCCCCAAGATAGGACATCACAAAGGCCGTTTTAGCTTGGTCTGTGGGAAACACTGCTGGTTTGCACATAAAATGCAATTTACACTGCCCCAAAAAGAAACCAAATTTCTTTGGATCCCCAAAGAATCTCTCAGGAGGGGCCAAGGGTAACTGTGCTGGCTGTATGACCTGTATGGTGGAAGGACCCGTACTGCCTTCCGAGGTATGTGTTGTTTGCCCAGTATCAGTATTATGCGAAGCAGGAGGAGGTAGAGTCCAATTTCTAATATACTGAGACCCTCGCGTCCCCGTAGGATTAGAGCGAGACAATCCTGCCACTTCACGTCTTATAGTACTCATTTCGTTTCGCAATTCTAGGTTCTCACCCCTGAAAGCATCTACCTCCATTCTCAGGGCTGTTAGTGTTTCTAACACTGATGTAAGAACAGTGTTGGTATCCATCGTTCGGGCCGTAGGTTACCGTGGGCTTGTCACTCTGTCGTGCACAGAGGATGGTTACACTAACCTTTCAGCCAGGTACAGCAGGAACGATGGATGAAGCTAAGTAATCCCTTCCCCTTAAATGGAATACCCAGGAGTAGATATATCCGACACTCCAGAGATAAAACCACCATAGGGGAAAGGGAAAAAAGGGACAAAAGAAACAATAACGTTGCCGCTGTTAAGCTCAGACTAGGGATGTCGTCAGAAGATGTAGACCTCTCTCTCATACTATCCACCCCTTCTGCCCTGTAAGTGAAACACAATACACACATTAGATTACTCCCCCCCTTCTATCCATAGCACCCCTATCCCCCCTATGTGTTATGTACTTACTTAAACTCTAGCGTGCTTCTCTCATGTTAAAAACACCACAAAAGAGAAAAATAAAGAAAACAAAATAACAACATAGTTCTGGATCGGAGTGAGGTACTTATCTTACTGCAGATAATCCTCTCTTTGCTGATGGATGTCCCGTCTTGTGCTGATGCTCAGGGCCTCGGGTAGATAAGAAACTCTCTGCCCACTTTGACAAAACTCTCCTGAGCGTTGATAGGCAAGACTGCAATAAACAACCACACGGTGGCGCTGGTAATGCAAAAATAACCTTCCTTCTTGGAGGCTATTGGAAGTACCAATCCTGACCCAGCGTCTTCCTTCTTATTTCTGGACGGTCATGGTGAGAAAAATAACACATAAAAAATATAGAAGCGCATTACAAGCGCGAAGTCTTTTCCTTGGTTTACGGAAGTATTCTACACACTGCTCCACTTTTGTTTCATGCAGCGTTTCTGAATAACCCACCGATTCCGTTTAACGGCACGGAATACGCGGGAGGTTTGAATTTGTGCCGGTTTGCTTGACTCCGTCAAGCGCGTCCTGAAGTTACCCCCATGAATGCAGGGAGGCGTTCAGAGGATTCTCCACGATTCCATTCCAGGGCGCAAGGACGCCAATGGGAAGCGTTTTGCAGGAAAGAGAGTCTTTAAATGCACGAGTGCTGCAGTCCTTCAGGCAGAAGCTTTCACGAACGTGATCTTCAAGTTCAGGTATAATCTCTAACGCACTGGCAATACGTTATCTCTCCGATACTAGAAGTTTACTCGAGTGACAAGCACCGAGATCTACCAGGGCGGGGCTTAAGTACCCATAGTCAGGTGCTATTTCCAGCCTGTGCAAAGGATTGTGGGAGTTGTAGTTTACGTGCCCATCACTCATGCCATGCATATTTGCGCGCAGTGTACCTATCGCCGCCTAGCCATGACAGTAACTCAGCCGTGCTATTTTCTCTCAAAGACCCCTACCCATATACTCCAAAAGACGTCTGGAGTGGGCAGGGTTAGGTATCCACCAAGGCTACATAGGGAAGCACCCTATATATTAGCTGTTTGGTTTGCTCAACGTTGAAGGATACAGTGTTCCAAAATATTGTGCACCTTATCTTTGTTTCCTTGAAACTTGTTCTACATTTTTCAAAAAACAAAATGCCTGACGGTAACAATGACATTGAAAACGGTGGAACTGCGGCTGATCCAGCCCAAGCAGTAGTTTTTAACCTTACAGGTTTAAATGAAACTGAGGAAGGTGTTGTGCACATCCCTCAAAACTTAAGAAGAGCCATAACTCTAAAACTTATAAAACATGGCCTATCGCCAAGAGGAGGTAGAGCAGTTTTCGTGATAGAGGCACATGAATCATTTGAGACAGAGGTATTCTATTCATGGGTACTACTTCCGGAATGCAATTCAACATCACAAACATTTCACTTCTACAAAGAAGATGAACTACCAGAGGAATACATTCCTTTCGAGGATATTGAAATTCCATTAACATACCAAGAGCATCAGCTCTGGTTTAAAGGCGCCCTAAAACATCACAAAAACATTACCAGGCTCGGTCCACTAGGTAGACCAGGAGCAACATGGCCGATTTTAGCCGGCTACACACCTCATCCTGAACTGGATATAATGACAGATGAGGAATTATATACTCAAATAAAAGAGTTAATAAAAATTTACAGACAATTGGTCCAATATGTCATGCAGACTTTTACAGTCCGACCACCATTGACATATCCAAATCCAACTCCCCAACAGGGGAATACACTAAAAATTACACCACAGACTCTCAACTCAGTCATGGGTAAAATGCCCACAAAACGTGAGCAAATTCCGTTTTGGATAGCTCAAAAAATTACTCAAATCGAAGCAGTATTTCCAAATACTAGCCCACGTGAGAAACACAGAATCCTAACAATCAGTTTACCGATGGGGATAACACCACAACTGGAAGACTGCACCACTTGGGGCTCAGTCTTTGCTGCCATCTATACTAAAACACATGGTGTTCCGTCAATTGCGGTAATACCTGATGTCCTAAAACAAATTCAAAATAAATATGGGGCAGAGCCTGCTCTAAATTTAGGTATGAAATTACTGAAAAATTTCGAGCAGGTATCAACAATAATATTATCTAATATTAAAGGGGAGGCAGCAGCAGTGGCAATCCGCCAAAAATTGAGGGAATTCGATGTTACATCAAACAGAGCTACCCAGAATTATAGAACAATCTTATGCAGAATTAGGCAGAGATAGTTTGGGTGGAAGACCACTGAAACCAAAACAATCTGAAAGTCCTGAGAAGGACTCAATAAAACAAACTCCTACATCTTCTAAAAAGAAGTGGGAGTCTACTAAACAAAAATTAAACGAGAAACGTTCTCAATCCCGAGGTAGGTCTCCTCAACAGGAGCCCTCTGAAAGGAGGTATAACCTCAGGAATAGGGATAATTTGAGAAAACCTGATAGGTATCATGATACTGATACACGTTCCTCTCGTCCCTTTCAGATCTCACCACAGACTTCGGAAAGAAGTTTACGGACGGAACACAGAGAAGAACGCGTGACATCGAAAGACGACAAACACGCTCCAAAAACTAAAGTAAAACCTCAATTCTCCAAAAAGAAAGTAGCAGGTCTAAAGATAAGACATGCCGAGAATACTGAGAACGCAACTCAAGAACGGAGAATGGGCTCAGACCATGCTGGACAGTGCAGCAGAAGTCACAATAGTTTGCCAGAACCTGAGGGAACTTCTGGAGATAGTGGACTTGAATGAGTACATCACAGTCGAGACTGTAGACACCAGGGTTAGTACTCCACAAAAGTTATATGACATAACACTCCGGATGGAGGGAGACAAACCTAGACAGATGAAAGCACTTTTTTGGGAAAAACTATCAAAGGGCTATGACATACTTCTAGCAGAAAAGGACTGGCCACCACAATTTGTCAGGGAGTGCCCACACGGCGAGGACATAATTATGCCTGCCTTCTCCAACCATATACCAATGCATCTAAGATATACATATGCCAGGAAATGGGTAGTGGCCCAGGCCACAGCATTATATAAAAATCATGTAGGATGGGATGAAGATTCACCTCACCATAAAATACATCTGAAACATGAACCAACTGCACAACGGCAGTATCCTATTAAGCAAGAAGCTAAAAAACAGGTCAGGGAGATCTTAGATCAACTTGAATACCAAGGGGTGATTGAAACATGCACCTCCTCAATGAACAATCCTTTGTTTCCTGTCTCCAAACCAGACAAAACATATCGTCTAGTTTTGGACTACAGACATCTAAACACTTGTTCTAAAACTTTTGCAGTGCAAAATGCACATAGCACAGCATTAATGAATAACATTGTGCGTAAAAAATATAAAACCACATTAGACATCTCAAATGGTTTCTTTTGTCAAAACATAGCACCTGAAAGCAGGTACTTAACAGCATTCTCCATAATGGGGACCCAGCGTCACTTTTGTCGACTCCCACAAGGGTTCAAGAATAGCCCAGGTTTATTCTCAGCGAGGGTAATGGAGTTACTACAAATTTATGACAATGAGGCATTGTCCTATGTCGATGACATATATCTGACAGACGATGACCTAGTAAAACACTTGAACAGGGTGAGCACCATTATACTGGGATTCGCCTCTGAGGGTTACAAATTCAACTTTAAAAAGTCCAGAATTGCCCATCTCAATGTCCTATTTCTAGGATATGAGCTTTCAAGTGAAGGCAAGAGCTTAGCAGCTAACGTTTTAGGAAAGTGTGCGCTGCTCCAACCTCCAAAAACGCTAAAAACTTACAATCAATCCTGGGTTTCTTAAATTTTGGAAGATCATACATTATAAACTATGCAGAAAGGGTTAAACCTCTCTACGCATTAATCAAACCTGATTTTTCAATCAAAAACTGGACACAGGAACACACAGAAATTTTGCGTTCACTCCAGGCTAACATGTTAGCAACAAATCACTTACAAACACGCGTAAGTGAACGAAATTTGGTGATCCGAATAATTTCGGGTCAATGCGGATTCACCTACTTAACTTTCAATGAGGGTGAAAAAATACCAATAGCGTATAAATCACACTTGTACACACAAGCGGAAATGCGCTTCAGTTCTACTGAAAAAATTCTAACAGCAGTTCAAACCGCTGTAGCAAAAGAAAGAGCCTTAGCCCAAGGGAAACGCATTATTATCGTAACCCCAGTACCTGCTTTAGAAGCGGTTACAAAAGCAAGCATTCCAAATGCTAAGGCATTGCATCCAAGATGGATACAATGGGTTAATTCTCTTGCTGCAACAGATGTTGAATATGTTTTTGATCCAGATTTAAAAACACAAGCATTCCTGCAGTACGAACATGAATGTCCCCTGCCCACTGAAATTCTGCCTCTCGATCAGTACGAATTCATAATTTATACTGACGGATCCGCACAACCCGCAATAGGGGGTAAGCAAGCTTACAGTGCAGCGTGTGCTATCGTTAAAGGTCGCATGCGAAATGGCATCTTCAGACCTATGGTCACTAAAACGCAGTCTCTAGGAGATTGTACAGCTCAGCGAGCTGAACTACAAGCATTCAAACTGGCACTTGAAAGTACAGATCGAGAATTCCCCACACTAATCGTGTGCGATTCCTTTTACTGTGTGCAGTCGTATAATAAATATATACAAAACTGGCTTGAAAATGGTTTCAAAGATGCGAAAGGTGGCACAATAAAGCACAAATTGCTTTGGGAACAAGTAGTTCAGTTGAAAAACGAACTACCAAAGGCTCACGTGATCCACACACTGAGTCATCAACGTGATGGCGTTCACGTTGCAGGGAATTCATTGGCTGATGAAGCCGCAAAGGGGGCTGTGCAAATGGCTTCCGTAGCTGCGATCACTCGTTCAAAAACAAAAATAGACGGTGAGATAATGTTGGCTGTCAATGCTTCAAGCAAAGGCAGCAGTGCAGCGTTACCAAAAAAGTTTCCACTCAAGTACTCTTATGTAATTGATGCGAACAACGTTCCTTTTGCTCAAATCCCTGGAGTGGGGGATAGGGTAATACCAAACATGGAACGTAGAGCAGCCTTGATTTATGAAACACATTTGGGGGAGGGTCTGTCACACCAAGGGATCTCTAAAACAATCTTGACGTTAAAAGAGATGTACTGGTGGCCTGGAATGAATACAGAAATTCACATATTCATCAACAACTGCTTAGACTGTAAATTACAGCGAGAGAGCCACCAGACACCATGCTGCGAATGCGGCAACCCAGTACAGACACCACTGTTAGACAGCATTCGACTATCTACGCGCCTGCGTTCTACTGGACAAAGGCATTCCCGCAAATACTGAATCTAGGTTCCTATGGTTATGGCCTCAGCGCTCGGCTGACGCTCGAACTGTTATAAAAGATTTGCGAGTCTTTATCGGCATATACGCAATAGGCACGCTACATTCTGACCAGGGTCCTGCGTTTAGCTCTCGGGCTTACAAAGACGCTATGGCCAGTCTGGGCGTTGCATTGCGGTACTCCTCTCCATTCCATCCTGAGGGAAATTCGGTTGTGGAAAGGAAAAACCGGGACATAAAGCAGTCTATAACAGCTAGAGTATTAGGTTCGGGTGACGGGTGGGTCAAACACCTTAGTGGCGTACAGCGCGCAATGAACAATCTGCCAAGAAGTTCTCTAGGGGGGGTCACTCCATATGAGGTCCTATTTGGGACAAGATTGTGGGTACCTGACTTAGACAACGTAGGCACAGTGGTGGAAAATAAACCCTTTGATATCAAAGATCGTTTGGCTGTTTTACAGGACTTAAACAAATTAAGAACGAAACAAAGCAACGTATTCCTACAGTCAACCACCACTGGGGATCAACCGGCTGTCCCAGCAAGGCCTGTCTGGATTCCTAAAGTTGGGGATCTAGTCAGAGAAAAAATTGCGGACAAGAAGGAATTTGGACCTTCTTACAGACAACCAGTACCTGTCCTAGCAGTTCAAGGAACAAGAACAGTACTACTGCCGCCCCTTGCTGGAAGAAAGGAGAAAAGATTTGTGTCCATCGACCTGATCAAACCACAGTATGTGGCCAATACTAAATAGTAGGCCTCGTGGACTCCGACCTAGTAGCAAACGCACTCCTCTCGCTACTATCCAAGAGGTTCATACTGAAAGACTGATAACAATCGAGAATTCAGCTGAAACAAATGAAGGACAAAGCAACAACGCTATGGAACTCATACCTCTTGAAGAACAAGTAACAGTTCGTCCAAATACACCTGTCTACACCAACGTAACAAGTGATGAACTGGTTCCAGTGATTTCTACAAATCCTGATGCAATTCAAACAATTGACAGAACTGCTTCTGGCTACTTCATTAACTTTGATACGTTCTCAGAAGATCCAAGTGAACCTGAAACAACGCCAGTGTCATTGAAATACAAGCAGCAAGTACAAGACTTTCTTCACTTTCTGAAAAAGACTTATTTGGTTTCTCCATGGATTGAACTCTGGATTACATCTGGACTTTTTGTTTTCCTGCTCTGGCTAGCTTTGGTAACAACAGTAAGCGTGCTTATAAGTGGCAGATACATCCATGTGAACACTGAAGGAAAAGACGTAAACGTACTTTTGAAACCTCATAAATCTTCCCATCGTGACCAAGAGACTTGTCATCAGTGAACATCACAGCTGTTCCTATACATGATGGTATAGTGTGGGACAAAACAGATTTTGATATATTCGGTCCAACGGAAGAATTGAACATTCCACATTTGTTTAAAATTTCACTAAGTGATCTAATCACGTCCAGTACCTATTCTGATGATTGGGACTTTGAGACTGTGACTGATATTATGTTTGACCTAGAAAAATCTGCTGCATTTTCTAAAAATGAATATTTAGAGGGTTCATCAGACTATGAAGAACTGTATTGTTATAATCACTATGGTCATCATTTTTTGCATAAATCTGCATATCCAAGAAATGTGTTTATGTTTAACCAATGGGAACATTGTCCTACACCACCTAAAGGTAGTTCAAAAACATTTGCCAGTAAATTTCCATATTTTTCAGGTTACAATACATCTGATCCAGAAATGTTTTACTATAAAAATGTAAACAAAACAGGACTGAAAATTATGTTAACAAATACAAAACAGATTTATTCTGCATTATTCAATGCCCAACTGTCTAGACAGGGTTTCGACTTTTGGAAAGACACAATAGACACAAAAACGTTGTGGGGTACTAAAGAATGGCAAGTACAGGGGATAGAAGCTTTATTCAGAGCCTGCATCATCCCTGAACAAATAATGTTTTTGAATGAAACTATCCAACAAACATCTTGTCTTGGATTAGCCAAGATCAAAGAGATGAACACACCTTCTGTACCAACTCCTGCTAAAAATAATGTAACACAGGCAGTGGTGACAGTCGACAATATACTACAACTCAACAGATCTAATCCTGATTAGAAAAAATGGTTGATCTGGCCCACAGACACGAATAACTGTCAGGAAAGATTCCTGAATAAAACTCAGGGCTTTACTATTCATAGGCCAGACCCAAGATACGTCCAAAGACAACATCCGGGGGTAGTAACAACATACAGTGTAGGGAAGTTATGCCTCGATTGGCTGCATACATCTACACTACAGGATGTGAAACAACACTTATCCTTACTTGCAAAAGACGCAGATCTTAGGGATTTCTTGCTTGGACCAAGAAAACCGCGTCAAAAACGTTTCATATATGCCGGCATTTATGCTGCTTATAATGAAGCTTGGAAGGTGTCACAGATAGAGGCCGCAGAACGAATACGTGAACTTGACCGTATTAATTTAGAGAAAACACTCTCTGTGGTCGACAATGGGTTAACAACTTTGTCCTCCAGAATATATTCATTGGATGGCATTGTATCCTCTGCTATCGACATACTAGAACAAGATTTGGCGATGTTACAACAAGGCCAATCTCAAATACGTTCTATTATGTTATTAAGCTGGACGCTGCAATCATTGCGAGCGGGCTATGTGCCCTGGCGTTTCATCAACACAACGGCTCTGTTTGCAGAATACAATTTAACTGATAAACAGATCAAAATGGCACAGAGAGGAGCAAAGTATACAGTGCTAAGCATTGAAAAACTGGAAAAGTTACCATTCACAGTGGCAGAAAAACCAGCTACAGAATGGCTTATTCATGGCAAAATTACACTACCTGTGACTACTTTTCAGTGTCAGTATTGCCTCAGACAAATGCAAGCAGGCAAATATGAAAGGTTGGGTAAGGAATACATTAAGACATCTTGGGCTTTACCGTATACATATAGATGTTGGAGCGGGGATCGTGAAGTGTTTTTAAGCGGTAAAAACTGTAAACGTGCACTAAGCGGTTCACTAATATGTCAGGACATTTCCTTGCACGGGGCTTGTAATGGTTCTGTGGCAAATTTGTCTTGCCATCAGCAGGGTACACCAGCTGCTGTGATTAATCCAACGTTCGGACAACTTTCTAATGGGAGTTACCTCATGTTGAATGATCAGAGTTGCTGTGGCATGCTGCCAGGCATCCCATATCTAGTAACGGTCAACTCCAGGGTCACTTGCTGTATGCAAGTATTGTTTGCCCCAATAGACACAGTCAGGGAGTCGCCTTTATGGCCTTCGCTGAACGTCTCTTTTATAAGATTTGATACTTTAAGCAGGATGAAAGCCATGCTTTTACAACAAACAGTGCCTCTGACCTCGGCCAAAGAAACCTATGATCTGCAAATTGCAAGGACTTCGGCTGAGATACAGACTTTAATACGTACAAACTGCCCTATACATTTCGTGGAAATGATAGGACGAATTTTCAACATGTCTGATACAACAGGAATTGTACAGGTATTTAAGGGCATCTGCTCGGGTCTGTTAGCACCTTTTCAGGCAATACTCGGAATCATCCCGAACTTTGCACATTCGGTGTTTGGTGGCATACCATTAATTCTAGCACTCGTTGCCGGAATTCTATTTCTCTTCCTGCTATTTCGCTATGGCCAGCCAATTCGCCGACATCACTCCGAGCGACATGGAGAAAGCTCTCCTTGAACAAAAGTGCCGTGAGCAAATAGTACAGCTTTTGGGCATAAATCGTCTGCGGGACCTTAATACCACATGGTTCCTGTCCTTTAGACCAATCTGGCAAGATTGCATCTTACCTGTTCTACGATGCCTGCTATGCGGTGTAGAATGCGTGTTGGACACCTGTCTAACATTTCCATCGGATGCGCCAACGGACGTCGATACTCTGCTGGACCAGATAACGGCCCATGCTATGTCTTGTCCCCAGCGGCTTCCTATCCTGATGACAGCATTCATTGAGATCTCACAGACGCTTCCGGCTGCTCCTGAGGTACGAGAAAGAACTACAGGCACACAGGTAACAACGGACGCGAACATTGCGACAATTGAAAGCAATGTTTCACATCTCTGTGCGATTAACCTGCTTCACGAGGTGTTCCAACTCACACCAACTACAGTGGATGATATTTTGTCTATAGAAATAGATGATCTAATGTTTACACCAGACCCGTAAACTGACTCTGATTCAGCATACAGTGTTCCAAAAATACAGCAACAATTTGGCCTTCATTTTTTCAAAAACTTGGAACTCTACCAAAAATTGAACTTTTTCCCATTTTTTCGAAGGAAAATGGAACTTCAATCTGCTTAAAGTAGAACTAGCCTTATAGTACAGATTAGGCGGTCCTTCCAAAGACATTTAGTCATCTTATGTGTCTAAAAACAGTTCATTTAATTTTCATGACATAAAATGACTGATTTTTGAATAACTTATCGATCAATTTTTGTCAAATGTAAATATTACTGCTTATTTCATTTCAATTGCATTTATTTTCGAATTTTATGCCTGTAATGAAAAGCAATGCTTCAAATGTACAGTACCTTTTGCATTCTAATAGGTTTTTTAAAGAAATGCCTTTTTAAATGGTTTTATGAAAATTTTTAGAAATATGCGGTACTCCATTTTAATGTTCAGCATTCTTAATGTTTAGCATTTTTAATGTTTAGCATTTTAGTATTATCATACACACGAAAGAGGAGTGGGTGTTGTATTTCCTCTTAGGGTGTCCATAACGGGCTTTCCAATATCCTGTCCTTATATAGGCACAATTGCCCTGCCCTTATATAGGCATAGAATCCCAAGCCTTATTTAGGCATTAAACCGTGCACTCCAAATACAGGCATGGTCTCTGACATCCGTCCACCCTAACGTCACAACGAGTTCATGAAGAACAGACCCTTAGGCTGCGGGAGTTTCCCTAGCTCAGGACTATTGATTTCTTCAAGGCCTCATCTATTATGCATGAACCATTATTCCTTAGGTTCATTCATGACGTCTTTCGTTGTCTAATTCACGTCAATGCTAACATTCCTAAGGTACTCTCAGGTATAAATATACCTTCCCTAGCCCCTGTAAACCAGAGGAGACCTCGACTTCAGAGGAGCCCGTATCCCAGCCTGACGCACTGAGAAGACGCTGCCATTCCCTGCACGCAGAGAGCCCAGCTTCCAGCTTCCAGTGATCTGACTTCCCTTGCGGGGTGTTGGAGTTCGAGTCTGGCAAAGAGATTCCAACCTCTCTCATTCTTCAGGTATGGAGCTGATAAGAACCTAGAGGGACTCTTGGCATACTAGGCATACTAGACTTAACATACTCTTAGTATACCATAGTAAGGAATACTTCACCTACTTCTTCCCTCTTCCTACACCTAGGTTAGGTTAGGTACACTGGGGTAGAACTAGCTTAGCACCGCATCGTATGAGTACTCACATTTTTAGTCTGTGTTATTTATGTAACAGCATTTGTACTAAAAGATAATGCTATTGCAGTATTATTTATTTCTACTGCTCACCCTGTACATTATCTTGCAAACTGTCTTGTGATCGTAACACAACATTATACTTACACCAGAAACAAGACTGTTCAATAAACCTTTTATTGAAAACGCCCGTCTATTATTTCTGTGTAACTCTGAGGAAAACTAAGCATGCACGACTGAGCTGAGTGAAATAGTTATCTAGTGTTTCCACGACTCTGGGACACGTTCTGATTCTAAAAGGAAAACATATTGGTCATGTTTTGCGGCTGCCAGAAACTACTCCCTTCTTGTCGTCAAGGAGTTTCTAGTGGCCTCTGAGCTACTGGCACAAGTAATTAAGTTTAATATACTCGATAGGGACATACCGACCTTAGTCCTATGTCAAACCTATAGGATATATTATTCCAATGCGCAGAGCCTATTAGGGAAATAGGAGCTACACTACAGAAGCATCTTTCTCCTTTCTGCGTGGGTTGCTGTTGCTAAGGCTTGTTGTGTTCAATCCGGACACCAATGCTGCAGCACTCGACATCCTTTGTGGGACAGCTCGTATCCAGCTCCTGGTCATCGTCGACACCTCCTGGTCCTCGTGGCTGAAGAGTCAGGCTTCACCCCTTTCACCTGAAGCACCCGACATCGGTGGGCATTCGACTATCGTGCCCCTGGTCACTGGCAAGTGACCCAGACTCTGTCCCCTCTGCTTTCAGGTTCTTCTCATCTCCGATCCACGCTTGGATCTCTTCCGACACTTCGCATCTTTCCGGCGCAGCACTTCTCTGCAGACTGCCATTGAAAACGACGACGCGACCCGACACCATTTGACACCTATGCACCCGGCTTCCCTGGGTGAGGTAACTCGAGTTCTCCAGTGCTCCCATGGGTGCTGACCCTAGAACTGTCTAAGTCCAAGAGGGTTTGGTCCTAGTCCATTTCTAAGTGTCTTTAAACTCTAAAACTCTAACCGCGACTTTCCCATAGACGATAACGGAGCTCGCGGCTGTGTCCACACACTGCACACAGCCCCCGTGGGTCCCCTGTGTCACTACCTTGGGTGGTTCCTTGGGGTCCCAGCGATTCTACAGGCTCTAGGCCTTGTGTCTATTTAAGTCATGGTTCTTATACCACTTTCTTAATATATGGTTTGGTTCGCCCCTAGGGCTAATCGTATATTGTGCTACTTTACTGTGCTATTTGACTTGTAACTTGTGTACTTTGACCTCTAGCCTCATAAAGAGACTATTGGTTAGTGTTTAGTAATAAATACATATATTTTATATATATACCTGGTGTGGTTCTCCTTTCATTTGGTCATTCACGAGATTATAGACTGGTAAAACAACAGCTTAACACTCCTTCAAGACTTAGCCTGAAAGCTGCTCTCCATAGCTACCACTAGGATAGCTTTCAATAAAGGTTGTCTTTAAACCTATCATCAATAAAGGTCGTTTGGACTGGTGCAAGGTGCCCACTATAACTAGTGGACAGCATATGCCAGGCCAACTTCTCACACAACTTACTCCTGTATTTCAAGGCGTAAGTCAGGCTCACTCATGGAAAAAAAAGTTATGATTTGCAAAGCTGTCCTCCTTGAGTGAACTTGTTGTATTGATGGAATATATAAGTAGTAAGACCTAAGCCTGTAGTAAGACAAACTACTCAATTAAATGCTTTGTGAATGAGACCTGTATAGTCAGATGTAGTTGATACCAAAAACAGGAGTAAGGCAATCACTCATAGATATTGAAGCTAAGGCATATGTTTATGTCCTCTGAAAAGAACTAGAGTGCTGGGTGGCAGCTAATGAGATTGTTCCATTTTGTCAAACGGGTTTCAGGTCGAACTCTTCAACCTCGGACAACTTAGTCGCACTCTCTTACTTAATTCATCAAGCAACCAGTCAGATGTCATCCGCAATCTACGCATGTTTTGTTGATTACTCGTCCGCATTTGACTAGTTGGACAGGAGCAACTTATGGAGCAAACTCCAGGTCTGGGGCATCCCGAATGATTTGCTTAAAGCAATAATATCTTTGTACTCCTCAACATGGATGAGGGTTAAACTGTCCCAAACGGTAATAACGAGGGAAATCCCCACGAATAATGGATTAAAGCAAGGCTGTGTCCTTGCTCCCTTGCTATTTAATCTGTACACTGCGGACATGTCAGCGACCCTAAAATATGCTAATCTAATCACTCAAAAAATGCTGACAACATCGTCCTGCTGGACCATTCCAAAATTGGGATTCAGAATCCCCTAAATGCGCTCTATAAGTACAACGAGGCAAATAAAATGACAGCAAATGAGTCAAAAACAAACGTTGTAACCTTCGGGAGCACAACCAAGAAATCAAACTATTGCTTGACTATGGGCCCTCTAAAAATCACTGGGATCAAATCGTAAAATTACTTGGGCGTTTGGCTTTCCACAAATGGCGGAACTAAATCTCACTTGAGCCACATTAAAGAAGAGGTCACACTAATTACTACTAGACTGCCATCTTAATACTGTATTAGAAAGTCCCTCTTCAGTCCTAATACGGAGGATGCTTGGGCCACCCTACTACCCGTGGCCATGAAGCTTTCCCGGGGCAACTTACTAAAACCACCGAACAGCTCCACCTAAAAGCATACAAGAGAGTCTTTAGGCTGACTCAATACATAAAGGTTGTCTGATTAGACTTGAATTTGGGTTGCAGGGCCAAGCATGGGCTAATATGAGCACCTTTTTAAAATACTACGATAGATGTATTACGGCCACGCCCAACAGCTTGAAATCCATCCTCCAGAACATATTTAAAATTAAGAGTAGCCCTTGGTCCATTTATCTAAATGAGTCAGCTGATACTCTCCAAACAGATCTGTCTGCACTGAACAAATTATTGCTCTCGTACACAACATTTAAAAGTATTCTGAAAAAGCAGACAAAAGCACTGTCGAAATCAAGCAGCACAGACAAACTAAAGAAGTGCTGGCAATTTCCTACGCTAATAATTATCCACCCTGCTTGAAGCCACAACTATACCTCCAGTGCTCAACTGGGGAAGCCTGTCTTAAACAAATATTGGCTGCAAGGTTGATGGGCCTTCAAATTAAAGCAACCAACTCAAACTAGCCCTCCCTATCCAAGATTATGAAGTGCTGGCTGTGTGGCTATAAAACAACATTTTTTAACCATGTATTATGCTGTTGCCCTATGCTGCCAGGCATATTCTGTTGAAACCATTCTTCCTAAGCCACAGCATAAGAACCTGTAATGAGGCTAGGAGGTTTGTTTTCACTATGATGGAGCCAACTAAACTGGCTAAATTTGGTGAATACATTAGAGTGGTACATAGCCTTAAAGACCTCGACGAGACTGTCCAAACTTAAATCTAGAAAAAGGTAAAATCTCTCCGCAGAAAGCTTGCAGGGGCATGCAATTTCTGGTGTTTACCATGTGTAATACTACGCACATTATTTGAACTTTGTTTAGCACTTTGCAGTATAACACACAGCATTTGAACATTGTCAAAACCATTGTTTTCCTTGCCTTTCAACAACCACTATGTATATCATCACTGGTTTCATGCCCAATCTTGCTGCTATGGACCTCTTTCAAGAACTTTTGCACATTACGGTATTTCCTCTATCGCAAAGCACTTTAATATTGACTCCTACCTCTAAGCCGTTTATTTTACTTCAATACCGCTGATATTATTATCTTTCCATGCTTTTTCCTATTTTTAAATAGGGTGCTATCTGTTCTATGGCGATTTTTACTACCTCATCTTAATAACCTCCGCACTCTCAGCCACTTTTAGTAACCGCTGAGGACTCCTGTGTCTGCCGCTAGTCTCAAGTCCTTTTCAGTGTATCATACGTAATGTGATAATGCTGTTTTAAAAAAAAATTCTTAAGGTATTTTAACTCCTCTTAAGTGCTTGTGTACTTAAATATTGTTTTTTATCCATGCCTCATGTATTGTTTCTGTTTAGAGAATTCGCACTGACATTGTAACGATTTTTATTAATCATACAATAAAAGTTATTGACTGACTGACTGACAAGTACTCATAGGAAAAAAACGCTGTGAATGTGCTGGAAGCCCTTAAAAGCATGAAATGAGAAAAAAAACGATTCTCTAATTGCATGAACAATTATTAATTGTACCTCAGGGCAGCGTTTCGTTGCTGTCCAGCTCAGTTCTCACTCTACAAATAACATTATATACATATTACATTTTCTTTTTTATCAACGTTGACTTTGTGGGCCACAGATAAACAATCTGATGAATGCTGCTATCGATGGGCTATGATTCTGTGAAAAATATGGCCCCATAGATGGAATCTAGCATTGAGGTGGCCTGCAGCATCCTGATGAGCCTGGAGCCGAGATAACAGCCGCTCAGCAAGCCCAGGCAGTGGGTTCGACACCATCCGTCCCTCTTGCATCCTCGCAATCACAGCTTACTGCGATAATCATGCTAATATCAGGAGCGCACGAGCCGAGGACGTGGTCAGCGTAGCAGATGAGCTCCGCCTTTCATCCGATATTCTGTTTTTCTCACATGCGCGAAGTTGAATGTATTTTTGCAGATACCATGCTCAGCGTATTCATATAAACCTCACTGAAAAACGAGCTGTGGCACAAACAGCACTGTCCTTCGAGATTAAAGAGAGGGCACAACCTTCCCACACAAAGGTAAACACAACTCTCACGACAGCCATCAGAAAATAAAATATAAAAGGTTGAAGTCCAGCCCCATCTCTCCTCTATGCACTTGATATGCAGTCTCAGTGGTATCCGGGGCCATCTCTGCGCCAGCTGACAGGAGAGATTTACGGGTTACTCTAGACAGCAAGGACGCCGCCTACAGCAGGCTGGGATAATCAGCAATGCCAGCATTTGCACAGTATATATTAGGCAGAATTACATGAATACAGAAGAGGTATTCAAGTGTGAAGACACCGCCCCTGGACTGAGATGAACTATCATCTGTACTGTGTTATGTTGAATGGTTTCTAAGGCAACACAACCAATCAATAACAACTGCATGTTGTCACCACCACTCCCACTCTGTGGCACTCAGAGTAATTTAAGGACAAAAGTAAACAGAGACACTTATAAGGAACACCATAAATATAAAATATTTTTCAACGTACAAAAAGCTCACTTCTGCTCTCACAACCCAGTTATTCCCGTTGGTTGTATCTTCACCTTTGACCCTCTACGACTGCCTTTACTCTAGGTTGGCGCTACATAAATGTCACATACAATATACATTCATACCCGCTTGGTAATGTAGGTTCTGACGTTCTGTTGTCCTGTAAATAAGAGCTGTTAATATTACAGTGATGGTGTTTGTTTTTACCAACATCTGAAGGATGAAGGGTTCAGTCTGTCCCATCAGCCTCTAGAGTAAAGAGCTATCACCAAACGCTGTCATGGTAGACTTTTCAACACTCAAGCATTACCTGAAGTGAAAAAACACTTGCAGCCATATTTATAAGGTTTGCATCACTCTTGCACCACGTTGTGTGGTGCAAGAGTGATGCAAACCGTAAGTCATATTTTTGAAGCCACTTTGCATGGCTTTGAGTGGTTCCAAA
Source organism: Calotriton arnoldi (assembly GCA_963921515.1). NCBI lineage: Eukaryota > Metazoa > Chordata > Amphibia > Caudata > Salamandridae > Calotriton > Calotriton arnoldi. The sequence continues at coordinate 1,940,412 of CAWUFW010000468.1, read as the reverse complement.
AATATGGAGTAACGCAGCGGAGAGCAAATGACTGCATTGCGTTACTCTGCCCTGGATAGGCGTTCCATGGGCGTTGTGTGGGTGTTCCCCCACAAATCCTACGGCTTTTGACGCATTCCCAGGTTTACAAGACCTTGTAAATCTGGGAATGTGCCAAAAAGATACACCTCCCCAGGTGAGGCTTAACGAGAAGAAATATATTTATTTCTCCTTGTGTTTTCCTCTTTCTACGTGTGCTGCATTCTGCAGCACACATAGAAACAGGAAAAAGCCTCAGAGTTGTTTTTGTGCAGGAACGTGGCCCTTCCTGCACAAAAACAATCCTGCCTACTACACAGGCACGTGCCACTATCAACATTGGGCCCTGACTACTGTAGCATAAAAGCCCAGACTCAACCACCCACCTCAGCAACCTGCAACAAGTTATCTGGGCCTCTTTATGCTACGTTGCCCGTTATACCAAGAATCTCATTACTCTACTCAGTTGGTGATTCGGCCCCAGGGCCACCTGTAGAGATTGGAGTGAACATTGCAACCGACGAATAGAAGAAATTTTCTCCACATCAGGAACAACTGCGCAACCCATCAAATTCAATCCCCAGTCTGCGAAATTCCACCTTTCAAGCCTTGGAGAAAACTGTAAAAAAAGAAACAACCAAATGGTGGGAAGCGGCTAGTCTAAAAAAATACCTGGAAGCTGATAGAATACCTAGGGGACTTCGGATCCTAATTTTCCCTCCGGTTGAGACAACCAGACCAGATCAAATCGCGAAATGGGAAGAAAATTTGAGGGAGGCATCCAATAACATGATACGCCAATTGATAGATATTGCTGAGGAAGAACACATCAAACACAAAACAGGAGTAGATGATCTCACCAAGAAAATAGAGGAATCAAACTGGGGGGACATCACCATTAAAAACTATGAGATACTCAACAGAATAATTGATGAATATGAGGAAGACTTGATCGAACGAGAAAACAGGAAATTTCGACGGGATCAGATCGATTACCAACTTGGGAGAGTTTACACATTTGCGAAACGTTACAATAATATCTCAAAAGGAGCATCAACATCACAGACCGGACAGACGCATGATACGATCACCAGCTCGGAAGCTGAATCACCAGGGTCTGAAATTATAGTCACAACAACCAAAGTAGGGGTTAATTTTTTAGAGGAGGTCCTAAGACACCGCTTAGGGTTCCGGAACCAATCCATTCAAGATACCAGAACCCCATCAGAAAATACCCCAAGTACATCAACGTCAAGACCAACTGCAGGAGTAACGTCCAGAGCGAGGAAGAGACAAGAAACCAAATCGAAGGATCGAACAACCTGATGGTCTATATCTCGGGCCATCAGAACACCACCGCACAGGAAGAAATCCTCAACAGGGGCCTATCATTCTGCCCCACAGCATTTTGGGACCTTACCAAAACTATGATAGACTTGTATAAATTCACACGCAAACTGAAGTTGATGGCATTCTTTCATAATAGACCACCAATTCAGCGAGAAGGTAGAGCACCAATTACGAGTCCCCTATCAGTTCAAGATCTGGAAAATATACACGTACTGACTACTCTAGCCAATGATCCAAATGGTCAATCAGCTTCTCTCACATTAGCCCATGAATTGGGTATCGATACCACATACCCCACCACCAGTAAGATCACTTCCAAATCCATTTTCTGCCCTCAACTGCCCCCGGGCAATACCATCGATCTGTTCTACAAGGCAGTCTCAAAAGACCTAACTGCTGAACATCAAAAATACCAGAAAAGAAAACGCTTCCTTCCAAAGAACCTACCAAACGATGAATTAAAAGCCCTTAATGAATTAAGGAACCTCCCAGAAGTAGTAATCAAGGAAGCTGATAAGGGGGGGTAGTGTTGTTACACGCTGATGACTACATAGCAGAGGCACATAGACAGTTGAAGGATGCAACCTGCTACATGGAATTAGCCGCCAATCCCACAACAAAAATACTGCAAGACCTAAAAAAGAAACTAGATTCCTGGTATACAAACAATTGACTAACTCTGGAGGAACGTGATGACCTATATACAGAACACCCAACCATGCCAACACTAAAAGCCAAACAAAATCAGATTTCTGACGGATTATCACAATGGTCATCACTGTATTCGCAAGAACTTAAAAAGACACTGGTATCTCCTGACCAACAACTCATCTCTAATGGACCAGATGGATAATTTCCCACAAATGGGTTTCAGGAGAGCCAAAAATCTCAAACAAATCCTGTGTAAATCGGAATTTGTCATCAAGCGGAAGAAACCTAAAACTAATTTTTTGACCAAACCTTGTGGTTTCTACATTTGCCACGACAGCAATGCATGTAAATTGGGTGCCAACAAACAAGGAATACAAGCATGATTCTGACACTACTCTCAGAATCAGGGACTGGATCACTTGCACTTCAACATACACCATCATAATCTGCCCGTGTAATAAAGTCTATGTAGGCAGTACAATCAGAGCACTCAAAAAAAGAATTCTGGAACACTACCGTAACATCAACAAAGATGATGTGGGACCCCCACTGACCGAACATTACCAGGAATATCATCCACATAGAAAGACCTTCAAATTCTTTGGTCTGGAAGTTGTGAAACCCTCGTCCCAAGGGGGTAACCGGGAACTCACAATGAGGCGTAAAGAGAGCGAATACATTATGCGTTTGAATACCATGACAAAAGGACTCAACAAAGATGCAGAAATGCATTACTGGCTGTATTAAGTCTATTAACTGTGTCCTAAATGTTTTTTCGCTATTTACATGTGGTGTTGCACTGGGAAATAAGTGTCGGCTCTTCTCCCGTGCACTGGTTAGTGCCTATGGGCACGCATGTCTGTTTTCTCATGATATGACCAACATCACACAAATGGCACAATGACGTTTTAATACTGTACCGCCCCCCTCCAACACCTTCGGTGGGCTTGGCCTCTCACTCTCAATTCAATCTGAATGTATTTACCTAGGTTCTTCTATATACATGACTCCCGCCAAGGACCCAATGACCACGCATCTAAGATGAGTATGACCTGACGTCTATTGTTAACAGATGTAAATCAAATTTTGCCCCTTAAGCTATAATCATGCTCAAAAATTCAAAGTGAATGTAATGACTGTAATGGTCTGTTTCAATTCATTCATTCCCCCACATTTCTCTATAGAGAGGAATGTATTGTTAACCTTCATCTTAAACATGTCACACTTCCGTATTCATGCCCCTTTATTATTATTTGGCTTTCACCAATTTCTGGAAGTAACTCTTCTATTGCCCCCTTTTTTCAATTTTCATTTTTCCATTTCCCTATATTGATATTTGTATACAGAGAGGAATCCTTTCTCTTTCTCATGCTTTCAGTTCGGGCACGTTTGATTTTTGAATCCATGCCCCTATTTATCAGGTTTTTGCTTCTATGAATCTTTGTTAGTAACTCTTCTGTTGCCCCCGTGCGTCAGCCGCTCGTTCTGACAGAAACTGATTCTGATGTCTGACTCAGAATCTCTATAATTGACCGCGGCCCGTCCCAGGACTCTTCTTGTTCCTGGGACCGCAGAGACCGCCTGACTCCACCATTATAGGTAAGACCGTCCGACTGCCCGGTTGCTTCTGAGCGCTTGCTTACTATTACCATTCTGCATCAAATATGGCTATTTTACCGCCAGGCGATTATACAGCGGTTATCCGCCATTTCTTAACGCAGCGTCCTCGCGGCTCATTCGATTACTATCCTGCAACAAATTGCCTACTTCTCCGCCAAGCAATTACACAGCGATTATCCGCCACATCTAAACGCAGCGTCCTCGTGGGAAACCTTTTCACATTAACGATAATTATCTCCGAAATCACACAGTTGAGACTTAACGTTTGTCTTCCTCTGTTCTAAAGCCCGCGATTGAACTGCCAACACTTTATTCACTTTTTCAATCACCGCAAAAAGCAGCATGCGTATTCGGCTCTGCCTTGATATTTTGTCTCACACTGCTGTATGTACCATGTCTTTGTCCTCAGGAACATGATTACTAGTCACGACTTTCTGGTAAGCGCTATGCCTCCCAGCATGGCAATGTAACTTTACTAATATTATTGATAAATCCCTTATACTTTTGGATTTTGTCATTGAAATGCATATACATATTTATCGCCCGTGCTCTGTTCTCTCCAGGCCATGTAACATTCGAGATCATCGTGATGAATTGTAGTACTGTTACGCTATATTGTGATTCTCACTCTTCACCTTTAGCGCATGTGCAAGTGTATTATATGGCGTTGTACTGTGATAATTTCTCTTTGTCTTAACGCATGTTCAGTTGTAATTATGAGTATGGCTTTCTTATGATGATACGGAATCTTCCATAGTAATACAATTTTTCTGCTTAAAGGAAGATGTGGAATTATGGAACATGAATAATTCCTTGATATATTTTTCTTCTGCTTTTCTCGTCCTTTTTCTTTTCCTTTTTTTTCTTTTTCTCACTTTCCTACGACACACTCTCACTATTTCTTCACTTAACTTTTTGGGCATATATTAATATACCCATACCTTATCACTTGGTACACCTATACTTATATGGTCTTAATCACTTTCTCTAATGTTCTCAATCTATGATCTTGTGTTGCCTCTGTACTAAATCAGCCTTGAAAAAGCCCTCGGCCGATTGGCCAACAGGCGAAACACGTGTCAGCTGTTTTCGTTCTATGTGACTTTCATAGTTGGAACAAGTGAAAGTAAAAAATAAACACACTGTGTTTGATATCAATCAATGAACTTTGGAAATTATTCCACATATTATACTTATTAAGAAGGCACAGCCCTCCGTCAACTACCTAAACTACTGTACCGTGCAATGGCTCTTGGGTGTAGCCATTTGTGAGGCACGTGCCACTATCAACATTGGGCCCTGACTACTGTAGCATAAAAGCCCACACTCAACCACCCACCTCAGCAACCTACAAAAACAATCCTGCCTACTACACAGGGACCCTTGCATCATGGTGCAAGGGTGCATGCGTTGGCGCTAGGCTCCCAAAACGGCGCCAGCACAAGGGTAAAAGGCAGGAATTCACTGTATTAGAAAATACGGCACATTCCTGACCTTTCCCTGTGGCGCAGGGAAGTGCAGCAAGATGACTTGCTGTGCTGCCCTGCGCCACAAAACTCATAAATATTCCCCACGGCCTTTAAAATTATGGGAATTTATTTATATGTCTATTTCATTTACAAAACCCAAATCAGTTTCCTCAAATGTTCTTCAGTGACTATAGCATTTCGGCAAAGCTGTTCCTCAGGAATATACACTTAAAGAATACTGGGCTAAGTTCATCCTACTGCTGGGTACATAATGGAGCGGAACCCGCTAGTATTTTCCCCATCTTGTATATAAGTGCATTTCTTCAAACGATTTACAAAAGAGAAACTGAGGCACAATGATATCGCACCTATCACTATCTTAGGGTATCTTTGTATTTTTAACACAGTGGTGCACAAATCTAGAAGACCAGCCGTCTTAACCTTCTCACCAGAGAAACTCCATCAACATTTGAAAAGAACGTGACTCAGCACCCACTTTCAGTAATGTACAAGTCAATTAATGATTTGAGGTTGAATCATAATTGACTTACATAATGCACAGACTCCTGAAACCTTTTTCTCAATTAGTTAATTTCTTTATTCGCAATCTTTTCTTTTTTTTTAAAACGTCTTCTTTTATTTTGGCATAGCCAACGTATTTCGTCCCAACTGACTTCTTCAGGGCTTCGTTTGGTGCATCCTTTATGAGATGTTTTGGCCAAGTGAAACCTTCCTAGTCGTAAGAGATAGAAAACGCTTCAGAACTTGGAGTGCTATTGGTTCTTCCTCCAAAACATTTCGGTATACACAGCAGTGATCTCTATATCAGTTTTCCCATTTTAAAGACCGTCCAATAAATGTTTCCTCTGCAGTCGGGGTACCATGACGGGAGCAAATAATGTGGCTAGGACAGTAATGTAAGGTCCAGAACCTTCTGTATCCTTTTTCAAAGTAGTCTAAAAAGTTTTTAATCCCATGTTGGAGGGGATTATGGACAGTCCAGTGAGTAGGGTCACTCACGCATGGCGTTCCATTGCAAAATGCTTAGTCGGAGTGCATTTCTTCACAGTGACCACCATTACTTGACTATAGCATTACTTTAAGATCATCACTTCGGCTGACGATTACTTCAACCCTTATCTCTATCAGTATAACAGTCATTACTTCAATCTAACCAAGGCACAACTCCTAAAAAGAAAAAGAAGTGGGACTAACTAAGTTAGACAGTGTGAAAGTAACATTACACTGTGTGACATCACTGTGCGACATCACATGTGGCATCTCAGGAAGTGGCATCACAGGAAGTGGCAGCTGTACAATAATGATTTTTTTTAAAAAGGGTGTTGAAATCTATTTGTGTAAATACTCACACAGTGCGATACAGTTTACATTGCTACAATGCATTCTCTTTTATGTAGGGATTAAACAAAGTCAAAAGCTTGCTTCCAAACTGTAGTTTCGCTTAAATGCTTTTGAAGAGATAACACCCTATGTGCTGATGTTTCTCCTCCACTGCTCTGGTACCTAGGTATGAGGCTGCAGATGGGTCCCAGATGGATTATACTCGCACAAAAGTAGAGCTGATGGCCTTTAAACCAGCCCTTAGTTTTGAGCCTAGCTGGAGGGGAAAATAAAAAGCCCCTCTGCTGCCTGCACGTTGTTGCTCAGCAGAAAGCAGTCTACAGTGTAGAAGCTTCACAATGTGTCCTGGCGTTGGGAAATTTCACCGAAGGTCAGCTTACTTCACTGGGGCCCAACTACTTAGCAGGAGTGATGACATCCATCCTGTGAAAATAGGGGTATGCGCCATCTATCTGAGTGTACCCCCGATTTGTGCTCTACCTCCAACAGTATAATGGCTGTTCTTCAACTCCTACCTCTAACGGTATAACGGTCATTACTTCAACCTCCTACCTGTAATGGTGTAACAGTCAATAATACTTCAACCAAATCTCTTCGACCTACCAACGCTTATAACCCCATTTCTAACCCTAGAATTAGTACTCACTGTACCCATTACGCTAACCTTAAACTTGTTGCAGGGATTCTGCTCTGGAATAGAACTATGCTTGGAACCATAGAACATCAGTAGGTAGGGACTGAACCACCATACCACCGCAGCATCTATGAGTCAGAGTCCAGCGAGCCATAGTACCTGACTTGCCCTCCTAACCTTACCAGAGAAACAAGTGAATTGGCACCACAGAACACAACACTCTCGACCCTCTCAGGTACCGTGGTAACAGGACACACCCTTTCGCTCTCTCACTCGTACTTGTTCACAATAAGATAACCAGGCGACATGAAGGTGTTAAGAATATTTATTTAAACTATTGTGCTCTAAAATGCAGTATACGTGCCACAATTAGAAAACAAATGCATAATAAAAATACTGTTCTCATGTTTATTAATCTGTATACCATGAAAAGCCCTGTCATTTTATAGGACATAGTGACCTAAACCCCCTCCCCTGCTACTAAAACTAAATGATTATATATAAATGATTATATAAATGAAAGATCTCTGGGATTACTGGCAGACCCTGTACCTTAGCATACACAGATGGACGCTCTACATCTCAGCAGACGCAGTGCTCTTGTCTCAGAATCCTCATTCCATGTGTGTGTTCCTGACTCATGTGCTCATCTATATGATAGGACATGTGTGCACATAAGCAACAGCTGCATTCTTGTGTTATGTCTAGGTGCTAGTGCCTTACCTTGCAGGAAAGAATAACAAGGGACATTGTTGTTTGACCTTGTTGGTGGTGTTCAGATTTAATCCCAGGAAAAGAACAGAAGGCGAAAACATATGCAGGTTCCGTGTGAAAATACAATGTGGCACAAAAGCAAGCGTGTTTATCTGGTAACGTGTGCTGACAAAAAATGAGGCCTACAACATGCACAGTTAGGCGAACATAGGGAAAACTACAAGGGGCAATGCAGGAAACACACACCACCCTCCATTTGGTCAGGACAATAGCACTTAGAAAGATACCAGACAAGATAAGTGTAATTTGAAAGTAAACATTCTCAAAGCCTTGTTTCAGAAATGTAACTGACTAAAATATAAACGTAGAAGAAAAAGTCAATAAATCATCAAATTAAGGTGCTTCAAAGGAATCTATAATGTTACACGCTATTTCATAGTCCTAAGACTCCATACAGGAATCCGACTCTGCACATAATGATTGGTCGACAGCCCAGGTCACAAGCTCCAAAGACCAAATATGCTCTCCGGTCTCAGCCGATGCTGAAACAGTTATCGGGCAACATGCATCTGTGTTGACAGAGCCTGTATCTTGTGATCCATGCGCCACTGCACACGTTTCCTCACAGGCCAAAGGCTCAAACCTCGCATGGTGTAAAAGTCGCAAGCCCAAGGGACAGTTCTGAAAATGGTTTGCTAAGGGACTCAGCAGCAGTCCAAAGTCCAAGGCAGCGGCGGTCTGCAAGGACAGGCATATGTCCAGGTCCCATTCGAAGGGACACCAGATGTAGTGAAATACAGGTTGGGCACAGATAAACCAGGCAGGCTGAAATATTAAAGACCAATCAAGATCCAGTTCTTGTAGTTGAAGCATTCCAAAGATATGATTCATACACTCAAGGTAGTGTTGGAGTGATGCCAGTTCCACTGCACCCACGAAAGGAGCATCCATTGTGGAGAAGCAGGAACAGGATGAAAATGCCGCAAATGAGGAATAACAGCACTGGGAATCCTCTGAATACAATAGAGAAAATAGAGTTGATAAAAGCCGGGAGTACTCCAAAGATGGTCTGAAAAGAACTAATGAGACCGGAGTCTACAACTTTAAAAAAGTGGGCAAGGCCGGCCGTACTAGAGGGGTTAAAGATGTGATGCACTAATCCTCTGAAATGCAGGGGAAGGTTAGTGTTTAAAAATGACTGTATTTCACTTGAAGTTCTAGCCACCTGCAATTCAAAGGTTGCGTGAGCAGATGCAAGGCGTTTATTGATCAGGAGAGGGATATCATTTTTTTAAAAAGGTGGTGCTTAAGTGAATTAGTTACTGATCCACAGCACCTCGTGGAAGGTCCTTCAGGATGGCCTTTGTACAGTACTGAGAATTTTTTCAGTAGAAGCAAAACGTAGTTCTGCAGAAAGAATACAAATGCGATTTATATGCAATGGGTACTGTTTACCTTCATTAAAGGTGACATAAGTAAATCCAATTGCACTCAGTAATACATGAATGACTAAGTTTGTGGTATTGACACGTGTATGTAAATGGCATGTTTCAAGCAAATCAGACTGTAAAGATCTGAGTGTTTCAGTATGCTCTGATGTCCAACAGAAAGCAGAAAAATCAGAGCGTATTAAAGCATAAAGAAGTTTAATACATTGGGCATAATCAGGTATGTATGTCCTGCCAAAATTTAAAAATCCCATCAGAGGCTGCAATTTCTTTAGAGTACTTGGAGGTTGGAATTGTGTACACTTTTCTAGAAAATGAGGGGCAAGACTTTTTCCCTCAGTGGTTAGTTCATATCCCAACAAAAGGACACTGAGAAAGGCAATGAAAAATGTATTGAAGTTAAACTTGTAACCAAGGTTGTCGAACCGAGATATTATGTGGTCTACTCTAGCTACACGAGGGTTCAATTGGTCGTCCGTTAAGTAGATATCATCCACGTAGGACAGAGAGTCAGGGTCGATTTCATGAAGAATTCACATAATCCGTGCCGCAAAGACTCCCGGGCTGTTGTTGTAGCCCATAGGTAGTCGGGCGTAGCGCCTTTGAAAACCAAGGGCGCTGAATGCAGACCTGTCGCAGCTCTCTGGAGCTAAATTGTGACTGAATAAACCGTTGGAAATGTCCAAGGTAGTTTTAAAAAATGTTTTCAGACCACATTATTATTATTAATGAGTGCTGTACTATGTGTATTCTGAACTGCAAAAGTGTGTGTATGATTATTCAAATGTCTGTAATCTAAGACAATACGATAAGAATGATCCGGTTTCAGAACAGGTAAAAGAGGATTATTCATTTGACAGACGCAGGGTTCAATTACTCCATGGTACTCCAGTTGGGAAAGAATTTCCTTAACGGGCACCTTTGCATCCCGTTTAATAGGATACTCTAGTTGTACCTGAGATGTGGACCATATAGGAATAACATGGTAAGGAGAATCCTTATCCCAACCAGTATGGTTACGATAAAGTACAGGGGCCAATCCAAGGGCCCATTCAGAGGCATAAGCTTGTTGAACCTCGTCAGGACAAGTTACGAGAAAGAAGGGAGAATGACATCCTCACTCTGGGGACATACAAGAACAAAAGGTGGGGGCCAATCGACCTCCGCAAATAGAATATCATACGGTGTAGTTAAATTGTCCTAGAAGATTGCTTTAATGGTGCGTTTAATGTCACCTTCAATTCGAATATCTAAAAGATATAGACTGTCTGATGGCCCTACGCATGTGTTCGTGGTTTCAACTGTAATGTTTCAGTTGCTTTCGGTAACAGAAATTGGTAGAGACTGCGGCGTGCTATGGTGACCTCTGCCGCGCTGTCGAGGAGAGTCACCACCCAACTCCTGTTCAGGAGCAGGGTTCTCACCGCCTGTGGCATATTTAGCAGTTAATGCTGCAACTTTCCTCTTTTGAAAAGAGGCTTTATAAGGAGGAGGTCTATCGTCTTTCTTAATCTTCACGTCAGAAGAGCATTGTGTCTCCTGTTTCGGTTGCAGGTACTCTCCTTGTCCGCGATAAGATTTCCCACCTCTGTCATATTGTTGGTCAGGCGAGTACTCAAAAAAACAAGGAGAATGAGGATCACAAATGTGACACCTGTCTGGAGTTTTTTTTTGTGTACGATCACAAAAATCGTATCGTCTCTCAGAGGATTCAGGGGGCGGAGACCCTCTGCGTTGTCTTGGTTTTTGTTCATACTTAGATTTATCCCATGGTTTTTTAGGGAACTCACAGGCAGGTTTTGCATCCTTGTAAGCCTGGGGTGAGTTCGTGTAGCTGTGCTATGCAGAACTCCGCGAAGCGGAAAAAAACTCTGCGATGCTACGTGGAGTTCAGCGACGCTATGCAGAGTTCTGCGAGTGGGCGGAGTTGCTTGATTCGCCCGTTCGCGAGACGTTTCTGACGTTCGGCAACGCGGATTGCGTGCTTAGGGGAAATATCGCGTGAACTTCACCAAGCGGTCGCCGATGGGCGCGGCCATCATGTTTTTCTGCTCTTTGTTATGGTTCTGGGCCCTGTTTTGAATCCTCCCTATATCTTTTCAATCCTTTGTTCCTAAAACTTATTTCTGCTCTTTTTTATTTATTATCTATCCCTCTCTCTTCCTAAGTGTATATTTTGCATTTTTTCTACTTTTTGTGTGTTTTACTGCGTTTTTATACTGTTTTTCTATTACTTGCTTTTTATTTTTTTACATCCCTATTTCTTCTCCTGACTTTACTTTTTATTTCTACATTTTCTTTTCCAACCCCCGCCCCCCAGAACCATGACTAAGAGTAAGAAGACGACGCAGAGTGCGATCAGGAGCCTCCTTCCTTGCAGAAGGCGTCGCCCGGAAGGCGTGCAGCCCCGGGCCTTATTTTCTGAGGTGGAGGTGGCTGCACTGGGTTTTTTTGTGCAGCGCCACCTCCCCTTAACACTGGCAGCAGGCGGCAGGCCTGGGTCCGGGTTCGGGATCCAGGAGCGTCACCGGCAGTGGGCGAGGGTGCGCCGGGCAGTGTTTCACTGCTCTGAGGTCTGACGCATCCATAACCAACTGACGCACCGGTGGTCCGACTTTCTGGACCAAGAGCAGGACCTACTAGACCTGCTAGGTGTTGAGGTCATGGGGCTTGGTGAGTAGCTAATTATTTATTACTATTGTGTGTTCTGTGTTATTGCGAATATTATTTTTTTCCCAAATAGCAAGAATGCTGCTGCTGCTTACATGCAGGTAAGTTATTTTAAAAAATCTTATATTATGTGATTGTTATTCTTCCAGACAGGAGCCCGGCTCTACTAATCTTACTTGTTTGCAAATTTTTGCTCGCTTGAGCTGATTATGTAAGAGAGGTTAGAGAACTTAAGTTAGGTAATGCAGACTAGAGAGATTCCTTTCCTTTGTCCTGTCACTAAGATAGTGGTAGTTAGTTAGTTACTTAGTATTAGTTGGTAATTTAGCGGCCCGCGTGATGCGTCCTCCTTTCACGTGCTGAGTGACTCCTTAGTCCTCAGTAGAACCATTTGTAGTTCGTATAGTGAGTGAATATAGCAAGCAATCAACCAATTTGATGTATGCAATATGCATGTGTCCATCCATGCATTTAAGAAGACTAAATACAGACTTAGTGAATTGGCCCGTCAAAGTGGGTTGAGATGATTGCAAATGAGATCGGAATTTAGAAGCAAATATAATTTTTTTGCAATTCATTCCAAAGTCTTTGGAATAGGCGGGCTAGGTAGGTTTAGGATTCAGGAATCGGAATGGAACTGTAGAATAATAAAGATAGGACGGTCCGCAACCGCGATACTTGTCTACTACTAGTCGATCTGATTAGATAGGTCAATGTTATTGCAATTGCCATTTCCTGTCAAAAATTCTTTTTGGAGCGATTTTTTAATATTTATTTAACACAAATCAATTTTTGTCTCTTTAATTATGTCTTACATGATCATCATCCAGTGGCAAGAAGAAGACGGTGTCTGCCGAGGCGGGTGCAGGAGATGGAGGTGCCTCCCAGAAGGAATGCTCCTCTGCAGATGGCTTTGCTGGCCCCAGTAAGTCCTCCTGTTGTTAATATTAATATATATTTCCCTAACTTTTGCCGCACCTTATTTAGAGCTATTATTTCCGTTTCCTAATTTTATTTTTTACCAAATCCTCTTCGATCTATCTGTTTCTAAATTCTTGTTATCCCTGCATTACCTACCAACTAAGGAGGTCATTACGATGGCGGACGGAAAAACAACCGACCGCCATGGTAGCGGGAAATCACCGCCCGCCGCTACCGCGGGAAAACCGACGGCTAGATTAGGATCCTCGGCGGTAAAAATCCAACCGCGGCGGAAAGGAGACCCGAGAAACCGCCGTTCGCCTGCGGAGAAGGCCCAAACCCGTCTGCGGCGGTCGGTTTCGCAGCGGAAACAGCCCAAACGATCGCAACCACAGCGGAGACACCGCCATCGAAATTATGATATTCCCGACATCCCTGCGGTGCAGTGCGCTGTTTCCGACCGCCGCGGTCGACAACATTGATGAATCAGTGAGACGGCGGAAGCGCCGTAGCCGAGCCACCACTGCGGACGCTCCGTTAAAAAAATGGCGGTCGCTAGAAAAACACACAACATGGCCACAAAGTGCACCAACCAAACAAGGCATGCACCCAAAAATAGCTAACACAGCCCAAAGACACACCCCCATGGGAAACTCCAAAACTACAAATCCCAGGTTCACACACACACCACACCTGCTACCAATACCCCATCCTGACACACCCACAGACACCAGTATAAATCCAGCCCCCAACAGACCACAATCCTTTGCAAAACTCCACAACTGAGGGGACATCCACCACAGATGACAGGAGAGGCAAAACTGCACAACACACACACATCACCACCACCACTTCCACACCTGCACCTCTAACACCTTTGCACAGCACACACCATACACATCACAACCACCACCACCACTTCCAAACCTGCACCCTAAACACCTTGACACATCACACACCATGTCACCACAGAGAATGCCCAAAATCACTGAGAGTGAGTTGAGGGTCATGGTAGATGAGATAATCAGGGTAGAACCACAATTGTTTGGTAACCAGGTCCAACAGACACCACTAGCAACAAGGACGCAAATGTGGAGAAGGATAGTAGAGAAGGTTAATGCAGTAGGGACCGTGCCACGCAATAGAGATGAAATCATGAAGAGGTGGCACGATCTGAAGGCAGTGGTCAAAAAGAAGAGAGCCAAGAACCATGAGCTGGCTCACAGGACAGGCAGTGGCCCTCCCGTTCCACTCAAAACATTCACTGAATGGGAGGAGAAGGTGCTTGGCATTCTACATCCAGAGAGTCTCTCAGGAATACCCGGGGGAGTGGAGGCTGGTAAGTACAAACAAATGCCTAACATCACACAAATGGACTGTCTTGCACCATTACAAAATAATACCTCCTAGGTTCAAATTCATTCATGTGCACAACACTCCCCCCAACACATCTCTCACAGATACAACAGACACTCCCCCTGAAGCCCCCCAAAGGTAGTTAGCAACATCACCATGGGTACATGTGTACATGCTGCCTGCACTACAACTCACACCAGGCCCCCTTGTCCCACAGCTGAGCAGGATGGAGCACTGCCCCCCACCCAGAAGCATGCCTCAGCCATTGTGTGCTTCACCCTCACCTAACAGGTAGGTAGCCATCTTTACAGGGAGGTGGGTGGGTGTTTGGGAGGCCTGCACTACAACTCCCACCAAGCCCCCTTGTCCCACAGCTGAGCAGGATGGAGCACTGCCCCCCACCCAGAAGCATGCCTCAGCCATTGTGTGCTTCACCCTCACCTAACAGGTAGGTAGCCATCTTTACAGGGAGGTGTCTGTGGAATAGGGAGGCCTGCACTACAACTCCCACCAGGCCCCCTTGTCCCACAGCTGAGCAGGATGGAACACTGCCCCCCACCCAGAAGCATGCCTCAGCCATTGTGTGCTTCACCCTCACCTAACAGGTAGGTAGCCATCTTTACAGGGAGGTGGGTGGGTGTTTGGGAGGCCTGCACTACAACTCCCACCAAGCCCCCTTGTCCCACATCTGAGCAGGATGGAGCACTGCCCCCCACCCAGAAGCATGCCTCAGCCATTGTGTGCTTCACCCTCACCTAACAGGTAGGTAGCCATCTTTACAGGGAGGTGGGTGGGTGTTTGGGAAGCCTGCACTACAACTCCCACCAGGCCCCCTTGTCCCACAGCTGAGCAGGATGGAGCACTAGTCCCACTCATAGGCATGTGACGTCTGTGCAGCCGCACATGACACCATGCCACTTAGTCCACAGTCACCAACACAAATAATGCAAAACAGTTGTGTTGTAGTCACCATGCACAAGTCTCTGTTCAAAATTGACCCACATTGTGTACACTGTACTAGGCATCACAGACTGCAACTGCAACACTAACAAAGATCATGCTGCCCTGCAGCAGTGTCTGGCCATTTGTTTGGCAAAGTGCAAATCACCCATGTCATACCACAGTGTTGCAATGTAAACAGTGGAAGTGCAGTGTACCCAAAAACTACACTGCAGCTGGGACTCACAATGCTAAACTAAGCACATCCCAAATGTCCTGCAACACACCCAGCTACCACAGTGCTGCACTGAATTGCAGAACAGCACCTTGTCTGAATTAAATTGTCAAAGGTGTCTTGTTTGGACCACCAATGTGTGTATGCATTGACAATGTTCACATCTCACACTGTTTGTCTGAACAGTGCTGGTATAGTCTGGCCCCAAAAGCACACATTGTCTGCACAGGGCTGAGTACATCTCACACACACACCACTGTTGACCACAACATGTCAGTGTATGGATGCCCTGGAACAACTGCTTCACCAGTACTGGGCTCATGTTCTCAGGTCCACAAATACCATTAAACCATGACAGTGTGGAAATGTATGCTGGGTGAGATCTTCACCCTGCTGTATGTCACCACTGTGCTACGAGACTATACCCCTTGCCCTATTGTGCCTTCAAATGTCGGGGGAGTGAACCCCACAGCCAGATAGCTGGGACAACAGTGATGGGGGGCTATACCCCATGACCAAATGTAATCTGAAATCAATGGGTACAAGACCCATTACTTCCTGGCACCAACATGCATGTGTCAGTCATTGCAATGTACACTTCAAAAGAACTGGCATGTGGACATATCATGCTGACTTGTTCCACACTGGACCAAGATGGAAGCCCTCATCATACACACACAGAGAGGTCTCTCAAATACAAGGAAAACACAGCAAACACAACATATCAACAGCCACAACATGCAGCTAGATATGCATTTAAAAAAACATGTTGGCATAGGACACCAGGCCTCTCAATGCACAACTGTACACCCAGATAGCATTGGCAACTATAGTGTGCACACACCTAAGAAAATGAAACTGTGACAGCAACCAAAGTGTGAATGTCTGAAACACATGTAGATGGAACTCCGAGCACAACCATGCACACCACTACATGCCATCTGACAGTAGCAGTGGTCCACACCACCTAGGATCTAATTAAAGCAAACTTAAGCATGTCTGGAATTGCAAATACAGATATCTACACCACATTGAAAAGGTATGCATGAAACTACAATGTTCACTCACTGTGCAGAGTAAACCGCTGCAAGGGCTCAACAAGTGACACATACGCATAAATGGATGACATATGATTGATCAATAACTGGATGCCAACATGAGACTGTCAATGTTAAAAATTATATTGTGCATGTCATGTCTTGACAACTCTCAATATGGACAAGTAATGCATGTACCACAACAGCTTGTAATGCATCACTGGATGTCGGTCAATGCAAATTTGTACAGTGAACAACTGCTGGATGTACAAACAGTTGATGTAACACTGCTAACACAAACTTTGATGGGTGCAACACAATGACCATTTCTCATCTGACCCACAGGTGACCAAGAACTCACTGCAGAGGATGACACCACCCTGCAGAGCCAGTCCCCCCGGAACAGAGACAACTGGATGAGGACTCCCTGGATTCCTTGGATGAGGAGCTCCACGCTGGCCCATCTGGTGTGGCAGGCCGCAACCAGTCCCAGGCACCCATTGTCCCCCAACCACATCAGCTGCAGCCCCTGACCATCCTCTGACAGCTGCTGTCACGGCCTGTGTGTCAACCACTACCACCACCAGCACCACCACAGCTGTCCGCAACACCCTCCCTGCCCCAGGGATTGAGCAGCCCACCACATCGACTGCGGAGGCCAGGGAGAGGATGCAGCGGGCCAATGTGAGGACCGGACAGGACCGTGGCAGCAGTGCAGGTGGTCGGGACAGGGTCATGCAGAGGAGGACTGATCCTGGGACGGAAGCCCTGGGCCACATCGACAGAGTCCTTGGGGCCTACCAACAGGCCCAGGGATGAATGGGCCGGTTAGAGGAATAATCTCGGGAGCACCTCCTGCTGCTGAGGTCCATGGACACACGCATGGGACAGATTGTGGACCTCTTGGGGCAGCTAGTGGCGGTTCTGAGGGACAGGCAAGCGCAACATTCTACCCCTCCGCCTCCCCCTGTTGGGCAGCAGGATGACACTTCATCATCCTCCCCTGCGTACACAGAGGGGGGTGAGTCCTCAGACACCACTGCCCCTGCAGCAGTGGCCCCTCCAGTCAAGCGCAAGAGGGGCCGTCCAAGGAAAGGCCAGGTGGCCTCACTTGCCAAAGCACCTGCCAAACGCTAGTCCCCGAGCCAGCCATGATGGCAGACCACTGCACCACTGCATTGACCTTTTGGACTATCCTTCACCACACTGCCATGTGAATGGCATCTATCTGTTGGACTGGGTCTCCACATCATTGTGGGGACTACTCAAGTATCTCATCTACCATGACTGTCAACTCACTACTTCAATTCCCCCTTCACATTTTCTCCACCCTCGCATGTCACAGTTGTAAATAAATACACCTTACACACATGTTGTTGTGTCTGCTCCGTCTTTAATACAGGATGTGCAACCTTCACCGTGTAGGACATGGTCCAGGGGAATGGAATGTAGGTAACAAGTGAGATGCTGAAGGGACCTAGGGAAAACCGCAGAACAAGAGTCACTTGTATGGGTGTGGCATTGCACACATCACACAACACTTGTCAACAAGGTACTCAGATCTACAAACTTTACACAGAGCAACAGTCACCATAGAGACATTCTGTATCACACTAACCAATCACACATACATTGGCAGGCAGCAATGAGTCAACACCAAGCTGCAGTCAGCAAGCTCACATACACCCACACAGCAACTGCAACACCATCAGACCATTTTGTCCCTTCTACATCGTCACTCACCTTCAAGTGAAGTAGCGGGTGATGAGCTGTCGACGCATGTCAACCCCTTCCTCCTCTCCATTGCCCTAGTCACTGGATCCGGCTTGATTTGCAGGCGGCGGCCTTGGCTGCTCATCATCGTCATCCAGGATCAGGGGTATTGCCTTGCGAATGGCCAGGTTGTGGAGCATGCCGCATGCCACCACTATCTGACACACCTTCCCTGGCGAGTACATAAGGGCACCTCCAGTACGGTCCAGGCACCGAAATCTTGATTTTAGGAGACCAAATGTCCGTTCTATCACACGCCGTGTCCTCCCATGGGCATCATTGTATCGCACATCAGCTGGCGTGACGGGATTCCGCAATGGGCTCAGCAACCACGGGCGGTTCGGATATGCCGAGTCACCTGGGTGTGAGAGACACAGATTATCCTTGCAGTCCCAAAATGCCACACAACAGCATGTCACACACACACCACTCTAATCCACTATGCATACTCACCCACAAGCCATGCACGCTCCGGAAGCAGATTGGCCATCAGCTGAGGAACGATGCTGCTGCGCAAGATGTGGGCATCATGGGCTGAGCCGGGAAACTTGGCACACACGTGGGAGATGATCATGTCCGCCAGGCACACCACTTGAACATTTACCGAGTATGAATGCTTCCTATTGCGGTAAACCTGTTCACGTGCCTGTGGTGGCACAAGCCCAACATGTGTGCAATCAATTGCACCAATGACATGGGGGATATGTCCAAGGGCATAGAAATCGCCCTTCACAGCCACCAACTCCGGCCCCCTGGGAAAATGGATATATCTGTCTTTGTAGAGCATCATGGCCGACAGGACATCCCTCAGCACCATGCTGAACATCGGCTGTGATATCCCACCTGCACTTGCGACCGTGTGCTGGAATGAGCCTGTTGCAAAGAAATGCAGGCATGCCATCACCTTAGATGTTGCGGTGAAAGCTGTTGGATATGTCCGAAGTGGCTGCAGGTGGGGCTCCAACATGGCACATAGGTTCTGCAGGGTTTGTCGGTCCAGCCTGAATTTGTGGATTATATCCTCATTCTCCATGTCTGCCAGGACTGTGAACGGACGATGGATATTGTGCCTCCTCCTCCTAGGACAGATCACAGTGCACAGATGTCAATGCAGAAGACCATGAAATGTGCATCACATCAATTTTTTCTACAGACACATTCCCAAGTCTTACAACATGCACCATTAACCGACAGGGCACTTCACAAGTAGGTACACATCAGGCACACTACTCGTACACCTGTCCCCTTACCAGCAGCAATTATCTGTGCACCCCTCCGGCTCATTCGCATGCACAGTGTGATATACTAACAGATATGTGTGCATACCTGTGAGTATGACCCCCAGCATATGTTACTAATTGCAATACTACCCGAACACACCATGTTGCTGGCCCTGATACACCTCCCAACACAGGTTGCACATGGCACACTTCAACTACACACTGACCACCGGCTGAGCATGGGGGACACGTGTGTGCATGTGCATTTGACAATGTGCCAGTTGCTGATGCCCCTAGTTCAGTGTGCGTTACATTGCACACACAGACATTGACCATTATCTACATATGCTATGCAACACATTAACTGGACAGTCTACATTTCATTACACAGCACATGTGACATGTGTGAGTGTATGTGCCCATGCAATGTATTGGCGACCCATATATGGTATGTGTTGGTGACGTGGAGTGACATGTCCCTTTTGTGCATTTGCCCTCATGAGGACCCTTCAATTGTTGAGACACTGGGCACTGTACATGCTGGCCTATGCAGAGAGCTGGAGGACACGTTAGGTGCAGCACAGCTACTCCACAACTCCATTAACGCTCACTCCAGGCACTGTCTGGCAGACATATGGCGGTGCCTACCGCTTGACGCCTGCGGACTGGCACCGCCCATAACCCAGGCACGATCGCGGGAGACACCGCCAGATATGTATGTGACAATGGCGGTCACCATGCACCGCTACCCAAATCACGCTCACTCCAGGCACTGTCTGGCAGACATATGGCGGTGCCTACCGCCTGGCCCCTGAGGTGTGTCACCGGCATGGACCATGCCCTTGCAGCCAATGGGAAGCAGCCTCGCGGTAGCCTGATGCGAGTTTGAAAATCGCGGTATGCGTGCACCACCCCCGCGGAGGCGGTCACTGGAGGCATTCAAAAGATGCACCACCGCGGTAGCGCGCGCCTGGACCCTACGGTGTGTCACCGGCATGGACCATGCCCTTGCAGCCAATGGGAAGCAGCCTCGCGGTAGCCTGATGCGAGTTTGAAAATCGCGGTAGGCGTGCACCACCACCGCGGAGGCAGTCACTGGAGGCATTCAAAAGATGCACCACCGCGGTAGCGCGCGCCTGGACCCTACGGTGTGTCACCGGCATGGACCATGCCCTTGCAGCCAATGGGAAGCAGACTCGCGGTAGCCTGATGCGAGTTTGAAAATCGCGGTAGGCGTGCACCGCCACCGCGGAGGCGGACATTGGATGTATTTGAATGAGACAGACCTGGTACACTAATTGCAGCACCCTGGGACCACTGACACAGCCCCAGGGGCCTATATATGTGTGGGAGGGTGCACCACATTCCCACAGCTACCAGGGACTGCTGACTGACAACCCTCCACCTGCTGCTGCTGCCTCAAGGGACTGCTGGCTGCCACCCTGCACCTGCTGCTGCTGCCTCAAGGGACTGCTGGCTGCCACCCTCCACCTGCTGCTGCTGCCTCAAGGGACTGCTGGCTGCCACCCTGCACCTGCTGCTGCTGCCTCAAGGGACTGCTGGCTGCCACCCTCCACCTGCTGCTGCTGCCTCAAGGGACTGCTGGCTGCCACCCTCAACGTGCTGCTGCTGCCACATGTCCATTGTGATGTCGAGGACTCAGAAGATCCGTACCAGTCCCTTCACCAGTGAGGAGCTTGAGGTCCTGGTAGACGGGGTGCTTGCACAGTACCCAAGGCTTTATGGCAGCCCTAATGTCGTGGTAAGTCTCCCAGACTGTGAGTGAGAGTGCAGGGTGGGCACACGTGAGGTGGAGGTGCTTCGGTATGTGTCAGTGGTTGTGGGGCTCTGACATGCACTGCCTATCATGTTTACTACAGCGGGAAGGGCTTGGTGGGCTCTTTCACACGTTACCCTGCATGCCTATCCTGAGTAGAGGGACATGTCCTGTAGTGTCAGCCATACAGTGCAGCTGCATTTTGGTGATGCAGGAGTCTGGCCAGTTATCGTTTGTGTGAATGGCTGTGTTGCTCCCAATTTACCCACTCAGTGTCAGTCCACCTGCCCTGCACAGTCCCCGCCGAATGCCACATGTCCACATCACTGCATGTACAGTAAGTTCCATGTGTGTTTGGGTCACGCCTCTTCATCTAAGTACCATCTCTGCCATGTAGATTGCACAGGAGCAGGCGTGGGAGAAGGGTGTGTGTATGACAGTTGTTGTCACTCTATGTGAGTTCCAGGACACAGTGAGGCTTTCACAGGGCTAGGACACTTAGGAATGCGCAGTGTTGGACACAGTGAGTCCAACAACAAGACACATGTTTTGCTATCTTCTCTATGTGTAGTTGTAGGTAAGTGCAGACAGTAGCTGCGGCCAGACTACACGTTGCTTGCTGTGTTGGTATCCTGCATGTGAATGGGATGTGGAGGTACTGTGTCCACCATCGAACATGCATGCCTGTACGTCTGATTGACCAATGACATTGTACCATGTTCACAGCAATTGTTGGCTCTGTTACAGTTGTAGCTGGCGTTTTGGATGAGTCACTGTCGTGCTACTGCATTTTCGTTGTCATTGTGCACTGTGTCACTGGAACCTCACCCCTCTTGTCTCCCATGCCTGCAGCTGAAGGTCCACCAGCGTAAAGCCGTGTGGAGGGCCATTGCCTCCAGAGTCCGAGATCTGGGTGTGTCAAACCAAAGGCGCACCCACTGTCAAAAGGTGGGACGACATCTGCCCGCTGAGCAAGAACGTGGCCGAGATGACGCTGGGGCTGCTCCCTCGGACTGGCAGGTTGGCTAGGCGCAGCATGACACCACTAATGGCCCGCATCCTGGCTGTCACACAACCTGAGCTGGACAGACAACTGAAGGAGCATCAGCAGCGAGCTAGGGGTGAGTATGTGTTGCAGGCTGCCTTTGGATGGGAGTGGGTGCATGTGTCTACAGAGTGTGCAAATTGTCAGCTGTGTGACGTTGGTTGTGTGGTGCAATGTTTTGTGAGTGGCCTCTGTGCTGGGTGTATGTGCCATGCTTTTGCCCAAATGGTGCTTCATAAAGTGAGTTTTAGCACTGTGCATCTCTCTTACATTTGGAGTTGTGGCCTTCAGG
Organism: Calotriton arnoldi; assembly: GCA_963921515.1. NCBI lineage: Eukaryota > Metazoa > Chordata > Amphibia > Caudata > Salamandridae > Calotriton > Calotriton arnoldi. The sequence continues at coordinate 1,917,881 of CAWUFW010000468.1, read as the reverse complement.
TACCTTCTGCTGTGGGGTAGTGTGTGAATTCAGATGGATGGGAATGCCAGTGTGCCAACTGTGAATGCGTTTCAATGAATGCGTGCAATTCCAGACCTCAGATGTCTGCCAGTCAGACATCTGAGGCCAATGTGCAACAGTAGATGTTCCCATGGACTCGATATGGTGGATGGCATGTGTGCAGGGTCATTGTGGGCTGGTATGTTGTGGTCTGTGTGGCCCCCTACTGCTCCATACATGTAGGTGATGTGCCCCATGTCGTGGTGTTCATCCTTGCCAACATCGGGACAGTGTGTGTGCACAGGCCATTTTGGGGCTGTGTCTGATGTGAGCCAACTGCAGGATGGTGTGCTGTGTGAGTCACCTGGGGCACTTATGGCAGGATGTGTGTCGGACATGCACCGTTGGGTTGAAATTTTGGGTGGCAAGATATATGTGTGCACAGGGTGGCATGCAATGTGCTGCACACCTCTTTCTAGGATGCAGATGTATTGGCACGTGTTAGTTCTGTTGATGCCACTCATCTCACAGTACTTCTCTCTCCTATGCAGCAGCTCCCGTATGTGCAGAGGGAGAGGGGACGGACACCAGTGGTGAGGCTTCCAGTGCAACAGCTGCACCGGAGCAGACTGACACAGATGTGACCAGCGCCGAGGAGGGGGACAGGAGTCTGCTAGAGCAGTGTTTCCCAAACTGTGGTCCGCGGACCCCCAGGGGTCCGTGACACATTCCCAGGGGGTCCGCAGGCAGCAGTTTTAAAAGCACTGCAAAGTTCTTTCTATAATTTAGTAGTTTTATAGCAACAGTAAACCTGTCAAGATAATACCAGTGATTAATGTACCTGCTGGAGTGAGATGAGTGTTTTGTCCAGTGGCAGCTGTGAGTTGTCTAATGTAGCACAGAGGGTTGATATGCCTACTGCAAAGAACGTGTACCATGCATTTTTAAACGAGCATTGGCAAAGCCAATAGGTCTCGCCTATGCAAGAGCTCTTGGCTTTGCCAATGTCTTTTTGCCCTGTTGTAAAGCAGCGCAGCTGCTGTTCAGCCCTCTCTTAATTGAGACCTAGCAATCAGGGCTACCTGGTGACAGCCACATAAATGTAAGTTTTAATAATAAGTATATAAATAAATAGCACTTCTGCCTCTACTAAACACCGTGACTAACCAATATCATCGTCCGTCAATTTAATAGTACTCACTTTACTGACTTCGGAAGAAGGAGTTGGTCTTTGAACTTGTAAAATTCAGAACACTACATGTTTTTGCTGCATTTTTGCTTACTTATGAATGCTATTGGAGAGTTACTTTACTAAAAACATTTTACCTAATTGTGGTTACAATTCAGTTTAAATTAAGTTTGATTAAATTAACAACTGCTAAAGAAACTGATCAAGGACTTGAAGGACGAGGTTTTATTTCATTTATGTTTATGTATTTTTATTCATGCTGCCTTTTGGCACCTGGATTCAGCTCGCCGGGAGGCTGAGTTGGAGTGAGAATGTCGAGGGTGAGCTAGGGGCACAAACACACCGAGACTTTGACAATGGCGGCTGCTACAAACCTTCTCCGGAAGTTCTGAGAATGGTCTGTGCCAGTAAGAACCATCTCTCATCACCCCTGACTGGGACCGAGGTAAGGGGCAACAGCTGCGACTAAAGATGGGATGAGAGCTTTCCAAAGAGCGACGGAACTTGGAAGGATGGAAATTACCTCAGAAGCATTTACTTTAGGAAGAGTGCATTGCACACTCAGGAGGGGGTAGAAGGAAAGCAAACAGCAGAACACTGTAAATGGCCTAATTTAATGTAATCGAACAATATCAGGTGAAAGCACTACGTATTCACAGCTCAGGGAGTGCTTCTTATGACAAATCTCCTAATATCACACCCGTTGCGGCTAGGGCTGCGGATGTTAGAACTGGGTAACTAGGTTACAATCTCGGCTCAGGCGCAGTATCTTGTGATTCTGTGCAAATCACTTAACTACACTGTGCTTAAACAGTTTTGTAAGGGGAGCTGATTTCCGTGTGAAGCGCTATAATGCCCTTGGTTCAAGTTTGCGCTATAATTGTGCGGGACAGGCAAGCAGATGCAGGGAGGAGGTAGTGGGACAGGCAGCAACGACGACTGGAGTAAGGGGGCAGCAGCACTGTGAAGGGAAGGGTAGGAGGGTTGAAGAAGCAACACGAGAAACCAGCAGCAACACCAGCCCGGCGGCGTCAAAGATGAGCGCGATCAGAAGGATGACGTAGCAGCGTCCCACCCTGAAAGGAATTTAAGTGGACCGCGGCCGGAAGAAGTCCATGGACAGCTTTTACCTTGTGGGAGCGAGCAGCAAGGCGCGATAATTGCAAACAGATGGCGCTGCTGCTCGCTCCCGTAAGGGAAACGCCAAACGTGCACGAGTGGCAATAGAGAACAGTGCAAAACATGCACGAGTTTGAACAAAAGTCCTGAGCGATGCCAAGAGGTCCCTCCTAAGCTTGCGCGCTGCGTAGGCGAGACCTAAAAACAGTATTTTATGTGCATAGGTGAGGTGGTTATTGTTCTTGTCACATAGATTCTTTTGTTACTGTGCAGTTCATAAGTGACAACCGTAATCTAGCACAGTGACCTATAAACTTTCATCAAAGAGCTGCTTGCAAACTGCATGGTACAAGTTAGTATCTTATGTTTTTCCCCAGTCTTTCATTATCCTGATGCTGCTAAAAAGGTTTATTTGGGTGGAAATACATTTGTATTGTTAAAGTCAATGCTAACCACTGTGTTATGTTCTGAATCACACGTTTGTGCTTCTCCAGACCAAGCACTCTTTAAAAATGCCGTCTACCAGTATGAATGACATGTGAATCCTACACCTTGTAGTCCCCTTTGCCTTATGTAACTTTTTCTATACACTGATTTACACGTATGATTCATTGTCTCTATATGTGTGTAATGTAAAGTACTCTGACATCCTACAATAGTACGAGAGATGCTATAAAACAAATGAAATACATGTGACAACCGGGGCTATGGAGAGATGAGAGGCACTGTTGGAGGGTGATAATAAGGGAACCATAGAAGAACCCCAACAAAGATTGTCGAATCCTGGTGCATAGTAAGGACTTCATTTACTATTCGTTAAAAGCGAATACAATTCAATATATAATGATAAATGTGTTTTAGACTGCACCATTGTTTCCTAAATTTTTTGGGGGGAGAGCCTCCCAAAGCCCCCTTTGTAGTAGTCCGGCTCACTCACTGCACTTGGTGTGCACTGTATGGGGACTGGCCTGAAAACATTTGCCAGGGCTGCTTTGGGTTTCCAGTCTGGCCCTGGCAGGAGCAGGAGCCTTGTACTGCGAAATAAAACCAACCATTTAAAAGTTAGTCACAGAGATGCAGCACCAACCTTCCCATTACATTTTTTTGTTTTTTGCAAATTCTTTCAATATAAAATACTAAGGGGGATATTTACAACAGAAGTGGGGGAGCGTGTCGTTAGCCTCCTTGGCTTAACGACACGCTCTGCCACTTCAGAAACGCAGGACTGCACCATACTTACAAGAATATGGTGCAGCCCTGCATTTCCTCCCGTGCTGGCGCTACACTTAGCAGTGTAGCGGCAACGCAGGCACCCTTGCCCCATAGTGCAAGGGTGTTTGCGTGCAGGGGAAGATTGTTTATGTACAGAAAGGTCCCCCTTCCTGCACATAAACAATATTGCAATGTAGTTTTGTCACTTCTATGTGTGCTGCTTAATGCAGCACACATGGAAGTTACAAAATGCCATTTTAAAAAAAATATTGTTAATGTGCAGGAAGTGTCACCTTCATGAACATAAACAATCCAACGTGTTTTGCTTTTTCCATGTGTGCTGCACAAGGCAGCACACATGGAAAAAGCAAAACGAGGAGAAATAAAGCATTTCTCCTTGTTTAGCCAAGTTAAGACCTGGTTTTTCCCTGGTCTTAATTTTGGCGCTGCATCCTATTTACGCTGCCCTTGTAAATAGGGAGCAGCGTCAAAATCAATGGGTGTTGCGGTGGAACGCCCACCGCAACACCCACTGCCCACCCCTTTCACGCTAAGCATTGCGTGAAAGGGGCCTTATTACAAAGCAGTGTTAAGCCATGTTAAGTGGCTTAACACTGCCTTGTAAATAAGGCAAAGCACCTATCGCCACGGGATCGTCACAAAAAGTGACGTTCCCATGGCGATAGGGGCTTGTAAATATGCCCCTAAAATCCTTAGTAATTTGAGTAATTGTTTTGTGTGCACGTGTTTTAATGTTTGAAATTTCAATCATACAAATTGCTTGGGGGTCCCCGGCTTCCAGTGGTGACTCAATGGGGGTCCTCAGGAGTCAAAAGTTTGGGAACCACTGTGCTAGAGGATTCACAGCCGGAGACACAAAGCTCTACCTCATCTGACGCCAGCTGTGACGCATCCATGTTGGGGGGTACAGGGAACGGGGACTCGGCCTCCTCTTCTGCCACACAGCGTCTAGTGCCCAGCCTCCCTTCAACCTCCACTGGTGCTGCCCGTGTCCGCACGAGTAGGAAGGGAGGAGTCACCTTCACCCCAGGCACAGCTGCCCCAGCCCATGTCAGCCCTGCTGCCCTCAGTGCAGAAGCAGTCGAGCTATTACGCCAGCTGTGTGTGGGGCAGACAGCACTTCTCAATGCCTTCCAGGAGCACGACAAAAAGTTGGGGCAGGTTATAGCATTCATGGAGGGCATACATTCCGACGTAGGTGAGCTACACCGGACTGTGCAGTCCTTGTCATCAACTGTGACAGCAGCCCTGCAACAGGCACATAGTTAGGGAGCGGCTCCCAGCACTGGGTCCGGTCCCGTGTCACTGTGCACCTCTGACGACAGTGACAATGCTCAACGGACCCCAAAGTCCCGATACAGAACCCGCAGCACACAGGAGCAGCAGCAGCCCAAGCGTACTAGGGCGCAGACACCATCCCCACATAAGAGTAAGGCCACCCCAGAGCGCAGCAAGAAAAGCCCATCAGGCGACAGCAAGGGCCACAAAGTAAAGAGATAAGCATCAGGGTCACAGGCCTCACCTTCCTCCCCCGCCAAAGACTTCCCTTTCCCAAAGACGTCTCGCAGAGGCAAAATGACAGTTTCCACACCCACTGAGAAGGTGTTGCCTGCAAACATTACACAGGATGAGGCCCCATGTATAATCCATCCTTGACCTCCACTCCCATCCCAAGCCCTGTGAAGCCAGCACGGGAGGACACTGTAGGGGGCAAAGCTGGTGGACAGAGGGAGGCAGGGCGGCGGCAAGCGCACAGCGGGATCCAGCATGTCCCCAGAGGGAGGGTCCCCATCCACACTAAAATCAGCTTTGGTAGTGGGGTCACCTGTTGTGTCTGCCCCAGTTCCCCTCAATCCCCAGACAGGGAAGCCTTTCAGGATCCCCAAGAAGTGGAGAGGCACCCCTCCACAATCTCTGGCACACACTGTCTCTCACCAGGGCATGAGTCCACCTCCCCGGGCCACCACCCCACCTGGTCCAAGCAGCCCCCCAGCTCCCACAAGCACAGTTGGCTCTTCCACAGTTGTCACTCCCACTGCCCAGGGCAGTCCTTCAACTGAACCCAACACACAGTCAGCTCCAAGTCCGACAGACAGCCCCATATGAGTGGTGGTCACCCTCACACACCTGTCTGTCCACAGGCGTGCGTGTGATGCCCATTGTCAGGCCCATTACTCAGTTGCTGGGCATGGCATGGTAGAGTTGCATACATTCCCTGTGTAGCTGCTGATGTCACTACTCTGCACAATGTCTTTGCCTTTTTGTTCACTGCTGTTTGCCCCCTGCCTGTGCAGCTTCTCATGTACCTCACCTGCACTGTGTCCTGGCCACTGCCCTTGCTGTTCACTGCTGTTTGCCCCTTGCCTGTGCAGCATCTCATGTACCTCACCTGCACTGTGTCCTGGCCACTGGCCTTGCTGTTCACTGCTGTTTGCCCCTTGCCTGTGCAGGATCTCATGTACCTCACCTGCACTTTGGACTGGCCACTGGCCTTGCTGTTCACTGCTGTTTGCCCCTTGCCTGTGCAGCATCTCAGGTACCTCACCTGCACTGTGTCCTGGCCACTGGCCTTGCTGTTCACTGCTGTTTGCCCCTTGCCTGTGCAGGATCTCATGTACCTCACCTGCACTGTGTCCTGGCCACTGGCCTTGCTGTTCACTGCTGTTTGCCCCTTGCCTGTGCAGCATCTCATGTACCTCACCTGCACGGTGTCCTGGCCACTGGCCTTGCTGTTCACTGCTGTTTGCCCCTTGCCTGTGCAGGATCTCATGTACCTCACCTGCACTTTGGAGTGGCCACTGGCCTTGCTGTTCACTGCTGTTTGCCCCTTGCCTGTGCAGCATCTCAGGTACCTCACCTGCACTGTGTCCTGGCCACTGGCCTTGCTGTTCACTGCTGTTTGCCCCTTGCCTGTGCAGGATCTCATGTACCTCACCTGCACTGTGTCCTGGCCACTGGCCTTGCTGTTCACTGCTGTTTGCCCCTTGCCTGTGCAGCATCTCATGTACCTCACCTGCACGGTGTCCTGGCCACTGGCCTTGCTGTTCACTGCTGTTTGCCCCTTGCCTGTGCAGGATCTCATGTACCTCACCTGCACTTTGGAGTGGCCACTGGCCTTGCTGTTCACTGCTGGTTGCCCCTTGCCTGTGCAGGATCTCATGTACCTCACCTGCACTTTGGACTGGCCACTGGCCTTGCTGTTCACTGCTGTTTGCCCCTTGCCTGTGCAGCTTCTCATGGACTCACTCTGCACTTTGTCCTGCCCACTGGCCTTGTCGTTCACTGCTGTGTGCCCCCTGCCTGTGCAGCTTCTCATGGAATTAATCTGCACATTGGACTGGCCACTGGCCTTGCTGTTCACTGCTGTTTGCCCCTTGCCTGTGCAGGGTCTCATGTACCTCACCTGCACTTTGGACTGGCCACTGGCCTTGTTGTTCACTGCTGTGTGCCCCCTGCCTGTGCAGCTTCTCATGGACTTAATCTGCACATTGGACTGGCCACTGGCCTTGCTGTTCAATGCTGTTTGCCCCTTGCCTGTGCAGCTTCTGATGTAACTACTCTGCACATTGTACTTGCCTTGTGTTTCACTGCTGTTTGCCCCTTGCCTGTACAGCTTCCCATGTACCTCACCTGCACTGTGTCCTGGCCACTGGCCTTGCTGTTCACTGCTGTTTGCCCCTTGCCTGTGCAGCATCTCATGTACCTCACCTGCACTGTGTCCTGCCCACTGGCCTTGTCGTTCACTGCTGTGTGCCCCCTGCCTGTGCAGCTTCTCATGGACTTAATCTGCACATTGGACTGGCCACTGGCCTTGCTGTTCACTGCTGTTTGCCCCTTGCCTGTGCAGGATCTCATGTACCTCACCTGCACTTTGGAGTGGCCACTGGCCTTGCTGTTCACTGCTGTTTGCCCCTTGCCTGTGCAGGATCTCATGTACCTCACCTGCACTGTGTCCTGGCCACTGGCCTTGCTGTTCACTGCTGTTTGCCCCTTGCCTGTGCAGGATCTCATGTACCTCACCTGCACTTTGAACTGGCCACTGGCCTTGTTGTTCACTGCTGTTTGCCCCTTGCCTGTGCAGCTTCTGATGTAACTACTCTGCACATAGTACTTGCCTTGTGTTTCACTGATGTTTGCCCCCTGCCTGTGCAGCTTTTCATGTAAATACTGTGCATATTGAAATGCCCACTGGCTTTGCTGTTGCCCAAATTTGTTGTCTCAATATGCAAATTGTGAATAAACACAGTTGGTCCTGCAATGAGTTGTGTCAGTGTCCTTCCTGAATAAAGTTGTTTCTGTGTGTGCATGGTTTACTGTGTCACAGGCTCAGTATGCCACTTCAACATTGCCAATGGGTTGTCTCACATTTCATTTTTTTGCAGGGGTGGGAGGCACTTCATTTCTACATGACTGTGATACTTATGGGTGCAGTGCAGGGGGTTGGCAATGACATCTTGTTGTCATCTTCCTTCTTGGCTTATGTTATCTATGGTTGACACATGTCAGGTTTGTGGGCAATGGCAGCACAGGGTGGGAGTTTGGGCACAGGCTTACAGGCAGGCAGGCCAGGGTCATGGGGTCTGTGTGAGCTTCCTTTCTGTGTGCCAATCAGTGTCGGTGTATGGACATCTTGTGGTGATGAATTATCCAGGTCCCATGGCTTACTTCCAATGTGTGCACTTGGGTGGTGGAGAAGTGTATGGTGTGAAGGGGGTGACTTTGTTGTGACTGTGGATGTGTGTGCACCTGCATTGTCAACTACTGCCATGTGTGACCCTGGAGTGGTGTGCCTGTATGTGTACTTGTTTAGCCCTGTGGTTGTGTTTTGTGCACATAGCAGTATTGTGTGTTGCTGTTGTGGGAGGAGGTATGTGTGACATATCCTACTTGTGCTTGGCTGTCATGTAGTGTGTCACTGGGCCCTGTGTGTTGTGCAGCAGACATTCTCTTGTGCAGTATTTGGATGCCTATGTGTGGCTGGTCAGTGTTTGAGTTCAGGGCCTTCCTTACATCCCTGTGCCTATACATGGGTGTCCTTGCTGTCTCCAGGAGTTGTTGCATTGGGGTGACCGTGGTTTGTGTTGACTGACTGTGTCAGCCATGTGTGCTGTGATGGGCTGTGTGTGTTCTCCCATGTGTCTTGTCTTGCATGAGCATCACACATGCTTTATGGTTGTGTCACTGCCCTTCCATTTGTGGGCACCTCACTTTGGCTTTCCTATATGTTGTCCTCCATTACTGCTGGCATGTGGTGTGTGTATGTAGCTGTGAGTCAGGGTGGTGTGTGTGTGTGACTTGTCAGGTAGTGTGTGCAGTGAAGTGTTTGGTCCTCATCTGTGTGTGTTTACATTTTGTGCCTGGCCTCAGTGTTCTTGGCTTGTGTGTGATGTTGTTGTGGTGTGTGTGTTGTCTGGGGCCTGGGCTTCTGTGCTATGTGTTCCTGTGCAGAGGGTCCTGCTGTGGCTGTATATGCAGTTGTTGGGACGTGGGGCATGGTGTGGCTGTGGTTGTGTGGTTGTTGTGCAGGAGTGGCACTTGTGAGGCACATGTTGTGTCCATTCAGGGAGGTAGCTGGTGTGTTGTGGATGGAGTTGTGGCTCTGTGCGATTTGTACGGTGCCCTTGGCATGCGCTGGCCCTGGGCTCTGCGTTGTGTGCATGATTTCATGCACACTGACCGTGGCGGTGACGTGACCGGGACATTTGTTCATGAATGCGGTACATGGGTGGGCAGTATGTGGCGAGGTATTTTTGTCACAGGTGGGACATGTGTGTGTGCAGTGATGGCTGTGTGCCTGTCCCCACAGGGGTGTGTGGTGTTCCCATGGAAAGTTTTTCCACCCTGGAGCTGTGTATTGTGTTACTTGCACTGTTGTGTCTGTACGTACCTGCGGAGGCGTCCGCGGCAGAGGATGAGTTGCAGGTGGTGTATCATGTACAGCACCGGGAAGGCGTGTAGGGCAGGATCCATCGCGGTGTGTCCCGGGTGTTTCTTTTCTGTCTCCGCTGTGATGTCTCCGCCGTCTTTCGCTGTGCGGTTTCTCCGTCGCGGTGCGCTGCCGTGTTTCCGGCATCTTGATATCTTCGGCGTAAGGGACGTCATTCCGCATGGCGGTGTGTGGTGATTGGCTCACTCCGCCGCGGTGGCGGGCGCACTTTGATGGCGGTCGGCGTCGCTCCGCAGCGGGCGGGAAATGGGCAATGTGTGGCCATCCTAATATGGTGGGCGTGAAGACCGCTGGCGGCGTGCGGTAAATGGGTGTTAACGCCACCGCCGGCACTGCGGTCGTGTCTCCGCCCGCCATCCTAATAGGCCCCTTAGTTATTTATATTTCTAGTGTCTGTTTTTTTTTACATCAAATCAAACTGCCTCTGACTCTGTATTAGTTAGTCTGTCTGTAGCTAGCTTTCTTCTGGTTTTTCAGTCAGCTTTCCCTCTCCCCTTATATATTTTGTGGACCGCCTAGTGATGGTACTGTAAGACTCAGAGAACCCATTGGTCCTTACTACTACTAGTACTTCTACTCTGCTGTGCAGATTGCATGCCCAAGTAAGGTATTCTACGCATGTTTGTTGAGATGAGAAGGCTTGCTTTTACTTTCTCATGCTCAATCTGTAAATAAAATATTGGTCACGCTGGACAACCCAAAGTGGTGTAATTTACTTTTTCTGGTCTAGGCCTAGTACTATTTTTATTAGCAGCAGTTGATGGTGAACAACTGATTACCGTGCACCATGGCTGGAAGGAAGTGTGAGGAGGAGGAGGAGGAGGATGGCACCATTATATTTTCCAACCAAGAGAGAACCCATGTCTTGTCTGCCCAGTTGGCCACTCTTTTTCTTTTCAAAAACTCAGATTCACCAATAGCTCTAGCCTTGAGTCCAGTCCTTTGGGTTGTCCTCTTCTTGAGAGGCTTTTCAAAAATTGCCACCAACAAAATGCCCAACCGGATATTTTATTATTTTTGATAGGTCATGCTGTCTACCCGAATTGTAGTGATGTGTGTGGTGTATGTATTGTATTTTAAATCTTGCTAGTGAAAAAAATAAATAGGGGGCGGTGTATATAGCATCTAAAAAATTTGAAATGTTTTTTTAGGCGTACCGACCACCAGTGCCGGGGCCAACGGCGAAGGCGATGCCAGTCAGGAGGGAGCTGATGCGGCAGCTGCAGGGGGTGAGCCAGCAGCAGTGGCGGGCAGTGGTAAGTCATATTCCTTACTTATTGACAATACACTCGCTGCAAGGGTGTACACTGTACTGTTGAGACTAAGTTGTTGTGAACAGTTGTAGAAGACACCCTTTACTTAGCATTAGCGGGATTTGAGTAACTATTGGCCCTTTCTATCTTCAACTCAGCTGAGAAAGTTTTATGAAGAAGACTAAGAGTCAGACGATCTTGATGGGTTAGGTAAGAAGGATGGAAGGAGGAAGGACGGGTGATATGTAATATATGACTGGCAGAGCAGGATGCGTGCGTGAAGGAAGGGGCCCCGGGATGCATATAGGTGGCTGATAGGATGCATGGGTGGTTGAAGGATGGGTGGAAAGTGAAAGAATGGATGCCTGCCTGGGTGGGTGGGTGAAACTGTATGGGTGAAAGGAATCCTCCGGGGGGCTTGATGGGTCATACTCAAAGGCAAGCAAGGACGCGTGGGTGGTGGTTAAAATGACAAATGTATGTTGTTGGTGAAAGGTTTGTTCAGATTGAGAATGATAGCCATGTTTGAATGGATGGAAGACTGGAAGGTATTCAATCATAGCATAGGTGGAGACTGGATGAAGAGAATGTAAATCAAAATTAAACCGTGCCAGAGTAGCAAAGCCAAGGGTGAAGAATAAAAAAAATAATGCTAGAAGAGCAATTCAAGGATAAATGGAAAAATCGCTGGGAAGAAGAATAAACAAGGACTGTTTTTTTCCCCAAGGTTCTTGATTCAAGTTTGTATATCAGAATACTCCCTTGAATCACAGTAGTTTGCAAGCACAACATATATATTGTGTATGGACCCACCCATCATCAATCGCCTCCCTCTGACTCCGAGGCCCACTCCCGCTCCCTACCCATGTCATTTCGACCGTGTCAGCCATGGGTGGCCAATCGGCTGCATGGTTACAATCAAACAATAGTAGTACCTCACGTCGTGCCGTATATCATCATCATTTATATTAGTAATCATATGATATATCATCTGCCTTGTTGTAGTAGTCAGGGTGAAAGTGAAATTGAGCATTTGCCATTGATTTAACAGAGTATGGCTATAATAGAAAAATAGATAATTGTGTAGTACAGCTGCCCCACCTGCAGACAGTAGTAAAGTAACGTGAGTCTGCTGACTGAGCTGGCATGCCTACAAGGTTAATTTAGCTGAACAAGAGAGAGAATAATAATAATACTTGTCTACTTCATAGTGCCTAATGCCTGAAACTCTAATCACATCCAAATCTTAGGGACAGAGGAAGTGAGGATACCACAAATGTTATGTACTGCTAGTGCTACTGTGCCACTATAATTTTATGTGTATAATTTTGTGTTACTGTTTTGCTAAGAGTATTGATTACAATTGTCTTTTTTCTTTTTTGATATAGTTACTCCTTCCCAACCCAACAAGCAGGAGTTAGCAGCCAGGGCCCGGCAACAGAAGCTGGAGGCCATCAGGGACGAATATCGGTGGCTGGTAGTTTTGGCGGAAGAGGAGGAGGCAGCAGCTAAGCCCCCCCAGTGCCTCCGGTGGTACGGCGCCATGGTCTGGCATCCGCCTGTCGCTATTCAAAAACTGCTGCCCACCCCTGTTGTTCCTGCAAAAAATTTCTGCGCCGCATGCTCTCCGGATGCCATGCCTAGAGACCAGGATTGAGGAGCAGTTTCACGCCCTAGAGCGCAAGATCCGGCAAGCCCACCACTAGACCTCAGTCTTGACCCTTACCCCTTTTTAATCCTTTTTCTGGCGGGTGGGACTTGTTGGGGAGAGGCTGGGAATGTGGGAGTTGGGCCAAACTGGGGTGTTCTTTTTTTATGGACATTTATGGACAATTGGACTTTTTACTGGACAATGGTTGGGGTTGGGGAGAGGGGTGGGTCAGGTGTTGTGGGTTTCTTTCTTTCATTCTAGTTTATTTGTTAGGGGAATAAATTATTCATAGTTTTTTACATATAATGTAAATCTTTTTTGTGGGGGTTACTCTTTTACTTCGCACTGTTTCCTTTGCTGCAGGGCCGCCACCAGTTTTTGAAATCTGCCTATATTGTAACACACCAACAGATAGATGCGAAACCCTCACTTGTCCTACTACTGTCAGTCTCTCCTCCTAGTCTATGCAGTCTGCAACTAAAACCCCTATGGACTCAGAAGGGTGTGGGTGTGTGAATTAATTAATTTCCATAGTATATACATTATGCCTCCCCCACACTTCTTCCCTTACCTGTGATTGATGTTTAGGCGAAGCGATGGCTGTATGGTGATGGTTTGGTTTCCCAAGGTGCCATGGTGGTGGTAGTAGTAGTAGACACTGACAGTAGCATTTGCAAAAAAAAGAAAATGAGACAGTCAGTCACCTGAGGGAGACTAGGGAATGAGTACTAGAAGTACAGTACACAAGATGAAGACTGCCAAACAAGAAACCATGATGATAAGCAATGCTAAAGTAAAATAAAACAGAATGGTGGGTAGCCTAGTACAAGTTCAAGTCAAGAATAACTTTATTTGGTATCAAGACCACAAAAGTTTGACAAGCCATTAATACAAATTAGAATTATTAAAAGATATTTGTTAATTTTAAAAAGAGTAAAACAAATTCACATATAAAAGGTGCATCATTGACCATAAAATTTCATACAGTACAAGTTACAATACAAACTGAAGTCGACTCGAGCTATGAAGTGGATAAGCGTAACCTTTAGTGCTGGAACTAGGATGATGAATCGATGCTGGCAATGAATTATGATGGATTATGTTCCTCTGAAAAAAATTTGAATATCGAATACTGTGCATGGGTGGGCAATCAAATCCATATGTTGCCAGTGTGGGCTATAGTATATATACTTAGAGCAGAAGATCCTCGCCCTGCCTTGAGTTAGTGTTGCTTTCACCACATCCGCCCCAGCAAGTCTGTGATCAATTATTGGTGTAAATTTAATTTAGTCACACCTCAATATAAATCACACAGCCCGGGGGAAGAGGGTTAGGGTTTGATGAATGGTTGGGAAAGGGGGCTTTGGGAAAGGTTTGACAAAAGACAAACAATACACATGGACAACACACATTCATCTTGGCAGCCGACCATCATAAATCTGTTAAGGGAGAAAAAGGAAATGCATGCATGATGATGACTTGATGAGTAGTTTTAGACTAGTACAGGGCAGTATATTAATTATGCAATTGCCTGTCTGCCCCCAGAGAGACCCAGGTTACATACATTTTATGTTCTGTTGTACCGGGCTTCCTTTGAAAGATAGCAAATAAAATTAAAAATATCTGTAAGAGTCAAATATAAGCAAACATAAACAACACACACAGTCGTAATGATTGAAGAGAAAAAATTAATCAAATGAAATGATACTATATTATTGCCAAATTGGGAGTTGCATCTCAGCATTTGTCCTTCCTTGGACTGTAAGGTAAGTGTGAGTTGTTTTTTCCCAGTATGGCACAGGGTAAAGGGCCTGTAGTTGGAAAAACAAAAAGGATATTGAAAAATCAAGGAGAAAAGTTAAACTGCATAATTAAGGAGGAGTGCAACAAGAAGACTTTCAGAGGCGGCATGGCTAAATCATGTCTGTTTCTGGCAGTTACCTCCAACAACAGGAGCAGGCCCCCCACCCAACCTTCACTTAGCTTCGAATTTGAGCCAGACAGCAGTGAGCACACACACACAGCAACATAGCATTTTCCAAATTAAGTAAAACAATCAATGCACCGCTGTCAGTCACACCACACTCGCCACTACCACTTCACAGACATGTAGTTCTGGTGTTGTTGTTTACCTTTAGGCCACTTTACGCCCTGAGTTATTCCATCAATCATCTCCGATCCTCCTGACTACCCCCGACTCAAAATGCAATGGATCGGCCTGCAGTAGTACAATTATGTTATTGAACAACAAGAAGGTAAAGAATTACTTGAGTCTTTTTTTGTGTGTAGAATAGTAGACATCATGCACAACAAACAACAATCACTCAGCGTGCAATGCATGCCATAATTTACCTGTTCTTCCGGGGCAGTCCCTCTAGGCTCGGAAAGGATAGATATATAGTCAGGGCCCAGGTTTGGAGGCAGGCACACATTTCACATTTGTATTCTCCATCCAATGTCTGGCTTGAGGGAAATGGCTTTAGGGCGAGTTAGGAGTGGACTTACTTCTTCACTGACTGCACACAGTTGCAACTCCAATCCGGCAATAAAAGAATAAGATGGTGGGGATGGATTGGTTGTGAACCAGAAAGACAGTGACACACACAAATAATAAAGTAAATAATGTTCCTCAGCTATATCTTTTTTTTGGGGGGGCGTCAAAGAAAGGAAGAAAGTAACTAGAAAATGAAAGAGCCTAGTAGTTGTCAGAGAAGTAGAGCTCGTCCTCAAACTCTGGTGGTTCGCCCAGAAGTAGGTCACCTAACACACTACTTACATGACCTGAGTCGCCGTCATCATCTTCCTGCTGTGCTACTTCAGGTATGGTGTAATCCGGTTGTATAAAGTGCTGATTCATTTATATCATGGTTAACCTCTCCATGTTTTGGGGCGAGAGACTGGTCCTTCTCACTGTCCGAACGGCACCAGCAGCACTGAAAACACGCTCAGCAGAGGCACTTGGGACAGGGCAAGCCAGATAGTTTATCGCCAGCCTGCTGAGCACTGGCCATTGGCGCCTTTTCCCATACCAATAGAGAAATGGGTTTTGATCAAAGTAGACCTCTTTAAGGTCATCCAGATAAGCCTGGACCATCCGCTCAATGGTCATGGGTGCTCCGCATTGCTCGGCCTCTTCTGCCTTTGCCTCAGCACTGGACTTAAGCCCTGCCTGTAGAAACCATATCTGTGCTGATTTTGGGGCTTTGTTCTTGTTGTTGTTCTTGGTGTTGTTGGTGACTGCTGTGAGCCAACCGCACTGCCCTCAGGCTCTGAAGTTGAACTTGAAGGCTGCCCTGCAGTACTTGTTGTGCACTGGAGGAGTGGGCCTCTAATTCCCGGCTGTTCTTTTTCTAGCTGACTGGCTTGCACAGCTATCCAAGTTTTGTAGCTGGCAACATCCCCATCTGAAAAAGGAATGAAAGTGTGCAGTAATGGTTTGTACCCTGGATCAAGAATTGTGGCACAAATGTAATGGTTGGATGACACAATGCCTCTTTGCACCCTTGTATTTTCAGATAAGCAAAGGCTTAAGCTCTCCACCAACTCATATGCTTCTTTTTTTTCCTCAACACCGGTGTACATTGCAGACACCTCCTTTAGCTGTTCCTGTAGCATGTGTAACAATGGGATAGCTTGGTCCATGGTACAGTCCTCCTTGCTGACTTCACGTGTGAAGACCTCGAAAGGAAGCAGCATCTCTGTCAGTCATTTAACTAGGCCCCATTGGTCCATCTCAATGATCATTTAAAAAAAAAATATATATCTTTATTAGGTTTTCCTTTTTCAGATACAAACAAAATAGTGCAAATTAGAAATGCAGGACAACAGTTATTCATCAGCATTATTAATCATACAGTATGAGCTGCTAATAAGCAGTTATTACAAGCATATTTAACCCCTTCGATGCGCGTGACGAGCTCAGCTCGTCATGCTGCGCGGTAGCGCTGTGCGCATGACGAGCTGAGCTCGTCACGACCACACCCGCGATCGGAATGTCCAGCACACGAGCGGAATTCCGATCGCGGTCAAGGGGTTAAAACTTACACCTGCATCTTTATTCATGTGTCTACATCCTGCAAGGTATGTGTATCCTGTTGCCTCCGTACAAGGTCCATCTCAATGATTATACCTTTCACAGTAGCATACCCTCTTTGCATGACATATTCATTGATTGGTCTGTACTGCTCAAACAGACGTTCAAGCATGTAATAAGTTGAGTTCCAACGTGTTGGCACCTCCTGGATGAGTGCTTTAACTGGCATTCTATTATCACGTTGAATGATCCTCAGCTGCTTCCGGGCTTTAAAAGGATGGCTGATATGTGTGCAGATTCTTCTGCAGGTGGTCAGTAAGTTGCTGACTCGGTCTTCTTTTTTCAGAAAGTCTTGAATAATGATGTTAATGCAGTGCACCAAACACAGGACCCTGAAATAGCCACCATCGGCCATGGCCTTAACTATATCACTGCAATTGTCTGTGGCAACAAAACCAATGTTAAGCCCTCTTGGTCGCAGCCATTCAAAGACCATGTTGTCAAAGTCTTCCAAAATGTTTGCAGCAGTATGAGATTTCTCCATGGCGAACATGGTTACTGTTGCATGTTTCCGAGCGGCATTAAAAATCTAAGCAGTGTCAACACCTGCAGATATCTTTTCTCTAACCCCCACAAAAGAGATCCAGTGTGCAGTGATGCACATGTAATCAGTGGCTTGGCAACTGGTCCGCATGTCTGTTGTTAGGTGGATAGTGTAAACAGAACATTGCTGTAAAGTTTGTCCAAGCAATTCCAGCACGTCGTGATGTAGTGCTGGAATAGCAACTCTGGCGAAATAGGACCGGCTGGAAACCTTCTATTTCGGGCAGATGGCTGCCACAAATTCAAGAAAACCCACCCCTTCCACAAAAGAAAAAGGGAGGAGGTCCAGCGTTAACATTTTAGCCAGCTTTGCGTTTTACAAACGTTCTGTTGAGTGGTTGCGTTCGTACAGCCCCTCCGACTTAAACATGCTGAGAACGGTAGCCTTGATTTTTTTCTTTTCTGGTGCCACTGATGTAGGTGACATCTTGACACCAGATGTTAGGCTCAATGCACATTTTTTCATTGTGGTACTCTCTTGCCTTGGACCCCTTGTTGTCTCAGCCTGACTCTTGTGCCATTGTGATGTTGCTGTTTATGATGTGGGCGGTACCACTGCACTGCTGGGGACAGGGCTGCTTTGAGTACCAGAGAAAATGTCTCCCTCTTGTTCACATTCCACCGTGATCGGATCTTCTTCATTCCCTCCACCAACAACACTTGCAGGTTTTTGGTCGCTAAGGTGCACCTCTCACTGTACCAAGCTCACCCCGACTAACACCTACTCCACAAATGGAGCATATAGCAATGTTCACCTCCTTCCTGCTAACCGAAAAGAAGTCCCAAGCTGGGGAGGTCACTTTCTGATGCTGCTGGTGCCACTTGCAATGTCGGATGAACTGGTATGTGGGCGTGACGTTAGACTCTCTGCAGTACCTACATCTACTGAGGTGGTTGTGGTGGATGTAGATCTCTGCCGGGACTTTGTAAATATGGCAGCCCAGCTGGTGTTGGTGGTATCCGTGCCACAACCCTCACAGCAATTTGGGATGCGATAATGTCGGTCTCCGCTTGGGGGTTGCGGAGTGCAGAGTTTTTCAGCAACTCCGCGTTCTATGCAGAACGTGGAGTTGCCAAAACTCCGCGAGCGGAGCAGAGTTTTACGCCCAGGGTTAGTCCAAACTAGGCTTGCCAAGTGGTGGTACTGAAAGTCTGGTCCCCAAACTATTATGTCCTAAAGACGTGAATACATTAGCAATAATGACAGGCAACTCTCAGTCGGCTACAGCCACCATAGCAAGTCACTGGCGAATTTCCAAAGACGCTGCTTCGCCTTTAACATTAGAAAGAATCATTTTGGAGATGGCAGGAAAATTTCCTACAACTTTCATCCCCAAATAGAGGGCAGGACCCACCCCATGCTCATTCTGTATCAGTTTGAGGATGTTCGGTAGAACGGCCATCGAGGGAGTACCATGACAAAGGGTGTAGATTTAGGCAGAAATCGTCCCCCAGGTATTGAAGTCGGCAAGAGGGGGAACCGGGCCATTGGGTAAGCACATAGTCAATATTCTGTGCTTGTCTTGTGGTCTCGTAAGGGGAAATACAGCTTGAAGTTGATCTATTTTTTGGGCAATCCAGAAGGGTATTATTCCACGATTTTCTGGTCGTTTGCCCATAACTGAATGAACAATTGCAGGGTTGATAACATGACCTGCAGGTACCCGAGGGTGTCCCTGCAGGGCAGCCCTAGCTGATCCAGCCAGCAAGGCGCGTGCAATAAATTGAGTCATGCGTCGATATAAGACAACAAGAACATTGTATAAAGCTAAAATCTGTACTCACCTAAATGCGGATACGGGGTATAGCCTGCTAGTGCCGGCCAGGTGGCTCCTTCAAGACTTAATGGTCCCATTTTGACAGTTCCAAGCACATGGGGAAGGGCGCAATTAAACCAAGTCTGGTGTTCTTAGACGATATGAGGAATTTCAGTAAGGGCATATGGGTGATATGCAGCACAAACCAGTGGTATTGTATATTCATGGAAAGCATTATCATTAGCATCGACAGCCGCGAAAGTGACCCACAAATAAAAGACTCCAAAGTGGAACGCTGTGTCCGCTTCTATTACAAAAATTACAGCAGCCCCTGCATTAGGAACTCTGTGTTGCAGTAAATGTTGAGTTACTGCCAGGTGACAATTAACAGCAATAGGCACAGGTTGAGCCATAGCTAACCGAAAAAGGATTCAAAGCATAGCACAATCAGGTTGTATAAACCTTTTAATATTCAAGCTTGAAAAACCAACCGAACTAGGTGCTGCCTAATAACTGTGGAGGAGAACCCCGGCACCATGGATGTCTCCAGGAAAAGGTGTAAGGGTATTGTGGACAAGCACAAGCACTTCTCAGGGTTCCCACAAGTAAGTACCAGACCAAACGTTGGTGGCGCCATGTTGCAGGGATTCTGCTCTGGAACAGAACTATGCTTGGAACCATAGAACATCAGTATCTATGGACTGAGTCACCATACCACCTCAGTATCTATGAGTCTGAGTCCGACTAACCATAGTACCTCACTGGAGCTCCTAACCTTACCAGAGAAACAAGTGAATTGGCACCCCAGAACACAACACGCTCGACCCTCTCAGGGATCGTGTTAACAGGACACACCCTTTTCCTCTCTCACTCGTACTTGTCCACAATAAGATAACCAGGAGACACAAAGGAAGTTTAGAATATTTATTTATATGATCGTGCTCTGAAATGCAATATACATGCCACAATCAGAAAACAAATGCATAATAAAAGTACTGTTATCATGGTTACTAATCCATTTACCATGAAAAGTCCTGTTATTTTATAGCAAAGAGTGACCTAAACCCCCTCCGCTGCTACTAAAGCTAAATGATTATATATGAAAGATCTCTGGGATTACTGGTAGACCCCGTAATCTTAGCATACACAGATGGACGCTCTACATCTTAGATGGCGCAGTGCTCTTGTCTCAGATTTCTCGTTCCATGTGTGTGTACCTGGCTCATGTGCTCATCTATATGATAGGACATGTGTGCACATAAACAACAGCTGCATTCTTGTGTTATGTCTAGCTGCTAGTGCCTGGCCAGAAAGAATAACAAGGGACATTGTTGTTTGACCTTGTCAGTGGTGTTCAGACTAAATCCCAGGAACAGAACGGGAAAACATATGCAGGTTCCGTGTGAAAATACAATGTGGCACAAAAGCAATCTAGTAACGTGTGGAAAGGGAAATGAGTTCTACAACATGCACAGTTAGGTTAACATAGGGAAAACTACAAGGGGCCATGCAGGAAACACACGACAAACTCATTCTAACCTTAAATTAAATTATATAATATAAATTAAATTCAACTATTGTTAACCCTGACCTTAAATTAAACAAAAGTACATTAAATAAAAGAAATTACA
Source organism: Calotriton arnoldi (assembly GCA_963921515.1). Lineage (NCBI taxonomy): Eukaryota > Metazoa > Chordata > Amphibia > Caudata > Salamandridae > Calotriton > Calotriton arnoldi. The sequence goes on along the minus strand of CAWUFW010000468.1, from coordinate 1,897,465 downwards.
TGAAATAACCTTATTCTGTCGCCAATGCTAACCCTAAACCAAAGTAAAATATAATTAACTCAAACCCTAAATTAAACAAAAATGACCATAATTCTAAATTAAACTTTGGCAGTTTTCCAACGGCTTCTAAATGATTTCACCAGTGCGCTAGTGAACAATGTTCCCACTCAAAACTATAGGTTTCAACCTCTGCTGTGTCTTTAGTGTCTCAGCTCAGGGCATGACTGTAAATTGTGCGATAAGTGCACCCTCATGCACCTGTGCACCCAAAGATGACCCGAGACCAGAAGGAAAGAGTATTCTTTGTCAATAGAGAGACAGTATTTGCCTGCCTGATATACCAAACATAAATTAAAATCAAGCAGGCACCATTTGCTTTTATTTTTTTATTTACCGATCTAAGATCATTTAGAACAGTCATTTAAAAACAGAAATTATAAATGCAAGAAAGCGCTTTAGTTGTGGGCTGGTAGCAATTTGCTGTATGACCCTCCAAATGGTTGAATGGGGGGGGGCAACAGCGGAGTAGGTGGGGGAACAGGTTAACAAACGCAACATGGGTAGGTGGGGAGCAGAAGGAAGAGCACGGGCTGGAGGGGAGAAGCACACGAGGGAGAAAACAACACACGGGCAAGGGGAAAGTATACAAGCGAAAGAGAGCAACACAGAGCACAGGGTTAGAGAAGCACACAGACGAGAGAGAGCAACATGGAGCATAGGGTAGACAAAAACACCTATGAGACAGAGCAACATGGAGTGCTGGGGAGGAGAGAAGCAGACGACAGAGACAAATGGGAAACAACTGCCCTCTCAAAGAGTGAGTAAGCATAAAAAAAGTACTCTCTTAAAAGTGAGCAGTGAAAGAACACAAGTAAAGAGGTGATGCTCCAGGGCAGAAACAAGCACAGGATGGACATGCAAACTATCAAATAAGAAGCAAGCAAATGAGAGTGACAAACAAATCCAACAATTGGTACTCATTGGGCGGACGTTAAGTCACTCTATGTTCCTGATAAGCTGACAACAGGTCTTTTGCAACCAGACAACTTGCACTGTCTGGTAGACTTGACCTAACAAGCATTGGCAAAGCCAATAGGTCTTGCCTTTGGGACCTACAGGCTTTGCCAATGCTTTTTTTTTGGTAATGGTGGGCAGCATTGGTAAAAACCAATGCTTTTTGCCAGTATTCTTTAGTTTTCATGCAAAAAAGACACAATGATGTGGTAGCTGTTGGCAGTCTCATCATTCTGTAGGCGCATGCATGCATCATCATCCACGCAAGTGCTTGCAGAATGACACAGGAGCAATTTTCTTTTATTTTTTACTGCCCAATCTAAGATGGCAGGTGCCATTTAGGTTGGTCAATAAAAAAAAAGAACTTGTAAGTGTGCGATGTGCTTTTGTGGAGGGCTGGCAGCAATATGCTGCCAGGCCCGTCAAAAAAAAAAATTGAAATATATATATAAAAATAAATAGCGGTGATGGCGGACAACAAAGGAATGGGGGAGCTGGGTGGTGGAATGCAACAGGAGTGGGCAGGAGGACACGAGGGAGAGAGCAACACAGGGGTGAAGGAAGAAGCACACAAAGGAAACAGTAACACAGGGGGCAAGGGAGAAGTACATGAGGGAGACGCAGCATAGAGTAGGAGAAGCAAACAGGCAAGAAAGAGTAGTGTGGAGGGGGAGAGAAGCACACAGACAAGGGAGAGCAACAGAGAGCATACAGGTAGAGCAACAAACAAGGGAGACAGATGGAAAAAAACATTCACTCTCACGGAGTGCTTAAGCAAAAAAAAAAGTAGTTTGCTAAAAGTGAGCACTGAAACTATGCAAGTAAAGAGGCCATGTTCATGTGGAGGGACAAAAACAAGATGGACAAGGTAAACCTTCAAACAAGAAGCAAGCAAATGTGAGTGAAAATAAAGCTAAACAATAGTAAGCAATAGGCAGGCTTTTCTAACCAGACAAGGCTTTTACAACCAGACAACCTACGCTGTCTGCTAGGCACAACCTAAAAATTACTTTACACTTATAAGCAGTGAGTAACTGCTGGGTGAGCAGTGGGTGACTGCTGGATAAGACATGTATGAGTGATTTCTGAGTGCAGGGAGAGTGGTGTGTGAGTGTAGGGCAGCTGCGGCTGCTCTCAATCCTAAGTGGTCTGGCAGGGCAGGCAAAATACTTAAAAAAAACACTGACAAAATAATGCAACAAAAAATAAAAGAGTACTTACCTGTCGCTGCTGAACGCCGCCTGGCTCCTCTGTTCCAGTCCCGATCCTCGCCTCCCGGACGTCCATGAACTGCTGCACACTGCGCAGGCTCCCAGATGCCAATCCAGATGCTGCTCTCATGCTGTAAATACTATTCCCAGCATGATATAAGCACTGGGATTGGTCTAAGAGGCCTGGTTTGGCGCTCAGACAGGGCCTGGGAGCCTGCATCAGTTCTCCACCTGGCTGTGCAACACAGATCGTGTTGGAGAAATTCTAAGTGCGCATGTTGGTTTAACTGTGCTAAGGCAGCCAGTCAAACCGACATGCACACTTAGCAGTGCACATCACTCCTCGTCCCTGCTCCTGGCTCTCGTCACAATGGCCCTCCCCCACCCTTAGACTCGACTGGCTCTGTGAAAAATAAAATGATAATAAAGTGGTTTTATTATCATTTTATTTTTCACTTTTGCCTGTGCTGGCTGTCAGCAGTGGGGCTACGCTCCTCCCCTGCCATAACGCAGGAGCCACCCCCGGTGTAGGGTGAACCGTAGATGAGGGCGGGGTGAGTGGTGGATGAATACAAGGTGAGAGGTGTGTGAGTACAAGGTAAGAGGTGTGTGTGTGTGTACTAGGTGAGAGGTGTGGGAGTAAAGGTTGAGAGGTATCTCAGTACAGTGCAAAAGAGTCTTGCTGCAGGGTAAATCTAAGTGCTGCTCTGGGGATTTTTACCATAATCAGTTAACTTTCTCTTTTATTACCCTACCTTGTCCTTCCTCTCGGCTATGTGTGCACTTCTCTGGCCTGACAGTGACCTATGACTGTGTTAAGCAAAAGAAATGAGAGAGGGTTGGGTCAGGAGAAAGACTAAGAGGTAAAAGAGAATGGCACATCGAGAGAGGTGAAGTAGAGGAAGAAGGCAGTTAGATATGAGGTAGGTAGAAAGGTGAGGATGGAAAATGCAAGTTAACTGGAGAATGTTTGAGCAGCCAGAAAGGAGGATACAGAAAGGTAGAAAGAGTTAGAGGTAGATGGAGAAAGAGCGAGAGGTAAGGGTTTAGAATGAGTTAGAGAGAGCAAGCAATTTAAAGAAGGAAACAGAAAGAAAGGAAGAGATTTGGGGTGTATACAAGGGAGAGATAGGGAGGTAATGTAGAAAGAGAACTCAAGAAGTGTCAGAAGCACAAAGGGGTGCAAGGTAGAGAAAACAATGAGGCAGAGAGAAGGGCAAAATGAGACAAGGCATTGAAAGACAGGTATGGGAGTATGTGTGTAAACCGGTCAAGGAGCAACAGTGTTTAACTGTGTCATAGTTTAAGACTGTAAATGTACCGCACAGTTTTCGAATGTTAATGTCTGTGTCACGCTGAGTGATTGAAAGAGATGAGGTACTGCAAGAGATGTGAGAAAGGTGAGGTAGAGAGAGGGCTGAGAGTGGCATAGGGAGGTGAGGTGTAGAGAGATGGAGAAAGTGAGCCGTAGATGGAGGAGAGATACAGAGAGGTCAAATGGAAGCAGAGGAGTGAGGCACAGAGATAGGCATCTGGTAGAGAAGTTATTTAGAGAGAGTGGGTAGAGGGGTAGTGATGTAGAGGTAGGTACAAAGAGTGGTAGAGAAAGGTGAAGTTGTGTGGGAGAGGTAGAGAATAGTGGAGCCGACAGAGGTGTTTTAAGAGACAAATGAGGAGATCAACATGAGATAGAGGGAGTTGAGGTTGAGAGGGGGTAGAGATGTAGAGAAAGAGAAACAGATGAAGTAGTCATGGCCCATTGATATACCTCTGTAAAGATATTCATTTTTGATTTGTGTTTTTGTATCATTAGAGAAGTAATTCAGCTTGGGTAGACATTGTAATCCAGGCTGACTTTTTCTAGACAACATATTTAAAAATGTCAGATGTGTTGCAGTGATGATGTAATATTTCAGAAACCATGAGACACATACTTCATTTTGGTGTCAAAACATAGGTTTTGGGAGTCAAGCGTGTCTTATACAGACAGAAAATAACTCCTCAGAGCAACCCTTCCGCCATTTTCCAGCATGGCCGCTCTATAATGATGTGTTTTAGCCATCATATTGGTAATTTATTTTAATATTGTTTTTGTTTCAGCTTTTCCCCTGATTCAAATTTGTAAACTGAGCGAAGCAGCTGGTAGCAGAGGATCTTTACCTCCTAACAGAGTATTGCTAACTACAAAATCTGAGGATTCCTTCAACAAAGAAAAGTGTGTCATATGCCAAACTAATCCGAAAGAAAAGCTAACATCAACTGTGGCTGGACAGAAGAAAGTTTGAGATGCTGCAGAAATACAGCAAGACGAAGTTCACAAAAGATTGAAACTGATGGGTGAAGAGGATCAAATATTTTAGCATTGTAACAACAAGTGCTACAAGTCGTATACAATGGAAAAAAGGCTTGAAAAAATTAGTCACAAAATTGCAGAAACCAGTGAATCACAACAAGAATCCGAGTCTTCTGAGAAAGCGACGACAACCAAACCCAATGCCCATCCTCTTAGAAGATCGATGGCTACCCCTCGTCTACCTTCAAGAACCTTCAGAAAGCAGAGGATCTTCAATGTATTATCTGTGGTTTAGCTAGAACAAGGGCCAAAGGGCTTGACGAAAGAACAAAGTACAGAGTATGTGAGTCTCAGAGGGTAAAAATGTTTTTATCTGCATCCAGTTTCTTCCAAGATGAAGTTTTCAGCCAAGTAGCTGATCTAAATAGTGAGGTGATTGTATTTGCAGTGGAGTTGTATGCCCAGTCAAACTGCATCTGTGCATTCATTCGAAAATATGAATGTACAATGAGCTCCCAGCAGCAACGTAACCATCCGCCTTCAGTTAAGTTTACACTCTTTGAAAAAGCAAATGAAGTTTTAAAACCACTCTTGCATACTGGCTACGGGTTCATACTCAGTGAGATCAGAGAAATAATGATCAACATTGATGAAACTGTATTGATCCATAATAATGTACAATGACAGAATTCATTTTTCTGAGTCTAACAAAAAGAATGAGCCATTTATGGTGTTGTCAGCTGATGTGACTCCTGAAGTTCTGCCAAGTAAGATCACAGGATGCAGTCAAATCAGCATGAACCATTTTAAGAAACTTCCTGAAAGATTTAGATTTTGCACTTAATGACAAATTTTGTGATGCCCCAGTGCTCCGCAAATCATTGGAGTCAACAAGAATGCCTGATGTTGTCTTAACATTTTTTTACATCCTTGTTTAATATAAGCATAGCAAAACTGTTACAAACTAAAGTTCTTGAGTTCGGAACCGAAGCCGCCAACATTGATGATGGCTTTGAAGATATAAGTGAAGAAGTGGAAAACAATCCCATGAACCGGAGGGCTTTATGCTGTGCAAAGGTACCGTCTATTCCAAATTATGTTTTATGAATTACATCATAGCAAAAAGAAAACTTCGCTACACATCATGACTGCCCACGCAATATATGACAAGTGCAAAAGTAGAGAGCTAATCACTTCAATGAATAGGATTGGTGTATCAACAAGTTATAATGACATAGTACAGAGCAGAAACTTGTTAGCAGCTCATGCTGTAAAATCTTGTGAATCCAACAGCACATCACTTCCAAGTCACTTTACCAGGAAAGGATTTATAATTGCTGCTCTTCATAATTTAGATTTTTAAGACAGCTCTTCTTTGTCTGGAACATCCAGCACACATGATACTGCCATGGTGCTTTTTCAAGACTGTACCAGTGAAGTAGCTGCTGGAAAACAAGCTGTGTCAAACAAAGCTGCAAACTTATAACCAAACTGCCTTGCCAACATGTGCAAAATCACTACAAGCCATCAACATGTCCCAGTATACCAGAAAGTTTTAAAGTGGCTGAGGACATGGATCTTCTTCTACCTGATGCTGTGGTCCACAAAGCTGATTTAACTGAATTTATCATATCGCTTATTCAGTGCAGACTGAAGGATGAAGAAAAGCCAGTTCCTCCGTGGGCTAGAATTCATGGTCTGATCTCCCAGAATACCGTCCCATTGAAGAAGGTTGGGTTTTCCAAGTAATACCTTCTCCAGTCACAAACTACGCAAGAGTATATACAGCTCTAAAACATTTCCAAAATGTTTGTGCTCAGCTTGAAGACCAGCCTATTCTGCCAATTTTCTGCGATGAAGGTGTTTTCTGCATTTTTAGCTGACATTTTTATGAGCAAACCAGTAGAATGTGATGGTCTTTACTAATGATGGGCATTTTCAACATGACAAAATTTGCGTTGCGGTGTGCAGGAAGTTATCTCAGTGGATGTGGCATAGATGATGCACTTATTGAGGCTGAAATCTTTGAAAGCAAAACTGTCCAGTCAGTATTGAGCGGAACTCAATATGTTTGTTCGTTACAAGGTGTGCTCATCATATCTGAGGCTATAGAAACATTGTGTTGGAATGCTTTCTGGAACAAGAATGACAAATTAGGTTTTGCATATCTTATCTCAGAAGTGAACAAGACACAGGGTGCACTTCATTCAAAAGACATAATGCAAAGCCAGGCAATGTTCAATACACTCAGTTCAAAATCCGAAAACCTGGAAACCAAGGTTGTAGAGTTTGTCAAAGAATGCGAAATAAAATCAGAACTTTGCAAGTACTGGGGAAATGTTTTACACATGATAGCTCTAGTGAAAACCTTGGTACACGCTGATTGGGAAGGTGACTGGGAGCTGCACATGAATACTGTGGAGTCACTGATTACTGTGTTTCACGAATTCGATTGCATAAACTACCTCAGATATGGGTCTGGGTATTTGGAAAGGGTGAAGAAGCTAGAGGTGATAAAACCATACCTCTACAGAAAAATCATCCTAAGCCATTTTGTGGTGAAAGACAGAGAGGGAAGGTTCAGTGCTGTGGCTCCAGATATGAAACTGGAACATAAGATCCAGAGATCACAGAAAAGCTCCAAGGGAATTGTTGGTCAGACACGTAAAAGTGAATATGTGTCTCAATGGCAGCTAGTTTACAATGAAGCTCTTTCTATTTGCAATTTTTCCAGAGAGATGACAAATTCAAAATTAATCGACCATCGTGAAACTGTTCCTCACCACAAACTAGTGGGAAAGAGAGGGAAGCATTTTAATAAACATGTTGACGCCTTCTTCATTTCATGCAGCAGCAAGGAAACCCCTTTGAAATGACTGAGCCTGTGCGACTACACAACTTCACGACCAAACAATGTGTGGATAACGATATAAAGACATGTCTACTAGATGTCCTGGAACATGGATCAAAACTATATGCAGAACTGAAGCAGGAGAGATTTGTACTGAAAGAGAAAAAGCTGTTTGACATAATCACTAAAGCTTAACTTTCACACTTTAATTGCCATAGTAAGAGTTTGGTCCAACCAGCCACTACAAACCAGGTTACAAAAAAACAACTTTCGCAAGCACATAGAGAGATGGATGTAGCAAAAGAAAGGGGTGAATTTATCAAGGACATTCTGCCGCATGATCTTCTTAAAACAAACGCATTATTTGATGGAGATGTTGCAACCAAACCATTGAAGCACAAACTCGTACAAGAGCTTGAAAAAACACCTTCGACTGAAGAATTTCAATTCGAAAAGGTGTCCTCATTGAAAACTGCTGTTGTTGTGGACTATATGTCACTATTGCGAATGTTCAAGATTTCATACAGGCAAAACTTCGGAGAGAGGTCGTTCAGACTGTTCTACAGATATCAAAGTCAGTGTGCATCTTGCAAGAATTGCACCTTGTCTTTTGACAGTTATCTTGAACTGTCAAAGAATGTGAGAGAATCAGACGAATGTCTACAAGTGGAAAAATTGACCCTGCCTGCATCAAAAGTTCGACACCTATACCTGTGCAACTTGATAAATTCTGGTCATCAACATCGAACAAATTTAATCTGGAGATGTTTACTCGCCAAAACATTGCTGATGCTTCAGTGAACACAACATTTCCAATTATTGCAAGTGGAATGATTGACAATGAGGAGTTGGTGCCTGCAGAGATATATTCAAAAGGTACAGGCCATATTGTTCAAGAACTGAGCAGTACATTGGAGGAAGCTGACCTTCGCGTTGTGCCACATGTTGAGTGGGCTGTTAGAAATGGTTCCAATCGAGTCATTGTACTGTCAGATGACACAGATGTTATTGTTGTGATACTTAGATTTGTTGCAATGTTCATAAGTCAAGTATTGTCAGAGTTATGGATACGTTATGGAACAGGCGAGAATAGACCCTCAACCCCACTTCATATTGTGTACAAGAAAATTGACCCAGAGATGCCCAGTGTTCTTATCAAAGGGCAAAAAATATGTACCTCTTGGACCATAAATACTGTGATCTATTTTCAACCTCAGATTATCTTTTATCTGCAGGTAAATTTCGGTTAGTCAAATACATTTACTACATTTTAATTGTCAGCAAAGCATAAGAGAGCCATCATACATTTGTTGGTTTGCGAAAACCAAAACTCACGGTGTGGTTTTGTCAGAAAATATTTTTACTTTTACTTTTGTTTTTTCTTTTTCACAACGACAGAAATGTTGTACAATCTTGACAATAGACTTTTCAGCAAACAATTTACAAATAATTCTATATACAGTGACAGGGAAACAAAACATATATTACATAGAATTCATTCGTCTTAATCTGGTTGACTTAGGTAGTCCTACTATCTTTCCAAAGTATTGGGCCTCTTTAGTTTATACGACCTCTATACAAAAGAATTCCTAGGTCCAAGATGGGGAGGTCAGGGAGTACCTGTCAAAGTCAAAAACAAAAGCTGTCTCAATCCAGCTTAAGTGAAAATCGTTTTTGGGTCTGGACAGTTCCAAACAGGGAAGCCCTTGGCCTCGATGTGGGGGGTGCCGATGCATTTCGACCTTCGTGTGGGGACCGAGAGGATTTTCAGAAGGTCTTCCTCAGGGCTGGGAAATTCTGTGTAGGACTCTGTGGTGAGGAAAGGGGCGGATTAGTCTAACATTATTGTGGAATACTTGTTTTGACACAGTATATACACGTTTTTGTGAAAGAATCGTGGCGTTACCCATACTTAGTGAGTATCATCGTGTGGCTTATACTGATGTCCTGGTCTTGGGCATGTGGCGCATTTCGGATTTCTTGGTACTCCTCTTCTGTTTTGTATGAAGACTTCTGAAAGCATGAAGGGGAGGAGAAGTTTGAGGAGTTGAGAAGCGTTAATCAGTTGTACATGTAGCCGTGATTCTACACATGTGAGTTTGGCTCATGCAGGGCGAACCTCGGGAGCGTGCCTATGGCCTAAAATGCTCCCGAGCGTGCCTAAAACCATAGGCACGCTCCCGAGGTTCACCCGGCATGAGCCAAACTCACATGTGTAGAATCACGGCTACATGTACAATTGATTAACGCTTCTCAACTCCTCAAACTTCTCCTCCCCTTCATGCTTTCAGAAGTCTTCATACAAAACAGAAGAGGAGTACCAAGAAATCCGAAATGCGCCACACGCCCAAGACCAGGACATCAGTATAAGCCACACGATGATACTCACTAAGTATGGGTAACCCACCTCAATTCCTTCACAAAAACATGTATATACTATGTCATAACAAGTATTCCACAATAATGTTAGACTAATCCGCCCCTTTCCTCACCACAGAGTCCTACACAGAATTTCCCAGCCCTGAGGAAGACCTTCTGAAAATCCTCTCGGTCCCCACACGAAGGTCGAAGCGTCGGCACCCCACATCGAGGCCAAGGGCTTCCTGTTTGGAACTGTCCAGACCCAAAGCGATTTTCACTAAGCTGGATTGAGACAGCTTTGTTTTTGACTTTGACAGGTTCTCCCTGACCTCCCACCTTGGACCTAGGAATTCTTTTGTATAGAGGCTGTATAAACTAAAGAGACCCAATACTTTGGAAGATAGTAGGACTACCTAAGTCAACCATATTAAGATGAATGAATTCTATGTAATATATGTTTTGTTTCCCTGTCACTGTATATAGAATTATTTGTAAATTGTTTGCTGAAAAGTCTATTGTCAAGATTGTACAACATTTCTGTCGGTGTGAAAAAGAAAAAACAAAAGTAAAAGTAAAAATATTTTCTGACAAAACCACACCATGAGTTTTGGTTTTCGCAAACCAACAAATGTATGATGCTCTCTTATGCTTTGCTGACAATTAAAATGTAGTAAATGTATTTGACTAACCGAAATTTACCTGCAGATAAAAGATAATCTGAGGTTGAAAATAGAAAACAGTATTTATGGTCCAAGAGGTACATGTTTTTTGGCCTTGTTTAACTGATTCCAGCCTCTTGGTCCTTAACTGAATCACTCCCTCTCTCTAAATTGCAGTGTTCTTATCAAGGCACATATTCTTACGGGTGATGACACTATGGGCAAAATTGGAACAAAGCTTAGAGCTTTAACTACTGAACCTGTGAAGTTTCTAAAAGGATTTGCTGAGACAGAAGAAGAATGTGATTTTAACGACATAGAAAAATACCTTGTGCATGTGTGGAAACGAGTTCTGGCGGTCACACATTTGACGATCTTCTGTACAGTGAGTTCAAGAGAGCAGTCCTGCTAAGTAACCTTCCACCAACATCATATTCTGTGCGTGGACACATTAAAAGAGCTTTCTATTTGATTAGAAGACGAGTAAATGTTTTGGATCATGAATATTTAGAGAAAGATCCATGTGAATTAGTTTGGGAAGATATTGATGGGGTGCTAAAACCTACGAAATTTCTAAGGCATCTACCCACAGAACTTACAAGTACTTGTACTTGCAAAACCTGTGCCACAAAAAGATGCCCCGGTCGATATGCTCTTCTCAAATGTTCAACATTCTGCAAATCTACCACGAACGATTGCCAAAACAAATAAATAAAGTGAACTATGAAAATGTGTCTAAAACAGGAGTGATAAACATTTGTGTCGTGATGTCATTCCCATGGTTTCCTGAATGTTGATGGAACCTGGGAATAGAATGTATTGGGGATTCTACCTTGGGGGTTCGAGGCTCTGGCAGTTGACTGGAGACCTCTGAAGCAGCTGGGTGTATCGGGAACGTGAGTGGTGACAACCAAATAAAGCAGATCACCCCCACGCTATTCTCCTGAGATTTATTCCTGGAGCACCTCTAACATTTGGCGACGAGGATGGGGATTTTGCATTTCAAACAGAACCTTTGAGGAAACTCCTCAGAAAAGGGGAACAATTTATGTGGAAGGAGACTGAATCCACAGCTTTCATCAACTTAAAAACCTGATAGTGAAATCTCCTGCTTTACATCCCTTCAGAGATGATCTCCAATCTATAGTCACAGTTGATGCCAGTGGAGTTGGAGTAGGAGCTGTTCTCTCTCAGTTAGTTGAGGGTGCGGAACACACGGTGGGGTTCGCCTCAAGATCTCTTTCACAAACGGAACGCCATTACAGTACCATTGAAAGAGAGGCTTTGGCTTGCGTGTGGGCCACCAAACACTTTGAAACCTTTTTGTGGGGTCGAAGATTTGTTCTGGTCACCGACCACAAGCCCCTTGTTTTTTATTATCTAAAAATGATCATGACAAGGTCAGCCCCAGACTTGTAAGATTACTCTCCAGGATGTTCGAATTCAATTTTATAATTAAGCACATTCCTGGGGGAAGAATACTCGTGCTGATTTTTTATCTAGGTGCCCCCTACCTGAGGAACATTCCATAGAAGATGATTTAGAATGTGTTGTAGGGTTGGTTGATGGTTTGGTGGTCCTAGAAGGGTCTATCAGCAATTCTGAATGGATAGATTCTTCTACATCCGATGTGGTGCAAAACGCAATCAAGAGTTGTATTTCTAAAGGGTGGCCAGAGGAAAGAAATTTGACCGATGGTTTGCGCTCTTTTCACAAGGTAAAAGATGATCTCACCATTGAAAATAACCTTATCATGAGAGGCTCTTTATTAATTCCTCCTAGAGCCCTCAGATTAAGATTAATCAATTTTGCCCACCAAGGCCACCTTGGCATGACGGGTACCAAGAAACGTCTTCGACTCTACTATTGGTGGCCGGGGATGGATGTTGATGTGGAGAATTTTGTAGGCCATTGTAGCAGTTGTTCCATTGCTGACAAATCTTTAAGAGTACGTAACACACCCCTTTTCCCAGTGGCTTTTCCCAATGGGCCCTGGGAAAAACTTGGCATAGATTTCATTGGCCCAATGTATAATCTTAAGATCAATATGAGATTTGCCTTAGTTGTAGTGGATTACTTCTCAAAATGGGTGGAGTGTAGATTTTTGTCTGAACCTTCTACCACTTCGGTAAAGGAGCTACTTAGTGATCTCTTCCGGCGTGAAGGTATCCCCAAAGTTATTGTTTCTGACAATGGGGTTCAATTTAAGTCCCATTTCATGCAATCCTTTTTGAAAAACATGGGTGTCAAACACTTAACAGTGGCCCTTTATAGTCCCCAAGGCAATGGCATGGTAGAAAGGGTGAACAAGATGTTAAAAGAAACTATTCAAATGGCCTATGTTCGAGGAGATTCTGTTCATGATGCTGTTCAAGAAAGGTTATGGAGTTACCACAATACTCCACACTCTGTGACTGGCACTCCTCCTTTCGTGTTATTGAAAGGACGTTTTGGTTCTTCCAAACTTAGTCCCAACTGGGTTTTGGAACAAACCAAATGCTCAAACAAAATTCCCAATTTGGATGATGTGCGTGATACTGTTTCCAAAGCACAAGTCAAAATGAAGCAGGTGTATGACTCAAACAAGAAAGTGAAAGACATTCAATTTTATATTGGGGATCTTGTAAAAGTTAAAAGACCTGCAGGAGTCAAAAGTCTTAGTTCAAAAAATGTTCCCATGACTCGTGTGATCAGAGTCTCTAAACATGCGGTTTTACTAGAGACCGGCAGGTGGTGGAGTAAAAGGAATGTAGTTTTAGTAAAAAACAATGTGTGTATTAATTCTCATGCAAATTCTTCAATGGATGGTTCTTCTTTGTCCTTACCTGATGTTCACCTTACCACTCAACAAAGTGACACTGTTTCTCATCACTTTGGTGGTGGAGATTCCTCTTCCTCTCAAGAGGGTCTAAGTGGAACATGCTCTTTGTATGAGCATCCTCAAACTCATTCTTCTTTGTTGAGAGGAGAAGGGAATGTCTGCACTGGTATGGATTCTGATGCTGGCACGGATCCTGGTTCATTCCCTAGTCCGTCAGCCATTCCCCAAGGGAAGGCAAGAGGAGACCTTGTCTTCCTCATTATCTTAAAGATTATATTCTCAATTAATTCTCCTTACAATTTTCCTCGTTCCCATTTTATGTTACCTTTTATTTCCTGTCTTAATAATTGTAAATAGTATTCAGTTGTGCTATTGTGTTAAGGGGAAGATGTGTCGTGATGTCATTCCCATGGTTTCCTGAATGTTGATGGAACCTGGGAATAGAATGTATTGGGGATTCTACCTTGGGGGTTCGAGGCTCTGGCAGTTGACTGGAGACCTCTGAAGCAGCTGGGTGTATCGGGAACGTGAGTGGTGACAACCAAATAAAGCAGATCACCCCCACGCTATTCTCCTGAGATTTATTCCTGGAGCACCTCTAACAATTATCTTTTTTCATATTTAGATCATAAACATTGTTTGGTGTATACATAAAAGGATTAAAAACCCTTATTATTAGTTTCATTTCTATATATGTCTCTTCTTCCTCTATTACAGCAGCCATTTGGAAAATGGCAGAAGGGTTGGTCTGATGAGTTATTTTCTGTCTCTATAAGACTACCTGACCCCCAAAACCTATGTTTTGACACCAAAATGAAGTCTATAGGTCTCATGGTTCCTGTAAAATTACATCATCACTGCAACACATCCACCATTTTTAAAAATGTCATCCACAAAAATTCGGCCCGGATCAGCAATGTCTACCCAAGCTAAATTACTTCTCCAATGATCCAAAAACACAAATCGAAAATGAAAATCTCTGGACAACAATTTTTTACGGAGGTATATCAGGGGCCAAGAGCAGGGGATATATCAGGGGGGTTTAGAGAGAGAGAAGACTGCAGCAGGGGCAGTTTGTACATTTCACGCTACCTTTTGTAAACAGTGTAGCCGCGTACAGCTGATTTTGTGATTTTTAGTGAATTACAAAAGTGCGACAGTCTGGAATGCGCAAAATATGTGCAAAAACTCAAAGACGTGAACCTGTACAGCACAGCTAACATTTCATTTAATTAGTGTGATTTTTATGCGAGTTGGTGTTACGTTTTGAAAACACCTACAACTGTTCTAATGGTTCTTCCCAGTATTATTGAAGCTCACCAGTAGTACCCACATAATACAGTATCAACCCCAAGTTGCTTATACATGTCCAGCGCATCGGACACAATGATTTTGCATGGTTGTGATGCCTAAGCTGCCTGGTTCACTCTAAAAAAAAAAACTAGGTATGGAAACAAATGAATTCAATGAAATGCTCATTCTGCTGACCCAACCTTCTCTCATTTCTCTAGCTTAATGGAGTGAGCAGTCACTGTTTAACCAGTTAAGTGCACACATAGAGGAAAGGAGTGACAAGGCAGGGTAGGATAATAGAGGAGAAAGTTAACATATTTCACATGATGAAAATGCACAGAGCAGCACTTTGACTTAACCTGTGGAAAGACACTTTAACACAGCATCAAGATATCTCTCATTCTGCACACTCAAACTGCACTCAGCGGTGAGTGTGTTCATGCTGCACCCATGCTGCTCACCCTGCACTCACATACTGCTCACACATCTCACCTTGCACTCACGCACTGCTCACACATCTCACCGTGCACTCGCACTGCTCACACATGTCCAACATTTGGACAAATAAATACTGGGGAAAAATCATAACGCTCTAATCTATGTCTTGCTATTTGCATGCAGCTCTTTGATGACAGTTAATAACTCACTGTTCAATGTTAGGAATATAACTTATAAACTGCAAGTAACAAAAGGATCTCTCAGACAAAAGCAGTAACATTATATGCACTTTGTGATCTGGTACTTGTTCTTTGCAGTAGGCACAGAAACCCTCTGCCCTACCTTAAGATGAGTCAAAACTTCTGCTAGACAAAACTCCGATCTCTCTTCAGGAAGGACATTATTCACTGGAGTTACGTTGACATTTTTATTGTTGCTTAGGCAACAATATATTAAAATGTTTTGTTGTGATGGAGGCACAGAAGATTATGTCCTCTGTGAGATTTAAATCTTTAAGTGTTAAGATATTAAAGAAGGAAGAACTTGTCAAAATGAAGGTGTAACACTGAAATATTGTATAATGAAAAACATAATGAAGAACGAATGAGGATGTATGAATGAATGAAAGGGTTGCTTCATTATTCAGCAATGACAAGATATTTTTAAATTAAATTAATTATAAATTGTATATAGATAGAAATGTATGTATTTATGTAAATTTTCTTTTGTTGATATAATAAATACACTAAATTTAGTCTTTCTTCCGGGTTTTGGTATTCAAATTTTGATGCCCCATCACAACAAAACATTTAAATATAGTTGCCTAAGCATTTTCTAATACAATTGCTTTTTGGTCCCTGCTTTAGGAACTCCATTCAGTGTCAGGGGAACCCCTCTATACGTACAGTTGTTGAAATTTTTATTGTTGCCTGAAAATTGCTGGAGGCCAGGAACGTGGCAGCAGGTGCTTTCAAAACCATAATATACTTCAAACATGGCGTCCCACCTGAAGTCCGTGTCCGGTGCGATCGCACCGGTCACTCCGCCCTAGAGCCGGCCCTTCCTTGCACTCAGATACTGCTCACACATCTCACCCTGCCCTCACACACTACCACATCTCACCTTGCACTTACACACTGCTCACATGCCTGTAGAGTTATGCCCTGTAGAGTTATGCCCGGTTGACGCACAAGCAATCTAATTACTGTTCTGCTGCTAACAATAGTTTGACAATCTCCTGAAACAGGCACCCCAATGACAATATTTTTCTTTTCTTTCTAAAGGTGCTCCTGAATATAAAGAAGCTGTGCCCACAATCCGTTCTGTGTTGGTTATTAAAGTCGACGGTGTTAACCAAATAGCTCTGACAGGAGGCGGGAAGTAAGAAATGGACAAGGAAGAGAGAATTGGAGTAATGAGATTATCATTAGGTAATCCATGGATGATCCTCTTGTCCCTCATAGAATTCCTTACAATACGGGAATATGTAGTATCCTGCTCTTGTTAATGTCATGTAATTTACACCTCCTGCTCAGCCAGTGTTTGTGCTGTGTGCTCAATAGAATGTTGGAGTCATGATGCGCCTCGGAATGTTGGGAGACTGTGAGGTGAAGTGACAGTTTAGCATGGGCTGAGCAGCAAGCAGGCTGCTCCTGGTGGGGTTGCTTCATAGATCTTTACTACTTGCTCTTCTGATCCTGTAACCTGCAACCTACTACAATAAAACATCTTGTATTTCATCCTACCTGCGTAGACCTCCTCACTACATTTATTTTGGCGACGAGTTGGTGACGAACCTATGTGCTACAAGTGGATCTCAAGTACCTGGCGAACAAAAGAGGACTTGATGATGAAACAAACAACAGAACAGACAGTCACAGGCAACAAGATACAAAGGTATCCACAGGAAAGGAGAAACTGCGAACAAGATACAAGGGTGTTCTTCACAGAACAACTAAGTCGTCAACAAGGAAGAATCAAGCCCTTCAAAGAAAACCAAGGAAGACAACAAGAAACAAGTAAAGATGAAGCACTACGCTTTTCAGCCCCACCAGTGCCCTCACCATCGGACAGCCCTAGCCAAGGCGTTCTGTGCTCATCTGAATTACTTCCTATGGACTTTGAATTTTACCACCAGTGTCATCACAATCGGACAGCCCTAGCCATGGAGTGCTGTGCTGTGCTGTGCTCATCTACACTACTTTATTTGGACTTTGTAGTAACCAGTACTGCTATCAATTTACAGTTTAAAATTCCTCTGGGTCATGTATGTGCATTTCCAGCCACATATTCCATGACCATGAGGACATACAAATTGTCACGGAGCATGGGCTAACATCAAGGATGGGAACAGTGGCCAGTGTTACAGCGCCAACGCTTTCTGCCCTCAATTGAGTACTTGCAGCTGGCTACAACCTTCAACTACAGAGCTCCGGTATTTGGGAGACGCCCAGCTGTTTCATACTAATACAAGTCTCATTTATGAGGTATTTGACTTTATGGTCGAACTTCACGTCGTTTTCTATAGAGGTTTGCTTACTCGACATTACGCCCTCGCGCAGACTTAGTCTGTGTCTCTCTCCGTAGTAATAACTGTTGCTGACACTTCGTCAGGCTTCGCATGGAAGTTATGGTGCTTTATTTTATGCTTATTTTGCGCCTACTTCAACTTCTGGGTTTCAATCTAGTCCTGTTTGAAAATTTACTTCGCAACCGGCATTCGTTGGAGGACACTTTCAATTTTAATATTCAAACTGTGGTGAGTTCATTTTCCCATCATTCTTTACGCTATGCTGTTATGCAGCAGTTTAAACTGTCAAAAATGTCGTTTATACTTGGCACGCGCCTCTTACCTCACAGCTGATGCCGCGCGATTCTCCTCGAGGATCCGCAATGACGACACAACCTCCAACGGCGACTGAATTTGCTGAGTGACAGAGTTTGGCGCACGAGCGCGCCGGGATCCACCCGGCATAGCGCATTGTACGTGCCGCCATGTTTTGATCATTTTTTTTTACTTAGCGTTATTCCATGGTTTCAATTTATCGGCGCTGACGAAGGGCTCAGTCACGTCTTTACTGCATGCCTTGCGGTGTAATAGAATGAAGATGAACTTCTTGTTGGTGACTCTTGTGTCTTATGGTTCCAGTTTCACGCACTTCTCTACCGGCAGGACTAAAGACTCTTTATAATTCCACAAAGGACACTGAATGCTGCTGTTTGGGCTTCCAAGTGGTATGCTCTTATTAAGATGTAGGTTTTCATTCTTCCAATCGGGAAGAGGCTAGTTTCTCTTCTAACGTACTCTGGTGTTTTTACACAGATTTTTCGTTGGCAAGCTCACCATATATATAGACAGTCACCATGACTTTTGTCATTATACTCCAGTCTGGAGTATGTTCACTAAAACTTTCTGGGATCTGTTTACATTCAATTTAATATTGTTATACATAGCTGTTTTGATGCTCAGATCCTGCATGAGTTTGTTGTATGGTTTCATTTCTCATGTATGTACATTACTTTGTACTCACCCCTACATTTGCGACGGGAATGGGTTCTTTCCCCATTCTTTCACAGTACATTTGCCTCTTCTGGGGTACATTTTTCTTTTTACTTGTGTACATTTTACATTTTTAATCTTCCCTTCACAGGGATGGCAATGGGTACTAGCCCCATTTGCTCACTATACATGTGCCTACATGGGCTACATACGGTTTTCACCCTTACAGAGGGCATCGTTGCATGGGTGTCGTTCCCATTTACATTAGCCAACATACCTTACATCACAGGGTTGGTCATGGGTTAGAGTCCCATTTTCAATTACACTTTTACCCTCACACAGGGTGTGTTTTTATGGGTTATAGTCCCATTTTATCTTAGCTTTCACCCTTCTCCCAGGGTACTTTCTTATGGGTCATAGTCCCATAACTACATTACAGAGTGTTTGACCTCTGCACGGGGGTTGCCTCTACACAGACTTTTATTTCATGGGTTTTTGGTCTCATTTACATTACAGACCTCTCTCACGTCTTAGGGTAGGTCATGGGTTTTTGTCCCATCTCCACGTACTCAGTTACGATGTTACATTGTCGATTTGTAAATCCAACGTAATGCTTTTATCTTTTTAATTGTCAATTTGAAAATGGGGGAGGATGTATTATACTCATTGTATTATATTCTCTCTTACTCTGTTTTCCCGCCTGTTCAGTTCTCCTCGTGATGTTACACTTTCCTTGCATCCTTGGTTTCTGGACTATAATTGGTTGTTAGTCTTCCCTTGTCTCCAGTATTTCCCTCTTTGTAGTTACTTCCTATTTCTTCTTTGTTTTGGAGGAGATCCTTCCCTGCCCATTTCGTGGTCTTGGTGTAGTCTGGTGTGTAGGTCGTGTCGTGCCTTTTCCTTCCTTTCTTGCCTGCCTGGCCAGTGGGTGCGTTCGGGGGTAGTCTTCGGTGCGTCTATGTCTTTCTGCTACTTGTTGTTTCTTATGCCTTTTTACTGTTCTCTGCTCCTTTGTAATTCGTTTTTCGGAGAGTATGGGTCCTTTCCAATTTTTGTATTCTTCCCATTGCTTCCTCCTCGTCTTCTTCCACCTATCTTTTCGCTCTGCCTTGCTGTCTCTTTTCCCTGACGTAAATTCTGTTACATCGTTGTTCCTCCTATGTATTCTTTTCTTGGTTTACTCTCGTTACATATTATACAAATACAGGACTTGTGCTTCTTTTGTGTAAGGAAAGGGGATATGTAGTATCCTGCTCTTGTTAATGTCATGTAATTTACACCTCCTGCTCAGCCAGTGTTTGTGCTGTGTGCTCAATAGAATGTTGGAGTCATGATGCGCCTCAGAATGTTGGGAGACTGTGAGGTGAAGTGACAGTTTAGCATGGGCTGAGCAGCAAGCAGGCTGCTCCTGGTGGGGTTGCTTCATAGATCCTTTACTACTTGCTCTTCTGATCCTGTAACCTGCAACCTACTACAATAAAACATCTTGTATTTCATCCTACCTGCATGGACCTCCTCACTACAAATAGAGCAATTGGCTGGATGTAATAGTTCCGTTCCCAAACTGGGGATGTGCCATTCGCACACGGGGGCATAAGTTAAAAAAAGTGGCGAAGCGTGTCGTTGAGCCAAGAAGGCTAACGACACGCTTCGTCACTTTAGAAATGCAGGACTGCACCATATTACTAGAATATGGTGCAGCCCTGCGTTTCCCCCTGGCGCTAATTTTAGCTGCCTAGCGCCAACGCTGGCACCCTTGCACCATAGTGCAAGGGTGTTTGCGTGCAGGGGAAGATTGTTTATGTGCAGGAAGGTCCCCCTTCCTGCACATAAACAATCAATAAATGCCATTTTGCAACTTCTATGTGTGCTGCATTAAGCATTAATGCAGCACACATAGAAGTTGCAAAACTGCATTTTTTTTTAAATTATTGTTTATGTGCAAGAAGGGGTACCTTCCTGTACATAAACAATCAATGCCAATTTACTGTTTCTAAGTGTGCTGCACAAGGCAGCACACATGGAAACAGCAAAAACGAGGAGAACGATCCGCTGTCTCCACGGATCGTTGTACGGAGCAGTGCCCATCCCGTAAAGGAACCAAGTGACCGGCTACGCCGGCACTCAAATTATTTTGTCTGTTTGGACCGGCGAAGGATTGCAAACACGTCTGTGTTGCACTTTTTCAGGACCTCCTAGGAATATCGCAAGCTATTTATTAGCTATCTTTCTGACGTAGAATACACGATTTTAATGAACAAGACTACATCCTCAAGTCACCTATGTAGTCCTCTTAAGGGTCATTCAACATATGAATTTACCATCCTGAAGATGGTCTAACAGATGTCTTTACTACCAAGACCGAAACGTCGACAATCAACCTACTTTCTTTTGTGAATTATTCTCCAGAGGATTTGTTTTCTGTTTAATAAGTTACAATTTCCTTGTGTACATATTGTTTGAAATAGGTGTCCACATTAGTGACAATGAGATGCTTATAACAACGAATCATTCCTGAATCTCAGTCACTATGTGATGAGGTATGTTTGTATATGTAACAGTTTTTTG
Organism: Calotriton arnoldi; assembly: GCA_963921515.1. Taxonomy (NCBI): domain Eukaryota; kingdom Metazoa; phylum Chordata; class Amphibia; order Caudata; family Salamandridae; genus Calotriton; species Calotriton arnoldi. The sequence goes on along the minus strand of CAWUFW010000468.1, from coordinate 1,876,457 downwards.
TACCCTCTAAAAAGTTTTTTTATTATAAATGTATGTTCCAAAAAGCTTACACCTGTGTGGAATAATCTGTGCTGGATTTGTTCAAGTTGAAGTAAGTTAATTTAATTTCTGAAACAGTTCAACGTAAGTTACTGGTTAGAGCTTACTTACAAGGCAGCGTTAAGCCATGCCTTGTAAATAAGGCGAGGTCCCTATCGCCATCACAACATCACTGAAAGTGACGTTGTGGTGGCAATAGGGGTTTGTAAATATGCCACACGGTTGGGTACTGGTTCAACACAGTCAGAAAGCCGTCATTTTTAAGGGAAATACTTTTATTCCAAAACTCAAAACAAGCGGTATGCACAATTAACTGAAACAGTCTCACTTATAGTCTTTCTGTCTCTGTAGGAGCCAAAGGTGGTACCTGATTCCAGCCGGATGCAGCTGACAAGATCCTTTTCTCTTTCGAGCCACTCAATCTAGAAGAGCTCGGAACGAAAAAGATAAGTATAAGTAAAACATGAAATCATAGTAAACAAAAACAGTGCAACTTATTTTGGTGCCTCTCTTGATTTTGGCTTCATTTCTGTGCCTCATATCCCTGTCTATCTTGAGTAATACAACCTTTTGTTATGCCTTGCTATTTCTCTTATTCCTTGCTCAAATCTGGAGGTCCCCTTTTTAACTTAGCGGGTCATTTCCCCCCAGCTCACATTCCCCTAGTGTGTTACAAAGACTCTATCTGGCTTTTTGTTTTTTCTGCTCCTAGACCACTATATGCCTGGTTTCTGAGGCTTACGGTCTGAATGCCCACTAGCCCACTTATCTGGAATTTGACTTATAAGGTCAATATAGATAGCCCTGTGTTTGCCCAGAAAACAATGGGGGGGAAAGAGACCAACAAATAGGAGAAAAAAACACTCACTATATAGAAAATCTTCCTTGTTTCTTTTTTCCCCCCTAAACCCTTTCTCTAATTTAGACGCCTGCCTAGACACAAGCACCAGTGAGTGCCACTGTTCTTCCCTGGAGCTCTGGCTGGACTTATAATGTAAAGGGTAAAGGGCTGGGATCCACAGCTCCTCCCTCTCCAGCGTGTTGTCCTCTCCTGGTGCACCATGGACGTCCCCAAGGTGCTCTGCCTCCTTCAGCATGTCTACCTCCTCTAGAGTTCCCTTTCTCCAGCTGGCTGCTGTCTCCTGGCCAGCGAGTCACACCAATCACAGCTCTTGCATTCCCCTTTCTGTTCCTGAATTACCTGCAGTATCCCCCTGCACAAAGTGTCTTCCATGGTTCTGCTGCCAGGATGTAAGCTCCTTGATGTAAGGCATCCCTAGGAAGTGAGTGGCACAACCCCTATAATCTCTTTATAGTCTTTCTGTTAACCTCCCTTTCCAAGTCTGTCATCTCTTTATTTCACTAGTACCTCCTTTCTTTCTAACTTCTGTGCTCTCTTCCTATATTTATCTTTCTTCCCTCTCTAACTTACTTTCGGTTTCCTTAGGTGTTTTTCTCCCAGACGTTGTTCTCAGAGTCCATCATGGGAATCTCTTGCTGCTGTAGGATAAGTCCTCTTCACATACACCAAATGGTTTGAGAATCGAAAATCACTTTGAGATGCGACTTATGTACTAAAAGGTCACATCTCAAATTGTACATACACAGGGGGAAGCAAAATGACCTGCCAAAAAAAAACTAATTAGGCTGCGGCAGGTCACAATATGTGACCAAACACACAAAAAGTGATGGGAGAAATGTTTGCATATAGTCTAACCACTAGAAATCACTCACGGTAGCATTCTAACCCATCATTTCTTTTGCCCACTGTACCACCTCAGATTAGACCCAACCTTGTAGAAATCAGTCTTGGTCCTGCTCCAATAGGAACAGTCTAGTCAGAACTGCCAAGCCTGGTCCTCACTGAATCCGAACACAAGCAATTCACGACCAGTTTAGGCCTACTTGAGCCTCTTCAGTCGGGTGCAGTTTGGTTTCAGTGACAAAGTGAGCAAGGGACCCACATCTGAGCATACCATTGACTCATGAGTGACCTTACCAGGCCTGACATTTGTTGCCTCTGCTGTCAAGATCCACTAAATGGTTTTCTTGAAACTGCTGCCAGAACAACTTGAATACCACAGTCCCTTATTCATTCATGATCATGGAAAGTCTTTCAATTACAAGAACTGCATTGATGGTGAAATGGGAGGAAGATGTAGTGAGATAGCTGGGTTCTTCAAAGTACTCTCTTGGGTCCACAGTTCTGATTCTTTCATGTGTTATGTTTTGGACTGGCTGCAGGAAATGTCAGTGTCGTAGTAGCTGAAGATCCTTAATGTAATCAAAGGTAAAGAATTTTAAAAAATTATTCAGACGATATAATGACTACAATATTATGGTGTCATCCCACGTCCACATTGGCTGCAGAACTGACGCTAAGTGATGGGTGGGGGCTTGGTTTCATTTTAAATAGGTCCACATGCAAGACAGCTGCCCAATCCAAAAGCTTGTGGTAGTCTCGCAGGCACAAGAGATCTAGTGAAACTTGCCCCTAGTACTCCTGTTGGAGAGTCAGGAAAAGCAGAGTTATCCCATAGGAACGAGTCAGCACCATGAGGTGTGTGATTGGTGTTACCATATAAAACAGGGGGTGGACTCAGATGACACACTGATGGGCACTCCTTAGGTATTTCTAAGGAAGGTTAGGTTGGCCAAGGGAAAACTGCTGGGCAATTAAAGTGCTTCTAGATTCCAAGTGAGACCTGCCCATGGAGGCAAGGTGAGATGTGCCATGAAGAACTGGAAAGTAATGCAGCTGGTGGTCTTGCACGATAAAGAGTATACTGTGCTATGCAAGGGTGAGATGAGGACCTAATTAGAGTCTGCTACTAGAAACAACAGCTGCCTCCTCTAGCAAACCAATCCTTCACACACCTCTACCCATCATACCACTTTTTCTTTATCTCTGTCTCTGCTATTACCTCCAACCCCAAGGCATTTACCCTATTGGTGATGTCCTGCCACACCTCCAATGAAGGAGTGTGGAGGTCCATCAAGCAAATTTGATACCAATGCTTGCCTTATCCTCAATGAAGTTCCTCTTTCTTTTGAGTGGTTTAGTGTGCATCTACATCAGTGTAAATGTCGCTTGACACCAAAACAACATGCAGCACAGAGAGAACAGTGCATGGCCCTGGGTGTGGCTTTAATTTATGTGGTTATATTGTTATTGCTGCTCACACTTCACATTCCATCGGGGAAAGGCATAATGGGGTCATTTTCAGGGGAAAAGAGAAATATTTATACAGTCTACAACCCAAACTCTAGAATGATTCCTGTTTCGACTAAATAGTCCACACTGCACTGAAGTTCAAAGTCATTTGAACTATGCACAAGTCATATTGGGGCAAGGGCCTTAGTCAGTTACAAAAAGTAGCTCCACGCTAGAAACTAGCCAAATTAAGTTCAAGCATCAGAAACACATGGTAGAATGTAAGGGGTGCAATTCCCAAAGTTCTAGAAAATCCTCATCTGAACTACTGTTGCAGGGATTCTGCTTGCACAGAACTGTGCCTTGGGACAACAGAACATCAGTGCCCGTCAGTCCAAATTTCCTGGCTAGCTCACAGTACCATATGTGAACTCCTAAACTTCCCAGAGTAGCAGGTAATTTTGGCAACCTAGAACACAACACTCCAGTCCCCAAGGGAACCATGGAAACAGATCATCATCTTTCGCTTCTCACTCCCGCATGTCCATAATAAACAAAATAATGTATTGTGGCTGTATGAAGCAAAAGACAGCCTAAAACGTGTAATATGCAGAACTAAGGGAGAACCAGCGCAGGTCCAGAAGGGAACTTACAACACCCTCTCCTTGGTTGGGAAAGTAACTTAGCAACTAACAAAATAATTAAAAAAGCACATGCCAATAAGCATGTTATACAAAAATCTTTTCATCCTAATAAAAAATATAACATGTAAAGTTGGAAAAAGTGGCCACATTTAAGTAGCAGGACCAGATAAGTGTGTTTCAGCCATGAAAAGAAAACACAGACTTTTGTAGGCAGAGTCTCTATAACAGAAGTATTGTCAAAAATATCAGAAGAAAAATAATCTGGATCCACAAAATAACCAGAAGCAGTTCATTGAAAAACTAGTGCCACAGGAACAGTAACAGGATCGGAAAAATCCAAAAGAGGTGAATCGATAGGAACGACATCAACTGCAGTAGAAGCAGTAGTAAGTTCAGTACTCACTTCTGTTGTGGGGCTGGAAGTTAAAATGGCATATGGAATCAACTGAAGTTCATTCTCCACCCCATCCACCCAGTGGAGAAGTGTGGCTCAATGGTTAGAGCGGCAGACCCTGATGCAGAGATCTGGTCTGGGACCAGGGTTCAATTCCCGCCTCGGCGGGTCTTGGGCTCAACTTCCTCGGACCTGATAATTCTCGCCTCGGTGCCTATTCTAATCATGGGTCCCACTCTGCAACTCTGGGCAATAGCTTGCTTAATCTCCACAACGGCCCCACCAGCGCTGGGATGCCTGGCTTCACCTTGGGGGTGCCCAGGAGTGGACATTTCACAGGGAAAAGCCAGGAAGGGTTCCACAGCGGTATGCGTTCAGCGCCAGGAAGCCTCAGGGTAGCAGTGCGCTTTACAAGTACAAATTCATTCATTCATCCCCAGCCAGGAAGAATAGCTACGATGGTGCAGAGGAATTTCCTGTATGGTAGCAAGAGAAGATAGGGAACTACGAAAGACTCCTCATGACCTAATGTTTGGAATCTGCCACATGATGTAACTTGATGTGATCAATGGAGACAAAGCAATTGATTAGGTAACCAGGAAACGGTGGCTGAATTACAGTTCTTGTACCTTGAATGCCAAGGACTGGCACAAGAGAACTGTAGTATGGGCCAAACTCCTTTTTCACAGCCACCTTCTCTCGCATGAGACCTCCAACCTTCGGAATCCAGGTGGAAGGTTCTGGTGTCTCCTTAATTCTCAAAGAGGCAGACGTCTTCAACTGCTTGTTGGATTGGTTGTAACAGACGGTTTGTAGATCCTGTAAGACAGCACAATGGTCATTTACGTCAAAGGGCATGGCTGCCACCACAATGTCTGGACCACCAAGGTCTGGAACATACATCTTGATGTCAAAGAGGACCTTCTATGGGGTCCGGCCACCCAGAGATCTTTTAGGTACATTAAGTGCTTGTTGTACCCCATATAGGTGGTGGATCCAACAATGCCTCATACCTAATACTCTAGCTGTTAAGGATTGCTTTAAGTCACAGTTCATCCTCTCCACAACAGAATTGACCGCAGACTGATATGGAGAAACATATGTACCTGTACATCCAGGGAAGCCATAGTATCCTGATACGCTTTCGAGGCGAAAACCGGGCCCTGGTCCGAGTGGAATATACTGCATGCATGTGTCCCGATAATGACTTGCATATCTTTAATAACAGTGCGAGCATCAGCCGAACACTGTGGCCAAACCCAGAGGAACCTTGATCAAGAATCAACTGCAACTAGGATAAATTTGAATGCAGAATTCGAAATAAGAGGACCACAATGGTCCAAATAAATGCAGCCGAAAGGCTTGTTGGAAATTAACAGGTGTGTCTGCGGTGGACGAGCCACAGTGGAAGATTTAATTTGTTGACAAATGTCACAACAAAGGGCATATTTTTTGGCCTGTTGATATAAGCCTTCCTACCAATAACGTTGCTGCAGCAACGTAATTGTGGCTGCCGCACCTGCGTGTGCCGAAGCAACACCTTTATGCACAGCTATGACTGACTATAGCTAGCCTGTGGTCATGTTTGGCAATTAAACAATCACCAACCCCTGGAATAGTTACAAAAGGAATGTTTTGATCACTCAAGTGGTATGTATTTTTAGATGGAAAGTCTTTAAGTAAAGGGATGCCGTCTTTGTTAGCATTAACAGCAGCCAATATGCCATTATATATCCTCGTCCTAGAACAAGTAATGGCAGCAAAAGTAGCAGTCACAACTGCAGATTTGGCCTCTTCATCAGCCAGAGAATTCCCTACAATGTGTGTTCCCACACGCTGATGAATCAACTTATGAATGACTTGAGTCAGTGACAACCTATCTTTAAGGTCCACCACTTTCACCCAAAGCGTTTTAGGCTTGATTGTGTTGCCTTTAGAATCTTTGAATCCATTTTGGCACCAATAATGTATACTATCAGGACTGGACACAGTAATAAGAATTGCACTCTGTAAGTGTGGGGAATTCAGGATCCGTATGTTCCAGTGCAAGAAACAATGCTTTGAGTTCAGCCAACTGCGCAGTACAGTCCCCTAAGGACTGAGTGCGAGTTTTTTGCGGTTAGAATTTTCCATCCTACATCACACCAAGAAAAGCTGTGTATGCCGCTTAATATTGCTGCTTGGTGCCTATAGCAAGCTGGGCTGAACCGTCAGTATAAATAACATTTTTATACCATTCAAGAGGTAAAACAGTGCTGAGCGTGGGATAGACATGCTCACATTGTAGAAACCTTGTGTCTGTGAAGACTGGTCAAAGACAAAGTCTCTATCAACAGCTGTTAAGGATTTTGCCCACTGTATCCATCTAGGATGGAGGACTTTAATGTTAGGAATGCTAGCTTTTGCAACAGCCTCTAAGGCTGGAATGAGAGTAACGACAATGATGCGTTTCCCTTGTGTCAGTGGCCGCTCTTCAAGAATAGCCATCTGCACTGCAGTCAGTATTTTTTCAGTGGATGCAAAACACATTTCCGCACTGTAATATAAATGAGATTTATATGCAATCAGCACTGTCTCACCTTCGTTAAAAGAGACATAGCTAAATACAATTGCACCCGCTATGACACAGATGTCTAGGTTTGTAGTATCCACACGTGTATGTAAGTGACGTGTTACAAGTAAGTCAGATTATAAAGATCTGGGTGTGTACTGGAAAAATCAGGGTGTATCAATTAATAAAGGGATTTAATGCGTTGTGCATAATAGGTATGTAAGTTCTGCCAAAATTAAGGAATCCTAACAAGAACTGTAATTTTTTTAAGTGTTAGAAGGTTGCAGTTGTGCACATTTCTCGAGATAGTGAGGGGCAAAACTTTTCCCCTTGTGGGTAAGCTCATATCCCAAGAAAAGCACACTTAGAAATGGTAAATTAGATTTCTTAAATTTGAACTTGTAGTCCATTTCAGCAAATCCCGATATTATGCAATCTACTCTGGCTAAATGTGGGTTTAACTCATCGTCCGTCAGGTAGATATCCACATAGGACAATGCGTCTGGGCCAATATCATGTAGAATTGACACTATTCTGCCAGCAAACAGTCCTGGACGGTTCTTATATCCCATGGCTTGTCGAGCAAAGCGACGTTGAAAGCAAAGCACTGAGAAGGCTGTCCAATCTCTGCTTTCAGGCACTAGATTTTGGCAGAAAAAACCATTGGGAATATCTAAGGTTGTTTTGTATTTTTACTGACTATATTATTTATAAGTGCCGTACTGGGAGTATTTTGTATTGCAAAAGTGCGTGTATGACTGTTTAAATGTCTGTAATCTAAGACTATGCAACATGAATAATCCGGTTTCAAAACAAGAAAAAGCGGATTATTCATTTGAGAGGCACAGGGTTCAATTACTCCCTGGTACTCCAATTGGGAGAGTATTTCTCTAACAGGTGCTTTAGCATTCCGTTTAATTGGGTATTGCGGTTGCACTTGCGCCCTGGACCATATGGGTATTATATGATAAGGAGAATCCTTATCCCAGCTGACATGATTGCGATATAAAGCTGGGGCTTGTGCAAGAGTCCAATCTGCTGCATAGGCTTGTTTGCCTCTTTAATCAGGGACAAGAGCAGAAAATGAAGGAATTATTACATCCTCACCTTGTGGGGATGTTTGGACAAACTGTGGGGGCCAATTGACCTCCGCTAAAAGGATGTCATAGGACAATGTTACATTTTCCCAAAATATTTATTTTTCTTTTTTTGATTTTTTTTAAACAGTCGCTCATCATGCATTTGTGAGAGAGTAAATGAATACAGTCAGCAATGATATCTTATTCAGCATTGAATCAAATATCTTCTTGGAACATCACATCAAAGATATGGGTTACTTAGGGTATCTCTATGGCCATCTAATAGTGTAGGTTAGACATTCAACGCATATCTGGACAATCGTGCAACACACCAGGCCGACAATCATGCGTTCTGTCGATGCCCCGGGATTCCCGCCAGGCACCCCACACTTTTTCCCACTACCTGGGGCACCCTCTGCCCTTGTATATTACTTCTTCAGCTCTCTGGCACCATTCAAAGTCCACCTCCCATTCATCAATCCTTGGGGTGAGATTTCTTTGCACTATTACGTTTTGCCACCATCGCGGCCAGTTTTATCCAAATTCCAGCATATTGCGGCCCATTCTCTTCCCCCTGTATTGCCAATAGGAGCCATTTAGCATCGAGTGGCACCCGCAGAGATATCACCCGGGACATCACCCCCGTCACTTCCTCCCAAAAACTCTGGATCACCGGGCATATGGAAAAAGGTGCCTTCTTGGTTACAGTCCCTAACACAGTGTGACAAACTGGTCCTTCCTATGTTATGTAGGGTGGTGCACAAGTAGTACACCCTGTGGAGTACTTTCAGCTGGATTAATCTAGATATGGCACGGATAGATATTTCCCTTGAGCCCAGAAGGGCCTCAGCCCAATCATCATCGTCCAATCCACCCAGTTCTTTAGGCCAGGCATTATGGAGACATCCCAGCAGGTCAGGGGGGGTTATTTATTAGTTTTCAATAGATCGTAGAAACTCCTTTGGTTGGTATGGGCTCTGTGAGCAGGCGATCCTCCAGGGGGGAGGAATCCGGGAGGTCTACCCCCTCCCGAATGTGGACCCACAACGCATGCCCCAACTGTAAATAGCGGAAATGTTCGACATCCGCCAATTCATATTCTTGGCGGAGAATCTCAAAGCGCACAAAGGATTTCACCCTCCATACATCACCCAGGTGTTCTACACCAATTGTCTCCCATCTGAAAAAACCCTTGAGGGAGGCCACCTTGCGCAGTATATCACTATGCCACAGTGGGGTCAGTGCCGTAAGTTTGTCTTTCCAAATAGCTGCTCGCCTCCCTCCAGGTCTTGGTTACCAGCCCTGTGTGTGTAGGCAAGGTCTTTTCCAGCTTTTAACAATATAGGACCAGTTTCTCATGGAGTCCTTATTGACCCGGTAGGCTGGTTTGCCTCTATCTCAGAATACCCATTCATTGGCCACTAATAGCTGTGAGGCCCAGTAATACTTCCTAACATCTGGGAGTGCAATTCCCCCATCGTAGATTCCTCTTTGGAGTTTGCCAAGGGCAATACGTGGCACTCCCCCGCTCCAGAGGAGCAATCGGAGTTCGTGATCGATTTGGCTAAGAACTCTGTCGGGACTGGCGATGCGCACAGGAGCCGCGGAAGAGACATAATTTTGCAAAGCGCAGCTCTGCCCAGTAAGGTCAGGGGTAGGGTACACCAGTGTGCCACATCCGCTCTGAGCCTCTCCACCTGGGGCATCAGGTTCCTTTGTCTAAACATCCGTTGTTCACGGGAACTTTTCCCAGCATATTAGCCTAATGGTGCGCTGTATGTCACTCTCAATTTGTATATCCAAATTATATAATGTGTTTGGAGGGGCTACGTGCCTATCTGGGGTTTCAACTGTAATGAAGTTATCAGTTGCTTTAGCTTTCAGAAACTCATGCAGATTCTGGCGCACTATAGTGGCTTCTGCCGCACTGTCGAGAAGAGTCACTGCTAAACTCCTGTTCAGGAGGAAGGTCCTCAGTGTTTGTGGCATACTTTGTGGTTATAGCCGTAACTTGCTTTTCTTTTTCTGTAATTGGGGCTTAAATTGAGGAGGTTTTTCCTCCTTCTTTATCTTCAGACAAGCGTTGTGAGTCCATCTTCAGATTCACATACTCTTCCTGTCTGCGATCAGAATGCCCTCCTCTCTCATAATGCTTATCAGACGAGTCCTGAAAGGAATGAGGAGAACAAGTATCAGAAATCTGATACCTATTTGGTGCCTTTATTTGTGTGTGGTCATGCATATCATAGCACCTTTCAGATGTCTCCGTTGGCGGAGAACCCCCTCTAGGTTTACCTTTCTGATTCTCTTAAGATTTGTTCCATAGTTTTTTAACAAACTCAGGGTTCTTCTTTGCTTCCTTGTCAGAATTAGGTTTGCCAAGTGGTGGTTTCGTAGGTCTGGTTCCCAAATTATTGCGTCCTAACAAAGTATAGACATCGACAATAATTATAGGTAGCTCACTTTCCCAGTCGGCTTGTGCGACCGCTATGAGCCGCTTTGCCTTTAATGTTAGACAAAATCATTGTGAACACTACAGGGAAATTTACCATTAGTTTAATTCCCAAATCTGGGGCAGCAGCTGCCCCGTGTTCATTCTGTATTTGTTTTAACACCTCCGGCAACACTGACATAGACGGAGTACCATGACTTATGGTATAGACAGCGGTAAAGACTATGCCCCAAGTGGTACAGTCACCTATTGTGGGAACCATTCCATGGGGTAAGCACATAGTCAAAATTCTGTGCTTGTTTTGTAGTCCTGTAAGGGGAAACACTGCTTCAATTTGGTCAGTTTTTTGGGCGATCCAAACTGGAATTTCCTTACGAGTGACGGGAATTTTGCCCATAATTGAATGAACAATAACAGGACTTATTGTAGGCACTCCAGGCAACTGGGCTTGCTGGTACAACCAACAAGGTGGGTGAAGCTTTTTTAGTCAAGCATCTATACAGTCTCAATGGACCATTGTATAATTATTGTAGCTCTTGAGCTTTGAGATTCACTAAGTTAGGGAATGGTGTATAACCAGCTAATGCTGGCCAGGTGGCCCCTTCATTATAAAGGGGACATGTATGTACTGGTGCAAATACATGTGGAAGGGTGCTGCTGAACCAAGTTTGATGTTCCCAATGTGATAGTGGTATATCTAAGATACCCAAGTATAAAATACTTTAAAGTGATAGCCATTGTGGGATTCAACCACGAAAAGAAAGTCAGCACCTGCATTAGTAAGTCCATGTACATTTACATGTACATGGACCGCAGGTCTGCAATTGCCCAAAATAGCAATAGGCTGTGTCTGCTCCATAATCAGAAAGAACAATGGAAGCAAAGTGCAGACACAAAAATGGGTTTTATCCTTTTAAAATTTCAGGCTTGAAAAAACAACAGATAAAATGAGGTGCTTTCTAAAATACTGAAAAGGATTAATCTCCAACACCACGGATGTCTCCAATGGTAGGTGTAAGGGCTACTATGGACATGCACAAGCACTACTCAGGAGACCTTTTAAATAAGTACCAGACCAACCGTTGGTAGCGCCAGGTTGCAGGGATTGTGCTTGCACAGAACTGTGCTTTGGGACAACAGAAAGCCAGAATGCAGGGACTTTGTCTCTCTACCACATCAGTGCCTGTCAGCCCAGATTTCCTGGCTAGCTCACAGTGCTTTACCTGAACTCCTAAACTTCCCAGAGTAGCAGGTAATTTTGGCAACCTTGAACACAACACTCCAATCCCCAAGGGAACCATGGAAACAGATCATCACCTTTGGCTCCTCACTCATGCAGGTCATTTGATAATCAAAATAAAGACACGAGGAAAGTTTACAATATTTATTGAAACTATTGTGCTCTATTATGGTGCATGTGTGCTGCAATTAGAAAACATGTACAACTAAGCAAAGTAATCAACATTACTAGCAAGCTGTACATAATGAAATGCCTGTGTGAGGGATGGGCGGAAACAGAAGCAAGGAGGCTGTATGTGTGTAATCGTGAAGGGCGTTTATTCTAAATTATAAAAGCCAACATATACAAGTAGGAGCTCTTCTCCAAATAACTAGTCAAATTATAGCCATGAGGTTCATCTCCCAGGGAAGGGCTGTCTACGAGTGTGAGATTCTTCCCATAAGTCCTCTTCTCTTGGTTCCTCCTAGGCATTCCGAAATTTCAGAGGGGGTCCCAGGAGACTTGTTGAGGGAGCAGAACAACAAAAAGAAAGGCACAGTAAGAATGGCTGTAGCCTTACTTATTCATAGCGTAATATCCATCACCACACCGCCGTGGAGGTGCTTGTGCCAAAGAAATGAGGAAAACAGTCAATCGTTGTGATTTTTGTTCAGAAGACAGACTTTTCTGTCTCCTGTGTGCTAAACGAGGTGGGAGGCGAGGGGGAATGAAAAGTACCTGAGGGCGATGAGGAGTGAAGAAACCAAACACTGTGTGAAAAAGAGAAAAAATAGTAAGGAAGAAAACACACCTTGTTCACCAGAATAACACAATAGCAGCAGAAAAACAGACCTTTAAAAGGAAAACGGCTGAATCATGCATTTATCCAAATATTTTTTATACACATTAACTTTTTCTCTATTTATAAAAAATGAAATTTTATTTACTATTGAATTAAGACTTTTGTGTTTGAAAATTTGTAGTGATTTGATAAACATTTTTAAATGCATTTTGGGTCAGTTTCAAATCCAAGAATAGTTCACTATTGCTGTTTGACCTTATCTGCATTTAAAGAATGGTAGTGCATTGCACTGCAATACGATATCAACTGATCTGATTTTTTGCAAATAACTGAGTTATCAATGCACATTGTTACACTTTATTGCTTGTGCCAGGTATCCTGAATCTTTACGTTGGTTTGCCTTTGTTTAGATATTAAAATACATTATGGAATATGATCTTTGAGATGATGGCTGGGTGAGTGAGTGACTAGATTGGGGAAAACATTGCATCTGTTCATGATATTCTCAGTTATGTTCCAATTGAGCATGCCTGTGTATTTTCCATGTTCAAATTTTGTCCGGTACTACCTGCCAATATATACATGGTGAAACTGCTAGCAAAGAGGAAGAAAGTGTGGAAATTTAGTGTGATAGCTCTGATTGCACATATTATTATCCCTCATTCTGAGCAGAAACACTCAGAATTGTGCAGCAATTTTGCCCCAAAGCAAAACCACAGGATTGGGGGTGTATTTACTAAGATGTAGCGCCGTGATTGCATCACAAAAGTCACCCAAATCAACGCAAAATCTTTTTTACTAATTTACTTTCCAGCGCAAAACATTTTTTGCACTGGAAAATCACTTTAAGATGGCGCAGAGCATTACATATTGCTGCTTAGCATAACTTAGCACCAAGGGGGACCTTCCATGGGTGGTGCATGGGCATTCCCGTGCAACCACCCAAGGTTTCTGATGCAAAACCCTATTTACTAAAATAAGTAGACGGGGTTTTGCGTCATAAAAAAGCTCCCACTTTAACCAGGCACTATCACGGAGATAGTGCACAGCACACATACAAGGTGGGAAAAGTTTCAAAGTTAGTCTAAGCATAGTATTTTGTACAGAAGTGTTTCCTTCCACTACAAAACCTATGCTACACTCACAGAGGCACCCTTGCACTATGGCGCAAAGGTGTGTGTGGTGCACAGCAGCACTTTTCTGCGCCTGTGCTAGGCAGAGGGGAGGAGAGAACCATATTTCTGTAAATATGGCGCTCTCCTTCTCTCTCCTCCTCATGCAGCGCAGCATTTGCGGCTGCTCCACTGCGCTGCGTAATCATTTTGTAAATCTGGTTCGCAGTGTTTTTCCTAGAGCACAGTTCCCTCACAGCAATTTCTCTGAGGTCAGAATGTGGGGGATAAGATTACATGTAGATTACAAGTAACTAATCCATGCATTATTATGCCCTGAGAAGCTTTTCAGCCAAAGCTAAATTATGACTGCTCTGCAAAATCGATAGTGAGAAAATCTGTAACATGACACTGAAGGTATCATTTGGGATTTACTAAAGTAGAAAATAGAGATTAAAGACCTGGATTGGAATAGAAAGTAAGTATATATTTATTACAGTTAATTAAAACCATAAAACATTCTTCTTTTTGTTTAATATACGCAGTAGTTAAAATACACAATAGTTAAAAGTGCCTTAATATCTGCATGTCCTACTTTGTAGAGACGCATGATGGCACTTAAATACAGTGTTGCGAATTAATCCTAGAAATCCTTTGAAAGGCTACTACAAGTCCTTATAAAAGTGATAGCACTCCTCCCTCAGGAAGTCCATGAGGTTGCTGGTGAGTCTCTGCTCCGTCCTCCCCACGACCCAGCAGCATGAGCTCCAGTATGGAACCCACAGGGAACAGCCAGCGGAAGCCATTACAAGGATCAAGTAGCAGGTAAGACAGACAGCGGCCCCAAACTATTGCTGCTACATTTGAGCCATTCTCCAAAACTCCCCAATAGCCCTACTCCTATGGGAACCCATTGTTACTGCAGTCTTCCAACGAGAGGTACCCGCCCACGGAGACGCCATTCGCAAGCGGTAGCAGGCATAACATCAAGTTGTAAAGAATCAAAAGAACCACATCCTGGTTTTAGAACTAGCACATAGAGGATCGAAGAAATTATGTATTCTGGTGTAGGTCTCTAAACTCAAGAGTCATAGCTCTTTCTGAAACTTTGGATGGGAAGATCACATAAGAAAATGTTTGAAAATGAGTTGGATCAAGTGAGTCTACAGATGGCTAAAGATCAGTCACAGTTCCAGAAGTTTGACGTAGAGAGGGGAGTGCCGGCAATAGCAGGGTTTGCTAGTTCCAGGAAATAGACCCTTTTATTGGTGCGGATTGTAAAGACACATCGCACGCAGTCGTTATTTGAAATGCCTTTATTCAAGTTTCCAACACAAGTTAGAGAAGGCCAGGTCGCACATGAAGCAGGAAACGTCCGGTAGGCACCGTAGTCAGCTGTCGACTCTGCGCTTCAACTGACATCTGGAGACATTCCAGAATGCCAGCTGATGACAAGTGAACACACAGATGCTACGGTGTCCTAAAAGGGACGGTAAACAACATTTACATCGCATGCCATTACAACGCAAGTCGTTACAAAGACTTGCTGTAGGGGGCAGAAGGTGTTGGATTTGTTGGATTTTCAATCCAACACCTTCCCTACTGTTGCACACACTGGAGTTGTAATAGTAAATTATACTATTCCAAACTCCAGCGCCCCCCCTTCCGCAAGTCGTTGTAACGACTTGCGTTGTAATGGAATGCAATGTAACAAAGTGCCGTTGTAACGACTTGCATTGTAATGGCATGCGTTGTAAAAGCATGCGTTGTAACGAGTGCTATTCAAAAGGGACACTAAGCAAATAAGGAGAATCACAATGCATCTTATGCAAGCGCACATCAGTGCCTCTATTAGGAGTGTCAATCATCAGCTCAACACTCTTAGGAAAATCAAGCCTTTCTTACCTCCTGAGGACATCCAGTCAGCAGTCCAATCCCTAGTTATCTCACGATTGGAATATGGTTTGGTGACCCTAGCTGGGCTACCTAAAGCTAGTTTAGCTCCGCTTAGAGCCACTCTGAACGCTTCTGCCAGACTCATCACGGGCTCCAGAAAACATGACCATATCACACCTGACTTAATTCAACTTAACTGGCTTTCCATTGAAGCAAGCATCCGTTTCAATATAGCCTGCCTGACGCACAAAGCTATTCACTACAACACCCCCATTTACCTGGCAAAAAAACTTGAGCTATCCGGCTCTAGTCAGAACTTAAGAAGGTCTAATACTCTACTATTGAAACCTCCTAAATTCAACAAGAAAAGAACTTTCAACCGTGCCTTCTCTGAGCTTGCTCCAAGAATTTGGAATGCCCTTCCTCCTGAGATCAGATCCAACCCATCGACTGTTTCATTCAAAAAACATGTCAAATGGCTACTCCTGAATGACCTTCATCAGCAATAGCCCCAATGTCATTCTCTATTTACTTCCATCTCCTGTTTGACAGTCTTTTTACCTGTGTTCAAAATGTGTTTGGTTGTCCATTTGATATACAGCTCTGCTGGAACTTTACAGCGCCTACTAGTTGGACCGATACCCGTGAATCACCTCTTTTTTTATGTCGTCTTCCCCGTGCTCCCCCTTGTCCTTTTTATCTTTCAGGTACTTCTTATGTTCTATATTGTACTGTACTCGTGCTGTTACCTCATGCCAACATACGTTCCGTTGTACAGCTCTTTATAAAACTTTTCAAATAAATAAATCTCTTCCCCCTTACGACAAGTTAACAGAAAGGAAAAAGAAGAAAAAAACAGAAGGAGCGATAAATAAAACTATGTACAATGATAGTATAGAGTAATTGCTGTTGCATAAGTAATATTAAGAACTGGAAATAAACACTAGGGATATAAACAAGGTAGGCTTCAGTTGCATACATATGAAAACCCAAATACGGGATCGTGAGCAAGAGGGTAAACGTTTCCACGGTAAATCACTATCAACATGAATCACTTACTCACTTATGTAATCAAATAACTTCCTAGGCAACACAACTGGATGCCCCACTTTACTGGTCTTGGAGCTTGTAGAAGCCCCTACTTCCACAGGAGTACGGACGCTCGACTCTTGAAAGGGTTGCTTACAAGCTTCAGAATCCATCTCACCAGTATGCTCATACTCATCCTCCAACCACCAACCTTTATTAAGTGAGGCTGGACTATCAACATTCATATTGACAGAGGCTTCAGCACAATCTTTATGTTTGCACAAAGAAACAGACGAGAAATGCCATACCCTGCCGTGACTCAGCAAAGCTGAATTGCAAAACAGCTTAATGACGGTGAGGGGTGAAGAAAATCTGTTCTGGCGCTTACCAATATGACCGTTTTTTAAAAACTCTTACAACATCTCCAACCTTAAGTTGAACAGGTCTGCAATTATGTTTGGTGTCATAGGGCCACATGCATCAAACTGTGCATTTGCGATTCCTAAATTGCGATTTTTAAGAAATCGCAAATTAGGATTCGCAAATGCTTATGCATGTAGGAATCGCAAAACAAATTGCGATTTCGACACATTCCTTATTTGCGACTCGCAAATTGCGAATCGCAAATAAGGAATTGCTTCCCATTCATTCCTATGGGCCTAAAGGCCCATAGGAATCAATGGGAATTGCATGCGCAATTTGCGAGTACCAAATAGGCACTCGCAAATTGCGCATGCAATTTCAAGGGTGCAAGGGTGTCAAAAGGACACCCTGATGCACCCCTGAAATTGCAATTTCAACACATGTTGCACACGCACATGCCCCAAGGACATGTATGTGTGCAACATAGAACTTTGAAAATGCACTTTTGTGCATTTTTCACAGTTCTCGCAAATTACCATCAACTTTGAATTGATGGTAATTTGCGTTTCTTAACTGCGAAATTGCAATTATTTTTTGGTTGTTGCATTGCATTTAGGGAATTGCAATTTGTGATTCCCTAAATGCAATCGCAACTTAAGTAATCACAATTTTAGCAATTACTGAAATAGCGATTTTTGCATTTGGGATGATGCATTCCAAATGCAAAAATTGCGGTCGCAAAGCTTTGCGACCGCAATTTACAATGATGCATGTGGCCCATAATTTTTTTTGTAAGACTCTGGGCTTTCTCCAAATTGCTCTTGACATCTGAAGCAGACCAATTCACTCTCCTGGCAGCATCTAACAACCCTACGTTATCCTTTGACATGGCGGTTCTTCCTCTCATAAGATCAAAAGGGCACAAATTGGTACTGCTGCAAGTGGTGATTCGGATTGCCCACAAAGTTTTGAAGACTTCAGTTTTACATGCAAGATTTTTGTTACACGCCAACAGAATAATACCATTGATGACACTGTTAAACCGCTCAACAACACCATTTCCAGCAGGGTGATAGACAGACGTGGTCTTGTGCAATATACCATTCCTGTCTAGGTAAGACTTGAATGTTTCAGAAATGAAATAGGGACCGTTATCACTAACAATACACTTAGGTAAACCTTCCCTAATGAACACATTGTCCAAAAACTTCTTTCCGGACGATCCCTATCTCAGTCAATTTTGAGAAGTGGTCAATTAGAACTATGACGAAGACTTGTTCATCACCTTCCAGGATGGGACCCATGATATCAATGCCCACCTTCTGCCAAGGCATACTAGGTGACGCTAAGGGATGAAGGGGGGGCCTGAATGTGACCTCAGACTTGTCAGCATTTTTGCACCGTACACAATATCTGACTATTCTCTCAATCTCAATGTTCATTCCAGGCCACCAATACCAGCTCTTCATCCTACTCTTGGTCTTGCTGATACCCAAATGTCCCTCAAGGCAAATCACCAGGATTTTGGTTCTCAATTTAGAAGGAGGAATAACCCTAGCACTTCTCATCAACAGACCAACTTCAATGAATAAGTCTTGCTTCACCTACCAAAAAGGATGTAGCTCCTTTGAGGTGCTACACTTCACAGGCCACCCACTCGCACCCATCTCCATAACCCTGCATAACAAAGCGTCCTTGCTAAGTTCCACTTTCCATTTTTCCGTGGAAATGCCATGCAACTTCTCGTGTACATTAGCCACAAAGAAATCCTCCTCCAATGGGCTATTGCAATCACTGACCAAAACTGGCATTCGGCTTAAAAAACCAGCAACCACGTTTCTGACTTCAAGCATATACTGCACTTCGTAATCAAAATCAAATAAGCGAACAGAGATACGTGCAAAGTCTAGGAGAAGCAGCATACAGCCCTTTGGCAGTCGAAAGCCTAGTGAGGGGTTTGTGGTCATGGAGTAAAACCAACCTTTTCCCCCAGACAAACTGACGGAAATGCTCCAGACCCCATACACACGCCAAGGTCTCAAGCTCTATGATACAGTAACGTTCTTTAGTAGGTGTTAAAGAACGGGAAGCGAAAGCGATGGTATGCTCCTTGCCTAAATCATCCCTCTGGGAAAGAACAGCTCCTAGGCCTTTACAACTAGCATCCGTAGTGACAATATTGCATAAAGTAGGATCAAAACTGTGCAAAGGTGGGGCTGCACATAAATCACCCTTCAATTTACAGAAAGCATTGCGACATCACTCAGACCACATGAACTTGTTCTTACTCTTAAGCAATTGTCTTAAGCCATAAGTTTTGCCTGAATTTTCTTTTTAATGAATTAAGCAAAACCAAACCTAGAAAACAACATAACTCATCCCTGTTCACGGGTTCGGGTGCATTGCTAATGGCATCCAGCAGTTCTTTTTTGGGCAAAATGCCCTCATCTGTAACTAAATGTCCCAAATAAGTCACCTCCTGACGCGCGAATTTGCACTTGTGTGTTCAGCCAAAAGGCCCTCGTCTTCGGGAATACCCAAAACCTGTATCAATTTTCTATCATGGTCATCCCTGGGTTTGCCCATAATCAAGATATCGTCCTGAAATAAGAGTATATTTTCAACTCCCTTGAAGATCTTGTGCATCAATCTCTGAAACATTGCCGCTGCCGCTGCCAAGGCCAAACGGAACTCTGCGAAATCTGTAACACCCAAACGGCATGATAAATGTGGTCAAATGCCTACTAGAGTGGTGTAGGGGGACCTGATGGTAAGCAGATTGGAGGTCAATGGTTGAAAACCATTTGATGCCCCTAGTGAGAGCCAACATCTCACTGATACGTGGCAAGGGAAACTGGTCCACTACTATGTTATTATTGAGATCTTGCAAGTCAATACAAAGTCTCAACTTGCCATTAGGTCGTTTAGCCACCACCAGGGGAGCCACCCACTCAGAAGACTCCACTTGTTCAATAACTCCCTCACTAAGCAGATTATCCAACTGTTCTTTGACATCATTCCTAATAGCAAAAGGAATGTTTCTGACTTTGTGAATGGATGGAATGGCACCTTATTTAACACAAATTTTATGCTGGAACCCAATCAACTTGCCAATGTGCTGTGCACGCGTGGCTTCGTATCCCATCCTCGTCGCCACTTTGTAAAGACACATTGCATGCAGTCATTATTTCAAGTGTCTTTATTCAAGTTTCCAACACCAGTTAGAGAAGGCCAGGTCGCACATGAAGCAGGAAACGTCTGGTAGACACCGTAGTCAGCTGTCGAATCTGCGCATCAACTGACATCTGGAAACATTCCAGAATGCCAGCTGATGACGAGTAAACACACAGATGTTACGGTGTCCTAAAAGGGACACTAAGCAAATAGGGAGAATCACAACAGGGATTGCTTTCAAATGGGATCCTAACTCTCTTTAGACGTACTGCATCTTTCTGGTTGTAATAGTGTTGTCAAGCACAATCAAAAGTTCTCGTCTTGGCTAATTCTTGGTCTAGTTGTTTTGAGAAGCAATTGCAGTATTTTTGGTGATGATGTGAACTACATTCAAGAATACTTTTATTAGGGGTTCAATGGAGACAAGGGTCACCAAAGGTATAAGAATAAAGCGAACAACATGATCTCTAGAAGGTGACAAGAGGACATGTTAACAGTCCACAGACTGTAGCACAAGGTGTGCAACATTACACAGCATGCAGGGAAGGACCATTGACATAAAGCAAACATACAGTCAATAAACAGTGAACAAACAAAAAAACACCTAATGAAGTATAGCATCACAGACGGGCAGTGAATTACTATAATTGGTAAGGCATTAACCGAGGGAGTTTCAGCATGTGCTAGGCTCATCCAAAAATATAACTGTATGTCTAATTCCAGCAGACTCCCAAAGGACAGCACAAAAAGCGACCTTTTTACTCTTGCCTTGTGATTAAAGAAGTAATGGAACGGTGACGCATATAGGAGTGTCAATGTCCGTTTCTTGCTTCTCTTTATTCGGACACAGAACATGAACAATTGGAGGTACTAACGCAGATCTCTAATTTAGGACATTTTTAGATGGTAAAGAGACCCCGCCACAGAACAAGGAGTTGGTAGGGCAGAGAGGTGGTAGGGGGGTGAGAAATCTGTGGTTATATAGAGTATCCACCAAAAAAGAGCATTACCAAAGGTAAGCAACTTGTTTTTCTGAGGGATACTTCTAGTCATATATTCCTCACCGAGCAAAGCAGATCCTACCAAGGTGGGGTGTCTATGGATTGGGCACAGACCAAAAAGTACAGTAGGACCAAATGGGCGAATGGCCTTCCCTTCGGAACTGGCGGTTAAGGAAGTAGTGCTTTACGAACATGTGCATCGGCCTGCCAAGTGTTAAGACCAGGCACTCCAATTGCCCACATAATGATAGCAACCTTGGCCCTGGTGGAGTGTGCCCTCAGCCCTTCTGGAGGCTGCTTCTAGGCCAATGTGTAGCCTATCTTAATGCACAGGACTAACCAACTTGATGAAGTCAT
Organism: Calotriton arnoldi; assembly: GCA_963921515.1. Lineage (NCBI taxonomy): Eukaryota > Metazoa > Chordata > Amphibia > Caudata > Salamandridae > Calotriton > Calotriton arnoldi. Next base: position 1,855,191 of record CAWUFW010000468.1, on the reverse strand, counting down.
TTTCTGCAACACTTTGCCTTTCCTTGCACCGGAGAACCCCAAAAAAAGCTGATCATCCTCCTGATGGTCCTTGGTGCGATCGATGTAGAAGCTCAAGGCTCTTTCGGGGTCCAGCCAATGGATTCTCTCCTTTTTCAAGTGCAAACAAAGTTGGGATGATGATGCATTGCCCAGTGTGTGAAGAGTCATGACGTTTAGCGACAAGGACGCCCTGGTCCTCAACACCAGTTTCTCAGGGAAAAAGGTAGTGTAGGGCTGCTGCACCGACACAGCCCAGAGCCTACTCCCAAGATGGGCCGAAGTGGAAGCAATAAAGAAAACATTTTTGAGAGTCAGAAGATGCTACGAGCAGCTGTGTATTGGTTCAAAAGGGGCCCCTGTGAATAACGTGAGGACCAGATTAAGATCCCACTGTGATATCACAAAGGGTTTGGGTGGGAATATACATGTCAAACCTTTAATAAACCATATTATAACCGGTGATTAAACAAGGACGGTTGGTCCAGTAAACACAAAAAGGCTGAAAGAACCAACAAACTTTAACAATGCCCACTAGAAAACCTTGCGGATCCAAGGACAAAACAAACAACAAAACCTCAACAGTTTTGTTTGATGGGTCTGTGTTGTGGACTCCATAACAGGCCGCCCAGTGTTCACCATAAATGGAGTTTGTAGAGGAATGCCTGCTAGTGAGGGTGACATCCACAGCCTTCGGTGGCAGATCGAATGAAGATACCTGCCACAGCTCAATCTCCACACAGATTGTGCAGGTTCGAGTGCAGAACCCTGCCCTCCTGCTGCAACAGAAGATCCTTCCGAAGCAGTAACTTCATCGGAGGACAGATGCTCATGCATCGAAGGTCGGGGTACCACACTCTCCAATCGAGACCCAATAGGATGGCTTACGTTCAGTCGTTCCTGATCTCCTTAACTACTTGGGGCAGGAGAGACAGAAGCAAAAAGGCATACAAGAGTCCTATGCTCCCCTCGAGCTTGAAAGTGAGTCCTACAGACTGCGATCTTGGGAACTCCAACGTGCAGATGTTTTGACACTGCTCATCTCGACAGTGGTGGAAAGATCCAACCATGGCTATCCCCACTGTTGGAAGATGTACTGCGCCACCTTGGGATGCAACCCCTATTCGTCCTTGGTGCTTAAAGATCCTTCCAGGTGCTTCATGATCAGTGAGATACCCTAACGTTCTAGCCAACTCTAGAAGCATACTACTTCTTGGCACAGGGCTCAGCATCAGAATCAGCCCGGCTTGTTACAGAATAACAAGGCAGTGGTTTTGTCTGTGAGAACCTGAACCAGCCTTTCCTTGATGAATGCCAGGAAGGCCTTCAACAACAGGCAGATAGCCTGCAGCTCCTACAGATTTATAAGGAGCCAGGTTTCTCCCGGAGACCGAAGTCCTCTGATCTCCACCTCTCTCAGATGACTTGCCCAACCTGGCAGGAACGCATCCGTCACCACCATCAGCCCTGGGTGGGGAAGGAAGAGGGTTCTACTGCTGGTCAAGTTGCTTTCATGCTGCAACCATGGCAGATATAGTGCAGTCTATGAAGAACTCTGGCTCACATACAACAGGTTTCCTAGGTGATGGCACAAGTGAGACTTCAGATCTCACTACAGAGCTTGCATTTGTCAAATGCCAAAGCGGACAAGCAGCATGCATGAAGCCAACAGGCCAAGGAATCTCAGAGCTGCTCTCACTGAGATCCAGGACAGAGGCTGATACATCAGGACGATTGCCCGAATGTTCTGGACTAGTAATGGAGGAAAGACCCAGAACTGCATTGTGTCCAGAATAGCTCCTCTTAAAAGAAGCCTCTGCGAAGGAGTCAGTCAGTGTTATATCTTAATTACTTTTCTTTTTTCCATTTTCAGCCTGCATCCGCACATGAATCAAATCTTTTTCATTACATTACATGTTTCGCATATTCTACTACACCAGGCATTTCTATCTTAATTCATCATCAGGTAATTTTATTTCATCATGTATCAATACCGGATTTCGTCATTCAATTCTGAATTCTGTACGCATGCACACCAGCCTAAGATGGCCGCCACAAACTCCACATATCCATGTATCAGGCTGGGACGGCATTCGGACGTCCAAAGTCCGATCCCGTGATCACTTTCCACCTCTCACGCAGCCATTCCTCGTTTGCGTGAAAGTTTTCAAGTTTTTGGCGCGGGTTTAGGCATTTAAAACACCCAGCGTAACTGCAGTTCGCTGCTGGGCATTGGCGATACCTTTTTTGCGCATGCACGGCGTGCAGCGCTAGACAACACCTCAAGCAGCCACTGGAGCCTGCCTCACGGTTCAGCACGGCGCTGCATCGATCGTCTGCCGGGATCCGGTGGAGTGGCAGACAATCGGATTACCTACATCTGCTTTTCTTCCCCACAGGTAAGAGCAGTAAGGGGGCATTCATACCACACACTTCCCCTGCAGGTGCACACTCACCCGTACCCCGCGTCAATACCGCCTTTGATCCAGCGCTACTAATATAATTTCTTCTCCGTTAGACATGACATCCAGGTTGAAAACATTCCTCCTAACAACTATACCAGTATGACGGTGGGGCCAATAACACCGCATAAACATTCACTCACTCATATATTCCCTGGATCCCATCCACCTTTCACCTAGGAGAAAAAGTTATGGCTGCTGGAAGAAAACGGGATACCTTTTTAAAATTGACAAGATAGTTTCTCAAACATCATACATAATTTGGTTATAATCCTGTCGATTTCTAAAACATCAAGGTATTCCGCTTTTGGTCGATGGACCAACTAGTGAGAATAAGTTGATGGTGATTAAGACCAGCTCAATCACATTTAAACCTATTTGAACATTGCATTTATTATTGAGCTTAAAGGACCACAGACTCGTAGTTTTAATTATAATACATTTTATCAATTCGCTTAATTGCATATATAAGTTTCAATTTTATTAATCAGTTTAATACATTTAATATCATAAGAAATAAACTTTAAAAGAAAATTATGCATACCCTTTTTAGATGAAAATAAAAGATCGTCACAGCAGTTAAATTTCAGATCCCAGCATAGAACTCCCAAAACTGACTGTCTGTCCCGCTAAACAGGCCTCCTCGACGGACCACCTATACAGGTTTCCCGACACGGTCTCGTTCTTTCCCAGTCAGAATTAAAAGTAAAAGATTAATTATTTTAAATTAATGGCCTATGAAAAATAGCAGCAGCTCTCCAGCGTCAGCGTCCAGTGCTCAAAAATATGTATGAATAGCGCTCCTCCTACTTAAGAGTAGGTCCTCTTATACCCTATTACTAGCTTACTAAACCGAAATGTTTCAATCTTTGGGGGCGAGATTCACGCTAATTGGTCCATTTGAGGGGTGGCAAGCATCTCCTCATTGCTCTCCTTGCTCAAACCAGTTCCGAAAAATGTTTATAATTTTGTCCTTTTGCACGGTTTTAGGACATTACCAAGCCGATTGACAGCTCCTCTTATGTATCTTCTTTTGTAGCTTTATTTTAAACAGTTCATTGTTAATTCACAGCTGCATTTCTGGTTCTCACACATTCTCGCTGAGTCCCTCTTGGCACACGTTTGATGATAGGTCATGTTGACCTTGATCCCTCTTTCATTCTGGGCTCTATAAGCAATCACGTGGTATATTTTCTGCAGCTTTTCTTCCGCTTGGAAGCCATTTTGCACTTGCGCATTAAGCTCATCTGCCTCGGCAGCCATTTTTACAGCACGGCCTAGCAGGCTTGAACGAACTATCATGAAAACAAACACAATATTAGTTAAGAATAAAGAAAATAAGCCTTTTCGTTTCCCACCCGTCATTCTACGTACCCCAGTTAGGTGTTACCTAGCAAAAGCGACATGTAAAGCTATGTTTACTTACCATTCGCACTCTTTTGCCACAATACAATTTACTACGTAGCACATATCATGCAATATTATTCTAATTAGTGCGCAAACCATTATGTTATTATTATTTCACTTTTACAATTGTAAGTAGATTAGTTTTGCACGTGTACTGCAAGTTACCAAGAATGTTTATAAGAAAACGTAAAATGTTGATTAGTCGTTAAAACGAACAATAACATTAATTATTAACGTTAATATTAGGGGGTTCAAAATTTTCTCGTTTACCTTGCTCCATCAACTCCCCCCTTTGGTGATTTTTAATATCACCACAAAAACCCATGTTACACAATTTTATCCGATAGCATATTTCTTGTCCATTTGCTTCTTGTTAGTTTTACACATCTGTATCCCTTTCATCTTGTCTTTTTGTTCTCTCATACATGCTTTCTTTCAGTTCTTCCAGTTCTATTTCACCTAATTCTCGTTCTCTTTCTTTATTTATCTTATTTTCTCTTTTTATTTTTTTTTGTCTTTTTCTCCTCTTGATACATATAATAACAAATTTCACTAATAGCACCACTAAGATTACTACTGTTGCTGATATCAAAACTTTCCCTACAATAGAACTACCTATTTCAGTTAACCATTTTGGTATTGAGGAAAAACTCTTACCAAGTTTCTCCCAGGCATTTTCAACCTCCAGTGGAACAAGTTCTTTGTGCAAATTTGTAATATTCTTTATATACTTTTGTATATTTTCACTTTTATCTGGAATGTAAGTGCAACAATGTTGGGCTTTCAGCATTCCACAGACTCCTCCCTTTTTTGCCAAAAGAATGTCAAGGGCAAGTCGATTTTGCATCACCATAGCTCTCATGGCAACCATCTCGGTATTTACCATCAAGAACCCTCCAGCAGTATTCGTTGATAAACGATCTACCACTGTAGACAATTTCCGAATTTTAAATGCATTCAAAGATATTCCCACTGCTGGTATCATTGCTCCAAAAATGTCACCCACTATTTCTGAAAAACTTTCCCTTTTTCTACGTGTGAATATTTCACCCATTTCGTGTGTTCCTTTTTCTTCTCTTTCTACATGAAAAATCTTTGGAAAGACCAGGCCTAAGTAGCACGACCCATACCAATGATCTGGCAACCTGTAATAAGCTCTGTTTCCACAAATATAATAGATCCCTGGAAATATTGGATCTTTTCCTCCTTTGAATCCCCATCCTCCTAAAATCTTATAATTGTCTCGGCAGTCACTGGAACCCATGAAATAGTTGTCATACCTCGTTCTATTTCTACTAATGCACAACTTTCCCTGTTGGGGCCAATCTAAAGTCATAGCTGCATTTGTCTTTTTCTTATCATTATTTTCTTCTTCAAATGCCCATAGGGGTGTTTTTGTCTCTTCTTCTATTACCTTTCTTTGAAATTTTACTCTTCTGTTTTCAACCATCTCTAAAAATACCTTTTCTTCCTTCTTTAACTCACAGGTAAGGTTGTGATTAACTATATCATCTAATGTCAAAGCTTTACTTTCTAAGAAAAATTCACCAAACATCCTTGCTTCTTTCACCTTGTTCAATTCAGAAATTATAGGAATCTTTGCAAAAATCTTATCTATGTCAGTATAATAATATTCTAATCTACCTGTTCTATAAAACAGAATAGCTAAAACACTACATGTTATTCCATACGTCAAGGGAAGGTGATGATAGGTCACACCTTCTGCAACAGATGCAGGCAATTGCATACAAACATAACAATCTCTCACATCCATTGTTTCTACATATTCATATAATAACTTGGTGAAAACATTCTTAGAAAAATCAGTTATTGATCTATCTTTATGTAATTCTGCACTATCCATTAATGTTGCTGTGTTCTGCATGTTAGCTTCCTTATCCTTCTTTGTGTTGTTCTCTAATATGGATGTTTCTTCTACAGCTAATCCAATTGGAATGGTGATTGCTAAGATGAACCATATGAACATTAATAAACCTGTACAAAAGAAACACATTCTACACCATCTACGTAAAAACTCACATCTACATCTTCTATTTTCAGTGTCTACCATCTTGTTCTATTATCTAGCATATATATATATATATGTACAGAAAATGTGTCACCACACCTCAGAATGACGTTTTAGCCACTCTACTTTCCCACTTTGTCTCGTTTGGTACTCTCTTTAGTTCCTCTCATAACTCTCTCTTGTCTTATTCGGTTTTTGTGTCCAGTCCGGTAGAAATTTCCTTCTATTCTCTTTAAACTTGTTGCACTTCACTTTCACCCATTGGGTTGTAGCTTTGTTCTGGGTTCTCGTGAGTGATTTCTTCTTCTTTGATATCAGTCAACGCGATGTATAGCCATTCAGGTGACATATATTTCAGATTAGCTTTCTTTACTCTTTTTGTTTTCTGCAATTGTTTTCCACTTTGTTTTCCTTGTTCCTTTTGACTTGTTATCTCATTTACTTGTTCTGCATTATCTTTGTTTATGTTTATGATTTTGTATCTCAGTCTTTTAACTTTGTGGGGCCAATTATCTCCTTTTCTCTGCGTTTTCGGTTCACTTTCTTTTTCCTCTCGTTCAGCTCTCCAAGTTCTCTTTCTTGGTCCTAATTTCTGTTTTCTTTCTTCTCCACTCTCTTCTGATTCTGTTTCGGACCTTACTTCATTTCCTCTTATTTTGAACTTTATGATTTCACTTCCTTTGTCTAGTTCCGATCCTTCCTGTGTCTTTTCTATTTGGTCACTTGTTTCTATCCCTCCTCGAGGTTCTTCCGAATTCTCGTTGATCTCTCTGTCTGTTTCTATATTTCCCTGTTCTTCTGTTTGTTGGTCTGTCCCTATTGCTCCTCGGGGTTCTTCCGATTCTTCTATCTCTCTATTTGAAACTATCCCTCCTTTGTCTATTTGGACAATTTCTGAAGGATCTTTACCATAACTTGTGCTTGGTTGCTCACTATCGCTGACTCTTTGCTCAGTTTCTTCGATTATGATGTCAATTTTCCAGTCATTCTTCAGCTTTTCATCACAATCTGACTGGTCTGTATCAGATGCTGAACTGGTGTCTGATATTTCCAGATGTCGACTTTCAGGTCGATCTTCAAGTTCTGGAACCTTTGCTATTTCATTTTCTTCTCCTGTTGTTAAACTTGTACCTGGGTCTTCCAGATGTCGACTTACAAGTCGATCTTCAAGTTCTGGAACCCTGTTGGTTTCGTCTTCTGCATCGGATGCTGAACTGGTATCAGATATCTCCAGATGTCGACTTACAGGTCGAGCTTCAGGATCTGGAACTCTGATGGTGTTGCTGGCATGCACCCAGTTTTTCACTCCTGCACATTTGACTGCAGTTGTTGTCACCAGGATCACTTGTCGTGGTTGGTCCCAGCGAGGAACCAAACAGTTTCTTCTTCTGTGGACTTTTATGCGGACCCAGTCTCCTGGATTCAAATCATGAGCTGGTTTTCTTTCAAGAGTGGTCGCATCCGGTCCAACCTGATGAAACACAGAACGTACCACATCAGCCAATCCTTTGCAATAATCCAACACGAGATCATCAGTTATAGTCAGCAGTTTGTTGACAGGTACATGTGCTTGTCTCATTGCTCGTCCCATGATTATTTTGTGGGGACTCAGACCTGTCTTTCTTTCAGGTATGCTTCTGATAGTCATTAAGACCAATGGTAAGGCATCTGGCCATTTGAGTCCTGTGGCTTGACACATTTTCCCTAACCTATTCTTTATTGTTCCATTCACTTGTTCTACTACTCCAGAAGCCTCTGGTCTATATGCACAATGCAATTTCTGTTGAATACCAAGTGCTTCACATATCAGTTGAATTAGTTCGTTTTGAAAATGTGTTCCTCTATCTGTTTCAATCGTTACTGGAAAACCGTACCTTGGAATGAATTCTCTCAGCAAGAGCTTTGCTACTGTAATCCCATCATTCCTTCTGGTCGGATAGGCTTCCACCCAACGAGAAAACAAACAAACGACTACAAGAACATATCTCAGTCTATTGCTTGGGGGCATTTCTATAAAGTCCATTTGCATTCTCGTGAAAGGACCTCCCTCTCGTCCTATTGTTCCTAGACTCACTACTGTCTTCCTTCCTGGATTTATCTGTTGGCAGATAAGACATCTTTGACAAAGACTTTCAGCTATGGCTCTGAATTTTGGGTTATACCAGGTTTGTCTGAAAAGTCGGATCATTGCATCCCTTCCAATATGAGCTTGTCCATGGTACACCCGTGCCATGTCAGAAATCATGCTATCAGGCATAACTGGTCTTTCATCTCTATAAACCCAAACATCATCTTCCTCCGTTTTCTTGCATACTGCTTTTATCCAGCTATCTTTTTCTTCATCATTTGCTGCTTCCTGTAATTGTCTCACCTCATCCCATGTCTCGACAGGTTAGTAAAAAGCAAAGGACATGAAACATGCTCTCTTTCCCTTCCTCTATTCAATGAGACTACATTTTTAGCACAATACTGAGCTATCTCGTCGGCAAATTTGTTGCCCACGGTTATGTAGTCTTCCCCATTTTTGTGTGCATTGCACTTCACCACTGCAATCTGTTTAGGCAGCTGTATCGCCTCAAGCAACTTTTTCACAAACTCACCATTTCTAATTGGAGTTCCTGCAGAGGTCAAGAAACCTCTTTGGGACCAGATCTGCCCAAAATCATGAACCACTCCGAAGCCATACTGGCTATCCGTGATTACTGTGATCCGAACATTCTTTCCCAATTTACATGCCTGAATTAAAGCGACTAGTTCAGACACTTGGGCGGAACGTATTCCTCTCAAACAAGATGCTTCCATTATTGCAGCTACTGTACATACTGCATACGCCGCACTCAAAACTCCTTCACTCGTTCTCAAACATGAGCCATCCACAAACAATACATAATCTGATTCTTTTAAAGGCTCATCTTTGATATCAGGCCTTGGTTTTGTACAATATTCGAGTACATTCAAGCAATCATGGTCAACTTCATCTTTGTCTGTCATACTCTCTTCATCCGGCAATGATGTCGAAGGATTCACATTTGTGCATCTGTCAATGGTTACATTGTCTGCACTTAAAATCACTTTTTCATACCTAGTCAGCCGACTATGTGTCATGTTTTGAGTTTTGGTTCTTGTCAAAAGAATTTCCACAGAATGAGGAACGTATACTCTCAATGGATAACCCATCACAATGCCTTCACTCTGTTCCAGACTCACGCAAGTAGCAGCTACTGCTTTCAGACATCCAGGCAACGCTTTTGCTACCGTGTCTAAAACAGCTGAGAAATATGCAATAGGTCTTTTCATATTTCCATGTCTTTGCACTAAAACTGAAAGTGCCCACCCATCTCTCTCACTACAATACAGTTCAAAATCTTTTTCATAGTCAGGCATTCCCAGTGCCGGTGCTTCACACAGTCTCGTTTTTAGTTCTCTAAATGCCTTCATTTCTTCATCATTCAATTCAAATGGATCCTTAACATCCTTTTTTGTCAAACGCTGTAATGGTTTCTCAATTAATGAAAATCCACTTATCCACTGTTGACAATATCCAACCATTCCCAGGAACATTCTTACCTCTCTTTGTGTCATTGGAGCTCTCATTCCTCGAATAATTTTTATTCTCTCAGTTGTTACTTTTCGCACTCCTTTTCCAATTTTATGACCTAAGTATTGAACCTCCTGTTGACAAAACTGTAATTTTGACGGGGACACCTTATGTCCTCCTCTTGCTAAATGGTTCAGCAAAGCAATTGTGTTGGTAACACATGCTTCTCTCGTTTTTGATGCCATCAATAGGTCATCAATATATTGAACCATCACAGATTTTTCAGGCATTTTTAAATCTTCCAACGATTTCTTTAGAATCTGATTAAAGATCAAGGGGCTTTCTGTATACCCCTGAGGAATTCGGCACAATGCCAAAATACGCTCTCCGAACCTGAATGCAAATAATGGCTGGCTATCTGGATGTAATGGGATAGAGAAAAATGCATGGCACAAATCAATGACGGTGTACCATTCCGCCTCACGTGGAATCTGATACAGTATTACAGCAGGGTTTGGTACAATTGGACAACAAGGAACAACGAGTTTATTGATCTTTCGTAAATCTTGTACTATCCTATATGTTCCGTTCGGTTTTTTCAGTCCCATTATAGGCGAATTACATGGACTGCTCATTATTTCTTTCAAAATACCTTGTTCAATCATTTTATTTATTACGGGTGTTATTCCTTCAATAATTTCTGGCGTCATTTTATATTGTGGAGTATTTGGGTAACTTGTTCCTTCTCTAACAGAAATTTTAACAGGGTCTACTCCTTTCATTAACCCAATATCTTCGCCTGTAAAATCCCACACCTCCTGTTTTACTGTTTCTTTCAACTCAATTGGGATTTTCTCTACATCGAACACAGGAAACAAATCATTCACTTCTGACTCTAAATTTGCCATCGTCATTTTATATAGTACATCTTCATCTGGTGTCTGAAATGCGATCCCATCCGGAGTACAATAGATGGTGCAATTCATTTTGCAAAGTAGATCGCGTCCAAGTAAATTTACAGGACTGCAATCACACACCACAAATCGGTGCATTTCTCTGAATGGTCCAATCTTTACTTCTACTAATTTGGTAAGAGGCGCCTTAATTTGCTGGTTTGAGACACCAACGACTTGGATATGTTCACCTGAGAGAGGAAGGTTTGGAATTTCAACTGATCTAACAGTAGGACGGGTAGCTCCAGTATCCACAAGGAATGTTACATTTGCACAATTCACTTCTCCATCCACAAATGGACCTGCTTGATCTACCTCTAGAGTTGCGCCAAGCACGCACTCTTCCTCCTCTCCTAGGCACCGTCATAAACTTTCATCCGACTCATTCCCATCCTGTCGTAACCAATACTGCGATATCGCAGCTGCGCGCGGCAATTGTGTTACCTGCTCTCCTCCGTAGAATCCTGTCTCTGCACTGTATCTCTGTGGATTTACACTCTTGGGAAGTGGTGGTTGAGGCACCTGACTCTGCTGAGTAACTACCTGCGGTTGCTGCAGCTGTTGGTAACTCACCTCACTCTGCACCTGTGGATTTAATGATTGATTTTACGCATTAGCTTTTGCAGGAAATTTACACTTGTTTCTCCAATGCCCTAACTTTCCGCAGTTGTGGCATGGCCACTTTTTCTTTGCTTCCTCTATACTCATTTGACCTTTACCTTTACCTATATTCGGTTTTGATTTAGTTTGTCCTGTCTCATTAACCTGATTATTCAGTTGAGCTTCTTGTTTTTCTTCAACTTTCACTTGTGCCCACATCGCTTTCTCTTTTAATTTACGCTGTCTACACTCAATGTCATCACTGCAATATTTGGCATACCTCAACACTTCATCCACTGTACTGTTTTGCCAGCAGATCATATGCTGTTTGATCATTTCACTTATTTCTGGCTTTAACCCATAAACAAATCTATATACAAAATGACTCATGTCCTTCTCATTCAAAGTCTCATAACCACTATACTGTTTAAAAACCAAAAGTAGCCTCTCATAGTAGGCATGTACAGACTCCTTACTCTCCTGCGTAGTTCTGTCAATTTTTACACAATCGGTTTCTTTGGGTGGAATTTTGTTTTTCAAAAAAGTAATAACTTGATCGTATTTCCTCATAACTTCTGGTCCTGGCGCTCCTGTATTTGCGTCTCTTGGGTATTCTACAGTTGGCCAATCAATGGTAATTTTACATTCTGTCCATAAATCAGCTGGTACTACAATGTCAAATAATCCATCCAAATCTACCCACAACACCTTCGAAACTTTGACAAACCTTTCCACTAGTCTGTACCATTCTACAGGTTTTTCTCTTAATTTTGGAAAGTCATTTGTAAATGACAGGTTATCCTGTCTGGACCAGGGGACATGTACATAACTACCTCCTGGAGTTTCTCTCATCGGATACTCCCTTACAACTGATTCCTTGTCTGTCACCGCAAAAGCCAAAGACGCTTTATCGGTCGTTCTCTCATTCCTTTTAGTCCACCTGCTTCTCCATCTGTCCACATCACCCCATTTTCTCAGCAAAACAATCAGTTCTTTTATTTGGGTTAACCGTCCTGATGTGTTCAGATTTTCTATATCTTTCTCACAAAAATCTACCCTATAGGGTTTCTGCAAACTCCTCACTTTTACAAATTCCACTCCTAGTTCATTCGCTGTCTCCTCTAATTTGTCATGTAAATTTCTAGCTCTCCAAGTAATGCTTTTGCACAAGAACATTATCTCGTCGTCCTGATATGTTTTCAGTTTTTCTGTACCAATAGTTCCTAAAATTAACTCTTCCATATCTATTTTTAGCCTAATTACATCTAATGGTTTCGGTTCTGTCTCTTTCTTTTGCAGGTTTCTCATCCATTCATTTAATTCGTCTGGAGTTGGACCTACAGGTGTACTATTTATTTCTATCCAATTTCTATTCCTCTCTGGTGTTTCTGATGCAGACTCCGTTCCCATAGGAATCCTCCTTATCTCACTCTCATTTACTGTCAAGTTAGTAGGTGGGCTCGGTCTATATGAACTGACCAGATTTCTTGCCCCTTCAGTTTCTAGTTCCATCCCTTCTCTCATTCTTTGCAAATTTGAATTCATGGGAATAACTAAGGAATGTTCATCTATTTTCTGGTTCTCAAAAACTGGTATTACTGGTCCTATTGTCACTGGCACAGTTACAGCTTCCATATTCATTGTTAACTCTCTTATTTTCTCAGTCAATTCTCTCGTAGTTTTTGCTAACTCGGCTGCATTGTCACTATCAACTTTTTCGCTTTGTGGGGTTTTCAGCTGTTCATTTGACCTATTTATTTCGTATCTTCGTTCTGGACTTTTATTCCTCCCAGTTTCCATTGGCGGTGCATTGGGTGTCACCACCGCAGAATTCTGTTGGTATGGAGGTGGGTTTCGGTTTAAAATATCTTCCAGCAACTCATCCTCTGTCTCGCTGCCTCCATACCCGTACCTTTCTGTAACTGTATGTTTCTTTTTCTCTGTACACTTTTTTCTTGCACCCTCTTCAACTGTAAAAGCTGGAAACAAACCTCCTGTCATATTAGCATATCTCCAACGCTTCTTTCTGTCCTCATGATTCACTCCCCACAACCTTCCAGGAACAAAACCATGATTCTTTGCACCTCCTTATCTTTCTCGTTCATACATCTCATCTTCCTATTCACCTAACGCTTCAAATTGTGTCGGTCTAGGTTTTGGCTCAAGCTTCGTCATTTTCTCTCTCAAATTTCGAAGTACAGCTATGCTAAACGAACCATTCTCTGGAAAAGCCAATACTCCATCATTTTGAGTATATTTTGTCCAATTTTCTAACCATATGCAAGTATGATAACCGTATTTCAGCATCATGTGTGAAGCTGGTGTTTTCGGCGGAGGAATTACCTGTCCCTCTCTGGTCACTACCTCTTAGTCTATCTTAAAGAAGTTCTTAATTTTCGCCATCCATGACGGTTTCTCTCTTCCATATTCATAATAAGCCATATTTCACGATTTCTTTTCCCTTCTGCAAAACTCGTAACTTTGCTCTGATCTCTATGTGCTATTCGGTCCTATCCCAGCGCGTCTCACACCAACGCACCAATCCGAAACTTCTACGTCACTGCTTTTCAGACCTATCTCAGCGCGTCTCACACTAACGCACCAATCAGGGCGTTTGCCGTGTTTCTAGTGCACTGGCCAATCCTAGCGCGGCCTTTCGTCAACGTCAGTTCTGCTCCTGACCCCTCCTTTACAAAATTTATCTGCAATTTTGTTCTCGACTGTTTCTGGTTAGTTACGACATTAAAAACACATTTCCATTGTCTGTTTTCGCTAAACAAAGTGATAGTTTTACTCTATTTCGCAAGAATACAGTTTCGTTCGATAAGTGTAGCACTTCCCTCTACCTTACCCTTCTTTCAAGCAAGGGGTAAACCCGTTTCTCTGGGGATAAAACACATGTGGAGACTACACTGCTCCTGAGAATTAAGGCCAGAGTTTCACAAGAAAACCGGTTGCTATTTCACTCATACACGTTTTATACCGAAAATGTCCCTATCATAACACAACCTGTGTTATCACCAATTTGAAAATTCAGACAATGCACTATTCCATGTGACTTCTCTTGCCACACGTGTCCACTTCCTACTTCCCGGAAGCTTCAAAATTTTCGACTTACATATAACATAATACAATTCAACATGAAGTGTTAGACATGAAATAATCAATAATCAATAATCACCAAAATAATCTATAGTAACCATAACTCTGCTACCAAGAAATCTGATCCAGCGCTACTAATATAATTTCTTCTCCGTTAGACATGACATCCAGGTTGAAAACATTCCTCCTAACAACTATACCAGTATGACGGTGGGGCCCATAACACCGCATAAACATTCACTCACTCATATATTCCCTGGATCCCATCCACCTTTCACCTAGGAGAAAAAGTTATGGCTGCTGGAAGAAAACGGGATACCTTTTTAAAATTGACAAGATAGTTTCTCAAACATCATACATAATTTGGTTATAATCCTGTCGATTTCTAAAACATCAAGGTATTCCGCTTTTTGGTCGATGGACCAACTAGTGAGAATAAGTTGATGGTGATTAAGACCAGCTCAATCACATTTAAACCTATTTGAACATTGCATTTATTATTGAGCTTAAAGGACCACAGACTCGTAGTTTTAATTATAATAAATTTTATCAATTCGCTTAATTGCATATATAAGTTTCAATTTTATTAATCAGTTTAATACATTTAATATCATAAGAAATAAACTTTAAAAGAAAATTATGCATACCCTTTTTAGATGAAAATAAAAGATCGTCACAGCAGTTAAATTTCAGATCCCAGCATAGAACTCCCAAAACTGACTGTCTGTCCCGCTAAACAGGCCTCCTTGACAGACCACCTATACAGGTTTACCGCCACGGACTCGTTCTTTCCCAGTCAGAATTAAAAGTAAAAGATTAATTATTTTAAATTAATGGCCTATGAAAAAATAGCAGCAGCTCTCCAGCGTCAGCGTCCAGTGCTCAAAAATATGTATGAATAGCGCTCCTCCTACTTAAGAGTAGGTCCTCTTATACCCTATTACTAGCTTACTAAACCGAAATGTTTCAATCTTTGGGGGCGAGATTCACGCTAATTGGTCCATTTGAGGGGTGGCAAGCATCTCCTCATTGCTCTCCTTGCTCAAACCAGTTCCGAAAAATGTTTATAATTTTGTCCTTTCGCACGGTTTTAGGACATTACCAATCCGATTGACAGCTCCTCTTATGTATCTTCTTTTGTAGCTTTATTTTAAACAGTTCATTGTTAATTCAGAGCTGCATTTCTGGTTCTCACACATTCTCGCTAAGTCCCTCTTGGCACACGTTTGATGATAGGTCATGTTGACCTTGATCCCTCTTTCATTCTGGGCTCTATAAGCAATCACATGGTATATTTTCTGCAGCTTTTCTTCCGCTTGGAAGCCATTTTGCACTTGCGCATTAAGCTCATCTGCCTCGGCAGCCATTTTTACAGCACGGCCTAGCAGGCTTGAACGAACTATCATGAAAACAAACACAATAACAGTTAAGAATAAAGAAAATAAGCCTTTTCGTTTCCCACCCGTCATTCTACGTACCCCAGTTAGGTGTTACCTAGCAAAAGCGACATGTAAAGCTATGTTTACTTACCATTCGCACTCTTTTGCCACAATACAATTTACTACGTAGCACATATCATGCAATATTATTCTAATTAGTACGCAAACCATTATGTTATTATTATTTCACTTTTACAATTGTAAGTAGATTAGTTTTGCACGTGTACTGCAAGTTACCAAGAATGTTTATAAGAAAACGTAAAATGTTTATTAGTCGTTAAAACGAACAATAACATTAATTATTAACGTTAATATTAGGGGGTTCAAAATGTTCTCGTTTACCTTGCTCCATCACCTTCCAGCCACCAGAGACCTATCTAGGGATTTCTACCGGTACCCTCACTGGTTTCTGCTTTCTTCTTCTTTTTTTAGTGTGGGACATCTACCTCCCCACCTTCTCGATTTGGAACAGCTGCGGGCTCATGTATATGTGCTTACACCTCAGTTAGAGGTAAGTTTGCTTCTCCCCATCTCATGATTTGTACCTGGATAATCCCATGGCACACTCATCATATATTTGTACATACACCTATACGGCTGTCCACACGTGTACACTAGGAATATTGATAGCTCTTACCTCTTTTTCTTTGTAGTGTACCGTTTTTAAATATTTCCTATCAAATTGAGCACAGCTACATATCGCATCGTATTCTTACATCATTTGTAATCAAATTGAGCGTAGCCACCCATCGCCTCCATAGGTAAGCGGCAACGTTTCCATCCTTTCTGCCTCTTCCTTTTCACATTCTGTTTTTTCATCGGTCTTTTCCTGTAATAAATAGATCTTGCTTGGTTTCCCTACAAGGTGCACTCTATACTCCAGCATCAGTGTCACCAGTTCATCATTCTTCCAAGGTCAGATGATCTTGTATATCTGACAAGGTACATGTTTTTCTTTTTTTATCTGATACATATACGTGGCTCGGACATGTGGTTCTTCGCAAACGTTGGGTGTACATTGGGTACCATAATGAAATGCCTGTTCTAAAGTAGTTTCATAATATCTGTAACCTGAGCGCCACATGCACATTCCATGGGAATCTATCTGTGCATGCACATTTTCTTCTCTACTTGGTGCTTTTTTAACTCACGGGCTCCACATATTTTCTTTATTGTTTTCATCAAACATGTCAATTGGTGATCCTAAGGATTCTTAATAAATCTAAGATTTAGTCCATTTTTTGGACTTTTTTTAATATTACTTTCTTCTTTCCATCTTTCCAGTTTTTTCTTATGACCGGTTTTCATTATTCTTTTTCTAGATCTGATTATCTATTGAAGCAGAAAATTTGAGTAGGACCCTCAATATGTGACTTACAAGGCTGTTTTTCTCCAAATGTATTTTTATAGGTTTCTTTAAATACATGGCTACCTGATGAAGGCGTAACGCCAAAACGCGAGTAGGATATGAAATTCTTCAGCCATGATTAATATGTATACTTTTCCTTCATGAAACCTCTTTGATGTTATTTGAATTATAGTTACTCCATTGTTGTTTTTTTTCTTGCTGTGTCACTAACCTGCATATCAATTGTATGCAATATTTTTATAAAATATCTTTGCAGAAATAGGTAGAGTATGAGTGTGTTAGCATGCCTGCATACCTAAAGTAGTGACCAGGGTCCAACAATGTGCCAAATACTGTATGATTATACTGCACACATTGAGTAACTGTTTTTTATGATATAGTGTTTTCAATTTTGCCCTAAAAAAGAATATACTATTCAAAAAAATCATATTGATATAAATAAATATATATTTTTGATACCTTACCACATCTGGTTGTTCACATATTATTTCTGCATATTCATAGGTCCACTCAGTAATTGTATTTCCTAAATGTTTTCTCACACTTGTATTTAGACCCTGATTTAGGAAACAGTCAGGGGTACCCCTATTTTTGCAAATGTTTCTCCACAGCCTGTCTGTGCGGGGTTGCTATGTATTTTTATCATTAGCTGCTTCCCTCTCCCTGTCACTCACACTTATTCATAGTTTATCTTTGCTTTCTTCTCCCTTTTGTTTCCCTGCTTGGGTTGAGCACCGTTTTTTAGTATTTTAGGCACCACTTTTGAGACCACGAATAGACAAACTCTTTTTTAGAATCAGCACCTATTGGTTTTACAGTGAAGTAGTAGGTGACTCAGCCCCTGGGGTCACCTCAACCAATACTACCATGGCAGGTAATGATGATATATTCAAATTAACAGCTTTGAGGAAAAAGGTAAAACGGATAGAATTGCATGGGCAGTTTATGCTCGAATATTTGAAAGCAGGTGTAATTCCGCAAGGGCTACGAGTGAAGAACATACCAGGCCTATTTGTACAAATCCGTAAATTTCTCGAACGTTGGTCCCTTATAGCAAATAGGTGTTCTCGTGATCTCATGATCTTGATCATCAAAACAGCCAAAGAAGTAGTTCAGACCCTTTTGGTAGAAATACAAGAGCTAGAAGCAAAAATCAAAAATAGCCAGGCCTTAGAAGAAGCAATAAAGAAGCTTGAAGAGGTAGAAAAAGACATGAGCCCTTACAATGACTATTTACTTAAAAGAAAAACTGACAAACTCAAAAAGGATGTAAGATTTGCCAGCCGACAATTTCTATCAACAAGAACCAAGCGGTGAGGATCAATATCAGTCAATGTATAATAGACCTCCCAGAAAAATAACTACTTTTTCAGATACCTCAAACTCGGAGAGGGAAGGTTACAATTATCCTCCAAATCAGGGCCCAGGTAGAAATATGTCTGCAGGCCCTAGGGGAGACCGCCCTCCTTTTTTAGCCAGGCGAGGGACTCAACGAACCCGATGGCACACGAGATATCAGCCAAGGTTCAGAGGGAACCATCAACAACCCCAGAACCAGCAATACCCACAACCTCAGAATCATTACCAACAAGGACAGAACCAATACCAGAACGAGAATCAATATCTGGTAACGAGACATGGCCAGTATTGGCGAGATTAAATGAAATACCTATTTTCAATTTGAGTGGCCAAACCATAGACTTTTTCACTGAATCTCTTCTCACTAAAGGCTTGTCCTTTGTGCCTCATACTAGAACAAATAAATTCGATATCTTTCAGGACCTTATGGTTTTCTTTGGCAAAATTAGACTCCATGCTTTTTTTGAAGGACAAGAGGACTATGCACTGACCACTGACAACAGGTCAGGACTTTCACCTACCTCTACTTTTGTTCCCACTTTAGACCAGGTCGGCCCGGAGATAGCCATCTTTGAGCATGTAGTTTTTAATAAACTAACAGCAGCCATGAAATACATTCCCACTCCGGCATTCAACATCTCTCAGGAAGAACATACAGCACTCAATGATCTTGTCCATAACAAGAATTTAACTATCAAAAGTTGCGACAAGGGTGGAGGTATAGTTCTACTAGATACAGATCAATATGTCCGTAAGATGGAGGACATGCTAAACAACAGAGAGCACTATACACCCACCAAAATAGACCCCACCAAAAAAGTCCAGAAACAAATACTCAACTTGACCACACAGGCACTCAGACAGAACCTGATATGTGAAAAGGAATGGGAATACCTAAATATTAACAAGCCTAGAATGGCTGCCATCTACGGAGTTCCCAAGATCCACAAAAACTGTACGGACCCACCCTACAGACCAATAGTCACCATTATTGGCTGTCAGAGAGCCCATCTTTAAGTATGTGGATACCATACTGAGACCCCATGTCCCCAAAATACCATCTTATGTTCGGGACACCCGAGATATAATCAATAAAGTTGAACACTCGCCATTCAATGCCACGACACAGACCATGGTCACCATGGACATAGAAGCACTCTATAGTAACATCCCCCAGACAGGGGCCATGGAGGCAGTTACATGGTTCATGGACACCTACAACATTGACTGTCCACGGATGTTCATTATTGAATGTCTTAAGATAGTGTTACATGAAAACACCTTTGAGTTCAACGGGTCTCTTTATCAACAAACCAAGGGAGTCAGTATGGGGGCATCATGTGCCCCTACTGTGGCGAATATTTACATGGCCCTATTTGAATCCAGATACATAGACAACGAGATCGCTCCATTCAGTGAATCGGTGCTTTGCTGGTCCAGATATATAGATGACGTCTTTTTTATCTGGACAGCCAACCAAGCAGACATCCCAGAATTTGTATCCTGGTTAAACTTATGTGACAGTAACATCATATTCACTGCAAACTCTAGTAACAACAAAGTAGAGTTCTTAGACATCGTGATCCAGAACAGTGTTGACCACCTTGAAGTGGATCTTTACACTAAACCCACGGCTCGTAATACATTATTACATTTTACCAGCTACCATCCTCAGTCACAAAAAACTAGCATTCCCTGTGGACAGTTCCTACGTTTCCGTAGGAACTGTACTAATCTTGCGGATTATGACATCAGAGCCATTGAAATGAAAACGAAATTCTTGGCCAGGGGTTACCCCAGGAGGCTGGTACGTGGCTCTTACAAACGAGCACGCTACTACGATAGGCAACACCTATTGACACAACGGGACACCAAACAAAACTCCAGATTGGTATTTGTGACACGTCATTCAACTATGAATGAAAAAATCTGTCACATTATCAATTCTAATTGGCATGTTTTAAATGCCACTAAAGAGAGAGAAAACTATATATCCAAACCGATGTTTGCACATAGAAAAAACAAAAATCTAAAAGATCTCTTGGTTCGCTCACGCATGATAAACAACCAACAGGACACCATCCAGACATCAATATTAGGCAACAAACTTCCCATAGGGTACTACAAATATATGTCCTGTATTGCTTGTCAATTTGCCATTGAAACGAGTACATATATAGTCAATGGCACCAAAATTGATCTAAAAACCTTAACCAATTGCAAGACCTCCAACATCATATACCTTATTCTGTGTCCCTGTAACCAGGGATATGTGGGGGAAACCTCAGGTCAATGACAACTCGACTCACAGAACAAAGGTCAGCCATCCGTACCAAAAAAATCAATGCCCCATTGGTTAAACACTATATGGAGGCTCAACACAGCACACAACAAATAAGATGGCTGATCTTGGAAAAAATACGTATTAATACTGGAAGCTTGAGCACAGAAATACGTAAACGCAGAGAGGTATACTGGATCTTAACTTTGGATACATATAGAAATGCGATGAACAACGAAATCCCATGGGATCAAGCTATTAGGTACAACAATGCGTAAGGGAGCTGGTCTCACATCCAGCTTTGGCCCCGTTTTGCCCCTCTCTGTACAGAGAGAACTGAGATAAATCCACATGATTGCCAATTTAACATTTTCCTTCTTCACCCCTGCTTTCTCCCCATTTATAGGCTCTCGTTTTTCCCCATTACACCCTGCTTTGATAAGCTTATGCCAGTTTTTGGGTTTCCAAATCTCTGTAGTGTATCCATTCTCACTACATAATATGTCCCTGTCCACTACACACATAGTAGTGTTATATCTTAATTACTTTTCTTTTTTCCATTTCCAGCCTGCATCCGCACATGAATCGAATCTTTTTCATTACCTTACATATTTCGAATATTCTACTACACCAGGCATTTCTATCTTAATTCATCATCAGGAAATTTTATTTCATCATGTATCAATACCTGATTTCGTCATTCAATTCTGAATTCTGTACGCATGCACACCAGCCTAAGATGGCCGCCAAAACTCCACATAGCCATGTATCATGCTGGGACGGCATTCGGACGTCCAAAGTCCGATCCTGTGATCACTTTCCACCTCTCACGCAGCCATACCTCGTTTGCGTGACAGTTTTCAAGTTTTTGGCGTGGGTTTAAGGCATTTAAAATGCCCAGCGTAACGGCAGTACGCAGCTGGGCATTGGCGATACCTTTTTTGCGCATGCACGACGTGCAGCGCTAGACAACACCTCAAGCAGCCACTGGAGCCTGCCTCATGGTCCAGCACGGCGCTGCATCGATCGTCTGCCGTGAACCGGTGGAGTGGCAGACAATCGGATTACCTACATCTGCTTTTCTTCCCCACAGGTAAGAGCAGTAAGGGGGCATTCATACCACACACTTCCCCTGCAGGTGCACACTCACCCGTACCCCGCGTCAATACCGCCTTCCAGCCACCAGAGACCTATCTAGGGATTTCTACCGGTACCCTCACTGGTTTCTGCTTTCTTCTTCTTTTTTTAGTGTGGGACATCTACCTCCCCACCTTCTCGATTTGGAACAGCTGCGGGCTCATGTATATGTGCTTACACCAGGGCACAAGTCCTAAAAAAAGAAGTGGGGGGACTCTCCAAGTTAGGTAGTGTTACAGGAAGTGACATCACGACAGGAAGTGACATCACGACAGGAAGTGACATCACGGCAGGAAGTGACGTCACTTCTGACATCACGACAGGAAGTGACATCACGACAGGAAGTGACATTTCATGTGCAGCAGATCTATCATTTGCACGTATTGCAAGACTTAACAATTGAAGCTGCTCAGTGCTTAAGCCTGTGACTTAAGGTCCCTGTATAGAGGAATTAACAGCCCAAATGTGGATGAAGTTTGGTGTACACCTACATTAGTAAAGACATTAAGTGCTGGGGGTCCAACATTCCTGAAGACTTGTGTTGTGGAAGATATCTATTCATTTTAAAGTGCAACATTTGCAACATACAGAAACACCAAAACCCGTCCTTGCACCAGCAGCGATCCACAATCAGTGGGTAAAAGAAGAGCTAAAATTACAACAGCCACAGAGGCACACACAAAATTATCCAAGAGTATCAATATTTGTGAAACTGAGGCATATTAGACATAAACCACGGAGAGAGAGGAATGATAGCCAATAAGCTGATGACAAGAACAGAACCTTCTTCATCCTAGCCTACTTCCAAAACTCACTAGGAGGGTGGCTCAGCGAGCCAACTACTCATTCAAGATACATGGTAATCTGTAGTTTACTAGTTCAAATCATGGAAAAAACCAACTAATCCTCCCGGTTCCGGTAAACTGAGTACCAATCACTTGGGTAATAATAATGATACGTGCTATTTACAGCACTTAGTAAGAGAGCGTCGACATGGGGACTTCCCACCACCCACAAACAGACTAAGCACACCCACACCGCCAGGAGGTGATTGCAGTATTAATACAACCTACGGAATGCTGTCCAATGGGTAATTCCAACACTTCTAAACAGTAGTTTAAATAGACTGCCAGCAGCGCCCGATGCCAAGTAGTAGGCAAACAATGCGCTATACAAAAACCATTAAGAAGCAGGATTTCGTACAGAGAGGCGAGAACATGGCAGGTGGGCCACTGCAAAAGGATGTGGTCCATCGGCTAGACTGCCGACTTTGGTGCTGGAAACCAGGGTTCGAGCCTGGGGGTCGCGTCCACATCCTGTGATTCTGGGCAAATCACTTCATCTCCCCGTGCCTGAATGTGTAATGTAAATACGGTGCTCATGTAAAGCTCTCCAATACCTTCGGGTCGAGTTCGCGCTATATAAATATGCAACAAAATAAAAGCTGATTTCTGCCTGACGGCTGCCCTCTCTCTCCTCTCCAACAACCGATACGTGACAAGGAAGTTGTAACCACCGCTCGGGTAATGTCAGTTTGTCACTTGTAACAACACCAACAGCGTGAACAAAATGCAAGATCTTCCAAAGTGCAGCACTGTTTGGCTTTGAATTTGCACGTGCTGGTGTAGCAGGTAGGACTCTGAAAAAAGCAGCCAAGAGACTTGACGGCCGCGAACGTCAAGGAAATATTTACTGCCAGCTATGAGGCGTGTGTAAACAAAACTACAGTAACGCTATTGACCAACACACAACGCATTTCCTGTTCATTGATATCTCGCACGGCGAAGGGCCCCAGAGAAGAAACCCCTGTACTGGGAGCAGGCGCAGCCCCCTCCCCGGTCGTGTGTGTCGGGCTGAGACAGCTTCCCGGGCACACACACAGCCGCACCCGAGTACTTCACAGGTCTTTGAAAGACCATTTAGTGTTAACGAGGCTTTGTTGCTTGTCACCCCTTCTTAGAGCCCCTGCAGCTCCACACTGCCTCGGCTGGAAGAATTTGCCCCCCCCCCTGGTATTTGTCTCTAGTTGCGCCTCTGACTGTGAGCGAGGATAACCTTACCAGGATTAAAGTCCTGTAGCCGGGAGTGTTGAAGCTATGCGGTAGCCAGCCCTGTCGTTGGGAGATCAAGGGTAAGTCAACGGCCGCCATCTAAGAAAATTAGGGGCGGCCGTGAGGGCAAGTGAAAGCTCAGCTTTTGAGCAGGGGGGACGGCGTCCACCCGGTAAAATAAGTGGGGGGACGCCGTCCACCCGCGTGGTACCCCGACTCGTGCCCTGGCTTACACCTCAGTTAGAGGTAAGTTTGCTTATTCCTATCTCATGATTTGTACCTGGATAATCCCATGGCACATTCATTATATATTTGTACATACACCTATATGGCTGTCCATAGGAATATTGATAGCTCTTACCTCTTTTTCTTTGTAGTGTACCGTTTTTAAATATTTCCTATCAAATTGAGCACAGCTACATATCGCATCGTATTCTTCCATCATTTGTAATCAAATTGAACATAGCCACCCATCGCCTCCATAGGTAAGCAGCAACATTTCCATCCTTTTCACATTCTGTTTTTCATCGGTCTTTTCCTGTAATAAATAGATCTTGCTTGGTTTCCCTACAAGGTGCACTCTATACTCCAGCATCAGTGTCACCAGTTCATCATTCTTCCAAGGTCATATGATCTTGTATATCTGACAAGGTACATGTTTTTCTTTTTATCTGATACATATACGTGGTTCGGAAATGTGGTTCTTAGCAAACGTTGGGTGTACATTGGGTACCATAATGATATGCCTGTTCTAAAGTAGTTTCATAATATCTGTAACCTGAGCGCCACATGCACATTCCATGGGAATCTATCTGTGCATGCACATTTTCTTCTCTACTTGGTGCTTTTTTAACTCACGGGCTCCACATATTTTCTTTATTGTTTTCATCAAACACGTCAATTGGTGATCCTAAGGATTCTTAATAAATCTAAGATTTAGTCCATTTTTTGGACTTTTTTAATATTACTTTCTTCTATCTTTCCAGTTTTTTCTCATGACAGGTTTTAATTATTCTTTTTCTAGATCTGATTATCTATTGAAGCAGAAAATTTGAGTAGGACCCTCAATATGTGACTTACAAGGCTGTTTTTCTCCAAATGTATTTTTATAGGTTTCTTTAAATACATGGCTACCTGATGAAGGCGTAACGCCGAAACGCGCGTAGGACATGAAATTCTTCAGCCATGATTAATATGTATACTTTTCCTTCATGAAACCGCCTTGATGTTATTTGAACTATAGTTACTCAATTGTTGTTTTTTTTCTTGCTGTGTCACTACCTGCATATCAATTGTATGCAATATTTTTATAAAATATCTTTGCAGAAATAGGTAGAGTATGAGTGTGTTAGCATGCCTGCATACCTAAAGTAGTGACCAGGGTCCAACAATGTGCCAAATACTGTATAATTATACTGCACACATTGAGTAACTGTTTTTTATGATATAGTGTTTTCAATTTTGCCCTAAAAAGAATATAATATTCAAAAAAATCATATTGATATAAATAAATATATATTTTGATACCTTACCACATCTGGTTGTTCACATATTATTTCTGCATATTCATAGGTCCACTCAGTAATTGTATTTCCTAAATGTTTTCTCACACTTGTATTTAGACCCCGATTTAGGAAACAGTCAGGGGTACCTCTATTTTTGCAAACATGACTTTGGGTTGTTGACTGAAAACCATAATGATATCAGGAGGTTAGCTGTCAACTGGAGAAGGTCTAAGACAAACTGGGTCACACCTGCCTTCAACAGCCGGTCATGGAGGGAGGTGGAAACTGGTATCCCCATCCTTCGAAGATGGGCAGCGAATACTTCGATAATATCAGCGAACACACGATGGGCAATGGTAAGGCCGAAGGGGAGCACAACAAATTGAAAATGCTTTTGACCCATTTGGAACCACAAGTAAAATCTGTGAGATTGCAGGATGGGCACATGAAAGTACATTTTCTGCAGATCCAAGGCAGCCTTTCAGTCGCCCAGCTCCAGGACAGATAAAACCTGGGCCAGTACGAGCATTTTGAATTCGTTCTTCCGTACGAAGACATTCAGAGGGTGAAGATCTAAAATAGGACAAAGGCCTCCATCTTTCTTTGGCACAAGGAAATATTGAGAACAACAACTCGTTCCTACTTCCGAGGTCAGTACCCTCTTGATGGCCCCTTTATTTCAGTACAGCTTGCACCTCATGCAGCAAGATCGATAGGTGATCCTCTGAAAGCTGCTCTGATTTGGTGGGTCTAAAAACACACAGGCCATAATCCTGCTGGATGATATGGAGGACCCATCTTTTGGATGTTCGAGCTGGACTGTTCCTATTGGAACAGGGTCAAGACTGATTTGCACTTGGCCTGGTTCAAACTGAGGGGGCATGGTGGACAAAAGAACGATGGGTTGGAATCCTACCCCTAGCAATTTCCCATAGTTAGACAAATTGCAAGCACTACTCCCATCACTTTTTTGTATGTTTGATGTACCGTCTTGTGGCAAGGGTATGACCAGACGTGGGCTCTATGCTCGCTGTGCCACTTAAATCAAATTAAACCTAACAGAAAAGCCCCAATCAGGGTAAAACCAGCCTCTGGTTGCTTGCGCTCTGGCTCAGGGAGAACTTGGCAGGGCATTCTGGCTGGGCTGTTCTTACTGGTCAAGAATGAGTGGCCTGGGTCCAAATATGCCTGGGTCCAAAATGAGGTGGCATGGTGGGCAAAAGAATGACCGGTTGGAATACTACCACAAGCAACTGACGGTGGTTATACAATTTGCAAGGATTCCCCCCCATCATCTTTTGTATGTTGGATGTAATGTACCGCCACCCTGGGATACAATGTCTGATCCTGCCTCCCACAGGGTGGTTGTACACCACTAAGGGCGAACTAAAACAGGTTGGGTAGGCAATGCAGTGGAGGGGGACTGAAAAGGACGCTGTCCCTAGCATGACCTGCACAATGTCTGCTTGATCTCCATCCCCAGTCATGAAAACACTTGGGTGGCTGTTGCGGTGTTGGTAGGGACTGGCGTGGTCTATACACCAACCCGCAGGAGTAACATAGAAAGGACCGAAACCGATGAGGAAATTTTCAAGCATGAATAAAAAGGCTCAAAGAATGTGCAGTTGCTCTGCTTTGCTTAAAGCGTTCGAGGGTAGAATCTGCATCTTTTGCCAAATAGATGGAACCCATCAAAAGGCACATCCATAAAGGATGCCTGCACATCTCTAGAAAATCCAGTAGATCGCATTCACACCGGATGCTGGAGCACCACACTAATGCTCACTACATGTCTCAAGAAATCAGTAATATCCAGGACAGCCCTGATTACACATTTGTCTGCATCCTGGTCGTTCTGAATGGTTTGAGGCAAAGAGGCCCGAAACTCCTTTGGAACCACCGGCAAGATCTTGCTGGCCATTTCCCAGCGGGCTTGCATATAATTGTCAAACAGGCAGACTGCATTGACCATCCTCAATGCCAAGCTGTTAGAAGAGAACATTTGTTTCTCAAGTGCCTCAATACTTTGACTCTGTCAGGAGAAATCGTGGTGAATGCATTAGAATTTACTTTACTGGTGGAAGCCTGGACCACCAACCTCTCAGGGGTACAATGCTGCTTAAGAAAATCCTGGTCACCAGGGACCAGCCTCTGGCTTCTGGCTACTCGCCTGTTTACCAGTGGGCAACAGCAAGTCTTAGCCCAACTGCCCATAAGATTATCAGTCAGGGCTTCAGTAAACCGACAAAGGCTCAGACCATGCTTGCCCAGGGTACAAAACCTCTGTATGGACATTTGTTGTGACCTCCACAGAAGCCAGATGGCGGTCTAGGACTTTGTCAGCCCATCTAAAGACTATGGCAAATAAAGCACCTTCCTCTGTTGGAGGTCCAAAAGGCAAAATGAACCCTGTATCAGGGGACGTATCAAACCCACTGAGCTCCTGCAGGTCCATATATATACTGTCATCTTAGTGTGGGATAAATCAGTCCTGTTGTCATTATCAGGTGGTGGGAAACTGATCAGAATCTGAGCCTAAAAGATGGAGCCTCCAAGGACAGCTCTGTGTCAGAGGGAGTGTTTTGTCTGAATCAGAACAGACAGGAGCCAGGTGCACCGGTGTGAAGTGAAAGCACGACTTTGGCAGGGTTTGACACAGATTCTGCTTGTGGTTGGACACTGGAGTTGGCAAGGGCTTGAACATTAGTAACATCCGGATGAACATTTAAGACAGGATGGCGGGGTCTTCAAGCCGCAATGGAGTCTGCACTGGAGTCGGAGACCAGGTTCTGGGAGCAAGATAGATTCGCACCTAGACGCCCTCCTGACTTCTCATTGAGCAGAGGGATGCGGTTGAGTCCCGCTTCAACTTCTTAGCCTTCTTCAACCTCGATTTTGACTCACCGGAGGACTTCGACCTCGAGGAAGGTCTTTCGCAGGAATGGCCTTAAGGGCCGGAGTGGGTCCACACTCTCGACTTGGAGCAGGACTTTAGTGAGGTCCGTTACTTTTTCAGATGTTGGTGACGTGCAGCTTCGCTTTGTCGTGTAGTTACTACTAATCCGTAGGATCTGCGCATTGTTTGGACTACATAGGGGCTTGGTGTCACGACTGATTCCGGACACAGCCGCAGGATATGTTGGCCTAAAGACCAGCTAGATCACAGTGCCACTGTAAACCCCCTAACCTACCAGGGAGCGAATGGTTTCTAGCAGCCACTGAACATGACAACTCTGACCCCTCGGGGATAATGGAAACAGTGCAGAACCTTTCGCTCAGTCACTCGTGCTTACTTTTTCTCAGAGGAGTATACAGAGAGTACATTGAACCAATGTTATTCTTGTATCGAACACGTGCTGCAATGATTAATAGACAGAAGCAGATAAAAGTGATTACAAGCACCAAAAGCGTGAATAGTAGATATAGTTCTACCATTGTACTAAAACAATGTATATATGCAGGCAGATAAAACAAGGCAGTAATCGAGCGTACTCCTACTATGCGGACCCTACTCTAAGTGTACCTAGAGTGTGTGTAGGTGTAGAGCAAAGAATCCCCCCCCAAAGGACGATCCAACCCCATTACCTGGTGGGAGGGAATGAAGGAACCCATCTTGGTCACAGACTGGACACCCCTCACAAGATGTCAGACCGCTGCGTGGTGATTTCTCAGCATGCGAGGACCTCTGGTATCAGCTGGAGTGCGTCGTCTGCTAGTCTATCGGGATGCTCATCTTTTATAATAGAAAGCAGCCTTGCGATGTACATATAGATTAGTGATGTTATGGATATGTAGATAGCCCGGTTGCCCCGTGGATGAAGATAGAGATGACATTTGTACATAGTGCAAAAAGAGACCCCTACATGATGCTCAGGGCATTGTGATAATGTTGTGCGAAGCTAGATGTATAAACAAGTTTCGTTTCAGGGAAACTACTCCAACATTGCCGCGCACGCAATTATGTGCAAAAGGTTACAGCTGAAAATTTTATTTGTGAGGACAATATGAGAAATAAGCTGCTTTGCTGCATGGGCCTAACTCGGTAATATAACACCCACTTCTCTCATAAGGATCAATAAATAAAAGCTAGCAGGAGGTTCAAAAAACGTTACAAAACTACTCTTTAAAACATCTGAAAGCTATCTAGAATCATTCTAAAAAAGTCTGCAAGCCATGATAGTATGTAAGCCAAAAAAGCCTTAAAGCTGATATAAAATCATCTAAAAGCAACCTTCCCTTAAAAATAAGTCATAAAAGCCTTAAGAGTTAATATACTGTTTGAAATCCCAAGCACCCAGAAAGCCATGGTATCTAGGAGAGAGAAAAAACAAAACAAAAGCGGTTTTATTTCTTTTTGTTTAAAAAACAGGCCAAATTGTTCCCATGCGGAAAAGCCAATTTATTTTATGTGTTCAGAGTGGTAGACGCAACATTGCTGTTCCCACAATCACAGACGACGATCCCAGAGGCGAACTTCGTCGCATGTTTATGGAGCAAAGGTGATTCCATCCAGTTCCCATAGCAGTCATTGAGGGAGGCGTTGTAGCCCAAATGTTTTCTGCAGAGCCATTGTTCACATCACTAGGAGCGGATGCATCCCAGGGTGGCTCCAAGAATGCATTCATCATCAATGGAATACGCTGGGGACAACAACAACAATACACCTGGGCCTTTAAGGGGTCTATCAGTACTTCAATGTACGGTGGCGCAACCAATTCTGATCTGAGACATATATCCAGGACGCATTCGTGGCTGCAAAGCCAGACAGGCCTGAAGGATAAGAACCAATGCTCATTCAATTCTTGAAGCCGAGGTGTGCCGAAGCAGTATACCATGCACTTGCGGCAACACAGCACCAACAGTGCTGTCTCCATTCCGGGTTGAACTGGGACGTCCATTACGGAGTAGAAAAGTTAAAATCAGAATTCCTGCCACAAGAAGCAGGACAAGCGGGAGCCCTCCAAAGATGGTATAACTCCAAAAATCGCCTGAATGCTGCTAACCAAACCAGAGCTGATACATTTAAAACTGTGCACTATCTCTTCGTATCAGCATGTTAAAGATGCGGTGGACCAGGGCCCCAAAATGCAGCGGGAAGTTAGTGTGGAGTAGTGTCTGTATCTCAGACGAGGACCTTGAAACCTGGAGATCAAAAGTCTCTTTGGCTGAAGTAAAGGCCACATCCTTTTGAAAAAGCATGGCTTTCAGCTTGCTCAGAGAATCAAAATGTACGTTGGAAACATTTATCGAAGGCCATAGCACTGCCTCCCTAACTGTGCGGGCAGGTGGAAACAGTATTTGTGTACAACAAGTCACTATGGAATTAACCATCACTAGATAAGCGATGCCCTGTTCCATTCCGCAGCAACCTTGATCATTCAGCATCAAATAGCTCCCATTTGAGAGCAGCCTGAACACTGGATGAATAACTGCAGCTGGAGAACCCTTCAGATAACCAGACAAGTTCGCCACTCAAGCATTGCATACCTGTTAGAGAGAAATGTCCTTGTAGACTAAGGAACCACTAACTGCATCCTCACAATCGGAACCACTAAGGAAAACCTCTGTGTCCCCATTCCTGCATCTAAACCTGAATGTTAATTCCCAATACTCATGCACATAACCTTCCCCTAGCGCTTCGTATCTGCCTACCTGTTGGAATTGGAGACAGTTTTGGAATTGGAACGTCGTGACCGGTAGGGTGATATAACCATGGATTATACAGTCAGTGGACGGTGTCTCAGCCACGGTGAAACATAATTGGTTTAATTTTTTCATGTGCAACATGGTATATTTTGCATCTCTGCGTGCCATTGTAATGGCTCTTTCTGTTAGATAGTATGCCGAAAACAGACTGGTACTGTTGATGTAACGCCATGGCACGTGGCCAGAACGTAGTGTTTGTAACGTCCAGCTCAGTATTACGATTGACCATAATTGTGACTGTCCATGTTGTAAAATAGACATGTCTTGCTGTATTATGTCAATTGCGGAAGACACTATGTTGCCCAGTGAATAAATCCTGGACGATAATGTGGTCATACCGTTGTCAACCACAGTCAAAGTCTTTTCTAGGTTAACCCTGTCGATCTTGCGCAATCTCTCAGCAGCTTCCTGTTGAGAAATATTCCATAGCTCGTTGAATATACCATACAAAAAGTGCTTGTGTCGTGGGTTCCCGGGACCTAATAAAAAATCCCCGAGATCCAGGTCATCAGAAAGAAGAGACAAGTGTTGCTTCACCTGGGAATGTGTTGCGGTCTTTAGCCAATCTGGGCATAATTTCCCAACACTATATGACGATACCACCTCTGAGTGTTCTGTTTGTACATATCGCTGATCAGGCCTATTGATCCTAAACCCTTCGGTGTTACCCAGGAATCTGGAGTGACACTTATTTGTGTCTATCGGCCAAACCAACCACCCCTTCCAATTGGTATCTGATAAATTAAAAGAGTAATTAAGTATCATAATATCTAGTGTATCCTCACTGAAGTGTGTTAAGTACTGCCAATTCCCTAAGCGTGAGAATGCGGGAATACACAGTGTATTGAAATCCTTAGTTGTCGCCAAACCTTGACATGAACTTTTTTGCACTATTATGTTCAGGAAAATTATTTGATGTGGTACAAGGCATGCTCTAAATAAAGCCTCTGTTCCCTGAACCTGCCAATCTTTTGTCCCCAAGACAGATTTTGTGTCTATGGTGTCTTTTCAAAAGTAGAAACCCTGTGTAGACAGTTGGGAAACAAAGGAAGCAGAGTATATCAGCTTGGTGTTTGTAAGCTTATTTTTCTTTGCAGGTGTAGGTGCAAGCCTATAATAATACGAGGCTGGGTCTGATGTATCAAAACCTGAAAAATAAGCAAACTTGTGCAAAGGTCTTCGAACTACCTTTCGGCAGAGTTGGGCAGTGTTCCCACTATGTGTAATTATAAACAGTGCGAGGGATCCTAGCTTTGTGTACAAAATGGTGACCATAATGTTGGTAGCAGAACATGTCTCCATAATTACGTATACCATCATACAATTCATCATTAGAAAATGCAGCTGTGCTCTAGATCTGCAAGCAAATTATGCACAGTTTCAATGTCCCAATCATCAGAGAAAGTACTACAGGTGATGTCATTTAAAGAAATTCTGAACAAATAAGGAATTTGCAAAACTTCAGTAGGACCATACACATTATACGATACCCTGTCCCATACAATTCCTTCAGGAACTGGTACTGCTGTAATGTTCACTAGGGACAGGTCTCTCAGTTCACGGTGCGATGATGTATGTGGTTTAAGAACCAAGTTCACCAGTTGTACTGCGGAGTGTTCTGGGAGAAAGTGTCCATTCAGAAATAAGAAAAAGACAGTTACTATACCAATACAAAGTACCAGAAAATATAATCCAAATGTAATCTAGAGATGTATCCAGGGAACAACAAATTAAGTCTTTTCAGCCAATGATAGAGTGCATACATTTAAAGTTTGAAAGGGAGAGGCAGTGTTGGCAATTCAAGTTCACTTGGATCCGATGAAAAATCGTCATAATGCACGAAGTAGCCAGACGCCGTCTGGTCTATTCTTGGAAGCTCATCTGGTAGATGACTCAATCTGTGGCATGTTTACATAGACGCTGTAAATTTTTCGAATTGAAATTTTTGTACTTAATGATTGTACAGTTGTAGTTGTTTCAACAGGGAGAAGAATCATTTCATTGTTGTTTACTGCTTCTCCTTGGAGAGTGGAGTCTTCAGTCATTATTAAAGCTTCCATTTGAACTTCCTGTATAGTAGCGAGAGGAGTGCGGTGGCTACCCAGAATGTCATGATCCGGTCAAGCCAACCATTCTTCAGCATAGCATATTCAGCAAGTCATGTGGATGAAGACAGTATTTAATATTTGCAGGATGGATGGTGTTTACCAAGGTTTGTTTGATGACATGCCAAAGATGTTTATTTTATTAGCAGCAGTACTTTTTATTTTGGAACATGTTTTGCTTTTACCAATGTTTATTGGATATTACTAGTGCACACGATTTGCTTTTGCCAATGCTTCTTGACAATACCAGTGCACACGATGCTAAAACTTTGTGTCCCCTCGCAGCTCCTATAGTTGCCTCTGAGAGCTGTTATCTGGAAACTTCTTGGGCTCTATAAATACAGGCCCTGGTCTCAATGCGGATTATTGAGAGCACGGAGCCTGGGATGCAGCTGTCTTTCCGGTTGCCAAGTGGAGTTTAATTGACGACGCTTTGCAGGTGCCAGTTCTTCTGCTATTCTGAATACAATTAGGATCGTATTAGTGCTTTATTCCTCGAGCGGATACCCGTTTTGAAAAAAGACGAAGTGCCGTTTTTTTTATTTGCTGATCATCAGTGGCACAAGTAAGTTTCAAAAACAAAACGAAGAGCAATCCTTTGGGCATTTTGGATCTCCGTTTTGTAAAAGCAACTCATTTGGGATATTTAGAGTGTCTTGTTAACTCTTAGTTGAGCGGCCCCTGGGCAATTTACATAATTGTGACCTTGAAGTTCAATGATCCACGAACAGTTATTTTGTGGTAATTTTAAATAGACGTGCTTAGTGAAAAGCGAGAAACTTGCTATTTCTTGAAAGACATTGAAACAGTACGAAGTATTTATATTCCAAAAGACATTTGTTGACAGCAGTGCGCAATTGTTGTTGAACTGAAAAAACACTTGATTTAGCGTGCAGTTACAGTTGAACTCATAAACACTTGATATAAAGATATTAATCATAGTGCGCAATCTTGAATCTATATTTTTCATATTTTGGTAAACATTGGAACTATTATTCGCCTATTTATAAAAAACCAAAGACCAAACACCAGGTCAAACTAATGACTACAGAGGCATAACTAACTACTGTTCCAGATGCAGGATATGTTTTTCTTTTACAGGTATGTTACTTATATACTTTGCTCATTAATCCATACAAGAGTGTAAATGTAAAAACAAGAAAATCAACAAGAATACTAATTGGAGATAACGTCTTGTTCAAGGTCTCCCTCCCCGCAGTACCCACCCTAATTCCCTTCCCCCCGTCTAGCCACTTTGATACTCCGTGCAATTAAGCCTGAGTCAAAGCTGCTGGAAGGTGGGCTTCTTGAGGGTACTGCTCCTGAGGAACCCAACACCATATTACTAGTTCTGACAGAATAATCCGCCCACGAAATTGGTTCCTCCTGAGCAGTATCTTCATGATGGCCACCTTGGAGGATCTATATGCCATGCTGGGTAATATGCAAAAATAACTTTCTGCTGCCAGACAAGAAACAGCACAGTTAGCAAATAGGATCACTCAATTGCAAACGCAATTAACGCCTATACATCCTTCAGATTCACTTACGTCTAGTACCCCTCCTAGTTCTACTGTCTCAGTAACTGTTCCATTATCAGTTCCTCTGGCTCCCCCGAAAGATTTTCAGGAGAATCGAACAAGTTTCAAACCTTTTTAACGCAAGTACAATTGCATTTTATGGTGAAACCCACATCATTTCCAGATGCACAAACTCGTATAGCATTTTTGATTTCTTATCTGAGCGTGGATTCCGCTATGTGGGCAGTTCCCCTGGTACAATTGGACTACCCATTACTCTACAGTGGGAGTCATTTTAAGAGTGAGTTTGAAAAAGTCTTTGATCGGCGAACAATTACTGGGTCAGCCGACCGTGAATTACATGAATTGAAATAGGGTAACAGAGACTTGGTTCACTATTTAACTCAATTTAACCGTTTGATAGCCGAAACTAATTGGCCCGAAGACAAAAGAGCAGCACTGTACTATCAAGGTCTACGAGACAAATTAAAAGATCTTATAGCTCCAATAGACCCTCAACTGAAAACCTGCGAGGATCTAATAGCATTAAGTCTTCGTTTAGATCATAGAGTAGCGAATCGTCGAGGAGACAAGAAACGCATAGTGTTTAAACCCACAATACGTCCCAAGGAAAGACCACATTCGATACCACAAGACACCAGTGAACCTATGGAAATCGGAGGTATAAGGAAACTACTAACACCAGAAGAAAAGGAATCGCATCGTAAAAAGGGTTTATGTCTATATTGTGGTAAAAAGGGACATTTTGTTAAAGACTGTCTAGCAAAACCAAACACTAACGTTACAAAAATGGGAAACTAGAACACTCAGGGAACAGCCAGGAGACTTCCTCGAGTACTAATTCCTCCTCTCCTGACCAATCAGTAGCAAACACTCTGCAAATCACAGTTCCTCATTTAAATTTAAACGTACAATTTGCCATTCCTCGCCAAGAAACTAAAACTGCGGTGGTCATGGTGGATTCAGGGGCCACTGGCAATTTTATTGATGCCGCCTTTGCATGTAAATTAGATATACCCACTCTAGCGAAACAAAAACCAGAAATGGTTTGTGCAGTAGACGGAACGCAGCTAACCTCAGGTTTAATTACTCACTCTACCATCATTATAACCATGACTTGTTTTACCCAAGATCAGACACATGTTGAAGAAATATCCTTTGATGTCATAGATGTCCCTCAGTTCGGTGTCATCCTCGGCATGCCTTGGTTGACAGAACATAATCCCACCATATATTGGGCTAAGAGAAGCATTACCTTCCATTCAGAGTGATGTCAGCAGGAATGCTTACATCTACAGGAAATAGTTTCTATGCCATCACCACAAATCAATACAAAAACGAACGCTCATTACATCGCTACGGCTGCAGAGCAGAACATTGAACTACCTGCGGTTTATGAAGACTTTAACGATGTGTTCTGTGAAAAAAGTGCTGAAATTCTACCACATCATAGAAAATATGATTGTGAAATAGATCTTGTCCCTGGTGCTAAAATCCCATGCAGTAGAATTTATGCACTTACCGAGCAAGAACATCAACATCTACGGGAATATCGAGACAAATACTTAAAAAATGGGTTTATTAGACCATACAAGTCTCCGGCTGACTCTCCTCTGTTCTTTGTGCCTAGGAGTAACGGTAAATTACGCACTTGCATAGATTATCGTGCATTAAATAACATCACAATAAAAAAACGATATCCATTGCCATTAATTCCCGTTCTCTTGGACCAAGTAAGATCTGCTTCAATTTACACCAAATTAGACTTAAGAGGAGCATACCACCTAGGACGAGTCCGAGCCG
The DNA here is from genome assembly GCA_963921515.1 of Calotriton arnoldi. Lineage (NCBI taxonomy): Eukaryota > Metazoa > Chordata > Amphibia > Caudata > Salamandridae > Calotriton > Calotriton arnoldi. The sequence continues at coordinate 1,818,786 of CAWUFW010000468.1, read as the reverse complement.
GAGATGAGTGGAAAACTGCTTTTCGAACTCGCTTTGGCCTGTTCAAATATTGCGTAGTGCCCTTTGGCTTATGCTACGCCCCAGAGGCATTTCAATTTTTTATAAATGATGTTCTTCGAGACTTTCTGGATAGGTTTGTCATTGCCTATATTGACGATTTACTAATTTACTCAAACTCTGTCACAGAACATGAAAAGCATGTAAAACTCATTTTAACCACCTTGTGTCAACATGGTCTTTATTGCAAACTATCAAAATGCGAGTTTCATACATACCAAGTAGAATTTTTAGGATTTATACTTTCACCCCAAGGAATTACAATGGCCCCTAGAAAAGTATGAGCTATCTTGGATTGGCCAGAACTAAATTCAGTAAAAAATAACCAACGATTTTTAGGATTTGCAAATTTTTATTGATGCTTTATTAAGCAATTTTCTACCAAAGAAAGTCCTTTGACGAAATTATTGCAGAAAAATGTACAATTTCAATGGACTCCAGAAGCAAGATCTGCTTTTCAAACTTTGAAAACGGCATTTACTACGGCCTCTGTCCTATGTCATCCTGACACTAATCGACCTTTTATTATTGAAGCAGATGCTTCTGACACTGCAATAGGTGCCATTCTCTCCCAAAGAGATGAACAGAACAACCAATTACACCCAATTGCATTTCTGTCAAAAAAAATGTTACCAGCTGAAATAAATTATACAGTGGCAGAGAAAGAATTACTGGCTATTCATCTTGCTTTTAAAGAATGGCGTCACTATTTACTAGGCGCAAAACACATCGTAACTGTTTACACAGATCATCGTAAACTCCAATTTCTACGTTGTGCTAGGGCATGAACACCTAGACAGTTACGTTGGACACTATTCTTTGCAGAATTGGACTTTGTCATCACTTTCAGACCAGGCACAGCCAATAATAAAGCAGACGCCTTATCTCGATGTGAAACACGGTTTGGAGAAACAGAGTCCGAGAACACCTCCATCCATGATTCCTAAAGATCAAATCATAAGGATTACTGTATCAGAACAATTCTTCCAGGCCATAAGACAAACTATGCCATTAAAACAAGTTTTACAATGGCAACAAAGACACAAAGCCAGATCCATTATACATGAATTACCATTTCAAAAGAACATACTATACATCCCATCAAAAGCGTTACAGAAAAATTTCATTTAGCAGAGGATATTCTTGTTCGTACTGCAGAAATACTCGTGTTTGTAATGTGGAGTAAAATCCGTAATCTACATCTGTTGCAGTGAGTTAACCTATTGAATCCATCGTGCATGTAATGCTTTAGCATTCAGGATGCTAGCTTTTGTAACGGCCTCTAAGGTCGGTACCAGGGTCAAGACAATTCTGCGTTCCCCCTGTGCCAGTGCGCTCTCTCTCACTACAGCAGTCTGTACCAGTGAGGATCTTCTCAGTTGGTGCAAAACGCATTTCAGCGTTCGTGTCTAAGACTGATTTCTATGCAATAGGGACTGTATCACCTTCATTGAAAGTGATGTAGGTGTACCCGGTTGGTCCAGCGACTATGCGGATCGCCAGGTTAGTTGTTTTAACACGGGTATGTAAATATTTAGAAGGCTACCATGCCAGCTTGTACGGAACGCAGAATATCTGGATGTTCCTGTGTCCAATGATGTACTGAAAAATCGGGTCTAATTAAGTCATAGAAAGGTTTAACCCTTTCTGCGTAATCCAAAATGTATGTTCTGCCAAAATTTAAAAAAATCAAAAAATGGACTGTAGTCTCTTCAGAGTCGTTGGAGGTTGGAGCAGTGCACATTTTTCTAAAAACTGTACCGCCAGGCTTTTCCCTTCACTTGACAACTCGCACTATAAAAATAGGCCACTGAGGTGGGCAATGTTTGATTTTTTTAAATTGAATTTTTAACCCAAGTGAGCAAACCAAAGGATAACGTGGTTCACTCTAGCCAAGTGTTCCATTAATTCATCGTCCGTCAGATAGCTATCTACATAGGACAATGCCTCCTCATCAATATTTTGAAGTAACTCTGTTAACCTGGCTTAAAACAACCTGGTGCTATTCCTATACCCCTGGGGTAATCAACAAAATTGTCTTTGAGAACCTAGCGCTGAGAATGTTAAGTACCTGCTCTCAGGCGCTATATTTCGGCAGAAAAATCCATTTGAGATGTCTAGTGTTGTCTTGTATTTTTTCCGCACGTTATTCATTAATGCGGCACCATGTGCATTTTGTACTGAAACTTTACGTGTGGATGCATTTAAATGTCTGTAATCTAAGACCAGACAATATGAATTATTGGGTTTCATTACCGGAAACAAAGGATTATTCATAGGTGAGGTGCAATTCTCAATCACACCCTGGTACTCAAGTTGATCTAGGACCTCTCTGATTTGTTTCTTTGCTTAATGCTTTATTGGGTATTGTCTCTGTGGTTGAGGAATCGATTTTAATGGAATTTCATGATGAGGTGACGCATCATCCCACCCAACATGATTGCGGTACAGTGCAGGAGCTAGTGCTAACACCCACTCCTGCACGTATGAATTTTGTAACTGATTCTGGTATGAGGTTGGAGAACGCAGGTAAAATAACTCCTTCCCCCATTGGGCAATCCACTTCGAAATCAGGTGGCCAATCTTTTTCGGCCAAAAGAATGTTGTAACCATAGGTCAGGTTCTCCCAAAAGAGACCCTTTACTTGCCTGCGTATGCCCCACTCCATTTGGAGCGTTATTTTATATAAACGATGTGGGACACTTACCCTTGTATCAGGTGTTTCCACGTGATGCTCATGCAGCGCTACTACCCCCAGATAATCCATTAGGTTCTGGCGAGCTATGGTGACTTTTGCCGCGCTATCCAGCATCGTCCCTGCCCATTCCCCATCCAGAAGCAGAGTCCTCAGTAGCCTGGGCATTTCTAATTTTGATCCCCGCTACCTTCTTCTTTTTAAATTGACGTTTAGCAGTCTTTTGTTCATCTTCCTGTTTAATGATGTAGTCCGAAGTGTGATGTGTCTCCCTTTTCGGCTTGACTCGCTCTTCCGATCTGTGCTCTGACCGTCCGTTTCTCTCAGAACACTTTTCGGATGTCTCCTGAGAGGAACGAGAGGAACGTGTATCAGTATCCTGATACCGGTCAGGCTTCGTAATATTGTCAAGGTTTCTCAAATTGTATTTTCTTTCGTGTGTGTGTTCCTGTTGAGGAGATCCACCCCATGACTGTGCTTTGTTCATTTTTTTGTTTATTATCCCATTTCTTCTTTGAAGAATTGGGTGCTAGCTTAGAGTTATCTTTTTCAGAATTGCTCTTAACTATTGGTTTCCCAGGTTTGACTCCCAGATTATCTCTACCTAGTGAAGCATATGTTTCGTCGATAATTCTCGCGCCTCCTGTGCAGGAGTGAATTCCCTCAGGCATTTACATATACCCAATGCTGCTGCCTCCCCTTTTATGTTACTTAACATAATGGCAGAAAACTGGTCAAAATTGCCCATCAATTTCATCCCCAGATCTAGGTCAGGCTATGACCTGTCCTCATTTTGTATTTGTTTCAGTACGTCCGGTATAACTGCTTTTGAAGGGGTACCATGTGTTATGGTATAAATGGCAGCGAAGATTGTACCCCAAGTGACACAATCTTCTATCAGGGGAGCCATCCTCATTGGCAAGCAAATTGTTAGTATTTTGTGTTTTTCCTGCCGGCCCGTATGGGGAAAAACTGTTTCAAGCTGGGCTGTTATCTGTGCTCTCCAGAACGGGATCTGCTCCCGGCTGGTGGGAATCTTTCCCATGACGCCATCCAGTGTTTGGGGGCTAATACCTGTAGCAGCCAATTGAGGATGTGCAGCCTGGGTAGCCCTTGCAGGTTGGACTGTTAATGTTCTCATTCTGTATTGAGTAAGATTTCTGTACATTTTTACTAAATCTCTTTAGACTGTATGCAATCCTGCTGATGATAAAGCAACAATGTCTGGATGCGGTGTATATGAAGCTAAGACCGTCCAGGCCGCTCCTACTGCGCTGAGCGGACTGAGTCTCACGTGTTCTGTGGTATGGGGTAGGGCGCCTTAAACCAGTTAATATGCTCTTGATATGTTAATGGGACTTCTAAGTCCATATATGGGAAATACTCATCAGGTGGTTCAACTTCAATGTATTTGTGAAACAACCGTGTGTATGCATCTGCAGGCAGAAATTAAACCAGGAGTAGAATACCTCTGTTCTGAATGCTTCGTGGGCCTCAACCACGAATGTAATATCTCCAACCGTCTTCAATGTCCTCACTGTCTATGGACATTGTGTGAAGAAAAAGGGCAATTTATTGAAACAAATTTTATGGGGATATTGTTTGCACAATGTGAGAACTTCTAATCCTCCAGCTTGAAAAACCTGCAGCCAATACATAGGGTATACCTAGTCAGCTGAGGAAGATGTGTTTCCCTTCCCCCTTTGGGCGTCTCCACTTTAAATGTGAGTAGGGGTCTTTGAGAAAGCACGACTGAACTACTTAGATTGACCGTTAAATAAGAACCCAACCAATGTTGCAGGCGCCATGTTGTGTAGCTCCTACTAATCCGTAGGATCTGCGCATTATTTGGACAACATAAACTAGCGGCTTGGGGTCAAGACTGATTCCGGAAACCCCTGCAGGATATGTTGGCCTATAGACCAGCTAGCTCATAGTGCCACTGTAAGCCCCCCTAAACTACCAGGGAGAGAATAGTTTCTAGCAACCACTGAACATGACAACTTTGACCCCTCAGGGATTGTGAAAACAGTGCAGAACATTTCGCTCAGTCACTCGTGCTTACTTATTCTCAGAGAAGTATACAGAGAATACACAGTGGGACAATTTCAATATATTTATTGAACCCATGTTATTCTTGTATAGAATACATGTGCTGCAATGATTAATAGACAAAGCAGATAAAAGTGATCACAAGCACCAAAAGCGTTAATAGCAGATATAGTTCTACCATGGTGCTAAAACAATGTATATATGCAGGCAGATAAAACAAGGCAGTAATCAAGCATACTCCTACTATGGGAACCCTACTCTAAGTGTACCTAGAGTGTGTATAGGTGTAAAGCCAAGAATCCCTCCAACAGCGATCCATCCCTGTTACCTGGTGGGAGGGAATGAAGGATCCCGTCTTGGTCATGAACTGGACACCCCGCGCAAAATGTCAGACCGCTGCGTGATTTCTCAGCATGTGAGGACCTCTGGTGTCAGCTGGAGTGTCTCCTCTGCTAATCTATCAGGATGCTCATCTTTTATAATAGAAAGCAGCCTTGCGATGTGCGTATAGATTAGTGATGTTATGGATATGCAGATAGCCCTGTTGCCCCGTGGATGAAGATAGAGATGACATTTGTACATAGTGCGAAAAGAGACCTTGTACATGATGTTCAGGGCATTGTGATAATGTTGTGCAAAGCTAGATGTATAAAACACATTTAGTTTCAGGGAAGATAACCCAACATTGTCGCGCACAGCTGGAAATGTTATTTGTGAGGACAATGTAAGAAATAAGCTGCTTCGCTACATGGGCCTAACTCGGGAATATAACAGCTTCACACTCCCAGAGCCCCTTCAGGTGCATGAGACGCATTCTTCTCATGACTTGAAGTTGTGCCTGAGCCCAAATACCAAAAGCACACCTCGCATGAGTCTGCCACTGACATCTGTGTCTGACAGTCACAGTACAGTCTGCACCCGAATATTCTTCGGTGGCGACATCGTTCCCTTGCACAATGGAAAAGAATTGCACAAAATTCAATATACAACCACTGAAATTGGGAACTGGACTCCGGATCCACCTTCAAAGTCATGGAAAGAAAGGAAAAGCTATTGATGTGCAGGGATGGCGCTTATATGAGTCTTCACTCCTGTCACTTCCAGGGCAGAATGAGACCAATGCGGAGCTGCACAGCACCACCTATAGGCGAGCAGGAGCACTGCTGTGAAAACCTTTGGATCCAGTCTGGCACCTGGAGAATATTCTAAAGGTGAGGAATCTGCAGTTAGAAATTTACATCAGAAGTAAAGGAATTAAAAAAGTTCAAGGATGTGGACAGGTGAGCTAAAATACTTGGAGAAGAGATTTAACAACTGATACCATGATGGATAGGTGTTAAAAACAGGCTAAAAATTAGGTAGACTGGAAGAATGTGGTTGCCTTCTGTGCAGCACAATTCTATGTTTTCCTTTCTGTGTGAGTTGTGAAGTAATGTGTCACTTACGTCAAGTACAAAAATATTATCCCATATACAGAATTAATGTTCATTTGTCAATTGCAATTTCTGCAGTCAGGGGTTAGGTCAGAGGCTTCCAAACTGAAAATGATGGTGTATCTAATCCAAAGGTCAACAATTTACAGGGCCCTCTTACACAGACATCTCTCTCACTGAAGGCAGGCTTCAGTATGTGGAATCAAAGAGTTTACAAAAGAACCCAGAGCTCTAAACTCCTAATTAGTACCGACCCCACCCACTTCTGTCACCCCATCCAATTACCGACTGGCATACTGGTAGGTATTGGCCTGTTCAATGGTTATTTAACCAATCACAATGCCTCAATCTTGTATGCTATGCTAACTAAGTTTAAGAAACTTAGTATCTCAAGAGCCTAGTGTGGAACAACAAATACATACATGGCAAATGATATCACTGTGATGCTAATTGACCCCATTTTAGGGTGATCACCCACAATTATTCATTTTGTCGGGACTCACCTACTGGTAATTTTGAACTCTACCACTGGGACACTACTATCCAGTGCACAGTGCTATGTGCACTGACCCCTAAAACAAAGTAGAAATTGGCTTAAAACCCAATTTGGAATATTGAATTTTATTATAAGGTATATGATCTAAACACTACACCTATGGCATATAAAATAAAATGCCCCTTGTGGACTAAAGCACTAAGTTGTCCCACCCTCTTTGTGACCCTGAAAACATGACAGGCCTCCACTGAGGCCTGGGTAGTGACAGCCTGCAAGCTCTCATGTTTGCATACAGGAGGAGGTTTCCAGTGTTGATGGGCCAGGCCTGTAAAAATTAACTCATTTACACACCCAAAAACCTGCTTCTAAGCCCTAAATAAGTCACCCATAAAATTACCAAGTTTCAGAAACATTATAATTAATTGCTTGAGACACTGTGGGCTAATTAACCTCAGTCTGCATGTATGGCCATAACTGCCATGCCTGTAATAAGGAGTGAAATTCCTGCCAGGAGCAACACATTAGACCACTTTTATTGACAGTTCGACCTGAATGGACATGGATGACCCATCCGAGCTCAACAGAATATTCAGGGTGGGGGCTGCGGCCTCTCCAGTTGGCACAACAATGTCAAATCCTGCAAGACAGATAAATCGTTTACAAGTTTGAAAGAGATCAAACAGGCCCAGATCACAATTTTTGTGTATCCCATGTCCTGTCACTATTTTGTGGGTCTACGGCAGACTTCAAACTGGATTTTAGTGCTAGGTGTGAGAGGCCACTAGAAATTTTCATAATGCACACCCCCAGCTCTCAGATCCCAAGTTTGATGTGGCTACAGACTTTGGCCATCTTGGATTTGCAATGACACATTAGATTTTGAGCCGGTTTGCACTAAGGCAAAAAGAAACTACTGAAAATAAAGGTAGGCGAGGGCTTGGGAATATTTACTCCACTGATCATAGAGGGCTACGAGTGGCATAGGGAGTCTCCCACCAACAGGATGGTGAATCCTACAAAGCTGGACTCACACCCCACCTTCCTCAGAACACTGTTGGATTTATGAAAAGATACCTGGAGAATCGAACCTGCTGCACTTGGAATCTGTGACCAGTGAAAAGGACCTGAGGTTAAACCCCTTTCCACTTGAAATCCAAGGATCATAAGGCTGATCCCTTGGGTAGCTCCAGGAACATAAAAAAAAAAGCTGATGTGGACATTCCTGTGGAGAATCCCAGTGGAGCTTTGGCAACTCAGCTGGTAATGGACTTTGCAGTTGGCCTCTGCCTAACACCTTGACAGTCTCCAAGTTCTTTCCCATGAGGTGTCAGGGGCCTTAGAAGTGAACTCCTGTGGTTGTTTGAGTACCTGAAACAAGTCTGCAATATTTTGAAAACATTACCTTCAGCGCTTCAGCAGGACCGACTGGAAAAAGAATCTGACCAGCAGTTCCACAATGATTGATTGGATTTCAGCTTCATCCCAAGTGAATATTTCCGCACGTCCAAAAAAAACGACTAAGTCCCAGTGCATGGAAAAATCTCCAAAGCTCCAGAGGGACCAACCTGCTTCAGGTATCCTGCTTTCAGTTCCACAGCGGCAACTACAGCTTCAGGGGTGTCCCGCACTGACAACATTTTTCTTCTCAATAAGTGACTAAGTTCCATTCTGCGTTGGGACATAGAGGAAATGTCAAAAATGTCTTCAAGAAAGTCCCATTCTGGAGTGGGACTTAGAAACTTTTTTGAATTTTTGGACTTCCAGGCTTTCACCGTGACCAATCCACTTGGTGTATCCAACACGGACGCAATTTCAGTCTGTCTGAAACTGCACCTTGGCCCTGGTCTACTGCGACCATTGGCTTTCATTGAGTACTTTATTTTCTTGGAGCTTTTTCACTTTAATTCTTATAAAATACATATCTCTGGATCCCCTTATTGGAGTTTTGCTATTTTGGCCTTATTTTACTCCAATTATTTCTCTTTATTTTAAAATTGGTTGTGGATTTTTATTTTTTTAACTTTTCGTATTGTTTATGCACTGCTGAAATACTTTACTCAGACATTTATTCAAGCCTGAATGCTTGTGGTCACGTTACCAGGGATTGAGCACAGGTTTATTTAATTTAATTGATGTGACATTTAGCAGATGGTGGCCTTATCCTTACACTTGTCCACCCCAAATAATATTCCACTGTCCTAGACACAGTACTTGCAAAATAAGCATGGGCACTGGCGGCCTGTGCAGGGTAGCACATTCTGAACCTGTTTAAGGCATGGCATCATCACAATTGTGTTGCAAGCTCTTTAACTAAACCACACCAACATCTAGAACAAGGATGCACTATAGAAGAGGGGCACCTGTACATTGTTCTTCCTTTCTCTGTGTCTCTTCAGGTGTGTTCGGCTACTGCTGTTGGCTTTATCCTGGTAAATACAAGGCTGTTTTCCATGAGGAGTTAATGTTAGCCCGTTAGCACTAAGATGCTCATTCACATTTAACAGCTCTTTCTGCCACTGAGCTGTTCAACACTTAATTGCCTACAAGTAAAAAAGGCAGAAAGTCCGGAATTAAATTTCATTTTGCATTTCACAAGTCTGCCAAGTGACACTATGACAGATGACCATCAGCCATTCCTGGCTATTCAGCCTACAGCATGCTGCATTGTGAGGCTTATAGTTTGGCTTTAAAACACTGTCATTATGCGCTCAAAACTCCAGCATGCAAAGTGCTGTTGGCAACAATTCCAGAATTGGCTGAAGGCGTTGTAAATAAGCCCGGGTGGGTAACTACGCTCCGCCAGCGGAGTTTACGTAGTTTTGCCTACTCCGCGGTTCAGTTGTGAACGCGGAGTTCAGGCAAAACTACGACTCCGTGGCGGAGCGTAGTTAGCCGGCCCCTCCACACTCCCAAGCTAATTAAAAGTAATTAAAAAGGCACGTACCTGCCCCGTGGCTGCCTCCTCCTCACCATGGCCGCTCTCCTGCCTCCTCTTCGCTGTCCTTCTTCAGTGATAACCCCTACGTTGAACGTCTTGTGCGTGCGCATGCGTACAATTTTTTATTTCGGAGGTGGGAGGGTGCGGAGCGAAGCTCGATGGAGTGGTTTTCCAACTCCGTGGAACTTCTCGTAGAGGCACTACGCCTGCTCCGCCCAGGGTTAGTTAAAAATGATATGGGGCTACTTGTCAGCTACGTTTTAAAATTTTACAAAGTTGTCCAGTCAATTAAAAAAATTGTCTGTTTCAAAAGTAAAACCACATTAAACTCTGCTGATAAATTATGTGAGGGTTCACTCCTTCATTCAGATCATGCATTAAAGAAGCATTGGCAATCTGAATCGTTTTGTCTTTCGTGTAGAGAAACGTTTCATACCAAGCTTTGCAACAAAGGTAGACAGGGCTGCAGTAGTGCAACTTGCCGTGATGGTTGAGGAAGCACGAAGAGAAAATCCTATGCACGATTGTAGGCTTAAATCAATGCAGTGACAAATTCAATATGAAAACAGGGTTATATAGTTGTGAAAATGTAGCAAAATGAAGAATTGCGACCATTTACAAATTGCTGGACTTTGCGTTGATTCTTTGGTTTACGTGTATTGTAAAGAAGCCATTGTTATTTGGACCAATCCAGTTTCAGCCTTAGTAACTACACTCTAGATAGGCATAAAGAATCCAACCTCTTCGAAAGGTTTTGAATGCACACGCAGCAGGAGCTGGGCAATTGAAGCCTGGGTGCTGCATCTGTTCGCAATGATGAGGGTTGCCAAAGAGTGGGGATCCTGCAACTGTTTTACATGCATACATTTAAAACTCAAAACTTCTCTATCAGCCCAATACCGATAGCAGGACACCGCTCAAAATATAACAACATTTTAAAAAAAGACATTCTGTTTACGGCATGGTAGTATATGAAATAAATATTGTAAAAAATACTGTTACAAATATTGAAGGGTATTTATTAAAGTCAAATATGCTGGAAATAAAAATGTAAAAGAAAACAACAAGGACGCTTTCACTACAAACTTTATTTCCATAAAAATATTTTAACAGATAGTAAATAACAACGGTGGTGCAATGCCAATTGAGCATGAATGGCAACCTGGTCATTCGGATCCGGTAGTTTACACATAAAAGGCAAGCGATGACACGGCCGCAAAGATGCTCACGAAGTACAGCCTTGCTGCAGACAGCACATGAAAATGGCAATGCCCTACTTCACCACAGCCACAACATGCTTCTTCTTCTCCGCCACAAAGGGCGCCGATCCAGGCTTGCTGTGTTTGCGCCGATTCTTTTCCCTGGAGAGACACAAAACGGAGACTTAAATAAGAATGTATAACAAAGCAGAGAAAAGGTGCAGTGCTGGCAGCAATAGTAAAATACTGCTTGGACCAGCTAGAGACATTTTGATTATGCGTACTAGATTTTACATCTCACATTACCAAAGGATAGTTCATCAAATAAATGCAAACAATTAATTAATTTAAAAAAAAAAAAAGATAGGAACTGATAGGAAGCTACGGCTCCAACTACAACAGGGTGGCTTTAATTACAGTTCAGAGACCCCTCCACACCGCCCAGACTGTATGACCTCCTGTTTGAGATAATGCTGCTTAGAAAGCACCCACCACCCCCCGCACACCGCCTTTGCCCTCTATTTGTTTGATTTGTTGAAGACTATTAAAGATGTCCTCCGTGTTCTAGGTAAAGTGAGATGATGTGGATGCAGCTGTCCATATACACTACCATGTTTTATTCTCTCTCGCCGGCTGCCATGCACGACAGCTCGAAGCTCATTTCCGCATACATTCTTTATGGAGTTGTGAGATAGTCTGTTACTTTACTTTGTACAAAAATTCATTTTTACTTGATTTGTCCTACTTTCTGTGGGCAAAAAATAATTTATTGTATATAGTCTCCATTGGAAGCCTTTAATGTGAATAACCAAATCGAAATCTGGTTCGCTGCACATAACCACTAATGTGACGTCATACAGGGGAAGTGCTCCCTTCCCTTTTATTCCACTGCCATGCCCAATCTCCAGAGCCCCAATCATGGAAGTCAAATGGCGGTTGAGAGTGTCACCTGCTTTCTCTCACCTCTTGCCGGTATCCTCAGAACCTATGAAGGCAGGAGAACGTTGGCAATGTGGTCCCTGCACCAACCGCCTTGTCCCCTGCAAGCGCGGGTCTTTGCAGACATGCGCTGAAATGGAAAATGAAGTCGCACTGACAAGCAGCTCTCACAGAGCTGCGGTCAGTGCAACGCTGTTTCAACGTTCTCAGTGTGAGGGTAGAGTGTGGCTTTGGCTGGGAAGGGGGTTGGAAGGGGCACTTACAGGCCAAGGTTTTTAAAAAATGTTTTAAGAAGGTTGGCGGCGGGATCTTTTCATAGGGTGGTGAGGTTAAATGGCAAGAGGCCAGGTACTAATATATTAATTTAGTGTTGGCTGTAATTTAATATGTCAGGAGTTGTAGGGTTGAGGTGGCAGAACCCCAAGTTTTTTTTAATACATTTTTTAAAATTTTTATAGATCGTTCCCCATTACTCCTCTGCTCCAGTGTACATGTTGGAAGAGCAGGGGTAGATGATTTGGGGGTGGAGTGTGCATATACAAAATAAAATTACAGATGGGTAAAGTGTGAATAATGGGGACTTTATTCACCTTGGGGTCTGAATGACTTCACAGAAAACCTGAGCTTCTCTCTCTGTGATATTACAGTTATCTATCTCGAATTTTATCTATATCAAAATGCGGTAATCAACTGTAAAGTACATCGCAGCTGTGGGAAACAAAGCTTGTTTCCCACTGCTGTGATGCCACAGTGCTCAACCCTGAAGCTTGCATCATATTTCTTTGTTTAGAATGCCACATTTCAAAATGTAATCCATAAATAACATAAAACTGTAGATGGAGAACAACAATGTTTTTCACCTTGGGGCTCTAAATGATCTCACAGACAACTTGAACTTCTCCTGTTATTTATTTGATGTCATTCAAAACCCTTCAGTGAATATCATTCCTGTTACCATGTTAAAGGAGCATGATCAGTATTCACCACCAAGTGATGGCCTAATAAGTAGTATCATAACTATCCAATAACCCAATACATCATTAGACACTCCTTCTCAATTGTGGTGTAGGTGATCTCATAAGGAAGCAATTTTGGACTTTATGTTTTGTCCTCAAATTCTTGGAATAAAACAGCTTCAAGTTCTGTTCCTGGGGCATTATCAGTTGACTAAATGATCTTCCAAAATCAGAAAAGTGTAAAACTGGTTTACAGGCTAAAACCGATTTCAGCGTCAAAAAAGCGCTCTACTGATGTTCCTGACGAAGGGAGTTTTTCTCTAGCAACGGCGCAGCCATAGAATTTCACCGCTGGATCTCCCGCTGCGCCGACAAGCTCGAACCCCTCCGCCACCCCGCCAAACAACGCCCTCTGAAGGCCGCTTGGTTCACCAGAGAACTACAAGAAGTCAGACGCTCCTGCAGATGCCTAGAGAAAACCTGTCGAAACCAGAAAACCATGGAAGCACGGAACAACCACAGGAGCGCCCTGAAGGAATACCACCAGCGCATAAGAGACACCAAACGGACCTTCATAAGAGACAAAGTCCAGACCAACGCCAAGGAACTGTTCAACGTCATACAACAGTTCGCAAAACCCCCCTGCGAAGCCACGGACGACACACCTTCCCAGGAACTCTGCGACAAGCTCAGCTCCTACTTCCACCTGAAGATCAAGGCCCTCTACGACAACTTTAGCGAACAGACGCCGGACACCACCTCCCCCCCCCCCCCCCAACGCTGCCAAGCCAACCATCGTGACCTGGAATCCCACCACCGTCGAACACATCACTACGACCATGAAGAAAACCCACTCAGGAGCCCCAACGAACCCCTGCCCACCGCACATATTCCACAGGGCCGCTGCCGCCATCGCACCCGAACTAGGACGGACCATCAACGCCTCCTTCATGTCCGGCATCTTCCCAGACGACTGGATGCGGGCGGAGGTTAAACACCTCCTCAAGAAGCCAACGGCCGACCCAACAGACCTGAAAAACTACCGGCCCATTTCTCTCCTCCCCTTCACGGACAAAGTCACCGAGAGACTCGTAAACGCCCAGCTGACTGCCTTAATCGAAGAGAACTCCATCCTGGACGCCTCCCAGTCTGGATTCCGCAGCAACCACAACACCGAGACCGCCCTCCACGCCGCCACTGACGACATCCGCATGCTACTCGACTAGGGACACACTGCGGCCCTCATCCTTCTAGACCTCTCCGCAGCCTTCGACATAGTTTCACACCGCATGCTCGCAGCCAGACTTCACGACGCGGGGATACAAGGAGCCGCCCTCGACTGGATCCAATCCTTTCTCTACGGCAGAACGCAGAGGATCCTACTCCCTCCCTTCCTCTCCGAACCCACAGATATCAACTGCGGAGTACCCCAAGGATCATCGCTCAGCCCCACGCTCTTCAACATCTACATGGCCCCCCTCGCTGCCATCATCAGACAGCATGGGCTCAGCATTGTATCCTACGCCGACGACACCCAGCTCATCCTCTCACTCACGAAGAATCCCGAAGACACCAGACTCTGTTTCCAGGAAGGAATGAAGAACGTGGCAGCCTGGATGAAAGACAGCTGTTTGTAGCTCAACTCAAAGAAGACCGAGGTCTTCATCCTCAGACCCTGCACCTCCGCCTGGGACAACACCTGGTGGCCCTCAGCCCTCAGGAATCCACCCACCCCTACAGACCACGCACGACACCTCGGCATCATCCTCGACTCCTCCCTCTCCATGAACCGCCAGATCAACGCCGTCGCTTCCACCAGTTTCAACTGCCTGCGCATCCTCCCCAAGACCTTCAAATGGATCCCCCCCGACTGCAGAAGGACCGTCAGCCACGCACTCATAACCAGCAGACTGGACTACGGCAATGCCCTATATGCCGGAATCAACAGAACTCTTCTACACAAACTCCAAACCATACAGAACGCCGCAGCCTGACTCGTCCTCGGGACGCCGCGTCACGAACACATGACCCAACACCTACGAGACCTCCACTGGCTCCCCGTCGAGAAGAGGGTCACCTTCAAACTCCTCACCCACGCCTACAAATCACTCAACAACATCGGACCCAAATACCTCAACGAGAGTATCCTTCCACGAACCCAAGAGGAACCTCCGCTCCGCCGACCTCGCCCTGGCAGAGGTCCCCCGCATCCGCAGAAACAGAACAGGCGGGAGAGTCTTCTCCTACATCGCAGCCAAGACCTGGAACGAGCTCCCTGTGAACATCAGACGCTCCCCGACCCTGCACACGTTCAGGAAGGACCTCAAGACCTGGCTCTTCGACTGATCCGGAGCTGCCCCCCCACCCCCCCAGCGCCTTGAGATCCTCACGGGTGAGTAGGGCGCTTTATAAACCACCGATTGATTGAAAGAGGTTCTTCCACTGTTAAAAAGAGCAATAAAATGTCTGTAATAACAGATGAAACGTATACAGGAACGTATTTCTGTTTTGTTTCTGGGTTGGGGAATTGGGTCACCAGTTTAAAGTTTCTTTATTTGGGACGAATGCCCCCACTATATGTCCAAGGTATTGGGCCTGGTTTGCAGCAAGGGGTTTCCATATGACCTGCTTGACTTAAAGAGGAAAAGAGCCTCTCAAGGTGGCATAGCTGGGTCTCTCAATCTGGACTGAAAATAACAATATATTGTACCATATTTTTGATAAGGGCTCAGTAAGCGATCCATAAGGCAGCACAAGGTGGCTGAGGCTCCGTGCAGCCCCAAAGAAAGAACCCGATGTTGGAAAAGTCTGAATTGGGTAGGAAAAGCAGTTTTGTGGTATTAGTGGGGCCAGAGGGAAGCCAGGCAGTAGCCCTTGGGGATATCAAGAATGGAAATGTACTGAGCTGGCCCCCAATCTTTATCAGTTTGTTTACACTGGGCATTGGGTTGCAGTAAAATTGGACATTTCATTTACCTACTGGAAGTAGATGCAAAAAAAGGATACTCCCATCTGCTTTGGGAACCAAAAAATGGTACATGATGCCCACTTACTATGCGAGGGTTGTACAGTTTTCATGGATCGAACACACAAACGGTGATGGGCGGAATGCTTGCAATAGGTGAATATTTATAAAGGTAGCACTTTGTCCCGGTCTCGACCATCAGGAACGACGGCCTTCCAAAGCATTTGTTATAAGTTATTACGGTTTTATTAAAACTTTCAAGCCTAACAACCTTACTGAGGATGATTGACGTACGTTCCGATGTGATGTATTTAGAATCTCTAACAAAACTGAGACCTGAAGTTGGTAACTTGGTCTATCGGTATTTTATGGTAGCAAATAAATGAATAATACTGTTGCATGTATGGGTCGCTGAAGTCATCCTTAAAGGGAAATCCCCAGGGTAACAAGTCACATAATTCAATAATACAAGTATATATTTTAACCATCTCCCTGAGGGCTCAAAAGATCCTATAAAATCCATTCCAATTCTTTGGAACGAGTCAGTAAATACTGGGAATGGCTGTCTGTTGACTTGGAATGTGACCTGGGTTCAACAACTGACTTTCGAGGAACTGGTCATAGTATTTTTCTGTTTCTACAAAGACCCCTTCATGAGGTGGACTGTACTAGCTTTACAACTGCCTCTCAGCAGCCGCGGCCGGTCCATTGAGGCTGAGGGGCCATGCCATCTCACCTTTTGCCGCTCACGAGCAGTGTCTGTCAGGCTGAGCAAAGGTCGGCCTGACAGACACTGCTCATTTTCAGGTCAGGCAGCCAGGAGCTAGACATGCGCTAAATACGCAGGCTCCTGGCTACCTGAGCTGAACTTTGCTGGCCTGAGAATGTGTCAGCACCTGTGGGCATGACCTCCTCAGCTCAGCAAAGGTCCTTGAGGAACTACCCCTCTGTGACGAGGGGTAGCGTCGCTCATTGCCTCGCACCTGGGTGCTTCCGTTTTAAGCCCTGAAGCACCCAGGGTCGAGTGTCAATCAGTGACACTTCATCACAGAGTGGGATGGGTTCAGCAGTCTCACTGACCCCATCCGACTCTGTGAAGACGTAGGGACTGCTGCCTTCCCTCATTGGCTGGCCTTAGGTCAGGCAATGAGGGAAGGCAGCAGTCCCAAGCCTCCTGGGAGCTCTGAGGCAGAGCTGCAGGTAAGTGTGATTTTCTTTTTATTAATGTTAGGTGCATGCGTGTATGTTTGAATATTTAGTAATTAGTGTTGCGAATGGATGTGTGTGTGTGGATGTGAGCGCCCACGTGGGTGCGTGTGTGAATGCATGGTTGTGAGTGTGTATGTGTGCATGTGTGTCCCGTCCGCCTTCCTCCCTCCTACAATTACTGGCCACCACTGCCTCTCAGTATGTCTAAGTTACTAACGCCTGCTGTGTGGGAGGCCCCATCTGTTAGACTACAACTCTATAAACCAAGCCCCCATCTCACTGAAAATAAAGACAGGCAGGGAACTAGGCGTGGGCTTCCTTTTACCTTGCTGTTTCCCTATCATAAGTCAAAATGGAATCCTGCTGTTGATCTTGATTAAAATAGGCCCCAGATTCTAAATTCTAGTCTACCCTCCTGTTGGACTTGGCCCTTTTTGGCCTGTTCACCCCTAAACTTTTTGCCTTGTGTGTTAGTAGTTTTCAGTCTCTGGGCACGTTAGCACTGTGGTCCAGTGTAAAAAGCGTGCGCGCTGAGTGCGTGTGGTGAGATTGTCCTGCCCTCCCATAGGAATGCATGGGGGATATGTGTGTCCATGGTAATTCCTGGTGGGAGAGGAGTGCATGGGCGAGTTTAGTATGTGCGAACTCGTGAGAATAAATGCTGCGCAATGGTGTGCGCAGATTTATTATGGCTGGTGTGGAAGTGCCACTTCTAAAAGTTGGCATGTATGTGTGCTCTGTGCCTGCCTGCCTGACGTGGATTGCATGTCTGGCTTGTGAGTGACAGGGGCTGGGAGGTGTGTGTGGCTCCAGGAGGGGCAGGGTGAGTCAGCGCAGTGGTGAATAGAGAGATCTGCATCTAGATGGGAGGGAGGAGTTGCACCTGGGACCTGAATAGGGCTGTGCCTTCCCTCCACAATGCTGGCTCCACCCCCTGTGGTGCGTCTGATCTCCCTAGCCTGTCCTGTGAAAGGAGAGAGGAGCTGAGCAAAACAAACTGCTCCAAAGCTCCCCCAAACCAGTTGCGTCTGGTTTTCCCCAGCCCTGCACCTTTGCACAAAGGAAAATGTTAATATAAATATAGGGGCTGTGACCCCATGAAAGTTGTTCAGTTCCTGTTCAGTGTTTGGTGCTGTTCCTGCTGGGGCGTGCTGCTGCTGGGGCCCAGGGGGGGCTGCCATGAGGGCTTGCCTCCCTGGGCCCTGCATTGCCTCCTTGACGCCTAAAGGACTCTTGGGACCATTTGCTTTATTCTCCTTGCCCCAGGACTTTGGCTTCATCTAGCGCCTGGAAGCGCTATCCTTGAATTGCCCAGCTATGCCCCTTGAACCTGGGAGAATTGGTTCCCAGGACCTTTTTCTGCCTTACAGCGCCTCGTGTGCGCTTTCTTTCAAATCCCCTAGGAGAGGAGAGCGCTGGAATCTAGCAGCGTCGAGCTGCCCCTCGCTCCTGGGGGAATCCCCAGCGTAGGGATTCCCCCCACATTGCCGTGATTGAGCGGGTGCCCACCCCGCTTATTTTTATATTTTTCTTGCTGGTGCCCACCCCGCTTATGCCGCTATTTAAATAGCAGGAGCCCACCCTGCTTTATATTTTGAATTTTGAGGGAGCCTACCCCTCCTCGCACCAAAGAGAAATCACTGCTGCGGCCGAGGAACAGGAAGTCAGGCCGCCGCGCCTGACTATGGGCGGGGCCTGACGAGGGAAGTGCGGCCGGAAACGAAGCACCGCGTCCAAAGACCCAGGCGGGAGCCCACCCCGCACTGGGACGTGCCGCGGAGGAAGTCTGGAGCCTGGCGGGCTCCCCATCCAAGTCCCGGGTCCCAGGAGGGGGCCCGGGTGAAGTGGGGAAAGGCGGCAGAGGCCGCCAATGGCAGCACGGGGCTCCCGTGAGCGAAGGGACGCCCCACGTGCCGAAGAAGCTGCAGCCCAGGAGAGGAGCCGAGAGAGAGAGAGGAGCCTGCCGACCGCAGCCCGGTGAGTGGGGCTGGGGGCTGGTCTTCTCTGTATTGGTGCGCACGAAGCACCGAGGCAGTCCTGCTGGGCCGGGCGGTCCCGCAAGAGAGAGCGGGCCGCCCCACGATCGGGGCACAGTGTCAGTGCCCATCCCAAGAGCGGCCCCGTCTGGCAGCGGGCCGCTCCAACGAGTGGCATTTTTTTTGATAAAGGGCCCAGAGGGGCCCGTGAGCATTTTTTTAGTGCCCCCTGTGTGGGGCTGATCTTCACAGCGGCGCCGCAGTTGCGGGCCGCTGCAACGTCTGTGACATGGTTATCCTTAGAGCCCGTGCGTGGCTCCGATTGGCATTTTATTCACAGTTGCCCCGAGTGGCAGTGGGCAACTGCAACGATGGGGGCCAGTATTATTTAATGAGCCCCAGTTGGGCCCCGAGGGCACAGTCGTGCCAGGGCCCATGTCCACAGCTGCCCAGCAAGTAGTGGGCAGCTGCTACGTTTAGGCTATCCTTTCTGTAGGGGCCTGTCTTTTGCGCTAGGAGTAAGATGCACTCCTTGGCCCCTGACTCTCCCAGCTGCCCAGCAAGTAGTGGGCAGCTGCTACGTTTAGGTTTGCGCAGTTGCGCACCCTTGACTTTCGCTGCGTTGGCAGCGCGCCCTGACTCTGTGGACATAGGGCCTTTGAGCCCCTTTAGAGATGGCCAGTTGGCCAGGGGGACAGTTAGGTTTATAGGGCGCCAGGCCCTAATCTGATCTATGTGCTGATGTGATTTTGGGTGCTAGGAAATGTAATCATGTAGGATGATTTACGCACCCTGTTTTATACCTCTAATGTACTGTTATGATTATGAGGTTTTGCATAATGTGTTTATGCTTGTGATTTTATTATTACCTAATGCGTTTAGGTTGTGAGTTATTCTCTACTGTGATTTACGCCCCTAGTGTGAGTTATACTTAGGAGGTTAGGGTCTAATGGGTTTAGACTTAGGAGAGGATTGCATAATGTATTTATGCTGGTGAGGTTGGCGCAGAATGTAATTCACGCCTAATGTGATGCTGTGCATAATGTGGTTTATGTTACAGGCTGATGCTAAGTACAGTGATTACCAGTGATTACTGGTTGTACGTTTATGAGGTGTTCTACATTTATTATAAGTGATACATATACTAAGTTCGCTTTGTGCTGGTTCTGACAGTGGTCCAGTTGGCCCTGTCAGGTGTAAATAATCCCTTGTAAATATGACCTAGTGCCAGGTGGCACGATGTATATTATGTGAGTACTATTCTAATGTGTTTTATGATAATACAAAGGCTATTTTTATATATAACCTTGTGTGGAGTTCCTTTTTGTGGTGTGCCTAGTATGTTGTTGCTGTGGGTGTGTTGCGCAAACGCTTTACACATTGCCTCCGGGATAAGCCTGACTGCTCGTGCCAAGCTACCAAGGGGGTGAGCAGGGGTTATCTTTGGCGTGTAACTCCCTTGCCCTGACTAGAGTGGTGGTCTCTGCCTGGCTTTGGCGCAAGCCTTAGCCAACCAGAGATCCCATTTCTAACACCTCCATTGCCCAGTTTGAGATGTCATAACAAAAGATTGTTTTTCGCTTTCCTTCTAGGCTTTACTTTTCTGGATCTTGGGTTTTAAAAACTCTCTATCGCTATTCTGGAATAAGAATCTGGCAGTTTTGTTAATAGACCCAGGGTGAGTGGTATGGGGTGTTCTACCACTGTTAGAATCACCGAGGTGGTGAGATAAGTATGATATCTCCACGAATACAGGTGTTAAAGGCCACTCCGGTGACTGGTTCGGAAGCTACGCTATGATTCATTACTGTCTGCCTGCACCCACCGTCTATTATACATCTGATAACCTGTTGATCAATTTCAACATCTTGTGTACAGACATGAACTGGAGATACAGGATTTCCATAATCGACACAGACTAGGCCAAGTTCAAGTGGTTCTGAGGAATTCCTATCAGGGCATACTTGTGTGATGTGG
This sequence comes from Calotriton arnoldi, assembly GCA_963921515.1. Taxonomy (NCBI): domain Eukaryota; kingdom Metazoa; phylum Chordata; class Amphibia; order Caudata; family Salamandridae; genus Calotriton; species Calotriton arnoldi. The sequence goes on along the minus strand of CAWUFW010000468.1, from coordinate 1,797,894 downwards.
TCCCAATATCCTCATTCAAAGAACTGCAGTGCAGTGACCAGGAAGATACCTCTTCCCAACACTTTTTCAAGTGGGATGTCTCTCTCAAGTGCGGTTTTAGTCGTCCTTTCTTTTCCAGGTAAATTCTTCACATTGCTGCTAGATGCTAATGTGCCTAGATAGTAATGACCCGAGAAAACTATCCTGGAGATTTTGGATTGTTCACATCCTGAAAGACGGTATCCAAATCCACTGCCTTTTACAACGATGAACTTGCGATGTTAATGAACCCATCTTGCAAGGGGAAGAACCTCAATAAATGGTTCTTTTAGAACTTTGCCTCTCAACTGTTCTTTAGCAGACAAGAAGTGGCTAACAACTTATTAACCAGATCGTTGCTCTAAAGTACAACTGTCAGGTGTTTCTGTGGTTTTTAAATGTAGACTCCTAAATGTATGGCGATAGGTTTCTCATCTTCCTCTAGGTGCTTCTTATATGGCCCTCTTAATTACATCCTACCCACCAGTTGTGCATCAGAGTTGACAGAGTGATAGTCTGTCTGCAATTCCCCATTTATAAGTGGAGCGATAGTGAACCCAATGTTCTGAGTGTCAGACAGAATTTCAGGTTACTCATTTGAATACAATGAAGAAATAACTGGAATTGCCCCGGGGGGTATAAGGGGGCGGGGTTCATTTCTCTAAGTTACTGCATTTTCTCCATTGCTATTGCCAAGCATGCTTAGGTGGTCTTTTAGTCGCAATGTTTGCTTTTTAATCATGTGCAATTGTATGGTTTTATGCAGAGATTTTTAATCATGAACTTGTTTTAAGTGATTAAAAGTGTTTATGCTTTTAATTAACTGAAATTAATTCTACTACTACTTCTGTAAGTCAGTGGCAGGCACATTTGGGTGGACATGGCCTGCAGCTATGACATCTGTAGGTTGGGTCACTCACTTCGTTCTAATCTTGAGCGACTAGATGATGGTATAATTCCAAAGCCTATTGGAGTGTTTGATTATCCTCCTAGATCTGCTGTTGCGAAACCTGAATGGCCTGGGTCAACTGTTGGTGTCCCTCCACAAGGTTCTAAACAAAGCTTCCATTTTCAGGTTTGCAAAGATCACAATTTTGACACCACATTAAATATTCACCGGTGGCATTGGCTTAGATTTATGCTGGAATCTTTGTTCTTCCTCACCAATATAATTCACAGTCCATCAGGTTACTCAAAGTCTCTTAAAAGAATCTTGGGTCGTAGACTTAGAAGCAGTTCCATTCATAACTCTAGTCCATTCTCATGCAGTCCTACAAAACACCAGTTTCTAATTTTCCAGCTTAATTTCTCCATATAGGCTGCTTGGAATCCCTTCCCTTAGATGTCTCTCTCGCTTGCTTTCTTTTCACTTAAATCTCAGGCTGTAGGGTGGAAATGGAAGTGGAAATTGGAGTCTGAAAGGAATAGGTTCAGCATGCATCTCTCCTCCTCCCCGCCATCAATTCACTTGTCTGAAGGAATAAGGAGTGGGAGCAAATCAGCTCCTTGATGCCTTACTGTACGGTTTCAGAGCTAACCGGAGTACCAAATCATCCCTGGTAGCAACCACCGAAGAATTGAGAATGGTAGTGGACAAGGGCGGAAAGGTGGCATTGATTCTACTAGATCTTTCTGCCACCTTTGATACGGTCCACCACTCCTTAATTGGCTTCAGTTGCTAGGCTTTGACAAGTCAGCACTGGCCTTGCTGACCTCATTCTTGACAGACAACAGACCTTGGAGCTGGGAGACTTCATCTCTGACCTTTTCTCTCTCCCCTGTGGGGTGCCTCAGGGGTCCTCCCTCAGCCCCACACTTTTCAATGTCTATGTCACTCCTCTGATAAAGCTCATTCGCAGTTACGGCTTCGCTGTTTTTTCCTATGTTGATGACATGCAAATTGTGGTGTCTATATCATCCAACGTGGAAAAGGAAGGAATACATTTCTGCTGCTGCATGTCTCACATAGCCAGGTGGGTGCAGGAAAACTGCCTGAAGCTAAACTCAGATAAAACTGAGGTTTTGTTCTTTGGGAATCACACCTCCTTTTGGAACATGTCATGGTGGCCATCTGATCATGGCCCCTTTCCTGTTCCTGTTCAAAAAGCCAGAAATCTGGGCGTCATGTTTTACACCAAATTGTGCTTCTCTGAGCAAATCAACCAAACAACATCGTCATGCTTTTTCCTGCTCAGGACGCTAAAGAAGATTTTCCCGTTCATTCCAGCGGAGCTACAAAAGACATTGACATTGGCAGTTGCCATCTCAAGGATAGATTACTGCAATGCCCTGTACCTTGGCACTCAAAAGCAACTGGTGAAAAAACTCCAATCCATGCAAAATGAAGCTGCCAGATTGATTTTGAAAGCCCCCAAATTTGTTCCTATCGCTCAGGCGTTGCAGGGACTACACTGGCTTCCAGTGAGGAACAGGATGAAGTTTAAGGCACCGTGTCTGGTTCACAAGGCCCGCACTGGACAGGGCCAGAATATTTTCAAGAAATCATCTCATGGCACTCTCCTAATCGGATCCTCAGATACAATTCAGCCAGATTGACAACCGTTCCCAGAATGAATAAAGCTAGATGGGGTGGGTGAACCTTCGCCTTCGGTGCAGGTAAACTCTGGAACTTTGAGATCCCAGTCAAATCTGCTGCAGTTTAGGAAACAGTTAAAAACTTGTCTTTTCACCGAATCAATTAGGCAAGCTCAATGATTCCATTTTTCTCTAAGGACTTCTTCCGTTTAACCGCTAGCGCTAAAAGACCTTCGGGTAATTGCGCGCTTTATAAAACAAAAATTACATTACAAAAGGTGGGACAATGGGTGTCCAGTGGGGCTGCTGTGAGAGACAGGAGCAAACGCGGCAGGACAAACCTGCAACATAAGGGATGGTTGGCCACACTAATGACATGCGGATGATAGGTCTACATCTTCACCACCACCACCCGCTTGCCATTTTGGATTGTGTTGTGCCGGGTAGGAGAACTAATTTCTCTGCACCCCATTGACCACTCCTTCAATGGACCAGCTGGATCCACTCACACCTGTGTGAGTCATCAGTCAAAGTTGAAGCTGTGCAGAGCCGAGACTCATGAGTTTAACAATTTCCTTATCTACGAAAGGATGAATATCAGGTTAAGATACATATATGTAGGTAAATCTTTGCGTTTTTATAAGCTACTATGACCTAATTTGCTCCTAGTAGGCTTCTCTTCTTCAAAAAAGTTACTTACTTGTACACTGTAGTTCTCTAGTATTGATATCTTTCATAGATTCACAAGCTTGAATCTTCCCCTTTGTCAAGGTTGGAGTCTCACAGTAATCACAATTAGTACAAAGCAAAGCCTTGAATAGTGAAACCTTGAACAAGTGGCACTGGTAACCAATTCACATCATTTAAAAAAAGCCAGCCTTCAGCCAATTAGGATGCAGCTGCTGATCCACTCCTCCCCTAAAGGCCCACCAAACCTCAGATTGCTCAGCATGAGAGAAAAAAGTAGTTAATGTGGTATCCAATGCGTTGAGCTCTTCAAATGGGGAAGAGAGAGGGTCTCATGTGAATGTATAAAAGATGTCAATACTGGAGAACTACAATGGACAGGCAAGTAACTTATTTTTCTTCAGTAGTGAATCTTTCATAGATTCACATGCTTGAATCCTAATAGCAAGCACTAACAAAGTTAATATAAACCTCTGCAATGCGGTAGTGGGAAGCATATAGCATAGGTCAAAGAAAATGTTATTATATCAAAAAGACAGCTAACCTCATTGGAATAGATGGTGAAGAACTGCCTGTCCCAGTGCTGCATTGTCCTTGTTTGTGGCATATAGGCAGTACTGCCTAGTGAATGTATGTCTATTCCTCCTTGTAGCAGTTCTGCATATGTCATGTAGGGAAGCTCCGACAAACAGGGCAGTGGAATGTGCTGCCACTTTCCCACTTAAGGGACATCCAGCTTTCTCATGACAGAAAATATAGCTGCTGAAACCCAACAGGCTATGCTGCTTCTTGATAGTGCTTGTCCTTTTCTTGGAGGGACGAATGTTATAAGTTGGTCAGATTTTCTAAATGGTTTAGTTCTCTCAAAGTAGAATTTCAAGCATCTTTTGACATCTAGGGTATGAAGGGCTCTTTCTGCTGTATTGGTAGGATTCTCAAATTAGGTCTTTAAAATTATCAGCTCATTAAGATCGGAGTCAAACGAGACTTTAGGGCTAAAATGAGATGAGAATCTGTCCTTAAAATGGCTCTGTTGTCTTTAAATTGTAAGTATGGTTCTTTAACTGAAAAGGCTCGGATTTCGGGGATTCTTATGGCTGAAATGAGAGATAAGAGGAAAGCCATTTTCCAGGATAGATATTTCCGATCAGCCTTTCAAATAGGCTCAAAAGGGCTTTTCAGAAACTGAGCAAGGACTGTATTACTTTGTCAATTGATAAGAGGATTCTTAATTGGAGTGAAAGCTCTGAAGAGTTCTCTTAGGAATTCCTTGATCAGTCTGTTATACCATAATGATTTTTGAGTCAAAGATCTGCGGGCTTGTGATATTGCTGCTAGGTGCACCTTGACTGAGCTATGAGACAGAACAAGCTAGGTAAAATAGGTACGGTAGTATTTGTTCAGGAGTAGAAAAAAAGAGATGAATTGTCTTTTGAGAGCACCACATACAGAAGCTAGACCACTTTGCTTCGTAGTTATTATTAGTTGAATAAGCTCTGGCTAAAACTGCTCTACAGTTTAAGAGATGGAATTTGTTGTATTCAAGAGCCAGGCTGACCAATTGACAGACTCTGGAGTGGGATGTACAACTTGACCCCGTAATCATCCTTGGCAACCCTTTCACGGGCTCGAGTGGGACTTGATGTTGTTTTATAGGAGAGTTCTGTGTACCAGAATTATCTTGGCCTTGCTGGTGCCACCAGAATTATTGGACAAGGTTCCCTCTTCATTTTGTTGAGAAGCCTGGGTATTAGCGGCAGGGAAGGGAATGCATAAAGAAATATTCCTGTCCAATATATCTGGAAGGCATTCCCCCACTGTCGGTTCATGGGGTATCTGCTGGCATAAAATTGACATTTGCGGCAGCCATCTGTAGCAAATAGGTCCAGGTTCGGGACTTCCCAACTCCAAAAGATCTGCAACAGTTGATGTGGATCCAGTTCCCCTTTGTAGCATTCTCAGGATATTCTTAAGGGAGTGTCCGTGGTCAGCGCATAATGAGGCGTGAGCATATGAAAGTCAGACCTATTAAGATTTTGTTTTTTTGCATCCACCAGGACCACACCGACTAAATTTCTGGAGTGATTCTGATGACATGTTGCCTATTTCTTCTTGCAGAGGCCTCATGTATAGGTGATAGTTCGGTACAAGTGGGATGCAAGAAGACATCATCCCTATCAGAGACGTGTATTTCTGAACAGAGTGAACTTTATTCTTGAAAGAGAAGATGCCATCTTTGTTAGTTATTGAGCCCTTTCTCTTGTGCGAAAAGCCTTGCAAGAGATCGGTCTAGCATTGTTCCTAAAATATTATCTTCGACAGGCTCTCGTCGACTGCTGCACTGTCTGGAACGAGGGGGCTTTTATGAGGCAGGTATAAGAAGACCTTATGTCCATTCCTTCTTAAGTAAGCAGCCACTGGAGCCATGCATTTGGTGAATATCCTGGAAGAAGACTTTAGGCAAAAGGTAAGGACCTAAACTGATAATGGCATCCGGCCACCTCGAACCTTAGGCATTTTTGGTACTTTATGTGGACTGGGACATGAAAGTATGTGCTTTACAACTGTGACCATCCTGAACATCTGAAAGAGACTATTAGTTATAGATTCCGTACCTTAGAATTACCCACAGGCGTCAGACTGGATCCAGAAAATTTTTCTTCAGCAGAACCCCAGCGCATCGGTAGGTGGCGTCGGTCGACTCCACGTACGTCATTGGCGTCGTGATCGCCGGAATGACGTTGCGGTATCTACTTAAACGCTGCCCCTTCGCGCTGACGTCAGTTCTTTCTTTTACCGCGCCAGCCAGCGCAGATCCGGAGAGAGCGGTACCCTTAGTCACTTTTTGACTAAAGTTTTTGGGACTTTGTCGACATCTTTTCGAGTCGTTCGACTTCTGGTGCACGTAGGGATGTCCCATCGACGTACCGGCTTCAAACCTTGTGACTCCTGTCACAAATTGATGTCGGTCACGGACCCAGACCTCATGTGCCTCTGGTGTCTGGAGCGCGACCATGACCCGAAGTCGTGCTCCGACTGTCAGGCCATGAACCCGAAGTCTTTGCGGGAGTGGTCCCAAAAGCTTCTGGAGGCCCGGCAGTCCGCTCCGCACCGCTCGAGGTCCCAGTCGAGAGGGAGGTCGCGGGACCGGTCGCGGAGTCACCACCATCATTCATCTAAGAAGTCTTCGTGTAAGTCGAAGCACAAGAAGAAGGCGAAGAAGCACCGTCGCTCTTCGCCTTCTCCCCGTCCGTCAGCTGACACGGGACGCAGAAGGTCGTTGTCCTTCGGCTCCGCCTGCGGAGCCTGCTGGGACGGCTCCGAGCGTCCCTCCCTTCCCGGGAGCCGGAGCGTCCCCTGCCCAGCTTTGTGCATTTTACGAAGTTCTCCACTCCATCTTTAGGCAGCCTGACTCCACTGTTGTGCCTTCGGGCCCCGCGGACTCGGCTGGGGTTCTAGGCCTTCGATGCCGGCGGCTCCGGCCCCCACGTCGCTGGGCCCCCAGGGATCCAGGCCTGGATCCGGATCGGCGCCGGTTAACCTCACAACACCTCCCCCGGCGCCGATTCCCTCGACGCCGCCTCCGGTTGTGTCCCTGGCCGCCGTCGACCACGGCCTCCCCCTTGACTTGAAAACAGAGCCGGACCGGCATCAATCGACGCTGGTACCGGCCGACTTTTGTACCACTGTTCTATCTTGGCATTCCTTTCCGCCCCGAGTGGCAGCCAGAGGAACACTGGGAGGGGTCTGTGGACCCTCTGGCAGACCAGCTAGAAGAGCCGGACTGGAGAGAGGAGTTGGGTGATGCCAGTGGTCTGGATACCTCCCCAGGCCTTGATATGCTTTCTGCCCCTACCGCGGCAAAGGAGGAGGGAGCATCCTACGCTGTGGTGTTGCGTAGGGCGGCTGAGGCCTTGGGCCTTAAGCTTCCTACGGTGGCATTCAGGACTAACCTCCTGACAGAGGTGCTTCAGCTGGCAGCGACCTCTTCGGAGCCCCTGCTGCCGTTCAATCAGGCCCTCGCCGACATCCTTCTGGGCACTTGGTCCAAGCCCAGCAAAGGGGCTCCTGTGGATAGGATGATTGCCCGACACCACCGCCCAGCCCCGGGCGGCCCCATTTTCCTCTCCCAACACCCTACCCCTGAGAGCTTGGAGGTCCAAGCCTCAACATCCAAAGGCGCATTCCCTACTGCTTCCTCAGATAGGAAATCCAAGAAGGTGGACCATCTTGGGAAGAAGATGTTTTCTTCTGCCAGCTTAGGACTGTGGTCGGTGAACACCACATGTCTCTTGGGCCGAAACACCCACTCTGTGAGGGACACGGTAGAACAAGTGCTGCCACAGTGCCCGGAGGAGGCCCGGACTGTACTCTACCGTGCAGTTGCAGAGGGTAGAGACGCAGCGAAGTTCGCCATTCGATGTGGGCTGGATACTGCCGACTCGCTAGGTAGAACTATTTCTACGTCAGTAGACTTGAGACGCTATGCCTGGCTGAGGTCCACTTGCTTTCCCGGGGATGTCCAATCGACTCTTTTGGACATGCCCTTTGATGGCTGTCGCCTGTTTGGCAACATGGCGGATAATGCGCTTGAGTGCTTCAAGGACTCTCTGGCTATGGCCAGATCCTTGGGTCTCGCTTCCACCTCTCGCCCCGCTCAGTCCGCCTTTCCCCCCTTTCGTTGCTACGGAAGGGGTGCACCACCACGTTCCACCCAGGGCCACAGGCCGGCGCAAGCTACTCAGCCCTTGCACGGCCGGGGACATGGGACCCAGCACCGTGCGTCTGGGGGCCAGCGGGCAGGCCAGTCCACCAGTGCCCCCTCTGCATCAGCCTCCAAGCCTTCCTAGTCTGACCTTTCGGGGCCACCAGTTGCCAGTGGGTGGCAGGATTCGCCATCACCTCCCCCACTGGCACAACATCACGTCAGACAGGCGGGTTTTGCAGATAGTCCAAAGGGGCTACTCCCTCCCCTTCTAAACTACCTCTCCCTCCATGCCACCAACATTCCATCGCATGTCGGAGGATCACTTGACCCTTCTCCGTCAGGAAGTTACGGCTCTCTTGGCCAGGGGACCTGAGGTGGCAAAGTGAGCTAAAGAATGATGATGGATTCAACCCAGATCTGTGACTGGGGGTGAGTGTCTGAAAAGTTTCAGCACTCCGTCCATCATCTCCTTGTGTTTGCTTTGTTCGCCCTAAGTTGGCAGGGTATGCCAGAACGTGGGTCCCTTGCTCACTTTGCCACTGGATTCAAGCTAGCCTGGAGGATGAGGGGTGTTACCACGAAACCGGTCTCAGGATGCTTGTTTCCGGTTCAGGAAAGACCTGGCTTGGCAGTTCGGGCTGGACTGTTCCCATGAGGCACAGGGTCAAGACTGATTTACATATAGCTGGGTCTGAACTGAGGTGGCGAAGTGAGCTAAAGAATGATGATGGATTCAACCCAGATCTGTGACTGGGGGAGAGTGTCTGAAAAGTTTCAGCGCTCCATCCATCATCTCCTTGTGTTTGCTTTGTTCGCCCTAAGTTGGCAGGGTATGCCCAGACGTGGGTCCCTTGCTCACTTTGCCACTGGATTCAAGCTAGCCTGGCTGATGAAGGGTGTTACCCAGAAATCGGTCTCAGGATGCTTGTTTCCGGTTCAGGGAAGACCTGGCTTGGCAGTTCGGGCTGGACTGTCCCATGAGGCACAGGGTCAAGACTGATTTGCATATAGCTGGGTCTGAACTGAGGTGGCGAAGTGAGCTAAAGAATGATGATGGATTCAACCCAGATCTGTGACTGGGGGCGAGTGTCTGAAAAGTTTCAGCGCTCCGTCCATCATCTCCTTGTGTTTGCTTAAGAAGGACAAAGGCCTGCATCCTATCTTGGATCTCAGGGACGTCAACCGCTTCCTCCGGAAGGAGTTCAAAATGTTGACACTGGCTCAGGTCTTGTCTGCCCTCGACCCTGGAGACTGGATGGTAGCGTTGGACTTGCAAGACGCTTATTTTCACATCCATGTCCTGCCGCCCCACAGGCACTACCTACGGTTCACGGTAGGCCACAAGCATTTTCAGTTTACCGTGCTTCCCTTTGGCCTTACCAGCGCCCGCAGGTGTTCATGAAAGTGATGGCGGTGGTCGCAGCTCATCTGCGCAGATCCGGGGTTCCAGTCTTCCCCTATCTCGAAGACTGGCTGTTGAAGGTACATTCGCCCCTGGCGGTCCTCTCCCACTTCCAGACTACGGCAGACCTCCTGCACTCGCTGGGGTTCACTATCAACGTGCCGAAGTCGCACCCGATTCCCTCTCAGAAGCTCCTTTTCATCGGACCAGTTCTGGATACAGCGCAGTTTCCGGCCTACCCTCCCGAGCAGCGAGTCCGGGATGTTTCAGCCTCTATCCCGGATTTCGGTGAGAATTACCCGGAGGCTGCTGGGCCTCATGGCCTCCTGCATCCTGCTGGTGGACCATGCCAGGTGGCATATGCTGGCTCTGCAGTGGGACCGGAAGTTCCAGTGGGCGCAGCATCAGGGGAATCTTTCCGATGTCGTCCCGATCTCGGAGGGCACTGCACACCAATTGCAGTGGTGGCTAATGAACCAGGATTGGGTCAACGCAGATCCCTCTCCCTCCCCAACCAGACCTCACAGTGGTGACAGATGCGTCACTTCTGGGATGGGGCGGCCACATGGGAGAGGCGGAGATCAGAGGCCTCTGGTCTCCGGCGGAGTCCGGGCTCCACATCAACCTCCTGGAGCTCCGGGCGATCCGTCTTGCACTGAAAGCATTCCTTCCTTCTGTCAAAGGAAGAGTAGTGCAGGTGTTCACAGACAACACCACCGCCATGTGGTACTGCAACAAACAGGGCGGGTGGGGTCATAGACCCTATGTCAAGAGGCTCTCTGCACCTGGCAGGTTCCCTGAACGTCAGGGCAGATGAACTCAGCCGCCGGTGCATGATGGATCACAAATGGCGTTTTCACTCGGAGGTAGTGCAAGGTCTCTTTCAGCAGTGGGGAGAGCCTTGGTTAGATCTGTTCGCCACCAAAGAGAACGCGCAATGCCAGCAGTTCTGCGCGTTGGAATTTCCAAGGCGGCACTCGCTCGGCGACGCTTTTCGTCGCGAGTGGAATTGTGGTCTTCTATACGCCTTTCCGCCTATACCACTTCTGCCCAGGGTGCTGAAGAAGATCAAGCGCGACCGGGTCCATGTCATTCTTGTGGCTTCGGATTGGGCACGAAGGGCCTGGTATCCCGAGCTCTTGAACATGGCCATCGATCCTCCCGAAGAGGCAGTCGGATCGGAGGATCTTCTGTCGCAGCAACAGGGGACGGTCCTCCAACCGAACCTGTCCAGCCTCCACTTCCTTGCGTGGAGATTGAGCGGCGACAGTTGACAGCTTTCGACCTTCCTCCCGAAGTCTGTAACATCATCTTGGCAGCCAGGCGTACCTCCACTAAAACGGTATACGCCTGTAGATGGAACACATTTGTGGCATGGTGCACAGCAAAGGCTGTGGATCCCCTTTCTGCCCCTCTTTCAGAGGTTCTCCTCTTCATTCTTTCTTTGGCCCAGCAGGGCTCTGCTCTGGGCAACCTTAAAGGCTATCTTTCGGCCATTTCGGCCTTTCTTCGCCTTCCTGATCAGCCTTCTCTTTTCAAGTCCCCTATTGTTAATAGATTTCTGAAGGGCATTACTCACCTCTTTCCTCCTATTCCTTTCGTAATGCCCCAGTGGGACTTGAATCTGGTCTTAACTTACCTTGTGTGCGCTCCTTTCGAGCCACTACATAATTGTCCTCTCAGACTCTTGACCTTAAAGACTGCTTTTCTGGTTGTCATCACCTCTGCTCGCAGGGTGAGTGAGCTTTAGGCTCTTTCTTCTAAACCTCCTTTCCTTGCTGTTCATCCGGACAAGGTTGTTCTTCGAACTAGACCTTTTCTTCCCAAAGTGGTTACCTCTTTCCACATAGGACAAACCATCACTTTGCCCACCTTCTTCCCGCCCCCGCATCCTTCTAAGGAGGAGGAGAGGCTCCACCGTCTGGATCCAAAACGTGCGCTATCATTTTATCTGGATCGCACAAAACAATTCTGGGTGAATGATCAACTTTTTGTTGGCTATGTGGGCGCCAAGAAAGGTCGGGCCGTGCAAAAACGAACCATCTCTCAATGGGTCGTTCTTTGCATTAAAATCTGTTATTCCTTTGCGAAAAAGGAGCCTCCAGTAGGGTTGCGCGCCCATTCCACCAGGGCGACGGCAGCCACTACAGCTTTGGGATGTGGAGTCCCCCTCAGTGACATCTGCCAGGCAGCCACGTGGGCATCTCTGCACACATTCACTAAGCATTATTGCCTGGATAGTCAGGTCCGGAGAAACAGCTTCTTTGGCCGTTCAGTTCTCCAGGACTTTCTGGTGTGAACTTAGTTCGCAGACCCACCTCTGGGGTTGGTATAGCTGGGGTATCTATTCTAAGGTAAGGAATCTATAACTAATAGTTTCTTTCAGATGAACAAGTTACTTACCTTCGGTAACGATATATCTGTAAGAGACATGCATTAGTTATTGATTCCTTACCGCCCCACCCATCTTCCCCGTTCTGCGAACTGACTTCTAGAGTAAGGGACTCCCTTTCAGGGCCCTAGTTTTGTGCACCAGTGGTCAGTGTCTTGCATGGCTCTGCGCTTCTTTTGGGGAATGTCGTATAAAGAACTGACGTCAGTGCGCAGGGGCGGCGTCTAAGTAGATACCGCGACGTCATTCCGGCGATCACGATGCCAACGACGAACGCGGAGTCGACCGACGCCACCTACCGACGCGCAGGGGTACTGCTGAAGAAAAATTCTCCGGATCCAGTCTGACGCCTGAGGGTAATTCTAATAATAGTGCTCTTTTGACATCAAGTATGTGTAGAGTCTATCTGCTACTGAAACAGGTTGAGGGACGAACACAGGTAACTCAAATGATTGGTTGATATGAAAAGCAGAGACTACTTTTAGAAGAAATTTTGAATTTGTACTATCCTATCTTTATGAAGTTGAAAGAAGGGTTCTTCTAAGGTTAATGCCTGTAACTCACTAACCTGTTTTAGTGAAGTGATAGCGATTAGAAAGGCAACCTTCCATGAAAGAAATTGTAATGAACAATTGTGTAATGGTTCAAAAGGTGGGCCCATAAGTCTTGTAAGAACAATGTTGAGGTTCCAGGCAGGTGGTACCCTGGGTGGTATTATTCTTTTAAGGCCTTCCAGAAGGGCTTTGATTACAGGAACTTTAAATAAAGATAAATGTTGCCTGTTTTGAATATAAGCAGCTACTGCTGCAAGGTGTAGTCGAATAGATGTGTAGGCTAAACCTGTGCGTTGTAGATGCAAAAGATAATAAATAATATTTTGTATAGATGCCTCTAGCGGATCAGTTGAGTTAAAATTGCAATATATGACAAATCTTTTCCACTTTGCTGCATAACATGCTCTAGTGGTAAGTCTCCTTGCTTCTTTACGAATTGTCATACAATCTGTTGGTAGGTTTAGATAACCAAACTATGACTTCAGGAGCCAAATCGCTAGGTTGAGGTCCTTGGGATGTCTGATTTCTCCACGGTTCTGTGTGAGAAGGTTTGACGTTATGTGAAGCTTCTGATGTGGAACCACTGATAACTCCAATAGTGTGGTGAACCGTGGCTGACGAGCCTATGTGGGAGCTACGAGAATCAGTGTGAGAGATGTCTGCCTGAGTTTCCGAACCAGAAATGGAAGGAGAGGGAGAGGCGGAAAAGCGTAAGCAAATATCCCTGACCAGTTCATCCATAGGGCATTGCCCTTGGATAGAGGGTGTGGGACCCTGGAGAGGAAGTCTGGGCATTTTGAGTTCTGTGCTGTGGCAAAGAGGTCTATTTGTGGAAATCCCCATTTTTTAAAGTACGGAAGGAGAACTTGTGGGTGAAGTTCCCATTCGTGTATTTGTTTCATTCTGCTGAGGAGATCGGCAAAGATGTTGTCCGTGCCTGGAAGGTGTTCTGTCAGTAGCTGCATTTTGTGATGAATTTCCCAACTCCAAATGGTCTGAGAGAGGCGTGACAGTTGTAGAGAGTGTGTCCACCCCTGTTTTTGTACATAGTACATTGTTGTCATATTGTCCGTCCGGATTAAGACAACTTTCTTTACTAGGTGAGGTAGAAATGCTTTTAACACTGGTTGAACTGCTTGCAGCTCTAGGTAGTTGATGTCATAGTTCTGTTTGGAGTTCCAAAGACCCTGAATTGTTAAATCTTGTAAGGGTGCACCCCACCCTGTGAGATATGCATCTGTTGTGAGCACGACTTCTGGAACAGGGTTGATAAAGGGCCGCCCTTTTGATAAATTTTGTGTGTTCCACCACTGCAGAGAGTGATGAGTGCAGCTGTCTACCAACACTAGATCTGTTAGCTGACCCTGTGATTGGTTCCACTGAGGTGCTAAGCATTCTTGTAGAGGACGCATGTTTAATCTTGCATGAGGCCATCATCCCTAGTAACTGCATGAATGTTCTGGCTGAGAGATACTGGTTGTTTTGAAACTGTAGTAACGCTGTTTGAAAATTCTGAATCCTTGCTGCATTGGGATATGCTAGAGCCATTAGAGTGTTTAGAATGGCTCCCAGATATGGTTGTGTTTGATTGGGTGGAAGAAGGGATTTTTGTGTATTGACTGTGAATCCCAACTGATTTAGAGGATTTATGGTGATATGAGTGTGATGGACACACTTGTGATATGTGTTGGCTTTTATGAGCCAATTGTCTAAGTATCGGAAGACATGTATTTGTTGTTGTCTTAGATGTGCTGCTACTACTACCAGGCATTTATTGAACACTCTGGGTGCAGTTGTTACTCCGAAAGGAAGTACTTTGAACTGGTAACATATTTTTCCTATCACAAATCTGAGGTATTTGCGATGTGCTGGGTGAATGGGTATATGAAAGCATGTGTCCTTTAAGTCTAGTGTTGATGCACAAGTTACTAACTTGTGTAACGATATATCTGTAAGAGACAGTAGTTAGTGACAGATTCCTTACCTTAGAATATCCCCAGGCGTCAGGCTGGATCCGGAAAGTTTTGCGTAGCAGTACCCTTGCGCGTCGGTAGGCGGCGTCGTGCGGCTCCGCGTCCGTCGTCGGCGTCGTGATCGCCGGGATGACGTCGCGGGCAGTACTTAGGCGCCGCCCCTGCGCGCTGACGTCAGTTCTGTACACGACTTTCCGCGCCAGGAACGCAGAGCCATGCAAGAAGCTGACACAGGTGTCTGAAAAAAATACTAGGGCCCTGAAAGGGATGTCCTTAACCCTAGAAATCAGTTCGCAGAACGGGGAGGATGGGTGGGGCGGTAGGAATCTGTCACTAACTACTGTCTCTTACAGATATATCGTTACACAAGTTAGTAACTTGTGCATCTGAAAGAGACACGTTAGTGACAGATTCCTTACCTTAGAATAGATACCCCAGCAATACCAACCCCGGTGGTGGGTCTGCGAACAAAGATCAGACAAGGAAGTCCTGGAGGACAGAACGGCCAAAGAAGCCGTCCCTCCGGACCTGACTGTCAAGGCAGTAATGCTTTGTAAACGTGTGCAGCGAGGCCCACGTAGCTGCCTGACAGATAACCGGCAGCGGAACACCGCGGCCCAAGGCCGTGGTAGCAGCCGTCGCCCTGGTGGAATGGGCACGCAGCCCAACAGGAGGCTCCTTCTTGGCCAAAGAATAGCAAGTCTTGATGCACAAGGTGACCCAGCGGGAGATGGTCCTTTTGTGCACCGCCCGACCTTTTTTGGCGCCCACGTAGCCAACAAAGAGCTGGTCATCCACCCGGAAGTGTTTTGTGCGGTCGATATAGAAGGAGAGCGCACGTTTTGGGTCCAGACGGTGGAGCCTCTCTTCCTCTCTGGAAGGATGCGGAGGCGGAAAGAAGGTGGGCAAAGTGATGGTCTGCCCAATGTGGAAAGCAGTAACCACCTTTGGCAAGAAGGACGGACGCGTCCGAAGAACAACCTTGTCTGGATGAACAGACAGAAAGGGAGGTTTGCAAGATAGAGCCTGGAGCTCACTCACCCGCCGAGCGGAGGTGATGGCCACCAGAAAGGCTGTCTTCAGAGTCAGAAGACGAAGAGGACAGTTATGCAGAGGCTCAAAGGGAGCGCACATTAAAAAGGTAAGAACCAAGTTCAAGTCCCACTGAGGCATTACAAACGGAACAGGAGGGAAGAGGTGAGTAATGCCTTTTAAGAACCTGTTAACAACAGGGGACTTGAAAAGGGAGGGCTGATCAGGGAGCCTGAGGAAGGCCGAGATAGCACAAAGATAACCCTTGATGGTACCCAGGGCAGAACCCTGTTGGGCCAGAGAAAGAAGGAACAGAAGGACCTCAGAAAGAGGGGCAGAAAGGGGATTCACAGCCTTTGCTGTGCACCATGCCACAAATTTGTTCCACCTGCAGGCGTATACCACCTTAGTGGAGGGACGCCTGGCTGCCAGAATCACATCACAAACTTCGGGAGGCAAGTCGAAAGGAATCAACTGCCGCCGCTCAATCTCCACGCAAGCAGGTGTAGACTGGACAGGTTCGGGTGGAGGACCGTCCCCTGCTGCTGCGACAGAAGATCCTCCCGAAGAGGCAGACGGATCGGGGGATCTATGCTCATATTGAGTAGCTCGGGATACCAAACTCTTCGAGCCCAGTCCGGAGCCACAAGAATGACTTGGGCCCGGTCGTGCCGAATCTTCTTCAACACTCTGGGTAGAAGTGGTATAGGCGGAAAGGCGTACAACAGACCGCAACTCCACTCGCGACGAAAAGCGTCGCCGAGCGAGTGCCGCCTTGGAAATTCCAACGCGCAGAACTGATGACATTGCGCGTTCTCTTCGGTGGCGAATAGATCTAACCAAGGCTCTCCCCACTGTAGAAAGAGTCCTTGCGCCACTTCCGAGTGAAGACGCCATTCGTGATCCATCATGCACCTGCGGCTGAGTTCGTCCGCCCTGGCGTTCAGAGAACCTGCCAGGTGTTGAACCATCAGGAACATGCCCTGATGTTCCAGCCATGTCCAGAGGCGCAGAGCCTCCTGACAAAGGGTCCAAGACCCCACCCCGCCCTGTTTGTTGCAGTACCACATGGCGGTGGTGTTGTCTGTGAACACCTGCACTACCTTCCCTTTGACAGAGGGAAGGAATGCCTTGAGTGCAAGCCGGATCGCCCGGAGCTCCAGAAGGTTGATATGGAGCCGGGACTCCGCCGGAGACCAGAGGCCTCTGATCTCCGCCTCTCCCATGTGACCGCCCCATCCCAGAAGGGACGCGTCCGTCACAACTGTATGCTCTGGCTGGGGAAGGGAGAGGGATCTGCCCATGACCCATTGCCGGTTCGAGAGCCACCACTGCAACTGTTTTGCAGTCCCCTCCGAGATCTGGACGTGATCGGACAGGTTGCCCTGGTGCTGCGCCCACTGGAACTTCAGGTCCCACTGCAGAGCCCGCATATGCCATCTGGCATGATTGACCAGCAGGATGCAGGAGGCCATGAGGCCCAGCAGCCTCAGGGTCATCCGTACTGAAACCCAGGATAAAGGCCGAAAGATCGGAATCATAGCCTGAATATCCCGGACTCGCCGTTCGGGAGGATAGGCCCGAAACTGCGTCGTGTCCAGAACTGCTCCGATGAAAAGGAGCTGTGGAGAAGGAATTAGATGCGACTTCGGCACATTGATGGAGAACCCCAGCGAGTGCAGGAGTTCGGCCGTAGTCTGGAGGTGGGAGACGACTGCCTGGGACGAGCCCGCCTTCAGCAGCCAGTCGTCGAGGTAGGGGAAGACTGAAACCCCTGCCCGGCGCAGATGAGCTGCGACCACCGCCATCACTTTCGTGAACACCCGAGGGGCACTGGTAAGGCCAAAGGGGAGCACGGTGAACTGAAAATGCTCGGGGCCTACCGTGAACCGAAGGTAACGCCGGTGGGCCGGCAGGACGGGGATGTGGAAATACGCGTCCTGCAAGTCCAACGCTACCAACCAGTCTCCAGGGTCGAGGGCAGTCAAGACCTGAGCTAGGGTGAGCATCTTGAACTTCTCCTTCCGGAGGAAGCGATTGACGTTCCGGAGGTCCAAGATAGGACGCATGTCCTCCTTGTCCTTTTGGGCACCAGAAAGTAGTGGGAGTAGCAACCACGCCCTACTTCTGGGGTCGGAACATGCTCGATGGCCCTCTTGGTCAAGAGGGCCGTGACTTCCTTCTGTAGAAGCACCAAGTGATCCCCTGACATGCGGTGGAATTGAGGTGGCATGGCTGGGGGGTGGTCTCGAAGGGGAGGGAGTAGCCCCTTCGGACAATGTCCAAGACCCACCTGTCCGAGGTGATGGTGCGCCAGTGGGGAAGGTGATGGCGGACCCTGCCCCCTACTGGCGTGCCGTGCACCTGAAAGGAGGGACTAGGAGGGTTTGGAGGCCGCGGACGGGTTGGAGGTGGTGGCCTGACCCGCACGCTGGTTGCCCGATCCGCCACGGCGGAATCCACGTCCTCGGCCACGCGAAGACGCCTGCTGCGTGGGCCGGTGGCTGGGCTGCTGACGTGAAGGGGCGCCCCTACCGTGGCCACGATAGGGGCGAAAAGCAGAAGGCAGCGGAGGGCGTGTAGCAGAAAGGCCCAGGGACTTGGCAGTAGCCCGTGAGTCCTTAAAGCGCTCCAACGCATGGTCTGCTTTGGACCCAAAAGACCGACTCCATCAAAGGGCATGTCCATGAGAGTATTCTGGACATCCCCTGAAAAACCAGTGGTTCTCAGCCAGGCGTGGCGTCGGAGCGCCACCGTCGTTGCAATCGACCTGCCCAGCGAGTCGGCGGTGTCAAGGCCACAACGGATAGTGTATTTGGCCGCATCCCTTCCTTCCGCAATGGCGCGGGAAAGCAGTGCCTGGACCTCCTCAGGGCACTGGGGCAAAACATCCGCCACCGAATCCCACAGGGAGTGGGTATATCGGCCCAAAAGACAAGCGGTGTTAACGGACCGCAAGCCAGCACTGGAGGAAGAAAAACCTTTCTTCCCAAACTGATCCAGGCGCTTGGATTCCCTATCCGGAGGAGCGGTAGGGAAGGCGGTTTGGGAAGCGGAGGCTTGGACAACCAAGCTCTCAGGAGTGGGGTGGACAGAAAGAAACAGGGGTCGCCCGGAGCAGGGCGATGGCGTCGTGACACGTTCCGATCCACAGGAGCCCCTGTTTTGGGCTTGGACCAGGCGCCCAAAAGAACGTCAGTGAGGGCGTCGTTAAACGGCAGCACAGTCTCCGCAGAGGAGGCTGCCGGCTGAAGCACCTCTGTCAAGATGTTAGGCTTGACCGTCAAAGTAGGGAGCTGGAGACGTAAGGCCCCAGCAGCCCTACGCAACACCGTACCAAAATTGGCCCCCTCCTCCGTAGCCACGGGAGGAGACAGCATGCCAGTGTCAGGGGAAGTATCCAGACCACTGGCCTCCCTAGACTCTCTGTCCAGTCCTCATCATACTGACAGTTGCGCGTCAGAGGGTCATCAGACCCCTCCCAGTCCAACTGGTCCTCCTCAGGTTCAAAATAAGGAGGAGGAGGGACAGTTGGGACCCAAGGTCCCATCGGCGCCGGAGCCGGCGTCGAGCGACGTCGCTCCGGGTCCATGTCCGGAGCCGGAAGGAACTGGGGGACGACGCCGCCCGGAGCCCAGGGCGGCGTCGAGAACGGCACCGGAGACATCGGCGCCGGCGGAGGTGTCGTGAGGTCGATCGGCGTCGATGGGGGTTGTGGAGCCGGGATCGAGGCCGGGGCCGAAGCCGGAGCCGGGATCGAGGCTGGAGGCACGGGCGACGCCGGGGCCGGAGCCGCCGGCGACGCCGGAGCAACCCCATCAGGGCCCGCGGGGCCCGAAGGCGCACCGGAGGGGCCTGAAGGCCCGAAGAGGCGGGCCATGGCCGACAGGAACTCCTGTACCTTGGCCGGATCCGCCCCCGAACCCGGGAAGGGCGGGTATGGCGGGGGCGACTCCACAGGCAAGTCCGGGGCGGCGGGGACGGTGCCGGGAGGGGCCTCAGCCGAGTCGCGAGACCGGCGAGGCGAAGTCCGAGAGCGACGATGCTTCTTGGACTTCTTGTGCTTAGACTTACCGGACGAAGAAGACTTCGACGCCGACGACCGGTGTGCACTCCGCGAGCGACCCCTGGACCTCTCACGCGACCGGGGCCTCCGTGGAGCCGAATGCCGGGCCTCGAGGAGCTTTCGAGACCGCTCTCGCAAAGCTTTCGGGTTGAGGGCCTGGCATTCGGGACAAGACTCGGTGTCGTGGCCTCGGCCGAGGCAGAAGAGACACTCCCAATGCGGGTCGGTGACGGACATCATCCGCGCACAGGCGCCGCATCGCTTGAAGCCGGGCATCCCTACGACACCTTTAAGTTGGAAAAAACAGTGAAAAAATCACCAAAAAGTATGGTCAAAAATTGACCAGGGCACTGCTTTTCCCGGATCTGCGCTTGCTGGCGCGGAAAAAGAAGAACTGACGTCAGCGCGCAGGGGCGGCGCCTAAGTACTGCCCGCGACGTCATCCCGGCGATCACGACGCCGACGACGGACGCGGAGCCGCACGACGCCGCCTACCGACGCGCAAGGGTACTGCTACGCAAAACTTTCCGGATCCAGCCTGACGCCTGGGGATATTCTAAGGTAAGGAATCTGTCACTAACGTGTCTCTTTCAGATATACAGTCGTCTTGCTGCAAAAGTGGATGTACTTGTTGTAGAGTGACCATATGGAAGTGTTCTGGTAATATGTATAGGGTTAAAGGCCGGAGATCCAATATTGGTCTTAACGAACCGTCCTTTTTGGGAATTAGGAAGTATAGTGAACATATTCTTGTTCATTGTTGTTGAAATGGGACGAGTTCTATAGTTCCTTTTGTTAGAAGAGCTTGTACTTCTTGTTTGAGCAGATGCTTGTGTTCTAAAGACAGTCTGTGAATACGAGGTGGAATGTTGGGAGGGTTGCTTGTGAGCCCCAGGCAATAACCATGTTGGATAATGTCCAAACTCATTTGTCTGTTGTTATTGATTGCCAAATGGGAAGAAACCGATGTAATGTTCCCCAGACAGGTGATGAATGTTCCAGGGGAAGTGGTATAAAGTCACTGTTTTTAAGTGGATTGGGGGGGGGGGGGTACGTGATGTTGTACCTCTTCCTTTAAAGTTGTTACCTCTATATCCACCTCTACAGAATCCTCAAGAGGAGGAAGACTGTGCCTGTGTTTTATACAAAGATGTGGTGGCATCTGTGGTATTATTTTTGGAACCAGCTGTGTAGAAGGAACGACCAAAGGAACCTTTCTTAGACCGAGACTGAAGTGCGCCCATTGATGTTGCCACTTCTGTATCCTTTTTCATTTTCTCTAGCGATGGGTTTATCTGAGGCCCAAAAAGGTGTTCTTTGTCAAATGGTGCATTAAGTATAGTTTGTTGAACTTCTGGATTGAAACCAGAAATTGAGCCATGCATGTCTCCTTAGTAGAATGCTGGCATTGAGTCCTCTAGCTGCAGTATCTGCAGCATCCAAAGCACATCTAATGGATGAACTCGAAATAAGCTTGCCTTCCTGCACTATTTCTTGTCCCTTTTTTCTGTGCTCTTCTGGGAGATATTGTAATAATTCTTCCATCTCATCCCAGTGTGCCCTATCATACCTAGCCAACAGCCCTTGAGTGTTTGCTATGCGCCAATGATTGGCTGATTGAGCAGCTACTTTTTTTCCAGAAGCATCTATACATTTTGATTCCTTATCAGGAGGAGGTGCCTCTCCTGAGGTTTGTGAATTTGCCCTTTTACGTGTGTTTGAAACCACTAAGGAATGTAAAGGCAACTGACCCTTAATAAAGACAGGGTCAGATGGAGGGGGTTTATATTTTTTAACGACTCTAGGTATTAGTATACGTGCCCTCACCGGATCCTTAAAAATATCGTCTGTATGCCTCATCATACCCTTTAACATAGGCAAGGATTGAAATGTTCTGTGTGTGTTTCTTAAAGTTTCAAAAAGGAAATCCTATTCTAGGTCTTCTTTATGTAAAGTGACCCCATGATAAGTGGCTGCTCTAGCAATTAGCTCTTGATATGCATTATTATCATCAGGAGGGGAAGGTTTGGCTGGATATAGATCGGGATCTGTGTCTCCCGGTGGATGTAGGTCAAAGCCATCCCACGGGTCAGGTAGTGGCTGAATATCAGTGTCCTCATCGTGTGCTATATCTGGATTTATATCAGGAGATCCTGGAGGTGTAATATGTAAAGGGTCAGAAGCTGGTATGTTAACAGGACTAGCAGCTATGTCCTTTTTCTTCTTGAGAGGTATTCTATATTCAGTGTCTATTTTCCTTTTGGGAGGTGGTATCACTGGCGTAGTGGCAATGTGTTCAGTTTGCGGGTTAATATGTATTGTCTTCTCTTTCGGATCCAGCTTGTGCTGCATTTTCTCCAGAATTGGCTCCGGTGTCTTTAGCGGAGCATCTTTCGGTGCCGAAATTTTCGGCGCCGAGCTAGATTTGTCCTTTTTATCTTTCCACGCCGAACGCTTCGGAATGGAGGGGGTGTCATCTCTGTGCGAGCCCAAACCAGAAGGCTTGACTTGCTGTTTCAGTGCCGAGCTAGGAGGCGGGGGCGTTGGAATCAGAGTCTCAGTGCCGACCATGGCCTGATGGCAGTGGTGGCCCAATAGCCTTTGTCTTGGTCGGAGTGAGTTTGGTGGGCAAAGGGGCTTTGTTACTCACAGCATCCTGTCCAGATGGAACAACATGGGACTCCAGCTCGATCTCCAACTCTGAATGGGAGTCCTGGACGGAAAAGGCCTCTTCCTCTTCTGCCGCCGAAGCCTCTATCTCTTCTTGCTGGACATCTTCACCAAAGATATCGGGAGTCTCCTTAATAGTTTGATGCTGCATGTCTCTGTGTTGAGCACAAAGATCTCTAAGAGTCTTTTTGGAACGGAACGACCGACACGCGTCGCAGTCTTCCTCTTCATGCTCCGGAGAGAGACAAAGGTTACAGACCTTATGAAGATCGGTGCGCAGGTATTTGGAATGGCACCGAGGACAGAATTGGAATGATGTCCGTTCCATCAGCAGAAGACTCGATGCAGAATCTTCGAGTGGAAACAGGAGACGAGCTAGGCCTGAAGGCCGCGGTTAGAGTGTTTTATTGGATAATGAAAGTTTTCAGAAGTTCTTCGACACGCAGAAGGTAAAAAACGCGATCGAAAACAATACCGACGGGGGTAAGTGAATTGCGAACCGAAGGGATCCCGATTGATGGTTTCTAATCGGAGTGCTGCAATACACGTCCAAACCCGATGACAGAAAAAAAAACAATCTAACAATGGAGTTGATGCCCATGCACATTATCACCGAAAGGAGGAGTCACTTTGCCTCATGACTGGAAAAGACTTCTTCGAAGAAAAACAACTTGCAAACATCCAGACCCAACACTAGATGGCAGGAGTATAAAATGCATGTGTATCTACAGCACACATGCCTCGAACAGTTGATTCTTCACCCTTACTATGAGTGTGACTGTAGGGGAAGTGCCACCCCATACTAATGAGACAGGCCAGAACCCACCTTAAGTTAGGGTAAGTGCAGTAAAGGTGTGAGTGATAAAAACACCAACATGGTCACGTGTGTAGGTGGTTAGTGGTGCTAGACATGGTGAGGTACAACAACTACACACATTTTGTGTGGTTTGATCTGCAGTGTTGACAACCATGGGGTGATTACACTATATGCATTGAATTCTTTTCCACTGGTAATACATTGGATTTTACTGAAAGTCATTGAAATAATTACATTTTGTTCTATTATGTTTATTTAACCTTTACGGGAGGTGTTCCCAAACAGGAGAAACATTATAGGCATGGGAGAGTTATGCTTCATTTATGTGCACCGCACATTTGAGTAAGTACGCAGAGAGCGTAGGAGTTGTGAAGAAGGCCGTTGACCCGCATGGGCTTTGTATCCAGCCGAAAAAGGTTGGTTAGTTTATATGGGCAGCTGAAGCATTGCAGTTCTATCGCTACCCGCTGTGCTTTTAACAATATCGAAGGTTCACAATGAATAAAGGAAACTCCTTTGGGTATTATCTTGAGATGTTTTTATCTGGACCCTGCTTTATTTCAGAAAAACGTATCTAAGAAGTCCCTTCAGAGGTTGCATCCACCAGAGTGGTATTTACCTTCTCTGGTTTGGATAGGTAACCTATGGTGCAGCAGTACTCGGATACCTAGGTTTGAGTAAAAATGAGCAAAGGCGACAGAACAACCAGCAAGATCATCACATACACCGGCTTAAAGCAAGGGTGCGTTCTTGCCTCTTGTCTATTCAACATCTTTATGGCGGGCCCCGATTTGCGATTATCGGAAGTAACAGACGACCCTCCCAAATTGGCAAACAAACTAGTGCGGTATCTACAATATGCAGATGATATTGTGTTATGCAGTTAGACACCGATTGGCCTCCAGCGCCTAATCACAAACCTTGTCAAATACATCACATCGCAGCGCTGGGTCTGGAACTAAATTACAGCAAAACAAAGGTAATCTGTTTTTCAGCAAAGTCCAGCCCTCACCATGCCAAGTTTAGGTGCAAATTTTGTCTACAATCTCTATGTTGCTCCCTCGGTCCCCCAGTCTGACCCCAATAAATTTGACCCTGCTCACCATAATACGCAAGAAAGGATGGCGGGTTGGGCTTAAGTGCCCTTGACCCACACAGTCTATTAGACAAAGAGCCATGGTCGGTAGAGAAAGTTAAAAAGCAATAAACAAAATTAGATCGAAAGGAGCTCCCGGTCCGAACGGAATCCCTAATATAATTTTTAAAGCAAATCTTAAGTATTGGCCAGAGGTTTTAACATTTTTATTCAATGACGTTCTTAAATCTGGTTCCGTTCCTGAATCATGGCAAGGAAGTATCATTCAGCCGATATATAAAAGCGGACCCCAAGTCAACCCCGCAAACTATCGTTTAATCGCCCTAACGGATGTAGAGGCAAAAATATTTGCAAGTTGTCTTCTGGAAGAACTGGAAGCATGGGCTTTAAGGGAAGATTTGATTCCAAATTTACAAACCGGTTTTAGAAGAGGGGAATCGACTAACACGAATTTCAATCAATCAATCAATCAAGCATTTGTATAGCGCGCTACTCACCCGGAGGGTCTCAAGGCGCTTGGGGGAGGGGGGTCCGCTACTGTTCGAACAGCCAGGTCTTGAGTTGCTTCCTGAAGGAGAGGTGGTCTTGGGTAAGGCGGAGGTGGATGTGTAGGGAGTTCCACGTCTTGGCAGCCAGGTAGGAGAAGGATCTTCCTCCCGTTGTGGCTCTTCGGATGCGGGGGACGGCGGCGAGGGCGTGGTTGGTCGATCGTAGCTGGCGGGTGGGAGTGTAGAAGGTCAGACGGTCGTTGAGGTATCTGGGGCCTTGGTTGTGGAGAGCTTTGTGTGCGTGGGTGAGGAGTCGGAACGTGATTCTCTTGCTGACGGGGAGCCAGTGCAGGTCTCTCAGGTGTCCGGCGATGTGGCTGTGTCGGGGGATGTCCAGGATGAGTCGAGCTGAGGCGTTCTGGATGCGTTGGAGTCTTTTTTGAAGTTTGGCTGTGGTTCCGGCGTAGAGGAGTTGCCGTAGTCCAGTCGGCTGGTGACGAGGGCCTGGGTGACCGTCTTCCTGGTTTCGGTGGGGATCCACCGGAAGATCTTGCGCAGCATGCGTAGGATGTTGAAGCAAGACGAGGAGACGGCGTTGATTTGTCGGGTCATTGAGAGGGAGGAGTCCAGGATGAAGCCCAGGTTGCGTGCGTGGTCCGTTGGTTTGGGTGCGTTGCCCAGGGCAGGGGGCCACCAGGAGTCGTCCCAGGCGGAGGGTGATGATCCTAGGATGAGGACTTCCGTTTTATCTGAGTTCAGTTTCAGGCGGCTGTTCCTCATCCACTCGGCTACGTCCTTCATCCCTTCATGTAGGTTGGTTCTGGCGGTTGTGGGGTCGTTGGTGAGGGAGAGGATCAGCTGGGTGTCGTCGGCGTAGGAGATGATGTTGAGGTTGTGTTGGCGTGCGATGGCTGCGAGGGGGCTCATGTAGACGTTGAAGAGGGTGGGGCTGAGTGATGATCCTTGTGGTACGCCGCAGATGACTTCGGTGGCCTCGGAACTGAACGGGGGAGGCGGACTCTCTGGGTTCTTCCGGCGAGGAAGGAGATGATCCACTCCAGTGCCTTCTCTTGGATTCCGCCGTTGTTCAGGCGTTGCACTAGGGTGCGGTGGCAGACTGTGTCGAACGCTGCGGAGAGGTCCAGGAGGATGAGGGCCGCTGTTTCCCCGTTGTCGAGCAGGGCTCGGATGTCGTCGGTAGCTGCGATGAGGGCGGTCTCGGTGCTGTGGTTGGCCCGGAAGCCGGACTGCGAGTGGTCGAGGGATCCATTCGTCTCGAGGAAGGCGGCCAGTTGTCTGTTGACGGTCTTCTCGATGACTTTGGCAGGAAAAGGAAGGAGCGAGATGGGGCGGTAGTTTTTGAGGTCGGTGGGGTCTGCTGACGGTTTCTTCAGTAGGGCGCTGAGTTCGGCGTGCTTCCAGCTCTCTGGGAAGGTGGCGGTGACGAAGGAGGTGTTGATGATGTCCCGGAGGTGGGGTGCGATGACGGCGTCGGCCTTGTTGAAGACGTGGTGAGGGCAGGGGTCGGTTGGTGATCCGGAGTGGATGGAGTTCATCGTGCGGATAGTGTCTTCGGTGTTGATAGGGGTCCAGGCTCGGAGGGTGGATGTGGGGGCGTTGGAACGGTCGTAGGGTACGTCGGCTGTGTGCTGAAACTGTAGTGTATGTCTGCGATCTTGCTGTGGAAGAACGAGGCGAGCGAGTTGCAGAGGTCTTGCGAGGGAGTGATGTCGTTGTTTCCGGCGCTGGGGTTCGAGAGTTCTTTGACGATGATGAAGAGTTCCTTGCTGTTGTGGGCGTTGTTGTCCAGTCGTTCCTTGAATGCGGTTTTCTTGGTGGTGTGGATCAGCTGGTGGTGTTTTCGGGTGGCGTGCTTGAGGGTGGTCATGTTGTCTGCAGTCGGGTCTCTGCGCCATGCTTTCTCGAGGGCCCGGCAGTTCTTCTTGGATATCTTGAGTTCGTCGGTGAACCAGGATGCTTTCTTGTTGCCGGGTCTGACAGGGGGTCTTCAATGGGGCGAGGTCGTCTGCGCAGTTGGTGATCCATCTTGTGAGGTTGCTGGCGGCTTGGTTGGGGTTCGTTGAGCTGGCGGGAGGGTTCTGGCTCAGGGATGTGGTGAGTTGGTCGGTGGTGATCTTGTTCCAGCTTCTGCGCGGAAACTGTTGCGGGTGGTGGTGCGTGGTGATCCTGCTGAAGCTGAAGTGGACGCAGCTGTGGTCTGTCCAGTGGAGTCCGGTGGTGTGGCTGAAGGAGATGTCCTTGCTGGAGGAGAAGACGGGGTCAAGCGTGTGGCCGGCGAGGTGTGTGGGGGTGGTCACCAGTTGCTTGAGTCCGAGGTTGGCGAGGTTGTCCAGCAGGGTGGTGGTGTTGCGATCGTTGTTGTTCTCTAGGTGGAAGTTGAGGTCCCCAAGGAGGATGTAGTCAGCCGAGGGGAGGGCGTGCGGGCTGATGAGGTCGGCGATGTCTTCGCTGAATTGTGTGCGTGGTCCTGGGGGTCTGTAGATGAGGGTGCCTCTGAGGGTGGTCTTGGGGTCGGTGTGTATCTGGAAGTGCAGGTGTTCGCCGGCTGTGAAGGTGTCGTCGGAGTTGGTCGTGATGCGGATGGTGTTCTTGTGGACGATGGCGATGCCTCCTCCTGTCTGGTTTGCGCGGTCCCTTCGGGTGATCTTGTATCCGTCCGGGATGGCGATGGCGATGTCGGGCGCTGAGGAGGCGTTCATCCATGTTTCCGTGAGGAAAGCGACGTCTGGTGATGTGGAGTCGAGCAGGTTCCAAAGTTCCACGGCGTGTCTGTGGACGGAGCGGGTGTTGAGCAGGAAGCACTTCAGGTGGTTGCTGCTGGTGCTCGGCTTGGCGGGTGTGGTGCAGGTCCGGAGGCAGGAGAACTTGCAGGATTGGCAGGCGAAGGGTCCGTGGGTGCGTCCTGGGGTGGCACGGTGGCAGCCGGGGATGCGGCCGGTGTTGAGTGCGTTGAGGGTGGCGGTGTCGTAAGTCCGGTGGGTGGGTTGGCTGCTGCGGGGCCCAGGGGTTTGGCGCTGGGCGCGGTCCAGGCGCGGACGGGCGCAGACGGGCTTGCCTTAGGCGCACCTTCGGCGCGCCAGCGGCGCGACGCGCAGCGGCCGCCATTTATGGGGAGGTGGGAGGGAGGAGCAGCTGGGAGGCGGGAGGCAGGGGCAGCGAATGGGCAGTCAGGGGGCGGGGCCGCAGGGACGCAGCGGCGGGAGTGGCGAGAGGCAGCGAGGGGTACAGAAGGAAAAGTGGAGAGAAAGCGGACACAAATACGGGCACAATTCAAAAATGGGGCAGCGAGGGGTACAGAAGGAAAAGTGGAGAGAAAGCGGACACAAATACGGGCACAATTCAAAATGGGGCAGCGAGGGGTACAGAAGGAAAAGTGGAGAGAAAGCGGACACAAATACGGGCACAATTCAAAATGGGGCAGCGAGGGGTACAGAAGGAAAAGTGGAGAGAAAGCGGACACAAATACGGGCACAATTCAAAATGGGGCTGCGAGGGTACAGAAGGAAAAGTGGAGATAAAGCGGACACAAATACGGGCACAATTCAAAAATGGGGCAGCGAGGGGTACAGAAGGAAAAGTGGAGAGAAAGCGGACACAAATACGGGCACAATTCAAAATGGGGCAGCGAGGGGTACAGAAGGAAAAGTGGAGAGAGAGCGGACACAAATACGGGCACAATTCAAAATGGGGCAGCGAGGGTACAGAAGGAAAAGTGGAGATAAAGCGGACACAAATACGGGCACAATTCAAAATGGGGCAGCGAGGGGTACAGAAGGAAAAGTGGAGAGAAAGCGGACACAAATACGGGCACAATTCAAAATGGGGCAGCGAGGGGTACAGAAGGAAAAGTGGAGATAAAGCGGACACAAATACGGGCACAATTCAAAAATGGGGCAGCGAGGGGTACAGAAGGAAAAGTGGAGAGAAAGCGGACACAAATACGGGCACAATTCAAAATGGGGCAGCGAGGGGTACAGAAGGAAAAGTGGAGAGAGAGCGGACACAAATACGGGCACAATTCAAAATGGGGCAGCGAGGGGTACAGAAGGAAAAGGGAGAGAAAGCGCACACAAATACGGGCACAATTCAAAATGGGGCAGCGAGGGGTACAGAAGGAAAAGTGGAGAGAAAGCGGACACAAATACGGGCACAATTCAAAATGGGGCAGCGAGGGGTACAGAAGGAAAAGTGGAGAGAGAGAGCGGACACAAATACGGGCACAATTCAAAATGGGGCAGCGAGGGGTACAGAAGGAAAAGTGGAGAGAAAGCGGACACAAATACGGGCACAATTCAAAATGGGGCAGCGAGGGGTACAGAAGGAAAAGTGGAGATAAAGCGGACACAAATACGGGCACAATTCAAAAATGGGGCAGCGAGGGGTACAGAAGGAAAAGTGGAGAGAAAGCGGACACAAATACGGGCACAATTCAAAATGGGGCAGCGAGGGGTACAGAAGGAAAAGTGGAGAGAGAGCGGACACAAATACGGGCACAATTCAAAATGGGGCAGCGAGGGGTACAGAAGGAAAAGGGGAGAGAAAGCGCACACAAATACGGGCACAATTCAAAATGGGGCAGCGAGGGGTACAGAAGGAAAAGTGGAGAGAAAGCGGACACAAATACGGGCACAATTCAAAATGGGGCAGCGAGGGGTACAGAAGGAAAAGTGGAGATAAAGCGGACACAAATACGGGCACAATTCAAAATGGGGCAGCGAGGGGTACAGAAGGAAAAGTGGAGAGAAAGCGGACACAAATACGGGCACAATTCAAAATGGGGCAGCGAGGGGTACAGAAGGAAAAGTGGAGATAAAGCGGACACAAATACGGGCACAATTCAAAAATGGGGCAGCGAGGGGTACAGAAGGAAAAGTGGAGAGAAAGCAGACACAAATACGGGCACAATTCAAAATGGGGCAGCGAGGGGTACAGAAGGAAAAGTGGAGAGAGAGCGGACACAAATACGGGCACAATTCAAAATGGGGCAGCGAGGGGTACAGAAGGAAAAGTGGAGATAAAGCGGACACAAATACGGGCACAATTCAAAATGGGGCAGCGAGGGGTACAGAAGGAAAAGGGGAGAGAAAGCGGACACAAATACGGGCACAATTCAAAATGGGGCAGCGAGTGGTACAGAAGGAAAAGTGGAGATAAAGCGGACACAAGTACGGGCACAATTCAAAATGGGGCAGCGAGGGGTACAGAAGGAAAAGGGGAGAGAAAGCAGACACAAATACGGGCACAGTTCAAATGGGGGCAGCGGGGGCACAAAAGGGAAAAGGGGAGACAAGCAAGCAATACGGGCACCGAGACCACAAACGGAAGGGCGATCTTACCAGCAGCAGCAGCGGGCGGCCAGCACAGGCGGATCTGTGTGGTGGGGGAGCGACCTACCTGGCAAGGTCAAGGGTCGCTCACCTCACCGCGCAGCGGCCGCCATTTATGGGGAGGTGGGAGGGAGGAGCAGCTGGGAGGCGGGAGGCAGGGGCAGCGAATGGGCAGTCAGGGGGGCGGGGCCGCAGGGGACGCAGCGGCGGGAGTGGCGAGAGGCAACGAGGGGTACAGAAGGAAAAGTGGAGAGAAAGCGGACACAAATACGGGCACAATTCAAAAATGGGGCAGCGAGGGGTACAGAAGGAAAAGTGGAGAGAAAGCGGACACAAATACGGGCACAATTCAAAATGGGGCAGCGAGGGGTACAGAAGGAAAAGTGGAGAGAAAGCGGACACAAATACGGGCACAATTCAAAATGGGGCAGCGAGGGGTACAGAAGGAAAAGTGGAGATAAAGCGGACACAAATACGGGCACAATTCAAAAATGGGGCAGCGAGGGGTACAGAAGGAAAAGTGGAGAGAAAGCGGACACAAATACGGGCACAATTCAAAATGGGGCAGCGAGGGGTACAGAAGGAAAAGTGGAGAGAGAGCGGACACAAATACGGGCACAATTCAAAATGGGGCAGCGAGGGGTACAGAAGGAAAAGTGGAGATAAAGCGGACACAAATACGGGCACAATTCAAAATGGGGCAGCGAGGGGTACAGAAGGAAAAGTGGAGAGAAAGCGGACACAAATACGGGCACAATTCAAAATGGGGCAGCGAGGGGTACAGAAGGAAAAGTGGAGATAAAGCGGACACAAATACGGGCACAATTCAAAAATGGGGCAGCGAGGGGTACAGAAGGAAAAGTGGAGAGAAAGCGGACACAAATACGGGCACAATTCAAAATGGGGCAGCGAGGGGTACAGAAGGAAAAGTAGAGAGAGCGGACACAAATACGGGCACAATTCAAAATGGGGCAGCGAGGGGTACAGAAGGAAAAGTGGAGATAAAGCGGACACAAATACGGGCACAATTCAAAATGGGGCAGCGAATCAAATCAAATCAAATCAAAAAATTTGATTTTATTGACTTTACTGGGTGATAGGGCCAAATACAGGAAACAAAAGTTGTATATTTGTTTTATTGACTTAAAAGCCGCCTTTGACTCAGTACCGCGAAATCTGTTATGGGCGAAGCTATTGAATAGGGGTATACCTAATATTTTATTAGATATGATCAAATTGTTATACTCCAATACATGGGTACAGATTAAAGTCGGCGACGGAAGAAATACAACTCGCCGTCTTGAGACCAATACTGGTCTGAAACAAGGCTGTGTCTTGGTCCCGTGTCTTTTTAATCTTTTTATGTCTGACCTCCCAACCCATATAAAACATGTTAATGCCCATTCTCCCACTATTCTAGGTAAGGAGATCAAATATCTACAATACGCCGATGATACCATTTTATTGAGCCAATCTGTTATAGGTCTAAGAAGACTAGTTGACTCTTTTAATCAATATGTTTCCCAAAATGGACTTAAAATAAATACTAAAAAGACAAAAATAATGACTATAGGGAAAACCAAAGCAGGATTGAAAGAATGGAACATCAATGGTTTGGTTATTGAATGTGTAAAATCATATAAATATTTAGGAATCACATTTGATGATAACATGTCGTTTAGGCAGCATTTTAGTAACCTCGAGGCTAAGGGAACATCATTATCATTTGCTTTTAGAAAACTGAGGGATAAGCTATCATGCCCAAACCACGAGCACCTGTTGAAGGTCATGAAAGCAAAGCTGATTCCATCCTTGGATTATGGTTCGATTATCTTCCGTGGTAAAGATGCAAAAATCCTCGACGACATTGAAATAAAAACCTATAAATCAGTCTTTAGGATTCCTAGATATATTGGTCGTGCCAATATAAGACTAGAATTTGGTCTGAAAAGACAAACATTGGCACGACAATCCACATTTCTAAAATCCCTATTGTCATTGTCTCGTGCTGAAGAGGGTTCCCTTGCAAATCAGTGTTGGCATGAGATGATGAGAAGTGAGTATGCGAGTAGCTGGAAAACATTCTTAATTGAGTGTTTACGTAATTTCGAATGTCCAAACCTAGAAGAAGAAATTAGGAGCAAAGTTGTTTACAAAAAAACAATAAATCAATCAGCCATTTTATTATCGACCATAATAGATAAGGACGAACTTAGGAAAAAAAACCATTCATGGTCAATTGCAAACTCTTTTAGCAAATTGGTACCCCAACCGTATTTGTTGTTCCATCTAAAATCTTTAATTAAGAATACATTTATGTTATTACGGTTTGGGAGATACCCGACTAAAGATGGAATTCCAAAATGGGAAAATAAGTGGCCATCCAGTCTTTGTAGGTTATGCGGTTCTTGTGAGGAAACCGTAGTGCATATAGTAACTTTATGCCCCCAATTGCTAGAAGAGCGGAAATCCATTTTAAAACCTATTTTTAATGAATTGGGGGTAAGCACTTGTAGAAATGCTATTATCACATGCCTCAATGGAGCCTCGGCTCGTCTAATTTCCCGATTTGTTAAGTTTATCCTTATAGCTGAAAAGAAACTTTTGTCTTATTATGATTCTGCTTATTAATATAGTAACACTTACAATCGAGGTGGCCATTATTATGACATGAAAATCAAGTAATTGTTTTTTATTACCATTTTTAAAGAGAATTATCACTGAATTAGTTAATTAAACATTTTACAGAGAATAGATGTTTAATGACAGTGGGGATATTATAATATGGAGGTTGGCTCAAATGCACTTTATTTTGGCTGTATTCATTTGCCGCCACTTACAATGTTATAAAGTATTTTTAGGGTTATGCACGGTACATTTTAAACCATAGCTGCTAAGGTCTGCTAGCACAAATGCATTTTATTTCGGACGTTAGCGCAAATGTACTTTTGTTGCTTTTTATATTGATATAAAGTGTTTTTGGGGTAGTGTCGGTATATTTTAAATCATAGTTGCTAAAGTCTGCTGGCACAAATGCACTTTGTTTCCAATGTTAGCCCAAATGTATTTTACTACGGCTGTTTCTCTTTTGCTGCTACTTACATTGTTACAAAGTATTTTTAGAGTAATGCACAGCTGCTAGCACAAAGCACTTTATTTTTCGATTGCCCTCCATTGCTGCTAAATGAATTATGTTGAGGTTTATTTGTAGAACTTGCTTGGATATAATTTTACACTGTAGCCGCTAAACAAATATGAATGGATTATGAATTTTTTTTTTTCTCTCTCTTATTTTGCATTTTGTACGTGGATTTTGCTGATTGTAATGATTTTAACTAATCAACAAATAAATTACTATTACAATTAGGTGGAAAGCAGCTGGAAAAAACTTAGATCTGGCCAAATCCTACAAATATTTAGGAGTGGTAATGGACACTATACTAACCTTCAAGGAGCACCTCCTACAAAGGAGGGCCCTCGCACACAAGTTATGCTCCGCCTTCAATTTGCTGCAAAAAAAGATGGGGAGCACAGCTCAGTTCTACTCAATATAGGTAATTGGGGCTAAGTTCCTCCCTTCACTCACCTATGGCTCAGAACTATTAAAGGGGAGCGATACTACCACCATCAATAAACTCCAATCCCTCTTGTTCAAATGCATTTTCCGACTCCTGCAATCTATCTCACAAGCACAGGTGCGATTGGAGTTTGGGTTATTCCATCAATCACCGGTAAGGATGGCCGCAATCATCAAACTGTGCTGGAAGATGAGGCCAGCTCCACCCGATTCACTGGCTGCCCTGTGTTAGTCAGAAATGAAGAACCAGCCCACACAACAGTGTTTCAACAAGCATTACCAATCTTAAACCTGTCCAAAGTCTGGGATTTAAACATCGGCTTCACCGCCTTCAAATAAATCACCAATAAGGTGGCCAAACTACATTCCTGGTCACTCGACAAAGTGGAGATAGCCCATAAGAAGCACAGATGGTCAGTTCTACATACCTACACCAACTGGAGCCCACAACCTTACCTCACAAATCATATTTCACAGACCATCCAACACTCTTCTCCTGAACCGTATGGGTACCTTCCCATCAAAAGGTCAGGTTCCAGCCTGGAAGCAACCCTGGCTGGTCCTTACTGTTGACTATGCAGTCTCTTTGAGGAGAGTGTATTACATTTCTTGGGCATTTGACCCGCTGTCATTCACCTCAGACAGAAACTGTTACGTCCTGCCCTGAGGGCTCTCCAGATAAGATCCTGCTGCTCAGTAGTGATGGCGCTACTAAATGGCCATAACATCCAGCTCTACTACAGGGCAACAAAGTTTTTACGAGTCAAAAGACTGCTATCAGCCAGTAGGTGACCTCTGGCGTCATATTTTTCTCCTTTGTCTTTTACCCCTTCTGTTTGCATTTTAGAGATTTCCCCTCTTGCTTCTGGAGTACAGAACATCCGCACTACATTTTGCATTTTTCGCAATTCTTTTTTAGGGATCAATGACTTTTTATTACTTATCACGTTTTTCACTCTTAATGCATATTGTATATTTTCGAACTTAACGCTCCTTTTACACTATGCAACAAGAACATTTTAATCTTTTTTTATTGTACTTTTTGCAATGATTTTTATTAATCTGCAAATAAAGATTTACTTACTTACTATGGTGAAGCATGCCACGATAAGTTGTGGGTGAGGCGCCAAATTTCCCTGCTGTAAAACCACCTTTCCAACTAGTAAATAAAGCTTCTTTGGCCTATTCATTTGTTGTGTGAATAAATGTAAACAAGGAGGGTATGCCATGGCGATTTCCTCTTTATCTCCCTTTGTGTATTAAAAAGTTGGTTACAGATTTTTAACCAATAAGAATAATGTAGCAGTTTCATGAGTGCGAAAAAATTCAAACGACTGTGATGATGCATGTTGCATTGTGGAGCACCAATCAACGTCAAATAGGAATCTCATCACAGACACACCCAAAGGTAGTGCCCAGAATTAAAAGCTTTGAGAAAAATTAGCCAACCTGTCTAATTCAACCACTAGATGGCAAGGGTAGGCACAGCAGGTGACTAACAGGCTGATGATACAATATGTGCACTGATCGATCATACTTTTGTCCACTGTAAAGAACCAATAACATTAGCAATGACTGATCGCCGCTGGCAATACCGCCTCTATGGCTCCCAGTTCCAGACATATATGTAAGACAAAAGGAGACTGGATAAAAAAATAAATACATAAAGATTAGATGAGGGAGAAACAAGCGGGAGGCAGAGTCTAAACAGATGCTAGACCACAGACATTAAGGGTTCAGCATGGTCATCCTCCAAGAATCAGGCCCTGGCACCTTACAACGTCCTTCTATCTTTGAAATAGCTTCTGAAAGGTTTGGTAAAACTGACCACAATAGATTTCTAAGTTATCACTCCAGATGTATGCTAGGAAAATACCTCATCTTCAGAAAAAGAAGTGAAACTTAACTGGTTATAAACTTATTTTCCTGTAATTCTGTCATGATGAAAGTCAGACGGAGAATTTGACTGTCCACTGTCATGCGAGAGCCAGTTATTTGCCTGCCGTAAGCCCCTGGTAACAGCATATCGAGTTTGGAGCAAAGTGAACCAGTTTTTATTGAAGAGGGTGTTGTTTTACACCATGAAATCTTCTTGTACTTTTCCATCAGCAGATCATCGATATATCCTTGTAAACGTGGCAAAGACGATTTGAAAAAACAAAGTTTCCATTACTAGTGCCACTTAATTTTTATGTCAGCCAGAATTTATAATTAAAATCTCTCTATATCCAACTTATTTTTCACACCCCCAAGATTTTGTTTTTAATGTTATTCCTTGGCCTCTGAGCAATGCGATTTTACTCCCCTAGATATTCAGAAGTTTAAACAATTGCTATCTTTCTTCAAGTCTATCTGAAACTCTTGCTCGGGTGCTGGACAAAAAATAACTCTGTGTGTTTCGATAAGTTCTTTTGCCACTTTTCATCGTGATAGTGAAAACAGTTAGTGTAATTTATAGAAATCCACACTGATAACAGCAGCCTAACAAATAATTACACAAAATAGCTGATTTGATCAGAAACGTCTGTTAATCATTGTTACGCAATACAATTTGTAAGAGCAACTAAGACCTTCATACATCTCGTTTTTATACCAAAACAATGCGCGTACCCTTCTTGATTGTCACTATCTTCTGATAGATTAAGGCGATGTGGAATTTTGCAGGGTGCCGAGGATAACTACGACCTTCAGACATCTCATTTGTTTACCAAAACAATGTGCAAATCCTTCTTGCTGGCCATTATTTTCCAATGGATTAAGGGGATGTGGAATTTTGAAGGGTGTTAAGTATAGCTCTGACCTTCATACTTCTAGATTTTGTACCAAACCAATGTGCAAATCCTTCTTGGTGGGCGCTATCTTCCAATTGATTAAAGGGTGTGGAAATTTGCATGGTGCTGAAGATAACTAGGTTGCCGATTCCTGATCTAAAACACAGCAATATATATGTGTCGAAACAACAGTGAAAGGTAGTGGGATCTGGTATAGAAATAAGATAAAGAGAATCTACACCTCTCTAGCACCCTAAACATCGCAAAAAGAAGAAGGAAATGAACGTACTTCCGCCGGCGAGCTTCTTTCATGATGCGCTGTTCTTTTGCTTGGCTGTAGATCATTTTCGGTAGATGACGGTGACGAGCTATACGTTTGACCTGAGGGTGGTGCTTAAATTTCTCCTTCAGTTTTTCATTATAATTCAGAGCTGCTCTCTCACGCGGGGCCAGCTGAAGGAAAACAGAAATATATTATGTTTGCAGCCAATTACAATCTAGGTCAGTCAGCTGTAGTCACAGTATTAGTAATTGCTGGTCATTGAAGGTCTATAAGATGCGGTTGCTATGTCTTGTAAAAAGAAACAAAAAACTGATGTTACTTTTTTATACATTACTGATAATGTCCTTAAGGTACTGAAACACAGAAGTTCTACAGAAGGCAAAGATTTAAAATAACTGTAGTCATGAACGTTCCTGCCCTCTGTAAATAGTTGAGCCACTTACAATTTTTTTTATACATATCCTGGCCTACTTTGTGTCCCCACAGCCCCCCAAACTCGCCCCCCCCCCCCAAGTGTGCTTCACAATTACAGTCTACTCGGAGTCGCATAATTGTTTTGATGTTCCACAACAACGCACGCATAGCGTACCTCCACCCACTGAAGTGGGGGGTTACTGCTCCTTCAGGAGTCTGACAGTTGTTGAGAGCTGCAATAGTAGTGAGGGTAAAGACGTTTCAATGTTTGCTTAGTGGCTCTCTGTGTTACATTTGCTCATCCTCATAACTAGTGCCATTCACCATCCTAGGGTATATGTAGCAGATTGTGTACTGTGTAACATGCTTGGGTGTTTAGGCTTATATTTGGCGGGCCACACAGAGCGAGTGTGGTAAGACTCTTACAACAATGGTTTGCAGACACCTCAAAATTATAGTCCCCTTGTAAAGGGTATGGCCAATCTGGGTTCTAGGTCCCTGTGGCTGCCCCTGGACCTATATCTCAAGAATCCTCGTCGCAGCCTGGATGAAGGACAGCTGCCTGAAGCTCAACACTGAGAAAACAGAGGTCCTCATCCTGGGACCCTCGACCTCCGCCTGGGACGACACATGGTGGCCCTCCGCCCTCGGAAGCCCTCCCATCCCGATAGACCACGCACGGAACCTCAGCATCATCCTTGACTCCTCCCTCACCATGACCCGCCAGATCAACGCCGTCGCCTCCACCAGTTTCAACTGCCTCCGGATCCTCCGCAAGACCTTCAAATGGATCCCACCGAGCACAGAAAAACCGTCACCCAAGCACTCATAACCAGCAGACTGGACTACGGAAGCGCCCTCTACGCCGGCATCAGCAGAACCCTCCTTCACAAACTCCAAACCATCCAGGACGCCGCGGCCAGACTCGTGCTCAGGACACCTCGGCACGAACACATGACGCTACACCTCCGCGACCTACACTGGCTCCCCGTCGAAAAGAGAATAACCTTCAAGCTTCTCATCCACACCTACAAATCCCTCGACAACAACGGACCCAAATACCTCAACGAGAGAGTCAGCTTCCACGCACCCAAAAGGAATCTCCGATCCGCCGACCTCGCCCTAGCAGAGATCCCCCGCATCCGCAGAAGCAGAGCAGGAGGAAGGGCCTTCTCCTACATCGCGGCCAAGACCTGGAACGAGCTCCCAGTCAGCACGAGACGCTCCCCGAACCTACACGCCTTCAGGAAGGACCTCAAGACCTTGCTCTTCGACGGAGCCGGAGCTGCCCCCCCCCCCTCTAGCGCCTTGAGACCCTCACAGGTGAGTAGCGCGCTCTATAAACCCCCTGATTGATTGATTGATTGAATCCTCAAAAATCAGTTCAGTCTCATTACATATTATGACATATATTCAACTCTGACCTCTGTCAGAACACTAATTATTAACAGAAGAGATCTAGAATCAACACAGGCTTGAAGGGATGAGGTTAGGTGACTGTGAATCTGCAGCACTACATGCTACGAACAGATGCTTACAGGATTAGTAAAAAATTTCAATTGTAGCATGTGTGGCTGTAAATGTACATGCTTTGCTTAGACTAAAAATCAATACCTTTCAATAGTGGTGGCTTCTGTGTGTCTGATGCAGTTGTCTGAAACTAAGTAATTTAGGCTGCCTGGTTAACCATAGCCTGTTGGCGGGCCAGGATGTTCACACAATAGTGCTTGGTTAAAGTGTGTGGGCTGGACTAGATGGCCGATATGCAGATGTAAGCTAGTGGCATGTTGCCTAAGAATGTGGTGGCTGCCACTTTCTTACGGGTTGAGTGTGCCATGGGCAGAGCAGATGGGACCCTTTTTGCTTTGTGATAACAGGTTTGAAAGCACTCAACTATCCATCTTGCAAATCTAGCCTTGGAGATGGAACGTCCTTTGTGAGGCTCGGCAAAGGCGACACAGAGCTAGTCAGACTTATAATAGGGCTTGGTCTTGTCAATGTAGTATGTGAGAGCTCTTTGGACGTCTAACTGTAAAGCTCTTTCCGCTACGAAGTTGGGCTGTGGTCAAAAGACTGGGAGCTCTATAGTTGGGGTATGGTGGAAAGGCAAGAACACCTTAGGGAGAAATTTTGGATTGGTTATGAGAACAATTTTATCTTTGTAAACATAAATGAAGGGTTCTTGTAAAGGGGGTGCTTGCAGTTCGCTAATGTGGGAAGTAATGGCCACAAGGAAAGCTACCTACCAGGAAAAGAACTGGAGGAGGCATGAGTGTAAAGGTTCAAAGGGAGGCCCCATAAGTCGTGTGAGGGTTATGCTAAGGTTCTACACAGGGATTGGAGGTATTCTGGGAAAAAACTATCCTCTTAAGACCCTCCATGAAAGCCCTAACTACTGGAATCCTGTTTCTCATATAGACTGCAACAGCAGTTAAATGTAGGAGTACTGATGTTTAGGCAAGGCCTAACTTAAGCAGATGTAACAGATAGCAGATGATGTTCTGGACCGCAGGCTTCAATGGGTCTACGTCTTTGGGGATGCAGTAGAGGACAAATCTTTTCCACTTTGTGGTGTAGCAGGCGTGTGAAGTGGTCTTTTCCACTTTGTGGTGTAGCAGGTGTGTGAAGTGGGCCTGCATGCTTCTAGTAGAATGGTCATACATTCTTTGGGAAGGTTTAAGTATCCAGATTCGAAGGCCTCAGGTGCCAGATTGCTAGGCTGAGCTGCCTGGGGTCTGATCTGGCATGGCTCTGTATGAGATGATCTGGCCTGAGCAGTAATTTATCATGGGGGCTAATGAAAATTTCCAGGAGCATGAAGTACCAGGGTTGTGTGGCCTAGGTGGGAACCACAAGGATGTGTGCCAGGGATGTTTGTCTCATTTTCCTCACCACATACGGAAATACCTTTGGCCAATTCATCCATAGTACATTGTCCATGGATTGTGGGTACCTGGAGGCGGGGTTTGAGTATTTTGAGTTTTCAAGGTGGGGAACAGGTCTGTTTGTGAGGTACCCAAATGCTGGAAGTACCTTTGTAGGACTTGCAGGTGGAACTCATACTCGCAGACTTGTAGCTGCGTCCTGCTGAGCAGGTCTGCAAAATCGTTATCCACACCTGGAAAATGATCTGCTCAGAGATGTAGGCTGTGGAAAATAACCCAATGCCAAATCCCCTGAGCGAGTGCTGAGAGGTGGGGAGAATGGGTGCTGTCCTTTTTCTGTAGGTAAAACATGGCAATGGAGTTGACCATCTTGAAGAGGACTACGTTCCTTCGAATGACCTGGAAGAAGGCTTTGAGGGCTGGTGTACTGCTAGCAGTTCTAGGTAACATACGTGGTGGCCCTTGTGCTGAGGTGGCCACACCCCTGAACAGTCATGTTGTTGAGATGCACACACCACCCTGGGAGAGAGGATTCTATGATGACTGTCGCTTGCAGAATAGGGTTTGTGAAAGGCCTGTCCCGCAACCAATTGTTACAGTTTCACCAATGCAGAGAGAGGTGAGTGCTGGTATTTATCAACACTAGATCTTCCAAGTGACCCTCTGCCTGTGACTATTGCCCAACAAGGCACTATTGAAGGGAACACAAAATGGAGCCTGGCGTGAGGTACAATGGAGAGGCATTATGCCATCATCCCAAGAAGGTGCATCACGGTTCTGACTGTGAGTAGGCTACTGGACAGAAAAAAAGACAGCAGCTGCTGAGATGCCAGCACTCTTTGTTGGTTGGGGTAGGCTTTCCCTAGTACTGCGTTCAACAGGGACCCTAGAAAAGGTTGCAGGTTGGACTTGGTGGCATTTATGGTGAATCCCAAGCTGTGGAGCAGGAAGATAGCTGCTGAGTGTGGGCGAGGCACTGCTGCCTGCAGCCACTCCTCATGAGCCAATCACCAAGGTAGGAGAAGACGTGAGTGCCCCCTTCACAGATGGGATGCCACCACTGCTAGGCACTCTGTGAACACCCTTGGAGCCCAAATGCCCCCAAAAGAAACAGGTAGTGAAGTCCACTTACCGCAAAACACAGGTACCGGTAATGGGCAGGGTGGATGGGTATGTGAAAGTAGACGTCCTCGACATTTAAGACCATCATGTAATCACCTTTTCTGAGCACAGAGAAGTGTCCTGTGTGTAATCATATGGAAACTGTCCTACAGGATGTATTTGTTGCGAGACCTGAAGTCTAAGACAGTCCTGAGGGAGTTGTCCTTTTTGGGGATAAGAAAAGTACAGGAAGAAGATGCCCTTTCCCCACTGGTGTGGAGGCACCCGCTTTATTACACCTCTCTGTGCCTTTCTGGAGAAGGGCTTGGACAATTTCTTCGAGGAGGTGGAGATTGTCTCTGCTGAGGACGTGTCTGTGGGTTGGGACGTTCGGAGGGGCCGTGAGAAGTTCTAGTCAGTATTTGTGGAGGACCACTGCTAGAACCCCATGATGTGATTTCCTCCCAGCAAGAGAGGAAATCATGTATTCTCCCCCAACAGATGATGTGTGTTTGGGGGTGCGAGCGGGGGGGGGCAGGGCAAGTTGCTGTTTGGAGGTGGAAGCTCCTTAAGCAGAGCCACCTCTGCTCTTGCCTCTGTTGTTACTCCTATATGGAACTCTGCATGCTAACGCAGTGATCGCATCCTTTGCTTTGGTGAAATGAGCACCGAAACCCTCTGGGATTTACTTCTTGGCCAATGCGTAGCAGATCTTAATGCAGACTCCAACTCACCGGGAGATGGTTCTTTTCTGCACAGCCTTCCCTTTCTTGACTCCGACATACCCCACGAATAGTTGATCGTCAACCTGGAACGGTTTTGTGTGGTCAAGGTAGAACAACAATGCTCTATTTTAGTCCAGCCGGTGAAGTCTCTCTATTTCCTTAGAAGGATGAGGCGGAGCGTAAAAGGTAGGCAAATTGATGGACTGGCCTACGTGGAACGGGGAGACTACCTTCGGCAAGAAGGATGCTCGAGTCCAAAGGACCAGTTTGTCTGGGAAGAAAGAGATGTATGGAGGCTGAGATGACAGCGCTTGCAGTACAATGACCCTCCGGAAAGATGTAATTGCCACCAGAAAGGCAGTCTAAGAGAGCAGGTAGGAAGGAAAAGTGTTGCAGACTTTTAAGGAACCTATTTACAATAGGGGACTTGATAAGGGAAGGCTGATCTGGCAGCCGCAGACAGGCAGAGATAGTAGATAAATAACCCTTCAACGTGCCGAATGCAGAGCCTGGGTAAGGATAAACAAAATAACTTGGGGGAAAAGGGTGAAGATAAAGGGTGAAGATAAAGAGTCAATCTGTTTGGCTGGACACCATGCCACAAACTTGCTCCGTTTGGATGGACACAGAGTTGTCAATATAACATTACAGACTTTGGGCAGAAGGTTGAAAGTTGTCAAATGTCGCTGTCCAATCTCCATGACTGAAGGCGGAGCATTGACAGGTTTGGGTGGAGAACCCTCCCCTGCGGCTACAAAAGAAGATCCTCATGAAGGGGCAGCCTGATTGGAGGACTGATGGACATGCTCAACAGCTCAGAATACCAGACAGTATGACCCCAGTGCAGAGCCACAAGGATGACTTGGCCCAGTCATTCCTGATCTTCTTGAGAACTCTAAGCAGGAGCGGTATGTGCGGAAAGGCCTACAAATGCCCTGAATTCCACTTGAGGTAGAATGAGTCTGTGTGTGAGAGACGCCTTGAAAACGTGTGCTCTCTGCAGTGGTGAAGAGATCGAGCCAAAGTTCTCGCCATTCGTAAAAAAGACCTTGCGCCACCTTCGGTGGCACATAAGTTTGCGATGCACTAGAGGTCGACATCTGAGTTTGTCCACCCTGGCATTCAAAGAGCCTGCCAGGTAAAACCCACAATCTCCAAGATATTTGAATTTGCAGAAGGGGAAATAATCATAGGAGGGAACTTTAATATAGTCATAGATAACCAGAGACACTGATCCTCACACAGATATGATGGCAAAGGAAAGGTTAGCAGGGAATGTAGACAATGGCTCTCTGAGGTGGGCTTTGTGCATGTGTGGAGAGAGAAACATGCAGAAGAAAGGGACTACACTACCTACTCAAGCTTGAACTGATCATTTTCTCTTGGGATTTAGCTTACTATCAGCAGTGTCAGATTCTCCAATAGGTCTTTCGGCACTATCTGATCATGCCACATTGACATACAACTTCTACAACAGCTTTACAGATACCACTCATGGCGCCAGCAAGAGTTTTCACTACATGACCCTGCCATTAAAGATCGAATGGGGAAAGCATTCTTGTATTATTTATAAGAAATCAACAATACAGATAACACAATTGCAATCATTTGGGACACTCTTATTTATCAAATATTTTTTATTGAATTTAAAGATATCAAGATACACAAATATGCAGAAAATAACATGTAGGAAAAGGAGGCCCCAATGCATAACATCTGCCAAACAGTACAGTGTGCTAATAGATCTTATACAGTTTGTGGACTAGGAATCGGCGATTTACGAATATATCTAGTAGTCAACTTTCGCCTCCCCTCCTACCTCCCCCCAACATAAGAACATGAGAACGTAAACTAAGGTGTCACAGTCATTAGAAAGGGGAAAAAAAAAAGAAAAATCTCATACAAATTGCTGTAAAAGGTCACGGTCTAGGAAGTGGAGACCCCCGCTGTCTTAGACTTTCTTTCGACAACTCGGGGGTGTTAGTGGCAGTTCTAGATATGAAAGATGAAGGGCTCGTAACCTCGGTCCGCAAGCAAACGGGGGCAGTCCCTCGGATAAGTATTCTACCAGGGGGCCCACACAAAATCGGATCCCTTGCGGGAGTCTTCTACAATGTCTGCCATTCTCTCCATCGCCAGTGCCCGCCATAATTTGGCGTGCCATTGTGTGAGGGAAGGGGCCTCCGATTTCTTCCAAGCTGCAGCCACTGCCATCTTGGCCGCCCCCAGGCAGAGCCACATTACTGAGCGGTCCCCTTGCGCCTGACGCTTCAGCGTGGAGTCCTGTATCCCCAGGAGTATGTGTTCTAGCGTGTCTGGAATCGGGTAGCCCAAGATCTGCTTGATTTGAGCTAGAACCTCCTTCCAAAAAGGCTTGATATGGGGACAGTCCCAACAGATGGGTCTAAAGTCACCCAGCTGCCCGCAGCCCCTCCAGCACCTGTCCGATGCGTTGGGGAAGATGGTGTGTAGCCTCTGAGGGTGGAGATACCACTCGTACATAATTTTATAGTGGGCCTCCCTTAAAAACATAGAGCGATTAAACTTGGGAATATCCCTATAGAGTGAGCACCATTGTTTCTTCTGTAGTGGGGTGTCCAATAGTGTATCCCAAAACCTTTAGTGTCTCGGGGAGTGAGGGGAGCTCTGCGCCTGTAGAAGGGAGTAGAGAAAGGAGATGATGCCCTTCGAAGAGGCCCCGGACTGAGCAAATTTCTCAATGGGAAGTAACTCCCTGGTAGCGGCCACCCGTACCTGTGGTTGCAGAGCCCAATGTTTAAGCTGTAAGTAGTGGAATTCCTCAGCAGGTGGGAGCTGAAATGCCCTAGAACACTCCGGGAAGGAGAGTAGTTTCCCACCCTCGAACAAATGAGAAAGCATAAGGCATCCCCCCTCCCGCCAGGCTTCGAAGGGACCTTCCTGTAATGCCGGGGGAAATTCGGGATTGAAGTGTATGGGCGTGTATGGGGAAGGAAAGGTGGCAAGGGGAGTGGTTCTGTTCAGCACGTCCCAGACCCCTAGGGTGGTCGCCGTGGGTGTGCTGATGTAGGCGTTGCGTGGCCGATGCTGTTTGTGTTTCCACAAGAGGTCCCAGATCGTTCTCCCTGTTATTTGTCTGTCCATATAGAGCCAGAGTTTTTCCGATTCTCGAAGGGACCATTCCGTGATCACCCTCAATTGGGCCGCTCTATAATAGCCCAGGAAGTCAGGTAGGGCCAGCCCACCCTCCTCCCTCGGCCGCGTCAGCATTCGATTTGAGAGTCTTGCCCTCTGCCCCTGCCAAATGAACTTGGTGACCATTGTTTTTAATTCGGAGAAAAGCG
Organism: Calotriton arnoldi; assembly: GCA_963921515.1. Lineage (NCBI taxonomy): Eukaryota > Metazoa > Chordata > Amphibia > Caudata > Salamandridae > Calotriton > Calotriton arnoldi. Next base: position 1,753,029 of record CAWUFW010000468.1, on the reverse strand, counting down.
ACCTGTCCACCGGGATCGGAAGTCCCTGGAAAAGGTACAGTAAACGCGGGAGAACATTCATTTTTATAGCGGTTATCCTTCCTATCCACGTGATATAGGCCGTCCGCCATCTGGCAAAGTCCGCTTTAAGTTGGCGCAATAGTGGGGGGAAGTTCGCCCTGTAGAGGTGCTCTAGTTTGGGGGTGAGTTTTATGCCCAAGTAAGTGATGTCTTTGGGGGCACTCCGAAAGGGGGTCGTGCTCTCGAAATCCCGCATAGTTTCCTCAGGCACTGTGAGGTTCAGGAGGAAGGATTTCAAGAGGTTCACCTTGAAGCCCGAGGCCCGCTCGTATAAGGCGAGCTCTGTCTGTATCGCCGGGAGGGAGGAGTGCGGTCTCGTGACAGGTAGGAGCACATCGTCCGCAAATAGAGATATCTTATGTTCATCGATGCCGAATGGGATTCCCCCTATGTCCGGGTTGGAACGAACGCGCTCCGCAAAGGGTTCGATGCGGAGCGCAAATAGGAGGGGGACAGGGGGCAACCCTGACGGGTGCCCTGTGAGAGAGTGAAGGATTCAGAGGCCACCCCGTTCACCAGGACCTTAGAGCGCGGCGCATGATAATTAGCTTTAACCATCTGTCAGGAGGTCACGAACGGACTGGGGGAACGCGGGACGAACACTCCCCTCCTTTGTAAATCTGAAGTCATGATGCTTCACACACAGGCTGTGGAGTGTCCCTTTAACAGCATACACGATCTCCGGGAGGAGGAGCGCCGTGTCTCAACGTCATCCAGAACCACCCTATCAGAGGACTCCGGGAGGAAGAAAGAGGAAGAGGACGTCCTATCCAAAAGAGAGGCGACTGAGAGGATGGAAGCGGCTGGAGAAACGGAGGAGACGCGAGCTGAGGACTCGACTCGTTGAGGGTGTACCGGGAGGATCACCGAAGCAGACCTCCAGGTAGAGGAGCAGACACCAGAGGCCAACGAGGACACGCGCCGCCCCGCCACTCTCCTGGAGGAGCGTGGCTGGACAAGGTACGGCGGAGTATACAGGGGTTCTCGGGACACTGGGTGGGAAAGGGAGGTACTTAGAGGGAGGGCACCTTTTAGCGGGGCTGCACGAGGTGGCGGTACGCGGTGTTCCCTCACAAAACCCCTCCCGAATGAGAGATTTGATACTGGCCAAACCACTGACCCGTGGTATTCTTTGCTTTTGTTTTTCTTATGGTATCCCTGCTCCACGAGGACGACAGCGTCTCCTGACTACGGTTGGACCCTTCATTACTGCTCACAGAACCATGACCGGGCTGCCCAATAATCCCCTGTTTACCTGTAAACCGGAATAAACCTAACTCTCACTGAGACTATCCTTGTGTGCTGGTCCTCTTTGGTGCTCGTACGTGGCCTAGCCCTGGTGAAACCCTGACACCATCACAATAAAAGTCTCGGTAAAGCCGAACCAACGCAGAGTGCGGGTCAGAAAGGCCCAGTCCACCCGGTCAAAGGCCTTCTCCGCGTCCAGCGCGAGAAGGACTGTGGGTATTGCCTTCCTTTGTGCTCTCTCGATGATGTGGACTACTTTTCGCAGGTTGTCATGGGTTTGCCTCCCCTTGATAAAGCTTGCTTGATCGGCCTGCACCAAGAGCGGCATAATGTTTTCAAAGCGGGTGGCCAAGATTTTTGAGTAGAGTTAGACGTCTGAATTTAGGAGCGCTATCAGCCTATAAGAAGCCCAGTGGTAGGGGGTCTTTCCCTTGTTTGGGGATGACAGAGATCAGGGCTTCGCCCATCGAGGGGGTCACCTGTTGCGTGGAAGCGATATCATTGAAAAGCGTTACCAGGCGGGGGACGAGATCCGGAGCGAAGGTACGATAGAAGTGGGCGTTAAGGACATCCGGGCCAGGTGCTTTTTGGAGCTTAAGCGAATCGATCGCCTTCTGGACCTCCGCAACGGTGAAGGGGCTACTCAGCTCCTCGTTGGTGGAAGCGGGTACCTGGGGCAGGGTGAGACCCTCTAAATATTGGTCTTGGGTTCGCAAGTCTGGTTGGTCCGCCGTGTATAAGGTGTGATAAAAGTCCCCAAAAGCCTTGGCCTTACCCACTTCGCTCTGGTGGAGGACCCCCTCCCCATCCTCAATACTCTTGATGTAGTTCTTCTCCTGCCGGATTCGTAACTGGCGCGCCAATAGCGAGCCTACCTTGTTCCCTCCCTCATAGTTACGGGCTTGGAGTCGTAAAAGAGTTTTTTCGGCCCCATTAGTGTAGATCGCTTGAAGATTCCCTTTAACCTGGGTGACCTTAAGGAGAGTTTGTACTGAGGGGGAAGCCTTGTGGTCGTCCTCAGCGGAGCGGAGTTCGCTCTTGAGGAGGAGGCGTTCTCCCTTGCGTTGCGTCTTAAGCATGGCCTCTAATTCAATGCATTTACCTCTGATGACCCCCTTGAAGGCGTCCCAATTGTTGGCCAGCGAAGTGTGTTCCGGGTCATTGAGGTCAAAGAAGTCTGTAATTGCTTTTCGCAGTTCGTCCCGGAGGAGTCTATCTCTGCACAGGTAATTAGGGAAGTACCACCTGGCAAATTTGGAACGTGGTGCGGGCCAATCGAAGGTCAGTTCTAGTGGCGCGTGGTCCAAGAGGCAGATCGGATGAAACTGGGTTCCCGACACCGTATAGAGGAGGGACTGGCTCATGAAGGCGTGATCTATTCTGGAGTATGTCCTATGCGAATGGGAGAAGGGGTAATCTCGTGTCGAGGGATGGGAATTCCTCCAAACATCTACGAGACCCAGCCCCTGTACAGTTGCTTGAAGCAGTTTGCTGAAAACTCCCCCGTTGCCCTGTGGACGTGTGGACGTGTGTGGTATCCAGAGACGTGTCCCAAATCAAGTTAAAGTCCCCAAGCAGTATAATGTTGCCTCTTGCGAATCCCCCCAGGGTGGATAAGAAAGAACTGAGGAAGTCATGTTGCCCTGTGTTGGGTGCATAGAGTGTCGCAATCGTACATTGTCTGCCCCGTACTTCTCCCCCTCACCATCACAAACCTCCCCTCCTTATCCGTTTTGGTGTCTTGGTGTAGAAAGGGGGTCGAAGTGTGAAAAAGCAGCGCCACCCCCTTGTGCTTGGTGTGTGCTGAAGAGCGAAAAATTTGAGGGTATGCTCTGTGTTTCAGTCTGTGTTCCTCTTTGCGGGGAAGGTGCGTCTCCTGGAGGGCGGCAATTTTAATCTGGTGATCATGTAAAAATTTCCAGACCCGTTGCCTCTTGTTAGGGGAAGTAAGCCCCTTAACGGTCCATGTCAGACAGTTAAATTCCGCCATTTGTCAGCCATATCAGGTCAGCTAGGCCCCCTCCTCCCCCCCCCCTGCACCTTGCCCATCAGGTTCCTCCCTCCACCCTGCAACAGCAACCTACTAGGGAAAAAAAAAGCATTAAAGTAGACGTGACAAAAAAAACCAAAAAGAAAAAAGAAAGAAAAAAAGTGGACTGTGTCCAACTTAGTCCAACAACTTGCTCTCGGAGGTCCTCGATCATGGAGGAGAACCTCATTACGAGCAAAAAACTGGGGTGGACCAAATTCCGCCGCAAAGGCCCATTATCAGTTTCGTAAATGTTGTAAGCAATAGTAGCCAGTAGCTAGCAGGCTCTTTGGTTGTTGTGGGCGGCATCGTAGATGCAAACGTTGCTTCGCATCGCTTTGTTATGAGTGGCAAAGCAAGTCTCTACGTTCGCTAGGAAACCATGGGATCGTCAACCCTCAGAGTTTTTACTTGGTCATCGCTGTTTAAGCCAGGGGCCTCCCTCCTGTTTCTTCAGGCCCGTCGCCGCTTCCGCCCTCTTCTCGGTTGTCGCGTGTGTTGTGGTGGGCACCTCAATGCCCAGGATAGTTGCGGCCTCCTCAAGCTCCATGCAGTGATAATTCTTATTGTCCAGAGTGAATGCCAACCCAAGGGGGATGTCCAACGGTACCTCACCTTGCGCTCTCTCAAGGCTGCAGTGACGGGGCGGAATTGTTGACGTCGGACTAGTGTGGCTTGCGCCACATCCTGGTAGAGTGAGCACTCCGTGTTTTGGAAGGAAACCTTGTCCAGGGCACGTGCTTTCTGGAGGACCATCTCCTTAGTTTTAAAGGAACTGAATTTCGCCAACACGTCTCGGGGCTTTCTGGCCTCTCCCGGGCCCTGCGGTCCCACTCTGTGTACTCTCTCCAGGCGCACCTCCGGTTCAGAATCTCCTAGCACAGAGGAGAAGAGTCCCACCATAAAGGCTTCCAAGTCCGGGCCCTCGCATCCTTCCTCCAGGCCTCTCACTCGAATGTTCTCCTGGCGGGAGCGGTTCTCAAGGTCCTCACACCGGAGCACCGTGGCTTTCAACTGTGCGCGAAGGTCTTAAGAGTGGGTCTCCAAGTGTCTCATGCGATTCTCCAGGTCCTGCTGTTTGGCCTCCAGGTCGAGAGCACGGGCCCCAATTGGGTCTACGTCCGATTGCAGGGCCACCAACAGGCCTCCCATTTCTGCCTTGAAAGCGTCGAAGGACGCCCCTATGTCGGCTTTGATGTCGTCCCTGAGCTCCTGTTTGAATTCCCGTAGTGAGGACAGCAGGTCGTATCTGGTGAGCGCCATTCTGTCGCCTGCTCGCGTGGTTCGTCACTAACTGCCCCCTTGGTGGCGGGGGAAAAGAAGCTGGAGACCCTTGGAGGCTGCGCTTTTTTGGGTGGCATAGGGACCTTCACCCACCTCTTGCGCGGGCCTTCCTTGATGTAGGAAAGGCCGTGGAGAACTTGGCTGTGCAGCGATTCGTCACTCTCGTTCCGCCGGGCCGACCCGGGGGGGCCCCCGGCCTCCGATACTCGGGGATCCACTGGACGGGGGCCAGTGCTAGTTGTAGTGGGGGGGCAGGCGTGTGGTGATTGTCCCTTCCCCTTTTGGGTCTCGCCCGATCGACACGGGGCCAAAGCAGTCAGGTGGACCCAGGACCCCCCCCCTTCTGTTGGGTTTGATAGGCGATCTTCAGTGGGCCGTTGGGAACATCACCCGTTGCCACGCTCCTCTGGACCGTAAGGGGGCTAGTGGACACAGTGCCTTAACTTTTACCCTCTATGCTGCTGCGAAGACTCACATACTTAGGCTAGTAGGCCGAACCGGATTGGGGAGAGTCATCTTCTGAAATATGCCCCCCCGCCCCTCTGGGCGAAGACACAACACCGATTGGGGAAGAGCCCCCCCTCCGGGTCCTCTCACGAGGCTCTGGGCCGGCGCCTGACTGCCGCCATATTAGGGTCAGGCACCGCTTGTTACAGCATCCATCACCGGGCGATTGCGCTGGAAGGGGGCCCCCCTGCTCTTCACCGGTGCTGTCACTTGCCTCCTAATTGGGCCCCCAGCCTCTCCGGTCCCTCGGGGGCCCCACTCTGACCTTCTAGGTTGCTGGTGGGAGGGCGCGTTTCCCACGCGGGTGTCGTCGGCTCCGGGACTCTCCGGACCGTGTGCACTGTCAGCCCCGGGGTCCCTGACACTTTGCTTCACCGGGGGGAGTCACCAGGGGCGCGAGACCTCCCATCGGGGCCTTCTTACGAGGCATCGACTCGGTGCCTGGCTGCCGCCATCTTAGGGGCAGGCACCATATTCCTTAGGTCTCGCCAACGGACTGTTTCAGTGGGAGGGGGCCCCCCCCCCACTCCTCACCTGTGCTAACGCACGCCACCAGGGGGGGGGGGGGAGAGGGGTCCCCGAGCCCCTCCGACCCCATGGGGGTCCCTGCTCTTTCTGCTGGAGATGTTGGTGGATGGGTGCTTCTGCCCGCCTGGACGCCGACGGCGTTGATCCCCTGTCCGCCTTCTTGAGGAGGTAGCCCCCGGGGGCCAAACGAACGGGGCCTTCCGCTTTTTCGATCCCACTTCTGTGCTCGGGGCTGTCAGCAGGATCTGCCGTACCGCAGCGAGCCCTCACCGCCGAGCTGGGTGACGGCCGCCATTTTGCTCAGCCTCGGGTGCCGGAGAGAGGAATCCCCCGCTCCCTGCTCCGCACCGGTGGGACCGATCTCTCTCTTGTAACTGCTTTTCAGGTCCCGGGTTCATTGGGAGCGCCCTTGAGCCGAGTTTGGGTCATGCGGAGCCTCCTAAACTACTGGTTTTTTAGGGCCTGGCGCGGAGCCGATTGGATTCACGTCCGGTCGGCCATGATGGTTAGCCACGCCCCTGGGACACTCAAAGGGGTTTTCAGAGGCATATTTATATCAGAGGCAAATCACATGAAAGAAATTACAAAGGAAAAAATAGTGCACCTGAAATCTCAGCAAATGGCCCTAGAGCAGGAACATAAACACACATCTTCACATAAACTATGGCGTAAAGTGGTGGCCATCTGATCACAACTCAGGAACTTAGATTTTGTTAAAACTTAGAATATGCCCTTACATATACTAAAAAAATATTTTTCAGTAACCAAAAAAGCAGGCAAGGTATTAGGTTATCAGCTTAGAGCAAGAGTGAATAGCGGCAGGGTACAGGCTATATGCAACACAGAAGGAGAGCTGCCTTTCTAATGATGCAGTGATATGAAGATGCTCCATGAAGGAGGAGTCCAGGAACTCCAACTCGGGAGGTATCTTAACAAACCCATGAAATTCCTGTAATAGCTCTTGGAGGCCATCCAGCTCAGAGTCCGTTCCAAAAGCACAAGTTACTAACTTGTGTAACGATATATCTGTAAGAGACAGTAGTTAGTGACAGATTCCTTACCTTAGAATATCCCCAGGCGTCAGGCTGGATCCGGAAAGTTTTTGCGTAGCAGTACCCTTGCGCGTCGGTAGGCGGCGTCGTGCGGCTCCGCGTTCGTCGTCGGCGTCGTGATCGCCGGGATGACGTCGCGGGCAGTACTTAGACGCCGCCCCTGCGCGCGGACGTCAGTTCTGTACACGACTTTCCGCGCCTGGAACGCAGAGCCATGCAAGAAGCTGACATAGGTGTCTGAAAAATACTAGGGCCCTGAAAGGGATGTCCTTAACTCTAGAAATCAGTTCGCAGAACGGGGAGGATGGGTGGGCGGTAAGGAATCTGTCACTAACTACTGTCTCTTACAGATATATCGTTACACAAGTTAGTAACTTGTGCATCTGAAAGAGACACGTTAGTGACAGATTCCTTACCTTAGAATAGATACCCCAGCAATACCAACCCCGGTGGTGGGTCTGCGAACAAAGATCAGACAAGGAAGTCCCGGAGGACAGAACGGCCAAAGAAGCCGTCCCTCCGGACCTGGCTGTCAAGGCAGTAATGCTTTGTAAACGTGTGCAGCGAGGCCCACGTAGCTGCCTGACAGATAACCTGCAGCGGAACACCGTGGCCCAAAGCCGTGGTAGCAGCCGTTGCCCTGGTGGAATGGGCACGCAGCCCAACAGGAGGCTCCTTCTTAGCCAAAGAATAGCAGGCCTTGATGCACAAGGTAACCCAGCGGGAGATGGTTCGTTTGTGCACCGCCCGACCTTTTTTGGCGCCCACGTAGCCAACAAAGAGCTGGTCATCCACCCGGAAGTGTTTTGTGCGGTCGATATAGAAAGAGAGCGCACGTTTTGGGTCCAGACGGTGGAGCCTCTCTTCCTCTCTGGAAGGATGCGGAGGCGGAAAGAAGGTGGGCAAAGTGATGGTCTGCCCAATGTGGAAGGCAGTAACCACCTTTGGCAAGAAGGACGGACGCGTCCGAAGAATAACCTTGTCTGGATGGACAGACAGAAAGGGAGGTTTGCATGATAGAGCCTGGAGCTCACTCACCCGCCGAGCGGAGGTGATGGCCACCAGAAAGGCTGTCTTCAGAGTCAGAAGACGAAGAGGACAGTTATGTAGAGGCTCAAAGGGAGCGCACATTAAAAAGGTAAGAACCAAGTTCAAGTCCCACTGAGGCATTACAAACGGAACAGGAGGGAAGAGGTGTGTAATGCCTTTTAAGAACCTGTTAACAACAGGGGACTTGAAAAGGGAGGGCTGATCAGGGAGCCTGAGGAAGGCCGAGATAGCACAGAGATAACCCTTGATGGTACCCAGGGCAGAACCCTGTTGGGCCAGAGAAAGAAGGAACAGAAGGACCTCAGAAAGAGGGGCAGAAAGGGGGTTCACAGCCTTTGCTGTGCACCATGCCACAAATTTGTTCCACCTGCAGGCGTATACCACCTTAGTGGAGGGACGCCTGGCTGCCAGAATCACATCACAAACTTCGGGAGGCAAGACGAAAGGAATCAACTGACGCCGCTCAATCTCCACGCAAGCAGGTGTAGACTGGACAGGTTCAGGTGGAGGACCGTCCCCTGCTGCTGCGACAGAAGATCCTCCCGAAGAGGCAGACGGATCGGGGGATCTACGCTCATACAGAGTAGCTCGGGATACCAAACTCTTCGAGCCCAGTCCGGAGCCACAAGGATGACTTGGGCCCGGTCGTGCCGAATCTTCTTCAACACTCTGGGTAGAAGTGGTATAGGCGGAAAGCGTACAACAGACCGCAACTCCACTCGCGACGAAAAGCGTCGCCGAGCGAGTGCCGCCTTGGAAATTCCAACGCGCAGAACTGATGACATTGCGCGTTCTCTTCGGTGGCGAATAGATCTAACCAAGGCTCTCCCCATTGTAGAAAGAGTCCTTGCGCCACTTCCGAGTGAAGACGCCATTCGTGATCCATCATGCACCTGCGGCTGAGTTCGTCCGCCCTGGCGTTCAGGGAACATGCCAGGTGTTGAACCATCAGGAACATGCCCTGATGTTCCAGCCATGTCCAGAGGCGCAGAGCCTCCTGACAGAGGGTCCACGACCCCACCCCGCCCTGTTTGTTGCAGTACCACATGGCGGTGGTGTTGTCTGTGAACACCTGCACTACCTTCCCTTTGACAGAGGGAAGGAATGCCTTGAGTGCAAGTCGGATCGCCCGGAGCTCCAGAAGGTTGATATGGAGCCGGGACTCCGCCGGATACCAGAGGCCTCTGATCTCCGCCTCTCCCATGTGACCGCCCCATCCCAGAAGGGACGCGTCCGTCACAACTGTGTGCTCTGGCTGGGGAAGGGAGAGGGATCTGCCCATGACCCATTGCCGGTTCGAGAGCCACCACTGCAACTGTTTTGCAGTCCCCTCCGAGATCTGGACGTGATTGGACAGGTTGCCCTGGTGCTGCGCCCACTGGAACTTCAGGTCCCACTGCAGAGCCCGCATATGCCATCTGGCATGATTGACCAGCAGGATGCAGGTGGCCATGAGGCCCAGCAGCCTCAGGGTCATCCGTACCGAAACCCAGGATAAAGGCTGAAAGATCGGAATCATAGCCTGAATATCCCGGACTCGCCGTTCGGGAGGATAGGCCCGAAACTGCGTCATGTCCAGAACTGCTCCGATGAAAAGGAGCTGTGGAGAAGGAATCAGATGCGACTTCGGCACATTGATGGAGAACCCCAGGGAGTGCAGGAGTTCGGCCGTAGTCTGGAGGTGGGAGACGACTGCCTGGGACGAGCCCGCCTTCAGCAGCAAGTCGTCGAGGTAGGGGAAGACTGAAACCCCTGCCCGGCGCAGATGAGCTGCGACCACCGCCATCACTTTCGTGAACACCCGAGGGGCACTGGTAAGGCCAAAGGGGAGCACAGTGAACTGAAAATGCTCGAGGCCTACCGTGAACCGAAGGTAACGCCGGTGGGCCGGCAGGACGGGGATGTGGAAATAGGCGTCCTGCAAGTCCAACGCTACCAACCAGTCTCCAGGGTCGAGGGCAGTCAAGACCTGAGCTAGGGTGAGCATCTTGAACTTCTCCTTCCGGAGGAAGCGATTGACGTTCCGGAGGTCCAAGATAGGACGCATGTCCTCCTTGTCCTTTTTGGGCACCAGGAAGTAGTGGGAGTAGCAACCACGTCCTACTTCTGGGGTCGGAACATGCTCGATGGCCCTCTTGGCCAAGAGGGCCGTGACTTCCTTCTGCAGAAGTACCAAGTGATCCCCTGACATGCGGTGGAATTGAGGTGGCATGGCTGGGGGTGGTCTCGAAGGGGAGGGAGTAGCCCCTTCGGACAATGTCCAAGACCCACCTGTCCGAGGTGATGGGACGCCAGTGGTGAAGGTGATGGCGGACCCTGCCCCTACTGGCGTGCTGTGCACCGGAAAGGAGGGACTAGGAGGGCTTGGAGGCCGTGGACGGGGTGGAGGTGGTGGCCTGACCCGCACGCTGGTTGCCCGAACCGCCACGGCGGTATCCACGTCCTCGGCCACGCGAAGACGCCTGCTGCGCGGGCCGGTGGCTGGGCTGCTGACGTGACTGGGCGCCCCTTCCGTGGCCACGATAGGGGCGAAAAGCAGAAGTTAGCGGAGGGCGTGCAGTAGAAAGGCCCAGGGACTTGGCAGTAGCCCGTGAGTCCTTAAAACGCTCCAACGCATGGTCTGCTTTGGAACCAAAAAGACCGACTCCATCAAAGGGCATGTCCATGAGTGTATTCTGGACATCACCAGAAAAACCAGTGGTTCTCAGCCAGGCGTGGCGACGTAGCGCCACCGTCGTTGCAATAGATCTGCCCAGCGAGTCGGCGGTATCAAGGCCACAACGTATGGTGTATTTGGCCGCATCCCTACCTTCCGCAATGGCGCGGGTAAGCAGTGTCTGGACCTCCTCAGAACACTGGGGCAAAACAGTCGCCACCGAATCCCACAGGGAGTGGGTATATCGGCCCAAAAGACAAGCGGTGTTGATGGACCGCAAGCCAGCACTGGAGGAAGAAAAACCCTTCTTCCCAAATTGATCCAGGCGTTTGGATTCCCTATCCGGAGGGGCGGTAGGGAAGGCGGTTTGGGAAGCCGAGGCTTGGACAACCAAGCTCTCAGGAGTGGGGTGGACAGAGAGAAACAAGGGGTCGCCCGGAGCTGGGCGATGGCGTCGGGACACGTTCCTATCCACAGGAGCCCCTGTGTTGGGCTTGGACCAGGCGCCCAAAAGAACGTCAGTGAGTGCATCGTTAAACGGCAGCACAGTCTCCAAGGAGGAGGCTGCCGGCTGAAGCACTTCTGTCAAGAGATTAGTCTTGACCGCCACAGTAGGGAGTCGGAGACGTAAGGCTCCAGCTGCCCTACGCAACACCGTTGCAAAATTGGCTCCCTCCTCCGTAGCCACGGGAGGAGACAGCATGCCAGTGTCAGGGGAAGTATCTAGACCACTGGCATCCCCTAGTTCCTCTGCCCAGTCCTCATCATACTGACACTGTTGTGCCAGAGGGTCCTCAGACCCCTCCCAGTCCTCCTGGTCCTCCTCCGGTTCAAAATAAGGAGGAGGAGGGACATTTGGGACCCAAGGTCTCATCGGCGCCGGAACCGGCGTCGAGCGACGTCGGTCCGGCTCCATGTCCGGAGCCGGAGAGTACAGGGGGACGACGCCGCCCGGAGCCCCGGGCGGCGTCAGGAACGGCACCGGAGATGGGGGTTGCGGTACCACCGGAGCCGGGATCGAGGCCGGGGCCGAAGCCGGAATCGAGGCTGGAGGCACGAGCGACGCCGGGACCGGAGTCGTCGGCGACACCGGGGCAACCCCATCAGGGCCCGCGGGGCCCGAAGGCGCACCGGAGGGACCTTGAGGCCCGAAGAGGCGGGCCATGTCCGACAGGAATTGCTGTATTTGGGCCGGATCCGCCCCCGAACCCGGGAAGGACGGGTATTGCGGGGGCGACTCCACAGGCAAGTCCGGGGCCGCGGGGACGGTGCCGGGAGGGGCCTCAGCCGAGTCGCGAGACCGGCGAGGCGAAGTCCTAGAGCGATGATGCTTCTTGGACTTCTTGTGTTTAGACTTACCGGACGACGAAGACTTGGATCCCGACTGCCGGGCCTCGAGGAGCTTTCGAGACCGCTCTCGCAAAGCTTTCGGGTTTAGGGACCGGCAGTCGGAACACGACTTCGTGTCGTGGTCTCGCCCGAGACAGAAGAGACACTCCAGATGCGGGTCTGTGATGGACATCATCCGAGCACAGGCGTCGCAACGCTTAAAGCCGGGCATCCCTAACAACACCTTGGAGTCGATACGAAAAGAAACAGTGAAAAAATTCACCCAAAAAGTTAGTCAAAAAATGACTAGGGCACTGCTCTTCCCGGATCTGCGCTTGCTGGCGCGGAAAAAGAAGAACTGACGTCAGCGCGCAGGGGCGGCGTCTAAGTACTGCCCGCGACGTCATCCCGGCGATCACGACGCAGACGACGAACGCAGAGCCGCACGACGCCGCCTACCGACGCGCAAGGGTACTGCTACGCAAAAACTTTCCGGATCCAGCCGGACGCCTGGGGATATTCTAAGGTAAGGAATCTGTCACTAACGTGTCTCTTTCAGATTGTTTGTATACAGCGTGGTGCTCTCAGAATTGCCACTCCTCCAGATAACACTGTGCCTCCCTTTTGAACTTATGTAATGGAGCCAAGGGTGGGAAGGCTCTGAAGCCAGGTCCAGCCTCAATGGCAATGGGGGGGGGGGAGGAGGGTTGGCTCGGGTGTGTTTGTTTCCTTGCCTTGTCGTCTTATGCTTTTGGTGGAATGCTCTTGACTCAGACAATGCCAGAGACCAAGAGTGGGGCCTGGACCTGTAAGTGCCTCTTCTTTCCCTGGTCCAAACCATAAAAAGCTCAGCCTCTTAATCTTTGATGGCCCTTGGGTGCATGCTTCAGCACGACTCAAGCTCCACAGATAGAATTTTGAGGGGGTCAGTAACCAACATTTGCTCCTCACATTCACCACACGGCTTAAACCCTGACCTCTTAGGGGAGGACATGTTGTTGCAGTTCTGATAGGACTGTTTTTTTGTGTAGAAACTGGCTCTGGAACAGTGTTGTAGCAAGGGGGGGGGGGTGGAGGGGGTTGGGCGCGGCCTGCCCCAGGCGGCACAAGTTTGGTGGGGTGGGGGGTGGCCCACTCTTACCTGTGGTCGTCGCGCAGGGGGGTGGGTGGGATTGGTGTAGGGGCAGAAATTGGCAGCGCCCCCCACCCGCTCTTAGATTCGACCGCCGTGGGCAGCAAACGCAGGGGCCGCCAGGGCAGCCTACCTACGCCACTGTTCCGGAAGCACAAAGACAGTGTGGGAAAAAGGGAACGGACATCAGTACGACAGTGGGGTTCTTCATGGGGACAGAAACATCACAGGGATGTCACTTCTGGCATCGAACAGAGCAGTTGCCCCCTACTGTCGGGGTAGAGATATGGAGAAAAGTTTTCCGGATCAACCTGGCATCTGGAGAAGTATTAAAGAGGTGAGGAATCTGCAGATACAAGTTTAAATTGAAGATAATAATTCACTTCCATATATTCTCTATCCTCCTGCATTTTACAAATATGAAGGAACTACAAATCCACCTAGATGCATTTACTGGTTTACTGCATACCAACAACAATTTGATTTCGAACAAAAAGTCTGTTTTAAAATCACAGATGAAAAGAAAAAAAGATTTGTTGGATTTTGTGGAAGAGTTGTTGGATGGAAAACATAAACTTGTCAATACAGTTGGCTAATATGATGCAAGCCGATTACTGCAGACATTTTGATGATGGAAACATTCATCTGTGAAGATCAAGCAGGCATTCACAAAAAGAGTCCCCAACTCTGCTCGCAGTACGCTTTGGAGATGCACGGCTGTTGAAAACAGTCAAACTTTTCTTTCCAAAGCAGAGCTACGAGACAAATCACTCTGGTCCAACCTAAATCATCACCTTAATGTCTACACTTCAATCAGGGAGCAGATCCGCCATCCATTACCAGCTAAATGGATGCATTTTTTCCATACAGGCAAGTCCTTTCTACTGAGCCAGCCTAAATAGCTGGACTTGGCTCAATAAATCGCGGTATTTCTCATTGTGCAGCAAACTGTCAGTGTATTCCAAGTTCAGGCTTATCCAGGGCTTTTATTTTAATTAAAAGCAATGATTTTCTTTAATTTAATTTCAGAAGAGCAAATTGCTGCTGATTTAGTAGAACCTCACCGCTTTTGTAGACGAAAAAAGATCCTTTAAATTAATTTATAAATGCATCTGTGATGTCTTGGTAAAATAAACAGAAGATAGGTGGTTAGGCACTTCGACAGCCTTTGTACAGTTCTGACTTATGCCTCTGAGGTGGAAAAAGTAAAGCTACTTTCCATACACGTGTTCAGTTTGGGTTAACGTACACTTCTACCGTAAGACTATTGGCATGCATTTTTTAAATGTGACCTATGCTAACATGCCTTTTGAATCATCTCGTGCTTAGGAAAGGCCCTTGTGGGCGACTGATATGTTTTAGTTATGGGTGATGACTACAAACGACAGAACTCCGCACACTGGTTAGTGCACTGTTTTCCTTTAGGCCGCCACACTGGCAGGTCCTTTATACCCAAGGCCGAGATGGTGCGATAGCAAGGCAATCCAAATTGCCACTTAGGGAGCCATCAACCAGGAGACTCTAGATTTCCTCCAAGAATCTTTTTTTTCTTTTTCTTTTCTCCAAAGATGGGTGAAGACGAATTCACTTTACACCTAGAGAGCCAGAAATGTAGGAACTGTCCATCATAACGGTCTATCAAAAGTTACAGATATTGCCTCTGGCTGTGTTTGTAGATTTTATGGTATAACTATAGTCTCCCACTCTGCGTGACAGTCTCCTTTGCGGACATTGCCCGGATGGGCAAACATTCCCAATAACATCAGGGGCATCGCAATAAGACAAAAATGTGATAGACCTATCAAACACTAGCCAGAGTAGTCCTCTCCATTACTTCTGTGCTCGAGCATAAGTATTTCTTGTGTTCACTCATTTTATGTCACTGTTCGTATTCAGTAGTATTTTTGGATTGTATTGAAAATACACTGATAAAGCGCTTACTACCCCGGACGAAGTGTTTAAGCGCTTTACAAGCAGCATGCTACTCTGAAACCTAAAGTTAGTGGTTAATCCAGTGATTATTGGTAATTTTTGGCTACTGGGGTTAGTCTTATGCGCTAAAGGAAACCACTCCATGCATTTACTTCATTTTCTTTGTGGCAGTTTGAATTAGTAGGAGTTTGAGATTGGTGTGTGAAAAGAGGTTTCTGGTAAAAGTTGCTGCTTTCAATCAATCAATCAATCATGTCACTTATAAAGCGCACTACATACCCGCGAGGGTCTCAAGGCGCTGGGGGAAGAAGGGGGTGGTGCTGCTACTGATCGAAGAGCCAGGTCTTGAGGAGTCTTCTGAAGGCCAGTAGGTCTTGGGTCTGTCGGAGGTTGGTGGGGAGGGTGTTCCAGGTCTTGGCGGCGAGGTGGGAGAAGGATCTGCCGCCGGCGGTCGTTTTCCGGATGCGGGGGACTGTGGCGAGGGCGAGGCTGGTCGAGCGGAGCTGGCGGGTGGGGGTGTAGAAGCTGAGTCGTCTGTTGAGGTAGGCTGGTCCGGAGTTGTGGAGTGCTTTGTGTGCGTGGGTGAGGAGCTTGAAGGTTATCCTCTTGTTGACAGGGAGCCAGTGCAGGTCTCTCAGGTGGGGTGTGATGTGGCTGCGTCGGGGGATGTCGAGGATAAGACGTGCAGAGGTGTTCTGGATGCGTTGCAGCCGTCTCAGGAGCTTAGCCGTCGTTCCTGCGTAGAGGGCGTTTCCGTAGTCCAGCCTGCTGGTGACGAGGGCCTGGGTGACTGTTTTTCTTGTTTCGGTGGGGATCCACTTGAAGATCCTGCGGAGCATTCGGAGGATGTTGAAGCAGGATGAGGAAACGGCGTTGACCTGCTTAGTCATGGAGAGGGTGAGGTCGAGGATGACCCCTAGGTTGCGTACGTGGTCGGTGGGTGGCGGGGCTGTTCCCAGTGATGTTGGCCACCAGGAGTCGTCCCAGGCTGAAGGGTTGGAACCAAGGATGAGGGCCTCCGTCTTGTCCGAGTTCAGCTTCAGGCGGCTGGTCCTCATCCATTCGGCGACGGCCTTCATTCCTTCGTGGAGGTGGGCTTTGGCGGTGTGAGGGTCTTTGGTGAGGGAGAGGATCAGCTGGGTGTCGTCGGCGTAGGAGATGATGTTGAGGTTGTGCTGTCGGGCGACGTGGGCGAGGGGTGCCATGTAGATGTTGAACAGCGTTGGGCTGAGGGAGGAGCCTTGGGGTACGCCGCAGATGATCTTGGTGGCCTTGGATCGGAAGGGGGCGAGGCGGACGCTTTGTGTTCTGCCGGAAAGGAAGGATGTGGTCCAGTCCAGGGACTTCTCTTGGATCCCGGCGTCGTGAAGGCGTGTTCGTAGTGTGTGGTGGCAGCCCGTGTCGAAGGCGGCTGATAGGTCCAGGAGGATGAGGGCTGCTGTTTCTCCGTTGTCTAGCAGGGTCCTGATGTCATCGGTGGCGGCGATGACACCGGTGGTTGCTGCGGAAGCCGGACTGGGAAGGGTCCAGGATGTTGTTCTCCTCGAGGTAGCGGGTCAGTTGTTTGTTGACGATTTTCTCGGTGACCTTCGCGGGGAACGGGAGCAGAGAGATGGGTCGGAAGTTCTTGAGGTCCTTGGGGTCTGCCTTGGGTTTCTTGAGTAAGGCGGTGATCTCGGCGTGCTTCCAGCTTTCCGGGAAGGTTGCTGTCTCGAAGGAGATGTTGATTATTTTCCGGAGATGGGGCGCAATGGCTGTACTGGCTTTGTTGAAGATGTGGTGAGGGCACGGGTCTAGCGGTGAACCGGAGTGGATGGTGTTCATGATCTCGCTGGTGTCCTCGTCGTTGATGTTGGTCCAGGAGAGCAGGCGGTTGGTGGTTGTGGGGGCAGTGGTCTCGGTGGTTGCCGGGGCGGTCGTGATGTTGAAGCTGTCGTGGATGTCGGCGATTTTGCAGTGGAAGAAGGTGGCCAGTGAGTCGCACAGGTCTCGCGATGGCTGGATGTCGTTGGTGTTGGAGCTGGGGTTGGAGAGTTCCTTCACGATGTTGAAGAGCTCTTTGCTGTTGTGTGCGTTGTTGTCTAGGCGGTCTTTGAGTGAGGCCCTTTTGGCGGATCTGACGAGGTGATGGTGACTGCGGGTGGCGCTCTTGTGGGCGGCGTAGCTGTCCGCTGTCCGTTCGTGGAGCCAGATCTTCTCCAGTTTTCGGCATGTTCGTTTGGAGGCCTGGAGGTCTTCCGTGAACCAGGTGGCTTTCTTGCTGGTGTGGCTGTTGGGCGGATTCTTGAGCGGGGCGAGGGTGTTGGCGCAGTCGTCGATCCACTGTCTGAGGTTGCGGGCGGCGGTGTCGGGGTCGGAGGGTTCAGCGGGTGGGCTCAGGGCGAGGGTTGTGGTTAGCTGGTCTTCCGTGACTCTGCTCCAGCAACGGCGAGGCATTTGTTCGGTGCGGTGGTGAGTGGTGGGCTTCCTGTAGGTGAAGTGGATGCAGTGGTGGTCAGTCCAGTGGGGTTCGGAGGTGTGCTTGAAGGAGACGTGTGGGCTTGCGGAAAAGATGGAGTCTAGCGTGTGGCCGGCGGCGTGGGTGGGTGTAGTCACGAGCTGTCTGAGTCCGAGGGTGGCGAGGTTGTCGATCAGGGTGGTGGAGTTGGTGTCCTTGTTGTTCTCGAGGTGGAAGTTCAGGTCCCCGAGGAGGATGTAGTCCGTGGAGGCGATGGCGCGTGTGCTGACGAAGTCAGCGATGGAATCGCTGAACTGTGGTCGGGGTCCGGGGGTCTGTAGATGAGGGTTCCTCTGAGGGTGGTGTTGGGATCGGTGTGGATCTGGAAGTGCATGTGTTCGGCGGTGCTGAGGGTGTCGTCGGTGTTGGTTGAGACTCTGAGGGTGTTCCTGTGGACGATGGCGATGCCTCCTCCGACTCCGTTGGTGCGGTCCCTGCGGGTGATCTTGTATCCGTCCGGGATGGCAATGGCGATGTCGGGGGCTGAAGCGGGATTCAGCCAGGTCTCCGTCAGGAATGCGACGTCTGGGGAGGTTGAGTCGAGAAGGTCCCAGAGTTCGATGGCGTGTTTGCGGGCGGAGCGGGTGTTGAGGAGGATGCATCTGAGGTAGTTGGGTTCTTTCCTGGGCGGTGGTTTGGCGCGGCGGGTGCTGGCGAAGCTGCAGTTCCGGCAGGTGAAGGGCCCTTGGGTGCGCTTCGGGGTGGCCTGGTAGCAGGCGTGATCTTTTCCGGGGTTGAGTGCGTGGAGGGTGCTGGCGTCGTATCGGCGTCTGTTGATGTGGCGGGCGCGGGGGATGCCCGGACCAGGGGGTCTGGCGCTGGGCGCGGTCACGGCGCGGACGGGCGCAGACGGGCTTGCCTTAGGCGCGCCTTCGGCGCGCCAGCGGCGCGGCGCGTGCAGCGGCCGCCATAAATGGGGAGGTGGGAGGGAGGAGCAGGGAATGGGGCAGCGAATGGGCAGTGAGGGGCGGGGCCGCAGGCGCAGCGGCGGGAAACAGGCACAGAAGGGAAAACGAGCACAATCAGGGCATCAAGGGGGCACAGAAAGGAAAAAAAACGAGCACAATCAGGGGCAGCAAGGGGGCACAGAAAGGAAAAACGAGCACAATCAGGGGCAGCAAGGGGGCACAGAAAGGAAAAAAAACGAGCACAATCAGGGGCAGCACGGGGGCACAGAAAGGAAAAACAAGCACAATCAGGGCATCAAGGGGGCA
The DNA here is from genome assembly GCA_963921515.1 of Calotriton arnoldi. Lineage (NCBI taxonomy): Eukaryota > Metazoa > Chordata > Amphibia > Caudata > Salamandridae > Calotriton > Calotriton arnoldi. The sequence continues at coordinate 1,734,511 of CAWUFW010000468.1, read as the reverse complement.
CAGAAAGGGGAAAAAATGAGCACAATCAGGGGCAGCAAGGGGGCACAGAAAGGAAAAACGAGCACAATCAGGGGCAGCAAGGGGGCACAGAAAGGAAAAAAACGAGCACAATCAGGGGCAGCAAGGGGGCACAGAAAGGAAAAAAACGAGCACAATCAGGGGCAGCAAGGGGGCACAGAAAGGAAAAAAAACGAGCACAATCAGGGGCAGCAAGGGGGCACAGAAAGGAAAAAAACGAGCACAATCAGGGGCAGCAAGGGGGCACAGAAAGGAAAAAAACGAGCACAATCAGGGGCAGCAAGGGGGCACAGAAAGGAAAAACGAGCACAATCAGGGCATCAAGGGGGCACAGAAAGGAAAAAAAATGAGCACAATCAAGGGCAGCAAGGGGGCACAGAAAGGAAAAAAAAACCGAGCACAATCAGGGCATTAAGGGGGCACAGAAAGGAAAAAAAACCGAGCACAATCAGGGGCAGCAAGGGGGCACAGAAAGGAAAAACGAGCACAATCAGGGCATCAAGGGGGCACAGAAAGGGAAAAAAAGTTAGCACAATCAGGGGCAGCAAGGGGGCACAGAAAGGGAAAAAAATGAGCACAATCAGGGGCAGCAAGGGGGCACAGAAAGGAAAAACGAGCACAATCAGGGGCAGCAAGGGGGCACAGAAAGGAAAAAAAACGAGCACAATCAGGGGCAGCAAGGGGGCACAGAAAGGAAAAAACGAGCACAATCAGGGGCAGCAGCAGGGCACACAGACGGAGCTGTGTGGTGGGGGAGCGACCTACCAGTCAAGGTCAGGGGTCGCTCTCTTCACCACGCAGCGGCCGCCATAAATGGGGAGGTGGGAGGGAGGAGCAGGGAATGGGGCAGCGAATGGGCAGTGAGGGGGCGGGGCCGCAGGGGCGCAGCGGCGGGAAACAGGCACAGAAGGGAAAACGAGCACAATCAGGGCAGCAAGGGGGCACAGAAAGGAAAAAAAACGAGCACAATCAGGGGCAGCAAGGGGGCACAGAAAGGAAAAACGAGCACAATCAGGGGCAGCAAGGGGGCACAGAAAGGAAAAAAAACCGAGCACAATCAGGGGCAGCAAGGGGGCACAGAAAGGAAAAACGAGCACAATCAGGGCATCAAGGGGGCACAGAAAGGGGAAAAAAATGAGCACAATCCGGGGCAGCAAGGGGGCACAGAAAGGAAAAACGAGCACAATAAGGGGCAGCAAGGGGGCACAGAAAGGAAAAAAAAACGAGCACAATCGGGCAGCAAGGGGGCACAGAAAGGAAAAAAAACGAGCACAATCAGGGGCAGCAAGGGGCACAGAAAGGAAAAACGAGCACAATCAGGGCATCAAGGGGGCACAGAAAAAAAAATGAGCACAATCAGGGGCAGCAAGGGGGCACAGAAAGGAAAAACGAGCACAATCAGGGGCAGCAAGGGGGCACAGAAAGGAAAAACGAGCACAATCAGGGGCAGCAAGGGGGCACAGAAAGGAAAAAAAAAACGAGCAGGATCAGGGGCAGCAAGGGGGCACAGAAAGGAAAAACGAGCACAATCAGGGGCAGCAAGGGGGCACAGAAAGGAAAAAAAAACGAGCACAATCAGGGGCAGCAAGGGGGCACAGAAAGGAAAAAACGAGCACAATCAGGGGCAGCAGCAGGGCACACAGACGGAGCTGTGTGGTGGGGGAGCGACCTACCAGTCAAGGTCAGGGGTCGCAGTCAAGGTCAGGGGTCGCTTTTAGCGTTTCTCTCTTCTCTCTTCCACAAATTCATGGATGAGAGCACGTTTCTCACTTTTCCACTTTTCTGTGCAAAGTAAAACACAAAAAATGGGATGTGCTAAGCTTTGGACTGTTTGCTAAAACCACAGAAGTGCCCTGCCGCAATTCTTTTGGGCCACAGAATAGGGGTGCCCCTTTCCAGCCAAGAGTTTCAAATGTTCACATCATGGAAGAGCTGCTAAATATTGTGGAGGGCAGAGTGGTTCAATGCGAAGTCTGTTGCCATGGATGATCATTTTCAACTACCCCTTTGGCCAGCAGTTCATAAAAAATACCTTCAAATTGAACGCCGTTAAGCAAGTCCAAGACTCTGAAATAACTCCATCTGGCTATAGAAGGAGGATTGGATTATGAAGTTCCTATTCATCCTATACACGTCCTTCTAACCTCATGCAGATGTTGAAAGTCATCCTGACATTTGGCTAAAATAATTTCCTTAAAACTATCAGATTCTGAGCCTCCAGTCAAAAGTGAGGCAAAACCTTTGTACTAGTTGGATGAGCAAAGCAGATACCAGCTCCACACTTTCAGCAAAACAGGAGGAATCCCACCCAAGTCTATCAACAGGTCAAAGATGAAGCCCAGGGGCACACGTCTCCCTATAAACATAGTACTTAATTTAGGCAACCCCATGTTTGACTATGGTGACACGTTCCCAGAATGGCCATGGTTAATGCAGGTTTCAAAATATCTATAACTAGGCATTGTGAGAATGCGAAACACAATGTCTTGTGTTCAACGGCCCTTGAACTCACTTGGGAGCAAAGTGGCTGCCGCCACTAAGTTGGACACCACATCAATGATCTTTTGGTCACAGCATAGAGAGGTCAAATGTGGGCGACTGGGTAGAGGCATAAGCAGAAGTTCTATCAGTACATGTAATTTTAAGGTTTGTGTCTCACTTACAAATGTTTTAGACCTGGCTGAAGAGTATTGGCGCTCAGAGTCAACCAAGAACATAGAGACTCTGCAAAATGGTCTGAAATGCCTCTAGATGGTTTAACACTGCAATATCTAGAGAACAGGGACAAGGATATCTAATACCCATCAATCACAAAGACAGACTTTGGCCAATTTTCAAGAAGGGGCAGAAGATCTTAGTTTTGGCAATACCTTTAAAGATATATACATATATATACATATATATATATATATACACACACACACACACACACACACACACACACACTTTAATCTGAGCAGCAGATGCTGTTCTCGGAAGGAATTCATAATTCCACCAAACTCTTTTACATTGTCTCTAAACTTAAACACTCCACAGCCATAAAACTAACAGTGCTTTTTTCTCATAGTAAATTTCTACTAATCAGAACTCCATCAATAATAATCCAATCCCTAAACCCACTTCACCATTTATTTCTATTTTGCAGACAGCGGAGCCATTTAGCCACCTTCATACAAATTACACAAGAGGAACTGTTGCGGTGCAGACTATTACAAACAGTTGCCCTTCAGTTTACCAAATGATTCTGATCTAACAAGGCATCGAAAACCACTCCTGACTGTCTTTAACAGCTCTTTACAGGATGTCATTTTTCCAGACCTCTGGAAGGCAACCATTGTGGAGCCTCTGCTAAAGAAGCCTGCACTGGGAGTTAAGAATATGAACAATCTTAGACCTATTTCATGGCTCCCTTAAATGAGCAAATCTCTGGAAAAAGGGGCTCTGCTTCAGCTTCAGGAACTTTGCAGAATATGACGACCTAATGGATAGGTAGTAAGCAGGCTTATGTCCCACTCATAGCACCAAGGTGGTGGCCCAATCAGCACTCAATCTTCACCAGCTCATTGATAAAGTAGAAACTGGCAAGATCGTTCTTTACAGTCTGGAACCAGCGGGCATCACCGGTACGGTCCTGAACTGGATAAAATCTTTCATTTCAAGTAGATAAAGTGGTCACTCTTCCCCTTTACTCGTTGAATGCGTAAGATATTGACTGCGGGGGGCCGCGAAGGTCAAGCTTCTTTCCCTTTCTGACATGTACATGGGTCGTTTTACAACTGATTTGCCAAGCAGAGGTATGCTTATACATGTATGCAGATGTTGCTCATCTTATCTTTAATCTATCTACAGTGCAAGAGTTTCCCAATCAAAGGACAAGTCCTTTAATGGAGGCCCTCATCATCAGCAGGGGATGGGTAGCAAACCGCTTCCTCAAGATGAACCCAACCAAAACTGAGATCTTAATTACCTCCACTTCATTAGTCGTGGGATTAGATGCTAACTTATTACCAAATATAATGGGCATCCCGCAGATCCTTTGACAGTGCTGAGGAATTTATAAGTTCTCTTGGACAGCATCTTGTCCATGAAAGCCCAATCTATGAACATACCCCACACCTGTTTCATCCACCCTCGTCTTTTAAAAAACAGATGCTCTCCATCAATGATCCCTCTTTGTATATGTCAGTAGTCATGCCTTGACTACACTCATTCAATGTACCTTGAGCCTGCAGACAAAAATGTACATCACCTGAAGTTGCTCACAATGGCTTCATGAGGGCTTACACAAACAGCCAGAGGATCACGTCACCAGTACTGTGATCCTTACACTGTCAAACCATTTGATATCAAGTAGCCTTTAAAGCCCGAACAACTGTCTATAAAGCCACAGACCTCAGATGACTCTTTTGTATTATGTCAGGAAGACCCTCAAGACCTGGCTCTTTGGCTAAACAGATCTGCGGAACCCCCCCCCCCCAGCGCCTTGAGACCCTCACGGGTGAGTAGCGCGCTTACAATTCCCTGATTGATTGATTTGTATGCCCCAAAAAGTTTCCTTCTATCAAACATCATGCTCCTTCAGCTCAGCAAACCAATTCCTCCCTGCCTACACTAGGACCAGAATGACCTTAAGGAGATTATGCGTTTTCTACAGCAGTGGCCAAATCATGGAACTTTTGCAATTTGAGTTTGTGGGCAGAAACAAATGTACATTAAGATACTGGAAAAAATACGGTTACAGTGAAGTTAAGGTTAAAGCATCTTAATACACATTAAAAAAACACCTCAATAATTCTCTTAAAAAACACAGTTAAAAATGTTAAAGTACAAAGATGGGTCCAAATTCATACCAAACAAAATTACATTTTTTCAAGTGATGGCTAGCTCCGCAGTCCATGACTTGTACAATAGCCATGAAAACTATAAGTCAGAGCAAATGCTCATGGGTGGCTAACTCCCAATGCGTATGGCGGAGTTCTCAAGTCCTGTAATGGCAGCTGCAACATTTGCTCAAGTTGCGGCATGCCAATCTGTGCGCTTCAGGTTCAAAGACTCAGCTTTGGGCTGGAGGCTGTGCGCAGCAGGACTTGGCCACACGCAGCCAGAAGGACCAAAGGGGTTGGCTGCCCCTGGTGGGTTTGGTGCAGGCAAATGATGCATGTTGTACTTGATCAAAAAAACAAGCCAAAAGCTCTCGCCTTTGGGACCTATTGGCTTTGTCAATGGTTTTTAGTAATGTTGTACACTATGGGGACTCACAAACATTTTCGCAGAGGCCAAAACGTATAGTCTGTGATGCGGCAGAGGGGAGGATTTGATGTCAGCAAGGTGGGGATCAGGGAAACAGGTGAATAAAAGGTGGGCGTAGGTGCAGCAAAATATGTACATGAATTTGAATGTGAGTTGTGGATTAATTTTGAGTGCTTTGTTACATATTGTGCTTTAACTTATGCCCCTACTCTCTAGCAGAGACACAGATTTAAGAATACTGTGCTATGCTGTATCCAAAGTGCTGTCCTTCTACCACACCATGGGGTAAGCCTTCTCTGCTTGCTATCGTTACCTTTAGCGAGTCAAGTGTTTAAAGGAAGTAACTTGATTATTGAATTGCAAAGAAATAGAATCTTAGGCCTAACAATCTCCTTATTTAGTTTCTTATCTGTCAATGTTTAGAAACTGACTGAGTTAAGGTAGCAAATGCTATAATAACTCCTTGACAAAGACTCTCCCCCACTTTGTCGAGACTTGCCCTATAAGTGTTGCTAGTACAGGGAGTATTTGGGTGGTGGTTCTAATTGTCGCCTGTAATGTCCATGCACACACTTCCTTTATTGCTATTGAATATATCAATGTATAGTTGCAATGCTCGATCTATCTCAAAACACGCCCTTGAAATTTGGACTTTGCTAGATTTTGAGAAACCACACCTTTTTTTTTTGTCACCGAGACGTGGCTCCATGAGTCTTCTCTCCCGGACATTTCTACAGCCCTCCCCCACGATTACCAGCTGACCAGACTGGATAGGACCAAAAAAAGAGGCGGAGGCCTAGCAATAGCCTTTAGAACCAACTCCAAACTCTGTATAATTGATACACTTCTCACAGATTGGGGAGAAATCTGCATTTTCAAAATGAATTGCCTAACAAAGGGGTCCTGGAGAGGCGCCTTACTCTATCGCCCACCAGGTAACAAAGCTCACTTTTCTAGCCATGTAACAGACGATTGCTCCACACGTCCTGGCTGCCAATAATTTTCTCCTATAGGGAGACTTTAATCACCATGCCGAACTCTTATGTGACCCGCACTCTAACAGCCTAATTTCTAGTCTAAACACCTTAGGTCTCAACCACCTGGTGATTGGTCCCACCCATATAGCTGGCCACACTCTAGACCTCTTATTCACCAACTCGTCCCATGACAAGGTCGAAGCACCGATTCCTGTTCTTTGGTCCAACCATCATATACTAAAATTTCACATTCAGGTAGCTCTGACCCTGAAAAATTCCCGAAAAGAACCAACGTTAAGCAGGCCATGGGACAAAATTAACCTAGCTTCTTTTTCCCTACACTTTATCCCCCCTCCATTATCCGAATTGGACATCCCCAATGCGGCAGTCGAATCCTTTGAGGCAGCAATTAGTCAGACTCTCGACAGAATTGCTCCCAGAAAAAAAGTCAAACGCCCTCATAAATCATCTCCCTGGTTCACTACAGACTTAAAAGTAGACAAATTAGCCGCCAGGAAGGCTGAACGCAAGTGGAGACAATCAAAAAGTGCCATAGATAGACAGGACTACAAATCCATACACAGACGCTATCTTGACCACATTGCCACGGCTAAAAAAATCTACTTAGGGGATAGAATTAATCAAGCCTCCAACTCCCACAAAGAACTGTACAAGATACTAAAAGAATTTACCAACCCCTCCTCTTGTCAGCCAACACAGATTTCATCGCAAGAGTGGGTGGATACCCTATCATCTTTCTTTGTGGATAAAATCAATATCCATAGCCTCTTCCCCCATTTAGCCAGTGAACCATCAAATCAGAGATCTGCCAGCAATCACCTTTCGCTCCCTACTCTACTCAATGAATTCTCTGAATTCACTCACGAAGACGTTTTGTCTGCGTTCAGAAGGGTGAAATCTGGTTCCCCCACAGATCCGGTCTCCGCTCATGTACTGTCCAAAACCGAACCAGCCCTCCTTCCCAGTCTAACCAAACTTCTCAATCTTTCATTATTTCACTCTACTGTGCCTTCAGGATGAAAAGAGGCCATGGTCAGACCTATTCTAAAGAAGCCCACCCTAGACCCCAAGCAGCCCAACAACTACCAGCCAATCGCTCTTCCTCCTCTCTTTGGGAAGGTTTTAGAGTCTTTGGTCAACAACCAACTCACCAACCACTTAGAAAGCAACAACTTGCTGGATCCCTCTCAATCGGGGTTTCGGGCTTTTCATAGCACCGAAACGGCCTTATTGGAAATGGTCGATAATATCAGACTCTCCCTTGATGCCAGACAATCTGCCATCTTGGTCCTTCTTGACCTGTCGGCTGCCTTCGACACCATCTCCCACAGCATTCTTTTGGATCGTCTGTGGGAGTTGGGTGTCGGGGGCTCCACGCTGAACTGGCTCAGGAGTTACCCGACCGATTGTACTTCCAAAGTTCAAATAGGCGCATTCAACCTCCAGCAGCCAACTCATTGACAAGGGTGTTCCCCAGGGATCTATCCTAAGCCCTACACTTTTTAATTTGTATGTATCACCTTTGGCCGTCATTAAATCCCACGGCTTCGGTACAGTGCCGTACGCTGATGACACTCAGTTGTTAATCACACTCGGACCAGACCCTACCGACACCAAACACAGATTCAGGCAGTGTATGTTAGACATACACTGCTGGATGTTAAACAATCATCTTCAACTCAACGCTAGCAAAACCGAAATCATCCTCTTCGGCAATGCACAAACGTTGTGGACAAGTGATTGGTGGCCCCCACTCTAGGCATCTGCCCTTCACCTAAGGCGGCAGTCCGCAATCTAGGAGTATTGATTGACAATAAACTTTCTATGTCAGACCACGTCAACCACGTAGCTTGCATCTGTTATGGACTAATGCGTAGCCTCCGTAAAATCTTCAAATGGGTCCCACTGTCATCTCGTATGCCACTGGTCCAGGGATTAATAATTAGTCGTCTGGACTATGGCAATGCCCTCTTAGCTTCCATAAATGAAGAGCACCTAACTAAACTCCAGGTCCTTCAGAAGACGGCGGCTAGACTGGTTCTAAACCTTCCACCCCGTTCCCCCTCGGCACCCAGTCTGAAAGCCATGCGTAGAAACAGGATAGTTAGTTATATGTAATCAGTGTCCCAACAAAGGCTCATGTGTGAATAACATTTTGCCATTCGCACGTGTCAGTGGTGCTGGACCAATTTTCAGAGTGGGAGTGCTGCCATTAATGTCACATCACTTAAGTCAAAGAGGTTGTGAAAAATGTATGTATCATACAATGAACAAGTGTAGCAAATGTATTAAGAAGGAGAGTGGTAAGGAAGTAGTATGTAGCTGGTGGTAAACTTTGGAACACACTGTTGCAAGCACTCTCATTTACAGGCAACATATTTTCCATTGAAACAGCCACTAAATTTGCACAGAGATACAGTTTTACAGAATAAACTAACCAGTGCACAAACAATGTGTGGAAATCCTGTTCCAGCGAATATTTCATTTACGCATCACAAAGTGCATTGATTTGATTGTATTAAAATCTTTGATTCCACCACATTTCAGAATTATAATAAAAGTGCTTTTCTTGTGCTTTCCTAACTGCTGATATATTCTGAAATATTTGTAGAGTTTATTTTGAGGTATTTACATTTTGTTGTGACAGAAAAAAATACGTCCGTCAGCATCTTCCTTCACACTCCTTGTACCCAGCAAGATTGTCACATATTCACCTTTACAAAATCCTCTCACTTTGCAGTCAGAGAAAGAAAAGTAAGTGCCAAACTCCCTTTAAAAAGAATAAACAGAAATTTCTCAGAAGAAAGAGTCTTACATTTGATCTCTCTGAATACACAGCAAATGTGCTAAGATAAAAACAAAATGTAAATGTCTCTTTATTGCTTATTCAACTTCTGAACTCCAGCATTGTTATTTGGGGGTGCTGCAGCACCCCACACTCTTACTTCCAGCACCTATGGCAGGGGCGTGGAATTGAGTAAGAGGATTGTGTAAGTTATGCTACTGGTAAAGAGCACTAACTATAGTAAACAAGCTCGTAGACAGAACAGTGTCCCTCAAAGGCATGCATGATTTATGAACTCTTAGTACCAGAGAGAAGTATGATCAGTCATGCAGAAAAATAGGAGGCAGGAAATCTTTTCAAAGAAATACAGCATATTTACTGAAGCAGCTGCTTTGTGAACTAGCAAACAAGGGAGACAGCTAAAAACCTATGCACTCTCATGGACAGCCTCACAAAAAAAAGAAAGGAAAATGCTACTTACCAGTATGCATCTGTTCTTGGCATGTAGAGCTGCAGAGTTGTACACTGTGCATAGATCGCCATCTGGAGTCTTTTGTAGTCACGAGATAGGTGACTCCTCCCTTGGACGATAGTGCGCATGGGCATCGACTCCATCCTCAGATTGTTTTTCGCCATGATGGGAAATGATGGAGTCAGTAAGAAGTAAGAGATGTCCATGTGAATGTATCTAATTAAGATAATACTGGAACAGATACAGGGTAAATGGGGCCCTGACAGATTGGTTTAATATTACACGAGGCACTAGACAGGGGTGCCCTCTGTCACCGCTTTTATTCAATCTGTATATTGAGCCATTTGTCAGCTGGCTCAGGGTAGAACCTATTATTCACCCCTTTATAATGGGAAAGTTAGAACTTAAACTTGCTCTCTATGCAGATGATTTGCTTTTATACACAACAAATCCTGCAGAGGCAATCCCCAGTCTTATTGAGAAGGCAGAGAGGTTCGGTGTAGTCTCGGGGTATAAAATTAATAAAGACAAAACTGAAATAATGGAATGGAATCAAGTAAGGGGAAGTCAGGGGGTAAAGAGTCAAATGAGGCATTTAGGGGTTCAGTTAGTGCAGAAACTAGAGGATATTCCCACAGTTAAATGGAAGAGGGTTTCTAAAGAGGTTGCTAGTTTACTTACACGATGGGCAAACCTCCCTTTGAACATCTATGGGAGGGTTAACCTTGTAAAAATGATAATCCTACCCAAAATCACCTTTCTATATAATTCAGTCCCACTCTTATTTAAGATAGAAGATATAGCGAAGCTACAAGGCAAAATAGGTACCTTTATTTGGGCTACGAAAGGCCCTAGAATAGAGGTCTTACAGCAGGTGGGTTAGCACTACCAGACCTACTCACATATTGTTATGCTTTTCATTTTAAAAATTTCAGGATGTTGGCTAATAAAACGGATTCCTCATCATTAGGTCTACTGTTTGAGGCTATGTTAAAAGATGTGGAGCAAGGGCAGGAATATTTCCTATACAAGTATGGAGATCCGAAGTTCTATAAAAAAGTCAGGCTAAAGATTCTGGGAGCTGCTTTAAAGATTTGGATGTATGTAAGAAGAATGAAAATTCCATATTATGCAGCACAGGCCCCAGTTTGGGATTCCCCCGGCACCCCGGAATGCCTACAAGATCAACTTAGTCAGCCTCTAAAAATGGGAGGTATAAGGTGCTGGGGTGACCTGCAAGAGGATTCTAAGCTCATAAGTTGGGAGGCACTTAGCAGGTTAACCGGAGGAACATTGACGAGGTTTAAGTTTTATCAGATATCGTCATGGTGGGCGACGCAGAATTGGCGTAAGGAGGAGGTAAATTTGAAAGCAGATTTAGTTACTAGGACGGGCAAATGGAAAAGGGAAGTTTCGTTCTGGTATTGGGCTCTATTGGATGCTGAGGATGATGGGGAGTCTGAAGTTATAAGATTGTGGGGCGATGAATATGGAGAAAGTGAAACTGATGTTTATAAAATATGGTCTGACTCTTTTTCTATGTTGCAGGCTATAGTAAAACCAGCCGCACTTAGGAGGAATCATTTGTATACTGCTTACAGAGTTTATTGGTCTCCAAAAAAGTTATCTAAGGTGACAGGGAATGTATATAGTTGCCCCAGGTGCAACTATCCAGCAGCAGATGATATTCATATGTTTATGGAATGTCCAAGAATTAAATCTTACTGGATGGGGGTATGTGGATTTCTGGAAGTTGTGCTGGAGAGACCGACGGATGTAAGTACCAGTTTAATTTTCTTCGGTCTATCGAATGACTCATGTGAATGCACCTGCATCCAACTTTATATTTTATGTGGTAATCCTGGCAAGGAGAGAAATTTGTAGGGGTGGAAATCAGAAACTCCCCGACTTTTGCTGAATGTTTGAAGAGCATTATCTACACTAGTGAATCAGATATGGCTTGTGACCAAAGAAGCAAAGTTAAGATCTGGGCTGCTTTGTTATACTGGAGAAAGAAGGAAAGTGGGTCCAATGATTAAGCCAATGTACCGTCGGTCCTGGCCTCCTAAGTAACATCCCGGGGCCCCTAGAAATGTGAACAGGAGTGGGAGAAGGTAACGGTATCATCTTGGAGGGAAAGTTTCCTTTCTCTCTCTTTGCCTCTCCCAAGGGCTAGTAAAGGTTGGCATGGAGTGATTGGAGGAATCCCATTAAGAGATTTGGTAGTATGAGGACAAAAAAAAAGGAACAGATACAGGTTCCGGGGAGGCGGGTGGGCGTGTACAACTCTGCAGCTCTACATGCCAAGAACAGATGCATACTGGTAAGTAGCATTTTCCGTTCGAGGCATATGAGCTGCAGATTGTACACTGTGCATAGACTGTATAGCAGTGTCTCCCTTAGCGGTGGTTACCTGTATCTGTTGCAGTAGTTTGAAACAATGTTTTAAAAACAGCCTGGCCTACAGAAGCTTGTTGCTTTGCCTGCATGTCGACACAATAGTGTTTGGTGAAGGTGTGTGGTGTAGACCATGTTGCTGCTTTACATATGTCATCTAAGGGGATGTTCCCTAAGAATGCCATGGAGGCCCCTAGTTTGCGTGTTGAATGCCCTCTAGCGGGAATTGTCAATGTGCGTTTAGCCTTTTGGTAGCATATTTGAATGCATTTTACTATCCACCTTGCGATCCCAGCTTTGGAGATGGGGTTACCTTTATGAGGTGGGGAGAAGGCTACAAACAGTTGTTTTGTTTTGCGAAAGGGCTTAGTCCTGTCAATGTAATAAAGTAGTGCCCTTTTGACGTCTAGTGTATGAAGAGCTCTGTGTGCCACAGAGTCTGGGTTTTGGAAACACACCGGTAATTCAACTGATTGGTTAAGATGAAAAGCAGAGATGACTTTGGGAAGGAATTTTGGATTTGTTCTGAGAACCACTTTGTTATGATGTATTTGTAAGAATGGTTCTTGTATGGTTAAAGCCTGGATCTCGCTTACCCTTCTGAGAGAGGTAATTGCGACAAGGAAAGCAACTTTCCATGTGAGGAACTGAAGTTCACATTTATGTAGAGGTTCAAATGGGGGACCCATGAGCCTGGTAAGAACAATGTTTAAATTCCACACTGGAGAGGGTGGCAGTCTGGGAGGAATTATTCTTTTAAGTCCCTCCATAAAGGCTTTAATTGCAGGTACTCTAAATAATGACAAATGTTGTCTGTTTTGTAAATAAGCGGCGAGCGCTGCTAGATGTAATCGTATGGATGAATATGCTAGATTACATCTTTGTAAGTGTAGCAAATAGCAAATGATGTGCTGGATGGAAGCATCCAGTGGATCAATTTTATAATTTTTTGCAGTAGATGACAAATCTTTTCCATTTTGCTGCATAGCAAGCTCTAGTAGTAGGGAGTCTGGCTTCTTTAATGATGTTCATACAGTCCGGCGGAAGGTTAAGATAACCGAACTCTAGGACTTCAGGAGCCAGATCGCTAGATTCAGTTGTCCTGGATCGGGGTGTTTTATCAATCCAATGCTCTGCGTTAGCAATGCTGGGGAGAGGCGTAGTTTTTGGTGTGGAACCACTGAGAGCTCCAGTAGTGTTGTTAACCACGGTTGGCATGCCCATGTGGGAGCCACCAGGATCATCCTGAGAGACTGTTGTCTGAGTTTGCGTACTACTAGGGGAATCAGTGGGAGTGGCGGAAAAGCGTACGCAAATTTGCCTGACCAGTTCATCCATATTGCATTGCCTTTGGACAATGGGTGTGGAAATCTAGCGGCAAAGGTTGGGCATTTTGCGTTTGCCTGTGTGGCGAACAGATCTAAGTCTGGTTGGCCCCACATGTGGAAAAAAGGTTGGAGAACTTGGGGATGAAGTTCCCATTCGTGTATCTGCTGTGTCTGTCAACTTAGTAGATCCGCAATCTGATTGTGAATCCCTGGAAGATGTTCTGCCAGCAGGTATATATTTTGTGGAATGGCCCATCTCCAAATGTTTTGTGCGAGCTGGGACAGCTGCAGAGAATGTGTGCCTCCTTGTTTTTGTATGTAGTACATGGCTGTCATGTTGTCCGTGCGGATTAGGACAGTCTTGTGTTGTAGATGTACTTGGAATGATTTTAATGCTAGGAATATTGCTAGTAATTCTAGGTGGTTGATATGGAGCACTTTCTGTTGAGTGGTCCATCTGCCTTGAATTGTATGGTTTAGGAGATGGGCTCCCCAACCGGTGAGTGATGCGTCTGCTGTTAGTACTATCTGTGGACCGGCTCGAGGAACGGCCGCCCTTTGGACAGGTTTCGTGTGTTCCACCACTGCAGAGAGCGATGTGTGCGGCTGTCCACCAACACCAGATCTGTAAGTTGTCCTTGAGCCTGGTTCCACTGACGTGCTAGGCATTCCTGTAAGGGGCGCATCTGAAGCCTTGCATGAGGTACGATAAAGATGCAAGAGGCCATCATTCCTATGAGTTGCATGAATACCCTTGCTGGGAGGGAGTGCTGCGGTTGAAATTTGCTGCTTAGAGCGTGTATACTGGCTATCCTGGCTGGACTGGGATATGCCAGAGCTTTGGAAGTGTCTACCGTGGCCCCTAGATACTGATGTATGTGGGAGGGCTGGAGATTTGACTTGGGGTAATTTACTGTGAATCCTAAGTCGTGTAGCAGCTGGATAGTTTGATGAGTGTGATGGACACACTGGTTGAATGACATGGATTTGTTGTCTTCTTAAGTGTGCTGCTACTACCGCAAGGCACTTTGTGAACACTCTGGGTGCGGTGGTGACCCCGAATGGTAGGACTTTGAACTGATAGTGTTGTCCGTCCACTATGAATCTGAGATACTTCCTGTGAGCAGCGTGCATGGGAATGTGGAAGTAGGCGTCCTTGAGATCTAGTGTGGCAAGGAAGTCGCCTTGTTGCAGCAGTGGAAGAACCTGTTGCAGAGTGATCATATGGAAGCGATCGGACTGTATGTACAGATTGAGGAGTCTGAGGTCGAGGATTGGCCTTAGGGTCCCGTCCTTTTTGGGGATTAGGAAATACAGTGAGTAAACCCCTGTTCCTTGATGCTGTAAGGGAACTGGTTCTATTGCATGCTTTTGAAGCAGTGAGAGAACCTCTTGTTTTAAGAGGGTAATGTGTTCTGTGGACATTGGACGCTGTTTGGGTGGAATATTGGGCGGGGTTGCTGTAAGTTCCAGGCAGTAACCATACTGGATAATTTGTCTTACCCACTTGTCTGTTGTGATGGAATCCCAGACAGGTAGGAACAGTGAGTCTCCCCCCGACTGGAGTGGAATGGTCTGGGGGGAGCGGAGGGAAGTCACTGTTTAGTGGCGGGGGAGGCACAGGTGTTGTTAGTACCTCGGCCTCTCCCCTTGTTGTTATTTCCCCTGTATCCGCCTCTAAAATATCCTCTATTGGGGGATGTGTGAGTGGTGTTCTTATATGAAGAGGAGGCGGTGTCGGTTCCAATGTTTTTGGATGCTCTCCTATAGAAGGAGCGACGAAAAGAACCGCGTGTGGATGGAGACTGTAATGCTGCCATGGATTTAGCAGTCTCCGTGTCCTTTTTAATCTTTTCTAGAATGGTGTCTACAGCCGGTCCAAAAAGGTGTTCCTGATTGAACGGTTGGTTAAGGATAGCTGTTTGAACCTCCTGTTTAAACCCTGAAATGCGTAACCAGGAATGTCGTCTGAGTAGCACACTAGTGTTAACAGATCTAGAGGCTGTGTCAGCTGCATCTAGGGTACACTTAATTGATGCGTTGGTTATTAGTTTGCCCTCCTGAATTAAATCATTTGCCTGGGTTTTGTATTCATCAGGCAAATGTTGTAATAGGGTCTCCAGTCGGTCATAGTGAGCCCTATCATACCTAGCAAGTAATGCTTGGGTGTTGGCTATGCGCCAGTGATTAGCTGCTTGAGCAGCAACTCTCTTGCCAGAGGCATCTAGCAACTTAGATTCCTTATCCGGAGGTGGGGTGTCACCGGAGGTTTGAGAGTTGGTGCGTTTTCTAGCGTTAGATACCACTAGTAAGTCTAAAGGTAGCTGCCCCTTGATGTAGGTGGGATCGTCAGGGGCGGGTTTGTACATTTTGTCAATCCTAGGATTGAGAATTCTAGTCCTCACTGGGTCTTTGAATATGTCTGGGGCATGTTTAATGACCCCTTTTAACATAGGCAGGGTTTGGACGGTCTTCTGGGACTGTTCAAAGGTGTCTAGAAGGAAGTCCTCTTCTGCAGGGTCTGAATGTATGTGGACACCATGGTAGACAGCAGCTCTATTTACGAGCTGTCCAAAACCAATATTGTCATCTGGGGGAGATGGTTTTGTTGGATATGGTTGGGGAGTAGGGAGGTCTGAGGGACCTATTTGGTCATGATAATCGTCCCAATCGTCCTGTGGTACGTCTGCATCGTCATCAGGATCAGTGAAGGGGTCATTGGTGCCTCCCCCACCCCCTAAATCATCATGAACATGATCCTGTGGTGGTGGTGAATATGGTGGAGGTGTTGAAGGCTTAGGAGGAAGAACTGGCTCAGAAGGAAGGACAGGCTTAGGAGGAAGAACAGGCTGATAAGGAAAAACAGGAGAAGAGGGTCTTATAGGTGAAGTGGCACAGTCTTTTTTCTTTACAGGCACTGCAGGAGTGTCTGATGTGTCCAGTTTCCTCTTCTTGTGTGGGACAGTAGCCACATGTCCTGTTTTAGGGTCTATATGCAGCTTTTTCTGCTTGGGATCGACGGGATCTGGTCGGAAAATTTCTTCCCGTTTGGTAACCGCTTTCGGCGCCGACTTCTTCGGGTCCAAGCGAGGTTTTGATTTTTGCTCCGAGGCCTTGGGAGTTGGTTTAGGGTCCATTGGCTTGGTTATGGAGCCGGAAATGTTTTTCGGTTCCGAAGGCTTCGGAGCCGATGGTTTTTCTTTCGGAGTGGAGGTGGTCGGTGCCGACTTCTTTTTGGGAGTAGGTTGGGCTCCGGTCTTCGGTGCCGAAGGCGCCTGCGGGACACTGATATAGGGTTTGCTCGGTTCCGAGCTACCGGAAGGCTTGTCTTTTATCTTCGGAGCCGAGCCAGAGGGCGGGGCTTCTGAAGCTTGTTTTTGGTCGCGACTGGGGCCAGCAGGCGAAGTCTTGACCAGGGCCTTGGGTTTTTCGGGTGGAGTTGGGGTAGGGGCAGTGTACTCACTCGTTGACCAGGAGGGATGTGGTCGTCTGAGTCGTCTGCTTCGGACACGATCTGCAGGTCTTCAGAATCGTCCTCCGGAACATCGGGGCCTTCATCGAAGATGTCCACTGGTGCCGGAGCAGATCTCTGCGCCATGATGTGTCGTCGGGCCCAGCGATCATGGATGGTTTTCTTGGATCGAAAAGAGGCGCAGGCCTGGCAATTGTTCTCGTTGTGTTCGGGCGAGAGACACAGGTTACAGACCGGGTGATGGTCACTGTGTGGGAATTTTGCTCCACACTGGGGGCATTTTTTAAATGGAGTCCTTTCCATGAGCTGTAGGCCCGAACGGCGTCGATAGGCCCAACGGCCCGCGTCGACGACTGGAATAGAGTAGGGGAGATGCACGTCGAGGATCACGCGAACGAAAACAATACCGTCGAGTTGTAGATAGTTTGCGCGTCGAAAGGGTTTGGAAAATCAGGTACCGAACCGGAGCGCAAAAGTTACATCCGAACCCGATGGCGGAAAAAAACAATCTGAGGATGGAGTCGATGCCCATGCGCACTATCGTCCAAGGGAGGAGTCACCTATCTCGTGACTACAAAGGCTCCAGATGGCGATCTATGCACAGTGTACAATCTGCAGCTCATATGCCTCGAACAAGAGAGTTCCCTGAAATCGAGTACAAGGAGTCAGTCAGTGAGGTGGTAAACAGGCTATGCTCAATGGGAGGGACAAAGACATTCTGAAAGGCCTAAAACAAAAAAGTCAGGGAATAGAAAGCAAACAAATGTGAGTTTCAAACACAAAGCCAATGGTAATTAATGGGCGGAATGCAATCCTAGGTAAGCTTTGAGCATTTTCCCAATATGGATTTGCAAACAGACAGCTGTGCTTTCTGGTAGGCTTCGGCCTAAAAATCACTGAAGAAAACACAAAGGTTAAAGTGAGAATATGTGTAGCTTAGATTATAAAACCTTGAGCTACGGTTTAAAAAAAATCATAGCTAAAGCGCAGTTATTGTTGCAAATTAAAACTGAAAAAACTCTATAAAGTATGCAAGTTATAGTCCGGGCTGCAATCCCTAACTCCCACAACAGCCATGCAAACCATAAATTACACACCAAATGCAATGCTTATTATTGGCATATGATTTCTTAAGTGATGTCATGGGGCAGCTGAACTGGAACAGTGAAGTGAAATGAGGTGAAGAAGCAGCAGTATAATTAAGAGGTTTATTTATATTGTTTTTTCATCACACATTAAACCACATTTTAAGAAAAATATAGCAGGTGTGACTACCACAAATACGATGGCAGTACACCACTGTGCAGAAGTACTAGACTTAACACGGATGGGTGTCTTGTGTGTGTTCGTAAACAGTAGGGTCTGGCCCTGAATTATTCCTGACAAAAAGTGGTGCTCAGCCATATATGCTCATTAGAAGACAGAAGACTCCATGACAGATAGATTCCCCTTAATCACTCGTGATTATCTGAGGTAGAGTGAAGGAAGGTATATGAATTCCCTTCACGGATTAAAGGTTTGAAAGAATCAAGTTGTAGTAATTTTGTAGCAAAAAATAATCTAGATTCACAGGCAGAGCAACATCCTGGCATCTAATGGTTGGCCTTGGAATAGCAACATGTTTACTGAAAACCCTACGATATGTGGTTGCCAACAACAGGCAAAGCCGGAATTCTCATCATATTGTCCATCTAAAATCCACAATTCCTCACACCACAGCTGTCATTTTCAGACTGCATTTTTCCTTGATACTGAATAAAATGTAAGGTAATGAGTGTGATTAAAAGCAATATGTTGTAATAGTTATCTCGTTAGGTGCTTTGACTCTTCTGGGAGGTAGGATTGTCATATGTGCTTGGATGAGCTTTGCACTGCAAAAACTGCTGATTCAGGCATATTACTTGTTTCTAACTTTAGATTCAGATACTGTGCTTTGGAAAGTGGGTGTTGCACCTCTACCTACTACCCAGTGCTACATGTTCGTTGCAGGGCTGTAGCCACGGGGGGGGACACGGGGGCCAGGACAGCCTATATTATTTGTCTGGCCCCCCTAAAATGTTTGAGTCTTGTGATGTGAAATTAAAGAGGCACTGCAATATTCCTTGCACTTTCTGCAGGCAGGCCTGTACTTAATCAGGCCTGCTAGGGCACGTCATGTGTTGGTTAAGAGCTCTTGTGTGGAGGAGCTGCAAAGACACGCATTTCTAAGCTCTTTCAGCTTGGAACTAGAAAATGAAAGGGACGCTGAAGTTGGGAGCCATTTGTGTTCCCATGCTCTGCTGTCTTTGCTTGTCCCCAAGTCATCAGACAAGCTGTTGCTGCCTCTGATCGACCTGGAGCACGGAGCCTGCACAGTCACTGCAGCACTGCTGCTGTGTAGGGCAACAGCTTCCATTCCTGCTTGGACCTCACAGTTTCAGAACGCAGGGTGGTCATGCTGGTGTGCTGCTTCATATCAGCAGGGCCCCACATGATGATTCGAGAGCTGTAGTCAAGCTTTTTTACACCCATGACATGGTGCCAGCATCACCAGGTGTGCAGAATGAGACTGGTAATGTCTCTTTAATTTCCTTCTTTAAACTTTGATAATTTTTTTAGAGAAATGTGTGTTGTATTGGATTAGTTTACCATTTGACGATATTGTTTGTTTAACACAGTGTACTATTTAGCTCCTGGGAAAACCAAATAAGACATAGGGTCCTTTGGTTTTAAATGTAAAATGCAAAAGCAATCCAGTGACTAAGGTATTAGCTAAGTTTCACAATATATAACCAGGAAAACTGGGGGTTCAAATCCCAGCTTCCAGCCTGGACCAAAAAGTGTGATTTAGTCAAATTACAAATTAGTGACCGGCCTGGGGAATGACACCATGCAGGACGGTGCTAATTCCAATGCACTGGGGCCCAGATTTACTAACGCTTTGCACCAGGTTTTTGTGACTGAAACCCGGCTCAAAGTGTTAGTGTGGGATTTACTATCCAACACAAATCAGGATTTGCATTTGTCAGTATTCCAAAGTAATGCAAAGTTACTTTCTTTTACATTACTTTGAGTTAAGGGGGCGTTCCATGGTTAATGCATGGGTGTTCCAATGCATCCACCTATGGGTTTTGAGGCAAATTCCTATCTACAAACTTTAATAGACAGGGATTTGCCCAAAATGTAACACTTCCTTGAAGAAAGCTTAAAAAGGAGAAATGTGTTAAGTTCTCCTTATTTTTCCAACTTTGCATATATGTGCATTGTACAACACCCATCCAAAGTGGGTAAAGCCTTCTTTTTGTACTGTGTACAAAGAAAGCACACGCCCCTGCTTTATGGTGCAAGGTTGTTTTTGTTGGCGCATGGCTGCCGTAGTGTGCCTGGGCTGGGGGAAGAGAAAAATGGCACCATATCTTAGTAGGGCAGCATCTTTGTGGCAGTGTTGCCTTGGGTCAAAAAATAGTCAATCTGGCACTCAGGGTGCAAATGCAGCATATGCAGCTGCCTGCCACCCTAGCTTGTACCAGCAGAAAGTGCATGTGCCGTACATCCTCCCTCATCACAAGCCCCAGAGTACTGCTGAGAATACGCAATGAGATGGTATTCACTCCTGACGTCTCAACTTTTTCCTTAAAAAAAAAAAAAAAGCCTTGCATCTGATTAATTTACTGTGTGATCAGTGTTTTCATTTAACACAGTGCACTAGTAAGCTCTTGGTAGAATTAAGCAAAAGCTCTGTCCTTTGGTGTTAAACTAGAAAAGAAAATACAAATCCAGTAACTAAAATGCACATGGTGTATCCAGGAAACCTCCAGTGCAAATGCCTGCTCATTGCTTTGACTAAGTTGTAAGATCTTATGCAAACCACTTTATTTCACGGTTTCTCATTTACCTTGATCGTCATATTCAAGACCACCTTGAAGTAATTCAGTTCGGGATGTGACTTATACAAAATTCTCTCGTGTATGGTTTAATCACTATAATGTAGCTCATCTATAATAAGGATAGAGGCCACGTATAGGAGAGCACATAACTGATTTGTCTCTTAGCTTCCTTATGGCCTTATCGTACAGTGGTGAGGGTTGGCGGGCAGTGGAAGGGCTTCATGAATGTTTCTAAGTTTATATTTAGAAACTTTCACTATTAATAAATGCCACTAAATGCAGTGATTTCATCTAGTTGCTGAATTAAAATCCTTCTAAAATTTAAAGAAAAACATGTTTTTAGACTTTTTAAGTCTTCATTATATTTTTGCATGTTTTTTGTGTAATGTATATACCAAATATTTTGATAGCTCAGCTAATGCTGTAGCATTTAGGGAAAAAGCAGGCCCTTGGTTTGGCTCTAGCTCAACTGTCCCTATAAATCGACAGTCTTGCTTACACTTATCTGTATTCCTGACGCCACCTAGCCTTACATTCACACTATATGCAAGATGACAGTACAATATTACTTTTAGTATCATTACTATAGGATGCACAGAAATACCTATGATTAGTTTATGGCATTGCTTTGAAACTGAGGAATTGTATTGGTTATTTATATATATATAGCACTTTCCATAGCCCTCTCATGAGGCCTAAAGCGCTTTCTTAGATACTCCAGTTCATTATATATAGGACCTCATTTCCTTAGCAAGGAAATCAAGCGCTCTGTTTTGCATCAAGTGGCTAGGCACCCTCGATAGTGCATGGTTAAAGAGGGTTGTTTGTGGTTTGATGCATAGGGAACATATTGCTTAGGTGATGTTTGATGATGTGGTGGGTGCACAGTGCACTGAGTGTCGCTGAGCATGAGTGTTGCAGATATGTGCATCAGCGGGGGTGGTATGTGGAGTCCAATAGCACCTAGCAGATTTCCCTTCATTAGTTTCTAGGTTTATCTGTCTATCTGCATAAGTTTATCTTTTTATGGCCTGTTACTATGTGTTTAGTCATGGTCTGATTTTACTGTTTTCTATCTAATATGGTAAGGCTCTAAGAGCATGATGATCTTTATGACTGTGTTGCCCTTGGCATTACTTGTCTTGTAGATTGTGAGCCATAGGTAAAGAACCTCTGTCACATTAGAGGTGCTGTGAGGGTGTGGTGCTGAAGCTAGTTGAAAATGAAGGGGTACCATGGCTTGCAACATTCAACAATGAGGGAATACATCTGCTTTATGCTCATATCGCTTTAGAACACGGGAGGTGCAGTGTTGTGATGCAAAAGTTAAAATTCATCACCAAAACCCAATATAATGGGAGACACCCTATACAAGGAGTTTCTAATCATTTGTGCTATATTTCAGCAGACTACATCCAAATAACTCTAGTCTAATGACTGAATCTTACTCTGCCTTGAATCCAAACAGGGCAAACTCAGCCATTCATCCTTCTGAAAATACTAATTTGAGTATCATTAAACTAGGAAACAGTAAAATCATAAATGTACAGCTTTTTTAATTCGGAACTGCAGTATTGGGTAGTTTAAACAAGCACTAGCAAAGCCAACATGTCTGACAGTTTGTAGTGCAGGCTCACAAAAAAAATATCCACAGATTACTTGACATAGAGAATACATGCATGCAAATATACAGACATAAGAAAACCCCTACATGGCCACAGATCAGCAAATAAACATGCATACAGACCTACAGGCACCCATAAACCACCTAGCAAAAAAATCACCCATGCACAGAGACCACATGATGTGTTATGTTGATTGCTTAAATAGCACTTTAAGCTGTGGGAAGGATGTTTACAAGCGCTAGATGTGACAGGAGAGTGGAATGAAGGGAAGAAGAGTGAGGGAGCGAGGAAGGGCCTAATGAAAGCATGATCTTTGCCAGCATGGAAGTTAGCAGTAATCGATAAACAACATTTTGTGTGTGCTTGTCCTAGAGGAAGGACAAAAGAAAGGAAAACAGGCTACAGAGGAGGAAAGAAGAGAAAGAGGGGGTTGGAGATATAAATCGGGGTCCAAACGATGTTTAGGAATAGTATATTGCTAGAAAGATACCATGGCAAGCCAAGTACCCATATCTATTTACCAAAACACTGAAGCTAAGATGTAGCCAATACACATTCAGGCACACATACACTCTCCCATAAAACAGAGATAAATGCAATCAGTACACAAGTAGGTATTGAAAGAGTGTCAAGGGAATGAACAGACGGAAATAAGATTTACAGCTGTCTGGATACAGGTTTTGGTCCACTTAATCCCTAGACTCTTTGCAGACAAAATCGTATTTTGAGTTAAAGGAAATATTTGTGTAAATGCCTGTACAATAACTGGCCTCTCTTTAGAGCAATCCATTCCAATGTCTGACTAGCCTACAGAATATGTCAATAGCCATGCCCATTTAATATTCCCTCTTTGAAATGATCACCTGTTATAAATGTATGTATGTGTGGGTACTTATACAGTGCAAACAGCTGGAAAACAACTGAGCGCTGAACAGAAGGGCAAAAACCAAGATACACTGCTGAAAAGGTTGACAGTGATGGAGCGAGAAGGTGGGTAACTAGCAGTGAGGGGATATAGATCTATGAACAGATGAGTCTTCACTTCATTCTTGAATTTCATGGGAAAGAAATGAATGGAAGTTCTAAGCACAGATAGGCTGTTATGATGCGAATGGGTAGTCTGTTGCAGATGAGTGCGTAGATTGAGAACGTTTGCCTTCTGTTCTTTTCTGGTCTAAACGTTGCAGGTCCCCCCCCCCCGCCCCAAGTCCTTACAGTAGTTGCTGTGGTAGCATGAATACTCAAGTGCAGAGTGTGCTGTGAGCCCTTTACACATTAATTCAGGAGGGTGAACTGGTACAACAGTTCCATTTTACACTTCACCTCTTCACTATGGTCTTACTTATGTAGTACTGCAATTCAGTGACTTCATTTTTATAATAACAAATGAGACACAATATTTGCCAGACCTTCCATATCCACTAATCACTGAGGGCTCAATTCTAAAAGTTTCAAAAATGTACAACTGGGTTCAAACCTATGTTTCATTGAAGAGGTTCATATTTCTGGTATTCACAAAGGTGTCTCAGAATACTGAATCTCCACCTATATATTTGTACATAGTGTGCAACGGTGAATGCGAGAAAAAGTGATTTGCATTATTTGGGTTTTTACCCCTACAGGGACATTTTCCCCCATTGAGAAATGTATTTCCTGACACGCCCTAACATTTTAATTACCACCCTAGAAACAGATTCATACTACTGTTGACAGGATTAACTCTCCATGCATTTATAAGTTGTAAATGGCTTGCACAAATGTTCGTGGGTGTACAAAATCGTTCCAGGGTATTGCCACACAAGAATGCCTGCTGGACACCTGTCAGTTGATATTTCATTACTTTACAAGTGCAGATTCATCTTCTTTGAATAGCAAGAAAGGGGAGGTCACAATACACCATTTTTAAAGTAAATGGAAAGGGGGCGCACGACCAAGATGGCCGTGCACCAGTAAGGCTCCTGCCAGACCGGGCGGAAAAATATCCTTAACCCTCATCCTGCATTGATTTAATAGCCCTGCACACGTCCCAACGAGGAGCGGAACGAAAGCTGACACCAGCGACCCTAATACCCTGCCGTAAGACCAAGCGGTGCCGGAGAAGAAGGCTGTTGGAATCCGGAGCGGGGAGCGGTGACGACGGACTGGAGAGGAGAGACGGCTGCCGATGATAGGCAAGGCTGGTGACGACTGGGCCTCACATAAGCTGGCGGAGAAGAAAGGTGGAGAACTGGGCGGCTGCCGGAGAGAAGTCGGGACATATACTGCAGGCCGATGAGGTAACGGCGGGGAGCTAAGGCGGCTGCGTCAAAGCACCAACGTACGGCACCTGGCAGGAGGGGAAGAGGGGCCGAGATCCGCCGTCCGTGACGCGCAGCTCCCCGCACTCGATGCGTAGACGAGAGGCGAAGCACTAGTAAGGAGTGCACACGGAAGACTGCAGGGCGGAGCAGGGAGAATCCTTAGGGCAGGCTGATGTGGAGAGAAACGTGAGCGCCCATAAGCGTGGACACCGCTGCATATCCCATCACTGCCCTTGAGACGAAGAAGAAGGGCCGCCATTTTACGGGCGGCGACATCGCTGTTACCTGCGACATTGGGCAGCCATTTTGATAGAGCGGGGCCGTCCGGACCAGACAGCGGTGCACAAGGCCTAGGAGGGGGGCAGCCAAGAGGCCTGCGAGTCATCTGTGCCCACGGCGACTGCAGCTCACCAGACCATTGACCCCCATACATAGAGCGGCACCTGTGGCTCCGTGGGAGGGAGAGTGCTTTGGCACGGAATGCTCTGCATTGGGGACTGAACTACAAAGACGCGCCCAGTAGAACCCAACAAAAGCATTAGACTGAAGACTGATACTGCCAGCTGTGGTGAGCGCGCTACTAGAGACCCAATTTGCATGACTCCAGAGCTCAAGCCTGCACACCACAACAGAGCACACCCGATTGGAACCCCTCATCAGGTACAGGGCCCACACGTGACAGGCACTGACAAAGGCTAGAGGTGGGCAGCTACACGATAGTGGCCTGAGGCCGAATATAACCCTGCATCCTGCCCAAAGGCAACAAAGATCAGTTAATATGGGGCGCACCGATGCAAAGCAAGCGAAATTATCATTTGACTCCCGCAGGCCGCCTCGTTCCCAATCAGCAGAGCAGACGGACTCGACCGCAGCAGACCGCCAAGAGGAGGACTGGAAAGCGCTGCTACTGGGCATGAAACAGAGCCTAACATCCATTGATGCGAAAATGGATACCATGAATGCCAGGATGGACTCCGTGGTAAATAAATTGGAACAGCATGATCAGAGGATCAAAGAGGCCGAAACTAGGGTGTCGGAGTTGGAAGATGGAGCGGTGGCGAATAGAGAGCATGTACTCCAAATGGACAAATTGCTTAAAATAATTGCGGACAAGAACGAGGATTTGGAGGCCCGCTCCAGAAGGAATAACGTCCGAGTTCTTGGCCTAGCAGAATCAACCAACACAGGCCGTATGAAGGACTTCATGGAGAAGCTGGATATAGAACTCTTTGGGAGGGACTCCTTTTCAGCGCATTTGACGGTGGAGCGGGCCCACAGATCGCTAGCTGCACGCCCACCACCAGGAGCACCGCCGCGACCAGTAATAATGCGCTTCCTGAACTACCGTGATAGGGACACGGTACTACGCCTGGCCCGTGAGAAGCAACAAATACGCTACGAGAATACTACCCTGGCGTTCTTCCCCGATTTTACACAGGCCGTTCAGGAGGCACGACGCAAATTCGCAGCTGGGAAGAAAAAGCTCCAGACACAGGACATACCGTATGCCATGATGTATCCTGCCAAATTGAGGATAACCCATCTCGGGAAACAACACTTTTTCATAAATCCTCAACAGGCAGAAGACTATCTCCGCCAGTCCCTCCGAGCGGCGTCCATTGAAGCGGAAACACGAAGACGCTCCAGATCTCAGTCTCCGATGTCGAACCCAGAGTGAAGAGACTGAACCCAGTTGCTGTTCAAATGACTGATATGATCGATCTACTACCTGTGAACTGCTCCAAGTTGGTGACGTATTATAATTGATAATGGTTGTGTAATCAGTTCCGCCCGGACACTCGCCTCCGTCCCACTAAAGCTGTCTGCCTGCTTGGGTAAGGCAGCGGGTGGGTGCAATAGAGGAGAGTGGGCATGTTGTGGGCCCCTAGTGATTCTCACACGAGGGCGAGCCCCTTATTTTCCTCTAGTGAGAGTTGGTAGCTTATTGAATTTGTATCTTGTTGGGGGGGAGGGTACATATGCTTGGCAAGTTGGGGACGCCAGAGTGGGAGGGGGAATCTCATGGGGGGTTACTGTTTTATGCACAGTTGATTAATGAAAATGGCATATGTGTACAAACCACAATCATGCACAGAGGGAATGGCTGACACCACGAGAGACACAAACAAACTTAATGTGTTATCTTGAAACGTACGGGGACTGAATAATCCACGGAAAAAGAGGCAGGTCCTAGGGTACCTAGATAGGCATCACATTGGGGTGTACCCTACTGCAGGAAACTCATCTAGATCCCAGAGTTACTCCCCAATTTGCGGCAAAATGGGCATCTCACCGTTGCTTTGCATCATACTCGGGGTATTCTAGAGGAGTGGCCATCCTTATCAGACGAGGGGTGCAATTTGTAATGGGGGGCTCGGACACTGACCCTACTGGGAGATACTGCTTGATCTGGGGGAAATTGAACTCGCACGATGTAACCTTCGCCAATTATTACGGCCTAAACACTGACGATACACATGCCCTGCTCCTGTTGTGGAGTAAAATTCAAGCGTTAGGCACTACATATGTCATCTGGGGGGGTATTTCAATACGGTAGTGAATCCGCAGTTGGATCGGTCTCGGGCCTCCCCCATGCACTACACCAGTATGCAACGAACACTGAAAGATATAATAGACTCTAACTACTTACTAGATACATGGAGGTATAAACACCCCGTGCTGCAGGAAGGGACGCACTACTCTGCAGTGCACTCGTCATGGGCCAGATTAGACTATCTGTTAGTCTCTGTGGGGATGGCACACTGGCTGGAAAAAGTGATCCACCTTGCCCGTACATATTCTGACCACTCGCCGGTTGTAGCTACCCTCCAGGCCCCAGTTACCCAATCCCCCTATGTTGGCTGGCGACTCAACCCCTTGCATCTACAGGACTCAGTCTTCAAAGCCGAAATAGAGCAGGAAATTCAAGATTTGTTTGAGCGCAATGTTAATTCGGTATCGAGCTCAACAACAGTGTGGGAGGCATTCAAGGTCACTGTCAGGGGCTGGAGCATCTCTAAGGGACGAGGCATTCTTAAAGACCTGCGCAGGGACTTACATAAATTAGAGGGGGACATAATGGCCCTTGAGTGAAACCTCTCATCCGGTACAGGTGACGGGGCGATGAGCTGAACTGCGTAACAAAATGACAGAATTTGAGATCACAGCGGACCGGGAATGTAGATTTCGAGGGAAGCCCCATATGGCGCGGGTATATGGAGAGGGGGACAGACCAGGGAAGACCTTGGCGAATGCAGTACGACCTCCCAAATTCGCTAACTATGTTGCGGAAATACAGGATGAGCAGGGCAAAACGCATAGGAATCTACCAGAAAAATTAAGTACGTTTGTAGAATACTATAAAAAGTTATACACCTCCCACAGGGGTTCCCCATTGGATTTGCAGCAGTACTTTGAGGACACGGCCCTGGCGTGGTTGGGGGATACCCAGCGTAAATTCTTGAATCTGGATCTGGAGGTGGATGAGATCACAGATGCAATAATGCACATGCAATCGGGATGGGCGCCGGGATCGGATGGACTGCCGATGGAATTCTATAAAACATACGTGCAGATACTGGCTCCCATGTTGAAAGCAGTTTTCTATGAGGCTCTAGAGGAGGGTAGTCTGCCCCAAACCATGCGAGAGGCTCAGATAACTTCCTTACTAAAACCTGGCAAATCCCCGACAAGCTGTGAATCATACCGTCCCCTATCACTGCTCAACTGTGATACTAAAATTCTGGCAAAAGTTCTGGCTACTCGGCTCAACCTCCTGATGGAGCGGCTAGGATTGCCAGATCAGGCGGGATTTGTCCCCAACCGGGCTACGTCCCACAATCTCAGGACTTTACTGGCGGTAATGCAAGACATAGACCCTAACTGCTCAGCGGTGGCTGTATTCCTAGACGCCACCAAGGCGTTTGATTCAGTGGAGTGGGATTATCTGATAGGAACCCTGGGTTATATGGGAATGCCGCCCACTTTTCTGAACTGGGTGCAACTGCTATATAGACAACCACGGGCCACAGTGCTTTTAAATGGGGCCAGATCTGCCAACTTTTCCATCTCTAGGGGCACAAGGCAAGGCTGCCCGTTATCTCCAATTTTATTTGCTTTGGCAATTGAACCCTTGGCAGCGAAACTGCGGCAACACCATAATAGCAGCGCACTGGTCTACCCGTCTAGACAGCTGCTTATCTCCCTATATGCGGACGACATGACGCCGTATATAAAAAAACCTCAGGATAATCTCAACCCTGTACTGCGCGAGATCACTAAATTCGGGGCCATCTCCGGAATACAAATAAATTGGAATAAGTCTGCGGTATTCCCATTAACGAATAAGACTGCCCAGCATCAGCTAGACTACCCATTGGTTTGGGAGACAGATGACTTTAAATATTTAGGAATACATATCGCTAGGGACAAAGAGGTACTAATGCGTACTAACTATGGAAAGGCCATTGATAAAGTGACGGATAACATATCCAAATGGATAAGATTACCCCTGTCGATGGCGGGACGAATATCACTAATCAAGATGACGATACTGCCAAAGTTTTTATACCTATTTACTAACATACCTTATCACTCAGGCAGATTTTTCTTTAACACACTTAGGGCGCAGCTAGTTCGGCTCATTTGGGGGGGGGAAACAGGCACGACTCAACCTAGCCACACTGATGCTGCCATATCACCAGGGAGGTTATGATGTTCCTAATTTTGAGCAATATTACTACTGTGCAAAGGCACACTTCGCTGTCTACTGGTTCCACCCACCTCCTTATATGCCGCATCTGGCAGTGGAGGATGGGTATATGGCCCCGGCAACCCCGGAGGGATACATATTTACGCCAGTGAAAGAATGGGAGCGGGATCCATCCACGGTGGACTGTACTGCTGCTGCATGGAGATGGATGGCACGCAGAATGGACACGCCACTGATGTACTCCCCTAGAATGGCACTGACGAATACCCCATTGCTGCAGGTTACATGTGAGGGGATATGCCGTAGACTGCTGGACAAGCTACACTATAGCATTTGGGGGGACCTTTACATTGGAGGACAATTCCGAACTAAGGAACAATTTTTTGGGGACTACACACCCACACACATGGATGTATTCATGTACACCCGACTCCGGCAAAGCATGAAAGCCATAACCCCTGCATTTCCGAATGAACCAGACACATTTGCGCCTCTACACACATTATTGCAGGCTGAGGCACCTAGGAATGTCATATCCCTGCTGTATAAGCAGGTGCGGAGTGTCACTCCCTCCCAACCCTTAAGGGCCAGAGTAGAATGGGATAAGGACTTGGGAACCCCCCTAACGGAAGAACAGTGGGAAACTTGTTGCACGCAGACAGAGGCAGTTACTGGAAGCAGTAGGTTACGCCTAATACATTTCAAATTCCTACATAGACTATACCATACCCCGGTTAAGCTGCATAAATTTCGCTTAAGAGAAGATGACAGATGTGAGCGATGCGGGAGGGAAGGGGCGGACTTCATGCATCTGGCATGGCAATGCCCACGAGTGGCGAACTACTGGGAGGAAGTGTTCGCGGGTATGTCCGCCATGATAGGAGTGCAGATCACTCCATCCCCATTAACGGCTCTCCTGGGCTTGAATAAAACTATAGCAACAGTCCACAAAAAGTATTTAGCATTGGGCATATTACTAGCAAAGCGCTAGGTGGCGTGCAGATGGGGAAGAGGCCGTGCGCCCTAATTCAAGGACTGGGTGCGGGACCTCACCACTTGGCAGGAACAGCTACAAAATTATGCAGATCTCCTACCCATAAAGTCCAGACCTAAAGATATTTGGGGGCCACTAACTACCTATCTTTTGGCGCAGAGGGCAGACAATGAGGGAGAACAGGAGGAGGGGGAGGAAACATATGAGGGAGGGGAGAGTAGTAGACCGTAGGGGCAAGTCGAAACTGGTACAGCACCTTAAAACAGGGTGGGTAGACCTAGGAGATCTGGGTGATATATTGGGGGGGGCCATGGAATGTTGCATTGTATAATACAAATGAGGGCACAGTGTAATGCTAGGACTGTATAAGTGATACTGGCGTATTATGTGATTTTAGCGCCCTGTTCTAAGATAACAGATGATGCTACAGGTTGTCATTTTACGAAAACGCCATGGTACATAGGAAGGAGTGGGAGCTAATGGTGAGGGGGGTGCAGAGGGAGGGACTGTTTGTTAAGTATATTGTGACTGTAACGAACTGAGAGTGGGATCGGAGACAGTAACAAATGTGTCTTAGTGTACATAACCTTTGTAACGCTGTACTATGCCAAATGTTAATAAAGGTTTTTGAAAACTTAAATAAATAAATAAATAAAGTAAATGGAAAGGTTTCTCATCTGCATTGGGATATAAGACCTGTAGAACGAGTTACTTACCTTCGGTAACGATGTATCTGGTAGAGACAGTCTAGCCGCAGATTCCTCTACTTAGAATATCCCCAGGCGTCAGACTGGATCCGGAGAATCTTCAGCAGTACCTCTGCGCGACGGGGGACAGTGCCGCATGGCTCCGTCCTGACGTCGTCCACGGTTATGACGTCAATGGAGCCATATACGTTCCTTCAGGCACGCTGACGTGAGTTTTCTACTGTGAAGCTTTTCCGCGCCACAACACGGAGTCACTATCAAAACCGTGAGAGTGTGGGAACAGTGTGCTAAAAAAGATCAGAAATCTTTGAAACAACAATGACAAAAAATCATAGAATGATGAGAAACATCACCATGTATATCAATGAAAGAGTACTTTATACTGTAAGGGACTGAAGGGGGGAGAGCAGAGCACTCGCCCCTAGAAACAGTGTCGCAGAAGGGAAGAGCCATGCCCTCCAATGAGGCAAAACGGCATTGGAGATGAATGACCTGGCAAACGATAGGCAGCCTGCAATCACAGAATGTAACTGTAACAGGCAACAGAACTGGAACAACATGACTCATGGTAATTGACCACATTTCTGCAACAACAGAAAATGTACAATCATACACCCCATAAATGACCTATTGACTGTGGCACAGTCAAATAGACCCTAAAGTAATTGACCGCAACATATTCAAGGAGACCCCAAGTAATGGTTAAAAAATAGAAGAGGGAGGGTATAAGAACATGATCAAGCCCCCACTGGAAGAACCAGGGTGGAGGAGCGTGGAAGGACATTGAACCCACCACCCAATGACGAGAATGGGTGGAGAAGCATCAGTTAAAACAGCATGAGACATCCTACCCTGGAGGGAGGTGAAGCATACCATCCCGCAGGAAGACAAAGGCCACCTGTAAGGAGACAAGTGGGTAGAACCCACCCTGAAAAAAGCCCTCGCAGAGCCAAGAGGATGGGTGGGCGTTAAAGAATCTGCAGCTAGACTGTGTCTCTACCAGATACATCATTACCGAAGGTAAGTAACTCATTCATCTGATAGAGACATCTAGCTGCAGATTCCTTAACTTAGAATAGATACCAAAGCTATACCCCATTGGACTGAAAACCACCAAGTTCCAAAGAGAACTCATCCGTCAATAACATTGACCAAAACACAGTGGGAAGCGCAATGCCAGCGTGGCTGACACCAGACCCATTAAGCTATGTAAGGGAGCATTAACAAGGGGAAGAAAGGGAAGCACATAACCAGAATGGCCAGTGCAGAATGGAAGAAAGTCCTCAAACTTCTGCAAGAAGAAGTTAAACCGAGCACAAGTCCCATGGATCTGCAAGAGACAAGGTCCCAGAAAGGAACAAAACAGTATGACCGATTCAGGGCATACAAACGGAGCATGCACAATAGTGGATGTCAAAAATGACATGTGGAGGGACAGATGTCACCATGCAGAGATATACAGAACCATGACTACCAAGAGATACATGTGTGTGGATGACAGGGATACACATAAGCAGACAGTGTGGACCGTGAGAACTACACCACACATATGCAAAATCCCAATGAAATGTAGCATCAACAGCACATACGCGTCGGCAGAAAGAGGCGGGCGCACCACCAGGTAGTCAACCGGCCAACCGTACCTGGAGGTACAACGGTTAATGGATACTGGCCAGGCACACACAAGGCTCGCTGGAGGGGGAGAGAGGGGGAGAGAGGGGGAGAGAAGGGGAGAGAGGGGGGGAGAATCTGGGACAAAAACCCCAGATACCACAGCAAGGAAAAACCTAGTATGCCTGCCTTCTCGCTGTGTGGATATCCCATGACATATATACATATAGACATGTACGGATAAATGAAAATATATTTATTGAAAGACAAGGGGAACCCGAAGAGCATGCCCTACATAATATAGAAGGCCGCACAAATGGTACCAATGGCACCGATGCGAACCAGAACAGGATATAACATGTCGAGACACTTAAAAGGCAACATCATCATATAACGGACGATGATTGGGCGGAAGCCTTGGCTAGCCCCAGAGGTGCGGTGGTTTCCACCCGATACCGCCTTATACAGTTCAAATATTTACACCGAGTATATTATACCAGATTCAGACTTTGGAAAATGGGTGTCATCCAATCCCCGATATGCTTGCGCTGTGGGGTGGCAGACGGGACTTTCATACATACAGTCTGGGGATGTACCGCACTGCAACCATTTTGACGACGGGTGGTGGCTTGTATGAGTGAGGTGCTGTCGTGGGACCTGCCACTTGAGCCGAAGTTACTGTTATTGCATAGCACAGACGGTATTGGAGGGAACCGATACCAACAGCACTTATTGTTCCTTGCGATAACCATTGCAAAACGAGATATTGCTCAGCAGTGGAAAAGTGAGTCCCCTCCAAAGATCGGCCGCTGGAAAAAGGCCATAGATGAATGTATGAATGCGGAGATAGCTGTGTTTCAAGCTCGGGGCTGCCCCCAGAAACATAAGAAAATATGGCTGCGGTGGGCAGATTACCGTGGCATAGAATTACCCCCCATCATCACCTCAGACCCCTGAGAAGTTGTGACCCCATATTGAGATCGAATTCCATACAAATGGGAGGGCTACGTGAGCCCCTCTGACTAAATAGTGAACTGTGTGTACATAATTTGAGGGGACTTGGGTGGATCTGCGCACTGTTGTGTTTGTTATTTACAACCGTTTTTCATACATTGAGATCAGTGATTTATAATACATGTATCCATCACTATGTCTCCTTCGGGATGCAACCCGGCATCGACTCTGTAAAACCAATAAAATGGCATCATCATCCGCCCCATCGGGGAAGGAACCCTGGTCTCCCCCCTGACATGCGGAGATATTGACCACCACACTTACTACGAAAAGAGTTAGTAATACACATACATAGAAGTCAGAAAAATGTATATATAGATACAGATACTGCAGAAATGATTAGCCGTACTTTCCGTCCGGGCAATAACGTCTTGAACCCATAGACTGATACCAGAAAAAACAGTGACAATACTGCAACCAAAGTAAAAGTCCGAAACGAGGACTAAAAACTACGGGATTTATGGAAACCCAGACATGAGACGTTGGACCGCTGAGTCAGCATGACTGTCAAAAAGGGAGACCCCATCAAAGGGCAAATCCCGAAGACGCTCCTGAACATTCGCAGGAAAACTGCCATCGCGAAGCCAGGCATGGCGGCGCAGAGCAACTGACCTGGCCATAGCCCGACCCACAGAGTCAGTGGTGTCCATGGCCAACCGAATGGAAAACTGTGCCAGTTCCCGGCTATCATGAAGCAGCCGATCCAGGTCAGCCCGAGAGCCCTCCGGAAGAGATGGAAGGAGACGCTCGACCAAGTCCCAAAGGGCAAAAGTAGCCCGTGCAAACACGCACGACGTGTTCAAAGACCGAAGGGCCGAGCTGCTGGACGCAAAGACATGGCGGCCACATGCCTCCAACCAGCGAGACTCCCTAGTGGGAGGAAGTACCGGAGGAGGGGAGGAAGGTAGCGAGACAGAGGCTGCCTGGACTACCAGCCCTTGAGCCCTAGGATGGAGGAACAAACGGACAGGTTCATCTGGAGCTGGGCAATGACTATGTGCAATAGCACGACCCACAGGGTCTCCCAATGAGGGTCTCGCCCAAGAAGAACGTCATATAATGACCCGCCAAAAGGCAACAAGGGCTCCACCTCAAAGTCGCCCTGGTAGAGTAGATCCAACAAGGGATCAGAAGGCAGACAGACAGAGAGGCTGCAATTGTAAGATATACGCAGCTTTGCGACCCGCTCTCACAAACGCTGCACTAGCCTCCGTGGCCATTCTAGGTGGCGACAATAAGCCATCTGTAGGGGGCGTTGTAGGCTAAACTGTCCACCAAAAGGCAGAGGCTCTGCAGCCTGAGGACGACCAAAAGCCTGCCAGTGCCCCATGGGTACCTGCTCCGAGGAGCATCGTAACAACCCTGGGGGTGGTGAACTCTCAGGGGCCTCATCCTTCTCCACCAACAGAGGAACAGCAGGGATGGCACCGGCGTCGCGTCGATGACCACAGAAGAGGACTCGTCCGCCCGGCGTTGACTTAACCTCCACCGAGATGGAAAACTGCGGTGAGGAACGGCGCCGACTCGGAGCCGAGCTCCGCGCTGGATCGCATCCGGCGCCAGATCAGGGAGCCTCACAGGGCTGTGCGGTGGTTCCACAGGAGGGCCGGACGTCTGACTGGGATGCCCCTCCGGGCCGTGTCCCGACGTCGCAGCGACACTGGAACTGGAGTCAGGGAACTTGATCGGCACCGAGGACAAACCCGCCGGCGAATTTCCGATCTGAGGCCCTACCCCCTCTGTGGGGCCCGAAGGCGCGCCAGGGAGAGGAGGTGACCCAAAGATGGCCTGTAAAGCCCTAGAATAGGCTTCCATCTGGGATCTAGACGCCCCAAAAACCAGGAAATGGTGGGTAGGTGGGGGGTCGACTCCTGGGGGCCCGTGTCCGGTGAAGACCGGGAGCAGTGGGCCTCAGCGTCCCGTTTATGGGACGGTTTTAGCCAGATTTATATATATATATATATATATATATATATATATATATATATATATATATATATATATATATATATATATGTATATTGACAAGGTCCTGGCAGCTTACTTAGTGATAACATTTTACAAAAACTATGAGAAAACAAAATAGGTATTGACAAAGCCAAAAGGCTGGGAGCCAACACAAGGCCTATTGGCTTTCCCAATGCTTGTTAATGCCAGTGATGCAATGTTTTCATAAACAATATTTAGAACAATATATTTTTGACAAATTATACTTGGACCATGATATTCTAATACAATACCCTCACTACCCTGTGCATACGGACCATGCCATTCCCTCCATCTCATAACTGAGGGCCATGCCCCCCCAAACAAATATTCCTGGCTTCGGGCCTGGTTCGATGAGATCGGAGACAGGATGGACTTGCTGTTCAAGCAGAACTTTGTTGTCGTATCTGTATGAGTTTGCCAACCTTCTTCTCCAATTATCTAGTGTGTAGATATATAGGAAAAAACTATTTTGGGAGTTCCACTGATATGCAACAGTTGTCTCCATGAGAGTTAGCCGACAGCTGTACTAATTGTAACTGTAGGTACTGTATCTGAGAATGATCTGCCTATGAGTAAATGTTTCCATTTCCATCCATCATAGACAGTTCTGTGCTCTTTGCATTACAGCCTGTACATCCTACCAGCTCCCGAAGATCACTCCGTTAAGCCTTTCTCATAAAGCCCATACTGCCCAGGATCTTTATCACAGTTTTCAATGTCAAAGTTTGAGACATGCAGTAAAGGGGAATTGTCATCTTGGCAGTCAGAATCCTTGTTTCCATCTGAGTAAGCATCACTTTAACTGTATTTCTACTGCCCATCAGAAATGCTTTCTGCAGATTAGAGGTTGGGCTTGATTTCTGCAAACTGACTGTGAAACACAACAGGTACAAAAATGGTATTGTGAAAAGACTTGCCAACCATCTAAGTTGGGGTACTCTTATATTGCTTCTCATGGTACATGTGCTGCCACCACCAACAGATATTCTATACATACTTTGGGTGCGGAGGTTAGGATGAAAGGTTGAACAAGGTCTAGATAATATTAGCCACCTACCACACAACGAAGATGTTTTCTATGTTTTAAATGCCTGTGTTTGTTGGGGTAAGCATGCTTTATGTCTTTACCTGGAAGGAAGTCTCTCTCCTCCAGAAATGAATTACATTTTGTAAGGTTGTTATCTTAAACTTCTTGGTACATATATACTGATTTGGACGACATAAGTCAAATACTGGTTATAGTGTCCAATTTTTCTTTGGTAAGAGTTTAAGTGCACTACGTCAT
Source organism: Calotriton arnoldi (assembly GCA_963921515.1). Classification (NCBI taxonomy): domain Eukaryota; kingdom Metazoa; phylum Chordata; class Amphibia; order Caudata; family Salamandridae; genus Calotriton; species Calotriton arnoldi. Next base: position 1,697,689 of record CAWUFW010000468.1, on the reverse strand, counting down.
CCCTTTCCTCTAGCAACTATTGCTCCTTTTTATTCCAGAACATCTTTCCAGGATAAAATGTTTATAATCTTATTGGACAGGTGTGCATGTGGGTTAGTAATTTCTTGTTTGCTGCTTAAATTCTACCTGTTATCTATAACCTCCAGCCAGCAGCGCCAACTTGTTTGGGGTTATGCCTTTCCAAACGTGAAGGAAGAACCTCACTGCCTCTCTGTCTGGACTATCATGTAAGCTAAAGGGGAAATAAAGGTCTTGTCATACCTTAGAGGGCCACTAGGGGTATTGCCTCTTTTTCCTGTGACTTAAAAGGAAGATATCAGAGTTGGTGCGTCCTGCAGTTATTTGTTTCCAATTTTGTGATAACATAGACTATACCCACGCCCTGGGTTGCAGTGTTCTTTAAAAACACACAATAATACAGCAGATGATGGTTCTGGAGAGAAAACATTAGAGAAAGAGGATAATTAGCTTAGACTGCTAAGAAGGCCTTTAAATGGGCCAATAAGTATTAAATATGGACAAAAAACTCAGTAAAACAATATAGATAGCAAAAGTAGCTGAACAGGGGAGGCCATAGTATCTGAGTAGGGCTCTAGGTAACAGGGTGAAGCCAGAAAGAGAGCAAAACAGCATCTGATTTTATTGCTGCAGTATAGTGTTATTGTGCTGGTTCTGCATGTGCAGAATTTATTTATTAATGAAGTTCTTGAAAATGGAAGATGAAGGGGGAAGTTTGATCTGGGCTAGATCTTAGGTGTATTTCCAAAGGGGTGGTGAGGCATGATACGGATTCCAAACACTCCACGATTCCATGAAGACCCAATTTCAGAAGATAAAAACTAGGTGATGTGGTCAAACATTTTAATTCCAGATACAAGGCTTGTTAAGCAGGAAAACACTGTTTTAACTGATGCCAGACAAGCTTTTGGAAGTCACATCAGTAGGACATTTTTATAGTCAACAGGGGATACGACCAGAGACTGGTAAGACAATTTTATGACAGAGTGTGTATGTTCTAACGTGCCTCAATAGCCCGAGATGCTATTTGTCAATATAGTTTATGTGTAAATGTAAAAAGAGCCTTCTCTTAAGAATAAGGTGCAGAGATTCGGATGGTAAAAAGTTTATCTGCCCATTCATTAAGAAGTTTTGAGTTTAGTTTGGGAATAAAACCCGACAGTGTTGCCATGGCTGAAAATACAGGGTTTTGGAATTTGTATTGCCTAACACATAGGACGTACTGTTTGTCAGAGGGACAGAACTTTTAATGTATATTTTGTCCAAAGGACAAGTAGCCATTGCCTTTTGCCCTGCCGCACCTTTTATCATCGCAGTATTGAATATAAAAATCTTTTCAACTTTTTTTCTCTGCAATTACAGTAATTACGGTAAACATGCTGAGAACTGCACCAACTTCATACAACCAATCACAAAAATAGAAACCGATTGTGTGAACAGCAGGAAATGTTTGAGTACCTGTGATTGATTGGAATCCCGGGCCTGAAATATAGACTCTGATTTCCTGGAGTAAAACTTGTGCTCAGAGTTTCTAAACGTTTGTCACAAACGATGATGATGTCTTTTGAATAAAGATGACCCCAACAGACAGCGAGATAGTTGCACTTAGCCTATCTGTTTGCATGCTTCTACGAGACTCGGACTGTGATGCTAACCAAGGTAAAATATTGCTCTGTTTTAGCCTAGATTGCCTGGTGGAAGGCTCAGGGGCGGGGCGAGCTCAGTGGGGGTCACTACCTGCTGGTGGCTGTGGGGGTGTGGCAAAAACACCCCACACCTGTTCACAAGAGTGAGAGGAATGATAGCACTGAAAGGAGTTCCTGTGACAGTTCTGTAGACGCACATTAAGCTGTCACACAATCACTTCACTGCACTAATCTGACATGCTCCCTTCCAAAGCAGGCATGTGTAGCCCATCTTTTGCACTGGTCAAAAGTTATTGTTGTTGGGAGTTGTCAGAGATGCTGATGCTGGAGGGCTGGCAGCGAAGGAGCCAAGGAAAGATTCTTGAATAAACAATGATTGGCTCAGCAGCTGCTCCTCTGCTAAGGCGGAGGAGAATCACCCCACTGCTCTGCGAGCAGTAGTATTAAAAAGAAAACTAAACATGATAACAACCAGCGTTATCATTATTTTTGTTTTCCGTCTCCTGGTGTGGGCGGGGCTGGACTGCCAGGGCAGGGGCCAGGAGGAGGAGTGGTTGCTCCAATCTTAAGTGCGCAAAACTGTTTGGCCGGCCCTCTCGGACCGACAATAACGGTCATGAGCACTTTGCATGTTCTGCACGCAGGCTGCATTACAGCCCGAGAGCAGAACATGCCCAGGCCCCCATTCCCCATCTGAGCGCCAAACCACGGCGCTCAGACCAATCAAAACGCTGCTAGGGGAGTCAGAAGCCTGGTTGCTTCCTGGTTCCTGCTTTCCAGGAGCGAGAGGCGGCAGCGGCGAGCAGACAGAGGCGGCAGTGGGCCGGGTGGCTGGCCTGAAGTTAAGTGTTTTTTTTAAATTATTTTAATTTACACCTCACCCTCCCCCAGTAAATAGCGGCCGCCACTGCATTATCTCTTGCCTTTTGGGTGCCTACGCAACCTACTGGCTTTTTGGGAAAAATAAATGGTTTCGCCGAGGTTGCTTAGCATATATAGCACTATAATTTGTTTGCCCTACCAAAATGTGTCTTATACAAACAATTTACTCTGCCTGAGCCTTTTTGTTTCATGTTGTACGTCCTTCCCACTAAGTTGGATACAGGCTTGTGTCCCACTTTATTTGTTTCTTGCTGAATTTTGTGTATATTTAAGCAACTATATATTAAAAACACCTGTCTGGCTGGACAGCTGTAAAATATAGTACTCATTGGGTCTATATTTATTGTTTGCTCTGATTAATCCTTGTCTAGGGACCACTGTCTTTAGAAATAATTGATTACCCAAGGTCCCTGACCAACCTTATTTGGGTTCCCTTGTTCTTCATAACATGCTTAGCATGGCAAAAAAACAAGAGAGAGAGAAAGGAGAAAAAAAGATGCAATGATGTGTACGCATGCATGTGTTATCAAGCATGCACATGTACTGGCCGTACGGGGCATTGGGCGTTTCCCATGTAGGGTGGGGGGCTGCTTTTGTTACTGGAGGTCAGTTTTGCAGCAGTGCAGCAGGTCTCAAAGCACGGCAGTGTTCCTTGTATATCCAACAGTATTCAGGCAACAATAAAAATGCAAAGATAACTGGTGATTAATGTTCCTGCTGGAGAGAGATCAGAGTTTTATCTAGTGGCAGTTTTGACTCATCTATGGTAGCGCAGAGGCTAAATATGCCTGTTGCAAAAAAAGCGGGCACTGTGCCGATCACAGAGCCGTATTTTATGTGCAGAGCTAGGGTGGGTTACTGCTTTTGTTGCAGAGATCTTTTTGATAAAGTGCAGTTCATAAGTTACAATCATAATCTAGGTTAGAAAGTTTTTTTGTCCCAGTCTTTCATCATCTTAATTTTGCTAAAAAGGGTTCGTTTGGGTAGCAATACATTCTTATTAGTACAGTCAACCCTAACCACTCGGTTCCGTTCTGAATCCTGAGTTTGTTCTTCCCCAGACCAAAGACTCTTAAAAAATGCCCACCAGTATGGATGACACGTGAATCCTACACCTTATAGTCCCCTTTGTCTTATGTAACATATTCTGTACACTGATTTACACGTTTTATTCATTGTCTCTGTATGTGTGTGTGATGTGAAGTGCTCCAATACTCTACACTGTTTTGAGAGGTGCGATAAAACAAATAAAATACATGTGAGAGAGGGGCTATGAAGAGATGAGAGGCGCTGTGCGAAGGTGATATTGAGGGAATCATTAAAGAACTCCAATAAAGATTGTCATATCTTGGTGCACCGTAATTCATCATTTACTATGCTTTACAATCTAATACAATTAAATATATAAAAAAAATGTTTTGTAGAATGCACCATTTGTTCTGAAATTTTCTTGGGGGAAGAACCCCTAGCCCCTCTGTAGTGGTCAGGGTCGCTCGCGATGCACCGTACGGGGGCTGGTCTGGCAAAATTTGCCGGGCTGCTTGGGGTTCCGCGTATAGAGGTATGACTACAAGATGCAAAGGTGTGGGCAGAGGTGGATACACTGAGATGACTCTGGTCCCAGGGAGCGTGTGATGAGTGGGATGGGACCGCAGTAAATCTGGAGGCAAAGTCAGACAAACACCCCCGGTGAGTCTGAAGTTGCAGTACAAGTAGAAGATGTCTAGAGGATTTTGTGGATAAACGGTAATGCATGAGTGAAGAACTATGAAATGTAACTAGTATTGTTTGAACTTGGTAACTCCTTCACCTCCACCCTAGATGATACCCCAAGACTGGCTGGTCTGAATTGGTTCACAACTGTCCTTATGTGGGGTAAAAATGTTTATTTGACATGACCTCTCACTATATATGAAGGTTCAGTGTACAGGGTCTATGTTGTTCTATTATGCCCCTGTGACTGCAATCACTTGTTTGCTGGTTTAATTGTTTCTTATTTGAGTACGATCATTGAAAATATTCATGAAGTCATACAATATGTACCAAGAATGTGATACAAGGTTTTTAATGACATTATGAATACGTATGGTACATATATATTCACCTAAATTGAAAAAGAGCTATCAAAAAATATGGAAGGAGATTATAGACCGGATACTCTGGAATGATGCGAGTGTTCAGCCGCAGCATTTTCTACATAATAATGGATCTGCCTCAATTGCCACATAATTTTTCAGCTGCTGCTTAATTTGAACTAGAAACACGTTTTATTAAAATTTGCAAACAATCAAAAGTCACTTAAAATGCGGCCACTCATGATGCTGGGCGGTGTCAGGACCTTGCAAATGTTAAATGGCCACTTTTCAATTGCTGAATGCTGTATTTAACTGTTAAACTAATACAAATGAGGTGGAACCTTTGCCCAGGCAGCGTTAACGTGTAATAAAAATGTCAAAGCAGTGAAGTAATACTGGCACAGAATGTGCTGCATAATTTTCTTTTACTTGCCGCATAATTTAGCACAAAATGCCACATAATTTGGTCTTTCCCTGTTGCATAATTTTAGTGGCCCCGATTGGGTGGCATTTTACTTCATTTGTCACAAGTATTCAGAACGTTTTTTTTGTGTCTACACTTTGTGTATAGTTTTCGTATTTTCTCGATTGACAGTCTGCGACAGTGTTGTGATAAGGTGTCTTTATTCCTTTAAGATGACAAAACAAACTAATTTATGTGAGCGATTCTTGCATGTGTAGAACATGGTGCCAAAAAGGATGCCCAAGTCCTGAAGTGATATACAAGTGATTTAAATAAAGCCGAAGACAGAATAAAAGCCAATGAACTTTGTTAAATCGGGAGTCAAAGGATGAGTGTGCAAGAAACCGGAGAAAATCCATATTCAACCATCCAGGGAAAGAGCTGTGCAAATCAACTAAGAGGTCTCCAAACCAGATTCCTATTGCTAAAATCATAAACTTTACAGAACTTGTCCGAAAAATGCATTTTTTGAGCTGACTATGAGAAATGACAAGCTCATAAAAAGGGAAGTTGAAATCTTCAACAAGTATTGGAACAAGCATTGGCAAATCCAATAGGTCTCCCCTTGGAACAACTAGGTTTTTCAATACCTTTTAGCAATGGTGTACAGCATCCCCGATGATGCGCAGCATGGCTAAATAAGGGGAAAAAAATTCTATCGAGTCATTAGGCACGTGCACCACGCATACCTATGCATGCAAATTAATATGGCTGCTTTTCTATCTTTATATTTGCTGATACAACTCAGAGGGGGGGAAGGGGGGTAAGCAACACAAGAAGGCGGACAGGAAAGCAATACGCAGGGTGCGGGGGAAGGAAAGAGAAAGAGAGCAAAGAAGGGCTGGGAGGGGGAGAAGGACATGGGGACATGGGTGAGAAAGCAACATAGGCAAGGGGAGCCCATCATGGAGGGGACAGGGGAGAACCACACAGGCGAGAGAGCAGCATGGAGGGGAAGAGAAGCACACTAGGGAGATAGCAAGAAAATACAGGTACTCTTGTAGAGTGCTTAAACAAAAAGAAAAAACTTAGCACCTGAAAAAACAAGCAGTGTAAGAACACAGTAATGCGTCAGTGCTCCAGGAGAGATGCAAACACAACAAGATGAAGGAAAGCTCATACGAATAAGGGGAAATCAAATGAGTGACAATTAAGCCAACCAATGGTAAGCAATGAGAAGGCTCCAAGTCCACTGTAAAGTAACAATAAATCTTACAAGAGACAGTGCATGCACTTTCTAGTAGGCGAGATTTAATAAACAATTAGCCTTAGCAAGGCAATTGGTCTCGCCTTTGGGACCTACTGGCCATGCCAACTGTTTTTAGCAATGCTGTTGAGCATGGCTAAAGAGTAACCCAAATAAAGCAAACATTGGCAAAGCCAATAGACTTTCAGCAATTCTTATTTTGTTTTGTCATGGCTTTTGCAAAGCTTTGTTTGGGAAGCTGCCCGACCCACATCAATCTAAACAAAAACATTGGCTAAAGGCAAAAATGTTATTTTGGCCTCAGAAAAGGCCCACATTGCCATAGAGTAACTATGTGTGTTTATGTGTTCCTTGTGAAAGATCAGCAAGCTGCAACTCTGAGTACATTCAACCTATGGCTGAAGTGGGATGACACATTGACCCTTGATGCATGCTGGAGTAGGTGGAAGAAAAATGTGAATGACAGAACCACAGATTAATAGGCTAATGCAGTGGTTCCCAAACTGTGTGACATGGCTCCCTGGGGAGCCGCCAAACCTAGCCAGGGGAGCCGTGCACCAAGCACTTTAATGCATTTAATGTTGAAGGGTCTGTTGGCTTTAGTTAAACTAATTAGACTTAAACGCATGATGTCGATGATTTGTAACTGACATGCCTAAAGCTGTAAACGTAGTGCTTAATTGATGGCATGTCGAGGGAGATGACCTCCATATTTCACTGGATACCCACGTTCCAACACTCCCAAAGTAAGCGGAAGATGCCTGATTTTTTTTTTTAGACTCTTTAATAGTTTTGTTTTTTTCCAAATGCATTTTACACCAATGCAAGTTATCAGGAAAGTACAGTTGTCCTGTCAATTAAACACACCAAGTATTATTTTATTTTTTTATAAATCTTTTTATTGACAGAAGAAACCAACATATAACACCCTATAATAAAGTGACATAGTGCATAAGTACCATAGCAGCATTAAATTGTCCTCGCAGTCCAACATCTCCATCACAATACAGTACATCAATTACAACAACCTGACCAATAATATTACGGAGTCATGTCTTCTTGTATAGAGGGATCTAGAAACGGCTCACATAGCATTCTCCTCGCTTTGTTCCATTCACCCCAGATCTTGGTCCATTTCTGGGGGCAACCCCTCCCTTCATAAACCACCCTCTCCGTCTGCATACACCAGTCCATATCCGTTTCCCAATCACGGAGTTTGGGTATTGTGTCGCCCTTCCAGGTTCTGGCTATATTTCGTTTCGCAACAACATTCCCAAGGGAGACCCAGATCCTTTCCTTAGCCGTCAGGTCAGTTGTGTCCCATACATTCAAAAGGCAAATTCGGGGGGTGACCTCCATACTTTCCCCGCAAACTTCCCACATTTTTTCGGTCACTTTCCTCCAATACAGCCGTATACTTGGGCACTCCCACCACTGATGTAAGTACGTGCCGACCTGCCCACATCCCCGGGGACACTGCGGGGAACCCAGAATGCCCATCCTAGCTAATGTCACGCCTGTATAATAAACTCTGTGGAGGAGCTTAAGCTGGACCAATTTAAATCTGGAGCGCACCGCGACCTCTCGCGGAGATGCCAACGCCTCCTGCCACTCTTCATCATCTAGATCTCCCACGTCCTCCACCCATTTTGCACGGATCTTCCCTAGAGCATCTGGAGAGTTGTTTAAAATCTTCCTATAGGTCAAGGGGATTAATGTCTCCTTCAAATAATCATCTAGTAGCCTGTCTTCTAGGGGCGAGACTGCCAGGAGGTCGGCTTCCATGGGGACGGCCTTATACAATGTGCTACGCACCTGCAAGTATCGAAAAGTTTCGCCCGGATTAAGATCGTGCTGACGTTGTAGATCACTAAATGGGACCACCTTGCCCTTTGCCCACAAGTCGCCTACCGTTGAGAGCCCAATGAGATCCCAACTGCGAAACCCGGCACTATGAGCCAGGAGCCCTAGTCGGTCAGAGTCAAAGAGAGGGGTGGCAAGGGTAATCTTGTTCTTCCAACCCAAGGCGGCGGTCGCAGCGTGCCACAGTGCCACCGTGGTTGCAGTCGGGGTGAATACCGGGGCATTCCTCCGCCCCCCATAGAGTGCTCGTTGGTAAGAGCCATTTGCCATATTATACCTATCCATCCTATAAGCAGGTTCATCAATCGGCCAGTGCACCCAATGATTAGTGACCGCTAGTTGTGATGCCCAGTAGTAACTCCTGAGTGCCGGAAGAGCAATCCCACCATCATACCAGCTCTTCGTGAGCTTAGTCCAAGAGATACGGGGATTTCCAGCGTTCCACAAGAGGGTCCTGACCTCCGATTCTACGGCCTGAAAGTATTTAGACGGAACGGGGAAGGGCGTATTTTGTAATGCGTAAACAAATCGGGGCAGCGGCATCATCTTATATAGAGCCGCCCTGCCCAAGAGCGTGAGGGGCAGCGACTTCCAGTGTTGTACATCGGCCTGTAGACGGCGCAGAGGTGGGACCAGATTATTATCATAAAAGACCGCCGAGTCCGTCGTGACATAAATCCCTAAATAACGAAAGCCTTCCGTAACTGTTTTGGCACCGCAATGAGCGGGTAGTCTGAGATCTCTCCCAGCAAGAATGTAGATTGAGGACTTATCCCAATTTATGGTATAACCAGAATATTTCTGGAACAGGGTGAATATATGGAGTATTCTATGGATGGAGTGATAGGGCCGGGCCAGATACAATAAGATATCATCTGCATAAAGGGAAATTCTATCTTCCCAATCCGGCGTCCAGTTCAATCCTCTGATGAGGGGGTCTCATCTGATCCAGATTGCCAATGGCTCAAGGACCAACGCAAATATCAAAGGTGAGAGCGGACATCCCTGCCGCGTCCCCCTATGCAGGGCGAAGGGCGCCGAGCGACCCCCTTTGACAGTCACTCTTGCCAAGGGTCCCGAGTACAGCAGCCGCGCCCAAGACAGAGATTTCGGGCCAAAACCGTAGCGTTCTAATGCCGCAAAGAGATAGGGCCATTCTATCAGATCAAACGCCATTTTTGCATCTAGCGACATAATTACAGCGTCTTCTTGTATAGTCTGGGCTCTACCTAGGCCCCATGAAGCCTCCGCAGATTGAACGCAGTGTTCCTGCCCGGCATAAATCCGGACTGATCGGGATGGATTAATTTATGGAGCAAAGGCGACAAACGCGTGGCCAGAATCTTTGCCAATATTTTCACTTCCGGATTTAATAACGATATTGGCCGATACGACCCACACTGGTCTGGAGGCTTGCCCTGTTTGTGAATCATCACCACATTTGCCAGCCTTTGAGCCTCAGGAAGGCAGCCAGTAACCAAGCTCTCTTCATACAGATCTATTAAATAGGGGCAATGGTAGACGCGTTGATTTTAAACAGTTCGATTGGAAGACCACACGGTCCCATCGCCTTTCCGGATTGTAGGGCACCAATTGCCTTGGTAACCTCTTCTCAAATCCAACTCGAGCTCTTCTATCTCTGTGTCTTCCAACACTGGGAGTCTTGGGGTGGACAACAACTCCCCTGCTTCGACCCCTGAGTATGCACTCGCGGAGGAGTATACTGCTTGGAAATACTCCGCAAATGCCCCTGCTATACTGTTCCTGTCCGTGAGGCGGCCCCCGCCCTCTGTGACAATCCCAGAGACCCACCTGGAGGCCTGTTCACGTCGGTCCAACCACGCCAAAAGCTTGCTTGCCTTATCCCCTATTTCATAAACTCGACACTGCGTGGCTCGATAGTAAGCCTTAGCCCCCTCTTCGGCGATATCTCTATATTCCTTCTACTTAAGGAGCAACTTATGTTTGAGTTTGGGGGGACACTGCAGTCACTAGGTCCTCTTCCAGTTGGGTTATTTCGTTTTCTAGGGCCAGCAGTTGTTTCTGTTTTTCTTTCTTATGCCCAGCTACCATAGATACACCCTGCCCCCTGACCACAGTTCTATACGCCTCCCACAGCGTGGAGGCCGATTCCACTGAGCCCACATTTTCTTTAAAATATTTTTCTGTTGTGTCAATTAGGCCCTCCCGAACCTTAGGGAGCCTCAAATACCAGGGGTTAAGCCGCATCTCACTGCGATGCTCGGAAGGACAATCGCCATATGTAGCTATCACCGGGGAGTGATCTGAAATTCCCCTAGGGAGGTGGCCCACCCCACTAAACAGGGAAAGTTGGTCCGTTTTGCAAAATATATAATCTATACGAGAGACTCCCATGTACCCCCGAATGAAAGGTGTATTGGAGGGAGGACGGATTTTGGGCTCGCCAGAGGTCCAGCAGACCCATTGCCGTCAAAAAATCTCCAAGCGCTCTTCCCGCCGGCTCATCCGGCCTGGCAGGTCGCCTGTCTATTTCACCATTTAATGCTGCATTACAATCACCCCCAAGTAACAACTCACCCTCCGGCAAATTGAGCAGATGTGTACTCAAATCAGTAAGTGTCGGGAGGTGAAGTCGAGGTGGAATGTACAATGAAGTGATGTTAATTAGCCGTCCCTCCCAGGTACCCGTCAGCGTCACAAACCTACCCATGTGGTCGCGTGTAACAGTTTGGACCTGAAAAGGGGAGGACCTACGGAGAAGAATTCCTACCCCCCTGGAGCCTTTAGTGTAGCCTGCATGCGCCACCAACTTGTACCCCCACCTATTCAAAGCGCAGTATGTGGAGCCTTGTATGTGCGTTTCCTGCAGCAGGACCACATCAGGGGCCTGCCTCTTTAAATATTGCAAGACAATCCCTCTCTTTATTCTATCCCCAAGCCCATTAACATTCTGTGAAAGCAATTTAAGTCGGTTTAGTCGCCCAGGCTGTTTCAGTTGACTAGCCATTTATGTAACGCAACGGGGGGGGGGGGACTCTGACCCTGGATCAAAGACTGATATGATAACATAGCGCTCCTTCTTACAAGTAAGAGGAGCAGCAACATGGTCAAACAAGTCACGTATTCTAGTGTCGGACATTCTATTGCCAAAATAGGTACCTCTCTTGCACTGTCAGAGAACAATATTGCAAATGAAATTAAACATGCAACAACAAAACAACAAACCCCTAAGAAACCACCCGCCCCCTCCCTGCCTCCCTGCAACGTGGACTCCAAACTGCCCACCCCCCAAAAGTGCAGAGCGCCTGTTTACCCAACCCCATTAAACTATTGTAGAGGGAACGTGGCCCCGCCAACCCCGGCCCAAGGTGTTATACTACCTCAGTTCTGACCAGACTTCCCATATAGGAAGGCTTGCGACCCCCCCGCCGAGAAGCAGTCCGGGTCTCGTGGTGAGAGACAAGAAACTGTAGCATAATAACAGCCAGAATGTACATGGGCCCAACAGTCAATAATGCACCTCCCTTTCCAGAACAAAGTTACTTGATAAAGAACAGTTCCATCTCCGAGTCTCAGACGGTCCCGAACAGTACCCAATCACAGCCGCGGGAAACAGCAATCGATGAGGAGACCACCACACAAACAGACATATGAGCGCCACAGTGGTCCTATCGGGGGCCGTCCCTGGAGTCGAGGGCCTCACGACGATCATCCTGCCATCGCTCCCGCCGCCGTGAGTCCTGCTGCGAGGGACCACGCGCCTGCCATTGTTCAAACTAGTCCCACGTGTCCTCCGGAGACGAGAAGAACCAGACTTTCCCTTCCGTTGTCACTCTAAGTTTTGCTGGAAAGAGCATGACGTATTTAATGTTCTTTTCCCGAAGCGCCCTCTTAACCTCCAAAAAGGATCTCCTCATCTTCTGGACCTTAACTGTAAAGTCCGGAAAGAAAGTAATTGCAGAATTTTCAAACTTTGTAGGGGGGGGGAGGAGCGCGCAGTTTGCAGAATTACGTCCCGGTCCCTATAGTTGAATATTCTGGCTATGAGAGGGTGGAGGGGCACCAGGTTTGGGGGGACCACCGGGCACCCTGTGGGCCCTTTCCACAGAGAAATAGCGGGAGAGTGAGCGTGGCTGTAGATGAGTCTGAATCAGATCTTCAACAAAGAGGTCCGCCGCCGGGCCCTCCGCCCGTTCCGGCACCCCCAGGATGCGGACATTGTTCCTGCGCACCCTTCCCTCCTGATCCTCCAGCCGGGCTTCCATCTCCTTCGTCGCGACTTGAGGTTTCTTGACTTCTCGATCCAAAACTTTTGTGGAGGATTGTAGGTCCGTCACAGAATTTTCAGCAGTTTTCATCCTTTCCCCCAACGATCGCAGATCTGCATGCATTAGGGTCACTTCCGAGGTAACAGAATCTATTTTAAGTTCCAAGGCCGTGCGAACCCCCTGTAAGGCTTCCATGATATCTTGGAGGGTAGGGTCACCCCCATCCGCCTGCTTCTTCGCACCCGGTGCCACATTCTGTTCCTCCAGGCTCTCCGCCCTGGATAACGCAAATTTATCTAGCTTGGTTTGGTGCGTCAGCCGCAATCCCTTGGCCGTTGCCATAGCGCTGTCGTCGATATGGGCCCTCCTCGAGACCACCTCGGACCGCCCCCGGCCAAGCCGCAACTAAGATGGAGGTTGCAGCTATTCCGCACATATGAGGATGGCGCCCTCCTCATCCACGCGTGCCGCGCCAAAAGCACTATGGGCCCCTGTGAGGCTCAGGGGTATAGGACCTGTAGAGTGGGCCCACTCCGTAGTCAAGCTCGTGGGGACCACGATTATCCTCTAGGGTCAACAGGTAGAGACGGCGCCGGCCCAGGGAGGCCAATCCTGCGCGTTGGATAAAGCCGGGGTGGGCCCCTCCACAGGATGTGGGCACCGAGAGGAGAACCAGCAGGACAAAAGAATGAGGGGAAAAAGTCACCAGGGCCAAAGACTTCTGCAGCGAATGGGACGGCCCAAATGAGATCTCCTCTCTACGTCCAAACCCAGTGCCGGACAAGACTCTCCAGTCAGGCACAGGCAGGCAGCACAGGCAGGCAGCAGCACACAACAATCCGGGCTAACCAGCGCAGCCTTCACCAGCAATACAGAATGTCAGCCGCGCACTACAATGCGCCGATCCCGGGAAAGGACGATAAGTAGGGCCTTTCACCTGTGTCCGCAGAGGCCGTGCCAGCACCCTCTCCACAGTCGCGTGGAGTCAAGTCAGGAGAGTAGAGGAGGGGAGAGATGTGGCAGGCGAAGTAGTGCGGAGACCGCGCTCGAAGAGTGATATCGCGGCGCCGGCGGCCTCCCCGATTCCTAATGCCACAATCAGTCCTGTCTCCGAGGTCCTCCGGGGCCTTCAGTCTCCCCACCAGACACCGTTGAGGGGCGGCTGCACGGAGAACGCCGCAGGCGCCTCCCGTTCGCGTCAGCTCTGACTTCCCTTCAGGGCCCTCCGCAACGCCAATCCACTTGAGGCCCCGGCTTCATAGGCCTCTCACCGCCGGCACCGCCGATTTTGCATCCCGAGCAGACACCGGCTCACCGCCTCCCGCTCCGGGCGGCTCGGGATCCTGGAGAGCACAGGGCACAGCAATCCTGGGGTTTTGAAGGATATTTGACGGATTTACTCCGGGTTTTAGGCCGGCGGGATACGGAGTTCTACTCGAGCGCCGCCATCTCAGTTGCCGGTCGGCCACGCCCCCCCACACGAAGTATTATTAAGTATTGACATTTGTACTTGAATCATAGGTACTTCCAGTACACATACATTTCTAGACAGGCCTGATCTCTCCTGGAGCACAGGGAAGTACAACACCAGATATGGCATAATGCCAACATTTGGAAGCAAGAAAGAGGGACGTTAAAAAGAGGAATTTATTTTACTTGCATTGATTTGGAGGCAATTTTAGGGAGGAGACAGCAAAATTAAAGCTGTATGTGGTTTACAAAATCGTGAGTCACCCTGCTGAGACAGGTGTGTTGGCACGTATGACATGGGTAGAAATGGAAGTGTATGCAAATATTCTTCAAGCGCAGAAACACTTTGGCAATGGGGCCTACATGCATACGGGTGCTATCTAGCACTGTAAGTGGGATAAAAAAGTTTGAGAGGGTACTCTAAAAAAGGCATGGGCAAAGAAGTGTAACTAGGAATATTTTATTAGAGGCGCCGCCTTAGTAATACGAAACACCCTGCGTATATGATTATAATACCTTCATCAGCTTCATCCCAATCATTTGTCAGGGAGAAAAATGCAAGTACTCCAGAGGCCGGGCTTACACCACCCCACCCTCCAAAAAAAATAACAGTGGGGAGCCATGGGCAATGGCCAATGGGTCAATGGAGACGCGGGTCGAAAAAGTTTGGGAACCACTGGGCTAATGGATGAAGTGTGGCTGTAACCCCCCCACAGGTAACTATGTTATATACCTAATATTAGTAAAATAACAAAGGTCTAACACAGACTTAAAAAAGCCAATCAGTCTGGCATTGGCTGCCAGCCTCTTACCTTTGAGAAAGAAGGAAAGAACAAAGAAGGAAAGAACGAGGAAGGCAAGAAAGAAAGCAAAGAAAGAAAGAGAGGAAGGCAAGAAAGAAAAAGAACGAGGAAGGCAAGGGAGAAAGGAAGGAAAAGAAAGAGGGAGGAAGTAAAGGAAGCAGGAGAGAAGAAAGAAAGGAGGTAAGAAAGAAGGAGGAAAGGAAATCAATAAAGAGAAAGATGAAATAAAGAAATAAATAAAGCAATAAAGAAAGTGGAAAGGAAGGAATGAGAAAAGGAATGAGAAAGGAAAGAGAAAGGGAGGAAGAAGGAAAGCAAGAAAGTGGAAAGAAAGCAAAGAAAGAAAAAAGCAAAGAATGAAGGAGGAAGGCAAGAAAGATGGAAATAGGGAAGAAAGAAGGAAAGAAAGAGGAAAAAAAAAGAAAGAAGGCAAAGAAGGTAAGAAAGAAAGAAGGAAAGGAAAAGGGAAAAAGAAAGAAGGAAAAGCATAGAAGGAAAAAAGGAAAGAGGAAAGAAAGAAAGGGAAAGAAGGCAAGGAAGAGGAAGCTAAGAAAGAAGGAAAGGGGAAGGCAAGTAAGAAGGAAAGGGTAAGGCAAGAAAGACGGAAAGGGGAAGGAAAGAAAGACAGTAAAGGGAAGGCAAGAAAGACGGAAAGGGGAAGGCAAGAAAGACGGAAATGGGAAGGCAAGAAAGAGGGAAAGAGGAAGGCAAAAAAGACGTAATGAGGGTCGAAGGATGGAAAGGAGAGAAAGAAAGAAGCAAGAAAGAAAGAAAAAAGAAATATTGAAAGAAGAAAGAAAGGAGGAAAGAAAGACAAAACAAGGAATGACAGACAGGGTTGCAAAGACAGAGCACCCTAATGAGCTTGTCTTTAGAGTTCATGTGAGCTGCTGGTATAGTGTACCTAGCATTTACAATGCAATAGGTCTTGCATTTGCGAGAGTTTAAGCTATTGGCATTGTAAATGACAATGCCTATTATTTATCTGTTTTGCTAATTAACACATAAATAAAATGCATTGTCATTTACAATGCCAATAGCTCAAACTCTTGTAAAAGCCAGACCTATTCAAAGAAGCAGCTGGCATTGTCCCAGGCTGCTCAGAAAGTGAAAGCACGCATGGCCCGCTGAATGTTGCAGGAAAGCATGTTGTGCCTGCAGTAGGAGAAACTCATTAATGATTGTAGTGCTTACAGACCAAAAAAGACGTACCGTGAATCAACCGAAGTAAAAGGGCCAGTCCTCATGGAAGGTTACAAAATGAAGACAAGGTGGTACTAAGGAGGGACTAACGAGTCTATTAACGAATCAGAAGCCAGCATTTAGGAAGGCCTATGACACAAGACAATGACAAGTCTGAGCGGAGAGTGGGCGGGGCTTCTATTTCACACGCCAATACAGCATGCCGCAGGGGAGCGCATGCCCTGCCCAGGCTTGACCTAAAAAGGCAGCAGTCAGATAAACAAAGGCCACTTAAAAACGAGTTTACAACAACATTGGCAGGAGACAGGAACTGATAAAGCTGGAATGTTCCCTGCACTCTCATCTGATAAAAAGCGTCCCTCTATCAGATCAGGTTCTGCAAACAAAGGCAACAGTAAAGTAATAATAAAGCAAAAACAATGACTGACACTGAAGGGAACCACCTTTTGTGTGGATGTGCTCCTTGTGAAAGGGCCAAGTGCAATCACTCAAAGTGAAGTTAGCCAGTGGCTGAAGTAGGCTGATTCGTTGCCCCTTGCTGTATGCTGTAATGGGCAGAAGTAAACTGTGAATGACCAGAACAAACCAATGGATGAAGAGAAGTGGTTGGTTGGAAGCCCCTTTATGTAATTAGATTATATATTCACTGAAAAAAGTAATTATTTTGCCCAAGAAAACATAGGGCGGGCCAGCAATCTAGAGCTCTTGAAGACAAGGAGTTTACAAAGGTTAAAGGGACATTATAGTTAGGAAATCGAATTAAAATAAAACCTTAGAAATTCACTATAAAACCAAAGGTTACAGGGACGTTCTAGTTAGATTCAGATTTTACTCACACAAAACCATAGAAATTCAGCAGTTATAATGACAGTTATCTACAGTAACTATAACTCGTGCCCTGAGATAACTAACTTGCGCCCTCGCCATGCACAGTTTTCTCATTAATAATTTTATAGCAAATGTTGCACTGATATTATCAATGATGTCATTGAAGATGTCACGAGTGATGAAATATGTGGGGTAATTAGCAGTGCATGGCAGGGGTGCAAGTTATAGTTACCTTAGGGCCCTGCAGCCAAGACCCTGCAAGCATCCAACCCCACACCACGCACAGCCTTTGGCCATGCGAGGCGGGGGGTTGGCTGCAGGGCCTGGGCGCAGGCATACGGCCCCCCTCCCTGGGCCGATTTTGGTCCCGGGGTACCCCATCCCCGGGGCCCAGCCAAAGCTAAGAAGGGGGTGGGGGGGCACACAGTCCCCTTCCCCGGGCCTTTTACTGGCACCGGGGACCCCCATCCCTCAGCCGATTTGAGCCCCAGGGACCTGGTCCCCCAGGACCCGGCCAATTAAGGGTGGGTGCCTTGGTGCCCAACCAGGGCACCCACCGAAACCTCAGTGGGGGCCGCATGGCAGCCTGCAGCCCCAGCTGGCTCCCCAAATCCAGTGGGAGCTGGCATTGCTCTCGCCCACAGGGAGCAGCTAAAAATGCTGCTCCCTACCGACTGGAGCAATATTCAGCCCAGTTTCCCTGCCCGCATAACTGCAGGCAGGGAAACAGATCTGACGTACGCTCCCAGATGGTGGAAGCACTTTTTTGAGCTCCAGCCAGCTTGGAGCAGACTTCATGTGTGCTCGCGCATGGCGTCAGCTTTGAAATTGCTCCCGCCAAGTGTGAGCAAACACAGGTTTCCCCGCACACGCCAGTGCGGGCAGGGAAACCGCTAGGTCCCAGATGGGCATGACCAGACATAGCAAGAGCCGGCCCTGGGATGTGGGGCCCCATAAGGCCATTAATGACTCCAGGAGAGGGGCCGCGTGCCCCCCCCCTTCCCATTACAATTACCGCCGGGCCTTGGGAGATGGTGTCCACGAGGCGGATATCGGCCCAGGGAGGAAAGCTGCGGGCCCCCCTCCCTCTTTTTTACAGCATGGCCATGCCCTGGGGGATGGGGTCCCCAGAGCCAAAATAGAGCCCGGGAGGTGCCCACCTCCCATTTTACTTTCAAGGCTGGGCCTCAGGGGATGAGGTCCCCGGGGCCAAAACCGGCCTGGGGAGGAAGGCCATGCGCACATACCCTTACCTCAATTATATTGATAATAATCTCCCCGGGACTTGGCCCACCTGGGGGTATTAAAAGACAAGTGCAGAAGACCGCGCTTGTTTTTTTACTTTTTAACTTTGCCGCGGATTCACAGATCCTCCATAAATCCACAGCAAAATAAAAAAAAAAATGTGGGGCCCCAGACGGTGTCCTTGTAGGACCCAGGGATGTGGAATCCCTTTAGCCCGACGCCCAGGACATACTGCTTGGGGTAAAGGACATCGTGTTTTATGTTTATTTTGTCCTTGGGACAAGTAGGTCCAACCCCCTGCAGCACAAACTCTTTGGCTGCCAGTTTACAGTAGCACATTATGGATCAGGGATGGGATTTGTCTGCTGCTAAGGTAATATTTGTGTCCATTTGTTAATGCTATTCGAAATTGTGTTTATGGTTCATTAATACAAAACCTTTATTAATAGGGTGAGCGCTCTAAGGAAATATTGTAATGTCTGACTGCACTACTGACAGTGGTTCCAGTATAAAAATGTGTACACACGTTTGCAAAGTTTAACAACGAGGCTACGTATAATGCTCCCAGAATGTTCTCGGTTTAGATGCAAATATTTATAGAAGCTTGAAAGTAAGATTGATGATTCGTTGTTTCCAAAATAAAATGTTCACAAACAAATGCAACTAGGAAAAAACGTTTTGCCAAATTACTTTGAAATTTTAGGTACCATTTCTTTGAAGCATCAGTAAGTAAAATGTTTTGATCCATGCTAGTATTTCCCAAAAATACCCATAATGGAAATTCAGTTTCAACAAGATTATGGGAAACATGAAAATAAACAAGCATTGGCAAAGCAAATAAGTATGACATTGGTGGTCAGCATTTTGGTTTTGTCAATGCGCATCTTGTTCTGACATGGTTTTGTAAAACTTTATTGTTGTAGGAGCTACTGTAAAGGCAAAAATATTTTTTGATTTCAAAAAGCAGACATTGCGACAGTAGTTCCAGGCACTGAACAAAAGTTTGTGTGCCGATATGCTTCTTGTGAAAGAGCAGAATACTGTCACAATAAAGCCAGCCAATAAAGAAAGAGATGCACTTTCAATAAAAACAAACGACTTTGGTTAGCACTAGACCTAATTAGATGCCCAATTCTTAAAGAAAGTCAAAAAGGTGCATCCATGGTAAATGCCCTTGCATTAGTGCAGATTTACTGTTTTCATGAATTGCCAAGGATTTGGGAAGTAGGCCAGGAAATCATACTCCTAAAAAATATTTGTAAACACCATTTTAGCATGAGCAAATGTGCATGTGTAGATTTGCTCAGGCGAAAATCTGTTGAGCGTTTACAATTTCACTTTCTCTCCAACCACTTTTTTTCTCCAACCCTGGAGGACGTTTTACTTCTGCCCTTGCCAAGGAGTACATTTTCAACCTTTCTCAGTATGTGAAAAGATAAGAGAAGAGCTGGTGAAAACACCCAAAACATGCAAGTTAGTAGGTTTGCGCAGACTCAAAAGGGCATTCCAACCTTGGAACTACTGCATACTCGTACCTCCAATGCCAATATGCAGATCTGGGGGAAAGGTGGCAAAATAGGGGAATTGCTAGTATTCAGACTGTACTATTGAATGAGCCCTGGCATAATCAGAGAGGCCATTATCTGAGCTCTTGCATAATGATATTGCTGCCATAATTTGTCGCTGCACTACATGTCACCAAAGGGACAAGTGGATTTTGTAGATCTAAGAACGAACTGGTCCCATGGACAAGTAGATATTTTATTAAATTGCACACCCCTGGGGACCCCATCACCAGGACCAGGGTCTCAGGGTATTCCTACTATGTCTCCTTCTGGGTTTTTTTGCGTTTTTTTGGAACTCAGGCTGAGTCCCAAGATGGCTGCCACTACTTCCTGGTTGAAGTGGTGACAGCCAATCAGATTTCATCATAAGATGCATCGGATCCGAGAAGGCTCCCTGGATAAACATAAATCTTTTTTCTTCAATAAATCCAAACCTACTGAACGAAATTACACCAATTACAAAAAGCACTCTTTCTGGACCAAGAACTAGCTTTCTGCCATAGATGGTGTAATTTCATTCAGCGGTTCGAGCTGTAGTCGTGTTAAAAAATGCCTTTGGAAAATTGCATAGGGAAAACAGGTTTTGGGACCCCCTTTCCCCCTTCTTCTTGGCCCCTGCTTGACAAATCACCCCGAAACTTTCCAAACAGCAGTTCAAGTGAGTGGCAAACTAGTTTTGTAAACTTTGTGAAGATTAGTCAAGTGGTGCCAACGTTATTAGCAAAACAAATTAAGTTTTTCTTATTGAAACTAGGTCCTAACCATAACTACCTACTGGCGACTGTCAGTCAGGTCAATAGGTCATACAATTTTAGTAAAATCAAAAGAGACCTAAAAAAAAAAAAAACACTTTGGTGCATTCACCCGCCTCATTTCGGCAGTGTACACAACACACATGCATGCACCCAAAAATGTTGCAGACCCTTTTTCATTTTTTTCATTTACCGATCTGAGTTGCATGGGTAAATAGGAAAATGCTACTTACCAGTATGCATCTGTTCTTGGCATGTAGAGCTGCAGAGTTGTACACTGTGCATAGATCGCCATCTGGTGTTGGGCTCGGATGCTTGCACTTTGTTGTTGTCTTGGAAGAGTCTTTTGTAGTCACGAGATAGGTGACTCCTCCCTTGGACGATAGTGCGCATGGGCATCGACTCCATCCTCAGATTGTTTTTCGCCATGATGGGAAATGATGGAGTCAGTAAGAAGTAAGAGATGTCCATGTGACTGTATCTAATTAAGATAATACTGGAACAGATACAGGTTCCGGGGAGGCGGGTGGGCGTGTACAACTCTGCAGCTCTACATGCCAAGAACAGATGCATACTGGTAAGTAGCATTTTCCGTTCGAGGCATATGAGCTGCAGATTGTACATTGTGCATAGACTGTACAGCAGTGTCTCCCTTAGCGGTGGTCACCTGTATCCGTTGCAGTAGTTTGAAACAATGTTTTAAGAACAGCCTGGCCTACAGAAGCTTGTTGCTTTGCCTGCACATGAACACAATAGTGTTTGGTGAAGGTGTGTGGTGTAGACCATGTTGCTGCTTTACATATGTCATCTAAGGGAATGTTCCCTAAGAATGCCATGGAGGCCCCTAGTTTGCGTGTTGAATGTGCTATAGGGGGAATTGTCAATGTGCGTTTAGCCTTTTGGTAGCATATTTGAATGCATTTTACTATCCACCTTGCGATCCCAGCTTTGGAGATGGGGTTACCTTTATGAGGTGGGGAGAAGGCTACAAACAGTTGTTTTGTTTTGCGAAAGGGCTTAGTCCTGTCAATGTAATAAAGTAGTGCCCTTTTGACGTCTAGTGTATGAAGAGCTCTGTGTGCCACAGAGTTTGGGTTTTGGAAAAACACCGGTAATTCAACTGATTGGTTAAGATGAAAAGCAGAGATGACTTTGGGAAGGAATTTTGGATTTGTTCTGAGAACCACTTTGTTATGATGTATTTGTAAGAATGGTTCTTGTATGGTTAAAGCCTGGATCTCGCTTACCCTTCTGAGAGAGGTAATTTCGACAAGGAAAGCAACTTTCCATGTGAGGAACTGAAGTTCACATTTATGTAGAGGTTCAAATGGGGGACCCATGAGCCTGGTAAGAACAATGTTTAAATTCCACACTGGAGAGGGTGGCAGTCTGGGAGGAATTATTCTTTTAAGTCCCTCCATAAAGGCTTTAATTGCAGGTACTCTAAATAATGACAAATGTTGTCTGTTTTGTAAATAAGCGGCGAGCACTGCTAGATGTAATCGTATGGATGAATATGCTAGATTACATCTTTGTAAGTGTAGCAAATAGCAAATGATGTCCTGGATGGAAGCATCCAATGGATCAATTTTATTATTTTTGCAGTAGATGACAAATCTTTTCCATTTTGCTGCATAGCAAGCTCTAGTAGTAGGGCGTCTGGCTTCTTTAATGATGTTTATACAGTCCGGCGGAAGGTTAAGATAACCGAACTCTAGGACTTCAGGAGCCAGATCGCTAGATTCAGTTGTCCTGGATCGGGGTGTTTTATCTCTCCATGGCTCTGCGTTAGCAATGTTGGGGAGAGGCGTAGTTTTTGGTGTGGAACCACTGAGAGCTCCAGTAGTGTTGTGAACCACGGTTGGCGTGCCCATGTGGGAGCCACCAGGATCATCTTGAGGGACTGTTGTCTGAGTTTGCGTACTACTAGGGGAATCAGTGGGAGTGGCGGAAAAGCGTACGCAAATTTGCCTGACCAGTTCATCCATATCGCATTGCCTTTGGACAATGGATGTGGGAACCTGGCGGCAAAGGTTGGGCATTTTGCGTTTGTGTGTGTGGCGAACAGATCTATGTCTGGTTGACCCCACATGTGGATAAAAAGGTTGGAGAACTTGGGGATGAAGTTCCCATTCGTGTATCTGCTGTGTCTGTCGACTTAGTAGATCCGCAATCTGATTGTGAATTCCTGGAAGATGTTCTGCCAGCAGGTATATATTTTGTGGAATGGCCCATCTCCAAATGTTTTTTGCGAGCTAGGACAGCTGCAGAGAATGTGTGCCTCCTTGTTTCTGTATGTAGTACATGGCTGTGATGTTGTCCGTGCGGATTAGGACAGTCTTGTGTTGTAGATGTACTTGGAATGATTTTAATGCTAGAAATATTGCTAGTAATTCTAGGTTGTTGATATGGAGCACTTTTTGTTGAGTGGTCCATTTGCCTTCAATTGTATGGTTTAGGAGATGGGCTCCCCAACCGGTGAGTGATGCGTCTGTACTATCTGTGGAATCGGCTCGAGGAACGGCCACCCTTTGGACAGGTTTCGTGTGTTCCACCACTGCAGAGAGCGATGTGTGCGGCTGTCTACCAACACCAGATCTGTAAGTTGTCCTTGAGCCTGGTTCCACTGACGTGCTAGGCATTCCTGTAAGGGGCGCATCTGAAGCCTTGCATGAGGTACGATAAAGATGCAAGAGGCCATCATTCCTATGAGTTGCATGAATACCCTTGCTGGGAGGGAGTGCCGCGGTTGAAATTTGCTGCTTAGGGCTTGTATACTGGCTATCCTGGCTGGACTGGGATATGCCAGAGCTTTGGAAGTGTCTACTGTGGCCCCTAGATACTGATGTATGTGGGAGGGCTGGAGATTTGACTTGGGGTAATTTACTGTGAATCCTAAGTCGTGTAGCGGCTGGATAGTTTGATGAGTGTGATGAGCACACTGGTTGAATGACTTGGCTTTTATCAGCCAGTCGTCGAGATATGGAAAGACATGGATTTGTTGTCTTCCCAAGTGTGCTGCTACTACCGCAAGGCACTTTGTGAACACTCTGGGTGCGGTGGTCACCCCGAATGGTAGGACTTTGAACTGATAGTGTTGTCCGTCCACTATGAACGAATAGTTTCTTACCTGTCGGTGTAGTTTTGCAGCTTGAAGACTTTCTGGATTCACTATGCTGTGCATTATTCCGCCATCTCGTGGTTGGGTCCGGATTCGTAGTCTTTTCTTTGTTTTTGTGTTTTTTTTGTTGTTGTTGTTGGCCCAGGTGGGCGGCGACGCCCCACCATTTGGTGTCTTCGGTGACGTCGTCGCGCTTCCGGCGGAAGCTCCCACCCTTGGTAGCCATCTTCGGATTCTTTTTTCTTTTCCTCTTACAGTTTTTTGTTGTCTATGTCTTTCACCTTTTATCCTTCAATTATTCTTTGATCCCTCTAAACCCTGTATGTAGTCTAGTTGTACCCTTAACCTCCTATGGTATCTTCCTGGCGGAGGCGGGTGGGATCGTTGGGGAATCCAGAAAGTCTTCAAGCTGCAAAACTACACCGACAGGTAAGAAACTATTCGTTTTGCAGCGTGAATCTTTCTGGATTCACTATGCTGTGCATAGACTTAGTAGCGGTTTTGTTATTGCGGTGGTTGGGTGGAAGATGAGCATTGGTTGCTGAAAATGTGCTGTAAGACCTTCTGTCCTACTTGTGCCTCTTTGTTCATTTGGATATCAACACAGTAGTGTTTGGTGAACGTGTGCACGGAAGACCATGTTGCCGCTTGGCAAATGTCTTGTATAGGTGTGTTCGCTAGGAACGCAACCGTTGCTCCCTTTTTCCTTGTTGAGTGAGCCTGGGCGGCTCCTTGTAATTCTTGTCCTGCCTGCTTGTGGCAGAGTTGTATTGCTTGTGCAATCCACCGTGCAATGGTATTTTTTGTTACTGGTCGTCCCAGGAAACTGCTTGCGAAGGAAACGAAGAGTTGTTTTGTTTTCCTGCATTCCTTCGTCCTTTCTATGTAGTGCATTACTGCCCTTCTGGCGTCCAGCGTGTGTAGCGCCTTTTCTGAGGGCGTTGAAGGTTTCTGGAAGAAACTTGGTATCTGTATTGTTTGATTGATATGGAACCGCGACACCACCTTTGGCAGGAAGTGTGGGTCCGTCCTCATGACAATTCTGTCCTTGTGTATTTGCAAGTAGGGCTCTTGTAGTGTGAGAGCCTGTAGTTCACTGACTCTTCGCAGTGACGTGATAGCCACTAAGAATGCCGTTTTTAGTGTGAGCATGTGCAGTGTGATCTTGTGTATGGGTTCAAATGGTGATTTCATCAACTGTGTCAGTACAGTGTTGAGGTTCCAGCTTGGGGCTGGCATCCTTTTAGGGGGGCTATTCTTTTAGCCCCTTCCAGGAATCTTTTGACCACTTGGGAGGTGAAGAAGCTTTTCACCGCTTCTCCCCTGGTGTAGGCCACTATGGCTGCTAGGTGAACCCTTAGTGACGAGTAGCTCAGCCCGCTTTGTAGTAGGTGTGTTAAGTATCGCAGTACTGTTGATTCTTTTGTGACTTTTCGTTGCAGTCCCTCTGTAATGCACCATTGCGAGAACCTTTTCCACTTTGCAATGTAGCATTTTCTTGTAGTGGGTCTCCTTGCTTCTCTGAGTACTGCCATGGTGCTTGGAGGTAGCTTGAGGTGTGCGAATTCTAGGTCCTCAGGAGCCATGCTGCTAGGCTGAGGCTGTCTGGTTCTGGGTGGAGCACTTTTCCGTCTTGCATTGTGAGGAGGTCTTTCCTTCTGCTGAACCTGTGTGCTGGTTCCTGCGCCATTTCCATTATCTGTGAGAACCATGATTGTCTGGCCCACTGAGGTGCCACCAATATCAGTGTCATGCTGCTGCTCCTGCATTTGCTGAGTACCTTGTGTAACAGTGGTATCGGGGGAAAAGCGTATGCAAATTCGTTCGACCAACTTATCCATAGCGCATTCCCTAGGGACCTTTGGTCCGGTTGTCTGGATGCGTAATGTTGGCATTTTGCATTCTGGAGTGTTGCAAACAGGTCTATCCGTGGTGTTCCCCACTTTTGGAACAGCCGCTGCACCTCCTGCTGGTTGAGTTCCCATTCGTGGGATGCAGACGTCTGCCTGCTGAGTCGGTCTGCTTCCACATTGTCTATTCCTGGAAGGTGTATTGCCAGCAGGTCTATCCTTAGAGGGATGGCCCATCTCCAGATCTCTTGTGCCAGGCTTGATAGCGGTGTTGACTGTGTTCCACCCTGTTTGTTGATGTAGAACATGGTTGTTGTGTTGTCTGTTTGTATCAGCACTCGCTTCCCGTAAAGCTGCTTTTGAAAGGCTTTTAAGGCTAGGAACACAGTTTTTAGTTCTAGGAAGTTGATGTGTTTCACTGCATCTTGTTGTGACCACAGCCCCCTGACGCGGAGTCTGTCCATGTGTGCGCCCCAGCCCTGCTGTGAGGCGTCCGTTGTGATGGTCACTGTTGGAGTTGGCTGTGTGAATGGCTTCCCCTGTAATATGTTCTCTTCCTTCCACCACGCTATTTCTTGCTGCACTGCGTGTGTGACAACCACTAGATCTTCCCAACTCCCTGTCGCTTGTGACCACTGCTGCTGTATCCATTCTTGGAACGGTCTCATGTGCAGTCTGATATGTGGGACAAGGTGAATGCATGATGCCATCATTCCCATTAGTCTGCTCACCGTCCTCACTGTCAGAACTTGCCCCTTGCGGTAATGACGTGTTTCCCTCAGGAGCGCTATAGTTCTCTTGTCGCTGGGGAACACCTTGGACTGTGTGCTGTCTATTAGTGCCCCTAAGAATATTTTGATCTGCTGAGGTTCTGTTGACGATTTCTCCCAGTGTATTGAGAAACCTAGTGTGGACAGTGTTTGTATGACTTGTTCGATGTGGTCTTTGCAGAGTTTGTATGATCCTGCTTTCACAAGCCAGTCGTCGAGGTAGGGGTATACATGTATGCTCTTTCTCCGAAGGTGCGCTGCAGCTGCTGCTAGGCATTTTGTGAACACCCTTGGTGCGGACTTTAGTCCGAAGGCCAGCACTGTGAACTGGTAGTGGTCGTGGCCTATCACGAATCTTAATAGACGTTTGTGTTTGTGGTTGACGGGTATGTGCAGATATGCATCTTTCAAGTCTAAGGTCGCCATGTAATCCCCTTCTTGGATTTGGGGTATTACTTCCTGAAGTGAAGTCATTTTGAATTTTTGAGTTTTTATGAACTTGTTCAGGAATCTGAGGTCCAGTATTGGTCTTAGTGTTTCGTCTACCTTTGGCACAAGGAAGTATGTTGAGTATACTCCCTTGTTCCTTTCGTTTTTTGGGACTAGTTCTATTGCTCTTTTTTGTAGCAGCTCCTCTGCTTCTAGACGGAGGAGGGCGAGTTCCCTTGCGGGTATTGTCCGATGTCTTGGTTTTTCCCCCGGCGGGTGTTTTAGGAGGTCTATGCAGTACCCGTGCTGTATGGTGTTTAGTATCCACTTGTCCATGGTAATTTCCCTCCATTGTGTGAGGAATTTTCCTAATCTTCCTCCCACCGGTGTCGTATGCTCGGTGGTTATTTGTTGTATGTGTGTGTTCCTCATTTTGTCCTTTTGTGGACTTCTCCTCTCCCTTGGTGTTAACTGGGGAGGGTGTGGTTTGTGTCTGGAGTCACTTTGAGGTGGGCTGCTGGCCCCCTCTTCGGGCCTGTCCCCGTCCGTACCCGCGCCCTCGAAAGGACCGTCCTCTGGGTTGGTACTGCCAATTCTGCTGCTGTTGTCCCTGCAGGTTTTGGCCCTGGTTGTTCCCCTGATATCCTTGCTGGGGTGATTGGTGTGAAGTGGTGGGTGCATTGCCCCCTCTACCACTGGGTCGCCTTGAGGGGTTTCCTCTTCTCATCCCCCTGAACTGCAGCGCTCCCATGGACCTTGCAGTTTCGTTGTCCGTCTTCAGTTGAGTTAACTTGTTGTCGACTGTTGCCCCAAACAGTTTCTCACCGTCGAAAGGTGTGTTGATGATGTTGCTCTGTACTTCTGGCTTGAAGCCGGAGATCCTGAGCCATGCGTGTCTCCTCTCAGTTACTCCTATCATCATTTGCCTGCTGGAGTTCTCTGCTGCGTCCAAAGCTGACTTTAAGCAAGTGTTAGCGATGGCCTTGCCTTCCTCCGCTAGGTAATTTGCCCTTTGTTGGTGTTCTTCTGGCAGGTGTTTAATGAGCTGACTCATTTCTGCCCAATGCTGGTACGCATGCCTGCTGATGAGGGCGTTGGAGTTGGCGATGCGCCAGTGTATGGCTGCGTTCCTCTCCACTTTTCGTCCTGTGAGGTCTATTCGCTTGCTCTCCTTGTCTGGAGGTGGGCCTGTGTTGGTGGGCACACCGGCCCTTTTTCTGGCCGTTGCAGCGATAATGGAGTCTGCTGGTACTGACCCTTGGATGTACGCCGGGTCTTTTGTGGAATGTTTATATTTCTTCTCGCTTCTAGGTGTAACCGCCTTGCAGACTGCCGGTTCCCTGAAGGCCTCCCTTCCCTGGTCGAGGACGCCAGGCAACATGGGTAGGAATTGGCTCCTTGTCTGTTGAGGGAGCAGGGTTTCGAAGAGGAAACCTGCCTTTGTTTTTTCCTCCTGCATTTCGACCCCATATGTCTTTGCAGCTTTCTGGACGACCTCATTGTAGACTCCGATGTCGTCTGGCGGCGAAGGCCTCGAGGGGTAAGAGTCTACCCCTTCTTCTGGTGACTCTGCGTCGAGGTCTTGCCAGTCTATGTCTTGTACCTCCGAGGACGCCGAGTCCCGGTAAGACTGCATCTCTTCTTCGCCTTCGGCTTCGAAGTAGTAGTCTTCTTCGTCCTGGTCTTCGAGTGGTTCAGGTGTTCTCGGGGGCTCGATGTATTCGGCTTCGAACTCCTCGAGCGCCTCGTGGGCTGGCTTCGATGGGATAGCGTATTGCTTCATCTTGTCGTCAAAGTCTTTTTTCCGTTGCAGGATGCTCGCCATCTCTGCCTCGAGCCTCCTCTTCTTTTCGGCGTCGAGTGGTGCAGTGCTTCTCTTCGCGGTCGTCGAAACAGACGCCGGGCCTTCCTTTCTCGGTGCCGAGGCTTCCCTTTCGGAGGTGACCTTCGACGCCTTTTTTTTTTCGGAAGCTTTCGCCGATTGTGAGTCCTTGTCAAAGGATCCGCTCGACTGCTTGTCCTTGGACGCTGTTGCTTTCGTCGAGGGTTTCGGCGGCAACGCTCCCTTCGAGGACTTTGCTACACTTCTAGGAGTGTCGCTAGGTGTTCTGGCTTCACTCTTTCGAGCGTCGCTTTGGTGTTTTGGGGTCGACGACTCCCTTACCTCCTTCGACGTTTTCTTATGGACCTCGACGACAGCGCAGTCCTCTGGTCCCTCAGCGATGTTGTCTTCCTCTCCGCTCGAGAGGCCCAGGTCTCGGAGCGATGGTGCTGGTCCCTGGCCCTGCATGTTGTAGTTCGCCCTTCTCTGTCTGTCTCTCACCCGGAGGGTCTTCGGGGTGAACGCCGAGCACGCGTTGCAGTCTTCGCTGATGTGGTCGAGCGGCAAGCAGAGGTTGCAGACTGGGTGCTGGTCTTTTTGGGCGTACTTGTGGTGGCAGTTTTTGCAAAACTTGAACGGAGTCTTGTCCATAACCGCGCTCAGGGAGCCCCCTGCGAGCGCATTCTCTGTAGGCGTCGAGATTTCGGTCGTGGACCTTCTACCTCGTCGTCCTTCTTGTTGTCTCCGGTACTTGTGTCGTCGTCCGGTGTCTCAGGAATCCATCCTCTGTGATGATATTTCGACTTTGAGATTCTTCGTCCAAAATTTCTGGAACTTCTCGGCAACGATCCAGACCCCACGGCGGAAAAAAGAATCTGAAGATGGCTACCAAGGGTGGGAGCTTCCGCCGGAAGCGCGACGACGTCACCGAAGACACCAAATGGTGGGGCGTCGCCGCCCACCTGGGCCAACAAAAAAAAAAAAAAAAACACAAAAACAAAGAAAAGACTACGAATCCGGACCCAACCACGAGATGGCGGAATAATGCACAGCATAGTGAATCCAGAAAGATTCACGCTGCAAAACCTTAGATACTTCCTGTGAGCAGCGTGCATGGGAATGTGGAAGTAGGCATCTTTGAGATCTAGTGTGGCAAGGAAGTCGCCTTGTTGTAGCAGTGGAAGAACCTGTTGCAGAGTGATCATATGGAAATGATCGGACTGTATGTAGAGATTGAGGGATCTGAGGTCGAGTATTGGCCTTAGGGTCCTGTCGTTTTTGGGATTAGGAAATACAGTGAGTAAACCCCTGTTCCTTGATGCTGTAAGGGAACTGGTTCTATTGCATGCTTTTGAAGCAGTGAGAGAACCTCTTGTTTTAAGAGCGTAATGTGTTCTGTGGACATTGGACGCTGTTTGGGTGGAATGTTGGGCAGGGTTGCTGTAAGTTCCAGGCAGTAACCATACTGGATAATTTGTCTTACCCACTTGTCTGTTGTGATGGAATCCCAGACAGGTTGGAACTGCGAGAGTCTCCCCCCCGACCGGAGTGGAATGGTCTGGAGGGAGTGGAGGGAAGTCACTGTTTAGTAGCGGGGGAGCCACGAGTGTTGTTACTACCTCGGCCTCTCCCCTTGTTGTTATTTCCCCTGTATCCGCCTCTAAAATATCCTCTATTGGGGGATGTGTGAGTGTTGTTTTTATATGAAGAGGAAGCGGTGTCTGTTCCACTGCTTTAGGATGCTCCCCTATAGAAGGAGCGACGAAAGGAACCGCGTGTGGATGGAGACTGCAATGCTCCCATGGACTTAGTAGTCTCCGTGTCCTTTTTCATCTTCTCTAGAATGGTGTCTACAGCCGGGCCAAAAAGGTGCTCCTGATTGAACGGTTGGACAAGGATAGCTGTTTGAACCTCCTGTGTAAAACCTGAAATGCGTAACCAGGCATGTCGTCTGAGTAGCACACTAGTGTTAACAGATCTAGAGGCTGTGTCAGCTGCATCCAGGGCACACTTAATTGATGCGTTGGTTATGAGTTTGCCCTCCTGAATTAAATCATTTGCCTGGGTTTTGTATTGATCAGGCAAATGTTGTAATAGGGTCTCTAGTCGGTCATAGTGAGCCCTATCATACCTAGCAAGTAATGCTTGGGTGTTGGCTATGCGCCAGTGATTAGCTGCTTGAGCAGCGACTCTCTTGCCTGAGGCATCTAGCAACTTAGATTCCTTATCCGGAGGTGGTGTTAGATACCACTAGTGAGTCTAAGGGTAGCTGCCCCTCGATGTAGGTGGGATCGTCAGGGGCGGGTTTATACTTTTTGTCAATCCTGGGATTGAGAATTCTAGTCCTCACTGGGTCTCTGAATATGTCTGTGGCATGTTTAATGACCCCTTTTAACATAGGCAGGGTTTGGACAGTCTTCTGGGACTGTTCAAAGGTGTCTAGAAGGAAATCCTCGTCTGCAGGGTCTGAATGTATGTGGACACCATGGTACGCCTCAGCTCTATTTACGAGTTGTCCAAAACCAATATTGTCATCTGGGGGAGATGGTTTTGTTGGATATGGCTGGGGAGCAGGGAGGTCTGGGGGACCTATTGGGTCATCATAATCGTCCCAATCGTCCTGTGGTACGTCTGTATCGTTGTCAGGATCAGTGAAAGGGTCATTGGTGCCTCCCCAACCCCCTAAATCATCATCAACATCATCCTGTGGTGGTGGTGAAAGTGTTGGAGGCTGTGGAGGAGAGACAGGCTTAGGAGGAAGAACTGGCTCAGGAGGAAGGACAGGCTTAGGAGGAAGAACAGGCTGACAAGGAGAAACAGGAGAAGAGGGTCTTATAGGTGAAGTGGCACAGTCTTTTTTCTTTACAGGCACTGCAGGAGTGTCTGATGAGTCCAGCTTCCTCTTCTTGTGTGGAACAGTAGCCACACGTACTGTTTTAGGGTCTATATGCAGCTTTTTCTGCTTTGGATCGACGGGATCCGGTCGGAAAAGTTCTTCCTGTTCGGTAACCGCTTTCGGCGCCGACTTCTTCGGGTCCGAGCGAGGTTTTGATTTCTGCTCCGAGGCCTTAGGAATTGGTGTAGGGTCCTTCAGCTTGGCTATGGAGCCGGAAATCTTTTTCGGTTCCGAAGGTTTTGGCTTCGGAGCCGATGGTTTCGGCGTCGAGGTGGTCGGTGCCGACTTCTTTTTGGGAGTAGGTTGGTCTCCCATTTTCGGTGCCGAAGGCGCCTGCGGGACAGTGATATACTGTTTGCTCGGTTCTGAGCTACCGGAAGGCTTGTTCTTTGTCTTTGGAGCCGAGCCCTAGGGCGGGGCTTCTGAAGCTTGTTTTTGGTCGCGACTGGGGCCAGCAGGCGAAGTGTTGACCAGGGCCTTGGTTTTTTCGGGTGGAGTTGGGGTAGGGGCAGTTGTACTCACTCGTTGACCAGGAGTGATGTGGTCGTCTGAGTCGGAGTCGTTTGCTTCGGACACGACTGGTGCCGGAGCTGATCTCTGCGCCATGATGTGTCGTCGGGCCCGGCGATCACGGATGGTTTTCTTAGATCGAAAAGAGGCGCAGGCCTGGCAATTGTTCTCGTTGTGTTCGGGCGAGAGACACAGGTTACAGACCTTGTGATGGTCACTGTGTGGGAATTTTGCTCCACACTGGGAGCATTTTTTAAATGGAGTCCTTTCCATGAGCTATAGGCCCGAATGGCGTCGATAGGACCAACGGCCCACGACGACCACTGGAATCGAGTAGGGGAGATGCGCGTCGAAGATCACGCGATCGAAAACAATAACTTCGAGTTGTAGATAGTTTGCGAGTCGAAAGGGTTTGGAAAATAAGGTACCGAACCGGAGCGCAAAAGTTACATCCGAACCTGATGGCGGAAAAAAACAATCTGAGGATGGAGTCGATGCCCATGCGCACTATCGTCCAAGGGAGGAGTCACCTATCTCGTGACTACAAAAGACTCTTACAAGACAACAACAAAGTGCAAGCATCCGAGCCCAACACCAGATGGCGATCTATGCACAGTGTACAATCTTCAGCTCATATGCCTCGAACATTCTTTTTTTTTTGGGAGGTGCAAGAAATGGGAAGCCACACAGAGGGTGCAGGTGGGGGATGCAACCTGGAGGGTCCAGGTGGGGGAGGCAACCTGGAGGGTGTGGGCAATGAAAGCAACACGGAGGGGCAAGTGTGGGAAGGGATGCAATACAGAGGCAAATCCACACAGAGGCTGGGGGTGGAACCAACATGGAGGGCAAAGCTGGGGGAAGTAACACAGGCGAGAGAGAGGAACATGGAACACGTGAGGAACAGAAGCACATGGTCCAGATAGAGGAACATGGAGCTGTTGGGGAAAGCACATAGGTGAGACAGCAATTTGGTGGACGAAGTACACAAAGGCGAGCACAAAGGGGAGGAGGATAGGGCCTAAAAAACTTTCTCTGTGCTGCATCATCACTCTCAGACCTGAAAGCCCTTCTGCTTTTGCTCCACTCAATGCCATACATTGAGCTCCAGAGAGGAGGGTGATGTCAGAAGGCTTGTAACTTGTCACGAAGCAGCCTTGGGGGTGGGAGTCTGAAGCATATGATGAGCTTCTGGAGGTGAGGAAGAAACACAGAAAGTACAGAGTTGCACACAAGAGAATGAGGGAGCTAGAGAGAGAGAACACATGCACTCCCAGAAACACAAGAGGAAGAGGGTTGGAAAACGCATGTACTCTCAGAGAACTTAAGCATGAAGAAAAAATATCTCTCTAAAAGTGAGCAGTGGAAAGGTAGGAGCTCGCTAATCAGAGAGATGGTAAAGAAGCTAAGCTCCACAGGAAGGACAAACTGTGACAAGGAAAGCCATCGAATAAGAAGCAAGCAAATGAAAGTGACAATAAAACCAAACAAGGGTAAGAAATGGGTGAACTATAAGCCGCTTTAAGATCTGGTAAACCCACAGTAGGTCTTTTGTAAAAAGACATCTGAGCTGCATGTTAGGCTTCATCTAATAAAAAACAGCTGGACAGCAGTAAGAAAAATAAAAGCAGCAAAAGCAATGAAAGGGGCCTGTTCTTGCAATGCAGAGCAAAATAGCATTGTTCTACACTACGTACTGAAATGAATTTCTATACATCACTACAAATGCCTCGAATGCCTTGTTTACCACAACGGGCAGCCTCAGTTAAAATTACTGCACTTGCAATGCAAGCCCCCTCTTGCCTTGCTTCACACTGTAAACATGCATACAAACCATTAAGAGATTACTCACAAACTACATGTACACATTCAGTTTTGCTTCTGGAATCCCAACTGTTTGGAAGAAGGAGCGTGCCTCTCTTCCAAAGTAATGTCCCCTCCTAACAGTTGTGTTTAGAAGCTACAGCCACTCATTGTTCTAGGTGCTTTGGTAGAAATAAAATTCACAGCAAACAGAAAGACTAATCTGGTGCAGGCTGGAATATTCTCCCCAACACTGAATGCAAAATGTGACTGATGGTGGGGTGGTGATTACTAATGTCACAGGACATGGTATGAGCACTACATGCCCACAG
The DNA here is from genome assembly GCA_963921515.1 of Calotriton arnoldi. Taxonomy (NCBI): domain Eukaryota; kingdom Metazoa; phylum Chordata; class Amphibia; order Caudata; family Salamandridae; genus Calotriton; species Calotriton arnoldi. The sequence continues at coordinate 1,663,889 of CAWUFW010000468.1, read as the reverse complement.
AATGTTAAAGAGCAACACTAACAAAATAGCATGCCTTTCATAATAATCTTTGCAGGCTAGCTTGAATAGGACACAGAAATTGCATTATTTTTAAAAAGTAATTGGCTCTGAACACACGCTCGACTTAGAGCAGCTCTTTTGCAACATTTTAATCATCTGGCTTATTTTAATCATTCGCTCACCGCAAACACCTTAATATCCTTCAGGCTACTCTTCGGTCCACCACGGTCCTTCTAGGGGTCCGATTGCGTGGAGAGAGGCAGGCCTGTTAGAGGTCGGCTGGTACGTTGACGGCCGCCATCTTTGAGCGGTTTACGCTCTAGTCGTCCCCCATAACACCTTGCACAGGGCTTCGGCCTACATACATAAAACAGGCCCCCGACGTGGACGCGTGTAGCGGGCGTGCCGCCGGCAAACCCATCTGCGCCCGTCCGCGCCTGAACGCCGCCAGCAAGGCTGCATCTTTCACACTATGGGTAAGATAGAAATGCTCCCCCGCACCTACCGGAGAGCCGAGCTCCTGGAGATTGCCAACAATCTTGAAAGGACCGCTTGTAAAGAAAAAATATCCCTGGTTAGTGGGGAGAGATTCGGGCAATGTTCTAAATGTAACCAGTTCCCTGTTATTTCCCCCATAATAAGCAGGCAATCGACCCTCAAACTCGCGAACTCACGGGTTACAGGCAAGAACTCCCTAGGGAAGAATGTACATGGAAGCAGAAGGCTACCATATGACTTTCAGGGCCTTTACCTCAACACCTGTTCCATCCCAAAGCATGCATCAGAAGTTTGGGACCTCCTAGACACTACTAAACCAGACATTTGTTTCTTCATAGAAACGTGGCTGCACAAGGATGCCTACCCCTCACTGGCAATTGCATTTCCAGAAGAATACAGAGTCATGAGACTGGATAGATTGAATAAAAAAGGAGGAGGAATAGCCATCGCAGCTCGCACTCCCCTAAACATCAAACTTTTGGACACAGTTTCCACTCCTAGCTTGGAAATGATGGTGTTCATGTTTGAGGTAGCCCACAGGTCAAACTGGATGGGAGCATTGGTCTATCGACCACCCGGCGACAAAAAAGATTTTGGCTCATCACTTCTGGAAGGCCTAGCCCCCTTCAGTCTTCAAGCAGATAACTTTCTACTAGTTGGAGATTTTAATCACCACTTTGACATCCCTTCAGACCCAGTCTCTAGCCGTCTGATGGCGGCCATGGAATCTCTCGGTCTCTTTCCAAAAGTATTTAGCCCTACTCATATAGCGGGGCACACACTGGATACCATTTTTTCCAATATACCGAACATAATAGTGGAACACCCCATAGCTTTGACATGGACAGACCATTTTGCCTTACAATTCTTCTTGAAAACTCCAAATGATAGTGGTAAATCTCAGGTTGCTCTGAAATCTTCAAGACCCTGGAGGAAGGTGACTCTTGCCTCGTTCACCCCCTACTTCAACCCACCGGCCATACTGGACTGTGCGGATAGCGAGTCAGCTTTAGTAGCTCTGGAGGATTCACTTGCAAAGGTCTTTGACACTATTGCCCCACAAAAAGTAGGTAAGATTCAGAAAAAAAACGCTCCAGCACCTTGGCACACCGAAACCCTCAAGAAAGAAAAATCCGCCTGTAGGAAATGGGAAAGGAAATGGAGAAAATCTAAGCTGGAAGAAGATAAACTAGTCTATAAAACCACCTTCAGAATATAGCTAAAGAATTGTAACACTGCTAGAAGATCCCACCTAGGGGACAGAATCAGCGAAGCGAAAAACTCCTCAAAAGAGCGGTTTAAGATTCTAAAAGAATGTACTAATCCTAGGGTAAACAGTCCATCTACTCTTTCAACTCAAAAGCTCTGTGATGTTCTTGCAGATCATTTTCAACAAAAGATTAACACAATCTATAGTTCATTCAGTAATAAGGATGTATCGAGTACGGCAGCTGTTAATGCAGACATTGTAGATCCCACCCCTTTTTTAAAGGAATCTTTTAAGACAATCACCCCTGACCAAGTACAGGCCCTACTAAATAAAATAAAATCAGGTTCACCTCTGGACCTGGCCCCCCCATATGTTATCTCATCTTTGGCCTCAACACTAACAGCACCCATCACAGATATCTGTAACCTCTCCTTAACTGCCACCCTCCCTCGGAAGTGGAAGACGGCCCAAATTAGACCAATACTAAAAAAAACCTCGGCCGATCCGCAGGACCTGCAGAATTACAGACCTATATCATTACTTCCTTTCTTCTCCAAAATTATTGAAGCACTAGTCAATAATCAACTAACGGACTATCTAGAACTGAATAACTTACTAGACCCCTCTCAATCAGGGTTCTGTGCGTCACGCAGCACAGAATCAGCACTAACGTAAGTAACTGATTCAATAAAGCTAGCTTTAGATAAGGGGACCCAAACCATGTTGATCCTTCTAGATTTGTCAGCGGCATTTGACACCATCTCCCATCGAATCCTGGTTCAAAAACTGAGGGAGTGTGGCGTCAGCGGAAAGGCGTTAAAATGGTTCGAAAATGTTCTCTCTAAAAGAACGCATGTAGTGCAGATGGACTCGTTTACATCACAGTCCATGATCCTCGACAAAGGGGTACCTCAGGAGTCTATTCTTAGTCCCACTCTTTTTAACATCTATGTGTCCTCCCTGGCTAAGCTTATTAGATCATGTGGCTTTGAGACCATCTCGTATGCGGATGACACTCAATTGATGATCACGACTGATCCCGACCCTTCCATCACGAAAGATAAATTTAAAAACTGCATGTTGAAAACGGCAGCTTGGATGACATCAAACTTTCTTCAGCTCAATACAAATAAAACAGATTCTCCTATTAGGAAAGGCAGACGAGATATGGTCTGCGGATTGGTGGCCTCCAGAACTGGGAGCATCCCCGACTCCGTAAAAATGGGTGAAAAATCTAGGATGACAACTTATCCATGGACGAACATGTGAAAAGCATCTCGGGAACATGTTTTAGCCTGATGCGAATGCTTAAGAAGGTGTTCCCGTGGATACCTCTCTCACCTAGAAAATCTCGCATTCAGGCACTATTAGTGAGCCGATTAGACTATGGTAACTCCCTACTGGTAGGGATAAGGGAAGGACTTCTCTCAAGGCTCCAGGTGGTTCAAAACAAAGCAGCTCGCCTTGCTCTAAATCGCCCCCCACGATCGGCATCTAAACCCCTTCTGCGCCTGCTCCACTCGTTGCCCATAAAAAAACGAGCGGTGTTTAAGCTCCTATGTATGGTCTTTAAAACACTGCAAGGGAACAGACCAGTTTATCTAAAAAATTTATTAAAACCTTACATCCCCACCTGACAACTCAGATCTAGCGATCAATTGTTACTGTGCCCTAAAAGGATAAATAAAACCAGAGTGGGTGGTCACTCTCTTTCCTACCTGGCCCCCCATCATTGGAACAAACTGGCGTACTACATTCGCTCCTGCTCTAACCTCACTCAGTTCAGAAAACTCCTCAAAACCTGGTTATTCAATCTCTAACTGGACATGGTTTTGCTTCTGTTTCCTGAGACTGCGGCACCGAGAGATCCCCCTGGGGACGATTCATTCCGCTTAACAAATAATAATAAATCATCCTACACCTACAACTTCAACTAATGTTAAATCTTCTAAAGGCACTTACATTGTCTATTTCTCACGAGAACATATGCTGTGAAAAATGCAACAAAACATTCTAACAAGAAGCAAAGCATCATCTTCCATGCACAGCATCCTCACAGAAGCCCAGACAGTAACACACATTATCACCCTTTTTTCAGTTTGTATAGTCCCAAAAACAGAGCGGCATTATTATATGTCATTTTTTCATTAACATGTTGCTTCACTGTCACTTCAGAGTACAAACAAGGATGTTAGGCTGTGGTCTTCAATGCAGTTCATTTAGAACAATTGGGGAAAGTGTGCATTTCTGGTGTCCACTGTACAGCATGATAGTAGGCAGCTGGGATATCAGTGAGATTAACTAAGTCTACATAGCCACATGATGGGGAAGCTTAGCACTGCATACAGCCTGTCCACTAGCCAAGGACAGCTCACTGGTTGTTAAAGGAGCAACAGTCAGCCTGTGGAGACTGGATAAAAGGATCATAGAACCTATGGTGAGAGAGTGGCGGGAGTAGGGACACAAACTGTGCTGAAAGGGGAGCAGAAGAATCATGGAACTTGTGGTGAAAGGGCATATGTTTTGAGAGATTGGAAGTCAAGAGAGTGGAGCAACTGACAAGTACAGAAGGGGGATAGGAGCCAGTGTGAGACTGAGGAGGAAAAGGAGACATGCAGACCACGTGGAAAGTAGAAGAGCAGAAAACAACTATGAAACATGCAGTGAGAGAGTGGCGAAGGAGACATGATGCTAGTCTGTCATAAGAGAGTGAAGGAGAAAGGGATTCGAAACCTGTTGAAATAAAATGGAGAGGTAAGGGAATGAAGCATATTTTGTGAGAGACTGGAGATAGGGTGATGAAGCCGGTGAGTCAGCATAAAGGCTAAGGCTATGGTGCGTGAGGAGAAGAAACTAAACTGTTTTTTTGCCCCTGGACATGTAATTTATTTAAGTAGTAGGTGGGAAAAGTTGATTATTTTAGAGGTCAAGTGGATTTTCTCCAGCATTTGATCCCTTATACAAGTTGATTTTTAAAACAAAAATTCCACACCCCTTAAGTATCTTTATTTAGGAATACAGAGAATGCACAAATAGATTCATGGCAGGCATAAATATTTATTTATTTATGTCATTTATAAAGCGCATGAATCACCCCGGGTGGGGTATCTCCGCGCTAAAGACGGCTAAAGAGGCACTAAAGCTAAAAGAGTGATGTTTTAAGTTTTTTCCTAAAAATCAGGTAGTTAGTGCATTTTCTCCACCACCAATGTGGCGAACTGTAGAGCAGTAAACTGCACTTGGTGGGTGGGAAGGGGACTGTCCAAGCCATGGTTTGCTTTGGAAGATTAGGGTTTGAAATTTGCTCCAGCCAAGGGATAGAGTAATTGCTGTTCAGGATGGGAATGGGAACAATCATCTCCACATCTGGATGGAGTATAGGGGTTTTCTTCATTTGGAAAAATGTTTGCACCACAAAGAAAAAGAAAAGCGTGTATTTGGACAGAGAGCTCTTTTCCCCCTGTGCGTAATTATAGACAATGTAAAATTACCCTGCTTTCCGGGCGATCTTCATCGAGTGTTTGTGAATAGATGAAAATCTTTAAAATTACATGCAGGCAGAAATGTTAGCATCCACATATACTTTTTTTTTGTCAAAATTCTTTTTATTGAGCATCATAAGCCAAAATGACAACATGAATACAGTAGGGCTACACGCCCTACTGTATTCATGTTGCCATTTTGGCTTATGATGCTCAATAAAAAACATTGGGGTAAAAAACATTCACCTAATTAGAGCCCAGATTCATACGTCCCAGGGTCCGTACAACCCCCCACAGGTAATGTAGAAGATGCCTGTTTTGAAACAGCAAGCCTTGCGGAGGATTCCTCAGACAAGAACACAAACCCCCCCCCAACCGCTCCCCCTTCCCCATCCCTGGTGGTGGTGATGTCGCATGACGAAGTAGTGGGTAACATAAGTATATCTATAAAGCTGGGTAGCAGAAGGGGGGTCTTATCCTGATCAAAAAGCGGGGGTTACCCCGACTAATTCCAACTCGGGACAAGTTAGAGCTGGAAGAGGTGCATAGCCCTTACAGAGGACGGACAAACTGCCGAGGGCAGACCACGGGATAGATAGGTTACTAGTGGACCCCATTTGTGTTCAAAAGCCTTGTAATCGTCTCTAAAGATGTCTGCGAGACGCTCCATAGAGAGGATTCTCCACAGGCGGGCATGCCACATCGACGTTGCTGGTGTGGCCTTTTTCCATGCAGCGGCTATCGTGAGTTTCGCCGCCCCCAGACATGTGCACATGATCGCCTTGTCGGCTTTCGTTTGGTGTTCCAGCACCGGGTCCCTGATGCCCATTAAAGCCCCCTCGGTTGTGGTCGGGATTGGGTATCCCAGCATATCTTTGAGATGTGAGAGGATTTCCTCCCAGAAAGGCCGAATACCCGGGCAGTCCCAACAGATGTGGCGGAAATCCCCCTGTAAACCACAACCCCGCCAGCAGAGATCTGAGGTGTCAGGGAAGATCCGCCGGAGCTTAATAGGGTAAAGGTACCAATCTAGCAGTGTCTTATAGTGAGCTTCCCTCAGGGCCACAGATTTGTTGTGTCTAGTGATATCGCCCCACACGTGTTTCCATTCCTCCTCGGTGATATCGCGCCCTAGAACCCGTTCCCAGAAGGACATGTAGCACGCCCGGGAAGCGTGTAGTGTAGTCAATAACATAGCGTAAAGTGAGGAGATGGCACCCTTCATGGAGCCTACCTTGTGAATCGCCAGTCTCTCCACAGCCATTAGCTCTCTAGTAGCGGCCTCTCTGATGTGTGGGAGTGAGACCCAGTGTTTGAGCTGGAGGTAGTGGTAGTGTTCGCTGTGTGGGATCATAAAATTCTCTTTTGCAGCTGTCAAACGTCAGGTCATCATAGTTATGAAATAAATCAGAAAGCTTTAGGCATTCCCCCTCCCTCCAACAGTCAAAGGGCCCTTCACGTAGTGCCGGTGGAAATGCCGGGTTGAAGTGGATTGGGGTGTATGGGGAAGGAAATGAGGTCCAGCCCTCCCTCCCCGTGACCTGATCCCAAATTGTCAGAGTAGTGCGCGTGGGGGTGCTTATGTAGGCGATCGCAGGCCGGTCTTTCTTTGGCTTCCACAGGACATCCCAAATGGAGCGTCCCACAATCGACCTGTCCATGTGGAGCCAGTGCTTGTCGGACTCACGTGCTGACCATTCTGTCACCACTCGCAGTTGTGCCGCTTGATAGTACAATGTGAAGTCCTAGGGCGTCTCAGCACATGAAAAGGAAGACGAGCCCTCCCCCCCATGCCAAATGAATTTGGTGACTAGTGAGCGCAGGCGTGGCAGTAATTCGCGATCAAGTTCAATAGGTAAGGCTTGAAATAAATATAATAGTTTTGGTAGGACCGTCATTTTAACAGCGTTGATCTGCCCAAGCCAGGAGATGTAAAGGGGCTTCCATCTCTTAAAGTCCTGTTGCAGCTGAGTCATTAGAGAGGGGAAGTTGGCCCTGTAGAGATCCCCAATTTTAGGCGTGAGGTGGACCCCCAAGTAAAGGAGAGAGTGTTTAGCCCATTGTAGAGACGTCTGGCATCTCAGTCTTGTCACCTCCACGGCGGGGAGCGTGAGATTTAGTATGGAGGATTTGGATACATTTACCTTAAACCCCGCCACCCGTTCAAAGTGTTTCAGCTCCTCCTGTACTGCCCGGAGTGAGGAGGCCGGCTCCATAAGCGTGAGCAGGATGTCGTCGGCGAAGAGGGACACTTTATGATCTATGCCGCTAAAGCGTATTCCCCGAATCTCTTCGTTAGCCCGGAATCTCACTGCAAGGGGTTCGATGCTGAGGGCGAATAAGAGGGGGGAAAGCGGGCATCCCTGTCGAGTGCCTCTGCTAAGAACGAAGGGGAGTGATGTACACCCGTTGACCATAACTCGGGAGCATGGGAGGTGGTAGCTGGCCTTAACCATGTTGAGGAATATATCCCCAAAGCCAAATTTCCGCATGGCGAGGAAGAGGAACGACCAGTCCACCCTGTCGAAGGCCTTTTCAGCATCAAGACCCACCAAAATTGCTGGGAGCTTAAATTTGAACACTTTCTCAATAAGATGTATGGTGCGTCGGATATTATCATGTGTTTGCCTTCCCTTTATGAAGCCTGATTGATCAGGGTGGACTAGTTCGGGCATCAAGTCCTCCAGCCTAGCGGCTAAGATCGCGGAGTAAAGCTTCGCGTTGAGGTTAAGAAGGGCTATGGGCCTATACGAAGCACAGTGTTGGGGGTCCTTCCCCAGTTTGGGAATGACAGATATCACCGCTTCAGCCATTGATGCCGAGACACGAGCTTCTGCTGCTATGGCCTTGAATAGCTCGGTGAGGTGGGGGGATTAGTTCAGATGCATAGCATTTGTAAAATTGCGCCGTAAGACCGTCAGGTCCGGGGGCTTTATGAAGTTTGATTCTCGAGATGGCCTGCCCTACCTCCTCCGAAGTAATGGGAGCATCTAGGGATCCCGCGATCGTGGGGGAGAGAGATATGGGGGAGAGTCACTGAGACAAGATATTGATGTTGTAGGTCTGTATCCGGGGGTGTACCTTGATAGAGTTTCCCATAAAAGTCGCCAAAAATGTTGGCTTTAATGTCATCAGTGTGAGTGAGCTGACCACCCTGATCTAGGATACCCCCAATGAATTTGCGTTCCCTTTTCACTCGGAGCTGGCGCGCTAGGTGAGGACCCACCTTATCGCCTTGGACGTAAGATGTCTGACGCAGCTTCAGTAGTGTATACCCAGCTCTATTATTGTAAATGGAGCGTAGCTTGCCCCGTACCGTGGTAAGTTATCGCTGCAGTGCCCGAGTGCGTGTTGCCTTATGTGCCTTTTCAACTACTTCTAACTCCCCTTCAAGGGCAACGCGTTCCCTCGCCCTCTGTTTATTTAGGACTGTGTTAAGTTGGATGCATTTACCCCGCAGCACCGCCTTAAAGGCGTCCCAGTTGTTCTGCGGGGTAGTAGCCTGCGGGTTATTGAGTGTAAAGTATTCTGTGATGGAGGCCCTCAATTCCTCGCACAGGGTCTTGTCACGTGTAATCGCCGTCGGGAAGTACCACCTCGACGTACCAGACTTAGGCCCACTCCAGGTCAAACTGATAGTTACCAGGCTGTGATCTGATACTGAAATAGGCATTATCTGCGCCGCCTGCAGGGGCCCCACCAGTGCCTGACTGATGAAAATAAAGTCGATCCTAGAGTATGACTGGTGGACGTGCGAGTAGTATGTGTAATCTTTGGTGGTGGGGTGTAGCGACCGCCAGGCATCGCATAGGCCAAGTGTGAGCATTTTCTGTTTGACCGCTTTGGAGAAACTATTGGTAGTCGCCCTGTGGGAGTGGGAGCTGTCCAGTGTCTCGTGCCATGTCAGATTGAAGTCTCCCAACAGGACCACGGGGCCCTCCGCAAGGAAAATGCTACTTACCAGTATGCATCTGTTCTTGGCATGTAGAGCTGCAGATCCTCACACTGTGCATTAGATCGCCAACTGGTGTTGGGCTCGGATGCTTGCACTTTGTTGTTGTCTTCGAAGAAGTCTTTTGTGGTCAGGTGATAGGTGACTCCTCCTTAGGACGATAGTGCGCATGGGCATCGACTCCATCCTCAGATTGTTTTTCGCCATAATGGGGAGTGATGGAGTTAGTAGAAAGGAAAAGGATGTCCATGTGTGTATATCTAAATAAGATAGGACTGGAACACATACAGGTCCCGGGGAGGTGGGTGGGCGTGTGAGGATCTGCAGCTCTACATGCCAAGAACAGATGCATACTGGTAAGTAGCATTTTCCGTTCGAGGCATGTGAGCTGCAGAGCTCACACTGTGCATAGACTGTACAGCAGTATCTCCCTAGCGGTGGTCGCCTGTATGTGTTGCAGTAGTTTGAAAAGTGTTCTAAGAACAGCTTGGCCCACAGAAGCTTGTTGCTTGGCTTGCACATCAACACAATAGTGTTTAGTGAAGGTGTGTGTTGTAGACCATGTGGCTGCTTTACAGATGTCTTCTAGGGGAATGTTCCCTAAGAATGCCATGGAAGCCCCTAGTTTGCGTGTTGAGTGCGCTCTAGGGGGAATTGATAATGTGCGTTTGGCTTTCTGGTAGCATATTTGGATACATTTAACGATCCACCTTGCAATCCCAGCTTTTGAGATGGGGTTACCTTTATGTGGTGGAGAGAAAGCTACAAACAATTGTTTTGCGAAATGACTTGGTTCTGTCAATGTAATACATTAGAGCTCTTTTGACATCTAGGGTGTGGAGAGCTCTTTCTGCTACAGAATCTGGGTTTTGAAAAAACACGGGTAGTTCCACAGATTGGTTAAGGTGGAAAGGAGAAATTACTTTAGGAAGGAATTTTGGGTTTGTCCTGAGAACTATTTTGTTATGATGTATTTGTAAGAAGGGCTCTTGTATGGTTAAAGCCTGGATCTCACTTACCCTCCTGAGAGAGGTGATTGCAATTAGGAACGCTACTTTCCATGTAAGGAATTGAAGTTCACATTTATGCAGGGGTTCAAATGGGGGTCCCATGAGCCTAGTAAGCACGATGTTAAGATTCCACACTGGGGAAGGTGGTAATCTGGGAGGTATGACCCGTTTAAGGCCTTCCATAAAGGCTTTAATTGCGGGGACCCTGAAGAGTGATAAGTGTTGCCTGTTCTGTAAGTAAGCAGCAAGTGCTGCTAGATGCAGACGTATAGATGAGTATGCCAAATTACATCTTTGCAAATGTAGTAAGTAGCAAATGATGTTTTGCGTGGAGGCCTGTAGTGGCTGGATATGATTGTTAGTGCAGTAAATAGCGAATCTTTTCCACTTTGCTGTATAGCAAGCTCTGGTGGTAGGGCGTCTGGCCTCTTTAATAATGTTCATACAGTCCGGTGGTAGGTTAAGGTAACCGAACTCTAGGACTTCAGGAGCCAGATCGCAAGGTTCAGTTGAGATGGATTGGGGTGCCTTATCTCTCCATGGCTCTGCGTTAGTAGTGATGGGGAAAGGTGTAGTTTTTGGTGTGGGACTACTGATAGTTCCAGCAGTGTGGTGAACCACGGTTGGCGTGCCCATGTGGGAGCTACTAGGATCATTTTTAGAGACTGTTGTCGGAGCTTGCGTACGACAAGCGGAATGAGTGGGAGTGGCGGAAAAGCGTACGCAAATCTGCCGGACCAATTCATCCATATCGCATTGCCCTTTTAACTGCGGGTGTGGAAACCTGGGCGAAGGTTGGGCGTTTTGGTGTGTGGCGAACAGATCTATGTCTGGGTGGCCCCACATCTGGAAAAAAGGTAGAAGAACTTGTGGATGTAGTTCCCATTCGTGAATCTGTTGTGTCTGTCGACTTAACAGATCGGCAATCTGATTGTGAACTCCTGGTAGGTGTTCGGCGAGAAGGTATATGTTTTGTGGAATGGCCCACCTCCAAATGTTCTGTGCCAGTTGGGACAGTTGTGGAGAGTGTGTCCCCCCCTGTTTTTGTATGTAATACATGGCCGTGATGTTGTCTGTTCGGATCAGGGCGGCTTTGTTTTGTACCTGGAGTTGAAAGGATTTGAGGGCTAGGAATATAGCTAGTAGCTCTAGATGGTTGATGTGGAGCAGCTTTTGTTGAGTGGTCCACTTGCCCTGTGTTGTATGATCTAACAGGTGTGCTCCCCATCCTGTGAGCGATGCGTCTGTTGTTAGTACTATTTGTGAAACAGGCTCGAGGAACGGTCGCCCTTTGGACAAGTTTTTTGTGTTCCACCACTGCAGAGAGCGAAGTGTGCGGCTGTCCACCAACACCAGATCTGTAAGTTGTCCGTGAGCCTGATTCCATTGGTGTGCTAGACACTCTTGTAGGGGACGCATTTGAAGTTTTGCATGAGGTACGATGAAAATGCAAGATGCCATCATGCCGATTAGTTGCATGAACACTCTGGCTGGGAGAGAGTGTTGAATTTGAAACTTTGTGATGAGGGCTTGTATACTGGCTATCCTGGCTGGGCTGGGATAAGCTAGAGCTGTGGAGGTGTTTATTGTGGCTCCCAGATATTGATGTACATGGGAGGGCTGGAGGTGCGACTTGGTGTAGTTGATAGCGAACCCCAAGTTGTGTAGCGTTTGAATGGTCTGATGAGTGTGTTGGACACACTGGTTGAATGATCTGGCTTTTATGAGCCAGTCGTCCAGATATGGGAAGACATGTATGTGCTGTCTTCGTAGGTGTGCTGCTACTACTGCAAGGCATTTGATAAACACCCTTGGAGCAGTGGTGACTCCGAATGGAAGGACTGTGAACTGGTAGTGTTGTCCATCGAGTACGAACCTTAGATACTTCCTGTGAGCAGGATGTATGGGAATGTGGAAGTAGGCGTCCTTGAGGTCTAGTGTGGCATGGAAGTCTTCTTGTTGTAGTAAGGGAAGCACTTGTTGGAGAGTGATCATGTGAAAATGATCCGAATGTATATACTGATTGAGGGGTCTGAGGTCTAGAATTGGCCTTAGGGTCCCATCCTTCTTGGGGATTAGGAAATACAGGGAGTAAACCCCTGTTCCCTGGTGTAGTAAAGGGACCAGCTCTATGGCGTGCTTTTGAAGCAGTGAGAGAACTTCTTGCTTTAAAAGTGTAAGATGGTCTGCGGACATTGGACGCTGCTTGGGTGGTATGTTTGGGGGGCAGCTGTAAGTTCTAGGCAGTAACCATATTGGATAATTTGTCTCACCCACCTGTCTGTTGTAATGGAGTTCCAGACAGGTAGGAACTGTGGCTAGTCGTCCCCGACAGGAGTGGAATGGTCGGGGGAAGTGGAGGGAAGTCACTGTTTAGCAGCTGGGGAGGTACGGGTGTTGTTGCTACCTCGGCCTCTCCCTTTACTGTTGTTCCCTCTGTAACCTCCTCTAAAATATCCTCTATTGGGGGATGTTTGGGTGGTATTTTTGAAAGAAGATGAACTGTCTGTGTTGATGTTTCTGGAGGCTCCTCTGTAGAAGGAGCGACGAAAGGAGCTACGCGGTTGCGGAGACTGCAACGCTCCCATTGATTTGGCAGTTTGTGTCCTTTTTCATTTTCTCAAGAGCAGTGTCTACAGCCGGACCAAAGAGTTGGTTGTGATTGAACGGCTGATTTAAAATAGTGGTTTGAACCTCCTGCTTGAAGCCTGAAATGCGCAGCCATGCATGTCTTCTGAGCAGTACGCTAGTGTTGACAGACCTAGCGGCAGTGTCAGCTGCATCAAGGGCACACTTAATGGACGGATTGGTGATTAGTTTGCCCTCTTGAATTAGATCATTTGCCTGCGTTTTGTACTTGTCAGGCAAGTGTTGTAACAGGGTTTCTAATTGGTCATAGTGGGCCCTATCATATCTGCCCAGCAGTGCCCGAGTGTTGGCTATGCGCCAGTGATTGGCGGCCTGAGCAGCTACTCTTTTGCCAGATGCGTCTAGCAATTTTGACTATCAGGGGGCGGCGCGTCTCCTGAGGTTTGAGAATTAGCTCGTTTACGAGCATTGGAGACTACTAAGGAGTCTAGAGGGAGTTGGCCTTTAATGTAGGCAGGATCGTCAGGGGCAGGTCTATATTTTTTATCGATCCTAGGGTTAAGAATTCTGGCACGTACAGGATCTTTAAATATGTCAGGAGCATGCTTGATGACTCCTTTTATCATGGGTAAAGTTTGTACAGTTCTCTGGGACTGTTCAAAAGTGTCTAGTAGGAAATCTTCCTCTGGTGCGTTTGTGTGCATGTGTACCCCATGAAAAACAGCAGCCCTGTTAATGAGTTGCCCAAACCCAATATTGTCATCTGAAGGAGATGGTTTTGTTGGGTATGGTGGAGGGTTGGGGAGGTCTGGGGGATCTATTGGATCGTTGTAGTCCCAATCATCCTGTGGTGGGTCATCTGGGTCAGTGAATGGGTCATCAGGGTCACCACCATCCCCCATATCATCTTGATAATCATGTGGTGGAGATGTTACAGGCTGAGGCGGTGTAACAGGTATGTGGAGAGGAGGGGTGTTAGATGGAAGGACAGGGGAAGAAGGAGGCATAGGTGAAGTGGCACAGTCCTTTTCCACAGGTACGGGCTTGTGGCGTGGTACAGCTGTGAGATGTCCAGTTTTGGGGTTAATATGGATTTTTGTTTGGTGAGGATCAACAGGATCCGGGTGAAAAAGCTACTCTTCCTGGAGAAGTGGTTTCGGCGCCGACTTTTTCGGTTCCGAGCGGGGTGGTGGCTGATTTTTGTGCTCTTTGGCCTTAGGAGGCGTGGAAGAATCCTTAGGCTTAGAAATCGGCTCCGAAGGCTTTGGCTTAGGGGCTGTAGCGTGTTGTTTTAGTTTCGACGCCGACTTATCCCCATGCTTCGATGTGTTTGAGGCGGGTTTTATTTTAGAGGTGGACGGAATCGTTGTGGATTTCGGAGCCGAGTGTTCTTTTGGCTTCGGCGCCGAAGGTGCCGGTGGAACTAGTACGTGCGGCTTGGTCGGTGCCGAGGTACCGGAAGGCTTGAGTTTTTTCTTCGGCGCCGGGCTCGAAGGCGGGCGTCTGAAGCATGTTTTCGGTCGCGACTGGGGCCGACAGGCGAAGTCTTGACCGGTGCCTTCTTTGGTGGGGGGGGGGTTGGGGTAGGGGCAGTAGTACTCACTCGTTGCCCAGGAGTGATGGGATCGTCTGAGTCTTCTGCCTCCGACACGATTTGGAGATCTTTGGAATCTTCCTCAGGGACATCGGGGCCTTCGTCGAAGATGTCCACCGGTTCTGGAGCGGATCTCTGCGCCATGACGTGCCTTCGAGCTCGACGATCTCGAATCGTTTTCTTCGAACGGAAGGAGGCGCAAGCTGGACAGCTGGACTCGTTGTGGTCGGGCGAGAGGCACAGGTTACAGACCTCGTGATGGTCACTGTGGGGGAACTTTGCTCCACACTGGGGGCATTTCCGGAAGGGCGTCCTTTCCATGAGCCGTAGGCCTCACGGCGTCGATGGGCCCAGCGGCACGCGTCGACGGCTGGAAAAGGAATCGATGAAATGCGCGTCGAGATTTCGATGTCGATAGAAAGTTGTTGCTAGTTTTGCACGATGAAGCGGTTGAAAAGTAGAGTTTCGAACCGGTGCGCAAAAATTGCATCCAAACCCAATGGCGGAAAAAAACAATCTGAGGATGGAGTCGATGCCCATGCGCACTATTGTCCTAAGGAGGAGTCACCTTTCACCTGACCACAAAAGACTTCTTCGAAAACAACAACAAAGTGCAAGCATCCGAGCCCAACACCAGATGGCGATCTAATGCACAGTGTGAGCTCTGCAGCTCACATGCCTCGAACATCCACTTATCAAGTCCAGTGCGTTAGATAGGAACGTTGACTGGCCCGAGTTGGGTGCATAGAGAGAGATAAATGTGCATAGGGTGCCCCTCAGCCTCCCCTTGACCATTATGATTCTCCCTTCCCGGTCTGTCTTGGTGGCTTCAGGTTGGAACTTGGATGTGCTATGGAAAAGCAGAGCCACTCCGTTGTATTTGGTTCTAGCGGATGACTTATGTATTAAGGGGTGCGATTTGTGTCGTAGCCTAGTGTCCTCGGACTTTTTGAGATGAGTTTCTTGGAGGGCCACCACCTCGAATCGGTGGTCCGTGAGATATTTCCAGATTCTCTGGCGTTTCTGGGGGTAGTTTAGTCCCTTGACATTCCAGGACGCTACGGAAACCATTGGCAGGATTTACCTCCCTCCCTCCCCGTGTGGATCAGGACTCCCCTGCGTATGCAGCGGTTACTGACCCTGTCAAAACAAGGTCCCCCCTCCTCGAGACCACGTGCTTCGCAGCGCCCCCACTTCTCATGCTGTAGGTTTTGAAAGAAGCCAGAAATTAATGGAACCCGTATACCACCACCAGACCCCTCCCCCCAAAAAGAAAACCCCAACATCCCTCCAAAAAAGTGAGCCGAAAGGCCAACGGGCCTTCGGCTCGGAATTCCTCCAAAAAAGATAGAAGAATTCTGGGTGATACGGACAAGACCCGCACCCCCCGACTGCCGTGCGTTAGGAATCTAGAGAACAGGTCAAGAAGAAGAAAATAAAAACCTCAGTGTCCTTGTTGATCGGCTGCAATGACTCGTACACCAGGCAAGATGACTTGTTCATCCATCGGCCTCAGAGCTCCGGTGCATCACAGTTCCATGGGAGCACACTTAGGCTGGAGACCCTGAAAGTCGGAGTGTCTATAGAAAGCAACTCTCCAAGTGCGATCCTCTCGTGGCTTATCAAGACCTCGTGACCGTGTGCCAGGGCCTGGAGCCCCTCCGGGGTTGTTCCATGTCAGTCGAGGAGCCTGCGATGTTTCCGTCTTCTGGAAGTGGGAGGCCCAAAATACGAAGACAGTCAGTGAGGTCGGTCACATGATGTGCCTTGTTCTTGTATTCAAACGTGAGCCAAACAAATGAAATGTCGCTGGACAATTGAAATGTCCAGCGATAACGGATGTTTTCGTCTCGTAGCTTGGTGGTAACGGGTCTCAGCAGTTGTTGACGTGCTAAGGTGGAGGGAGCTAGATCTTGGAAGAGGGCACACTTGTAGCCTTGGAAGGACGTCTCCTCCTTCTTCCTTTCCGCGCTCAGGATGGCTTCCTTTGTTTTAAAAGAGTGCATCTTGACCAAGATGTCCTGTGGCCTTCTGCGTTCCCCAGACTGTGGATTCCCCACACGGTGGACCCGATCCAGTTTGAGCTTCAATTGGTGAGGAGCTAGGAGTTCCGCAAATAGGCCCACCACGAACGCCTCCAAGTCAGGGCCCTCCGCGCCTTCTTCCAGGTCCCGGATGCGTATATTCTCCCGCCGGGTTCTGTTCTCCAAGTCTTCCGCTTTCAATACTGCTTGCTGGAGCTGGGCCTGGAGGGTTTGCTGGGAATCCTGCAGTTTGGTGCGCGCGGGCTTCTAGATCCTGCGCCTGTTCCTCCACCTCCAACACTCTGGTGCCTACAGCATCCACATCCTGTCGAAGAGTCGCCATTTTTTCGGTGAGATCAACCTTGAGTTGGTCCATGGAGGACCGCAGGTCTTTGTTTAATTTCTAGACACAGTTCGGCTTTGAAGTCGCGTAAGGTGGCTATCAGCTCCTCTCGGGTAAGCGCCATGTTCTGCGTTTGGTCGGTCTCCGAGGGCGGGGTGCCTTTTTCCGGCGCTGCAAAATAGCGGGAGACTTTATTTGGTGCCTTCTTGGGAGGCATAAGGGCAATGCCCAGCACGGCGTGGGAGCAGGTGCCGAGAGACCTCTCTAGGACGTGAGATCAGGGGAACAGGTAATGCTCGTGTAGGTCTCCCTGTGTTAGAATCAGGCCTCTGCTGAATGGTAGAGTCAGGCAGCCATCTTAAAGTCAGGCATCGCTAGGCGCGTTACAGCAGGAATGTAGGAACCCCCAGGCGTCTCGTCTCCGCACAGGCCGAGCTATATAGTGGGAAGATGCTCCGCTTACCGCTTTCCAACCGCTGCCCACAGCCCAAAACAGGAGGCATCCCCCGGTGTTTCCCTCTATTCGGCCGCCATCTTTAAGTCAGGCAGAGCCCCTGGCTGCAGACTCCCCCTGGGCCTTCTATGTGCATCAATCGGTAGAGAGGGAAGAGACTGACCCGAGTGGAAAGTCCTCATGTAGGTGCAAGAAGAGTGTCCGCCACCACTGCTACCGGCTCACGGTGCATCCAACGCCGCATCCGGTCCACTTATGATACCGCCGGTGCTTTCCCGGCTCCTTGGGCCAGAGAACTCCATCTGGGCACTTCTGGAGGGAGCGGGGTGAGGTAGGTGTCATTAGCGCCTTCCCGCAGGGCCGCGAGTTTAAGCGCCGTCTGCGCCAATCCCGCCACAGATCTGCAGACGAGTCCAACAGGCCCAGTAGGGCCGTCCAGCGTGAGTCTCTACGCCATTTTGGGAGCTGCCTCAGCTCCCCGCCGCGCCCGACTCGGGGCCCGATGTCAGGTCCGGCGATCGATTTCAAGGCGCGCTGAAGAGGTCCCGGTCAGCCCAGGACACCGCTGATTGCAGACATTCGTTTCCCTACTCTCTACACGCGGTAGAAATGGTTCGTGGCAGTCGTTGGGGTCCGGAGCTGAAGCGGCTCACGTCCGCTCAGCCATCTTACTTTGCCACGCCCCCCCACATATACTTTTACATCATTTGATTAAATTTATTATAAGTATCCCTTTCCGTTCAAAAATAATATCAAATGATCTTGGATTGCGCAGGAGTTGGAATACTATTGACAAAGGACAATTTCTGGAATCACTGACCAATACTATTCCCCTGGCCAACCATCTATTGATCAAACCGAGAAAGAGCTCTCGGACTGGCTGATGACAGCCAGCAATAAACACGCCCCTTTCAAAAATCTTATCGAGCACGACGCCACGAAGCCCATAGATGGTTCTCCCCAGAATTAAAGAAATTAAAACTTGATCTACGCCATGCAGAAAGGAACTGGAGGAAGAAATATTTACCTGATGACAAAAGCGCTTACTTAGAAGTACGCGGATCTTATAAAAAGGCTATAGTGGCTACCAAGGCCAAATACTTCTCATCTAAAATCATCAACTCCACAAACCGTTCTAAAGATATCTTTTCAATCATTAATGAACTATGCAATCCGGATAGAGTAACAATAAAAACCGCTCCCTCTCAATCCCTATGCGATTCCTTAAATAGTTTTTTCATTGAAAAAATAAAAAACATTAAAACAAGTATCCCCAGCTGCCCGAGTCCTGTATGTCCTATAAAACCTAAGAACTCACACAGGCTGGAACAATTCCCAATAATAAATCAAGAAATATTTACAGCTTTACTGGCAAAAGTTAAATCTGGATCTCCAAAGGATTGCTGCCCCCCCCGGATCCTGAAGGAAGCATTCACTGCTTGCCCAAGCCCAGCTGTGACACTTTTAAACAAGTCATTGCTCCAGGGTCAGGTACCGGACTCCTTTAAGGAGGCCATCATTATTCCCCTTCTAAAAAAGCCAGGAGCTGATCCAAAAATCCTAGCCAATTATCGACCAATTTCACTGCTCCCTTTTCTAGCCAAATTGCTCGAAGCACATGTAGCCAAAAGCCTTTCAGCCTTTCTAGAGCAATCTGAATATTTGGATGCACATCAAGCAGGTTTCCGCCCAGCCCACTCCACAGAATCAGTGATACTATCAGTATTGGACACTCTGAGGGAGGGGCGGATACAGGTCTCCCTCAAGCCCTGGTGTTATTGGATCTCTCCGCTGCCTTTGACACGGTCGACCATAACATCTTGATCGACCGTGTCAGGGATGCGGGTATCGAAGGAATAGCCCTGGAATGGACTAGATCCTTCCTAATAAATCGATCTCAGGCGGTTCAGCTCGGCGGTTTTACTACCCCCATGATTAAAACTACTTGTGGAGTCCCTCAGGGATCTTCACTTTCCCTCACCTATTCAACTTATATCTACTTCCCTTGATTCATGCATTAAAAGAAAGGAATATCCAAACCTTTAATTATGCTGATGATTTTCAATTGGTATTTCCCATCAATGACTCCCCGGCCTCCATCCACGAATACCAGTCAACAATGCTGTTCATCCGTGACTGGATGAACAGCAACCAATTAAAATTGAATCCAGATAAGACAGAACTGATCCTCACGGAGGCTCACTCAATCCCTGGAGCTCCAAGTTCTGGCTAAAGAACTGGGACAACCCCCGACCCCATCTAATCACGCTTAAAACTCTGGGAGTCATGATCAATAGTGACCTCACCATGAAAACCCAAATAGGATCTGTAATTTCTGCCTGCTTCTTCCAATTAAGGAAAATAAAGAAAATAAGTAGATTCCTTACTCAGGAAGCAAAACTGCAGGCAGTCCTTGCCATGGTGATCTCGCATATTGACTATGCTAACTCCCTATATTTTGGAATCCCGGCCTATCTCATTCATCGTCTCCAACTGATACAGAACCAGGCGGCCAGACTGATTCTACAGGAAAACAAACGTCAACACATCTCTCCCCTTCTGAAGAAACTACATTGGCTCCCTATAACACAGAGATGCGCATTCAAGATGGGATGCATTATCTTTAAATCCTTGAATGGCAGAAACCCCAAATTTATTAATAGCATGATTAACAGATACAATCCAACTCGTAATCTGAGATCCGCCCACATGCACCTCCTGGCAACCCCCTCCTTTAAACAGAAACGATTTGGTGGATCCAGGTTTTCTACACTGGGTCCAAGGTACTGGAACTCTATGCCCCTAGAGATTAGATCCTGTACTGATTTCATAACATTTCGTAAACTTCAAAAAACATGGCTCTTTAAACAGGCTTTCGCGTAATTCGTGGAATTCGTATATCATCTGAACAAACCTGCATCCATCACCTTCCCGAGGAGCGCCAAGAAACCAATCTGGTGTACGAGCGCTATACAAATTAGATATAACATAACATAACATAACATTTGACATGAACAGGGCCCTCTGCTCTCCGGAGTGAAGATTACATTTGGACAAGACATTAGGATCAAATGTCTTAAAGTAACAAAAAAAACACAACAGTCTTAAATCCTGTCTTTTGGTAGACTGGTATGTAGGCTAGTAATGGCAGATTTTTGATATCTGGGCGGAAAGGTGTTGTATTAATGCAAAATATGTTCTTCACTCTTATGCTTACCTGGCAGCCTCTGTCTCCTCTTTGATGCATTCTAAGGCATCATCCACTGCTGACAAAATTGGTGCTTGCTGGATGGCACAATAGGAACTTGCTCCTGCACTTCAGTTCTAAACCCAGAAATTCAAAACCACATCACATAGGAGAGTTTTTCTTTTCTTTTGGTTCTCAAAATCTTCCCACTGCTGGTGGCTCCTTCCCCCAAGGATGAGCAATAAGTCACACAAAGACTACCACACAGACTGCTTTTTTACCCTCAACATGTAGATCGTTGAGCCTTCCTTATCAGGCAGCTGTGTGAGGGCATTTCAAGGGAACTGGGGCAGTCAGTGTATATGGGCAGCATTCTACAAGAGAAGTGTTGTTTAACACCGGTGCCTCATGGCTACAATACCGATGCAGTTGAACTGAATGACAAAGTTGGGCACTGGACTCTCTCTGGGAATTGAGGTAAAGCAGTCAAGTCTTACTTCTAGAGTTTCCAGGATTTAGAAACTCAATTTCAGCATGGCACGGTAAAGAAAAACCACTGACACCAATTTCCAGCTAATGCTTTATCTTTGAAAAAGAAAATACGTTTTATGTACAGGTAGGTATATAGACGGTAATGGACAATTACAAATAAAACAAAAATTATTAGCACTTTCTGAGGTTCATACACTTCCAACCAATATAGTATCCAAGTGCAGGTATAAGATTTCTCTTAACACGGATCCTACGGCCAGGGTTATCACACGGTATGAGGTGCAGGTAGACTCAAAGATCATCTGGAGAGCTTGGGTGTCAAGTCTTTTGTTAAAGTTTTTGTCATGCAGAGGAGCTTAGGATGTAGGCAAGACATATATTCGGGATTCTAGATCCAACCCCTGTCCTGGGCCAGCCTTCCATACCATAATGGACAATTCAGTGGGTTGAAACCTTAGCAGCTGCATTTGCAGTACCCAATGCCAAAAAGTAAAGGTGTCACTTCCTACAAATAGGTATCCCAGAAACAAACCATCCAAAGTAAAAGGACTCCACCTACTGAAATTAGTGGAGTACACCTTGAGGCGCTGGTAAGAAATGATGGCGACACTGTGGCTGGTCATCGGTGTCTAGTTAAGGGCACTGCCCACAGAAAACTGAAATTTAAGGACCATTTAAGGATCCAACTGAACGCTATTCCTTTTAATGGGGCTGACATCTACAGTGGGTCAGTTCACATTACTACGTCCCACAGGAGCCTTTTCCTTTTATGCACATATATATCAGAGTCAATCAAAGTCAAAGGTTCTGATGCCGAGGGCACCCAGAGAACTAGGAGCAATTAAGTCGAAAACAACTTTAGATCTACAATGATCGTATTGAGAGCTACAATACATGAGGGTGTATGGAAAATGTCAGAGGCCAATATCTTATGTCACACAAGAAAAAGTTATACACTGAGTATTAGTTAAAAAAAAAAAAACAAAAAAAAAAAAACGGGGGCTTGTACCACTTTGGATATCCTTGAGAATGGATATCATCTTCTTCTTGGCCCTAGCCTTGTCAAAGGGTCCTCTATGTCACATGCACACTCGACTCACCGGAAACCAGGAGAGGTATCCCCCCGTCTTCCGAGGATGTTAACCTTCCGGGAGCTGTCTGCCAGGCCTGGTCTTGGATGACAAGGTGGTGTACCGGCATGGATCGGGAGGACGAGTGTTCCGACATTCGGCGAGAGGAACGCGCGGTCGGAAGGAACTACAGTTCCCATGAGGCAAAGCGGAAGTTCCGCGATTGCCTCATGGGAAAGAGCCACGTGACCCGGAAGCAGGAGGAGTTCAAAAGAACCTCCGGTGCCGGACTCGGGGCTGATTATTCTGAGTAATACAGCGCGCTGCGCTGCCGGCCTCGTTGGTGTTTCCTGGTACTGGTAAGGGTGCACATGCACCACTAGAAACAAGAATCGATAAGTATTTAAAGAAATACGCTTGACCAGCAGACTTTGAAATACCTTGGAGGCAATTGGGAACTGTTGACCAGCCACGGGTTGGTGTGCTTGTACTTTAACCTGAGGGTTCATGTCCACAACCTGGTTGCATTTTCGAATTACTAGCACCCATGAGTGCATTAGGTGTTTAGGAACTCAGACCGTATGGAACAGACAATTGCGCACAATTCATATGGCATGATTTAAATATGAATCCAGAGACAGTTAACCAAAAGAAGTATTTTGGGGTGATTGTTATTTGTATATTCTAACAGGGGGATCAAGAGGCGGCCTTCTGCTCTTCCCCTGTGAGGCGGGCATGGTCAGTCCTGATGGTGTGTACGGTACCGCAATGAATGTTATATGTAATAGTTATGTGTGAGCCATCTATTGCTATAGTGAATTGGGGTGCTTATGGATCCTTCTGTTTTTGGCCCTTTCCTAGCGCAATCCCCTTTCACTGCAAACCAAACAATAAGGTTATTCCTACAGTCCTCCTTGGGAACGAGGACAGTTATTTTGTGTTACAGGTACGCATGGCTCAGTGGGTACCGTGAAGGCTACTTAGTTTAAGTCTGTACTTACCTGTGTTGTTTTTGCCTTACAGATCTCCCTCCCTGCAGTCCCCTTCCTTTCCTTCCCCCACTTGATCATCCCACTCACCTGTGCTATTATAGCATTCAGGGTTGGGACTGTCGAGAGGCGGACCCCTTTTTGGCATTGAACCGTTCCCGAGGAATCATCGAGCTGACACTCTATGATGGTGTCAAGAGTGTTTAGCTCAACCTTTATGCTTACGTTGCTTAGAATCAGTTGCTGAGGTACTGGTCCCACAGAATGACACTGACTCCTCTACAGAGACCCATGTTAGTGCATGCGTGTAGCAGAATAGTATGCTAACATTTCTTCCAAACAACCTTCTCGGTTACTGAAATTTACAATAAGACATGATGAAAACAGCTCTCACAAGTACATACTAAATCATTTTTGTCAGAAGTGTTCTTACCATGCCAAGCTTTTCTGAAGCATTAGCCTTCCATATTCGGATATTCATCTCATCTGAGCCACACAGGATGTACTTGTTGTCCAAACTCCACTTGACAGAGATGACGTGCTGCATTCGTTTAGTGTGGTAGACTTCCCTATAATCAAAATAAAACTCAGTTACAATACTTAGCCACCTATTTATTTTACCTAGGTATTTTCTATGTTTATACTGAAAAACTCTGCATAAACCAATAACACAGAAAGCAGTGGAGGGAGTAAGTCTTAAACAATAATAAACATTTCTGTGCGAATTATCACATTCTATTTTTAATGATATCTTACTTTTTTTTTTATTGTACTTTTATATTGTAATGGTTAAGTTGTCTTCAAACTGAAATGTTGCAT
Organism: Calotriton arnoldi; assembly: GCA_963921515.1. Classification (NCBI taxonomy): domain Eukaryota; kingdom Metazoa; phylum Chordata; class Amphibia; order Caudata; family Salamandridae; genus Calotriton; species Calotriton arnoldi. The sequence continues at coordinate 1,640,176 of CAWUFW010000468.1, read as the reverse complement.
AATCCACAAATGACCCCTGATGAAGAAAATTACAAGCAGGAAAACGCTATGGCTTTTTCTTCAAAATGCTCTTTGAGCTTCTTGCAGCTGTGATGCCATCAGCTCGGAGAATTTCCTTTAACTATTTGGATAGAAGCTTCCGGTTCTTGGTTTTTTTGCCTTTCAGAAAAGGAAACCTAGAATGCTGACAGGAACAATGCATGACAGCATTAGCGATCTTGCAGCAACTCAAAATTACAACTTTAAGTTGGAAGATAAAAAGGACAAACCTATTTATTTGAAAAAACAAGATTTGCTGTTCCTCAGTACACAGTTCAACTATTTTTTGACTAGTTTGCACATGGAAAGTTTAGGGGTGATCCGTCAAGCAAAGGGCAGAGGAAAAGGAGGGGTTTTCCAAAAGACGTTTTCCCCATTAATTTTTCCACAGGATCTTTAGACACAGCTACAGCCCAAACCAATGAACGGATTTACACCAAATGTGGCAGAAAGCTAGCTCTTGGTCCTGAAAGAGTGGTGTTTGTGTTTTGGTGTAAATCCGTTCAGTAGTTTTGGAGCAATTAAGATTAAAAGAAATGTATATATCAGGCCTCGCAGGAGTCATCGTCTCGACAGATCTCAAGCTGAGATCCGATTAGTTGCCACCACATCAACCAGGAAATGGTGGAAGCCATCTCAGGACTGTGAACTCAGTCCTGAGAACTAACAAAAACGCATTTAAAAAAATACATAGGGGGCAGGGTACGGACACCCTATGTCTGGTGGTGGGGGCCTGATTTTTTTTCTTCTTATTTTGCCACCTAGTCACCCATTTCTATTAAAAAAATACCCTGGGGTGGCCCAGCAATGGGGCGCGTCGTATATATTATGGGGAGGGGGAGCATGTGGACCCCACCCCAAACCTTCAAGAGGCCCTGGGGACCTCATCCTCCAAGGCCAACATCTTATTGAAGGCGAGGGAGGCCGCATGGCCCCACTCCCCAAGCCTAAAAAGGCCCCAGGAACCCTATCCTACAGGCCCGTAAAACAAAGTAAGGGGAGGGGGCCACGCCTTTGTTTTTTTCAGCAAATTTCTAGGGTTTCTTAAAAGTAAATTAATTATTTTTGTGAGTGTATGTATGATAGAATGACTTTATAATATATGTTGTATTCAGACATTATTTTAGTAAAAGAATGTTTTTTTTATTTTAACAAAATAGGATATGGTTCACAGTTTGCAAAATCTTTGTAAAATGTGCGTGAGTATTAAAAAGATAACTATTCAATAAAAATTATTTATTTGCTCAGTTATTGCAACTCTAATATCAAGACATCTCACCAGCGATCTTTTTTTGAGGTGTCATTACTCTCGCAAGAGGGTTGTGAGATGCTTGCGGGACACTCGCGAGATAGTAAAGTTCTACATTTTATTGATGTCTGTTGTAGATGGTTCTTTATCATGTTTTCAGTTATTATTTAATGTTAATCTAGAACAGAGTCGTGAATAAAAGATGATTACATGTACCTTAATCCCCTTTAATGGTCTTTCTAAAACATTTATTTTAGCTTAATTGACAATATCTGCTTTATTTGTGTTGCTTTATGGTTGCTTCAACCAGTTAATAGCACTTGTACTGTAGTAATGCACACTCTTTTCTCTCCGTGTACAATGGACCTCATGAGACTCTCGCAAGATCGCACAAAGACCCCGTGGTAGGGTTACTCAGTAAATTTCCATGCGGCTCTCAGCGAGAATCTCGCAGGACCGTACGAGGCCCACACAGCAAACTCAACCTGCAAAAGCTTGTTAATGGCCCTTGCTAAACATTTGCAAGAGCAGGCGCACACAAACGCCAGCCTCCACCAGTATATTTCTCCAAGTCTTGCAAGAGTAAAGAGAGCAGCATACGTCTTATGGATAAGAGCCCTGTATTCTTGGGTGTGGGTAGTAGAGTGTGCCAACACATACCCCTCTCTGCTGAGACCTATCTCTGTGCATAGTAGTGAGTGGGGAGGGACTAGCCTCTCCTTTCAGATCCCTTGCTCAGATGACAGGTGTGCGTAGTAGGGTGTGTGGAGAGACTGGCCTCTCCTTTCAGACGTCTCTCTCAGATGACAGGTGTGTGTAGCAGGGTGTGGGGAGGGACTAGTCTCTCCTTTCAGACCTCTCTCTCAGATGACGGGTGAGCGTTGTAGGGTGTGTGGAGGGACTGTCCTCTCTGGTGAGCCCTCTCTCTAATGATGGATTGTGTAGTAGGGTGTGTGGAGAGACTGGCCTCTCTTTCAGACCTCTCTCTCAGATGACGAGTGTGCATAGTAGGGTGTGTGGAGGGACTGCGCTCTCCTTTCACACCTCTATCAGATGACAGGTGTGTGTGGTAGGGTGTGTGGAGGGACTGTCCTCTCTGGTGAGACTTCTTTCTATAATGATGTGAGCATAGTAGGGTGTGGAGAGGGACTAGCCTCTCCTTTCAGACCTCTCTCTCAGATAACGGGTGTGCATAGTAGGGTGTGTGGATGAGCATTAACTCTACTCACATCTCTTCCCAAGCCAATGAGCATAAATAGTAGACTTTGATAAACACCATTCCCAGTAAGACTCCCTCCTATAGTAACAAGTGTGCACAGCAGAGAGTATTCAAACATCACCTACTCCTTCCTACTTTTCACGAACCCGCAACAGTCTCGCGAGATCGTAACTTTTTTGGGAGAAAAAACATTTAACCTTCTACTCATCACAGTACTTATGTCTTCCACACTTGCTCTCAATAACAAGGGCCACAATTTGCATTCCTACTAAAAAAAGAGTGTATTGAGAACTCATCTACTCCTTTTTACTATTCACGATCCCACGAGAATCCAGCAAGATTGTAAAAATTAGTTAAAAATAATATACATTGGGGGGTGGAGCCTAGCCAGGCTGCAAGATGGCCGCTCCTTAGAGAGTATCTGCCGGCCGATTTCATAATCCTGCAGGGATCCGTCACACAGCGGGCCAAATGTGCAACCTTTTACAAGCGGTGGCATCCGGAACCCACAGTGCACCCCCCCGGGGAAATTTGGTGGTGGCTGGCCCGCATTTAAGACTGGAGGCGTGGACAGATTGCTGGCAGTGCACAAGCACCTGTCCGCGGCCTGGATTAAGTATCATCGGCTTGGGCAGCCTGAGCTGCTCACCCCCTACGAAGAGAACCTCCATCGAGAATATAGCTGAAGCTGGCCCTTCCGGCGATCCTGCTGGCCCCCTGGAGCTTGCGCCCCATCGGACAAGGACACAATGCATGGGCGCACACTCTACCAGGTCACAAACATGTCCGGCTCAGCCCTCTATCCACCATCCAACCTTCCCACGCGATTGCTGCCTCCCTGCGGACCGTGCTCCCGGGTGCGGGCCTGCTCAGCATGTCGACTACAGTGTGGCTGGTGGCACGGGCGGCCCGGGAGGGTCCACATCGGCATCGGCTGCCTTGGGCCCAAATAGACCACCTTCTGGAAGATGGCCGCCTCCTGTACACTGTAGGTGCCACGAGGCGGTCGGGATTTAGTTTGGCACACACCGACTGAGTCACTGCTTCAAGCAACGACCACCTGGCGAAGGTCGACATACTACCCAGCCACCTGGGACAAGTTAAAACGCATGGACAAGAACGATAACAGACTTGATCACCTGGAGAATCGTGTTTCTGATGTAGATGATACTCAGACGGACTCCAAAAAACATCTCTTACGAATGGACAAAATTCTGGCCCTCATAAAAACTAAAAACAAAGACCTTGAAGTGCCATCCAGGTGCAACAACCTCAGGATCACTGGGATTCCAGAGTCCACTGCGATCACCAAAATGGAGGACTTTGTAGAGTCCATGTTTTGTGACCTATTCGGGGAGGCCTTTTCTGCAGTTTTCATTGTGGAATGGGCTCATTGATTGCTAGGACCAAGGCCACCTTCGGGCACACCGGTTTGCCCCATTATTGCTAGACTGCTAAACTACAGAGATCGCGATGTGATACTATGGCTTGCACGCCAATGTCAGTCCATTCAATTGCGGGGTAGTGATTCCTCCTTTTACCCAGACTTCACTCTGTCGATCCAGGCCCACCAAAAGAACACTACAAAAAGCCGAGATCCTATATGCACTCCTATACCAGGCCAAACTATGCATCTCATTTGAAGGCAAACCACATTTCTTCATAGATGCCAAGTCGGCTCTCAGGTTGGCCACTTGCATTTCCAAAAGGCAGCGCATGCCTAGAGACTCGCCTTGTCACTCAGATGTGAACCCCTCAGTGATAATGTCTAACTGCCGATGGCATCGGTGACTCCTGGGCGTTCGGTGCCTTCCTCGCTGGGGGAGATGGTTCGCTGTTGAGGCCGACACTGCACTTTCCTTGAACGGGGCGTACTGCATACCAGTTTCCAGCTAGAGCCACCGCGACCACCAAGTGATGTAACATATCAATGCCTGCTGTGCTGGTCCATTGGGGCTTCCCTGATGGGCCACATCTGGGCAGGGTTGTATGTTCGGCTCTCATTCGCCTCCAGGGATGAGTCCTGCATTGACCATTTTATTCAGGGTGGGCACTGGGGTTGGGGGAGGGTTGGTTTTTCTCAGCCATGTTTGGAGTTTTGAGTTTTGGATTGTTTTCTGGTTTGCTGGTGGCTGAATTTATCTTTCCCCTCCTGGTCCCGGTATGCCATCTCATTCCCACCCATGTGCAGTCTCTCTTCTGCGCTGTGTGCCGTTGCTCTGCTTATGCTACTTTACTCCTACACGCTGTGACCTCCACCACATGCCTCACAAGGAATATAAGCTCGCTAAATGACCACTGCAAAGCCTGCCTTATCCACGCATACCTTACAAGGCATCGTGTTGACATTTGTTTCTTACAAGGACTGCACCTAAAGCAATTTTCTGCTCTAGGACTGCTCGGCCAGTAGAGTGGTGTATCCCACACAGAACTTTACTCAAACTACGTCAAAGGAGTGGCAGTCCCATTGCGCAGAGGGCTACCATGGCACCTGACACATGCCCTCAACAACAAAGACGGACGATATGTCATCTTAGAGGGTACATTACACACGCAGCCTGTGGTTTTGGCAGCTGTTTATGCCCAAACACGGATGACCCTGAATTCTTCTCTGAAATTTGGAGGTGGATAGCTAGCCTCGGACCCAGGGTTATATTATGGGGAGGCGACTTCAATGCGACATTGGACGATCATCTGGATCGTTCTGGGATTTCCACACAGCCCCATCCCACCACAGCACAGAAGCTTAACATGATTATCCAAGACAATCACTTACAAGACATATGGAGATAAACACATGCAGGCTGTTTAGAAGGCACTTGTCCCACGGCACACCTTACCTTCATGCATGGTCCAGAATTGACTATTGGTTAGTTTCTCGAGACTTACAGATTTACAACTAAAGTAACACACTTGCCCCGTACCTTATCGGATCACTCATCGGTCATGTTGGAATTGTTGATTCCCCCAGGCTGCCCCCATGCATTCTTCAAGCACCTGCCCCCAGGTGCCTTGTGAGATGCTGCTTTTTGCGAAGAGGTCTGCAAGGAGATTGTGGAGTACTACGCACACAATGAGGGCTCTGTGCAGTCGCCCTCTACGCTATGGGAAGCTTTCAAGGCAGTGATCCATGGCACATGCATCGGCAAGCAATTGAGTATACTGAAGGCCATACGTGGGAGGCTTGCGCAGCTAGAGCACCATCTCTGTGATTTGGAGACGAAATACTACGGCTCTAAAGACATACGAAGAAGCAGAGAGAGAGACTCATTACTTAAATCGTGATGCACAGGCACTTCGGTTTGGGGAGGGGGACCGCCCGAGTAAGACCTTGCAGGACTGCTCCACAGGCGGCAACCTATGTGGTGGAACTGTTGGACAATGAGTTCAATCTCATGTCCAATCCCACAGAACTCCTAAATGTCATGTCCTTCTTCTACTCCAATCTCTACACTGCTACCCCTATGCAGGGCTTGTCTGATTTGAACGCATACTTGAATACGATTCAGCTACTTCGCTGGACTGGGCCCATTGTGTCTACCTTGACTCACCAACAACCACTGAGGAAATAGAACAGGCCATTCAAAGCCTAACCTGAGAGAAGGCGGCCGGCCCGAACGTCCTAACCACGGCCTTCTACAAGCAGTTTGCTTTCATACTAGCACCACACCTCTTAGCAATGTTTGTGGAATCCCTGGAGGTTGGCTCCTTGCCTCCCCCGCTGCGCGTGGCAGCAATTGTCATGCTCCTAAAACCTGATAAACCGGCATCCCAATGCGATTCTTACAGGCCATTATCGCTGATTAACGTTGACAATAAAATCTTTGTGAAGATCCTTGCGATCGCCTACTGCCACTACTGCCCAAAATAGTTAGGCCTGATCAATCCGGCCTTATTCCAGGCCGTTCAAACTCATACAACCTCAGCACTATTTTTTGCGGTAATGCTCCACCTTGACCCCTAGATCTCTGCAATAGCCGCCTTTGACACACTGGAATGGGCGTGCCTTTTTCCACTTTTCGCATGTCTTGGATGTGGCCCGCTGTTTAGCCGCCAGATACGACTCCTCTATACCGCCCCACTGCTTTAGTGCGACTCAATGGGATGCTATCGGACCAATTCCAGATCACACAGGGGACAAGACAGGGGTGTCCGCTATCACCACTTCAATTTGCAATAGCAATGGAGCCACTGGTGGCCAGACTTGGGACACATCAAGCTAACAGGGGCATTGGTTACACGACACAGAGACTGGTAGTCTCCATGTACGCAGACAATATCAAACTGTACGCTTCTAATCCTCAGGAAAATCTCGCCCCCCCCCCATTACACGGGAAGTGGTACGTTCCGTGGGTTTTCGGGAATTCAGATCAATTGGTCCAAGTCTGCTCTGTTTCCCCTCACAGACACCACTCGACCCTTCACAAAGGAATATCCCCTCACCCCGGCAGTGGATCCGGTAAGATATCTAGGGAAATGGATCAGTCGTGATCCTGACGAACTGTGGAAAACCAATAAAGGTCGAGCCACCGTATGGCTGGAAGATAGGATACCAATGTGGACCAAATTGCCCCTATCCCTCATGGGACGTATTGCGATAGTGAAGAGGATTGTCCTCCCTAACTTCCTCTACCTTTTCCTCAACATACCCATCCCTCTCACAGCTCAGTTCCTCAAGCTTCTGAGATCCAATCTGATAACACTGATCTGGGCCAGAAGGCAGCCACGAATATCACGTCCTCACCATACCGTATGTTCAGGGGGGCTTGAAGGCGCCGAACATGTCCTTATTCGCCTACTGTACCCAAGCTCAATTTCTACACTATTGGATCCACCTGACACCCTTCCAGCCACACATGGCCATAGAAACAGACCGGGTGGCCCCATGGCCACTGTGCTGTCTCAGCCTTTCAGGGCTCCAAGGGGGGAGATAGACACCGTTGAATGTGTGCCCTGGGCTTGGGAGAGTCTGTGAAAGTATGCATGACTTACCTGTACATATGCCCCCTCCATCCCCCTTGGTAATAATCCCTTGCTCCTACCTCTGCAGGACACAGGCGCTAGACAGAGTGTGCCTAACTGTAAGATAACTGCCTTCACTGACTTATATTCCGAGGGGAAATTTAGCTCACTTTTTGAGACCACGGCATCTTCAGCCAACCACCAAGCTAGACACCCTCTTATTTTACCAGCTCAGAGCCACCTGCTGTGCGCTGCATGGCACATTTCCTTCCATCGCACCTGGCGTTAAAACACATGCTCACCACCCACTCCCCAAACAAATTGATAACCAGTCTTTGTTTCATGCAGGCCGTGGCGCCACTCACAGCGTCTGCAGCAGACATGGACCACCCAATAACAGCCAAGCAGTGGTACTTCTGCTGCGGTCAATTGGAGTTGCTCTGCCCCAATTACAGACTGCGCCTAATGCATTCCCCTGGTGGGTCTGTTAAGTATGTCAAGGACGCACCAGCCAGCAACCGCCGGCACACCGCCATGCTACTCATTTTGAAGAAAACACAGGGTGCACTGGGGCAGGAAACTTGCTCCCACTATCCGGGCATGGCTGCGGGACGCTACACACTGCCAGGAGTAGCTGTCCGACTATTGGGAGCAGATGCCCTTGTGATCCCACCCCAGGGACATATGGGAACCTTTCCTATCCTTTCTCCATCAAGGAAACACTCCCACGCAGCAAATACGAGGTACAAGTCCCCGAGGCAATTTGGATTGAGTGGGCACCCAAAAGCCTAACTCAATGCACTGAATGGCCACTACACCGCACTGCTATGTCCCGTGCCCAACACCAACCAGTAAACATGATGCTGTCTGTGGCATCGTTCCATGCTAGAAGGGATTATGATTTTACTTGTGGGCTACTGCAAAAGGGATTGCTGTGCATATCTGCTTCATAGTTATGTCATGATTCTCTAACATGGCGACTTACCTTCTTCCCTCCTGTTCTCCCCCTCCTTGCTTCCTCCCACCTCCCCCATCAAGTGTCCCGACCCTCCTCCCTCCCCATAAAAGGTTATGATGGTTGTACTGTTCCTAGTGCCATAAATGCCAATAAAAAGATTTTTTTCCAAACATTTATTTTTTTCACAGTAGTTATCCCTTAGAAACCACCTCTCTAAATCTAGGGGGACAGCATGCATTTCTACTTCCCCCCCTTATATAGCTCATTTCCACAGCACCTCCAATTTTTCACAATAAACAGTAATGGCGGCCATTTCATTTCTAACTTTCCAACAGCCAGCCAATCACAGCAGGAGAGCTTGTACGCTCCCAGCGTCCAACCACTGCTCCCGCCTCGTCCTTTCCTCCCAGCAACCTCCTTAAGGTCCGGGGGCATGCCGGGCGTAAAATAATGAATGAATGCCCTCACCTTTTTGAGTTCACGGTCTCTTTGGAGAAAAGGAGTAACTGTCAATTTTGAGGGCGCTTGGCAGTAAGTGCTCATCTGTGAACCACCTGCGATAATGCGCTTGCCGGCATTACCGCGTTGGGAGTGTTTATTTTACGGCCGGCATGCCCCCGGACCTTAAGGAGGTTGCTGGGAGGAAAGGACGAGGCGGGAGCAGTGGTTGGACGCTGCGAGCGGACAAGCTCTCGCAGCGGGACTGCAAGGCTTCCCAGAGAGGCCTGCCTTGACTATGCAGCCAGTGGGATTCCGGAGCAGGGCACCGCGTTGGCATCCGCCAAGCAGTGATTAAGGAGGACATGAAAGACTAAGTATGTTACATCGAGTGAAGTATACATGGCAGGGGCGCCAGTTCTAGTTACTTTAGGGCATGAGCCTAAATATAACATCACTTTAACCTAACCTTTGGAGATGTATGTATGTGTGTATATATATATATATATATATATATATATATATATATATATATATATATATATATGTGTGTATATATATATATGTATGTATGTATATATATATATACACATATATATATATGTTAAAGTGATTTTATATTTAGGCTCATGCCCCAAGTTAACTAGAACTTGTGCCCCTGCCATGCACAGTGTTAATCAATAATGTCATTTCAGATGTTGCAGTGTTGTCATCAAGGATGTCATAGAATATGTGTTATGTAATATGGAAGGCATGGCGAGGGCTGCGAGTTATAGTTACTTTTGGGCACATGTTATAGTTACTTGAGATAACTATAACTGGTGAAATTCAGAGGCTTTTTTTGTTTAAAATGGAAAGTTTTTAACTGACATTTTCACTTAACTATAACTTCACTTTAACTTTAGTTTTTTTCCAGTGAATTCTTAGAGATTTTTAAATGCAAGTTATTTTCAATATATAAATGGCAAGGGTATTAGTTTGGCCAATAAGCATTTCAGTAAAGCGTTTATAGTTGGGGAAAAAAAAAAAAGAAAATAACGTGTGTCTTTTTTTGCTCTCCTCAAACCACATAATACAGAAATAAAATCAACCACAAGGGGTCCCTGCATTCCCAAGCTGGAGAGCAAAGACTCCAGCTCTGGGCGTGCCTAAAAACACCAACTACTTTTCCTTGGGTCATATTTTATAGACCCCAGGAAACAGGGTTTATTTTGTTTAGGTATATGTGGGGTGCTGCTGCACTACACATTAGGAACACACAACTTTTGCCACTTCCCATTCATAACAAATAGTCTGTAATCTCATTAGACACTAGATTTGATGAGAAGTGTGGGGCGGAGATGGGGAATACACATTCTTCAGAAGTCGTTCAACTTATCAGGGAATGCAATAACAATGTATTGTCTTGTGATACTTTTCTTTGATGAACAAATAAGGTACTCCTTATATAGCTGTTCTTCTAGTAACTGTATCTTCAACGCGCCTCGTGAGTCAATAGTATTGATGAACTTCAGTGCTTAATTTGAGCCAGTGGTTTCCGGTGCTTGGCACCTGCACTTAATTGTCAACACTGGCAGTTATGACAGTCTGCCACATGGTGGCACTGTTTGTGTAATTTAGAGATGAGCACAACAATTGTTTATTAATTCAATATTCATTACAAACGTCTAATAGCTGCCACCCAAGCCATTCTTACTGCTTTGGTGGCCTCAAATGTCACACAGTTGTGTAGGTAATGTTATTGGCAGCGCTAGCAAGGGCAATCGGCGGTGCAGGCTGCAGTTGCCTCCTCAAGAGGGCCAGTCACCTATTTAAAAAAAAATAAAAAAATTATGCACTGATGCGCTTACGTGTTGGATTAATCTTACCATGGTGGGATCTTTTTCCCGGGGACTTCTATCTGAATGATGTAGAACCACCGGCAAGTAACGAACCGTGCTTGTTCTCCCGTGACCACAAACTGGTTGCTTCGGAAGCCACTGTATTTGTATTTTGCACAATTACCACCAGTAAGCCAGGTTGGCAACATTGTTACTATTGTTTTGAAACAGATGAATTTTTTGGGGGATAATGATGGTGTTTGTATTTGATTGCATTGTAATATATTTGTAATTCAAACATGGTTGTTGGCTCAAAACGCGGTTGCATTTTGCCAATGCGTTTTGGGATTTGTTATTATTATAAGATATAATGGACCCACTGTAGTAGTAATTTATTTGTTGGTTAGTTAAAATCATTACAATCAGCAAAATCCACGTACAAAATGAAATTTAAAATAAAAATAAAAAATCATAATCCATTCATATTTGTTTAGCGGCTACAGTGTAAAATTATATCCAAGCAAGTTCTACAAATAAACCTCAACATAATTCATTTAGCAGCAATGGAGGGAAATCGAAAAATAAAGTGCTTTGTGCTAGCAGCTGTAGTTTACAGTATACCGTGCATTACTCTAAAAATATTTTGTAACAATGTAGGTAGCAGCAAAAGAGAAACAGCCGTAGTAAAGTACATTTGGGCTAACATTGGAAATAAAGTGCATTTGTGCCAGCAGACTTTAGCAGCTATGATTTAAAATATACCGACACTACCCCAAAAACACTTTATATCAATATAAAAAGCAGCAAAAGTACATTTGCGCCAACGTCCGAAATAAAGTGCATTTGTGCTAGCAGACCTTAGCAGCTATGGTTTAAAATGTACCGTGCATAACCCTAAAAATACTTTGTAACATTGTAAGTGGCGGCAAACGAATACAGCCAAAATAAAGTGCATTTGAGCCAACCTCCATATTATAATATCCCCACTGTCATTAAATATTTATTCTCTGTAAAATGTTTAATTAACTAATTCAGTGATAGTTCTCTTTAAAAATGGTAATATAAACAATTACTTGATTTTCATGTCATAATAATGGCCACCTTGATTGTAAGTGTTACTATTTTATTAAGCAGAATCGTCATAAGACAAATATTTCTTTTCAGCTATAAGGATAAACTTAACAAATCGGGAAATTAGACGAGCCGAGGCTCCATTGAGGCATGTGATAATAGCATTTCTACAAGTTCTTACCCCCAATTCATTAAAAATAGGTTTTAAAATGGATTTCCGCTCTTCTAGCAATTGGGGGCATAAAGTTACTATGTGCCCTAAGGTTTCCTCACAAGAACCGCATAACCTACAAAGACTGGATGGCCACTTATTTTCCCATTTTGGAATTCTATCTTTAGTCCGGTATCTCCCAAACCGTAATAACATAAATTTATTCTTAATTAAAGGTTTTAGATGGAACAACAAATACGGTTGGGGTACCAATTTGCTAAAAGAGTTTGCAATTGACCATGAATGTTTTTTTTTCCTAAGTTCGTCCTTATCTATTATGGTCGATAATAAAATGGCTGATTGATTTATTGTTTTTTTGTAAACAACTTTGCTCCTAATTTCTTCTTCTAGGTTTGGACATTCGAAATTACGTAAACACTCACTTAAGAATGTTTTCCAGCTACTCGCATACTCACTTCTCATCATCTCATGCCAACACGGATTTGCAAGAGAACCCTCTTCAGCACGAGACAATGACAATAGGGATTTTAGAAATGTGGATTGTCGTGCAATGTTTGTCTTTTCAGACCAAATTCTAGTCTTATATTGGCACGACCAATATATCTAGGAATCCTAAAGACTGATTTATAGGTTTTTATTTCAATGTCGTCGAGGATTTTTGCATCTTTACCACGGAAGATAATCGAACCATAATCCAAGGATGGTATCAGCTTTGCTTTCATGACCTTCAACAGGTGCTCGTGGTTTGGGCATGATAGCTTATCCCTCAATTTTCTAAAAGCAAATGATAATGATGTTCCCTTAGCCTCGAGGTTACTAAAATGCTGCCTAAACGACATGTTATCATCAAATGTGATTCCTAAATATTTATATGATTTTACACATTCAATAACCAAACCATTGATGTTCCATTCTTTCAATCCTACTTTGGTTTTCCCTATAGTCATTATTTTTGTCTTTTTAGTATTTATTTTAAGTCCATTTTGGGAAACATATTGATTAAAAGAGTCAACTAATCTTCTTAGACCTATAACAGATTGGCTCAATAAAATGGTATCGTCGGCGTATTGTAGATATTTGATCTCCTTACCTAGAATAGTGGGAGAATGGGCATTAACATGTTTTATATGAGTTGGGAGGTCAGACATAAAAAGATTAAAAAGACAAGGGGCCAAGACACAGCCTTGTTTCAGTCCAGTATTGGTCTCAAGACGGCGAGTTGTATTTCTTCCGTCGCCGACTTTAATCTGTACCCATGTATTGGAGTATAACAATTTGATCATATCTAATAAAATATTAGGTATACCCCAATTCAATAGCTTCGCCCATAACAGATTTCGCGGTACTGAATCAAAGGCGGCTTTTAAGTCAATAAAACAAATATACAACTTTTGTTTCCTGTATTTGGCCCTATCACCCAGTAAAGTCAATAAAATCAAATTCGTGTTAGTCGATTCCCCTCTTCTAAAACCGGTATGTAAATTTGGAAATCTTCCCTTAAAGCCCATGCTTCCAGTTCTTCCAGAAGACAACTTGCAAATATTTTTGCCTCTACATCCGTTAGGGCGATTAAACGATAGTTTGCGGGGTTGTCTTGGGGTCCGCTTTTATATATCGGCTGAATGATACTTCCTTGCCATGATTCAGGAACGGAACCAGATTTAAGAACGTCATTGAATAAAAATGTTAAAACCTCTGGCCAATACTTAAGATTTGCTTTAAAAATTATATTAGGGATTCCGTTCGGACCGGGAGCTCCATTCGATCTAATTTTGTTTATTGCTTTTTTAACTTTCTCTACCGACCATGGCTCTTTGTCTAATAGACTGTGTGGGTCAAGGGCATTTAAGCCCAACCCCCCCATCCTTTATCCTTTCTTGTATTATGGTGAGCAGAGTCAAATTTATTTGGGTCAGACTGGGGGACCGAGGGAGCAACATAGAGATTGTAGATAAAATTTGCCCAGCTCGATTCTTCAATGTTGGCACTGTTCCCTCTATGATTACCAAGTTCAAGATTATTAATAATACCCCAGAATGACTTTGAGTCTTTAATTTTACACGAAAAATGTAATTTAGACCATATTCCCTCATAGTAGTCTTGTTTAGCCTTCCATATTTCATTCTTATATCGCTTTTTTAATTGATTAAGTTGTTGAGACCCAAGGAAATTAAGTGTTCCATTCGCTTTTCTATACAGTGCTCTTGTTGCTCTATTAAGACTTCTTTTAAGATAGAATAACCGGTTTGAAAACCACCCTGGTTTTTTTGATATCATAGTCCCTTTCTTTGGTGTTGTAGGACTAGGAAAATTATCCAGAAGAGTGGAACACAAACAAGGCCAGAGATCAACCATGGACTTTCCTTCAACTATCGCGTTTTGAGCTTTTGAAATTAAAAGAGATAGAGCTTCCAATATATCCTTTTCATTTCTCTCATTCCATACTAACCTTTTAAGATTAAAAGGAGTGGGAGCAATTTTCATTATTCTTGTTTCAGGTAATTGATCCAGAGAAAGAGCCAAGGAGATTATTTGAGGATTGTGATCACTCTCTATCCTCGGTATTACACGGTAACTTTGGAGCAAATTTAACAGATTCTCAGAGATTATAGAGTAATCAATAATAGATGGGTTACCCGTTTTTTGAATGTCGGTGTGTGATCGTCGTCTTGCAGTATCCTGAGATTAAATTTTATAAACTGGGAATTAATCCACTGGGACAGAATTTTCGAATGTATATTCAGCCTATTACAAGAAAACAGGTGCGTATTAAAATCACCAGAAATAATTATCAATGAGTCTAAATGGTCATAGTACAACACTTTTACTATTTCCCACAAGCTCGAAAGTTGGGTAGATTTAACCTTATATTTTGGACTTATATAAATATTTAAAAAGATAATAGGTTGCTTAAAAACTAATTTAATACACTGTAGCCATGTTACCTGAAAGTCAATCTCAAAATGTTTAACATCCAAGTTCAAGGAAACATAAGTGGAAAGGCCACCACTGGCACGACCAAAAGAGGCCTTTCGGCGAGCCGCATTTGAATATTCAAAATAACCAATAAGGGTTTCACAGTCCATATTCCAAGTTTCCTGGAACATTAATATGTCGAAGTCCCTAAGGAAACTTATTGCATCTGGATCCTCAAGAAGTGATTTAAAGCCATTTGTATTCCAAGAACAAATTTTAAAAAGTTTTGGTACTTTATTAAGGGAATTTAGGCATCAATCATATATAATGGACCCATTATGGATCTAGTAGTATGGGTAGGAATTGCAACCTGTGTGGCATAGGGGCACATGAGTCATCATTCCAGGATTACGGAATTTCAAAAATGTATCTTATCTTGGCAGGATGTTCTTCCTGCGGAATTCAATCTGAATGCTGCAGAGCTAACAGCGAGTCTTGAGCTGGACTTGCTGTCCCGCGTTCACTGACAGTTTCTCGGGGAGTTGCAGGCTCATTATTTATTATTGAAGCATGTCATGACATTGTAACCAGCACTAAAGGTCTGCTACATTATTTCTGAGAACCCTGTACAGATGACAGGTTTCTTCTAAAAGGAGTATGTGGGTGAAGATGATGTTTGCAATGAACTCTATGAACAATACAATTTATGGCGAGTGGATCACAACACTTTTGGATACTTTGTTAGCCCGTTCTGATTTTTCATCGCAATAAAGTTTCTATATATTTCTAGGCCTGAAAGAATGTGGAGTCTTGGTTTTGATGTGCATTTATGTGCTTAATTATCTGTCGCACTAAAGAGGCACTGAATGAGTACCTGTTAAGCTTAGGAAATTGGATCCACACCAAGTTGCACATGGATTGCTTCCAGATATTTAGAGAGTATTTTGGGTGTGCAGGATTGGTTACTGGCATACTGATTTAATTTTAGAATTGCATGTAGTATGACGCCCTGGTTTCTCACATGACTTGTGATTGAATGGACCACAGAGCCTTGCAGCTACCTTAGACGTACTGTTTGAATTGTGTGGAATAGTTTTTTGCATGGCAGACAGTGACATGGTTCTTTCGGTCGATTACTTTGCAATTTATATCAGAATGGACACAAACACAGCATCTATGAATCCACAACGATTTCTATGGAATTGTTATGAAAGGTATTGTCATACTACATCACCTATGTATTAGGATTTGGGGGCAAACTATTTTAAGTACTTCACACGGAGGGCCTTCCCTTTTTTTTTTTTTGGTCTCATATGGACAGCGTTCGAGACATGTTGTACACACTTTGTGGGCTTACAGCCCGCCCTTTGCTTTTCATTTGTTTTTTCGAGTGTTCTTTAAAAAGCTTTGCTTCCAAGCGGTTACTTTTTCCTATTTGTACCTCCTTTTCATGGGTTGTTCCCTTCCCCGGAGCACTGCCCTGTTAATGGTAGCTTTACACTTGTCCCTTTTTAGCAACTGCTTTAGGAACTTCTTTTTTCTTTCTCTAAGAGCACTTCACACAAGCGCTTGAGCTTTTCTGCCGACAAGGCTATAATTCTTGTTCTTATCTTGTCACATCTGCTGTTCATTCAAAGACCGAGATCAAATGCCAGACGCTGCGTCCCGAGGGGCCAGTTTACTGTTACCATAAACACATCGCTACATACGGCTCAAAGCCCTGATGAAGTTCCATGTAATGGAACGAAACGCGTTGGCTGAATTTTAACATTTTCTATTTTGGAGAAAAAGAATAAAGGAGATGTTTTGAAACTTATATTGGAATTAGACTCTTCTGGTGCACCTTCTGTTTTTTCGTTAGCTTTTTTTCTCTGATTTCAAAGTGAGAGAACATGTTTCCCCACTGATTGCTGCTTGCCCCCTCTGCCCCTCATTGCTTGTTTTCACTTTAGTTTACTTCATTCACAGGAACTGTTCTAATCGCCGGAACAGGTTTCAGGAGAGAGTACGGTATGGCTTCTGGTGCTCTATGCGAACTTTAACAAGAAAATCCTTTAACATCATGGTGCAATGGTGGCAATGTTAAGGTTTTGGGCTCAACAAAAATCGATCTAGTCGTGCGAGTTAAAATTGCAATGCATTTCATTTACCTTTTCTTGGCCCTTATTGCTTTGCTTTACACATTAACGTGTTTTAAAGCAACACTTGCAATTGTTTCCTTTGATATGTTTTGTGATATGTTGGCTAGTGAGGAAAAGTTTGTCTCCTGAGCTTAATTTTGGGATTTCGACATCGGCCAGCGATTCTATAAATAAGGCTGAGGGGAAATAATTTGCTTACTTTAAGTACTGCTTCCCTCCTGTAGTATAACTTGCACTACTGATTTAGTTTAGCTAAATTCCTAGACTATTTTTTCCAGTTCTCAAAAGGTTCCCCGACTTTGTTCTTGTCACGTGCAAGTGAACGCAACGTTTGTCTTCATGCTAATGTTGTGTGGCCCTGGTTAATTTTACTTGCCGTTTGGACGTATGTCCCAAAATGCTATTAAAAGAAGGGACTCTATTTTGGAGAAAGTAAATATGACCTGTATTCATATTTCAGCATTCTTAGTAAACAGTTTGTATGCATCTACAAATAACGGAACTAAAGTGTCTTAAACTATCCAACAGATCAATCGACTGTGTACGTTTCAATTTTAACATGAGGGCTGTTTTAGATTAATAGAGAACCTCTTCAGCGCCACCGAGTTACACAAAAGTCTGTTATGTATCCACCAGATTAACATAGAAGCACAAAAACATGTCACCTACACTCAGACTCTGTCCTTTTACCAACACCGTCTCGTTCACGAATAGAGCCAGACACCCATGCACAGCATGCATCAAAGCAGATGGAATTGTGACAACAAAAATTATTCTTTAATCCGAACACAATTTAGTTGTGCCATCCTGCCCCGATCATCTTTCTAATATCTTAGAAAACCATCAAGGCCTAGTGGCAGCCCTGGCGGATAGTTTTTCCCATGTAGTACAAGTAAAGGAAGGCAGTGCACCCAGACATCCCTAATATAATGGCAAATGCCAAAAGGCTAAGACAACCTTGCTTTCAGCTATTAAATGCAATGAGAAGCTGGCAATAAAAGAAAATAGGTTACTTCATAAACACGCAATTAAGCAAGCTAAAAAGGAGTGGGAAGCAGAAAAGTGGGAGAGCCTGAGAGATGCTCTAAATAGGAGGGATATGAGGACCTTTTGGAAATTAATAAGCACAGACTCAAAAGAGGATAAACGAGCATTTGAACCCAATTTGGGTGCCGAAGTCTGGAGGGCCCACTTTAAGTCACTTTATTCCAGGGTAGATGGCACTATTGAGCAAGTTGAAATTCACTGCCCCCAGCCACACCGAGCCTGCTCGGAAACTCCTGCAATTTCTCTTAAAGAGGTAACGGCTGCAATTGCTCGAGTAATACCTGCAAAGGCTCCGGGCCTAGAAAAGATCCCTGGAGATCTATATCGCACTGAACCTACCGTTTGGGCTCCATACTTTTGGAGCGTATTCAACGCTATTTTACAGGGAATGGAGATCCCCATAACATGGCTAGGGGCGGAAATCATCCCTATCTTTAAGAAGGGCTCACCACTCCATCCTGCGAATTATCGGCCCATTAGCCTTATCGATGTTGCACAAATTTGTTTTGCTCGAGTGCTCCTGGACCGATTACAGAATTGGATGGAGGAGTTTTCCATTCTCAGCCCTTATCAGGCCGGTTTCCGAACAAAAATGTCCACAATCGATTAAGTTTTCAGGTTGCAATTATTGCACTGGAAAACAGTGATTCTGGAGGGTGGCAGTCTCTACATGATCTTTGTGGACTTAAAATCGGCCTTTGATTTAGTTCCTAGGGAAAAACTATGGGCTATTTTATTTGATCTGGGTGCGCCCCCGTATTTATGCGAGCTCTTGAAAAGATTACATGTGAATAATTACGCCCAAATTAGATATGGGAAGAATGGAGACCTCACTGACCGCATACCCATAGAGAGAGGTGTAAGACAGGGGTGCGTTTTGGCTCCCACCCTCTTTTGTATTTTTATCAATGGCCTAGTGGGAGCCTTGACAGCAGGAGGGGACATAGATGCTCCAAAGCTAGCGGGCCGCAAGGTACCTGCCTTGATGTTCGCAGATGATACCCTCCTGCTGTCAAGATCACCGATGTGTATTCAAAGGGTCTTGGACATCTTTTATTTATTTTGTAAGAACAGGGGGTCTGGAAATCAATACCCAGAAAACAAAATACATGGTGTTCAATGCAGGTCACTCAAAACGACCCAACCCACAATTAGCTGGGGAATTTTTAGAGAAAGTCCCTGTATGTGAATATTTGGGATTATCCCTCAATGAGAAAATGGAATGGGGTGACCAAATTAAGAAGGCTGGTCTTAAGCTGGCGCAAACATCAGGGGGCCTTGCGAAACAGCAGAGGAAGTGTGTACACAAGATGTTGGGGCCGGTGCTGGAAATATATAAGGCGCAAGCCAGAGGGGCTGCCCTATATGGAGCAGAACTATGGGGCCACAGGCCATCTGAACAACTTGCCAAGATTGAAAATTCATTTCTTAGACAACTGTTGGGACTCCCCAATAGTACCCCATTAACTCCGCTCCGAATGGATCTGGGAGTCAGCCCAATGGCACTGGAGGTTGCGCTTAGACCTCTGCTTTACTGGCGCCGCCTATGGAGCACTCCAGAATTATCTATGTATATGGAGGAATTGAGGGAGGTGGCAAACCTCAGTGGAGCAAGCAAAATACCTTGGCTCACCTATATAAAGAATTCCTTCTTATCCATTGGAATGGGAGATCTATGGGATAGCCCGGAAGAAAGATCTTTGTCAACATCAAGAAAGGCTCTGATAAAAAACTTTAAGGATCACCATCTCAACTTATTACTGAGGGGCCCCAGGACAGGCACACTTACATCATCCTTTTTAGAAGTTAAACTGCAATACACCTTAGAATCTAGCATAGATGACATACTGCCTTCTCTTGCTAAAAAACTCTACTTGCAGTTTAGGTACGGTGTACTTACTTTATGTGCTGTTACTTATAAATGGGGGGGTAGTGCTACGAAAGATTGTCCATCATGTAAAAGCTGTATGGAGACTGACCTGCATGTGTTGTTTTTCTGTCCCACCTACAAGGCAATAAGGAATCGTTGGTTACGACAGCTTTGTAGGAACTTTGGAACTTCCCACTGCTCACAGGCTTACAGGATACTGAAATATGATACCGGTATGCCAATTGTATATTCAGTTTCCCGTTACCTGTTTTCAATGTGGTGTGTACGCCGTGCAGTTTTAAAGATAGATCAAGTTTAAATTACCCACTGTATGCCTTTACTATTACTTGGGACTCTGTATTCTAATTTGTTTTTAATCACATGATTTTGAACCATATGCTCGAGATACTTAGCGCCTCAGGATATTTAATACTCTTTTAACATTTTATTGTTCTCATATCTTAATGTGTAAAAAAAAAAAAAAAACTTTTAGATTGATAAATTGCACTGAATTTTTAAATGTGTTATTTGTGCTTTTATGGTCTTGTGAGGCCGAAACAAAGTATCTCTTGACTTGACTTAATATCTTACTACTTGTTAGGTTATCAACACTTTTATTGTGCCCTTATGTCATTAGGTTGGCTTTCTGGTGCTTTGGGCTGGTACAGTGTGTGCTTTGCTGAATGGTTCGGTTTTCTTTTTCTTCAACCTGGAGTCTGGATTCCAATGTGTTGCTGTGTCTAGTATGCTGTCGTGGTGGTGCTCACACTTGTCAGGCATCTCGATGTTTGCACAGTTGTCTTACTACTACTTACTCCAAAACTTGCATATTTCAAGAAGAGGGGTTTCTAAGCAAGAGGCTGACCACATCTTGTATTCTTTACTCACAACTTCCTGTTCTCGTGTTAAAGAGGACTTCTATTCCTTACACCACACTGCTTTGACATTCAAAGTATGGCATACTCATTCTTTTGTGCAAATACATGATGGGCCCAGCTAGGGAAAGGAGCTACTAGTTCTGCCCTGGCTGAGAAGGTTGTGCCTCCTCCCAGCTGCATGGCCAGTTCTGCTTGTTCCTATTTTCATACACATTATTTGCCAGGAGCACATAGGTGTTCTCAGCTCCACCAACTCTTGCCGTTCACCAACAGCAAGCTGTGTCTGCAAGCTCCTGCGACAGATGCAAAGGAGCGCAGCGAAAACCCCTTCCAAGACATGCAGCCTACAGAGACATTAAGTCGATCCAAAGCTTAGCACCACTAAGGAATTGTGTTTCGTGTTTCTGTGCGCCCTAAAGGGGCGAGGGAGCTGGCAGTCTTTATATTGTAGCAGTAGTGTGAATGCATGCACTCTGCCCTTTTATACGTGTCCCAGAGCACACCTGCTCATTGCGTTTGGGGCATACAGTATTATGGGCATGGGAGTTAGGGGCACATTCATTACTGCACTTGTGTGTCAGAGGACATGCATGTTACACGTGTGTGGGGGCATGCATTGTGTGTGTGACTGGATGCATGCATCAGCTGCTAGTTTGTGTATGTGCAGGGCAGTCTCTTACGTAAGACAATGCAATGCCAGATAACTAAAAAGGCAGAAAATAATCATTGTGTGTGGGGAAGACAGCCAGCATTCAACGTTGCATTTTGCCCGAAATACTTCAAATACTTGCGCCTTTCCTGTGTATGTGAGTATTGGAACATCATATCCTATCATGTAAATGTGCAAGTTGCCTTTCATGCAGCACTGTCGTCTGCTGTAAGATCATGGTTAAAACAGTAACTTGTATGAGTATGCAAGGTGCCCTTTGGGCAAGTTTAGAAAAAAAAAAGTTCTCAGAATAAATTTAGGAACTCCTCTGATATTTTTCAGAAGAGGTTAACTAGCTCTTCAAGTATTTAATAATGTTTCAGAAAACTTTTTATCGGAAATAACAGGAAATTGACAAAACGAATGTGGCTTGCATCCTCCTTTTAAATATTAAATAGTTGATGGTAGCACAGATTGCTCTTTCATCCACTGCTGCTTTAACCTTTTTCAGGTCTCCTGGTAAGCACCTAGGCCTGGTGAATTAATTACATTTTAAACAACCTGAAATATGCTTTTGTAATTTGCTGGTATCATGCGACTTTTTTTTCTTCCTTTTTTGCACTGGAGGGTGCACCTAGTGTTAAATTCTTGTGGGAAACTGAAAGGACACAGGTTCAGGAAAATGTCTTGGATCAGTTGACACTTATATTGTGCAAAACCTTTTAATATGAGCGGAGCGGTCAGGTAAAAATAAATTGTGCAAAATGGCTTAATGTATAATTTTGAGAGATTTAATGGATTTCACAGAACACGAAATTAAGGAATTTTGCTGGTGTCATTAAAATTTCACTGAGGCCTAGTTAAAAAAGTCTGACACGGTGTGTCTTGTTGCTTGTTGGTTACTGCAGTCTCGCCTAAGTTTCTTCATAAGGTCAAGGTGTCGTGTGTGTGCATTTGAAAGCTTTTCCCCCACCCCCTCCCTTCCATCTATGCTTGACCGTCCATAAATTACCCCCTCCTCTGACCATGCTTTAAACCCCCATTGTAGTGTGTTTAGTTCTAGTGAGTGGTGGTGTCCTGATGCCGAAGCTGCGCTGTCTCCTGTGTTTAGGTCTCGCCCTGAAAGCCAGCGCTTCAGCGCTGGCTCTGGGCGAGACATTTTGTAGTGGGCTTGCAGAAATGCGACCACAACTTTTGGCTGGCCTAGAGCATGCGAGTACGCGCACAGTAACGCGCATTCCTCGCATGCTCCAGGCCATCTGCCTTTGATGTCACTTGCTCCTCCCCCTCCCCCACCACAGAGCGTTTCTCGGGGCCGCGCGGCCGTGTCACTTTCACGGCCGCGCGTCACTTGCTCTCCCGCTCCTCCCCCTCCCCCACCACAGAGCGCGTCTCGCACGGCCAATGCTTGTCTTCAAAGGAGTAATTCGCAATTATGATTGTGTTAATCTCAAGCACTGTGGAAGAGTCTTAAACTTGCACGAGGGAGCGGCTTCCTCTAATCCCTTTTGCAACAATCCCAGGCGGCTCGGGCCTCTCCTTTACAGGCAACTTCCGTGGTGCGCGCGCTCACAGCGGGAAAATCTGGGACAATGCAGGGTCCCTGCAGAACACATGGGGACACCAGCCGATCTATTAAATGAGAACATCTGGTCACATTCTCCTGTCTGGGTGTGCAGAACTTTCTGCGCTTTTAATTAGGCCGCTCTGAAAAACTGATCGAAACTCACGGCAGTTAGCAGTTATGGGCTAGCAATTTGCCTTGCTGTTTTTGAAAGACTTAAAATGTTGTATTCTGCGATGGACTGCAACTGTGCCAGTCAATTCTTCCAAACAACAAAATGACAATGCTGGCAACTGTTTTAATTCGAGCGGGAAGACTAGAGTAACATCTGGGGTTGCGCTCGTTTTCGAGCTTCTTTCCCTTCCATTTTAGGTAACATTGTTTCAAGGTAATTTTCTTTTGTTGTGAAGCGTGCGATAGCGAACGCTGGCGCTTTGCAAAAACATGAAAAATTTTCTTTTTGTTTAGTCAAATAAAGCATATTTAACATAAGCACTTCGCATTCAAGTTGTTCTTAACGCTCCAACTTCCCCATTTTCCCTCACAGTCAACTGTTTCCTTCTTGCCTATCTCTTTAATCCATTTGCCGCTGTTGTTTTTCATTTCTGCCCTTTGACCTCTATGCTTGACTGCATCATTGTTCATATTCTTTTCCTTTCCCACTTCTTTATCACTTCACTATTCAACCTCTCTTGACCCTTGCAATATTTCCAAACTAACATTCATGGTCTTGTCCTGTCTTCTTTTAAATGTCTGTCTCTCGACCTCATCGACTCCTCCTTATGACCCAATTTCTCTTCTCTCATTTACCTATAGCTTTCTTGAATAGGCACCCGAAGACCAATCACTTTCTCAAGCACAACCGTAGTCTGATCTTTTTCAGCCGCCTTAAAATCAAGTGTCACAAGCACACGCAGGACAGGAACAATATGTCAGCAGCAGTTCAAGGTTTCCTCTTTCAAAAAAATGGTACTGCAAAGACAGCAGCACACACGTGTACACATACATGTGGACACACACACACATGCACACACACGTGCACACACACACTTGCGCGCACACACACCCTCATCTACCCACCTCCCCATACAGAATTTACATGACAAAGAGCGAGAGGTCACACAAGCACAGCACTTCTCTTGGGCTGCATGCCCAATCAAAAATATTTTCACATTTGTCAATAAATTCTATAACCCATAGTAAATGACAATGCCTTTTATTTATGTTTTGAAAACCTGCAAGTGGTGCGTAAACACACACTTTGTATTTATAGTCCTTGCTTCCGAAAAGCAAGGCTGGCAGTAAAAGCCTTGCTTCTCTGAAGCAAGGACTGCAAGTACAAAGTTCGTTGCTTGCAGGTTTTCAAAACACATAAATAAAAAGCATTGTCATTTACAATGCCAATAGCTCAAACTCTCGCAATTGCGAGACCTATTGCATTGCAAATGCTTGTTTCATTTGTGATCAACCCACTCCCAGCACCACCTCGCCTCCCACCTTCGGTAGCCTTAGTTTCTTCATCGCTTCAATAAGTAGGTCTTGTGTGGAAAGGCCCAAATGGCTGCCAGTGGCCATGGCGATGGCCTTTGATGTCACGCAATTTGTTGTGATCAGTGTTTCGAACTGGCCGGGCCGCGGGATCTTTTCAGGGTCTCTGTGCGGAAACGTCCACTGAGTAGGAGCGGTTTGATGTTTTTACCCCGTCACTCGGCCTGAATATCGAGGCCGAGCTGTGCCTGGCTTGTGACATTGGAATTTACGTCATGTAGGGAGCTCCGTTTCTGTAAACAGGCCTGTAAATCTTTATTTATCTGGTCACATTTGCTGTGCATTCAAAGACCGAGATCAAATGTCAGATGCGGTTTTCCAAGGGCGCCTGCCTGTTCCATCCCCCATACCACTCCAACTTCGCCGCTTGACCCATATCCCCACCCCCTCCCTCATGGACAGCCTAGGAGGGTCCACCTGGTATTTTATTTCCCCCGTCTAATTTTTCCCATGCTTGACAACTTCCTTTAAGGCCTTTGTGCTAATACAACCAAAAATATAATCTACTTCAGGGGAATTCCAGAATCTGCATTTGCTGTGTATATAGCTTCACGAAACACGCACCATCTGCATAACGACTCAACATGCTCCACATTTCTTTACGAAAGGAGTCCATTCCACACCGCAGAGCAGGTTCATGAAGACCAAGATACTCCCCAAAGCATGGGTTTCCCTTCTCATTTCATGGGAAAGCGACCGCTTTCGCCATGCTTTTGATCCCCCAGGCAACTTTGAGTCAGATTACATGAAACTATTTACACACGATTTTTCAAAAAAGAAAAATAATTTTTAGGTGCATTATTTACAAACTCATAGCATCCAACATGCATCAATTATTCAGCAAAACATTAAAGGCTATTTTATTAACAGGAACTCATACAATTTACACTTCCTATACACACACACACTACTGTAAAACAGAGAAAATAAAAAATAAACAAATCTTGCAAACGTGAGACCTATTGGCAGCGCCAATGCTTGTTTCCATTAGGGTGCCAAGACAGATGGCTACTGTCCTGAGGAGAGCTGCTGAACTGTAGAAGGTAGAAACTTCAACAAAGCACCTTGGGCTGGATTTAGGTTTGTTCAATGAGAAAACTTAGTCTGTTCAGTATCGGTTTCATTTTCATTTTGTGGAATCCAACCAGGGTACCTAATGTGCTTGTGAATACATATTATAAATACTGTCACTTTTTTTTTTTGTGTGTTAGCACTACGCCATCTGCACTATATTACTTGATTGCAGCAGCTTGTCAATGTTATGATGGGACAAATATAACTTTTTCAAAGGAAAGGCTCATGTAACTTTGTGTACATATATTGGTGATTCATTATATTTCATATGAATTAATCGGCTTTATTGTGCACATATATCACAAAGAGATTTAGGTGGTATATACATTGTGAGCAAGTCCCATTAGACTATTGTTTAGCATATTCTAGAACTATCTTGGTCCTTTTGGGTTATCGGGTTGTCATTGCGCATTTATTACATGCTGAGTGTTATGGCATTAGTATTAGCGCAGGCCAGGAGGGTTATATATTGTATTAGAATTCCATTTTTACAGCGTTTACTACCACGGAGTTGAAGCGCTTTACGCTGGGCAGCAAAATGTTAGGGAACTCAAGGTTAGTGTTTTTTTCCCCCCAGTGAGCATGGATAGTGATTGGGACTAGTCTTGTGCTCTTAAAAAAACCATTCCATGCATTTCCTCAGTAGGTGAATTATCTCATCAGTTCTACATTACAAGTATGACATTGAGCAAAAGGAGCAACTTGGCTTCTTAGTGTGGGAGTTGGAGGGTGGGGGGTGTCGCAATCACATGCCACCCTGTGGCCTACCCCTGGTCCTACGTTGTTGCACTTTGTAGGTTTCACTCCGCATCTCAGGTATCATATCATATCATACGTGGGCACAGGCTAAAAGTCAGATCTTTATACATGCATACCTGCAGCCTTAGTGTCACACACGCTCACTGATATGGGCTTGTGTACAAGTATTATCCCCCTCACAGCATGCACACTCACCTCTCATTCATACCAAAACATCCTTCATTCTCACACACAGTTCACATTTACACACATTAATTCTATCCCCAACACATACACCAATCTACACATGACACCAGTATACCCCACTTACTCCTCGCTCACTCATTGGGCGTGAGTCTCACGCCACGCAGCACAACACAGCCTCACAATCGGCCCATTCAAAGTCCTTTAATGTAGTCTCACTGCAGAGAATCGTCATGTTTCTATTCTAAAATGAACTCCAATCTCGAGAGATCTGTGGTGGGGTCAAACTCTGACATGCTCTTTATTTGTAAACTCAATAGCGGTCATGAGAGGCTCACGTGCTGCGCTTCTGTTTCGCAGCGAGCAGACAGCCTTCAAAGAACGCAGGAGCCTGCGGTCACGTACCCGCGATACCCAGCCCTGTGCTGCACAGTATCTCTGTCTCTCAAACACAAACAGCGACAAGATCACTTTTGCAGCCTGGGTCACATGTTACCAACCCCATCGCAGCATGCTGGTCGCACATGCTGGCCTCAGGCCAGGCTGTGCGATCTAGAGGTAAGCCAATCGTTAACGGTTGGGCAGCCTAGCCCTAGACAGCTGCGTAGCAGTCAGTGGATGGCTCCTCACGGGCAGGATGGGAGAAGGGTTGGCTGCAAGCCATACCGCCAAACCATAATGCAGGCGGGCAAAAACTAAGTGCAGCTGGGGAGCAGGTAAGGAGGGGGGGGGGGGTTTCAGGGCGTTTGGAAATAATCATCATAGAAAAAACAAACTGAGTTAGGGTTCTGGCTCAAATGTGCGAAACAAGTGAAAGTTGCAAGTTCTGGTTACCAACGTACACAACACACACCATACCTCGTGCCCCCGCAATGCTAACACCAGATTGTCTTTAGTCTAGCACAGCGGGGTTGGCTGGAGTGTGTGGGCTATGGCCTGGTCCTGTACCTAACCTGCTATGGGAATCCAACCGCTGCTGGGCACAGTCTTTAGCCCTGCGCCCAATCCACTAGAGACAGTAAACCCCTTCTGCACACCACTAACATGTGTAGCAGTACTCCATATTATTTATTTTCCAGGATTCGCAAACCCCGTGCCAGATTTCTGAATCCTAAAACCCCAAAGTCCACAGGATCCAGGGAGGGTTTAGGAATTGCGAATCTGGCATCATAGGATTTGCAAATCCCATGATAAAAAATATTTTTTTAATATTCATTTTAATGCCAGATGTCCTTTTGGGGCACCCCACATGAGCCGGATGTGTCGGGGTAGGCTTACCATTACCGCAATGCCCTTTATTACCCCATTTTCCCCAACTTGGCGTACAGTGCTGTGTAATGGTGGTCAAAACAGAAATGTTTCTGCTTGGGTTGGGAGTGTGTCCAAATAAGAGTACGGGTAAGTGGTGGTGTCTGGTAGGTTTGTGGAAGTTTATGTAGTTGTTGAGGTGCGTGAAGCCAATGTTGTATAAGGCTATTTATGTGCACGTGATGAGTTTGAAAAGTGCGTGTTTGTAGATTGGGAGTCAGTAGAGCTCTTTGAGGTGTGGGTTGACCTGACTGCTTGTTGGGTGGTTCAGGGGAGGGGAGGCTGGTCGCCAAGTTCTGCATGGTCAGGAGTCTTTTGGTCAGTTGAGTGTTTATTCTGGTATAGAGTGTGCAGCTGCAGTCCAGCTTCATGGTGACGAGATCTTGGTTAATGGTGCTGCAAGAGTTGGTGGGGTGCTATTTGAAGATCTTCTTGAGCATCCTCAGTGTGTGAAAGCAGGAGATGGAGACTGCGTTCACTTGGCAAGTCATAGTGAATTGATTATCGATTACTATTCCAAGGTTCTCTGAGCAGATTACCGGAAGGTGGGTTGGTCTGAGTTTGGCAGGCCAAAAGGAGGAGTCCCAGAATGAGGTTACTTTGCCGTAAGATTACTACTAGTGGAGCTGAGTGAGGATCCTTGCGGAACTCTAGAGATGAGGTTGACGGCGTCCAAGGTGAAGGGTCCAAGACGACTGACTGGTTGCGTCCTGACAGGAAGGAGCAAATCCTGCAAACTGTGGACCCTTGGGTGCCTTCTTTGTGCACTTGTTGGATAAGGATGGGTGGGAGATGGTGTTGATAGCTGCAGAGAGATCCAGTAGGATGAGGGTCGAGGTGTCACCTCGGTCTATGATCATTTGGATGTTGTCTGTAGGGGCGATGAGGGTGATCTCTGTACTGTGGTTGGGCCTGAATCCAGTCTGAGTGGGGTTGAGGAGGCGATTGTCAGTGAGGTGGGTTATTAGGCGTTTGTTGATCATCTTTTTCATTACTTTTGCCCGGTTGGCTAGTGTCTTTAGGTCCACTGAGGGTTTCTTGAGGGGTGAGGAGGAGTACTGTGGGTTGTTTCTAGGCACCTGGGTAGGTGGTTGTGATGACTGAGTCATTCAGGATCGGGGTGAGGGCTGCGCTGATGGGGTCCAGTCCTTTGATGAAGACATGGTGAGGGCAGGGGTCAGAGAGAGCCACAGAGTGTATGGGCCGAATGTCATTGCGGTTTCTTGAGTGGTTAGGGTGGGCCAGGTGGTCAGGGTGGTGCTGGTAGAGATTAGCAGGAGGGCTGCAAAGATGGAAGGGTCTGTTTGGGGCTCAAAGTTGTCGTAGATGCTGGTGATCTTGTTGCTGAAGAACAGGGACAGCTGGATGCAGAGGTAATGAGAGGGTGCAATGCTGGTGAAGCCAGCTGCCGGAGAGGTGAAGTCTTTCACTATGGCAAAGATTTCCTTGGCGCTGTTGGTGCTGCTTTCAATGCGGTCATTGAGCGCTGAGCATTTGATGGCTCTGATTTATAGGTGCTCGTCAGTATCAAAACAAAGGGTATGCGGTCCTGACAGGGTGAGGAGACAAGGAGGGAGAGATAAATCGGTTCCTAGTGGAAACAAAGGATTGTCCCACAGAGGAGGGGGGAGGAGGGGAATTCCTCCCTTCGGAACTAGGGCCCTCACACACCCAGCCAACTAGGTGTCATGCTTCATCATTGGGTCTGCTCCTCGTCGGGTCGGCGCTGCAATACCCGACGGGCACCCAATGAGGGGCTCTTTAGCGGAGATCTTTTGTTCCTGCCGTTTGGTGCAGTGGGGGTAAGAGGGCCTAGAAAATGTAGATGTTGTGTAGTGGTGAAGGTAGTGAATAAAACAGGTCAGTTAGTCCTAACAAGTACCTTTATTCTGGTAGGTTAACTGCCTGATTAAAACTGTGGAGTGGCGACTAACTTAAGAACAATGCATCTCAGTGTCTGCGCTCTACTCTCAATGGGTCAACATGTTTCTCGCCTATGGTGTCTGGAGGATCAGAGGCAATTCTTCAGGACCATATAAAAATTACTATCTACACAGGGTGGTGAGGTGGACGGCCTACCTCCCACGTCGTGAATCTGTAGGACAATGCCCACAGATTGTTGAGGAACCCAAATGCTCTAGTAGCCTCGCCTCAACAGTGTCCGGCGGTTGTATGACACCAAACTTTAGTGTCCAGCAATCCAATCGGAGCGCATGAGAAGACCTACCCCTCGCCGCCGGAACCGCATACCCTTTGTTTTGATCCTTGTACCGGGCATGTATGCTGGACCTATTAATAAGCCCTCTTGTCCCCCTCTTTGATATATAGCTCGTCAGTATCACCATCTGCGTTCAAGTTGCTTGCAGTGGTGTTTGTTGAGCCTGGGTTCTTCCGTGTACCACTTTGCTTGCAGTCGGGTTTCCATGGCTTTGTTGGCTTTGCAGAGCACAGGTGGTGATCCAGGCGTTGAAGCTGGCGATAGATTCGGGGAGGTTGTTGTTGTGTTGCAGAATGTGTAGGGCCTTCCACTCACTGGGCGAGTCCGAGGTTGGACAGGTCCTCTAAGATGTTGGTTGTGTTGGGATCGGTGAGTCACTCCAGGTGGTAGTTGAGGTCAAAGAGGGGGAAGAAGGCACTGGAGGGGATGATAGGGGGGAGACGAAGTCTGCAATGGTGGGGACAAAGTTGGCACATGGTCCGGGTGTGTGGTAGACAAGGGTGCCATTTAGGGTGTAGATGGAAGTGATGAAGAGTTAGGCCTTTGGCACCCTCGCTGAAGCCTCCATTAAGTGAAGACAGTTTTGTTGGGCGACCAGTGATGTAACTTCTTGTGCAGATGAATGATGTTAAATTCAGTGGTATCACTTCCTGTGCAGATGGCAGCGTGGGAAATGAGTCCTCTTGCATGGCTTCTTCTTTTAAAGACAGTTCTGACAAAAAAACAGTTATGTCACTTCCTGTGCATATGGATGATGAGAAATTCAGTGACGTCAGTTTCTGTGCAAATGGATGATGGGAAATGGGTCCTCTTGCTTGGCTTCTTCTTTTCAATCCTTTTAAAGCCTTTCTGGAGTTTTCTGCTCCTACCTTACGCTAACCTGGCGTCCGATCACAGTGCACTTCCAGATCCGCTGCGGTGACATCTCTGGTGGCCATGGACATCTGCTGTAATGTAGGAGGGTTGGGCCCAGAGGATGGTAGGCACTGTGGACGCAGGCACTGGGTTTTCCCCAGGTCTCATGGGAGGTGGTTCTGTAGCCTGCGTTGGTGCAGGACACTTAAATTTCTGGTTGCTCCCATAAGGTTCAATAAGGCCAAGTACACTGGCCATCTTGAGCAGGCCACCATTATAAAAGGCATCCCCGCATAAGCCCTGGTGCGTGGTATTCTGAGGAATTCCACTCAAGCGGGAGGGCAGCTGAACAGCTCTGCTTGGAGTGACAGCATTATCCTGAAGTTTTCCAGAGACCGGATGGGTCTTCGGGTAAGGACACTCCTGCGCCAATTTTCATCCTCTAGCGAGTGCTGTAAAGGAGGTCATTTGAATATCTGAGTAAAAAAAAGAACCT
This sequence comes from Calotriton arnoldi, assembly GCA_963921515.1. Lineage (NCBI taxonomy): Eukaryota > Metazoa > Chordata > Amphibia > Caudata > Salamandridae > Calotriton > Calotriton arnoldi. The sequence goes on along the minus strand of CAWUFW010000468.1, from coordinate 1,608,742 downwards.
TCTAAGACGTAGTAGATCAAAGTTGCCTAAGGCCTGATTTTAAGTATTAAGTCTTGCAACACAAGCTGAGAACTCAACTCCTGGAAAAGAGACGTCCGAGGTGATTTTGCAAAGGTACTTTTAAATGCGAGTCAGTGCAAGGAAAAGCACTGAGTGCGAACAACTTCAGACTTCTCCATGACACTTTTTCCACAAGCAGTGGAAGAACATTTACTGGAGAGCCGTGTAGTAATTAATGAATAAGTGACTGCCTTTGAGTTCACAACTTTTGATTGCTGCTCAAATTCTGGCACCACTGCTGAAAACATGAAAAATTTAGAAGAGCTACACACACAGTTTGTGGTACGTACTTGTTGGAGAATAGAAAGATGTGTTAAAATATTTAATACCTTGAATGTCTGAAGGAAGAACTAACCTTTGGCTTACTCTATGTGCACTATAACATTTACCTGGAATCCTTGAACCACAGCTGGGCACTATCAAAAACAGGAGACTATTAAGATCATTTCTTGCAGGTGATTGTCTTACTTCATCACAGGGTTACTGGGAGTAGCAACAAAGTGTTTGGTAAAACTTATCTGCTCTTCAACTGTTTCAGGTCTCCTTTCCCGCAATTCCCTAATCATAACTAAGGCTCCCTGTTTTCCGTTTTTACTGATTTTTACAGATAAATACAGACAGAAAACATTCATTTTCTTGTCTGTATTTATTTTTAAATGTGGATAAAAATGGAAATTGGGATGCTTTTTGAGTAATTCTAAATACGGTGTGCCATGTCTGCCATGCCAATAGATGTGTGGATTGATAGATAAGGGGGTTGAAAAAGAAAGGAATTTTAGTAAGGAGGCTTTAACAGCAGTAGATGTGCACAAGGTTGATACTGAAATTTGCATATTTACATATAAGTGCACTGTTTTATCTTCTGCGGGTGTTCACAGCACTGAAACCTGGTAGACATTCAAGCATGAGTGCATATTTATCGGTTAAATAAATGTGGAAATATACTAATTTCAGCTTAATTTTATCCAAAACCCAAAATAAATATGGATAAATACAGATAAAATTAGCAACAAATAAATATGGATAAATACAGACGGAAATAGCAAAAAAATAAATACCATAAAACCGGGAGCCCTAATCATAACCCTTTCCCCCACCTAGTCATACTACATTCTGGGCTATCACAGCATGAAGAATTGGTGATGCCCGGAGAAGGACTTACTGATCATCTTTCCAATTCTGAGGATCATGGACACAGACACCTAGACCTACCTTTTACTTGTGACTGGTCCTGGACCTAGAGGGGCACACCCTGTGCCGGTTACAGGTTCGCACGTGTAGCATGGTGATGGCAGCATATCTTGTTTTGTAGTGATCCTAGTGTGACCAGGCCATTTTACCGGTGCCACTTGAGTGAGAGCCTACTGGTCCACTCATCGAAATTTCCTCTGCTAACAGTGAACCCAGAATCCTATCGTAAGATCTGGAGCACCAGGATGCTTGTGTGTATGAAAAGAATGTTGAATGAGTGTCTGAGTGAACCAGAGTGATATAAGCCTGTGGGTTCCAATTTGGAAACCCCTGGCCTATTGATATGCACTAGATAGAGATGGCACAGGAGATCGCATCCTCCGAGTTGGCCGGCAAGGAGCGGACACATTACTGGGAGATGCGACTGTGGTTCCAGGAACAGAGGGTCTCGGTAGAACAGCGACAGGCATGGGGGCGTGGGGGAGGAGGATAAGTTGAGTGGGAGGAAGACCAGGAATCCTGCACTTGATGTGGACAGATGCAGATGGGCTTGCCTTTGGCACTCCCGCTGCAGCTTCCGTTAAGTATCACTTCCTGGGCAAATGGATGATGGGAAAACCAGTGACATCACTTCCTGATAGAGGGTGAGTTTGCATTCCAGGACAGAGGGAAGTGTACTGCTGACACTTCTGAGGCTGGAGGGAGGGAACCCAGACACTAAAGTAAAGAAAGAAGAGACAGACTTTTCTGATGCAGAGAGCTGATGAATAATCCTTTTAAAACGGACATTTGGTGAATGACAGGGATGAAGGGTGGGACTGCAGTTCCTGTTGTTAGCGTAGGAATGGTCTTTTAGAAGGGCAGAACCCCTTTGTCTCTCTTCCTGATCATTGTCAGCTGTGTCTGTTGATAATCAGGTGCCTCTTTTGTGGGTGCTCCAGCCCAGAGATGACCCCGCTTTCAAGAGCATCACTTGAGACTAGGGTGAGTCTTGAAGACAGCCTGAGATGGACAAGTAAAATAGAACCAACCTAAACAGGTTCTAAAAGGGCAGACAGAGAATCCCTGCCTGTCATTTTTTTGTGTAACACTAGGAGCTGTTCACCCACTTGTTCCAGGTCCATGTTCTCTCTGGGTACTCTGTGGAGCACCCCCTAGTTGGTGAAAGGACTACTGTGCAAACAAAGCTAGTGACTGCCTAATGGCCAGCTTCCCAGAAGTCAGGGGACAGCACATGGAATCTAAGCTGAAGGAAGAATTGCCTGTTTTGTCCTGGAAGACTATCTTATCCTGCCTGAATTAGGAGGACAAGCCAGGCCTAACCCAGGAGGAGCAGACTGCTGGTGTGGACAGAAATGTCTGATCCTGGTGCTGTGATCAATCTGCTAGAGACTCACAATCCATGTGACTAGCGTGCTCTAGTCTGGGAGCCAGTACCTGAACTCCTCGGAGTACCCATGGAACTCTTGAAGGAAGAACAAGGGGTCTCCACTATCATCCCTGTTGTATGATTGAAGCTGGGATTGACATTGCCACGTGGTAGCTGCTGTTTGCCTGTGATTGAGATCAGTGCAACTGCTTCAACCTGTGGTTCTCAACCCAGGGTACCCCACAAACTAGCTTAAGTGACCAGCCCGCCAATGATCCAGGGTGTGCCATATTCAGTATGATTCTCTGCAGTTGCTATCTGAGGTATTCTGTGCCGAAACAATGCCAGCCTGCTGTAGCGCTAGAGACCTATGCGGTCCATAGGATTTTGCCACTGTGCCACAAAACTGTTAAAATGCTGCCACATCCCCCTGAAGTATGGCAGTCTCAAACGCGACTGCCACTGCAACCACAAGGGCGGAGGTACCGGGCCCACTGAGCACGTGAGGCCTGTCTGCTGCTGACACCACAAGAGCCCGGAAGAGAGCCTCTGTCAGAAGCCAGCTGCTCACACCCATCTTCAGGATCTCACAGAAAGGCCTGCGTCGGCCCAGCCTGAGCGATTCGACCGAGTGCCCAGACCTTAACCCAGCACAACTCAGGTGAGTGAGACAGTAAGTGTAAGGCCTACAACTGTCCAGAGGAGTCGGTGATAGACCATTTGGCCAGTCTTAAGTAAGTTACTTACCTTTGGTAATGTAATTCTAGTAGAGACTATCAAGCCGCAGATACCTTAACTTAGAATATTCTCCGGGCATCAGATTGGATCCGGAATCTTTTTTGTGAGCAGAACACCTGTGCACAGGTAGGTGGCGTCGTTTGGCTCTGCATGGCATTGTCGTCCACGCCAGAAGTGAAGGCCACGGTGCATATATAGGCGCCACCCCAGAGTTACGTTTTTTTTTTGCGACTTTCTGCGCCAGGAGCTCGGAGCCAATAAGTCTCTGCACAGCCTCCCCTTTTTTGGCTTTGACATATCCCACAAAAGTTGATCGTCCACCCTCAACCTTTCATGCGGTCAAGGTAGAATGACAACACTCTTTTTGGGTCCAGCTAGTGGAGTCTCCCCTCTTCCTTAGAGGGATGAGGCGGAGCGTAAAAGGTAGGCAAAGTGATGTACTGGAATGGGGTAACTACCTTCAGCAAGAAGGATGCTCGGGTCCGAAGGACCAGTTTGTCTGGGAAGAAAGAGATGTATGGAGGCTGAGATGACAGCGAGTGCAGTTCAGTGACCCTCTGAGAAGATGTAATTGCCACTAGAAAGGTCATATTGATAGTGAGAAGTCTAAGAGGGCAGGTATGAAGAGGCTCAAAAGGAGCACACATTAGAAAGGTAAGAACCAAGTTAAGTTCCCATTGAGGCATAACAAAGTGAGCTGGAGGAAACAAGTGTTGCAATCCTTTAATCAACCTATTTACAATAGGGGACATGAAGAGGGAAGCCTGATTTGACAGCGGCAGGAATGCAGAGATGGCAGATAAATAACCCTTCAACGTACCCAAAGCAGAGTCCTGCTCAGCCAGGGTAAGGATAAACAAAAGAACTTGGGAAAGAGGTGCAGATCAAGGGTCAACCTGTTTGGCTGTACATCATGCCACAAACCTGCTCCAGCAGCGGCGTGTACCATCTTGGTGGAGGGATGCTGAGCTGCCAAGATAACATTACAGACTTTGGGTGGAAGATTGAAAGCGGTCAACTTTCACCACTCAATCTTCATGCGTGAAGGCAGAGCGTTGACAGGTCCGGGTGCTAAACCCTCCCCTGCTGCTGCAATAGAAGAACCTCCCGAAGGGGCAGCCTGATCGGAGGACCATGGCCATGCTCAACAGCTCGGGATACCAGAATCTCCAGGCCTAGTCCGGAGCCACTAGGATGACTAGGGCAAATCAATCCTGACCTTCTTGAGGACTCTGGACAGGAATGGTATGGGTGGAAAGGCATGCAGGAGGCCGGAGCTCTACTCCAGACAAAAAGCGTCTCTGTGCGAGAGCCAACATTGCATGTTCTTAGCGGTGGTGAACAGATTTAACCAAGGCTCTACCCACTGCTGAAACAGACCTTGCACCACCTCCGGTTGGAGACGCCATTCGTGATCTGCTTGGCATCTTCAGATGAGTTTGTCCGCTCTGGGATTTAGAGAGCCCGCCAGGTGTTGAACCACCAGGGAAATGCCCTTATGTCCCAGCCATATCCAGAGACGTAGGGCCTCTTGACAGAGGGTCCACGACCCGGCCCTGTTTGTTGTAGTACCACACGGCGGTGGTGTTATCCGCAAACGCCTGCAGTAGCCTTCCCTTTATGGAGGGGAGAACAGCTTTGAATGCCAGTCTGATCGCTCGGAGATCCAACAGCTTGATGTGGAGTCCGGATTCCGAGGAGACAAGAGGCCTCGGATCTCCACCTCTCCCAGATGGCTGCCTCAGCCCAGGAGTAACGCTTCTGCCACTACTGTCATTTGGGGAAGGAAGAGGGGTCTGCTGCTGACCCAATCGCAATTTGTTAGCCACCACTTCAGATCTTTTGCAGTGTCTTCCGAGATCTGGACCATGTCGGCAAGATTCCCCTGATGCTGCGCCCACTGGAACTTCAGGTCCCACTGCAAAGCCCGCATTTGCCAGCAGGCATGTGCCCCAAGCAGGATGCAGGAGGCAATGAGGCCTAGCAGCCTCAGAGTCAGTCTCACCGAAGTCCAGGATAGAGGCTGAAACATTGGTATCATAGCCTGAATATTCTGGACTCACTGCTCGGGAGGATAAGCCCAAAAGCCCAGAACTGCCCTGCGTCTAGAACAGTTCTGATGAAAGGAAGCATCTGAGAAGGGGGGTCAGGTATGACTTCTGCACGTTTATAGTGAACCCCAGCGAGTGCAGGAGGTCCACCATAGTCTAGAAGACGACCACCTGGAGCGAGCCCACCTTCAACTGTCGTCGAGATAGAGGAAGACTGGTACCCCTGATCTTCGCAGCTGAGCTCCAACCACCACTATCACCTTGGAGAACACCCCAGTGGCACTGGTAAGGCCAAATCGGAGCACGGTGAACTGAAAATGCATGTGGCCTACCGTCAACCGCAGGTAACGTCTGTGGGCAAGCAGGATGGAAATATGGAAGTATGTGTCGTGCAGGTCCAATGCTACTCATCCAGACTCTCGGGTCAGGGCAGACAGGACTCGAGTGAGCGTGAGCATTTTCAATTTCTCCTTTTTCAGAAAGAAATTGAGAGGGCACAGGTATAAGATAGGAGGAAGGCCTCCGTCTTTCTTGGGCACCAGAAAGTAGTGAGAATAACAACTACGACCTACTTCTAATGCCAGCACCCTCTCTATGACTACCTTATCCAAGAGATCAGTCACTTCCTGGCGGAGTAAGATGTGGTCCTCTGTCAGCCTGTCGCAAGTGGGTTGCATAGGTGGAGGGGTAGTCACAAAGGGGAGGGAGTAGCCCCTTTGGACAGTCTGGAGAACCCAGTGGTCAGATGTTCTCGACCTCCAGTGGTGCAGTTGATGTATCCTCCTTCCCACTGGATGAGGGGAGGGGTTGACTGGCTTGACCCCTGGCTACCTTACCCACAAGGTGTGGGATACTGCGTCCTCTGACACGCAAGGGCTGGGAAGCATGCAGGCTGCGGTGAATATGTGGGTAGAGACACGGCTGGAAGCCCCTTCAGTTGCCACGAAAGGAGCGAAAGGCGGACTGAGGTTGACGAGTTTGCCTCGTCTCTGAAGAGAAGGGGACCATAGAAGGGCATTTCCATGAGCGAGGCCTGGACAACCCCAAAAAGCCAGTAGTCGTCAACCAGGCGCATGGGGCAGAAGGGCCACCAATGATGAAACCGCTCTGCCTAGTGAGTCAGTGGTATTCAGCCCACAGCGTATGGCGAACTTAGCTGCGTCCCTCCCATCAGCAATAGCTTGGGAGAGTATGGCTCGGGCCTCCTCCGACACTATAGGCAACACTTGCGCAACCAAGTACCACAGTGAATGGGAGTATCGGCCCAAAAGACATGCAGTGTTCACTGACCGCAGTGCCAGGCTGGCGGCAAGAAATCATCTGCTTTCCCAAGGTATCCAGCCTTTTGGATTCACTGTTGGGTGGAGTGGTAGGGAATGCACCAGGATTTACTCTGGAATTGGAAGCTTGGTCCACCAAGGGATAGTGTGCTGGGTGAGGAAGTTGGGGTCCCCTGGGGCAGGGCGATGGTGGAGGGCAATTGTCCTATTCACAGGAGTCCCTGCACAGGGCTTGGACCGGGCCCGAGTAGGACGTCAGTGAGGGCTTCATTAAACGGGAGATGAAGTTCGGATGAGGTCACTTCCGGTTGAAGAACGTCCGTCAAGACATTTGTCTTGACCACCACAGAGGGCAACTGAAGGTCCAGAACCTTGGCTGCACTTCTCCCCAAAACAGCAAATGAGGTTCCCTCCTCCATAGCCACGGTAGGAGGAGAGACCAAGCCAGCATCTGGGTAGGGGTCCAGCCCACAGGAATCCGCCAGATCCTCACGCTAGGTGCCTCGGTCCAGTTGTCCCTCCCAATCATTACCAAGTCCTAGCCCATAGGAATAGGACACAGGCTCTGGCCTGGAAGGAATAACTCCAGTCGACGCCCATCCTACTCCGTGTCTGAGTCAGGGATGAGTATGGGGACGGCGCCGTCAGTGGGCATCGGGGACGTCGGCAAAGGAGCTGGGGACGGTAGAGGTGGCTTGACCGGCATAGGTCCGATCCGTCCATGGAGCCAAGGGACCCAACTGGTGCCATGGGCGAACTTGCCATCAGAAAACAAGTAGGGGCACCTCCCGAACCTGCGGGGACCGAGGGCACACCAGCAGGGACAGGCTACCCAAATACGAGGTGTTCAGCCTCATAAAACTCACGGAGTTGGGCGGGGTCGCTCCAGGATACTCAGGGAGGTGCAGAGAATTCCCCAGCTAAACCGCAGATCCAGGCCTCAAATGCAGACGTTCCCTTGACTTGTTGTATTACTTTGATGGACGGGCGAAGCCGAAGACCTTTTTGACTTCTTGTTCTTCTTATGCTTGTGGGACTTACCCGAACACCTGGGTGACTTTGACGAGTGCCTGGAATGGCTCCACAACCGATCCGGGACCTTCCTCTTTAGTGGGATCAAAACAGTCATTGCGTGTCGAGCAGCAAGGAGCTTGATAGACTACTCCCACAAGACCTTGGGGTGCACGGTGCGACAATGGATGCAGATCTTGGTGTGGTAGGTTGCGATCGAGGCAACAAAGGCAGATGAGGTGTGAATCAGTCACCGACATTTGCCTGTGACAGGCGCCACAGGGCTTGAAACCAGCCTTCTTCGCGGACATCCCTGCCACACCAGGAAACAAGGTCTCAAAAAATCTTCAACAAAAGGTCGAAAAAAGTTCAGCCAAAAAGTGACAGGGGTAGCTCCTATCTGGATCTGTGCTGACTGGCATAGAAATAAAACAATTGACATCAGTGTGTAGGGTGGCAACTATATAAGCAACACAGGGGTACTGCTCAGGAAAACAATTCTGGATCCACTCTGATGCCTGGGGAATATTCCAAGGTAAGAAATCTGCAGCTAGAAGTCTCTATCAGATAAAACTAAATGCTAACAGAAAGGGGAGAGCTGCACCGGCATCAATAACTATACCACCGGGTCCTTGACTATCAGAAAATGGGAGGAGGCTAGGAGGGCCCACTTTGAAGCATACAGGACTCACCCCCCCCCCCCCCATACATCGTGTATCTGGGACATTTCTGTGATATGTAGTAAAGTGCCTAACTGTAGAATAAAGCACTTGCGTCCTGAGCCTGTCGTACTGCCCACACTTAACTCCTTGAGAAGCCTGTGCCGGCTTGACAACACTAACACGGAAAGTCAAGTGCAGAAAGCGCTGTACCTGGCCCAGTTTTGCAGAGTCATAGTAGGACGGACCTTAGGACAGCAGAGACAAACAACCCCAGTCCCTCACTGCTGTGACCCACTAGTCCCCGTCTCCCCCACTAACAAGGACTAACAATGTTGCACACCAACAGTTTACAGTACATCATCTGTTAAAGACCACTTTGGTGACTTTATGAGACAGCCTCTACGATGCTTCAAGTTAATTTATTTCTATTGAGTGGGAAGGTAATTAATTAATACAAATGCAAAGTCATAGAGCGTAAAGTGTTGCTTAGCGTCCTTATCTGCAAAACTACGTCATCTATGAATTGACCTTTGAAATATAGGTTCCTTTGTGTTCACCTAAGCGTGGATCTATTCCCCAACTCTTAAATTTTGAGCGTGTACTTCTAAACGTCATACATTAATCAATATTTCACAGGCTACTGCTTGGATACCTTTCAATATTTACTAACTAAACTGGTGAAACAATTGATTAGATCTCAAACAATGACTTTCTTTTACCTACACAGCAACTGTATTAGCTGCACTAATTGCAGGAATGGTGACTTTTCAACCACACAGCATCGAGTCTCGAGAAGGTACAATTCTTCAGGGGACAGATCTTAATATTTGCTCTTCTGCATCACCTGGTGGGTGATGAGGTATAAAGCTTGAATAACAACTTTTTGGACCTTGAATAAAAATAAATGTGTGCTTCTGATTTGATTTTGTAGTTGTAACATTTTTGGTTTTCAATTTCACAGTTTTAAAAAGACTGAATTGAACCGCTATATTCCAACAAAGGTCAGAGTGATAACTACTGCTTGATTGATGCACAAGTTGTCATTTACCAAGACGGATATCTGACATTTTGAGAAATCATTTTAGTAGGCCAGTAGAGGGGAAATACCATAGAGAATCAACATCCTTACATCATGGAGACTATGTAGACACAGTTGTTTTCACCTTTATTATCCACATTCAGTTTTAATATTAGTGCATACACATCAGACCCATTCAATACAAGATGAATAGCTTTCTAGAGAGTCACAAAAGGGAATTTATGAATCAGAAAAGGCAGCTCTGGTGGAGATGGCTTCCTTGCACAAATATAAATTTGGGTGGACAGACTAACAGTAATCTGGACACATCAAGATCTTTAATTTCTGTACCATATAAAGGCAACAGTAAAAGCAGGATTTCTCAGTGAGATAAATGCTTGCCATTAAGATGTGTAATCTGTAGGTCACAATTTCAAATCCCAGTAAGGCAGAGTCAGCCTTTGGTGAACGGAGCAGCATTAAATTGGGTAATCTTGCTTATAAGTGACAGATGATAATTTGTTCTATAATATCGAATTTCCATGTCCACATAAGGGCAGTAAGACATTAGAAGCAGGGTGGTGGGTGTAATCACAAATCCAAAAAAGATTAGTGAATAGTCATCTAGGGTTTATACAAAAACTATAAAGTGGCTGGCTACAAAGGGCAGAAAAATATACAGTTTGCCTTTTTTTTTTTTTAAAAAGCCTGGAAGAAAGGGGACCATGTGTGGGATCTGTGTTGTGCACTTTATTGGCTAGGATAAGAAAGGAATTGAGTTGCTCATTTAGCATAAAAGGCAGGACAGGAACATGTTGAGACTTTCTGGAAGAGAAAGTTAAGTATGAACCCCAGGCTAGTTCTTCAGAGGCTTGCTGTCTTCTTACAATCCAGCTTTTAATTTAACCACTGCCAGAAGTAGATGTTTTAGGGTGAAAGGTCATGAGCTGCCACTAAGCTCCAGATCAAGCCTAATTTTTAATATTTCAATAAAATGGAAAACAAGATCAGCTACGATAGTGCCTAGCTGCTCTCCTGCCATCCTTACTTTTTGTTGATAAAGCATACATATTGAAACCTTTGCCCAGATAGTGTTAATCAGTGCAAAAATGACAAAATAAGGAAGCATTTCTATCACAAAATGCGCTGCATTACGATGCATAATCGGTCTTTTCTTGCTGCATAATTTTGTCAACACACATAATTTGGTCCTCATCTGTCACTTTATTCCAATGACCCGGCCTTAAAGGTATGGTTGTATTTGAAAAAAGGTGAGTCCAGGAGGTGGCAGAGAGAAGGCCAGCAAGGCTGTGTTCAGATGCAAAGACCAGATCCTGCAGACCTCAGGGTAATAGCTCAGGAGAAAGAGGAAAGCTGCAAGATCCATGGATAGTATCAAGGGGACGTGGGTCCTCATTTTTTGTTTACAAATGGATAGAGATAGCTTCTTCTGAGATAAGCCCATCTGGAAGGATGGCACTATATAAGGGATTTTTTTTGGGGGGGGATTTTTTTTTAAGTCCATTTACTACCATTTGTGCAGCTGATGCTCTGGCACTGCGACCAGGGGTGTGAGTGGCCACTGCACCCCAATTATGTCTGACTTACTACGAAAATGGGGGTGTGGGGGCCCATTCGCTTGTATTAGTCTGTGAGAAATTGGGTTGTTGGTTGACAGGGAAGTGAACCCTGGTCAACCAGTAGCCACAATACTTGCCAGGGGGAGGCACAAGTCAACCGTAAATTTACCTGTGCTCAACCCTCTGGTAGCTTAGTGTAGAGCAGTCAGGCGTAATTCAGAGGCAATATGTAAAGTATTTGTGCAATACTTCTAAAAGTAATAAAGTGAAAACACCATACAAAAAGAATCCCACACCAGATTAGAACAGTAGAGTTGTTTTTAATAGATAAAACAAGACTAAAATGACAACAACAAAAAAATTAGTAGAACCGGAGATATGCAAGTTTAAAGGTTTTTGTGAAAATAGTGCCAAAAAGCACAAAGTGCCACATGTGGATATCTGGTCGCACCAGACCGGAACAAAGTCACAAGTTCAGGCCAATACATTGGAGAGTGGGCTAGCTACAGGGACACAGTTAGGGCTGCTGCACAAAGCATCTTAAATCCTGGTTGCGGTTCCAAGATGCGATGAAGCTGCGATGTGAGGTCCTGCATCGTCGTTGAGGATCCATGGACGAGGGCTTGAGATGCAAAGCCCGGTGTTGAGGATGCATTGCGCAGTCGGGTGATGCATCAGTTCCAAGAAGTTGTGAAGCTGCGAAGCGGAGTCCATTGTCGAGGCTGCCGTCGATAAGGGATGCCAGGGCCTGCACAAGGATGCGTCGCACAGCGCCAGTTCTGATAAAGAGGTGGGCTGAAATGTGGATTTTTGCAAAGGGGAAGATCCACACAGCGGTGATGATGCGTCGGGTCTGCTAGGGCTTGTGCCGCCCAGCAGAGAAGATGCGGTTCCACTGGATTTACACAGGCTAGCAGAACACACACCTTAGGCCCACTTCCAAGGGTCCGGGACTGGGGTGGCACCACTTGGCAGGGTAGACTCACTGATGGCAGAGTCCAGGTGCTGGAGTCGAGGTTGTAGGAGCCTTCTGTCCCGAGGCTCAAGTCAGGAAGCCAGCCAGCGAGCCCTTTGAGTCACTCTGGGTTCCTGGCTTCAACAGATGATGGTCACGTTTTTCTCACCAGGTAAGAGGGCAGCAGGTAGCAAGTCAGGGCAGCAGTCAGCAGAGCAGCAGTCCTTTCAGTAACACAGCAGTCCTTCCTGGCAGAGAATCCACAGGTCCAGAAGAGTTGTACTGAGTTGTACTGAAGAGTTGGTGTCTGGGGTTCAATATTTATACCTAGGCCTTCCTTTGAAGTGGGAGAAGCTTCTATAAGTTTCCCTTTGAAGTCCCCAGGCATCATGCCTTCCCTGTCCTGGATCCAGACTAACTACAGGAGGTATGTAGCTATTTGTGTGGAGGCAAGGCACAGCCTATTCAAGTATAAGTAGGGCTGTGCCCAGCTCCGCATCCCACTCTGCCAGTGATGGCTTATTCAGGCACACATAAGCTCTCTATTGTGTGTGGCTATCTAGGAGGAATACACAAAGCCCAACTACCAACTACACCCAGTCATGTGACCCAGAGACAGGCTGTGGGGAACTAAATGGCTAAGGCAGGAAAATGCCAACTTTCTAAAAGTGGCATTTTCAGAATTGCAACAAAAAATCCAACTTCATCATGAGATCCGATTTTTCATTACAATACCAAGACACCAAACAAACTGGTAACCTGTTCCCATTTGAAAATTAGAGCTCATTAAAAGGTCATAAGGTAACTCCAAACTTATCCTATGGGAGAGGTAAACGGGAGAGGTAGGCCTTGCAGTAGTGAAAAACGAATTTAAGAGTTTTTCACTACAAGGAAATGTCAAACTTAAAGGTGCATGTCCTACCTTTTAAATACATTGCACTCTGGGCTGTCCAGGGCCTACCCCAGGGGTGACATGTATTAAAAGGGAAGGTTTGGGCCTGGCAAAAGGTTTATGTTACCAGGTCAAAATAGCAGTTTAAAACTGCACACACAGGCTGTAATTGCAGGCCTAAGACGTGTTTAATGTGCTACTTAAGTGGGTGGCACAACCAGTGCTGCAGGCCCACTAGTAGCATTTAATTTCCAGGCCCCAGGGAACAGGTAGTGCAACTTTACGAGGGACTTACAAGTAAATTAAATATGCCAATTGGGTGTAAGACAATTTGTTGTAATGACTTGTCTTGCCATGTACTACAGCTCGTGCCTGTTGATTCTGGTCTTCATGGTGAGGTCTCTGCTGTGACAGTTGGAGACTGGAGAACCTACGAGCTGGCAGCGATAGTTGGTGGTGTGACTAGAAGACAATACATTTCTACTGAATCATCCAGTGTCGGTCTTCTTAACACTGGCGACGAGTGTTGCTTATGGGGGACAAGCTCACCACCAATTCCCCTTGGACCCACAGATTTTAGCCTGATTGGCTTTGGACTCACGGATTTTAGTCTGATTGGCGGCGACCGGAAGCAACTAACATTCTCTGCAGTGCTGGATCTATGAGGATGCATTGCAGTCGTGCTGCGATCTTATTTCCTGCGACTTGGTAAACTTTTACCTTTATTTGTGGTTACTGTTCCCCGCATAGCTCGCGGCAACGCTCGTGCCTGCTGACTCAGTGCTCACGTCCTCGCGCCACGTACGCCGCGTATTGCGCCATCTTGGTTATTTCCTTGGTAACGGCCACACACACGGAAGCAGACACGGAAGCAAGTGAAAGCTCCGTTTTACTATACAATCTTGTCTGTGTACCTGATTGAATTCCTTCATTTTAAAGGAACAGTTCAAAGACAAATAATTTCTGGTACCTCATCGCATTTCTTTGCATTCAAGAAAACAGTTCAAGGACAGTAATAATTTCAGGTAATCATTTCATATTCTGTTTTGTCACAAACTTCTGCCAGCATGTCGGCCACATCTATGAATCAGCCCCCAGCCTTTCTATGTGAGAAAGGTGAACCGTTGCTCCCATGGAAAAGATGGAGAGTGTTATTCGATTCCTTCCTAGTGTCAATAGGTGGTGACAAATTCTCTGCACATAGGAGACAAGCTATTCTTCTTTACAATTTGGGAATTGAGGGCCGCAATATTTATGAAAGCATTGATGAAATACCAATTGGTGAGGGAGATGGTGAACCTTCAGATGCTTTTGAAATGTCGATAAAAATGCTAGAATCTTATTTTGGCCCACAGATTAATGTTGTGCTGGAACGACAAATTCTTTATGAGAATCCAAGAACCCAATGAAAAGGTTGGAAATTACATTGTTTCCTTAAAAACACTTGCCCGCACTTGCGAGTTTGGTAATCAGTTTGGTGATTAGTCAGGTGCACCAACAGTTCTAGGGTGCAAGAGAAGCTTCCATCAAGAAATCCTTCACTTAAGGAAGCTATTGCTATTGTAGAGGGTGTAGAGAATACTTCCAGCTGGGTTAAAGAAATGAAGACTCATAAACCTGTAACTGAGGATGTTCCCACTCCCAGTAGCATACATGAAGTAGCACATAAGGATATTCAACAAGACTCTGTAGACAATGTCTATAAAGTGGTTCATGGATCAAGGGGCAAAGTCTCTACTGACTTCTCAAAAATGAAATGTTATCGTTGTGGGAGTCTTAATCACACCTCCACTAACCCCAATTGTTATGCTAAAAATTCCACCTGTCACAAGTGTGGAATTAAAGGTCACTATGCCAGAGTTTGTAGATCTGGTGGGAAAGTGCGCACTGTAGAGAATATTGAGACCATCAAGGACAACCCAAGAACAGGGATGTTGAATGTGAGAAGTGATGGTGTGGTGGACGCTGACTCCATAAGCATGCCTGAGTGTGAAGTAGGGATTGGTGGCAAGTTGTTTATTGTATTAGCTGATTCAGGTTCTCCCTTCACAATGGTGGGTAATGAATTGTGGGACAAAACGTTTCCAGACATACAACTTCTCTCTCCTGATATTAACCCAGTAAGCTATGGGGGTTCGCATATTGATGTAATTGGTTATGCAGTCATGAGGATACACTTTAAGGGGAGAGAAACCATTGGTAACATTTATGTGGCCAAACAAGGCAACACCTATTAGGTTGGAGGCACCAAAGAGACTTGGGTATAATACTTAACCCAAATGCACGTAATGCATCTGACCAAGTCATGTTAGTGGATGATTGTGGAGGCTCTAATAAGTTCTTTGATGAGTTCCCACAAGTCTTCAGTGATAGACTTGGTTTATTGAAAGACTTTGAACATCGGACTATACTCAAAAAGAATGCTGAGCCGTGTGTGCATAAGTTGAGGAAGGTTCCCAATATGATGTTGGAGCCGTTGAAGAATGAACTAGATAGGCTGGTGGCTCTGAATTTTATTGAGGAGATTGAATCCTCTGAATGGTTGGCACCAGTGGTTTTGGCCCCCAAGGACGGTGGGAAAAATATCAGAATGTGTGTGGACTTGAGAAGTTTGAACAAGTGGATATGGGTGGATCGACAGCCTCTTCCTAATATTGCGGAGTCCATTACCATGCTGGATGGTGCAAAAGTTTTTAGTGTGTTAGATCTGTCCTCGGCGTATCACCAAGTACCCCTGCACCAAGACTCTAAGCATTTAACATCCTTTGTGACGCTGCTGGGAGCATTTCCTTTTGTCAGGATGCTGTTTGGGCTAGCCTCGGCGGCTGCTTGCTTCCAGCGAATCATGAAAATGATTCTTGGTGATATGTCTAACATCTTGTTCTTCCAAGATGACATCTTGATTTATGGTAAAGATGACATGGAACATGATATTGTATTGAGAAATGTACTAGAGAGGTTATCTAACAAAGGGTTGACTGTAAACAAATTGAAATGCAAGATTGGTATGTCATCTGTTACATATCTGGGACATAACATCTCTGACGAGGGCATTCAACCCAAACTGGACTTAGCAAAGAGTATTGTCAACGCTCCTTCGCCCACTGACAAGGAGCAAGTGAGGTCCTTTCTTGGACTTGCTGAGTTTTACTCAAAGTTCATCAAAGGTTTTGCCACCATTGTTGAACCCATTAGGGCTCTGCTCAAAAAAGGAATCCAATTTGCCTGGTCAGGAGAATGCAATGTAGCTTTTAACTCTGTTAAACACGATATTGGAGAAATGCCCACTCTTGCTCATTTTGAAACAAGGAAGAAAACTGTCCTCTCCACTGATGCCAGTCTTTATGGACTTGGTGCAGTTCTTTCTCAATTGGATGGGGGTGAAGAGAAAGTTGTCGCATTTGCTTCCAGAGCATTAAAGAAAGCTGAACAACAATATTCCTGCATAGAGAGAGAGGCTCTTGCTATAACTTGGGCAATTAGGCACTTTAGGTTTTACCTATGGGGCATACCTTTCTTAGTAAGGTCTGACCATCGTCCTTTGGTGCAAGTGTTTTCTTGCATGGAGAGTGAGAGGTTGACACCTAGGTTGAAACGGTGGAGTGAAGGCTTGGAAGAATTTAATTTTCAAGTACAGTATCTTCCTGGTGTAGCAAATAAAGCTGCGGACTGTTTGTCCAGATTGCCAATTGAGAGCAGTTGTGAAGTTCACGATGTTGAGCCCACTGGAGTATGTTGGGTCAAGGAGCCTGCCATCACAGAGAATGAGTGGAAGAAGGCCAGGATTGATGATGTATTGCTTCCTGTTGTTGCTGACTTTGTAGTTAAGGGGTGGCCTGTGTGCAAGAAAGTTAATTCTGATCTTTTGCCTTTCTGGTCGGTTAGGAATGAACTCACATTGTTTCAAAATCAACTCATGCGTGGTGAGAGGGTGGTGCCCCGCTGTGATTTGAGGTCAAAGCTTATAAATCTTGCTCATGAGGAACACTTGCGGAGAAGTCTTACCAAGTCTCGGCTCCGAGAAAGATATTGGTGGCCTGGGATGGACTGCGAGGTGGAAAATGTGGTCAAGGAGTGTTATCAATGTGCCACCAATGATAAATCTTGTGTTACAAACTCTGCTCCTCTGTTTCCGGTGGAGATTCCGCGCAAGCCATGGATTAAGTTAGGTTTAGATCTGATGGGTCCTTTTGAACTGTTGGGGCCTTCTGAAAGGTTTGTGATTCTCTTAGTGGATTACTCGTCAAAGTGGGTTTCCACCAGGTGTGTGAGCACTGTCAGTACCAGAGTGATTTTAGATTTTCTTAAGGATGAGTTCACGAGTGAGGGAGTTCCCAGGTTCCTGGTTACTGACAACAGGGTGCAATTCACCTCACAAGAGATGCAAGAGTTTTTGAAAGATTTTGATATAACTCAGAGAACAGCCCTTCATGCGCCACAGGCCAATGGTCTTGCGGAACGCATGAATAGAGTGGTTAAACTTGTGTTCAGAGAGCTTTGGAGTCAAGGGTTTATCTTAAGGAAGTTTTGAGGGATACTTGGTGGGCACATCGCACCACGCTTAACGGGGTTTTGCAAAGTTCCCCGTTTCAGATATTGAGGGATAGGTTAGCCCTGTCTAAGCTGAATCCTGGGTGGCTGCCTTTGAAAGAAGGTGTCGGTTTGGATAGAGAGGAAATTGATGCCAGAATTGAATCCTATCAAAGGAAATATAAGGATAGATATGATTCTAAGAAATCAGGGAAGGAAAGGACATGGAGTGTTGGCGAGTGGGTGCTCATAAAGAAACCCAGGCGGCAAAGAAAGGGGGTCACTGAATTTATGGGCCCATTTGTTATAACTTCCATCAAAAGGAACGTGCTGACGGTTCACAATCGTGGTATGTGGACTAGGTCACGTCTTGTGAAATTTCGAGGTGACAAATTGTTGCATCCTTCATGTTCTGGAGCTAATCTGCCTGGATCCAATTTGTCTGAAGCTAATCTTCCTTCAAATCTTCATGCAAGGGGTTTTTCTTCCAGGTCTCGCTGTTCTCCAGGACATTTCAAGGACTATGTGATGTATTGAAGCAATGATGTTTTTGTTTTCCTTACGGTCTTTTCTCTCATTTTTCCTCGTCTTTATTCGCATCATCTTTTCCTTAACCTTGTTTTCCTTTTTCTTCTTGTTCATTTTTCTCCAAGTTCTTCTGTATTTTGGGTAAGGGGGATGTGTTGTAATGACTTGTTTTGCCATGTACTACAGCTCGTGCCTGTTGGTTCTGGTCTCCATGGTGAGGTCTCTGCTGGGACAGTTGGAGACTGGAGAACCAACGAGCTGGCAGCGATAGTTGGTGGTGTGACTAGAAGACAATACATTTCTACTGAATCATCCAGTGTCGGTCTTCTTAACACAATTTTACCATGTTTTAGGGAGAGAGCACAAGCACTTTGTCACGGGTTAGCAGTGGTAAAGTGAGCAGAGTCCTAAAGCCAGCAAAAACTAAGTTGAAGGTAAAACTTTAGGGGGAAAACCACACCAAAGATACCAGGTCTAATATAGGCCATGCTTGCTGTACATCGAACAGGGTCCAAGCAGAGAGGTTTGGAGATATGTGGGGCTTCTTTCTTTTGTTCTTAGACAAAGGGGCAGTAAGTCTGTTTTGTGCCCCAGGCCTAGGAGTGATGGCCCAGTGAAGTGGGCAGAGCAGACAGCCTGCTTCGCAGAGGTGAGAGGGCCATTGGTGCTGCAGGTGCAGTGGCACCAGGGCCCAGCGGTATGAGGGGCCAGTTAAACCTCCATTATATGGTTGTAATATCCTTTCTGGATTGCATTAGGGCACAATACACACTTGCTTTGCCAGTGTTACTTTGGGCCTCGGAGCATTGGCCTAAGGGAAAGGAAAACTGGAGTAGAGGAGACACTGTTTGAACGTCAGAAAGATTGCATGGAGGGAGGGATGGGGCTAGATGGGAGCCCATGTTTTTAACAAAGGGCAAAGGAGACCGTCCTCTTCGCAAGGCGGTAGCTGTCACTAGTGAAACAGGTGAGGTTGCACACAACTGTGAATGTCGTTTTTTGAAAAAAGTGTATGGGGCTCATTTTCCTAGCTAGCATTAGGGCAGAGGGTGCATTTGCTGCAGAAAGGGGGACAACACATGGAAGTTAATTTTTTTCTGAAAGGGAGGAGATGTGGCCTAACAGTGACAGCTGCCGACTTTGGAACTAGGGAACCAGTTGCAAAGACCAGATGCTGGCTCAACATCCTGTGATTCCCAGCAAATCACTTAATCTCCCCATGCCTTATCAAAAATGAATCTGACCTTGTGTAATATAACTGGTGCTCATGTGTAGCACACCAATTCCCTTGAGCCGAGGTAATGCTATTTAAAAATCAAAAGGGACAGAGTCTGTTTCAAGATTGCAGTGATGTTCAGGTATGGTGGCGAAGGGGTGAAAAAGTCAGAGGAGAAAGCCTGCTACTCAGGGCTACAGCGATCAGTAGTGTGCAGGAGCAGTTGCATTGGAGCCCAAGAAGCTTACAACACCCCAATTATGAGGTACAGAGTTTTTGGGTAAATTAATGTTTTGTTTGATGATTTTTCTGTTTTATAAATCTCACATTTATTGTTGATTATGAGCTACAGAAAAAGTCTCCCTGAATTGATCTTATAGGCTCCATCCCCCGCCCCTCCCATTTCCCCAAACCTTGCCATACATTTTGGAGGGGACTCTCAACTTCAAAATCTTTTGGTTTGGGGGGCCGAGTGCAAAAAAAGTTTGAAGACCTTTGTTCTAGAGTGTCAGAGAAAGCCTGTTTGTGTGTGAATTCTTTGTGAGTCTTGTGGAGTTTCAGCCTTGCCAGGAAGGTGCTTCTGGTAGTCTTGGTGCCACTGGACCAGTTGAACTTAAAAGACGTGCAGTCCAGTTTACTCACAGTGTCTTATAGGTCACACAGACTAATGGATTTTGGCAACAAAGGGAGCAGTTATTTGGAGGTGGAGAGATGTTCTTACATTTTTTCTTCTGGTGTTTAGTCAAACAGCTGTCTGAAGAATGGACTGGACTCACATTGATAAGGCCCTGGGAGACCAGTGACCAGAGTGTAGCCTCCATCAATGTGTAAAGATGACTGCCTCTACGGGAAGTTTGCAGGAGGGAGAAATTGATTATTTTTATATACTGATGTAAGTTTGAACCATGCTGCTTATGTTTTTTAGGTCTCGCCAACCAGACAGCCCAAGCTGCCTGTTCGTGAAAAGACTTATTGTCCGCATTCTAGTGTGCCTGGAGCCCACCAACTGCTTACCATTGGTTGGCTTGGTCACTCACATAAACTTGCTTTTTATTTGTTAACTTGGCGGGCTTTCCTTCCTCTTCTTGTGTTTGTCCCTCGCCTGAAACATGGCCTCATTGCTTGTGTCCTTCTACTGCTTACTATTCAAGCACTACTTTTTAAGTCTTACCTTCCAGACAGCACAAGCTGTCTTTTGGCAAAAAAAAACCTACTGTAGGCTCAGAGCCTGCCCACTGCTTATCACTGGTTGACTTTACTGTTACTCATTTGCTTGTTTTTTTAATTTGTTAGCTTGTGTGGGCTCTCCTTCCACTTCCAATGTTTGTCCTTCCTTTGCAACATGGACGCATTACTTGTGTCCTTCTATTGCTTGCTTTTCATGCACTACTCTTTTACTTTTGGGTTATGATCTCCGTGAGAATGCATGAGTTTTCCAGCTGTCTCCCTCACATACTTCTCTCACACTTTATGTTGCTCTTTGCCGTCCATGTGCTTCTCCCCAATTTCTTCCATGTTGCACTCACTCTTGTGTACCTCTAAACTACGTTACCTCCTCACCCATGTGGCTTCTCCCCTGCACACTCCATGTTCCCCTCTCACCAGTTGCTTCTTCTCCCACCCCGTGCTGCTTCTTCTCCCACCCCGTGCTGCTTCTGTCTCCCACCCTCCGTGTTGCTCCCCCACCGGTGCTTCATGTTGCTTTACACCACCCGCTCCGTCCGTGTTGTATTCACCATCTTCGTCCTTTGTGATGTTTCCCCTACCAATACTCTGTGTGCACACGCATGTGTAGTGTGCGCCTACGAAATGACGTGGCTACTGCGCCTGTTTTTGTTTTCTTAAGCCATGCTTAGCAGCATCAGGATGCTGTACAGCATGTCTAAAAACCATTTGCAAAGGAAGTAGGTCCTAATGCTGGTTTCTTTTTGGTTAAGGAGTCTATGAGAGTGCATGTGCTTTTTAGCTGTCTCTCTCATGTACTTCTCTTCCCCACTACGCCGTGCTCCATGTTATCTTTCTCTCGCTCATGTGCTTTTCACCCGGGCCTCATCCGTGATTCGCTTGCCACAGTGCGCTTTCTCACCGGTGTGCTGCTCACACATCCAAAAGCACCACATTTCTCTCTGTGTCTTGCACGTTTCCTCCTGCCCTCCATGTTGCTTCCTACCACCTGCATCCTCTGTGTTGCTTCCCCCACCCTACAATAGATATCCTTCCAAGTACCCTGGGCAGTAAAACCTACAACATCGGTAGTCCAAAAGGTGTGGTCTACAGTCACTTTCCGAGATTATTTAAGGGTGGTTCATTCCGAAGGATTCCAGTAGAACATTGCAAATCTTTTAACAGAAAAAGGAGGGCTCCCACAGATCTTAATGTGGGCAACTTTTATTAACAAGCAGCCAAATGTAGCGGTTTCTGTATTGATGCTACATTTGAGCTCCTGTTTTCTCTGACGGTATCTCTAGCAGCGTTATACAGTCTGTAGCATGGCTACAGGTTTTTTTCTATATTCAGGAGAGTGTGTGTTCAACCGACCATGCAGGAGACCATTATCCTAAAACATACCTTATATTTCAAATTGGTTAAGAATGAAAGGAAACATTTCAAAGTGTTCTTTAGTGTGCCCAGCACATTGTGCAACTGCAGAATCAAGAGAAAGGGGGCAGTCATTATCTTGCATTCTGGTGAGTGAAGCTGCTATTCTTGTAACTGAGCATGCCATTGTGTTAGTGTGCAAGGTAACTAGCGGAGTTATCTGTACAAGTCCAACTTATTCTAAAATCATCAAGGCTACAAGAGGAACAAGAACCTGTGAGTCATCTTAAAAGATAATAGTAAGTGGAGCTCCGCTGTCATTGGTGAGATCACTGGGAGCCCTCTGGTAGTAAAGCTCTAGTTCAGTGGTTCTTAATGTGTGGGCTGCGGACGCTTAGGGTTCCGCAACGCCTTCACAGGGTGTTCCTGACTGTATAGAAAATTAAATAATATTAAGATTAGTAAAGTATATAAATAAAGAAACAAAATAAAAAATATAAAAACATTCTGTAAAAGTGAAGGAATTTGAAACGGGAGGCTAAAACTTAAGTTGGTGTCCTTTGCTTGAAATGTTCGAGCGCTTCAAGTACAGCAAACTGAATATAGTATAGACCATTGACAAACAAAGTACGGCCCGGGGGCCGCATGTGGCTCTCTTGACCTTTACATGCAGCCCCCTGGTCAACAGCAGCACTGAGCTGCTGTATACTCGACTCAGAGCTAACAAAAAGATGTTAAATTAACAGGCAAGCATTTATTTAAAGGTTAATTGATGTTAAAGAAGGGATTTAACTAGGGAGTCCTGCACTGTTTAACTTTAGGAACACCTTCATTTGAAGAAGTCTTGAAGCAATAGTGTAAAAATATAATAAAGTCTCTTCAAAATTCAAAAAGTGAATTTAATTAATGTGCAGAACCTTTTCACCTTAGTACATCAGATTATATCAATGCATTGAAAAGTATTATTTTAAAAGTGATACTTTTCAAACATGAATTTAAAAACATTCATTCTTCTACCCACCCTGACAACAATGCCAATAGTGAACTAAAGAGTCAAGTCAGTTGTATTGTGCACTCTTTGGGTGGCCTTGGTTCCTTTTATACATGAACAACATTATAGTTCATTACATCAGACACAGGAGAAGGTTTTGTACAGCGCACATCCTGAAGTAATGTATTTTGAGGTCCTCTTGTATGTGATAATGTAGAAAAAGGAGGGAGAGTGAAATAAAACAACTGCCTAGGATCTCACAATTTGGTGAAGTGGGGAATCCGGGATTAATACCAGGTTTTATAGTTTCATATTGGGCACATCAGCTACTGGATGTATATGCTTCGCTTCCCCTGCACCCATGTTACCACCAATCTCTGCCCTCACCGACCACCACCACCCCACTGGCATTAATGCGGCCCTCGGTCACATCACAGACCATACTTTTTTGCCCCTGGGAAAATGTTTGTGAGTTCTCATGGTATAGACGCTGGATGAAGAAGAGCATGCAGTAGAAGAATCTCTCCTAGTCTTTAACAATTAAAAACATATTTAGAAAAGCTCTAACCTTCCCTTTAAAAAAATTCGATTTTCCTAATTTTTTAATTGTGAATTAAATAAAATATTCAAATATTTGTGTTTTAGTCTGATGTGTATTTTTATGTATTGTTTTGAGATTCAAATGTAGAACTGCTTAGGCTGGGGGTCTCCTGCTTGAAATAATGACTCAGTTGGGACCCCTGGCTTTCAGTAATGATTCAGGGGGATCCACAGAAGTCAAAATGTTAAGAACCGCTGATATAGTTAATAAAATATCTGAAATATATTCTGATCCGTACTGTCAGATCTCTACCCGTAAGCAATAAACTCAAGTCATTTGGCAATTACATAAACATATACACTTACCAAACGGGAATTATGGCAGTACTCGTGTGCCAGCACTTTCCGAAAACCCAGAGATATTATTACACATGGTGGGGCAGACAGCAGGGGGCCAGGATGGGTGAGTACTATCCCATATCTGTAGAGAGAAGCGGAGGAAAGCACTGCTCTGCACGAGGACACCTCTCTAAGCAGGACATCCTTACCACAAGATAGCACTTTGAAAAAGAACTAGACTAGTTTCATTACAGATAAGTTTAGACGAAACAACAAAACAAAAAAAAAATACAAAGGCACAGCAGGCCTATAAGTATCCCTGGGGGTTTAGGTAGAGCAGAAAACATTTTCCAGAAATCAAATTTCCCAAAGACCGACCTTATTAGGAAACCACAACGCGCAATTAACACAAATGTCCTGTCATAAATAAATCATCAAAGAGTGAAGAGGAGAGGTGATTCATCGTTCTTTTAATGGTCTGTGGAGCGCGAGCCCCCTCGCGCCACGCCAGGGGAGCCCATTGATTGCGAGTGTTAATGAGGGAGAGCGGAACCCTTTTGAATTTCAAAAAAAGATGACGTGTTCGACAAAGTACTGACCTGCTGTGACCTTTGTCTGCGGGGAAGATGCGAATAGATTTATCAAAGCTCGCAGACACAAACTCCTTCCCGGTGGGAGAGTAGTCGACGTCCAGCACCGCAGACACGTGGTCCATGTGCACCATGATGGGGTTGTCAAGAAAGCGCATGTCAAAAGTGTACAGGCTGCCAAAAGAAAGAGTACAGCAATTAAGAAAATCCCACTTGGTAAACAAAACAACACATAATTGGGCCGCAGAGGCAACATGGGAAAAGTTATTAATGTGTGGTGCATTGGAGCTTCACTTTAGCTGTTGTAGCCTAAAATATACAGAGTTTCAACCCTCACAATCAACTGTGCTACTCCGCACTGAAGTCGCCATACCCCAACCTCCACGTCTTAGACCTCCGCGATTTCCTTTAAAACGGCGTTGCGTTAAAATATACATATGCAAAACATATATTGTGACTTTCCTAATCGTTAAAGTTCCATGCGTACATCTGGAAAATACGGGATTTACTTAATTTCTCTGGCGTTTGTCAGTCAGCCCTGCTTCTGTGTGCAGCCTGTAGGCAATGGGGAAAACGCGCATTTCCAAAATACTTTTTTTCTTCACATGGAAACTTACATTTGAGGAAATCCATTCCAGTGTATCCACCACGGGTGGCCTTAGGAACTAAGTGATCGCCCAGCTGCCGAGCTCTGTGGAGCTCCAAAATCTGAGAAAAAAAATCTAATTTGAAAGAAAAATCATCAGTCTTTTTGGTTTGGAGTATGGATTGTATGGGTCGCATAGGGTGCCAGATGCTGGCAGCTAATTTAGTACTGCCTCCAGTGCTAACTTTAGAAAAGAATAAGTGCCGGGCCCTAAGTTTTGCTCAGAGGTCCGCGAACGGCGCTATGTAAGATTTGGGTGCCAAGTCTGGATTCTACCTCATGTCTCTTCAATCCACCCCAGACACACACTACCTCTTTATCTCATTCTTGCAGGTTTTTTTTCATCCCTTATCGCTTTGTCGCCGTTTTCCATCTTTCTCCAAATCCTCCTTTCCACCATTGCGTTTTTCTCTTTTGCTCTGGGTCAAAGACGGTGTAAGAAAAATAAGTGCTAGTCCCCAAAAATGAGTGCCAGTGGGCCCCACCTGCAACCGCCTGCTAAAATTAAGCACTGACTGCCTCGAGGTATACCCTTTGAAAAATTGATGTGTTCCCAGCTCACTAAACCACTAAGTCTACTTCATTCAGGTAAAGTTTAGAAATGCAAAACGTGCTGCAAATACGTATCTATTGTTAATGAAAGTCCACACCATTTGCATTGGCCACTGCTGAGATAAACATAAGGAAATAACCCTCTCCACGCAAACTGCAGAAAAATTAACAAAACTTGAGGATTTTCCGCAGTCGCAACAATGATCGTTGCATAGAAAGATACGTAGATCTTCACTTTTTAACTGAGGATCTGAATCCTAAAGGAGAGGTTCAAGTTTTGGTAAATCCAAATTACATCTACGTGCACATGAAGATTGTCAGTCTGCCCAGGAAGTTTACTATTGCAAGTAATAGGAAGTACATCAATTCTATAGAGCATTGGGCTGTATGTGGGGTTTTCACTTTGTCAATAATCTTCATATCTTGGAATTTTGACTGCAGGGTTCGTCAATTCCAGATGCTGGATTAGATTAGTTTGTTAGAATAAGCAGTTTTTCCTATATTTAGCGCACTGGCCCACGCACAAAGTAAAAATAGTTTGGCTTTTACCACTTCTAGGCAAGATGAACAAGTTACTTACCTTCGGTAACGATATATCTGTATGAGACATATATTAGTTATAGATTCCTTACCTTAGAATCACCCCCAGACTGGATCCGGAGATTTTTTCTTTAGCAGTACCCCTGTGCGTCGGTAGGTGGCGTCGGTCGACTCCGCGTCCGTCGTTGGCGTCGTGTTCGCCGGAATGACGTTGCGGTGTCTACTTAGACGCCGCCCCTGCGTGCGGACGTCAGTTCTTTACACGACATTCCACACCAGAAGCACAGAGCCATGTAAGGCAGTGACTACTGATGCACAAAACTAGAGCCCTGAAAGGGAGTCCCTTACTCTAGAAGTCAGTTCGCAGAGGGGGGAGGATGGGTGGGGCGGTACAGAATCTATAACTAATATATGTCTCTTACAGATATATCGTTACCGAAGGTAAGTAACTTGTTCATCTGAAAGAGACTATTAGTTATAGATTCCTTACCTTAGAATAGATACCCCAGCAATACCAACCCTGGAGGTGGGTCTGCGAACCAAGTTCACACCAGAAAGTCCTGGAGAACTGAAAGGCCAAAGAAGCCGTCTCTCCGGACTTGGCTATCCAGGCAGTAATGTTTTGTGAACGTGTGCAGGGATGCCCACGTGGCTGCCTGGCAGATGTCACCGAGGGGGACAACATGTACCAAAGCAGTAGTAGCTGCCGTCGCCCTGGTGGAATGGGCGCGCAGCCCTACCGGAGGCTCATTTTTCACCAGGGAATAACAGATTTTAATGCAAAGGACGACCCATCGAGAGATGGTCCGTTTTTGCACGGCCCGACCTTTCTTGGCGCCCACATAGCCAACAAAGAGTTGATCATCCACCCGGAATTGTCTTGTGCGATCCAGATAAAATGATAACGCACTTTTTGGATCCAGACGGTGGAGTCTCTCTCTTCCTCCTTGGAAGGGTGCGGGGGCGGGAAGAAGGTGGGCAAAGTGATGGTCTGTCCTATGTGGAAAGAGGTAACCACTTTGGGAAGAAAAGAAGGTCTAGTTTGAAGGACAACCTTGTCCGGATGAACAGCAAGGAAAGGAGGTTTAGAAGAAAGAGCCTGAAGCTCACTCACCCTGCGAGCAGAGGTGATGGCAACCAGAAAAGCAGACTTTAAGGTCAAGAGTCTGAGAGGACATTTATGTAGTGGCTCGAAAGGAGCACACAAGGTAAGTTAAGACCAGATTCAAGTCCCACTGAGGCTTTACGAAAGGAATAGGAGGAAAGAGGTGAGTAATGCCCTTAAGAAATCTATTTACAGTAGGGGACTTGAAAAGAGAAGGCTGATCAGGAAGGCGAAGCAAGGCTGAAATGGCCGAAAGATAGCCTTTAAGGGTGCCCAGAGCAGAGCCCTGCTGGGCCAAAGAAAGAATGAAGAGGAGAACCTCTGAAAGAGGGGCAGAAAGGGGATCCACAGCCTTTGCTGTGCACCATGCCACAAATTTGTTCCATCTACAGACCTATACCGTTTTAGTGGAGGGACACCTGGCTGCCAAGATGACATTACAGACTTCAGGATGAAGGTTGAAAGCTGTCAACTGTCGTCGCTCAATCTCCACGCAAGGAGGTGGAGGCTGGACAGGTTCGGGTGGAGGACCGTTCCCTGTTGCTGCGACAGAAGACCCTCTGGAAGAGGCAGTCTGATCGGAGGATCAATGGCCATGTTTAAGAGCACGGGATACCAGACTCTTCGTGCCCAGTCCGGAGCAACAAGAATGACTTGGGCCCGGTCACGCTTGATCTTCTTCAGCACTCTGGGTAGAACTGGTATAGGCTGAAAGGCGTATAGAAGACCGCAATTCCACTCATGACGAAATGCGTCGCCGAGCAAGTGCCGCCTTAGAAATTCCAATGCGCAGAACTGCTGACATTGCGCGTTCTCTTTAGTGGCGAACAGATCTAACCAAGGCTCTCCCCAGTTCTGAAAGAGACCTTGCACCACCTTCGAGTGAAGACGCCAATCGTGATCCATCATGCACCGGCGGCTGAGTTCGTTTGCCCTGGCGTTCAGTGAACCTGCCAGGTGTTGAACCACCAGGGACATGCACTGATGTTCCAGCCTTGTCCAGAGGAGAAGGGCCTCTTGACATAGGGCGGGGTGGGGTCGTGGACCCTGTTTGTTGCAGTACCACAAGGCGGTGGTGTTGTCCGTGAACACCTGCACACTATTCCCTTGACAGAAGGAAGGAATGCTTTCAGTGCAAGACAAATCTCCCGGAGCGCCAGAAGGTTGATGTGGAGCCCGGACTCCACCGGAGACCAGAGGCCTCTGATCTCCGCCTCTCCCATGTGGCCGCTCCATCTCAGAAGGGAACGCATCTGTAACCACTTTGAAGTCTGGTTGGGGAAGGGAGAGGGATCTGCTGTTAACCCAATCCTGGTTCGTTAGCCACCACTGCAATTGGTGTGCAGGGCCCTCCGAGATCTGGACACAATCGGAAAGATTGCCCTGATGCTGCGCCCACTGGAACTTCAGGTCCCACTGCAAAGCCCGCATGTGTCACCTGGCCTGGTCCACCAGCAGGATGCAGGAGGCCATGAGGCCCAGCAGCCTCAAGGTCTATCTCACCGAAATCTGGGATAGAGGCCGAAACATCTGTATCATAGCCCGAATATCCTGGACTCGCTGCTCGGGAGGTTAAGCCCGAAACTGCGCTGTATCCAGAACTGCTCCGATGAAAAGGAGCTTCTGAGAGGGAATCAGGTGTGACTTCGGCACGTTGATAGTGAACCCCAGCGAATGCAGGAGGTCCGCCGTAGTCTGGAGGTGAGAGACGACAGCCTGGGGCAAGCCCGCCTTCAACAACCAGTCGTCGAGATAGGGGAAGACTGGAACCCCTGATCTGCGCAGATGAGCTGCGACCACCGCCATCACTTTCGTGAACACCCGAGGTGCGCTGGTAAGGCCAAAGGGGAGCACGGTAAACTGAAAATGCTCGTGGCCTACCGTGAACCGTAGGTAACGCCTGTGGGCCGACAGGACGTGAATGTGGAAGTAAGCGTCCTGCAAGTCCAACGCTACCATCCAGTCTCCATGGTCGAGGGCAGACAGGACCTGAGCCAATGTCAACATTTTGAACTTCTGCTTCCGGAGGAAGCGGTTGACGTCCCCAAGATCCAAGATAGGACGCAGGCCTTTGTCCTTCTTGGGCACCAGGAAGTAGTGGGAGTAACAACCATGACCTACTTCTGGGACAGGGACTCGCTCAATAGCTCCCTTGGCCAAGAGGGCCGTAACTTCCTGACGGAGAAGGACCAAGTGATCCTCAGACATGCGATGGAGTGTTGGTGGTATGGAGGGAGGGGTAGGCTCGAAGGGGAGGGAGTAGCCCCTTTGGACTATCTGCAAAACCCACCTGTCTGACGTGATGTTGTGCCAGTGGGGGAGGTGATGGCAGATCCTGCCGCCCACTGGCAACTGGTGGTCCTGAAAGGCCGGACTAGGAAGGCTTAGAGGCTGCTGCAGAGGGGGCACTGGTGGACTGGCCCTCCCGCTGGCCCCCAGACCCACGGCGTTGGGTCCTACGTCCCCGGCCGCGCAGAGGCTGGGTAGCTTGCGTCGGCCTGTGGCCCTTGGTGGAACATGGTGGGGCACCCCTTCCGTAGCCACGAAAGGGGCGAAAGGCAGACTGTGCAGGACGAGAGGTGGCAGCGAGGCCCAAGGATCTGGCCGCATCTCTAGAGTCCTTGAAGTGCTCGAGCGCACTGTCCGCCTTGTCGCCAAACAGACAACGGCCATCAAAGGGCATGTCCAAAAGGGTCGATTGGACATCCCAAGAAAAGCCAGTGGATCTCAGCCAGGCGTACCGTCTTAGAGCTACTGATGTAGAAATCGTTCTACCCAGCGAGTCGGCGGTGTCCAGTCCACAGCGGCTGACGAACTTTGCTGCATCTCTCCCTTCTGCGACCGCACGGGAGAGTGTGACCCGGGCCTCCTCCAGACACTGTGGCAGCACTTGCGCAACCGTATCCCACACAGAGTGGGTGTAACGGCCCAAGAGACATGCAGTGTTCACCGACCCTAGTCCTAAGCTGGCGGAAGAAAACATCTTCTTCCCAAGATGGTCCAGCTTCTTGGATTCCCTATCTGGGGGAGTAGAAGGGAACGCGCCTTTTTTTTTTTTAAACACTGTTTATTGGCATTTTTCAGCATGACAATACCACAATTACAAGGTGCAGTAGACATTACTATAACAGTCCATAAATACAGCCACATAGTACATTGACAGAATATGACTACATAGGGTCCAGCAGAGAACATACGTTATGGGCGTGAGAAATGGACTAAGCATTTCAACAATCGCATCCATAGTCAGCCTCCTGATCTCGTGGCCTATCATTCTCAGTATGGTGTGTCGTTTGCGGTGGAGCGTCCTCAACTGCAGTGTCTGTTGTATTTACTCTGAGCAGATAGCTAGTGAGCGGGTCCCAGATGTCCCGGGGACGTGAACGGGGGGGGTAGCAATCCAGCGTAAATATTGTGTTGCTCCTGGCAATAAGTAAGATCCCTCAACCAGTCCTTCCCCATCTGCAGGCGATCCTGCGTTTGGCCACGAGAAAGCCTATCGCCAGAAATCTTTTAACGCTACCCTGGTGTTCTGGGAGGTATCCCAGTAGACTCATTTCTGGGGTCTCCACTGCAGTCCAATATTGTGCTATGGTCCTACATTCCCACGCCAAGTGCAGAAACCCTGCTCCCTCCTGTCTACAGCGGTCACATCTGTCGCTTTCCCGGAGTTGAAGTCTGTGTAGCCTGACCGGGGTATGATACATTCTATGAAGAAATTTAAAATGGATAATTCGAAACCTGCTGCTAGCGGTGATACGTTCAGTCTGTTGGCAGCAGTAACCCCAAGCCTCCTCCGTGATCGGATGTCCCAGTTCCACTTCCCATCCCTGTTTCGCTTTCATTGCATTGTATGTCCCCGCCCCCATAGATGTCTTATAGATGCGGGACACGGGTACCGCCCCTGCCCGTAACGTGTGGTGTAGTGGGAGCAATGTAGGAGGTTCCTCCGGAAATGCGGGGGTAGCAGCCCTAACAGCTTGTCGCAAGCGAATATATAAGAAACGGTCCATGGCAGTGGGTGATGTGTCACCGAAGAATGCGGTCGCAGTTTTGAACTGCCCTTGATGATACATGTCTCCCCAGGTATGTATGCCTAATCGGAGCAGCATGCGCTTACAGATCCCTTCCTGTGTAACTGGCAAGTTGTGTTGGTCGAGTAAAGGGAGCAACGGGGAATAAAGCATGGTAACTTGGGACCTTTTGGCTATGGCCACCACGTGTTATTAGTACAAGCCACAGTGGATCTTCTCCCTCCGGCAGTCCTGTCGTCCACACCTAGGAATCCCGACAGAGACAATGGCGCCATAAGCCCCTGTTCTACAGCCAGATGTGTCATGAAGGGCGGAGGGGGGAGCCAATACGCAGCGAAGTGCGCCTGAGCACTGAGATAGTAGAGTTCAGGATCTGGCGCTTCAAACCCGCCCTGGGCAAATGGCAGTGTTAGAGTGAGCCATTTAATCCGAGGTTGTTTCCCTCCACAAGCAAGGCGGATGAGTTGGCTCTTCAGCCGAGTGAAGAAAGGGCGTCCCGGAGAGTAAGGGATGTTTGTGAATAAATATAAAAATTTGGGCATGACGATCAACTTCATTAAGGCTATTCGACCTGCCATAGAGAGCGGGAGGGCAATCCATCTGTTAATTAGGTCTTCTACCCTAGCAAGAGCCACCCCGTAGTTGGCTCGCAATAGTTCTTCCCTGTCTCTGGTGATGGTTATCCCCAGAAAGCGAACCTCGTCATCGCTCCACAGCAACGGATAGTCCATTGGGAACCGAAGGGTGCAATCCGTTAGCAGCATGACTTGGGATTTGCCCCAGTTGATAGTAATGCCCGAGAAGGCTCCAAATTTTATTATTTCGCGTATCATGGGGTTTAATCCGTCCGCAGGATTGCGCACATATAACGTGATATCGTCCGCATAGAGTGATATCAACACGGGCCTTGTGGGATAGTCGAGTGCATATGGTTTATGGTGCTGTCGTAGCATGGCGGCCAACGGTTCCATGGCTATCGCGAATAGCAGAGGTGAAAGTGGGCACCCCTGCCGCGTGCCTCTGGTGATGCTAAAAGGTGGGGAGCGGTCTCCATTCAGGAGTAAGGAAGCGCTGGGCTGGTTGTATAACAGTTTAATCCACATGAGGAAGCCTGGAGGAAATCCCATGTGTGTCAAGACTGCGAGGAGGTACCCCCATTCCAGGGAGTCGAACGCTTTGGTGGCGTCTAGAAAGACCGCCACCGCCTGTTCTTCTTGATCAATACTGTGCAGTATAGAGAAGAGGGTCCTGGAAACTATCGACTTCAGCCATGACGAAATTGAATAAAACAGACACCATATGTCCTCTGGTGAAAACCTATCCTTAGCACTTGGAGAAATGTGTGAATAGGATTAGGTCTATATACAATTGTACCTTTGGAATGAAATGAGATGTACTGTATTTTAAATTGTATATAAATAATGAAATATAAATGTTGATTTTTCAGTATTAAATAATGGGGAAATGAGGAAAAAATATTTATATCTCCAAATAAAAAATTAATAAATAATAAAAAAGAGTTGTACACAGTAATTGCATCTGTTATATAATTGGTTGCAGTTATGTCAATGGTCCACTTAATATTCGGTTTCCTAAATGTTTTTCACTCAAATGTTACTTTCTCCCTGATTTAGGATTAGTATTTTCATTTTCAGGGGTACCCCTTTTTTTGTTCAAAATAGAGAAGAGGGTCCGCAAGTTATGTGACGTTGATCTGCCGGGTATGAAACTCGCTTGATCGGGTCGAATTAGCCTATCCATCAAGAGCGTAAGTGTTAGAAATGGGATCTCTGGTTGGCTAAGGCTTGCGCCAAAGCCAGGCAGAGACCACCACTCTAGTCAGGGCAAGGGAGTTACACGCCGAAGATAACCCCTGCTCACCCCCTTGGTAGCTTGGCACGAGCAGTCAGGCTTATCCCGGAGGCAATGTGTAAAGCGTTTGCGCAACACGCACACAGCAACAACATACTAGGCACACCACAAAAGGAACTCCACACAAGGTTATATCAAAAATAGCCTTTGTATTCTCATAACACATTAGAATAGTAATCACATAATATACATTGTGCCACCTGGCACTAGGTAATATCTACAAGGGATTATGTACACCTGACAGGGCCAACTGGACCACTGTCAGAACCATCACAAAGTGAACTTAGTAAATGTAGAACTTATAATAACTGTAGCACAAATTTTAGATGTAGAACACAACCAGTAATTACTGGCAAAACCTCGTACTCCGCATCGTCCTGCAATCATAAACCATATTATGCAGTCATCATCACATTAGGCGTGAAATATATTCTGCGCCAACCTCACCAGCATAAACACATTATGCAATCATCTCAAGTCTAAATGCATTAGACAATAACCTCCTAAGCATAACTCACATTAGGGGCATAACTCACAGTAGAGAGTAATCTCACTAGCAGACTTCCGGCTGCCCGCAGGAGGAACTTCTTCGAGGTGCGGGGCTCTCCCTTTGCTACGAGAGCCCCGCCGACCGGCACCAGCATTCCTTCCGCACCCGGGGCTTCCCTCGCTCATGGGAGCCCCGCGCTGCCATCAGCGGCCTCGGCCGCCCCCCTGCACTTCACCCGGGCCCCCTCCTGGGACCCGGGACTTGGATGTGGAGCCCGCAAGGTTCCGGGCGCCTTCCGCTCCTCCTTCTCTCGCCGGGGTTCCCATCTGCTCACGGGAGCCCCGCTCCGCCACACGGGCACCTCTTCCGGCCCTGCCGCCGGCCCCGCCCAGAGGCAGGCGAACTTTGCCTGGCTTCCGGGTCGGCGGCCATTTTCACTCGGTTCACGGCGGTGATCTCTTCTTCGGCGCAAACGCGGGGTGGGCACCCGCATTATTATTTAAACAAAGCGGCCATGTGGGGTGGGCACCCACTATTTAAATATAAAACTAAGCGGGGTGGGCACCCGCCGCTCTAGGCACCACGGGGGAATCCTTCACGCCGGGATTCCCCCCATCAAGTCGAGCAGCCCAGCGCTGCGGAGCCCTCGTGCTCCTTTTTCTTGGGGCAAATTAGCATGAAAGCGCTCACGAGGCGCTTAAGTCCTGCAAGAGTCCAAGGGGCATAGCTGGGCCCAGGGAGGCCAGCACACAGGGCCCTCCAGCAGGGAGGCAGTCCCCATGGCAGTTCCTCCTGGGCCCCAGCAGCAGCAAGCCCCCAGTAAGGCAGGAACAGCACCAGCACAAGAACTGAACTGAACATTTATGGGGTCACAGCCCCTATATTTATATTAACATTTCCTTTGTCTAAAGTGCAGGGCATGGGGGAACCAGATGCAACTGGTTCAGGGGGAATTGGAGCACTTTGTTTTGCAAGCTCCTCTTCCCCTTTGTCAGGTGGGGGCTAGGTGATCAGACACCACAGGGGGCGGAGCCAGCATTCACTAGGGCAGGCACCATTCTATTCAGAGTCAGGGGATTACCTCTCCCACTACTCCTAGCCCAGATGTCCTATTCAGCCCAGCGCTGACTCACCCTGCCCCTCCTGGAGCCACACACACCTCCCAGCCCCTGTCACTCACAAGCCAGACATGCAATTCACATCAGGCAGGCAGACACATAGCACACAGAAATGCCAACTAACTTCTAAAAGTGGCATTTGTCCACCAGTCATCCTAAATCTGCGCACACCATCGCGCAGCATTTATTCTCACAAATTCTTACATACTAAACTCGACACAGCTGCCCCTCTCATACCAGGAATTACCATGGACACACTTATCCCCCATACATTCCTATGGGAGGGCAGGCCAACCTTACAAATGTAACTCAGAGAGCGCACGCACGTTACACTGGACCACAGTGCTAAAGTGCCCAGAGGCCTAAAACCACCAACACCATGTCAGAACTTAAGGCAAAAAGTTTAGGGGTGAACCTGCCAAAAAGGGCCAAGTCCAACAGTAAGCCTATTGGCCAGAACTTTTGCCAGGATCTTGACGTCGCAGTTTATCAGTGAAAGGGGTCTGTACGAGTCTGTGGAGTCAGGGGGCTTTCCAGGCTTCAGTAATGACACCAACATTGCTTCTCGCATAGTAGGCGGGAGTGTCCCCGTTTGGGCCGCCTCCTCATAAACGGCCTGCAGGAAGGGAGCCAGTGTGTCTATATAGGTTTTGTAGAATTCTATACCAAGGCCGTCTGGTCCCGGCGCTTTGCCGTTACTTATTTGCATTATTGCGTCCCGTATTTCTTCTAGCCCCAAGTCAGCCGCTAAGAATTCCCTCTGTCGATTGCTAAGCCAGGC
Source organism: Calotriton arnoldi (assembly GCA_963921515.1). NCBI lineage: Eukaryota > Metazoa > Chordata > Amphibia > Caudata > Salamandridae > Calotriton > Calotriton arnoldi. Next base: position 1,573,525 of record CAWUFW010000468.1, on the reverse strand, counting down.
CAGTTCCACCTGCTGCAAGTATTGCAGAGTATCATCCTGCCGCGCCGCGCATGACGTATATAGCGCTCGGTAGTGTGCGGTTAAGACTCCCATTATGGCCTCTGTGTCCCTATGTGCCCTCCCTTCACTATCTCTGATAACCAGTATATGATTGGCCGTTCTAGGCGGTCGAATGGTCTCGGCAAGCGCTTTGCCAGGACGCTCTCCCTCACCATATCTCCTCGCCGTGTGATATTTGCTGCGGAAGAGACATTCCCTTTCCGCCTCAGCTTGATACTTTGTTAGGGTCTCCCGTATCTGGGCGTGTGTGGGACCTGTATGCTCTCCTTGTGCCTCTGTCTCCAGATGTTTAATCTGACGTTCTAGGCGTGCTATTGCTGTGCGAATATCTTTAAGGATGCCTCCCGCCTTGGCTGTGCAGTGGCCCCGTATAGTAACCTTCAGAGCTTCCCATACAATGGCTAAGGACGGCACTGAGGCTACATTGACTCGCAGATACTCTTCTAGTGTTTCTCCTAATTCAGATTGAAACACCGCGTCGAGGAGCGCCGCAGGAGAGAGGCGCCACTGTCTAGGTTGAAGTGATATCCCCGGGGGTGTTATAGACATAAGTACAGGGGAGTGGTCCGAGTAAGTGCGAGCTAAATGGCGAGAGTTGTGAGCACGAATTGCAATGTCTTGTGATACGAGCCAGAGGTCCAGCCTGGACCAAGTATTGTGTATTGCCGAGTGAAATGTGCCCTCGCGCTGGGCCGGGTGGTGGTGGCGCCAGACGTCTACCAACAGATTGTCAGTGACTATGTGTCGAAGCTGGCGCTGCGCTTTGGAGTAGTGGTGTGGCAGGGGTGGGAGCGATCTTCTGTGGGATCTACGGTTAGGTTGAAGTCCCCCCCCCCATATGATATGAGTCGAACCGATACGGACTATGCACGACCATAAAGTGATGTAATAATCTTCATCATCCACATTGGGTCCATAACTACACACTAACGTGACAGACGCCGATGCGAACCTCCCCATGTAATGCAATATCTCCCCTGTGGGTCAAGTGTGGAGCCCTCCTCAACGTAGGGCACCATTTTTCTGATAAGAATTGCCGCCCCTCTGGAGAAGGCAGAGTACGAGGAGAAGTATCTATGTGAGGCCCATCTGGTGGCGAACTGGGGTTGTTTGTGAGGCAATGTATGTGTTTCCTGTAGCATGGCTATGCTAACATGGTGCCTGTCTAAGTAGACTAGAATGTGTCGCTTCTTTCTGGGGTCCCCCAGCCCTCGAATATTCCAAGTGAGGAGGTTCATTCCTGTGTTTATATTAGTCGTCTGTCTCTCACCCGCCATTTCTCAATCTCCAGTATATGCATGGACCTGTCAATTCTGCACTAATGGCTGTATGTGCTTGATATTGATGCAAGCTTAATAGTAGGACTATGCCAATAAATACCAATTCAGCAATGCCTACATTTCTGCTGCAACATTCCCCCCACAACGGCGTCCCCAATTTGCCGTGTGCTGCGCCCACCCCCCAGATCCCTCCCAAGAACCCCAAAAACAGTAGGAACATTTGTGTCATCATTTCCCTCAGTAAGCATTGTGCTAGCCATGCAGTTGAGTCCAGTGTCAGCGATAGTTTCAGGTAATTCCAGCACAATAACAGGCTAACGTGGGGTATTAGCAGATTCAATAATAACCATGGCTTAGAGTCATTATCAAGTCGTGACGACACTGTCCCTCTGATAAAACAACAATAAAGGTGTAACAAAATACCCCTCACGTATGAGGGAAAGGGGTGCTCCCTTAGAGACGTGTCCCAGGGGGCGTGGCGACTCCTCCCACACCATGGTGGCGTGCAGGAGGGGGCCCTGGAGTGCTGGTATAGTGTCCGATGGGGTCCTCACCATCCATATCTGTGTGTATCAGCAAATGTTCAGTCCAACAGAGTCGGCGTGTCTACCTGTCGTCTGCTGCATGATTCGGCGCCTGCAGGCCTCTCAGTCCTCTTCAAGATGCACAGGACTGCCCCCACCTCCTGACGGGGATCGTTCCACTCCCTTGGCTGCCAGTACAGTTTTTTTTAAAGAAGTCTGCCGCATGCTGTGGGGTGGTGCATATGTGCTGCTGACCGTCGTGGGTGATCCGTAGTCTAGCTGGGTAGAGCATTGCGTATTCCACTCCTTCCTGCTGGAGCTTCTTCTTAATGGGGACAAATTTCTTTCTCGCTTCCTGAACATTTAGAGTAAAATCAGGGAAGATGGAAATGGCATTGTTCTCAAAGACAACGTTTTAAAGTTCTCGTGCCTTGCGCAGGGCGGAGTCTCGGTCATGGTAGTTGAGTAGTCTCGCCACTATGGGTCGAGGTGGTGCTCCTGGCGGGGGTCTGGGTGCCAATGTGCGGTGCGCTCTTTCCACTATAAGCATCCTGGAGAAGGCCTCCTGACCAAAACAGGTGAGAAGCAGCCGTTCCACATAATCTTCAAGTTTTCCCGTGTTGGTAGATTCGGGTACCCCAGTTACGCGAATGTTGTTCCGTCGCGAACGGGGTTCGATGTCTTCATTTTTGGCTGCGATCACCTTTAGTAATTTGTCCATATCCGTGAGCTGCCCTGCTGCCTGCACGTGGTTATCCTCTAGGGTGGAAATGCGCGTTTCAGCCTCCGTGATCCTGCCATCCTGTTTTTCAATTTTCTGAGTAATCTGGTCCATTCTGGCGCACATGGAATCCATCTACCCCTCTATGGAGGCAAAGCTAGCCTTCATTGTGTGGAGTAGCGTCTTCATGTCCACTTCATCTATGCCTTGCGCCTCGTGACCCGCGGCGTCTTGTTCCGGATCAGGTGGGTGCCCTCTGGGCGTCTTACGGGTGTCGAAATTAAGTTTGGGTTGTTTGCCATCTGGTTTTCCCATCGTTGCGACTGACCGGGCGAGTGGGAAGCACCGCCGCCGCCCTGATGTCTGTCTTCTGGCCCCTCGTCCCAGGCGTCGTATGGAGTTGCGGTGTGTGTCAGAGTCAAACAGTGCGGGCCGCCTTCACGTCCAGTAGTGTAGCAGCAGGGCGGGAGTAGTTCCACGACGTCTGCAGCGCTTAGTCTCTGAAGGGTTATAGGGTCGAGGATGGGGATAGGTCTGACGCGGGTGGCAGCTAAGGGGTAAGCATCAGGGCCGGGCAGGTCTGGACACCCCTAGGATGCGGCGGAGAGTGTGAGCTACCTCCCCATTCGGCGACGTTTCCCCGATTCCTTCAGACGCCCACTCTCCTTTCCAGGCGCCACGTGGCAAAGGGGACTAGTAGCACAACTTCTACTGTTCTTGCTAGTCTCTCAGCGAGGCGCTGCTTCTGATGTGAGAGGTGAGGGTCGCTCTCTAGCGGTAGGCCAGGGTGCTATCAGGCAGGAGGCCTCCTCAATTGTCTGCAAACGTGATGGTGGCTGCCCCGAGCTTGTAGTACGGGGGGGCAAGGGGGACAACCTCCTTCGCAGAGCTGATAGTCTCTCTGTTGTTTTGGGCCTCCTTTTGATCCCCCAAGTCTGACACACCGCCTCCGTCGATGTTCTCTGCGGGCTCACCAGTCCACCGGCCCAGTGTGTGCCCAATTTCAAAAGATTTCAGGCACTTCGGGCAGTCACACCCGCCCACTATGTCCGGGTCTGCAAGGCGCGCAGTGGGACCCCAGCCTGTGGTAGGCAGATTAAAAGCTCAGTGGGGCGAAAATGATGTCTCTCTCTGTTTTGGGTCCTGCGCTACCCCCCCCCCCCCCGAGGCCTGCCGATGAAATGCCAGGGGGGGTGCGCCGGTAAGTATGGGTGCAGCAGGGGCAGCGCTGGCACTCAGGCCTCACTTACGATATGCAGGCCTCAATCCCCAGCCTTGCGTGGTCGCGGTTCCCGCCGATCGGGCTTCGGGAGACGCCCTCGCGCTCTCTCCCCACGCCGCTCCAGCCGTCTCACCAGGATCCTCAGCCTCGATGGCTCCGCTCCGGTTGGCCGCGGGAGGAGACTCGGCCCAGCAACGGGCTCCCCGGCAGCGCCCGCAGCGAAGCGGCCCCACCAATCGCGGCCCGGTCAGACACAGCGCGCCCCGCCAGTCCCGGATGGGATCAGCGCTCTACCAGGCAATCGCGGTCTCCGGCGGTCCGCAAAGGTATCTCTCAACCTCCTGCTGTACTCCCGATTCAGTTAACGGCAATGATGGCGAGGATTACCCCCAGACGCAGGATAATTGCAGGATAATTCTTCCAAGGCTGACAGAGCCTCGCTAGTGTGAGGCCATCTTGTCGGCCCGCCCCCTAGCGCCTCCGGGAACGCGCCTTTGGATGTTGAGGCTTGGACCACCAAGCCCTCATGGGTAGGGTGTTGGGAGAGGAAAATGAGGTCGCCTGGGGCTAGGCGGTGGCGTCGGGCAATCATCCTATCCACAGGAGCCCCTGTGCTAGGCCTGGACCAAGTGCCTAGAAGGATGTCTGTGAGGGCCTCATTGAATGGCAGCAGGGGCTCCGAAGAGGCCGCTGCCGGCTGAAGCACCTCAGTCAGGAGATTCGTCCTGACTGCCACCGTAGGAAGCTCAATGCCCAAGGCCTCAGCTGCCCTACGCAACACCACAGCGTAGGAGGCTCCCTCCTCCGTGGCCACGGTAGGGGGAGAAAGCATGGCAAGGTCTGGGGAGGTATCCAGTCCACTGGCCTCACCCAACTCCTCTCTCCAGTCCGGCTCCTCGAGCTGATCTGCCAAAGGGTCAACAGACTCCTCCCAGTCCTCCTTACATTCCTCTGGCTGCCACTCGGGGCGATAGGGAACGCAAGGGGAGAACATAGGTACAAAAGTACCGGTCGGCGCCGGTACCGGTGTCGGCCGACGCCGGTCCGGTTCCGCGTCCAAGACAAGGGGGAGGTCGACACCGGTCGGGGACACAACCAGCGTCGGAAGTGGCGGAGGCGTCGTCAGAGGTATTGGTGCCGGTGGAGGTGTCGTGAGGTCGACCTGCACCGAACCGGATCCAGGCCTGGATCCCTGGGGGCCCTGCGGTGCTGGGGCCCGAGCCGCTGGCATCGAAGGCCTAGAGGCCCCAGCCGAGTCCGCGGGGCCCGAAGGCGTGCCGGCAGAGTTGGGCTGCCCAAAGATGGAGTGGAGAGCTTCGTAAAATGCACGAAGCTGGGCAGGGGACGCTCCGGCTTCCGGGAAGGGAGGGACGCTCGGAGCTGTCCCAGTAGGCTCCGCGGACGGAGCCGAAGGACGATGACCTTCTGCGTCCCACGTCGCGTCGGCCGACACACGGGGAGAAAGCGACGGTGCTTCTTCGCCTTCTTCTTGTGCTTAGACTAACCCGAAGACAAAGACTTCGATGAGGAGTGATGACGGTGATTCCGCGACCGGTCCTGCAACCTCCCTCTCGACCGGGACCTCGAGCTGCGCGGAGCTGACTGCCGGGCCTCTGGAATCTTTCAGGACCGCTCCCACAAAGACTTTGGGTTCATGGCCTGACAGTCGGAGCACGACTTCGGGTCGTGGTCGCGCTCCAGGCACCAAAGGCACACGAGGTGGACACAAGACTTGAAGCCGGTCCGACGATGGGACATCCCTCCGTGCACCAGGAGTCGAACGACTCGAAAAAGAAGTCGACAAAAGTCGAAAAATCAATAGTCAAAAAATGACGAAGGGTACTGATCTCTCCGGATTTGCGGTGGCTGGCGCGCAAAAAGAAAGAACTGACGTCAGCACGCAGGGGCGGCGTCTAAGTAGACACCGCAACGTCATTCTGGCAAACACGACGCCAACGACGGACGCAGAGTAGACCGACGCCACCTACCGACGCGCAGGGGTACTGATAAAGAAAAAATCTCCGGATCCAGTCTGACGCCTGGGGGTAACTCGAAGGTAAGGAATCTATAACTAATAGTCTCTTTCAGATAAATGCCTATGCTCTATAAAAATCGTTAATTATTGTAAGACCACAGTGGCTCAACAAAAGTAGTGTTAAGACCCTCTCATTTCTAGTTACATAGGTTTGATTCAAACCTTCACTGGGGCCCTCTCCATGAAGCTTTGCTAAGCAAGTTAGGTGGTCAAACATTAACTCAGCTTTGCCTCCATGGGAGCAAGTTATCCTGGACTCCCTGGGCAACGCCCCCGTCCCCCATCCATCCATCTGGGAGACTGGCAGGCCTTGGCCCACAGTCCTAGTCACAGGCAGAAATCTTGCTGAGTTTCTCTTCTTCGCACAACCCAACTGGCAGCTTGACAGTTGACAATTTTGGGGGCCTGGAGCTACCCTTGTAGTCCATTTCCAGGCACCAAATGTGATTTAGCCGTTGAGTCTTTGAAGTTTTTTTGGGGGGTCTGCTTCCTTTAGAAGTTCCCTCTGCCCTGCCCTTCCCCAAGGAAGCAGTCTGTCACAGCAGGATTGATTCCAAATTTGATAGCCGCACAACAAAGGCCATGGGAGTGCCTAGAAGTTCACACCAGTATGTCAGCCACAGTGATGTGTATCATAAAAGCCTCAGCACTATTCTTTACCATTTTCTTATCAACCCCATCTCTTTCCTGAGATGGGCACAGGCCATTTCCAGTGAGCTATTTATGAATCAAAGAGCACCCTTTGAAGTATGCTGAACAGCCTGGCTCCCCCTTCCTCAAATGTGTCCCGCCTAGCTCACAGGAATGCAGCAATCCACAAATCCCTCTGGAGGGGATTACTCTACCTCCTCATTTTCCTCCAGTTAGCCCAGGGTCTCCCAAAATTGAGCCCAAAATCTTCTATGTATTGTACTATTCACAGGCACACATACACCCAGCACAAGTGCAACACGTGTGATACATATCTATAGAGTGGTACATGTAATGTGCAATACTATAAGATAGCTTTGAAGTTTTAGTTGCATATAGTTGCATAATAGTACTTGTACTTTATGACTTAAAAATATATTTTAAACATCAAAATGATGTTGGGAAGACTATAGGAGGGGGTAGAAGTGTCACATATGCAACGGGCCGCATATACTTATAAACTGGGTTTTTATTCTATTTTTGTGCAGCTCAGACGACGTCCCAAAAAATGCCAGGACGTTTTACAGGAAAGGATGGAGTAATTTACACATGACTAAAAAGATATAAAGCACTCAGGAAGGTAAGGAGGATTCATAGGTCATACATACATTGCTGCTTTTTTCACCTCATATTTACTCAAACGTGAGGCAGAAAAATTAACAACAGATAAAGTGGACACACAAAGACTAACCCAGGTTAGATGTTACATAGACATTCTCAACAATAGAGCCCTTTGTGACACTGTTATATGAATATTCAACATACAACTAAGCCCAATAATAAAGCTCTTGAACAGAGTCCACATAAGAATGATTTAATTAGGGTCCCCCACTGCCTATAGCCATCGCAGGTCTCTTCTCTCCAAAGCAGGTGGGTGTTGTACACCCATACTGGGTTTAACCAGGGGACCACACTTTACATAGGAAAGGGGAATGAATGGAAGGACAGGAGGCTGGATGAAATGGGCAATATACAAAGGGTGAAGGAAACCCAAGCAAGAAGTGCTATTGGGAAAACAAAATAGCAGGAGGCGGCTCTGGTGCTGATGTTCCTTGGCAGTGGTGCAGGGCAACCTCAGAATATGTATAGCGGAGGTTGGGGCTGGGAGGTTGTATGACGTTACAACGCATGCCATTACAACGCATGCCATTACAACGCATACCTTTACCCTGACTTGCTGTCGGGGGTGCGCTGGAAGTTGGAATAGTATAATTTACTATTCCAACTCCAGTGTGTGCAACAGTAGGGAAGGTGTTGGAGTTAACTCCAACACCTTCTACCCCCTGCAACAAGCCTTTCGCGTTGTAACAACATGCGTTGTAATGGCATGCGTTGTAACACTTCCGTTGTAAAGGCTTAATAAGTATCTCCACTTAAGGGGCCTTTATGAGGTCAGAAACTCCATTCATGTGTAAGACCAGACAACTCACGTGATTCAGATACACCTCCAAATTTTAACTTCTTACCACTCCGAATGAATTCAAAGCACAGACACGTACCCTCTTTCAGACTCCATTTGGGGAGGGAGCCTACTCAAAAATCATGAGGTGGGCGTTCTCGGCTCTTGCAAGTTCTGCTTCTGCTTGGGTTGGAGTATACAAATCCTCAGTGTCCGCAACATTCCCACACTAAGTCCTCTTGTCTGTACAATGTCCTGTCTGCTCTTGCCATTCGCTTTTTGCCTTGTCGTCTGCTCCATTTTCTAGGGGGAAGCACTTCCTACCCCCATTCCTTCATGCAGAATACCCTTCGATAACTCAGCGTATGCCTTTCTGAATAAATCTATACTTTTAATTTCCTGATTGTATGTCCATGTATCATTGACATTTACTCTCGTCTGCTCCACTATGCCCCACCGTTGCCGCCACTATGCCACCTACAGCTCGAGGCGGTGAAACATCATGGTAAACATGGAGGTGTTAGCCTGTATTTTATTTTTAAAGAAGTCAGGTGAAGAACATTTTAAACATGGTATTTACCTAAAAAGGTTGTTTTAAATATGGTATCCAACCCTACAGGAAGCAGCACCATGTCCCCCAGCCCCATCATCCCAAGGTAAAGCACCCGGTGTTCCCACGAGGCACAGAACACAGAGTGCACCCAAGCCACAGTGCCAAGTACTCCTTCAGGGAGAAGTGCCCAGTGCTCCCTTGGGGTGCAGTGCGCAGTGTTTCCTTAAAAGGCAGCACCAGTGCCTTCTCTAAGAAGCAGTAAGGAAAATGCTACTTACCCAGTATGCATCTGTTCTTGGCATGTAGAGCTGTAGAGTCACATGCTGTGCACAGCCTGCCATCTAGTGTTGGGTCCGGATGTTTGCTCTTTGTTTTTGTTCGAAGAAGTCTTTTCCAGTCACGAGGTAGGTGACTCCTCCTTTCAGTGATAGTGCGCATGGGCATCGTCTCCATTGTTCGATTGTTTGCCGCAGAGGGTGATAACGGAGTTAGTAAGAGTAGTAAGAGATGTCCATGTATATATGTATCTAAGAAAGAAGTCACTGCAACAGGTATAGGTACCCGGGGAGGCGGGTGGGCGCATATGACTCTACAGCTCTATATGCCAAGAACAGGTGCATACTGGGTAAGTAGCATTTTCCGTTCAAGGCATGTGAGCTGTAGATCACATGCTGTGCATAGACTATAAAGCAGTTATCTCCCAGAGGTGGCTAACCTGTAGCTGTTGCAGTTGTCTGAAATAGTGAACATAAAACTGCTTGGCCCACACTAGCTTGCTGTATTGCTAACACGTCTACACAATAATGTTTTGTGAATGTGTGAGGTGTAGACCATGTGGCAGCTTTGCAGATATCATCTATGGGTATATTTCCTAAGAAAGCCATAGAAGCCCCTATTTTACGTGTGGAGTACGCTCTAGGGAGAATTGTTAGTGTGCTTTTTGCTTTTGCATAGCATATTTGAATGCACTTGACTATCCACCTTGCAATGCCTGTTTTTATATAGGATTGCCTTTATGTGGTGGAGCAAAAGCGACAAATAGTTGTTTTTTTCCGTGGAAAGGTTTAGTCCTTTCTATATAGTAAAGAATCGCTCTTTTCACATCTAAAGTGTGTAACGCACGTTCTGCCACAGAATCTGGTTGAGGGAAGAACACAGGCAACTTAACCGATTGGTTGATATGAAAGGCAGAAATTACCTTTTGTAGAAATTTAGGGTTGGTCCAAAGAACCACTTTGTTTTGGTGTATTTGTAAGAATGGTTCTTCTATGGTTAGCGCCTGAAGCTCACCCACTCTCCTCAGAGATGTGATAGCTATGAGGAAAGCTACCTACCAAGTGAGAAATTGTATTTCACATTTATGCAATGGATCAAAGGGAGGACCCATTAGCCTGGTGAGGACAATGTTGAGATTCCACACTGGGGAAGGTGGAATTCTTGGAGGAATGATTCTTTTAAGTCCCTCTATAAATGCTTTAATGACAGGCATTCTAAAAAGATACAGATGTTGTCCGTTCTGTAGATATGCAGCTATTGCAGCAAGGTGTAAGCGTTTGGAAGAGTACGCTAACTTGGAACGCTGCAGATGTAGTAAATAGCAAACGATGTTTTGAACTGAAGCGTCTAGTGGATCTATCTGATTGTTATTGCAGTATATTACAAATCGCTTCCACTTTGCTGCATAGCATGCTCTCCTGGTAGGACGTCTAGCCTCTTTGATAATATTCATGCAGTCTGGCGGAAGATTAAGGTAGCCAAACTCTAAGATTTCAGGTGCCAGATCGCAAGGTTGAGATGGCTGGTATCTGGATGTCTTATTTCTCCATGGCTCTGAGTGATGAGATTGGGAGTGAGGTGTAGTTTTTGGTGAGGAACTACTGAGAGCTCCAACAGGGTTGCGAACCATGGTTGTCGGGCCCATGTGGGAGCAACTAGCATTAATGTCAGGGAAGCCTGTCTGAGCTTCTGAACCACTAATGAAATGAGTGGGAGAGGCGGAAAAGCGCAGGCAAATATCCCTGAACAATTCATCCATAGTGCATTGCCCTTGGACAATGGATGTGGATGTCTGGATGCGAAGCTCGGGCATTTTGCATTTAGGTTTGTGGCAAACAGATCTATGGGCCATATATATCCACACATTTCCCCATAGACACAGAATGGGCAAAACCCTTTAATACATCTGGCCACATTTGAAAGAATGGGAGGAGAACTTGAGGGTGGAGTTCCCATTCGTGGATCTGTTGTCTTTGACAACTGAGCAGATCTGCAATATGATTGTTTACTCCTGGAAGGTGTTCTGCAAGGAGAAACATTTTGTGACGTATGGCCCATCTCCAGATGGTCTGTGCTAGTTGTGACAGCTGGAGAGAGTGTGTTCCCCCCGTTTTTTTATGTAGTACATTGCTGTCATGTTGTCTGTACGGATCAGGACCGCTTTGCCTACTAGATGAACTTGAAACGCTTTGAGCGCTAGAAAAATCACTAGCAGCTCTAGATGATTTATGTGAAGCTGCTTTTGCTGCAGGCTCCACATGCCCTGAATTGTATGAGTCTGGAGATGAGCTCCCCAACCAGTGAACGATGCGTCTGCTGTTAGTACTATCTGTGGAACCGGGTCTATGAAGGGCCGCCCTTTTGAAAGGTTTTGTGTATTCCACCACTGCAGAGAGCGATGGGTGCGGCCGTCCACCACCACTAGATCTGATAAAAGACCCAGAGTTTGGTTCCACTGACGTGCTAAGCACTCCTGAAGGGGACGCATCTGGAGTCTTGTGTAAGGGACTATTAAAATGCAAGATGTCATCATCCCTAATAACTGCATGAACACTCGAGCTGGCAATGAGTGTTGAGGCTCAAACTGACAGAGTAAAGTTTGCATGTTGCGGATTCTGGCCTGATTGGGGTTGGCCAAAGCCTTTTTTGTATCTATTGTGGCTCCCAGATACGCCTGTGTGTTGGATGAATGTAGCTGGGATTTGGACAGATTTACTGTGAATCCAAGATCGTGGAGCAATTGCACTGTTTTGTGAGTGTGACTTAAGCAGCTTTTTTGAGAGCTGGCTTTTATGAGCCAGTCGTACAAATATGGGAAGACGTGAATGTGTTGTCTTCGAAGATGAGCTGCGACTACTGCCAGGCACTTGGTGAAAACCCTGGGTGGGGTAGTTACTCCGAATGGGAGCACCTTGAACTGATAGTGCTGGCCTGCTACTACGAACCTGAGGTATTTGCAGTGAGCAGGGTGTATTGGAATATGGAAATAGGCGTCCTTTAAGTCCAGAGTGGACAGAAAGTCGCCTTGTTGAAGGAGCGGTAGCACTTGCTGGAGTGTGATCATGTGAAAGTGGTCCGACTGAATGTATAGATTTAGTTCTCTGAGGTCTAGTTTAGGCCTGAGAGAGCCGTCCTTTTTGGGAATCAAGAAGTACAGGGAGTACACTCCGGTCCCTTGATGTTTTAATGGGATTGGTTCTATCGCTCCTTTCTCCAACAGAGAGAGAACTTCTTTTTTTAGAAGGGTAAGATGTTCCTGTGACATTGTGTGTGATTTTGGGGGAATGTTAGGGGGAGTGTTTGTAAGTTCCAGGCAGTAACCATATTGGATAATTTGTAAAACCCCTTTGTCTGAGGTGATGGTGTTCCAGACCGGGAGAAATTGAGAGAGATGTCCCCCTACAGGAGTGGAATGATCGGGGGTGGCGGAAGGAAGTCACGGTTTGTTATTTGCGAGGGAAGTGCGTGTGGAGTTGCCTCTGCCTCTTCCATTACCATTGTTTCCTCTAAAACCTCCTCTACAATAGCCTCTTGATGAGGGCGATTGGTTGTTGCCCTTGTAAGAGGAGGAGGGATTTTCTGTGGTAATATTTTTAGAGCCACCCCTGTAAAAGGAGCGCCGAAAGAAACCCCTACTCGGAGGTAACTGTAAAGTCCCCATGGAGTTTGCGACCTCAATGTCCTTCTTCATTTTTTCCAGTGAGGTGTCCACTGCTGGACCAAAGAGGTGTTCCTTATCAAAAGGTTGATTGAGAATGGAGGCCTGTACCTCCGGTTTGAAACCTGAAATTCTCAACCATGCGTGTCTACGTAGCAGTACACTGGTGTTTACTGCGCGTGGTGCTGTGTCTGCTGCATCTAATGCGCACTTGATGGAGGTATTGGTGATAAGTTTGCCCTCCTGGATAAGATCATTTGCCTTAGATTTGTGCTCATCAGGCAGAAATTGCATAAGTTTTTCTAGCTCATCGTAATGAGCCCCATCATATCTGGCTAGCAAAGCCTGAGCATTAGCGATGCGCCAGTGATTAGCTGCTTGTGAGGCTACCCTTTTGCCAGAGGCATCAATTAACTTGGAATGCTTATCAGGAGCAGGGGCCTCCCCTGTGGTCTGTGAGTTAGCTCTCTTGCGAGCATTAGAAACCACAAGAGAGTCTAAGGGTAGCTGACCCTTGATGTATGCAGGGTCAGTAGGTGCTGGCTTATATTTCTTCTCAACCCTGGTCGTGATGATTCTTGCCCTTACAGGATCTTTAAAAACCTCATCTGCGTGCTTAAGCATCCCCTTAAGCATTGGTAGTGTATGTGTAGTTTTCTGAGTGGAGCTTAAGGTCTCAAACAAGAAATCCTCCTCTAAAGCCTCCTTATGCAGCTCCACCCCAAGGTAATGAGCAACCCTATTAAGAAGCTCAATGTAGCCTATATTGTCGTCAGGTGGTGATGGCCTGGACGGGTATAAGTCAGGGTAAACAACGTTTACCACGAAACTTTTTCCCCGCAGGGAATTACAACGCGGTCGTTACAATGACCGCGTTGTAATTCCGCATACCATTACTCCGCAAGTCGGAACAACGACTTGCGGAGGGGGGAGAAGGTGTTGGATTTAAAATCCAACACCTTCCCTACTGTCCGCACAGACTGGAGTTGGAATAGTAAATTATACTATTCCAACATCCAGCGCCCCCCCTCCGCAAGTCGTTGTTACGACTTGCGGGGTAATGGAATGCGGAATTACAACGCATTCGTTGTAACGACCGCGTTGTAATTCCCTGTGGGGAAAAAGACTGCGTGATAACGAGGTATATTCATAAGTCAGGGTCAGAATCTGTGTGTGGATCAGTATCATAATCCTCCCATGGGTCAACATCTTGTGGCCTATCCTCATCTCCATACCCATCCCCATCCCCTTCATCCTGTGGGTTAGGTGATAGTGGTGGTGGTGAATTAGTGGGTGTGATGAGGAATTGAGGATTAGTAGGTGAAGGAGGTGGCACATAAGGTGGTGAAGGGTTTGTACCCTCATTCCTTTTCTTCAGGGGCATGTGGTGCTCATCCCGTTGGGCCAATTTTCCTTTTTTTCAGGCAATTTAGCATGAATATGTACAGTATCTGGGTTAATAATCAGTTCTTTTTGTTTCGGATCCGAAGGTGTAACATTGGACGAGGCTCTTTTGTCGGAGTTTTTTGTTTTTACTTGCAGTTTTCGGCGTCAAAAGTTTCGGCTCCGAACTCTTCGGTACCGAAGTTTAGGCTTCGACAAAGAAGGAATGTGGACCAGGACGTGTTTGGATTTCGGCGCCGAGGATCTCGGCTCGGCGCCTGTATGGGGCTGACTCAAGCCCGAGCCGGAAGGCTTTTCTTGTGTTTCGGCGCCGGGCCCGCGAGCGGGGTGTTCGAAACTTTTTCTCGGTGCCGACCTTGGCCCGCAGGCAGAGGAAGGCCCGGAGCCTTTTTTGTCTTTGGTTGTTGAGGCAAGGGGGTTTCTGTACTCACGGTACGCTGACCCGGTGTAACTTACTCCTCTTCTTCCATGTCAGAGTCGGCCTCGGACACCGAGACATGTTCCTCTTTCTCAGCTCCTTGAGGGTGTATTTCTTCTCGGTCGGAATCTTCGCCGAAGATATCCGGTACGGAGCCGCCTTGGTGTTGCATCTCGTGACCGAAATGATGGGCAGGAATCGCAGTCTTTCTCGTCGTGTTCAGGGGACAAACAGAGATTGCACACTTGGTGCGCGGAAACTTGGCGCGACACCCGGGACAGAACTTGAATGGAGTCCGTTCCATCGACTGCTAACGAGCCCGGCGCGGGTGGGCCAAACGGCCCTCCACAAGTTTTCCGATCGAAGATCTTTAAGTGGAAACGATACACGGAGAATGGGAAACTCGATCGAGAAACAATACCGTCGAGGGTAGTGGACTGCGCGTCGAAGGGAACCCGAGAAACGGTGCCGAACCGAAGCGCAGCAATTCACATCCGAACCCGATGGCGGAAAAAAACAATCTAAAAATGGAGTCGATGCCCATGCGCACTATCACCGAAAGGAGGCGTCACCTACCTCGTGACTGGAAAAGACTTCTTCGAACAAAAACAAAGTGCAAACATCCGGACCCAACACTAGATGGCAGGCTATGCACAGCATGTGATCTACAGCTCACATGCCTCGAACCTAGTGTTCCCCCAGTCCTTTTTAGCTCTCGCCTAGCGACGCAGCGCATGCGCTGCTCGCCTTGGCGAGATCTATTGTCTTCGGTTTTGTGTTCAGAAGGGGGACAGGAGCTGTGCACGCGCCCGGACAGCCTGGCGATGTGCACGTTTGTTTCCTCTCAGACGATTTCAGCTGCCCGGACAGCCGATGTGCACGCGCACGGCGTCTCTTGCTCACGGCGCACTCGACATGGCTTGTTAATTTGGCTCGGGGTCTGTTGTAGTGTTTCTGCCTCTATTCACTTTATTTCCTTTAAGCATTCACTCTACTGGAGTTCATTTGGAGGCATTCAGTATTTCTCACACCGTTTATGGATGCTGGGCTAAGTGTGATTAACTTTTTTTTGTGTTTTTGTGTTTCTAGGAATTTATAAATATTTGTTTTTGCCTGGGTAAAAGCATTCATACGCTCTCGCTCGAGCGTGCACTCAGTAGTCCCCCCGGGGCACAAGTAGGCATCCACTTCTGTGCTTCCTCGTTGCTTTATCTTGCAGCTGACAGGGAGCACCCCTGCTGCCATTCTCTTTGGCCAAATTCAGCAGTACAGCATTGGAGGTGCCGCAGGGAGCTCTGGAAGGTGAGTATTATGCTCAGGCTACTTGTTCGCTGTGAGCGAGGGATTTTACATGTTCCACTGTCTCCCTGAGACAGGAAGCACGTGTGCGTGGAGAGAAAGGATGGGGGCCACTTAGTACCTGTAAAGCCTCATGTGCCCCCACTCCCCCGCGCCCCCTGGGAAGAGCCCCTAGAGCAGCTTCGTGTCACCCGCCCCCCGAGGCAGCCCCGGTTTCCGGTGATTCACGGCTCCGTCTGCCAGCGACACGTCCTCGTGGCCAGGTCTGTCGCCGGAGTTCACATCAGCATAAGGACTGCTGCTGGACTAATGCTGCACGCTCAAAAGCCCTCGCCCGCCTTTGTAAATAACAAGCCAAGTTTATAATTACCCATGCTTTTATCCAGGGAAGTCTGTGCCGTGTGTAAAGGCAGACATGCCGTGTGTGTGGGAATGTAAAAGGCACTCAGTATTTTCATCATTGTAGATAAAGAGTTCGTAGTGTGACCCCGATGCGAACTTAATCATGATTTTGTATTTTTTCTTGCCCTCTGTCTTCCCGGTCCTCCACGCCTAGCAGTGTTGTTTCAAATAACCCGTGACCGGGTGTGACAAAACAAACAAAGGCATTGTGTCACCTCCACAGCCAGTGTTGGGACCGGGCTCTGCATGCCCGGCCTGCACTCCCTCTGAGAGGTGATTTAAGAGTGCCCGCCAACGCACAACAGTGCATCATTAAATACTGTCAAGGACCGTAATGTAAGGTATTTCTTCCTGCGAGGTATAACCTTTCAGATAAAAGCATAACGCATATGGTTAGCCGCTTCCTAAAACCCGCTATGGTCTTCCCTTGCAATGAGTTAGAGTTTAGCAGGCCATCATGTTTATACTCACTGAAAGGGAGCTTCAGTGACCAACACAAGTCCATGCAAAGGTTGGGGTTGAAAGGCCTTCCTGTTAGACCCTGAGAAAGGATATCGCCTGTTACGCAAGAAAAGTGTTCATGTCTCTGAAACCAGAACATTATTCGACTTGAACTAAAGCCCCTTTTCTGGGAGCGTGCACCCTTGCTGTTCCAGTTCCTGGTGCCAACACCCAGGAGGTTTGGAGTATCATTTTACACAGGGCCCTCGCCCTAGAGAAGTTAATAGCTAAACTGGGGTTAAAGTGAAGCACATGGCTGACATGATGCTGAGTATGTCGGCCCAGAGTCCGAGCACAGCCAGGAAGGAATCTAAAGGGCTGTGTTTAAGAAACGCAGACACTCAGTTTTTTGCTTTGTGCAACCCCGATTGCATAGTCATGCGTGGAGAACGGTAACTTTAATAACATAAATACAGAGACATGGTCTGTTGTAGGTCATTTAACGTCTGTGACACTGAAGCTTCTTCTTCACTGTCATTGGAGGGTGATGTGTTTGCTTGTTGTGGGTTATTTTATTATTCACCTTCAGAATGCCATTGCAGAGTGCTGTACTTGTCAGTTATTTGATGATGCTTCTGTACCTTTTCGATGCAGTGTACTTTGATACAGGCTGCAAGTTATTTTGAGGTGCGCTTATTTACTTTCTTTGGTCATTGTAGGGCGTTCAGCTTGCTGCAGTTCTATTATGATGTGCCTTTACAGTGTTATTGTATGGTGTTCTGCTTGCTGGCTGTGAGTTGTCTGGTGATGTGCTTTTACAGTGTATTGCAGGGTGGTGTGTGGTTTATTTTATGATGCTTCGGTTCCTATGTATGGCACGGTGCTCTACTTGTGGGTTATTTTATGATGGATCTTGAGTTTGTCATTCTTGTGTGTGCTGCTTGCTGTCTGTGTGTTCTTTTATGATGTACCTGTACGCGTGCAGTGATATGTGGTCCACTAATAGTGACGAGCTAAAATCTGTGCATGTCCGCTCTGTTTATGAGCTTCCCTATTAAATACAATTTTAAAATTACTCTCTCACAACGCGTAATCACCAACTGGTTAAACACATACCAAACTATTTTAAACCCGTTTTACATATACAACTATGTATAAGTGGTTACATTTGCATGGCACCAACGCAACTTTAGCTACAGGTCTGCCTGTTGTTTTTTAAACACCTTGCGATGTCCTACAAGCAGCGGTTTGTTTGTTTATCAGCCTATGGACGCAGGGAATAGTTCATAATTACAATAAAGTACGGCATGCGGCTTATACATTAATTGATTAAATATAGGGAAGTGTGTGTTTTTTTGGTGTTTCATATCTAGACTGCATGCATGTGTCCATCCCGGTAGAGCCGCTAAATAAAGTGCCGGTCCCACGTTGCTAAATGCTGGAAATACATTTGGGGAGGTGGCAGAGCAGCGCGCATACATGATGCTTTTATCATTACAACAACTATTCATCCCAAATACGCAAACACTGCACACTACTTCTACTTACTCCTCTTGCTACCACCACTACCACTTACTTTACAGTTCAAAATACACATACTTAGTATTCTACAATACCTGCAGCTATATATCTTTACATAAATACTCTAAACTGAAAACAAAACAATATAGCCGTTATATATTTACAATGCCAATAACTAACTAATGCGAGACCTGTTGCATTGTAAATGCTCGTTTCTTTTATTGCTCTCTCTGTCCAGCCAACATCTTTCGCTCATGTCACCTTGTCTACTGTCATTTCTCCCTTGATGCTCTCAGACTATTTCTCCTTTTCACTCTTTTGAGTACTCTCTGTTGGTGTAATGTCCAGCACTAACATTGTAATAGATTAAGAAGACTAGTAAAGAATTATCACAATACAAAAGATGGCAGGTCAAATTTTCTTTTCTTTTAACTGTCTTCATCAGTGTACAAAATGAAAATAATGTACTCTGCTCATGCATACTTTTCAAATGCACATATTGCTTTAATATATTTAAACCTTAGTAAGAAAACTCCTTCTACATCTTAAAGTTCATCAACGATGACCCGTTACATACAAAGCTAAAATTAAGATTAATAATTTCAAAGCATGAGCTAGTCTCAAACAGCTTGAAAGTAGGATACACTCTGTATATCTGATGCCCTCATAAAAAGATGGTGTATCCGATTGCCTCGCGTACTGCTGAACAACAAACATTACCAATGCTAAAAAAAAAAAATCTAAAAAAAAAAAAAAAAAATCAATAATATACTCCTGCTGTAAGTCTAAATCTACATTTTGATAAAAATCAAGACTTTTTTGAGATTTCAGGCGTACCCTTGGGACACTGTGACCGTTTCCTAAGGGTAGTTCTGGAACTCATTTGCACACCTCAAACTTAACATGGAAAAGCATTTCAACAAGCTTGAATGTACAAGGTGTACATTTACTCAGGTGTAAATACTGTGCAAAAGAGATCACTCTGCAGAAACCTCTTGCTCAACATCTTTACCAATTCTGAGAAAATTCATACCCATTTTCACCCTGGAGAGGAAGTTTCACCTACCTTTGGCAGGGATAACTCTCCAATCATATCCAGGATTAGAATGTGCCTTGCAGAAGTTTGTGTGAACTCACAGTCACAAGTTTGAAGACATTCACCTACTCTCAAAGTCATGCCCTGCCCGAAACTCCCCCTCGCCAGCCAGGCAAATAGATTTTTTCACATGTAAAATTACATTATTTTGGTGTAATTCTGGTGTACCCTTTAATTATCACGTATTTTATATGGCATAGTATCTCGTCGATGTGAGAAATTGACCTGGTATATGCTGTCCACTATTTAAAGTGGGCACCCTGCATCAGTCCAAACAACCCTTATGGTGATTTAAGAGGTCAAAGATAACCTTAGAAAGCTATCCTAGTGGTAGATATGGAGAGAAGCCTTCAGGCTTAGTCTTGAAGGAATGCTAAGCAGCTTGTTTCACCAGAATGCAACCTTATTGTATTAGTTAAATGAAAGGAGAACCACACAGTAGTTATAAGAATACATATTTATTAATATAACACCTTAAACACCTCACAGTATCTGCTAAACACAGATAAACACAAAGCACACAATACTGTAGCACAGAAACAATCGTAAGTAGCACTAATCCACAGTGGGCTCCCGGGGAGAGCAAACCATATACTAAAATAGTGGTATAAGAACCACAATTCGAGTCAAGACAGTGTCTAGAGGATGTAGAATCGCTGGGACCCCAAGGAACCACCCAAGGTGAGTAAGTAGGGACCCCACGGAGGACGGGTGCAGTGTGAGAACACGACCGCGTGCTATGTACAATTCAATGAAAGAGTCGCGGTTGCAATTTTAAAGTTTAAGGACCCTTCGTAGTGGAATACGAGGAAACCCTTTGGAACATAGAAGGTTGGAGAGCCACCCCATCCGTGGATACCGAAGTACCAGAGTTACCTATCCCAGGGAAGCCGGGTGCATAGGGCTGAAGTGGCGTCGGAAACCGCCGTCGTTCTCAATGGGAGTCTTCAAAGAAATGCCACTGCTGGAAAGAAAAGTATCCGGTGGAATCCACAGGTGGATTCTTGATGGAAGGAACCTGAAAGCAGAGGGGACAGAGTCTGGGTCACTCAGGAGTGACCAGGGGCTCGGTAGACGAATGCCCACCGATGTCGGGTGCTTCAGGTGTGAAGGAGACCTTTACTCTACAGCTGCAGGGACCAGGAGATGAAGAGGACGACCAGGAGCCGGATATGAGCTGTCCCATGAAGGATGTCGAGTGCTGAGGGGTCGGTGTCCGGCGGGAGCACCAACAAGCCTTGACAGCGGCAACCCATGAAGAAGGTCAAAGAAGGTTACCGTCTGGACCAGCAAGGCCCAGTGGACTCACCACAGCAAGGGGAGTCAGGGCAGGCCTGGAGCAACCAGGGGTGCCCAAGAAAATCAAGATTGTCCCTCAAGTGGACCCACAGGTCGAAGGCACAGGAGTCACGAGGGGACCTCTAGTAGTTTCACAAAGTCACAGCTTGCAGGGCACAGAGTGCGAGGAGGCCGGAGTCCTTTGTACGAAATGTGCGCAGAGGTTGGGGCTATCGACAGCCTAATGCACGAAGTTGGGGATGACAAACAAGCATATGCACTTGCAAAAGTACGCGGTGCACAGGGGTTCGGGTTATGCAGTCCCCACGAGGGATACTGGCCTCAAACGTGGTGAGAGGGCAGCTCGACCTCAAGGAACGTAGGAACCCACCTCCTGTGTTGCTGGAGCTTTTGGAGTCCGCAGGAGCTCAGGATCAGCAGACCGGTCAGTTGCGTTACGGTGCCTGCAAACGCAGGGGAGTGACTCCTTCACCCCAAGGGAGATACTTCAGTTGTCCTCAATGCTCCACAGGTCCTGCACAGAGCCTGTATGGTGCACGGGCACAGGCAATGCTTTGGACGGAGAGGGAGACTAAGTTGGGCCCAGTCGAAGTCCAGCGAAATGCAGGATGTCCAGACGGTCGAAGGTCAGTGGTTTCTTGTTCAGGATCTTGTCCACGTCGAATCTAGGGTCCTACAGCCAGGTAAGCCCTTTTGTACCCACGGGAGAGGGTTGGACAGATTCAGGGTACCCTCCCAGGGGAGGGTCAGGACAATGGGGAGGTTACTCCCATGTCCTTTCTCCAGTTTCCCGCCAGAGCAGGAGCCAACGGCTCCCGTAACTGGTTTGAGCTGGACTATGCACAGGGAGAACAAATGTGCCCCTCGTGCAGACACTTTGGAAGTGCGCCCACCCAGCTCCAATACACTAAATCCTGTCTGGGAGGTGTGACCACCTCCCTGTGACAGGATGCCTATTGTGCTGCCTTCCCAGCTCGAGCTTGGCTCAGCAGCAGGAGGGCAGAAATGTGTCTCTAGTCGGCAGCAACCATTTTGTGCTGTCCGAGTCGAGAAGGCTGGTACCGGGAAGACCAGGGATCCCACGAAGCTTGCTTCTGAAGGGTGGAATCATACCTCCCACACTGGTTACCGGTGTGGAGGTATGATTCCAAGGTGTTTGATAGCAAACACAACATGGTTTGTTGCAGCCGTTTGAGATAGCACTTTACGCGAGCATATAATGCACCTCTACCTATATGTCTGGCTGCGTCACCGACAACCCGGGAGAATGGTCTCTGAAGGCTGCAGGGATGCCCTACTCATGCATGGGCAACCTCTCACGTAAAACCCAGCACCCTGCCTTCAGGATTGTCAAGGCCTGCTATAGAGGTGACTTATAGGTTTTAAGTGTAGTGACCTTTAGATATAGTAAACCTATATCTAAAGTAAGTGGTGCATGCACCATCTTACACAGGCTGCAATGGCAGGCCTGTAGTTCTATTTTGCATGGCCTCTCATGGGTGGCATAATACATGCTTCAGCCCATGGGAGGGCGCTGGGGTACCTATGCCCTGGGTGCATGTGTATCATATACTAGGGACTGATAAGGGTACCCTAGTATCCAATCTGGAGTGTACCTAAGTACATGTCATAACATTTTAGGGAGAAAGTAGATAGACTGGGGTCCTGATTAGCAGGATCCCAGTCAGACTAGTCAAAAACAGTGTAACATCAAGCAAAAAGTGGGGGTAACCATAAGAAGCAGATCCTACTTTCCTACAGTCGATAACATCATCATATGACTACTTTGCAAGGCAAGTATAATGGGTGAATATAATAGTTAACAGGGTTAATGTAAAGGTAAAAGTAATAATATTCTTTACATGATGAAGCAGCGGTCGGAGATATAAGAGATGTGGTATAAAAGTAGGTGCCTATTATTGACCTTGATATATTTTTATACCACCATAATTTCATATGCAAGGAAATCAATCTGGGAACCCAAATGTACTTTTCATGCATAAAATAACAAGTTACTTAACTTCGGTAATGTCATATCTGCTAAAGACTCTTTATAGCCGAATACTTCTTACATTACAATATTTCCCAGGCGTCAGATTGGGTCCATAAACTTTCTAGCAGTACTTCTGCACGCCAGTAGGTGGCGTCGTTCAGTGCTGTTCACGCCAGAAGTGACGAGCAAGGTGCTTTTCTAGGTCCCACCCCAGCGCCCTGACATCAGTTTCTTTTCTGGACATTTCCGCTGCAGAAGTACGCAGCCACAACAGAAAGCTGATGAAAGTGTGTAGACACTTAGGACCTACAGTGTTTACCCTACACAGAGAAATCTGTTCACAGAGCACTGAGGATGAGAGGGTCTGTAAGGAATCTGTGGCTAGACTGTCTCTACTAGATACAGAAGGCAAGTAATTTGTTCATTAGATAGAGACTTCTAGCCGCAGATGCCTTACCTTAGAATAGCTACCCAAGCACTACCTCCCCAGAGGTTGGACTCCAAACAGATTAAGACCAGAAAGTCCTGAAGGACCCAATGGGCAAAGTGCCTGTCATGACAGACCTTACTGTTCAAGCAGTAGTACTTGGTAAATGTGTGCAGAAATGCCCACACTGCTCCCCGACAGATGGCCAGGACAGAGACTCCGTGAGCTAACGCAGTGGTCGCAGCCTTGGCTCTGGTGAAATGAGCACACAAGCCCTTAGGGTGTTGCTTCTTAGACAGTGCATAGCAGATTTGAATGCAGAGCACAACCCATCTTAAGATGCTCAGTTTCTGCACAGCCTTTTCTTTTTTTGTCCCAACAAAGCCAATGAAGAGTTAATTATCTACCCTGAACTCTTTGGTATGATCAATGTAGATTGTTCACGCTCATTTTGGGTCCAGGCAGTGGAGTCGCTTCTCCTCTTTCGAAGGGTGAGGCGAAGCAAAGAAGGTAGGCAGTGTGAAGGTCTGGCCTACGTGAAAAGGTGTCACCACTTTTGGCAGGAAAGAGGCAAGTGCTCTCTAATCCAGGTTGTCTGGGGAAAAAAAAAAAGACATGTAAGGAAGGTGCACGGACAGTGCCTGCAGTTCACTAACCCTCCTGGTCGACGTGTTGGGCAGTAGAAGGATTATGTTACCTACCCTGTAAGCATCTGTTCTTGACATGTAGTGCTGTCGATTCATTTGCTTTGCATAAGTCTGCCATCTAGTGTTGGGCTCGGAAGATTACAAGTTGATTTTGTTCCAAGAAGTTTTCTTTGAGTCACGAGGCTGTGTGACTCCTCCTCTTGGGAATACTCCGCATGGTCATCGAAGCCATCTTCAGATTGTTTTGCTTTGGGTAGATGAGAATGTAGGAATGCTGTGTATGTAAGCACTGAGTTGGCCAGGAGTTAGTATAAAATAAGATATATGAACTGCAACCTACACAAGAATATGGGGAGGAGGGATGGCGAATGTGAATCTACAGCACTACATGCCAAGAACAGATGCTTACAGGGTGAGTAACCTAATCCGTTTGAGGCATGTGTGCTGTAGATGCACATGCTTTGCTTAGACTGTAAAACAGTCCCTCCCCTAGGTAGTGGTTAACCTGTGGGGGTTGCAGTTGTTTAAAAAAAAAAAAAAAAAGAGTCTTGAGTATAGTCTGACCAACATTGGCTTGTTGTCTTGCAAATAAATCCACACAATAATGTTTTGTGAATGTGTGTGTGGAGTTGACCATGTTGCTGATTTGCTCATATCAGCAATAGGAATGTTTCCTAAAAAAGCCATGGATGCTCTAATCTTTCTAGTGGAGTGTGCTTTTGGTGGAACAGGTAAAAGTCGTTTAGCCTTTGCATAACATGTCTGTATGCATTTAACTATCCATCTTGAAATGCCCCATTTAGAAATTGCTTTTCCTAAACGAGTAGGTGCAAAGGCAACAAACAATTGTTTAGTTTTTCTAAATCATTTAGTCCGGTCAATGTTATACATTATTGTCCTTTTTACATCTAAAGTGTGTAATGCCCTTTCTACAAATGTGTCTGGTTGTGGGAAAAACACAGGTAAATCCATGGACTGATTAATATAGAAACAACTTTTGGTAGGAATTTAGGGTTAGTTCTAAGCACTACCCTGGTCCCTGTGTAGTTGAAAGAAAGGCTCTTCTAGGGTTAACGCCTGAATTTCACTAACTTTTCAAAGAAAAGTAATAGCAATTAAAAACGCAAGTTTCTGTGAAAGATATTGCAACTGACAAGAATGTAATGGTTAGAAAGGAGGACCAATTAATCTTGTTAGGACACTGTTTAAATTCCATGCCTGGGCAGGTGGAAGTCTAGGGGGAATTATTTGTTTAAGTCCCTCCATGAAAGCTTTAATAACAGGAATTTTAAACACTGAAATGTGTTGTCTATTTTGGAGATATGCTGTAATAGCTGCAAGATGTAATCTTAGACATATATGCTAATCCTGCAGTTTGTAAATGCAATAGGTATAAGATAAGTGTTTGGACCTTTGCCTAAAGAGAGTTAACGTTTTGTTTGTGACAGAAAATAACAAATCGTTTTCAATTTGCTGCATAACATTGTCTTTTAGCTGGTTTACGAGACTCTTTAAGAATGTTCATACAGTCTTGAGGCAAATTTAAATATCCAAACTCCAAGACTTCAGGAGCCAAATTGCAAGATTCATTTCTTTGGGATTGGGTTGTGTTAATGTTCCATGGTTCTGCGTGAGAAGGTCCAGGTTCAGGTGAAGCTTTTCGTGTGGGACTAGAGATAGTTCAATGATTGTTGAGAACCATGGTTGTCGAGCCCATGTGGGAGCTATTGGTATCATGGTGAGTGATGTTTGCCTTTGTTTTCTGACCACTAATGGAAGTAGTGGCAGAGTTGGAAAAGCAAATGCAAATATCCCTGACCAGTTCATCCATAGAGCAGTGCCTCTGGATTGATGGTGGTGGTATCTGCTTGCAAAGTGGGGGCATTTTGCATTTTCCTTTGTTGCAAACAGGCCTATCTGTGGAAATCCCCATTTGCGAAAGTATGGTTGAAGAACATTGGGGTGAATCTCCCATTTGGGGGCTTGTGATGTGCTTTGAAAGTCCGCAATCTGATTGCTTGTCCCTGGGACGTGTTCTTCTAACAGATGAATGTTGCAGTGTATTGCTAACTTCCATATTTTCTGAGCTGAGGGAGATAAACGGAGATAGTGTGTCCATCCCTGTTTTTGTAAATAATACATTGTTGTCATATTGTCTGTTTGAAAAAGGACAACTTTGTGCTGTAGGTGAGTTAGAAAGGCTTTGATTGCTAGATGAACAGCTTACAGCTCTAGGTGACTGATATGGAGATTCTTGTGTTTGGAATCCCATAGTCTCTGAATAGTAAGGTTGTGGAGATGTGCGCCCCATCCTGTTAGGGATGAATCTGTAAGAATTATTTGTGGAAGTGGGTCTTGAAACGGCTGCCCTTTGGATAGATTTTGTGGATTCCACCACTGCAGAGAGTGATACGTGGGGCTGTTTACCAACACTAGATCGTGAAGTTGACCCAGTGACTGAGTCCATTGCTGGGAGAGACATTGCTGTAGAGGTCTCGTATTCAGTCTGGCATGTGGGACTATGGAAATACAAGATGGCATCAAGCCCAGAAGTCTGAGAAATCTTTTGGCTGGAATGGGAGTTCCTGTTTGAAATTGTTGAATTAATGTTAGTATTTTGTGTATTTTATCTGTGTTTGGGGATGCTAACGCTAGATTTGTGTTGAGCATGGCCCCTAGAAACGCTTGAGTAGGAGCTGGCTATAGAGGACATTTTTGTAGGTTGACAGTGAACCCTAGTTGATGTAGTAAATCTAGGGTTTTTTGAACGTTTTGTTTGCCAAGTGTGAATGTGTTTGCTTTGATTAGCCAGTCGCCTAGAAAAGGTAAGACATGAATGTTTTCTCTGTGCAGATGTGCTGCTACAACTGCTAAGCACTTTGTGAATACTCATGGTGCTGTAGTGATCCCAAAGGGAAGAACTTTGAACTGATAATGAGTTCCCTGAAATAGAAATCGGAGGTATTTTCTGAGTGCAGGATGAATTGGTATATGGAAATAGGGCGTCCTTTAGGCCCAAGGTTGCCATGATGTCTCATTTTTGTAACAAAGGGATGATCTCTTGACGAGTGACCATATGGAAATGTTCTGATATTATGTAATGAATAGTGGTCTGAGATCTAGAATGGGCCTGAGAGATCCATCTTTTTGGGAATAAGGAAGTATAGTGAATATACTCCTGTCCCGTGAAATGGTGGCGAAACTCGTTCTATTGCTCCTTTTTGCAAGAGAGCTGTTATTTCTTTTTGCAGGATTTGATGTTGCATGGATAGTTTGTGTTTGCGAGGTGGAATATTTGGAGGAGTTGTTATGAACTCCAGACAATAACCATATTGGATAATGTCTAAGACCCAATGGTGTGTTGTAATTGAATTCCAGTTTTGGAGAAATTGTTGAAGACGACCCCCAACCGGTGTTTGGTGTTGTGGGGAAAAGGTAAAGGAGTCATTGCTTATTATTGGTATTTGAGGAACGGGTATTGTTACCTCTGTAAGAACCTCTGTAGAAGGTTTTGGTTGTTGAGGTTTGTCCCCGAGTTTTATATTGTGAACCAGAGGTATCTGTGGAAGCTGTCCTTGCCCCTTGTTTGAAATTGGACCAACGAAAGGGACCTCTATGGGTGTTCGTTTGTAGAGCTCTCATTGATTTTGCTACCTCTGTGTCCTTTTTCATTTTCTCAAGGACTGTGTGCACCTGTGGGCCAAAGATGTTCCTTGTCAAATGGGAGGCTTAATATGGCCTGTTGTACTTCAGGTTTGAAACCGGACACCCTTAACCATGCATATCTTCTTATTAGGACACTGGTATTTATACTTCTAGAAGCAGTGTCTGCTTTATCTAATGCAAACTTAATAGAGTTGTTGGTGTTAAGTTTGCCTTCATTAACAATCTATTGACCTCTTTTTCTGTGCTCCTCAGAGGTGTTGGATAAGCCCCTCCATTTTGCCCTGTCAGATCTTGCTAGTAATGCTTGGCTATTGGCTATATGCCAATGATTAGCTGCTTGTGCCGCAAATCTTTTACCAGAGGCATCCATAAGTTTGGATTCCTTTTCTGGTGGTGGTACTACAGTTGTTTGGGAGGTAGCCCTTTTTCTAGCATTGGATACCACTAAAGAGTCAGGAGTTAATTGACCGCTAATAAAAATGGGGTCTGATGGATTAGGTTTGTATTTTTTATCAATGCGAAAAGTAATTATTCTCGCTTTGACAGGTTGTCTAAGAATGTAATCTGCATAAAGTGTTATACCCTTTAAAAGTGGTAAGTATTGTGCCCCTCGTTGTGTAGTAGATAAAGTTTCAAAGAGGAAATCCTCTTCTATTGAGCCCTTATATCAAGGCACCTGATAAAAAGTGGCTGTGAGATCCTGATAAGCTGATGCCTCATCAGATGGTGATGTACGGCTGGGCTATACATCAGGATCAGTGTCATCATGAGGGTCAATATTATAATCTTCCCAAGGATCCCCTGGTTGTGTCATCTGGGATGTCTAGATCCTCATCTATTGTTGACTGAGGAGACATAATACCTGATCCAGAAAATTGTGATGAGTGAGGTGGTCAAGTGGGTGGTGGAGGTGTTGACTGTGGTACAGGTGAAGTAGGAATGGCAATGTGCAATGGACTGGTTGCAGCATCCTTTCTTTTCTACTTTAGGAGTTGAACAGGAATATCCAAAGCCTCTTCAAAACTCAACTGCTTCTTAGAAGTTTGTTGTTTTGGGAAGCTGTACCATAATTTTTTTGTTCCAGGCTGAATTTGAAGTGTTTTCGGTTTCGGATCGAGCTTTTGGTGAAATTGCTCAAGGATTGGCTCTGGAGGAGATTTCTGACCGAAAACAAAGTATTTTGGTGGAGGAAGCTTTGTCTTTGATGGAAGAAGGTTCAATTCCGAAAGAACAAGTCTTTTTTCGGTGCTGAGACCAAAGAGTGAGGTGTTCTGGTCTCGGATGGAAGGGATAGAAAGGCCCCTGCTGTAAGCTGAACTTTCGGAACTGAGCCGGAGGGCGAGGCTTCTGAGTCATGTTTTCGGTGCAGGCCATGGCTTGT
Source organism: Calotriton arnoldi (assembly GCA_963921515.1). Classification (NCBI taxonomy): domain Eukaryota; kingdom Metazoa; phylum Chordata; class Amphibia; order Caudata; family Salamandridae; genus Calotriton; species Calotriton arnoldi. The sequence continues at coordinate 1,545,113 of CAWUFW010000468.1, read as the reverse complement.
GTGTAGTGGCGACCCATGAGCAGTTTTCTCAGTGGAGGCTGAGGATTTGGTTTTCAGAGCAGGGGTAAAAGTACTCATGGCACGTTGTTTTTATGCCGGCTGAAGAGTAGCCAAGTCTTCTTCTGAATGAGACTCGGAGTCATGTATGGAAAGGGATTCTTCTTGTGCCGCTGAAGCCACTTCTTCCTCCTCTTGTCGACCGAAGATGTCGGGGACATCATCCATTTGCTTGCGCTGCATTTCTTGTAGTCTACCCTTCGATCTCGAAGAGTCTTTTTTGACTCAAAAGACTTACAGGCCTCAGGTGTCCTCTTGATGTTCGGGTGAGAGACTTAAGTTGCAAACGGGATGTTAGTCAGTGTGAGGGTATTTGGAGTAGCACTTCGGACAGAAACGGAATGGAGTGCGTTCCATTAGCAGGTCATTCTCGATCTTGATCGAAATGGAGAAGTGTTGCCCGGCCGGGTGTGGCCCGTAGACCAAAGGGACGAGTCGAAAACCCGCTACGAAGTCTAGTACGAGATGTAAACTATACCGATCAAGACAATACTGTCGAGATATATCATGGACTGAAGGAGTCTCGAACCGGAGCGCGAGATAATACATCCGAACCCGTCGGCGGAAAAAAACAATCTGAAGATGGCATCGATGACCATGCGCAGTATTCCCAAAAGGAGGAGTCGCAGCATCGTGACTCGAAGAAAACTTCTTGGAACAAAAACAACATATAATCATCCGAGCCCAACACTAGACGGCGGACTTATGCAAAGCATGTGCATCTACAGCACACATGCCTCGAAAAAGCGGTTTTAATGGTCAAAAGGCATAAAGGGCAATTGTGCAAGGACTCAAAGGCCGAGCACATCAGGAAGGTCAAAACTAGGTTCAAGTCCCACTGGGGCATGAAGGGTTTTGAAGGGAACATATGTGGTAATCCTTTTAGAAAGCGAATCACAAGAGGTGACTTAAACAGGGAGGGCTGATCAGGCAACCGCAAGAACGCCAATATGGCCAAAAGATACCCTTTTACTGTGCCCAAACCAAAGCCTTCCCGGGCAAATGAGAGAACAAATAACACCTCAGACAAAGGTGCAGACAGAGGATCAACATTTTTGGAAGTACACCAAACCACAAATTTGTCCCAGCACCAGACGTATACTGTCTTGGTTGAGGGATACCTGGTTGCCAGAATGACATCACAGACGGCTGTGGGGAGATCAAAAACTGTCAACTGTCACCGCTCAATCTCCATGAATGAAGGCAGGTTGTGCAGAGGTTCGGGTGCAGAACCCTGCCCTGTAGCAGTGACAGCAAATCCTCCTGAGGGGGCAGCCTGATCGGGAGACCGATGCTTATGTGCAGAAGTGTTACCATACTCTCTGCGCCCAATCTGGTGCCAGAAGAATGACTTTGCTTGGACGGTCTTGATCTTCTTGAGAACTCCGGGCAAGAGCGGTATCGGTGGAAAGACGTACAGGAGGCCTGAGCTCTACTCGAGACTAAAAGTGTCTCAGAGAAAGAGTCGCCTTGAAAACTCCAGCGCGTAGAAGTGCTGACATTACGTGTTCTTGGCAGTAGTGAATAGATCTAACCAAGGTTCTCCTCAATCGCTTCCACCACCTTTGTATGGAGATGCCATTAGTGATCCGGTAGGCATCGAAGGCTCAGTTAGTTCGCTCTGGCGTTCAGAGAACCCGCCAGATGTTGAACCACCAGGAATATGTCCTGGCATTCCAGCCCTGTCCAGAGACGTAGGACCTTATGACAGAGGGTCCACGAGCCCACCTTTTCCGGTTTATTGCAATACCCTGTGGCACTGGTGTTACCGTTAACACCTGAACCAGCCTTCCCTTGGTAATGTTGAGCCGAGACTCTGCCGGAAACCAGAGTCCTCTGATCGCCACCTCTCCCAGATGACTGTCCCAACCCAGGAGTGACGCATCGGTCAGTACAGTCAGTTCTGGGTGTGGAAGGGAGAAGGGCGTATCGCTGACCCAATTTCGGTTCATCGGCCACCACTACAAATCTTTTGCAGTTCCTTCTGATATCTGGCCCAGGTGCAGAGATTCCCCTGATGCTGCACTCAATGGAACTTCAGGTCCCACTGCAAAGCAATCATGTGTTACCACCAGGAAGCAGGAGATCATAAGGCCCAGCAGCCTCAGTCAGTCTCACCAAAATCGAGGATAGAGGCTGAAACATTTGAATCATAGCCTGAATATACTGGACCCACCACTCCAGAGGATAGGCCTGAAACTGCACTCTGTCCAGAATGGTTAGGAAGAAAGGGAACGTCTGAGAAGGAGTCAGATGTGAATTCAGCACGTTGATACTTAACACCAGCGAATGCAGGAGGTCAGCAGTAGTCTGGAGGTGGAAAACTACTGCCTGGGGCAAACCCACCTTCATCAGCCAGTCATCTAGGTAGGGGAAGACTAGAACCCCTGACCTCCGCAGATGTGCTGCAACCACCACTATCACCTTGGTGAACACTTAAGGGGCACTGGTGTGGCCAATAGGGAGGGCAGCAAACTGAAAATGCTTGTGGCCCACGCGAGCCGCAGAGAACACCTGTGGGCAGGCAGGACAGGGATGTGAAGAAGGCGTTCTGCAAGTCCAGCGCTGCCATCCAGTCTCCAGGATCCAAGGCAGACAGAACCTCAGCTAACGTGAGCATTTTGAATTTCTCCTTCATCAAGTAGAAATTTAGAGGACACAGGTCTAAAATACGACGGAGGCCTCCGTCCTTCTTGAACACCAGAATAGTGGGAATAGAAACCACAACCTACTTCTAATGCGGGCAACCTCTAGATAGCCAAGAGGGCCTGTACTTCCTGATAGAGCAGGAAGAGGTGGTCCTCCGTCAACCGGTTTGGGGATGGTGGCAAGGGATGGAGTAACCCTGTACAACTTGAAGTACCCACTTGTTGGATGTTATGGACCACCAGGGGAGCAGGTGATGTTGGATCCTGCCTCCCACTGGATGCCTCTGATGGTAAGAGGGCAAACCAAAGGGGTTTTGCGGCTGCCGGGGAAGTGGGGACTGTAGGAAACTGGCTCTATATATACTACACCAAAATGAGGTATAGTGTGTATAGAGTCCAAGTGACCCCAGAGGTAGGCAGAGGTTAAAGTTAGATAGAACCTTACTCTCGATTTGTGGTAGAGTGGTCGAGCAGTAAGGCAGTATCAGAGGACAGTGTGATGTACACAGTCAGCAAATGAATTCACACACTCAAAGACTGAACTCTAGACCAATTGTTTTTGTATAAAAAATATACTGTTTTATTTTTAGAACCAAGCAAGCCTGGCACAGGTAAGCATTAAATACTTTACAGTAATAAGTTGAGGATCGTAGAACAGTTTGAAAATGAAATAGGAATTGTACTTTGTTTGATTTACAGGGGATGCAGTAGGTTGCACTACTTAGCAAATACAGTACATTGAAATGAATAGGCTTTTTCAGTAATTTACAGGTAAGTTACTATTTACGTTACTTTTCTAACTCAGTGCTGGATACCTAGATTCAGCACTGGGACATTTCTTGCAAACAGGTAAGTAAACACGTTTTGGTTATTTGTGCGATTTTCAAAGAATATTTTTAGATTTCAAAACTCCACACTTAGAAACTTTTTGGAGAAAAAGTGTCAATGTTATCCTATGGAGGAAAAACAGGTTATCGGTTCACAGGTAAGTTATCGACTGTGGGACATAAGGTTCTGGGGTTAGACTCAGGGGTCCTCCAGGGTCAGTGATGCACTCGTTACACCCTCAGCTGCGCTAGGGCGGCCAGGTGCAGAGTGTTGAGGCCCAATGTTATCCTATGAAGGATAGGGGGTCTCCGGTTGGTGGCTGCTGGCAAGCAGGCCACTGGGTTGTGGGAGCAAAGCTCCTAGGGTTAAGGTCAGGGCAAATGGGGAAACAAAGTAGCACAAAAAGGTGCACCCTCAGCGGCACTGAGGCGGCCGGGTGCAGAGTGCTGTTTCGACCTCGGGTGCCCTGTTGTTTTCAATGGAGGACCTCCGGTTTGAAGAAGCACTGCAGGCAGGGAGACGAAGGACTTCTGGGTGCGACCACGACTTCGAGAGGTAAGTTGGGAAGGTAAGGGTTGGTTAGGCACCGTCGGTTTGGGCACCCAAGGCCGTGGGGCGTCGGGTGCAAGGGTGCCTTTTGGGGTCGGATCTTCTTACCAGCTCCGGGTCGCGGTCAGGGGGGGGCCTTCTGGATTTAGGCTGCAGGCGTCGGCTGGAGGCTTGAGGCAGGTCAGAAGTTTGATACCAAACTTCTCAGTTTTCAGTGTAGCCATTATGGTGCTGTGGAGTTCATAATGACAAGCTCCCAGCACCATATACTCTTAATGGCAGCACTGCACTTACAATGTCTAAGAATGGACTTAGACACTGTAGGGGTACAGGGCTCATGCACCTGTACCCTCACCACTGGCATAGGGCACCCAGCTAGAGGGGTGACTGATCTATGCCTGGGCAGTGGTTTGTAGGCATGGCACACAGGGATGTGTGCCATGTCGACTATTCACATTGTTCTGCACCAAAACACGCAGCCTGCAAAGGCAGTGTGTGTGTGTAAAGGTACAGGGCCTCTAAGGGTGGCACAATAAGTGCTGCAGCCCTTAGAGGTCTTCCCTGGTCACAGTGCCCAGGGTACCTGTGGTACCAGTTACCGGGGGCTGACCTGTGGCCAGAGATGCCAATTGGGTTAGTTTTGGGGAAAGAACACAGGCCCTGGGAACCTGATTGGCAGGGACCCAGGGCACACCAAGAAAAAGTGCATCAGTAGTCTGGCAAAAAGTGGGGGGGTTACTGCAACAGAAACCCACTTTCCTACAGGGACAGACTGCGTAGAACTCTGGATGTGTGTTCTATGAGGCTTGTGAGATCCGCACCCATGGCCACAAAAGAACTGGGGAGCATGTGAGCCTTGGCGAGAATGGACTTGGCTGGTAGCCCCTACTGTCGCCACAGAAGGGACGAAAGGCAGAATGGGGTTGATATGGGGCCATGGAGAGACCCAGCGACTGGGCAGTGACCTCGGATGTCCTTAAAGCACTCCAATGTGGATTTTGTATACACAAATCAACCAGGAGCACATCATATCACAATCATATATCATTCCTATTGATATGGAATTTTATAAAGCTCTATCTTTCAAACAGTCTTATGATCAATCCCTTCTCACAAAGAGTAAACAATTCTAACACATGGAGTCACGTGGGCCAATTGCAAATTCTTAATTCATTAGCATTCATAAAGGACATGATTTAGTCAGCCCAGCCAACGCCTTTCGTCCATTCAGACTTCGTCAGGGATCTAAAACATTTTTTTTATTTCATGTGTAGCACCAAAAAGAGCATATCTACAAATGTCCTTCCAAATAATATAAACAATCCCCCCCTGTGGGATTTGTATTGTCAGAACGCCCTCTGAATAACCGCCGCAGTCTTCAGAAGTGGAATCTCTTCCAGCAGATATCAGCCAGGACTGATGTCTGAGTGCCAATGATGACCCAATTGCTCTGCCTAGCGAGTCAGTCGTATCCAGTCCACAGCGAACGGCTGTGGCTTTGCCATCGGCAATAGACTTAGTCAGTATGGCTCAGGCCTCCTCGAAGACCATGGGCAGCACTTGCACAACCAAATCCCAAACTGCGTGAGTGTATCGGCCCAAGAGGCACACGTTGTTCATCAACTGCAGCAGAAGCCTGGCAGAAGATAACATCCACTTGCCAAAGGTATCCAGCCTCTTGGGTCCCCGATCCGGTGGGGTGGTAGGGAACGTGCCAGGGTCAACTTTAAAGGTGGATGCCTGGACAACCAGACTCTCTGGGTGGTGTGCTGGGCAAGGAAAGCTGAGTCCCCAGGATTGGAGCGCTGGGAGCGGGCAATAGTCCTGTGCAGGGCTTCGCCCATGACCCGAGAAAGACATCTGTGAGGGCTTCGTTAAAGGGAAGGAAAGGTTCTGCGGGGGTGAATCTGGCTGAAGCACCTCTGTCAAGACATTCGTCTTGATTGCCACTGAAGGCAAAGTAAGGTCCAGGACCTCAGCAGCCATCCTCACCACCATAGCAAAAGAAGCCCTTTCCCCAGTATCCATACTAGGAGGAGAGACTAGGCCAGTGTCTTGGATGGTGTCCAAACCACTGGCATCCGCCAGTTCCTCATACCAGTTGTCCAATGGCTAAGGGGTTCCAGTAACCATAAGGATCCTCAGATCCTTCTCAATCACACTTCTCACAGGGCCTGTCGAAAAAAGAAGGCCTAGGCTCTGACTCAGAAGGTTAAGTTCCAGCCAGAGATGACATCAGGCGACGCTGATCCAGCTCCACATAGGAGTCTGGTATGATGATGGGGTCAGCGGCACCTGGAACAACATCACTGGAACTGGCTTCAGGGAAGGTTGTGGTCTTGCCACCGAAGCAGGTCCATTCCAGCACCGGATCCAGGGGGTCTCACTGGTGCAGAGGGCGAACCAGCCAGCAGAAATTCAGTGGGGGCACCCTCCAAACCAATGGGGCCCAAAGGCACTCTGGAGGGGTTGCCTGCTGCACCCCCGCCCCCTCCCGAGATAAGTTGCATGGCCTCATAAAATACATGTAGTTGGCAGGGATCGCTCCGGCTCTGGGAAACTCAGGGTGGCGCGGAGCAGGCCCCGAGGCAGGCTTCGCGGCTGATACGTGGAAGCGGTGCCTAGAGTGGCAACGTCGTTTCCGCGACTCATCCAATGACTTAGAAAGGCGAGGAACACTTTGACTTCTTGGACTCTGATTTCTTGTTGGACTTACCAGACAACTTGGAGCGAAATGACGAGCACCTGGAGCAGCTCTGTGAACGGGTACGGGACAGTCTATGCGAGCAATACCTGAAGCATTAAGGAGTGGACCGGCATCAGGCGAGCAGGAGCTTCAGGCAGGGCTCACACACTGCTGTGGAAGACAAAGCAGTCCTCATAGGTCTTGGAGTCATGACCGGCTCCAAGCACTAGACATGAATCAGATGGGGGTTTGTCACAGACATCTGCCTGTGACAAGCAAACACACAGTTTAAACCCCACAGGTTTCTTGGGTGACATCCTCACACACTGTGAGACAAGGTCTCAAAAAAGGATGGACAAAATGTCAAAAAAAGTTGTTCAATAAATGGACAGAGGTAGGTCTCTCCAGATCTGCGTTCACGGCGCTGAATGAAGAGAACTGATGTCAGTGCGCTGTAGTGCCACGTATATAGGCACTGCTTCCGTCGCAGGTGATGCCGATGCAGAGCTGAATGACGTCACCTACCGGCATGCTGAGATACAGCTCGAAGATTTCTGGGTCCAGTCTGATGCCTAGAGAGTATTCCATGGTAATGAATCTGCAGCTAGAAGTCTCAATCAGATAAATGTGAATTTACACTCATAAAATAATCTGTTTGATTAACCAATTAGAAATTATGTGCGCCAGTGGCTTTGAAATTAGGGACCCGAGTTAGTTACAGGGATACTTCAGTATTTCATGTACAACTAGCTTGACTGCAAACCATGTGGAAGTCTTTCTCTCTGCAAAAGGCAACTACCTAAACAAACATTTTTCATAAATCCAAACCATTTTTGTGAAATTCAGAGAACAATACTTCTTAAAAGTAGATAAGATTCACAATATCCTCTTTTAGTAAGAATTTACAGCAGCCAAAGAACTGCCAAACACCTAACCATTCATTACCTAAGCTTATTACATCTAGTAGAAGAAACATTAATTATTTCTCCATTGCAGTGCAGACTTTAACCCCCCAGCACATCCCCATTTTTACATTTTCTTTTACAATTAGTACCTAACATTTTCATTGTGGTTAACTAGTTCAAAATGCAAAAAAACTTCATTTTAGATTAAATAGTTTCAAGCCCAATTATTTTACCAGTCACATGTAGAATACTAATGTAAACTTCCTTTTGCAACTCCACTCTACACCTTAATGTGACTTAAATAATGCCCTAATCTAGAAGTGTTATTTGCTTCAAAAGCTTTAACTAATGGGGCAAATGCTCCATAGCAGTATATCAGACTGAAATGGAACAGACAGATTATCCAATTTACATCCTTACCTTTCTCTGCCTGTGATTAAGCTACGTACTCCAATTACACATAATAGTATGATTTTATCCTTCTGAGGGGGTGCCCCAGCCAAGCTGCATTCAGTGGATTTCTCAAATAATTTGGGGTTGATCGACATTTGTGTTTTTGGACAATTGATTCATGACAAAAAAAACATAAGTCCAGGTTCCCAAAGATAAGTGCTGGTGGGCCCACCTCTAACCACCAGCTCAAATTAAGCACTGCCAGGTCCATTGAGCTGCAGTTTCACACAGTATCAGTATGTAGTGAAATGAAAGGTACACATTTATTTGGTGAGGAAAACAATTAATAAATGCTAGCGCATTTGGCTACCAAATTAGCGCATGTGAACCAAAGAGCAGTAGGACGAATATACAGCCATAACACAGATCATTTTAAGAGGGAGTCTAATAGATATAGAGCCATCCATGATATATAATATCCAGCACATGAGCCCGTAGGTAGCTGAAACATCAACTGCCTATACCTATTTGAGGTTTTCTGCATAAAGTGCAGCCTTGTCACCTGCTGCCTTAAAAACGTTTCTAGAACCATTCACTAAGCATATGTGGACTAGATAGCCATGGAAACGGTCTTGTTCTTCTGCAACTCAAGCAGTTAAATTCTTTAGATTTAATTTTACAAATCATTTCATGAGCTATTAAACAAAATGAGCTGGACTGAAAGGGGAACACTTTTATAGATAGGTGGCTACTATCCTTCCAAGACCCTAAGACTATTAATTTGCTGGTTGGTCACCAGCTTATACTATGGAGTTAGAAATGATGCCTGTCATACTAGTGCTGGTATAAAAAAAATGAATACATTGTTCAGTTGGGATCCAGTGTTCAGGGGGTTTTCAAAAAATCAAATGCAAGTTCGAGAATTTTTGTATCAACAAAATTTGTGCAATATTGGACACCTCTTCTTTTAATGTAGTATTTAGAAGTACACCATATGCGGTACTTATAAAGCAAAACCACATTTTCCTTAGTCTGTTTCAAGCTTGCCATGCTTCTAATCCTAAAATGCCAAGGCCTTGCCGCATCACTAACTGCAAACACCTGATGTATTTTCTACCATGGTCCGGTGGTGGCAGGCTGCCTAAAGCCAGTCAGTGACCACACTAGGGTTGGTAGGTTTTCAGGGGGCACCTCTGAAGTGCCCTCGGGGTACATGTTTCAATAAATCCCACACTGGCATCAGTGTGGGTAGAGGAGTTGTTTGGTACCAAACACTCCTGTGTTCTGTGAAGCCATCATGGTGCTGGGGAACTCGAGTTGTCGAGTTTCCAACCCATGTACTCTCTATGGCTTCACTGGCACTTACAATATTTAAGAATAGACTTGGATATTGTAGGGGCATATCAGCTCATGCAGATATGCCCACACCGGAGATATAGTGCACCCTGCCTTAGGGCTTATAAGGCCTGCTAGAGGGGTGACCTACTTATACCTTGGGCAGTGCTGCTTGGACATGGCACACAGGTAGTAGGACTTTTGTTGTTTTTGTCTGCACCAAGGCATGCAGGCTGCAATGGAAGTCAGCATGGCCATGGTGAGGGGGTTCCTAGGGGACCCTCTTCAGTCCCCATGCACAAGATACCAGGGTACCATTTACTAGGGACTTACGGGGGGTCTGAAGCTGCCAATCGTGGTAAAGTTTTAGAGAAAGGACACTGGTACTGGGAAGCTAGACAGCAGGGACCCAGTACTCTACAGTCTAAGTTGCATTTAAAGGCGGGCAAAAAAGTGGGGAGGTACTGCAACAGAAACCCACTTTTCCACACCTCTTGTGGACTATACCAAAAACTTAGTGGGATTAGAGCCAGCCTATTGCTTACCACCGGTTGGCTTTCTTGTCAATCTCATTTGCTTGGTTTTTATTAAATATCTTTTCTTGTGTTTGTTCCTCTCCAGGAGCATAGCTTCTTTATCATCCTTTTAATTCGGATGACTTGTAAACTTCCACTACTCACATTCAGGGAAACTACTTTTTCTTTCAGCACTCCATGAGTGCATGCGTTTTCTAGCTCTCTATTTTGCGTGCTGCTTTCCCTCAACAGATGTACGACTTAGGCACGCATGCCTTTATCATGGATGGTAAGAGTATGCATTGTATTGTAATTGCATTTATATAGCGCTTACTACCCCCGATGAGGCTTCGAAGCACTTTTTCGGTGAGTAGCATGCTACTCTGGAACCCATAATGGATTAGTGGTGAATTAGTATAGTGAACTATAAAATTAATTTGAGTGGTGGATATGTTAGTCTGTTATTTGGATTGAGAAGGATAGTGGAGGGATAGAAGAGGGAAAGGGTATGATTTTATACAGCACTTGCTACCCCTGATGAGGTGTTGAAGAGCTTTTCAGCAAGTAGCACGCTACTCCGAAACCAAAAAAGGATTAGTGGTGAATTAGTCTGGGGAAGTATGAAATAAATTTGAGTGGTGGACATGTTAGTCTGCTATTTGGATTGAAAAGGATAGTGGAGGGGTGGGTGAAGGAAGGGTTTGCATTATATAGTGCTTGCTACCCCTGATGAGGTGCTGAAGCGCTTTTTGGCGGGTAGCATGCTACCTCGGAACCCAAACAGGATTAGCGGGAATTAGTATAGGGAAATATTAAATTAATTTGAGTGGTGGACATGTTATTCTGTTATTTGGATGTAAAAGGGATAGAAGAGGGAAGAGTCTAGAAAGTTTTTTGGGGGGTGGGGGGGAATTTATGGCAGCAGGAGGGGGTTTGAGATGAGTAAAGGGGACGTGGAGGGGGAAGAATGGGCAGGGGGCTGGACGCTGCTCCTCAATTCAGAATCTCCTAGGAGACCGACAGGCTTAATCCACACTCTGGAGTGCTGCAGGTAAGGGCCTAAACTTTGCCCTCTAACAATACTGCTTTTCCAAAACTTAAACAACTCACTCTCCTAGCCAAAAAACGAGTGTTACAATCCCTTTCCAAACACAGCTTAAACAACTAACAGGAGATTACTGTAGTCTCAAAGCACCCTCTGCTCTGTCTCCGAGGTATACTATCTCAGTTTCTTTGGGGGGTGCGGGGGGGGGGGGTTTAATCTGGTTTCACTCACTTGCTAAGACAAGGTGATACAGTGGTGATCTGACTAACCCCAGGGGACAATGGATTCAAGTTGGATGTTGTTTCTTTTCACAATGATTAAATCCAAGATCTCACCCTTGATGTGTTTAGGGGTGTCACAGAATTGGACCAGCTCAAGGTCTGATAAAAAGGTTTGAAAGCTGTTCACTGTATGGTCATTCAGATCATTCCAATGTAGGTTGAAGTCTCCCAGGAAGATCTGGGTAGCTTGCTGATAAGCATTGGTTGAAATGATTTCCATGATTTGTTCAATGACAGGCTTCTCCAACGAGTAGCTCGTGAGCTACTGGTAGCTCTCGAGCTACCTGTAAGTAGCTCTCCTGTGTGCAGCCTAGTCAACTAAATTAGAAACCTTTGCTTTGTCGAATTAATATATGTATATTGAAATTGAAAAGCATGTATTAAAGATGGAAATGTGACTATTTTCAGAACTCAAAAGCTGATGTTTGGAGAAAAATGTAAGAATTTCCAAGATATATTTAATGCTGATATTTGAGTGATTAAAATTAAACTGTGTTGGGGAGGCTTATTACTAATATTATTAATTTGGTGCTTGGGGCATTGTAGTCTTAGCAGTTATGTACTACCCATAGAGAGGCATTCCATATTGACAAAGCATTTTTACATTACTGCAATTAACCCTTTCAAACAACCTAAAGGGATCTCTTCTGGTAATTTTTGCCTTTGGTGGCCACTAATATGATCTTGCCTGATGAGGTAACGATTACATCTCTAATAATATTAGTAGCTCATCATAGGCGCCGCTTGACGAATCTCCATGAAACATTCCAAAAAAGCGCTACTTTTTGACTGGTCTGTGCATGGAAAGTTTCAGGGTGATCCGTCAAGTGAGGGTAGAGAAAAAGATGGGGTGGGGGGGTCCCCAAAACATGTTTTCCTCATTTATTTTTCCATAGGAACTTTAGACACAGCTACAGCCCAAACCGCTAAATGTATTTACACCAAATTTGGCAGAAAGCTAGATCTTCTGCCAGAAAGAGTGCTTTTTGTGTTTTGGTGTACATCCGTTCAGTAGTTTGAGAAATTAAGGTTAAAAAAATCTGTATATATATATATACATATATATATACATATATATATATATATATATATATATGTATGTATGTATGTATGTATGTATGTATGTATCAACCTGTGGATGATCCACGGAGCCAACAGATCCCATCCTGAGATCTGATTAGCTGCCACAATCTCAATCAGGTAGTGGTGGCAGGCCATCTTAGGACTCAGTTCCAAGTCGTAAAAAACACCAAACAAAAAAACGCAAAAATAAAAAAAATAGACATAAGGGACAGGGTAAGGCTACCCTGACCCCTTGGGCCTGATGGTCAAAATGTGTTTTTTTTTTTACGTGTTTTATTATTTACTTTTTGCTACTAATTCACAGAGAAACCGTAAATCTACAACAAAATAAAAAATAAAAAATTTTTTGAAACGCGGGCTCCTGTGCTGGTTTTATTAAAACACCGGGGGTGGGCCAGGACCCTGGAGGTGGGCACATATATTACTGAAGGGGAGCTTGTGCCCCCCTCCCCACAGTTTACTTTTCAATAATTTCATTGCAAATGCTGCTGTGATATTATCAATGATGTGAGGCCAGGATTGATGTAATATGGGGGGTAATTAGCAATGCATGGCGAGAGCGTAAGTTATAGTTACCCCAGGGCCTCAGCTATAGTTAACACGGTTGGCTCCCCTTTTTTGTTGATTTCAGCCCCGGGGGATGGGGTACTCAGTGGCTTTTTAGGCTCGGGAGGGGGACTGTGCACCCCCCTCCCTCATTAAAATATTGGCACTGGCTTGTGTAGCCTATGCAGACACCCCCCAACCATTATTTTTGGTGCATATTTGCAGATCCACCAAGAATTTGCAGCAAAATTAAAGTAAAATATTCTTTTGTTTTTTCCCCAGGCAGGGACCCTCGGACGCCTACATGGTCAGGATATTCTACCCTGCCGCTTATTTTTTTTTTTTTTAGCACTCAGGACTGAGTCCTAATATGGCTGTCGCAACATCGTTGTTACCCAACCCTAAAATTACCCTTACCACTCGATACCCCTACCCACCCCATAAATCTAAAATTTCTCTTAGCACCCTATACCTCTACCCACACCGTAACCCTAAAAAAATACCCTTACCACTCTATTCCCCACCTACCTTTAAATCCTAAAATTACCCTTAGCACTCTATACCCCTAAACCCTTATTATTTATATATATATATATATATATATATATATATATATATATATATATATATATATAAATAATATAAAACATCTCTTCTAATATCGCTCCCTTTTCCCTTAGATGGAGTTCATTTAAGGTATATTCATTTTTGTGAGAACGCTGGCTTGTATATAGGGGAGAACAATGACCTTCAGGTTGTGTGCAAAGATATTGAAATGACTATATATTAATGTTTATGAAAGAAGGCAGATACCGACAACATTTCATTTCAATGTAGGGCTGTCAAGCCTACGTATAAGTGAATGTTTACATGTTTTAACATTTGCAACACTGAAGTTATGGATTAAATACCCTGAACTGATTGATCCAGTTCACTAAGCACACTAGAAAGCACCTGGAGCACTTTTGATATACTGTTGACAATCTGTGAATATAATGAAACAATTTCTTGTCCAATTGGTATGTTAAATTGAAAATTACTGATTTAGAACTGTAAGTATTGGTAAATGACGTCATGTGAATCATATGGAGGCCTTTAAAATCTTACTGGATCTGACATAACTACTGGAAACGAAGATGTTATTGTGCATGAGACGTTAGGTACTTTACTCCGGTCAAAAGAAGCACAATTCTATCATGTTAATTTTTCTCGACTTGTATATATGATTTGCATGGAATATAATGTGTACAAACATTTTTTATATTCCCAACTATGTTGTAATGGATAGGGAACTCTTGTAACTTTGGACGCAATATATTTCTTGGAAATTTAAATGCTACTGTGAATGTGGCTTGGGGTACTTTACCAGGCCAAAAAATCATACACAAAACTACAAGTAAACCATGTTAAATGTTCTAAGATACATATATATGTTGCACTTGGTTAAATAATGTGAATGGAAACTATCGCTCTTTAACTATGAATCTCTGAATGTGGCCAAAACGATGGCCGTCATATGCCTCTGTAAGAAGGTGGTCATCGGTCTAGTAACTGATCAATGAAAATGGATTTTAATTGGGTGGTGGTACTAGGGAGTTGGCCCTTTAACTAGACACTCTAGCTGCACAACTCTATGGCCCTGTAGAAGGCTCCGGACGAAAAGCATAGGCTATGTCCTTACTGTACAATACACTTGTTTGTTTAAAAAACAACAAAAATCTCTCTCTTCTCATATATATGGAAAATGCTATACTTACCCATAGGCATCTGTTTTTGGCATGTAGAGCTGTAGATTCACATGCTTTGCATAGCCTGCCATCTAGTGTTGGTTCAGATGTTTGCGCTTTGTTTTCCTTTAAAGAAGTCTTTTCCAGTCACGAGGTAGGTGACTCCTCCTTTCAATGATAGTGCGCATGGGCATCGACTTCATTGTTAGATTGTTTTCCCGCAGAGGGTGGCAATGGAGTTAGTAAGAGTAGTAGAATAAAGATGTCCATGTGTATGTATCCAAGTAAGATATCAGTGCAACAGGTATAGGTGCCCGGGGAGGGGTGTGGGCGCATATGAATCTACAGTTCTACATGCCAAGAACAGATGCATACTGGGTAAGTAGCATTTTCCTTTCGAGGCATGTGAGCTGTAGATCACATGCTTTGCATAGACTATATAGCAGTAATCTCCCAAAGCGGTGGCTAACCTCTAGCTGATGCAGTGGTTTGAAAGAGTGTACATAGAACTGCCTGGCCCACACTAGCTTGCTGTCTTGCTAACACATCTACACAATAGTGTTTTGTGAATGTGTGAGGTGTAGACCGTGTTGCAGCTTTGCAGATGTCATCTATGGGGAGGTTTCCTAAGAAAGCCATAGAAGCCCCTAGTTTGTGAGTGAAGTGCGCTCTAGGGGGAATTGTTAATGTTAGTTTCGCTTTTGCATAGCATGTCTGAATGCATTTGACTATCCACCGTGCAATACCCGATTTTGAGATGGGATTGCCTTTATGAGGTGGAGCAAATGCCACAAAGAGTGGTTTTGTTTTACGGAAAGGTTTTGTCCTTTCTATGTAATAGAGTAATGCTCTTTTAACGTCTACGCTATGTAGAGCACGTTCTGCCACAGATTCTAGTTGAGGGAAGAACACAGGCAACTCAACAGATTGGTTGATATGGAAGGCAGAAATGACTTTGGGTAAAAATTTAGGATTAGTCCGAAGAACCACTTTGTTTTGGTGTACTTGTAAAAATGGTTCCTGTATGGTTAGTGCCTTAAGCTCACCTACTCCCCTCAGTGATGGAATAGCCATGAGGAAAGCGACTTTCCAAGTGAGAAATTGCAGCTCACATTTGTGCAATGGTTCAAAGGGTGGACCCATGAGTCTAGTGAGGACAATATTGAGATTCCACACTGGGGCAGGTGGAAGTCTTGGGGGAATGACTCTTGAGTCCTTCTATAAATGCTTTAATAACAGGCACCCTGAAGAGAGACAGATGTTGTCTATTTTGATGGTATGCAGCTATTGCAGCAAGATGTAAGCGTATGGAAGTGTACACTAAATTTGAACGTTGGAGATGCAGTAAGTAGCAGATAATAATTTGAATGGGAGCATCAAGAGAGTTGATTTGGTTGTTATTACAATAAAATCACAAACCGTTTCCATTTTGCTGCATAGCAAGCTCTTGTAGTAGGACGTCTAGCCTCTTTGATAATGTTCATACAGTCTGGCGGAAGGTTGAGGTAGCCAAACTTTATGACTTCAGGTGCCAGATCGCAAGGTTGAGATGACTGGGATCTGGATGTCTCATCTCTCCACGGCTCTGCGTGAGGAGATTGGGTGTAAGATGTAGCTTTTGGTGAAGGACTATTGAGAGCTCCAACAGGGTGGTGAACCATGGTTGACGGGCCCATGGGGGAGCAACTAGAATTATTCTCATGGACGCCTGCCTGAGCTTCCGAACCACTAGTGGAATGAGTGGGAGAGGCGGAAAAGCATAGGCAAATATCCCTGACCAATTCATCCATAGTGCATTGCCTCTGGACAATGGGTGTGGATACCTGGAGGCGAAGCTTGGGCATTTTGCGTTTTGGTGTGTGGCGAACAGATTTGGGTCTGGGAAGCTCCACATCTGAAAGAACGGGAGGAGAACTTGAGGGTGGAGTTCCCACTCGTGGATCTGTTGTCCCGGTCTGCTGAGCAGATCCGCAATTTGATGGTCTACTCCTGGAAGGTGTTCTGCGAGGAGATATATTTTGTGACATATGGCCCACCTCCATATGGTCTGTGCTAATTGAGACAGTTGGAGAGTGTGTGTCCCCCCTGTTTCTGTATGTAATACATTGTTGTCATGTTGTCTGGGCGTATCAGGACAGTTTTGCGTACCAGGTGAATTTGAAAGGCTTTGAGCGCTAGAAATATGGCTAGAAGCTCTAAATAATTTATGTGAAGCTGCTTTTGCTGTAAACTCCACATGCCCTGAACTGTGTGAGTTTGGAGATGAGCTCCACAACCAGTGAGCAGTGCGTCTGCTGTTAGCACTGTCTGTGGAACCGGGTCTATGAAGGGCCGCCCTTCAGAAAGGTTTTATGGATTCCACCACTGCAGAGAGCGATGAGTGCGGCTGTCCACCAACACTAGATCTGATAACTGACCCTGAGACTGGTTCCACTGGCGTGCTAAGCATTCCTGAAGGGGACGCATTTGAAGTCTTGCATAAGGGACTATTAGGATGCAAGACGCCATCATCCCTAGTAATTGCATGAACACTTGAGCTGGCAATGAGTGTTGAGGTTGGAACTGACAGAGTAGAGTCTGTATGTTGCGGATCCTGGCCGGATTGGGGTAGGCCAGAGCCTTTTGTGTATTTAGAGTGGTTCCCAAGTACACTTGTGTGTTGGAGGGTTGGAGATGGGACTTGAACAGATTTACTGTGAATCCAAGATTGTGGAGCAGGTGCACTGTTTTGTGAGTGTACCTTAGACAACTGTGTTGTGTACTGGCTTTTAGGAGCCAGTCGTCTAAGTATGGGAAGACGTGAATGTGTTGTCTTCGTAGATGAGCTGCTACTACTGCCAGGCATTTGGTGAAAACCCTGGGCGCAGTAGTGACTCCGAACGGGAGCACTTTGAATTGATAATGTTGGCCTGCTATCACGAAGATGAGGTATTTGCGGTGAGCAGGGTGTATTGGGATGTGGAAGTAGGCGTCCTTTAAACCCAGAGTGGACAGAAAGTCGCCTTGCTGAAGGAGCGGGAGCACTTGTTGGAGTGTCACCAAATGAAAGTGATCTGATTGAATGTATAGATTCAGGTCTCGGCGGTCTAGTATAGGCCTGAGAGATCCGTCTTTCTCGGGAATCAAGAAGTACAGGGAGTATACACCGGCCCCTTGATATTGTAATGGGACGGGTTCTATAGCTCCTTTTTCTAACAGAGAGAGAACTTCTTGTTTGAGGAGGTTGAGATGTTCTTGTGACATCACATGTGACCTTGGAAGAATGTTTGGGGGAGTGTCTGTAAGTTCGAGCCAGTAACCATATTGGATAATTTCTAGAACCCATCTGTCTGATGTAATTGTATTCCAGACGGGTAGAAATTGGGAGAGACGTCCCCCAACAGGAGTGGAACGATCGGGGGTAGCGTAAGGAAGTCACTGTTTGGTGTTTGCAGGGGAAGTGCGTGTTGAGTTGCCTCTGCCTCTTCCCTTACCGTTGTTACCTCTAAATCCACATCTAAAGTAACCTCTTGATGAGGGCGACTGATTATTGCCCTTGTAAGAGGAGGAGGAGGGATTTTCTGGTGAAATGTTTTTGGAGCCACCCCTGTAAAAGGAGCGACAAAAGGATCCCCTGTTAGAAGGTAATTGCAAAGCCCCCATGGACTTAGCGACCTCAGTATCTTTTTTCATTTTCTCTAAGGTGGTGTCCACAGTTGGCCCGAAGAGGTGTTCTTTATCAAATGGCTGGTTAAGAATAGAGGCTTGGACCTCTGGTTTGAACCCCGAGATTCTTAGCCAAGCATGGCTGCGTAGCATACGCTGGTGTTAACTGTGCGTGCTGCTGTGTCTAATGAGCACCTAATAGAGGTATTAGTAATTAATTTACCCTCCTGAATGAGGTCATTGGCCCTTGTTTTGTGCTCGTCTGGCAGAAACTGCATTAATTTTTCTAGCTCATCGTAATGAGCTCTGTCGTAGCGAGCTAATAGAGCTTGTGCATTTGCAATTCGCCAATGATTTGCTGCTTGCGATGCTACTCTTTTGCCAGAAGCATCGATTAATTTTGACTCTTTATCCGGAGGAGGGGCCTCACCTGTGGATTGCGAATTTGCTCTGTTGCGAGCGTTGGAAACTACAAGAGAGTCTAATGGGAGCTGACCCTTGATGTAAGTGGGGTCAGTAGGTGCTGGCTTGTACTTTTTCTCTACCCTGGGCGTAATAATTCTTGCCCGCACCGGGTCTTTAAAAATTTTGTCCGTATGCTAAAGCATTCCCTTGAGCATAGGTAATGTTTGAGTAGATCTCTGAGAGGAACTTACGGTTTCGAACAAGAAATCCTCCTCAAGAGCCTCCTTGTGTAATTCCACCCCATGGTAATGAGCAGCCCTATTAAGTAGCTCTATATACCCTATGTTGTCGTCGGGTGGTGAGGGTTTGGAAGGGTATAGATCCGGATCATTGTCATTGTTGGGATCTGTGTCATAGTCCTCCCATGGATCATTAATGTCCTGTGGCCTATCTTCGTCCCCATCCCCTTCCTCTTGTGGATCAGGTGATAGTGGTTGAGGAGAATTTGTGGGTGTGATAAGCAAATTTGGGTCAGTGGGTGAAGGAGTTGCAATGTAAGGAGGAGAAGGGTTAGTACCCACATTCTTGCGCTTTAGAGGAATGTGGTAGTCCTCCTGTAGGCCCATTTTCCTTTTTTCTGGTAGTTTAGCTTGAATATGGCCAGTGTCTGGATGGATGACCAGTTCTTTTTGTTTCGGATCCTTGTTTGCAGGCGGAGTCGAAACGAGGCTCTTTTGATGGTAAAGTCGTTTTTTCTTTGTGCGCCATTTTCGGTGTCGAAAGTTTCAGCTCCGAAGATTTACTCTTCGGTAGCGAGGGGATGGCAACGACGACGTGCTTAGACTTCGATGCCGAAGGTCTCGGTTCGGCACCGGCGTGGGGCCGACTCGATCCCGAGCCGGAAGGCTTGGCCTTGTGTTTTGGCACCGAGCCACAGGGCGGGGCGTCCGAAAGTTTTTCTCGGTGCCGACCTTGGCCCGAGGGCAGAGGAAGGACTGGAGCCTTTTTCTTTGCCAAGTGTTGGGGCACGGGGGTATCTGTACTCACGGTACGTTGACCCGGTGTAACTTGGTCCTGTTCTTCCATGTCGGAGTCGGCTTCGGACACGGAGATGTGTTCTGCTGCCTCTTCGGCTCCTTGGGCGAGGAACTCTTCTTGATCAGACTCTTCACCGAAGATGTCTGGTGCAGAGCCGCTTTGATGTTGCATTTCGTGACGTCGAGCCCGACGATCACGGAGCGTCTTCTTTGATCGAAACGATCGGCACACGTCGCAGTCTTGTTCGTCGTGTTCCGGGGATAGACACAAATTGCACACTTTGTGCAAGTCGGTGCACGGAAACTTAGCACAACACCCGGGACAAAGCTTGAATGGAATCAGTTCCATCGACTGCTATTGAGCCGGATGCGGGTAGGCCCAACGGCCCTCCACGAGTTTTCCGATCGAAGACCTCGAGTCGAAACGATACTCTGAGAATGGAAAACGAATATAGCTCCTTACAACGCATGCGATTTGATCGCATGCCATTACAACGCGGTCGTTACAACGACCGCGTTATTAGTACGCAATACCATTACATCGCAAGTCATTACAACGACTTTCAGTAGAGGGCGCGCTGGACTAAGGAATAGTTTTATTTACTATTCCTACTCCAGTTTGCGCAACAGCAGGGAAGGTGTTGGATTTTAAATCCAATACCAGTGCGCCCCCTACAGCAAGTGGTCGTAATGACTTGCGATGTAATGATATTGCGTACAAACAACGTGGTCGTTTTAACGACCACGTTGTAATGGCATTGAGTTGTGGAGACAGCGTTGTAAACGCTGTTTCCCATGGAAAACGCGATCGAGAAACAATACCGTCGAGGGTAGTGGATTGCGTGTCGAGGGGAACCTGAGAAACTGTGTTGAACCAGAGCGCCACAACTCGCATCCGAAACCGATGGCGGAAAAAAACAATCTAACAATGGAGTCAATGCCTATGCGCACTATCACCGAAAGGAGGAGTCACCTACCTCGTGACTGGAAAAGACTTCTTCGAAGGAAAACAAAGTGCAAACATCTGGACCCAACACCAGATGGCAGGCTATGCAAAGCATGTGATCTACAGCTCACATGCCTCGAATATATATATATATATATATATATATATCTATATATATCTATATATATATATACACACATATATATATATTTAGAGATATATACATACACAGTGGCTGTGTCAACCCGTATGCATGTGCATGAGGAGCAAACAATGCAGTAGCATGTGTTCAAGCCATTGCGCTTTTCAAGTCCTTGCATGTGTTCAAGTCATTGTGCTTTTTTCTTATTGTTTTCCCAGTGCTGAACATCATTGGCAAAAAGCACTGGCAAAGCCAATATATTTAAAAGGGGAGACCTGCGGTCTTCATAAAGGGTTGATCTCTCAAGCTTAAGGCTTTGCAGGGAGAAAAACAAAAAAGTGATGAGTGGGTGGTTTGAATAACTAACAGCGACTGGCAATTACTCTGGGCCACAATCCAGTCCATGGTTTTGTTTTGGTCCACCATGCCACCTCAGCCATATCCAAATAAGCCTTGGTACTGCTCCATTGGGAACAGTCCAGCCCGAACTGCCAGGCCCTGTCCCCTATGAATGGGTACGCGAGCAACTCCAGAATGGTATGCTCAGACATGGTTCTCCTGCTCACTGTGCCATAGGGCTGATGCTGCAACCCCTTTTGATTTTTGATGAGGTCCAGATAGGCTGAAACTGGTCTGGAATTGCTTGTATTGCCATTTAGAGGGGGCATGGTCTCACGCTTCGAACTGGCAGGTCCCTGTGAACTGTAATGCAGCCCAGTGCAAATGAGCATTTTGCCTTCATGCTGATTCACGGAGTAGAAATAGTAAGGGGACTGGTCTTACACATGGAAAATAACACAATAGCACTGGTGTCAAATACTAGAAGCAGAAAACCAGCAGTGCTGGTTGAAGAAAAACAGGACCAAAGAGGCCGAAAGACAAAGAGCTGAAGAGAAGTACACAGGCAGGTAATTGGGAGGGGAAAAGTGGTATGGGGTACCCCTCCTAGTAGATTACAAGGGAAAATGTGCCTTAAATAGGCATTCGTCATAACCATTTTTGTTACAGTTGCATCGTCATACTGCTTAACACCACAGTCGCAGAGATGCCTTTCCTTCCACATACAGGGTGATTTGTTGCCATTATGTCAGTGTGGTCAGAAGTTATTTGAATTTGTTTCTCACTGTCGGATGTGTAGATAAGTGAGCTAGTGTAGCAGAATTGTGAAGTTAAATAGTTTTTGCATGCAAGAGCTTCAAAAGTTTTGTAGCACAGGATGTAAGGGGGATGAGGTTCTAAAGCTTTTTGTAGGATGAGTTTATTTGTCAGGGTCATCCTGCAGATTTGTTCTGGTTCATGGGTCTCCAGTTACTCAGGTCTGATGCTAATGATAGGGCTAGAGGAATAGTCTATACAGGTTACAGTGCAGAGGATTTGGTGTTGTGATTGCTAAATTGTATGATGGTGGATTATGGTATTTAATTTGTATAGACCACAATGTGCCACTGGTATGCCACAGTAGCACTTTGAGAGTGACTAACCAAATGGTTTGAGGTTTACATCACATTGCACGGTCTGATTTAGCTTGAGAAGATTGTGCTATCAGTTGTTTGTTTTATGAATGTGCAGGTTATTATGGTTAGGTGAAGGTGTCAACTTAAAGGGGTTGTAGGTGACTGTCCTTGGTAGCTACTGGGAGAGACAAGAGGACTGTCTCAAATGGCTTGTGCATCTTAAAGTTTGGTAAGCATGCCCACTGCCCAGCAAAAGTATACATGGTCGGAGAATAGGACTTTCATCACTGTCCTTACTAGGCAACTGGGGTGTTAAGGTATACCTGGATGTTGCTACATTTTTCTTTTCTAGGCAGTATGGTCTGGTTATTTGTTTTGTCAGGAGATATGAAATGACAAACATCCTAGTGACTGGTATTTAGAACAATATACAAATGGGAAATGCATTTAGAATTAAATTCAGTGAACACACAGGACTAGTTTTATTTTTCAATAAATAACATTATTACCCTAAAATTAAAGTTTAAAAGTAACTCACTTGTAGTCTTCATTTGCTGCAGTAAATATGAATGCTTCCATGGGGTTCCAACAAAGGGAATTTGATCGCATTTCCAAGATCACCTATTAGAATGACAACAACAGAAGGTGTTTTGCTGGTAAATTTTTTAAAAGCAACTTCTATAAAACAGCATCTCTTCTTTATCTTAAGCACTCCAAGGAGAGAGAAAAAAACACAAGTCTACTTTGTAAAGTGTTCATTTTCAGCCAGAGCCGTTTGGTGTAGACAAATGTTTACATGCTTTACCTGCTCATTTTATCGACCTCCGTGTCTGCTAGATACCAGCCCATGATCAATCTGTTAAACTTAGATCTTTACAAAGGATGCATTATACCACTGAGCCACCACAGAGACAGACTATTGTTTCATAGTTTTAAAGCACCACATTTCTTACTTTAATAAAGTACAAAAGAAGGGGGACTTAAATGTACACATTCAGGTATGTAGAAGTTTTTCTTAAGAAAAGTGAATACATCTCCACAATGAAATAAGAGAGAACAACAAAGTAGTAACATATCTGCCAAAACAAAAGTTTTAGGTACCAGTAATTGTTAGCATTGGGAGAAACCACAGTGCCCTCCTAAAACATATTCTCTGCCTTGTATTCAATGTTGATTGTAGATACAACCTACTCACCATCTCCACACCCTCTTTCAAGCGAGAGTAAGAACCTGTAGATAGATGCCAGTCTTGCCAGACTAGAGAAGAGAGTAGAGTGCTTGACTGTAAGCATGTTGATAATCAATAGACAATCAGCTTAGCAATCGTCATTTTATTTACAACAACACAGTACTTAGGATTCCTGCTTTCCTACAGTCTTAATAAATTGTATAAGATGGTGAAAGAAAATAATACCACAAAACATGTCAGGAAAGGTTCAAAGACAGACGATCTAAATGACAACCAGATTGTTAAGCCAACATGAACCGGGAGGCGGGTAACTCCCAGGGTATTAAAGTGCCTAACAATTTTATGCTTTCTAAAGCCCATCCTACATATCTAACAAAGCGACGATATGCACTAGTTGTAAAGAGAATGGACAAACAAGTTTCACAAATGTTCAGCAGCATCCTTGAATGAAAAACAAAGTAAAGCAAACATTGACAATCGTACACAGGTACAGCCCAGGAATTTCTAGAGCAAACCCCCTAACAAGCAGTGCAAGAGTTGCAGCATCGTAACAGTCCCTCACATGAGCAGAACATGTGTAATGTACACAGTGCATGCTTCCTCACACAAACAATACAGAGTATGAGCAGTAGCAGTGCAAGCTCGAGAGAGTGAGTGTGTGTGTGTGTTTTCAAGCGTGTTCGGTAATACATGTGCGATGCTTTGGAGTAGTGTGCGTGACATGGTGTGATAGTGTGTGTGCGTGTGAGAAAGATGTTATGGTAAGTATTATTTATTTATTTACATGTAAAGTGCCTGAATCATCCCCTAAGGGGTATCTCTGCGCTGTGGGAAGTGCAGCAGTAAGAGCAGACCAGGTTTGGACAATTTAGAAGAGCTCAGTCTTAAGACGTTTTCTAAATGAAAGATATTTTGGGCATTTCCGGAGATGAATCGGGAGCGGATTCCAGTAGTAGGGGGCTAAGTGGAAGAAAGCTTTCCCACCCATGCGAGATTTCTTGAAACGGGGAATGAGGAGCAGAGTTTTCTCTCCTGATCGAAGGGGTCGGTTTGGCTGATATTGGATGAGTTTTTCAGCTAGATAACCAGGTCCTTTACCATTTAGCACTTTGTGCACAATGCAACATATCTTAAATCTAACCCACTTACGTATCTGTAGCCAATGCAGATGTTGTAGGAGGGGGAGGGAGGCTATTCTGGCTGGTAAGTTCTTGACAAGACGAGCCGCAGTGTTTTGAACTACCTGAAGTCTGTTTAGTGAAGACTCACATGCCGCAATTAGAAGGGCATTGAAGTAATCCAGGCAATTTATAACCAGTGCCTGAATAAGTGTTTTACACATGGTGAGGGGAAGAAAAGGAAATGCCATGCGCAAGAGGCTTAGCATATGGAAGCAGGAACCTACGGTAGTTGTAACCTTATCTTTCCTCGTAAGTTTCTGGTCCAGACGTATGCCCAGGTTCTTGACCACAGTCTTGGGGACAGAGGCAGCGCCTAGTTCGGGTGGCCACCACTCTGGAGACCAGAGCAGAGGCGCATCCCCGAAAAGCATGATCTCAGTATTCCCAGCATTTAACTGTAGAAAATTATTCGTCATCCAAGTAGCAATTGCTGTCATACCTTCTGAGAAAGAGGCCCGAGTATTCTTTTTTTTTTTTTTTTAAGTTTTTTTAAATTAATTTCACAAAAGAGAAAAAGAAAGTTACATAGCATTACAGTGCATTATTGAGTAGCATAATTGTTAGGTTTGAAAACCCCAATCTCTTTACGCACTTGTTCCATTTCGCATTAGGTTAGCAGTGTGTGGCTAAATTAGGCACCATTCGTATTTAAGTTATGCAACCCACTGAGTTATCCGGGCCATGTGCAAGCTTCAGTTAGCAAGTGCGACTCCATTTTGTAATCCCTATTAGGCTGTGCCTGAATTTGGCCTCATTATTCATATTGCTTGCTTCAGCAGAATACTGTATTTAGTTATTATTTTTTCTTCAATTCAAGGTTGCGTTCCGACTTACTAATGAATAGGCCATTCTGCCCTCGCATACCTATCCGTGTGTGTAGCTCTGCTCCCACGTTAGGAGACGCTGAGACCCAGCACAGCAACCTTGAAACTGTGATAGTGTGTACCCATCTAGCAGGTGGTAGCCCATCCTTCTGTGCCTCCTTTGTTCATGTTCGGCCTGAGCCGGTAACTTTCCACTGTGGGCGTGGTTGGAGGTTCTTGGGAGGAATGGTTATGCGTTGCAGACTGTGTGGGGGATGGGGGGGATCAGTCCATCGGCAGACATCTTAGGGTGCAGGTCAGATTGGACTCCTCTGCAGAGTATTGCTAATAAATAACTGTTTGTATTCTCTATTGTCTGACCGACTCTTCATTTTGGTAGAAGGCGAGTTGGTGGTTATAGATAACCCGGGTGGCCCTTTCGGGTCACTTCCTTCAGTTGGCGCCCGAACAGGGACCCCGCAAGGTGACCCGACTCACCGGTAACCGGGTTGCAGGGTCGGAGTTGCGTCCGGTCGGTCGGGCGGATCGGGGATCCCCACATGATAAGAGCCCGGTTCTCTTGGCTGCCCCGCCCGTCTGATCGGGCGACTCCTCGTCTAGTGGTCACCGGCTGGGGTCCTGAGAAGGCGAAACCTTGGATTTGACCGTTTGGTCCAAAGAGTCGGCAGTGGAGAATAATCTTGCTCGACCTGAGTGCACCAGGTGAGTGATTTGACTTCTTGGATAATGTGGCGCCATGGTTGAACGGCATGAGTCTACGGGCTGTGTCTGGTACAGTCTCCGGACTGTCTTGTCTTGATCTTGGTGGGTTTGCGGACCCTTAAACACACAGTGTTTGTGAGCAGTCTACCAGGCCAACTGGAAATTCGGCCAATTCTTGAAAAGGTCTGGGACCATTTGCAAGCAATCTGCCAGGCCAACTGGAAATTCGGTCTATTCTTGAAAAGGTCTGGGGCTGAAGTGCAGTCTGCGGACTGTGGAGTGCAGTTTCTGGACTGCTTTTTATTTGGTTGGTGGACCGTTTTGTTGGTTGATGTTGTATTTGTCCATTGGGGACAGTGCATGTGTCTTATATTAAGATGCCTTGTTTAAGTAAGTTAGGGTGTTTTGGATGTCGGTGTTGTTCCACCGAGGCTCGATTGGAAGAGAGGCAGCCTGCGCCTCCGGAGGGTACCCCAAATTTTGATGTATACGTCAAGCACGGCATTGGCCCCATTATGTTTAGCACTTTGTGGAATAAATATACGAGGGACAATGCTGACTTACAGTGGCCGCTTACTGGCACATTTGATGAGCAAAAGTTGAATTACTTGCAGGACAAATTGTTCGCCAAAAAGAGCAGGCAGTTGATGTTCGATTCTCTGAGGGTATGGCAGAAGGAAGCCAAGCAGCGACAAATGAGTGCAGAGAAACAAGCTCGGAGGGGGCAGATGCAAACGATAACGCAGAAAGCAATGGCCTATGACAGAGAAAAGATCGAGAAAGGCATAGAGTGTGCAGATAGGAAGTTTCGAATACAGAGCGATAAATCTTATGTTGCTCGAGAGGAAGGTGATGAGTTCGTTGAAGAGTTACTGGATTCTCGACCCCCACCTCCTTATGCCCCCGTACGGATATACCCCATGATCCCAACATCTCAGCATTCGGCCTTTGGTTCTGCTATTCCTAGTGTTTCTGTCTCCAGCTCTGCTGCTTCGGCCCCAGCCCCGCCTGTTTCTTCCTCACCTTCGCAAGTTACAGGGGCAGGTGCCGTTAGCTCTCCTATTATGTCTCCTAGCTCTGTATCTGTGGCTACGCCTTCTCTTACTCCTACCACACAGTCTTTGTTTGCGACGGTGCCCGTTTCCTCGTCTGCTCCTTCTCCCTTGAGTGTGGTGCCTCAGGCATTGCAAGATGCCAAGACACCTGTGCATGGAGTGCATGGAGCGAATTGGGCAGCGGCATGTGACCGCATGGAGAAAGTGTTGGTGCACTCTGCTGTGGGTGATGAAGAAAAGAGAATGGTGGCTGACCAAGCTGCACAGTGGGCTCGGAATCCAATTTATAGTGTGGAAGATGTGTGGAGCGTGATGAAAGATTATGAGCCGTTTATACAGCAACACGCTCTTAAGCATACGTCGGCTACGTTGATAAGATTGTGGAAACAGTGTTTCAAGGGTATTGCGCCACAGATCATCTATGACATTCGGGATAGGGTATATACGACAGATATGGCCCCTAATGAGGTTTTCAGTAATGTGACGACATTAGTAGGTTATCAAGGAAGATTGCTTCAGAAGGTCCTGAAGATAGTTACGCAGTTTCCCATGAGGGAAGTTCATCCCATTTACCACCCCGAAATACCGGAGTTGCGAGACGACCATGACATTGTTACTCGCCCGCGGGTGGCAGCCCGTTTTCAGGAACAGTGGGTCTACACTCCATGGAAAAGGAGTGAGGTATTATCCTTAAAGGGTCAGTTGCCGGACCCTCGGAAAATCCCCACTGCGTATTATAAAGAATTGACGGAGGCGGCCTCCTCCACAGTGAGGACATTAGCGGATGAGTTGTTTTTCGGCCTGTTGGTGCCAGTGGATATATGGAGACAGGTGCATACGCAGGATCATGTAGTGGAATTGGGTGGAACATGGGACGAGATCAGAGCGTGGGATAGGGACCGCAAGCCCGGCGAGAAGCCGAAGGCGGAGCTATTGGCTTTGCCGGGGCGTATTATCACTTACATGCCTTCCCTTATCCCGCCGAGACGAGTGGACTGGGACAAGTTGACTGCTTCTCGTCAGAAGAAGGATGAAAGTGTATCTGATTTCTTTACTAGGTTTGAAGGGGTGTTTTGGGATTATAGCGGCTAAGCTCTGTCACAGGAGGGTGGTGTTCGTTTGTTCGTTAACAGATTTGTCACCAATTTGCTTCCTGAGATTGCGACTAGGTTGCAGGCTTTAGAGAGTACTTGGACCACATCCTCCCCTTCAGTAATTTTGAGTATGGCGCAGTACTACGAGTATAGAGAGAATGAGGACAAGGAGAAGATAGAGAAAAAGTACAAGGAGTTGAAGACGAAGGTGTTGATGCAGCAAGTGACGAGAGGAAATGGCAGAGGTAGAGGTTCGGGCCCGGCCCAGCGAGGGTCTCGGCCGGACAGGAACAGTACTCTCGGTGCACCTGTAGGGTACAACCATTGTGCGTATTGTAAAAAGGAGGGGCATTGGCGAAATGAGTGTCCGGAGTTGTTGCAGAAAGTTGAGGCCCCGAGAGGTAGGGGTTTTAGAGGGCGTGGTAGAGGAGGAGGAGGCCGAGGAGAGGTGCAGTCTGAAAACACATCGTATGATCATCACAAAAAGAACTATTTTGACGAAAATAGAGGACGGCAGTACTACAATGACGACTATGACATGGATGAAGTGATGGGGTTGTCCCATAGATAGGACAGCCAGGGACAGGGTGAGGGACCAGTCCCGGTGTCTGTAGATCAGCGCGGACCCTATGTCACTGCAGATTTGCAAGGTACGCCCAAGAAATATTTAGTTGATACAGGGGCTATGAATAGCTCTGTTTCCCATTCACTGGTCCCGGGGGCAGCTCTGTCTGGCCAAAACAGGCATGCCGGTTGTTAGCCCCATTTCCAAGCCTCTTGCTCGGACTATTGGTCCCTTTACAGTAGATTCGCCATTTCTGTTAACGACAAATTGTGGAGAGAATTTGATGGGTTTGGATTTGTTGAAAAGATTACATGCAACTATCTTTTGTTCTACTGATGGTGTCTACATGACCATAGGGCCAAAGGTGGCCCGTGCAACACAGTGCTTTGCAAAAGATGCGCCCCTCCCTGCTGAATTTAAAGATGTGCCACATACTTTGTGGGCAGCAGGAGATACGGACGTTGGATTACTCCAGATCCCGCCGGTCTCTATTCAGATCAAAGATAATGCTGTATTGCCACGTGTTCCCCAGTATGATTTCCCAAGCAGGAGAAAAGGCCTTGTTGCGAATAATACAGGATTTGGTTGAGTCTGGTGTGGTTGAAGAGACAGCGGCAAATGTGTGTAATAGCCCTATCCTCTCGATTCTCAAGAAGGCAACCTTGGACTCTTCTGATGCTCAGCCTGATGTCTTTCGCTTTGTAATTGACCTCCGCGAGGTTAATAAAATAGTGGTGCCTCAATATCCTGTAGTCCCAGACATTACCACGATATTGACAATGATTCCCTCCTCAGCCAAATTCTTTTCCGTGATTGATTTAAAGAATGCTTTCTTTAGTATTCCGATCCATACAGATAGCAGACATCTGTTTGGATTTGCCCTAGCCGGCAGGAGCTTTAGATTCTGTCGTGCTCCTCAACGCTATACAGAAAGTCCTAGTATTTATAGCCAAGCTATAAAAACGCAATTGGATTCTTTGGTACTTCCTCCTGGTAATACGCTATTGCAGTATGTTGACGATCTTCTTGTGGCCTCTGATATTGAAGATGGCTGTAAAGACGCCACTGTTAAACTGCTGTTGCATTTAGCACACCATGGTCATAAGGTGTCCCTTTCCAAGTTTCAATATTGTCGACAGGAGGTCACCTACTTAGGTCACCTACTGTCGAAGGAGGGTCGCAGACTAACACCTGAACGCATAGCTGCTATCACTAACATGCCTGTTCTCAAGACCCAGCGTGAAGTACGTGCATTTATTGGTATTACCTCGTATTGTCGGCATTGGATCCCTAACTATTCCCTACTAACGAAACCCCTCCTCTACCTGACCACCAAAGATGTGCATGAACCCCTGCCTTGGACATCTGCATGCCAGCAAGCTTTTGAGCAATTAAAGGTTGCGCTTTGCTCTGCTCCTGTGCTTGGTACTCCTGATTACCAGAAGCCTTTTGTGCTTTATGTACACGAGGTGGATGGTTGCGCGCTCTCTGTTTTAACACAGGGTTTTGGTGGTAAGCAAAGACCCTGCGCTTATTTTTCTGCCATCTTGGATAATGTCGCCAGAGCGCTCCCAAGCTGCCTAAGAGCTGCCGCAGCGGTGGCGGTTTCTATCAGGCAATCGGCAGGGCTCGTTCTTGACACGGACCTCACAGTAATGGTACCTCATGCTGTGGATACGCTTTTGAACAAGACAAAGACACAGCACCATACTAGTGCGCGTCTGACTG
Source organism: Calotriton arnoldi (assembly GCA_963921515.1). Taxonomy (NCBI): domain Eukaryota; kingdom Metazoa; phylum Chordata; class Amphibia; order Caudata; family Salamandridae; genus Calotriton; species Calotriton arnoldi. Next base: position 1,514,548 of record CAWUFW010000468.1, on the reverse strand, counting down.
GATATGAACTAACATTGTTTGCTCCGCACATTACCATCAAAAGATGTGCCACTCTGAACCCAGCCACGTTACTGCCCCTCCCTTCGGCGAGTAATGACACGGATGCACATGATTGTGTGTACAGAACGGAAGAGGAGACGAAAGGACGGGTAGACCTGACTGATGTTCCCCTATCTGACCCCCAAGGGGAACTATATGTCGATGGCTCTTGTTTCAAATTACCAGATGGCACCACCACTGCAGCATATGCAATTACAACGTTGCGCACTGTAGTTGAGACATCCCGTGTCCTGTACCAATCAGCCCAGGCTGCAGAGTTAGTTGCCCTTCTTCGGGCTTGTGAGTGGAGCGAGGGACTGACTGTCAACATTTACACTGACAGCCAGTTCGCCTTTGGGGTTGCCCATAATTTTGGGCGCCTCTGGGCAGAGAGAGGGTTCTTGAAGTCACATGGATTGCGAATACAGAACGGCCCGCTGATACATAGACTTTTGTCAGCCCTAATACTTCCCGACAAGTTAGCGATAATAAAATGCAGTGCACACAAGGCAATAGTAGATAATGTTGGAAGAGGAAATGCATTTGCAGACCAAACAGCTAAAGAGACAGCTAGATCAAAGATGAAAAAGATGTTTGTGGCAGGACCTGCTAGGTGGGTCCCAGACAATGGAATGTTTGAAGACACGTTAGAAAACGTTAAAGAGATCCAGAGTGAGGCAACATTAGACGAATTGGCAATATGGCAGGGGAGTACAGGGCGTCTAGATGAGGATGGGTGCTGGACAGATAAGTCGGAGAAACAGAGATGGATGTTACCCAACGCTTATGTGTTCCCAGTGGTTACCATGGCTCACGGCCCAGCCCACATTAGTGCCAAAGGAATATGTAAGGTGTTGGACCCAGTATGGCAGAATGACAATATCCCCAAGGTAGCCACCCATTTAGTGAAGCATTGAATGATTTGCATGACACATAATCCTGGAAAAGGTACTCCTACACCCTCAGGTAATTTTGCACCGCCTTCATTCCCTTTCGAGGTCCTCCAGGTGGATTTCATTGAAATGGAACGAGTTAACAATCTAAAGTATGTGCTGGTAGTGATTTGTGCCTTCAGTAAATGGATTGAGGCTTACCCAACAAGGAGAATACGGCTATGGCAACGGCACTCCTAAAAGAGTACTTCCCACGCTTTGGATTGCCACGTGTGATCTGAAGTAATAACGGAAGTCACTTCAATTCGAAAGTCATCGAATTGGTGTGCGAAAGCTTGCATATTAAGCAGAAGTTTCATGCAGAGAACCATCCCCAGTCAGCAGGTCTGGTTGAGAAGTACAATGGTACTCTCAAACTGAAGCTAGCAAAAATACAAGAAAGTACAGGATTGCGATGGCCAGATGCGTTACCTTTGGCTTTGTTATCTACCAGGGAACTACACACTCTAGGACAGGGTTGTCAGCTTATGAAGTGGTCTTTGGCCGCCCTGCTAATATCTGGGGCGTCCCACGGCCCAAGCGCTTTTCCGAGATAGAGTATCCTCTACTTGTGGACTACTTGTATGATTTGACTAAAGTTCTTCGTTCTCTTCATCAACAGATCCAGGAGACACTGCGACCAGTACCAGAGGGGCCCGGACATCAGTTGCAGCCCGGGGACTATGTTCTGATAAAACATTTCCAGAGGAAGAGTTGCCTGGAGCCTCGTTGGAGAGGGCCACTGTTGGTCCTTCTTGCCACACGCACCGGGGTGAAGCTCGACGGCCGGAAGCACTGGGTGCATGCAACCCACTGCAAGAAGGTCCCTCTCCCACTCCCCTACGACAAGTGGGTGCTTGAAGGCATTGCTGACCAGGAAGGGGAACGGATGTCCCGTTTCGTTCCCTTCTCTGATGCATTTGTCACCCCGAGTGGGACGGGTATGCCCAGACGTGGGTCCCGTGCTCTCCATGCCACTGGAATCAAGCTATCCTGGCTGAAGAGGGGTGAAACCCCGAAACCGCTCCTAGGATGCTTGTTTCCAGTCCAGGGAGGACCTGGCTTGGCAGTTCGGGCTGGACTGTTCCCATGGGGCACAGGGTCAAGACTGATTTGCATATGGCTGGGTTCAAACTGGAATGGCATGGTGAGCAAAAAAACGATGGATTTAGGCCCAGATCTCTGTACTGGGGTGAATGCATGACATTGTTCTGCATTCTGTCCATCAATTGTTGTTTTTGCACCTGGCTGAGGTGGGCACAGACAGACTAGGAGAGTGATGCTGCCCTGCTCGAGGCAGCTCCCCCGCAGATAAGGGCCACCCCAGTTTCTCCCACTTCTGATCCACAAGAGTCGGAGTCTCAGTCCCCATCTGATGCGGAGTTTCACCCTCTTTTTGTTGACGAAACAGTGCCTGGAGTCACCAGGTATAATCTACGCCCCCGGAAGGACAGTGCACCGGAGGGACAGTCTAGCAGTTAGGGAAGGACTTGAGATCAGGCTGTGGGTACGGAGTCTAAGGTGCCTGCGATAGAGTAGGGTGAGCTAAACAGGTGCACTACCTTGGACACTGGACAGGATCGTTGAGGGTACTTGCCCTGGAGGGAGGGTGCCCTATCCTGAAAGAAGAAGGATTTGTTTTTACAGCAAGGGTTGCGATCGCGCAGCCCCATCGAGGGAGTGCTGCATAGCACAGTCGTTGATGAACGATAGGAGCCTACCAGCGAGGCTCTAAACGGACGCTGGGTGACTTGTGCCCCTCTGGTTGGTTGTGTCTCGTAGCTCCAATTCCTAAAGTGTTTTCTATGTACCCATTTGGCCGTGCAGTCATGAGGGAGGAACAGCCCCTAGTGGCCCCTCCACTAAGCAGAATGGTCCTGGTTGGTCTAGTTGGTCTACCAGGAGTAAGATAGAAGTGGTGGTTTTTCTTCTCATTGTAACAATCATACTGTTTGGGGTGGTGTGGTATTTAGAAGAACAACATCCAGTCCACACTCTGATATGGACTACCCCGGTTCCACCCGAGCACCCGTTTGTCACATTGACCCCGCATAAGGAAAGACATAGGCAGACATATGTTGACAATGCTTTTGTGCAGATGCTTCATCATGTTCATAATACGACTAATACAACGAATTGCTGGGTGTGTGGGTTACTTCCCTCTGTTATGCACAAGAATGATCTATTAGTGTCCTTACCCCTGTCGTACTTAGGTAGCTGTGAGGCGTGGTTCCAGTTGCTTTCCATGGTGTACATTCATTATCATGCTGACGCTATGAATATGACGGAGTCTGACTATGAGACAGTTCTGGAATATATAGTAGTACTCCAGGGTTACACTGCCGGACCAGATGGAAAGGAGGGTACCTTACATCCAGATGCTTGCATGAATGTATACGACAACCACAAAAATGTCACATGGTTGCAAGATGAAATGTTGGATTTTCAGGGATTCAATGTCTGACTATTTTCACTGTTTCCATGCACGAAATATCACTAGAGAGACAGTTATGCCCGTACCTGTGATTGATACTGCAGCTAGTTTCTGTGTCGAAGGCTTTGGGAATATTCTGGTGGGACAGAGCGGCTGTAATTACACATATCGATTAAACACTACTAGTAGCCCGCCTTTACTGACGCCTCCTAATGTATACTTTGTCTGTGGAGCGCATGCTTATAAATGGCTCCCTAGGGGATGGTCTGGCCGGTGTTATGTCTCTTTTCTATTACCTCCTGTTTATACTGCGCCCTCCAATTATCACAAGGACCACAGACTACAGCGGAGAAGCATATACTTGTCCCGGGCGAGGAGAGTTATTGACACAGCAGATATTGATCAGACAGATACCACTTTACAGCAATTCACGGATGCCATGAAGGGTATAGTGCCCTTTTGGGGACCTATGTATAACAGTCTTAGTATTCGCCGCCTCACCAGTGTTGTAGAAGGGGTCATTAATACTACAGCGGGCATACTCACTAACATTACTGCTGCGCCCCCAGGCGACCATGCTTGTTGCTCTTCAAAATTGGATGGTTTTAGACGTCATCCTTGAAGAAAGGGGCGGAGCTTGCCGCGTCATCAGCAGCAGCTGTTGTATCTACATCCCCGACCACGCCCCTAATGTATATTCCACTATCCAGAAGCTGCATAGGCTTGCATCTGATATCCATCAGGACAATGGTTCATGGTCCTCGACAGGGTGGTTCTGGGGTCTGATATCATCCTGGGGTTGGAAGATACTTATTTTCTTAGTAGCTATTGCAGGAGTCATCTTCACGTGCGGTCTATGTGTCAATTGCCTTCCAGCATGTTGCACCTATTGCGTAAGCAAGCTCACACCTACCCCTAATTTGCTAAGACGTGATAATAAAGTCTCTGCTATGATGATGCAAGATATACAAGATATGATGCTGTTAGATGAGTGTATTTTTGAATACTAAAGTGATTTTGATACATATGTACTGCTTTGTTTTCCTCTGCGATTTGAATGACTACGCAATTTCTTTCTCCCCTGCCTAGAATTGTAAAGACCCTACCGGATAGCGTCAATAAAGCATTTAGCCTCCACTGCTAAAAGGAGGGTCTGTTAGGTTTGAAAACCCCATTCTCTTTACGCGCTCGTTCCATATCGCATTAGGTTAGCAGTGTGTGGCTAAATTAGGCACCATTCGTATTTACGCTATGCAACGCACTGAGTTATCCGGGCCATGTGCAAGCTTCAGTTAGCAAGTGCGACTCCATTTTGTATTCCGTAATCCCTATTAGGCTGTGCCTGAACTAGGCCTCATTATTCGTATTGCTTGCTTCAGCAAAATACTGCATTTAGTTATTATTTTCTCTTCTGTTCAAGGTTGCCTTCCAACTTACTAATGAATAGGCCATTCTGCCCTCGCATACCTATCCGTGTGTGTAGCTCTGCTCCCACGTTAGGAGATGCTGAGACCCAGCACAGCAACCTTGAAACAGTGTGTACCCATCTAGCAGGTGGGAGCCCATCCTTCTGTGCCTCCTTTGTTCATGTTCAGCCTGAGCCGGTAACTTTCCACTGTGGGCGTGGTTGGAGGTTCTTGGGAGGAATGGTTATGCGTTGCAGACTGTTGGGGGAGGGGGGGGGTCAGTCCCTCAGCAGACATCTTAGGGTGCAGGTCAGATTGGACTCCTCTGCAGAGTATTGCTAATGGTTATAGATAACCCGGGTGGCCCTTTCGGGTCACTTCCTTCATAATTAAGAAACATAGTTACACGTTCCAGGTACATGCCTATTTTGACCAGTTCAACAGTAGGTACAGAAGTCTGTACTGCATAGGGCCAGGCTCAACACCCAGCTATATTCACTGCAAACTCTGCGATGATACAGCAACCCCAGGCGTTTCCCCATCTTCCCCGGCTCCCGTGGGTACATGCCGCGGCTGTGTAAGGGTGTCATTAATATCCCGCGTTGCCAGCAGTTAGGATTGAAGTGGTTGCCAGATATCCACGGGCCTAGCTGCAGGTGGCTGCAGTTGTGCATATGTGTCATTAGTAGTGTTGCAGTATGTCATACTACGGAGCCATGCATGCAGTGTGGGGGCATGCTTGCTACCCCAGTTGATGGCTACTTCACGTTTAGCAATGAGGAGTGCAATTGCGACAGGTCGACGATTGGATTTGGGGAGGTCCTGCGTGTACCCTAGTAGCGCCATCAGTGGCGTGGGTGTAATCTCCATTTCAATCATACGAGAAATCTCCCTAAAGACTGACCTCCAATAGCCCTCTATCTTGATACAGGTCCTTGTAATATGTGCGAAGGCTGCCTCTGGGGAGCGACATCTCGGGCATGCGTGTTGGCGAGAAGGGTCTATACGATGCATTTTGCTAGGTGTCATATACGCTCTCCACAGGAATTTAAAATGCAGCAGCTTGTGCCGATGGTTAGGGGAGACCCGGCGTATTTGTGTACAGCACCGACCCCACTGCGCATCTGTAATTGGGTGACCAAGGTCGCGTTCCCAATCTGCCCGCACCCCGACGAGGAAGCATCGCCGCTGCAGCCTTATACATCCTAGCCATAAGGTGACTTCCATTCCCATCCTTAATAACCCCTGTCAGTATTGGGAATTCAAGGCGTTCTAATGCATAACTATACATACTCGCCCGCAATGTGGAGTTTCTGCAATACAAAGTGATCCATTATAGTGGCCTCACAGAAGCGAGGGTCCTCCGTGCGCGAGAAAATATGACCGTTGGGGAACAGGTCGCCAAATGTTACCAGTTGAAATTTAGCCAACGTGCGCTTTACCAAGGCCTCCTGCAAGATGGGAATCCAGCCATTACCCGCTAGTGGCAGTGCAGACGAATATAATATGCGGGGTCCAGTTACCCGTAGTAGTTTATGCCATGCCCAACTGGTTGTGGATAGTGTTTGGATATCGTGGGGGTCTCGCAGAAACCCTAGCGGTAACAGGGTGGTGAGCGGCGCCGGAAGTGCCAGCTCGGCCTCCGGTCTGTGATATGAGATCCGACATCTGCATGATACCAATGTGGAGCAAAACTCGCCTGCGCTACCAAATAGTAAATCCGAAAGTTTGGTAACCCAAACCCTCCCTTCTCATACGGCAACATTAAAGTATCCCAACCAATGCGGGGCTGCTTCGACCCCCACACGAGTCGTATCAACAGTGTTCGAAGGTCTGTATAGAAACTATTATACAACGGAATAGGGATGTTTTGGAAAAGATATAAAAATTGTGGAAGAACCACCATCTTAATTATAGCCATTCTACCTGCCATTGACAAAGGCAACTTTAACCATCGCTCTATATTGCGTCCCAGCTTCTCCATAACCGGGCCGTAATTCAGCTGGAGGATACTATCCTTTTCTCTGTGGGTGTGAATTCCAAGATATTTCACAGAGTCATCACACCACACCAGTGGATATTCCACTGATCTGTCACAGGTCGCCACCGTCATTTGGGAAACCTCCGACTTCTCCCAATTAATATGTAAACCTGACAGGGTACCATATCTTGTCACTTCCCGGAGGAGTGGTGTTAAGTTATCATCCGGGTGCCTTACATACAGTATAATATCGTCTGCATACAATGCAAGAAGTAGGGGACCTGTATTAAATTGCAGCCCCCGGTGGCTGTGCCTCTCCTGGAGATGCCGCACCAATGGATCGAGTGCCACCACAAACAAAAGGGGAGAGAGTGGGCACCCCTGCCGCGCCCCCCCGAGTGAGTTGAAACGCATCAGTTAATGTTCCATTGAGTCGGATGCGCGCTGTGGGTAGCGTGTACAGCAATTTAACAACCGCCAAGAACCGTTCCGGCACCCCCAGCCATCCCATCGTAGCATATACGAAGGGCCACTCAAGCGAGTCAAAAACTTTTTCTGCATCGAGTAACACAGCGGCAGCCGGGACCGACGGTGATATTCTGTGCGGTGTGGCAAACAACGTATGGAGATTAAGAGCTGTTGACTTATGGGGAATGAAACCAGATTGTGCTGGCGAGATCAGCTTCTCAACGATTAATGCAAACCTTGTTGCCAATATTTTAGCTAGGATCTTATTATCAAAGTTTAAGAAGGAAAGCGGTCGATATGAGCTACAATCCCGCGTGTCCTTCCCTGGTTTCGGAAGCAGAATTATAACCGCTTCTCTCAGAGTGGGTGGTAGTACCCCCGCCTCCACCGCCTCCTGATACATATCAATAAGATAGGGTGTGAGGAGAGCCTTATATTTCTTATAAAAGCAGCCCGTAAACCCATCAAGCCCTGGTGCTTTACAGCCGTCCAGTGAATCGATGGCCAGGCCCGAGTATTATTAGAGTTTTTATCACATGATAGTAAAAGCTGGGTTTCATCAGCATATGAAATCGGAGTAAAGCCAAGCTTTCTGAGTAGCTTTGCCAGCGGAGCCACATAAATATTGAATAAAGTGGTGCTGAGGCAAGATCCCGGAGGCACTCCTTTGGTAAGTTCCATAGTTCGCGAGCGGAAGGAGCCAAGATTAATGGTCTGTGTCAGATGGGTAAGAAAACACGAGAACCATTGAAAGGCTTGTCCACGAATCCAGATTTCTCCGACTCTCCTAAGCAGAATAGAATGGGATACCATGTCGAAAGCTGTCGAAAGATCCAGCAACATCAATAGTACTGCCTGGCCGTTGTCAAGGGAGTGTCTTATATTATCAGTGACAGCAATCAGTGCTAGCAATCAGTGCTGACTCCGTGCTATACATTGGTCTAAACCTGGACTGTGAGGAGTCGAGGCATCCAGTGGATTCAATATATTCTGAGAGTTGTTTGTTAATATGTTTTTCTAATAGTTTACTCAGAAGAGGCAAAAGAGAGTACGGGCGGTAATTAGATAAATCCTCTAATGAGGCATTAGCCTTCTTTCGGATGGGGATTATTTGTGCGGCCTACCACTCTAGTGGTAGTTGGCCCTCCCACATAGAGAGATTAAGTATTGAGCAGATCGACAGAGCCAGCTGTTTGTGCAGTAGAGAGGAGATTCCAGCTGGAATAACATCCATGGGTGATCTGGATTTAGCTGCTTTGAACAATGAATGAATGAATGAATGAGAGCATTTATAGAGCGCACAGCTACTCAACAAGAGTGTCCCAGCGCTAAAAATGACTATCAAACCTGCTGATGCCCCTGAAAACGGGAGACCTGGTTTTAAACTGCAACTAGAAAAGATGAGAGCTAGGTCTAGGTTAGATGCAGAATAGCCAAGTTTTAAGCATTTTCTTAAAAACGGCTAGGTCGGTCACAGTTCTGAGAGTCAGTGGAAGAAGGTTCCAGGCTTGGGCTCCTTGGAACATAAAAGAATGACCGCCCGATACGGCGCAGCGTATCCTGGGAACGGATGCCAGGCTCAAAGTGGATGACCTCCAGGTTCTTGGCGGCGCATAATGGGTGACTCTCCTTCTGAGATACTCTGCGCCACTCCCGTGAAGGGCCTTGAAAAATAGCACCAGAGCTTTAAAACGGATCCTCTTTTTTACTGGGAGCCAGTGTAATGCCTTGAGGTGCAGGGATATATGAGGCCACCTATAAGTGGTTGAGCAGATACTCAGGAATGCCAAGACATTGACATAGTCCAGTCTGGAAGTAACCAATGCCTGTACTACGGTCTTCCTGTGCTCAAGTGGCAGAAGGGGGAGAAATTTCCTCAGCATACGCAGAAGCCCGAAACAGGTGCCTGCTACCGACTGGATTTGGGACCTCATCGAGAGAGTACCGTCCATTATAATGCCCAGCTTTTTAACAGAATTTTGCGCTGAAAGGGGAGGTGACATATCCCCAGGCCACCAGTGTTTCCACTCTTCTGAGGGCGGGGAACTAAAAAAGATGATTTCGGATTTCTCTGGATTACATTTTAGTTGGTTCCTCCTCAGCCACTTAAACACCTTCGAGAGGCAGGTTCTGATCTTCTCGCCGTCAAAGTCCATTCCCTTCTCGCAGGTGAAAAAGAGCTGCATGTCGTCAGCGTAAGAAATTATTTTTGCGCCACAAGCTTCCGCCAGTGGTGCCAAGGGGGACATATAGAAGTTGAATAGAGTGGGGCTCAGTATACAGCCCTGAGGAACTCAATCTTTCAGACGGGGATGGGGGCCGCAAAGGGAGGAGTCCAGGCTTTCTGGCTTCTATCCTCTAGGAAGGAAGAATACCAATGTCTCCACTATATCTACTGTGAGAGGAGTAAAACTTTCCAAGAGATGACCGTTGGTGACACTACACGCAAGTGATGGTGTGTGATAATGTGATGTGATGGTGTGTGATAATGTAATAGTGCTTATCGGCAAGTTGGCGGGTGTGTGCCCTTTAGTAATACATGTGTTGATGTTTTGTGTATTGTGATTCTTTTGCGTGATGTTCTGTGAGTGTGTTGTAATGTATGTGTGCAGCACACGTAAGTGTACTTTTTGTAACTGTATCTCATGATGTGGGTGAATTTTTATGATTTTATGTGTTTAAGAGAAAAAGAATAGCTTGTGCATTCCAGCCAAAACTCTGCAACTGTATCGAAGTAAGTCTCTTGGTCCAAATTTTTCATTTTATTTTAAGGACGAGAACCCTCACCCACACTTAAGCGGCTTGCTACTTCATAGGATTCTTCCTCACAGCCTTTCCCAAAGGTCAGGGGTGTGGGCTACAACTCCCACTCTGGGAGGAGGTATTTTGTTTTCAGCTCAACCCTATGTGAGCTGCAAGGTGTGGGTGGAAGTGGCAGTGTCTTATGTGATCAGAATGAAGATTAAAATACCTCTTGGTGGAATAAACAAAATGTATTGAGTTTCCCCAAAGAGTATGTTAAAAACAATAGTGAGGGTGATACGACTCCAACACAATTGTGATAGTAGGGTCAACATGCTTCTGTCAATCTAAAACCCTGCTAAGAGGTGTGTGACATTCATTGGGACCATAAAAGCTTATATATCACTCTGCATCACATTACACTCTGCCACTTCCACCCACACCTTGCAGCTCACACAAGGTTTAGCTGTAAACAAAATACCCTTAACTGCTCCTCCTTGAATGGGAGTTGTAGCCCACATCCCCAACCTCTGGGAAGGGGTGTGAGGAGGAACCCTATAACGAAGCATGCTACCCAAGGGTAGGGGAGGGTTCTCTCCCTTAAAATAAACGTTTTTTTTTTATCAAGAGACTTATGTTTTGGGACCTATCCAGTGTGACAGGTCCTCCCAGACCGGATGCATTTCCCCTGTGTACGTTTATTTGGTAGGGAGTAATGCATCAGTAGTCGCTAAACACTCACTTAGAACCTTAATTTTGTTGAGATATGTCAGAAGGTACCAAGTGAGATGCTAAGAGGGCGGGCAGATAGTAGAACTGATTCGGAAAGAGTGGGAAGAAAGTAAAAGTTACTTACCTTCAGTAACGCTATATCTGGTAGAGACACAGTCTAGCCACAGATTCCTTAACTTTAAATTCTCCTAAGGCAACAGTCTGGATCCGAAAAATTTTCAGCAGTACCTCTGCGTGCCGGGGGACGGCGTTGTACAGCTCCGCAGTGACTTCGTCTCCGGACGTGATCTCAGTGGAGCCATACAAGTCCCCTCTGGCACATGGACGTCCATTTCTTCAGTGAAACTTTCCGCGCCAGAACCCGGAGCCACTATAGAAACTGGTTGTGGAAACAGTGTGCCAAAAGAATATCAAAAATCTTTTTTTTTTTTTTTTTTATTTATTAAAATCAAATGGTATGAAAATACCAGACACGAATTTTAGAGAAAATCCCCAATAAAAACAACTGAACACAGGGCTACATGAACCTCTGTGCCCTGGTGAATAACTCCCCTATGAAGGAAGAGACCATACCCTCTATGCACCATACATCAATGGTCACGAATGGCATGGCAATAGTCCCACAGGACCTACAACAGCACTAACCTGTGTGTTAATTTACACCATCACCTGATATATTGACAGTACCAGCGTCAAGGTATGACGCTACCAAGAAATCTTTCATGGAAAGAACAACAAGTTAATACTGCTCACCGGTGTGACAACCAGAGAGCAAGAGAGAACACACCCATTCTACCAAGCAAACATATTCAGAAATGGATGGTATTGCACCCTCTAAACAAAAACTAAGTGGCCAGGCCTAGCAGCTTGTCTGACCCGAACATAGATTAAGACAGTGATCACAGGTATATAAACCCAGTACTGAAAGGGTACAACCCTTACCTCAAGAACCATTCGCAGAGCGGGATGATGGGCAAGGCGTCAAGGAATCTGCGGCTAGACTGACTCTACAAGATATAGCGTTACCGAAGGCAAGTAACTTTTACATCTGATAGAGACATCTAGCCGCAGATTCCTTAACTTTGAATTAAGTACCATAGCTATACCCCCCTGGAGGACGGTCTGCGATCTAGTCCTATGAAAGTTCTCTAAGAGAACTATCTGGTCAAAATAACGACCGACCAAGTGTACATAGGAATAGCAGAACCAGGACTTGGTTCTTAACAAAATCCATGATCCCCGTCACAGAACATATAAATTAAAACAACCTTACCGGACCGAGAAAATCGGCCCATGAAGTAATAAAGGGAGGGGGAAGAAACCCCTGAAAAATCATCTGTCTTAGAACAGACATGAACCCGTGTCCCTCAAAGGGAAAAAGAAAGCTCAATGACCAAAAAGGGTAAGCAGCATAACAAAGTTCTATAATCTGCATTGTTCATGACAACATTAACTATAAAAGTCCTGATAAAATCCCAAAACAGAACTTTCAGAACTCATTTACCCAGGGGAAAGATGAACGACAATACCACCTTGGTATAAATAATTCAACCCAGACAAAAAAATATTCATCTTCATTCCACGCACGGATTGTAAAATATCTTGCCACAAGATGCATATATCGACACAGAAAATATGTACGAACATAAATGCGCCATCCGGATACCACAATTGACCTAACAATTCACAGACTTTTAACTGGCCAAAAACTACTGCCAGTAGACAGAACGTATAAAGCTTGCCTCTATACAGTCTTCAATGCCATAGTGCAATAGACTGAAAACTATCCAGAACTCTGAATAAGCTCAAACACCAAGGAAAGGGAGAAAAGAGGCACAACCGCATCTTTTCTACCTTTGTTTCCTTTTTTTTCTTTCTTTTTTAAACTAAACGTGTGTACCACATACACACAAGGTCATATATATACTCTGCATATATACCAGATAAATAGAAGTGAAAACCAGTCCAAAGAACTTTATAGTATATTCCATACCTATCTGCAAGATTTACAAGATATATATCCAAAAGAGTCAAGATTACCCGACATTAAGACAATGCTTCTTACCAATAGTATCAGAAAAATTGGTACTAAGTAAAGAATGATATATATAAAAATGAACTCTTGCCAGCAGCAAGCCGATACAATGCATGATTCAAACAAGATTTGATTGAAAGGACTAACAACGCTTGTATACATAATTGACCATATACGTCATTGACATATACATATATATATATACATATATATACATATATACACATATATATATATATATATATATATATATATATATATATATAAATAAAATCATGCATCCTCAAGAAGCAGCGACAGGAAATCACGAGGCCTGTATAGTGCTGAGAAAATTCACTGCATACTTCAAAAGACAGGTAACTGTCAGATATGTATAAGCAAGAACGTTGATGGAGATTATCAAGGAGGGCTTGCTAAAAAGTCTAAAGACTTCCAAAAATGAACCAAAGAACTACCTATGTCCCCCGAGAAGGGAGAAAACCATAGCTCCTGTATTCACAAGAATACACCCACAGTTCTTAGGAAAACAAACACTGAAGAGTATATGCAGTCTGATTATGAAGAAAAACTATCTGCACCAACTACTCTTGTCTATGAAAAACCTCCACACGAGTGAAAAGCATCAGGACCCCTAAAAGAGGGTACCACGAAGGAGGCAATGGAGTGAGACGTGTCTCTCTCGCTCTCCGTCCTCCCGGGGGCCCATCACATTGCTGTTTGTCGCATGGGAACGCCTGCGGCCGCCCCGGGGGCCTCCTGACAGCCATCAGCGACTGGTGGTGGAGGATAGGGCAGGTATCGGCCCGTTCTGCTGAGATTGGCACCGCCGAAGCACCGGGGCCAGGAGCGACAATCTCCGGCCTCCATCTTGACCTCAAGGGCTGCCGAGCATCCGCTGATCCATGCGGCGCAAAGCAGCCAGCGAGTACCTCGTCAGTGCAGTGTGGGTGCACGCATCGTCTCCTGGGGCCGCCCGCCTCTGAGGCCGATAGAGGCTGCTCCTGGTTTTGCGGCGTTGCAGAGGGAGGGAGGGGCCGCGCTGCGTCGCTGGGCAGCCCAAAATCAGACCCAGACGCCTCTACCTCTGCCTCCTATCTGACGCTACCGGGGACGCCTGCGCCCCCCGGAGTCTTCGGGGCTGTCGGCGGTGCCGGTGGACTTGTCCCTGCCACCGTAGAGAACGGACCAGGTGGACTGAGGGCCAACCGCTGCGCATTAACCTGTCCCGGCATCTTGGGCCTGGTGGAGGGGTCCCGGTCCTCCAGTGACGCAGAGGCCTGGTCGGCAGCTTGGTGAAGAGACGCCGATACCGGGACCTGAAAAGCAGAACAGGTTCTGTCCCTCTCTGGAGTGAACCCTCAGAGTGGTGGAGCCAGTTAGCGGGACACAATAGCTGGGAGCGTGCATAGCCCCTGGAACGGGAACCAACGTGCGCTGCAGGACCCTAGCGCGCTGTGGGGATGCTGCCTGGAGGTGTCCTGTCGTGGTGCCCCACCCCACAAGCGTGGGGAACGCGCGTTTAAAAACGCAGAGCTGAGTGGGGGCACGGAGACTGTAGCGGGGGCCCCTGGAGTTTGCCTGCAGAGGAAGCCCATTAGAACTGGTGGGGTAGGGGTCCACGCCGCCTCATGAATAGGGGCCACAGCAACAGCCTTTCACTTGGTCCGGGAGACCCGTAGGACAGGACTGGTAGGCCTGGAGCAAGGGCACTGAACCAAGCGAGCATCCCTAGGGCAGCGTTCTGCGGCGAGAGGGCAGATAGTCGTGACCCTCGTCAGTGGTGACCATTTGACGCTTGCACCGTGGATGCGGCCCTCTCGCGGACAGCCTTTGGTTTGCCCGTCGGCGTGACTAGTTGGAGTGGCGCCCCCTTACAAGGCACACCCGAGCTATCCTTTCTACTCCTGTAGCCTTGACAAGACTCAGTGGGAGCCAGCTGGTGCAGGCCTGCGCGCTCGCGAGCTGCACGGGGTATTCACACTCTCCGGCGGATCCGCTGGCCCCCCCCCCCTTGCCATGCCTCGTTCCAAGGCACCTAAAGACACCTCAGTAATGTCTCTCTGGAACAAAACTTCGCAACAGGAGGCGACATCAAGCCCCACTACGCCATCGACTGCAGCAGTGGAGGGAGACCCTTTGGCCCCGATCACCCAAGGATACATGGACCGCTTCGTACAGGAGATACGAACCGAAATCTCCTCACTCAAAGAAGACTTCAACGCTGTCCTCCGGGACTTCCGGCGAGAGGTGTCAGAAATCGGAGACAGAGTGGATGACCTGGAGCGGATATTGGACGCATGATCTGAGGAGCAGGAGACGATGTGGCGGCGCATTACTTCCAACACATCAAGCTGCAAACTAAGCAGGAGGACTTAGAAAATAAAAGCCGCCATAACAACATCCACACTCGGGGGGGGGGGCAGGGGTCGCCTGGGGCAGAGGGCACAGATTTTATGCAAACACAAGGAGATGATGGACGGAGCGCTGAAACTTTTCAGACACTCATCTCCAGTCACAGATCTGGGTTGAATCCATCATCATTCTTTAGCTCACTTTGCCACCCCAGTTCAGACATAGCTATATGCAAATCAGTCTTGACCCTGTGCCTCATGGGAACAGTCCAGCCCGAACTGCCAAGCCATGTCTTTCCTGGATCGGAAACAAGCATCCTGGGACCGGTTTCTGGGTAACACCCTTCATCAGCCAGGCTAGCTTGAATCCAGTGGCAAAGTGAGCAAGGGACCCATGTCTGGGCATGCCCTGCCAACTTAGGGCGAACAAAGCAAACACAAGGAGATGATGGACAGAGCGCTGAAACTTTTCAGACACTCACACCCAGTCACAGATCTGGGTTGAATCCATCATCATTCTTTAGCTCACTTTGCCACCCCAGTTCAGACATAGCTATATGCAAATCAGTCTTGACCCTGTGCCTCATGGCAACAGTCCAGCCCGAACTGCCAAGCCTGGTGTTCCCTGGATCGGAAACAACCATCCTGGCACAGATAATATGACCTTTACAGCAGAACTCCTACAGGCGGTCCGGGGCGATGACGACGCATCCCCGCCTGCCCTAGATCGGGCCCACCGAGTTTCTCCGAGGATGGGGCGAACGGACAGCGGACCAGATATTATAACCAGGGTGCATTTCTTCACTGAAAAGGAGGCGATCATGCAGGCAGCTAGGGGCAAGAACCAGCTTACATACCAAGGCCATACGATACAACTTTATTAAGATCTCTCCCCGGTAACCCTCCGGAAACGCCGCAACTTCAAGCCTGTTACGGATAAGTTGCACGCCCAGGGCATCCGCTACTAGTGGGGCCACCCCTTTGCTCTCCTATTCCAGTGGGAGGGTAGGCGCCGCTCGCTGCACTCGCTGACGGAGGCCAGGGCATTGCTGGGGCTGCCGGAGGATCCTTCGATCGGAGACGGGCCGTCTCGCCCGGGTCCCTCTGGACGTGATTACAAACCCAAGTGGGCTACAGTTTCCCAGCGGCGCACCAACAAGCATCACGCAGAACTATCCTCCCAAGACATCAAGAAGGACAAACAATCATCTCCGGGCACTCAGCAGAGGGGCCTCTCCGGACCACTCGACTGCTGGCTTTGTCTGACTACATGCTGACATAAAGGCTGTCATGAACTCAATGCTTCATCACATGCTCTTCATATTGAACTATTGATAGCGGAGGTGGGCCCCGGGAGTGTCGGGGATCTTTGTTGATCGGGTCCTGCTATTCCTTATGTGTTGCTGATGGCCAACCCCCCCATAGACTTCCTCTTCCAGACGGTGACTCCTCCAGCAGGACTGGAGCGCTTCGGTGCCGATCTCCACATACAGAAGAAGTCCTAGTTAGACCTGGTTGGTCTCCTGTTACTATTTGTTATATTTTGTTTTCTCCTGCAGGTCGGACACTAAGCAATGCAGGGCAATGGCGTTGGGATACCTATTGCTTTATGTGGCTGGGGGGAGATGGTGCGGGAAATAGCAGATAATACATGGTCCTGGGAGGGGGCAGACGGAGGGAAGCACTTGAGCGGGGTGACTGCGCAGGGATTAAGCCTAACAAGGACAGGGGGTGTGGGGGGGGGGGCGCAGAGATGGCCTCTCTCTTCCTTATCAACATGAGCACACCCGTCCCACTGCCAGGCCAGCCAAACACCCCCTTCCCCCCCCCCCCACCAGTAAGCCTACTGACCCCCTCACTCGCCCTGGGTGACCTCAAACTGCTCTCCCTACACGTTCGGGCCTGAACTCCCCGAACAAACGGAAACAAATCTGGCAGTATGTATTGCAGCATGACCCGGATGTTCTAATGCTCCAAGAGACTCACCTGGTAAAGGATGAAATTCAATGCATGACACACCCGAATTATCCTAGGCGGCACTGGGGGTACACCACCTCCAAAACACTAGGAGTAGGCATCCTATGCAAAGCTAACTTTTACACCTCTGTAATTAAAGAGACACGGGACAGGGAGGGCCGTTACCTGTCACTTCAGCTACTCCGGGGTCAACGGACACTGACGTTGCTTAATATATACGCCCCCAACACCTCCCAAGACATACATTAGACAAATTTTACAAGAGCAACTGGGGGGGTAGAGGGAGACATCATAGTCTGCGGGGACTTTAATTTGGCCTGGGATCCCTCTCTAGACAGAAGCTCTACGACATACAAGAACACAGGCGCGAGGTCTGCGACTCTCAAAAGAGATAGCGAGGACTGCGGGCTGATTGATGCATGGTGGTATAAACACCCCGGCGTGAGTGACTATTCTTTCTACTCATATGTGCACGCCTCCTACTCATGAATAGACTATGCCGTTGTCACACCTTCTATCCTGCGCTGCCTTCACATGGTAGAGCTCTCAGATATCTCTATATCCGACCACGCCCATTTTGCGCTCACCTGGTATGCTGGTACATCCCGCCATGAACATACCCCACACTGGTGCCTTCCCCCGCACCTTCTGCACGATCCAGTGGACATAGAGGAGATACGCAAGGGCATCGCAGATTACTTTCGCTTTAATGCCCTGCCTGAAAGCTCCCTACACATGCTTTGGGACGGTTTTAAAGCTACTATTAGGGGCACAATAACACCAACTGGAATAGCGCGAGGGCGGGAGGCGAAGCTGGTAGAAACCAAACTTACAGCAGAGATTAAACAGCTGGAACGCCTGGACAAGGCGGCTCCCACCCACAGAACCAAGAGACAGGTGGTCCTACTGCACGGCCAACTCCATGCCCATCGCACGGACAGGGCTGAGCGTGCCCTTATGTCAGAGATACCATGAGGGTGGCGACAAAACGGGGAAACTTTTGGCCCGTAAACTACGTCACCAGCGCGCTAAATCACAAATCGCTAAACTGCAAGTAGGTAACACGGGATGGGTGACAGCAGAGAGAGATAAACTAGAGGCTTTCCGAAACGATCAGCAACTGTATACCCGTGATGACCCCTCCCCCGCATGGCTTTGCACATTCCTTTCCGAATGCAACTGGGAGCCCTTATCCTCACAACACGCAACCCTCCTGGACAACTATCACAGCAGACGAACTGTGCGATGCAGTCCGGGCCCTTCCCCTAGGCAAGGCTCCCGGTACTCTTCTACCGCCTGTTCCTCCCCCAACTGCAGGACCACCTTCTACACTTATTCAACTCCTTTTCACAAGACACCAGACTCACCCCCACAATGGAGGAAATTTCACTCATACCCAAATCGAGGAAGGATCCTGTACAATGCTCTTTGTACCGCCCAATAGCCCTCCTTAATACAGATGCCAAACTTTTCACTAAAATCCTTGCAAATCGACTTGAACCGTATCTCCCAGGCCTCATTAACCCTGACCAAGTGGGGTTTATACGTCAGCGACAAGGGGCCGATAACGTACGGCACATAGCCCATTTAGTGGAAAAAGCACGCAGACTTGATATACCCACCCGTCTTCTCTCGCTAGACGCAGAGAAGGCATTTGACAGGGTGAACTGGACACATATTTAAGTGCTTTTACATAAAATAGGTCTGGGGCAGGCCTTAGTTTCCAAAATCATGACGTCTTACGTAGCCCCGACTGCTTATGTCCGAGTGAAGGGGGGCGGGGGGGCTACGAGCCTGATCTCACTACAGCAGGAATGACCGCGCTCATCCTTGCTCTTTGCATTGGCAGTAGAGCCACTAGCTATCTGCGTCCGGGCTTCGGAAGGGATCAAGGGCATCTCCTTTGGTGGACAGGAGCATAAGATCAATCTATTCGCGGATGACCTCCTCCTTACCCTTACCCAACCCGCCATCTCGCTCCCTAGCATTATAGAAAACCTGCAGACCTTTGCGGCCGTCTCTGGCTTCAAGATCAATATGACCAAGTCGTTCGTCAATCTTAACCTTCCGTCCCCAGAGGTAAAAGCGCTACAGAGCGTAACTCCCTTTCAATGGTCGTCAAACTCCATCAAGTACTTGGGTCTTCACATCACCCCCACCCTTTCAACGTGGTCGCGAACCAACTGGTCCTCCCTTCGTCGCTGAATACTGGCGGACCTGCAGAGGTGGAATCCCCTTTGTCTCCTGGTTGGGGGGTATCAACGCTATTAAAATGAACATACTCCCACTGGTTCTGTATGTCTTTCAGACACTGCCTACATCGATCCCACAGGAGGATATACAACGCCTCCAGAGGGACTTATGCACTTTTAATGGGAAGCCACCCCGCATAGCTCATTCACTATTGATGCGGCTGAGTGATGGGGAGGGCTGGCATGTCCAAATCTGTTGCAATACTACTGGGTGGCACACCTGAGGTACATCTCCGAGTGGATGGTGCGCGAAAGTGAGAAGCACTGGTTCTACATCGACCGGGCAGTGGCGTGCCGGCCCCTGTGGGACCTTGCATGGCTGCCCAAACGAGCCCGCCCGCCCAGTGCTTACGTGGCAGCCCCGACCAGGATGGTACTAGACATCTGGGACAGAATTCCCTTGAAAAGGGGGCTCACCTTATTCCCATCCCCCAATACTCCCATACTAAGCAACCCTGCCTTCCCCTCGGGCCGGTCGTCGCCCACATTCCGCCAATGGGCGGACAGAGACTGCCGGACTCTTGGGAATCTGTTTGTGGGAGGCACCATGAAGTCCTTTGAGGACTGTAGGGCTGAATTTGCGCTCCCAGCCACGGCCAGGCACCAATACCTCCAGTTGCGACACTGGGCAACAAGCCCTGGGGTACACGCAGCGGCTACTCGCCCCCTCACCCCTTTTGAGAAGCTAGTGCATGCCTTTGATGGCACCAGAGAGTTGATCTCTAGAACCTACCAGGTGCTGCAACATTCGGTCCCCGACCCCATGCATAAATACCAGGGCGCCTGGCTTGACGCTACTCCTGGGGGGATAACAACGAAGCAATGGGATACATTATGGCATGATATCCCTAAAACCTATTGCAGTCACGCTGCACTTGAGACTGCGTACAAATTGATGTTCCAATGGTATCATATACCCGCTCGTCTAGCAGCCATCTGCTGCACGGTCCCGAACGTATGCTGGTGCTGCGGAAAGGAAGAAGGCACTCTCTATCACATCTGGTGGTCATCGCCGCTATGACACACGCCGATTGGACGCTGGCAAGTTACCTGCTGTTGGCTGCGCGGCAGCTCATAGCCTGTGCTTGGAAGCAAACGTCACCCGCCTCGGTAGCACAGTGGTTCACCAGGATGTGGCACCTCCTGGTGATGGAACGACTGTCGCATAGCTCAGCTAACAGACAAGAAGTTCCAACGTGTATGGCAGTCACTAATACACTATCTTACGCGCATAGAATTCACGAGCTTTCATCTCCCAAAACTCAGGGCGCTTCAGCTCTTCAGCCCTGAGTGACAAGCAGCTTCCCTCAGATGATCCGAAACCCGCCGCGCGCCGCTGAAACCTGGCCGCCTCTCTTAATGTGGGATTACTTTTAGTACTAGGGAGGGCTGCCCTTACCAGATGGTCTTTTATACTCTTACTTTTCTTGAAAGCAAATAGGGAGCGTTCTAAGTTAAGGCTGCCTACATTGAGTGTGGGCCAAGATGCACTTCCTTACTGAATTGGAGACGGGAGAAAATGTGGTGACACATACTATTTTATCACCATTAGTTCTCTCTTTAGGGCTCAATAGGGTCTCCCTGGGGCAATTATTCTCTTTAATTCGCCCTTGGTGGCTCCCTTCCATTGCCAGAGGGCCACTTCACTTTACTACCTCCCTGTTCGACTGATTCTTTATGCCCTTCCATCCGTGTCCTCACTCCCTTCCAAGATGGCCGCCGCTGCCTCTCATCCCATCCACTAGACTTTCTCGCGCCCCCGGATCTCGTCATATCCGGTCTCCTCCTATACTTAGAGCCATCAGTCGCTCTTGCAATCACTCAGACCCTTTGACACTGGCTGAGTTGATGCATTTCTGTTGCCCGATCGCCGCAGCCGCACTATACGAAACATCCCGCATGCTGCATCCCCCCCCCCTTACTACTGCATCGTCGGGTAAGCATAATCGCGCGTGTACTTCCTAGGTCATCACCAGCATATCATCCCTCTATTACAGCTCGATTTCCTTCCTAATTAGGTTGGAGTCTCACTGGCGCCACTGTACGCGCATACCCAGGTTCCCGGACGGGAACCTCTCCACCCTCTACTGCCTATTTCTATTTTATTTCTATTTGAGAGATTTATAGAGCGCAACAGCTGCCCCGGCCAAGAGGCGTCCCGGCGCTAAACAACAAATTAGGAGACCACAACGCAAAGAGGGAGCCAGGAGACCTACACAGTGGGAAAGAGAAAAGTTTTAATAGCTTTCCTAAATTTGGCAAAATTACTAAGACCACGAATATGGAGGGGCAAAGAATTCCAAAGAATGGCTGCTCTATACCGGAAGGAACGCCCACCGGCCCGGGTCCTCCTAACCCGAGGAACCACTAGTAGATGTTGGCCCATAGAGCGAAGCTGACGGGAGGGGACATAAAAGGATAGCAGATCCTTCAAGATGCTAGGGGAGGCGGCCTTCGAGATTTTAAAGGCAAAACAGAGAGCCTTGAACTCGATCCGTTGAGCTACAGGCAGCCAATGGAGGCGGCAAATTGAGTTGGCAACTGAGCAGACTCTACGCAGACCCAGAAGAGATCTTGCCGCAGCGTTCTGAACTCTCTGTAGCCTGAGTACTTCCGCCTTGTTAGCCCCCAGATACAGGGAGTTCGCATAATCAAGCCTCGATATAATCAGGGCCTGGATAATAATCCTCCGACCCTACCTTGGCTGAGGCACCATCATTTTTCCACTATTCCCCGGTAAGAGCTCGATCGCTAAGCATTCGTTCTTCGGTTAATTCCGACGGCGCGGAGTGTCCCTAATCCCTTCTCCCCTCCCTTACAGGCGGTTCGCCGCACCGCTGCCAGTTCTCCTTCTGGTTAATTCCGAGGTCGCAATTGAATTAATTTGCCATAAATCATCGCGCTCTCCTTCATTGGTTAGTACTCCCTCTTCACGGGTTCCTGAACCCCTCCACTTGTTCTACCTTCCCCCACTTCACCCGTAATGACGATTATGCACAGGTTATTCTTTCACACCTATCACTGGCTGATCTACCCCTCACTTCCACATTGTACACTCTGGTTTACTGTCACTTCACTCAGCTGTTGACACCACCATTCCTGACTCCCTTCATTACTGTGCACAGATTATCATCACTCAAACTGTTAATAATATATCTTGCTTCTTACGGTACTCTCTGGTTTACATTGCTATTTCTCTCTTATTCTGGCACACCACACCCCGTACCAAAAAACCCCCCCTTGTAACAATGCATGACCTTGCCTCCCCCTTATTATTTCATTATATTTTAATCTAAATACCTTACTTTAAACTAATTATTTTATTTTTTCTAATTCCTTCCTCTCCTCCTTCCCCTTCCCCATCCCCATTACCTTCCCTTATACTTATCCAGGCAACTTCCCAGGCACTTGTTTTATCGGTTAGTCCTGAGGAGATCCCTATACCTAAACTGGGCTCGAAACGTCGTCGACACACACATCTTCAACAGTATACTAATATTTGTATTTAATTGTGGAGTATGAGATGTAACTCGGATTGTGACTTTTTGTTTACCTACATTCTCGCATATTGAAAAGTCACCTTTTAAGTCACTTGCCTGTGGTCAGGAAATCGGCTGATTTCCCTCTGCCCTGACACGTCTTGCTCACTCACTTTCTTGTATATTATCCTTGCGTTCAATTTAATTGTTAATTAAACTCCTTACTTTTCATTGATACATTCGTAATTCCAATTTTGATTACTAAATTGTGATACTATTTTAATTTAACTTGTATGGGACCACTGTTCTCTTTAGCATGGATATGCAGCCGGACAACCAGGGTTGTAGGCGACGCAATGTGTTTAACAATAAAACTTTAAAAAGAAAAAAAAAGGAAGAGGGTACCACCAAGGAAAGCAACAACTATGATCCATAAAGGTCATATAACCTGGCCCTAGGTTACATTTTCGAGTGACGCCTGCATGAGGCCGGGCACTCAGAGTAAACTATCCGATAACAGAGCGAACTATCTGGCAGCATACCGAAGTACTACGTAAGTAGTACCCACACAAAGCTACACAATAGCAAACCAATACTCCACATAGAGTAAGGCATATACCATAAAGGTATAAACTCTTGAGACAAGTCTCTTCTTCAGAATACCAAAGAATAAACCGCTAACCAGCAGCGGAACAATCCGAAAATCAAAACAGTAAATCCAGAGACACTAGTCTCCCAGCAAGAAAGAGGAGGTGCTTAACTTCAACAGCACAATTGCAACAGGATGTGCTTAATACTTCAGCACTACTACTAGAGACTGTGTACAATAGTTCAAAAATGGGTGAACTTTGCCCATCTATCAAAAAAAAAAAAAAAACGGGAAGGGGGGGCTGCCAAAGTAACTTTAGACAGACTAGGAGTCTGTTCGATCATCCCTTAACCTGCCATGGGCCGCATCTGCTTGGGCTCCAAAAAGGTGCCCACCATCAAATGGCAAATCGAGCAAGACTGACTGGTCAGCCTCTGAAAACCCAGACGCACTAAGCCATGCATGCCGATGCAAAGCCACAGCCGGCACCATAGCTTAGCTCGGCCAATGGAGTCCGTAGAGTCCATTCCACAGCGAATGAGCAACCTGGCTGCCTGGCGGCCATCCACCGTAAATTGATAAAGCTCTCCTCTGTTAGCCTCGGGAAACAAGGGTAAAAATTGGCCCAATGAATCCCACAAGGTGTGGAGAAACCGCCCGAGGATGGGCACAAATGGTATTAGTGGAGCGTAACGCTGCACTGGTGGAGGAAAAAACACCTACCTTCCCCCCCCCCCCCCCCCCCCAGTGTCCTGTCTCCTGGGCTCCTTATCAAAGGGGAAATGGGGAATATTCTCCATTACCGGGGACGCTGCGATAGTCTGGACCACAAAGCTGTGGTGGGGTCGGATGCCTAAGAAGACAAACGGGGTCTCCAGGGGCAGGAAGATAAGTGGGGCAATAGTACGGTCTACCGGTACCCCAGAGTTAGGTCTTGCCCATGCCCCTAGCAGAATGTCAGTTAGTGCTTCGCAAAACGGAAGTAAAGGTTCAACCCCCGTCTGGCCAGGATGAAGGACCTCCATCAGAGGATCCGTAGTCTTCTCCACATTGGGCAGAGTGAGATGCAAAACATCAGCCACTCTCTTCAAGACCTCCGCAAAGGTAAAACTGGCTACCGAAGCAAGGCCAGGGGGTGACAAAAGGGAGGAAGCAGGAGACAATTCTAGCCCGCTTGTCTCACCCAACTCAGCAACCCAGCTGTCTACAGGCCTTGGTTGTTCCAAGGGAATCATCCCCACACAACCTTCCTCTGAATGGCCATGTGGGGCCTCCACAGAAACGTCTGGCACCAACGGCTCTGTAAACTACGTCGAACGACGTCGATGTAAACACCTGGAGTCACGGCAAAGCCTGGTCCACGATGCGCAGCGACTTCAACTCAGAGTCCTCCGTCGCCGCTGGGATAGAAACTGGAGGAACAACAGATGTCACGTCGTCGATCGGCGCTGCTAGTGGGGGACCAACAGGACCGTGCACCGGCATCTCCGAGCCTGAAACCAGAACTGCCGCTGAGGGCGAACCCGCCGGCGATGGTGCAGTTACGGCGCCTACGACCTCCTTGGGGCCCCCAGGCCCTCCAGAGAGAGACGAGGGCCCAAAAATTAGATGAAGAGCCTCATAGTACTCCTGCATCTGACTACAGGTCGCCCCAGCTGCAGGTAAGACTGGGAAGCGCGGGCGTGACGCCGGAGCGGGAGTCCCAGCACTAGAACATGAGACATCCCCGTGATCCGCATCGCGAGTCGAAGAGGTCATAGAAGACCGGGGCTTCGATCTCTTGCAACGTCGCTTACCGTGAGACATCGCTGGAGACTGGGACCGCTGATCACGGGATGAAGGACGGCGCTCCCGGGAATGACCTCTGGACCGGAAAGAAGACCGACGTCGTGAGGAGCTGGAAGTCTGCGACAACCGCGCCATCAGAAGCTTCATGCACCACTCCCGCAGCGCCTTCGGCTTCAACCGTTGACCACCACATACAAATAGAGTATGGATCCAAACCGGACATCTGGTGAGCACAGGACCCACAGGATTTAAACCCAGAGGGCATAAGGCACACTGTTTCTTGATGAAAATTCGTCACAGTAGGCTGAAAAACGGCCATAGATACGGTTCTCCGGATACGCGTTGCAGCGCGGTAAATAAGAAACAGACGTCCGCGCGCCAGGGGGGACTTCTATGGCTCCACTGAAGTCACGTCCAGAGACGACGTCACTGCAGAGCCGTACAATGCCGTCTCCCGGCGTGCAGAGGTACTGCTGAAAGATTTTCCGGATCCAGACTGGCACCTGGGGAGAATTCAAAGTTAAGGAATCTGCGGCTAGATGTCTATCAGATTGGAACAACAAGAAAGCAAACAAAAAAAAAAGGAAGAAAAGCAACAAGAACACAAAAATGCTGGAACCCTGCTTCTGCTGCAAAACCTTCCATATACCCTCTTACCACCCGTTCCTATTATGATAAAGGATGTGCCTGGGGCTGGAAAGGAAGGATGAACACACCTAACCCCAGAGGCATCCTGGTCGCATAATGCAAGTGAAGAAGAAAACTAGTAATTCATGCAGCAAGTGATTCAACTATACTCATCTGAGAATGTGAAAATCTGCAATAGTTAAGATTTTAAATTGTTAGTCAGTTAGTTTAAGGTAAGTATGTTGATTGTTAGTGAGGAAATATAGGGTTATTTGGCTTTCTGAATTGACAGGCATGTGCATAGGCACATCTTTAATGGTACAGCTTCAAAACTTTACATTAGCCATATTGTTCAGTGGACGTTTACCTGTAGGTTTCAGTGAGGTTGTGCCCATCTCAGAGCCCAACATATTCTCCAGGACGCATGACAGGTTGTTGTGATCATGAAAGATTTGGGGTTTCCCTTTGCAGGAGATCCTAATCTCGCCGGGCTAGCAAAGTAGAATGGGAAGTTTATGCTGCACAACTTCGGTTATAATGCTAAGAAACCTTTATTTGTGGCCCCAGTATCTTAAGAATAGTTTTGAGATATTGATTAATTTCCCTTCTCACATTGTGATAACTTAGAGGATTACATACAATCAGTCTTGGGGAGGAGTTCTTAATATTGCTTGGTGATGTGTAAGACTGATAGCGGCGTGCTCTTTCAAGTTTGAATTCTTTAGCAAAAAAGATGCCACTAACTTTGAGTATCTAGATTTCTAAAAAGGTAATGCAGGAGCATTTGCTTTTCTTTTCCTTCTGCAATACAAAAGATATGAAGGTTCTCTCCTGTTTCTATCTTCCAGTTGCGCCACTTATGTCTGTAGGTTGGGAGCTTTGCTCTTGGTGATCGTTAGATCCTTTTTAATTTTGATCTTCTCTTATTACAAGGAACATATACAGCTCTGGGTTTCAGTGATTCTCTCTGTTACCTGCTTAATGTCATTGCGCGTTCCTAAGACTTACATCTGATTAGATTAGTGTTGACTTTCGTGCTTTGGGTGTGTTCTAGGATGTCCTAGAGCTTTTTAAGGATAGCTTCCATAGTGCCATGAAGGACAAGTTACTTACCTTTAGTAACGCCTTATCTGAGACATGATCTAGCTGCAGATTCCTTACCTTTGAATTTTCCAGGCGTCAGACTGGATCCATTAGATTTTTCTTCGAGCAATACCCCTGCACGCCGGTAGGTGGCGTCATCCGTGCCAGAAGTGACTTCCGTGTCACCTCGGCGCGCTGACGTCAGTTACTTTTCACGACTTTCCACGCCAGAAATACAGAGCCATGAAGAGTACGGACATTGGTGTTTAAAAACTAGGGCCCCGAAAGGGAACAACCTTCACCTAGAAACTTGCCACAGTGCGGGGAGGATGGGTGGGGTTAGTAAGGAATCCTCAGCTAGATCATGTCTCTACCAGATAAGGCTTTACCGAAGGTAAGTAACTTGTCCAACTAATAGAGACATCTAGCAGGAGATTCCTTACCTTTGAATAGATACCCAAGCAATACCATCCCCGGTGGAGGGCTGCGGACAAATTCTACACTAAGAAGTCCTGCAGAAGTGAACGGGCAAAATGCCTGTCCCTGTGGTCCTGACTGTCCAGGCAATAGTGTTTGGTGAACATGAGCAGGGACGTGCCAACGCTGTGGCAGCAGCTCTAGCCCTGGTGGAATGAGTTTTTAAGCCTTCAGGAGGCTGCTTTTTCACCAAAGCATAGCAGATCTTGATGCAGAAAACAACCCATCTTGAGATGGTCCTTTTCTGCACTGCCCGACCTTTCTTCACACCAACATACCCCACGAAGAGTTGGACATCCACCCGGAAATCTTTCCTGCGGTCAAGGTAGAATGACAACTCTCCTTTTGGGTCCAGACGGTGGAGTCGCTCTTCTTCCTTAGAGGGGTATAGAGAAGCGTAGAAAGTGGGCAAGGTGACAGATTGTCCCACGTGAAAAGGTGTTACCACTTTCGGGAAGAAAGAGGCTATAGTGCGAAGCACCAATCTGTCAGGGAACATAGTCAAAAAAGGAGGCTCGGATGATAGAGCCTGCAGCGCGCTCACCCTCCTGGCTGAGATGATTGCCAAAAAAAGGCTGTTTTTTAAGTGTGCAGCCGGAGGGGGCAATTATGCAGGGCCTCGAAAGGAGCAACAATGAGGAAGGTGAGAACCAAATTAAGGTCCCACTGAGGCATAATGAAGGGCGACGGAGGAAACATATGTACAAGGCCTTGAGGAATCTATGTACAGGGGGTGATTTAGGTAAAGAGGGTTGTTTTGGCAGCCGCAGGAACGCAAACAAATACCCTTTCAAGGTGCCCAGACCAGAGCCCTGCTGGGCAAGGGTCAAAATAAACAATGAAAAGTCAGACAGGATCAATAGACTTCTCTGCACAATATAATGCAAATTTCTTCCACCGGTAGGCGTATATCGTCTTAGTGGAGGGACGCTTGGCTGCCAAGATATCATTACAAATTTTGGAGGAAGTTCAAATTCTGTCAACTGCCGCCGCTCAATTTCTAAGCAAGGTGGCATAGAGTTGACAGGTTTGGGTGGAGGACACAACCCCGCTGCTGCCACAGAAGATCCTCCCGAAGTGACAGTCTGATCGAAGAATCAATGCTCATTTGCAGAAGCTCAGCATGCCAGACTCTCCATGCCCGGTCTGCAGCCACAAGGATGACTTGGGCCCGGTCATTCTTGAGAACTCTGGGCAGAAATGGTATGGGCTGAAAAGAGTACAAGAGGCCTGAGCTCCACTCGAGACGGATAGCGTCTCAGAGCGAGAGCCACCTTGGAAACTCCAGAGTGCAAAACTGCTGACATTGCGCATTCTCTGCGGCCTGTTTGTTGGAGTACCACTTGGTGGTAGTGTTGTCCTTTGATATAGAGTAGAAAGGCTTTCAATGCCAATTGGATCGCTCGGAGCTCCAGCATGTTGATGTGAAGTTTGAATTCAGCCGGAGTCCTCTGATCTCCACCTCTCCCAGATGGCCGCCCCATCCCAGAAGTGACACATCTATCACTACTGTGAGATCAGGTTGGGGAAGGGAGAGGGGTCTGCCGCTGACCCAATCGCGGTTAGTCAGCCACCACTGCAGGTCTCGTGCAGTTCCCTCCCAGCTCTGGACCCACCTCGGAGAGATTCCCCTGATGCTGCAGCCACTGGAACTTCAGGCCTCACTGCAGAGCCCGCATATGCCATCTGGCATGAGTCACAAGCAGGATGCAGGATGCTCTGAGGCCCAGCAACCCGAGAGTCAT
Source organism: Calotriton arnoldi (assembly GCA_963921515.1). NCBI lineage: Eukaryota > Metazoa > Chordata > Amphibia > Caudata > Salamandridae > Calotriton > Calotriton arnoldi. The sequence continues at coordinate 1,485,411 of CAWUFW010000468.1, read as the reverse complement.
TCTCACTGAAATCCAGGATAGAAGCTTAAATACTGGTATGATGGCCTCTATATCCTGGATTCGCCACTCGGGAGGATAAGCCCGAAACTACACTGTGCCCAGAATGGTTCCAATAAAAGGGAGAGTCTGAGAGGGAGTCAGGTGTGACTGCGGCAGGTTGATAGTGACCCCCAGCGAATGCAGGAGGTTCACCGTAGTCTGGAGGTGGGAGATGACAGCCTGAGGTGAGGCCGCCTTTAGCAGCCTGTCGTCGAGATAGGGTAAGACTGGAACCCTGATCTGCGAAGATGAGCAGCGACCACCGCCATCACCTTCGTGAACACCTGAGGGGCGCTGGTAAGGCCAAGAGTGAAAATGGTGAACTGAAAATGCTCAAGGCCTACCGTAAACTGCAGGTAGCGCCAATGGGCAGGCAGGACAGGAATGTGAAAATAGGCATCCTGCAAGTCCAACGCTACCATCCAGTCTCCAGGGCAGAGAGGACCTGAGCTAGGGTGAGCATCCTGAATTTTTCCATATTGAGGAAATAGTTGAGGACTCGACGGTCTGGGATAGAACGGAGGCCCTTGTCCTTTTTCGGGACCAGAAAGTAGATGGACTAACAACCACAGCCTACTTCTGGTGCCGGAACCCTCTCTGTGGCTCCCTTGGCCAAGAGAGTCATGACTTCTTCCTGGAGCAAAATCAAATGATCCTGCGACAGCCGGTCATAGGATGAAGGCATGGAGGGAGGGGTGGTCTTGAAGGTGACTATTTGGAGGACCCACCGGTCTGATGTAATTGTTTACAAGTGGTGGAGGTGATGATGATGTCCATGGTCTGGCAGGGCGAGATTAGGAGGGTTTGGAGGCTGAACCCACAGGGGTGGGGTGGGGTGGGAGGGGGAGTTTTGACCGGATCTCTGGCCGCCTAACCCACGTGGTCGGCACGAACCGTGCCCTCAGCCGCGCAGGGTTGTGGAACTTGCTTGGCTCGGTGGCTCGTAAATGGTTGGGAAATGGCTGGCGTGGCTGATAGCCCCTTCCATTGCCACGAAAGGGGCGAAAGGCAGACTGGGGACGTGCTGCCACAGAGGCCCAAGGACTTGGCCGTAGCCCGCGAGTCCTTAAAGCGCTCCAGCGTCAAGTCTGCCTTGTCTCCGAAGAGAAGGGTGCCATCAAAGTGCATGTCCATGAGCGAGGCCTGGACATCCCCCGAAAAGCCAGATGTTCTCAGCCAGGAGTGCTGTCTAATAGCCGTCTATGAAATCGCTCTGCCCAGCGAGTCGGTCGTGTCTAACCCACACCTAATGGAGAACTTTGCTGCATCTCTCCCATCTGACACTGCTTGGGAAAGAACAGCCCGGGCTTCCTCCGGACCCTGTGGCAGCACTTGTGCAACTGTTTCCCACAGTGTGTGTGTGAATAAAAGCCCAATAAGCAAGCATGCAGTGTTCACCAACCGCAATGCAAGGCTGGCGGAAGAAAACATTTTCTTGCCCCAACTGTCCAGACTCTTGGATTCCCTGTACGGGGGAGCAGAAGAGAACGCGCCATGGGACGTAGAGCCTTGGACTACCACGCTCTCCGCGGTGGGGTTGGGTGGGTAGTGAGGAAGTTTGGGTTGCCCGGGGCAGGGTGGTGGCAGCAGGCAATCGTCCCATTCACAGGAGTCCCTGTGCTGGGTTTAGACCATGTTCCCAGTAGGACGTCCATGAGGGCCTCATTAAATAGGAGCATGGGTTCTGAAGAGGAGACACCTGGATGTAGTAAAGATGTTAATCTTGACCTACACAAAAGGAAGCTGAAGGTCAAGGACCTCAGCCGCCCTTTGCACAACCATAGCATAAGATGCCCTCCTTCGTAGTCACAGTAGAGGGAGAAATCATGCCAGTATATGGAGAAGTATCCAGTCCACTGGCCTCACCCAATTCCTCATACCAGTCCATTTCCTTGTAAGGCTGGTTTTCTAAAGGGTCCAGTGACTCCTCCCAATCTTCTCCCACTCCTAGCCCTTCAGAATAAGGCTCAGGAACAGACCTAGGACCTGTAGGTCAGTCGACGCAGTACCATCTCCAGGTCGTCTGGAATCAGAATGGGGCTGATACCACCTGCGTCGGGAGCATCGGCGCCGGAGAAGTTCGCAAAGGCACAACCAGCGCTGGTCCAAATCCACATCTGGATCCATGAAAGGCATCGCCGCTGGCACAGAACTTGATGGGCCCCCCTAATACCCCATGGGGCCCGAAGGCACGCTGGAGGGGTCAGGCCGCTCAAAAATGAGGCGCATGGCGTCATTAAAGGGGGGGCCGCTTCGGCTCCCGGACAAGCAGGGAAACGTGGAGACAACCCAGGCGCAGGTTCCAGCGAACGAAGTCTTGAACGCCGAGGTTCCCCCGTCGCGTCGGATGATGGACGGGGATAATCGAAGCATGCTTCGACTTCTTGTGTTTTGTGCATCTTACCTGAATGTCCTGACGGTTTTGAATGGGATGAACAGGACTTGGGACTCCAGGAGCGGTGGCCGGACTTTCCTCTCGATCGGGACCATGATCTCCAAGGAGACGTGTGATGCTCTATCAATTGCCGGGCAGCAGGCAGCTTTAGGGACTGCTCACTCAAAGCCTTAGGAGCCATGGCCTGGCAGTCGGAGCATGACATGGCGCGGTGCAGGCGCCGCACGGCTTGAAACCTGAAGTCTTCCTTGACATGACTCCTGCACACTAAAAATGGGGTCGACAAAAAGTCGAAAAAATCGTGACAAAAAGTGACAAAGGGTAGCTCTCTTCACGGATCAGCGCTTGACTGGCGCAGAAAAAAAAGCTGACGTCAGTGCGCCAAGGTGGCACCAATATAGGTGACGTGGGTGTCACTTCCGGCGCGGACGACGTCACGCGGAGCTGACCGACGCCATTTAACAGCGAGGCAGGGGTATTGCTAGAAGAATAATCTTCCGGATCCAGTCTGACGACTCGGAAATTCAAAGGTAAGGAATCTGCGGCTGGATTTCTGTTTCAGATTGTCTATTTTGTTTTAGATTGGGAATTCGAGATTTTGTGGTTCAGCTTTTGTTTAAGGCTAGACTTCTGTTCTTTGTCAGTTATCTTATTGACTTGAGAGACCCAGTGTATGGCTATGCGATTGCAGGTTGTAACTCTGCTTGTGATAGGTTGTTAACACTTGTTAACACCTAAAGCCTCATTTTACTTAACTGGTATAATCAGAAAGTAGAGCTCTGTTAGTTGTGGATGTGACAGCTCTCAAGATTCAGATGAGCCTGGAGACTGAGTGGAAAAGTAATTTATAACAGCATCCCCAACATTTTCAAAACTTTGGAGAGCCTCTAGCAGTGTAATTCTCCTCTGGATATCAGCTAGCAAATAGGTCTGTGGCCTTGACACTCAGTCAACTATTTAGTGACTTAGTGGGAGCGAGATAGAGCTGTATTGTGGTGATGACACAGCAGTATTGCAACAAAGAGCATTGTGATGATGTAGTAATGCATAGATAAAGCAGTATTGTAGTGGTGGATTTATTTTTAGATTGTACCGTGGCCACCATTTTGCAACAATGGGCATTATAAAGATGAATGGCTTTAGCCTGTGTACACTTGTCCAAAGTTCTCCATAGTTTAAAATCAGCTTAAATCAGATGTGTGCTCCTGATTGTTGGAGGTGTCGGGTTGGTAGCAGCAACAACTGGATATAAGACTGAGACACTCATTTGGGTGAAAAATACAGCTGTATTGTGGTGGGGTCTTTTATCGCACCATGGCCGCCATTTTGCAACGATGTATGTTGAAGTTATCATGGCGATCTGCTGGAGCATGTGCACGCTAGCCCAAAATTCACCAGTGCTTAGATCAACTGGGTGCACCTTTTTGTTGGTGGCATTGGCTTTGTGGTAACTTGACATTAAAGTGGGCCGAGTCGGGCACTGGGACTGGGCTGCAGAGGTTGTTGCATGGTGTGTATTCTTGGTCTACCGCTGGAAACACAGCAGTTTTGCAGCATGAATCATTTCTGGATGCACATGCTGTGCATTAATCCACCATCTAGTGGTTGGGTCCGGAACTGTCCTCCTGTATATTGGTGGCTCTTCTGTTTGCTTTCTTTTTGTGTTGTTGTTGTTGGGCGTTATAGGAGGCTGGCTTAGTATATGGTGCACACTTATTTAAGTGAAGCACCTTGCACTAATACAGGCAACCCTTATGGGGATTTTAGTGGTCTTTGTTAACCATAGAAAGCTCTCAAAGTGGTAGCTGTGGAGAGCATCCTTCAGGCTTATCTTGAAGGAGAATTAAGCAGCTTGTTTTATCAGATCTAATCATGTAGTGTAGGTTAAACGACAAAGAACCTCACAGTGTATATATAAAAATATGTCTATTTATTACACAACACTCACTAACACATTGGAATATCTCCTACCCGGAGATATAAACACAAATACACAACAATACTTCAAGGTAAATAGCACAAAACTAAACAAGCATTGGCATAGCCAATAGGTCTCGCCTTTGGGGCCTTACAAGTGTTTAGCCAGAGCTATTGACTTTGCCAATGTCTTCAAGCTGTGCTGTAGAGAAGTGTGGCTGCTGTGCAGCATACTGAAAAGTTATAATAAAAAAGTGTCAGAAGCATTTTTGTTACTTTATATATGACCAAGAAGGCATTATGTAAAACTGAACGACCATATTAAAAAAGTATTTACAATAAAAATTTCCTCAGTTTTCTTTTGTTCTTGCAATGCTGGCAACTTGTTTCTGCCTATTGCAATGGTTGTTTGTTAAAGCTTTTTTTTTGAGGGGGCATAAACAATCGGAGGGTGAAGGTTGGGAACTAGTACCTGTATTATAACACTAGCAGCGGCCAGACACTAGGGGAGAATCAACAGATGCCAGATTCCGAGAGCAGGCTGAGGTGGTGCTGAGTGATGCTGAGGTGGTAGTGGTGGTGGTGGTGGTGACTGTTGCGGAGACGATGCTCAGGTCTTGCTGAGTGATGCTGTGGCGGCGCCGAGCGATGCTGTGGTGGCGGTGCCGCTGAGCGATGCTGTGGTGGCGGTGGCGCTGAGCGATGCTGTGGTGGCGGTGGCGCTGAGCGATGCTGTGGTGGCGGTGGCGCTGAGCGATGCTGTGGTGGCGCTGAGCCATGCTGTGGTGGCGCTGAGCCATGCTGTGGCGGCGCTGAGCCATGCTGTGGCGGCCCTGAGCCATGCTGTGGCGGCCCTGAGCCATGCTGTGGCGGCCCTGAGCCATGCTGTGGCGGCCCTGAGCCATGCTGTGGCGGCCCTGAGCCATGCTGTGGCGGCGCCGAGCCATGCTGTGGCGGCGCCGAGCCATGCTGTGGCGGCGCCGAGCCATGCTGTGGCGGCGCCGAGCCATGCTGTGGCGGCGCCGAGCCATGCTGTGGCGGCGCCGAGTCATGCTGTGGCGGCGCCGAGTCATGCTGTGGCGGCGCCGAGTCATGCTGTGGCGGCGCCGAGTCATGCTGTGGCGGCGCCGAGTCATGCTGTGGCGGCGCCGAGTCATGCTGTGGCGGCGCCGAGTCATGCTGTGGCGGCGCCGAGTCATGCTGTGGCGGCACCGAGTCATGCTGTGGCGACGCCGAGTCATGCTGTGGCGGCGCCGAAGTCATGCTGTGGCGGCGCCGGAAGTCATGCTGTGGCGGCGCCGAAGTCATGCTGTGGCGGCGCCGAGTCATGCTGTGGCGGCGCCCGAGTCATGCTGTGGCGGCGCCGAAGTCATGCTGTGGCGGCGCCGAAGTCATGCTGTGGCGGCGCCGAGTCATGCTGTGGCGGCGCTCGAAGTCATGCTGTGGCGGCGCCGAAGTCATGCTGTGGCGGCGCCGAGTCATGCTGTGGCGGCGCCGAGTCATGCTGTGGCGGCGCCGAAGTCATGCGTGTGGCGGCGCCGGAGTCATGCTGTGGCGGCGCCGAAGTCATGCTGTGGCGGCGCCGAAGTCATGCTGTGGCGGCGCCGAGTCATGCTGTGGCGGCGCCGAAGTCATGCTGTGGCGGCGCCGAGTCATGCTGTGGCGGCGCCGAGTCATGCTGTGGCGGCGCCGAGTCATGCTGTGGCGGCGCCGAGTCATGCTGTTGTGGCGCCGAGTGATGCTGTTGTGGCGCTAAGTAATGCTGTGGTTGCACTGAGTGATGCTGTGGTTGCACTGAGTGATGCTGTGGTTGCACTGAGTGATGCTGTGGTTGCACTGAGTGATGCTGTGGTTGCACTGAGTGATGCTGTGGTTGCACTGAGTGATGCTGTGGTTGCACTGAGTGATGCTGTGGTTGCACTGAGTGATGCTGTGGTTGCACTGAGTGATGCTGTGGTTGCACTGAGTGATGCTGTGGTTGCACTGAGTGATGCTGTGGTTGCACTGAGTGATGCTGTGGTTGCACTGAGTGATGCTGTGGTTGCACTGAGTGATGCTGTGGTTGCACTGAGTGATGCTGTGGTTGCACTGAGTGATGCTGTGGTTGCACTGAGTGATGCTGTGGTTGCACTGAGTGATGCTGTGGTTGCACTGAGTGATGCTGTGGTTGCACTGAGTGATGCTGTGGTTGCACTGAGTGATGCTGTGGTTGCACTGAGTGATGCTGTGGTTGCACTGAGTGATGCTGTGGTTGCGTTGAGTGATGCTGTGATGGCGTTGAGTGATGCTGTGATGGCGTTGAGTGATGCTGTGATGGCGTTGAGAGATGCTGTGATGGCGTTGAGAGATGCTGTGATGGCGTTGAGAGATGCTGTGATGGCGTTGAGAGATGCTGTGATGGCGTTGAGAGATGCTGTGATGGCGTTGAGAGATGCTGTGATGGCGTTGAGAGATGCTGTGATGGCGTTGAGAGATGCTGTGATGGCGTTGAGAGATGCTGTGATGGCGTTGAGAGATGCTGTGATGGCGTTGAGAGATGCTGTGATGGCGTTGAGAGATGCTGTGATGGCGTTGAGAGATGCTGTGATGGCGTTGAGAGATGCTGTGATGGCGTTGAGAGATGCTGTGATGGCGTTGAGAGATGCTGTGATGGCGTTGAGAGATGCTGTGATGGCGTTGAGAGATGCTGTGATGGCGTTGAGAGATGCTGTGATGGCGTTGAGAGATGCTGTGATGGCGCTGAGAGATGCTGTGTTGGTGCTGAGTGATGCTGTGCTGGCTCTGATTGATGCTGTGCTGGCTCTGATTGATGCTGTGCTGGCTCTGATTGATGCTGTGCTGGCTCTGATTGATGCTGTGCTGGCTCTGATTGATGCTGTGCTGGCTCTGATTGATGCTGTGCTGGCTCGGATTGATGCTGTGCTGGCTCGGATTGATGCTGTGCTGGCTCTGATTGATGCTGTGCTGGCTCTGATTGATGCTGTGCTGGCTCTGATTGATGCTGTGCTGGCTCTGATTGATGCTGTGCTGGCTCTGATTGATGCTGTGCTGGCTCTGATTGATGCTGTGCTGGCTCTGATTGATGCTGTGCTGGCTCTGATTGATGCTGTGCTGGCTCTGATTGATGCTGTGCTGGCTCTGATTGATGCTGTGCTGGCTCTGTTTGATGCTGTGCTGGCTCTGTTTGATGCTGTGGTTGCGCTGAGTGATGCTGTGGTTGCGCTGAGTGATGCTGTGGTTGCGCTGAGTGATGCTGTGGTTGCGCTGAGTGATGCTGTGGTGATGCTGAGTGATGCTGTGGTGTTGCCGAGTGAGAGATAGAGTGAAGATATAATGCCCAATTAGAGAGGGTGGTGAGAGAGAAAGAGAGAGAAAGGGTGTACATAGAATAAAGAGTGGAGCGGGATAGAGAGAGAGAGAAAGAAGGGGAGAGAGAGTGAATGAAGGAGTTTGAAAGAGAAACAAAGGGGTGAGAGAGAATGAAAGGCTAAAAAAGATAGAGAGGGGAGAGTTAATTAAGTAGAGAGAGAATTAGAGAGGGGAGAGAGAGAGAGAAGGAGAGAGACAATAAGAGTGGGGGTTGTGGAGTTTAAATAGAGTGAAGAAGTGACGCGGAAAAAGTAACCTTAAATATAGCTTTGTGCTTTGCGCGAATAAATATAAAAAGAAAAAACAGAGTGAGACAAAAATACTGGTAATTAGGCTGTGACACCCAATATAAAACAAATAGCGATATAAGGTGAAATCAACCCACGGAAGCAATATTTCTAACTAGACAAAAAAAAGCTTGCATTTCAATGCTAATGGCTGTTGTTTTTCATGTGACTGTAGTCCAGGTCCGTCAGTTGGTAATGTGAGCTGCTGCTGCGATTGAAACATCAGAGTCCAGAGAGTTAATGAGCCATGACGAGGAAATGAGGAAGAGATAGGAAACCCGGATGGCAGCTGCGCGCGTGTATGCTATCGGGAATGCAAGCTGGTCGCCAGCCGAAAGCCAGTGGGTTTGCACTTCCAAAACCTGCTTACTAAAACTCTCGGCCAGACCAGCGCAAGCGCTGGTGCAGGCCGAGACCTAAAAAGTGTAATGCGAACTGCGACCGAAGTCGGGACTTGGACCAGGAGACTCAGAGGAGCTGGGGACAGAAGGAACCACCCAAAGTAAGTACCCAGGAACCCCACTGAGCCGTGTATCCAACAGAAGTCAACGGGAAAGTTGTGTTTGCAGTTTTAAAGAAGGACCCTTCCCAGTGGACCCTGAAGAAACCCTGTGGAAGACAGAAGGTTTACTAGCCACTCCACCCGTGGATACCCCACGAACCAGGATACCTACACCAGGGAAGCCGGGTGCATAGGTGCAAAGTGACGACGGAAACGGCCGCAGACCACAATGGAGGACTTCAGGAAAAGATGCCGCTGGAGAAGACTGTGCAAGAGCAAGGAGGAATCCAAGGGTGGATTCTTGAAGTGAAGAACCTGCAAGCAGAGGGGAAAGAGTCTATGCTACTCAGAGGTGACCAGGAGGCACTGAAGAGCAATGCCCACCGATGTCAGATGGTTCAGAAGAGTTGACTGTGGGGACCATGCGACGCTGAGGAAAACCAGGAGCCGTGCACGAGCTGTCCCACGTCGGAAGTCGAGAACCAAGGGGTCGGTGTCCGGCTGTAGCACCAACAAGCTTTGGCTGCTGCAACAGGTATGGAAAGAGAATAAGTAGCAACTTTGGGACCAACAGGGTGCAAGGAACTCACCACAAGCAGGAGAGTCAGAGCAGGCCCCGCGCAAGCAGGGGAGTCTACTGGAGCAGAAGAAGACCCCTCAAGAGAACCCACAGGCCAAAGGCACAAGAGTCGCAAGAGGACCTCGAGCAGCTCACCAAAGGTGAAGGCCCACGGTGGAGAGGATGCTGATCTTGGCATGAAGAGATGCCTGAAGCTGGAGTTTTGTGTAGCCCGAAGATCTCTGGAGTGCAGAACCAGCAAGCCTTGGCAACGGTAAGTCGACGTGGTGCACAAGGGTTCAGCCCCAGCAGTTCAGACGAGGGATACTGGCCTCAAAATTGCAGAGAGGACAGGTCAGGCCTCGAGGGAGTGGCAGAACCACCACCTCCGTTGCTGAGCCTTTTGAGGTCTGTGGGACGTCAGGAGCAGTAGACCGGTCAGCTTCATTGCAATGCCTGCAGATGCAGGGGAGTGACTCCTTCACTCCAGGGGAGATTACTTTGGGTGCCCTTGATGCCCACAAGTCTGTTGAAGATCCTGGAACAAGGGGGCGTGGCCGAGCAGCAAGATGGCCGCCTAATCTGTCGGCTCTGCCGGCCGAGCGCAAAATCCACCAGGAATCCGTTCAAAATCGACTCAACTGGGTTTTAACAACCGTAATCCACAACCGGAGGTGTTGCTGTGCAGATCGATACCTCTTGCGATCAGAAGGAAGGAGTGGAACGGCAGCGGAGAGAACGGCGCCATAGAGGCCGGGCCCGGTCCGAGACGCAAGCATAGACGCGCATCTAGCTGGCCGCGCGTCTCACCAGCAGCGTAAGCCCATCGAAACAACCGTATCCGACACCTGCAAAGCACTCGGAGACAGTTACCTGCAGCTGGTTGAAGATTACATGGTAGGGCATAACTTCAGACAGCACCGCACTGAGTCCAGAGATAGAACGCGGACCGCAGCTGCCGCCATCCCTGTCCGCGACCTGCAGCGACCGCGCCGCCAACCCGCCGTGATAGAGTGGTGTGCTGCACATTCAATCAAGCGGCTGGTGGGCACAAAGCTGCGGCATCGGCCTTCAACTAAGCGGCAAAGCACACGGGCTGAAAGAGGTGAGGTGGAGGAGTTGCTCAGGACGGGAGGGAGGAGCAGTGCTCGGCGAAATAAACAGGTAGCCAGCGAGAGAACACACGGCCGACGACACGAGGGACTCCGCAGAGCTAGTACTGCAGCGCCACTGCGCTACAGGCCGCGGAACACAGCTACGAGTACTGTATGTGCTCATACTTTTGATAACAGTGAAAATAAAGTGCTTGACTAGCGTGCACAACGGTGTGTATTTGAGGGTTGAGTAGTGCCCTGGGAACACTCATTGGTGCTTAGACAGCAAGGCTCCCCAATTGTGCAAAGATCACCTGAACCTTCTATTACAGGGGCTAAGACACGTCCCTCGTACAGAAAGGAACACATCCAAAGTGCGCCCCAAGTATCGGACAGTAATTTCATATATACAGCGGCTCTGCTCCCGCGTTGGTGGGCCTACAGGGCAAGAAACAAACGTCGCATGTTCAGAAAGTAGCCATATGGAGGGCATTCAGCGATAACGCTGTGTAAATGGTGGCAAATACACACGGCGCGAAGCTACTGCAGAAATTCTACGTTGACCCAGACCCACAGCAATGGCAGACAGGGTGGGTACTTTGGCCCCTGATTGTATGGAACGAGCTCACAACTGGGCAACCGAGAGACCACACGTAAGCTATAACGGCCAAAGCGGCAAAACAGGACTACGAACTATAGCTGCAGGTATAATACTGTCAGCGCCAGTACACGAAAAATAGACCCAGGAACTATCGATAAGGCTCCATGTAATATTCCTCAGAGGTGGCTGTAACCTGCACACGCCGCGGCGGTTAGATAACACGAAAACATGGGAAAATTTGATAACAAGCAACCCAAACTGAACTTTGATAAACGTAGCCCGAGACAAACAGAAAGTGATATGGCGGCACAACTGATTGTTCCGGAGACGCAACTAGAGTCGCAACAAGATGACGACATAAAAACAATGCTAAAGGATGTAAAAGTCAGTCTGAAGGACATCGATTCAAAACTGGACTCCCTCGTAGCACGGATGGATCAAGTTTCACGTAAAGTGGAAAAACACGAGAACAGATTGGACACACTGGAAACGCGGGTTTCGGATCACAATGACAACCAAACGGAAACCCATGAGCAAATGTTGCGCATGGACAAAGTACTGGAAGTGATCAAAACGCGCAACGAAGACTTGGAAGCGAGATCCAGACGCAATAACGTACGCCTAACGGGCGTACCTGAATCGACCAATATTCCGAATATGGAAAAATATGTAGAGGGACTTCTACAAGACCTATTTGGAGCAGACCTGTCGCCCATGTTTCTCGTAGAACGTGCTCACCGCACGCTTGGTCCACGGCCACCACCAGGCACCACTCCCAGAGCTATCCTGGCTCGATTATTAAATTACAGGGACAGAGATACGATTTTGCGACTAGCACGCGAAAGGGGTACCCTCCAATATCAAAATAATACAATAGCGTTTTATCCTGATTTTACGCAAACGGTCCAGGCAGTCCGCAGAGAATTCATCCCTGCAAAAAAGATCTTCCAACAAACTGGCACAAAATATGCAATGTTGTATCCGGCCAAACTTTGTGTGCAAACCGATGGCAAACCTATGTTCTTCACGGTGGCAGGCGATGCTCTGAAATTTGCTAAACAACATGCTAAAAAGATGAAAACCATCGCACGAGACCCAGAGACTTGCTCGCAGGGCCAGTTAAGTGACATTGAGTAGTATAACGCATACCCAAATGTATTGCTACATCTCCGATTGGCTCTGTTACTGGTCACTAGAATTTAAAAATGTATATTGTGGTAATAATAATCTCATTGTGGCCCACATATATTAACGCTCGGCCACCCTGTTGTAACAACGACAGGGCAGTTCGCCGGTAACTCCTCGCCCCCGCTGGGATGATTCCCCACAGCCCCCTATCGGGTGGCTTTTTGGTTAAAGGGTGTTATTTTGACGGGGATACACAACCTAATTGGGGGGTTGGTGTGGGAGGGGGCTGGCTTGGAATGGGAGTTTTATTGTTCTGTTTTTTCAATGTAGTGCATAATGACTTCACACTTAAATCAGTGGCATTACACAATATATTGTTTCTGACAGAATAGAGCAAGTCTAACCACTATAGTAATATCAATGCAAAAACATATACCTATAACGGCAAGGGGTCCAGAAGGCAGGCTGACCACTCAGCGAAATGATCAACATAGAGGGCTGACACCAGATGAATAATTTAAAATGTATTACATGGAACATACGCGGTCTCAATGACCATCGAAAAAACAGACTAGTACATTCCCACCTCACAAGGCATGACATAGGAATATGTATGCTTCAGGAGACACACCTGACAGATAGCACAAGCACTAAACTGCACTCAAAACGCTGGAGTGAGGTCCATACCTCCTGTTATTCCAACTACTCCAGAGGAGTGGCGACCCTGATTAAAAAGGGGGTTCCATGGCAAACTCAGACTGTAAACAGGGATCCGGGGGGCAGATACCTCATTATTAAAGGAACACTATTTGGTAGACATATGATATTAGCAAACATATATGGTCCAAATGTAGATAACCCCACATTCTTTCAAGAAGTGTGGCACAAGATCCAGACATTGGGGGAGGCAGGGATATTATGGGGCGGTGACTTTAATACAGTCCTGTCCCAAACGGAGGGCAGAGCAGGAGCTACCCGTTTACACCATCCGCAGGCAGCAGAAATGCTGAAGGGACTAATGACAGATGGGGAATTAATTGATTTGTGGCGAATATTTCACCCACAAGACAGGGAAGGCACCTGTATTACCCAACACCGCTTGGCATGGTCTAGAATAGATTTTTGGATAACGACACCAGAGGTCCACTCCTGGACCACCGCTGTAGCTCATCAGGCCCGCACACTATCTGACCACGCCCCAGTCCTGATTCCTCTCAGAGTGCCCAGGTCATATATACAACCCTTCACATGGCGCCTGCCTCCAAATGCGCTCTGTGGCACAGCGTTCAGGGAAGAGCTTAGGGTAAAAATTAATGAATATTTTGACATCAACACCGGCACGGTGGATAGCATCAGCACCCTATGGGACGCATTTAAGGCGGTAATTAGAGGGCAATGCATAGCAGGACAAGCGGGAATACTGAAAGATATACGCACCAGGCTTAAAACATTAGAAACAGAATTGGGCTCGCTAGAGAAGCAATACTTTACACAACCAACAACCACACTACTTGGAAATATTCGCAAGAAACTCACAGAACACCAGGAGGCGGCAATCCGGGAAACAAATTTTCTAAATAAATACGCAACGGCTCGGAAATATGGGGAGGGTGACAGAGCAGGGAAAACCCTTGCTAACCTATTACGCCCACCAAGGGGCTCCACTTTCATTACAGCACTCAAAACCCCGGAAGACGACACTGTACACAGTCCACCAGAAATACTTCACACAATGCGAAACTTCTATGCACAACTTTACACCACACGGTCGACCCCAGCAGACCCGATCCTTGAAGAATACTTTAACTCCAAACAACTATTATGGTTTAGTTCGGAGTACAGGGAATATATGGATATCCCTTTCACCATGGAAGATGTGCGCACAGCGATAGGTAGCCTCTCTGCAGATAAGGCACCAGGAGCAGACGGGCTCACCGCAAAATTTTACAAAGAGTATTCTGAGTTGGCCCCGCAACTATTAAAAGTATACCAAGAGGCTCAACAGACCGGGATACTCCCCGAGTCTATGAGGGAGGCCATAATTATAACTCTACTGAAGCCAGATAAAGACCCCCTCCAGTGTGACTCATATCGTCCACTCTCTCTAATAAACCTTGATGCAAAGATATTTGCAACACTTTTGGCCACCAGATTGCAACCCCTATTACCAATAATTGTGAGACCGGATCAATCCGGATTTGTGCCGGGCAGATTTACCTCACACAACCTCAGAACACTATTTGGCCTGCTGCATTATTTAGCGCCTCATGCCTCGGCTATAGCTGTGCTGTTGGATGCCACCAAGGCATTTGATTCTTTGGAATGGGGTTTTCTGTTTCCTCTTCTCCATAGACTGGGTCTAAGCCCGCTATTTATACAGCAAATTAAACTGCTATATACAATGCCCACAGCTCGAATACGAGTTAATGGACAAGTATCAGACCCCATAACTATCACTAGAGGCACAAGGCAGGGTTGTCCCCTGTCACCACTTTTATTCGCCATAGCCACCGAACCCTTGGCAGCCCGGTTACGCCAACATCATGCCGAACGGGGTATCGGATTCACCATCCGCGGCCTAACAGTGTCAATGTACGCGGATGACATTACTCTTTATATGGTTGACCCTAAAGAAAATTTTGCACCCATGACACGCGAATTAGAAAGATACGGAGGACTTTCGGGGCTTTCCATCAACTGGAAAAAGTCAGTTATACTCCCACTAACATCAGGTACCCCAGAATTTGAGACGGAGTATCCAATCACTTGGGCGAAAGATCCAGTTCGCTATCTGGGGATATGGATTAGTGGGGATATACAAGAGATTTGGCAGACCAATTATGGGAAAACAATAGACTGGGTGGGGGAAAGGGTAAAACGCTGGCGAAACATCCCAATCTCGCTAGCAGGTCGAGTAGCGATAGCGAAAATGATTTTTTTACCTAAATTGCTATACCTTTTTTGTAAACATTCCGCTACCCCTAACAGCATTTTTTCAAACATATACGCTCACTAATGATCGAACTGGTCTGGGCAGGCCGACAACCCAGAATAGCTTGGGAGGTCCTCACTCTGCCTCAATCACAGGGAGGAATGGCGGCTCCCGATTTCGCGTTGTATGCTTACAGTGCCAAGGCTCAATTTTTGCATTTTTGGACGCACCCCACGCCGTTCCAACCACATGTTGCCATAGAGATTGATAAAGTAGCCCCCATTCCCTTAACTACCGCACTATACCAGCCATACCGCCAAACACGAGATGAAATAGATACCGTACAGACATTACGTTGGGCATGGGAAGGTATCCGAAAAAGAACACACGCAGATCTATTATACGCTCCCTCTATGCCTATTTTAAATAACCCAATGATCCCCCCACTAACAGATGCAAAGGCACGCGAACGGGCCACCTTGCATGGTCTGACAAAAGCAGGAGACCTATATCACGTGGAGGTCTTCCTCACAATAGACAAAATGTGCGACCCCTTACCCCCGACGGCACTAGATATGTTGCTCTATTATCAACTCCGGACATTTTGTAAAGACAAATTTACTTCATATCCCGCCCCCCCACAAACAGTGCAGGCACTTGAAAACATATTAACTAATGAATCTGGTAAGAAATTAATATTGCGCATTTACTGCACGACCCAGCGCTCGGCTCCAGTGGTAGCTCCGGCGGCCCGACAAGCGTGGGACGAAGATCTAGGGGAGGTACTCACAGACGAACAGTGGGATCAGAGTTGCAAATTACTTGAGAAACTGTCACCAAATTACAGCCTAAGACTCATACATTTTAAATATTTACATCGCTTTTACCGAACACCCCCACAAATACATAGAATGGGATTACGCACAGGTGACAGTTGCTGGAGATGCGGGACCCCCCGGGCAACCTTTATACATATGGCCTGGCAATGTAGACCCATAGCAAACTATTGGCGATTAATATTACATCATATAAAAATATTACAGGATGGGAAGTGCCCTGTACGCCCCAGGCCGCCTTAATGGGAATCATAAATACCATACCACCAAAAGCGCGAAAACTGCCAGAAATGCTACTACTCATGGCAAAAAGACAAGTGTCTATACACTGGGGTGCAGCGACACCCCCTACGGCCAAAGAGTGGGTGGGGAGTACGTCACGTACTGCAAAACACACCTGGGTAACTATTGGGAACTCTTACCTCCAAGATCCAGACCGAAAGACATTTGGGAACCATTCGTGGCGTGGCTTGGGACGGAGGCAGCAGATGACCTAAATTCAATGTTGTGAATCATGCATGGAGTACACCGAAACATAGACATGCCTGAGGGCGGGGAGTGCATGGACCCATAAATCGATACACAATTGGCTATATAGAGTGGGTCGTGTGGTGTTTGTTCAGATGGCATGCATTAAATATCTGGGACGTGACTTGCGTCTGGACTTGCAACTCCAAGCTGGACTCTACATGGTATGCAAACTACCTTGTGGATAACTATCTGCCATGACTTGTAACCGCTGGTATGAAGAAATGCACTGTACTGATTGTTTTCCATCTTTATTTCAGTTCTTTGTATATTGTTGTTATAACAAAATGCCAATAAAAAAAAAAAAAAGAGAAGATCCTGGAAGAAGCACAAACAGACGATGAAAAAGACTTGAGGAACGGCGAGACCAAGAGCAGCAGGAGCTTCCTTGATGCAGTCTCAGTTCCATGCGAAGTCCAAGTGACCAGACGGTCGAAGAGGGACGTGGTTTCAGGCTTGAGTCTTGTCCCATGACGAATCTGAGGACCCACCCACAGGTAAGCCCTTAAATATCCTAGAAAAAGGGGTTAGGACGACTCCGGGGTCCCTCCCAGAGGAGGGGCTGGACAAAGGGGGTGATACTCCCATGTCCTTTGTCCAGTTTCGTGCCAGAGCGGGAGCCAAGGGCTCCCTGAACTCGCTCAAACCGGAGTATGCAAGGAGGGCACCAAATAAGCCCTTCAAAGGAGTCAGGTGGCGCTGGCAAGCACTCCCAGCCCAGCCCAATACACCAAGGCCTGCCTGGGAGGTTATCACACCTCCCTGCGACAGAACACCTATTGTTCCAACTTCCCCAGCTCAAGCTCAGCTCAGCAGCAGGAGGAGGGCAGAATAGTGTCTGGGGTCGGCAGCAACACTAGCTTGCTGGCAGACCCTGAAAGGCTGATACCAGGAGTCCTGGGGGCTTCCCGGAGGAGCCCCCCAGTGCATGGAATCATACCCCAAACACCGGTAACGGTGTTGGGGGTATGATTCCAACATGCTTGATACCAAACATCCCCAGGTTCGGCACAGCCACTACATAGTTAGCCATTGCGCAATGACGGATGGCCACTATATGTATCAAAATGGCTGGCCCCACTTACAAGGCCTGGAGAATCGACTACGGGGTTTGTAGGAGTGTCCTGCTCATGCAGAGGCACCCTCACACTTCTAACCCAACACCCAGCCTTCAGGATTGAAAGGCCTGCCTTAGGGGTGACTTATAGGTTTTAAGTGTAGTGTACTTCAGATATAAAATAAACATGTATCGGTCGTAAGTTGTGCTAGCACCAACTTACACAGGCTGCAATGGCAGGCCTTTAGTCACAGTTTGATTGGTCTCTAATGGGTGGCACAATACATGTCGCAGCCCATGGGAGACCCCTTGGTGTACCTATGCCCTGGGTACCTCACTACCGTATACTAGGGACTTATAAGGGTACATCAGTAGCCAATTGTGGAGGTACAGAAGTACTTACCATAGTCAATTTAGGGAGGAAGCCCAGTGACTGCGGTCCTGATTAGCAGGATCCCAGTCAGACTAGTCAAAAACACACTGACACGAGGCAAAAAGTGAGTGCAACCATGCTAGAAGGATTCTACCTTCCTACAGGCGTCGACTGCTCACCATTTGGCACTTAGTCCAAGCCTCCATGTGTGGTCGCCATCTACAGATTCTTTTTTTCTGCTGTTTGGTCTGGAAGCACTGGCTGAAGGCTTTCCAATCATCGAAAGAAGAAGGATATACCCAAAGTTCGTTAAAGGCAGCGTCAAAGTTCCGGAGAGAAACTGTGATATAAAGAGATCCGATTTGTGGAAGATTCAGTTGGTTTATCCTCCTGGCGGAAAATTAAGGAGAGTAAGTGGCTACCCCTCGAAGGAAGACAGAAAAATGCACTGACAGGGAGCCCCCTGCTCCAAATGATATGGAAAACGCAACTTTTAGCTTCTGCCCGGAGTGTCACCACAAGTTTGCCCAGAAGGAGAATCATCACGTGTGCAACCTTTGCCTACCAAGGAACTACAGTACCGAGAACTATGAGGCCTGCGCAGAATTCAAGCGCAAGACCTTAAGGGCAAGGGACAGGGGCGTAACACATGCCCCCTCAGCACAGCACTCTGGCTGGAGAGCTCCTGATTGAGCCCGGAGGGGGCCCCTCCACGTAGCTTGCAGGGAGGCTGCCTCAAGTTTCGTTATACCAGTGGCAAGGGGGAAACAAAGGCAAGCACACTACGCCATGCATGAGGAGAAGGAAACTCCGTCGCTGAAAGACCTGGGTCTGTCGAGCAAGGAGGAGGACAACATCACCAAAGGAACCAAGTGAGAGGGCTTGGACCTCAAGGACTTCAAGCAAGAACACAGAAAACACAAAGAGAAGCGGCCGCAGGTAACGTTGAAGAAGTAGAGTGCGGGCGAGTCTCGAACACCGGACTCGAGAGCCCAAAAATCTGCCTTGGCGCCAAAGGTCTCGATGACTGAAGGCAAGCCGAAGTCAAAAGAGCCCCGCGGGTCCTACAACAAGGATACCACAGGCAGAAGTGCAGCTGAAAAGACGCCATCGTTGAAGGACGAGCGAAGTTGAGAACAGGTTAAGAAAGGTGCACCTGAAACACTGACCCAGAGCCCTCAACGTCAAAAAAGAAACCGACGCCCACAGTCACCGCCTTAGAGCGCATGATCAAGCAGAAGAAAAGGCGTCCCAAGGCCAAAATGGAAGCGATCCTCCAGAAAAAGAAGAATTTCGACGTATCCCTCGGAGATTTTCGAATTCCATCGAAAGCTTCGAAGGAGAACACACAAGAGGACAAAGACTTAGGGGAACTGGAGCCTTCAATGACCCCGAGGAGGCAGGAATAAAAGGATCAGGAGATCTTCTATGAGGAAGAGGATCCAGAGTCCCAGGGCCCATTTCAGGATCCCGAAGGGTCGGAATGTCTTGGTGCACAATGGCAGGACCCCGGAGGAGGGAATAGACACATACCATTCACCTCCAGACGATATCGCCATGTGCAACCAACTAATAAAGAGGAATATGCGATGTTATATCGCATGAGATACATTGCATGCCATTACAACGCGGTCGTTACAACGACCGCGTTGTTACATCGCATACCATACAACGCAAGTTGTTGCAACGACTTGCTGTAGGGGGCGCTGGATGGTGGAATAGTATAATTTACTATTCCAACTCCAGTCTGTGCAACAATATGGAAGGTGTTGGATTTTAAATCCAACACCTTCTGCCCCCTACAGCAAGTCGTTATAACAACTTGCGTTGTACTGGTTTGCGATGTAACTACGCGGTCGTTGTAACGGCATGCAATGTATCGCATGCGATGTAAAGGATGTCTCCCAATAAAGAGGGCTGCAGACAAGTATGGTGTCCAGTTGGATGAGGAGAAGTCTCAAACATGTTGTTTACTACGAACACTGCTACCCTCACAGAGAGAGTCAATATTTTCCCATGCTCCTGAGCACCAGGACCAGAGGAGAGAAGCCTTCAAGGACCTTGCAAGTCAGTGACGCCCAGGGCCGAGAAGAAGAACAAACACTCCTCGAAGGACACGCATACATCAGAGGTAGTGTGCCAGCGGATTCCATCATTGCAGCCGCCGCAAGGAAAAGGGCAAGCATGCCAACTACCTCCGAACCACCTTCAGATAAGGAGAGCAAGAGTATGGACATGATGGGAAATTTGAAAGGGGAGCAGCGACCCAATGGCGCATAGCAAACTTTAGTGCCCTGCTCAACAGATATGCTTACCATCACTGGGAAGAGATGAGAGAGCTAATGAAACACCGCCCAAAGCAATATCAGAGGAGAGCAGCATACCTCGCAGAGGCAGAGAAGAATATCACCAACACCTATTTAAAATCAGGATTAGACACTGCAGACACGGCAAGCAGACAAATGTTTGCAGGGACAACCCTAAAAAGACATGCTTAACAGCAGGTGTTGGGCTTCAAAAATGAAGTTCAAGCTAATATTATAAACACCCCTTTCAACAAGGAACACCTTTTTGGGAGCGCGGTGGACGATACACTGCAACAGCTGAAGAAAGATAATGATACGGCAAAATCAATGGGAGCCCTGCAGTTCAGAGGGCAACAGAGATGAGGAAGTACACCTGCGAGGAGAGCGGTGGGAAGAGGGGGCTTTGAAAGTTCTGCTACACACCAGAGCTTCCAAAGTACAATCCAGGTGGAGACGCAACAGTGGCAATACCAAGTGCCACAGAGACAGCCCTTTTGAGCGAGAGGCAGGCAACCACCGAGAGGGGTGGCTGCCCCCGCCATCATGCGACTTAGAAAGCCAAAACTCCCAACCACATACAACACCTGTGGGTGGGGAGGACAGGAGTCTTCTTTCAGGACTGGTGGGAGGTCACTTTAGACAAGTGGATAATCAACATCATCAATCATGGTGATTGCACTGAATTGGTCACAGACCCACCAGGGCAAGAATCAAAGGAAAGCACCCATACAAGAGAAGATAAGGCAAGCAACGAGAGGTGAGAGAACTGTTACATTAAGAGGCAATAGAATGCCCCGGAAGGAGATCAACCAGGGAAATTACTCAACATACTTCCTGGTACCGAAACCAGATGGGTTCTTACCGCCTATACTAGACCTGCACTTCTGAAACAAGTTCATAAAGACACAGAAGTTCAAAATGACAACACTGCCAGATATAATGCCACAGCTTCAACAGAGAGACCCATATGGCAACCATAGACATAAAAGATGCATAGCTACACATCTCAATGAACCACAAGCACAACCATTCTTGTGCTTCGTAAAAGACAAAACACACTACCAATTCAGGATGCTGCCATTCGGAATAAAATTAGCACCCCGACTGTTTACAAAATGATTAGCAGCAGTTGCGGTACTCCTGAGAAGGAAAAGCATAGACATGTACACCTACTTAGACGACTGGCTGGTAAAGGCGAACTCACTACACAAGCGCAGGAACCGCATAAAAACCGTGATGACGACACTTCACAGACTAGGGTTTTCCCTAAACATGGAAAAATCGACACCCACACCAGAACAAGAAAAGCTCTTCCTGGGAGCAAGGATCAATACAGCAAAGGCAAAAGTGTGCCCTTGCAAAAAAAGGATAATGGTGATAAAGCAAGAAGCTCACTAATACCAGCAGGGTCAGTCTCTGACAGTGAGGACTGTAGGGAAGATGCTGGGAATGATGGCTTCCTGCATTCCGCTAATACCATATGCAGGGCTACGCATGAGACCAATACAGGAATGAGTCCAGAACCAGTGGTCACAAGCTACAGTTAGTTGGGAACATCTAGTGATTGTCACACAAAATGTGCAGGAAGAAATGGTGTGGTGGAACAAGACGAATATAACAAGAAGAACCCTTCATGTAGCCAACTCCAACAGTGACCATCACTACAGACAACTTGCATATGAGATGGGGAGCTCATATGGGCAAGCCCAAGATCAGAGGGATCTAGAGAACAGAAGACATAAGAGGCAGTACAGCACATAAACCTACTGGAGCATAAAACGGTGTTCCTAGCCTTAAAAGCCTTTCAGAAGCAGCTGTGTGGAAGATCAATGCAAATTCAAATCGACAACACAACAACGATGTTCTACCCCAACAAACAAGGAGGGACCAAAATCCTTGGCCCTATTGCGACTAACACAAGAGATTTGGAGATAAGCCATCCAAAGTCAGATAAACATAACGGCGATACAGCTACCAGGAATAGACAATTAGAGGCAGACAAGCTGAGCAGATAGGCATCCACATCATGCGAGTGGGAGCTGAATCAGGCAGTAATCGTAAAAGTGTTAAGAAGGTGGGGGGAGGGGGGGACAGAAACAGATCTAATCGCAAAACCAGATAACACAAAATGCCAATCCTTTGCGTCCAGACATCCACACGGACACTCCCTGGGGAATGCACGGTCTATAGACTGGTCAAGGAGATTTCCTTATGCTTTTCCCCCGATCCCACTGTTACCAATAGTAATCAACAAATGCAGACAGTCGCAGATGACTTTAATACTCACCGCTCCACAGTGGGTGAGACAGACCTGGTTCTCAGATCTAATAGGGATGGCACATAACAATGTGCAGAGACTACCAACATTACAAGACCTGCTCTCCAGGCAAGGGGCGGAAGATTCTCCACTCGGAACAGAGCACTCCGAGTCTAGCAGCATGGCTCTGAAGACAGAGTTCGGACACCTAGGACTTACAGAAAAAGCAATGGTGGTCCTCAGAGAAGCAGGAAGACTGACAAGGAAATGCTACACAGCCAAGTGGGAGAGATACACAAGGTGGTGCCAGAGATCTGGCCTCTTTCAGGACAGGACACAAGACACTACAGTTACCAGATACTTCACACACCAGCTAGACAGCAAGCTAACCAATGCATCACTAAAGGTGCATCTGGTGTCAATAGTGACCTAAAAAGGGGATACATAGGAGGTAGCGTCTTCACTACACCAGTGATCAAAAGATTTCTGGAAGTGGCCAAAAGAATAGCCCCACCAAGGAGTGCACCAAGACCTACATGGAACCTAAATGTAGTGCTGACTCAACTGATGTAAGAACGTTTTGAACCACTCCACAAGGCCATCCTAAAACTTGTCACACTTAAGACAGCCTTTCTAACTGCAATGACATCACTCTGTAGAGTAAGCGAGGCGCAAAGAGCGCCCATCCTTCAGGTTTCATATATGTAAATACACAAAGACAGAGTAGTCAAGAGGACCAACCCATGCTTCCTACCAAAGGTCATATCCCATTTTCACATACACCAGACAATCCAAATACCAAGTTTTTTCCAAGAGCCAACGACTCGGGCAGAAAGAGCAGTACATACACTGGACGCCCGACGGGTGATAATATATTATAAGGAGAAAACAAAGCCAATCAGGAAAGGGAAACTACTCTTCTTATCATTCTAAAACAATAACAAAGGGAAACCAGTCACTAAAAACACCATCGCAAGATGGATTACCCAAACAATCCAGATGTGCAACAAGACAGCTGGTCTACAGCTTGAGACTAAACCATGAGCACATCTGACACGAAAGAAAGGAGCTACAATAGCCTTCCTGGCAAATGTTCAGTTAAACGACATGTGTATGGCAGCCACATGGTAGGCAGTACACACATTCACAACACACTACTGCATCGACGTGCAGGTGAACAGGAAGGCACAAGTGCAATAGAAAGTACTGAAACATTTGTTTACAAACTTAACCTCATCACCAGCCCAACCTCCACTGTTAAGAAAACCGCTACAAAATCAATGCACAACATGTGAATCTCAAAAAGATTCACGCTGCAAAACTAAATGGTTACTTACCTGTCGGAGTATTTTGCAGCTTGAAGAATTTTCTTGATTTCCATGAGACGCATCCACTTCCCCAAGAAATGAGGCAGAAGTTAACAATAGAATTAAAGAATGTTCAGACAAGAGGAAGCCAACAAAACATCAAATAAACAGACGGTCGCTAGGGTATAAAAAGAATCTGAAAATGGCGACCACAGGTGGAGGCTTCTAGTGAGGGGCATGTGACGTCAGGAGAGGCTGGATTAAGCACCAAATGGTGAGGACAATTGATTCCCCCCAAAAGAAAAATAAAGAATGAAAAAGAGAAGAGAAGAGGGACTGAAATACATGATGAAAGTTCCGGGACCAACCAATAGATGGACTAATAATGCACAGCCTGGGAATCCAGAAAAATCTTCAAGCTGCAAAACTACTCCTACACAAGTAATCGTTTCGTTACCCGAATCCTCTGAAACTTTAATCCACTTGAAGGATGTAGAAAATCATCGGATTTCTGGAGTTTCTGTGAAGTAAGCTTGCTTTACCTCCTGCTCATGGCAGCTGGAGTTTTGCAGAACGTGGAGCTATTGATTGGTGTTGGTTGGCATGTGTTTGCAGCACACCGTGGTATCACACGTTGACACTTGTCTTTTCCACCAATTAGTAGATACCCAGGACAAATCTGTAATGTTTTACTAGGGACGATAACGACAGACGCAACACTGGGGGCAGCATCTGCTGAAATAAACAGGCCTTTTCCACTCCGCCAGGCCACACCTTTGATGCCAAACCTAAATTCTTTGTATTTTGGTATAAGATGGTGGCCAAACAAGCTGGCACTCATCAGCCATACATATATATATATATATATATATATATATATATAGGGCACAGTACCAATCCATTTGGTACATGTTGAAGCTATAAAATGGATTAAAAATCCTGGATCAAATTAGGGCCCCTTCGCTAATGCCAATCAAAGGGATAGATATAAAACTGTACATGATGGAGTCAGGACTCCCCTGCTGTTCAATTTGATATGATGATCTTTATACACCATGTAAATCGTGGGAGCGAGCACTTCTATATTTTCTTTTTTTAATTCTAATTCTAAAGAAATATATAAAGCAGTGGACAAGAACAGCACCTAAAAAAAACTTAACAAAAAGCTGTTGTACCTTTTGGTTTAACTATCTCTTGCATCATTTTCCACAGTAAAGCAAACTTTTCACAGTAATTCAATGACGAGTTACCTTCTTCAGGGGAGTAGATTGTCTCATGTCATACAAAACAATATTTCTATCTGAAGCACAACTTCCGAGAAGGTAGGTCTGAAAAAAGAAAATGTTATGGTTATTTTCATTTTAACGAATTGATGACCACATGCATAAAACCAAGCATGTTCAAAGACAACATGTTTTGCTTCTGTATAGTGAATGGACACAAAGGTGTACAATATAGAGGTACACAGCCGACCTAAAAGAACATTGCAACACAACTACAAAAAGTCACACACAGACCTGAGTCACATATAACCAACCATGTGCAGAGTTATGTGCAGCAAAGGCAACAAGGGATCATTAGGTCAGAACGAATAGTTTCTTACCTGTCGGTGTAGTTTTGCAGCTTGAAGACTTTCTGGATTCACTATGCTGAGAATTATTCCGCCATCTCGTGGTTGGGTCCGGATTCGTAGTCTTTTCTTTGTTTTTTTTTTTTTTTTTTGGCCCAGGTGGGCGGCGACGCCCCACCATTTGGTGTCTTCGGTGACGTCGTCGCGCTTCCGGCGGAAGCTCCCACCTTTGGTAGCCATCTTCGGATTCTTTTTTCTTTTCCTCTTACAGTTTTTTGTTGTCTATGTCTTTAACCTTTAATCCTTCAATTATTCTTTGATCCCTCTAAACCTTGTATGTAGTCTAGTTGTACCCTTAACCTCCTATGTTATCTTCCTGGCGGAGGCGGGTGGGATCGCTAGTGAATCCAGAAAGTCTTCAAGCTGCAAAACTACACCGACAGGTAAGAAACTATTCGTTTTGCAGCGTGAATCTTTCTGGATTCACTATGCTGTGCATAGACTTAGTAGCGGTTTTGTTATTGCGGTGGTTGGGTGGAAGATGAGCATTGGTTGCTGAAAATGTGCTGTAAGACCTTCTGTCCTACTTGTGCCTTTGTTCATTTGGATATCAACACAGTAGTGTTTGGTGAACGTGTGCACGGAAGACCATGTTGCCGCTTGGCAAATGTCTTGTATAGGTGTGTTCGCTAGGAACGCAACCGTTGCTCCCTTTTTCCTTGTTGAGTGAGCCTGGGCGGCTCCTTGTAATTCTTGTCCTGCCTGCTTGTGGCAGAGTTGTATTGCTTGTGCAATCCACCGTGCAATGGTATTTTTTGTTACTGGTCGTCCCAGGAAACTGCTTGCGAAGGAAACGAAGAGTTGTTTTGTTTTCCTGCATTCCTTCGTCCTTTCTATGTAGTGCATCACTGCCCTTCTGGCGTCCAGCGTGTGTAGCGCCTTTTCTGAGGGTGTTGAAGGTTTCTGGAAGAAACTTGGTATCTGTATTGTATGATTGATATGGAACCGCGACACCACCTTTGGCAGGAAGTGTGGGTCCGTCCTCATGACAATTCTGTCCTGGTGTATTTGCAAGTAGGGCTCTTGTAGTGTGAGAGCCTGTAGTTCACTGACTCTTCGCAGTGACGTGATAGCCACCAAGAAAGCCGTTTTTAGTGTGAGCATGTGCAGTGTGATCTTGTGTATGGGTTCAAATGGTGATTTCATCAACTGTGTCAGTACAGTGTTGAGGTTCCAGCTTGGGGATGGCATCCTTTTAGGGGGGGCTATTCTTTTAGCCCCTTCCAGGAATCTTTTGACCACTTGGGAGGTGAAGAAGCTTTTCACCGCTTCTCCCCTGGTGTAGGCCACTATGGCTGCTAGGTGAACCCTTAGTGACGAGTAGCTCAGCCCACTTTGTAGTAGGTGTGTTAAGTATCGCAGTACTGTTGATTCTTTTGTGACTTTTCGTTGCAGTCCCTCTGTAATGCACCATTGTGAGAACCTTTTCCACTTTGCAATGTAGCATTTTCTTGTAGTGGGTCTCCTTGCTTCTCTGAGTACTGCCATGGTGCTTGGAGGTAGTTTGAGGTGTGCGAATTCTAGGTCCTCAGGAGCCATGCTGCTAGGCTGAGGCTGTCTGGTTCTGGGTGGAGCACTTTTCCGTCTTGCATTGTGAGGAGGTCTTTCCTTCTGCTGAACCTGTGTGCTGGTTCCTGCGCCATTTCCATTATCTGTGAGAACCATGATTGTCTGGCCCACTGAGGTGCCACCAATACCAGTGTCATGCTGCTGCTCCTGCATTTGCCGAGTACCTTGTGTAACAGTGGTATCGGGGGAAAAGCGTATGCAAATTCGTTCGACCAACTTATCCATAGCGCATTCCCTAGGGACCTTTGGTCCGGTTGTCTGGATGCGTAATGTTGGCATTTTGCATTGTGGAGTGTTGCAAACAGGTCTATCCGTGGTGTTCCCCACTTTTGGAACAGCCGCTGCACCTCCTGCTGGTTGAGTTCCCATTCGTGGGATGCAGACGTCTGCCTGCTGAGTCGGTCTGCTTCTACATTGTCTATTCCTGGAAGGTGTATTGCTAGCAGGTCTATCCTTAGAGGGATGGCCCATCTCCAGATCTCTTGTGCCAGGCTTGATAGCGGTGTTGACTGTGTTCCACCCTGTTTGTTGATGTAGAACATCGTTGTTGTGTTGTCTGTTTGTATCAGCACTCGCTTCCCGTAAAGCTGCTTTTGAAAGGCTTTTAAGGCTAGGAACACCGTTTTTAGTTCTAGGAAGTTGATGTGTTTCACTGCATCTTGTTGTGACCACAGCCCCCTGACGCGGAGTCTGTCCATGTGTGCGCCCCAGCCCTGCTGTGAGGCGTCCGTTGTGATGGTCACTGTTGGAGTTGGCTGTGTGAATGGCTTCCCTTGTAATATGTTCTTTTCCTTCCACCACGCTATTTCTTGCTGCACTGCGTGTGTGACAACCACTAGATCTTCCCAACTCCCTGTCGCTTGTGACCACTGCTGCTGTATCCATTCTTGGAACGGTCTCATGTGCAGTCTGATATGTGGGACAAGGTGAATGCATGATGCCATCATTCCCATTAGTCTGCTCACCGTCCTCACTGTCAGAACTTGCCCCTTGCGGTAATGACGCGTTTCCCTCAGGAGCGCTATAGTTCTGTTGTCGCTGGGGAACACCTTGGACTGTGTGCTGTCTATTAGCGCCCCTAAGAATATTTTGATCTGCTGAGGTTCTGTTGACGATTTCTCCCAGTGTATTGAGAAACCTAGTGTGGACAGTGTTTGTATGACTTGTTCGATGTGGTCTTTGCAGTTTGTATGATCCTGCTTTCACAAGCCAGTCGTCGAGGTAGGGGTATACATGTATGCTCTTTCTCCGAAGGTGCGCAGCAGCTGCTGCTAGGCATTTTGTGAACACCCTTGGTGCGGACTTTAGTCCGAAGGCCAGCACTGTGAACTGGTAGTGTTCGTGGCCTATCACGAATCTTAATAGACGTTTGTGTTTGTGGTTGACGGGTATGTGCAGATATGCATCTTTCAAGTCTAAGGTCGCCATGTAATCCCCTTCTTGGATTTGTGGTATTACTTCCTGAAGTGAAGTCATTTTGAATTTTTGAGTTTTTATGAACTTGTTCAGGAATCTGAGGTCCAGTATTGGTCTTAGTGTTTCGTCTACCTTTGGCACAAGGAAGTATGTTGAGTATACTCCCTTGTTTCTTTGGTTTTTGGGACTAGTTCTATTGCTCTTTTTGTAGCAGCTCCTCTGCTTCTAGACGGAGGAGGGCGAGTTCCCTTGCGGGTATTGTCCGATGTCTTGGTTTTTTCCCCGGCGGGTGTTTTAGGAGGTCTATGCAGTACCCGTGCTGTATGGTGTTTAGTATCCACTTGTCCGTGGTAATTTCCCTCCATTGTGTGAGGAATTTTCCTAATCTTCCTCCCACCGGTGTTGTATGCTCGGTGGTTATTTGTTGTATGTGTGTGTTCCTCATTTTGTTCCTTTGTGGACTTCTCCTCTCCCTTGGTGTTAACTGGGGAGGGTGTGGTTTGTGTCTGGAGTCACTTTGAGGTGGGCTGCTGGCCCCCTCTTCGGGCCTGTCCCCGTCCGTACCCGCGCCCTCGAAAGGACCGTCCTCTTGGTTAGTACTGCCAATTTTGCTGCTGTTGTCCCTGCAGGTTTTGGCCCTGGTTGTTCCCCTGATATCCTTGCTGGGGTGATTGGTGTGAAGTGGTGGGTGCATTGCCCCTCTACCACTGGGTCGCCTTGAGGGGTTTCCTCTTCTCATCCCCTGAACTGCAGCGCTCCCATGGACCTTGCAGTTTCGTTGTCCGTTTTCAGTTGAGTCAACTTGTTGTCGACTGTTGCCCCAAACAGTTTCTCACCGTCGAAAGGTGTATTGATGATGTTGCTCTGTACTTCTGGCTTGAAGCCGGAGATCCTGAGCCATGCGTGTCTCCTCTCAGTTACTCCTATCATCATTTGCCTGCTGGAGTTCTCTGCTGCGTCCAAAGCCGACTTTAAGCAAGTGTTAGCGATGGCCTTGCCTTCCTCCGCTAGGTAATTTGCCCTTTGTTGGTGTTCTTCTGGCAGGTGTTTAATGAGCTGACTCATTTCTGCCCAATGCTGGTACGCATGCCTGCTGATGAGGGCGTTGGAGTTGGCGATGCGCCAGTGTATGGCTGCGTTCCTCTCCACTTTTCGTCCTGTGAGGTCTATTCGCTTGCTCTCCTTGTCTGGAGGTGGGCCTGTGTTGGTGGGCACACCGGCCCTTTTTCTGGCCGTTGCAGCGATAATGGAGTCTGCTGGTACTGACCCTTGGATGTACGCCGGGTCTTTTGTAGAATGTTTATATTTCTTCTCGCTTCTAGGTGTAACCGCCTTGCAGACTGCCGGTTCCCTGAAGGCCTCCCTTCCCTGGTCGAGGACACCAGGCAACATGGGTAGGAATTGGCTCCTTGTCTGTTGAGGGAGCAGGGTTTCGAAGAGGAAACCTGCCTTTGTTTTTTCTTCCTGCATTTCGACCCCATATGTCTTTGCAGCTTTCTGGACGACCTCATTGTAGACTCCGATGTCGTCTGGCGGCGAAGGCCTCGAGGGGTAAGAGTCTACCCCTTCTTCTGGTGACTCTGCGTCGATGTCTTGCCAGTCTATGTCTTGTACCTCCGAGGACGCCGAGTCCCGGTAAGACTGCATCTCTTCTTCGCCTTCGGCTTCGAAGTAGTAGTCTTCTTCGTCCTGGTCTTCGAGTGGTTCAGGTGTTGTCGGGGGCTCGATGTATTCGGCTTCGAACTCCTCGAGCGCCTCGTGGGCTGGCTTCGATGGGATAGCGTATTGCTTCATCTTGTCGTTGAAGTCTTTTTTCTGTTGCAGGATGCTCGCCATCTCTGCCTCGAGCCTCCTTTTCTTTTTCGCCATCTCGTGGGCCTTTTCGGCGTCGAGTGGTGCAGTGCTTCTCTTCGCGGTCGCGGTCGTCGAAACAGACGCCGGGCCTTCCTTTCTCGGTGCCGAGGCTTCCCTTTCGGAGGTGACCTTCGACGCCTTTGTTTTTTCGGAAGCTTTCGCCGATTGTGAGTCCTTGTCAAAGGATCCGCTCGACTGCTTGTCCTTGGACGCTGTTGCTTTCGTCGAGGGTTTCGGCGGCAACGCTCCCTTCGAGGACTTTGCTACACTTCTAGTAGTGTCGCTAGGTGTTCTGGCTTCACTCTTTCGAGCGTCGCTTTGGTGTTTTGGGGTCGACGACTCCCTTACCTCCTTCGACGTTTTCTTATGGACCTCGACGACAGCGCAGACCTCTGGTCCCTCAGCGATGTTGTCTTCCTCTCCGCTCGAGAGGCCCAGGTCTCGGAGCGATGGTGCTGGTCCCTGGCCCTGCATGTTGTAGTTCGCCCTTCTCTGTCTGTCTCTCACCCGGAGGGTCTTCGGGGTGAACGCCGAGCACTCGTTGCAGTCTTCGCTGATGTGGTCGAGCGGCAAGCAGAGGTTGCAGACTGGGTGCTAGTCTTTTTGGGCGTACTTGTGGTGGCAGTTTTTGCAAAACTTGAACGGAGTCTTGTCCATAACCGCGCTCAGGGAGCCCCCTGCGAGCGCATTCTCCGTAGGCGTCGAGATTTCGGTCGTGGACCTTCTACCTCGTCGTCCTTCTTGTTGTCTCCGGTACTTGTGTCGTCGTCCGGTGTCTCAGGAATCCATCCTCTGTGATGATATTTCGACTTTTCGAGAATCTTCGTCCAAAATTTTCTGGAACTTCTCGGCAACGATCCAGACCCCACGGCGGAAAAAAGAATCTGAAGATGGCTACCAAAGGTGGGAGCTTCCGCCGGAAGCGCGACGACGTCACCGAAGACACCAAATGGTGGGCGTCGCCGCCCACCTGGGCCAAAAAAAAACAAAAAAAAACAAAGAAAAGACTACGAATCCGGACCCAACCACGAGATGGCGGAATAATGCACAGCATAGTGAATCCAGAAAGATTCACGCTGCAAAACGTTGATACACCAAAGGAGCACAAGGTGCCATGCTCTTCAGAGGAGCATGAGGTGTTGTGCATCAGGTTAACACTCTGTGGTGCACAGTTAAGACACAAAGACTTTTGCACATAATGGAGGCACTGGGGTGATGTGCAGCAGAGGGCCTAAAGTGCTGTACAACAGGGCAACATGCTGATAGTCTTCAACCAGTGCTGTATAGTTTGTTTTGCCAGCAGTGTTTTGCTTGTTGGGGGTTTTGCTCATTGATATACTGGTAAAATCAAAACTCCCAATCCCACAATGCAACGTTCTATTAACTAAAAGGTATGAGAATTATATGAAGAAGTTACAAATGACTTGAGCCACTTAGCAAGTATGCACTTTGGCGGGCATTTAATACAAAAAACAAATTTCTTCTTCATGACATTTTGGCATGATTTTACATGCTTCCAAATATTTGCCACTATTAATGTCCCACGTTCTGATCAACATATATCTCTTATATAACTTTTTAAAGTGTTTCCAATAACTGTGTTCCTCAAAAGCCATATGCTTCTGAAACAGACATCCATACAACAAATCACTGCAACTGGTCACATAAAAGTAAAATAAGTATCCCGCAGTGCAGAGCCAGATTTGAATTATTTCTGTGAAGATTTGATTTCTTTACAAACAACAAAAAACAATGGAAGCAGCAGAGAAGAAACAAAGTTCTTAAACGTTGTCGCTGGCCGCTCAAGCAATCGCAAAGCAGCAATTCGGCGTCTCACACGGCAGCCCATTTTAGATATTACCCCAATTAAGCTTTCCCATAGTTTAATGCAGTTTCCCAGTAGTCATAAACACAAACCATACAATGGTGCTGCAAACGTAAACACAGCAGCTTTGTATACACTGAAGACAAAATATCGGGCTTTATAAGAGCTCAGGCCTTTTAATCAGATAATGTCACGTAGTACAGATGAGATGCTAGAAATATGGATGGAGCCCTACACAAGACCCACGGTATTCATTTAGTATGAAGTCCCACCTAAAACACGGGTGTACATGTTGATTAAATTCACTGTACACATTATTTGAGCCAGCCATAAAAATAACAATGGCTTCAAAAATAGAACAGCACAACTGTATTTACAATAATCACAGAAGGGTATAATAATGATACCAAGTTCACTTATAGCCTAAAAGGCTAGGAAAAATACGATTTTTGAGAAGTCAAAACTCAACGAAACAACTTGTAATATATAATTTTGTGGAGATTCCTATTTATGGAATTGACAAACATTCCTATTAGCAGTGGTTGAAATCTTAGCACGAGAACCTCTCCTACACGGAACATAATCGTGTGGTAAATCTGCCAGCAGAAAATCAGAAGATGCATGTTTAGTGTAAATGGCCATTCAAAGATGACACTTATTAAAAATTATTTTTCCACATCAGGAAAGTATTTTTCCTGGTGCCAAAACTCTTTGCCCTAAACCCCATGAACCGTACTATTTTGCAGAGATCGCTTCAGGACTTACCACACAAATGGCAGTTAATTGAACCAACCGTAGTTAGGGCCACAGATTTTCTGGGGTGTTTCGTAATACAATGTGCATTTCTTTCATTTTTTTTTATCAGCAAATCAATAAAAGTAAACACAAGTTGTTTTTTAGATAGCAATTTATACTCTTCTGTCGTTTCTAACCACTGTAAATAACAGATATTAATACTGCCAACTTATGATCCTAAAATTACTGTCACCAGAGGGATGGAAGGCAGATCAAACGCCCAGTCTGCTTTTCAGGCATTCCAATTTGTGAACTCTGGATCACTGCATTGTCTGGGATGAGCTATTCTACCATTATGTCCTGCGTACATGTGTCTTAATTACTTATATAGCATAGTTACATTCCATGAAGTCCCACTGCGCCCCTGAGCTTTTGCAGTAGTTGTACCATGCAAAGGCTTATCTGATAACTGGTAAATGCACATGAAAATTAGAATATTAGGCAATACTGTGCAATCTGCATTTTCACAAAAAGCTTTGCCATTTGTGGAGAGAACTCGCAACAGTATATTCTGTGGGCCGTTATGAATGATGGGTGTATATGGCCTAGAACGTAATGAGGGGACTGCTGATATGTGATCTGTAAAACGTAAAAAAAATAGTTGCACTGTAATCTCAAGGGCACGGTTTGGTGTAAATGTAGATATCACAGTATTACAGGTTGCTGTATGGATAACTATGGAGAAGACCATGTAATTTGTCTCTTACGTCTTGAAGAATAATAAGCCCTGAGGAAGTCCTTGTGTGAGACAAAACATGTTGGCTGGGCGGATATTCTAATTTTAAAGAAACTATGGAATTATCATTAAGAAGATCTCAAATTAATTTTGGAGTGTCGGTCGAACCTTTTCGACTGTGTTGTTAATTTGAAATGGGACTTTTCTGCTTAAAGAATTAATAAACATAACCAAATATTGAAACCACATGGATCTAACCTTAACTGCTATGAATCAACTGAGTACTGAAAAGAACTGCATCATCCCTCTTAGGTAAAATGTAGTGCGTTTTCACTTTAGCATGCTTTGTGTTACTTTATGTTTAAAATGTGACTCTAGATTGGAACAGGTCTGAAGGTTTGTAGATAAATCATTGGGCCCAAAATAGGTATAGGAGGTTGTTTTTGGCGTAGCCGGATCCCCTAATATGGTTTATGAAAGAGCATATTTCTGTGAGCCAGATCTTCGAGTTGCCTGTATGTGTATCTTTCTTCTTCTGACGCTCCAGCTAGCAGACCAAATGCCTCAGAAGTAGACAGCAGTTTCTTTCTATGAGGATTAAAAATCTTCTGCTGGAGAAAGGTGTGAATCTCCATAGCCACCACACAGCAACTGCCTAATAACGGAGGGGAAAAGATAGTCCCAGAAGTTGAAAATGGAAACGTCCAGACTTCTATCTCTGCTACCCAGCAATGGATCCCTTTGAATATTTTTGAAGGGATTAGGGAGTCTTGGGTGGG
Organism: Calotriton arnoldi; assembly: GCA_963921515.1. Taxonomy (NCBI): domain Eukaryota; kingdom Metazoa; phylum Chordata; class Amphibia; order Caudata; family Salamandridae; genus Calotriton; species Calotriton arnoldi. The sequence continues at coordinate 1,451,380 of CAWUFW010000468.1, read as the reverse complement.
CCGAGACAGGCTCAGCAAGAGATATGGCTTAGTTTTTAATTGAGCTGTCCATTTTAAAATCCACACATAATGCAGCCCACTAGTGCAACAGGCAGTGGCCTGGTGCCTATGGTGACTCTAGGGAGTAGAGGGATGATATGGCACCACTAGGGTGGGTTGGTGGTTCACCAATCAAAGTAAACGCCATCTAATTTCTGAAGGTCCTACAAAGGCAAGGGATGCTGAAAGAACCAGCCAGAAAGCCAGAAGTAACAAAGGAATAACTAACTAGCAAAGCTGATAAAACTGGGGTGCACCCGCTTCTGTTTTCTACACTGAACTTTATGGGCTCTCAGGTCATACCAGCTCCCTAACTCTCTCCAGGGACAATGGAAAGGGGAATTGCTAGGGACCCTGAAGGAGGGACCTACTGGATATCTGTTGAACTGGTCTTGTTCTAGTGGCTCAGAAGTGGTAACTGTAGACTCTTGTTTTGGCGTAGGAGTGCAGGCACGGAGGGTGGTCTACGGTGTAGTGTAGGAAAGTGCCCCTTTTTGCATGGTTACCCCCCACTTTTTGCCTGACATCTAATGCAACCTGACCTGATGTGCCCTGGGTCCCTGCCAATCAGGTTCCCAGGGCTCGTGTTCTTTCCCAAAACTGTACCTTTGTACCCACAATTGGCTCATCTCTGCCCACAGATAAGTCCTTGTAAAAGGTACCATGGGTACCAAAGGTACTGTGATCCAGGAAAGGCCACCAAGGGCTGCAGCACCGATTGTGCCGCCCTTAGAGGCTCTGTATCCTAACACCCACACACTGCCATTGCAGGCTGTGTGTTTTGGTGCAGAGAAAAGTGAAGAGTCGACATGGCACACATGCCTGCAAGCCACTGCCTGAGGCCTAGGTAAGCTACTCCTCTAGCAGGGTGCACTAGCCCTCAGGTGTGGGTACAGTGGCATGAGCCCTGTACCCCTACATTGCAAGTATAGTAAAGCCATAAGAGTATATAGTCTGGGAGTTGGTCATTACGAACTGCACAGCTCCATAATGGCTTTACTAAATCTGGATAGTTTGGTAGAAAACTTCTCAGCTCATTAAACCCAGACTGATGCCAGTGTGGGATTTAATGTAGAACGCACTCAGAGGGCATCTTCGAGATGCCCCCTGAAAAATGACCAGCCTTGGTGTGGTTCCTGAATGGCTGCCCACCCTTTGCCACCACCAGACAGGTGTCTAGACCCCTGGTTAGAGAGCCACCCCTCTCTGGGTCCAGAGACAAAGCCCATCCTGGGAAGAGGTGTCATGCCTCCTCGGGTCCACCAAGGGGAAGCTAAAAAAGCCTGCCGCCTTTAGAAGCTGTCCCCGCCTTTTGCTGCCCCCAGCAGCTGGCTCCCACCGGTTCTGCCCCCCACTATGGGCAGGAGATCTGGTGATCACTGCCCTCCCTCAAGTTCAAGACGGCGCCTGCAGCCTCAGCTTGAAGAGTCCCCCCCGACCACGACTGGAGTTTGTAAAGACACCTGATCCTAAAAGACACCCCTGCACCCGACGCCCCACGGCCTTGGGTGACCCAACCGATGGTGTCCAGGCATCCCCCCAAAACCCCACTTAACTCTGCAGCCGGTGGTCCCCTTCAGGAAGTCTCCCTGCCCGAGCCTGCAGCAACTTTACCGAACCGAAAGTCCCCATTGGAAACCACAGGGTCCCCGTCTTTTTGGCACCCTGCACCCAGCCGCCCGTGCTGCATTTCCTGTGCTGATCATTGGCCCCTGCAGTGCTGACCTTAACACCAGGAGCTTTGCTCCTACACCCGAGTGGCCTGCTCGCAAGCAGGCCCTAATCGAAGGTACCCTTACCCCCATTGGCTAACATTGGGCCCCTGCACTCTGCACCTGGCTGCCCCAGTGCCGCTGGTAGTGCAACTTGAGTGCCTACCTAGCCCTTGGGAACCTATATCCTGACCCCCAAAACTCCCACTCGGAAGTCGAATACTTACCTGTGAAACCGATAACCATTCTTCTCCCATAGGGATCAATGTTATGTGTTTTTGAGCCTAAAAATGTGTTGAACTGCTGTCTGTATGAAGAAGGAGTAACTAAACTGAAAAGCTTTGAAAGTCTTACTTACCTTGTATTGCGAGATCCCTCTGTGTGGTATCTAGGCATACCACCCCAAGTAGTCGATGTAATCTGAAAGTAATCAAAAAGTATTTAAACTGCTTTTTTAAAACATAGCAACCTGTAACAATTGCAAATCCATTTCCAATTGAATTTCTGTGTAAAGGTCTACAATTGAAAGTACATTTTACCTACCTGTACCAAGTCCTGCTTGGTTCTAGAAATAAAATATAAGTATATCTTTTTTTATACTTACCCAATTGGTCTGGATTCTGTCTCCGAGTGTGTGTCATCAGTCGCGATTGAGTGAAATCAATAAATGCTTAACACACCCTCTGGATAAGGCTAACAGCTCGCCCCCACTACCACAAAGAGAGCTATTAGTACCTACCTAATTTAGCCTCTGCTATACCTCAGGGGACTCCCTGGACTCTGTGCACACTATACCTTACTTTGGTATAATATATACAGAGCCAGCTTCCGACATATAGGACCTTAGGGGTGCACCAAAGACCCAAGGTCAGAGCGGCAGGGCAAGGGGGGTATACTCAGGGCTTGTGTAGCCAACTTACTATTTGCTAGAGGAAGGAATCAGTATCAAGACATAAGAGGCTAAATGAATCCCTGAAGAAATCTAAGAGTTAAGAGGTCAATGGATTGAGGCACTGGTGCCTGGGGCCGAATGGTGCCAAACCAGTCAACTTGTTCCCTGCTGAAGTGTTTTATAACAACTTTTCTACTATGATCACACACAGCTTCTAGAAAGTTACCAACATCGTTAGCACAATTTAAAAACTTTTGAGGGGAAAACTATTTGTGCTCGAATCCCTCTGCATTAGAAGCGGGAAGACAGAGGGATCGCAAGTGAGTTGGCAGCGCATAAAGAAACTGTTGTGCCACCTGCTAATGTGGTGAGGAGATGGCAGAGGCCAAATTCTGCTCTACTTTACTGGCAAAGAGGGCTGCGCCCTGCCTCAGCAGGTGGAGGGAAGGGAAAGCCACACAAGGCGGTTGGCACTGCCTCACAAAAGAGGGAGGGGCACCAATTCAAGAAAGTGAAACACCTAATGAAGAAAAAACAGGAAAGCATTTCCCATCCTGGGGTCCAGGTTGCCTGATAACCAGAAACTTCTCTAAAAAGCAGAGTTTCAGACTGGTTGTTAGGCAAACAAGTCAACAACGTGTGAGTGGAGCAAGGATTGCAGCTCCATAATAACCACAAATAAGCCTGGTTCTATGAGTCGCTGCCCTCTCATGAGGTGTTTCTTTTTAGCCCATCTACAGTAATGGGATGCCGCCACAGGAGACTTAAGGATTTTAGATATGCTTGAATAAAAGGCCTTTATTTATGATGAAGTGAGCAGGCTGAAATTATCCAAATTAAAATGTGATTTTCAAAGGCAGTAGTCTTTTCATTCTGAATACTGAACACTGTAACAAGGCCAGTAGGCCTAACCTTAATATTGTGAAAAGACATATGTTGATGTAATAGGCCTGCTGTGCACAAACTATCCCATAGTACCTTGCAGATAAGGGGATCAGACTAAATTAACAGTGTTAGTTCCCCTATGTATTTCTTATAATTCTCCTGAAATTTGTGAATGGTTGTCATTTTGTGTGTGTAGTATTTAGTAGTGAGTGCATAAGAGTACTGGCAAGGCGCGGATTTAATGAGTGCTATTATGTGTGTTGCTGAGTTTTGAATTTCTAACCTACAATAACACCTTGAGTCAAGCCTTGGAATTTTCTGCCTCATTAAACTGACAGTTAGGTGCTAAAAGGGATACTTGGCCCACAGTTTAAGGGTCTATGGTCCCAGGACATGAGAAGCGAAAAGCTACCACTGACACAATTAGGATACAGTAACTTTTCTGATTGCCCTGCAAACTCCAGAGTCAGAATTCTCACAGATACCAACAATGCTTATTGGTGAAGTCTGAGGTAAGTGTGAGTTTATGCTTGGGCTACTCTGCCTATAGTTAATTACTGTCCGAAACTAGGAATGAGTATGCAAGAGTGGGGAGTGGTACTCCTGTGTGTCTTGTGCCCTCACACACCCTTGCGAGTGTAAAGCATCATCATTGGGCACTGCTCCTCGTGGGGGTGGCGGTGCAGTCCCTCACGGGCCCTACTAGGGCTCTTTGGTGGAGATCTTTTCAGGAGTTTGCCGCACTTGTGCATTAGGCCAAGTGATGGGTGTAAGTGAAACTAAAATAACCCGTTGGGTGTGTGAGGGCACAAGACACACAGGAGTACCACTCCCCACTCTTGCATACTCATTCCTAGTTTCGGAGACTGATATTCCCACTCGCAACCGACTAAGGCTGCTGAGCGCCCTCTTTTTTCTCTTTGTAGGAACTGATACCATTTATAGAGATTTACGTTGTCCTTAGGAGCATTGGTACAGGACCTATTTCTAACAGCTCCTTGTCCCTCCCTCCTTGTATTGTGGTTATAATATAGTTAATTACTGCAATACTATTAAATGACTCCGACAGCCATCGCTCCAAAGGGTCAATCATTGACTTTTTCAGATACCTCCTACAAAGCCCCCAACAAACCTCCTACATCTACCTATTGGAAATAACAATTAAATGCATCAGACAATCCATGGTTTACGTAGAAGTATTCCAGGTCTACCCCAGATGGAAGACTATGTTGGAGGGAAAATTTGCTTAACAGAAAATGTATAATATGATTCTAGCTAAACTTTACTGCAGGCAGAGTTCTTTCTCTATTACAATTGAAACAGACCCTTTAAAGGACCAAGAATCTATGTAACCACTCTCTACAGATGGACAATGCAGTTTACATAGAAGTCTCCCAGGTCTACCTAGGACAGAAGAATATAAGGAGGGAACATTTGCTTAACAGAAAATGTATAATATGATTCTTCTAGCTAAACTTTTCTGCAGGCTGACATCTTTCTCTATTACACTTGAAACAGACCCTTTAACTGACCATGAATCAATGTAACCACTCTCTACATGTGGACAATCCATAACTTACTTAGAAGTCTCCCAGGTCTACCTGGGACAGAAGAATATGAGGAGGGAACATATGCTCAACTGAGTACGATTCTATGTAACCTCTACTGGAGGTTGATATCTTGCTCTATTATGTTTGAAACATATATTAAACTGACCGTGATTCTATGTAACCACTCTTTCAGGTGGAAATGTTTTTCTCTTGTACAGCACTCTGATACCCCATGTTCACATTCGCACTATAGAAAACTCTCAAATAAAAAAATAAATAAACGGGATCGAGTCGAGGGGGTTATCTGTGTGTTTCAAGAAAACATGCAGCCAATTCCAGGAGTTTCTTGGCCATTATCAAAAAATTTAAATTTGTGCAGAAAATGGGTAATTTTCTCAAAGTGTACTGTAAACCCAGGGAAAATGTGCAGATCAAGGTTGAGCAGTATACAGTAGTTAAGCAGTAGTACGGTATGTGAAATCTGGAGTATAGAAGAGAAGTTGAGTTGTTATATGGTACCAAACGCATATGTGTTAATCTAATGAATGACTGGCTCTCCATACCATACTAAATCGGACATGTTTTTATACATTGGTCTGACTGTAATCTCGGTTCTTCTGATGTTTCCCCAGTAGTTTACAATTGTAATCAAATACAATTATTAGATTACTTTGAGGGGGTCTTAAAGGAATAAAAAAAAGTCACAAGTAAATTGATGCGGCCTAGAAAGGGCAAACATTTTAATGCTGCACCACCAGGGAAGTTGGAAGAAAAAAACGGTATGGTTTCTACTACATCCGATAACCAATGACACAGTTTCAGGAATGTTTAGATTGAGTGGAAGTTTCCTAAGAACAGTGTGTGTTCTTTTATTTTAAAAAAAGTGAGGGGTTAGCTTCAGAAGTTTAGGAAAGCTTCTCAAAACGTTTAGAGCAAACATGCACAGAAACATTAATGTAACCTGTGAGTTTTTCACTGTATGTCGTGCATACAGTTGTTATAGTGTGAAAAACTAGTGATTTATATATTTTTTGCAGATTAAAAGTCTCTTATTCAAAATATTTCAGTGGAATGATATTCTCTCCCTGAAATACAAGACAAAATGGCAACGCTGGTGGTAGAATCTTTTCCTACCCTTGATTTAAATGCCAATTATCAACACATTAAAAGTAATCCAGAGCTTAGGAGGGTCATCACTTTTATTAAACCAGATGAGGCTTTTTAGTATTTATGGTTGCCATTTGGATTAGCATTGGCTGCTCTATGTTTCAGAAATGAATGAACATGCTGAGAATATAAAGTTTCCTCTCTTTCCAGGGCGACAGTTGGATTTTTACCAAGCCGGTAGGTGAACATAATCCAACATTAAGAAAGTATTGTTTATACTGAATGGAAGCGGTATGACCATAGTGTGTAATAAATGTACATTGTAGCTATGACGCGAGTCTCTGGGACATCTTTTAACTTCACAGGGCATTTGGCCTACGCCCAAAGTAATTGGTGCTGTGGCCAATGAATCGCACCTTCACTACTGAGACCTTTTCGGGACTGAGTATCAAAAGTGTTTTGAACTATTGTTTTGATTATTACTGAGCCTTGAATATTTTGTGGGCAACGGTGTGATTTTTTATGTGAATTGGTGCAATAGCAAGCTTTTCAAAATGTAGCAGAAGACAGCTGCTCTTGAACTGTAGAAGTGTGGAGCTGAATATATTCCGACAGTGGGTGTCAGATATTGTGGTATGGGAGGGGTTCCAGTTCAACTTGAGGGAATTTTGCAAATTACAGTGGTGTTCGCATCAAGTACCTTAAACCCAGTTGAAAAACATAATTCTTACGTACGTCTTTAATGATATAAAAGGATTTACAAGACTTCCTTTGAATCATATTTGAAATGTTACAGTTGGATAATAGATTTGATAACTACTCCCTGACCTCCATAATCATTTTCATTTCAGACTGAAGTAGGTCATTCCGACACAAATAAGCAAATGAGCTATTCCTATTTTCACTCGCTTATTATTAAACCTAATCCTTGGCATTTTAGCATTCACATTCAATTCCTTGCCATCCAGATTCAGCCATAAAGCATCCACTGGAACAGCAGAGGGCATGCACAGCATCTATTTGAATATTTTACTTTGAAATTATTCAAATCAGTCTTTAATTTTGGGATTACTATGATGGCCTAAGTCTGTATCTTGTGTTCTGAAAGTAGAAACGGTCAATGCTGCTGTTTATATGTAATAAAAACCAATACAAATATGTATAAAAAAAAAAAATTGGGGGGATTGCGACAGCTGTTCCTTGTAATACAATTGGAAATATTTTTTGACAGTACACATCTATTGCTCGTTCAATGGTAAATCCAACAAATTAAATTAAATCTACACAGGCCTTTAGTATCTACTCAAACATTCTTTGTGATCAAGCTAAAACTCAGACCAATTAAGAGCCAAGTAGAAAGTGATCACCAAGTATTTATTACTTATCATATTAGCTACGCTTACGCTACCCAACATTCATCCAACAATTTTTTACCAAACTGCATAATTTTTGTTTTACCGACGTTAATTGTCAACTTGTTCTTTCTAGAAGCTGCTATAGCTACAAGCTGGCAATGAAGGCCAATGTGTGTGTAGTCCTTAAGGCTAAATTATCAGGGGGGGTGTGGCCTGGCTGCTTAACAACGTGGCCACAACTCTGTGAGCTCTGCTCTGGAGCCCTGAAAATGTGGTAATTACCAGGCTCATCAGTGGGCTGAAGGTTGCCCTGGTGCAGCTGTGGCTTGTGTGGCAGACCAGAGGTGAGTGATGAGGGTCCTGGCCTCGTACAGCAGGCTGGTGGACGAGCAGAGCCTAGAACACTGGATTGCGGTGGTGGCTTGAGAAGCTGAAGGCTGCACGTTGTGACCACAGTGTGCTACTTGACGCGCCGTCCCAAAGCTAGCTGATCCTGTGGCTCCCATGAACATGCCAGCTGGCAGAAGATTGCCAGCGGAGGAGCCTAGAGTGAGGACCTGAAACCCGAGGACTTGGGCTGTGAGGTGCTACCATAGGGCCGAGTCACACGGCACAGCAGAGGTGCGGATGCCTACTGCTGAAGGACACTGGTGAGGCCTGAAATTGGATAAGAGGTTCTGGGGTGCAATAGGACCTTGGAGGCCCGCTGGTCCTGGTAGGCACTGGAGTTGCTTTGAGTCTGGTCTGCCTATAGGCTTTGCCATGACATGTCTCCCCTCATTGCTGAAGCCGAGAGTACTCACTGAGGGCTTCTTCCCCTCTGAGTTTGTAGTGGGAACTGATCTTTTACTGGGCTGCTGCATCAGCTGTAAGCGCTGTGCCTTGCCCAGGATCGCACCATAGAGGAAGATATCAAACTGCAAAGAGGGTGCCAATAGACACTCTGGGCCTGCTCGTGCCCTCCCACAATGGTGATCGCCTGAGGGGACGTCGGACAAGCCCCTCCCGTCCCCTTTCCCTGTCTCTTGCCTACTTACATCAGTGGACTGGACTCAGAGGAGTGTTTCCGGCCACTACTGACAAAGCCATCTGTCCAGAAAAGCCCTGTAACATGAGGTGAGGTCTTCACTTTTCCCCCTCTACAGTGGGAGAGGAAAATCCCCCACTACTAGCCTCTCTCCCCCCCCGATTTTTGCACTCCCAACATTACTGGCCATCAGAATGGTGAAAGAAAAACAGAGGCACAGAGGAGAAAATAGACAAAAAGTTTTGCACAGGTTCCCGACCCAGCAGTCCATCCACAGGGACCCGGGACTCAAAGGAACATAGCGGGCGACGTCCCAGACATGGGGGTTCTTCTTCAATCGATCTGTGAAACTCGATCATCACAAGTGAGCAAGATTGTTAGGTGGGGTTTGACGTCTCACTACTATGGCAGGATCTGCAAAATATGGCTGACCGAGTGACTGAGGTGAAGAGTAAGCTTGCAGGGGCAGAAGAGGTCATATAGGGTCTGCAGACCAAAATCTTGCAACTGCAGCCATACACTAAAGCCATAGAAGACAAAACTGAGGACGCAGAGTGCCAATCAAAGCGCAACAATCTACACACTATGGGGACTGCGGAGTGTGCCCAACAGCCCTACCCCAATTAAGTTTGTGTCGGACTGGCTGTGGTCCTGGGTCTCTGCTGACAGCCTCTCCAATTACTTGTTGTGGAGAGGGACACCCACTCCTGGGTCTGGAGGTCTTCCATGTGGGCCATGCCTCGGCCCCTTATAACACACCTCCATAATTATGCTGATCAGCTACCAGAGATAAAGGCACCATCTACCATGACTCATTTACACTTATGCTTTTTCCAGATTACACCCTTAAGGTCCAGCGACAGTGGCAATTATATGCTGCTGTTTATTTTTTATTTTACGGAGTTTTATATAGCGCAAACTTGACCCGAAGATATCGGATATCAGAGCGCTTTACATAGCACCAGTTGCGTTACATGAGGAAACATTCATTTTTTATTTTGTTAGGCACGGGGAGATTAAATGATTTTCCCAGAATTACAGGATGTTCAGCGTCATTGCCGAGACTCGAACCCAGTTCCCCCGATTCGAGGTCGACCGCCCTAGCCGTTAGGCCAACTCCTCTCAAAATCTACACGCTGTGCAGTTGAAATACACATTTCTATTTACTATTAAACTTAGGTGAACCACCAGGGAAAATCTCACTTTTTTGACTCTCCAAATGATGCATGGAAGTAGTTGACGGGGTAGTCTATGTTGGCCTTACGCCCAAGCCCTGAAGCAGACACTAGAGAAAAACATTCCCCAGGGTGAGGTCATTGCCTGGAAGACCAACGTTTCAAAAATTGCAAAAGGCTAAAGAAGACCCAGCAGCAGTCAGAGGGGCAGCAAAGCAAATCTGCGCTCCATTATTCAACATACTCATCGGAGGTGATTTCTGGACAACCTGCCTACATGGAGATGAAGAGACACACCTGACAAAGCTGTATTTAGTATATTTATGAGTGCTTGAATAGGTGAAATGGGGGCTCTTTCTTGCTCTTTAACACAGTTAGCTCTTGGGTACCCTTATGCTACATTGCATTAAATAGTGTTCACAACATGTTTACGCAAATAAGATAGACATGGAAGATGAATGGGCTTAAAATTAAGCTCAAACACAGTGCTGTGCAGTACTACATAGAACGCCACTTATTGCACGTGCTTCCATTGCAGGACACCCACCTCCTAGCTACCGACTGCCACTGTTCGAGAAGGTGTGGTTAATCCCACGCTTTTCACTTTGATTTACATCAATCTCTGTGGGGTAGCCATACAAATTCATAAGTCCTTTCTATCTTAGACATAACAGATGTTCGCAGGGACTCACTGCAAAGTTATGTACTGTTTAACAGACTGAATCAATTGAATTGGACATTGGCCAGTGTGCACGTACACCCACCTTCCTGGACAACACACTGCAAACCGACGCGGTACTCTTAGGGGTCTCAGCTGGTACACTTGTGGTTTGAGGTGATTTTAACCCAGTGATGCACAAGGAACTAGACACATGGCGCCCTGGGCCACTGGACACACCACACAAATTGTTTAATTGGTTGTCCTCCCTAGGCCTAATGGAAGATTGGTGTGCCTGGCTCCCGGGGGTTCCGGGGATACTCCTTCCTCTTCAACACCCATAAGTCTATGTTGAGATAAGACTACTTTTTCATTCTGATGGCAATACTCCTTGCGGTGACAGGAGTTGATTTGTTCAACCGGGGAATATCAGACCACTCACCCGTTGTACTGTGCTTGGCTAGGCCGAGCAGTCCAGGGAGCTAATGATTCTAGTGATTACTATTGATCCTTATAGGCCAGTGGCCGCTCACTGGAGACCAATTATCTCAGTCCCCTGATAAAGGACCTCTCAGTCCTGATGCTTAGCCCCACTACCCAAGCAAATCTGGACCCCCTCGATTAAAGCGGAGGAGCTCTTAGAGGGCGTGGCTGGAATGCGCTCGGGAAAGCCTCCTGAGCCAAGCAGTTTACCAAATTAATTCTTTAAAAAGTTTGCCGCCCTAACCTATCTCTGTCTGCCATCATTGTTCAACAAAACAATACATAGTGCATTACAACTGGATGACCTGCGAGTAGTGGCAATTTTAGTTATCCCCCAAGCTAAGTAGGCCCCCTATGTTCCAGTCATCCTTAAGGCTGATGTTTCTCATTAACTCCAAAGCAAATGTCTTGGTGAAAATACTGGCTAATTACCATGTCAGAGTCATCACACGCTTGGTGCATTGGGATAAGAATGTGCTTTATGCCCAGGCGAGGAACCAGGCAGTGTAAGACACTTACACCTGGCTCTTGCTAGGAGTGGATGCCTGGAAGGGCCTGGAGCACTAGGTCTCAGACTTATAGCAAGCGTTTGATTCCATACATTGGCAGTTCCTGTTCCATGTGCGGAACAAAATGAATTTTGGGCCCTAGCTTACCAAATGTGTTAAGATGCTCTATAATGGCACCAGGATGCAGGTCAGTATTGCAGAGCTTTGTACAGGTGATTTGTGATTAAGCGGGCTACGAGGCAGGGGCGCCCGCTGCCTACCCTACTTTTTGCCCTAGTGATAGAGCCAGTAGCTGAACTAATCAGTAGGGATGCACTCTTAAGGGGCTTTCAGTGGCATGAATCAATTTATGATTCAAATCCTTATACGTAGACAATGTTCTTATCTTCATGCAGGACCCCGTAACTACCTGCAATAGGCTAATGCATATCCTTGAGGTGTTTGCCAAGGGATCAGGTTTGGCAGTTAATCCTCACAAATCAGCTCTGGTTCTGCTGGGGGAAATGCATTAACTGGGATTCCTCAGTAGCCAGAATTTATCCTTCTTGAAGCCAAGCTGATGTTGGGGCCCTAGACAAAGGGTCCTAGCCAACATTTACTGCTCATTGGTAGTGAACGGCCCAGACCCTACCTTACATATACGCGAGCAGTGGGAAGAAGACATAGACCTCCTAGATTGCATAGAATCGACACAGGCAAAAATGGCACCAAGATGCTTGGCTAGATCGTCTAGACGTCGCCTCGTCCAACTTATGTACATACAAACCGCCTACCGCATTCCCGATCAAATGTGGAAGATGGAACTGATGGAGTCTCCCTCTTGCATGCATTGCTTGCCCGCTCAGACACTTCTACGTCACATAAGAATGCCGTTTTATTGCACAGTTTTGGGTCCATGGGCAACGTGCACTGTGGGCTGCAAGTGGCATCTCTATAATCCTCATATCAAGGATTACTTTGCTAGGAATTCAGGATGAACTAGGGGGCCAGGAGTACTAACACGTGTATCAGCCGGGAATGCCTCATTGCAAAATGAAACCTTGCTCGAAGATGCAAGGAAGATGTACCTACCCCCGCCACGTGTTTAGGAGTGGGGGATGGATCTCTAATCCACAATGAAAAGGGTGGTTTACAAAACATTCCAAAATCTGGGGGGTCTGGGAGAGGGATTCCAGCCTGGCATTACTTAAACTCTTACTTGATGTCAACACTACTTGCAATAGCCAGATGACCGAACTAAAATATGTTATTTAGCTGTGGGAATGTTCTATATTTGTGTTGTAACCCTATGTAAACCAACATGTGTGGAAGAGCCTTGATATGATGTTACTTACCTCTGTATGCATCTTTGCTATCCTAAATATGCCACTACTGCCTTACCCCGTTAATTGCACTTTGCCCCCTTTTTCCCCCCAACTGACATTTCCTCGAACTTATGAGGCCCTGATGCCGACGGCAATATGTTTTCTATGTTGGTTTCTCAGTTAAATTCCCACATTTCATTATGCAGACACTGAATGCTAATTAGTACTTCTGCCAGAATCCAAAATCAGTATGATTGAAAGCTGTGCAAAATCCATTAAGTTTCAGAAAAAAATCTTGCCACAAATGGCTGTTTTCTGCTAACTCTTTTTCATAATTTTTTTATTTAAACACTTAGCTTTTTTGGGAAAATCATGTTGGAGCTACACAAATGATCCCAAGCTGAATTCAGAATTATGTCTACTTATCAAAAATGTATAGCTTTCCGGGATCATCCATGGGTTTCACATCTGTTTCCACCACAAACTGCAAGTAAGTTAAAACCATAAAAATTAGAGAAATGGCTGAAGTCTTAAAGAAATGCTAAAACAATAGTTACACTTTAAAAAAAAAAAACTCCTAGAACAGCAAACCATTTGTTTATGCCATTTTGAGAAAAGAAAATATATGCTTTAATGTGCAACACTTTCCCCCTCCCCATTTTTCCCCCGAAACAAAATTATTATGCTATAGCCTGGCTATTTTCTTGGTGACGTCCAGGGCAATCTACAACCTCTTGGTACCTTTAGAATCCTCAGGATTTTCTGAAAAAAGGATGCAAATTTGGTGCGGATACCTTATGCGGAAAAACTTATGAAGGTGTATGCGGGAAATACCCTAAATAGCAAAAAAAGACTTAGCAGCCAAGTGGTTAAAGATATGAACTTCATTATGCAAACAAATATGATTTATCAGACCATACATAGCTAAATAGATAAGCTAAATTGAAACATCTGAGTCCACGGAGGAGAGCTGGATGAAAAGCCAAGGTGAAATGTATGTAATGTATAACCTTAGGTGATGGACAGAAAAAGAAAGTGTGCAATTATTTGAAAGAAACTCAGATGAAAAGATGCAGCAAACCTAATTTTCCACCCAATGCGCAGCTCAGGATCTCACATGCGGTATCAAAGCAGATGTTATCCGAAATTATTGAGGCGGCCATTCGAGGCATCAGGGATGACCTCGCAAGTATGGCTCATGAGGCATACCTGTATACAGGGCACAATACATGGGGGAATGCAGCCCAAAAGGAATGGACTGTGTCATCAAGTAGATCACTCATAAGGTCATGCAGTCTCATGAGTTTATATTGAATGTCATCTATGATGTACAGGGTAAGGTTATGTGGCATGCACAAATTATCTTTACAGGCTAATTATAACTAGTGAATTTCAGTTGTTTTATATATTATGGATCACAACCATAAAATTCCTTCTAATGAGGTTGTTTCAAAGACGTACCTTTTTTTTTTTTTTTTTAAGTGTACGTTAGTATGTAGTCTTAATAAAGAATCACATCATGCCTTAACCAAGACCTTCCTCAGAGAATGTATGAGTTTCGAAATTATTACTTCAACTACTGCTCACTGCAAATTGAATATAAAGCCCATATTGCAGCAAATATTTAACCTGTCTGTATCTTGAAGAGGAACACTGTCAGTGGAATCCCTCCTCCAGATACTTTTTACGTTTAGGTGGAAGGACCTAGCCAAAATTAGTAGAGCTGATCTGAAGTACTAATAGTTGTGCTACACCACAGGCATCTGTCAATGGAACATTTTGGACTTAAGCTCAAAGTTTTTTTGCATAATTTATGTGTCACTCTATGCCTGAAAGGGTATTTTTTTGACTTATACTGGGTGCTCACTTGTGTCTGGACAAAGCTATACCTCTCTGAAGAGCTCTAATGAGAACAAAACACGTGCCAGGGGTTGCTTCTCTTCATTTCAAGTTGGCTTGGATGGTATTTTACCATTCCAATGCTGTAATACTGTGCCTGGAGTGGTAGAAGGCTTTGGCCATTTTACATCTTGGCATGGATAGCACTGCGCTAATCCTATGCTTAAAGACTTTGCTGTAGAAATGGCAAAAGACTTTGTCCCTTTCTATCTCGATGTGGATGGCACTGTGCGAATCCTATGCTTAAAGACTTTCATAGAAAAGCAGACATTTGAGGTGGGCAAATTTAGAGTGTCGCTGGTGTTGAGTGCTCTAAACTGGAGCTGCTTTCCAGCTAAACTTGAGAACTACCCAGAGTTCTCTGTATCTTTTTTTGTATATATATATGTGTGTGTGTGTGTAAAATGCAAGTGCCACCTTCATCCTGGAAAACACATTGGAGCACTTAACATGAATACCTAAAAATGCCGATTCTAGCACATAAAGCACAGTAAACTAGACAAAGAAACAACACAAGAGAACTGTACATAGAATTAGAAATAAGAAAAGCGCAAATCAATAAAGAAGTGCAAATTAACCAACTGAGTATGAAGAAAATAACGGAGGCTGAGTCATAAAATAATTAGTAACTCAACACAGGTACAAGTTGCATAGAATTCACAAATCTTGATCTTTGAACCCAAGCCAGCCCAGCCTACCCCCTACCACTGTATTTGGTCAGGACAGCAGAAATTCTGAGAGCATAGGGGTAGCGTAAATATGCAAAATCAGTCTTTCCTTAACATGAAGAACATGCTTTCATGTGCCAAATAATTCTGCCTGGTGCATTTTTCGCACATGCACTGAACCTCTTACGCCTATCTAAAGCTATCATAGGTTTAAAAGAGTGGCAAAAGGGAATTACCAATGTTTGCAATTACTTAGTCAAGTTAAATCAACTTTATTTAATCTCCTTTCCGGAGACAACAATATATGAATATGACAAACATCCAATTAAACAAGATAATGTGCAAATATGGAAGAGTGCGATGGTGTGATAAAATCCTAACTTAAAGTATCTTTAAAAAACATTTTAAAAGTTTTAATATACGGTAACACAATCTTTGAATTTTTGGGAGATAGAACCAAGAATAATATATGTTACTAGATTTGTCCACATTGCAATGCCAAAAGCAAGGATCTAAATATTTTGCACAATACTGTGCATGTAAGCAGAATAGGATTCAAATCGGGGATGCAGACAGAGCGAGATGGGGACGAATATTCGATTGACCATGAATTAATTGGAGAGTGTCTGACGAGTTGCCCATATATAACTTACAGAGTTCTGCATCCAGTCTTCTTGAGGGACAGCAATAGCAGAGGGATTTGCTCTCGTTTGGCACCCAGTTGCTATAATTTGCCAAAATGTCCTTGAATTGATGTCCTCTGAAGTTTTAGCTAAATCATGCCAAGGCAAATCAGATATTTATTCTGGATTGCCCTTGTGCGGCAGGGATATAAAAATTGTTTATGTATCAGAGTATTTAAATTCCTAGAAATGCTATGCTCTGTAGTAGCCTGGACTCTTTTTGGCCTACCAGTATATTTCAATTTCCCTGAGCTGGAGACAGCCAAAGTGATTGTTTGCCTCAAACACTTGAAGGTTTCAATCATGGTATTGTCCGTTGATTGTGCCATCACACTACAGAAGCTGGGAAGCCAATCCACAACCTGAATAATAGCACTGCCATCCAAAATAACGGTCCGCTTTTTTTTACCACTTTCACCAGGACTGCCATCAGGATTCTAGATGTTATTCTTTAATAAAGGCCAATGTAACTTCACTTGAGTATAGCATGATCACAATGTATTTTTGATTACCTGCCCGTCCCATAGTAAGTTGAAAAGGGAATAATTACAGATCATATGACCAATTATAGAAGAAAAAGTTGTACCACATCTAGTTGGTATTACTGTAAAATCTTAATCAAAAAAGGGGTTTATGCAATCTAGCTCCATTAGTTTAGACATAAAGATAGAGCCTCTTTTGTCATCCTTCCCTTGTACTGAACAAATGTTCGGAGGAATTGCCTAAAATTCCTCTATTTCCTTCTTCCAAAATAAATCAATAAGGAAGTTTGAAAATTTGACATTAAAATCTCTCATTATTAATATCCAGTTTGGGGGACGGAGTCGTCGAGTGAGAGTCACAAAACAGATTCAATAAGCTGTCTGAACTTTCTATGTTGGGGAGGGAGAGGGTGGGGGAATAATAAATAATTAAAATTAAACACAGGGTTGGTTTAGCCATCCAGAGATTTGTAAAAGTTAATTTTAATCGCTAAATATTTTTGTCACAAAGCGAAATGGTTTGATAACTCCACATGTATTTTGACGAAAACAGGGATTGAGAGTCCACCATTTGTATACCCCTTGGAATTAGATGAGGCAGGGTTGGAAATCACATATTAATTATCTAATATGACCCTGTCGTCTATAATCCATGTTTTTGTAGACAAATTATGTCCAGGTTGCAAATGCACAGTAAATGTTCTTTTTAAGGGTTTGTATTCGGTCCTGTATTGCACGAACAAATAGATAAGAGCTAAATTTGCTGTTGGGCAGTAGGAATCCTACAATGTATTGCCTTTGCCACCCATGTGCCATCATTTTCCTCCTTACCCTGTGAATTAAGTGGGGGTGGGGGTCACCTTCAGTGTAAAAATCAAATGTTTATTCGGACGATAGGTGATTCTTAAAGGTCTCGTTGTTCTTTTGGTCCAATGGAATGTGGGGCCCAAAAACAACCTTAAACATGTTTTTCAAAACGAAGCTAACTGTCAAGCATTAGTTTTTGTCGCACCTGGGGTGTTGTACGCTTAGGATAGATGTTGATGCCTTTTAATTCAAAAAGACACTTGCTCGCAAGATCACTGAAGGGATCAAATTAAAAAGTGAAATGTTACTTCTGATGTGGGAAGTTCAGAATTGTTCCGAATTCTACCAAATTTAATATCTCCTGATTGTATCTTCTGTAACTGTGTGAGGGAGTCCAGTAAAGGTAAAATGCTGCACTAATTTAAATACTCATCACTTGAAGCAAAAAGATCCTAAAACCCAATTATTTAAACCTCTCCCATTACAAATTTTAATTCTTCCAACGAGTCCCTTCGTATCGGAGCCCTTATGTGATGTAATTCTCTAACAATTTTGGGTTCTATTTGATACTCTTCTGCCAGGTGATTTAAATTTGATTCTTGGGTGGTGATCATAGGGGGAAGTGTTCAGCAGACTGCAGGGGCTCCGTGGCCTACGGTAATTCAGGTTAGAATTTCACCTATCTTGGGTGTTTTTTCTAGTGTCTGCAATTTGTACTCTTCTTATTACACAGGCTTTTAACGGTCTTTACTAACTGGAGAATTATTGAACTGACGATTGCTTGTTCGGCCTCTACCATTTCTTCTTCTTCTGCATTTTTGGTGATTTGTTTTCAGCTAAGTTGTTATCAACAGGCAGCCGCACTTCCCAGAGGATGGCGTTCTTCTAACAGAAAACTGGATAAAGTGAAGGATCTGTAAGGTTTTCCTCTAAGGGGGTAATTGTTAGTAAATGTTCCCCGAATAGGCGCGCCAATGAGTTATCCTGATCAAAGAAATCTACCGCTGCTAATTTGGGCTTCTTGGTATTGTTTTTACTAACTTTATCTGACTTTTTAACTGGCAAATAAGTTTGTGTGCTCTTGTCAAGTAGTGGAATTTTAAGGTAACCAAAATTCATTGTCGTCTTGAGTATAATTTGATTTGTCCAGGCTCTTATTGGTTCTCTTGGCATCATTTGATAAGCTATGGAGAATGCTGATCAGCATCTGCAGGGTATGAACCGACAACAGAATCGATTTCTCCATTAATGACAATGTTGTGCGGAGTATTGTATTTAAATCCATAATTACAGTAGTAGATAGCGGAACATATTACCCTGGTGCGTTAAAAGAATACTGTGTTACAAACTGGGGTTGTAAATAAATTTGTCCTAAATCAAGGATGTTACCTGGAGTAATTGGTGTACTACTGAAAAGGTCCATTGATGTTTTTGTGGGAGCTGATCTATTTGGTGCTTTAATTTGGGCTATATCAGTATACGGAAAAGGGAAATTCATTTTACCAGTAGTAATCTGATTTAACTCTTACCCCTTCCCGCCCCATAAAGTCCATGTCCATGCTTGCTTTTATTTTTAACCCCAGAATTGATCTGGGACTTTCTTCCTACTTACATTTTTCAATAAGATCATAATTTTTAGCATTTTCATTTTCCATTATTGGTCTTATTTCTTCATTTATGGGAACTTGTCCACCCAATAACTTTAAATCTTTCCTAATATGCAGTTTAAGGTTGGTCATTTCCTGACTAGATATATTGATTCAACACACTGTTTTAGGGAGATAGAGCACTGTTTTCTCAGCTAACTCTCTACCAGGCTAATCCAGTAAGAGTCCACAGTAAATAAACTCCAATAAAGATGTTCTTTAAACCAATCCCAGAATGAGGGGCTGCACCAGTGTTTAATGAGTACTAGATGAACCCGGGCCCTGAGCGGTGGCCTCTGTATTTCTGTGGTCCCAGAGTCCCAGCAAGGTCAGGTATCAATACAGGTGTGTGGGGCAACAGGCGAGAAGGGAACCTCAGACTGTTATGGGTGGCGGAGGCAGGCCCCTGGTGCCTTGCGCTGCATGAAGAGACCAGTGTAAGGCCTGTGCAGCTCGTGCTTGCTCTGGTGTCCGCATTCCCACCACCACTCGATTGCAACTCCCTGGGCCCAGGAGTGTAAACGCCGTCTCATGCCCCTGCCTCCTGCCTCCCTCATTGGTTCCTGCCCCTTTTGCTTTTGGCCGCTTGCGCTTTGAAAGCACTTTGCAGCTGCCACCCACCCTGCCTTTCTCCTCAACCTGCAAGCTATCCCAGCTCAGACGATTACACACCAATTTACCCCAAGTGGACTCAGCAGGGACGCCTTAAAAACTCTGGGAAGGGGAAAGTGAGCACATATATATACATACAGCCATTCACATGCGCCCCACCCACAGCATTTCTGTGGAACTCACATTTGTGGCCAGCACTCCTATCTGCCTAGAGCGTGCCCAACTGATCGCCCCTTCAGTAGCTTATGATAATTAAAGGGCATAGCACCAAGAGCCTAGCGTTGTGGATGGAAGCAAGACACAACATTATCTTAAACTCAACAAAGGTGCAAAGTATCAGTATTAATCAGCATACTGCCCACATCAGGGGATCTAGTGCCCTCTCCAGCGAAACTTTTGGAGAAATTCAGCGCTAGCCTCACTTCAGAACTATTTTATTATTGCGCTTCAGAACTTCACAATTTTACCACAGCTATAAAGCAATGATGTCTAACATGAGGAAGCCTACGGCTTCAAAGAGCACACTTTGGAGTTAGGAAAGAAAACATGTTAAAGACGGCCTCCCTCCAAACAGGAAGTTCCCCCTAAGTTGAAGGATTAAGGAACAAATACCTTACAACGCGCCATTACTCTAACTGTACTCCACTTCTCATCGGGTAAGCTTTGCATTCTTCCACTAATCACAGCCTCCCCTTCAGCCATTTAGCAATCAGGCATACCTAAGGCTAACGATGGACGCCTTCCAAAATCCAGGATATTCAAACTATCTAGCAAGATTGTCATAGCCTCAGATCCTGAGGACAAGGGGAACTCTCACTATGCCACCGACACAGAGCTTATAGATTTAAGCTCTAATGAGCCATGAGTTGATCATTCTTCAACTGAGGTGGAAATTAATAGGTCACAGGATATAAAAAAAGATTCTTCTAATTGGTACGAGCTTAAGGCAGCACTAAACGTAATGATCTCAGCCCTCTGTAAACAAAGTCTAATCATGGAAAAGCAGTTAACTGGTACTCTGGGCTTGAGCCCTCATGTGGAAAGGCTAGATGGAACGCATCAAGCTATGAATGCTTTAATAAGTAAAGCCATAAAGCCCAGTCAACTGTATCCCCTTTACAACTGATCTGTTTTGACTCATGCCAAGCAATCGTATCCAAAGTAGAAGAGGTCCCAGCTATCTTGAAGTCTATAATTAACTGTCTTAGCACCTAATCATTCGTACACCATTCTGAGTAAAAATAACATAGCCAGTCACAGTGTGGTCATTACCATGACTGATGTGCATAGCAAGCCTCCAGGAATGTAGACGTAGGAAAAGGAGGCTGTTAGACCTGGCATCCTTGGCGTGGTTTTCCCTAACTTGTTGCCTTCAGACCTATTTTTGCTGACTTCACTTTTGCTGGCCTTAGGATTCTGCGCACTTTACCACTGCTGACCAATACTCTTTCCCGAAAACTTGGTAACATTAGCTTATCCACAATGGGCATATTTAACTTACTTATAATTCCCTAGTACAGTGCACTACATTGCCCACGGCCTGTAAATCAAATGCTACTAGTGGGCCTACAGCACAAACTGTACCACCCTCTTAAGTAGCACTTTAAACATGTCTCAGGCCTGCAAATTGCAGAGATTGTGTGTGCAGTTTACATTGCCCTTTCGACCTGGCAAACTAAACCTTTTGCCAGGTCCAAAACCTCCTTTTTAATACATACAAGTCATCCCTAAGGTACGCCCTAGACAGCCCAAAGGGCAGGGTGCAGTGTATTTAAAAAGTTTGACATGTACTTTTAAGTTTTACATACCCTGGTATTGAAAAACTCTGCAAGGCCTATATCTCCAATAGGATAACACTGGAATAACTTATTACATTTTATAAGTGTAATTTCCAAATGGGAAGATTTAACTTATTTAAGTTGAGTTTCTTTGGAATCACAATTTAAAATCACAACTTATGGTGAAATTGGATTTTAAATTACAATTCTGAAAATTCCACTTTCAGAAACAAACCAGGGGTTGGGCCACTATATTGTTAGCAAGGCTAGGCCACTATAAATATCACATACAAAACAGTCTCAAAGGAGGCGCCCGTTGGATTTGCATATTCCATTGAAAGGTTCTGGAAAGAACATTCGAGACTTCAATAGGCTCGATAAAGAAATTAAAAAACTGTTTTAAGATGTCATTGATTTCAGCCTTCTTTATGCCCACATCTAAACAACCATAAGAAACCCCTGCAAAAAAAAAATATATGCATGAAAGAAGAACTCCAAATACATAAAACTGAAGTCTATTGGTTAGCAGTACTCGGTCCTGAGGAGAACCCAAAACTGAGTCCAGGTTCGAAACAAGTTGATAGCAGAATACACCAGGGACAGCACAGTCAAAAAAAGCAAAACGTCTTGCATGACACAGGTTACCATTTATAGGAACAATTCAAAATTCCATGGCCCCTGGTGAAATTCCGTTTCTTCCATCCCCTGGTTTGGTCCATTAAATAGGGGGCCTCACTTATTCTGAAATTACACATAGGCTCCCTTTGGTGTTGAATTTGAGAAATGAGATACCTTTATGTTCATGTATATTTCAAGTGCATGAGAATTTGTGTTTATTCACTGTTTAATGTATTGTGTCGTTTACATTTAAGTCACATGGGATGTATCAAGCAGTCATTTACGCCTGAATAGGCTGTGTTCTATCCATACACAAAGTGCTGCATAACCCCTTGTAGTGAGTCTGGAGCCAGGGCAGGAAGGACAGGGACTCTGTGCACTTCAAAGGCATGTCTTTGAAGTCTCCCTCACTTCAAAGGCACAACTGGGTATAAGTAGTGGACCTCAGACACCACCACTTCAGTACACCTCTGGACCTGTGGATACTCTGCCAGGAAAACAGGACTGCTGTACAGCTGAAAGGACTGTCACTCTGCTGGACTGCTACTCTGAAGGAGCTGCTGCCTTGCTGTGCTGACTTGGTGCCCGATTACCTGGAGAGGAAGAACTGGAACTGGAACCCATCTTGAACCCAGGATCCCAGAGGGACTCAAAGGGCTAGTCTACTGGCCTCCTGATCTGAGCCTCAGGGACATAACAGGCTCCCATAGCTCCTGGACCCATCTTATACAAGTTCCTAACCGCCCCAAGGGGTACCTCTCATGTCCCTGGCCCTTGGTGTGGTTCTCGAGCTCCTAAAGTCAAGCTTTTGGGCTCTTCACTCCGGAACAGCACCGCTCGGCCAGAGAATCAGCGCGAGCCGTCGCAAGTGCGCCTCTTTGCACAGCAAGTGTTGTCCACCGGCATGGATCGCCACCGCAAGGCTCCAGCCCGCCCATCCACAATGTTCACCTGCTCTTTGCGATACCCGACCATCGGCAGCGACGCTCTCCTTGCTCCCTATGAACTTCTTCCCTGCAAACGGGACTCTTAGCAAAAAACTTGAGAAGATCAACCTTCAGCGGGACTAATTTGGAACTGTAACCGACCGGCGCTCCATCGCAGTCAGCCTGAACTTTTGAATGTGACCTGGTCCAACGCAACCAGATATTCCCGTTTGGCGCTTTATACTTTTAAGCGCCATTTTACAGTTCATTCTTTAAAAATGCATAACTCCAGTTCTACTTATTGGATGGTTGTCATTTTGGTTTTGTTTTACTTATAACATTAAGTTCCATTTTTCTAACCTGATGTGGAATCTTTTGGTGCAGTGTTTTCACTGTTTTGCTGTTTGAAATTTTGCACAATTACTTTACACATTGCCTCTAAAGTTAAGCCTGACTGCTCTGTGACAAGCTACCAGAGGGTGAGCACAGTTTAATGCAAGGTGTGCTTGTGCCTTACCGTGAATAGGATTGTGGTTACTGCTTGACCAGGGCTTATACCCAGTCCACCAGGAGCCCCATTTCTTACAGAGGCCCACTTGGCAAACCAACTGGAGAACAAACAAATCAACATTCTTGCTTTCCCTTACTTCACGCACAGATGAATACAGATCTTAGTTCTGATAATGTGCAACATCTGAAAGGAACTCCATCAACTGTTTCTCAGCAATGTGAGTCCCCTCATTTACAGCAAACAGAGAAGCCAAAGATGGTTTCCTCGGAGGATGGCGAGTCGATCCTAAAAATCTATTCTTCTCAATCAATTTCTAGCACTGATCCAAACATTAAAGAAGATTTTATACCAGTGCCGTCCAAAAAGAATCATGAAAGATTAAGGAAACTAAATAAAAAGAGCAATAGCATGGTGCAGTCTGTCGAAACCGAGCAGAAACTATATCCTTTGTTCATGAAAAACTCAGTTGCAGTTACAACGAATACAAGACCATCTTTTCTGGATAATAGGGTTGGCCGGCCGATGTCAGCTATGATCCACCACGCTAGCACAGTCGGTGAGGCTAAAACAGAGTCTCCCGCGGTTGCCTACCGGCAGCCCAACATACTTCACACAAGCTACAACACCTGCCGATATGCAACTTTCCAGGACCCTCTCTGCCATCGCCCTGGTCAATGTTAGGCAACCCTGGGATAGCACAAGAAACTAGAACTGCAGGCACCCAAACTATTCCCCACCTCCCCCCTCAGGGCAGCCCCCAAATGGGTCACAAGCAAGACAAGCTGGCTTCACAGGATCACCAGTGCATTAAATGACAGTTTTAAGCTCTGGGACTTTCAGAATAAGGAGTATACAAACAATTGTAATAATTTGCAGTCTAGTTACATTGAACAACCCCAACTTGGGGATTCATATCGGCCTTACAACAAGTGGAAAAGTAGCACGGAACAAGCCATCAGTTACATTTACTCAACTTCACAATTCCGTTCTAGCAGTGCCCCTCAGGGTAACCTTATAGATCAACCTTCACTAACTATAAAAGCGCGACCAACACAGGACAGCATGGATACACAACAAAAATAGGTAATTCTGCTAAAATCCCAATATCAGTCGAGCAACCCTCAAGACCTTTTCAACCGGACTAGCATTCTTAAATTGCTAAAGGCCCTTCCAACCAATTTTCCATTTTAAGCCCAGATCATCAGTAAAGTGGCCTTCCTGCCAAGAAAGAACGGCAAACTCCTGAAAGCATGCAGGCTTCCAGCCCAGACTCCCAGCCGTTCATACTGATCAACGAAATAAAACTTTGCTCTTGGAACATAGCCGACGGGATCAAATTACGGTGCAAAATGATGTAATATCCTACCTAAGCGAATGCGATCTCATTTGTTTACAAGAAACATGGTTGCGTGACCCAATCATATTGGCAGGATACGAGTCATTTGTCTCTCCGGCGTCAAGAAAAGCTGCAAAAGTCAGATTAGCCAGTGGCCTGTTAATATTATGTCATACAACACTAAAATGCAAAGCAGCACAAATTTCAACAAATAAATGATAGATTCTGGGAATCGCCCTAAACTTTCCGAACAAATCCATCAGAATCTTCTTCTGTTTGGGGTATATTTCAACCCAGAAAAGAAAACTCTCCAAACCAAAGTCAACTATCTCAACAGCTATCTGCATGATGTCACCTTCGCTAATTCAAGAACAGATTATAGTCGCATGGGACTTTAACCTGAACCTCTTCATTTATTGCGACACTTTAGAATCTACAAGGCAAATGGATATAATTAGGCACATTACTTCTCTTCTGTCCCATCCGCAACACGATCAAATGGGCAACACTTCAGTTGAAGCTCTTCATTCACTCGGGCTGCGTGCTTATAATGGTCGCCATAACCTTGATAGACCGGCTGCCTACACGCATCTGGCTCCAAAACGTGGGGCGGCTATGGACTACACGTTTGTATCACTGTCCCGGTTTAATCAGTTGTCTGCTTTTCAGATAGACTCTCCACATCAAGACTAAATCGGATCAATTGGTACTTTAATGCTAAAAAAACAGAGACGTGGATGAGCTGCTAAAACGAGTGCTTGAATTATATAAACTCTATTGCAAATGACAACCAGCCCTTTAGCTCCGCATCTTGGGATTGTTCTATATCTGAATTACACTCAGAGTGGAGGTGGGTAAATCAGCTTAAAGGGTCATCAATCCCATAGAGTCATAACCAATTAGACAGCACGACATGGCAACCTTACAATGCTGGCTTGTACAGCACCAACACAGATGCCATGCATGTGGTACCAAATTATCCTTAGCATTCATCACTGCTGCTACACCTGACAAACTCAGCCATTTCACTGTTCGGGGAAAGCCCTGTCTGGTCTAATCCTTCAGCTATCAAAAAGATCATCACCAGAGGAACAAGTAACAGCACCCCGGGACCAACCGGTTTGTTTACAGGAATCTTTAAATCAAACCCTCAATTTTGGAGGGATGGAATGAGCAGTGTTTTTGACAATGTTTTGCTATCACGTCTGATCCCTTCGTCCTGGCTTGGACTCATAGTGTCCCCATCCATAATGAGCATTGGCAAAGCTAATCGATCTCGAAAGTGCAAGAGCTATTGGCTTTGCCAATATCTTTTAGCCATGTTGTACACCAACGTGGCTGCTGTTCAGCATGGCTAAAAGTTAGTGGGGTAAAGGAGAGTGGCACAGAGTGTCATAAAGTGGAGTATAGGTGAGTGTAGTGGAGTGGTGAGGTGTGAGTAGAGTGTCCGAGGGGAAGGGGGTGGAGCAGAGTGTTGTGGATTGGAGCAGAGTGTTGTGGAATGGCGTAGAGTGGCATAGAGAGTGGTGTAGAGCAGAGTGCAGTGGTGTAGAGCAGAGTGCAGTGGTGTAGAGCAGAATGCAGTGGTGTAGAGCAGAGTGCAGTGGTGTAGAGCAGAGTGCAGTGGTGTAGAGCAGAGTGCAGTGGTGTAGAGCAGAGTGCAGTGGTGTAGAGCAGAGTGCAGTGGTGTAGAGCAGAGTGCAGTGGTGTAGAGCAGAGTGCACTGGCGTAGAGATGAGTGCACTGGCGTAGAGATGAGTGCACTGGCGTAGAGATGAGTGCACTGGCGTAGAGATGAGTGCACTGGCGTAGAGATGAGTGCACTGGCGTAGAGATGAGTGCACTGGCGTAGAGATGAGTGCACTGGCGTAGAGATGAGTGCACTGGAGTAGAGATGAGTGCACTGGCGTAGAGATGAGTGCACTGGCGTAGAGATGAGTGCACTGGCGTAGAAATGAGTGCACTGGCGTAGAGATGAGTGCACTGGCGTAGAGAGTTGTAGGGTAGAGTGTCAAAGTGGGGTGGAGTGTCGCGGGGTGGAGTGTCGCTGGGTGGAGTGTCGTGGCGCAGAATAGAGTGGCGCAGAATAGAGTGGCGCAGAATAGAGTGGTGTAGTGTGTCGTCAAATAGAGTGGAGTAAAGTAGCATGTAGTGCCGTAGAGAGTTTCGTAGAGTGTAGTAGTGTAGTGGCACTGAGTAGAGCAGAGTGTCACAAAGTGGAGAAGAGTTTAATAAAGTAGAGCGTCAGAGTGGAGTATCGTAGAGTGGAGTAGACTGGCCTAGAATGAAGTGGCGTTAAGTGCAGACTAGATGGGCGTAGATTGCAGTGGCGTAGAGTGAATTGGTTTTGAGTAAAGTGGCGTAGAGTGTAGTGATGCAGAGTAGGGTGCAGTGGCAGAGAGTGGGGTGGTGTATAGTAAAGTGGAGTGGTGCCGAGTGCAACTGTGCAGAGTGGTGCAGAGTAGAGTGCCAGAGAACAGTGGCGTAGAGTAGAGTGGCGCAGAGTACAATAGAGTGGTGTTGAGTACTATGGCATAGAGTGCAATGCTGTAAAGTGTTGCAGAGTGCAGTACAGTGGCGTAGAGTGCAGTGGTGTAGAGTAGATTGGCGTAGAGTACAGTGGCGTAGAGTGCATTGGTTTTGTGTAGAGTGCATTGGCATAGAGTGCACTGATGCAGAGTGGCGTGGAGGGCCAGAGTGTAGTGGTGCAGAGTTGCGCGGAATGGCATAGAGTGGATTATACATGGTATGGTAGCACACTGCCATTAAAGACAACACATCTTCAATTGAAATGACCATTATATTTGCACAGATATATAGTTTTACTGATAACACTATACAATGAACAAACAATAATGTGTATTGATTTGTTTTGATCATATTAAAATATTTGTTTCCACCACACTTCAGAATCACGAAAAATGTACTTCATCTGTGCTTTTCTAATTCTGATATATTCTGAAATATCTTCACAATTCATTTACAAACATTTAAATGTTGTTGTGTGCTAGAAAAAAAAAAAAAAACATTGTACAGCCTTCCCTCAAGCACTTCATCCACTCCCAAGCCAGCATTATTGTCACATAAATCCTCTCACTTTGAAGTTAGAGAAAGAAATGTAAACATCAAGCTCCCTGGAAGACAGAGCCCGACATTTGACCTCTGCCTTTGAATGCACAGCAAATATGAAATGGTAACAAGATTTAAAGGCCTGTTTACAGAAATCCAGTACTGTGGAAGAAGACAGTAAATAGCGTTTGGACAAGGGAAAGGATGAACTCAAGCTTGACTGCCTAAAACAAATAAAGCCAGTAAATTGAAGGCAAGCAAATGTGAGCTACAAGCCACAAAGCCAATGGTAAGCAATGGGCAGAATGTATTCCCAGGGAAGCTTTCCGAATGTCCCTAAGATGTCGTTAGCAAACCACAGTTGTCTGGTAGGCTTTGACCCAAAAAGAGGAGCAGGGAAGATCCATCGAACTAGCGATTAATAGCCCTGCTCAATGTAGAAGCTACATTTTTTGCCTTATTAAGACTTAAAGATCCTTAGTATTGGACTTCAAGCAAATATAATTCCATGGTTCCAGACAGGATTCCGCAACAAACCACAGAGACCACGGAAAACATCACAGCACTGGCTTTCCAAATCCACTTGACACTAACTAATATGAGCGCTCTGCATTCCTGCTTTATAGATTATAAAAAAGCGTTTGATAGCATTGGTAGGTCAAGGCTGTGGCAGAAACTAAGCACCCGGGGTCTCCTGAAAAAAATACTCAACGCCATCATTGCACTTTATTCGAACAAGTGGGTGAAAGTTAAACTAAGTGAGGAAGGCTCCCTGTCCAAAAGAATTCCCATTAACAAAGGGCTAAGACCGGGATGAGTTTTAGCCCCTATCCTTTTTTAACATATTCACTTCAGACATAGCATCCACTCTGACAAATCCAAATTCATGGCCTCCGAGACTTAACCACCAACCGCTATCTGTCAAGCAGTATGCCAATGATACAGTTCTGTTGGACTTCTCAGCCATCGGCATACAAGTCTCACTTAACAAGATTGCCAAATACTGCAGCCCCCATGGGCTAGAAACCCAGAAAAACCTAAAATAGTCACTTTTACAAGGCTAAGCAAGCGGCACTCTTGGTCGTGTTAATTTGGAGACCACGTCATCGACAAGACAACTTCATATAAATAACTAGGCATTGAGTTGCAGGCCTGGCTTAGGCGTCTCCAGTCTTCACTAGGAAGCCCTGCAAAAACGAGCTGCAGGGTTTGCCGCCAGGTTGTGTAAAGCTGCGTCTACTCTCACAGGCCCCTGATTACTCAGTTTATTGCAAGTTATAAAAGCCAGGTTTCTGCCCTCGCTCATATATGACCTGGAAGCCTTTCCTGACAAAGTCATGCACTGGCTAAATCGGTAGCAATCAAAGTTATTTCAACATACTTCTGACTGCCTAATTCTTCCTGGGAATCTCAGATTCGATTACAATTTGGCCTCATAGATCAAATATTGGCACTGCGGGACAATCTATTGAAACTGTGGTTCAAACTAAAACAAGCAGACACTGGCACTTTCAAATTCCACCTAGGCAAAGAGAAGTTAAAATTTTCTTCATCACCCTATCAAGAGACAAATGGGATGACTCTAACCAAACTACAAATTACCTCCCCTTGGGGTTTGAATAACTCATTCAAAAGCCTTCTACGTAAGACCATAAAAACCAGTCGTTAAAAAATGGCATCTCTACACTAAAATTCAAGTCTCACAACTGATTTGTAGTAGCGACATATGGTGAGTGGATCCCGCAACCTCATCTGCGACTCCCTTGTCCAAATCCTATAAATGAATGAATGTGTCCATCTGTAACAAAACTGGTGCTTATGAAAAGCGCTCTGATACCCGATGTCTCTGGTCTAGTTTGCGCTATATAAAACTCTAAAAAACATTTTTTTTTAAATGAAGGCTTTTAAGTTTGAGAATGGGCCTATTTCTTGTGGGGGAAATAGCTCAAGGATTGAAACTTACACTGGCTGGCAATTCCTGCCGCTTCTGCCCTTACCAGAAGGAATCACTGGCCCACGTATTGTGCTGCTGCCCAGATTTCCATGAGAAAGACAATTTTGGCTTGAGCCATTATTTTGGGAACTGAACATTAGCTTATGTCAGGATGCAATCGACCATTGTTTTCACAGCAGGGATTGCAGGCTTACAGTGGCCGCAAGAAGCTTCTCACTAGCAAACCCTGTGCCCCCTGATAAGTAGCAAGTCTGTGATGTCTGATAAATATACTTGGTCCTCTCTTTTGGTTAATATATTTAGAACCTTCTTTTAGGATTTAAACACCCAATAAATGCCAGGCGTATATGAATTGCCTGTTTCAGCTGCATGAACTTTATGCGTTTTAAAGATCTGATTGGCTTTAATTGAATATCAGATAAAGATATTATTACTATACAAATTAAGTACAATTAAAAGAAAGCTAGGATTGAAGGCAAAAAGTAAATAAATTGAAAGTAAATAATAAAGTATGTCAAGAGGGGCTCAACTCAACTCATCAACACTGGAGCAGCAAGCAGCATCGCCGCCGCCTTCTTCTTACCCCTGACCTTGGAGCCACGCACCACCTGCCGATCTTGCAGTCCTTATTTCAAGCAGTGCGAGGTGGTGCTTCTCCAGCTGTGTTTTTGTAATTAAAAGGTATGAGTGCCCTATAGAGAGACCGGTCACCCTCCTTCCGAGTAGGGAGGGTTGGATGTGGGCTTATTCAGGGCGGTCGATTGAATGAGCCAGATCAGTCCACTAAATTGAGGCCCACTCCCAAGCCACGGGTAATTACTTAGGGCCCGATTCCGATCTCGTTCGGAAAGCATACCGACCGAATCGGTTCCGGAATGCTTTCCGTACGACTCGGATCGGGGGAGTCCGACCGAGCGAGTACGATGCATCCGTATACGATTCGGTGGGACTCCCATTGACTTCAATGGAAGCCTGTGTTCCGAACGCGAACACAGGCTCCCATTGAAAAAAGGGGTGGCTGAGGAAAATCATGCACCCTGAGGCAGGCACCCCATGGTGCCTGCCACACTGTGTATTGTTGGGAAGGGGGGACCCTTGGGTACCCCCACGGGACCGATTCGGAGGGCCCTGGGCGAAGGGGGGCCTGCTACGGGCCCCCAAACACCAATTTCGGCAGCCTTTTTGTTCTGGGCAAACCGATTTGGAAATGCTGTCCAAATCGGTCATCGCACTCGCTCATTTGGAAACCAAGTCCATAGAGCTGAACAAATCGGCTGTGGGAAGGCTTGACCTCTCCGAATGCCTTTCAGAACTGATTCGGTCAGCCCTAACGGTTTACAGGCATCGTACTTGGTCGGTCGGCACTGGGAACGAGTCGGTCGGAAACAAGGGCTCCGGATCGGTTTCGGCAAACCCAAATCCGATTCGGAGCCCTTCCAACCGACATCGGAATCGACCCCTTAGTGTTCACTGTAATGGCAGGTTAAAATTCTATGGACATATCAATTTTGCCCGCCCAAACTCATTCTTGCAACTGAGAAAAAAAATCAACTACCTGGTTCATAATCCACTGTGTTAGGTGTCACTTCCATCTATAAAAAAAATCAGCAGGTCCTGATATTGTGAACACTGGCCTTTTGCTATAGGGAAATATGTAACAATTTGCAAATGGACGCGATTACAGGTGCTAAAGATTTTAAGATTTGACCACAGGGTTTTTAGTTCTTCAGGTAAAGATACCAAGAGAGAGATAGTGTACATTTAAAGGAAGGGCATTTCAAATCCAAGGTGCATAGATAGAAAACTGTGTTTTTGGATTTCAGATTTTTTAAACTCTGGATTGACCTTCCAGTCTAAACACTGACCCAGACAGATCACATCCTGTGTGACATCTTAAACATCTGCGCATGGTAACATGGCAACTTATTCACAAATTCTCTCCAAACTAGGTAACGCCCTTTAATGTAAGACCAGAAGTTGGGAGGAAGTGAAAGGCATAAAAAATGTTCCATCCTGTAACCAAACAAACTACCATTAGGATAAGAAATGAGTTGCCTACCTGTAACACTGGTTTGAGAGCATGACCATATTATAGATTCAACTACAATGCAAATAGCCCTCCATCTAGTGCTTGGAGTACAACTACAATTTTTGTTCTGAAATGAATTGAAACTAGGTGTTTGATACCAGAAAGTGAGGAGGAGGATACAAAGATTGGCTGTGCAAACATTTCTTTAGATTATACTTTAATCCTTCAAAGCAGTTGAATGACAGTTTTGTATACAATTCTATCAAAAGAGCGTTACCACTCACCAAAGAGCCAGAAACATTGCTTGAATGCTACAGACAGGAAAAAAAACTTTTTTTGTTCTCAGCCTATGCTGGACTTTTTCCATTATAAGATTCAGTTGGGAATAAATAGGAAATCTGAAAGACTAGGTAGAACGAGCAGACATTTAAGAAAAGCATTACTTTGTCAATACTCTAACTTCAAGCTGCTACTAAACGCTCAATCTTTTTATGGTTTATAGGTGCTTTTATTCAAGTGTCCTTTCATAATAAATTCAAATGTTTATTAAAAGCAATAGTGTAGTTTCCTGGCACCGTAAAGCCTATCAAATCACAAAGCAATAATCCAAGTGACCTACTCAGAAACCACCATGCACACTTACTTATATGCAAGGAATCTTCTTATGTATTTCATTCAATTCCTATACTTAATTTCATCATGCATCATGGTACATGTTGGATTTAAATGAATTGTGAATGATTTGATTATGAAACATCTTAATAAAGATTTGCACTCTGTGACTGCATGGAGACATTTAGTAAATGAATTGAATGAAATATAAGAGAAGACCCATTTGGTACAAGTAATTGGACGTGGTTGTATCCGAGTAGAGCACTGAGAACATTGCATCAGGATATTATAGGAATGGACCAGCTATGCAGGAGAAGGAAAATGTTACTTACCGTGTAAGCATCTGTTCTTGGCATGTAGAGCTGTAGATTCACATGCTTTGCATACTCCTACCATCTAGTGTTGGGTCCGGATGTTTGCAAGTTGTTTTTCTTCTAAGAAGTCTTTCCAGTCACGAGGTAGGCGACTCCTCCTTTTGGTGATAGTGTGCATGGGCATTGACTCCATTGTTAAATTGTTTTCCCGCAGAGGGTGAGAATGCAGTCCGTAAAGGTAGAATAGAGATGCCCGTGCGCATGTATATAAGATAAGAAAGAACTGCAACAGGTATAGGTACCCGGGGAGGCGGGTGGGCGCATGTGAATCTACAGTTCTACACGCCAAAAACAGATGCTTACTGGGTAAGTAACATTTTCCGTTCGAGGCATGTGAGCTGTAGATCACATGCTTTGCATAGACTATACAGCAGTATTCACTCAAAGCGGTAGCTAACCTGTAGCTGTTGCAGGGGTTTCAAAAAGTGTTCTAAGTACTGCCTGGCCTACATTAGCTTGCTGTCTCGCGAACACATCTACACAATAGTGCTTTGTGAATGTGTGTGGTGTAGACCTTGTTGCAGCCTTACAGATGTCAACTATGGGAATGTTTCCTAAGAAAGCCAATAGTAGCCCTTATTTTGCGAGTGGAATGTGCTCTAGAGGTTATTGTTAAAGTTCTTTTTGCTTTCGCATAACATGTGTGAATACATTTAACAATCCATCTAGCAATACCTGATTTGGATATAGGATTGCCTTTGTGAGGTGGAGCAAAAGCAACAAAAAGTTGTTTTGTCTTCCAAAATGACTTTGTTCTTTCTATGTAATATAACAAGGCTCTTCTAACAGCTAAAGTGTGTAGAGCTCGTTCTGCCACTGAATCTGGTTGAGGAAAGAACACAGGTAAGTCAACCGATTTATTGATGAGAAAGGCCGATACCACTTTAGGGAGAAATTTAGGGTTGGTACGAAGAACCACTTTGTCTTTGTGAAGCTGGAAAAAAGGTTCTTCTATGGTTAGTGCCTGTAGCTCACCCACTCTCCTCAGTGAAGTGATTGCAATGAGGAAAGCGATTTTCCATGAGAGAAATTGCAGTTAACATTTATGCATGGGTTCAAAAGGTGGGCCCATTAATCGCGTAAGGACTATGTTAAGATTCCACACTGGGGCAGGTGGGAGTCTTGGCAGTATAACTCTTTTTAGTCCTTCCATAAATGCTTTGATAACTGGTACTCTAAAGAGAGACAATTGCTGCCTATTTTGTAGATTCGCAGCTATTGCAGCGAGATGTAAGCGGATAGATGAGTAAGCTAATTCTGACGGCTGCAAGTGTAATAAATAACAGATGATATTTTGTATGGAAGCATCCAGAGGATTGATATTGTTATTATTACAATAGATAACAAATTGCTTCCATTTAGCTGCATAACAAGCTCTTGTAGTAGGCCTTCTGACCTCTTTGATAATGTTCATACATCTGGTGGAAGATTAAGATAACCAAACTATGACTTCAGGAGCCAGATCGCTAGGTTGAGTTCTTTGGGATCTGGGTGCCTGATTTCTCCAAGGCTGTGTGTGAGGAGACTGGATGTGAGGTGTAGCTTTTGATGTGGAACTATTGACAGTTCCAGCAGGGTGGTGAACCAAGATTGATGGGCCCATGTGGGAGCTATCAATGTCAGTGTGAGGGATGTTTGCCTGAGTTTCCGAACCACTCATGGAATGAGTGGGAGAGGCGGAAAAACGTAGGCAAATATCCCTGACTAGTTCATCCATAGTGCATTGCCTTTGGAGAGCGGGTGTGGATACCTGGAGGCGAAGCTTGGGCATTTTGGGTTTTCGTGTGTGGCGAAAAGATCTATTTGAGGAAAACCCCAATTTTGAAAGTACGGGATGAGAACTTGAGGGTTAAATTCCCACTCGTGAATCTGCTGCCTCTGTCTGCTGAGAAGATAGGCAATCTGATTGTTTACTCCTGGAAAGTGTTCTGCTAGGAGATAAATGTTGTGGTGTATGGCCCATTTCCAAATGGCTTGTGCTAGGCATGACAGTTGGAGAGTGTGTGTCCCCTCCTGTTTTTTAGGTCTCGCCTAGGCAGCGCTTGCGCGGTCTCTTCGAGACATGCTGTATTCAGGATATGGGAATAAAGCTCCGTCTACTTCCCGCCCATCTTTTTCATTGGCTCCTGTCCCTGTCCTTTGTAAATGGTGGCTTTTCATTGGTTATTAGGCTTTGTAGTCCCTCCTTAGTAACTCCCCGTCTCTTTTTGTAACCTCCCATGACGACACCCCCTATTACATGTGTTGTTACACGCTAGGTTTTAATTAGAACCTCAAGGCACTATTTTCTTAAAAGCCTTTCGACAGGACACTCACTTGGTCCTAAACAAGGTTAGCAGTGATTATATTAGACCTTCTATAAATTTCCCTTCATCAGCTCCACAGAGTACAACCTAATCCTCCGGAATTAATATGATAATTGTGTCACATTTCAAAGCTACTAATTGTATATATTGATGTACTGTGGTACTGTCTTCCATGCAATGCATTATGAGTAGGGTGGATTTACCATATCTTCAAAGTTTATGATGCTCACTAGGGACATCTAGGTGCAGCTTGCGGTACGGCACCTACACATCTCACATTTATATTAGACCTTCTATAAATTTCCCTTCATCCGCTCCACAGAGTACAACTTAATCAGAACTAATCTAGGTGCAGCTTGTGGTACTGCACCTACACATCTCACATTTATATTAGACCTTCTATAAATTTCCCTTCAGCAACTAATATAATAATTGTTTTGACACATTTCAAAGCTATTAATTGTATATTTGGACATAGCTATTTGAATGTACTCAGTGGTACTGTTATGCATGCAATGCATTTGGAGAATACCTTATGTGACCAAACGTTTGTTGCTCACTAGGGACCTGTACTGCTCCTACGCATCTATGTTAGACCTTCAATAAATTTCCCTTCATCAGCTCCACATAGAGTACAACCTAATCCGGAATTAATATAATAATTCTTTTGTCACATTTTCAAAGCTACTAATGGTATATATTGAATGCACTGTGGTACTGTCTTCCATGCAATGCATTATGGGTAGGGTGGATTTACCATATCTTCATAGTTTATGATGCTCACTAGGGACATCTATGAGCAGCTTGTGGTACTGCACCTACACATGTCACATTTAGATTAGACCTTCTATAAATGTCCCTTAATCAGCTCCACAGAGAGTACAACCTAATCCGGAATTAATATAATATTTGTTTTGTCACATTTCAAAGCTATTAATTGTATTTATGGACATAGCTATTTGAATGTACTCATGGTACTGTCTTGCATGCAATGCATTTGGGGAGTACCTTATGTGACCAAAGGTTTGATGCTCACTAGGGCCCTCTACCGCATCTACACATCCTAATCCGGAATTAATATAATAAGTCTTTTGTCACATTTCAAATCTACAAATTGTATATATTGAATGTACTGTGGTACTGTCTTCCATGCAATGCATTATGGGTAGGGTGGATTTACCATATCTTCACAGTTTATGATGCTCAGTAGGGACATCTATGAGCAGCTTGCGGTACTGCACCTACACATCTATGTTAGACCTTCTATAAATTTCCCTTCATCAGCTCCACATAGAGTACAACCTAATCCGGAATTGATATAATAATTCTTTTGTCACATTTCAAAGCTACTAATTGTATATATTGAATGTACTGTGGTACTGTCTTACATACCGTGCATTATGGGTAGGGTGGATTTACCATATCTTCACAGTTTATGATGCTCAGTAGGGACATCTATGAGCAGCTTGCGGTACTGCACCTACACATCTATGTTAGACCTTTTATGCTTCTAAGACCCCCCTTCCCAGAGGGTCTGTGCTCTGCCCCTGGGGACACTTTTGCTGCAGTTAGATAAAATGTCTCTCCTTGGTCTGTGATAAAGTGTCACTCAAAGTGTCACGCATGGGACTTCGAAATGTAACACACTAACACAGCAAAAATGAAAATGTCACACATAAGGAGGCTCAATACTCCAGGGTCCCTCTCCAACTCTGCCCCCTTACCCCCCACCAAAGGCTTCAGATTCCCTCTCCTACAATACCCGCCCCGTCTTTTTCACCATTAACCCCGTGCTGCTTTCACTGCCCTCTGCCCGCTGTAGTAAAAGGACAAGGCGTAACCCCACTCTGTGCCGCCTCCCCCTTAATAACAAGCAAACGAAGGGTTTATGGTCGATCCATCTCTGCACCCAGCCAATTCTTTAACATAGAAAGATTAATCTCCCTCTTAGGAAAACTAAGAAAAGTACACAGGAGTAAACTAATAACAACATACTAACCATAAAGTCATAATTAAGCCTTATCTCTCGTGATCCGCATTGAACAACCACCTAAGGTATTTCCTCTAAAGAAAATACCTTCCAAAAATTGTCAAAAGTTCAATAACGTACACACGAAGTGCGAGTGAAATCACAATTGACTATTCATCGACTACTCAAAAATATTCTCTTGAAGGTATACAATTCACTCCTGTTGAGCATCCCAAATATTATAACGACCTTCCGATATTAGGGCAAGATCTTCAATATCGAACAGATCAAAAACGCTTAAATATTTTATTTCTGGCAAAACTGTCAAACAAATGCGTATCCCTATGGGATTGAAAATGAAGGGCAGATAAGAGAATGTATGGAGATATTTCGCAAAGGTTTGTGGGAAAACCGATGTAGCGACTACGCCCAGTTTAGACTGCCCTCTCGACATTTTTAGGTCGAGCCTGAGTCAGCGCGCATGCGCGCCTGCGCTGCGAGACTTGTTGTGGCCTCGCAGGGTGCGTCGGGAATGAAGACGGGTCACAAAGAGGCTGGCCGGCTTCCTGTTTGCATAATCAGTGCTGCAAACAGGAGCCTGCGCCTTCATGGTGAACTTAGAGACGTAGAAGTGTTGATGGTTGCTCGAATGAATTCCCTTGGCATCAAAGTTTTCGGGCCTGTAGTGGTGGCTTGAGCCCTAGGTTTGGCTACATGTTTCGAACACGAGATCTCTCCCGCGGCCTGTATTGTAGAATTTGTCTCGTGCCTCCTACCCGTGACAAAGTGTCTAAGCGCTATCCAGTGGTCGATTACGAGGCCAGTACGCTGTTTTGTACACAGTACAGTGTGGGTAACAGATTTATCTATGTGGGAAGATCTTGTGTCAGGAGTGAGGTTTGGAGGAGTGCGCCAACATTTTGCAGCACATTTTTGGTGGTGCGCAAACATGCAATAAGCCATGTAAAAAAGATGGTGATTCACAAGCACATACCTGCATGTGACAGGTGAGAGCACCACTCCTTCCGCCATCACTGCAGGTCAAGCTGTACACCAGGTAAGGAACGTATTCACAATATGGAATATTGGGGAAAAAAAGCTACTTAACTGAATAAGGGTACGACGTAACATTTAGCTGAGGTCCGAGAAAGGCAAAAACAACTACATTGTCCCACATACTCGCACAAGGATGAGCATAAAATCCAAGCAGTAAAGCTTTGCGAAGGCATGCACAGGTATGCCCATATATCCGTGTTGCTGCTTTGCATATTTCACATATGGAATGCTTCCAAGCAGTGCCGCTGTTGCAGCGTTGTCTGTTGTAAATGTCCCCCAGGAGTGCCAGATAATAGTTCACTACCGGAGTAGATCCACTATTGTGGCCTTCTAGAGTCCACCTAGGTAACCAGGGTGGCATAGCCTTTGCATTTACTGTTGGCTCAAATGAAACAAAAAAGCTGAGGGTGTGTCAGGAACCAGCTGGCGAAGGAGGTACACGATTAACGGCGTCCTATTGCCTTACCTACAG
This sequence comes from Calotriton arnoldi, assembly GCA_963921515.1. NCBI lineage: Eukaryota > Metazoa > Chordata > Amphibia > Caudata > Salamandridae > Calotriton > Calotriton arnoldi. The sequence goes on along the minus strand of CAWUFW010000468.1, from coordinate 1,412,877 downwards.
GCCGGTGTGGAGCCCTTTAATGAAATTCCTTCCGAGGAGTCCCCGGAGGCGTGGCCCATGACGCATTCCTCCTCCATCCAATCTCCAGGGACGGCAATCGGAACAAGAGAGGCGAGTCTTCGCACGTATGCGGAAGAAGAATCCCTGGAGCGGCGAGAGCGAGAGGCGTGGAGGACGGAGAACACCGACGGAGGGAGAACAGCCGAGAGAGGAAACGCGGCGCCGGACGAAGACGTCAAGCCCGGAGGCCAACGAGACCGTGTTCCGCCCCGCCGCCCTCCAGGAGGAGGGTGGCTTGACAAGGTACGGGCGAAGCTACAGGGGTTTTCAGGGCACGGGTAGGGGGTAATTGAGAGGGAGGTCACGGAAAGGATCGCACAGTGGTGGCATTCGTGGTGGTGCAACGTCCCTCACTCCCCGCTCCCCTTTATGTGGAAGGAACCCGCTTCCCCACTGATCCCCTTCCATTTTTCTCTTTGCTTTTTGGATGATTTGACGCTTTCCGGTATCTGGATCACGGTCCTGGGAAGAACATAGGACGATCTGGCTTCACTCGTCTTCCAGGGAGGAAGAGGCGACACCCCAAGGCTGCTCTATCCGGGAGAGAACTCTAGTGCACCGAACTTTATATTAAGGAAATAAAAACTTGTTGCAACCTATACTGGGACTCCTTACTGATTAGTGCCCCTCCGGATAGCCTCCCGTGACAAAGTGGTGTCAGAAGTGGGATCATGCCCCATCGATACAGGATGGAGAACCTCGTATATCAGCTAAAGGAAGGCCAGACCAAGCTAGAGTGGGCTGTTGAGAGGAGTACCAGCCAGGCCGAGATGGACAGGGCCGCCTTTACGGCCGCCATACAGCAACAGGCTGACCAGATGGTCAAGCTCGCGGAAGGACAGACCCACCTTCTGGCAGGGATTGGGCAGGGAAGAGCCCCTGCTCCTCCTGGTACGGTCATTCCATTACAGAAATACGTCCCAGGGGAAGACCCTGTGTCCTTCCTGAATTTTGAGAGGGCTGCCCGGGCCAGCGGATGGCCCGCCGATCGCTGGCCTTTCTACTTGGCCCCGTTGCTTACAGCTGAAGCCCAAGCAGCGTACCAGGTCATCAACAAAGACGGTACCGCGGTCTATGGTACCGTAAAACAGTACGTACTGGACCGCCTAGGTGTGGACGACGAGACCCATCGGCTGAAGTTCAGACAGGAACGCGGTCTCGCCGATGACATCCCCAAAACGCTGTTCTATAAAATCAAAGACGGTGCCGATCGTTGGCTAAAGCCCCAGGAGTCCACCATGGACGACGTTATGAGCAAGATCTATCTGGAGCAATACCTGGAGGCCTTGCCCTACGGCACCCAAAGGTGGCTGAAACAACACGCAGAGCTGACTTTGGAGCATGCCATTGAAATGGCCACCTCCTACTCACGGGCCCAAAACCGCCCTTCAACAAAGGAGCCTGAGAAACCACAGAAGGGGGCCCTACCTACCAAATATGACCGAAAAACAACCAAGATAATCCCTGATCCTTACAGAAACCGGACTGGAAGGTCAGACAGCTTTCCTACGTCAGGCCCCCAGTGTTTCGAATGTGGCGAGTGGGGCCACATAGCTCGTTTCTGCAGAAAAAGAAAGGACAAGACGCAAGACGAACCCATGGACGTCAGCTATGCTCCCCGATCCGTCCTCTTCGCCCAAGAAACGGGACACATCTATTATGCGAGTCTTCTGGTGAATCAGAAAGAAGTAATAGCCCTTTTAGACTCAGGCTGTAAACATTCATTAGCCAGGGAAGAGTTAGTCCCCGCCTCCGCTTTTCTACCCAAGAAAACTGTTAGCATTCGATGTGTACATGGAGACATCAGGGAATATCCGACAGCCCAGTTGACCATCCGAGTTGAGTCAGGCGAATGCATCTCTGTCGTCGTAGGAGTTCTCCCTACCCTTCCTGAGGTCCTGATCCTGGGGGTTGATAATCCCTGCTTTTCCCTTCTCATGTCTAAAGCATTACGGGCAGGGGAGGCAGACCCTGGTCCTCTTAATTCCCTTCTCTCCTCCGAACCCTGGGCTATCGATAACAACTTCAGGGTAGCCCAGTTGAACGATGCCTCTCTCAGAAACGCCTGGCGAGGGGCACAGGAAACCAAGGATAATCCCAGACCCCCTTATCCTTGTTTTATGGAACAAAACGGCCTCCTTTATCGTCTAGCAAGGGAAGGGGCGGAACCCCAGTTGCTAGTCCCCGTCGATTTTAGGGAGCAGATTCTTTTTTTTGCGCATTCCCATCTCCTTGCGGGACATATTGGGGCGGAGAAGACTACTCAGGCAGTCCTTAGTTCCTTTTATTGGCCCGGCATATACCTCCAGACCAAGAAATACTGCCAGGAGTGTGTCATCTGTCAAAGAAAGAATCCTCATGTCCCCCCCAAAAGTCCCCCTGCAACCTCTTCCTATTTTAGGTCGTCCTTTTGAGAGACCTTTTGAGGGACCTCATAGGACCCCTCCCGAAATCTAGTAGAGGACACCAATATGTCCTCGTGATCGTCGACTATGCGACACGCTACCCTGAGGCAATACCCCTACGGACAGCCACCACCACTACCATAGCACAAACAGTGATAGAAGTATTTTCCAGGATGGGGTTTTCCCGAGAAATGGTGACCAACCAGGGCACACCCTTCGTCTCCCGTCTCATGAAGCAGGTATGCAAACAATTGCGTATCCAGCACTTACGTACGTCTGTATACCACCCCCAGACCGATGGCCTTGTAGAACGCTACAATGGTAATCTAAAGCTTACCTTAAAAAAACTGTTGACTGGCGACGGGAAGAACTGGGACCAACTGCTCCCCTTAGCCCTGTTCGTTATCCGTAGTGCTGTGCAGAGTAGCCTCGGGGTCTCTCCCTTCGAGCTAATGTTCGGGAGAAGACCACGCACTCTCCTCGAGATCACGAAGGAAAGCTGGGAGGAACGGGGATTGACCGAAGCCCAAGTCTTACTGGAGTATGCAAACCAGGTTAAATCACGGCTGCACAAATTAAGATCCCTAGCCCAGGAGAACCTAGAGAAAGCACAAGCCCAACAAAAATACCAATATGACAAAGGCAAGAAGTGGAGGGAGCTCAAGCCCGGGGACTGGGTCCTGCTACTACTTCCTTCCTCCACCCACAAACTCAGAAAAGAGTGGCAAGGGCCGTACAAGATAGAACGCAGGGTAGGGAATGTTACTTGTGTTGCGGCTTTCCCCGGGGAAGACCCAGATGTACCACGTGAATCTCTTGAAACGATGGTTGGGTCCTCTCCCCAACAAAACCTGTACAGTGTCTCTTGCTTCCCCAACGGGGACCACGGTAAGGGACACCCTTATAAACCCAGACCTAGAGCCCCAGGAAACCACTGAAATAATGGACTTGTTGCACACCTTTTCAGATCAGCCAGGCAGAACCACTTTAGCAACCCATACAATACCCACTACCGAGGGCGTGGTAATCAAACAAAGACCATATCGGGTCCCCGAGGCACGCAGAGCGACACTAAGGAAAGAGGTGGAGGACATGTTAGCCCTGGGGGTGGTAGTACCCTCTAAGAGCAACTGGTGCTCGCCTGTCGTCCTAGTCCCGAAGCCCGATGGGAGCACCCGCTTCTGCATAGATTTCAGGGCAGTGAATCAAATATCCAAACAGGACGGGTATCCCCTCCCACAGGTGGACGAATTGATCGAGCGCCTTGGTGAGGCTCGTTACATCACCACCATCGACCTCACCAAGGGATACTGGCAGATCCCCCTTCACTCCGGGGATCAGGAGAAGACGGCCTTTTCCACCCCGGAAGGCTTGTTTCAGTTCACGGTCCTTTCGGCCTCCATGGTGCCCCGGCTAGCTTCCAGCGGTTGATGGATACCCTTCTAAAAAACCATCAGGGGTATTCGTCAGCATATCTGGATGATATTGTTGTGTTCAGTAAAACCTGGCCAGAGCACCTGAGCCATCTATCAGCCATCCTCTCCGAGCTAAGAAAGGCGAATCTGCACATAAACGCAAAGAAATCCAGATTCGCCTACCAGAAGGTTAAATATCTGGGGTACTTATTGGGGAAGGGCTTGATAGAACCCCAAAGGGATAAAGTAAGAGCTGTCCAAGACACCCCTTATCCCACCACAAAAAAAGAGCTAAGAGCTTTTTTGGGTTTGGTTGGATATTACCGACGCTTCATCCCGCTGTTTTCTGACACTGCCGCCCCCCTCACCGACCTGTTGACGAAAAGCTCTAGCCCCAGTCGCCTCCGGTCCCCAACCAAAGACGAATTAGCAGCTTTTCAGTCTCTGAAGGACACCCTGACGATTTCCCCTTTTTTACCGACACCAGACTTCCAGAAAACCTTCATCCTACAGACGGACGCCTCAGGGATGGGAATAGGAGCCGTCCTCTCTCAGTTAGACGATGAAGGGTTGGAAAGACCTGTTCTGTACGTCAGCAGAAAACTCTTCCCCAGAGAAAGAGCATACCCCATAATAGAAAAAGAGTGCTTGGCCATCAAATGGAGTATAGATAAACTAAGATACTATCTAGAGGGACGCTCCTTTCTGTTATATACGGACCATGCTCCGCTCACCTGGTTTCAGCGGAATAAGGGCTCCAACGACCGGGTCCTTAGGTGGTTCCTGTCCCTCCAGCCCTTTCGCTTCCAAGTGCTTCATCGGAAAGGCAAGGAACAGGGCAATGCCGACTATCTGTCCCGTTATCCTCATTCCCCCGATCGGGGAACCTCCAGGGGGGGCATGTGTCAGGAACCAGCTGGCGAAGGAGGTACTGAATGGCCCCCTGACACGATTAACGGCGTCCTATTGCCTTACCTACAGGCCAGTGTGGAGCCCTTTAATGAAATTCGTTCGGAGGAGTCCCCGGAGGCGTGGCCCATGACGCATTCCTCCTCCATCCAATCACCAGGGACGGCAATCGGAACAAGAGAGGCGAGTCTTCGCACATATGCGGATGAAGAATCCCAGGAGCGGCGAGAGGCGTGGAGGACGGAGAACACCGACGGAGGGAGAACAGCCGAGAGAGGAAACGTGGCGCCGGACGAAGACGTCAAGCCCGGAGGCCAACGAGACCGTGTTCCGCCCCGCCGCCCTCCAGGAGGAGGGTGGCTTGACAAGGTACGGGCGAAGCTACAGGGGTTTTCAGGGCACGGGGAGGGGGTAATTGAGAGGGAGGTCACGGAAGGGATCGCACGGTGGTGGCATTCGTGGTGGTGCAACGTCCCTCACTCACCGCTCCCCTTTATGTGGAAGGAACCCGCTTCCCCACTGATCCCCTTCCATTTTTCTCTTTGCTTTTTGGATGATTTGACGCCTTCCGGTATCTGGATCCCGGTCCTGGGAAGAACATAGGACGATCTGGCTTCACTCGTCTTCCAGGGAGGAAGATGCGACACCCCAATGCTGCTCTATCCGGGAGAGAACTCTAGTGCACCGAACTTTATATTAAGGAAATAAAAACTTGTTGCAACCTATACTGGGACTCCTTACTGATTAGTGCCCCTCCGGATAGCCTCCCGTGACAGGGTGTCAACATCATTTTTGGCACGAGCTAAAACAACTCCCTGGAACACCAACGAGACTACCCGAGAGTCTTTGTAACTAAAAAGATACTTCAAGAATGCTGAGGATTTAGGAGTTTGTAACCTGCATGAGTGTGGAATACTACACAGGCCACAAAATGAAAGGACATGGATTAGTTGTACTTGTTGTCGTTTCCACATCAAGTGGGAAAGCCTACAGGGTTTCATGGGTATTTCACAGCCACATAATCTTCTGGATGGGATCTAAATTTTGGGTGTAGATGCAACAAACATTAGTATTTAACCTTAAAAAGTTAGGGTAAAAGTATTCTTAGGTGAAAGATATGGGGTGGAATTTGCAAGGGGGTGGTTTGAATAGGATGCGATGTGGGTAGATGTTTATTAAGGAGAATTTAGTTTGACCTCTTGGCTTTCCCAGCTATGTCCTTTATGTAGAACGCATGCTGGTGTGATAGCGGGTATACAAATGTGTGGGGATGTGAGATGATTTGCATTCAGTGGAAAGTGAATGGCCTGGCTGATAAGACTAAGAGGAGGCAGAATTACAGTCTCTGAAAAATATTACCCAGATGTGATATTGCTGAAGAAAACCCACTTACTAGGGACTAACAAGCATTTGCAATGCAATAGGTCTTGCATTTTTTAAACTTTTAACCTATTGGCATTGTAAATGGCAATGCCTTTTATTTATGTGCACTTTGTACTTATAGTTAGTCGTTGCTTGCAGGTTTCAACACAAATAAAGGGCATTGCCATTTACAATGCCAATAGCTCAAAATCTCGCAAATGCAAGACCTATTGCATTGCAAATGCTTGTTTATAAACTACATAGCTGTCATGTTGTCGGTTCGGACTAGGACAGCTTTGTCTACAAGGTGAATTTGAAAAGCTTTGAGCGCTAAAAACACTGCTAGCAGCTCTAGATGATTTATGTGGAGAGCCTTTTGTTTTTGATTCCACAAGCCTTGAATTGTGCGATTGTGGAGATGAGCTCCCCAACCAGTGAGTGACGCGTCTGCTGGTAGCACTGACTGTGGAACAGGGTCTATGAAGGGCCGTCCTTTTGATAAGTTTTGTGTGTTCCACCACTACAGAGAGTGACGAGTACGGCCGTCTACCAACACTAGATCGGTTAAGAGACCCTGCGACTGATTCCACTGACTCGCTAAGCATTCCTGAAGGGGACGCATGTGAAGCCTTGCATGGGGAACAATCATGATGCAAGAGGCCATCATTCCGAGCAGCTGTATATACACCTGGGCTGGAAGTGAGTGAGTGGGCTGAAACTGACAAATTAGAGCCTGAATATTGCAAATTCTGGCTGCATTGGGAAAAGCTAGAGCTCTTTGAGTATCTAAAGTGGCTCCTAGATAGGCTTGAGTGTTGGAAATGAGACTTTAACACATTGACTGTAAACCCCAGTTGGTGCAGTAACCGCAGTGTTATTTGAGTGTGCTGGAGACACTTTAGGTACGTACTGGCTTTGATGAGCCAGTGGTCCAAATACAGGATGACATGAATGTGTTGTCTTCCCAGGTGAGCAGCTACTACATCAGACATTTTGTAAATACTCTGGGAGCAGTGGTGACTCCGAATGGAAGCACTTTGAACTGGTAATGCTGCCCCGCTACCACAAATCTGAGATATTTGCGATGAGCGGGATGTATTGGAATATGGAAATATGCGTCCTTTACGTCTAGAGTAGACATAAAGTCGCCTTGTCGTAGAAGTGGGAGCACTTGTTGAAGTGTCACTATGTGAAAATGATTTGATCGTATGTAATGATTTAACTCTCTGAGGTCTAAAATGGGTCTGAGAGAGCCGTCCTTTTTGGGTATTAGAAAGTACAGGGAGTATACGCCCGACTCTTGATATTGAATGGGTACGGGTTCTATTGCTCCTTTTAAAAGGAGAGACTGAACCTCATGTTTGAGGAGGTGTAGATGGTCTGGTGACATTTTGTGTGAACGTGGAGGGATGTTTGGAGGATTGTTGGTAAGCTCCAGGCAATAACCAGATCGGATAATTCCTAGCACCCATTTGTCTGTAGTTATTGATTGCCAGACGGGTAGGAATTGTGAAAGACGTCCCCCGACAGGTGTTGAATGACTGGGGGGGGGGAAGCGTAGGCAAGTCCCTGTTTGTTATTTGAGAGGGAGGTGCGTGTGTTGGAACCTCTACCTCTACCATTGTTGCCTCTGTAGTTTCCTCTAAAGAAACCTTTTGAAGAAGGATGATTGTTACCTTTTGTACGATGTAGAGGCAGTGTCTGAAGAGATATTCTTGGACCCCCCATGATAGAATGTGCACCAAAAGGAACCACGAGTAGATGGGGACTGTACGGTAGCCATAGACTTTGCCACTCGATGTCCTTTTTCATTTTCTCTAAGGACATGTCTACTACAGGACCAAAGAGATGTTGTTTGTCGAATGGTGTGTTGAGAATGGAAGCCTGAACTTCGGGTTTAAATCCTGAAATTCTTAACCATGCGTGTCTTCTTAGTAACACACTGGTATTGACTGCTCTAGCCGCAGTGTCAGCTGCATCTAATGCACACCTAATGGAGGAATTAGAGAGGAGTTTTCCTTCTTGCACTAAGTCTTGAGCTTTGGATTTATGCTCATCGGGTAAGAATTGGAGCAATTGTTCCATTTCGTCCCAATGCACCCCATCGTATCTGGCTAAAAAGGTCTGTGTGTTAGCAATACGCCAGTAATTTGCAGCTTGGGAGGCTACTCTTTTCCCAGAGGAATCTATGAGCTTAGACTTTGTCCGGAGGTGGAGCATCCCTCGATGTCTGTGAATTGGCCCGTTTACGGGCATTAGAAACCACTAAGGAGTCTAAGGGTAACTGGCCCTTGATGAAAACTGAAAACTGGATCTGATGGTGCAGGTTTATATTTTTTGTCTATCCTGGGGGTGACAATGCGTGCACGAACAGGATCGTTAAATATGCCGTCCACATTCCTTAACGGGGGGGTGGGGGTGTGTGTGTGTGTGTGTGTATATATATATATATATATATATATATATATATATATATATATATATATATATATATATATATATCTATATCTATATATCTCTTTGGGAACTACTAAGGGTTTCAAAGAGGAAATCCTTCTCTAGGGATTCCTTATGTAATTGCACCCCATGGTATTCAGCAGCTCTACGTAGAAGCTCTATATAGCCTACATTGTCATCTGGTGGAGAAGGCTTAGTAGGATAAAGGTTGGGATCATTATCTGCGGGAGAGTCTATATTATAATCCTTCCAGGTGTCTGCATGTGAAGGATCATTGCCCCCATCCCCATCATCAGGCGATTGCGGCGAATTAGTAGGAGTAATTAGTAAATGCGGTGTTTCTGGGGAAGGAGGTGATGGGGGAGGAAGAGGAGGAGAAGGGTTAGTACCAACAGGTTTCCTTTTTAAAGGAATATGATGTGTCCTCCGACTCAGATCTGCGTTTATGTGGCAATTTGGTTGCAATGTGTCCAGTTTTTGGATGAATGTATAGTTCCTTTTGTTTCGGGTTTGGTTTTGTAGGCGGGAAGTCGAAATGGGGCTCCTTTGATGGCATTGGATCATCTTTACTTTTCAGTGCCGTAGTTTTCGGTGCCGAGGATTTCGGTTCCAAAGACTGTTCCAGTGTCGAAGGAGTTGGGGCTGAGACTGGTTTCGACCCCGAAGGTTTCGGTTCGGTGCCCGAGTGTGGACGGCTCGATCCCAAGCCGGACGGCTTTAACATGTGTTTCGGTGCAGAGCCGGAAGGCGGGGTGTTGAAAACTTTTTCTCGGTGCGGACCATGGCCCAAAGGCAGAGGTGGCACCGGAGCCTTTTTCTTGGGCTGAGCAGGACTTTGGGGCAAGGGAGGTTCGGTACTCACGATATGCTGACCTTGCGGAATGTCTTCATCCATATTGGAGCCGGATTCGGAGACTGATATAGGATCCTCCTGTTCTTCCTCAGCACCTAGTGCATCACTGGTCTCTTGTTCAGAATCTTCTCCGAAGAGGTCGGGAATGGATCCCGTGCTTTGGCTCGGCATGTCGCGATGTCGAGCCCGACGATCGCGGAAAGGTTTCTTCGAACGGAAAGATTTACACGCGTCGCAGTCCTGTTCGTTGTTCTCCGGAGATAAGCACAAGTTGCACACTTCATTCGAGTCTGTGCACGAGAACTTCGCGTGGCACTGAGGGTAAAATTTTAATGGAGTCCGTTCCATCGACTGCGAGGTGGACCGACGCAGGTAGGCCCGACGACCTTTCACGAGTTTCCCGATCGAAAAGAGATTTGTGTTTGATATGATACGCAGAGAAAGGTGAACAGGCGATCGAAAACAATACCGTCGAGGGTAAGTGGATTGCGCACCGAGGGGAACCCGAGAAAACGGTTTAAACCTGGGCGCAGCAATTCCCGTCCGAACCCGATGGCCGAAAAAAACAATCTAACAATGGAGTCGATGCCCATGCGCACGGTCACCGAAAGGAGGAGTCACCTACCTCGTGACTGGAAAGACTTCTTCGAAGAAAACCAACTTGCGAACATCCGGACCCAACACTAGATGGCAGGAGTATGCAAAGCATGTGATCTACAGCTCACATGCCTCAAACATAGGTTTAGCAGCTAAGAGCGGGAAGGGGGAAAGGAGGAGACTGCTGGGGGAACAGAGCTTTTTGCACGTAAGTGTATTAGCTGAATATGCTGTACGTACAAATGCAGAGCTATACTTGTCAGGATCTGAAAGTTAGATGGAATCATGAAACTGATTTCCTCTATCACAGGTGACAGGTTCTCTTTTTTTCATGCATTCCTGCTGCCAGGTGCATTTTGTACCTTCTGAGGGCAGTCAAAGCAGTACTTGTAAAGGCCTGCATACAGCCTACTGACATAGGATGTTTTCTGCCTGTGGGTAATGTTACCAATTGTCCAGGGAAAGACACTCAAATGTACATATAAGTTGGAGAAACAGATACCAGATACAATTTGTCAGGTTGAGGAAGTGTCTGTTCATGTTGAAGTCTCTGTCAGGGAAAGCCCAGTATGATTTTGCTGTCTTTGTGAAAGTGACCTACTAGCACATTCAATAAATAAGCAGATATGTATTTTAAGCTGTAACAGAGATCAATTACTAGGACTTTAGTTGCAGCACCATGTAGTGCAAGTGTGCTCTTCCTTGCACATTCCTACATGAATCCAAGTCCTTCTTTCTCAAACAGTATGGCGCAGAGCTTTCGGCTGACTCAAAGGTAGATGTGTGTATCTGAGGCTTTTTGCATCCTTCAAACACTATACAGTAGCTAATAAAATGAGGTAGAGCAACTAATAACAGTGTATTTAGTATAGATTTGATGGGGGAGTGATTTTGAACACAATTGATTTCACATAACACAGAAGGTAGTTGGCGAAAGAGGCAAAGAATACTAGGATATGCACCTCAAAAGAGACAATTCATTTTAGTATGCAGCCCCTACCAAAGAATGATGCATATTACATTTCAAAAGTGAAAATGGCATTAGAGCAGTAAATGTCACATTAGAGATCACCAAATACGATTAAACAAGACAAAGAACATTTACAAAACAGACCACATTACAGTCATGGATAAGTCTTGCAACACTGTATACGGTTTACCAAGCAAGGAAGCCTTGAATCTGATTTTCGTCCCACATTTCTACCTTAAGCTTTTCACACAGAGAAGGCCAACACATTTTTTGTGGTTCCATAGAGTGACACTCAGCCAGTGCTTAATTTGAGCCGGTGGTTTACGCTGCTCAGCACCGGCACTTATTCATCAACACCGGCGCTTGAGCACTAGTTAAGGACACATTCATTTTTGGTAGACACAGGAAGATTAAGTGATTCGCCCAGAATCACAGGATGTTGAGCCGATGCCAAAACTCTAACCCGGTTCGCCACCGCCAAAGTCAGTGGCTCTGGCCATTAAACCACATCCTCTCCCCACTTGTAAGGTTTGTTGGTGCTGTGATAGGCTGTGCAAACAGGAGAAATGGGCTGGTCGAAGCTGCTGCCTGACTAGAGCCCCGGCACTTTTTTTTTTTTTTTAACAAATTAACCACTGCACTCAGCTCATCCTCTCCCTGTCCGCAGAACTCACGAACACCAAAATCAACTTCCACAGGTGCATGACCAGCGTCACCAGCTGGATGCAAAACAGCTGCCTCAAGCTCAACACCGAGAAAACAGAGGTACTCCTCTTCGGAAGCAACACATCCCAGTGGTACGACTCCGCCCCTTTCCCACACCCTCAGAACACGCTTGGAACCTTGGCATCATACTTGGTGGCAAGCTCACCATGAAAAAACAGATCAACGCAGTGTCCTCAGCCTGCTTCCTCACTCTCTTCATGGTTCGGAAAATCTTTAAGTAGGTCACCATCAGCACCAGATGCACTGTCACTCAGGCCCTTGTCACAGCAGCCTGGGCTACGGCAACACCTCTACTTTGGGGTCACCTCTCAGCTGCTGAACAGACTTCAGACCATCCAGAACGCAGCAGCCAGGCCTTAGTCCTTGACCTCCTGAAGCGAACCCACATCACCCCTCACCTCAGAACACTCCATTGGCTCCCCGTCCACAAAAGGTGCCAGTTCACAATGCTGACCTATGCCTACAAGGCCCTGCACAACGAAGGACCAGCCTACCTTAACCACAGGCTGAACTTCCATTAACCATCAGACATCTGCACTCTGCATCACTCTCCCTCGCCCACACTCCCGCTTCCTTCAAAGCAGGAACGACGGCCGCTCCTTTTGTCACCTGGCCACCAAGACCCAGAACAGCCTCCCCGTCCAGACATCCCCATCCCTGCAGGAGTTAAGAAGCGGGCCAAAAACTTGGCTGTCCGATTGACCAGGCCCGTCAGCAACTATCCCCAGCGCCTGGATACCCTTACGGATGATAAGCAGTGCTTTACAAATCTGTACTGATTGATTGACAACTACCGCTGAACTGTTTTGGAAAAACATTGCCTAGAGGGAAGTAGTCTTTGACTCACATTTCTTGTGTTGTCTCTGATTCAGTACAAGTCTTTCCCAAATAAAAAATAAAACACATTACCTCAATTGGGTTGAACTTCACGCAGGATATGCTGTCAACGCCCCATGTGAAGGATCTCATTGGAGTGCTCCTCTGCTCATCCCATATGTCTACCTGCTGCCCGCATGTAGCATATACCGCTTCTTTCCAATGGTGATCAATCCCTGTGTATACAGTCTGAAAACACAATTCGAATCAGTGACAAACCTTTCATATTTAAGCCTTAATGAAAGTTACAAAAGTACCTGCTTATGAGAGGGCTAACCACAACTTTGAGTGGCTCCCATCCTGATTTTACATTGGAAGGCTCTATCCAGAAATGCAACTGCAATGTCTGCATCCCAGTGCTTAAATTAAGTTTGATATAAGTCTAGTAATCTGTCCTTAAAAATTTGCCCACAACCTTGTAAATACTCCTAGCCATGGGAGGCATTTATCCTCTTAATAGAGATGCAGTAACCCTTTTTCCACCAGCAAGACTCATCTTTTCCAGAGTTCCAAATGACGAAGTGACCAGCATGGAGAAGCATAAATAAAATAATCTGGCCTTAATTCGGGTTGTAATGTTCGACTCAGCCCTTGTGGCAGGTGAGGGAGCTCTGGAATTCACAACACTTATCATACTTGAGGAGGCTAAATAAATGGGTATTCAAGTGGCCAAACCAACAGATGCTGAAAAGAAAGAGGATGCTTTAAAGACTGCATAAACAGCTTTTATTTTTTTTTATTAAACGAAAATAAGAGAGGTACAAATCATTTGCATGATTATGGTTCGTCACACAGCTATCGCTCCAGTGATCTCTAGGTGGTGGCTCACCGGTATATCCCTGAATTGGGTGGCACAGCCACCAGAGTGCCACAGGATGAGGTAATTGAGATATACGAGTTAATCTGGCGTGCATTGATATGTCCACTCTGCTTACTGTGGTAGAGACCCTAAACTGGGGAGGACGACAATGATTTGGTCACAATGAAAGGCAGGATCGTGTGTGTAGCTGAGGGTAGAGGTGTGGCGCAGCAGCCAGGGCAGCCGACTCTGGAGCACGGGGCTCACGGTTCGATCCCCGGCGGCAGCTCAGCAGAGCACCATGCGACTCTTGGCAATAGCTCGCTTAATCTTCCCGACAGCCCCCAGCACCTTGAGACCCTTAGGGGTGATTTGTTCGCGCTTTACAAAATACCGGGTTAGGTACTGGTAGAGCGAGAGCCAAGCTCCAGCTGTGTTGTGGTGGGCATGGCGAGTGAAGGCAAGGCTGCTGCAGAGTGCCTCTGACCCAGGACAGTGAATGGCATCATGATTGGGAGGGGAGGGTTAGGGGGAGATTTTTTAGAGGGCATAGGCATGTGCGAGTGGGGATATTTTAGGGTAATGGTTTGTGGCTCGGCCCGGCTCCCTCAGCAAAGGAGCATGAAGGTGGTATATACGATATGCATAACACTGGGCTCTGTGCCAAATTCAAGGTGGAACGCTTCATTTCCGATGAGCTGCTCGAAGTGATCGAGGAGGGCGTCCCAGGCCGCTGAAAAGGGTTGCTTGTGTAGGTGTGGGACTTCTTCGTATCACAGTGCCTCCCCCTTGGCCTTCCCCCATTTCCGCATCGCCCCATGCCAATGCGCCTCCAACGACGTCCGCTCAGCCCTCCACTGTAGGATGATGACTTCCTTAGCGAGCAGAAGGACAAGACCAGCGAAGGGTGTCCTCACCTTGTGTCGCATCCTATACTTCAATATCCCAAAACCTTCCCACGTGTTGATGTTTGTAAGTTCAGCGACCTCTGGTAGTACAGTGTGGATGGAGTGTTAGTAAGAGGATAAGGCTGGACAGGACCACAACATGTGCTGTAGATCTGCAGAGACCAACTGGCACTGGGGGCAAGTGAGATGTGCATGAGGGAAGAAGAGGTTGAGCTGTGCTGGCATCAAGTAGGCCCTGTGTAAGATAGAGGTATACTTTTAAACCGGGCATTTCTGGACAGTTGTTGAGGAAATTCCAGAGCCAGTTCCCACTCTTTGTCATGTAATGCTCGTCCTATATCATCCTCCCATTTGCCTCTCAGAGTTGCCACTGGGTACCCTGTGTGTTCCCGTATGGCCGTATATATCCACATTATTAAGTGGCGTTCTCTCCCCAGTGCATCTGGGGTTCTTTGTCTCCTGTGAACCAGAGGGCTCGACATGCATTGCGCAGCTACCTGTATGTGGGGAACTGTCGACGTGGAATACAATGTTCTGAGACAAGTTGGTCAAAGGTGAGGAGGTGTCCATCAGCAAAGAGGTCCTCCACTGTACATAGGGATAGCTCATGCCAGCTCATCAAGCAGGAGGCGGAGTAGGCGTCAGGAATTCGCAGCAGGCCCAGCAGAAGGAGCGCTGGGGCATACGATGGAATGTGGCGCATGATGTAGTAAACCCTTGCAAGGCATTTGCAGGCAATTGTGACTTCTAGGGAGCATGTGGCCCAGGTCGTAGTCTGGGGGAGCATAACATTTCAAAGCATAGATACCGTAAGGAGTCCAGATCCATTGCATGTCTCTCCTATGAGCCGCCCCGCTAGCCATCACAATACCCACTGTAGTTGTGCTGCTAGTTAGTATGCCTCGAACGATGGGGCACCAAGCCCGCCTCTGCCGACTGGGAGCTGTAGCTTTTTCACCGCAATTCGGTGATGCTTGTCTCCACAGATAAGCTCCCCTAGCATGGTGTTGAGGTCCTTGAAAATGCTCCTTGACGGAATGACGGGGATATTTACAAAGTAGTACAGTGGCAGAGTTACGATGATAATTATGGTTAGGGCTATTTTCCCAGTTGCGGCTAAGGACAGAAAGGGCTCTCTTGAAGTTTCCTTCATAGAGATTGGCTGGGGAGCAACAGATGCAGACTCCGAGGTAGCGGACTACATTGCTTTTCCAACTCAGGCAGGTGTTTCAGAGTCTCACCTTGAGTGGGTCCTCGTTGTGGCCGAGCGAGTACACGCATGACTTGGCCCAGTTGACTTGAAGGTCTGATGCCTGTGCAAATGTATAAAGAGTAGCATGGATGGGGAGAGGTCTGAGCAATTTTGGGGATCATAATGCATGCATCTATGTCATCTCTGAGGGTGCTAGAGATGTGCGCGAAGGTGAGTGCAGTCAGGAAAGTGTCAACTGTGTCACCATCCAATGAGAGGGATGACTTGTATATAAAGTAGTATTCAAAGAAAGCGTTCAAGATGTCTCACAGTGTGTATAGGCTATCTCCAGCAGGCAAGGATATCTCCAGGATCTGGCTCGAATGGGATCTTGCCGAGTCAGCTACGTGAAAAGGCAACCAGATTTGTCTCCACTCTCAATGCGTCTTGCCTATTTAGGCACTGAGATCAAAGCACCCGCTGAGATGGGTTTTGGCCTCAGTCAGCAAAGGGTCTTTAACGTCCTGGACCACAGCCCTTTCAAGTGAGTGTATAAGTATCTCAGCTTCCCCGATTCCCCACTCAAGTACTCTACGGACCCCCTCCACTTTTTGCAGGCAGATCCCTCTCGTAACCACATTTAAACGTGTCCCACTCAAGAGCCCTAGTAGACGCCACGGCATGATTCCCCACAAAGTAGCGTCTGATGTGCGACTCCTGGCTGCATAAACTCCCTTGGGGCACTAATCGCATGGGTGAGATTTGGGGAAGCAATTGTTGGTTTAACAGGTTTACAATGGGGACTTTGTAAGATTTCTGCCAGGAAAACAACCGCTACACGTCCCAAAAAGCCTGGCTGATGGTCATTGCGCGATTCAAATAGCACTAAGTATCCATGCTGATGTGGAGTTGGGCACTATCCACCAAATCAATTTTAAACAATGCTATTCCCAGTCAGTTAGGAGATTTGGCAGCAAAGGGAGTTGGTTCTGGGGAATGATACATTTGTTATTTGAATCATCTATTTGTGGCCCACAAATGGCCTTCAGTACAGTGGTCTCTGCATGTTGCCAAGGGATTCTTGCCTTATCCAATAAGAGTTGACTGAGGAACATATATGAACGTAGAAAAACTACATATGAGCATTGATAATAATAGGTTTCAAAAGCAGCCAAAGAACAGCTATATTACCTTTCCAAGTATTGTGTGTAGAGGTTCCTCTTCCTCTCCATACCCTGGGGTATCCATTTTCCAATGTTTCACAGTTTTATCATCTCCAACCTAGATATGTTGTACAAACACACACAATGAGAAAGTTTAACACAAGATAAGGGGATGTTCACCTGTGGAGGAAACCTATTGCTTCTACATGAAACTGTCAAGTAATGCTCAATTGCTCGGTTAGGATAGGGTCCTAAATCCAACAACATGGCCTAACAAGGAACGGCTTCGAAAACATCAGACAGGCATGCCTATCTGGACCAAACACCTTCTCCAATGATTGTGTTCAGTAACTATGTGTCACAAGTGTTCTGTGTTTCAGCCACCAATACTCTTTAACTCATATGCAATAGCTAGCATTTGGCTAACTTGGAGACCCTAATGAATTAATTTGGACCAATCACAAACTATTCCTAGTGTGTGTTTAAATATATCACAATGGACTTACTTTCTTGTCATTCGAGTGCCCCTCGCTACATGACTTTAAAAAATGCCATTCTTGCCACATGACTGTTGTAAATGTATTGTAAAACCTACTTACTGAGCGGCACGACCAACCAACAGACCTTAGCAGTGGCCAGCTGCTCAAGTTTACCCAATACTTCAGTGCATTTGACTACTCCCTGAATCTTGTACCATGTTCGTCTCTTGCGTTACTTAAGTATTGTGGGAAGATTTCCAAACTCTGAAATACATTGGCTTGATTCTTCCTTCCTACTCTCCTAAATGTCCCTTCGCATAATTGCATTCACTCCGGGACTTTCTATGACAAGAGTAGCCAGGTGAAGAGTTGACTGCATTCTGACTGGCATTAAGGACAGTAATCTGAATACGGTAAATACATACTTACTGTAAAAAAAGAGGTACCACAAAAGCGGGCACACATCCCACGCACAAAGCCCTCATGTGCTTGTATAGTTCGGACACACTCCCTCTTGGTCAAGTTCCAAACCTTAACCTGAAACAAGAAAGCCAAATGCTGGTTATACATACAAGTAAAAAGTAGCAATAAGCATAAGAAGAACAAAGAATATATCAGTGGTGTACATTAGCTGCCGTCCAATCAATTTGAACTAACAATTGTGTATTCTCCTAAATTTGATTCACTTTCAGGAAAGCAAATTAGGGATTCAAAATACTTCATTTTGTTTATTGAATGCACATCTTGGTTTCAACAATATAACTATTAATAGTGATATAATTAACTAGGATTGCTAGCCATCTTTTAAATAGAGACATAATTAACCAGGATTGCTAGCCATCTTTTAAATAGAGACATAATTAACCAGGATTGCTAGCCATCTTTTAAATAAGAGTATTTTGCTGCACAGATCTATGGCTGAGCTGCAGATAACTTGTTTGAAAACAGACCGGGTGATTCGGACTTTCACACATGCAAAATTGATAGACTCTTTTGAAGTATAATAATCTAAGTTTGTGTGACTGCATGAAATTAAAACACAGGATTAACCGCAGGGGGAGAAAGCTTGAAAGAGTCCCATTCCCAGATACAGTTCTTCATCCTGTGGCATGGTTCATTAAGACTCAAGATGATAATATTGTGGGAGTTCATATATGGAAATCCATACCAGTGAGTAGATTTGGCATTATGCCAGGTGCTGGTGAATGTTCATTTACTGTTTTGCTAGTATTAGAGGTGAGTGGCATTGAGATGTGTTTTGGATATGTGAGGAGACCGCAATTAGAGTTGACACTTGAGCTAGAGTGTGCCAGTTTGCACAATTTGAGAGGTTTTCTGGCGTTAGAACCAGTAATGTGGATAGGTCATGGTGTCCCTGGGCTGATGGGCAGATCAATTTATTTCATTAGTCCTACGTTGCCACTGGGTATTTTGCCAGGAAAGAGAACTTCTATTTAATTTGGTGATATTCATATGCCTGTGAGGCCAGGGAATTAATGATTATTCTTACAAATAGTATCTAGGTAGGCATGAAGTAATGAGCAATCTAATAATTTGGGTAGGATTCAGGAGGAAACCAAGCAAGCAAGTTATTTTTAGACTGTCCATGGAGAAAAAGGTGGAGTGCAGTAGCACATGAGCTGTTGCGAGACCACAGGTTTTTTTTTGCATGGGAATCAGAATCCAGTAGATCATGTGCTGTGGAGATGTGGGCCATACTCACTGTTGAGGGTACAACCGTGGACACACAAACTGTGTGTTCTCAGAACTTAAAACAGTTTTATGAGGACGTGACTGTCACCGACTTGCACCTGTTAGATTGGTCCCTTCACTGTGCTAGGTTTGTTCTTAAAGTGGGTGAGTTGGGTTCAGAGGTAGGTGTTTTGTATTGGGACAGGTGTGTTCTATTGTGAAATCCTGCCTATTTCTGTCTTACTGATGTCATGTAGAATGCTGTGGGTGTCACTGTGTAGCAGGACTGGCAGCTGTGAGGCAAGAGAAGTAGCTAGGATGGGGTCTACTATTCCATTATGTACCTTGTCTACAGTAAAGAAGAACCAATTTACGTATAACTGCCAAGGACCTCCAGATTCCAGGATGCAGAATGCAAAGAAATTCCTTACCTATTTTACTCATTTAGTAGAGTGACAACTGCTGGTTGAGGCTTCACCTGTTTACAACTTCAGTTTACTGTGGGCTCAGTTGTAGGGTGCTCAACAGTCAAACCTGCAGGGTCATTATAAATATCATTATAAATTGCAACTTTCCCCTAAACCTATAAAAGTGCACCCAACGATTGACAGGCTCCATCGTAGGGATTTCCCTGTGGTGGGGTACAGGGCCTGTTTTGTAATCTTCCAGAACATCTGTGCAAGCGCAAACAGAAGTTATTGTGTTGAGTGGCTTTTCTAGTTTGAGCATATGTGCTTTCCAAAGACCTGTTCTCTCTGCCACAGTATCTGAGACACTCATGCAGGACATAATCTGTTTGCCACTGTCACTCCTATCCTTCTGCAAGGCACTAAAACACATCCATTTCAATACTCAATCTATTCTAAATACATCCAGGGCAAAATAAACAATCAACCACACCTGAATTACTGTCTTGCATCTCGACTTACTTTAACCTCACCAGTGTCCAACGTCATTGTAATTTGTTCTGGTTGTCTTTCAAGTAGTCTATTTAATTAAACTGATATTTCTACAGCCCACACACCAGGAGCTACAGAAATATCTTAATACATAAACAAAAAGGAAAGGGAGTCACAAATACAAAACTCATTTTCCAAAATAAAATGCTTAGGGACACCCTCAAAGTGTCTAAAAGGCATTTCAAGAGGGGCGTGGCCAGGATGGCGAGCGGGTAAGACGTGTCCCGTTCGTCTCCCCGCTCACGTCGGCCGCCCGTGGTCCTCCCGGCGGAGAAGCGCGGCAACAGATCCCTGCGCTGTAGTCTAAGAGAAGCGGGAGTGCGGGGGATCGCTTTGGGGCAGGTTCCGAGCCCCCCCCGCAGTGCAGAGCAGCGGAAAAGTGGAGCGAGGCGGCGGCCCGTCGCAGGACCAAGGTGGCGCCCGCAGCGTTCTGCGGGGAGTGACGGAGGGCCCGGGAGCTCGGAGACCGCGGGACTAGCGGCTCGGAGCCCTCAGGAGAGGCAGATCAGGAGGGACAGCCCTGAAGGTGCAAGCGGCGGAGGGCTCCCCCCTGAGGGGTTTACGGCTGAACGGGCACCTGCTGCAGCGGCCTTGCTTGGGAGGAGCGATACAAAAGGGGATGATGGACGGAACGCTTGAGCCAATCAAACACTCACCCCCAGTCAACTGATCTGGGTTTAATCCATCATCATTCTTTAGCTCACTCCACCACCCCAGTTCAGACATGGCCATATGCAAATCAGTCTGACCCTGTGCCTCATGGGAACAGTCCAGCCCGAACTGCCAAGATCAGTTGACTGGGGGTGAGTGTTTGATTGGCTCAAACGTTCCGTCCATCATCCCCTTTTGTAGTGCTTGGGAGGAGGGCGGCCCGCCGGGGGCCAAGACGCCGGCGAGTACGGCCCAGTGCTGCAGCGCGACGTCGGAGGGGCGCGCAGCGGACCAGCGGTGCCCGGCGAGGCCGGAACAGGTCGGCGGTGAGGAGAGGCCCCGGGGTGCACTACAGCCGGAGACTGGAGGAGTTGGAGGCATTCCCACCCCGCGACACCAGCAGGCAGGAGTCCCCGGGCACGGGGGGGCCCACATCATACTGCACGTGGTGAGGGGACTCGGGGCTGATTCCGGGGCCCCGTGGAGGCCCCACACGCATTGGTTGACAACAGGAGGTTCGTGGTGGAGGTCGGAGACAGACCGGAGGGGAGTCCCGAGGCCCCGGGGGCGCGAAGATGGCCGGGCCCGGCCACTGAGATACAGGCCCCAGAGGAGTGGGTGAGCCCACGAACAGTGAGCAGCGACTGGGCGGGTGAGTGCTGAAGGTGAGAGCCCGGCCCCGGGCGGATGGATAGCCGAGCTGACCCCGCCTGCGGCGAGGGAGCAGGCCCAGAGGAAGACGGGCGACATTGATAGGCACGGCCTAGATCCATAGCTGTGATCGGGGGCACTGACATCAGGGCCTGGCAGACGTAGGCAGGCACACGAGAAAGGCGGCTCCCCAGGGGATACGGAGAGCGAGTGGAGGGCTAGCACCGGGCCCCCCGAAGCCTGAGACCCGGGGGGCAAGTGACGGCGAGACCCGGAGAGTAGGGGCGACAGGACCCCTGACATCAGGAGACGCGAGCGGAGTGGGTAGAGGAGAAGCAGCTACCTGGGACGCTCTCACCGGAGGAGGCACGAGCCGGCCGGAAGCCCCCAGCATGTCCTCCACTAGGGGCAAGAAGGACAGGATGGTAAAAGACATGTTTTCCAGGGTTGGGGGGCCGGCTGGAGGAGATAGCAGGGCCTCGTCACCCACGACAGACGGACAGAATCAGAGGTCACTGAGGAGCCGGTGACTCGGGCCTTCCTCACCCAGCTGTTCTCTACCCTGAGGGACGACATTCAGACTCTCCGCCAAGAGGTCTCCACTGAGATCAAAGAGGTGCGCAGGGACATGGATGCAATCGGGGAAAGGGTGGCCTCGATTGAAGATAAGGACGACTCCCGGGAGGAAGAAATTGAGCACCTGAAGCAGGAAGTGCTAAGGCTCCAGGATCAGCAGGTAGACCTCCAAGCCCACACGGAGGATTTGGAGAACCGTTCCCGGAGGAATAACATTAGGGTGAAGGGCGTTCCATGGCAGGAAGAAGGTTCGGACGTCACGCTCTATCTCGAGGGGCTTTTCCGCCGCATCTTGCAGGAGTCCCCAGACTTCCCCATCAAAATAGACAGGGCCCACAGGGTGGGCTTGCCGAGGAGGTCCCCTGCTCCGCCCCCCGATATCTTGGCCTACCTGCCGGACTTTCAATTGAAAGAGCGCATCTTGAAGAAAGCTAGGGTGACGCAGCCGTTGCAACATGGGGGCCACGACATTGCTCTGTACCAGGACTTGGCAGCGATCACGCAACAAAAAAGGAGGGCTTTCCGGCCCGTTACCACACATCTCCGAAGCCAAGGCCTTAGCTACTCGTGGGGTCACCCTTTCCGCCTCATCTTCAAATGGGATGACAAACTACGCCAAGTCAGATCGATAAGGGAGGCATGTCAGATCCTTGGCATAGACACACCACAAGAGTCAGAGCAAGAGGGCGCGGCTGGCAGAGACTCACGGGATGGATGGCAGAGGGTGAGCCGACAACGAAGGAGACGAGGGACCCCAGCAAAGCCCGACCCAGAGACGATGGCGCAGAAGGACAAGGAGTGCTGGACTCGCTGGCCTCGGGTCCGTCACACTGATACAAGTGACGAATGCTCAGCAGGGGCAGATAAGTGGTTCAGAGCATGCCGGGGGGACGGTGGGGGGGGGGGGTGGAGGGGGCACCTCAATAACTTTCTCACCAGGGAGCTGCGGAGGACGTCTGCACCTACCGGACAATTCACCAAGGTTCTTTCGGTTTGGTTTGTTGTTGTTGTCCTGGGGAGTTGGAGGGGGAGGGGGAGGCGGGGGGGGGGGGGGTGCCAGCACCTCACAGTCCGAATGTAGAGGGGTTCTTGGGGGTGCGAACGCTCCTGGACAAGGGGTATCCTTACACACACATGGGCAGGGCTGGAAAGGACAATCATCGAGCGGGACGGGCATGGAGCTTCTTCCTGAGGGATGGCATAGATCTGTGCTGTTTACAATATAATGGTTAGGGGGGACGTGAACATTCTCACATTAAACGTTAAAGGCCTCAATAACCCGGTCAAGTGGAGGGCAGTGCTCTCCTTCCTGGAGCGCATGGAGGCTGACATATGCCTCCTACAGGAGAGACACTTACTCACCAAGGATTGCCGTCGCCTGCGCTCCAGGGCTTTCCCGCAGCAATATTTTTCTTGCGCTGGGGACAAAAAGGCGGGGGTGGCCCTACTAATTTCCCATAGATGTAAAGGGGTAGTGAAGGATAAGGTAGCCGTATTAAAAGGGAGACTACTCGCCTATACGATTCAATTTGGCTCTCAGATGCTGGTGGTGGGCTCGATGTACGCGCCTAACTCGGGGCAGGAGAGCTTCCTCAAAGCAGCACTGTCGGACGCCATGGCAACGCAAAATTGCATGACACTCATTGGGGGGGGACCTAAACACGGTCATGGACGCCAGTAAGGACAGATCGCAAACATCATACTGGCATAAAGGGGAGATCTCCGGGGAGGGCAAGAGGTGGCTCGCTGAAATGGGATTCCTGGACTTGTGGAGAGAAGCCCATCCTCATACGTGTCAGTTCACATTTTTCTCACACGCACATAAGTCATACGCCCGCCTCGACTACTTCTTGGGCACCAGGGACATCCACAGGAGGGTGGTAGGGATAGAGATCGAGCCCATGGCCATCTCGGACCATGACGCAGTGCTTACCCAGCTCACTTTACCAACTGGCCGACGGCAACAGGGGTGTTGGAGACTCCGGGAGGCACTGCTCTATAAAGAACAGGTGATACAGCAGCTCACTAGGTGCGCCCAGGACTACCTCTCACACAACGACACGCCTGACACTCAAATCACCACACTCTGGGAGGCAATGAAGGCGGTGCTACGGGGGGAAATTATAGCAATCGCGGCGGCAGAAAACAAGGAGCGCAAGGAGGCACGAGCAGCACTGGCCGCCCAGGTGCAGGAGTTAGAAAGGGCCCATAGCAGAACGGGAGCGCCGAGAGTCTGGCGTCAGCTTAAGGCAGCTAGGGCACAGCTAGCAGGAATAGACCTTGACAGGGCAGAATACGCAGCTGTGCGCTTAAAACACGCTTATTACATTGGGGGTGATCGCACTGGACGCCTCCTGGCTAACAGGTTGCGGGCCCGCAGGCAAAAGTCGAGGGTTTCCTCCTTGCGCAGCGCGGGACAGCAGGAGGTCACCGAGGACCAAGACATAGCAAATACGTTTGTAGAATTCTATGAGGAGTTGTATGCCACTGAGCCAGCCCCTGAGCCTGACATCCTGGACTATCTCCAATCGGTCTCCATGTCCGCTCTAACCCCCGACCAAGCGGCCACGCTTGATGCCCCCATTAGAGTTGAAGAGGTTATCACGGCGATCTCGCGCCTCAAGGTGCTTAAGTCCCCAGGCGGGTTCCCAGCCCTTTTTTATAAGAAATGTTGTCATATAATTGCCCCGGTCCTGATGAAACTTTTTAACTCTTTCGGGGAGGGGACTCCCATACCAGCTTCGATGTTGGCAGCAGCCATAGTAGTGCTACCCAAGCCAGGCAAGGACGGTCAGAAATGCGGGTCATACCGCCCCATATCCCTATTAAACATCGACTTCAAACTGTTTACGGGAATTCTGGCCGCCCGCCTCGGCCCAAGCATGCTGACCTTGATTGAGCCAGACCAAGCAGGTTTTATCCTGTCACGTCAGTGCGCTGACAATACGAAGAGAGTGCTCAATTTGATTGACAAAGCCCACTGTACGGGTATGGACGCCCTACTACTGACGGTAGACGCTGAAAAAGCGTTCGACCGCGTCGACTGGGGTTTCCTAGGCCACACTCTGTCTAAGGTCGGCATAGGGGAAAGGTTTAGGGGCATGGGTGGGCTGCTGCTACAGGGACCCCATAGCAACCATACGTGTGAATGGGGTCTCCTCTAGGGCGTTTCCAATTCAGAGGGGTACCAGGCAGGGGTGTCCATTGTCCCCCTTGCTCTTTGCTTTGTACATCGAGCCCCTGGCGCAAAAAGTGCGGGAAAATCCACGGATTGCGGGGATCCCGTTCGGAGGGGAGTCGCACCCTATTAGCCTCTACGCGGACGACGTCATGGCGGCGTTGATAGACCCGTCCGACTCGCTACCCGCCTTCCTGGGTGAACTCTCAGAATTTGGCAGAGTGTCGGGCTACCGCGTGAATGTGGACAAATCAATGATACTAGACTTAAATTCCAACCTCGACCCTCGGGGCCGGGGGGAAACAAGCCTACAGGGGATTCAACTGATGGACTCCATCCCATATTTGGGACTGGAGATAGCCGCCTCTGTGCAACGAACGACTCAATTGAACTACACTAGGCTTGCACGACAGGCAAGAAAAGACTTGGGAGCGTGGAGCAAACATCATCTCTCGCTTCTGGGACGGGTAGCAGCTGTCAAGATGTCCCTACTGCCGAAAGCCCTATATTTATTCCAGACCCTGCCGGCGCCGCAGCCGGCGAGTGCACTGGTAGCGCTACAGCGGGATATTAACCCCTTCGTGTGGGCGGGGGCGCGCCCCCGGATGAGCAAGACACTGGGATACATGAGACCGGATGAGGGAGGGCTGGGGATCCCCGACTTGCTCAATTACTACCGAGCGGCGCAACTACGGTACTTGGTGGAGTGGGCAAGGCCTGAATCAGAGAAGAGGTGGCTCTTTCAGGACAGGGTGCTCGCACAGATTCCGTTGTGGAAGGTTCCCTTCCTGAAAAAGGCTCAACGCCCACAGGGATTGATGAGATCGCCGGTCACCAAGTCGGTGTTGTCCGCATGGGACGCCGTGGCGACGAAGAGGAAGCTTTCCACTGTCCCGTCCCCGCTAACCCCGCTATTTGGCAATAGCGAGTTCACCCCGGGGATGCCAGAGGCTGCCTTTTCGGCATGGAAGGCCGCCCCCTGCCGCTCAGTGGGCCACTTATTCGATTTAAATGGCATTATCCAGTTCCCTCAATTGAAGTCAGATTATGGGATCCCCGAGACTGAACGGATGGGATACCTGCAGCTGCGACATTGGGTCCTCCAGGATGAGGTTAGGGCGCAAGGGGCCCGAAAGCTTACGGCATACGAGAAATGGCCAATTACTAAAACCTCCGACAAAGGTTTAATCACCGATATGTACAACATGATTAGACAGGGCCCCACAGCGCAGGCTACCCAGAGTCAGAGGAGATGGGAAAGGGAACTAGGGGGGGAACTCACACGGAAGGACTGGGAAGGGATCTATTTTAGAGCAAAACACACGGCGCGTAATGTTGCTAGTATAGCTTCCGCCATGAAGATCGCGGCATATTGGTACCTCACGCCAGTGCGACTTATTAGGGGCAACCCGCAGAGGAGCCCCACCTGTTGGAGGGGATGCGACAATGAAGGTACACTGTTACATAGATTATGGGAGTGTCCTATATTGAAGGATTACTGGTCTAAAATTTTGGACACGGTAGACACACTTTTCAACACTCAGATACCGAGGCTCCCGGTCTATGTTGTCTTAGGGCTGCCTAACCCCATTATGTACCCACTCAAAAGCATGCGAGGGCGACAGATGGGGATGGCATTGGGGGCGGCATTACAAAATGTCTTGGCTCACTGGGGCACTGCCACACACCCTACCTACACTGGATGGCTTCACAGATTGTGGTTCATTCTGGGAATGGAACGGATCTAGTCTACTCTACACAGCACAACAGATTCTTTCATGAAAATATGGCATCCCTTCAAATCGCTTCTTTCCTCCGAGTTCAATGAGCTTACACAACCTAAGTATTTGCGGGTACTACGTCTCGCTAGCCTATGGTCCGAACAAACTCACATGCCCGACACGTAGATTCCGAGACAGGTGGCAGTGAACAGACATGGAGTGTTGGGACTAGGGTGAGTGCCGGCACGGGGTTGGGGGTGGGAGGATGTTTAGTTTTGTTATTTAGGGTGTTTGTTTTCCTTTGTCCTTTCATTATTTTGCACCTCAGTAACGGGACAGTGTTAAAAGCGGAATCAACGCTATTGGACTTTGCCACGGGCTCAGAACAATGTGCACAATATTATGCAAAGTGGGGGATATTCACAACGTGGCTTGATTATGAAGGATCCCTAAGCCATAGCTTAATGTGCCTTATGTCTTGTTATATGGTCGTGCTATTTTTGCAAAAATCAATAAAACCATTTAAACATAAAAGGCATTTCAAAAGTTACTTTAAATTCATTTTCCAGACCCACCGCACAAAACTACAGTTGCCGCAAATTTTATTAGCTGGAGTCAATGTAAGAATCATGTTTTCCATTTGCTATATTTAACTTCAGATATTTCTAATTAAAATAAGTAATTGCAATCGTACATCTAATAGGGGGAAAAGAATCTTGCCTGTAGCAAAAACAAATCTCTACAACAATTTAGCGTGGTTATTCAGAGGAGTCTCACTTTAAATGTGGCTATTTTTAAGGAGTATTAATGATTTGTTAGTCTGACACAATCTAGTAATCCTATCTCAAGGTAAACAGATTAATTTTATTCAAAAGACGCAATAACTGGAAACGGTCACCTCAAACATCTGTGTAATGACTTGAGCAACTTTAGCTCAGAAAAGGTTCAAGTGACCAAGCGCCTACATCACTAAGCCCAATTAGAAATATGCAATTACTTCTGTTTCTGCATTTAGTGACCCAAGAAAAGGCAAAGTTGGCATTGATTTACATGGCAGCACCGAGTCTTGCACTACTGCTGTTCACAATGTACTTATTGTCGGAAACATTACACAATGCAATGGAAAAAGATGTAGCGCACTCACCTCGCCATCGCAGGCCCCAGAAAGGACGGTAGCCAAGCTCTTGGGATGCTTAACCATGCAGTTCACGCCATCTCTGTGACCATCTAGCGAGGCTATGAAGGGCTTCGCAAACACTCGCTCAAGCTTCGTAGCATTAAGAGCTCGTGTGTACTCTCTTGGTACTTCAAATGGATGAAGGGTTGGATCATAGTTCCTAGGAACTGAAGAAAAAGAAAAACCAGAACATACAAAGTCAGCGATACAAAACAAAATGTTTGCAACTCTCAATTTAAGTGGAAGGCTCTAGGGTAGCTATCAAGCTTTTAATTAGAATATTGACCTCTGAGGATTATGAAACGAGCCTCCCTTGACACTCTTCTATCCATCAGGAAGTGTCATCTTAATAGTTCCTGCCTTAGTGACACAACCTAGGTCGATAAGCTTTCTCGAGGTACTGATATACCTGTGCATTTTCCTTTGTGTTCGAGTTACACTAGTTGCATTAAAACCTTCGGTAGCCAGGTGCTATGGGATACTTTGTAGGCAGAGGAGGGGTGGTGAAAGGAGGGTCATGGGCCAGGAACAACTGCAGCGAAGGGTCGCTCGTCCTTATGGAGCTAAGGGTGGAAGAATATTCAGCAGTTCTAAAAGTAAAGGAATGTCGTCAAGATAATTTATTCTCGGATCAGTGCTGTAATTACCAATGTTTACATTAGTCACACAGTACCAGAAAGACATGGTGAATGTAAAAATGCACGTCCTTCTTTGAATGCAGCTAAATACTACAGCAGTAATGGTCACTGTGTGGCGTATTCTGAACAACGTTTGGGTCAGAAGGTATCACCTACCAGAGAAAGTATCATTCGTGTTTGCAATTACCAAATCCAGAGGATCGGGTTTCTCACAAATATCTAAGCGTAAACTTCACCGACATCAGTAGGTAATCCTCCAGGTGGGCACTCTCTCCATCGTCATACATTTACCACAGAGCTGGGAATATGGGTGTCCTCAGGAGGGTTGGGGGTAAATGCTCCAATCAAAGACTGAACAGGGAAGGCCACACCCCATTTTCTTTTATATAACTAAAAACAGCACTGGTAATCTAGTGGAGTTTCCATTCCCTGGGGCCAGATCAGCCACACAAAAAATGCCAAACTATCCCTCAGGGGCAGAAACCACACCCAAGATATAAACCATTTAATGAAAGTGCAGGGGGAGCAACAAACTGCTAAGAGGCTGCTCCTACCCTGCACTTAAAAATCCCTGGTGATCTTGTGATGTTTCTGCCCCGCAGTGAGCAAATCTACCACAAAAAATGGACAGTCTTCCTCAAAGGCGGAAGCTCTAGTCAGACAAAAAAATTAGGAGATCCTGGTCACACATGCGCTGGAAACAAATGGCTTCCAGAGTGTTTGCAAGCAATTTGAAGACATTGGCACACTCATCGAAGAAGGAGTCAGGGGTGGCAGTTATGAGCTCCCACCGCCATCCACGGTAGGGTATGACGGGAGTAGCACCAAGTGGGTGCTACTCCTGAGGGCGGATGCTTGGTCGTGACCCATGTACACATAAGCCGATGGGTTGTGCCCAGTCCATAGCACCGAAACATTTAAAAATGAACCACAACATCCACAACAAAATCACTAATATCTACAGCATCTTTGCACACCAACCAGACCCCAGGGATCTCACCGCAAACCTGCCCATCACCAACCAAGACCGACACCTGACCAAATGGAAAAAACTTTCACTAGAGAAGACACAGCGTTGATCATGCAGACCATCCACTCAGCAGACCCATGCCCTCACCACATCTACAACCTTGGAGCATCACCCATCAGCACACCCCCTTACCCACAGAATCAGCACCTCCATCGCATCCACCACATTCCCAGAAGACTGGAAGCATGAAGTTGGTCAACGTCCTCCTCAAGGAGCGGTCGACCGACCTGAGCTAAATGAGCAACTTCCATCTCAAAGTTCCGCTACCGAGCCAAAGTGATACAGAATGCCATCAACAAGCAACTCACAACCCACCTTGAACACCATCACCTACTAGACAACACTCAATCAGGATTTAGAATAAAACACAGCACTGAAACAGCACTCATCGCAGCCACAGACAACATCAAGACTATCTTGGACAGAAGAGATCAGCGGCCCTCATTCTGCTCCACCTCTCCGCATCATTCAACACAGTCTCACACAACACTCATCAGAAGAGCTCCACAAGCTCGGCACTCAAGGACCTGCACTCAAGCTTGATCTGCCCCTTCCTCACAGGAAGGACCCAAAAAGTCAGACTGCCACCCTTCACATCAGAGACTAAGAGACTGCGGAGTACCCCAGCGATCATCTCAAAGTCCTACCCTGTTCAACATCAACATGATTCCGCTCACCAACATAATCCAATCCAAAAACATCACCCTCCTCTCCCACGCCGACTCCCAATTTGTGCGCTCCCTGAAAGAAAAGACAACCACCACCAGAGTCAACTTCACCAATTGCCAGACCGTGGTAGAAGAATGGATGAGAACCAATTGCTTGAAGCTCAACTCCGACAAGACGGAGTGCCTCGTGGGATACCACCTGGTTGGTCGACAGAGCTAGAACCAACACCAACCGACCACACCAGAAATCTGAGGATCATTCTAGATGACAAGCTCAACATGACAGCACAAGTCAACACAGTGAGCACTGCCAGCTTCCCTATCCTGCGTATGCTACAAAAGATCTTCAAGTGACTGCCACAGAAAACCAGACACACCATCACGCAAGCACTCATCACAAGCAGACTCAACTACCGGCTATGCACTCTACGCAGGAATGTCCAAGCAGCTCCGCCACAGAATTCAGAACATCCAGAAACCCGCCCCAAGAAACCTACTTAACCTACCATGCCACACCCACATCTCAACCCACCTCAGAGAGCTCCACTGGCTCCCTATTCACGAGCGTAACCAATTCCAACTCCTCATGCACACACACAAATCCTTCCACATCACTGGACCAGCATACCTGAACAGCTGCATACACTTTCACCAACCTGTCAGCTCAGCCTCACTCTCACCACATTCACAAAAGCAGTGCAGTAGGTTGCTTGCTCTCCTACATCACACCCAAAACATGGAACTACATTCCACAAAACATCAGAGCCTCCTCCTCACTTCTGGAGTTCCGCAAGAAACTGAAGATCTGGCTCTTCGAATAACTCCACGGGGGACCACACACCTACTCAAGCGCCAGGATAACCCCACAGGTGATTAGTGCACTATACAAATTGACATATAATTACCTTTTATATTAATATGAAACAGAAAAAAAATCATAAAAATCTTAGATTAACCAGTCTTAAAATCATTAATATCATTAAAAAGTCCATTCATTTTCTGCTTCTGATTTTAATAGCACCACACAATAAGCTGTTGAAAGAAAGACGAAAACTAGTCTGCAGCTCCTAAAATGTTTGCACCAGTAGAAAAATTTAATTTGGAATAATTTTGAAATAACAAAAAACGAAAATAGTAAAATGTACATCGGTTTGTTTAGAGTGCTCAACACAAGAGCAGAGACTGGGAGTCTCAGAAGAAGTTTAGCCCTTAGGAAAGGACAACATATGGCGCACAACTCCCATTCTATATCTTACAAAAAGATAGCAAGATCTAACAGTGGGTTTGCCAATTTCCATTAGTTCCCTACATTAGCATCTTTCTTCTTTTTCCCCCAAAGTCTTGTATTTTTCTGTACTGCTCAGTGGGATTGAAATAGCTATGGATGGCGCAATTCAACACTAACATTTTTCAAGTAATTCAATCGCGCTCACCTCTAGTCTTCCTATGTAAATAGTCTGTGCAACTAGCTGCTGACTTGGACCACATAGCAAGCCGCAGTAACAGAGTGGCTGGCTTGATTTAATCCTCAAGATATCCAAGACCTGCCTCCTCATTACCAGAAAAATGAGGTCCGCTTTGGAATAGGTCCTAAAGACACCTGAATAACATTTTTCATTCTGGTTGTAGTGTAGACACATTAGTATCATATTTTAGCAAATAAACATACTTTCATTGTAATTGTTGAACATGGGTGTTAACAGTTTGTATGCATTCTCGAAGCAAAATCAAAGAATGCCCCATTGATTAAATAAATGTATGTCTTTTCTTTCAGGAAATGGGACCACATAAAAAGAAGGTCTCTAGTTGGCTTACTGCTCATAGCAAGCAAAAATGTTTTTAAATGTATGCCATGTTCTAAAAAACGTGACATAATCAATTTGTTTATTAAGTACTAGGTGATTGCAAACTATCAAAACTATGTCATCTATGTACAGGAATACATTTTCTGTCAATCCTTGATTTGTCCTGGCCTTTACACCTTAGGTCCTTCAATGCTATTTGCCTAAAATGTTACGAGTAAGGGAGCCATGACACAGCCTTGACATACCTGCCAACCCCAACACCCCCGGGCCAGATCTTTTGCAGCATTTAAATTCTGACACAAGTGTTTCAAGAAGCTTATGTAGACAGATGTAGGCTCATCGTATCAAAGATTCACCATGATTTACTCCTATTGACATAAAGAGCATAGCGAGGCTCCATGAATGCCACTGGCATCAAAAGTATATTTATAGGTCAATAAATGAAGCTTAAGTCACTGCTCCACCATTTCCAAACCATCCTGAAAACAAAACTGGAATTATGTCAAACCATAGACATCTTGAGCCCACAAATACATTCTCTCCATCAAAATTCTGCTCAATATCTTGACGATAGACTATAATAAAACACTTGCTGTGTTCAGGACATTTATGATAACATGGAGCATCTCTAAACTAAATGTAAACAAGTCTATAGGGATTTCAAAGGGCCCGGCTGCCTTGCCAGATGGGCATAAAAGCAAGGCCACCTGTACCTCTTGTAAAGAAAACGTTAAGATCTTATTACCACTACTATCATTGACCAACTAGTCAAAAACATCTTTGGTATTGTAAATGGTGGGGAAATATTTTACACCAAGGTCTGCGCTATATATACGCCAACACGCAGATTCGTTGTTCACATAGTTTTATTCTTGTCGCCAATTACGTGTTTCAACTCGTAAAAAGCCTTAGTCACATCATGAAACCACCATTTTGATTTCATTTTATACTAGATAGTCATAATCATTCGTCATAGTGCGTATAGTAAACATAGTGAAAATACTGCCAATCAATATTTAAACCTCTGCGTAAACACATTCATTTATACCTAATTGCTAGAAATGCAGTAAATACTGATACTACATTACTGGGATTAAATTTTTTAAAAAGGAACAATGTGCTAGTGTTTCAGCATCATCAAAATCAAGCCCTAGTGGGCAGTTCTACAAATTTGAAATTCATTCAGACAAACATGCAGAAGTGCAAATGTGAAACCGGAACCTAATCTCGTCATAATCTTGCAGCAGAGCAATACTGGATGTGAAACATGTAATCCAGCTTGTCCAGTGTAACATTAAAAAATGTGAATTTCACCATATGAAAAACAAACATATAAATAAAAATTAGGTGATGCCGAACAGTAATACAGCCAAAGTGGGCACAATCTGCATTTGACACCTTTGAATCCCATTCAATATCAAAATCAATGAATATCATACGAAGACAATTACATATGTCCATATGATAACATACTCTAAACGGCTTATGATGCATCCTATGTCTCCATGAGCGGAGAGCTACACCACAAAGAAGGCAGAAAAGGCTACTGGAGGAAAACGCGCAAAAGAGAAGATTTGTGGGACTATCACTCCTTATTTAATCTATAAATGTGTATATAGCTCCTCATTAATGTTGAGCCCTTCTGGACTTTTACAATCTTAGGATGTAGGTGGATCCCAGTTTTCTAAGATCCTTCTCTATCTCCACTCCTGACTGTCCGTCCTAGGTACAGCATTTATAACATAACCCCTCATATGTCTGTCATTGTTGTCATGCTCTGCTACAAAATGCCTTGCAACCGGATATATTTTATCGTTATTCTTAATAGCCCTGACATGCTGCAGAATACGTTTGTAGACCTGGAGTTTAGAACTCCCTATGTATCGGCGTTCATAAAGGCACTACAGCACATATACAGCATAGTCAGTTTTACAGTTGAATGTCCCCTTGATGTTTTGAGGGTTTTTTCCAGAGGTGTGCTGAACTGTGTCTTGTTGATTCTGTATTCGCAGGCTTTATACCTGCTGCATTTATGGAATCCATGACTACCTCTGAGCAAATTCCTAGTGGTGGATTCTGGTAAATTGCTTTTGACAAGCTCCTCACGCATGGACCTCACCCATCTGTATGTGCAACCTAGTTAGAGGGAAGCGTTGAATCTATTACGGGATCATTCCTCACAAGACTCCAATACTTGTTCAGTATCAAATATCAGTATCTTACTGATGATATTGTGTTCAGAACTGTAATGGGTAATACATCTATGCTCAGTTTTTTTTTCTTTGCGTGGTTTGAATAACCGTGTATCCTGTTTAAGACAAATATTTACTCATAATCTTGGTTTGAGGTCTAGAGACAAGATAGACGTGCAAAACATTTTTTCATTCAGATCTTTTATTTTTATTTGTATTTTAGACAGAAAACTGGGCGACATGTGTTTCACAACATCAAGGTCATTTCATCAGGGCCAATGCATTATCCATTGCAATTTACCATCAAAATTTCAGAGCTTTAACACTTCATCTCTTGGATTCTCATCGAATAGAAACACAATGACATAGTCACAATAATTTCTGCTAATCAAATTCACTTAAAGGAGAAAGACTGATTTATCAGAATATCACATCAACTTCCGTTCACTGTAACAATTTGACGCTGAATGTACGTCATCTGTTTCGGAAAAAGACCTCCAGCACTTTAAAAAGCCCAATGGCCATGTCAGTTGACCCCAAGAAGGGGAAAGATTTGCTAGGATGGCAATAGTATTGAAGTGAATAGCCCGTTGCATGGGGGTGGAAACAGTCTCCACTGGATTTCTCTGCTGAATACCTGGTCTATGTCAGTGATGTCCCTTCTCCCCTCTACTGTTTGCACTTACCGTAGAATCCTTGGCTGCCTTTTTGAGAACTGAGGATGGGTGTAGGGGTATAGCCTTAGTGGACAGTATGCAAGTTATATCATTATACGTGGATGATTTTCTTACATTCCTGCATGATAGAGGATTGGGACTGGATACGGTTGAAGTCTTTAATGACTTTGGCAAAGTGTCAGGCAATAAGGCAAACTAGGACAAGTTTTATGCTTTTTTCTGTATGATCACTCGAGATTTTTCTGGGCCCTATTTTTGCTGGACTTACAACTCTGTGCACTGTTGCCCCTGCTAAACAGGAGTAAAGTGCCTATGCTCCCCCTTTAAACATGTTGAAATTGGTTCAAACCCGATTGGTGAAATTAACTTTCTTATAAGGCTATAGTATATTATGCAGATCAGTGTTCGCTGTAGGCTGCGCGAGTGCGCAGCCGTGCTCCTTCCAGTGCCCAGACTCTCTCAGGGAGCGCACTCGTCATTCCCAGGCTTAATACACATGAAAGGGAGGTGCGAAAAATCCCCTTTTCTTTTCTCATGGCAGGCGTTGCACCAGGAAGCCCAGTAATTCCATCACTGACAAATGGGACTGTTTCTTTGATTTAAGTTCAGAGTGTTAAATGAGGCTGGCAGCAGGCAGTGTGAAATAAACACGTGTGATCGTGTTTCACATGCCAATGATAGGGCGAGTATGTGGAATTACTGCAAAGCTGCTGACTTTGGAACTGAGAAAACAGGTTCCAGTCTCGATGCTCAGGTAAAGAGCGCCAATACTTTCCGGTCGTGTTTGCTACATAAAACTATAACAACAACAAAATCCCTTTCACTAAGTTTCTCAGTTCAGTGTAAAAATTCACTTTTAATAAATCCTTCGCACATAATCGGATGTACCATGGTCAGGGCCACTGGAATTAGGCAGCAATTAGGCCCCAAATTAATTGTCAAGGTTGACTAAATTATGGTGCAAGAAAAGGCAAATTATGCGACATAGTGCAGTTCTTTTTATGGTATTACTTCATTGTTTTGTCATTTGTACACATGATAAAACTGTCTGTGAAAGTATTTCACCTCATTACTACCACTTTTAACAACCAAATGCAGAAATAATGAAAGATGGCAGTTAACATTTACAAAGGACCTTCCATTGTGTGCAAACACATGTAGCCACACTTTTTGTAACTTTTGATCCTTTTGAGCTAAAAGCAAAAAATGTTTGTCAAAATCTGCAGATTATGCAGCCATTGATGGATTATGTGGCAAGTATGGCAAATCTATAATTATGAGAAAAAAGACCCAGCCACAGACGTGAATAATTCCAGTGGCCTCGACTAAGGTAAAACGATTGCACATTTTCATTTTTAGAATTTTGAAAACACCTTACCATGTTCTTACAGGATCTGTGCTGCATGATTGACCTGCCACATATTTTCAAGGCTTGGCTTGTGCATGGGCTCTTAAGAGCTAGTGCCGACCCTTGGCTCAGCTGTTCCTATTAATTTGTAGACTCGCCCATCTGTACCTTGTACCATAGTCAAGGCACTGGAATTATGCAGCAGGAGGGGACCAAATTATGTGTGAGGGTTGAATTATGCAGCAAGAAAAGGCAAATTATGCAGCATATTTTGTGATAGGGTTACTTTATTATTTTGGCATTTTCACAAAAGGTAACACTGTCTAGGCAAACGTTGCACCTCAATAGTACCAATTTAACACCCATATACAACAATTGGCAATAAAAAGGTGACCAGTTAACCTTTGCAAAGGGTCTTCCACTACGCAGCAATACAGTTAGTGATGGTTTTAGTAAGTGTTGACCCATTTGAGCTAGAAACACTTTTTTGGGATTAAAATCTGCAGATTATACATCAGGTGATGGAATATGTGGCACACGTGGCAAATCCATAAGTATGCGGAAAAGGCCAAGGCCTTGCATAATTCCAGTGGTCCTGACCTTAGTACAAGGGTTCTGTCAACCTTAGGTTTTGTACTGGACGGGGATGTTACTAATACATGGGAATGCCTATGTACCACCCATGGCACGTGCCATTGATGGAAAGAGGTGCAAGGTGGTGGTACTTTGTGTTAATGTGGGCAACTTTCCCACACAGATCATGATGTGCGTTCAGAAGTAAATTCCACCACAACACTGTGTGCTGGGTTTGTGTCACTTTTGCGTTAGTAAATCTGGACCAGAATCTCTAAGCAGGTACTTGTCAATATTATTAGGACGCTTTGTGTTTTTACTGCAAGCTAATGCACGGTCTCTAAATGACCAATGCAGACCAAATGTTGCAGTACTGTGTAAAATCAGAAGGCAACAAAGAAGCCAAAGAGAAATGGCCCCTGAAGCATGACAGAAAAATGGTTTGCGCATGAAATTGAGCAGGTCAAATTTCTGTAGTTGGGTTCCGGATTGTAAAGAAGGACAAAACTTGCTCAAACAGCTATTATTTAGTTACGTTTCTTGCAGAGCGCTAAATCAGAAAAAATACAAAGACCTAAAATTTCAGGGGTGACTAACAATTTAGCTGTGCCAATTCACTTACCTGCACGTTAGTGTTTTCATCAAAATAGTAGGTCAATTTTCACACTCTCTTTGCAGCACCTCATACTTATCTGCAGCTATATCCAAAGAAGCATGTTTGAATCATGTCTTTGAAAATCATGTACCTCACCCAACACCTCCTATATAAGCCACACTACATCCCACATCCTTATCAACCATGCATTCAAAGGGTTTGCCCAGAATCACAATGCAAATCAGAACACATCACAACATTGTCCAGAGTATTAAACACTATATAAATACATGAGGTCCAAACAACCACATCACTATTTCTACTCTTTAGCCATTACAAGCGGTGAGATGTGGATGCGGCTACTTAGTGGTGGCAAGGTTGGGGGGCACCTGGACAAGTGGGGCCGCGGAGATAGTGAGTGCCACCCTGTACTGTGATGTTAACATGCAATTTTAGTCTGGGGCGTGGCTATTTTTTCTGCAGTCAGTGCAAAGGCACTATGGCCCAGACATCTTTGCACTGGCTGCAGTTTATTTAATATCAGACACAAAAGGTGATGAGAGGAATGCCTGCATTAGGTCTAACCACTGGCAATCACTCTGGGTAGCATTCCAACCCACTGTCTTTTAGCCTACAATGCCACCACCTCAGTTTGGACCAAGCCATATGCAAATCAGTCTTGACTCTGCTCCAATAGGAACAGTCCAGGAATGGTCCAGATTGAACTGCCAGGCCCTCCCTGAAAGGAACACAAGCAACCCAAGACCGGTTTTGCTCTGATTGGGGCTCTTCAGGCATGTATAACTTGATTCCAGTGGCATAGTGAGCAAGGAGCTCACATCTCTGCATACTTTTGACCTCTTAGTGTGTTACATCAAAAGCAAAAAAGGTGATGGGAGGAATACTTTCAATAGGTCTAACCACCGGCAATCGCTCGGGTAGCATTCCAAACCATTGTTTTTTTGCCCACCATGCCAACTCAGTTTGGACCCAGCCATATGCAAGTCAGTCTTGACTCTGCTCCAATATAGGAACAGACCAGCCAAACTGCCAGGCCAGGTTCTCCCTGAACCAGAACACAAACAACCAAAGACCAGGTTTGACCTGATTTTGCTAAGACTTTTTTAAAGTTTTTAAGTGTTTCCCTCGGTTTAGCTCTGTGGGGTCTCTTCCGCTGGGAAGGGTTGGGAAAGAGTCATTCAAACAGAAAGTGAAACCGGTGCCAGGTAGGCATTAATAAAACTCAGAACAGAGGATCCAGAGGAGCAGAGGCCAACATTCAATGAATGGGTTGTGCAGGAGCTGGTCATAAGGTAGAAAAGAGGACAAAGTGACAGGGTGGAAACTGATGGATGGGGCGAAAAGGCAGCAGAATTAAATTTAAAAAAACAGAGTGAGATAAAATAAAGGTGGATAGAATGAGGAGGAGATCAACTATGGAGGCGAGATATTAAGGAAGAAAAGAATGGAGGGGTGAGATTGGGATATGAAGTAGAGAGAATAAAGGAAGACAAGAGGGTGTTCCAAATGAGCAAGGAGATAGTGAAGACAGAATGGAAGGAAAGATGGGAAGAGTAGAGAAAAGGAGAAAAGATAAGTATGGGAAATGAAGGAAAGAAAGAAAAAGGTAATGGATAGGAAAGGAGAAAAATAATAGAAAGATGGAGAGGAAAGAAGATTTGGGAGGGAGAGGGAGAGGGGAGATATGAGTGTAGAGAGAAAAGGAGGGATATATAGAGAGATGAGCTCTGGAAGTGACATCGGAAAAGGAGCAAGTGAATAAGTAAGAAATAGAGAGGAAAAGAAAGAAAGGGGAGTTAAATGTAGAAAGGAAAAAGGGAGGGAAAGAAATAAGGAAGAAAAGAACGATAAAACAACTAAAAGGGGATAGGTAGACCAAGAGGTGACAAACAAGGAGGTCGGAGACAAGAGGAGGAATGAGGTGGGGGAGAGAGAAGCATGTTCAAGATATAGATTTCATAGAGTAAGGCTGGAATAAGAGAGAACAGAGAGATTAGAGGGAGTCTGTGGGAAAGAAGAGGAGGACGTAGATTGAAGACAGGAGGCAGGATGAGGAAGAAGTGGAGCAGATTAGAAAAAGAGAAAGAAAAGTGGGGAGGATAAAGAGGAGCAAGGATTGCAGAAAAAACTAAAAAAAAAGGGAGGAAGTAGATAAGCACAACACAGAGAAATTGAGTGGTAGTGGATAGGGATAAGAAAAAGGTGCAAGGAGGAGATACGAGTAACATGGAGATATCAAATAGAGAGGAATTGTAGGTAGAACGATTAGGGCACAAGATGCAGTGGCAGCCATGGACAGGGGTGTGAGGAGCTCACTGCGCCCCTGTAATGGGTATCATTTAATACCAATCTAGAGGTGAGTGGGGCATTTTTTTCTGGTTTGCATTAGGACCCATGGCACCCTTACTAAGCCACTGATTTCGGTAACTTGGACACCACACGTGCTTGCATATTAAGTTGTTTGTCTTCGGCGCAAGCAGCCTTAGCTGCAGTGCACGGAGCACCTTTATTATGGCACAGAAGAAAAAAATTAGAGGTAACATTAGTGCGGATATACACCTATGGCATTGAAAGTTAAAGGTCACATATGGACTGCAGCACTTATTGTGCCATCCACTAGTGACAAGAATACCATGGTTTCAGGCCTTTCATGTGTAGCCTAACAGCAGCAGCTTCAATCCTGCAGCAAAGACATGTCAAAATCAATCACCTATTTGACAGGTAGGATAACCTCATTTTAAATAAGTCACCCCTAGGCATTCCTTGTTGCACACAAAGTAGGGTACATAACATTTAAAAGTGGAACATGTATGACATTTGAAAGGGCATGATCCCCTACTGACTAGCCCCCTGTCACTGGACAGGCTGTAACTGGCACATATGAAAAGTCAAAGTATATACTGTATACATCAATCTATAACTTTCGACTTGTACCAGCTACAGATTCCATTAAAAGTCTTATTTTCACATCTGAGGTGTGCCCAGGAACATAACTAACCTTGACGGGAAATGCTGTATCACAAGTAAATGTTAGGTGACACCTGGAAAGGCCCCAGCCTTTGTTCCCAAAGTCAGGTTGGCACCAAACCCAGTAGGAGGTAAGGTACTCCTAGAACTGGTTCAGGCTAGACACAGAGGAGGGACTGCTCATTTCCCTGGCCACACCTCTGGGTGGACACAAGAGTCTCTGCTAAAGAGAGAAAGGGTGTCCACATCTTAGATTTTAGGAGTGAGAACCATTACGGTGTTGCTTGCAGTAGGACAAACAGGAAATGGTGTAAATGTGGTTAGGGTTGCCCCCTCAAACCTTTTTCTTATTGGTTAGGGAGTGTCCAAGAGTCACCCCACCCACTGGCTAGTGTCCACTATAAATGTGGGGCCCCAAGGAACCCTCCTAAGAACACTTTCTAGACCTGCAGAAGATCAAAAGAGGACTGGACTTGCTGTCCGAGACCAAAGAGTAGCCCTGAAGGACTGGTCCTGCTCACTCTTGTACTCAGGACAAACAAGTGGACTCCAAGGGTCAGTTGGCTGATCTCCAGTGTGGCTACAGGAACACGACAGACTGCAAGAGACCTTTTTCCTGAAGTGACCTGTACCAATTGGACCCAGACTGGACCTTGCAAGTGGCCTCTGCTGGAGAAAGTGCTGGCCACTAAGTGCTGTCTAGAAGGTCCTGAGAGTCTTAGAGCTGCTCCAGAAACCCTGAAAAGTTAGGGCGTAAAACTTTTTGGACTTCCAAGATCTCTGGAGTCATCAGGGGACCTCACGGCAAAGGTGTCCAATTTCGATGTGCCTTACTCAGCTACAGATTCAGGCTTGCACTGTTGGGAGGATTTTGAGCTCCATAAAATTACTGAGGGCCTGATTACAACTCTGGTGGTCCGAGAACCGTCAGACTCGCGAAACTTCCAAATTCAAATCTTAGTTAACTCTGAAACAATCCTTCCCTGATGCAGCTCCCAAATTCTAGAACTCCCTGCCACATGAACTAAGATGCAACGTTCTTCATTCAGGAAAAGACTCAAGACTTTCCACTTTAAGTTATACCTCAACAGAGAATACTTCTTTCTCCTGGGTGACCAGCACAGAAGATCTCCCTCTTGGTTACCCACTCATTTACTACTGAACATCCTCAAAGACATTTTTGTATACAGATCTTCTGCTGGTCCACTTTGTTGTCCCCCCAGTTCAACTCCCTCCTCCGTGCCTTCCACATTCCCCCAAATTCTCTTCCATGGTGGTGCGAATGCAAAACTGTTGTTTTCTGTAAAGCGCTTTAATTCCTGTCGAGGTGACAAAGAATTATAAAAAATTCTAATAAATAAATGAAAATCTAAACCTTTTCCAAGGTAAAAGGGATTTCATGGTTTGTTTTTTTAAAACATTTTTATTAGGTACAAGACTTGCAGTAGCAACATTTGCGATATGACACATTTACACAACATTTTTTTTCCCCTTCATTATACATTATTTTAACCACATGTGTACATTATGCCTTATATATATATCATTAGGCCGGTTAGTGAATGTATAGTATTCCAATTTATTCATCGTCTGAGAATGAGTCTGCAGCTGGTGGGGTACAGATGCCTCCCCGAAATGTATTCCATTTTCCCCACATCCGCTCCCATTTTTTGGGGCAACCTCTGTGAATATATGTAGCTTTTTCAGCCGCCATGGCCATATCCATATCCTTACACCATTCTTCCAGTATTGGGGTAGTATGTGCCCCCCAGAGTCTGGCAATATTTCATTTTGCTATTGTCATGCCTAGTGTTGCCCAAGCTTGGGCCGTGTGATTCATGTCTGTTGGTTCCCAGGTGTTTAGGAGACATCGTTTAGGTTCTGGTGGTACAGGAGCTTCACTAACCTGTGTGATCGTGCTCATAATTGTCGTCCAGTATGTTTTAATTGCCAGGCATTCCCATATTGTGTGATAAAAAGGTGCCTATTTCACCACATTGTCACAGGCAGAGTTGGTCGTTGGTCTTTCCCATCTTCCATAATGTCACTCTTGTGAAATAAGTCCTGTGGAGCACTTTAAGTTGTATCAGGCGCAACTTTGAGGATACTGCCACCTCCCTCGGGGATTCTAGCGCTTCCTGCCTGTCAGTGTCGTCTAAGTCGCCTACATTGGCCTGCCATTTTTCTCGTAACAGTTGTGTAGGGTCTGGCTGATTATTGACGATTTTTCAGTACGTTAGGGATATGGCTTTCTTGTCTATATATTCTGTGAGGAGTCTATCCTCCAACGGGGAGGCCTCCGGAAGGACAGTGTCAGGCGGGATGACCGCTTCCAGCGCATGTTTAACCTGCAGGTAGCGGAACATCTCAGTGGGTGCCATTTCGTATTGGTCTTGCAGTTGAGCAAAGGTGACGACTTTCCCTGTTTTCCAGAGGTCACCTACTCGTGAAATTCCTATTGCGTCCCATTGTCTAAATCACTTGCTCTTGCCTAGTTTGCCCAGCTTGCCAGTTTCCCACAGTGGGGTTTGTTGTGTTAATTTATCGTTCCAGCCCAGATTTCCCATTACCGCGTACCATAGTTGGACGGTATGTGCGGTAGGTCCCAAGAGGTCTGTTTTCCGCTTTTTATTATAGAGTATTCGGTTTATTCCCCCCACTCCCAGGGCATGTCTATCAAGCCGGTAAGCAGGGTCAGTTTGGAGCGAATGGAGCCATTGGTTAATTACAGCCAATTGAGAGGCCCAGTAATAAGCCTGGACATTCAGGAGTGCGATGCCGCCGTCGTACCAGCTTTTGACCAGTTTAGCCGCGGTTATTCTAGCGGGTTTTCCATCCCAGAGGAGATTATTCACCTCCGAGTCTATTGCTTTAAAGTACGACGCAGGAACCAAGAAGGGGGTGTTATGGAGGGCATAGAGAAATCTGGGGAGTGCCATCATTTTGAAAAGCGCTGCTCTTCCCAGTAGGGTGAGGGGCAGTGATTGCCAATGCTTGGCAGCTCGGCACAGTCTTTGCGGCGGTCCCAGAAGATTTCTAGTCATAAAGTCGTCTGGTTCTGACATGACATGAATCC
Source organism: Calotriton arnoldi (assembly GCA_963921515.1). NCBI lineage: Eukaryota > Metazoa > Chordata > Amphibia > Caudata > Salamandridae > Calotriton > Calotriton arnoldi. Next base: position 1,369,511 of record CAWUFW010000468.1, on the reverse strand, counting down.
CTAGGTACTTGAAGCTGTTTGTTACTGTCTTCACCTCACAACCTCTAGGCAACGTTGGAGGTGGGGCGTTCAGGATATATAGTACTGATTTACCCCAATTGATGGTGTATCCAGAACACTTCCCGTATATTTCGCATATGTTTAGAAGTCTGTGCAGGGAGCGTTTTGGGGATGCCATGTACAGCAGAATATCATCCGCATAAAGGGATATGCGGTCCTCGGATTTCATGTTTTTGTTAAGTTGTAACTTCCCTACAGCATTTACTCTTAAGTCCCTCTATCTTGCCAGCTAGCTATAGTCAGCTTCAAAGGGAAATACTTATTGCTTCAATAGGTGTCCCTTAATGTAAGGATCCTATTGGCCCACTATTTATCCTGCAAACCACCCCCACCCCCCAGTTCTCTTGCTGATGAGTTGGCAGGTGTGCAGGCTCAGGAGAGAGTGCGGCGGTAGGCGGCTGCACCCTGCCGCGTACGAGGTGTGTGGTGCGTGTGGGACTGGGACTGCAGCCCAATTGGATGATCAGCAGCCTCCTAACACTCTGCGAACCAGCTCCCGGCCCGGATTGGGGTTCGACCTTCTGTGCCTACGTTTTCTTCCCTCCTCCCCCCTCGTTGGTTGGGGAAGGTGGAAGTGTGCCGGTGACCTCTGGCTTGGACCTAACCAGGACTGGCCACAGCAGCAAAGCGGCACAGGGGGGATTGCAGAGTTCCCGCCGCTGTGACTCTTCTCCCGCCTCTGCTCCACCTTCTCACTTCACTAGGGGAGAGTACGAGGCGAGGGTCGGCTGCCAACGACCTTCTGCAGCCCACTGGTGGTGGGCTGGCCAGTCTCTGTGGTTGGCTTCCCTCGTCCCCTTCGATGCTATCGGTGTCTGGTGCCCTATCTTTTTTGCTGGAGGCCGCACTGGAAGGGGAAGGGCCCTCGTTTGCGATTGTGTGGTCCCAATAGGCAAAGGCCTGCGCCTGGTGGTTTGTGGCCTATAGAACCCTCCCCACGCCCTGTGTTCGCCTGCCCGGCCATGTTAATTTGACCCAGCCCTGCGACTGTGGTCCCCTGGTTGGCTATCTGCAGAACTCTTCTACATACTCGAGCTGGGCGCTTCCTTGATCCCGGGGAGCCCTGCTGGCACTGGAGCGGCCTTTTCGAACCTTGGAGGATATTACGTGTCCAACCATGTCTTCGCAACACAACACGAAAAAGAACCCTTCGCTAAAAGATCTTTTTACCAAAAATGCGGCAAAGAAAGCAGACCCGACGCCTGAAACCACGGTATCGGTGCTACCCACTGACGGCGCTCGGGTGGAGGAGATGACTCAGGGAGAAGCACCCGTAACCAAAGCGTTTCTGAAACTGTTATTCAGGACCCTCCGAGACGACTTCACGGGCCTCAAGCAGGACATAGCCACAGAGATTAAAGACATTCGACGAGATGTGGAGGATATAGGCCAGAGGGTGGGCTCGTTGGAGCAGGGACAGGACGCTCTGGAGGAAGAACTCGATGCCCATCGTCGAGAATTGATGGCCTTAAGGGATCAGAATATGGAACTGCGCTATCAACTTGAAGACAGGAGAGCAGGTCCTGACGTTCAAACATATGTATTGAGGGGGTTCCTTTGCAGGCAGTTCCAAGCAACATGGAGGAATCTGTTGTTCGTCTCTTCAAACATGTGGCTCCCTCACTGGGGGACCAGGAGACTGTTTTAGACCACACACACTGGGCTAGGCGCCCCGCCAGTGCGCCAGGTCAGCCTCAGGACATACTTACTTGCTTATATTATTACCACCAAAAGGAAGCCATTATGACCACGGCACGGGACAAGACGGTCATTAAATTTGGGGGGCATAGGCTGTGGCTTTACCAAGACCTCTCTATGCTTACATTACTGCGGCGGAGGGCCCTCTGGCCATTGACTGACTTTCTCTGGGGTCAGAACTTTAGATATAAGTGGGGCCACACCCTTCCGCCTTTAATTTGTATGGCACGAGGAAGTTTGTGTGATTAACACTCTTGAAGATGCCCAGGCCCTCCATGAAATGCCAACTTTTCAACCAAACACACGAGCCACTTCACTGTCCCGGAGCCCAGCGGCCGCCGGATCCGATTCCCGGGGCTCCACAAAATGCAGGAAGAAACTCATGAAAAAGCCCTCAGAAGCTGATAGTCGTAGGGAATGTGCCCGACTACTTAAGCAGCAGCAGCTGGTGGATGATGCTGCAGGGGTGGATGGTGACTGCTGATCTCCGCTTGACTTTTTGTCTTTCTAATCCATACTGAAGGGTTTTCCTGTTTAGTTACTGGATGCGGCTTTAATCAGGCCAGCAGCTACCCCCTTCTGCCTCAAGTCTGCAGTTTTGACGGCAGAGCTTCGCCATGGAGTGATCACTCATACAATGTTCTCGCCCAAGACATGGACCCTCGTTTCTTGGTTATAGTTGTCTCCAGGCGAGGGACATCTTTGATTCAATGTTTTCCCAACTCTTCTCATGTCTCCTCATCTCATTCCTTTTCTTCTCTCTTTCTCCTGCTCCAGATACCTTTTAAGACATACACTACCCGGCCTGGCACACTCCTGCCTCGAGCATGTCATGCATCGCACTGTCACATACATACACATGGTGATATCTGTCCTTAGCCTCAACGTACGAGACCCTAATGCATCGGTCAAACACTTAGACCTCCTCCCATTCCTTAGGGACACGAGATGTGATATCTGAGTTGCAGGAAACTCACCTGTTGCAGGGGGATTGGAGAGGAATGTGCTCTCGCTGGTTTGACCGCCAATATTTTTCGGCCGAGGTGGTCAAGAAGGCTGGGGTTGCGATTCTTCATGCCGCACACTTTCCGGAGTGGGTGGAACGGGTTTATATGGAGATTCCGGGAAGACTCTTGGCACTCCATATTATGGTGAAGGGGGTCGGGTGCACCTTGGCCACTGTATATGCGCCCAATGATCGTCAAGAGGCACTTATTAGGGATTCCCTGGGACAGCTGCTGACTACACCTGACCAAGATATTGTGATAGGTGGGGACTTCCAACATCGTGATGGATGCTCAGAGAGACAGGTCCACACAACGGGTGGGTCAGGTTGGTAGCCTTACGCCGGCGGGAGGCGGGTCTAACAGACATATGGAGACACACGCACCCCGCGTCCACTTAGTACACTTTTTTCTCAGCAGCGCATCAAACGCATGAACGCATTGATTACATTCTCACATCCCTACATGTAACACAGGAGTCAGTCTCAGTGGATATTGGTGCTGCGGCGCTCTCTGATCACTCTCCTATAAATCAGCGATATGAGCCATGTAGAAACTCATCGCCCCCCAAGATCTGGCAGCTTAACACGAAACTTCTCACCTATGACCATATCCTAACAAATACCTCAGCAGTCATAACCGCATTTCTGCGGACTAAAGATAAATCGGACATTTTTGACCCTACCCTCTGGGAGACTTTAAAAGCGGTTATGCGAGGCCACTTTATTACTATCGCCACTAGCTATAAAAGGGACCGACATACCAAGCGGCTCCAATTGGAAACCCAGGTCAAGGAATTGGAGATCTCTCACACCCAAACCGGTTCAGTGGCAGGTCGCCGTCAATTGACGGTGGCACGGAAACAACTACGAGCGCTGGATATGGGGAGGGCGGAATATGCATTACTCAGGATAAAGCAGAAATACTACGCTGGGGGCAATAAGGTCGGACGCATGCTGGCACATCGCCTCAGAGCACAAGCAGTTGACCAGAGAATCACTGAATTACGGGGTGCTGACGGCTCCCGCGATCTCAGGATGAGGAGACTGCTCAAGACTTTGAGGCCTTCTACACTGCTCTATAAGCAGCAGATACCTTGATAGAGTCCGATCACATAGCCTACTTGTCACAGCTACGCCCCCATCCCTGCCCCCCCCTCCCCATGACCCCGCCGGTCACGTTCACCTCCCTTGACACAGACATTACACCGCAAGAAGTCCTGGCAGCCATTCAACGTTTACAACCTGGTAACGCCCCTGGCCCAAGCGGTGCTGAATTTTTTTAAGCCTTTAGTACACAGCTAGCCCCCGTATTAGCGTGACTTTTCAACACATTCAGTGTGAGTTGAGCACTGCCAAAGTCAAGGCGCCTGGCAACCATTACTGTGATCCCCAAGGCAGGCAAGGACCCCAAATGCTGAGCGTCCTACCAATCAATTTCTCTTTTGAATGTGGACGCAAAATGTTTTACAAGCATTCTGGCCCACAGATTGGCTCCCTATGTTCAGGGGTTAGTTGACCCTGACCAAGCTGGGTTTGTGTCAAAGTGAGGGCGTAGTTACAACACGAAACGGTTGTGCCACTTAATGAATATGGTGCAGGTGCCGGCCCTTCTGTTGTCAATTGACACCGAAAAGGCATTCAATGAGGTCCAGTGGCCCTACCAACATTTAGTCCTGAAGGGCATGGGCTTCGGCCCACGGTTTCACCAATGGGTTAATTGCTGTTACACCTCCCCTGGAGCCAGGGTGCATGTGAATGGAGTGTTGTCTGCGTTTTTCACCATTACCCGTGGGACCAGACAGGGTTGTGCCCTATCACCTCTGCTCTTTGCACTGTACATGGAGCCCTTTGCAGAGCAAATCTGTGGCAATCCCCAAATTGCGGGCATCCAAATGGGTGGTAGGGAACACAAAATCATGTTATACGCGGATGATGTCCTTTTGACTCTGACCGACCCAGACACCACCTTAGAGGCCGTGATGGCGGAACTGGCAGCATTCAGTGGAGCATCGGGTTTTAAGACTAATTTGCAGAAACCTTCAGTTCTTAATTTAACTATCCCTGATCTGGTGGACCACGGACTATCATATTTAGGTCTACATATCCACTCTACGCCTGCGTCCACGGCTGCCCGCAACTATGGAGACCTCCTAGCGAACACGAGATCCGCACTTACGAAATGGAAAGGCCATGGCCTCTCCTGGTTAGGATGAGTAGCAGCGGTCAAGAGGGCGCTTTTGCCCAACATTCTTTATATAATGCAAGCCCTTCCCCACAACCCCTCCACGAATGTTGGATAGGCTATAATCCCTTCTCTGGGACTTTATTTGGGAGGGCAAGCATGCCAGGATAGCCAGGACAAGCCCCCATCTTCCGCTGTCGGCCAGAGGACTGGGAGTCCTGAACTTACGATGCTATTATCAAGCCGTACAGCTACGATATATGGTGGAATGGTCCCGACCCTACACTGAAAAACATTGGAGTTTTACCGACCAGGCTGTCGTGGGTAGTAACATTTGGAAGGTATCCTGGCTCCTGAAGCCTCATAGAGCAGCAGGAGACTATGTTTCACCTGTGGTACAAGCCACAGTTGGGGTTTGGGACAGCGTACAGTTGAAACACGGTCCAACTACTCCCTTATCCCCGCAAACACCGTTGATAGGCAACCCGGTCTTCCCACCAGCTGCGAAGAGGACAGCGTTTGCGGCCTGGCAGGAGGCTAACTGCAAGTGAATAGGATACCTGTTTGATGTAGATGGCCATATGGACTTTCCAATGCTTCAGTCAGCTTATAACCTCCCCGACATGGCACGCTGGCAATAATTAGCAGTCGTTCACAGGGTGATTTAGCCCTGGCTCCGTCCACATGCCAGCCGGGTGCTCACGCCCTTTGAGAAGTGGCTTCTTACACGCGCATCTGATAAGAAAATGATGGCTGATATATACGCCTTTCTTCTTACCCCTCAGACTCCTCTGAAATCCACTGCACGAACCAGATGGGAGGGGTAGTGCGGGCGCTCTTTACGGACAGGGAGTGGAATGATATTCTACACTGCGCTCGGACATCCTCCCTCAACACCACTAGCAAAGAAATGTTCCTGAAGATTGCCCACTACTGGTATTTCACCCAGGCTAGGGTCGCCATATGGGACCCGAGCAAGAACGGAAACTGTTGGCGTCAGTGTGGCCAACGGGGCACCCTCACGCATTTGCTATGGCAATGTCTCAAACTGGAATCTTTCTGGGAGGGGGTTCTGGAAGCGGTGAACACTACTTTCACTAGTGATATCCCTAGTTTTCCTAGCTATGTGCTTCTGGATCTCCCTAATCTGATCACATACTCGTTGAAATCATGTAGAGGTAAAGCGATTGCTCTGGCACTGGGAGCAGCTGAACAAGTTGTCCTTTCCAAGTGGGGTACAGAAGTCTTACCTATGCACTTAGACTAGCTGCAAAAACTATGGGAAATTTTGAGAATGGAAGAGTTAACAGCAATCGCTACACAGCGCTCCTTTCTATTTGACAGAACGTGGCAACCTTTTATTCAGTACCTCTCTGAGGAACACCGCGAACTGTCCTGCCCATGCTATTAGCGGATACGCCACTTAACCTTGTCAAGTGACCCCGCTTCACACTGAGCCCTTGTGACGGTTATCTCACTCACTTTTGCCAGTGCAGGCTCTAAATTGTATTGTTTCCCCCTCTCTACACTCAGTGCCCTTCCTGTCTCCACTTCTATCACTGTCTCCTTTGAACCTCCCCACCTACGTTACACACATGCTCTGCAGTTCAATGATTCACCACCGGCCAATGGATGTGGGTGGGTTGTTATTGTACCTCCTACTTTTCAATCGAAAATAATAAAACAGATCTAAAACCTAAAGTGTTGGTAGAAGTCTGTCAGGAATAACACTTTATGATGGCAACACTAGAGCATGCAGGTTCGGCCTTGCAATCATTTGCAGACAAGGCAAAAGTACAACAAAGCACCACCAGTGACAGTTGCACGCTATGCAGGATAATATAACCAGTCCTGATAAGTACCACGCATCGTGGGTTAGAGTAGACTAATGCATTTAGTGCCTGTTCCCATGTCACTACACTAACATGTGTTAGTCACGCATAATAAGGGCCTCCGGAATTATGCAGCCCAGGAGGGCCAAAAACTAATCGGCAGGGTTGGGTAAATTATGCGGTAAGGAAAAGCAAATTATGTGTCGTAATGCAGCACATTTTGTGACATTATTACTTCATTATGTTGCCATTTTTCAACTTGTTAATGCTGTCTGGGCATTGGTTGCACCTCATTGGTACAAGTTTAACACAAAAATATATCAATTAGCAACAGAAAGGTGACCAGTCAACCTTCGCAAAGGGCCTTCCACTGCGCAGCAATGTGTCGCTGTGTTTTTAGTAACTTTTGAAGTGTTTAAGCTAGAAACAAATTTGTTTTTTGTTAAAATCTGCAGATGATGCAGTAAATGATGGATTATGTAGCAAATATATAATTATGCAAAAAAAGATGTGGCTGCACAATCACAGAATTCCAGGGGCTCTGCGCATAATTACTATCTCCCCTATGTAGGACGAGGGCTGCAGCTCTGTAGGGATGTGTAAACAGCAGCCAGTCAGTGGTTAATTTGTAAACAAAAAAAATTTAAAAAAGGGGAAGAGGCTCTCGTCAGGAAGCAGCTTGCACCAGACCATTTCTCCTGTTAGCGTCGCCTAAAACAGAACCAACTTCTAGCCATTAAAGTGGGGAGAGGATGTGGCGTAGTGGCCAGAGCTGCTGACTTCGGAGCTGGGGAACCAGTTTCGAGTCTCGGCTTTGGCTCAACATCCTGTGATTCTAGGCAAATCACTTCATCTTCCTGTAAATAAATATGTCCTTAAATGGTGCTAATGAAAAGCTCTGGTGTTGATGATTAAGTATACAAAGAGAGAGAGAGGGACCCAACCTCCAAAGGGGAGGGGTACCAAATTCGACCAAAGTCTCAGAAAAATCCCCCTTTGGGTAAGAACACATATACACAACCACATTCACACGAGAAACCTTATATCACCAATACGTTAACAATGAACACAGGATCCAAGAAATAAACTAATCAAATGAGTTCTCAATGAATAGTACAGATTTATTAGATTCAAAATACAGCAATTAAAAAAGACACATGTATCTTAAAATTTCACAGTATTTTTAAAATTCATCAAAAAATTATATTTAAAAAACTTTGTCAAATTAGACCGTACCATCCATTAGATTGAATATACATTTTTCAAGAACAAATCAGAACATAAAATTTAAAAAAACGAAATAAACATGGGAGAACATGCAGGAAAGTTGTTTCCAAGTCATAGGAATAGCCACTAAATCATGCACAGAACAATTGTCGGATCATGAGAAGAATCTCTCCTTTGTTTTCAATGACAGTTGTCCACATCGATTTATAATGGGCTTCCCTTATCTGTGCATCGACGCGTTTCGGTGGGCACTATACTTAGACCAACACCTTCTTCAGGAAAATAAAATACCTCCCAGATTACCAATCAATTTCTTAGTAATATCCTTAATATTTACTAAATCCTCTCCAATAGAGATCAAGGGAGGATATTTCTCATTCCTCCCACAGATATCTCAAGTCTCTTAGTAATCACACCTCCTCAGGTACATTAATATCTGTAGGTGCCACGATACGATCAGGTATAATCTAACTTCGCACTTTTCCAGTATATTTAATACCTCCAAATTCACAGCTACCTTTCTTGATACTCTTTTTTCTTTAAGTTCAAACTAGCACCAAAGACCTTATAATTTCTGAAGGGATAGAAAGACGGTCTATGGATCATATCCTTCCCTTTATCACGTCTACTTCTGATTTATTTCAGGTTTATTTTATCTCGTTAAAGAGCAGATCAATTCTGATATCTGCTGGGAACACGGGGTGTATGCCTCCATCAAAGGAAAAAAAGGAAATTCTGAGACGTTGATGATTAAGTGCCAGAGTTGAGCACCGGAAACCACTTGCTCAAATTAAGCACTGGAGCCAGTGAACTTGCCGTGCTGCCTCAGGGAGTTACTATAAACGATGGAGAGAAGAGGCGACTATATGCTATGAAAATCAGCTTGGGCCGGACTAAATTGTATACTTTGTATTTAGTTCTCAGTTGTACTCCTCCGGCCGGACCATTAGGTTTATTTGTTTTTTCCTCCAGCGAGGTGAGGACAAGTAACCATACTTTTTCCACAGATCTAGTAATGTTCAATTTATGGACTCATACTTTCAGTATTTAAACATTTTCTGCCCTAATTAATCACTACAAGATGATTAATGCTCACACTGCTAACAAGCATTGGCAACGCCAACAGGGCTGGCTTGTTTTAGGCGTGTTGTGATATATCTGCACAGCGTAACATTTAAACTCACTTATAAGCACTCAAATAACGGTTTGATATACTCTTAAGAAAGTGTCACACGTTTGAAAGTACAATATTACTCGAACGCCAAAGGAAACCATAGAAATTTCACACATAATCTGAAAACTTGACAGCTATGCATTACACCGTACAACACATTAAACGCTCCCAGACTTATGCGGGATCACCGTGCCAAAAATGTGCTCCTCTCCATTATTTGGATTACTATAGCAAACCTCTAATTTAACGCTGGAGAGCCAATTGGCTGAGCGTCACGGATCTCTTTAACTCTCTCTCTGTAGATATACCTCTCAACCTTTTTTGAGTCACCTAAGAGGGCGGAATTCAGTGGTTTTTGGAGGGTAAGACTATCTACATAAATAAAAATGAATGAATTGGGGGGGATGTTGGGACTGAGGCCACTTAAGTATATATGACGAAACCAGACTAACAACCTCAGAATGAAGGTGCATGGCAAAATGTGCAAGGTTCCAGCTGAAACTCTTCTAAAAAGAAGCTCCCTTCCTCACCTCGATGCAAATCCTTTTTCGTCTCCCTGATATAATCGTCTGGATTTCGGCACAGCACCTTCACCTTCATCCTGTTAATCCGACAGCGTGGGCAACTGTGTGGACATTACTGTATACAACGTGCGTCAGGAAGGGTCAAGGTTCAGCCCCTGATCTGACCACTCCTAGGCGAAATGACAAACGTAAGCACTTGAGTCTATGGAGAAGCGGCCATCTTAAACAGAAACGACTTCAATGATCTGAGCGCACGCCGAAAAAGGAAAAGGATAATGTAGCACTGTGTTCACTGTATTGAGAACGTGAAGGATATTTTGCACTACACTGGAGACTTTTGGTTTATTATTCTACAGGAATTTCCATGTAAGAAATAGCAGTATTAGGTTTCAAAATTACATGTAGTTAAATTAAAATTACATTATTACATTAGAGAAACTAAAATTATTGTTTTTTTCTGCCTAATTTCTGGTGCACGTGTTAACACTGTTTTGTTTTTTTTAATTTGTGAGAGACGTTGCTTTCAAAAGATAGCTATTTCATTTGCTGGTTATTGTAAAAGTCCGCTCTCTAGTTTTATGGTGTACGGGGGCGGGGCGCTACCTCGGGTTACAGGTGATTGGGCTGTTTCTACAGAGGACGCAACAGCGACCGCCATTATAGAGAAACTGTACCATAGAGCGTAAAGGGCAGCTCTATAACCCGATGATGATGGCGCACTTGTCAACGTTTTATGTTAGTCAATTTTCCTCATAGATTTGTGTATTTCTGGCGAGCATTGTTACTGCAAAAAATCAAATTTAACGCAGCGCCGAAACCTTCCCTAGCCCCCTTAACGTATCAATAAATGGAAAACAGTATTTTAATGTACACCTGCTGGCTACGTTGTTTATGTTTGGTTACGTCTGGTTGTGGATTATTCATGCTTTTTAAAATATGCCTGGACGGTGGCTGAAGTAGTCCGACAAACTCCCATTGTCCCTCTTCCGTCTCCATGAAGGTTAGAGTGCTAAAAGTCACGTCATTCAGCCGAGTGATGCAACGTGCGCCCTTCTGTCAGCTGTATTGGTGTACAGTCTCAGAGCACAATGTTCCTAAATGCGTACACTATAACCTCCCTCCCCGCGGTGCCAGTAAAAATCTCGTACACCTGACAGCACGCTCCTATTGTCTGAGCTTCACCACATATACCCGTTTTCACTGTCACAATTCCAACAAAGTGGTTTCTTGCTGATCTCATGTTATCTGCCAGGCTGCGTCAACACCTCATGGTTTCGCTTTGGTTTAAATAGTCACCCCTTTCCGAGTTGCTCATACCTTCTTTACAGACCAAAGCGCTTTTACCCTCGGAATGTCTGTGCTGAAGTCCTCCATCCCAGCTCCTGAGCGCCCGTCTCTCTTCAGGCATGTCCGCTACGAGAATCTGCTGGCCGGCCTCAGCGGGGGCTTGGTGTCCACACTGGTACTTCACCCCTTGGACCTCGTCAAGATCCGCTTTGCAGGTAACGTCTCTCCCATATCCCTCTTCACCATTCTCAATCCTCTAGTTTATTTTATGTGACGTCCTTAGTTGAGCGCCCATGCTCGCCATCAATTTAAGACGGGATATGCCTCCACGGTGCCCTGTAAGAAATGTAGTGGTTAAAGTTGTGATGTTAGCAGTGCTTTAAATGGGCCGGTACTCACCGGTACTGAGTACCGGCACTTCTTGAATTTATCACTCCGAGTACCGGCACTTCTCTACTGCCGAGGAGAGTACCGGTACTCATGAAAAGGTAGGCTGTGAGTGCTGGTGAGCAGGAGTGGAACGTGTTTCTGGCAGCCAAGGCGCCGCTTCTTCCCCGATCTGAACCCCAGCTGAGCTATTCAGCAGGCCAGGGGTCATTTGAATAATGTCCCGTGCTCACCATCACGCTGTGCTTGATAGAGCAGGGTCCATTCAGGCCCTGTGCTGTCAATCACAGTCACATTATCGTGTGCGTTCGTGCAAGCACAGGAATCGTGTCAGTCCCCTGGCAGTGACAATAAGGCTACGGCCAGTCCGGCCCTGGTGGCATTTAAAAAGCCATGGTAGGTGAAAGGTATAACATGGCTTTTATCATACCCAAGTCTTTTGTGTGTCTGCTATGTTTGTGTGTATGCCTGTTTTTGTAAGAAAAAGTGAGAGAACGAGAGAGAGAATCAAGACACTCTCAGGAGGTTTTTAAAGAAAATGGGTGGCACTTTGTACATGTCTGCTCTGCGACAAAGATTCATACCTAACGTAGTAGGGAAGGTTGGTGGGTGGGTGAGTGGATGGATGAGTGAGCAAGGGTGGATGTATAGATGGATGGATGGATGAATAGATGGATGGATGAGTGAAAGCATGTATGGGTGGGTGAAAGAGGGTGGATGATTGGATAAAAGGGTGGTGATGGGTGGATAAGTGAAAGGTTGGATGGATGAATGAAAGGGAGGGAGGATGGATGAAAGGGTGGATGATGGATGAGTGAAAGGGTGGATGGAATGAAAGGGTGGATGTAATAAAGGAGTGAAAAGGTTGATGGATAGATGAGCAAAAGGATTGATGGATGAGTGAAAGGATGAATGGATAGGTTTGGAGATGGTTGGATATGAAGGGTGGACAGAGAGAATGGTGAAAGGCAGAATGATGGATGAAAGACTGAATAGACGACAGAATATAAAGGTTAAATGGTGGACATCAGCAGGCAAATGGTAGGATGAATGGATAGATCGATGGAAGAGACGAGAGATATCTTCTGGGGAGGGTCATGATGATTTGCTTCATTTGCTTGGTGCCATAAGACCTTTGGATCGAAGTGGGGTATTTTCAATTTCTTCCTACTCACATGCTCAAAAATATGTACAATTGTGCCAAACAGCAATTAACAGTATGGCATTAAGAAGGTGCAATTATTGCAAAAATAGGAAATGTTAACATATTATTGCACTTCTCTTTCGTTTTGTGTAATGAGTTAACCTGCTTTGTTTATATAAACACATTTCTCATGTGTTTTGGTATGTGCTGCAACTAATTAGAAGTCGTTAAGTATCATCATGTCTTGCCCTTAGCCCCCCCCCATGCCCCCCCCCCTCACTACACCTGTAGCTCATTTTAATGAGTACCTGCACTTATTTTTTTCCATTTAAAGCACTGGATGTTAGTGGCCTACAATAGTAGCTGGGGGAAAATGAATGCAGAACATAATTGAAGCTTGCAGGATTGGAAACGTTTTTTTTGGTCAGATAAGGAGGATTAAAAAGAGTTGTTACTGAACGCCAGAGAGGCAGCATATTTTCCATATAACCTATTTAGGAATTGTTTTGGTGTTTTCTCGAGTGACGAGAGAGGTGCTCTTATTTAGTATTGTGACACAGTGCCTAGTAGTGTGATGGAAGAGGAGGTTTGGGAGATAGGCGCACAATTTATAGTTGAAATATCAGGCGATTATAAACTACCCTATAGGCCCCATGTTATGTTCCCAGTTTATATCCCATGCTAACTGGAGCAGTTGTTGTCAAACGCTCTAAAATTTTAACAGTCTGGGAGGAGGGCTTGTGGGTGGAAGAGAGTAGTAAAATGAATGAATATGAATAATTTACTGTTTGATTATTTACAATCATACAATATACACATTTAAAATGTCAGCACTCTACAAAATTAATACACTAGGAAAAAATAACTTAATTTTCATTTTACAACATTAAAATTCTTCTTTGGGGTTTCCTGCTATTCCCACATATATAAAAACAACCAAACACAGGCATTATTTCTACTATTATAAACACGAGAGCAATTTTTCCCCAAGTTCCTTCTTCTAAGTTTACATCAGACTATTCACCAGAAACTAATTTCTTTTTTGCCAATAGCATGAATTGAACAAAAGCAGCGTTCAAATCTATATCTGTTGAATTAAAAAAAAAATTATGAGCGCTTGCCTACAAGTTCGAATTCCCCGACTATTAAATTCATTCCGTAGTAGCCTCCTTCTTTCTTCCATCAAGTCTGGGCATATGCAAGTTAAGTGAATAATGTTTTCCTCTCCCTTTTTGCATAGTCTACAATGCATAGATTTTGTTGTACGTTGCCATGGCATTGCATGCGATAAACCTGGAAGAAGGCTAAAACGAGCTTTAGTGAATTTTGTTTTTAGTTTTAAAGTCCACTGTGTTTCTAAGTAAATTTGGGACTTAGTTGTTTTATATTCACGCCGAATCACCCATGCATGATTCCGTTTTGAAAAAGATTCTTTGTCCTTCGGTACTGACAATTGTTTTGTTGTTTTATTAATGAGTTTTTTAAAAAGACTTCAAAAAGACTCTGGCCTTATGTTCATGTCCCAAATTTCATGCCCTGAATACTCTATTAAAGCTGATTGTAAATATTTCCGAAACTGTAATTTAGGATTCACTTGTAATTTTTGCAAAAGCCATTGACATATTGGGTTTGATGTGTTTGATTTTATTATCTTCCACACTTTTATATACTGACCCTTTCTTGCAATAAGCTGGTTAGATACCTCAACTTGTAACCTGATTTGTGTTTAAATCTTTATTGCATGATTAATAAAAATCTTTGCAAAAAAAACTACAATCAGAAACGCCTGTGCAAAAACGCATAAAACAGCTTTTTTCATTGCAATGAGATTAATTTAAAACCGTTTGAAATTTGCAGTATGTTGATACTATTATAAAAAAAATTAGAATGTAAAATCACATATACTATGCAAGGATTAAAATACAATGAAAGGACCTAAGACTTCGAATTGAGAATTGTTAGACTAATACTATTTTCTACACACTATACCCTGAAGTCCATGACAGATCTAACAAAGAAGGCTAGTATAATCATCATAGTCAATGAGGAGTTTTTAAAATTGGGACAATACTTGACAGTTAAAAATTGTACAGCTGGTTCTAAATTTTGAGTTGAATCATTTATAATCGATTCATCAGCTAGCAGTTGGATTTAACATGATTTTTACTGTACTCATAAAACGTACCAGTCTACAGGCTAACTGAATGTCCCCTCCTTCAAAACAAGCTTTTAATGCTTGTCTACGTGTTCGAATCTGTCTTTGGTTCCAGAGTGGTTTTAATAGTAATTTTCGCCCTTTCTCTAAACCCTTGCAAATGCACAGTAAATGCAGAATGTCCTCTTTAGGGTCGCCGCAGAATCTACAGTTCGTTGTTGTATCTAAACGTTTCTGTGGTGGGAGGTGTTGGTTTATCGGTAAGATTCCCATCCTCAATTGCAGATAAGATTCCTTCACAGCCCTCGAGAACCCTATTCCCAAATAAACTTGTGGCAGAGACCAGTGTTGCTTTATCTTCTTCCAGAGATAATATCTTTACTGTTTTGTTTACAAGATGCTTAAAAAGTTTGTGAGTCCCAGTAATTTCCCATAGGTCTTGTAAAGCAAGAGAGCATATTGCTGTTTGGAGATAGACCATTGCTGGGCTGTCTTTATTCCTTTCCGGCTCTTTCCATAAATATGAATTCAGGGTACCTGTCTCGGCTCCCTTTATTTTGTGCCAGCACTTGGTATAGGCACCCTTACGTACTATTTGCTGTTTTTGGGGGCCGAACTCTAGCCTTAATTGTGCTGGCGAAGTGTACTGTGGGAGGTTAAATATTATTCGCATTGCTTTGGACACCACTTTATCCAAAATGGTCTCGTCTCTCCCTCTCATACATTCACTACCGTAAGTAATAGTTGGTAGCAATCTTGCTCGAAGCACTTCTAGTAGCGGGGTTAAATTTGGACCCGTTATTTTATGCTTAATGTTCTTTAGTGCAACGGCCAGTGTGATCCCTCTAGTTCTGATCGCTGCTTTTTGTTGCCCAAACGATCCCTTCCTGTCAAAGATTATACCCAGATATTTATATTCTTTGACCACCTCCAACTGCTGACCCCGCAGTACCCACCGAGGTTTGTTTTTTACACTTTTGGTTTAGTATCATCACTTTAGATTTTTCTAAGTTTATACATAACCCGTTCTTGTCTGAGCAAGTGCTCGTAGTCCTTATAAGATGTTGCAGGCCAACTAGGGTTCGGCTAATCAATATTAAATCATCCGCATACAGTAAATTCGACAGTGTTAGGCCCCCTAGATTGGGGCATGATGGTTGCAATTATCAAGCTCTGATGAGAGATCAGACATAAAGAGATTAAACAGGGTCGGGGTAAGGACACAACCCTGCTTCAACCCCTTAGTGGTCGATATTTTCCTTGATAGACAGTTGCCTGTTCCCAGCTTTATTTGAATCCATGTCTCGGAGTAAAGTAAAATTAACTGATTCAAAAGTTTCGGATCTATTTCCCAGCCAGATAATTTAGCCCAGAGTTTCCCCCCGGTCTATACTGTCGAAGGCGGACGTATAGTCAATAAAGCAAACAAATAATGGCTTTTTGATTTTTATGGTGGCGTCTATTAGGAGTGAAAGCGAGGATGTTTGTCGTTGTCCCCATGCGTTTTTGGAAACCTGTTTGATTAATGGGAATTAGGGCTTTCCCCAATGCCCATTCGGTGAGCTCATCCAGTATGAGACCCGCAAAATATTTGGCATCAATGTCAATTAGTGCAATGAGCCTATAGTTCTGTGCTTGGCTCCTGCTGCCTTTTTTATAAATCGGGGAAATGATTGATCCCTTCCAGGAATCAGAAATTCAATCTGATTTGGGCTGCAGACGCATTGCACGGCAGGCGAAAAAGGAGCTTAAATGTTTTTGAAATGGCATTATTTAAATCTGCAGAGTTCCTACCACACAACACTTCACTATCATATGTAATAGTTGGCAGTAGTTTTGCATTTATTACCTTTAGAAGAGAAAGGTAGCTGGATCCACCCAAGGATTTTTGCAATGTTCGAAATGCCATGATTAAGATGTTACCTCTACTTTCCATAGCCGTCTTTTGCTGCTGAAAAGTGCAGTTTTCATCAAAAAGCACACCCAAGTATCTATATGTCTTCACTTGCTCCAGTTGCTGCTTTTGCAAATACCATTTATATCTATACATTTTCCATTTCCTGTTGTTTACTTCCATTATCTTAGTCTTGGCCTAATTTATTTCCATACCATTTACCAGTGAATAATTTTGCAACTGCATTTATAAGCCATTGTAATCCTATCCTAGTTTGACTTAATAGTATAACATCATCGGCATATAACAAATTCAATATATTTTTCCCGCTAGTTTGGGGAATGAGCATTATCTTTATCCAAGCAGTATGTTAAATCTGCTAAGAACAAGTTAAACAGATATGGTGCGAGAACACATCCTTGTTTTAACCCCTGAGATGTAGGGATTTCACTATGAAGGGTCGAACCATCACCTATTCGGACTCTAGTCCAAGTGTGAGTATACAGCGATTGAATCGCTTTTAGGAGGCTAGTTGGTATTCCCTGTTTGTCCAGCTTCCTCCAGAGAGTCTGCAGATGCACATAATCGAAAGCTGATTTAAAATCCACAAAGCATAGATATAGTAGTTGATTCATTATTTTATATTTATCAATTCAAATAGAAAGAACTAGAATATTTGTCACTGTTCCCAGCCCTTGCATAAAACCTGATTGGTTTGGCGGGATTTAATGGTTCTTGGTTGCCCATTCCGTTAGTTCTGTCAAGAGCGTTCCGGCAAAAAGTTTGACCTCTATATCTTGTAAGGTAATTAGACGATTGTTACTAGGTTGAGACCAATCCCCTCTTTTATAAATAGGTGATATTATAGAGCCTTTCCACGACTCCGGAAGAAGTGATGATTGTATGGCTTTGTTAAAAAGTTTTGAGAGATATTCTGCCCCATCGGTTGAATTATCTTTATATAGTACAGAAGGAATTCTATTTGGGCCAGGTGCCCCATCTTGCCCCTGTTTCCTAATAAGAATATATACTTGATCTTTAGTTATAATTAATTCTGTTTCCTCATTTATATTTTTGTCTTCCCCCTCTACCTGGCCTATCCTTTTGTTTAGATTCTTTGCTACTGTTTAAATGAGCTGATAAAAATTCGACCCATTTTGCTTCTGTTATTGAAGATGTTATGATCGCCTTATTAGATCTATTCAAACTATTGATCTTCGTCAAAAATGTTCTTGAATTTTTCATTTTATTTGAGTATAATGCTTTAGCCCACAATGCTTGTTTCTCTTGAGATTTTTCATGCCAAATTAACCTTCTCAATACTTTGTTTATATTTATTAGTTTGAAACGTAGAGCTACATTAGCGGGCATTTTCTTAATTTGTTTCAGTATTCTATTACAAAAAAAATTCAGAATACGCCCTTTTAGGGATAACTTTATTTTAGAGTTTACATTTTCTTTCCTGCCTAGTTGCTGTTATTATAATTTTTTGCTGTATAAGTAGCCATCAATTCCTTTATAAAAAGTGCCCATTTTTCAATTACAGTATGACCGGTAAATCATTGTCTGACCAGTTTTAATGCTGTCTTCATAACTGAATTTTTTGAGTCTTCCAACCAAGACAGTCACTTATAGTTTATTGTGCCGGTCACCCCAGGAAGGCTTTTAATTTCTGATGTCTACCACATTGGAGATTTACCTCCATTATTTGTTGACCATGGTCGCAACCATATGCGTTTGCAATCTGATAAGAGCATGCCCTCTGAAATAAACTCAAGGATACTATTGAGTAATCAATTCTCGATTTTTGCCCATGTGCTTGATAAGTCCAGGCTGAAGGGATATCTTGTCGGCATCTCCCATTTACAACCCTTAAGCCGAGAGATTCCAGGTCTTTTACTAAGGGGCCGATTCCGATCTCGGTCGGAAGCTCCCCGAACGGGATCCGGCCGGAAAAAGTACGAGCCGTACGCGTTTTTTCCGACCGACTCGTACAGCTGTCCGAGCGAGTACGATGCGAATGTACGCGTGTGTTCCGACCGAACGGTTTCCGGATCCGAACCGCTCCGACCGACTCGTACGGAAACTAATCGCACCACGCAATGGAGACGTTATCCGACCGAGCGAGTACGATGGATGTGTCAGACAGCCGGATCGAGTCGGAGCGTCCGGCTCGAAAAAGCTCCCGGAGCCGGACTTGGGGGGTCCGTGCCGGACCCCCCTGCACCCGTAGGCATACGAGTCGAACACCATGGGTCCCCCCTATACATGCGTGTACGGTGCGGATGGCACCAACGCGTACCTACTACAGGGGGCCCCCTTGTGCGCAACGTACACATTGAGTCACTGGGAGCAAGTGTACGCGTCGTACGACCGGCTCCCATTGACTTCAATGGGAGTCCGACCGAATCGAGTCCGGCAGCATGCAGCCGCATCGTACTCGCTCGGTCGGACTGCAGGAGTCCGGCTCGGTCGGAAAACAATCCGGATCGGTCGGAGAACTTTCCGACCCAGATCGGAATCGGCCCCTAAGTTTTTACCAATTGTCCCTCCAGCCGTTTTAGTCTCCAAAATTGGAGATTGGCTGGGAATGGCCCACTGGAAGTCCTGTTGTAATATTACTTCGTCTCTTGCGTATGAACTTAATAGGTTCATATTAAAAACCCCTGAGATGATTATATCGCAGTGTATCTCCATTTTTTTATGTAATAATATATCTATTATGTCATTTGCAATTGCTTTCCTAGCACTGGCCTCCGGTTGGATAGACGTTTATTATTAAAAGAGGTTTTATGCTATTAGCTTCTTTATAGCACAATTTTACAATTAAGATGTTATTTCCACTAATACTTATTTGTTCACTTTCTAGTTTTGAGTCTATTGCTATAAAAGTTGCCAGATCCCCGCTGGGTCGCCCATATTTATTCATTTTAATGGCTGGAACAAAATACTCTGTAATCCCTTAAAGCACAAAAGGCTGCCTTGCCCAAGTTTCTTGTAGAAGAATAATTGTAGTTACTGCTAATAATTCAACAGTTTTACCCTTGGGGTTTTTTAGTACTGAGAAAACTTGCTTATTTGCATTTTTTGTGTTCTTATTTGTAGCCTGTTGATAAACAAATCTCTCTGGCGATGTAAATGGATTAGATAGAACATTTTCGAGGGCCTTGTGATTTTTGTACCCCCATTTTGAAACTTTTTATATTCTTGAGGATTTGATCCGAGAGGTGGATAGCGTTCCATGTCACCAATGTGTTGTCTTGAGACTCTTCTTTATAGTTTGTTAAAAATTCAATATACTCTCTACATTCACTTTTAATATTTTCGAGCAACAGGATTGCTTTTAGCAATTTTAGAATATTTCCCCTATTCAAAATATCATGTTTTCCCCTCGACCTATATTCGGGTTTAAAGATGAGTTGCCTCTTACCAATGTTATGGTCGTTAGTTGTACTCCTATTATCACACAATATGGGAGTGGAACGTTCTATTTCCAACGAATTTGATCCCTGATTTATTAACATCACCCTTTGAAATAGATCTACAAGCGAGTCGGATGAAGAATTCTTACTTCATTTTTTAGCGGAATTTTCTTATCGTAATTGTCCTATAGATTTTCTCTTCTAGGTTGCATTCCTCTATATCCTCATAGTGGGTCTCCTCATTTTCCTTTGTGCAGTTTGCTCCTCCTAGTTTGTCCAGTTGAATAAGATATTCATCTTTCGTATGGGGGTATTCCTATCTTTTGCTAAGTTACTTTCTTTTCGAGGCCAGATTACCTGTTTGTTCCTTCCATTCCCGGGTTACATTTATGTTTTTTATGTTCGTTTTGGGATTTTCCCAAGGAACCTCACCATGTTGTTCTATGTGTTCCATTGTTTGTTAATTTTCCTTAACAAGCATAAAATCTCTTAAATATTTTGAAATAGAGGGTAATATTTTTTCTTTTTTTCTGTTTATTTGTGGACCTGTGTTTGGACAGATCTCAGTTTATGATTGTTTATCTCACCCTTTGTTGTTACTGTTGTTTTTATTTTTTCTGGCAAAGACGAGATTACTTTTTTTTGTCTTATTTCTTGCTTTGTTTTTTCCTCTCTTTTTTTTGTCAAATAATATTGGAGGACTAGTTGTTTCTTGGTCAACCTTTTCTTCCATTTTATCTCCCGGCTGGTCACACTTCTTGTGAGACTTTTTTTGTTTATACTTATTTGCCCTAAATCCAAAATCTTGGGATTATTATTCTTCCTCATTATTTCTATATTTGCCTTTAAGTCCTCCAAGACGGTACTCAAAACCTCCGGGACTATAGCCAGTTTATTTAAAAAAAATAAAAAATAAAAATCTTTTTATTGAACAAATAAGCAGCCCATCATTACAATCAGGTATCAGTAAATCAACGCACCTGTCAGTTTCCAAAGCAAGGATACAGTATTACATATATTAAGGAAGGGTTGTCGGCCCGGCATTTATATTAATGTGTGACTGCTGTGCTCTTCCTCCCCTGGGTTCGTATCTTCACCCATCTAAGATCTGTATTTTTCCCATGAAATACATACTTTATCCCATTTTTGGGGGCATCCTCTGCTTTGATATACAGCTTTGTCTGCCAAACAGCACCAGTCCAAGTCTTGTTTCCAAATAGAGCTCTTTGGTGGTTCCTGTGCCCCCCCCCCCCAACCGTGCTATGTTGCACTTTGCCAACCCTGAGGCCAGTGTGAGCCAGGTTTTTGTGTATGAGGACCTCCTGGACTCGCCCGTGACACCTAGTAAATGCCAGCGAGCATCCGGGATATATGTATACCTAGCACTTCAGACATTACTCCAGCCACCCTAGTCCAGTAGTGTTGAATTTTGGGGCACTCCCAGATAATATGAAAGAAGTGCCTGCCCCTCCGCACCCCCTAATGCAGTGATCTGAGTCTGACCAGCCTAGTTTGTGGTGGAGTGTTCGAGGGGTGTATGACCTGTGTAGGTCTCTGAGCTGGATCAATCTAAATCTTGCCCATATGACGACCTCCCTGGGGCTCTGGATTTCTTCCTGTCAGTCGTCATCTTCCAGTAGCCCCAAGTCAGATTCTCAAGCTGCTCTCAATGGGCCTAGGGGGTCAGGAAGGTTGTTCATTATCTTCCTGTATGTGAGGGATGTCGCTTTGTCTATCATGGGGTCGAGCAACAATCGATCCTTCAGAGGGGAGTAATCGGGTAGCGTTTCCCCTTCTGGTATGTAGCGTCATAGGGCGTGTCTCAGTTGTAGGTAACGAAATTGTTCTGCGTCGGCTATTTGGTATTCAGTCTAGAGTTCCTTAAAGGTCAGCATTCTCCCACCCCGCCATATGTCTCCAAGGGTGTCCAAGCCAATTAGGCTCCATCTAAGAAAGCCCTGTAGGTGCCCCACGTCACCCAGTGCATCACTTTCCCAGAGTGGTGTGTGGTGAGTCAGTCTCGAGTCCCACCCCAGCAGCTTAGTAGATACTCGCCACGCTCGTGCGACCTCTTGTGTGTGGGCAGGTAGCGGCTTCCCCTGACGCCTGCGGTACAGGGTCGCCAGGTGTCCTCCGTTCACCATCGCGCACCAGTCGACTCTATATGCCGGCTCAGTGTGGGGTGCAAAGACCCAGCCATTGACATTGACAAGTTGGGCCGCTGGGTAGTAGCTCCTGATGTCTGTGACCGCCAGCCCGCCCTCATACACCCCGCGCTGTAGTTTGCGCAGTGCTATGCGTGGTTTGCCACCCACCCACAGAAGGTTGCGTTGTTCCCCCTTGATGGCCCTGAAGAAGGTGTATGGGGTGTTCTGCAGAGTGTAAAGTAGTCACGGTATTGCCGTCATTTTAAACAGTACTGCTCTGCCCATGAGGGAGATCGGTAAACGTCGCCAGTGCATTATGTCGTCACGCAACCTCGTCAGTTGGGAATGGATGTTTAGACTTAGGAATTCCTCAGCTGCCCTTGTGATCCATATGCCTAAATATTTGAATTTGTTGTGCTGTGTCAGGGCCGCGCAGTCAGTTGTGAGTGGTGGGAGTTCGCCTGCAAGATTATAGATAAGAGATTTGTCCCAGTTTATCTGGTATCCAGGGTTGGTGCCAAAAAGCCAGAGTATATTTATGAGTCTGTGGAACGTTTGTTTAGGTTTGTGTGCATGGAGCAATACATCATCGGCGTACATCGAGATACTCCTGCCCCCCTATATCTATGCCCAGGATTAGGGGGTCCCCTCGGACCCACACTGCTAGCGGTTCTAATGCCAACGCAAATAATATTGGGGACAGTGGGCACCCCTGTGAAGTGCGAACGTCCTTGAAGTCGACCCATTTACCTGCACACAGGCTTTCGGGTTCTGATAAAGGAGGCGGACCCATGCGCAAAAGTTCTGACCAAGGCCCAATCTGAGCAATACCACGTTAAGATAGGGCCATTCAATGCTATCAAATGCCATTCGGGCATCCACTGACATTAGAGCGGCAGGTATGTGTGGATTCGCCGCCGTGGCGTGCATTACCCTGTATAAGCATCTAAGATTCAGTCTGGTGCTTCTGTGGGGTATGAATCCTGACTGATCTGGGTGTATTATGGTGGAGATTACGGGGATGAGCCGATTTGCTAGCACCTTCGTCAGATCCTTGGTTTTAAAGTTAAGTAGGGAGATAGGCCGATAGGAGCTTCACAGCTCTGTGGACTTGCCTTTCTTTGGAATGACTACGATCGTGGCTAATCTCAGATCTTCGGGTAGGCACCCCTCCTGCAATGCAGTTTGAAACATATCAAGCATCGGTTGTGCCACCCCTGTTGCTATGCATTTAAAGAGTTCTGCGGGTAGCCCATTCGGGCCGGCTGCCTTCCCAGACTGTAGGTCACAGATGGCCCCCTCCACTTCCTCCCTCACCAGGTCCAGATCTAGGGTGTTTCTGTCTTCTCTTGAAAGAGTTGGTAGGGAAATGTCTCTGAGCAGCTCCCCACTCTCGTCTTCTGATCTAGCTGTCGCTGACTGATAGAGTGACTCATAGTAGGATGCAAAGGCCTTTGCTATGTCTGCTGCAGACCCTTGCATTGTGCCATCTTTCATATGGATTTCTGCGACCCAATTGCGCTCTCGATCTCTCTTTCTAGCCATGCGATAAGCTTGTTGGCCTTGTCCCCTAGGTCGTACAGCCGCCACTGTGTGGCTAGTGCATGGTGACGCGCTGCCTCTTCCTCTAAATCCCTAAGCTCCCTTTGTTTAAGGCGTACTGTGTGTCTCAGCCCGTAGGCATCTGATTCGTCTCCCTGTATCGTTCATTCTAGGGTATCTATCTCGTGTTCTAACTTTTCACACCTGGAGCACCTCTCCTTCTTGAGTCCCCCCTATCGTTGCTTGTATGTATCCCCTGGCCACCACTTTATATGCCTCCCATAGGGTGCAATGCGAGTCGACCAGTCGCGTGTTTTCATCAAAATATTGCTTCGTTCGCTTTCTGAACTTGTCTTGAAACTCTCTATTCTGGAAGTGCCAGGGTGCTATACGTGGCTGCATGGTGTGGTCCCTGGTTGGGCCCTGGAGCAGAGCCTCCACCGGTGAGTGATCGGATATGCCTCTAGCTTTGTGTTGTGCCCCGGGGAAGTGTCCCACATGCGTGCATTGTGTGAAGAGGTAGTCCAGACATGACCCGCTACCGTGTGCAGCAGAGATATGCGTGTACTGTCTACTGGTCGGGTTGTGCAATCTCCATAGGTCTGACAAGCCCATCGCCTTCACGAATGCTCCGTTTTGCTTAACTCAGGGAAGGTTTCTGCGTGCAGCTTTGGTGGGATGTATGTTGAACATAAATTTAGATTTCGCCCTTCTCATGTCTCAGTCAGAGCCACGAATCTGCCTAGTGGGTCCTGCCAGATGCGCCCCTGTATCAGGGGTACTGAGTTTTTTACCAAGATCGTCACACCCCGGGATCCTGACATGAATCCCGCGTGAGCCACGAGAGTGTAACCGTATCTATTTAGTTCTAGGTATTGGTTGCCTCGCAGGTGCTCTCCTGGAGATGGACCAGGTTGGGGGAGTGCCTACATAAGTATTGCAGGACCATAGTCCGCTTAATTTTATCCCCCAGGCCATTCACATTCCATGTCATGACTCTTAGTGTGGTCGTAGACTGTGGTGCCTTAGCAGTGGTCAGGTGTTTGGTGTCTGGATTCCCGTTCCCTTCGCCCTCCCCAACCCTATAGCCAGTTTATTAACCAAAGGTGTGCATGTACACTCAGTGTGGTGCTATATTTTGCATTTGTGCTCGTATTATGAAGCTGTTTAAGGTAGCCAGTTTCTGGTCTATCCCAACGACAGACTTTGCCATGGTGTTTAGGAGGTCAATTTGACCTTCCATGTTATTTGATTGATATGTTAGAGCTGCTGTTGTTAACTGGGCGGTTTTAAAGAATATATCCCATATTGTACTTGGGTCTTTTGTTTCTGTAACTGGTGTTTCTTGTGCAACCTCGGGGTTATGATGTTTTACCTTTTATATTCTTAAATGAAGAAAACATTTGACCCTCTTTCCTTTTTAATTGATTAAAGTGTGTATTAATAGTAGGATTATTATTATTGCATGGAGTACTCCAATGTTGCATGTTGTCACTTTTCAGAAAGGATACCTCCATATTTTCTTGAGTCCCTTTTACCTGTGTAACCAGGGCCAGAGAAATCGGCTCCAATAAACAATTTTCCGTGGTAGCCCCTCGTAGTTTTCAACTCCAGCCAACTTTCAACCAACTTCTGTGTATAAAACCAGAAGCACGGGCTGGCTGGCCAAGGAACTGTAATCACCTCGTTCCTGCCTCTTCCCAGCGTCAGGATTACCAAACACCCGGAGGCCGGCCGCTTCAGCACTCCACCTCCTGACCTCACAGGCGGCCTTCAACAGGAGCCGCGGACAAATGACGAACCGCAGCTGACAGCGGGGGCCCAGCCGAGCCTTTCTCAGCCACCTGGACTCCGCAAACTTCACAAACTCCCGAAACTCAAATTTGGTTCGTAAGCCAAACTCCAATGCTTCGGCTCTCCAGCAAACACAGTGGTTGCGGCAATCTTTTGGCAACCTCTCGGAGTCTCTGCACGGCGTAGCTCTGCACAGGAAACCGGAAGCACTTCACCACTTTGGGACATGGATCCAGAAGGTACTTCCAGTGGATGTGACAACCCTGGTTGAGCGCCCATGCTCACCATCAATTTAAGACAGGATTTGCCTCCACGGTGCCCTGTAAGAACTGTAGTGGTTAAAGATGTGATGTTTGTGGCCTACAATAGTAGCTGGGGAAAAATGTTTAAGGAGAATTAAAAAGAGTTGTTACTGAACGCCAGAGAGGCAGCATATTTTCCATATAACCTATTTAGGAATTGTTTTGGTGTTTGCTCGAGTGACCAGAGAGGTGCTCTTATTTAGTATTGTGACACAGCGCCTAGTACTGGGATGGATGAGGAGGTGTGGGAGATAGGCGCGCAATTTATAGTTCTAATATCTGGCAAATATGTACTCTCCTATAGGTCCCATGTTATGTTCCCCGTTCATATCCCATGCTAACTGGAGCAGTTTGTGTCAAACGCTCTAAAATATTGACAGTCTGGGAGGAGGGCTAGTGGGTGGAAGAGAGTAGTGAAATGAGTGAGGGTAAAAGAGGCAGAGATCAAACTGGGTGGTTTACGTTATCAGGTAGAGGTAGTCCAGTTTGGGGATAGAGGAACTAAAATATAAAGGCAGCTACGTAGTACCGACTTAACTAGAGGGGCAGGGGTTGCTGAGCAGAGGTACATCAAAAATAAGCATTGGCAAAGCCAGTAGCCTCACCTGTGAGAGAGTTATTGGCTTTGCCATTGTCTTTAAGCCCTGTTATACACCTGCATGGCTGCTGTTCAGCAAGTCTAAAAGTGAGAGGAGAAGAGTGTGGTAGAGTGTCATGGAGGGGCATGGAGAGGAGTGTCATGCAGTGGCGCGTGGAGGGGGCGTAGTGTCATAGAGTGGCATAGAGGGGATAGCGTGGCATAGAGCCGAGTAGAGTGGAGTGCCGTAGAGTGAAGTGGCGTAGAGTGGAGTATGCATGGTGTGGTAGTGCACTGCTATTACAGACAACACATTTTCATTTGAAAACATATAGTTTTACTGATAAACCTATACTGCGCACAAACAATAATGTGTGGAAATGGAATCACCTAGTGTATTGATTTGTTTTGATAGTATTAAAATATTTGTTTCCAGCACACTTCAGAATTGCAAAAAAAGTGCTTATTTGTGATTTCCTAATTCTGATATTCGCAGAGATCGTTTACATTTAAAGTGTGTTGTGTGCTAGAAAAAAGCTTTGAGTGGAGTGGAGTAGAGTGGAGGGGCGTAGAGTAGAGAATGCATGGTATGGTAGTGCACTGCCATTACAGACAACACATTTTCAATTGAAATGACAATTACATTTGTACAGACATACAGTTTTACTGATAAAATTGTACAGCTCACAAACAAAAATGTTTGGAAATGGTATCATCTAGTCTATTAATTTTGTTTTGATCATAATACAATATTTGTTTCCAGTCCACTTCAGAATTACTTAATTTGTGCTTTTCAAATTTTGATATGTAAATTTTTTTGTGTTAGAAAAAAGCCATAGTTTACTAAATTTGAAGAGCGCACAGTACCCAAAGGTGTCACAGCAGTAGCAAAACCCGAAAGCTGTGACGAAGGGAGAGCAAATGAAAAAAAAAAAAAGAGGGAAAACCCTTGTTAGAAATGGCTTGCATCCTGTCCAAGTAGGGACCCTTTCTTGTAGTCAGGGTAAGGGGATTACACAGCTAAGATAACCCCAGCTCACCCCCATGGTAGCTTGGCACGAGCACTCAGGCTTATCTCAGAGGCAATGTGTAAAGCATTTATACATAAACACACAGTGACACAGTGAAAACACTACAAATGGACACCACACCAGTTTAGAAAAATAACCGATCTTTTTCTAATCCAAACAAGACCGAAATGACAAAAATTCAACATACATAAATCAAGATATCACTTTTAAAGCTTTAAAACAGTTCAGTCCATATAAACTATGGTGTGTCAATTTTAGCACAAAGTACCTGGGATGCGCCAAAATCAAAGATGAAAACAGGCGCAGAGGAGGTGAAGCAATGCGTTGGTTCCTTACTTGCAGGGAAGGTAATGCGTTGGTTCCTTGCTCCTAGGGGAGGTGATGCGTCGGTTTCTTACTGTGGGGGAAGGTGATGTGTCGTTTCTCCGGACACGCGGCCTCGGTTCCTTACTGAAGCCCAGCGTCGATGTAGACTTGGCGCACAGGTGCGATGCGTGAAAAATCCAGAGTCGATGCGGCGAAACAGGCGCTGCGTCGATTCTTCCAACCGCGAGTAGGTGATGCATCGATTTCTTCAGCTGAACAGCAGGGCCTGCATCAGAGTCAGGGATGTGGGAGACACCATGCTCTGGATTCAGGCTGTGGCGGTTCTTCTGGCCTCAAACAGGCGCTGCAGCGTTTTTGTTTTTAAATGTTTTTGTTTTTCAACTGCACAGCAAACTTGCGGCGAGAAAAATAGTGCTGAAGGGCGGTGCATGGATTTTCAACTCTTCTTGCAGCAGGAGCCACCTTCAAAGGCCCAGGACTGGAAATGGCACCACTTGGCAGGTCAGAACTCCCAGCAGAGGAGTTCAAGAGATGAAGATGAAGTCTTCAATGGCCCTGAGACTTCTTAACAGGAGGCAAGTGAACACAAGCCCTTGGACAATCTTCTGAAGCAGGATTCAAAAGTTAGTCTCTCCAAGACAGAAGCAGCAACTGCAGGTCAACCCAGCAAAGCAACACAGCAAAGGGGCAGTACTCCTCCTGACAGCTCTCCAGCTCTTCCTTGTGGCAGAGTCTCCTCTTGATGTGTTTCTGAAATTATGGTGTCACAGCTCCAGTACTTAGACCAGTTTCTGCCTTTGAAGTAGGCAAACTTCAAAGGGAAGTCTTTGTAGTGCACACAACCCTGCCTTTCCCTGACCTGGCTTCAGACACACTACAGGGGGGATGGAGACAGCTTTGTGTGAGGACAGGCACAGCCCTACTCAGGTGTCAGTGACAACTCCCACCACTCTAGCTCAGGAAGACCCATCAGCCTGGTGATGGGCCATTAGAATATGCAGGGCACACCTGAGCTTCCTTTGTGTGTCTGTCTAGACTTAATGCACAAACAGCCCAACTGTCAGTTTAAACCGGACTTGGATTCCACAGGCAGGCAGAGGCACAGAATAGTAAAGCAAGAAAATGCCCACTTTCTAAAAGTGGAATTTTTAAACACAAAATTTTAAAACCACCTTCACTGACAGATGTATTTTTTGGTCTCGCCTAGGTAGCACTTGTACTGTCTCTTCGAGACATGCTGTATTCAGGTATGGGCTTTAAGCTCTGCCCATTTTCAGCCCATGTTTTCAATTGGCTCCTCTTATCAAGAAAGCCCGTAATAACTTCCGTCCAATCACTAACATTCCTACTCTGTCGAAGCTCCTAGAGAAATGTGTCCATGTCCAACTATGTAGCCACATGGATCAATTCCAGCTTCTAGATCAATTCCAATCGTGTTTTCGTTAGGGACATAGCACTGAAACGTCCCTCACCCACATAGTGGATGACGTTCTAAAAATGCTAGATCGGACCGAAGCTTGCCATCTAATCCTTCTTGACCTCTCGTCAGCTTTTGATACTATCAAACATGACAACCTCCTTCATTTACTGGAACGCAGGATGGGTCTATCAGAATCAGTGTTAAACTGGTTTGCCTCGTTTCTTCACTACAGAAGGCAAAGAATTAAAGTCAGTCAATCCCTCTCCAACTCTACTCCGATCACTCTTGGGATCCCACTAGGGTCCGCGCTCTCACCCACGCTCTTCAACCTGTTCATGGAGCCCCTAATGCAAATGCTCAAATCATTCAACATACTCTATCACATGTATGCAGATGACACCCAACTGTAGCTGAAATCTCCTTCCCTGAAGATATCAATTCACTCAACTCAACCCTACTCAAAACCCAACACTGGCTGACGTCCAACCATCTCAAGCTAAACTCCATCAAAATGGAATTCCTCCTTATCTCTCCTCCTAAACAGGCCATTATTGTTGAATATATGAAACACCTAATGGCTCTCAGCTGTATACCACACATCAATAACTCCACTAGATCTCTTGGAATAATACTTGAGCATGCAGGAGCACACCAGTTCTGCCACCAAAGGAGCGAACTTCCAATTGAACATCCCAATCCTAATTGAGAATCCTAAGAAAGATAAAACCCTTCCTTACGCTGGATGACTTTAAGTCTGCTGTTCAAGAGCTAGTCATTTCCAGGTTGGAGTATGGTAGTGCAACTCTCTGTGGCCTACCTAGCTACAAGTTGGCACTGCTTGGGGATTCTCTGAATTTGGCGGCAAGGCTCATCGCAGGATCTAAAAGAAATAACCACATCTGAAAGAAACACGTTAGTTATAGATTCCTTACCTTAGAATTACCCCCAGGCGTCAGACTGGATCTGGAAAGTTTTTTCGTCAGCAGTACCTCTGCGTGTCGGAAGGTGGCGTCGGTCGACTCCGCGTTCGTCGTGGTTGCCGGGATGATGTCGCAGTAGCTACTTAGATGCCGCCCTCGCGCGCTGACGTCAGTTCTTTCTTTTTCCGCGCCAGCCAGCGCAGATCCGGGAAGAGCGGTACCTCAGTCATTTTTTGACTAACTTTTTTTCAACTTTTGTCGACTTCTTTCTTCGAGTGTCTGACTCCGAAAAGGTGCACGAGGGATGCCCGGCTTCAAGGCTTGCGGTTCCTGTAGCCGACTGATGTCGGTGACGGATCCGCACCGCGTGTGTCTTTTCTGGCTGGAGCGCGACCATGACCCCAAGTCGTGCTCCGACTGCCGGTCGATGGCGCCAAAGGCTTTGCGGGAGCGGTCCCGAAAGCTGCTTGAACATCGTCAGTCGGCTCCGCGCTGTTCGAGGGACCGGTCGCGGAGCCACCACCATTCCGGTTCGAAATTATCGAAGTCTTCGCACTCGGGGTCGGGTAAGTCGAAGCACAAGAAGAAGTCGAAGAAGCATCGTCGCTTTTCGACTTTTCGTTGGTCGGACGATCCGACGTGGCACGCGGGTGGTGCCCCTCCCGCGGAGCCTGCAGAGCCAACTCAGAGTTTTCCCCCCCCTTTCCGGGACCCGGAGCGAATCCCGCCCAGCTTCGTACGTTCTACGAGGCGATGCATGCCATCTTTGGGCGAACCGAACCAGCCGGCGCGCCTTCGGGACCCGCGGACTTGGTTGGGGGGCCTAGGTCTAAGCTGCCGGCGGCTCCGGCCCCAACACCGCAGGCCCCCCTTGGATCCAGACCTGGTTCCGGATCGGTGCCAGTTGACCTCGTTACGCCTCCACCGGCGCCGCTTCCGACGGCACAACTACCGCGTCCGACGCCGGCTGGCCCCCCGGCCGGCGTTGACCCCGGCCTCCATCCACCCCGGCCTCCATCCTGATGTGGACATGGAGCCGGACCGGCGTCGTCCGACGACGGATCCGGCGCCGGGTGGAATTTTCATGCCCCTATTCACTCCTGGGGTCCCTTTTCAACCACAGTGGCACCCAGAGGATGATGAAGAGGATTGGGAGGGGTCAGGTTGTCGTGTAGTTCCTATAGTACCCCTGCAGGACCTGCGTGTTTGGATAACATATACTGCGGGCTTGGTGGCAGACTGGCTCCGAGCACCCCCACCGTATATGTTAGCCTGGTTTGCATTAGCTAGCTCGGAGTGCCACTAGTGTCTCCTCTTATCGGGGAGAGATTAGTTTCTGGCAACCTTAGAACATGACAACCCTGATTCCCTCAGAATCGTGGAAACTGTGTACTACCTTTCGCTCAGTCATTCGTGCTCACTTGTTCGTTTTATCTAAGAGAGTTACACAGAATAAACAGTCGGGCGTTTCAATAAGTATTTATTGAACAGTTGTTATTCTAGTGTAAAATATATGTGCTACGGTAACCAGCAGACAATAGCAGAGATATATTATCAGCAGTACGATAAAGGCAAAGGGATAGAACAGTTTTACCATATTGCGATAATCATGACTACATACATGAATATAAAAGCATTATGCAAGTGCGCGTACTCCTACGATGCCTACCTAGATGTACCTGTGTGTACCTAGCATATGTGTGTGTAGGTCTTAGAAGCTAAAAGCCAAGAATCCTCCTAGGATTTAGCCGAACCCCCATACCTGAATAGAGAGAGTGTGGGACCCCGTCCTGGTCTCGAGTTGGACACCCCGTCCGGGTTGTGTCAGACCACTGTCCGCTTGAGCGACTGCATGCAGGAGCCTCGCCGTCTCTGGTCAGTGTGTCAGCATGGAAGTCTCGGTTCCCTCTATCTTACCGGGGCAAGAAGAGGTCCTTGCAACTTGAAGTTCATAGGTTTCTCGAGCGGAGGTTAAGGGCACGGGTTGCTGTAAAAGCATGGCTTTCAATCTGCTCAGAGTATCAAATTGTATGAAAGAAACATTCAGCGAAGGCCATAGCGGCGCCTCCCTGACTGTGTTCAGTGGCGGAAACAATACTTGCATACAGCAAGTAACCCTGGAGTTAACAGTTACTAGATAGGCAACGCCCGGAAGCATCCCACAGCAACCTTGATCATTTAGCATTAAGTAACTCCCATTCGAGAGCAGCTGGAAAACCGGCGTGATCATGGCCGCTGTGGTCCCTGACATGTGACAAGAAAGGTTTGCCGCTGAACCACTGCAGGCTCCGTGTAGAGAAATATCTTGACACATGAGAGAACCGCTTAAAGCGTTCTTGCAGTTTGTACCACTCAGATACACTTCTCGATCCCCATCCCGGCATCGGTATCTATATGGTAACTCCCAAGTTTCCTTGATGTATACCTTACCCATTTTCTCATATCTGCCTGCCTGCCTTTGCTCAAGGCAATATTGAAACTGAAATGTAGTGACCGGTAGAGCGATTTGGCCATGGATTAACCATTCAGTTGATGGTGATTCGGCTACAGTGAATGTTAAGCTTTCCAGTTTCTTAATACGCAGCATTGTGTATTTGGCTCCCCTTTGTGCAATTTCTGTCTGTTTATCAGTTAGATTGTATTCTGAAAACAGAGACGTGCTGTTTATAAAACGCCAGGGCATATAGCCTGCACGCAAAGATTGTAGTGTCCAGCTCAACATCATAATAGAACGTAGTTGAGATTGCCCGTGCTGTAACAAGGCTAAATCTTGTTCTAGTATGTCGATCGCCAAAGACGCAATGTTGCCTAAGGAGTAAATCCTGGAGGTCAAAGTTGTTAACCCATTATCCACTACAGCTAATGCCTTTTCTAAGTTAATACGGTCTATTTCCCGTATCCTCTCTGCGGCCTCTTGTTGGGATATATTCCAGTTCTCATTATAATAGGCATAAAGGCCTGCATATATGAAACATTTCTGACGTTGTTTCCTGGGTCCTAGTAGAAAATCTCTAAGATCCATGTCAGGTGTTAGTAAGGTCAAGTGGTGTTTCACTTCTGTGAGTGTTGAGGTCTCTAGCCAATCAAGGCACAACTTCCCAACACTATAGGATGTCACTACGCCCGGGTGATGTCTCTGTACATAGCGTGGATCAGGCCTATGGATACTAAACCCTTCGGTTGTATTCATAAATCTCTGTTGACAGATGTTTGTGTCAATGGGCCAAACCAGCCATTCTGTCCAATCAGGATCTGATCTGTTGTACTGGAAAATGTCATCTAATTTTACCCCATGTGTAGTTGAATTCTGCCCCCACCCATCTGTGATGGTGTTGGAAACCCCGGTGTGTTCATTTCCTTGCCTTTGGCTAATCCAAGACAGGATGTTTGTTGCACAGTTTCGTTCAGAAATAACATCTGCTGTGGAATGATGCATGCTCTAAAAAGTGCTTCTATTCCCTGGACTTGCCAGTCCCTAGAACCCAAGATGGATTTTGATTCTATCGTGTCTTTCCATAGGTCGAAACCCTGTTTAGACACCTGGTTCAGAAAGGATGCAGAGTAAATATGTTTGGTGTTTGTTAACATATTTTTCTGAGCTGAAGTTTTCGCCACTTTATAATAAAATGACTTTGGGTCGGATGTGTTAAATCCTGAGAAGTATGTGAATTTCTGTGCAAATGCTTGTGAACTACCTTTCGGTGGTGTTGGGCAGTGTTCCCACTGGTGGTACTCAAATACATTTCTAGGTGTTACAGATTTGTGTAAGAAATGATCACCAAATTGTTGATAACAGTACAATGTATCATAGTCTGAAGTACCTTCTAACATTTCATTGTTCGGAAATGCAGCAGTTTTTTCTAAATCAGACATCATAGCATTTACAGTTTGTGTCCCAATCATCAGAATATGCACTGGAGGTAATGATATCACTTAAAGAAATTTTAAATACATGTTTTAGCTTTAAAAGTTTAGTCGGACCTAATACATCATAATCAATTTTGTCCCATACTATACCGTCCGGTATAGGAACTGCTGTAATGTTCACTGAAGACAAGTCTCTAGGTTCACGATGTGAAGACTGGTGTGGTTTTAAAATCAAATTGACTCTTTGGGCTGTAGAGCTTGGTTGGAGGTATAGTCCATTAATAAGCATACTAAAAGTTATAATTAAACCTAGCCAGAAAATGAAAAATAAAATCCCAGTGATATACCGTAGTTCTATCCAAGGTGACACCAGGTAAGTCTTTCTAAAAAAGATCAAAAAGTCAGTGAGTTTTTGTTTGAGTGATTTTTTGGCTGGCGTCGTTTCTGGCTCGCTTGGGTCCAGTGAAAACGTATCAAAGTTCATGAAATAACCAGAAGCAGTTCGATCAATTGTTGGAATTGCATCGGGATTTGTTGAAATCGGATTTTGCTCTTGACGAGGCATGTTGACGTATATTTCTGTATTAGGTCTGATTGCAACTTGGTTGTTAAGTTGATTTTCTTCTTGTTGATGTACTTCTTGTCGAAGTGGAACGAGTTCCATAGCGTTGTTGCTTAGTCCTTCATTCCGTACAGGTGGCTCTTCAAACGTGATGAGTCTTTCTGTTTGGACTTCTTGGATTGTAGCGAGAGGAGGGCGTCTGCTACTGTGGAGTCCACGAGGCCTACTGTTTAGTATCGGCCACATAGTGTGGTTTGATTAAGTCAATTGAGACAAATCTTTTCTCCTTTTTTCCGGCAAGAGGCAGCAAAACAGTACTGTTCTTGTGCCTTGGATTGCTAGGACCAGTACAGGCTTTCTGTAGGATGGCCCAAATTCTTTCTTGTCAGCAATCTTCTCTCTGACCAGATCCCTGATTTTTGGGATCCAGATAGGTCTTGCCGTTACTGCCTTGACTTCCTCAGTGGCGGCCTGTTTCCGGAGCACGTTACTTTGTTGTGCCCTGGATTCATTTAGATCCTGTAAAACAGCCAAACGATCATGGATATCAAATGGTTTATGATCCGCCACTGCACCTTCACAATCCAGATCAGGTACCCACATTCTTGTCCCAAATAGGGCCTCGTAAGGAGTGACACCTCCTAGAGAGCTTCTTGGCTGGTTATTGAGCACGCGCTGTACCCCATAAAGGGGATCGACCCATCTACCGCCCTTGCCTAATACCCTAGCTGTTAAAGATTGCTTTAAGTCTCGGTTCTTTCTCTCCACAATAGAATTTCCCTCGGGATGGTACGGAGAGGAGTACCGCAATGCTACGCCCATTCCTTCCATTGCCTCTTTGTAAGCCCGAGAGCTAAACGCCGGACCACGGTCAGAATGTAACGTGCCAACTGTGTATGTGCCGATAAAGACTCGCAAAACTTTTATAACAGTTTGCGCGTCAGCCGAGCGCTGAGGCCAGACCTTGAGGAAACTTGAGCTGAATGCGCACGAAAGGACAACCTAATACTGTCTAACAATGGTATCTGTACTGGACGTGTTGTGGTGGACCCGTTCATCTGCTTGCAGATGTGGCAGTTCCAGACATAGTCTCTAATCAGCCTTCTCATCACTGGCCACCAGTAGCGTTCTTTTAACAAGGCAACGGTCTCCCTAAGTCCGTTAGGTACAGAACCTTTCCCTTCATGTGCTGCCAGAATTAAGCTCTGCCTACGATCCATATTTGGTATTACTCTATCCCCCACTCCAGGAATATGAGCATATGGAATGTTTTGTGCATCTAACTTGTAGGAGTACTTGAGTGGAAATTTCTTTGGTACTGCTGTGCTGCCTTTGTGCGAAGCATTGACAGCTACCATTATCTCGCCGTGTATCCTCGTTTTTGAACGAGTAACTGCAGCTACGGCGGCTGTGCGAACAGCCCCCTTTGCGCTTCATCAGCTAATGAATTCCCTTCAACGTGAACGCCATCACGCTGATGACTCCGTGTATGTATCACGTGAGCCCTTGGTAGTTCGTTTCTCAACTCCATTACCTGTTCCCATAGCATTTTATGCTTAATTGTGCCACCTTTTGCATCTTTGAACCCGTTTTGTTCCCAATGATGTAGATATTCATTGTATGACTGTACACAGTAAAAGGAATCGCACGCAATCAGTGTGGGGAATTCGTGATCCGCATTTATAAGTGCCAGTATCAGTGCTTTGAGTTCTGCCAACTGAGCCGTGCAGTCTCCTAGAGATTGTGTCTTAGTACAGCTTGGATGGAACTTGCCATCACGCATGCGACCTTTAACGATTGCACACGCTGCGCTGTAAGCTTGCTTGCTTCCTGTGGCTGGTTGAGCAGAACCGTCAGTGTAAATAATATATTCATACTGATCGAGAGGCAAAATTTCATTTGGTAGAGGATATTCTTGTTCGTATTGCAGGAATGCTTGAGTTTTTAAACTTGGATCAAATTTGTATTCAAAATCGGTTGCAGTAAGAGAATTAGCCCATTGTATCCATCTTGGATGTAAGGCTTTAGCATTTGGAATGCTAGCTTTTGTAACAGCTTTTAAAGCTGGTACGGGGGTCACGACATTTATGCGCTTTCCCTGAGCCAGAGCTCTTTCTCTTGCTACAGCGGTCTGAACTGCTGTCAGGATTTTTTCTGTCGAAGTGAAATGCATCTCTGCGTTTGTGTACAGGTGTGATTTGTATGCGATTGGTACTGTTTCACCTTCATTAAAAGTTAAATAGGTGTACCCGCATTGACCCACTATGACTCGGATCACCAAATTATGTGCGTTTACGCGTGTCTGTAAATGTTTAGAAGTTATCATGTCTTCCTGTAGGGAACGCAGGATATTTGTATGTTCCTGTGTCCACTGTGGGTCTGACTGAAAAATCAGGTTTTATTAAGTCGTAGAAAGGTTTTACTCTTTCTGCGTAATCCAAAATGTATGTTCGACCAAAATTTAGGAATCCCACAATTGATTGTAAATTCTTTAATGATTTTGGAGGTTGGAGCAGCGCGCACTTTTCTAAAAAGTTAGCTGCTAGGCTTTTTCTAAAAAGTTAGCTGCTAGGCTTTTTCCCTCACTTGACAGCTCGTATCCTAAAAATAGGACACTGAGGTGGGCAGTGTTTGATTTTTTAAAGTTGAATTTGTAGCCCTCAGAGGCGAATCCCATAATAATGGTGCTCACCCTGGTCAAGTGCCTCGGTAAGTCATCGTCCGTCAGATAAATATCATCCACATAGGACAATGCTTCTTCATCCAAATTTTGGAGTAACTCTGTTACCCTTGCTGAAAACAACCCCGGGCTATTCTTATACCCTTGGGGGAGTCGACAAAATTGCCATTGTGACCCTAACACACTGAATGCGGTCAGATACCTGCTTTCAGGCGCTATATTTTGGCAGAAAAATCCATTTGAGATATCAAGTGTTGTTTTGTATTTTTGTCGCACAATATTATTCATTAATGCGGCACTGTGTGCATTTTGAACTGCAAATGTCTTTGTGCAAGTGTTTAAATGTCTGTAATCTAAAACTAGACTATCTGTATTGTCAGGTTTGGCTATGGGGAACAAAGGATTGTTCATTGGTGAGGTGCAATTTTCTATCACCCCCTGGTATTCAAGTTGATCTAGAATCTCCCTGACTTGTTTTTTAGCTTCCTGCTTTATAGGGTGTTGCCTTTTAGCATTTGGGGAAACTTTTAACGGGATCACGTGGTGGGTTGAATCCTCATCCCAACCAGCATGATTTTTATAAAATGCTGGAGCTAGAGCAACCGCCCACTCCTGCGCATATGCATGTTTAAGATGTATGGGAACGAGGTCGGAAAAGGCTGGAAAAATTACAGTTTCTCCCCTAGGGCACTCCATGACGAATGCTGGTGGCCAGCCTTGTTCTGCTAATGGGATGGCATACCCAGATGACAAATTCTCCCAAAATAGACCTTTAACTTTTCTGGGCTTGTCCCCCTCCATCCGGAGTGTTATCTCCTGTAACTTATGTGGGACACTTACCCGAGTATCAGGTGTTTCCACCGTGATATACTCACTCAACTCCGCTGTCACCAGAAATTCCTTCAGGTTCTGGCGAGCTATCGTTACTTCTGCCGCGCTGTCTAGCATCGTCAGAGCCCATTCCCCGTTCAGAAGCTGTGTCCTCAGAATTCTGGGCATGTCTGATCTTGAGACCTGCTACCTTCTTCTTTTTGAACTGAGGTTTTGATTTTTGTTTATCCTCTTTGTTAGGTGCGTAGTCCGCAGCGTGTTGCGTGTCTCTGGACTTTGTACGCTCCTTTGATCGTCCTTCCCTCTCGGAGTTTCGTGATGAACCCTGAAAGGAACGAGAGGAACGAGTATCAGTATCCTGATACCTGTCAGGTTTTTTAATATTATCCCTATTCCTGAGGTTGTACCTTTTTTCAGAGGGCTCCTGTTGAGGAGACCTACCTCTGGACTGAGATCTGGTTTCTTTAGACTTTTGTTGTTTTTTATTATCCCACTTCTTTTTAGAAGGAATAGGTGTCTGCTTTGTAGTGTCCTTTTCAGGACTGCCCACCAGTTGTGGTTTTAATGCTTTCCCACCTAGACTGTCTCTGCCTAGTTCTGCATATGAAGTTTCAATTATTTTGGGTAGTTCGTGCTGTTGATCCTCTGTACCGAACTCCCTTAGGCGTTGGCGGATCGCCACTGAAGCTGCTTCCCCCTTAATGTTAGCTAGTATTATGTCTGAGACCTGTTCAAAGTTGTTTAGCAACTTCATCCCTAAGTTAAGGGCAGGTTCTGCTCCGTACTCATTTTGTATCTGTCTCAATACGTCAGGTACTACTGCTATTGATGGGATACCATGTGTTTTGGTATATATGGCAGCAAAGACTGAACCCCAAGAGGTGCAATCCTCTAGTTGTGGTCTGATCCCCATGGGCAAGCAGATTGTTAGAATTCTGTGTTTGTCACTGGTTGTAGTATTTGGGAATACTGCTTCAAGCTGAGTTATTTTCTGAGCTATCCAGAATGGGATTTGTTCGCGTTTTGCTGGCGTTTTGCCCATTACCACGTGTAATGTTTGTGGAGTAATTTTATTAACTGGACTCTGGACTGGAGTATCTTGTGCTCCAGCAGGTGCAGGTTTAACTGTTAAAGTCCTCATCACAAATTGTGTGAGGTTTCTGTAGATTTTAATTAAATCTCTGTGTTGTACAAGTAATTCTGGCTGTGTCATTGTATTAATGTCAGGATGTGGAGTGTATGCCGGTAATATGGGACATGTGGCTCCTGCTCCTCCGAGCGGGCCTAATCTTGCTCTTCCTTGTACGTGGGGTAGGGTGCCTTTAAACCAGTAATTATGCTCCTGGTAAGTGAGCGGGACCTCTACTTCCTCAAAAGGAGTATAGTCTGCCGGTGTTTCACCTTCTAGGTAGTAGTGAAACACATTTGTAATTGCATTCGTTGCTTGGAATGTAACCCACGAATAGAACACCTCTGTTTTATTAGATTTGTGTGCCTCAATCACGAAAATTACTGAACCACCCCTGGCTCTTAAGCCATGTTCTAGAAGTTTTAGGGTGACTGCCCTTCTGAAATTTGGTGCAATTTGTATTGCTTCTTCAGGGTCTTCTTCTAAACCAAAGAGGTTTGTTGCAACTCTCCCTGTTGCGCTCGTTTCTTCCACCATTTTTAATTGGAAGAAGGGAGATTAAAGAGTTTTAAGATAAGGTGTAAATGCACAATTGTAGTAACTAAATGTCCTTCAAGCTTGAATAACCAACAGCCAATAAATAGTATTTCTAGTACTACTCAGCTGCGGCGGAGTTTGTGCCCACCCACTCCAGACGTCTCTGGGGTTTTGTGAGTAGGTTCTCTGAGAAAGCACGACTGAACTACTCAGCTTCTACTGTTAAATAAGTACCCAACCAACGTTGGCGGTGCCATGTCGTGTAGTTCCTATAGTACCCCTGCAGGACCTGCGCGTTTGGATAACATATACTGCGGGCTTGGTGGCAGACTGGCTCCGAGCACCCCCACCGTATAGGTTAGCCTGGTTTGCATTAGCTAACTCGCAGTGCCACTAGTGTCTCCTCTTATCGGGGAGAGATTAGTTTCTGGCAACCTTAGAACATGACAACCCTGATTCCCTCAGAATCGTGGAAACAATGTACTACCTTTCGCTCAGTCATTCGTGCTCACTTGTTCGGTTTGTCTCAGAGAGTTACACAGAATAAACAGTCGGGCGTTTCAATAAGTATTTATTGAACAGTTGTTATTCTAGTGTAAAATATATGTGCTGCGGTAACCAGCAGACAATAGCAGAGATATATTATCAGCAGTACGATAAAAGCAAAGGGATAGAACAGTTTTACCATATTGCGATAATCATGAGTACATACATGAATATAAAAGCATTATGCAAGTGCGCGTACTCCTACGATGCCTACCTAGATGTACCTGTGTGTACCTAGCATATGTGTGTAGGTCTTAGAAGCTAAAAGCCAAGAATCCTCCTAGGATTTAGTCGAATCCCCCATACCTAAATAGAGAGAGTGTGGGACCCCGTCCTGGTCTCGAGTTGGTCACCCCGTCCGGGTTGTGTCAGACCACTGTCAGCTTGAGCGACTGCATGCAGGAGCCTCAGCGTCTCTGGTCAGTGTGTCAGCATGGAAGTCTCGGTTCCCTCCATCTTACCGGGGCAAGATGTGGTGTATTTATACCCTGAAGACACTGATCTTCGTGCAAGGTTTGTATTGGTCCTCCATTAGGCTTTAGGAAGACGTCAGGGGTGAACTCTGTACATACATATTATGCAGGTGGAATATTCTTAGAGAGTCATGCATAATTTATGAGTACGGTGTGGGCCTGTGTTTGGGGAAACCCTGGTGCCTACAAAACCACAAGGCAGATAACGTTCAGCCCTCAGAGCACGTTGTGTACTGGATGGGACCAATGTAGGTGAAAGAGCATGCCTATATAAGGAATCATGACTATAATAGGGCATGTATGGTTATTACCGTAATAGGGCATATGCGGCTATGACCATAATAGGGCAAGTACGAATATGACCATATTAGGATAAATATGAATAGTCTATTTTAGGGCATGTATGAACGGGCCTACATTAGGGTCTCTATACGGTATATAACAAGGTGACCCTTTAACTGACCAGTTGGAAAGTGAACAGGACTGGAGAGAGGAACTGGGGGATGCCAGTGGTTTGGACACCTCCCCTGACCTTGGCATGTTGTCTCCTCCTACTGTGGCTACCGAGGAGGGAGCGTCATACGCAGTGGTGTTGCGTAGGGCGGCCGAGGCTCTCAACCTCTAGGTTCCTACGGTGGCGGTCAGGACTAACCTCCTGACGGAGGTGCTTCAGCCGGCTGCGAGCTCTTCGGAGCCCTTGCTGCCGTTCAACGAGGCCCTCACCGACGTCCTTTGGGGCACCTGGTCCAAGCCCAACAAGGGGGCTCCCGTGGATAGGATGATTGCCCAACGCCACCGCCCGGCTCCGGGTGACCCCACTTTCCTCTCCCAACACCCCACCCCGGAGAGCTTGGTTGTTCAAGCCGCCACTTCCAAAAGCGCATTCCCTACCGCTCCCCCGGAAAGGGAATCCAAGAAGCTGGATCACCTTGGGAAGAAGATTTTCTCTTCCGCCAGCTTAGGACTGCGGTCGGTAAACACTGCATGTCTCTTGGGCCGTTATTCCCACTCCATTGTGGGATATTGTGGCGCAGGTGCTGCCTCAGTGTCCAGAGGAGGCGCGGACAGTGCTCTCTCAGGCTGTGGCCGCCGGGAGAGATGCAGCAAAGTTTGCCATACGTTGTGGGCTGGACACCGCCGACTCTCTGGGCAGGACCATTTCAACGTCGGTAGCGCTTCCGCGCTACGCCTGGATGAGGTCAACTGGCTTTTCAGGGGATATCCAGAACACCTTGATGGACATGCCCTTTGATGGGCGTCGCCTTTTTGGCGACAAAGCAGACAACGCTCTAGAGCGTTTCAAGATCTCACGGGCTACGGCCAAGTCCTTGGGCCTCTCCACCCGCCCTGCGCAGTCTGCTTTTTGCCCCTTTCGTGGCTACGGAAGGGGTGCCCCACTACGTTCCGCCCAGAGCCACAGCCCGCAGCAAGTTACCCAACCTTTGCGCGGCCGGGGACGTGGGAACAACCGTTGTGGTTCTGGGGGCCAGCGGATGGGCCAGTCCACCAACCCCCCCCCCTCCGCAGCAGCCTCCAAACCCTCCTAGTCCGACCTTTCAGGCCCATCAAACGCCAGTGGGCAGCAGGATTCGCCATCACCTCCCCCACTGGCGCACCATCACGTCGGACAGGTGGGTTTTGCAGATAGTCCGAAGGGGCTACTCCCTCCCCTTCGAGACTACCCCTCCAGCCATGCCACCAAGATAC
This sequence comes from Calotriton arnoldi, assembly GCA_963921515.1. Taxonomy (NCBI): domain Eukaryota; kingdom Metazoa; phylum Chordata; class Amphibia; order Caudata; family Salamandridae; genus Calotriton; species Calotriton arnoldi. The sequence goes on along the minus strand of CAWUFW010000468.1, from coordinate 1,327,127 downwards.
CACCGCATGTCGGAGGATCATCTGGCCCTTCTCCAGCAGGAAGTTACAGCTCTCTTGGCCAAGTGAGCTATCGAGCGCGTTCCTGTCCCAGAAGTAGGTCGTGGTTGTTACTCCCACTACTTTCTGGTCCCCAAGAAGGACAAGGGCCTGCGTCCTATCTTGGATCTCAGGGACGTCAACCGCTTCCTCCGGAAGGAGAAGTTCAAGATGTTGACGCTTGCTCAGGTCTTGTCTGCCCTCGACCCGCAAGACTGGTTGGTAGCGTTGGACTTGCAGGACGCTTATTTTCACATCCCCGTCCTGCTGGCCCACCGGCGTTACCTACGGTTTACGGTAGGCCACGAGCATTTTCAATTTACCGTGCTCCCCTTTGGCCTTACCAGCGCCCCTCGGGTGTTAACGAAAGTGATGGCGGTGGTCGCAGCTCATCTGCGCAGATCAGGGGTTTCAGTCTTCCCCTATCTCGACGACTGGCTGTTGAAGGCGGGCTCGCCCCAGGCAGTCGTCTCCCACCTCCAGACTACGGCCGACCTCCTGCATTCGCTGGGGTTTTCCATCAATGTGCCGAAGTCACACCTGATTCCCTCTCAGAAGCTCCTCTTCATCGGAGCGGTTCTGGACACGACGCGGTTTCGGGTCTATCCTCCCGAGCAGCGAGTCCGGGATATTCAGGCTATGATTCCGATCTTTCAGCCTCTATCCTGGGTTTCGGTCAGAGTGACTCTGAGGCTGCTGGGCCTCATGGCCTCCTGCATCCTGCTGGTCGATCATGCCAGGTGGCATATGCGGGCTCTGCAGTGGGACCTGAAGTTCCAGTGGGTGCAGCATCAGGGGAATCTGTCTGATTGCGTCCAGATCTCGGAGGGCACTGCCCGTCAACTGCAGTGGTGGCTCACAAACCAGGATTGGGTCAATGGCAGATCCCTCTCCCTTCCCCAACTAGACCACACTGTGGTGACGGACGTGTCCCTTCTGGGATGGGGCGGTCACATGGGAGAGGCGGAGATCAGAGGCCTCTGGCTCCGGCGGAGTCCGGGCTCCACATCAACCTTCTGGAGCTCTGGGCGATTCGTCTTGCACTCAAGGCATTCCTTCCCTCTGTCCGGGAAAGAGTAGTGCAGGTGTTCACAGACAACACCACCGCCATGTGGTACTGCAACAAGCAGGGCGGGGTGGGGTCGTGGACCCTATGTCAGGAGGCCCTCCGCCTCTGGACATGGCTGGAACATCAGGGCATATCCCTGGTGGTTCAACACCTGGCAGGTTCCCTGAACGCCAGGGCGGACGAACTCAGCCGCAGGTGCATGATGGATCACGAATGGCGTCTCCACTCGGAGGTGGTGCAAGGTCTCTTTCAACAATGGGGAGGGCCTTGGTTAGATCTATTCGCCACCGAAGAGAATTTGCAATGTCAGCAATTCTGCGCGTTGGAATTTCCAAGGCGGTACTCGCTAGGCGACGCCTTTCATCGCGAGTGGAGTTGCGGTCTGTTGTACACCTTTCCGCCTATACCACTTCTGCCCAGAGTGCTGACGAAGATCAAGCGCGACCGGGCTCAAGTCATTCTTGTGGCTCCGGACTGGGCACGAAGAGTCTGGTATCCTGAGCTGCTCAACATGGCCATCGATCCTCCGATCCGACTACCTCTTCGGGAGGATCTTCTGTCGCAGCAGCAGGGGACGGTCCTCCACCCGAACCTGTCCAGTCTCCACCTCCTTGCGTGGAGATTGAGCGGCGGCAGTTGGTGTCATTTGACCTGCCTCCCGAAGTCTGTGACGTAATCTTGGCAGCCAGGCGTCCCTCCACTAAGACGGTATACGCCTGCCGGTGGAAAAAATGTGTGGCGTGGTACACAGCAAAGGCTGTGGATCCCCTTTCTGCCCCTCTTTCTGAAGTACTCTTGTTCCTTATCTCCTTGGCCCAGCAGGGCTCTGCTCTGGGCACTGTCAAGGGCTATCTGTCAGCCATCTCTGCTTTCCTTCGGCTGCCAGATCAGCCTTCTCTTTTCAAGTCCCCGGTAGTTAACCGTTTCTTAAAAGGCTTAACACATCTTTTTCCTCCAATCCCCTTCGTTATGCCTCAGTGGGACTTGAATCTTGTGCTAACTTATCTACCTTACGGCTTTTAACTCTTAAGACTGCTTTCCTGGTAGCCATCACTTCTGCTAGAAGGGTGAGCGAGCTCCAGGCTCTTTCTTCAAAACCTCCTTTCCTTTCTATCCATCCGGATAAGGTGGTTCTCCGAACCCGTCCATCCTTTCTTCCTAAGGTGGTCACTGCCTTCCACATTGGGCAGACCATTACCTTGCCCACCTTCTAACCACCTCCGCATCCTTCGAAGGAGGAAGAGAGGCTCCACCGTCTGGACCCAAAACGTGCCCTCTCCTTCTATCTGGATCGCACCAAACAGTTCCGGGTGGATGATAAACTTTTTGTTGGCTACGTGGGCGCAAAGAAGGGTCGGGCCGTACACAAACGCACCATTTCACGGTGGGTCGTGTTGTGTATTAAAGCCTGTTACTCTCGGGCTAGAAAAGAGCCTCCAGTAGGGCTACGCGCTCACGCCACCAGGGCGACTGCAGCCACTACTGCCTTGGCAAGAGGAGTTCCTCTAAATGACATCTGTCAGGCAGCTACATGGGCATCACTGCACACGTTTACAAAACACTACTGTCTGGACAGTCAAGTCCGGAGAGACGGCTTCTTTGGCCGTTCTGTTCTCCAGGACTTTCTGGTGTGATCTTGGTTCGCAGACCCACCACCGGGGTTGGTATTGCTGGGGTATCTATTCTAAGGTAAGGAATCTATAACTAACGTGTTTCATTCAGATGAACAAGTTACTTACCTTCGGTAACAATATATATCTGTAAGAAACTTTAGTTAGTTATAGATTCCTTACCGCCCCACCCATCCTCCCCGTTTTGCGAACTGATTTCTAGGGTTAAGGTCATCCTTTCAGGGCCCTAGTTTTGTGCACCAATGGTCAGTGTCTTGCATGGCTCTGCGTTTATGGCGCGGAAAGTCGTGTACAGAACTGACGTCAGTGCGCGAGGGCGGCTTCTAAGTAGTTGCCGCGACGTCATCCCGGCGACCACGACGATGAACGCGGAGTCGACCGACGCCACCTTCCGACGCGCAGAGGTACTGCTGACAAAAAAACTTTCCGGATCCAGTCTGACGCCTGGGGGTAATTCTAAGGTAAGGAATCTATAACTAACTAATGTTTCTTACAGATATATTGTTACCGAAGGTAAGTAACTTGTTCATCACTCCAGATCTGAAATCTCTAAACTGGATTCTATTTGAGGCTAAAATACATCTTAAAATTGCTTGCATGACCCACAAAGCCCTTCACCTTCGCACTACTTTTTACCTCGCCTGAAAACTGGAACTCTTGGGTGGCTGCAGATCTTTGAGGAGTTCGAACACCTTGCTGCTGAAACCACAAAAGAAAACCTATAACCGAGCCTTCTCTGGTATTGCCCCGAGAATCTAGAACTCCTGGCCTCCTGAACCCAGACTGAATCCCACAACACCGTCTTTCAAAAAAGAAGTAAAAGCCCTACTTATGAATACTTTCTGAACTTGAATTGTTCCTACTCTCCCCTTGTGACCATGCCATGATGCTTCCTCCTCACACTTGTTTTTTCCCACCTTTTACAATTTTCCTCCCCAGACAGGTGCAGCTACATCCTGTTTCGTTCCTGAACGTATGGCTTTTTTCAACACCCTTATTTGTTATTGCTTTTATATGCTCATGTATATTGTATATGCATTGTTGCAATATATCGGTCCTCTTATGTACTCCTGTATCTTTCATATTCAGGTTGTTGTTTTGACCTACCTGTCTCCCTCTCGTTTGTCCCTGATCACCTGGATCTTAAATGGGTGAGGTCATTTACAACACCTTTGATGTCATCGGATGAGCAATGTGAGGCTCTTGCCTCCTTTTTTGTTGAGAAGGTGGAGAAAGTCTATAATTCCTTTCCCCAAGCTGCTCTGTGCCCTGACCCCGTTCTTAGTCCCGTCACTACGCATACTCTAGCTGCATTTCCGCCTATCTCACAGGACGAGTTGCGCATGCTATGCAGTAAGGTCAAATTGGGCTCGCCTGCAGACCCCCTTAAGCCAGAGCAATTTGTGAAATCTCTTCCTGTGCTCCTCTCTCCGCCGGGACAGGTAATTAACTTATCTCTATCTAAAGCAGTTGTCCCTAGGACTTGGAAGCAAGCTAGGGTGGTCCCCCTATTAAAAAAACCATCCCTTGATTCAGCTAAACCGGAGAATTTTCGCCCCATTTCTCTCCTGTCTTGGGTTTCCAAGATTTCTGAGACCTATGTCAATTCCATCTTGACAGGTTTTTTGGAAGACAACAACATTCTGGACCCTTCGCAGAATGGCTTCCGCTCGGGTCACAGCACAGAATCTGCCCTCCTAGCGTTGACCGAACATCTGAGGGTCACACTAGATGTGGGCTGTACGCCGGCACTGATTTTATTAGATCTCAGTGCCGCGTTTGATACGGTCTCCCACCAGATCCTGCTGCAACGGTTGGTGGAGGTGGGCATTGTAGGCGCTGCCCTGGATTGGTTCGCCTCTTTCCTCTCCGAGAGAACCTTCCAGGTGACGGCCCCCCATTTTTCCTCTTCGATCCACACCTTGAAACAAGGGGTGCCACAGGGCTCAGCATTGAGCCCTACACTGTTTAAACTTTATGTCCAACCGCTAGCAGCTGTGTCCAGAAGCAGAGGGCTGACAGTGGTATCGTATGCTGATGATACACAGCTGGTAGTGGCGCTCTCCAACGACTCCGTGCGGGATGCCTCTAAGTTTCAGAGTGATCTTACAGCTATCGCTGTTTGGTTGTCTGCCAACTGCCTGCAGCTCAATGCTGGTAAGTCTGAGATCTTGCTGGTTGGGAGGAACCCTGAGATGTGGAGCGAGCGCTGGTGGCCTACCACCATGGGTTGTGCACCCACCCCCAAACAGGTGGTAAAAAATCTGGGTGTCTGGGTGGACTCGGCCCTCCGCTTCCAAGTTCAAACTAAGAAGGTGGCAGGGACCTGCTTTGGAATACTGCGAGGGCTCAAACCACTGCTAGGGTTTTTCGATCCGCCCACTCGGCAGGTTCTCATCCAGGCCTCCATTCTGTCTAGATTGGATTATGCTAGCTCACTATACTTGGGGTCAAATAAGACTGAGATTCTGAGACTTCAGAGGGTTCAGAATGCGGCGGCCAGAACTCTGCTCGGCCTCCCTAGAACTTGCTCCACCTCATGTGCTATCCGACGACTACATTGGCTGCCGGTGGCCAGCGGTGTGGAATTTAAGTCCCTCTGTATCGCTTTTAAAATTCTGAAATTTTCCTCCCCTGGTATCTTGGCCAATCTGCTCATACCTTACACACCCACCCGCCAACTCCGTTCTATGGGTCAACATCTGGCGGCTGTCCCTAGGGTGAGGAGGGTGCGTGCCGGTGGGCGCTCCTTCCGTACACTGGCAGCCAAACTTTGGAATTCTCTCCCACTGCGCATCCGCAGTCTGAATAAGTATTTAGCTTTCCGTAAGGCACTTAAAACCCATCTATTCCCCCCTGCCCTAGGCCCTGTGGTTCTCTTCATATTGTCTCCCTATCTGCTGCTGCTAGCGCTGGGACGCCCCTTTGCTGGGGCAGCTGTGCGCTCTACAAAACTACTTAACCTAATCTAACCTAACCTTAACCTGTAAAGTGCTCTGATACCCTCTTGGGTCATGTTCGCGCTATATAAAACTTTATATAAATAAATAAAATAAATAAATACTGTCCTTTGCAAATGCTGGCTTTTCATTCGTGAATAGGCTTAGTAGTCCCTCCTTTTAAACTTTTTGTATCCTCTCATGAGGACTGCCCCTGCTACATGTGTTCTTACTTTCACTGTTATTAATGGTGCTCTGTGAGTACTCCTTTCTTATTAGGTCTCATTTGGTGGCTTGCTGCTGCACAGGCTTCAGCTTAATACACAGGGAGTTTTACTCTTTAGCATTCGCTGTGCGCCATTCTTTATTTCTGCTCAGCGCCGCTTTCACTTTCCTTAGTGTTTGCACACTCTTTATTGACTTCTCTAGCTTCTGTGTGGGATTATTGTGCAGGGGGTATAATCTGCAGTGTCCTTTTCTGGACACCCCCATTGTAATCTGTTATGTGGTTGTAATCCATTTACTCCTCAGGGCCTCCTGTCCTATCACTGATATGCATGAGGAGTCAAGGGCCTATATACGTACAACCATTCCATGCAAACGGAATCTGCTTGAGTGAGTGCTCAAAGCACCCCAGACTAACTGCCTCACCAGTGGGTTCGTGTGGAGACCCCTAAGGTTGGGGTGCCTAGCATGTTCAGTAAGGCCAGGCCTAGGCAGGTTTTCAAGATAGCTATTGACTATGTAAATGAGTGGTTCTGGCTAGGTGGAGCTAAATTAGATACTCTCGCACTAAGGTATCAGTGAACCCAATGAGGAGATAAATACCCAATTTAGGGGTAATGACTCTGCTTAACATTACTGACTTAACACCTCTATCCCTTGCTAATTGTAAGTACATAAATATATTTGATACCCTTCTCCCTTTCTCATTGTCTTCTCTCTACACTAATTTGCCCCTTTTTTACTCTCTGCCCCCACTCACACTCTCTCCTTCCCTTCTTTCATTCTCTAATGTCCTCTCATTGTCTTTTGTATACACTTATCTGCCCCTCTCATTCGTGTATCCCTCTATGTCCTCTCATTGTCTTGTGTCCTTTATTGTCTGCTCTCTGCAGTCTTCATGTGCCCCTCTTTCACTTTTCTGTCTTCTCCGTGTCCCTCATTCCCCTACTGCCTCTGATCTTCTCTGTGTACTTTACACCTGACACTCTTTCTGTTCTCTGCCATTTTTACACTCACCTTGCAGTCTTTCATTGTCTAATGCGGTCCCCTTGTCTTCCCTCTACACTTTTCTGCCCGTCTCATTTATATATACCTCTCCTATTCTCTTCTACCCCTCTTACTCTCAGATTATGTCCTCAATCTCTTATGTGGTTAATTATCTTCTGTCTGCACTCTTCATTATCCTGTCATTTATTTATTTCCATCTCTCTCATGCCTCGTGCTCTATTCTGAGCACCTTTCATTCTCTATTGCACTCATATTCTCTTCTCTCTGCACTCTTCATCTGTCCTCTCATTCATTTATTCCCCTTTTTACTTTCTCCCACCACTCTTACTCCACTCTACCTTTCTCCCATTCTCTAATGCCCTTATTCTCTTTCTGCGCCGCCTACTTTTTCAGTGTGTGCTCTCGCACTCTTATGTCCTTCATTGTATACTCTGCAGGCTTCATGTGCCCCTCTCATTCATACCCCTCTTTCCCTCTTCTATCTCTTTTGCTGTCTTCTGTACGTCTCCTATTTTCTATTGCCCTCCAGTTGCCTTCTCTGTGCGTTCTATATCTGCCCCTCTCTTCCATCTTATGCTATTTTTACTTCTCATTTTGCCATCTATCATTCTCTGGTGCTCTCTCAATGTCTTCTCCACCCCTCTCACTCTTATGCCTTTCATTGCATTCTATCTGCACTCTTCTTATTCCCCTCAATCCTCTAGTCCTTTCTTTTTCTCATATCTCTCTTGCTGAGTTTTGTGTGTTCATTCTCTATTGCTCTCTGATTCTTTTCTCTAAGCACTCACCATCCGTCTTCTTTCATTTATTTATGCCCCTCTTTCTCTCTTCTGTCTCTTTTGCTCTCTCCTGTGCGCCTCTATTTCTCTATTGCTCTCTGGTTGTCTTCTCTCTGCACTCAATATCTATCCCTGTTTCTTCTGCCCCTTTTACTCTTACCTTGCCGTCTCTCACTCTCTGAAGCCCTCTTATTTTCTCTGTGCAGTCTCCTTCCAGAGGGGCAGAAACAGAGTGAGAGAGAGCAGCTACATGCTTTCTAATCTCCTCTTCATCGGTCTTCTAGTCCTTTGCTCTTTTCCAACTTTGCTCGTCATTACTCTCGCTTTCTTACTCTGTCCTTCATTTTCTTATTTCTTTTTTTTTGGATTCTTTATTCTTCCTCTGATTCTAACGTTGTGCCTTATTTCTCTTTCTATTGCTCTTTCTCTTTTTTAGACTTGCTGGTTCACATGATCTTTACACATCTCTCTTCTGCTTTTTAGGTCTCACCTAAGCAGCGCCTTCGCTGTATCTTTGAGACATGCTGTATCTAGGATATGGGCTTGAAAAAACACCCATCTTTTTCATTGGTTCCTGTTGCTGTCCTTTAGAAATGCTGGCTTTTCATTGATGATACACTTAGTAATCCATCCTTTTGGAATTTTGTATCCTCCCACGAGGACTTCCCCTCTTACATGTGTTCTTACTGTTCAGGTTTTTTTATACTTGGAGAGAACTCTTTTTTTTTAGTTGGCCTGCCTCTTTGCTCATTAACTGTTCTGTTTACTTGTGCAATGAAACTTCGGTCGCATCATTTGCTTGCCATTGCTTTATCTCCCTGTGCCTCCCCCTTGCCCCTCCCACAACACTGCTTCGGTTGCTTCATATCCCTTATCTCCCCGTGCCTCCCCCTCACCCCTCCCACAACAGTGCTTGCAGGCCCCCACCACCCCTCCGAGGCCACTGCTGCTTTGCTCGATTATTTGTTACTTTACAAACATTTTATTTAAATAGCGCACCTAGCCATGTGCGCCGTGGCTCGGAGAAATTAAACAATCAGCCCATTATCACAGGATGTTGAGGCTAACAGCAGACTCAAACACGGATCCCCAGCTCACCAGTCAGCAGCTCTCACCAATGCGCCATATCCTTTGCCTAGCCATGTTAAAGGGGGCAGTACCATATGTGGCCAAAAGAGGTCCCAAGGGACACCTAGTGACAGCCTGTGGTACTGCACCCTCACAGTCTGGTTTTAGACCAAGAAACGCTACCGAATCCACCCTTGTAGGTGTGACAGACTTCATTAAACTTTCTATAGATAAGAACAAGGCAGTATCATTAGTGCTGCTGGACTTGTCCGCAGCCTTCGATACTGTTGCCCATCATAGGCTACTGCAAAGACTGATGGAAATTGGTATGGTGGGGCCGGCTCTTCAATGGCTTTCCAGCTTTTTAGAGCAGTGCACACAAACCGTCAATTTGGGTCCCTTTCGCTCTGGTGCTAAATCCCTTACGAAGGGGGTTGCTCAGGGCTCGTGCCTTAGCCCTACATTATTATTATTTTTTTTATATATAAACTTTATTTTCATTTTTGCATAGTGAGCAATAGACAGTGTCTCAGAAAGAAAACATACACTTCAATATTAATACAATAGTCATGTCACAGGGATGATGTCAAGCAAGTAAAATGTGGTACAGTTACATATCGAATTCAAGTACACATAACACATTGATTCTGCAGTACAGTCTGTACACGCCCTTTTGTTTCGTCCACTTCTACTTATTAAACATATTTGATCGTATCAGTTTACAACTTAATCTACATCAAGGAATCAGCAGTTGACCAATAGCACCTGGCACCTTCTGATCTCTCACCCCACCCCGGTGCGATCAAGCACTTCCTGGGAGTCCGTGGCTCCTTCTATATCTAACAGATATTGACGATCCGGGCCCCATATATCTTTGGGTGCGCTTCGTACTGGCAACAAAGCATTATAATTATCAGATTGAGTTGAGCAATATGCTAAATCTTTTCCCCATTCCGTAATAGTAGGCAAAGGGCCTCTCATCCAACGCATAGCTACTCGTCGCTTGGCTAAAAGGAGACCAAGAGCAGCTAACTTACGTATACCCTTCGGTATTACTTTGTCAAACCCCAAAAGAGCAACCAGTGGAGTCTCTGATATCTCATGGCCCAGCATTTTGGAAAGAATCCTGTAGATATTGTGCCAAAAGGTACGTATCCCTGGGCACTCCCAAGCCAGGTGAATAAAGTTTGCGTTACTAACGAAACATCTCAGACAAGTGTCGTCTTCTCTCAAACCATATCTATAAAGCTGAGCCGGCGTGTAATATGTTCTGTGGATATATTTAAAATGGGTTAGACGATGTCTGTCATTTAATGAGATAGACTTAACCGTAGCAAAACAACAGGACCACTGCGCCTCTGTGATAATCATGTCCAAGTCTTCCTCCCAATCTAGTTGACATTTTTGTTTGTTCTGTTCACGGGCATCAAGAAACAGGGAATATAATATAGTGATACCGTGTTGTGGGGATCGTGCTTGCAAAAGGTAAGTGAGTGACGGCATCGCCGCAGTTTCCCTCATGTCTGATCCTAATAAAACACGCAAGGCGCCACGAAATCTGTGATATTGGAAAATATCCAGCGCCGCGACTCCCAGAACCTGTGCGGATACCTGTTCCCATGTTTTGGCAACCCCATCAATGAACAGGTCCCCCATGCAATGAAGCATGAAGTTAGTGTCGTCATTATGGCCTTATCACCCTTGTGAGGGAGCCAATCACACCACTAAATCGGCAACTTAGGAGAGTATATTAGCTGTATATGTTGCCTACGAGCTATTTTGGAGAGTTGGTGACCAGTGCAGTTTACCGAATTTATTGTGCGTGGAGTGATACGTGCCGCACCTGTCAACGGACGGGGTAAGGGACACTGCATTGTGTTCGAGAAGGTGGTGTGGCAAATTCTGAGGACCATGTAACCATACATGTGCATGTAAGGTTTGCGCAGCTCTGTAGTATCTTTCCATGTCTGGAGTGTTCAACCCCCCTTTCGCATAGGGTTTCGTTAATACATCCCAGCGAACCCTAGGCAATTTCCCGGTTCAAACAAGACGACTCATCAATTTGCGCATAGTGGAAAAAAATGATTGAGGTAAACTAATAGGTATATTGACAAACAAAAATAAAAAACGTGGAAGCACAATCATTTTTGCCAATGCCACACAGCCGATTAATGAAAGTGGCAATTTTATCCATTTCACCACAGCTTCCGATAGCTTTTGTATGGCGCAGCCATAATTCTCAGACAAGATCAACTCTGCGTCTGTGTGTATTTTGATGCCCAAATACCACACTGGGTCGGTCGTCCATTCCAACGGGTATGTGGTATGCACCGGAACAGTGGCGGAGGTGAGTGGAAAAATAATTGATTTATGCCAATTTATGTGGAGTCCGGAGTGTTGGCCAAACCTTTCTACCTCTTGTAACACGGGAAGTAAATTCTGTTCTGGATTGCGGATATAAAGCAAAGTATCATCTGCATATGCAGCGACTGTAAGATTATAATTGAAGGACCGGATACCGCGATATGCGTGATACTCGCGCATTGCGCACATTAAAGGTTCTGCCACCAGAGCGTAAAGAAGGGGGGAAAGGGGGCACCCCTGCCTCGTACCTCTAGAAATTAGTATTGTGCGGGATGTCATGCCATTGATCTTTACCTTAGCTGTCGGTTCTGCATATAACACCTCTATCAAATGCAGAAAGATATCCCCGACTCGGCGGAGAACAGCGTATAAAAACCTCCATTCCACAGAGTCGAACGCTTTTTCAATGTCAATAAACAGGGCCGCCGCTCTGATTTGTGGGTTAATACGCGCTATGGTTCCAAACAGTGTTCGAAGGTTGCTGGATAATGACCTACCAGGTACAAACCCTGTTTGTTCTGGACCTACCATTTTTGGCAACAAAGGGGCCAATCTATTCGCCAACACTTTTGCGAACAACTTCGTGTCTGTATTCAATAGTGAGAGTGGCCTATAGGAAGAACATTGTTCTGGGGCTTCCCAGGTTTAAGTAGGGTGACGATAGTGGCTTCCTGCATTGATGGTGGCATTGTACCCTTTTGTGCCATTTCTTCAAAAAGATTGACTAGATGTGAAAGTAACTTATCTATGAATGCTTTGTAAAAGGCTACTGTCAAGACATCCGCACCTGGCGCCTTTTCGTTGGGCATATCTTTCAAAGCAGCTGTAATTTCAGTAGGCCTCAATGGGCCAATAAGTCGCTCCCTATCGCTATTCTCCAACCAGGTCATGGCTATGTGTGCTAAGTAGTCATCGTCGGATTCCTGAGTAGTATTTTCACTTGAAGTAGTAAAGACCAGTATAATAATTTGCAAAAGCATCAAGTATAGCAGGAGTATTGTCACCCAAGACATGCTCCGAATTATATACTTGCGTGATATATGTATCTCCCCTGTGGGGTCTAACCGTCGCCGCCAGAGTAGCGCTGGGTCGGTCCCCTTCTGAGTATGACCTGGCCACAGCATATTTCCCCAGATGTTTGACCTCCTCTTCCGCTAACTCATTATATTCGCTAATTTTAGTCCTAATCTGTGCAAGTACCCGGGGGTCGCCGGTTTCTTGCAGTACCCCCTCCAGGGATCTCAGGGTAGCTTCGACATTAGCAAGGCGTGTACGTATGGATTGAAGTACCCCAGCGTGTTTGGAAATTGTGATCCCCCGTATATATAGTTTAAAAGTTTCCCACACTGCTCCCATAGTGGTGACACTGCCTAGATTTGTCAAAAAAACCTCATCTAGAGCCGAGCCTATTTCCGCACGGAAAACTGTGTCCAGCAGGGAATACTGCGGAAATCGCCATGTTTGTCTGGGAGAACCCACCACAGGGAGTTCCAAGGTGAGACTAATCGGGGAGTGATCCGACAAAGTCCTGGCCATATGCCGACATTCTCTGATGAAGGGAAGTAACTGCAGGGAAGCGAACCAATAATCTATTCTTGTATGGGTGTCATGGGCAGCTGAGTAATGAGAATATTCCCTACCCAATGGAGTGAGATGGCGCCACACATCCCGCATACCTTCGGTCTGTGCGATGGAAGCCACGGCACGCGCTGCACGCGAGGGGGGTCTCTGCACCCCCTTAGAGCGATCAAGGCTGGGGTCCTGAATACAATTAAAATCACCTCCCCACAGTATAGGCAAATGAGAATGTTGCATAATCTTAGAGTGCAATGTGTGATAAAATTGCGGGTCATCATAGTTGGGCCCATAAACTCCCACCAATAGCATTATGAAATGATCTCTACGACATCTAGCCACCACAAATCTGCCGCCAGGGTCTGTGTCTAAGACTTGTATTTGTATTCCTGAGTTCCTACGCGTCCAAAGGAGCACCCCCCTGGCGTGTGAAGTAATCCCGGCCGCCACACACAGACCTTTCATACGTCATTGGGACAACAAACCAGTCTGTGGGGAGAGATGGGACTCTTGCAGGATAGCCACATCTATTTCGTGCCTGTACAAATAAGCCACGACTTTGCGTATTTTTCTTTGATCATTAAGACCACGGACATTCCATGTGAGGAAGCGGACAACTGCTGGGCGACCACTAGTGTTTGGCATTAACGAATTTCACTATACAATGCAGACACATATACATTCTGTACCAAAAGTCACCTGTAGAAATGCAACACTCCCGAGGGGACACATATAATGTTTGAAATACAACATAAAACACCCCCCCAACCACCCACCCACACCATATAAAAAAAAGTGAGATACAGCAACCACAATTCCCTCCCACCCCACCCCCAAACCCCCGTAAATCTACTTCCTACCAACAGGGTAGGATCCCCCAAACCAATACCCAGGTGAAGGACACGCAGAGGCGATGGCCGCCAGACCCGAGGTGTTACTGGGTAGGCCAAGACCGCCCACACACATCAACTACAACGAGGCATGATATTGTATCTTTACAGTTCCTTGCAATGGAGGTGCTTACATATAGACTGTGCATATGCAAAACATGTGTATTAACTCAACAAACATCTTTCTAATAGGAAGGCTGCATCTGTTGTTATACTACTAGAATAGACAAGTTTTACACACATGACGTGGAGGGGATCAGCGAATCTACCCGCAGTACACCATCTGCTTCCGTGCCTTCCACAGAGTCGCCCACTTCAGCAGAATTGTTGAGAGACCTGTTTGCCCTCTCCGCGCTGTATTTTTTAAGGTCTTTCTGCAGTGCATTCCGATCGGCATACAGTTTGGATTTGCTGTCAAAGTTGACCTTTAAACGGGCCGGATACAGCATCGCGTATTCCAAGTTGAGTTCCCTTAGCTTGCGTTTCACAGTCCCGAACTTCTTCCCGGCCTCCTGGACCAGAGGTGTAAAGTCTGGGAAAAGGGACAACTCCGAACCTTCATATGGGAGCGTTTTCAGTTCTCTTGCGCGCCTCAAAGTGGCATCCCTGTCCCTGTAATTAAGGAGTCGAATTATCGCAGGTCTAGGTGGGGCACCCGGAGAGGGCCGCGGGCCCAGTGAGCGATGAGCCCGCTCCACTATGAAAACATCAGAGAACGTATCGCGGCCCAGTAGTTGTATCAGCAGTTTCTCTGCATATTGTTCCATGGGGCCCGTGGAGGTCGTCTCCGCCAAACCTAAAAGGCGGACGTTGTTTCGCCTGGAGCGAGCCTCCAGGTCTTCGGCCTTATCTTTCAGTGCCACCATGAGCTTCTCCATGTGTTTCTGCGCTGTACCCATCTCCGTCTGCGCGTCCTCTGCATCAGAGATCCTGCGTTCAGCTAGATCGATACGTTCCGCATGTTTATCTACCCTTTCAGACATCCTGTCCATACGATTCGATAGGGAGTCCACTTTGGCATCTATGGAGGCAAGACTACGCTGTATGGCACCTAGAATGTGTCGAATGTCCCCTTCTGGGTCGGTCGAGTCAGCCGGGTGGTCAGCCATGGCATGGTCGAAGTCATCATCCCTGTGCCGTGCAGACTTACGCTGATCGAACTGGAGTTTAGTCTGGGTCTTATCTGTTTTCCCCATGATTCCAGCTATCAGGATCTTCCTGCAGCGGTCGCAATGTGTACCAAGAGTCAACAGACACAAATGTCCCAGACACGCCCGCTGCGCCTTATATGTGAAGCCACAACTTTTTAAAAGCTCCTGGAAAAAGCCACAGACTGAGAGGCAAATGCAGAAACATACCCAAGGAGGACAGTGAAGGGGCACGAGCCAAGGAGCGACACCCACACAGCGCGCTATTCAAGGATCCTGGGACTGTTCTCAGAGATGGGCGCCGCACCCGCACCCACAGGGTCCGACTAAATAGACTTAATTGAGGCCTCTGCGCCGTTACTCACTTTAGGGATCTGCTCGCTGTGCTGTCACGGGACCATCAACTCACATCTTCCCCGCTTCACAGGAGACCACTGTGGCAGTGAGTACGAAAACAGGCACGGGGCAGAAAGACGAGTGAATCTGGGCCCCGCCAGTGCAGTTGTTGAGTCCGGGATAGGGGCAGACACCAGGCCACAGGAGCACCACACTCCGGGTCCCCGCCTCCCAGCAGGTCGCGCCCCAGACACGACGGCCCGGGGAAGCGGGCTCCAAAGCTCTCGGCGCTACGATCCACCGAGATCGATGTTGCAGTCAGGGGTCCCGGGTATGCTGCAACAGTAGCAGGCGCAGCGTAAACTGCAGGCAGCGGGAGAGTCGCAAGCGGGGAGGGCGCGATCCCATACCCCGGATCGCCTCAAACCACCACGGCCCGATCTCAACAGGCCCGATGACGTAGCACCACGGAACTCCGGCAGGAATAAATGCAGCGGCTCCAAACTTCCAGCGGAGCTGCCGAAGCTTTTTATCGGGCACTTCCAGCAAGGATTACGCCATCAGCAGCCTCGATGACGCTAATATGTGAAGGATATTGTGGGCGGCTGCCGGAGCTCGCTCAGGTTGCGGCCATCTTCCAGCCAGGCAGACCACGCCCCTAGTCCTACATTATTTAACATATATGTGGCCCCCTTGCAAAAATCATCAGAGATCATGGCTTTGTTCCCTTTTCATATGTGGATGATACACAACTTCTTCTTTCGTTTGATAATAATATGGTGGTGACAAAACAGCTCTTTGCAGACGGTATGCTAACTATCTCTGACTGGATGACAAAGAATTTTCTGCAGTTGAATGCCGATAAAACGGAAGTTCTTCTGTTCGGCAAAGCACAAATTCTGTGGTCCCCCGATTGGTGGCCCTCAGAATTAGGCCCAGCCCCCACCCCTACAACCAAGGCAAACAATCTCGGAGTGTACCTGGACCTCTCCTTATCTAAGAAAGATCAAGTGGCAACCACTTCAGGCACCTGTTTTCACATGCTGAAGCTGCTTCGGAGAGTGTTCCACCTTCTCCCTCTATCTGTCCGTAAGACCTTGATCCAAGCTCTGGTAGTGAGTCGACTTGACTACTGTAATGCACTTTTGGAAGCTGCAAACGATGCTCTGTTAAACAGGTTGCAAGTGGTCCAGAACACGGCAGCGCGGCTGGCTCTTAATATGCCTCCTAGATCGGCATCTCTGCCATTATTGAGACTCTTCCACTGGCTCCCCATCCGTGACAGAATCAAGTTTAAAATTTGCTGCTTGGTCCATAAAACAATCAATGATAGAGGGCCCAGATATCTGGCGGAGAAACTCGTCCACTACCTTCCTAGTAGATCTCTGCGCTCAGGAGAGAAGGCTCTGCTAGTTGTCTCTCAGTTTAATAATCTACAAGCCGGTGGCAAATCTTTTGCCTACCTTGCCCCGCGTTTTTGAAACTCGCTTCCCATCTCATTACGCAAGTGCCCTAATTTTCGTAAGTTCAGGAAACTACTGAAAACTGAACTTTTCAATAACTGAGTGCCCCTCCCTCTTTTGTTCCTTCCACTGTTAGCACGGAGATACCCCCCTGGGGGTGATTCCAGCGCTCTACAAATTCTTCATTCTTTCATTCACAACACTGCTTCTTTTAATGTCGGAACTGCCATTTTCACTCCCAGCGCTACATCACCATTGCAGGTGTACTACATTAAAAAGAAACACAACAGAGTTCTTTATTTTATTAAGGTTGGGAGGGCATATCTATTGCATATGTAAAAACATTGCCATTTTGTCGTGGCCTGGAATCCTCAGGATCGTACGTTGCTCAATAGGGGTCCACCTCTCGACAACCCCACAGGTCTGATTAGAACACACAGACACTATGGAGTGATCAAGCGGGGGAAGGAAAGGAAGGGAACAGCAGGGAGGGAGACCTGTAAAAATAAGGACACCGGGATCAGCAAATAACAGTGTAGATATTCCTACCCTACCCTTCTTCCGTTGGTATCTATCTAGGGAACCGTACCTGTAAAAGAAATAAACTTCTCCTGGAACTCGGTTAACCTATATGGTGTGTGGTTGCACTCAGTCAGATCTAAAAGAAAAGCATATAGTCAACTAGTATAGTAACCCCTTTCCCCTAACACAGTCGACGGGAACTATGATTATCTAACCTACCATTGAGGTATTTTACGAGGGCTGAAACAGGGGTGCGGAAGAGCTATTCTCCTGCTCACTCACTGCACTCCTGCCAAAGAAATACACAAGAAAAAAGGCATGACTTCATAGACCATAATGCACCACATTCTCTCTAGGCAAACACGAAACATATTCGGCACAATTCCCCATTGCTTCTTGGTCAATTGGCCACATAAAATAGATGATAAAGAATAAAGAATGGTTGCCTGGTAAGAAACTCCTTGTTTCTTCCTTCGACCCAACAATGTCATAAACAGTTCGTATCTTGTTTGTGTGGGCGTTTTCCCCGCATGAACCGCTGCTTGCCAGTTCTCCAACGAGAGAAAACGCTCTGCTAGTCACTAAGCCCAAAACTGATTCAGTAAAGATTTGTATCTCTGGTTGTCATCACAAGGGTGCAAATACTTAGTAACAGCCGGGGTTTATTCATTCCTAGGTGTTGTGCTCCACCAAGACAGTTGCTCCACCATGAACCTAGGAAATTGGTTCAACCAACGGAGCAACGTGAAATTACAACACAACGCCTTCGCCACGCTAGAAAGAGCTGCTTCTCGAGATAGCCAACAATTAGCAGTGTGGTGCCCGAGGCACCCTTACCAGCCTCTTCTCGTCCTCGGCGCAGCTCCTGTAAAGAGTAATCGGCACCTCTCCGACGCCCCGGAAGCGTTCTTCAATGAACTGTCTCAGAGCGTGGTGACGTCAGAGACGTCCGAACCGCAAAGGCTCATGGGGGCTGTAGTTTTCTACTGCCGATATCGCGCTTTAGCGCATCGCTGCAGTGTTCCTCCAGCGCCCCTCCTATGGGACGTGACACATTTATAATGCCAATACCTCCGACTCCAACAAATGCAAGACCTATTGCATTTCCAATGCTTGTTAAATCCTGAGTTCAGGGAACTCAAACTCCAAATCTCTATCTCTTCCCAATTGAAATGTACACTTGCAGGATGTTACAAGAAAGTTCCAATGATAACCAGTGGGAGAGAAAGTCCCTGCAATAGTGAAAAACGAAATTGGCAGTATTTCACTATCAGGACATGTAAAAATCACCAGTACATATCCTACCTTTCAAATACACTGCACACTGCCCATGGGGCTACCTTAGGGGTGCCTTACATATAGAAAAAGGAAAGGTATGGGCCTGGCAACTGGGTGCACTTGCCAGGTCGACATGGCAGTTAAAAACTGCACTCGCAGACACTGCTGTGGCACGGCTGAGACATGGTTGCAGGGCTACTCATGTGGGTGGCACAATCAGTGCTGCAAGCACACTAGTAACATTTGATGTACATGCCCTGGGCACACCCAGTGCACTTTATTAGGGACTTACCAGTAAATCAAATATGCCAATCATGGATAACCACTCATAATCACAATTTACACAGGTAGTACTTGCACTTTAATACTGATCAGCAGTGGTAAAGTGCCCAGAGCTCTAAAACCAGAAAAAACGAAAGGCAGCACACAGTCAAAAACAGGAGGTCAGAAGCAAAAAGACTGGGGGGAAAAACATGCCAAAGATGTCAGTCTAACAACCCTACACAGAATCAAAGGGAAAAAACCACCCCTTTTTACGCCCCAGATTGTCCGATAAAGCCTCTCACTTTGAAGTCCGCGAAAGAAAAGTAAACACCAAGCGCCCTCGGGAGACCGAGCCTGACATTTGACCTCTATCTCTGAATGCACAGCAAGTGTGGCAAGATAAGAACAACATTTAAAGGTCTGTTTACAAAAGCTAGCGCTGTGGACAAATACAGTAAACCGGGTATGCTCCACTGGATGGGCTAACTCAAGCTGAACAGCCTAAAACTATTAAAGCCAGCAAATAGAAAGCAAGCAAATGTGAGTTGCAAACCACTAAGCCAGTGGCTAGCAATGGGTGGGATGCATTCCTAGGTCAGCTTTCCGAATGTCCCCAAACTGTCTTTAGCAAACCAGACAGCGCAGCTTCCACCTAAAAAGAGGTAACTAAAGAAGACCATTAATCCATAAGGCAACATGCAGTATAAAGAGATTCAATCAAGTGAGTAAAATGATGCCAGTTGGGCAAGAATGGAAGTTGGTGGGTGGGATATGAGGGAAGATTTAGAGTAGTGAATTGGTTGCTATGTGTTTATGATGTTTGAAGAGATGTATTGCCATGATATGCAGCACAGCATTTGTACCAGCAGACGCTAACTATTCTTTGAGTGGCCTTTGCCTCTAGCAGTTAATATGCTAAACAGCTGTCTCAAGGAAGTACAACGGCTGGATAAATGAAGAAATTTGCAGCCAGGGGCTACATGTGTAAAATGCTAGCTGAATGGTCAGAGTAGAGATGTACTTGATTGTATTTGTTGTATGTGATTAAAACAATAAAAATACATTTAAAAAAAAAGAATGGAAGTTGGTGATATGATCAGTAGCAATGTAACTTTTTAAAAACACTGATACTGCCTATTGCTTATAAATACACCTCATGAAAAAGAAAAGAAGTGGAAGAGCAGTCGAGTATGGCAACCTGAGCAGAAACTAAATAATCTTTAATGGCTCAGATTTCACCTACTCTTGCTTGCCAAAAGAGGCCACAATTTTGAGCAGTGGTTTTCATTATAAGGCCTTCTCAGGCTGCTCTCAGGGAAATGAGCACCAGTTGGGCAATTCCTACTCAGACCATGGATCAAATCCAGGCCATGTTTGCACTTTGCACTTCAAGCAAATGATAACGCTCTTGTTAGGTTGCATTCCTGACAAAACAAAACAGAATAGGTCCTCTTCATTTTGCCCTTCTGTCTTTGCTCCTCCATGAAAACCTAATGCTTTTCTTAGATCCCAAAGATCCTTTCTAGTTTACATGAGGAGGTAGTCCCCTGCCAGACCACTTTGTTCTTATTGTCAGTAGAAAATGGCAATCAGGGTTTTGTAGCATTTAAAATAATTTCTCTGTCACACAGAATTTGATTACTCTTGATTTGGTGACATTTATTTTCGGTGCATTTTGTCTGTGTAGAATTAGCCATACACTGATAATCATAGTGCCTAGAATCTCTGTATACTCTTGGTTTCAGCACTGATAGTTGAGTTTAGCATTTGGAATAGCAGTTGTGCACTTGCAGCTGTCTTGCGTGGTGGTTCTAAAAAACCCACTTGTTTATCTTCTGTCTCTGGGTCTTCTAGTATTTTATTGGATCAACAGTATGATAGGGCGAGGGTGTGGACTGGAGCCGATGGATGAGGCAGCATCCAGTGCCATCCTGATTAAATAAACTGACCTAGGGGGGCTAACAATTGCAAGAGAGACGCTCTTTAGGCTCGGGAGGGTTCACTTCAGTAAAGGGCAGCCATGCCAGAAGGAATTGGCAACCCGCACTGAGCTGCGAATGACCCGCATGGCGTGGTGCTGAGATGGCGGCGTGGTGGAGTTGAACCAGTGACAGGCTGAGCTCCGGAGCTACTGGGCAGAGCCCTTGGAGCTGTACCAGTGAGCAGGGCGATTGCCTGCCAGCCTCCGCCAAGGGCCTGGGGACACTGTGGACCACTGGCAACCCCCCCCCCCTCTTGTTATTGCTGCGACCTCGAGGCACAGGGTGCCTATCGGATGAAGCGGAGGAGTAAGGAGTGAGACAGCGGCAGCCTTTGCCTCTACTAGCAGTGCATTAGCCCATGCCAGGGGAGGACACCATTGGGAGCACTGGAGGGAGATGATGCGACCTCCCAGAGGAATGAGCTGGTCTGGCTGATTGGTGGCGGTGAGGCCCCGGGCAAGGCCTGTGAACAGAGGTCAGTGCTCTATGGGCTGAGTAAAGCTCTGGGAGAGGCGGGACGCCTGAGGGCAGATTCTACTGAGACAGGCTCACTCACGGCTGAGAACGGAAGAGGCCGAGCGCCTTGGAGAGAACACGGAGGGCCTCCACGTGATCCTCCCGATATCGGCCCGTGGCTCCAGCGGGTGGAGAATCAGCCGGCGATTGCGTCTATGGGCCGCACACTGTGGAAGAGCCCCATTCCCTGGCAGAGCCGCAGCGAAAGCTGCAGAAGGGCTGCAGTGCCCATTGTAGTAGCGAAGTGACAGGGGCCTGATTGGTCTGGGCATTGAACTCTCCTGTGAAGATGCAGTGAACGGGAGCACCTACGTCCCGGACAGTCACATACACATTGATAACTGCTGGAGCAAGGAGTGAAATTTCCCACTTCACCCCCCCACCCCTCCCGGGGGCACACCGGCAAGACTTGCTGATTTCCCTGGTACAGGCCCCGAGGTGTATCTTGCAGGACTCGCTGGCAATAGAGTCAGACGGTTGATCTGATCTTGGCGGAAGCACGTGGCAGAGGGCTCCCGGTTGAGGCCTGGGACCACAGGCCATTTGCAGCGCAGTTGCTTCCTAGCAGCTAGAAGATGCTCTGGACTTGTTTCGATGCCAGACCTCCACTAGAGGTCACTGAAGATACCGGCTTCGGTGGGGCTCGTAGGCGGCACAGCGAGGACCGGGTGCCGGATGGATACGGCTGTGGACGTCCAGGGGAACCTAGTGGAAGTGCAGGATACATCTCCTTCCATATAGAGACTATCAACTGGAAACTGCTCCCTTGAGGGGGGGCGCTGAAGGACGCGGAGGGAGGGCCCATCTAAGTTCTTACAGCTGCTGATAACAAGGGATCCCTGAGCTGGAGAGACTGGGTGTGCACCAGGGGAGTGATCCGAACACGAGACCCCCTGCACCCACTGCAGAGACATTAGTCACAGTAGTACGCCCCAGGGCTGTGGCTGCTTTCTGAGAACAGCTGTTACTGGGGTGTTCTACTAAGAACCAGCCTGCCGCCACCCCCGGACTCCGTGGAAGCATCATGGTACGGTATGGAGAGGGAGGTGATCGCTCCGGCTTACCTGGTGGCCTGGGGATAGGAGTGGGTGCTCTTAGTTGGACCACACAGTAGTGGTGGCTGGGGATCCTTGCTGTCCTGCCGTAACCATGGGCAAAGTTGCACGTAAAAGAGAGCTTTAGATGGGGGACTCCACAGAAGAGACCATGTCGACCCGCCAGTGGCCAAGGACACACGAGATTGGCAGCTGGTGCCCCCCCTGAAGGCTCAACCTTGCAGGATATCCTACAAGCTGTAAGTGCATCGCACGAGGTACTGGAAACCAAAATTAATGCTCTTTGACGGATGATCACAGGAGACTTGTGGAACTGGTCACCGCGACTGAAAGGGAGGTCGCTGACATGCTCCCTGCCGTGACAGTGGTGAATGAGAAACTGATCATCATGGAAGCCAAGATCCGAACACTCGGGTTGCGAGCGGAAGATGCTGAAGACTGCTCGTGCTGCAACAATATATGAGTGGTTGGCCTGCTTGAAAGGATCGAGTGGAACAATATGCTAGCTTACTTAGAAACTTGTCTCAGAGATGAAGTGGCGCCGTAGGGTTTGTCCTCTTTCTACTTCCTGGAGACGGCCCACAGAGTACTCGTGAGGCCGCCTCTCCTTGGAGCTCCCCCAAGGCTGGTCGTAGTCCGGTTGCTGTACTACAAGGACCGTGACTTCCTACTGGCCCAGGCACGGAGAAAGGGATGACATTACGGTGGCAAACCGCAAAGTCAGAATTTTCCCGAACTTCTCCAAAGAGCAACAATGCTCCACATTCATCGAAAAAGAAGCTCAGACAACTGGGTATCCAGTATGGTATGTTGTTCCCAGTTATACTTCGAGTGATGACATCTGAGGGGACAAGATTCTTCCAAACTCATCAGGAAGTGTGGTCTTAGATTGATCAGCACCCCCAACCTGGCACCAGCCAAGAATCTCGGAGTAGATGCCTACAGGGGACCGGATGGGACCGGAAGAACAAACTCTGCAAGGCTGCTGCTCCATCGCAGGCTGAGGTGTGGTAGGAGAGACAGAGGGTGATGGAAGCCATGGCACTGATGAGTGGAACTAGCACCAGCCCCTCGTCGACGCTGGGAGATACGATTGTTAGGGATTCTGACTCAGATTGCGATTCGAGTGCCTCTGGGGCCTCAAGCGTCAAACTGCCTACAATAATGAAAAATTTCCTAGCTATCGTAACAGAAAGTTTCAATTCTATTAAGGACTCGGAGGCAAGGATTATGCTATTCTTTCTTCACTTTATTGAATAGCAGCCTTTTAAAGTCAAGTAAAACAAACCACTATTCCCATGAAACATAGGGAATAAACAGTTAAAACAATAGAGTGTTCATAGCTAGAGTGTCCCGTCCTCTGCACCAATCACAGGTCCCCAGGGTGCTGATAGTCCTCTGTCCCGGTCTACTCCTCCTCTTTCGTCGCTCGGTCAGCCATCAAGGACGCTTCAAGAATCTTGTTTGTTGGAATCGCCTGCAAGGAGCAAAGGCATAGCGTAAGCGACAGTAATGGTTAAGATTCAACCCTGTGGGAAAAGCATCTCAAGGACCGTCACAAGAACTTGTCAACAGACCAAACAAATCAAAGGAAAAAGATTTACTTGTCAACGGACCAAACAAATCAAAGGAAAAAGATTTACTTCAAATCAAAGGAAAAAGATTTACTTACTCCAATATGAGGGAGGGAAAGCCGTCAAGGAACTTGTACCCTGGGTGGGATAATCCTCGCCTCCGAGTCCTTAATAGAATTGAAACTTTCCGTTACGATAGCTAGGAAATGTTTCATTCTATGTCGGGACCGGAGGCGAGGATTATGCTCGTTTAAAGCTTGCTCACAACCAAATGAGCCATATCAATAACCGGTTTAAAGTAAAACCGCTTAAAGGTAGAGTCTGAAGACCAGTCTGCTGCATTCAGAATGTCTTCCAGACGAGCTCCCAGGGTAAATGCTTTGGAGGCCATTGCCCCTCTAGTAGAGTGAGCTCCAAACGCACGGAGGTCTATACCAGCCTCCTGCATCACCCACCTGACCCAACGGGCAATCGTGGGAGAGGACACAGCCTTGTGAGGCTTTCTGAGTGCAATGAGGAGCTGTCGTTCCCCAGGAGGCCTAAACTCCTCAGACATTTCCTCATTTGCCTTGAGGCAAGCCACCACACATAACTTCGGGGAATCCGGGAAAGCAGGGCAAGAGATGGATGTCGTCCCGTACTTGGTGCGTCTACGGATTGTAAAGGTAACCCCTGTTGGGGAGAAAATCCTACCAGACACGTCCAGGGCTCTGACATCCGAAACCCGTCTGCAAGAGACTAAACAAAGGAGCATGGCCAACTTCGCAGAAAGTTCCTTCCTAGAGAGGAATCTGTTCGGATGCCAGGACAGGAATAAGTTCAAAACCCGGTTGACATCCCATAGTTGAGAGTATCGCGGTTCTGGAGGCAAAGAAAGGCGAATGCCGCAAAGGAGACGACAGACCAAGGGGTGTTCCCCGACAGGAGAGCCGTCCACCATGGTGTGGCTGGCTGAGATGGCGGAACGGAAGGTATTAATGGTTCTGTAAGCCAAGCCCTCTTCCGCCAGGGCGGCTAAAAAATTCAGGATGGAGGTCACATCTGCTGCCACGGGATTGATACTCCGTCGCAGACACCAACGACACCACCTTCTCCAGGTGGAGCGGTAGCGCTTGACAGTGCTGTCGGCCCAGGCCTTGGACATGAATTTCTCAGCCGCTTCCGAATGGCCTGGGACCGCCCATCGTCCCCTGTAACCCGCCATGCCATCAGGGCTAGGGATCCCTGTTCGATCAACGGGTGCGGAACTCCGTCCGGACTGAGAAGGAGAGTTGGAAAGCGGGGGAGAGGGATTGGAGAATCCCAAGAAAGTTCCAGAAGAACTGGAAACCAAACTTGCGACCTCCAAATCGGCGAGATGAGCACCACGTTCGCTCTCTGCCGCCACACCTGGGCCGAGACCTGGGTAATCATGGCGAACGGAGGAAAGGCATAACCCGCTTCCTCCTGCCAGTTCTGCAGAAACGCGTCCGTCTTCTCCGCATGGGGATCCGGTTTCCAACTGAAGAACCGGGGAAGGTGGTGATCCAGGTGGGACGCGAAGAGGTCTACTGAGAAGGGACCCCAGATGCCCTGGAGATCCGCAAACACTCCCGGATGCAATTTTCAAAGACTCACGTTGTGGAAATGACGGGATTGGAAGTCTGCCACCTGATTGTCCTGACCGGGGAGATACTCCGCTGTAACGGAGACCTGATGGTCCAGGCAGTACTGCCAAAAGTTCGCCGCAAGATCTGAGAGGGCTCTCGAGCGCGTGCCCCCAAGATGATTGATATATCGGACTGCAGAGATATTGTCCATCTTGAGGAGGACACAGGACCGGATCGAATCCTTGGTCCAGCACTGGATTGCGAACGAGCCCGCTAAGAGCTCCAGACAGTTGATGTGTAACTGTTGCTCTTGCGGAGACCACACACCTCCCGTGGTGAAGTCGCCACACCTCGCGCCCCAGCCGGATCTGCTCGCGTCGGACTCGATAATGATATCTGGCGCGGAACCGAAAATGGCTTGTCCATTCCAGGCTTCCATGTTGGAGAGCCACCACTGGAGTTCCTCCTTGGCGTCCGCTGAAAGACTCACCCTGTGAGAATAAGAGAGGCCCTTGCGCAGGTGTGTAGCCTTGAGGCGTTGGAGGGCTCTGTAATGGAGCGGACCCGGGAATATAGCCTGGATTGAGGCCGATAGAAGGCCCACTATGCGAGCAAGTTGCCTGAGCGAGATCTGAGGCTGGGCGAGAGCCCTCCAAATCTCGTGACGGATTTTCGTCATCTTGCGAGAGGGAAGGCGGAGGGTAGACTGAACGGAGTCGATCGAAAAGCCGAGAAAAAACACTTTTTGAGAGGGGACCAGAGTGGACTTGACCTCGTTGATCACAAAACCGAGGCTCTGGAGGAGATTGACAGCCGTCTGGAGGTGACGAGAGAGGCTATCGGGATCCTGAGCCATCAGGAGGATATCGTCTAGATAGACGATGAGTCTCATGCCCGAAGCCCGCAGGCGCTCGATGACTAGTCGGAGGACCTTGGTGAAACACCAAGGGGCGGAGGACAGGCCGAACGGAAGAGTGGTGAACTCGTATACCCTGTTCCGCCAGCAAAACTGTAGAAACCGCCGGTGGGGCTGGAAGATTGGTATCGCGAGGTAGGCGTCCTTGAGGTCGAGGCGCGCCATCCAGTCGTTGGGACGAAGAATATCGCGAAGCAGATGGATACCCTCCATCTCGAAGTGGCGGTAGACCAACCACTAGTTGAACTCGCACAAATTGATGACAGGCCTTTGACCCCCGTCCGGCTTGTCCACCAGGAAGAGGTTGCTGAGAAAGCCTCTGGTATGCGGCCGCGTTTCTGTAATCGCTTCCTTGCACAGAAGAGACTGAACCTCTTGGTCGACTAAAGCGGCGTCTGCTGTTGAAAAGCAGAGCGGGCGTGGGGGCACGGGTTGCGAAGGTTCCCCTTGAAACTCTATGTGAAAACCTCGAACGGTTTGCAAAACCCAGGCCCCCCCGTGATGGAAGTCCAAACCGGGAAAAAATGCGCCAGGCGGCCCCCCACTTTTGGAAGGGAAGGAGGGAGAACACTCACCGGAAGAGTTGGAGGGGCCAACACCTCTACCGCCTCTGTTCTTGCCTCGTCGTCCACGCGAGGGGTAGAAGTTGCCAAAGCGGGCCTGGTCTTGATATTGCCCGGAGGAGCCATGACCCCTGTGTTGGTTGGGGCGGCCGGACGAGCGGCCCCGTCCTCGTCCGTCCCCTCGGAAAACTCGAGGGCGAAACACTCTCCTGAAAGAGGACTGTGCCTTGTCGAGGGAGGTAAAGGTGTTTACAAACCTCCCTAACTCCTTAATAAAAGGTTCACCAAAGAGGCCGCCCTGAGTGATAGCGCCCGCCTCCGAGTCGGCCAGGTCCCCCAACTTGGGGTCGACCTTGATCAGCAGGGACCTGCGCCGCTCTGTGGAAATCGCACAGTTGGCGTTCCCTAGAAACACCACTACGCGTTGGGCCCACGAGGAAAGATGGTCAGGAGAAATCAAGGAACCTGAGGCTTTGGCCTCCTCCGCCATGTCCAATATTTTGGTAATCGGGCCCAAGGCATCTAGCAACTTGTCTTGGCAAGCGCGCCAAGACCTGTCGATGCCCTTCTTAGGGTCTTTGACAAATGTTTGGAGGAAAGTGGCCGTTTTGGGGTCAATGTCCGGAGTGGCGGCTCCCTTCCCATCAAGGGAGGGACGGGGGCACTCCGCCCGAAGACAGTTACGGGTCGTAGGGTCAAGTGGCCGGCGGATCCGACTGGCAACGTATTGGGCGACCTTCTCCGAGGGCGCCCAGTCGGAGGACCTTGGGTGGAGGATATCGTCTGGGTCCAACATGTCCGCACAGAGGTTTTGTCCATTGGAGGAAGATGCGTTTTGCCCATCGGAGGAAGATGCGTTTTGCCAATCAGAGGAAGGTGCGGGCGCCAAGGGCTTGAAGGCCCGGCGTCGTCACCATCATCACCCTGGGCCCCATCCCCTGTGGAAGCGGACTTCACTGGTGGGGTAGTGCTGGCCAGGAAAGCCTGTTTAAGGCGGTCAAAAGCATCTTTATCCACCCCAGCGTTCTTAGCGCGTTTGGCCGGAGGAGGCTGTTGGTCCGCTAGCTGACCGCTTGGGGAAGGGACAGTTGGGAGAGACTGGGCGGCCTTAGACAGTGTGTCGCAGGCCTGATCGATTTTGCGGGATAACCTCTCTTCAAGGGGGGTCATAGCCCGTTCCACCGCCTTGTATATGGATGCGTCCACGGCATCATAAAAATCGTCGTCCCATTGAAGGGCAGTAAGTGGGTCCTCCTCCCACTGGTCGTCTTGATGTACGTCCTCCTGGTACGCCTCCATTATAATAGAGCTATTATGACACCAGGTAAGTACTTGATTGGAGGTAGAGTTATACCAGGTAAGTAATTATAATGAGGTGGTGTGCCTCTAAGTATAGGGGGGGGGAGGGCTGGGTGACAGCCTGTAATAGGGGCGGGCAGTGCTCGCAATATGTGTAGGGCTGAAAGCCCGGGACCCAACAGCCCAGGTGCCAAATAGATCTGAAGGGCGGCCTGCTAAATAAGGGTCCCAGCAGACACTGTCTGCAATACAGACTCCGAAGGAGCGATAATGGGCCTAAGAAGTACAGACCCCCAGGGCAGGGAAACTACCGCCAGCTGCCTAATGGCAGATACAGACCCAAGGAGACTTGGGCGTTCAGAGGGGGCGTTAGCGTTGAATAAAACACTGCCTAATGGCAGGAATAAACAATCAGGGGTGTAGTAGCAGGCAAGACCAGGCTCCCGCGGCGATGCGGCTCGGGATTCTGCAGCGCGCTGAATGCGCTGAATCCGGCACGCACGCCGCGGGCGAATTATAGAGAGAACAAAAGATTAGACTTATCTTGGCTGCAAGCAGCGAAGAAAGAGGAGGAGTAGACAGGGACAGAGGACTATCAACACCCTGGGGACCTGTGATTGGTGCAGAGGACGGGACACTCTAGCTATGGACACTATTGTTTTAACTGTTTATTCCCTATGTTTCATGGGAATAGTGGTTTGTTTTACTTGACTTTAAATGGCTGCTATTCAATAAAGTGAAAAAAGAATAGCATAATCCTCGCCTCCGGTCCTGACATAGAATTCCAGGGACATCAGCTGAAATCCTGTGACACAATATTAATGATGGTAACGCCATAAGGGCGGTATATTAGTTTTATGTCTGATGTCCGTCTTTATGTCTCTATATGAGGGAAGGGCGACAAGCAATGACAGTACCCCTGGGTAATGGAACTATGCATACACTAACAACACTGAGTGGGAGGCCCCGGACATGGAGCATCTTTTCTAGGCTTACCACCTACATTAAGGAAACTTGTGAGGGCTCTCGCGAGCAGTTGTAGTTTCACTAATTGTTTGGACGGAGGGGGGGGGGCCTGACCTGCTTGTCAGGGAAGTGGGAGTTGGGGGCATTGTTATATGTTGAAATGTTAGTGACCCATGAGTTACGTTACTCTGATACACAAGCCATCATGTCGCAGGGGTGTACTGGAAGATGAGGACTAGGTGACAAGAGCAGAAAAGGTCCACAAACCGTCTGATACATATGACTAATGGCTGCTCATACATCATATAAGTTCCTCTCATGAAATATCCAGGTATTGCAGATGATGTCTAAACGCTATAAAGTATTCTCATACTTAAATAGGCAGGGCATCCAAATAGCACTCCTGCAGGAGACACATCTAACGGCCAAGGAGGGGGTGGCATTAAAATGTCATTGGCATGGGCAAGCGTATTATACTACCAACATGGCTCATGCCAGGGGCACGCTTGTGTGGATCATGTCAGGGTACCTTTTCAGCCCACGGGCAATATCGTTGACCCTGAGGGACGATATGTAGTAGTGATGGGTCGACTGGAAAGCCTTGATATAATAATAGTAAATGTCTATGCGCTCAATATATATCAGGGCTTGTTTCTTACACACCTATTGGGTACTTTGGATCCCCATCTTATCGTCTCAATCCATATAGGGGGGAATTTCAATTGCGTTGCTGACCCCAGTTCTGACAGGTCGCACCCTCCCCTCCCAGACTCCCACACGTACAGGGTGGTCCGCTCATTCACAGATTGGCAGGCAAGATGGGGACTGATTGACACTTGGAGAGCAACCCACCCACAGGCTAGGCATTATTCGTTCTTCTCAAACTTCATATACATTTAGACACATTTCTTTGAACCCCTGACGTGCATAGTCTACTACACGACACAGAGTATTTAGACCGCTCGATTTCAGATCATAATCCCATGCTATTGCAATTGAACTGGACGCACCCCAGACCCAGCATTCCCACATGGAGGCTGAACCCCGAATCCTTAGAAGACCAGATGTTTAGGGAGACGATTAGGGATAAGATAGGACAGTATTTCGTAGAAAACAATGGCACAGCGTCCACTCCTCAGGTGGAATGGGACGTCTTTAAGGCAGTAATTCGAGATCAGTGTATGGCGACTTCCATAGGTATCAGAGGCACTGTGTTAAGGGAAGTGCTGGATGCAGAACAAGAGCTCCAGAGGCCTGAGCACCCAGAATTACAGCAAGTCCTGAAAGACGCCAGAGAAAAGGTGGCTGTCCAGGTCGAGAGACTCTGGTGTTTTGACTTCAGACGATACATGGAGTGGACCCACGCACAGCGGGACTGTACTGGTACCCTATTGGCCTGGCTGGTTAATCCAGAGAAACGAGAATCGCCCCTATTGGAGCTTGAGATAGAGGGGGGGAAAGCCAGATATATTGTCTGAGGGAAATAAATTATCACTTTTTTCAATACTATGCAGACCTCTACAAGAGTGTCGCAGTGCACGATGATGCTATATGTACCCTCCTTGCACCGTTACGCCAAAGAGGCGGAGGAGCTTGGCAGCGACATTATCCCCCACAAGATAAAGGCAACCATCAAGAACAATGCCCGAGGTAAAACACCGGTAACTGATGGGTTCCCGGTGGAATTCTATGCAGCCTACTCAGATGAGCTAGCCCCCACACTGGTAACTCTGTATAGTGCAGCCAAACAAGATGGCTGCCTCCCAGCTACTACTAGAAAGTTCCCCTACTGAAACCTGGGAAATCTGCCCATGATCGTAAGGCGTATAGGCTACTCTCAATGTTGAACATTGACTACAAGATATTGAGCAGAATTCTACTCACCAGGCTTTTACTGCACATGACCAAACTGATCCATCCTCATCAGGTGTGTTTTATACCCGGTCATAATACTGCTAGCAACATCAGACGCCTAGTGGCATTACTGGCAGCCAGCGACTATGATTCTGAGGCAGCAGCGGTATTTGCCGTTGACATAGAAAAGACGTTTGATAGCCTGGGATGGGGGTATCTATATGAAGTCATGACGCACATCTGAAGGCCTCAGAAAACAAAGACTATATTGTCCTTCAGTGGTAGTATGGAGAATGCCGTAACGAATGTGATACACAAATCTCAGCTGGTTTGAACTGCTTTAGGAATCGAGAGTAAGTTCAGCAAAGTGGAAACATGCAGAATTACATTGCAAAATGATTTGAGTACACTGTAATGCGTAAAGTAGTTATGATGAGAATACGAAGTTGGAGAGTATTCATGGTGAGAACAGAAAGCTAGAACAAATAGTAAAAATAGTAGAGGGCGCCCTCAGTGGAAGGAATTATTTATTTTTTTAGCAAAGTTTCCTACAGATGCGACAGTAATAAAGACTGCCATTTTTGATGGATATTTATCACAGAAAACTGTCAGTGAACTGAATGACAAGGTCTGTTGTATTATTGAATGAGAAAGCACAAGCAATTGTATTGTTTGGGAAGAGAGGAAGAATAGCCTGGCTAATGTCTATCCTAATAGAAAAGATTTATAAGCATAACCTACCACGCATGTCCTGTATCAGACACACAACTTGCAGTTGCCAATTCATCAGTTTATGTGACGCACAGTTTTATATACAAGCAGAACTTGATCCTGAAATCAGAAAATGTTAAATGAACTTCAAGTTGGGAGGCTACAAATTGATGAAAATATTTTATTGAAATGTACAAATAATAGTAGGGTGGCTAATGTGTCAATGTCCTCGTCAGGATCTAAACCTTGTGCTCTTTTTATATGTCCAGGATTGCTAAATGAAAAAAATTAAGATAATTGAATTCGATTTTCCTATCATGAAATGTTAGATTGATTACCAATGGACTATAATTATTATATTCCCCAGAAGTTGTAAATGTTTATCATGTATTTACATTTTATTTCTTTTCTGCATATATTTTAAATGTTATTTTATATGTGTTAAGGGTACAGTAAATATATGTGGATATTTCAACCAAATACTTTAAGTTGAATTGAGAACAGAAGGAAGATGTCCTTGTGGGATTATGACTGGGTGGAGTGAAGTTTGATATGTTGATAGGTTTTGGATTTAATTTAGCCCTAATTTTAGAGGATAATTTGGAAAATAGATGTTAAAAAAAC
Organism: Calotriton arnoldi; assembly: GCA_963921515.1. Classification (NCBI taxonomy): domain Eukaryota; kingdom Metazoa; phylum Chordata; class Amphibia; order Caudata; family Salamandridae; genus Calotriton; species Calotriton arnoldi. The sequence continues at coordinate 1,294,883 of CAWUFW010000468.1, read as the reverse complement.
TGAAATTAAACAAGTACACCATTAGGTCAGGCATGTATGGTGAATTTCCCTTTGACATTTGCAGGTTCTTTGATACTGCACTACAATTTAGAATCAGATTGCTGTAGCGAGAGTGGATATGACAAAAAACAGATTAAATATTAGAGTGAATGTGTGAGAATACATTTTTGATTACACTGAACCTAAACAGCTGTTACAGTATGCTGCATTAGAAACCGGAGAAAGATAAGTATTTACGAGAGTTTGCATTTTTTAAGATTTTTGTTTGTAAATTAGAGAGTACCAGTTACACGGAAGTTCATAATGTTCCTGTTTCCACTTGTCTGAGAAAGGCTATCCGGTTAGAATTGCAGACATTGTCCAGGAATGTTATAATCAATGAAGGGGAAGCACATAGAAAGTGTGCTCTACTGTTAGTTGCTAGAAAACTTAGAGGTATGATAATATTGTGCATTGATCTAACAACATTAAATAGGTGTGAAAAGTTGAGGGCAAGCATCCTTTAACTAGCAATGATGAGATGGTGGCCATGTTAGTGGGTGCTGATCTCTTTATGACTTTGAACCTTTTGTCAACTTACCACCAAAAAGAACTGCAACCGAAGTATAAAGATCATTTATATCACAATGGAAGTAAACCAAACTAACATAAATAAGAGGATGTAATTAATGTCCATGAATAGACAAGGAGCTTCAGAAAGTGGAGAGTTAATGTGTTAAGCCTGTGACCTCAAGGACATGTAAGATAATGTAAAGCTTTTTGAACAGTGCTTGTGTAAAAGTGAGCTCAAACAGTATGGGTCACTTTAATTGCAAATAGCAAATATCGGCATACTCAGTATAAACTGGTTTTACAAGATGATTTTTCTCAATTTCAAATAGTTTTGATTGAGTTTTCCAGAAAGAACCGACAAAGTAAACAACCAAAATGCAGTGGTGAAATAAAATAATCACAGGATGCAGTAATGCCACATCAGTATGTAGGGGGATACAGTTGTGGAGGGGGAAAGCTGTGTATATTCTGACAATCAAGGTTTGGAAAGAAGGGGACCCCTACGGAAAACAATAGAACTTGCTAGCTGTAAGGAAAATTACATAAAGGGTAAAAAGAAAGCTAGATACAAGTTTTACAATTGCTATTGGTAATTCAATGCAGGCTATAGGTTCACATAACATCAATGTCTCACCTAGTGCAAGGCAGAACATATATATACACACACATGACAAAGATAGTATATATTTATCAAACATATTTTTTATTTTTTTATTCTGAATAAATAGTTATTTCATATTTGTTTTAATCAATTGTCAAGATGATTCATTTGATAATTTAGTTCAATAGAATTTATCCGATTGTTAGTTCATCTATACAGTATAGCAGTGCACAATCATGAGACTGAACATGAAAAATATATAAACAACCACACAAATTTAAAACAGACAAATACACAAAATATCTAAAAAGACTTCACTCTACAAAACAATACTGCATGAGAGATGGAGGAGATGGATTATACAAGTATTTCCAAGGCAGGCGGTAGATAGAAACACTACGCGCGTTTCGGCAATATTGCCTTCATCAGGAAAAACCGTCTCAAATTTCTCTATAACAGAAACATACAATTAACATAATGCAAATACATATATGTTTATAGCCTGCAATAGACACTCTCGATTATTGTGAGCAGATCATGCTTCAGATGCGAATATGCTATGCAGGTGCGATAAAGGGACATTCTAATTTAAAAACAGGTAATGTTAAAAACACATAGTGCTGAGCATGCCATATTGCTCCAGATTTAGTTAGCCACCACCGTGATTATTGTGCAGAATTCCTTATATCCCAGTTGTTAGGGTGCTCCATACATGCAAGATAGGGAAGGGACGCATGGAAGCAATGTCCATAGTGGACTGCTAAAGCAATTCGTGGTTTGTTTCCCACATTAATGGTATCTAACTCACGGTAGACACCATACGTTCGGTGATCATTATAAACCTTCACCAATTGTGACACTATTATTAACAAAGTTTAGAAAAGATGTACCTATCGTAGACGCAGGAGGCAGCACTCTATTTGGTAATGCGTGTTCCTGTGTAGACAGAATATTATCTGTATGGGAGCAAGCATAACAGTTATACGGGATAGGGAAGTTTATTTTTAATTTTTATTTTTAATGGGGAGAATGCATGTTAACATTCTTCCTCTCATAAGTCCGATTCTGTTAATGCATATTTAATAAGAACATGTACCTGTGTAGCGATGAGATCGCAGAGTGCTTATGGTGTGTACTTAAGTATGAAGTTGTCTTCTTTAACGATGGTTAAGTATCTATCGGAGAATGGATCATTGATGCTTCTTTATATATATAAAGGTACAATATCAGTGGTAAATCTTCGTTCGTACTTGGCGTTAAGAGTTGGTCTCTCTAATTAATGGGTACTTACTGCTGTTATCAGTTCCTCTTGTTAGTAATATGCAGGCGGAGATATTTGAGCGACAGTATAAATCGATATATTCAATATATCTGCAAAGGACAGATATGCCGTTATTATATAATTGAGACGTATATCGAATGTTGATCTTAATTGGGTGTGTACCTTAATATAAATATAAACTTACTTGCAGGATATATTTGCGTATTACGTTTTTTCTTTTTGTCATCAGGACAGGTTTTTTCAATAAGGATGAGGGGAATGGTAATTCAGGTCCCTACTGTTCACTATTGGGCACTATCCTAGAGTAGATGAAAACAATAATACTGTTTCAGATTTCTTAAATAGATAGAGAACCATAAAGTGACTGATAGTACGTATGTCAATGGATAAGATATCCTCTACTAGAGGGCTATGTAAATTACACGATGATATTCCCTCCTTGTGTTGCGGGGATATGCAGGGGATCTAAGTCCTGCTCTAAATATTCCCGCATGGGCGATACTATGGAGAAACTCGACATGACTCACCCGGGGATATCCAAAATATAAGACAAAATTACCACTTCTAATTGTGTAGACGGTATATAGTGAATGCCTTGTTTGCGAGTGCACTCGGCATTTGTTCAAAATGCTAATAGCAGAAAGGCTCATACACTGTACCAACAACGACACAATTTAGAGTGGATGGATCCCAGTGAGCACCTGGCATGTATTGTCCTATATATATGCTGGCTCAGTACTTACTGGTATCAAGGTCTAATGTCTCCGTAGTCCGCTGCATCTTCGGGAACCCGGAAAAGTTGTTCGATCTACAATTGCGGTGTTTTATGGGTCCCCTTGCGTAAACGGATGCCGTCTCAGTCTACTTTCATGACGTTTGCGGACATGAGGTGTAATGGAAATAGGCAAAGGACTCAATGAGTCTGCGTCATCTTAGAGTGGAGTTCAGGGCTCTGGTGTTTTGACATTATACATAGGGATGGTTTGCTACATGATCAACACGGTCATAGTGAATTCACCATCATTACGATGGCACTCACTGACGATTTTAAAGTGAAATGTTAAGCATTGACAGTTAATTAAAAAGCAATGAGGAATATCACCATACCGCTGCGTGATACCTCAGGTCCCATGGGTGGATACATACATTTGCCCTCTTACGAAGGGTCCCTATATTGCTATGCTGTCATCAGCAATTAGCTAAATGATTATTTCAAAGAGGTGATGTACCTTAGTGATCACGCCTGTTTGTATTATGTAGTAATAAGTTCAATTATATGATATCGGCCCTATAGTAAATATGGTGTCATAGTGGCCAAACATACTCGGAAATCTACGTACGGTACTAGTGGTCTATATTTATAACACTGTAGGCATCAATATTCCTTTGACTAGTGATCTTCTAATGGTTCAGTTATATATTTGGCTTTAGGGGTCTTTACCTTAATTAATGTTGGCATAGAGTCTGTTAAGTGACCGATTATCTAATGGTTGAACAGTATCACTTGTTTCCATGGTATTTCCAAATTTAGACCTCTCTTGACAGTGTCTAGGGTAAAAATACAATATACCTCACATTTTTTTCTGATCGACTCATTACTGTAGCCTTGCTTAGGTAGAATTTTTTCAATTATAAACCACTTTGTCATCTTCTTTGTGGTTTAGTGTGATATAATGTTCCACCATGGGGGCTGCTTGTTTCTTTGTGCGTATCGCAGAGCGATGCTCAGTTAGGCGTGTATTTAATGTGCGTGCTGTCTCGCCTACATAGCCCAACCCACATGGGCAAAGTAGAAGGTATATTATATCTTTTGTCTTGCAATTAGAGATCCCTTTCACTTTAATCATGTTTCCATTTATTTCAATGGTATCTGTTTCTAAAGCTAGTGGGCTTCTCAAGCCTGTTCTAGCATCAACTGTATTAGTACTCAGATAGTACAGGGATATTCTATACAATTACTAATGTGGTTATATTCTTTGTAACAACAAATCATATCTTGTGAGGCATATACACAGGTGAAAAGGAAAGTAGATTCTCGACAGACTGTCGACACTAAGTTAAGGAGAAAGAGTGGTGGTAGAGTGGCTATCTGACCTGAGTAAGAACCATTAGAATCATTAAAGTGCTCTAGTACTGAGACTGTGGCTTATAAAGCTCTGTGGTTGGGGGATATAGTCTGAAAGCTCGTGGGAAGTTTAAGAAGGGCTTGTTCAAGGATGTTTGAAGTTAAAGGAGGAGGCATCAAGTGAGCCCCACATTATTCTGTGTGTTATATAATCAGTGCCTCTGAGAAAGGCAATCCATTCCTGCCACATTTAGAAAGAAATCACTTTAGAGTTTTTCCAGTTGTTAAGAATTATTTTGCAGGCAAGTGTGAGCATCAAGTCTAAAAGGTATTGGTCATTTTCATTTTGTAGTTAAGGATCGAGGTAGCCCAAGAGTATGTATGAAAATTCTCTTTCGATATGGAAAGTGTTTTTTATGCAATCGAAGATCTTGTCCCAGAAGAGTTGTAGGATAGGACAGTAGAATAACTTGTGAGACAAATCTCCTACAAGAGTATTGCAGTTCCAGCACATAGGGTTTTGACTAAGGTTAAGCTTGTGCAGTGTGGATGGGGACCAGTATGCTCAGTTAATGATCATATATTTTGCTTGGGAAAGCGTCGGAGAAATCTTATTTGCAAAGTGAGTCATATGTATGCACTAACAGTCAATGTGATATTCCTGGTGTTAGGTTCTGTTTCCCATTTCCATTTGTTCTGAGTATGTGCTTTACTGGGATTTGGGAAAACAATCTATATGTTGTAGACACCATGTGCCCCGGTTTAATCAGTTGATTCAGACTGGCAGATATTGAGGGACAAACCGGTCTTATGAGGTGTTTTGAGATCTGGACTTAGAGTTTCACGAACTTGCATAAGTCTATTTTGTCTAGACCGAATTGTTTTTGTAGATTAGAGAATGGCTTAGGAGAATTATCCTTGTAGAAGTCTTTGATCACATTAATACCCTTTTGTGACCAGTCTTGCCATAATGTTAGTTGGTCATCTATTTTTAGTCTGGGGTTATACCAAATTGAAGCCATGTTACAAGATGATTTTTCTAATTGGCCAGAGTATAAGGTGGAAAGTGGCATCTAAATATGCAGTGTTAAAAGCTTTTTGGTGGAAGTGTTTGCGTGAGACGTTTATCCCAGTAGTCTGCAGATAGATAATGGATTGCATTTCATATGCACTATAATGGAGGACTTTTTGATGACCAGTGATAGTATGCAAGTTTGTGGCTCCAATTTGCTGATGTGAAGACGGAATCATGCTTTGAAAACCAGAGTGCAGGTTGGTTTCACATAAACCCTAAATGGAAATAACTGTTTGAAAGAACGTGTGTACTTGTAGGCTGCCACCACATTCCACAGCTGGGTTGGTGCCATCTAAAATTTCAGATGGAAGAAACTCGATTATGTCCAGGATGGCTTGAAAGGGTGAAGTAAATGCAAGTGAATAATGATGAAGTTAGAAGGAGAGTGTAGAGCTTATAAGACAAAGCTAAAACAATTGTCAATAGTAGGAAAGTAGCAAAAACGTGTGTACACTTTGGGATGTTGGGTTAGAGTAAAACTGCCAAAAGTTTGGAGAAATAGAAAGTCACGTTCTTGTGTCCTATGCAAAAGACTTAAGACGTTTTGCAAAGCTGTGATAACTTCGGATATAATGGTGTGGAATTTGCAGCGATTTGTCTTCTTAAAAAAATTAGATTTGAGAGGACAATGGAGAAAAATGGAGATATAACAGAGAAAGAGGAAATAGGAGTTAAATTTGATAGGGTGAAGCGGGGGAAGATTCTGTACGAAAGAGCAATAGCAGGAACCTGCACGGTCTGAAGATTTGTTGCAGTGATCTACCCATATCACAAGTCATAGCCTCATCGTTCTTGAAATGACCCTGCACTTTCAAAAAATAAAACAGCAAAGAAAACACTTATCTTGGGTCACTTTAGTCAGCGAGACAACAAATCAGAATCGAAATATGCCTCAGACTTATAAATGTTCAGGCTTTTGACCTTATTCAGGCAGTACTTGGCCCCATTCATGCAGCTGGTCACATATTAGACCTAGTCATATATATATTGGCCATGGGTGCGACAATATGATGAGGAGTACCCTGATGTCATGCGCTTATGAACAGTGGATTAATCTACTTGATACATGAGATTGTAATGACATTGTACAACACAAAGGTTGGTGCCATCATTGGGGACTATATGTATCTAACCGCACCAACATGGCTGCCAGAGACCGTGTATTGCAACGGGATGGCAATAGTCCTTTCTCTCTGCCACTATTGAATCTACCAGTAGTGCATTCACTGAGAACAAGTATGGAAGAAGGCAAACGCCAAAACACGTCTACTTGGAATAAATTTGTGTAACTTGACCTTGTGAGTGGTTCATGCTTTCCTTTGGGAGTTTTCTGCATAAACACATGAGCCCACCCTCACGAACTACGGAACACCCGTCCTGTATTCGGAAAGTAGTGGTGGAACTTTGAATATATATATATATATATATATATATGTGTATATATATATATATATATATATATATTCACTGAAAAACCATAGGTTTTAGGGACAGTTATAGTTAGTTGGACATTTCACTCGTACAAAACCCGTGAAATTCCCCCGTTATAGTTAGTTCAGCTAACTATAACTCGCGCCCCGCAATGCACTGCTGATGACGTCACATATTACATCACTCATGACATGGTCAGTGACATCACTGATGACATCTCAAATGACATCACTGATGACATCATCCAGTGACTGTGTGTTTCTGTAAAGTTTAAATATTTTTAATATATATAGGAAAAGACGTATTGAAGAATGAGTGGGTGTGTAAGTGTCTGTATGGATGATTTAGTAGGTGCGTGACTGACTCTATAAGTGAGTGATTTAACGTATCTTACTGAATGCATGGGTTAGTGACTAAACTGGGTGAATGTCTGTATCCGTCTGTCTGTTGCTGTATAAGTGGCTGCATGGGTTTGTGAATAGCTACATGAGTGTCTATATGAGTTATTGATTGGTTGTCTGAGTATCTGTATGGGTGCCTGAGTGTTTGTGTGGGTGGGGTGTGTGCGACTCTGTGCATAGATGTGTGAGTGGGTGATTCACTGGGTGGATGGTTTCAAGAGTGCATCTGTGATAGACTGTATGGGTGGGTAAGTGTGTGTAAGAGTGTGTTAGTGAGTGAATGTATGTCCCAGTGGTACATGTGTGAGTAACTACATATGTGAAAGCCAGTATATATGTGTGTTGGAGTATATAAATAGCTATAAGCGAGAGTGAGTGATTGTGATAGTGGCTGTATGGATGAGTGTGTGCTTGTATCAGTGATTGTATAAGAGCGTAACAATGTGCTAGTATTTGTATGATTAAGTGAGCTGGTGTGTGTATAACTGTATAGGTGAGTAAATGGCAGTGTGTTTAATTATTTGCATGACTGACTAGGTGTGTGAGTACCTCTATGGATGAGTGGCGGTGTTTGAGTGTCTATATAGGAGTAAGAGTGCATATGATAGTCCTGTACTGAGTGACCATAAGTATGAGTGACTGTACGGGTGAGTGAGTGGATGTGTGTGTGTAGACCTAAGAATCAGTGAGTGGGTATGTAGTTATTGGTGTTGGAGTGTCTATAGTTTTGCGAATGGCAGTCTGTAATTTAGATTGGGTGTATCAAAGGTTATATTAGGGTGTGAGGAGCTGCATCAGATTATCACGTGGATGATGTCATCAGTGATGTCATTTGAGATGTCATCAGTGATGTCATCAGTGATGTCACTGACCATGTCATGAGTGATGTAATATGTGACGTCATCAGCAGTGCATTGCGGGGCGCGAGTTATAGTTAGCTGAACTAACTATAACGGGGGAATTTCACGGGTTTTGTACGAGTGAAATGTCCAACTAACTATAACTGTCCCTAAAACCTATGGTTTTTTCAGTGAATTTCAAAGGTTTTTTAAATGCTAATTTGTAACTATAACTGTCCCTAAAACCTATGGTTTTTTCAGTGAATTTCAAAGGTTTTTTAAATGCTAATTTCCAACTATAACGTGTCTGAAACCTATGGTTTTTTCAGTGAATTTCAAAGGTTTTTTAAATGCTAATTTGTAACTATAACGTGCCTGAAACCTACGGTTTTTTCAGTGAATTTCAAAGGTTTTTTAAATGACATTTTTTAAATGTATTAATTTTTATATAAATTTTTTTCATACTGATTTACTACATTTTTAGAAACAATTTTTTACATATTTTATTTTTTAAATTACATTGTAATTACATTATACATTACATTACAAAAAATACTTTCTCAGAATGAATTACTTTAGTTTAAATACTTAGCACATAGGCAATAGACTTTTAAGTACAGTAGTTACAGTTGTTGCAATGGGCAACACATTTTCAAACACAATGCAACATTCAGCTCAATGTGAATTTCTAGTTAAATGCAATTAGTTACTTTATGGATTACTTTTCTAACCACAGGACTGGATCCTAGATTCAGTCCTGGGACATCTCCTGTAAACAGTTGAGTAAAAGCGTTTTGGTTACAGTCGTGATTTTTAAGGAATATTATTGTATTTTAAAAGTTGACACTTAGAAACTTTTCCTCATAGAATCACCAATGTTATCCTATGGAAGGAAATTCACTTAGCAGGTAAAAACTGTTATCGTTACTTTTTCTTACTCAGTGTTGGATCCTGGATCCAGCACTGGTGCATCTCCTGTAAACAGTTGAAAAAATGCGTTTAAGTCATACAGGCGATTTTTAAGGAATATTTGTAGTTTGTGAAAATCGACACTTTGAAACTTTTCTGCTGAAAACCAGACAATGGATTCCTATGGAAGAAAAGATAAGTTACTGGTAAGTACGGTTAAAATTACTTTTCAGGGTCAGTGCTGGGCTAAAAGATGCAGCACTGGGTTCTCTCCTGATAACAGGTGAGTAAATCGGAATTCGTATTTCGGCTGATTTTAGAAGAATCATTTAAAGTTCCAAAACTCCATACTTAGAAGAATTTCCAAGTGAAACCAGTCAATGTTAGCCTATGGAAGGAAATTCAAGTTACTGGTAAGTACGGTTAAAATTACTTTTCAGGACCAGTACTGGGCTGAAAGATACAGCACTGAGGTCTCTCCTTATAACAGGTGAGTAAATCGGAATTCGTATTTCGGCTGATTTTAGAGGAATATTTGTAGGTTTCAAAAATCAACACTTCGAAACTTTTTCAGCAAAAAGCAGGCAATGATATCCTATGGAAGGAAATTCAAGTTACTGGTAAGTACGGTTAAAATTACTTTTCAGGACCAGTACTGGACTGAAAGATACAGCACTGAGGTCTCTCCTTATAACAGGTGAGTAAATCGGAATTCGTATTTCGGATGATTTTAGAAGAATATTTGCACAATGGTGAAGGGAGGGGCGGGGCCTGAGGTGACATCTGTGCAACGCGCCCGTGGCGCGTTTTAAGTTGGGGGATTAAGTCCCTTGAATACTGAGGGTCCCTAGAGGCCAACTAGCCCACCAGGAACCTCCAATATGCGCCAGGGGCTGCGTTGCAGAGACGTGTAGAGAGGCCACACCCCTTTTACACCTCTCTGCAACGCAGCTCTGTGGCGCTTTCTGGATGTACCTGTTGGGCTAGTTGGCCCCAGGGACCTCAGGATTGAAGGGGATTTAATCCCCAACTTAAAACGCACCACGGGGCGCGTTTGCACAGATGTCACCTGAAGCCCCGCCCTCCCTTCACCACTGTGCAAACGCGCCCGTGGCGCGTTTTAAGTCGGGGGATTAACTCCCTTGAATCCTGAGGATCCCTGGGGGCCAACTAGCCCAACAGGTATATCCAAAAGCGCCACAGAGCTGCGTTGCAGAGAGGTGTAAAAGGGCGTGGCCTCTGTACACCTCTGTGCAACGCAGCCCCTGCGCATACTGGAAGGTTCCTGGTGGGCTAGTTGGCCCCCAGGGACCCCAGTATTCAAGGGGATCTGTTCCTCTCTGCAAAACGCGCCAGGGGCGCGTTTGCAGAGTGGTGAAGGAAGGGGCGGGGCCTGTGGGCCCGTTCGTTTTTTTTTGTTTTGTTTTTGTCTCCTGAAGGGGGGCTGTGTGGCCCCCTTCCTTTTTCCTGTTTTGGGCCCTGGGGACCCCATCCCCCAGGGCCTTACCCCTTTTTTTAATTAAATTTAAAAAAAAAAACGGGAAGGGGGCCGCGTGGCCCCCTTCGCTGGGCCTGTATTGGCCCCGGGGACCCCATCCCCCGGGGCATGGCCTCGATTTTATTTATATTCTTTGGAGGGGGCTGCGTGGCCCCCTCCTCAGGCCATTGCTAAGGCCCCGGGGACCCCATCCCCCGGGGCCGGCCTTTCCGTTTAAAAAAATTTTTTTTTTTTTTTTGGGGAGGGGGCCGCGTGGCCCCCTCCCGGGCCACTACTTGCCCGGGGACCCCATCCCCCGGGCTGGCTCCTCTCCGTTGGGGACTGTGGGGGTCCCCAATCCCCCACAGTCCCGCCGGCTCCCCGCGTCCCTTGGGAGCCGGCATTGCTTTCCACATGGGGAGCTGCTAAGATGCAGCTCCCCATGTGGAAAAGCAATGTGCTTTGGATATTGGAAGAGAGAGCAGGTTTCCCTGCCTCTCTTCCAATATCCAAAGCAGTTTGCTATGGCAGGATGGGAGCCCCCCCCCACACCTTATTTATTTAAAAAAAAGAAGCCCCGGGGGGTGGCGGTCCCCGGGGCTGCGGGAGGGCAGGAGAGCCCTCCCGCACCATTTTTTATAAAGCCCCGGGGGTGGCGGTCCCCGGGGCTTGGGGGGCCCTTGAGGCACCCCATACAAACAATATACCCACCCTCACCATGCCCCCGGGACTTGGGCCACCCGGGGGCAAATGCAATCGGAGCGCTGGAGACCGCGCTTCGATTTTTCGGCAGGATTCGCGCACCCTGAGCGCATCCTGCCGATTTTTAAAAAAAATGTATTTTATTTTTTTTTGCCCAGGGGGTCGTTGTGGGACCCCCTGAGCAAACCTAGGGGGTCAGGGTGTTTCTACCCTGCCCCCTTTGTGCACTTTGCGCACTTGTTTCTGTCCCTCGGTTCTACCGAGGGACAAAATGGCTGCCAACATTTCCTGAATCGGAATGTTGACAGCCAGCTGACAGCCAATTAACATGCAGCTCGTGATCGGGACGGTGCGCGCAGGGTGCGCTGAGGGTACGCGGACCCTACTCGGCCATAGATATATCTATCTTTTTACTTTTGATTTTCTCAGCAACTACTGAACGGATTTACACCATTTAACAAAAAGGGTTCTTTCTGAACCAAGAACTACCTCTTTGCCAAATTTGGTGTAATTCCGTTCAGCAGTTCGGGCTGTAGCCGTGTCTAAAGTTTCCTATGGAAAATTGCATGGGGAAAACGCGTTTTGGGACCCCCCTTTTTTCTCGGCCCCCGCTTGACAAATCCCCCCGAGACTTTCAGGGTAGGAGCGGACCGGAGCGCCCCACAAAGTTTGAAAATTTTGCGAAGATACGTCAACCGGCAAGAGAGTTATTTCAAATAGAATGTCGCGGATTTCCTATGGATAATAGGTTGTAACTATAACTATCTATCTATCTATATGTCGCTGGGAAAACCTCTTGCTGTTCTTTGAATCCAAAATTACCATAAAAATGTGATTCTGTCTTCTGCAACCTTGAGCCATCTCCTTATCTTCCATCTACCCTGCCTGTAATTCACTCCTTTTCTTGCACATTCTTTATTACTTGAAGCCAAATACTTTTTTGACCAATACATTTGTGGACAGTGTACCACCAGAGTGTTGTCACTTTTCTCAATAACACCTTGCCCTGATCAGCTCTTTGCATGCTCAGCCTGCGGGGAAGCAGCGTGCTCAAAGCACAGGGAAGTGGCACACTACTAAAACGAACGTGCCTTTCATGCCTCTGAGGGATGCACACTCGGACAGTGACAAAAATAGCTTTCTGAATGTGTAGTTCTTATGCGCTTAACATGGATGGCAGTCAACTGCTTGGGCTGCTAAATTTAATGTTACTTCATATATTATATTGACGATATTAAATACTTAAATGAATGTTAAGGAGTGGAATTGAATATTCAAGGACTGCATTTGCCACAGTGATGAGTGATGTGGGGACTACTACTGAAAGCAACCACTTGTGAAAAGTCCTTTCCTACTTTGAGTTGACTGCGGCGACAATATCTGTTGATGTCTCTGAAATTCCTGGTTTCCTGGTCTAGTGTAATGCATCAGGGTGATGGAATGGTGGTGCCTTTCCCTTGCTTGAAAATGTACTTGGATGTTTTATCTTTTGAAATATTATCCAGTATTAAGTGAACATCCTCCCTAGGAAGATGGTTCTTTTTATAAGAACTTTAATGAAAGCGAAAAATCCTGTTGAAGATTGCCTCAGTGAAAAGTGAACTGTATTAACTGCTTAAAGTTAAGAAGAATGCCAAGATGAAAATTGAACAGTACTGTTTGAATAAAGATTCAGTGCCTAGACTACATCGACCACAACTATGGAGCCTTATTGAAGATTCGTTTGATAAATTATGTTCTTCTTTGACCAAGTGTGACCATAATCTTCGTTTAGGGCGAGAGCATGTGCTAGAGCATGCGCTCTCGCTTGCAAAACTGGTGTGTTCAGTAATGGGCTTGTAACTCGCCTATAGCTTACCATTCATTGGCATCATTGTTGTTCTTCTTTGCTGCCTTCTCATTGTACATCGCTTGCAATGCATCACTTCCTTTTCTTACCATGGCACTCAGACCAAGTGCAGATTAATTTGCTTTGATTAGTGTCCCTCCGCTAACCATCTGCTGCTTGAGCTGGAATTCGCATTCCCATTCGCTAGCCACTCCCCTTTTGCCGTCTTAGCTGAGGGAGGATTTCAACCCAGAATGAAGCCACAAGCTGAAGTGGCGTGTATGCAAATGTTCACATTGTTCAATGGTTGGCGAACCATGGCCTCTACACTGCACATGACATCACCAGTTAGCTCAGTGTGCCTCCTGTGAGCCGATTGTGTGATGTGGTACTACTTACCATGCGCTACGCAAGATGTGGTGGAAGACACAGTGCCTTCGGTGCCACCACAACATCTGCTATGATAATGTTCACATTGCTTGGTAGTGCTTTGCACCTTTCTCCCGTACCTGTTTGTTATCTTCAGGGACATATATACATAACACACACCCTGCACACCTGCCCCAATCAGCGTAAGAGAGTTGATGCAATTGCTGCCTCCAACTCCATCTCCACCATCCAGTTTAAAGCAGTTTGATGCATCAGAGAATGGAACAAGGGGAATGTCATACATGAAGCACTTACAGTGCAGTGCGCACATTTCCGCCATATTTAGACTCCGTGGTAATTAGATCTTATTCAGATCACTGTAACAAACATGTAAACCGAGCACCATACATGTCACTGAAGCTCATAGCACCGAGAACGACATGTGTACTCAACTCAGAAGTAAACATGTGCATCTGTTGTCCTCCAAAACATATATTCAATATAACACACAAAGCTGTGCTATATGCAACTCTGAAGTAAACCCGTGCAGTTTCTCCAATAGCACACATGCAGTAAGGCTGCTAATAACACTCAGAGACGATCTGAATCGCTGTGTGCATGCTCTATAAAAACCCTGAAGATATAAATATTTTTTCTGGCCCAAGCTGCTATGACGCGATTAACGCTGGTCGCATTAGAACTCCCTTTTTTTTTTTTTTTTTTAACTATTCCCCACTCCTTCTCTGTTTCTTCTCCCATGTCCAGCCCTGCTATTTACCTCCTCCTCCCAACCTGGTTTTTTTTTTTTTTTTGTGTGTAAACTTATCCCCACCCTGTTTCTTATCATCCCGTGTCATGTAGTTCCTATATTACCCATACAGGATCTGCGCGTTTGGATAACATAAACTGTGGGATTGGTGGCGGACTGATTCCGAGCACCCCCACCGGATACGTTGCCCTGTCTTTATTAGCTAGCTCACAGTGCCACTATAATCTCCTCTTATCACAGAGAGAATAGATTCTGGCAACCTCAGAACATGACAACCCTGATCCCTCAGAATCGTAGAAACAATATACTACCTTTCGCTCAGTCACTCGTGCTCACTTAGTTTGTCTCAGAGAGTTGCACAGAATAAACAGGCTGGGCGTTTTCAATAAGTATTTATTGAACAGTTGTTATTCTAGTGTAGAATAGATGAGCTGCAACAACCATTAGACAGTAGCAGAGATATATGATGAGCAGTACTACGAAAGTAAAGGGATGGTAAAGTTCTACCATCTTGCATAAATCATGAATATATACAAAGTACATAAAACACATGATAAAAAGTGCATACTCCTACAATGCCTCCCTAACTAGATGTACTTAAATGTACCTAGCATCTGTGTAGGTGTTCTGCCAAGAATCCCTCTAGGATCTAGTCAACCCCATTACCTGAGAATGAGAGAATATGGGACCCCGTCCTGGTCTCGAGTTGGACACCCCGCGAGGGATGTTAGACCACTGCGAGCTGGAGCGTCTGCATGCAGGAACCTCAGCGTCTCTGGTCAGTGTGTCAGCCAGGAAGTCTCGGTCTCCTCTGTCCTTCTATGCAAGATGTGATGTATATATACCCATAGGTCTCCCCAGGGGTCCTACCTTGCTGTGTTACTGTGTCGGCCTAAAGGATGACGTTGGGCCTGAACTTTATACAGAGATATTATGCAGGAGATGTTCGTCCTGCTGTTAATCCTGCTGTGCTTACAAGAAGCCTCATACATAATGTATGAGATTAGAACTAGAAGGAAACCTGCATTCTGAATGCAGTGTCGTATCTAGGTAAAAGGTCAGTCCCTAAGAACCATTATGTATGTAATGTAGGGAAGAATATAGATGAAAGGTTGCAATGTTACCTGCGCCTATATAGGGTACCTATATGGAATATAACACCCGTCTGTATAAAGTGGCCAGCGATGACTCTTTATAGCACTTTTTAAAATCAGCCTGCTATCTACTCCAACCACTGTAGCCACCCCCACCGGATTGCCAAAGCCAATAGCTTGCCCATGGGCGACAGCTAATGGCTTTGCCAGTGTTTGTAATTCCAAAGCAGCGTCTAGTGGCACACCATTGTGTCGGAAAGAGAAGAGTCTGGCTGTCATCATCACTTTGTTTACACCGGAGCATAAACTTTTTATTTTCACTACCAAAAGCTTGTAGATACTAGTAGAATTGTTGTTACGCATTTTCAAGAGAATTGCCTTTTCCTTAGCAAATGTGTGATCATTTACTGGCTTTCATTTACCTGTTTTACTACCCGAGCTATCCTTCTTTAATCACCTGTAAAGACTTGTTAGCGCGCACATAAAACAGTGCATACTACACATTTAGCACTGGTGGCCTTCCCTTTTCTTCACTAGAAAAGAACGTGTGCAAGAACCTTACCTCGTTGCACCATAAAAGGCAGTTACCTTATGTTTAATATAGCTTAAGGACAGGTGAGCCATAAATACCCCCTAGATCTAGCAAAACGTAATATGCCGGCATTAATCTTGGTTAAATTATTTGTCTTACGGGTTAACAATGAGGCTCAATTAAAATTATTATGAAATAAGACCCCCTAATACGAGTTTACCCTTTCCATTGGTGTGCTGTTAATGCTAACTGTTCGAGTTTTCATACCCTTTGCATCTAGCAACATTATCTTTGATTTGCATGTGTTAACTTTAAGTTCCATTTATTCCATAAAGATGATATATTTGGACACTAGAATTTATATTCAAAGGTTGGCAGCCTATGGCATGCTTTCGTTAGTGGGCTGTATCAACAGTGGAATGGTCATAGCCCCAACCTACTCTAAGACACAATCATGATATAAAGGTGGGTTCGCTAAATTCAAGTTATAGT
This sequence comes from Calotriton arnoldi, assembly GCA_963921515.1. NCBI lineage: Eukaryota > Metazoa > Chordata > Amphibia > Caudata > Salamandridae > Calotriton > Calotriton arnoldi. Next base: position 1,278,465 of record CAWUFW010000468.1, on the reverse strand, counting down.
TGCATGTCAATGGAATTTAGTACTATTGCAAACAAGTTAATATTACCCGGTGTTAAGAAATCAACTGTAGACTTTTTCAGATAATGTTTTTGATTAATGTAGACATTTATTAACAATAGGTTAATAAGACATACTTATTGGCTAATAGGAGTTATGGGGTTTGCTTAAAAGTTGATTTTTTTAGGTCTTTTTTTTAAACCAGGAGATAGGGAGGGCATTCTGCATCTGACTTACTCTACTAGGGAAGGAGTAGCAGAGGGTGGTTTCTTATTACTCAGTGGGATATCGGTACTTAGTAGCGCTGCACTTCTCAGCTTTCCAGTACCACCAAATGTTTGCATTTTTTAAGTGGGATTTTTGGGTGTTAATGTGTAAGGCTTTCTAGGTGATAATTGCAATTGTATTGGTTGTGCAGGCTCATAGTAACAGTCACCAGAGGGTATCCAAAATATGGATGATGTAGTTAAACCTCTTAGTTCTTGTGATAAAGTGAGCACCAGAGTCTGGCGTTGGGAGGTGCCAGACACATTTTGGGAAGCTTAGTAAGGATGGCATTACTGTATTCTTTGTGAGCTGGCTGTGACATGAGAGCGAACGTGTAACTTGGTATCTAGGATAAAACGTTTGGACTTCATGGAGGGGCAGAGAGTTAGCCAATGCTATCAATTGTGTCGACGAGTCAGTAGGAAGTTTTTCCTTCATGATTTGGACGGAGGAGGAGCAGCTCAATTCTTTGTAGTTTAAGCTTAGGTTTGAGTTTGGCTATCAGAGTAAAGAATGCACTTGTGCCTTAGAGATATGTTAGGAGTCAATCCTTAAATGTAGCTGAGCATTGTCTGTTTAGTGATGGATAGAGACCCCTGACGCCTGTAATGGATCACCCGGGGCTTTAACATAGTTGAAAAGTAATGGTGCAATGATAAGAGCGTTAAGGGGCACCAAAAGGTAGTGGTGTAGGCTACGAAAGAGAATTTCAGTTTTTTCGCAGTAGAACCGATACAGCTGGACCCATTTTAGTACGGTATTTTCCGTGCCCATTCACTTGTGTGTAGTTTAAAATAGCATATCAAGATCAACAGTGTTTAAAGTCACTGACAAATCAAATAGAACTTGGAAGCAGGTGCCTAATTCATCTAAAAGATTCAGGGTGCCATCCACAGATGGAAGAATTCTTCTGAGCTGTGGCTAGTTCAGAAATCTAATTGGCATCTCCCAGATGATTGTTGTAAGACCTGAAGTACATTGATGGACAGGACAGGAAAGGAAAGCAAAGCTTTTAATGGGCCTTTAAGTTTGGATTTGTAGTGGAACAGCATCCACTTTTCAGGTCGAGCCTGGGCAGCGCATGCGCTGCTCTGCAAGGCATGCTGTATTCAGGTATGGACTTGAAGCTCCCCCAACTCTCCACCCATCTTTTCAATTGGCTGCTGTGACTGTCCTTTTGATTTGTTAATAGACTTATTAGTCCCTTCTTAGTACCTCCCTGTCTTCTGTTGTAACCTCCCATCAGGGCTGGACCTTTTACTGTGTCCTTACTATATAGCTTGCATTAGCCCTTGGGGAGAATTCTTCGCTAAATTAATCTAAAGAGCACTGGTGGGACACCAGCATTAGCTATGGGGGCCGTTTTGTTTTTGTTTTGTTATTTGTAGCACGCTATGCACGCTTACACTTTATCTATAACTTTTAAATATGCCCACCCCTCCCCCGCTGCACAGACACCGCACAAAGCGGGCACTGTGTTAATTCGAGAAATCTGTGGACGCTTCCTTAATTGTTCCCCCCTCCCTCCTCCATCCATGCCCTTCGTGTGGCTTGTTTTTTTAAAAATGCATGCACTTCGACCGCTGCTCATCATATTACACAATTTCGTTTTAACAAAAGAGAAACTGGAAATATTTACCTACGATGAACAGCAAAGTATTTGTTCATAGAAGAACTAGCGAATACCACAACCACACACCAATCCCAGTTTATACATCAGTTAAATACTTTTTTGTCTTAATCTATGGACACTGTGTTGATTATAAAGCATTTGGAAGATGGCCGCCGCGTTTACGATTTTAGGTATATACTCTTGCACCTGGTCTGTGCTTAGGTTCCACAGCGGAGACTTCAAATCCCGGGGTTTGATCAAGAGCCTGTCACAATACTACTGATCAAGGGTGTCCCCATACCATTGTTAGTAGCCAGACCATACCGGTGATGCCTTGTAACGCAGATTGAGATCCTCCCACTATTTCTTAAAGCATTCAGTACTGCTTACTGTCTCCTTTACAAACCGGTGAACGAGAGACTTCCTTCCCCAGTTCCATTGATTTAAGAGACTATCCTCAAAAGGTGATCTGCTGACGGAGAGCCAAATATTACTTATCATTGATCATCTTCCCCATATTGATGATTAAGAGCTTCTCTTCACTACAGTTGTGAGATAGCCTCACTGACTGGAAATGTTTCATAATAACTCTTGATCTAGAGACTTTGCCAATTCCGCTGTTCAAAGCCACCTTATTGAGGAAACCTTCTCTCAGTACTCCTGATGGAGAACCTCATAGTGCTGATCAATGATGGTCTTTTCCTATACCAAAGATCATTGGCCTTATTTATTATGTTTATCGGGACGGCCTGTTCCAATATGCTGCCTGAGTGCCCCCACTGCATTAAACCAGAAGTGCCTCCTGTGAGTATCAGTGAATGAGAGCTTTGCCTAATAACTGATGGAGACTCCCCACGTGCTTTTAAAAGTCTACTTTCTTCTCAGCACTGTTGATTTCAAGACCCTCATTTGTGCTAACCGAGGGCCTCTCCAAATGCACTTAATCAAGAAATCCACCCCACACTAACAGTGTTCAGATGCCCCCCCAGTGCTGATAGAAAGGTGTGCCTCAATACCCCCGAAAGTAAACCTCCCCACCCCCATTGCAGCAGATTGAACACCTGCACCAATACCATTGTTTGAGAGCATGTTTCCAGTATTACGGTTTATAAACCACTGTCCGATTACCACTTGCCGAGAACCTTACGGCAGTATCACTGATGGAGAGCCTCTTTCCTGTACCACTGATTAAACGCCTCCCCCATTAGCATTGGTGACGAGCCTTTTCTCCCTTGCTGTTGATCAAGGGCTTACCTAATACCAAAGATCAGAAGTCTCTCCAGTGTCTCTGATGGGTAGCTTCTTCTCAATACTGCTACTAGAGAGACCTTATCAGCATGGATGTTCAAGAGCATTATCCCAATATGGTTTATGGAGAGCCCCTTGCCGTACCAACCATCGTGAGCTGCCCCTAAATGCATGTGATCAAGGTTTCCTCTCAGTACGGCTGTTGGAGAATCTCCTACCTAATGCCGCTTATTTAGTCACCCAAAAATGTCTGATTGGGGCTATTCTCAATCCCATTGAATTTAGTGAACCCAACAGTGTTGCTGATTTGAGTACCTCTAGTACCACTGAACAAAAGCTATACCACTGATCCAAAACATTTGCCAGTTCTGCTGATCCTTTGCTTCCAGACAAACCTCACTAAAAATGTCCTTAGTGCCACTGATCCAGTACCCTCCTATACTGCTAATCTGGAACATTTCCTCAGTACTGCTGGTGGAGAAACTCCGTGCTATACAACAGATCTAGCTCTGCCTCTTAAACAGCTGATTAATGGCTTCACTGGAATATCACTGATCAAAAGCCTTTTACTACCCGGTGTTTGTCACCCCAGGACTTCTGAAATTGTATCTTGCATCTGGAGGGGGGCGTCTGTTGGGCGGTGCGTCTTTGTTCAGGCGGCGGCAGGGCCGGCCTCGCTCCCTCTCTGTGAATAACAAGCATTTGCAATGCAATAGGTCTCTCATTTTCGAAACTTTGACCTATTGGTATTGTAAATGACATAGTCTTTTATTATTGCAGGTTTTTTAAACATATACATAAAAGGCATTGTCATTTACAATGCCAATAGCTCAAAATCTCGCAACTGCAAGACCTATTGCATTGAAAATGCTTGTTTCTAGGAGTGGACAGACCGAACTTCTACTTTTAGTGGATCATAACGTAGCTTTGTTTAAAACCGGCCTTTATAATTTGGAGTCAGTGACGAAGTAAAGATTCTGTGTGACCTTTGCAAGGCTTTGTATTGTACTTCTATTTATAAAGTGCTTCATGACCCTGATGAGGTGCCAACGCGTTTTGGCAAATGGTGAATTGTGCTTGTTGTAAGGTTGTGGGTTTGTAGTGTGGCATACGTGGAAACTGTTTTGGTATCGTGTCAAATGCCCCTGACATTGTGCATGTAGTGGAGCAGAGAGGTGTGAGGGCTAGAAGAACACTTATGTTTTTTGTATCATAGTTGTGTCTGGTTAGAAGAGTGTTGGATGCAAGTGTAACTTGTGGTGCGGTCGTGCATGCTGTCGGGAACATGTTCCTCCAGTCGTTCATCTGTGTTTTATGCATGAATTTGTGCAAAGAAAAGTGAAAAATAACTTCTTATGTCATTGTGGCTACCATCCTTGTGAGGGAGTCTTGGGAGAAGTTCCACTGATGAAAAGCCTCTTCTGATATTGTAGGTGGGATAATCAGAAGGATTGTCAGTGAGGAGTAAATGTTTCTATTTTGCAGGTGTCTTTGCAGTTTTACTTAAATGAAGAATGGCCGCATATCACAGATAGCCTGATGAACAGCACCGTGTGCCTGTTCATGAGCAGTCACTAAAGTTCAGCCAAACAGGAAAGCTATGGTAAAAATGTCAATAAGGAAATGCAGTACTGATATTTCCTCAAAAACAAACTAAGACATGTTCCAGCTCTCAGCGTTCCTGTTCTCTGTGTCCTTTCTCAGAACGTTTACATAAGACATTTAGAAACATTACCTCTAAGTGCAGTTTCGTGAAAGGCTGCAGGGTATCACATTTCAGTACCTTATTGTTCAATCGTTCTTTACCATGCTAATTTGCAAGTATTGTTCTTTTAACAGTACTGCAATAGTCAGTTATTTGCAGGAAAGGTTTGATGGCCGAAAATATATAATAAAGACAATTTGACGGAGGTACACTCATCACTTAATCTCCATGGCAGAAAAGTTCCCACTCCAAAGATTGTGCCAAGGTAGGAAACGTCATCAGGCAACCAAACCGGAAGTATCCAACTCCTGTGCATTGCAAGTGACCTCCATCTGGTGAGCATCCCACTGGGTTAACTTTTTCAACCTCTCCAGTCTTCCTTGGATGTCCCTCGCAAGGTAATCCCGCCCTGTCACTAGACAGTTCTCTTTGGCTAGAATAGACATCAGACGTCCGTATCAGTCAACGTGTCGTACTCAAAATAAAGCACAGTATAGACTTTCTCAATATTTTCCTATCTCTTCTACACCCCATCTTAAAGTGTAAGATGTCTTGCATTATTATAGGCGAGCTTAATAGCATTTAGATTGTTCGTGCGTTAGCCTTCCTAAATTGTTTTTTTTTGGTCTGGAATATGTCCTCAGACAGTACTTAGATAAGGTTTTTTAATGCTTGAATTGTGTTTGTTTTAATTGTGTCTTCCAAGTTTGTTTGGGATGGAAGCATTCTTCTCTGTTTGCCACAGAAAACAAGCAAATGTTAACCACTTGATCTGCTGAGTGAAAAATGGCTAGGTCGGTTTCCAGTGTTTCAGTACGTGCCTCTATTCAGCGAGATAAATCGGATTATTTTGATATACTTTCTGGCTGTATAACATTCTGTTAAGTTCTTGGCCTCGCAGTAACCTAGAAGGATTTGGTTAATCACAGCAGTGTCGCCAACACATTCATTTATAGAGAACAAACTGTGTGTCTGAAAAAGTAGTTTGCATTTTCTCAGTCACCTCGAAAAATCTAGAGTAAAGTAAAAGCAGGCCTCGATGGTAATTTTATTTTTACTAGCCCATAAAACTATTGTTAAATCATTACACCATGTTATCAGGAACACCCTCTTCGAGGCTCACTCCATCCCTGAGCAGTCGATTTTACCAAGGGGCAGCATCGAGCATCAATTCTGTATCGATGATTTTAATTATCAAGTCTATACCGGCTGTTCACATATGCCCTTGACGGCTTGGTTCTAAATACTAGGAGCTTTTAACTTTTACTTTTAATATGTCTTGCACTTTTTTGCTATGTTTTTAATTTTGTATATTGTAATGGTTTTAAGTAATCACACACAATAAATCCATGCATTCAACTAGAGTTAAATCATTACACCAGTCAGTTATATAGTTTGCACCATCATGCCACGGAAATGAAGAAAACGCACTCGGAGTCACTCTTTAACCCAGAGTTGTGATAATTATTTAATTTCAACTAACCATAGTTATGTTGTAGGGAGATTGCCCTTTGAAACTAGCATCTGCAAAGCCAATAGGGCTCGCCTATGCAAGAGCTACTGGCTTTGCCAATGTGATTTAGCCATTTTGTACACCACTGTGGCTGCTGTTCAGCATGGCTAAAAGTTAGTGGCATAGAGAAGAGTGGTGCGGAGTGTTATAGGGTGGAATTGCAAAGAGTAGAGTGGCATACAGTGTGTATTGGAGTAACATACTGGAGTCGCATGGAGTGGTGTAGTGTGGACTGGTGTAGAGTGCATTGGCATAGAGTGCTGTAGAGTATAGTGGCATGGACTTAATCAGCATAGAATTCAGTGGCGTACAATGCAGCACGTCAAATGCAGTGGTGTAGATCAGTTTTTGCATAGTAGAGTGCAGTGGCATAGAGAGCAGTGGCATAGAATTTAGTTATGCATAGTATAGTGGTGTAGAGTCCTTTGGCACAGAATGCAATAGTGCAGAGTAGAGTGCAGTGAAGTAGAGTACAGTGCAGTGGCCTAGAGTAGCATACAGTGGTGTGGCGTACAGCGCATTGACGTAAAGTGTTGCTGAGTATAGTGGTGTACAGTGCGTGGTGTAGATTGAAGTGACATAGGATTCATTGGCTTACAAAGCAGCATCGTAGATTGAAGTAGCATAGATTAGAGTGGTGCATAGTAGAGTGTAATGTCATAGACTGCAGGGGTGCAGAGTGGGGTGGCTTAAAGTGGAGTATGCATGGTGAGATAGTTTACTGCCATTACAGACTATACAGTTTCAGTTGAAATGACCATTACATTTGCACTGACATACAGTTTTACTGATAAACCTGTACAGTTTACAAATATGTGCACAGTTCATTTAAATGTTGTTGTGTGCTAGAAAAACAAGCATTTGCAATGCAATAGGTCTCTCATTTGCAAGAGTTTAAGCAAGTAACGTTGTAAATGTCAATGTCTTTTATTTATCTGTTTTGATAATTAACTCATAAATAAAAGGCATTGTAATTTACAATTCCAATAGCTCAAACTCTTGTAAATGCGAGACCTACTTTCCTTCAAAGAAGCGACCGCGATTGTCCCAGGCTGCTTGGAAAGTGAAAGAGCGCATGGCGCGCTGAATGTTGCAGGAAAGCATGTCGTGCCTGCAGTAGGAGAAACTCATTAAAGAAAATAGGGCTTACAGACCAAATGAGACATACCGTGTAACAACAGAAGTAAAAGGGCCAGTCCTCATTGGAGGTTACAAATGAAGACAAGGCGGTACCACGGAGGGACTAACAAGCCAATTAAATCAGAAGCCAGCATTTATGAAGGACAATGACACAAGCCAATGAAAAATATAGGCGGAGAGTGGGCGGAGCTTCAAGTCCATACTCGAATACAGCATTCCTCGCAGAGCAGCGCATGCTCCCCAGGCTCAACCTAAAAACCTTTCCTACTCCAAGTATCCCACGAGATATTCACATAAATCCTCTCACTTTGATGTCGGAGAAAGAAAAGTAAATGCCAAGCTCCCTCGGAAGCCTTTGACCTCTGTTTTTGAATGCATAACAAATGTGACAAGATAAGAACAAGATTTAAAGGCCTGTTGCAGAAAGAAGCACTCGTGGAAGAATACAAGGAGAAGTAGTGTGAAAGGCTTTGCTCCTTGGGAGTGACAAGCTCACTTTGGATGGCCTTAAAACAAATAAAGCCAGCAAATAGAAAGACAGAAAATGTGGGTTTCAAACCACAAAGCCAATGGTAAGCAACGGGCGGTATGCATTCCCAGGGAAGCATTCTGAATTTCCACAAGATGTCTTTAGCAAACCCTAAAACACTCTGTGCATATGCAGCAAACCAGGACACGCTTTGACACAAAACAACAACCATTATAAAAATCATTTAACTTTAGCATTGATCATTTTTATTTTGCACGGCGTTTTGCAGTATGGTATCCTGAAGAACCAGGGAGCAGGACTTGGCGACTTCTAAAATGTTAATTCTCATCTGGGCATAGAAGAGTTCTTATGGACTGGTGAGCCACCGCCTCTTGCCTCAGTGGCTTGGAGTCATATTTTTCAGGTGTTAGTAGTAGCATGGCCCTAGCCTCCAAACTCTCCCAACCCACCACACCAAATGCTTTCAGACCACACAAGCCTGGGCTCAGAACAATCTGTGAGTAGCTTTTGTTTATTGGGAATATCTAATAGAGTAGATGCTACTTGGCTTGGCTTGATGTTGCATCTTTAGAGTGAAAGTTTTGTTAATGTGATGTTGCCCTACATTTAAACTGAGTGATTGTAATGAAATGTAATCTCAGATCTCCCCTGGACCAAGGTATGTACCGTCACTTCCCCAGGGCGAGAATATCAGTTCCAAACTTATGGAATATCACACATGCACAGCAGTTCCTAAGGCGGGCAAACTTTCAACACTCCCCCAAAGGCAAGGCAAGAAAACAAATTCACATAGGCCTCCTCTAGATCAAGGTAAAACACACAACACTTTCCTAGAGCGAGATATACTTTGCGCATCACTTGCCAGGAGGGCACTCTCATCACCTCCTACAGCAAGGAAAAGACGAATTCATACATATGGAATATATTTATTAACACAATACTTCAATCACGGACAGGCCGAATGCATTAATCATGGCAGACTTCCAACTAGCAAATATCTGATTGAAATAAGCAATCAAAAATGAATATATACATAGAAATATATATGTGTATGGATGTAAGAATCGGAAAAATAAGAAGGAAAGGAAAGCATCAGTAAAGAATCAAGAGACAGTTAGTAGCAGAGACACCTCACCGACTGCTTCATCATTCCGCCCCACTTCGCCCAGGGGAGTCCGTTTCTTGGGCCGGGCAGAAGTTCCAGTCGAGACACAAGTCCCCACTCTTTCGCTGCAACACGTCTGTTCCACGGCGTGAACTTCCGTCAGGCTGTCGAAAGCCTCCCCCTTTAATACTAAAAAACGTAGGACGAGACTTCTAGCAAACCTCGCCCTCTTTTCTCATGAGAAAGCTTGTACCAGTCTGCGTCAAGGCCATACCAGCCGTATTATGGCTCTGAGACAGACCGCGCACATTCCTCTCGATAAGATCCAGTTCTTTCTGGTCAGTGAAGTGTGAAAAACAGATGGAGAGCAAAACATGCCCTCTCCACCTTGCAAAGCTCAGAAAATGGCGACAGTCAAGAAAATGGAGTCGCTTATGCAAACACTATTCTATGCGCAAAAGAGCAGAGTTAGTATGCAAGGTCTTTAACACAATACTTCTTGGGTCTATCATAAAATGTAAATGTGTCTCTCAGCAAAGCTCCATTAGGGAGCAATCCCTTTTAGGATGAATGCCCTCACCCACCATAGGTGGCATGCTTCATCATATGGGCTTCTCCTCCCAGTGAGAAAACCTAGTCTCACTGAGGGCTACAACTCCCTCACTGTGAGGTAGGAGCTCTGGGATGTTTTCATGAGGATACTAAAGCCCCATCTGTGAATGCCAGGCGTTGTGAGGGTGCAGCGCTGGATGTGATTGTGATATTAAATGTGAAACTAAAACTACCTAGAGAGGACAAAATATGTTTATTGGCTTGTCCAAACTGGCAGGGTTAAAAAGCAGTGCAAAGCAGTATCAATTAAACTGCTAAGTTGGTAAGGTCGGTCGACATGTTTCAGCCTATTTGGTCTAACGTAGTGTCCAGGCTTTCATCAGGACCATAAAAAAATATAAACAATGCTGCTGCATATATGAAAAAATAATAATAATAACAAAATACAGTGATATCAAACCAGTAATCCAAATGTTTTAAGCTCGGTACTACTGGAACTTATCCGAACCGGTTGTAGCTCATGTACCACAACGGGGTACCGACGGAGAGAGCGGGGCCCCCTTCCCTGAGTTGTTACCAGGTAGAGGTGGGTCTACTTATCCATCAATTCGGATAAGTTCCAGTAGTACCGATTATTGTTCTAAGGGGAATCACTTCTCGCAGGTCTCTAAACTTTTTCCCTTGGACCCTCTCCTCACTCTCTTTGTGTTTCAAATTAGTATGCAAGGTAACATGAGGTCATGTCAAAGCCTGTCGTAAGCATTGCCCTACTTCTAATATCAGTCTACATTGTATAATAATACGCTAAGCAGATCTGAGATGGTGCTGCTCGATGATCATCACAGGATATCTGACCACACGAGTGGCTCATTCATCACAGTGATGCAACAAACAATCAGCACCACTAAAAGAACACACCTGCCGAGTTTAGCTACCAGTGTACACTGCCTTTCAATGCAGCTGTATCTGAGCGCTTATTAGATAAAACTGAGCTATGATTTGCTAAAACATATTTTATCAGCTTTAGAATGTATTTTAATGCTTAATGTAGACACAGTCACTCCTATGTGCTGTCAACAGGTATTAGCACAAACAGGTTTAACATGGCATTGTTTTCACTTCAGAGGGATGGACGGCATCCCTCTCCCTCCTCTACACCCCTGTGTTCAGGTATAAAGTGTCTGTGCAGATACATATCTGTGCAAACAGTGAACAATTCTGGTAGGGAATGGAACTTATTTTTGGGAAACTGGACTGTTGAACAACCTATGTATATTGTTCTGGGACCTGCTATGTGGGTTGTCTGTAAAGATGAGCGGGGGGAAAGGACTGAAAGGAAAGGGTGGGAGTTGGGAATGACAGAGAGGAAGGGATAATGATGAGGCAGAGGTAGAAGTATCAGAATGGAAGATGTAAATAATGGAACAAATCACTATCAAGCCGGAATGAGCGAGAGAAACATGTAAAAAGGGGTGCGAAAGTTTGAAGATCAATGACAAAGAAATGTGACCAAGAAATGCTGCAGAGCAAGAGAGGGGAGATCGACAAAAGGTGGAAAGCCCATGAGAGTTAGGAACACAAGGTAAGGAAAAATATGCAATCCAGTGGATACATGCTAACTTTTGAAACAGTACATATGGCGTCGCCGTCTAGTTTTCCAGGTAGATTGAAATTGTGATGTGTGATAACATAAATATTCATTGATTTGCCCCTTGCCGAATCACTACAAAATTCAGGCTTATAGCATGTATTATATACTGTATTAAAAGATATTGACAGTAGAGGGAGTGTAGGAAAATGATGGAAAATAACTCCTTTTTATGCTTTTTGTTAGTTATGAGAAGTTCACATAAGAGTGCTGTGCTGTAGAAAAAAACTAGATTTAAGAAAATACTTGTGCGGTTTTTAAAAACATCATCATAGTACAATTACAATAAGCAACAATTTCCAAGTAGAGTTTGAGAGAGCAGGAGTGGATAAAACAAGTGGAGTAAGAAACTTCCCTGTACTTCCCCTCCCTTCTCCCCCTCTCTCTCTCTCTCTCTGTGATATATATGTGTGTGTGTGTGTGTGTGTGTGTGTATATATATATATATATATAGATGTGTGTGTGTTTATATATATATATATTTATAATATGACATTCTAGTTAAATGTTGAAATAAGATTAGAAAAAACAAAAAAACACAAAAATTCCCCAGTTATAGTTTACCGAAGTGAATATAACTTGTGTCTCTGTCATGCACTACTTATGACCTCTTATATTACATCACTCATGACATATTAAATGACATAATTGATAACACCATATTCATAGAGAGCACAGAGTTTCTGATTGTACACCTGTGGGCTGATATAGAAATAGCGCAAGCCCTGAAGACAAGTGCAATTGTGCATTTATATGATGCATGTTTACAAATCACTAAAGTTTGGGTGGAAGAAGTGCTCCATTGTAAACAAGGTAAAGGCTAAGTGAGCCTGATGTGGGTTTCAGAGGTATGTTCGAAAGTAGGTTGTGGCTTAAAGTCAAAGCCTGTTCTAAAAACTGTGAGAAAGGCCAAAGCTGCTGTTGACAATACATTAACCATCAGTGGATATGTGCGCATTTGATAAATAGTTATAATACAGTATTATAAACAGTTTGTATAAGCTGTGTATTTCTATTTCTAGAACGTCACTAAAGATTTTGAAACAGATTATTGAATGACTTAGAAGTTAGAGGTATCCAACTTAGAGGTGGTTTATCTCATATTGGTGTTGTAAGCATAGCTTTATGGTTGTATGCCATTGTGCCCATCTCGGGGGGGGGGGTGTAGTGTATTTTACCAGACTAGGGTTGTCCACAGGGCCTGGCAGAAGGTGTCTGTCCAGTGGCAAATACAGACCAGTCAACCTCTTGACTTAAATTTGGGGGACATGTGAAATCTTTAAGAGGGTAATCCCTTTAAGGTGAATACAGTACAAACTTTTTTGGGTGGTTGTTCAAGGTTTAAAGAAAGGGGTGACCCATTAAAGTGTATGTAGGCATTTAGATTGTTAAATTGTTGATGGGACAAACTTGCGAGGCCTTTGCCCTGCCATAAGTGACCGGCATCTGTCATCGCCCTTGAAATGAGGGATGACTCTATTTGCCCAGGGCTTCCAGATTTTCAGAAAGGAAAGATCCTCTGGGAACCTAAGAGCTAGACGGCCAGGCACTAGGTCTCAGAGCACCACTGATGAGCAGATACCCAGAGGCCACCAATATCTTAGAGGCCATCTTCACCTTAGACAAGATGGAGAGGGCTTGGCAGACCCACAGTTTCTTGTTGAGCATTACGTGGGTGATGCTCATTGATTGACCACAAAGAGTTACCATGGGACACCTTTTGGGCGCTAATTTTCATTACAACAAACTAGCAACGGAGAACTTTTGGGCACTAATTGGCTGTACTCTTAAGCGGTTGCTTTCCATGCAGTCTAGCCCATAGCCATAGTTGCATGTCTTGGCACTTTTCAGCAAGGGATGAGTGGACACGAAAGAGAACTACTCCCACATCTGCTAGCATGATATTTTGTGTCATTGTTCACTACCGCTGTAGCATTGCCTGTGCCCAAAGTTTTTCTTCTTCATAAATCTTTCTTACAATTTTAGCTAGAAATTTTTATCATTTCACTCTCTTGGCCCTCCGATGGACCTTGCTGTGTGCCGAGAGGGGTTGTATATAAAGGGTCCCTATGGTCAACCAATGAGGACCAGTTACTGGATAACCAAACTTCAAATGGGAAATTAAACTCATGTAAATTATCCTCAAGACAATGCTATAAAAGTAAAGGATCAGTACAGCAGACACAAATCCCCTGAAAAAACGTAGGCAAGCCAAAATCATACACACCAAGAGTTCAGTCAAAGCTATAAGGAATAATAACATTAGCAATTGATGCTCTGTGATTTCTCTCAACTGATCTTCTCTAGTCATTAGTAAACCCTAAATTGAGAATGCTCATTCACTTTGTTGGAATAAATCATGATAGCTGAGACAAATTTGTTAATTAAATTTTGTTTATCGAGTCTTTAGTAATATAAGTGCATCAATAGATTTCATTAAAAAAATAAAGACAATAATGAAGAACAATTAATACCCAAAGCTCGCAAGTTCACGAAAGGACACAAGTTGCCAGTTGGAATTGTCCCCGAAGGAGAGACTACAAGGCGCATATAACATATGCGATGGTTTGGAAAGGAAAGCCAGGTAAGTTTGCATCAAAAGTTCTGCAAATCTCTGGAATCAGTTCGTAATCAGCATGTATGCAAAAAAGCAGCTGTCCGTCAACACCCTCAGCTGCATAGACACACGGACGTGTCTGTGTCCGTCAATGCGTAAAAAAGAATAGCCGAAAAAGCCCCCTTGGTTATATATATATATATATATATATATTCATATTCATATATATTCCACTCCACAACGGGTCCTTCTGAGATCACTCCCGTAGACAGGAGGTGCGCTGTATTACCGTCGAACCCATGCCGGTTGTGATAATCCAAAGTTTCCGAGTAAGTAAAGCGCACTCACAGAGGTCCAAGATATTTATCATAAGTTTATTGAACCGTTACGCGTTTCGACAGAATTGTCTTGTTCACACGATCGTGTGAACAAGACAATTCTGTCGAAACGCGTAACGGTTCAATAAACTTATGATAAATATCTTGGACCTCTGTGAGTGCGCTTTACTTACTCGGAAACTTTGGATATATATATATAATTTTTTTTTTTTTTGCGTGAACGATGCGAATCAAGCGCGCTTTCAGTAACACCAGTTTAGACAGAAGAGACGATTTATTCCCTCATAAATCCACGACGCGTTTCGGCCGTCAAGCGGCCTTGGTCACATATGTGAAAGCATATACTGGAGTACACTTATACAGGTTGAAGTAAACAGTGGCATTTTATCAAAATATGAACTTAACTGTAATCAATGTCACGATGTACCTCCATGGTGTCCAAGGACCATGTCACTTACTTGTACGCAATGCATTCTTTGCTGCTTACATTTTCACTCCAACATGGCCAACACGTTTTTTTGCAGCATTGATGCATGTCGAAATGTAGTCCCTTTGCACTGTTTACTTCAACCTGTATAAGTGTACTCCAGTATATGCTTTCACTTATGTGACCAAGGCCGCTTGACGGCCGAAACGCGTCGTGGATTTATGAGGGAATAAATCTTCTTTTCTGTCTAAACTGGTGTTACTGAGAGCGCGCTTGATTCGCATCGTTCACGCAACACAATTGCCGGACACTCCGCCGGCACATACGCCCCCCCACGGGTCTCCAGGTTCCCGGAAGGAGTAACTGTGTTTGTATGGATATATATATATATGGATATATATATATATATATATATATATATATATATATATATATATATATATATATATATATATATATATATATATATATGGATATATATATATATATATATATGATATATATATATATATATATATATATATATATATATATATATATATATATATATATATATATATATATATATATATATATATATATATATATGGATATATATATATATGGATATATATATATATGGATATATATATATATGGATATATATATATATGGATATATATATATATGGATATATATATATATGGATATATATATTGATATATATATATATATATATATATATATATTCATATTCATATTCATATTCTTCCCGTTTCCGGGATGACGCCTCCTGGTGTCACCTCATCTGATCAGACCACTCAGTCCATTGGTCAGTTCCGATAGTATGTGGGTCAGGCGACATAAAGAAGGCACATAATGCAGAGGAAATAGGTGGAACAATTATGCAGTCCTTAAGTCATTCTGCAAGTGAAACGTTAAACAGTGCCCTTTAGCTAGAGCCTGAGACACGAGTTTGAAAGGACAGTTCCCCAGGCAGCTGTCCTACATTGGTAACATTTTGTAGCAAAATCTTTATACAATACAGGAGACTCTCAAGAGGGAAAAGAAGCTTGTTACCGTCAACTGTTACATCGAGTGATTCTCTCATTCTGTGTGCATAGCGAAGCAGAAAACTTCATGAATACAGTTTTGCCTATGTTAGCTTAGGCTAATATAACGTAGAATATATACTACTTATAAGCATACATTTACCAATACATGAAAAAGACGAGATTCTAGTATAGCTTCTGATGCACGTAAGATGATTTAGTACATCTTCTAAAATAATTAATGTAAAAATGAGGTACTTCTACAATTAGAAGTACCAACATGTAAATGCATTCTAAAATATATAAGTAAAATCTCGTTTCAAGAAATTAATATTAGCACACATATAAGGAACATTATCTGAAAGTATGGCAAAAACATCTTTGAGTAGAAATGTAAAGCACCTACTTTTCTTTTGTCATTTTCGGTGCACACGTTATCACACATAAAGGTTAATTTTAATAAAGTTCACAATCAAAATCAAGATTCATCATTCTATTTAATAAATCTCAATTGTTATTCTTTAATGTAAATGTCATTTAAGAACGACTAGAGGGAAATTCAATAACGTTAGAATTTCTTCATTACACGTTTTCTAACGCCTTAATAAAACTTATTTAGTAAATCACAACCTATTTTACTTATACGAATAATATCATCTAAACTATTTTCTGAATGCTTTTATGATGCAGTAACTAAAATTCTTTGTTTTCATCATCTTTTCAATAACATGTTTTTGTCGTACATTTATTTTCTCTCAAAGTGTCATGTCCAGTTTTGTTCGCCTTTAAAAAGGTAGATGTAATTTCCACTCTATCACTACCCAGGATATTAGAGCACTTCTAGGATAGGTCGCACTCGACACAATACAGATGCTGCTTTTCATGATGGAGTGGAGGGAGAGAAATCACCTCACTCTTGTGAGTGAGCGACTAGGGCACATGAGAGGGAGGCAGGGAGGATCGGTACAATTGATTGTACTTATCTACTTATCGTCTGAGTGTATTTAGCTTCATGACCAGAGAGCTGTGGTTTTACCTTGCTGCATCACCAGCTGTTGGAAATAAACTGTGGAGTTTGACAGCCAGTGGGTTTAGGAGAATGACTGTTTCAGGAAATGCTCGAAGAGGTTTTCTTGGCCCGCAGAGTGGAGGTAATTAAACTTTTATACACATACATCATGGCCATATAGTATGTATCTATCATGACTTTAGAGTCTGCATAACACACGTATTAGCCATGTGCCTGCTGTTGTGCAGCTAGCACCAAGTTAGATCCACACATAAAAAGTGGCGCTGAGAGGTTCATGGACCATATTGGTGGAGAAGGACTAGTTAGGCATGTACAGCTTTTATGTACTGTGCTGTTTTGATATCATGTCAATGTCTTATTGATTTTTAGCATGTTGTATTACTGCATGAACTTTTCTTGTATCGTTATTTTTTGTGTAGCAGGCACTATCGTGTTGTTCTGATCCCATGCCCACTAAAACCTTTTGTTTCTTTTGTAGTCAGCGA
Source organism: Calotriton arnoldi (assembly GCA_963921515.1). Lineage (NCBI taxonomy): Eukaryota > Metazoa > Chordata > Amphibia > Caudata > Salamandridae > Calotriton > Calotriton arnoldi. Next base: position 1,261,320 of record CAWUFW010000468.1, on the reverse strand, counting down.
TGGATTGGAACTGCGGCCGAAGTACAATGGGATTCTGCATTGCATGACCACTGTTTGGAGGCATGAAGGACTGCGAGGCCTTTATCAGGGAGTCACCCCAAACATGTGGGGGGCTGGAGCTTCCTGGGGCCTCTACTTTCTGTTGTGAGTTTACACTTTGCCAAATGGTTTCTTCTGTTTAAGGTTATTGAAAATGCATTTTGCTGTGTCCCGTATTTACATTTTCTGCCCCTCCTTTGATCCACCCTTAAATAGGTATTCTTTCACAAACCACAGCCAGTCTTTTTTAGGTCTCACCTAGGCAGCACTTGTGCTGTCTCTTCAAGATATGCTGTGTTCAGGTAGGGACTTGAAGCTCTGCCTATTTTCCGCCCATCTTTTCAATTGGCTCCTGTTACTGACCTTTGTAAATGGTGGTTTTTGATTCGTCTATAGGCTTAGTAGTCCCTCCTTAGTACGTACTTTTCTCCTTTTGTAACCTCCCATGAGGATTGGCCCTCTTACATGTGTTGTTACTTGTATGTTTTATGAACAGTCTGTTAGCACTATTTTCTTAAATGGCTTTCTCCTATTGCACGCACGACATGCTTTCCTGCAACCCGAAACCGCTTTTTTCTTCTTAAAGCACTGCGCCTGTGCTCTATTTTATACTATTTTTTGGGCTTCAAGTAACTGTTTTAAGCCGTGCTTTGTTTTTTTCAAACACGAGGCACGCTTCAGGCTTGAGAATGGCGGCCGCATATTTCTTTTGTTTTGCGCGGCTCACCGAAAGCAATCGTAACACACACTGAAAACGGCACCTGCGGGGCTCGCAGCCCCTCATCCCCGTCCTGCTCCCGGGCGCCGCGCTTTAAGTTTCAGCACGACACCTGCTTTTATATTAACAACACAGGCACCGTGTTTAATATTGTAGCAGGCTCCCGCTTTTTGCCCCTGTGCTGCCGATCTCGCTAGTCCTTTTTATGAGTGTTTTTTTTGTTTGTTTTATCTTTAGCATGGCGCCTGCTTCACGGGCCGCCATAAGCATTACTTTTATCTGCACGGGCGCCACACTTTATATTTCAGCACAGCTCCCGCTTTTGCTTACTTCTGCATGCTTTTCACAAGCACTACTGTCTACTTATGTTCGAGGCATATGAGCTGTAGATCATATGCGTTAGCATAGATCGCCATCTGGTGTTGGGCTCTGATGTTTGCACTTTGTTTTTCTTCGAAGAAGTCTTCCTAGTCACGAGGTAGGTGACTCCTCCTTACGATGATAGTGCGCATGGGCATCGACTCCATCCCAAGATTGTTTTTTTCTGCCATCGGGTTCGGATGTGTATTGCGCCGCTCGGTGTCGTCATTCGAACATTTTCAACGCGCAATCCTTACCACTTGACGGTATTGTTTTCGATCGCGGTTTCCCTTTCGACGCGCATCGTAAAATCCAACTACTTCGATCGACGATTCGACGCGGGCCGTGAGGCCTACCCGCGCCGAACACGCCAGCAGTCCATGGAACGGACTCCATTTAAGAAATGCCCCGGGTGTGGTGCTAAGTTCCCACACACGGACTTGCACGAGGTCTGTAACCTCTGCCTCTCCCCGGAGCACGAAGAAACCAACTGTGAGGCCTGTCGATCATTCCGATCGAAAAAAAACATTCGTGACCGTCGGGCTCGACGTAACGAGATGAGACGCAGCACTAGTCCGGTGCCAGATATCTTCGGAGAAGAGTCGGAATTCCAACCCGGCGCCGAAGAAGAAGACCTTTCCGTGTCTGAAGCCGACGACTCTGACATGGAAGAGGACTCGAACATCACTCCAGCTCAACGAACTGTGAGTAACGAGCCCCAACTACCCACAAAAACACCAAAGACTCCGGTTACACCTTCGGGCTCAGGTCGACACCATGATACCATTTCAGACGCCCCGCCTTCGAGCCCGGCTATGAAACATAAGGACAAGTATTCTGGCTCTGGATCGAGCCGACCCCATGCAGGTGCTGAACCCATATCTTCGGCACCGAAACACAAGGCTAAGCTTGACACGCCGCTGTCGGCACCGAAGATATCTTCGGCACCGAAAGATTCCCTTAAACAGAAGGCTTCGGGGCCGATACCACCAAAATCAAAAGCTTCGGAACCGACACCGAAACATCGGAACCAAAACCAGTTAAAGGAAAACCTTTGGAACCGAAACCAGCTAAAGAAAAGCCTTCGGATCCGAAACAGGGAAAAGGCAAGCCTTCGGAGCCAAAACATCCCGCACCGAAGAGCACCGAACCTAAAAAGCACGGAAGCCCTCATAAACCTTCCGAACATAAACAGACTCCATCCAAAGATATTCCTCAACAAGAATCTTTGGATCCAAAACAAAAACAATTGCATATTGACCCAGAAACTGGAAAACTTTGAGCAAAACTTCCTAAAAAACGGAAGCTGGACCTCCCTGAAGACTACCGCATACCTCTTAAGAAAAAAGACATGGGTACTAACCCCTCTCCCCCTTACATACCTCCCTCTCCTCCACCTTTTAACCCAAATCTAATAATTTCACCAGCAAACTCACCACCACCACGTTTTTCACCTGTGCCACAGGATGATAATGATGGGGATGGGGACGGGGATGGAGATGGGGATGGGGATGAGAATCAGGACAACATTACACAGGACTCGGGCCCCTGGGATGATTATGATAAAGACCCGGATCATACTAATGAACCCCGATCTATATCCCTCCAGACCATCACCACCCGATGACAATATTGGTTTCGCACAGCTCATTAATAGAGCTGCTCAATACCATGGGGTGGAATTACATACTGATCCCTTGGACGAGGATTTTTTAGTGGAAACTTTCGCTCCCTCCCAAAAAACCACAAATACTTTGCCCATGCTCAAAGGTATGCTAAAACACGCCAGCGAGGTATTCAAAGACCCTGTTAGAGCTAGAATACTTACACCAAGGGTAGACAAAAAATATAAAGCTGCTCCTACAGACCCAATTTACATCAGGGGTCAGGGACCTTTAGATTCTCTTGTTGTTTCAAATGCACGGAAAAGGGCAAATTCTCAGACAACAGGTGACGCCCCTCCTCCTGACAAGGAGTCAAAACTTATAGATGCATCAGGCAAGAGAATCGCATCTCAAGCTGCCAATCATTGGCGTATTGCCAATGCACACGCTCTCCTGGCGCGTTATGATAGAGCTCACTATGACGAGCTAGAAAAACTGATGCAACACTTACCAGACCAATACAAAGCTAAAGCTCACGACCTCATTCAAGAGGATAAGCTCATTACATACACTTCCATCAAATGTGCCCTTGATGCAGCTGATACAGCCTCGCGTGCCATTAACACCAGCGTTTTGCTACGCTGACAAGCTTGGCTTCGAATCTCAGGATTCAAACAAGAAGTACAATCAGCACTACTTAATCAGCCATTTGATCAGGAACATCTTTTTGGTCCCACAATTGATTCTTCATTAGAGAAAATGAAAAAAGACACAGAGACTGCTAAACCCATGGGGGCATTACAGCTACCTTCTAATAAAGGCTCTTTTCGTCGCTCCTTTTATAGGGGTGGCTCAAAGACAACTGCATCAGAAAACACCTCCACGTCTTATAAAAGTCCCAATCAATCCTCATCCAGAGGATATTTTCGGGGAGGATACAGAGGGAATAACAATAGAGGAAGAGTCAGAGGTAACTCTACCCGCACTTCCCCTACCACCAAACAGTGACTTCCCCCCACTACCCCCCGATCATTCCACTCCTGTCGGGGGGCGTCTCTCACAGTTCCTACCTGTCTGGAATTCCATCACAACAGACAAGTGGGTAAGACAAATTATCCAATATGGTTATTGCCTGGAACTTACCTCCACTCCACCAAACATTCCTCCCAAACATCGTGCGATGTCCTCAAAACATCTCACCCTCCTAAAACAAGAAGCTCTCTCCCTGTTGCAAAACATGCAATAGAACCAGTCCCCTTGGCTCACCAGGGCACAGGGGTTTACTCACTCTATTTTCTAATCCCAAAAAAGGACGGCTCTCTCAGACCAATACTGGATCTCAGACAGCTAAATCTCTACATTCAATCCAATCATTTCCACATGGTCACCCTCCAACAGGTGCTCCCATTGATTCAGCAAGGCGACTCTTTCCACTTTGGATCTAAAGAACGCCTACTTCCACATTCCCATTCACCCCGCTCACAGGAAATATCTCAGGTTTGTGGTGGACGGTCAACACTACCAGTTCAAAGTCCTCCCATTCGGGGTAACCACAGCACCCAGAGTTTTCACCAAGTGTCTAGCAGTAGTTGCAGCTCACTTAAGAAGACAACACATTCATGTGTTTCCTTATCTAGACGATTGGCTCATAAAAGCCAAATCACAACAAAGCAGTATTCAGCACACCCACAAAACAATTCGGTTGATTCACCACTTGAGATTCACTGTAAACCTCACCAAATCCCACCTCCAACCGTCCAACACACAAGTATATCTAGGAGCTACAATAGAAACTTGCAAAGCCCTAGCTTACCCCAACCCAGTCAGGATACGCAACATACAGGCCCTAATATCACAATTTCAACCTCAACACTCATTACCAGCTCGAGTGTTCATGCAATTAATAGGAATGATGGCCTCTTGCATTCTAATAGTCCCTTATGCAAGACTCCACATGCGTCCTCTGCAGGAATGCTTAGCACGTCAGTAGAACCAGACTCAAGGCCAGTTGACAGATCTGGTGTTGGTAGACAGCCGCACCCATCGCTCTCTGCACTGGTGGAACACACAAAACCTTTCCAAAGGGCGGCTGTTCCTCGACCCGGTTCCACAAATAGTGCTAACAACAGACGCATCACTCACCGGCTGGGGAGCTCATCTACAAAACCATACCATTCAGGGCCTGTGGACTCCACAACAAAAGCAGTTCCACATAAACCACCTGGAACTTCTGGCAATTTTTCTAGCATTAAAAGCCTTTCAAATCCATCTACTACACAAAGCTGTCCTAGTCCGTACAGACAACATGACAGCAATGTACTATATACAAAAGCAAGGAGGTACACACACCCTACAGCTCTCGCGTCTAGCTCAAAGCATATGGAGATGGGCCATTCCTCAAAACATATATCTCCTTGCAGAACACCTTCCAGGAATAGACAATCAGTTTGCAGATCTTCTCAGTTGTCAGCGACAACAGATCCACGAATGGGCGTTACATCCTCAAGTTCTCCTTCCATTCTTTCAAATGTGGGGCTACCCAGAAATAGATCTGTTCGCCACACACCTAAACGCAAAATGCCCAAACTTCGGGTCCAGGTATCCACACCCATTGTCCAAAGGCAATGCGCTATGGATGAACTGGTCCGGAACATTTGCTTACGCTTTTCCGCCTCTCCCGCTCATTCCATTAGTGGTTCGGAAGCTCCAACAGCATTCACTCAAAATGATCCTGATTGCTCCCACATGGGCTCGACAACCATGGTTCACAACCCTGTTGGAACTATCTGTAGTTCCTCATCAAAAACTACACCTCTCTTGGGGGGCGTGGCTTGCAGCCAACGAAGATGGCCGCAGCTTAGAGTGCCTCCGGGCCCGACGCACTGACCCCAGTCTCTCCTGTAAATAATCCGGCGCGAAACAGCGCACTGACGGTGAGGGGCAGCTCCGGAATACCGGAGGAACACTCGCCGAAAGTTTCGGAGCGGCAGGTGCCACCGGTGCGACAGGGGCACGCCCGGCGTGTGTGTGGCCTGGCTCCAGAAGTAAAGCAGGGGCCTCGCGTAAAACTGCGGCCAGAGAGGGCAACGACAACCTCAGCCGGACCCACACAAAAATACCGGCGTAACAACGAAGCCTTCGCAGCCTCCAGGGACCGGAGAGGTGCGGGAGAGAAACAAAGGCGATCCAGTGCAGGTACAGAGCGAGGCTTCTGGCACTAAGATACGGCAGCCAGCCGCATGGCGTCGCAGGTGCACGGCGGTCACTGGGCCCACGGAAGGCCCTACTAGCGCGCACCCTGCACAGACCTCCTCCGGCACGACATAACAAGCAAAGCCATACACAGCGGATAGCCGGGGGCCGGAGGGGAGTAGTAAAGAACAGAGGACAGTGTGGACCCCTCTACAGGAGCTCCGACGGACACGCGGACACTGCGTGGCGCACCGGTGGGCCAGACGGGGACAAGGGGACATCCGGGGCGGCCCGGGATCCGGCACCGGCGTTCCACCACGGCGGGTGCGTGGGTCTCGGAGACGGCGCCACAGGACCTCCCGCCTTCTGCGGCACAGTAAAGGAGACTACAACCCGGTGGCGATTGTGTATCTGTGATAAAGGCTGCATTTCGCCTCGGGGAGCTAGATCAGAGAGGGAGGACACCCTGCGGGAGCCAAGACAACCGAAAGACCGCGTGGAGACGACATACCTGTGGCAGATAGCGACGATTACTGGCTCCCCCACCTGCCCCGCCCTGGAGAAAATGGGTGGCAGGGGCCCACGCTCGACAGCAAGCAATAAAATGGACAAATATGTCCTCCACAGGGACAGTAAGGACCTGCAGTCCACGGCCGCACCCAGTGGTGCGGACGCAGTACCGGCGGCACCAAAAGAAGTCACTCTCCTGGATGTGATGGCCGCTCTTGGCCAGATGCAAACGTCCATTGGGACGATATCGACAGACATCACACTACTGCGCGCCGATGTTTCCAAAATGAGTGCCAGGATTCACGAGGTGGAAACCACTACGGCAAATCTCTCCACAGACACGGCGGCATTGAAAAAGAAGGTTCAAACGCTGGAACTGGCACACAAGCAACTGACCGCCAAGCTCGATGACCAGGAAGGCAGGTCCAGAAGGAATAACGTGCGCCTGGTGGGGGTGCCGGAGAGCATCAGGGGCCCCGCCCTGGATCTTTTCGTCGAAGATCTTGTCAGCAACCAGCTAAAGCCTCGGGGACTATCAAATTTCTTCTCGGTAGAAAGAGCGCACCGAGTACCAGGGGGGAGGCCTCGGCCGGGGGCTCCCCGAGACCAATTTTGGCGCGCATCTTTAACTACAGCGACCGGGACATTATTCTGCAGGCAGCACGAGTGGCCCCCCCATTACAAGTAGAGAACTGTACGGTAACCCTGTATCCAGACTATACGGCGGAGGTGACCAGGCGGCGCCGTAGCTTCACAGAGGTGAAGAAGGAATTTCGCACTCGCGAACTAAAATATACCATGTTATTTCCAGCAAAGTTGAGAGTGGAGGCGGAGGGTAAAACATGGTTTTTCGACACACCGGAGGAGGCGGCCGAGTGGCTGGAAGGGTGGCGACCAGCGGGTGGCCCCGGACGACAGAGACCCAGGAGGGAACGGAACGGCAGCACGGACCCCGAAACAGAGGGAATCTCCCAACAAGGCGACACTGAGCATTGAGACAACGGGGACAATCGCAAGTACGATAGACTCAGACGATATGTGTACAAAACCCCTGTGGGATCTCCGGGCCCTGCCTGGCCATAGGCCCTGCCTGCTTCAGGAACGGAAACTGAGCACAAAAGACCAAGAATACTTGGGGACAGTGCGGAGAGACCGGGTGACTCAACCCCCTTTACGCAAGTACAACATTATGGGGATAAAGCACTCTGCTGAGTTGGGGAGGCGGGTAGTTCTAAATCCGCGGTGCAGGGAGGCAGGGAGGTGGGCGGGGGGTTGGGTAATCTTTGGGATTTCTTTTTTACTGTTCTAGTTTACATGATGACATATGGTACAGTGTCGGGGAGCACACACAACGAACGCATCACAGGGGATACATAACACTCCTACATCTCATAACAACAGGACATACACATGACGCAGGCACGAGCGATGACTATGGACCCTAATCAGCAGGGACAGACCTCAGCCCAGCAGCCCTTTGCGGTGTTGTCCTGGAACGTTAACGGACTAGGGGATAAAATCAAGCGAGGGCTGGTTCTTCAATACATTAAGCGCAAGGGGCCCGCGGTCACACTCCTCCAAGAAACACATATGTCAGGGACGGCGTGGAGAGCGCTGAACCGATGGGGGTATGAAATGGCAGTATATTCCGAGTTTACCTCAGGTTCCCGAGGGGTGGGTGTCCTCATTAATAAACGTTACCCATTGATGGTCCTGGGAACCCGGAAAGACGACCAGGGTCGATTTGTGGCGGTGACTTGCAGGTGGGACGGCAGGGTTTACAATCTAGTGACGGTATATATCCCGCCAGCGCTACACCATATGGCATTCCCGGCCCTTGGGAAATTCTTGCTGACACTCCCTCAGGGGAACTACTAATAGGGGGAGACTTTAACGCGACGATGGACACCACAAAAGACAGGAAACCCCTAGAGACACCAACAGTGCAAACCGGAAATTAGTAGACTTCACGGAGGCCCTGGGCCTAATAGATATATGGAGAGACAGGTACCCGACAGAGTTACAGTACACGTTCCACTCCGGGGTGCATGACAGCCTCTCCCGATTAGACTACATCTTCACGCTAGCATCCGGGAAAACTGGGGTAGTTGAAATCACGCATCTAGCTAGAGGCATATCAGACCACTCACCAGTACAAATCACGTATAGGGCCTCAACCCCGGGTAGGCGTAGGCTCTTTCCCCTCCACCCTAGTTATCTTAAGACCCACAAGATAAGCAAAGGCCTTATTAAAACAACAACAAACTATTTTGCAGAAAATCTGCATTCCGTGGTGTCCCCTACAACTTTATGGGAGGCCTATAAAACAGTGCTACGCGGCCAGGCAATCTCTTTAGTAACAGGCCATAATCGGGCGCAGCAGCAGCAGATCCGTAATCTGGAGAGAGAGGCAACATTGGCGGAGACTGAGTTAGCAGCTAGTCTTAATGACGACACGACCCATAGGGTGCATTTAGCACACCAGGAATACAAGGCATATGTGTGGTAAGAGGCAAAAGCTAAGCATACCAGAACACAACATGCCATATATGAAATAGGCGACAAAGCGGGTAAACTTCTGGCATGGCTGGATAAAAAGGAGAGAGCCAGCAAATGGATAGCGCAGATACAGTTGCCGAATGGGACATGTACGGCAGAGCCGCAGCGGATCGCTGGGGCGCTGGCGAGACATTATGAGATGGTTTATACCCCGGTGGCGACAGCCACAATGGAGGACAATATTAGATTCCTCAAGGATATCGAGATGCCCACATTGACCCCTGAAGCAGTAGAGGCTCTTGAGGCAGATCTAGCCCCGGAAGAACTTACGCGGGCGATTGGCGAGCTACATGTAGGGAAAGCCCTTGGGCCTAACGGAATCCCGATTGAATTTTATAAAAGGGCTGCGCCTCACTTAGTGCCGCAATTGCTAAACATGTATACAGATAGCCTGGAGAAGGGGGTCTTGCCCAGAGACCAGCGCATAGCCACTATAGTCGCGATTCACAAACCTGGCAAACCCCCGCAGGAGTGCACATCATACCGTCCCATATCCTTGCTCAACGCGGAAGCTAAAATTCTTGCAAAGACATTGGCCATGAGACTACAACAGCACTTACCCATTATAATCCATCCAGATCAGTCTGGGTTCATGCCAAATCGAAACACCGCCCTAAATATTCGGCGACTGCACGGGGTCATAGCACGTAGATCTACTATAGAGGAGGACGCGGTCATCCTTTCCCTTGACGCCCGAATGGCATTCGACCTCGTCGAGTGGCCTTTCCTTTTCGCGGTGCTCCGCCACCTGGGATTCGGTCCGAAATTCTGTGATTGGATCCAGCTGCTGTACACCCGACCGCTGGCGCAGGTCACAGTGAATGGCTGCATCTCAGAAGAGTTCTCGCTGGGCAGAGGGACACGGCAGAGGTGCCCGCTGTCGCCACTCCTTTTTGCGATAGTACTGGAGCCGTTGGCCGCATGGGTACGCCAGAGCCCGGTGATCCGGGGACTGAAGTGGGCCGTGGGATGGGAGGACCGCATCTCGCTTTATGCGGATGATATCCTGCTCTATTTGGCATCTCCGGCGCGCTCCATTAACTGTATATTGGACATCTGTGCGTCCTACGGCCGGGCCTCCGGCTATACCATAAATTGGGCAAAATCCATACTGTATGTACTGCATGGTACCCCACCACGGCTCCCCCGGGGATGTGACCTCCAGGTAACGCACATCGGATTTAAATATCTGGGAATATACATCACGCATAACACCGCGCAATTCATGGCCGAAAATCTCACACAACCTCTGACGAAATTTCGACAAGACGTCAAGCACTGGCGCTCGCTGCCACTTACATTACTGGGGAGGGCAGCCCTCTTTAAAATGATGACGCTCCCCAGGCTCCTGTATGCGTTGCAGAATACACCGTTTCCCGTGACCCCTGCATATTTCGCAGCTATTGACTCCGAGGTGTCCACTCTACTATGGGATGGGAAGGCACCCCGCATAGCGAGACAGAAGCTTGCGCGCTGTTGGTACGACGGAGGCATCGCCCTCCCTGACATAAAAGTTTATTATTGGGCTGCACAATTGGCTGTTATAAACCAATGGCTCCATGTGTCCCAGGCCGACCCGGCGTTTCGACTGGACAGGCATCTCCTTGGCACCGCCGGAATTATGGGAGCGCTATATAATAAGACTAGAAGAGGTGCGCTTACTGGCCCGACGGCCCATACCATTCACGTCTGGGTCGAGGCGCGGAGGGCATTGGGATGGAAAGGGGTAATAACGCAGGCCATGCCGCTCTGGGATTCCAAACAATTGGGCGCCTTGCGCAATTCCAGGGGCTTCCAGCGGTGGGACCTAATAGGGATCTCGACGGTGGGAGACCTATGGAAAAAGGGGGAAATGGTCACGTTCGCCCTACTGCAAGACACATATGGTCTGGCGCAGTCGGAGGAGTTCCGTTACCACCAGATACGACACGCATTAAGGGCAGCTATCCCACCGGGTACGCAGCTTCCGGAGTCCTCGCCGTTGGAGGACAGACTCCTGACTGTGCACCTAGTCAAAAAAGCCATCTCACAAATCTATCGCAAAATAATAAATAACCAGCCTGATCGAACAGTCGCCCTTAGAGAAAAATGGGAAGCGGACGTAGGTAAATTAGACGACACAGAGTGGCAGGAGGCCCTATCGTCCCCTAAGGAAGTAGCGATACCATCTAGGCTCAAGCTAGTACAATTAAAAATAATGCACCGTACTTATTACACGCGGACCCTTATGCACAGAATTGCCCGAGCAGACACACCACTATGCCTTCGAGGCTGCGACGAATTAGGAACCTTTTTTCACACGCTTTGGACATGCCATGCGATAATGCGATACTGGAGGGCAGTTATGCGGACACTCTCGCAAGTAACGACCATCACGATCCTCCCAGAACCAAGGATGTGTCTGCTTAATATATGGAAACCCACAGACCTCACTCATAGGGCTCGAGATTGGGTGACACTGGGAATAACTCTAGCGAAAAGAAATATCGCACAGCACTGGGGAACTCGACAGCTGCCCACACTACAGCAATGGTGCAAAGACATGGACAGCACCATGATTATAGAGAAAGCAGTATACATACATAGAGGGTGCCCCAAAAATGGACACTGATCTGGGGGGTGGAATGCATACCGGGGTGGCATATGTGAGCCCCCACAGGAGAACACACTGTCCGATCTCAGCGAATGATGGAGCTTTGTCTCGGAGGACGTACGAAGGCCAAGCCATACGACACTGACTAGCCGACAGCCCACGTCACTGCTAAGTAGTCCGTGGCAGACTGCCGCCACCGATAAATTAGACAAATACCCCCCTGTTTTGATTGATTGTAAATGTACCGTAAAGTTATTGATGAAATGTCACATGTACCAGTTATGTAAAATCAATAAAATGTTTTACAAAAAAAAAAAAACTACACCTCTCACCCAAGCTTCTCACTCAGAACCATGGAGACATAAGACATCCAGATCCCAATCAACTCAACCTTGTGATCTGGCACCTGAGATCATAGAGTTTGGCTACCTTAATCTCCCACCAGACTGTATGAACGTCATTAAAGAGGCTAGACGTCCTACCACAAGAGCATGCTACGCAGCAAAGTGGAAACGATTTGTAATTTACTGTACAAACCATCAAATCAATCCACACTTGATGCTTCTATTCAAAACATCATTTGCTATCTCTTACACCTACAACGCTGTAACTTGGCATACACATCTATACGATTGCATCTCGCTGCAATAGCTGCTTATCTACAAAACAGACAACACTTGTCTTTATTTAGAGTACCCGCTATCAAAGCATTCATGGAAGGACTCAAACGAATCATTCCCGGCTGGCGTGGCCAAGATGGCGATCTAAGCGGTCGCATAACCCGGAGGCTCCTCGATCCCGAACCCCGTAACCAGCCGTATACACCAGCATACCCCCCCGTTGTGCACCACAACCGGTGGCACGACCAGTGGGAGTGCGGCGACACCCCCGCAAGCACCGACGGGCGTCCTCTGCGGCTGGAGGGTACATTGGAAGGCCGAGCAAGTAGCGACTGGGGGAGACGCTCGAGCCGGAGGCCCAGCACAGCGTCGGAGCGGGAAGAACTGACGCGCTCCTACCAGGTCGGAGCACAGGCGGATCTGGCGAAGGCCCAGCACGGGCGCCCAGCGGAAAGGCGAGTGTGTACCCGCAGCAGCTACGAACACCTCAGGCGCCGGTAGGAGCAGCGCGGTAGCGGAGAGGCGGCCCCTGCTGGTCCGGCGGCGTAAATCGAGCGCCCGGCTTGAGGGCCTAGCTGGGCGCGCATCCGGAGACCTCCGAGCGATCTGGGGAAGAGGCCACGCTTGAAGGTGACGGCGGGAGAGGGAGCGGTTGAGCGGTGAGTGACCCGCAGAGTCCGGCCCTACCGGAGGCAAGCTGCCCGGTACGCCCAAGCGCTGAAGTACAATTGGCAGTGAGGGAGAGGTGGGCCCAGGGCAACAACGCCAAAAACAGCCTGGCCATGGACAGATAAAAAGGGGCATAAACAGCGAGGGAGCCCGGCGGAGGCGCGGGGTGCCCGCCTCCTAGACTAAATCTGGCAGCACAGGGGCAAACAACGGAGCGGGAGCGGCGTGGGACAGCGTAGCACAGCAGACAGGAAGGCCCCCGGTTTTGCGGAGGCAGTGGCATTGGAGGGGCTGAGCCCGAGAATTCAGCGGCAGACACCGAGGCCGAGGTGGGCCAGGGGGAGGCAGTCCCTGTCCAGGCAACAGTGAACACGGCGGGCGGAACCACAGATTGGCCCCCAAGAACCAACGCCTTCAGGGCCCAAGGCCGCACACAGTGCACAAGATAGCGAGAGTTCACCACTGCCCCAGGGGGCTCCACGGCTGGCCGAAGACACTGACCTGTCCGCAGTGCACGGGCCGCGATAGGATACACCCTCCCATGCAAGCAATTGCGCAGGGGAACCAACCTGCCGGAGCGCAACAGGTCGCCCACAAACGGGAGGAATAGCAGCTACTGTCCGCAGCAGCCCGGGGCCACCGCCCATACGCGACAACACAAATCGCACCACTGGAAGTTGGAGTTGAGAGACCCTACTTCAGCGCCACCCAAGCATCCAGAGGAGACATACGAGTGCAGTACACGCGGATTTGGTCTGGAGGCGGAAGACCGACCACCTGGGAGCCCCAACATGTCTACAATGCGGAAAAAAGGGGAAAGAACACTGAAAGAGATGCTGACCAAAAGCTCCTTGTCCGGGGAGAAAGGAGGGCGAACTTCCCCGGCCCCTAAAGCAGAACAAGGCGATGGAGAAGCTCCAATCACACGACTGTTCCTAGAAACTCTTTTCAATACGCTGCGAGAGGATTTTCAAACGCTAAAGCAAGAGGTGGCGAGCGAGGTGAGAGAAATCCGACGCGAGGTCGACGACATTGGGGAGCGAGTCGCCGCCATTGAAGAGCGTGAGCAATCCAAAGGCGAGGAGATAGTGCAACTACAACAGGAGCTTATTCGACTCAAGGACCAACAGGTAGACTTGCAAGCCCACGCAGAAGACCTCGAAAATCGGTCACGCCGAAACAACATCCGCGTTAGGGGGTCCCGCTGAAAGAGGAGGGGCCAGACGTCACCCGATACCTTCAGGACTTGTTTAGGGAGATCCTGGAAGAGCCCCTAGACTTTGACATTCGAATTGATCGTGCACATAGGGTGGGAATGGCACGGCGGGTTCCAGCCCCTCCGCCAGACATTCTAGCTTTCTTGCCAGACTTTCCCCTCAAAGAACGCATACCAGGCGTAAGCAACCCCTCAAATACCAGGGTAAGCCTATAGCACTATACCAAGACTTGGCCTCTATCACTCTACAAAAGAGGAAAGCATTCAAGGAAGCGACAACGTTTTTGAAAGATAAGGGAGTGACTTACTCATGGGGCAACCCATTCCGATTGATTTTCAAGTGGGGAGACAAGCTACATCAAATGAGATCATTTCATGAAACATGCGCGCTCTTAGGCCTAGAACAACGGGACTCGGAGGACTCGCCCACCCACACACAACGATCCTCAGGGGGAGGATGGCACAGAGTAGGCCGCAGACACCTGCCTAAATTTGAAACACGGCCGGATCACACCACCAGTACACAAGAAAGACTGGCAGCCCTAGAGGCGGTTTCGAGGGACACCGCCTCGCCGGACAAACCTTGAGTTGCATAGGGGGACGCTATTGCACTAAAATATAGCTGGCTGGGGGCGGGTGGGAGGGGCCCGGGGCACTTGGACCACATCTTCACCCCGATTTTTCACTTCCAAATGTCCACGTCACCGGATGTTGGACATTGGACAATGGTTATATTTGGGGTTTGTTTAGTTGGGGTTAGGGAGGGAAGGGGAAGACCCGGGGGGGGGGGGGAGTTGGAGGGAGGGACACAGGGGGAACGGGGAGGGAGGGAGTTGGGGTTAGGGAGAGGGGTGGGAAGGGGAACCGGTGTGCTAATGGAGCGCGGGCATGGACGTAGGCTAGAGCCACGGACACATGGAATAAGGGCCCAGGGGCGCAGACACACGCGAGGCAAAAACAATCTACCAACGACACGAGTACAAACACCACTTGTAAACCCAGTATGTCGCAACATGTTCTTCAGGTACTAACCCTCAATGTGAGGGGTCTGAAAAACCCTGTTAAAAGACGAGCTATCATATCTTATTTGGAGCACTCTGGAGCGGATGTGTGCCTCCTACAGGAAACACATCTCATCTCTAAGGATTGGCACAGAATGAGGTCCCGCGCATTTCCCCAACAATTCTATTCCTCTACTATGGATAAAAAAGCAGGGGTGGCCATATTGCTAGCTAAGAAATTCCGAGGCACAGTGGGAGACAAGGTAGCAGAAATAAGGGGCAGGCTGTTGGCTTACAGGCTCTGGGTTGGGGGAGCTCCCATAGTGGTGGGATCCATCTACACCCCAAATGAAGGACAAGAAAAATTCATCAAGGGAGCCATATCAGAGGTACTTAGCCCCCAAGACAGACGGATATTAGTGGGAGGTGACCTCAACTTGGTCATGGACTCAGAGAAAGATAGATCTGGGCAACGGCATGGCCAAACAGGAGCCTTATCAGAGGAAGGGCAGGAATGGCAGGAATGGCTGGCACACAGGGGGCTGGTAGACATATGGCGAGAGGCCCACACCCATAGCAAGCAATACACTTACTACTCAAATGCACACCATACCTATGCCAGATTAGACCACTTCATAGGGTCGGCAGAAGTCAGTGCACTGGTTGACACAGTGGACATTACTCCAGCGGCACTCTCAGACCACGACGCGGTGATAGTGACACTAGACGTGCCCCCAACTCATAGGCCAAGGGGGAGGTGGAGACTAAGGGAGACTTTGCTGCTGCGCAAAGAAATATCCCAACAGATACACAAATGTATCACCGATTACCTCAAGACAAACGATACACCGGAGACGTCACTAACAGCGCTATGGGGGGCCCTCAAAGCGGTCGTGAGGGGGGAATTGATAGCCATAACCGCGGCGGAGGTACGAGACCGGAAAAAAAAGAGAGAACAGCTTACGGCCAATGTGGTGGAACTGGAGCGGGTACACAGCCGGACAGGTGCCCCTAGAATATGGCGTCAACTGAAAGCAGCCAGAGCGCAGCTGGCGGGCTTGGACCTAGACAGGGCGGAATACGCGGCTCTGCGGCTCAAACACTCATACTACATAGGGGGAGATAAGACGGGACGCCTCCTGGCCAGTAAACTAAGAGCCCGTGCCCAGAGGTCAATCAATCAATCATGTCACTTATAAAGCGCACTACATACCCGCGAGGGTCTCAAGGCGCTGGGGGAAGAGGGGGGTGGTGCTGCTACTGATCGAAGAGCCAGGTCTTGAGGAGTCTTCTGAAGGCCAGTAGGTCTTGGGTCTGCCGAAGGTTGGTAGGGGAGGGTGTTCCAGGTCTTGGCGGCGAGGTGGGAGAAGGATCTGCCGCCGGCGGTCGTTTTCCGGATGCGGGGGACTGTGGCGAGGGCGAGGCTGGTGGAGCGGAGCTGGCGGGTGGGGGTGTAGAAGCTGAGTCGTCTGTTGAGGTAGGCTGGTCCGGAGTTGTGGAGTGCTTTGTGTGCGTGGGTGAGGAGCTTTAAGGTTATCCTCTTGTTGACAGGGAGCCAGTGCAGGTCTCTCAGGTGGGGTGTGATGTGGCTGCGTCGGGGGATGTCGAGGATAAGACGTGCAGAGGCGTTCTGGATGCGTTGCAACCGTCTCAGGAGCTTAGCCGTCGTTCCTGCGTAGAGGGCGTTTCCGTAGTCCAGCCTGCTGGTGACGAGGGCCTGGGTGACTGTTTTTCTTGTTTCGGTGGGGATCCACTTGAAGATCCTGCGGAGCATTCGGAGGGTGTTGAAGCAGGATGAGGAAACGGCGTTGACCTGCTTAGTCATGGAGAGGGTGGGGTCGAGGATGACCCCTAGGTTGCGTGCGTGGTCGGTGGGTGTCGGGGCTGTTCCCAGTGATGTTGGCCATCAGGTCCAGGATTGCTGCCCTTAGGAATTCCGGGGGGGAGGTGGTGGAACTGGACAACCAGATAGCTGAAACTCTCAAAGAATTCTTTGCTTCCCTATACAGCAAAGATTCTCGAACTCAACCAAATGGAGAGTCATATCTTCAATGCGCTGCTACCACGGCCTTAAACAAGGGGGGAGCAGAAGCACTGGACGCGCCGATTCGAATCGAAGAAGTGATAGGTGCTATTTCCCGACTCAAACCACTGAAAGCTCCAGGGCCAGATGGCTTCTCGGCGGGGTTTTATAAAGCGTTCTGTCCACTCATCGCCCCGATTTTAACCCGCCTTTTTAATTCATTCCAGGGCCCCGGATCTATTCCCGCGGACATGCTTGCAGCAGATATAGTTGTCCTTCCCAAGCCCGGAAAAGACAACACTCAGTGCGGCTCATACCGGCCAATCTCCTTACTCAACCTGGACCTCAAATTGTTCACAGGGGTTCTGGCGTCTAGACTGGGCCCATGCATGCCAGTCATTATCGAACCAGACCAATCCGGGTTCATTCCCAACAGACAAAGCAGCGACAACACCAAATGTATCATGCATATAATTGATAAAGTCCACCATAACAAGACGGAGGCCCTTCTACTGTCAATAGATGCTGAAAAAGCATTCGACAGGGTAGACTGGGGCTTTATGGATAAGACATTGGCGCACTTCGGCCTAGGTGAGCGATTTAGGGCATGGGTAACAAGCTGTTATGATAAACCCACAGCTACGATCCGGGTCAACGGAACGAGCTCCCAACCCTTTGACATTCAAAGGGGCACGAGGCAGGGATGTCCGTTGTCACCCCTTCTATTTGCATTATATGTTGAACCCTAGCACAACGGATAAGGGATAACCCAGATATCCTCGGCATCCCCTTTGGAGGGGAGAAACACCCGATTAGCCTCTATGCGGATGATATCCTGGCAGCCCTAGAGGCACCCAAGCGCTCGGTCCCGGCCTTCCTGCGGGAACTGCACGCTTTTGGTGAGGTTTCCGACTTTAAGATCAACGTTGGGAAATCCATGATATTACCGCTTGGTCTCAATGAAACTACACTAAGGGTAATGCACGGAGAGTTCGGGGAGCTCCAACTCCAAGATCGGATCCCATACCTGGGGATAGTCCTGACCACCTCCACAGAGCAAACAATCGCCCTAAACTACTCCAATCTTCTCTTGCGTGTTCAGGGGGATTTGTGTAGATGGCAGAGGCAACCCCTGTCACTCCTTGGCCGTATCGCTGCAGTCAAAATGTCTATCTTGCCGCAGGTGCTATACTTTTTTCAGACCATCCCAGCCTGGCCTCCCAAAGGCGTCATTCATAAATTGCAAAGTGCTGTACAACAATTCATCTGGGCCGGGAAGAGGCCGAGGATGAATAGGGAGCTAGCTCATCGTCCCCCGGACGAAGGTGGGCTGGGGATTCCCAATCTACTAGATTACTTCCTGGCATCGCAACTCAGATACTTGGTAGAATGGAACAGACCGGAATCAGAAAAGAGGTGGCTGTTCCAAGATAAGGCGATGGCACGACTAGACCTCTGGAAAGTACCATTTCTCAAACGCCCGGATAGGTCCCCGAACCTTAAACTCTCCCCATTCACACGCACTGTTATGCAAGTGTGGGACAAAGTGGCGACAAAACGTGGACTTACCTCCTTCCCCTCGCCGTTAACTCCCATATTCGACAACCCGGAATTCCCACCGGGGCTCGAAAAGCGAGCGTTTCCACAATGGAGGGCGTCAACATGCAAGTCAGCCGGGCACTTATTCGACCGGGAGGGGTTCCTCCAATTCTCAGAGATAGCACAGGCCTACGACGTCCAGAGACCGCAGAGACTCCAATATTTCCAAATTCGCCATTGGCTAACACACGACCAGACGTGCGCCCGTTGGTCGGTAGAAAACTGACGGCCTACGAGAAATGGCTCGTCACCAAAACCTCGGATAAGCGGAACATCTCCGAACTCTACCGGCTGATTCGCCTCCTGGCTCGCCCAGGACCTTCCGCTGGACAAAGGAGATGGGCGAGGGAGCTTGGTAGAGAGCTGACCGGAAAAGAATGGCAGGACATTTATTTTAGGGCAAACCACACGGCTAGGAACACAGCGGGCAGGGAGGCTGCGGTCAAGGTAGTAACATATTGGTATCTGACACCTGCCTGACTACATAAGGGAAATCCCGACCGTAGCCCTACATGTTGGAGAGGATGTGACGAAGAGGGCACACTGACTCACCTGTTATGGGACTGTAGGGAAGTGGCAGGATACTGGACGGCAGTTCTAGATGATATAGACAAACAATTCGACACAGAAATCCCACGATTCCCGGCCTACACAGTGCTGGGACTCCCCAACCCGATCACATATCCACTGAAGTCAGTCAGGGGAAGGCAGATGGGCCTGGCTATGGGAGCAGCGGTGCAACACATTCTCTCTCAATGGGGCACACGGAACAGACCAACCCACACGGGGTGGCTATACAGACTGTGGTACACGCTAGGCATGGAGAGAATCCAAGCTAACCTTACGCACTCCTCAGACACGTTTGCTACCACATGGCAGCCTCTACTATCCCTACTAGCGATGGAATTCAATGAAATCACATGCCCGAAATACCTTCGCCTTCTGCGACTAACTGATATCCAAAAACCCGAGGCAGCTTCTGGAGATATGGCGCACTAGGGCTCTTTACGCATCGAACTACCAAGGATCCGCCATAGCACACCGGTTCGGGGAGGGGGGTGGGGAGGGATCCGGGGACGGGGGGGACGGGAGTTGTATATTTTATTAGCTATTGCATGTTGCACGGACAATCTGGGCCTCCTGCGGGGGCCGGAAATAGGATAAATGATATATGTATTGTGTCTTTTCATTCATCTGCAAACCAATAAAACAAAGTTAAACATAAAAAAAGAATCATTCCCCCTAGAGTTCCACCCTCTCCAGTTTGGAACCTTAATATTGTCCTTACAAGACTCATGGGCCCACCGTTTGAACCTATGCACAAATGTGAACTACAGTTCCTCACTTGGAAAGTAGCCTTCCGTATAGCCATCACATCTCTTAGAAGAGTTGGTGAGCTCCAGGCACTAACCATACAAGAACCATTTTTACAAATTCATCATAACAAAGTGGTTCTTAGGACTAATCCAACATTTTTACCTAAAGTTGTTTCTGCCTTTCACCTCAATCAGTCTGTTGAACTACCAGTGTTTTTCTCTCAACCAGACTCAGTGGCAGAACGTGCTCTTCACACACTAGATGTCAAAAGAGCAATACTCTATTACATTGAACTAACTAAATCTTTTAGGAAAACCAAGCAACTCTTTGTTGCTTTTTCACCGCCGCATAAAGGCAATCCCATTTCAAAAACTGGTATTGCACGATGGATAGTTAAATGCATCCAAATATGCTACATTAAAGCCAAACGCACATTAACTATTCCCCCTAGAGCGCATTCCACATGCAAACTAGGGGCTTCTATGGCATTCTTAGGGAACATACCCTTAGATGACTTCTGTAAGGCTGCTACTTGGTCTACACCTCACACATTTACAAAACACTACTGTGTGGATGTGCATGCAAAACAACAAGCTGGTGTGGGCCAGGCTGTCTTAAGAATACCTTTCCAAACTACTGCAACAGATACAGGTCAGCCAACGCTGGGAAAATAACTGCTGTATAGTCTATGCTAACGCATATGATCTATAGCTCATATGCCTCGAACGGAAAATGCTACTTACCCAGTATGCATCTGTTCTTGGCATGTAGAGCTGCAGATTCATATGCACCCACCCGCCTCCCAGGGTACCTTTATCTGCTGCAGTATTATCTTACTTAGATACAACACACATGGACATCCTTTTCTATTCTTACTAACTCCATCATCACCCTTTATGGCGAAAACAATCTGGGGATGGAGTCGATGCCCATGCGCACTATCATCGTAAGGAGGAGTCACCTACCTCGTGACTAGGAAGACTTCTTCGAAGAAAAACAAAGTGCAAACATCCAAGCCCAACACCAGATGGCGATCTATGCTAATGCATATGAATCTACAGCTCTATATGCCAAGAACAGATGCATACTGGATAAGTAGCATTTTCCTTTTCTTCATCTACGTCCCAGTGCTTTGAGACGCAGATTTGCTGGCTTCTGCCGAGCTTTTGAAGCTGGTGTGTTTGCCCTCCATTATTGCAGGCAAGTTGGATGTTTTGAATATACCATCTTCTTGTTTACCCGTTATAAACAATCATTGCAAATGCAATAGGTCTCGCATATGTTGGAGTTGGAGTTATTGGCATTATAAATGCCAATGTTTTTTACCTAGTCATGTTGCAGTACTGTATGTGGCCAAAAGGGGGACCTCTTTTGGCCGCATACGGTACTGCACCCTGGTTAGGTTAAAAACTTTGGCATTTATTATGCCAATAACTCCATCTCCAACAAATGCGAAACCTATTGCATTTGCAATGCTTGTTATTTTGATGCCCCTGATCGTGCTCATAGCATTTTTCTCGTACAGTGTTTTTCCAGTCTCCATGTCTGCTCTGGTTAAAAACTTTAACTTGTAAAACTCTCTCAGTGATTCCCAATAAAAAAACAGATTTTTTTATTTACAATTCCTGTGAAAGAATACACATCACCGTACTCATTACATAATATTTTGCTTATGAGAATTTTTAACATCCACGGGCAGGGAAGGTTAATGGGCTTGTTGAATCTGTACCTTAGACTATTTGGGAATATCTCTGATACGACAACCGTCTACTATCCCTGACTCTAAACTAATTCACTCAATTGAAATGTTATTATTCTAGCTGATAAATCGGCTTTCCAGTGCTTCCTTTCTACTTTGTTCAAGGTCACCAAAGTCTGCATATTTTGACACTGCATTCCATACTACAGAATGCTGGAACATTTGCACTATAAACTCTAGTGCTTTCATGTTTCGCTTCCTTAAAGCGGTTACGAGCAGAAGAAATCATAATCGTGTAGTTAGGTGTGCTCACCAAAACACATTTCTAGAATGCAACATGTCCAATTACATATATTCATTAGCAGTTTCTATTTTTTTTTACCTTTTTTCAAAAGTCCTTCTCTAATTTGCAATTTCCTTCTAGGTCCAAAGAACATAGTTATAGATTTTTCTTCAAGTTCATTCACAACTTCTGGTTCTTAGCATATATGTGTACCACTGGCAATTGCCTTTGGAGAACAAAAGGCTCAAGTTCGAATGACATAATATCATCAGCATACGTGATTAATGGAAATGATCACCACACAAATTGGGAGCAAAACAACGATCAGAAGCATTGAACAGTGCAGCTGTACAATAGTTTGCTACCTCATGTCTTGATCCCATTTTTTTAAAATAAATTGCCCATATAAAGTTCCTCACCAAGATGAGGTTAGTTATAGTGTAGTTAAACTTGTATTAAATGTTGCCAAAAATATTTTCTCCCAGATCCCAGCAGTCCTGGGTTTGTGTTCCTAACCTGACCCTGAACTCTCGGTGCCACTGAAAGAAGAATAGTCTCCTCTATTCTCACCTTGGTTGCATAAATGTGACCTATCTTTGTCTGTCCAGTTCTATTGTTTCTAGCCTTAAAAATCAAAAGGAGGCCGCTGGATCTCTGATCACTTCTGACCAGCAGTGTGAAACATTGGCTGCTTTCTTTGTTAAGAAGGTAGAAAATATCTACAAATGCTTCCCTACGATCCCCCCTGGTTCCCCTGAGGTACCCTGCAATCTCACTTATGCTACATTAGAGGTTTTTCCCCCCATTCCTCTGAACTCATTGCTCACCATTTGTTCCAAAGTCAAGTCGGGCTCTCCTGTTGATCCCCTGAAGCCCAACCAATTTCGGAAAATTCTTCCTACCATTTTACACCCTCTTAGTTCAGCGGTCGTGCCTACTGCTTGGAAACATGCCAGGGTGCTACCGCTGCTTAAAAAACCCTCCTTAGACCCTAATAAGCCAGAAAACTTCCGGCCAATCTCCCTGTTACCCTGGGCCGCAAAGATCGTGGAGGCCTATGTTAACTCTCTCCTCATGGAATTTTTAAATGCCAATAACAGGTTCGACCCTTCCCAAAACGGCTTTTGCCCTGATCACAGCACAGAGTCAGCGCTCTTGGCTGTGACTGAACATCTTTGGAAAGCCCTAGACGCCGGTCAGACGTCGGCACTGATCCTTTTAGACCTTAGTGCCGCGTTCGACACGGTGTCTCACGCCATCTTGTGCGTCGCCTGGAGGAGGCAGGAGTTACTGGCTCTGCTCTGAAGTGGCTGGCCTCTTTTCTTGCGGATAGGATGTTCCAGGTGATTGCTCCTCCCTTTACCTCCAGCATCCATCCCATAAGTCAGGGGGTTCCACAGGGCTCCTCCCTGAGCCCTCTGCTTTTCAATCTCTATGTTCAACCACTGGCCGGTGTAGCCAAGAGCAGAGGGTTGACCATGGTCTCCTATGCCGACGACACACAGTTGGTGGTGGCTCTCTCGGGCGACTCTAAGCAGGACGCCCTGAAATTTCAGGGTGATCTCGCGGCAGTCGCCGAGTGGATGACCGCCAACTGTCTCCAGCTGAATGCCAACAAGTCGGAGGTGTTGTTGGTGGGCAGAGACCCTGGTCTATGGAGTGAGCTCTGGTGGCCAAAGAGCCTAGGCACTGCCCCTGTCCCTAAGCAAGCAGTGAAGAATCTAGGGGTCTGGGTGGATGCCTCACTTAATTTTCAGACTCAGACAAAAAAAGTAGCAGGTACCTGTTTCGGACTGCTGCGGGGACTCAAACCCATTCTAGGCTTCTTTGACGCCCCTACCAGGCAGATCGTCATCAGGCCCTGATTATGTCACGACTGGATTATGCGAACTCACTGTTTTTGGGAGCTAATAAGTCTGAAGTTCAGAGGCTGCAGAGAGTCCAGAACGCGGCTGTAAGATCCCTTTTTGGGTTGCGCCGAGTCTGCTCAGTGACAAGCGCTATTCACCGTTTACACTGGCTACCTGTGGCTAGGCGCATCGAGTTTAAGGCTCTTTGCATAGCCTTTAAAACTCTGAAACTGGCATCTCCTCAAATCTTGACCGACCTGCTTCTACCTTATGTCCCCTCTCGCCAGCTCCGCTCTGTGGGACAACATCTGGTGGTGGTTCCTAGAGTCAGGAGGGTTCGTGCTGGTGGTCGCTCTTTTCGGAACAGAGCAGCCATCCTCTGGAATTCTTTACCGGTCCATATTCGAGGGTTCACTAACTACCTCGAATTTAGGAAATCTCTAAAAACCTTTCTTTTCCCCATTCCGTAGGTCCCGGGCCTTTTATGTTCTGTCACCCCACCGCTGGTTAGCGCCGGGACGCCTCTTTGCTGGGGCAGCTGTTGCGCTTAATAAACCCGTTAACATAACATAACATATTTCGACCATCTAATACTGTGTTGAACGCACATACTTTACATAATGCAGTAAAAATATAATACTCCTGCTCATCAATAAGTATGAATTATTGGTTACCTCCACTGTTGACATAGCCGTATCTGACTACAAATCCCTCACGTTCTCTTTCATTAGGGATTCCTAAGTAGAACACCACAAATGTGCTTCAGAAAAATCTTTTTCCATTCTTCGTTCAGCTTTAGTGGGCCCAAAACCAGATTTGTGCATATAAGGATTAGGGTTCTTGATCCAGCCATGCAACTACCCATATTTATTAGTTGCATTTGTTTTGTCTCCGCTATTTCAGTTGGTAAAACAAACCAACCAAGAACCCCCCTCAACCCAGATGATGTTTTCGTAAATTCTCACTGACCTTCGATAAACATGCAGTTAGCTGCTGCAAGACTTTATGGTTCAATTTCATGACATTCTACTTACAGGAGATGTAATGACCACAGTGTTATCTGGTTTCTGCCCGAGCATAAGATATAACCATTATAATCTAATGGGGTAACCCAATCACTGTCCTTGGACCTGGGTATAGTACGATATGGAACAACAGTTGGTCCTAGGACTCCTTTCTACTCAAGAAATCACATAACATTTATAACTCAGTTTGCATGCAGAAGCATATTAAGCATATAATAATAAATATACAATGCACCTTGGGAAAAGAAAAGAAAATATAGATAACCACTGTTTCAAAAAGAATTGTCTATTTTATTCATAGTACCATAAACACATGTTAGAACAAAATGATCTGGTTGGGTATAGAGCGGTTGCTCCAGAAGAGAAGGGGGGAGAGTGAAAAGTGTGCTCGAGTGCGTAATAGAAAGAACAGAAAATGAAGATAATTTAGAGGTAGGGGAGAAATTACAATGGTTTAGCATAAGAAACTGGTTATGACATTAGTACCAGTTCAATAAGGCCTGCCCATGCAAATATCATTTCTTTCATTCAAGACAATTTTTTGGCGTTGCAGAGAAATGTATCATCCGTTTGAGGGACAGAGTGGTGGTGTCATAGGGTGCAGGCCTTAGTAGGGGGTAACAGTTGACGTTTCGACCCGTTTGGCACGTGAGGATATTTTGAGGCCTCCGCATGCTGGTCTTCCTCAGGACAGGGAAGGAGAGGGGCAACCTACAGAGGTAATGGTGAAAGGTAATGTCAAGGATGACTGAAGGTATTAAAATTACAGTGGATTCTAAAGGATATCTCTGTTACTGACCTAGTTCAGGTGCCTGACGTTTGAAGGCCCTGTAGTCAATATCCACGAGTGCACAATCTGTGGAGTCAAGGTGCACAATTAGGATGGCCCAGAAAGAATCAGGCTCGCAATGTAGATAAGGGGTGGATGTCCTCACACACTTACCTGCATCACACTCGTGTAGGGTGTGGGCCAAAATCCCAGTAGGTGATGGGCCGGTGTGTGTGATTCTAGCAGGAATTTATATTACGAGGCTGTCTCCGGATGTTAATTCCGGTGACTGGTGAAATAATCACCCAGTTTGCCCTGAAATGAAAGTGAGGAACCGTTAAAATCCAGGCGGGATAGCAAAGAACGGGCAGAAAAGGGCCAGGGTCATAAATACCTTAAGCGAATACTCGAGGAAGCCTCCAAGGAACGTCCTCCGGCGAGACTGCAGGGGACGGACTGCCGTGAGGAAGCTGTTTCAAAGGCATGTAAGACGCGCGTGTACGTTATGGGCTGCCGTGCACGTACATCGCGACGAGAGGAAAGACTTCCAGCCGGGCCCGGTGGATAGGCAAGCGCGTGGCATAGAAACTCAGTTGGGCATAAAATGCACTGTGTTACATTAGAGCTCGGGCCCATGGCTACCTTGAAATTCAGTCCCAGAGGTGAACCGCTGGCACAGTAATGCCTATTCAAAGTACCAAGGACAAGGAGGCCTGGGAGCGGCTAGGACAAGGA
Organism: Calotriton arnoldi; assembly: GCA_963921515.1. NCBI lineage: Eukaryota > Metazoa > Chordata > Amphibia > Caudata > Salamandridae > Calotriton > Calotriton arnoldi. Next base: position 1,234,939 of record CAWUFW010000468.1, on the reverse strand, counting down.
GAGTATGCTCACTATCTTAAGGTTGAAAGACAGACTCAGACATAGATTAACAATAAATGTATAGTATTCCCGGGATGAATGAATATAAATATTCCCAATTCCACAACAACATTTGATGTATAGTATTCTGGGATGAATAAAAATATTCCCAATTCCACAACAACATTTGTGAGCTTTTCTCATGTGTAAATCACACTGAATAAATGTAAAAGTTCCCGATTCCACAACAACATTGGTGAACATTTCTCTTGTGATAATCCTATTGAATAACAATTGTTATTGAAGTAACAGTACAGTAAACATAAAAGCGGTTTTAAGACACAAAAACGGACATGTGATGTACAGAAACTCACGTGTAACAATAGAAATACACACATAAAATTATCATAAAAAGTGTATAATACAAGGTTGGTTCATCACGGTTAATAGTCGACACATACCATGCAGGGTGCAAAATGTATATACACAATGGTGCTCGAAAGATTATCCGTACCATTCAAGATAATTCAAACGAAGTGTATAATACAAGGTTGTATGATGCAAGATTGGTGCATCAAGGTTAATAGTAAACACTTATCATATGGGGTGCAAAATATATATACACAGTGGTGGTAGAAAGAGTGCATCATCAATACCATTCAAGATATTTGGCAAGGATGGGGCAGAAGAGAAAAACACATGCAATCAGCCAGTGGTTAATGATGCTACCTGTCTCGTGATCTCATCATGGTCATTCAGACCCCTAAGGACTGAGTCAAAAATGTGTATCCATTTGCACTCCCATATATTAAGGGTGTTTGTGAAGTTTCCACCCCTTGGGTGGACCTTCACCTTCTCAATCACCCACCATTTGAGGCTCTCGGCGGGGTGATCAAAAGTGGTAAAATGTTCATCGAGGGGGGCACCCTGGACCTTGCATCGGATTCTGCTGCAATGTTGTAGTATGCGAGTTTTTATTTTCTGTGTGGTCTGTCCGACATATAAAAAATCACAGGGGCATGTGATGGCATATACAACGCCCGTGGTGTTACAGTTGGTGTGTTCCTGCAGCGTATGTGTGTGGCCATTGTGTGTAAACTGTTTGATCTCCTTAGTCAGAGGACAGGCCTTACACTGCCCACATTTGAAGTGGCCCTTCGTGGGAGGTATGTTCCAAAGTGACATTTGACTGTTCCTAGGTTTAGTCGGGAGGAGTGATTTGACCACATAGTCTCTCACATTCCTGCCTTTCCTGAAGGCATGCATGGGGGGTTCAGTGACCCCTATTTCGTCAGCCACCAGATGCCAGTGACGGTTGACGATCTTCCTGATGTCATTACTCTTTGTACTGAACGTAGTCACGCACACCATACGTTCCTGTTATGTAGATGTCTTAATCCTAGGTTCTAGTAAGAACTCCCTATGACAGAACAATGCTCGTTTGAGTGCTTTCTTCAGGAGGCTAACTGGGTAACCCCTCTCCATCAGGCGTGTCAAGAGGTCAGCGGATTCCTCAAAAAAGTCATGTTTTTTGGTGCAGTTCCTGCGTATCCTCAGGAACTGGCCAAAGGGCAAATTGTCTCTGAGGATTATGCGGATGGTGGCTAGAATATCTAAATAGAGTGTTCCTCTCACTCGGTTTCCTATATAAAGTCGTACGGAGAGTGCCATCCTCTGCCTTAATGGAGATATCCAGGAAGTGTATGGTGAGAACTGAATGTCATTTGACCTGGCGTTCAAACACAGGTGGAATTCGTTGAGTTGTTGTTCACTGCCCCGCCATATCATCAAGACATTGTCTATATATTTTATATATATATATAATTGCAAGTGGAGGACGTTTACTCATTGTTGGCTTGGTGTTATTCCTCTTATTTTTCATTCTTTGGTAAGACCAAGGTCTTGACTGAGGGCAACAGGAAAGTTGTCAATGATCCGATAATCAATAAGTCTGGTAAATCAGATCCCAAACATGACAAATGCAGTGTTATCTACGAGACCTACTCTTGGACTTTGCCCTGGAAGACCCTTGGAGCATGGACGTCAATTACAGGTCGCAGTTGCGATCCCTAGCTTGCCCCTTTCTACCCCTGGCATTGCCTGTGAAACCCCTGGCCTCAGAGGTGGCAAAATCAGTGCGAAGAACACAGGGGTGTCTCGCATTATCAGAGCCAGGCTCTAACCTCGTTTTCTGCTCATTTCTATTACATTAATAGTGAATAATAGTTTATTATTTATTATTAGAGTAATAAAAAGTGGAGCAGCAAGATCTGGACCTTCACTGGCATCTTAGATAAGAAAAATAAAATGGTTTTAATATATGTTACGTGCATGCAAGTGGGTGAGAGTGCGTGAATATGTGTGAGCATGTATGTTTGTATATAGGATCATGGCTGTGTGTGTGTCAAACTGAGTGAGTAAATATAAGTGAGTAAGAGTGAGTGAGAGTGCGAATGAGTGATTCAGGGTGAGAATGAGTGCACAAAAGTAGGTGAAAAGGAATGAGTGCAAGTCAGTGCTAATTATAGAATGAGTGTGAATAAGTGAATGTAAGTGAGCATGTGTTGTTATGCTTGCAGATCCGCTGTTGGACCTAGCATGCTTCTTGGCTTATAGAAACACCCTTGACAAAATGTTGTCACTGGAATACTGAAGGCAATACTTGCATATGGGATACCCTCTGCAAAATGCTACTGCCGGCACACTGTAGGTAAATTTTGGAATGGAGCACCCATAAACAAATTCCAGCGCTGGCCTCCTGGAGGTAATTCTTGGCATAGTTGGCACCTGTGAAAAAATGCTGGTTATGGCACATTGGAGGAAATTCTTGGCATATGGGAAGAGAACTCGGGCTTACCTGACCCTAAAATGGCGCCCAGAAGAAATCTGCAATGTCGCTGTGGGGGGTCTTTAGAGGACTAAAATCTGATGAGGATCAGGTTTTTATGTAGAACTCCTCTTCAGCTTCACTCCCGCCAAGAGGTTTGAAGGCAAGTACGATGGGTTGTCACACAATTTGCAGACTTTGGAATCTGTCCCTTCCACCTCTCCCCCCACTACTCTTGACCTGGGGGCGAGCTGGAGGACGAAGCTGATGGCGCTTTCCCGGCAACACCAGGACCGGTGTTTTTCGTTGGTTCTAAAACGATGCCCCATGGGCGGATACCTTAACTGTCTCATCTTACAGAGGAGCCCGAGCAACCTTGGCCGATGCCCGGTGGAGCTGTTCTATGCAGCTATAGAGGAGTTTGGCCCTGGTTCATCCCCGCGGCCAGCACCTACCCAGCCGGATATCTGAAATTGTTTTCCTCATCTCCCCGTTGTGTTTCCTTCCCCCTACCTTTCATTCCCCATAAGACCTATGTCTTGGCTAGGCAACTCGCTCATAACTCTTATTATTGTGTAACCTCATGTGTTTCTCCTATTGTCTATACTTGATCCTGTAATTGAAGTTATTATGTAACCGTAACTTGCTGATCCTCATGTAAAGCGCTCTGATACCTCCGGGTCTAGCCAGCGCTATATAAAACTTTGCAAATAAAATAAATAAAATATTTAGCGTTTCCAGATCTCTATGCACTCCCTATAGGGGTTCTGATCGTTCGGGATGTGTGTGTGTTCGTAGTTGTCCATAAAGATGATGGCCAAATCCGGAACAAAGCTAGCTCCCATCGCCACCCCTTTAGTTTGGAGATAGTATTCGTCCTGAAAGAAGAAAAAATTCTTCGTCATGGCAACTTCCAGGAGGTCAATTATGAAGTCGCTGGGGACCTGGAGGTGTCACGTGCGTGCCTCCAGGGAACTTCTAATGATCTCAAGAGCTATTCCTTGGGGAATGCTTATATACAAGGACGTTATGTCCATTGTGACTAAGAATTGGGCATTAGGGTCAAAGGATCGGTTGTCTACCAGTTTCACGGTTTGCATGGTGTCCCGTAGGTACGTTGTGGTGTTTTCGGCGATGGGTTTGAGAAAAATGTCCATGTATTTACAGAGTGGCTCAAGTTAACGAGCCACAACCGGAGATGATGGGTCTACCTGGTGGGTATGTCATCCGATTGTGGATCTTGGGTAGCTTATATATAGTTGGCATTCTGGGGTGTGGGTTGTTCAAATAATCATGTTCTTGTGTTGACAAGAAACCCTCTTCTAGCCCTCTACCCGTGATGTTTCTGATGTTGGTGGCAATTTCCTTGGTGGGGTCAGTTTTCAATTTTCTGTAGTTTTCCAATACCCCCAGTTGGGACAGAATCTCATTCTTGTAGTCATCCGCATTCTGGATGACAATAGCCCCACCCTTATCGGCCGATTTTATAACTATGGCCTCATTGTTTTTAAGGGACTCTAGTGCTAGACGTTCCGGTCTAGTGATGTTGTATTTCACATGCTCTTTTTTAGAAAGAGAGTCGTTGATGTCTCTCATAACCACTTGCTCAAAGGCTAAGATCTTGTGGGTCATGAGTTGAGCGGGTGGTGTAAACGTGGAAGGTGGTCGTAGACCAGTACTTGAGAATGTAGGGTTGAAAGGGATTTTGTTAAAATAGTGTTTTAAACGCACCTTTCTAAAAAAATTGATGTAGCTAATTTTTAGGTTGAATGTGTTGGGTAAAGAAGTGGGGACAAAGGAGAGGCCCTTTTCCAGTATTCTTTCCTCCTTAGGTTTCCAAACATAACCTGATAAGTTGATGACTGGGTTCCCTGTCATATTCTTGTGAGTGTTTACCATCTTCAATGTTGGCGCCTGGTTCTTATCTCCCCAGGTACCTCTTGTGGGAAATGTACCTATTCCTTGGCCCTGCCTCTGCCCCTGTTCCAAGTAGGTCCTCTCATTACCCTGGGTCGACCCCAGGGCTGGCCCCGTTCCCTGTAGGCTGACCATTGCTCCTCTTCTAAAAAAGTTTGTTGGTCAGGGTAGGTATACCCAGGGGTGTGTGTGCCTGTACTGGTCCCTGGTCTTTCGTTTTCAAAGTCCGATCCACTGCCCGCAGAAGAGTCAGAGAAAGTGGTATATCTTCTGTAACCACCCCGCCCTCTACTGGAATATCTACCCTGTGTGTCTTGCTTGTAGTATTCCTCCTGTAAGTAGGGGTAAGTGGATTTCTTATCGTAGAATTTGATATCTCTTGCTAGCTTGTCTAGCTTGGTGATCTGTGTATGTATATCAAACTCTTTGATCGTTCTCTCTAAACGTTCTAAAGCCTCTTTCGCATTTATTAGTGCTCTGTCGTCAATGATCTCTTTCTTTAGATCAGCTATTTCCTTCATTAAGTGTTTCACCTCTTCTAAAGCTGTCTCTATCTCGAGCACCATCCAGTGGCGGGAACAGTTGTTTGAGACAAAACTGAAGTTTTCTTTAAACTTCGGGTTGTCAATAAAGATTGCAGGCTCATTCCTCACCTGTAAGCCTACAGGGATAATATTGGCCTGGAGATATTTTGTCAAAACATGGCCGTGCAGTCTAGTCCTAATCAGTTTCTTTTCCAGTCTCTCTAACTTGTTTATTTTTTCATTAAGAGTTAGATCTATACTTGGTGTCGCTGGACCCAAGAAATGGGCCCCACCTTGGGCCTGTAAGAGTTTATCAATATAGTCCTCGGTGTATGATAAGGTTTCTCTTTCAGACATATCATATATTTGAGTGATGATCGGTAAGCTAACGGATCCTGAAACATACAAAGTTTACCAAACGTAGACAGATGTGTGACATATAACAATTAACATGTACCGCAAAGTGGACTTACTACAATAAAAACCAAAAACCCTCGCAGGATAAACCTGCCCAGAGAAAACCATTATAATCTAATGGGGTAACCCAATCACTGTCCTTGGACCTGGGTATCGTACGATATGGAACAACAGTTGGTCCTAGGACTCCTTTCTAGTCAAGAAATCACATAACATTTATAACTCACTTTGCATGCAGAAGCATATTAAGCATATAATAATAAATATACAATGCACCTTGGGAAAAGAAAAGAAAATATAGATAACCACTGTTTCAAAAAGAATTGTCTATTTTATTCATAGTACCATAAACGCATGTTAGGACAAAATTATCTGGTTGGGTATAGAGCGGTTGCTCCAGAGGAGAAGGGGGGAGAGTGAAAAGTGTGCGCGAGTGCGTAATAGAAAGAACAGAAAATGAAGATAATTTAGAGGTAGGGGAGAAATTACAATGGTTTAGCATAAAAAACTGGTTATGACATTAGTACCAGTTCAATAAGACCTGCCCATGTAAATATCATTTCTTTCATTCAAGACAATTTTTTGGCGTTGCAGAGAAATGTATCATCCGTTTGAGGGACAGAGTGGTGGTGTCATAGGGTGCAGGCCTTAGTAGGGGGTAACAGTCGACGTTTCGACCCGTTTGGCGCGTGAGGATATTTTGAGGCCTCCACATGCGGGTCTTCCTCAGGACAGGGAAGGAGAGGGGCAACCTACAGAGGTAATGGTGAAAGGTAATGTCAAGGATGACTGAAGGTATTAAAATTACAGTGGATTCTAAAGGATATCTCTGTTACTGACCTAGTTCAGGTGCCTGACGTTTGAAGGCCCTGTAGTCAATATCCACGAGTGCACAATCTGCGGAGTCAAGGTGCACAATTAGGATGGCCCAGAAAGAATCAGGCTCGCAATGTAGCTAAGGGGTGGATGTCCTCACACACTTACCTGCATCACATTCGTGGTGGGTGTGGGCCACAATCCCAGTAGGTGATGGGCCGGTGTGTGTGTTTCTAGCAGGAATTTATATTACGAGGCTGTCTCCGGATGTTAATTCCGGTGACTGGTGAAATAATCACCCAGTTTGCCCTGAAATGAAAGTGAGGAACCGTTAAAATCCAGGTGGGATAGCAAAGAACGGGCAGAAAAGGCCCAGGGCCAGTGTCATAAATACCTTAAGCGAATACTCTAGGAAGCCTCCAAGGAACGTCCTCCGGCGAGACTGCAGGGGACGGACTGCCGTGAGGAAGCTGTTTTAAAGGCATGTAAGACGCGCGTGTACGTTACGGGCTGCCGTGCACGTACACCGCAACAAGAGGAAAGACTTCCAGCCGGGCCCGGTGGATAGGCGAGCGGGTGGCATAGAAACTGCACCAAAAAACATGACTTTTTTGAGGAATCCGCTGACCTCTTGACACATCTGATGGAGAGGGGTTACCCTGTTAGCCTCCTGAAGAAAGCACTCAAACGAACATGGTTCTGTCATAGGGAGTTCCTACTAGAACCTAGGATTAAGACATCTACAGAACAGGAACGTATGGTGTGCGTGACTACGTTCAGTACAAAGAGTAATCACATCAGGAAGATCGTCAACCGTCACTGGCATCAGCTGGCTGACGAAATGGGGGTTACTGAAACCCCCATGCATGCCTTCAGGAAAGGCAGGAATGTGAGAGACTATGTGGTCAAATCACTCCTCCCGACCAAACCTAGGAACAGTCAAATGTCACTTTGGAACATACCTCCCACGAAGGGCCACTTCAAATGTGGACAGTGTAAGGCCTGTCCCCTGACTAAGGAGATCAAACAGTTTACACACAATGGCCACACACATACGCTGCAGGAACTCACCAACTGTAACACCACGGGCATCGTATATGCCATCACATGTCCCTGTGATTTTTTTATATGTCGGACAGACCACACAGAATATAAAAACTCGCATACTACAACATTGCAGCAGAATCCAATGCAAGGTCCAGGGTGCCCCCCCTCCTTGAACATTTTACCACTTTTGATCACCCGGCCGAGAGCCACAAATGGTGGGTGTTCGAGAAGGTGAAGGTCAACCCAAGGGGTGGAAACTTCACCAACACCCTTAATATATGGGAGTGCAAATGGATACACATTTTTGACTCAGTCCTTAGGGGTCTGAATGACCATGATGAGATCACGAGACAGGTAGCATCATTAACCACTGGCTGATTGCATGTGTGTTTCTCTTCTGCCCCATCCTTGCCAAATATCTTGAATGGTATTGATGATGCAATCTTTCTACCACCACTGTGTGTATATATATTTTGCACCCCATATGATAAGTGTTTACTATTAACCTTGATGCACCAATCTTGCATCATACAACCTTGTATTATACACTTCGTTTGAATTATCTTGAATGGTATGGATAATCTTTCGAGCACCATTGTGTATATACATTTTGCACCCTGCACTGTATGTGTCGACTATTAACCTTGATGAACCAACCTTGTATTATACACTTTTTATGATAATTTTATGTGTGTATTTATATTGTTACACGTGAGTTTCTCTACATCACATGTCCGTTTTTGTGTCTTAAAACCACTTTTATGTTTACTGTACTGTTACTTCAATAACAATTGTTATTCAATATGATTATCACAAGAGAAATGTTCACCAATGTTGTTGTGGAATCGGGAACTTTTACATTTATTCAATTTGATTTACACATGAGAAAAGCTCACAAATGTTGTTGTGGAATTGGGAATATTTTTATTCATCCCGGGAATACTCTACATCAAATGTTGTTGTGGAATTGGGAATATTTATATTCATTCATCCCGGGAATACTATACATTTATTGTTAATCTATGTCTGAGTCTGTCTTTCAACCTTAAGGTAGCGAGCATACTCTCCTTGTCCTAGCCGCTCCCAAGCCTCCTTGTCCTTGGTACTTTGAATAGGCATTACTGTGCCAGCGGTTCACCTCTGGTACTGAATTTCAAGGTAGCCATGGGCCCGAGCTCTAATGTAACACACAGTGCATTTTATGCCCAACTGAGTTTCTATACCACGCGCTCGCCTATCCACCGGGCCCGGCTGGAAGTCTTTCCTCTCGTCGCGGTGTACGTGCACGGCAGCCCGTAACATACACGCGCGTCTGACATGCCTTTAAAACAGCTTCCTCACGGCAGTCCGTCTCCTGCAGTCTCGCCGGAGGACGTTCCTTGGAGGCTTCCTTGAGTATTTGCTTTAGGTATTTATGACCCTGGGCCTTTTCTGCCTGTTCTTTGCTATCCCGCCTGGATTTTAACGGTTCCTCACTTTCATTTCAGGGCAAACTGGGTGATTATTTCACCAGTCACCGGAATTAACATCTGGAGACAGCCTCGTAATATAAATTCCTGTTAGAATCCCACACACCGGACCATCGCCTACTGGGATTGTTGCCCACACCCTCCACGAGTGTGATGCGGGTAAGTGTGTGAGGACATCCACCCCTTATCTACATTGCGAGTCTGATTCTTTCTGGGCCATCCTAATTGTGCACCTTGACTCCACAGATTGTGCACTCGTGGATATTGACTACAGGGCCTTCAAATGTCAGGCACCTGAACTAGGTCAGTAACAGAGAGATCCTTTAGAATCCACTGTAATTTTAATACCTTCAGTCATCCTTGACATTACCTTTCACCATTACCTCTGTAGGTTGCCCCTCTCCTTCCCTGTCCTGAGGAAGATCCTCATGCGGAGGCCTCAAAATACCCTCACGCGCCAAACGGGTCAAAACGTCAACTGTTACCCCCTACTAAGGCCTGCACCCTATGACACCACCACCCTGTCCCTCAAACGGATGATACATTTCTCTGCAACGCCAGAAAATTGTCTTGAATGAAAGAAATGATATTTACATGGGCAGGCCTTATTGAACTGGTACTAATGTCATAACCAGTTTTTTATGGTAAACCATTGTAATTTCTCCCCTACCTCTAAATTATCTTCATTTCCTGTTCTTTCTATTACGCACTCGAGCACACTTTTCACTCTCCCCGCTTCTCCTCTGGAGCAACCGCTCTATACCCAACCAGATAATTATGTCCTAACATGTGCTTATGGTGCTATGAATAAAATAGACAATTCTTTTTGAAACAGTGGTTATCTATATTTTCTTTTCCCAAGGTGCATTGTATATTCATTATTATATGCTTAATATGCTTCTGCATGCAAACTGAGTTATAAATGTTATGTGATTTCTTGACTAGAAAGGAGTCCCAGGACCAACTGTTGTTCCATATCGAGCATAAGATATGGCAAAATTGGCTAAGCTAGGTTTATGGTCACTTTAGAACCCTGAAAACAGATTAAGGCAGATAATGCTATGCAATCCTTGATATTAAGGTAATATGTATTCAATGGTAGATCCGATTCCCCTCTCACTCCATTTGACTTACCCTAGTACATCACCCACAATTCTACCATTTAATATAATGACATTCACTGAAAATGCTAATTTCAACAAAGAAAGACAGTGAGCCTCACTCCTATAATTAAACAAAAAACGGAACGTCAACACCGTTACATACACCTAAATAGGGTAAGTGACTATTTGAGTATTTCTTTTAGAAATTATGCAGGCTTTAAAATACCCCACAATGCAGATAATGCTCTGCGGATAAGAAAATTAGACTTGTTGAATCAGTCATAACTTCCTCAAAGATGAACAGATTATAAGGCCCCAGGGGATGTAAACACTGATCAATATAACATTGAGTACTTGGGCCTTAGGTTTTTACCAGAGTGCTTTTTATAATCGTTACCTCTCTTCAATTAGTATTCAGATGAACGCAATTCCATTTATATGTTGCTCTTAGTAAAATTGTGAGGCCATACTTTGCATGGCCATTTACAGGTCAGGTCAGTGTGATCAGTCAGAGGGAACTGTGGAATGCTCCCTGAGGTTCGGCAAACAGACATCTTTAGCCATTCTAGCTGCAGTGCATGCATTCTAACTGCAGTCCATGCGTTCTACATGCAGTCCATGCATTCTACATACAGTCCATGCATTCTAACTGCAGTCCATGCATTCTAGCTGCAGTCCATGCATTCTAGCTGCAGTCCATGCATTCTAGCTGCAGTCCATGCATTCTAGCTGCAGTCCATGCATTCTAACTGCAGTCCATGCATTCTAACTGCAGTCCATGCATTCTAACTGCAGTCCATGCATTCTAACGTCAGTCCATGCATTCTAACGTCAGTCCATGCATTCTAACGTCAGTCCATGCATTCTAACGGCAGTCCATGCATTCTAACGGCAGTCCATGCATTCTAACTGCAGTCCATCCATTATAATTGCTGTCCCCGCATTCTAACTGCTGTTCACACATTCTATTTGCAATCCATTCTAACTGCAATCTATCCATTCTAATTGCAGCCCCTGCATTCTAACTGCAATCCATGCATTCTAGCTGCAGTCAATTCATTCTAACTGCAGTCTATGCATTCTCGCTGCAGTCTATCCATTCTAACTGCAATCCATGCATTCTAACTGCAGTCCATGCATTCTAACTGCAATCCATGCATTCTAGCTGCAGTTTGTCCATTCTAACTGCAGCCCATGCACTCTAACTGCAGCCCATGCACTCTAACTGCAGGCCATGCACTCTAACTGCAGGCCATGCACTCTAACTGCAGGCCATGCACTCTAACTGCAGGCCATGCACTCTAACTGCAGCCCATGCACTCTAACTGCAGGCCATGCACTCTAACTGCAGGCCATGCACTCTAACTGCGGGCCATGCACTCTAACTGCGGGCCATGCACTCTAACTGCGGGCCATGCACTCTAACTGCGGGCCATGCACTCTAACTGCGGGCCATGCACTCTAACTGCGGGCCATGCACTCTAACTGCGGGCCATGCACTCTAACTGCGGGCCATGCACTCTAACTGCGGGCCATGCACTCTAACTGCGGGCCATGCATTCTAGCTGCGGTCCATGCACTCTAGCTGCGGTCCATGCACTCTAGCTGCGGTCCATGCACTCTAGCTGCGGTCCATGCACTCTAGCTGCGGTCCATGCATTCTAGCTGCGGTCCATGCATTCTAGCTGCGGTCCATGCATTCTAGCTGCGGTCCATGCATTCTAACTGCGGTCCATGCATTCTAACTGCGGTCCATGCATTCTAACTGCGGTCCATGCATTCTAACTGCGGTCCATGCATTCTAACTGCGGTCCATGCATTCTAACTGCGGTCCATGCATTCTAACTGCGGTCCATGCATTCTAACTGCGGTCCATGCATTCTAACTGCGGTCCATGCATTCTAACTGCGGTCCATGCATTCTAACTGCGGTCCATGCATTCTAACTGCGGTCCATGCATTCTAACGTCGGTCCATGCATTCTAACGTCGGTCCATGCATTCTAACGTCGGTCCATGCATTCTAACGTCGGTCCATGCATTCTAACGTCGGTCCATGCATTCTAACGTCGGTCCATGCATTCTAACGTCGGTCCATGCATTCTAACGTCGGTCCATGCATTCTAACGTCGGTCCATGCATTCTAACGTCGGTCCATGCATTCTAACGGCGGTCCATGCATTCTAACGGCGGTCCATGCATTCTAACGGCGGTCCATGCATTCTAACGGCAGTCCATGCATTCTAACGGCAGTCCATGCATTCTAACGGCAGTCCATGCATTCTAACGGCAGTCCATGCATTCTAACGGCAGTCCATGCATTCTAACGGCAGTCCATGCATTCTAACGGCAGTCCATGCATTCTAACGGCAGTCCATGCATTCTAACGGCAGTCCATGCATTCTAACGGCAGTCCATGCATTCTAACGGCAGTCCATGCATTCTAACGGCAGTCCATGCATTCTAACGGCAGTCCATGCATTCTAACGGCAGTCCATGCATTCTAACGGCAGTCCATGCATTCTAACTGCAGTCCATGCATTCTAACTGCAGTCCATGCATTCTAACTGCAGTCCATCCATTATAATTGCTGTCCCCGCATTCTAACTGCTGTTCACACATTCTAATTGCAATCCATTCTAACTGCAATCTATCCATTCTAACTGCAATCCATGCATTCTAGCTGCAGTCAATCCATGCATTCTAACTGTAGTCCATGCATTCTAACTGCAATCCATGCATTCTAGCGGCAGTCTATCCATTCTAACTGCAGCCCATGCACTCTAACTGCAGCCCATGCACTCTAACTGCAGCCCATGCACTCTAACTGCAGCCCATGCACTCTAACTGCAGCCCATGCACTCTAACTGCAGCCCATGCACTCTAACTGCAGCCCATGCATTCTAACTGCAGGCCATGCATTCTAACTGCAGGCCATGCATTCTAACTGCAGGCCATGCATTCTAACTGCAGGCCATGCATTCTAACTGCAGGCCATGCATTCTAACTGCAGGCCATGCATTCTAACTGCAGGCCATGCATTCTAACTGCAGGCCATGCATTCTAACTGCAGGCCATGCATTATAATTGCTGTCCCCGCATTCTAACTGCTGTTCACACATTCTAATTGCAATCCATTCTAACTGCAATCTATCCATTCTAACTGCAGCCCCTGCATTCTAACTGCAGCCCCTGCATTCTAACTGCAGCCCCTGCATTCTAACTGCAGCCCCTGCATTCTAACTGCAGCCCCTGCATTCTAACTGCAGCCCCTGCATTCTAACTGCAGCCCCTGCATTCTAGCTGCAGTCTATCCATTCTAACTGCAGTCTATCCATTCTAACTGCAGTCTATCCATTCTAACTGCAGTCTATCCATTCTAACTGCAGTCCATGCATTCTAACTGCAGTCCATGCATTCTAACTGCAGTCAATGCATTCTAACTGCAGTCAATGCATTCTAACTGCAGTCCATCCATTCTAGCTGCAGTCTATCCATTCTAACTGCAGTCTATCCATTCTAACTGCAGTCTATCCATTCTAACTGCAGGCCATGCATTATAATTGCTGTCCCCGCATTCTAAATGCTGTTCACACTTTCTAATTGCAATCCATTCTAACTGCAATCTATCCATTCTGACTTCAGCCCCTGCATTCTAACTGCAGTCCGTATATTCTAAGTCCTGTCCATACATTTATCCTAACTGCTATCCATGCACTTCTGGCCTCTTGAGGTATGTTGCCGGGCCCGGGGATGAGAGTCAGGATGTTAGGACTCTGGGATGCATTAGGCAAGGAAAAGATCACTTCCTCATTGGAATACAAGCTTAGAGTATTTGACACTGATTGACCCCCTTTCTGTTGTTCTGAGCTTCCGAGAACGACGAAACCTGAAATGCAACAAACACCTTTGGGCCCTAAATTTAATCCCTGCAGAGCTCTCTCAGCTCCCTCCAGCTGAGGGTCTCTTTGATTGACGCTAGCCTCCAGCGTTGGATTGGCCTATCCTCTGAACACTGCTGTCATGAAAGTCTTTATGCCAGCCTCGAGTGACACTTAATACTGTATGTGCACTGGAGTGTGGTGGGTGCAGAAGGGGATTTGTTTATGGGAGAGGCCTATTCTGCTCACTCGTCGACCGGATGGTTGTAGGGAAAGGCTTGTATTTTCTCTCTCATTTTTTTGTTTAAATATCTTTATTGTTGTTTATAGGTTTCTTTTTCTTATTTTATCCGTCATGGCATATCTCATATTTTGTACAATACTTTCTGTATGCTGATAGTCGACATATATCTCAAATGTAATGAGAAAAAATGAAAGCAGTGTTACATAGTACCACTACAGTGCGCCGCTATTCATACATAGTACATATACATCAGCCGCCCTGTCGCGCATGATCACTCATATTAAACTTTCATTGTGCTATTGCATTCACTTGTCGTTACATCCTGGATCTAACATTACAGACATAGTTGGCCATCGCCCATCAAGGAGACATCTGGTAGGAATCAACATGTCGCTATATAATATCGGAGTGACTCCAATGCATGCAGGGACAGTTTTCAATCCGGATCAGTGCGATGTTACACAGAAGATAAGAGATTGCATAACTTTGAAAAGATAAGAGGTCTCCACCATAAAATGATAATCAAACAATGTTTCTTATAACAATCAATTAACTTAAACCTGACATATGAACTAGCCATCCTATTATAAATGTAATTATTACACTACTCGGTGTGACTCGTACAACCAGTACTTCTTTGTAGAGTTCCTCACTCAGTTGGTGGTGAATACAGCCTGCCCACTCAGGCGTCAAGATAACAGCTAATCGTTCAGTGTCAATGGTGCAAAGAGCACATAAATCTGCCCCTCCCCACCCTCCAAGAGCAAGTCAGTCCTCCCCGACCGCGCATGAGGTCGTGTTCATGTGCGCTGCGGACTAGCTATAGGGGTCCCTACTTCATCTGAGTCTCCACATCGGAGGGTAGCCAATAATATGTCCCAGCTTTGGGCTATGGGGTACTTACGGAGCCCTGCTGTCTCCTCCCTGTGCAGCACCGTGCTTTCTGCTTGCGCCCAAACTATAAATGAGCCCCTCCAACTGACTGCCACTGGGGGGTCTGCGTGTTTCCATTTCCTGGTTATCAGCCGCTTTGCAGTTATCAGCCCCAGATCTCGGAACCTCGTAGTTACTTTATTATTTTTGGATCGGGGGTAAAGCCCTAGAATGCAGACTTCCCACGACAGCGGCAGGAGTGTGCCTGTACTAGCGGCAAGAGTCGTGGTCACGTCTCGCCAGTACTGTAGAAGGGAGGCACAATCCCACAGCATATGCAGCAAAGTTGCGTCTAATTGTTGACAACGCGGACATGCAGAGGTGTCAATGTGAAAATACCGATTAATCTTATCCGGTGAAAGGTATGCCCTGTGAATGATATATGTTTGTATAAGTTTGAACCTGGCGTTCCGCGGTATATTCCTGGACCCAGCCAGAATGACACCCCATTCTTTCTCCGTCCAAGGCCTGGTTCTGTCCTCCTCCCACCTGCCTCGGAGCTGTCGCATCGGTGTCAGTGTATGCGTAAGGAGCGCTTCTACCAGCCAATGCACTACATGCGATCCTGTCCCCATGACATGTAAGTATTGTAATACTAGATGCGTTGGTGGCTCTACTGTCAGATCACCCCATGCGGCTGTCAAAGCCGACAGGAGAGATGTATGGAGGAGGAACTGTCCCGCCGGCAGCCCAGTGTCCTCGGTCAACGCCTCAAATGTCAACAGTGCGCCATCCCTGTAAAGATCACCCAGTGTGTCTACGCCCACCGCTCGCCAGGGCATCAGGGCGGCACTCGAAGTGCCAGTCCTGCCCCGGGGTGTCCCCAGTAATGGCAGTGTAGGGGCATATGGAAATGTCGCGCGTGTGAGGTAGAGACTCCTCTTATAACACCTATGTGCCAGTCCCGTATATAACTGTGTCGGTCGCGGGGATTTAGCTACCGGGTGGAACAGGTGACATATCCTCGGGTGGGTCCAGGGCTGTTGCAATGTCGCCGTGTCCTCCAGACACCTGCCATCTAGCCATTTCGTCACCCATTGAAGCTGAGCAGCCAAATAGTACAGCTCCAAATTGGGAACCGCCAGCCCACCCTGGTCTATGGGGGCATACATCTTCCACAGAGCAATTCGTGGCCTCCCCGCATTCCATATGAGGTCTCGGGAGAGACGCTCCAACTCCCGAAAAAGTTTACTAGGTACGTAAATTGGGAGATTTGAGAAATAGTATAGTAGTTTAGGGAGTACAATCATTTTCAACAGGGCGACGCGGCTCATAACACCCAATGGTAGCGTTTTCCAAAACTGTATCTGAGCACGGATCGCCGATATTGCTCTCGTCAAATTGCCATCTAAGATGTCTTCTGGCTTCCGGTATATAAATATACCAAGATATCGGAAAGTGGTGGGGTACCATGCAATTGGCTGAGTATTGAAAAGTACCTCCTCTTCCGATATACCATGCCGGAATGAGTATAGTCCCGATTTGGCCCAGTTCACCCGGAGACCCGAGTACTCCTCGAAGGTTTTAAGTAATCCGGCAATGGACTCCGGGATAACAGTAACATCCCGAAGATACAACAACAGGTCGTCAGCGTAGAGGGAGACAGCGTGTAGCCCATCCCCCAGCGGTATTCCCCAGTCTCTACCATCTCTCCTGAGCAACATAGCCAAAGGTTCCATCGCTAAGGAGAACAACAGCGGGGACAGAGGACAGCCCTGTCGCGTCCCTCGCCGCACTCGAATAGGGTCAGAGACTAGCTTGCCGGTACGTACCCGAACTGTGGGACGCTGGTACAATAATCGAATCATATTCAAATAATTCTCCCCCAACTCGTATGTATCCAGGACTGCCGCCAGGTAAGGCCACTCCAGCGAATCGAATGCCTTTTCCAGGTCCAGTACCAGGCATCCCGAACGGGGCCATCTATCCACTGCATATTCTTGAATTCTGAAAAACCGACGAATGTTGAGCGATGTGCATCTAGCTGGAACAAATCCATTTTGGTCTGGGTGCACCAGTGTTTTTACTAAGGGCGAAAGTCGTCTGGCCAGGAGTGATGCGAATATTTTGTAGTCAGTATTAAGTAGTGCTAATGGGCGATACGAACCCAGAGAGTCTGGATTTTTGTCAGGTTTTAGAAGGGACACCAGCAGAGCCTCACTCTGCGTGGTTGGTAACGCGGAGTCGGCCATTGCGGTCTGGTAAACCGTCAGCAGCTGCGGCACCAAAAGATAAGCATACGCCTTATAGAATTCCGTTGGCAGCCCATCCGGGCCTGGCGACTTCCCGTTAGACAGGGAAAAAATACTTTCCCGGACTTCCTCGGTAGTGAGAGGGCAATTTAGCTCCTCCCTCTGAGGACCTGTGGGCTGTGGTAGGGCCAGGCCCTCCAGGTAGCGTCGCATCTCTGAAGGCGGTGCTCGCGCGCGCGATTTATACAACTCCTGATAATGTGCCACAAACGCATCATGTATATCTCTCTGTGTGTGCGCTACTCTCCCATTCACTGTGCGGACCGATACTATTGGCGCTGACGACTCGCTTTGGCGAATTAGCCATGCAAGCAGCCTGCCGGCCTTATCACTCATATGATGTGTCCGTGCCGCGTGTGCAGCGTAGTTGAGGCATTTCAACCGCTCCAACAGCCGTGCGTGTTCCTCTCTGTGCCGGCTTCGTTGTTCCTCTGTCCCCTCCGCGGCCCCCTGCTCGTCAACAAGCAATTTCCGTTCGAGATTGGTAAGGTCTTTCTCTAACTGCACTCGCATTCCCGCTGTGTCCCCAGACAGTGACCCCTAACCACCACCTTCAAAGCATCCCACTCCACTAATGGCGATGAGGCCGTGCCTGCGTTTTCCTCAATATACTGTGCTACGGTAGTGGCCAACAGATCCCTGAATGGCGCATCCAAGAGCACATCTGATTGAAGACGCCACAATGGGATCGGGGGCTGCTCAACCTCCCATCGCAAGTCTAGTAGATGCGGGTTATGATCAGAGTGTGTACGTCCCATATAGGAGGACCCTGTAATACATGGTAAGAGATCGTCGGACACCATGAAGCGGTCCAAGCGCGTATGCAGCCGATGGGCCCCCGAATAGTAGGAATAGACTCTATCCTGCGGGTTCCTGTGGCGCCACGCATCCGAGAGGTGCCACTGCTCCGCCCAACGCGACAGCGCCTTCATGGCTACATGTGTGACTGTGCCTAGCAGGGGAGGGAAAGAACGATCCAGAGAGGCATCTAATACACAGTTATAATCACCACCTAAGATCATGGGTGTGTCATGCCAGACAGCCAGTTTGTGGGTGACATGATCCAAAAAGGCTGCCTGCTCAGTATTTGGTGCATATAGTGACGCTATTACTATCGGCTTACCATCCCAAATTCCCTTCACCATGACATATCTGCCACCCTCGTCTATCATTGTATCGGTCACCCTAAATGGAGTTCCCGGTCGCACCCATACCAGGACCCCACGCGCATATGCGGAGTAGCCTGTCGCATAAAGCTGCCCCCTCCAACGCCTGCGAACGCGTATAATTTCTGTCTGTGGTATATGCGTTTCCTGGAGTAGCGCTATCTGTATGTGGTGTCGCCGTAAATATGAGTATATTAAATATCGGCGCGCTGGGTTATGGATGCCCCGCACATTCCAGGTTCCTATTTTAAGGGGCGCCATGTCTGTGTAGTATCAAGGGCGTTGAGGGGTTCACCCGGCTGGAGGGCGAGAGGGGCCAATCGTGGGGGCACAGTGGCTGCTCTAAGATGAATTGTCTGGCACGTACTTGGTTGGCAGCCAACATACCTTTGCTAAAATAAGATGGCATACAAAATATTAAAAACATATAGAATAATAATACCATGAGAGCAACTATGCAACAGGCAAGTGCCCAAACCGTCTGTACAATAGCACACAACTAATATCTGGGGGAAACTGTGGTGCACAGCAATGTGGAAGTTATCCTAAGGGAAACGTACTGCAGAGGAAAGATAGAGGAAATTAGAAAAGGGTCATCCTTTGCAGCTAAACCCATCCCTGACCGCATCCTAAGAAGATAGGGCCACCACCCATGTGTTATTTATACTATTCCCATATATGAAGGGGCCAGTAGAAGGAGCCTATCTGTGTGTCGTAACTGTACCCTGACTGTCACTTCGTCATAACCTAAATCGACAGAAGCGTGCAGCATCTGAAAATTATACAGACAATTATATACTTGCGTATCCGGTGAGGTTATGCATCACTTGGACTGTCTGCGATAACAGAAACTAACAAACGGAACACAGAGTGTCAGGCAATGTTCTCCGAAGTCTGTGGGGTGACATGGGGTAGAATATCGGATCCTGGAGAGGCAGATAAATCGTCCAACAGGTCATCATCGCTAGGCGGCCCATGCCGGTCAGAGTCCGAGTGCGAATGGGTGCCCAGCGAGTCCCCGATGTTTGCCACCGCTTGTATCGCTTCCAGTTGTCCACTCAGTATCTGGTCCGGCGCAGGGCCAGGAGCTCGCGATGTTCGGGGTTGTGTCGGCCGTTGTCGTCGACGTCTCCTCCGCTGTGGGGTTTTGGCGCTCGTTCCTCCCTCCCATTTGTTCCAGCATTGTGGGAGTCAAGCCATTCCTCAGCACTTTCTGGGGTGGTGAAAAAGTGAGTCCTGTCATGCGCCACGACCCGCAGCTTCGCCGGAAACAGCAGAGAGTATTTTAGATCACACTGCCGAAGTCTGCGCTTTACTGCAAGAAAAGAGTGTCGCTGTTTCTGGACTTGAAAGGTGTAATCGGGAAATATCATGACCTTCTGGTTGTCCACTCGTATCTCCTGTAATTTTCGAGTTTCCTGGAGGATGGTGTCCCTGTCCCGATAATTCAAGAGGCGGATCAGGAGCGGCCGTGGGCTGGAGCCTGGTGGGGGGGGGCCTGGCAGGGACCCGATGTGCGCGCTCAACCACCAACTGTGGAGAGAGGGCACCTCCCGGCAGAAGTGACCGGAGCCAGTCTTCGACGTAAGCTACAGCTGACCTTCCCTCTGTTCCCTCCGGCAGGCCCACTACGCGCACGTTATTGCGTCGGGCCCTGCCTTCCGCGTCCTCGGCTCTGTCCTCCAGGAAATCCACTCTATTCTGAAGTTCGCGAATGTCCTTTTCCGCCACAGAGACTCGTGGAGAGACCTCCGCCAAGTCCCCCTCGGTGGCAGCAGTGTGATCCATGAGTTTCCGGTGATCCGCGTGCAGCAACGTGAGTTCCAGCGCCACTTTGTCTATTTTACCCTCCAAGGAGTTGCGGATCTGACTCATTGTTTCTCCTAGCTTTTCAACTGCTGCCAGGACTGCGTCTAGTTTGTGCGACATTGGGTCTATCGTCTCCACTCCTGCCATCTTGTCCGCTTGTGCCCGAGTCTGTGGAGGGGGGGCTGCCGTTACCCCAGTTCCTGCTTTCGTTCGGCCTCCTCTCGACATGGAGCCGCCAAAGTTGTGCTCTTCGCTGGGCGTTTCTCGGTCCGGCAGTTGCCAGTGCGGAGTCCAGGATCTACGCCTTTCTTCCACGTCCGGTGTAGTTCAGCGGCGTCTAGTCAGTACCGATCTGCCTCACCAACAGTACCCTGTAGTGTCCTCCAGCACAGCAGCTTGCAAGTGCAGGGCTACCCGCCCTCAGCGAAGCACCACGGACGAGACCAGCTGGGTGTTTAATGGCAGCAGGGCACCTCTCGTTGATATGCAGAGGAGGGCCCACCATTCACGCACCTCCCCCGCCTTGGGTTAAACACCTCTCGCGGCTGCAGCAGTCCAACAAGTCCCTGCGAGCCGTGTCGCACCACCGCGGACTCCTCGAGGGGTCACTCAGATCCCCACACTCCGACCCCCAGGCGCCGGGGCGTGTAGAGCCCAAAATTCTGTCCCACAGCCGCAAGAGGACTGGTGCGCTCGGGCACCATTAAGGCTCTCTGGTCGCTTCACGCAACTCCTCCGTGTCTTCGTCGTTTGAAACAGTCACTGACCTCACTCGGCAGCCGGCTCCTCTCCTCCTTCTGCTCAGCGGTTATGTCAGGGGATTGGCCGGTCCTCGGTCATCACCGCGCCAGCGCTGACTCCCGCAGTCCCTAGCGCCGTCCCCACAGCATGATTATTACGTCCTCTCCAGGCCAGGCCCGACAAGCGGCCCGGCTCCCAGCCTCGCGCGGTTCTCTCCGGCCACTATGGTCACACAGGTCCCGGGGCCTCACCACCTGACCGGCAATGGGCCGTCTCGACCGGGTCTAAGATTGGGCATCGTCGTCTTCAAAGGCGAACAAAGCACGCCCGCCAGGCAAGGCCCAGGAGGCGGGGCCAGTCCCCGGACTCACGCACCTCTCAGCGCCCGGCCGCCCTCAGTCCGCCAGCAGTCGGGGAGGCCCACACCGAGCGAGCACAGCCTCCAGCGCTCACAGTTGCTCCGGAGCATCGGGGGCCCCTTCCAGGACTGCAACCGTGTGTGGTAGCCCTCAGTCCTCCATTTTCCCCGAGGTTATGCGGCCAGGATTGGGAGCCGAAGACGGAGCCCCGCTACAGCACTGCCACCTCCATTGCTGGCCAAGCCACGCCCCCTCTTGTATTTTCTCTCTCATACAACAAAATAACATTTAAACCTAAATGTGCAAAGCAAAACAAAAACATCAACAGTGAAACTCACATCTGTTTTATGTGTAAATATTATAGACCTGATATAGATCTTGGCGGATGGGTTACTCCGTCACAACGGTGACGGATATCCAGTCCGCTGAAATATAAATCCCATAATTATATTCTATGGAATTTTATATTTTGGCTGACGGGATATTAGTCATCGTTGTGACCGAGTAACTCGTCCTCCAAGATCTAAATCAGGCCCTATGCCTCATATCCTTTTTTTCCATTTCATTTTGACACTGCTTGGCCTCATAGGTGAAATAAATATTAACCTTTTAGAATAAATATGCCTTTTAAAAAGAGTTCTGTTGACTGAAAAAGTGCACTCAGAATTAACTACATTGTGAAAATATATAAAATAATTGTATGAAACAATAGCTTGTATAAGTGGGAATAGCACAATTGAAAAAGAGTGCTGGCTCCCCCCTTTTGGGGATCAAGGACATTGTTTTATTTCTACTGAAAGGCACCAACTTTATTTGCTTTCTAGAACATACAAATTCTATGTTATTAGTGGATATAATCTTTAATCTCAAAGCATGCTAAATTCATCAAGCTGATTGGGCCCAAAGGGGGAAGCTCCTCTGTGATCGTTGTCCATCGTGGAGATGTCAGCCTTTGCAGTGATCATGGTGTTTGCCCAAGGCCACTGGAATTATACGATTGTGCGGCTGCAGCATTTTTCTCATAACTATGGATTAGCCACATAATCCTTCATATTCTACATAATTTGCAGGTTTTAACAAAAAAATGGTTTCTAGCTCAAACTGGTCAAATGTTACTAAAAACAGTGCCTCATTTTGCCGCGCAGTGGAATGCCCTGTGCCTGCCAAAGTTGACGGATCACCATTCTTTTGCTAATTGCTATATTTGTGTGTTAAACTAGTACTAATGAGGTGCAACCTATGCCGAGACGGTGTTAACAAGTGGAAAGATGAGAAAATAATGTATCTGAAAGAAACACAGTGATAGATTCCTTACCTTAGAATTACCCCCAGGCGTCAGACTGGATCCGGAAAGTTTTCGTTAGCAGTACCTCTGCGCGTCAGGAAGGTGGCGTCGGTTGGCTCCGCGTCCGGCGTCGTGGTCGCCGGGATGATGTCGCGGCAGCTACTTAGACGCCGCCCTCGCGCGCTGACGTCAGTTCTTTCTTTTTCCGCGCCAGCCAGCGCAGATCCGGGAAGAGCGCTACCTCAGTAATTTTTTGACTATGTTTTTCTCGACTTTTGTCGATGTCTTTTTCGAGTCTCACGACTCTGTAAGGTGCACGAGGGATGCCAGGATTCAAGGCCTGCGGTTCCTGTAGCCAACTGATGTCGGTGACGGATCCGCACCGCGTGTGCCTTTTCTGCCTGGAGCACGACCATGACCCCAAGTCGTGCTCCGACTGCCGGTTGTTGACGCCGAAGGCTTTGCGGGAGCGGTCCCGAAAGCTGTTTGAACGCCGACAGTCGGCTCCGCGCCGTTCGAGGTCCCGGTCGAGAGGGAGGTCGAGGGACCGGTCGCGGAGCCACCATCAGTCAGGCTCGAAGTCAGTGAAGTCTTCGCACTCTGGGTCGGGTAAGTCGAAGCACAAAAAGAAGTCGAAGATGCATCGTCACTCTTCGACTTCTCCTCGTCGGTCGGCTGACCCGACGAGTCCCGTGGGTGGTGCCCCTCCCGCGGCTCCGCGTGCGGAGCCCGAAGAGTCGACTCCGAGTTGCCCTCCCTTTCCGGGAGCCGGGGCGACTCCCGCCCAGCTTCGTACGTTCTACGAGGCGATGCATGCCATCTTTGGGCGGCCCGAACCCACCGGCGCGCCTTCGGGCCCCGCGGACTCGGCTGGGGGGCCGGGACCTTCATTGCCGGCGGCTCCGGCCCCGGCGCCGCAGGTCCCCGTGGATCCAGGCCTGGATCCGGATCGGCGCCGGTTGACCTTGTCACACTTCCACCAGCGCCGCTTCCGACGGCACCACTACCGCGCCCAGCGTCGACCCCGGCCTCCTTCTGGATGAAGACACGGCACCGGACTGGCGTCGACCGAAGCCGGATCCGGCGCCGGGCGGGGTTTTTGTGCCCCTGTTCACTCCTGGAGTCACTTTTAGGCCAGATTGGCACCCAGAGGACGAGGATTGGGAGGGGTCAGGTGACCCTTTAACGGAACAGCTGGAACAGGACTGGAGAGAGGATCTGGGGGATGCCAGTGGTTTGGACACCTTGGCATGCTGTCTCCTCCTACTGTGGCTACGGAGGAGGGAGCGTCTTGCGCAGTGGTGTTGCGTAGGGCGGCCGAGGCTCTTAACCTCGAGCTTCCTACGGTGGCAGTCAGGACTAACCTCCTGACAGAGGTACTTCAACCGGCAGCGAGCTCTTCGGAGCCCCTGCTGCCTTTTAATGAAGCTATCTCAGATATCCTTTTGGGCACTTGGTCCAAGCCCACCACAGGGGCTCCTGTGGATAGGATGATTGCCCGATGCCACCGCCTGGCTCCGGGCGACCCCTTGTTCCTTTCCCAACACCCTTCCCCTGAGAGCTTGGTGGTCCAAGCCTCGACGTCCCAGAGCGCTTTCCCTACCGCACCCCCGGATAGGGAATCCAAGAAGCTGGATCACCGTGGGAAGAATTTGTTTTCTTCCTCCAGCTTAGGGCTGCGGTCGGTGAACACCGCATGGCTCTTGGGCCGTTATTCCCACTCTGTGTGGGACTCGGTGGCGCAAGTGCTGCTTCAGTGTCCGGAGGAGGCCCGGAACTTGCTCTCCCATGCTGTTGCTGAAGGGAGAGACTCAGCTAAGTTCGCCATTCGGTGTGGGCTGGATACCGCCGACTCACTGGGCAGAACGATTTCCACGTTGGTGGCAATCAGACGCCACGCCTGGTTGAGGACGACTGGCTTTTCGGGGGATGTCCAGAACACCCTGATGGACATGCCTTTTGATGGCCGTCGACAAGGTGGACAGTGCATTGACGTGTTTCAAGGACTCGCGGGCTACGACCAAGTCCTCGGGTCTTTCCACCCTGCGTCCTGCACAGTCTGCTTTTCGCCCCTTTCGTGGCCACGGAAGGGGTGCCCCACCACGTTCCCTTCAGGGCCACAGGCCGGCGCAAAACTTTCCATCCCAGCACGGCTGGGGACGTGGGAACCAACTCTGTGGTTCTGGGGGCCAGCGGGCGAGCCAGTCCACGTCCGCCGCAGCCTCCAAACCCTCCTAGTCCGACATTTCAGGGCCACCAAACACCAGTGGGCGGCAGGTTCCGCCATCACCTCCCCCACTGGTGCAACATCACGCCGGACATGTGGGTTCTGCATAACGTCCGAAGGGGCTACTCCCTCCCCTTCGAGACTACCCCTCCCTCCATGCCACCCAAGTACCATTGCATATCGGAGGATCACCTGTCCCTTCTCCAGCAGGAAGTTACGGCTCTCTTGGCCAAGGGAGCCATCGAGCACGTTCCTGTCCCAGAAGTAGGTCATGGTTGTTATTCCCACTACTTTCTGGTGCCCAAGAAGGACAAAGGCCTGCGTCCTATCTTGGATCTCAGGAACGTCAACCGCTTCCTCAGGAAGGAGAAGCTCAAAATGTTGCCTCTTCTTGCCTCATAATTTAGTGAACCCCACCACATAATTTGGCCCTCCTCTGCCGCATAATTCCATTGGCCCTGTGTTTGCCCAAGGATTCAGGTTGAGGTTTGAAAGTCTATTTTTCCTAGTTTTAATTTGCAGTTTCGTCTTCTGCCTTATTTGCATGGCGGAG
This sequence comes from Calotriton arnoldi, assembly GCA_963921515.1. Lineage (NCBI taxonomy): Eukaryota > Metazoa > Chordata > Amphibia > Caudata > Salamandridae > Calotriton > Calotriton arnoldi. Next base: position 1,209,392 of record CAWUFW010000468.1, on the reverse strand, counting down.
AGAACCGTCCGAAAAAAACTGCAGTTAGCAGGTTTGCCTATGATGACAGAGACGGTTTCCTTTGCTTCTGTGCATAACAGTATAAATACTAATTGTGCCTTCATAGTGGTAATTTCAGTAGAGTTTTTCTGAGGGTCTTAATGCTTGTTTTATGTGCTTCTTTCAGCTATAATGCTATTAAAGCCTATAAAAAAGAAGGACGGGAAGAGGTACTTACTGCGACAGAGCATCTTATTTCTGCAGCACAGGCCGGTAAGGAAACATTTAAATCTAGTTAAGATGTCGTCTTTTCCTCCTTCGCCAACCATTTCTTAGACTATCAGTTTGAGTTATCCAGATTTGAAGACAAGAACAATGAATGTGGCCCACTTTACGTGATCGGATAGGGTTTCTACTATATCCAATCATCAGTAATTGCTACCAACTGGGACTGGACAGAAAACTGCCTCTTTAAAGATACCTAATAAAAACAAGCATTGGCATAGCCAATAGGTCTCGCCTTTGGGACCTTGTAAGTGTTTGCCAGAGCTACTGACTTTGCCAATGCTTTTAAACTATGTTGTAGAGCATTGTGGCTGCTGTGCAGCATGTTGAAAAGTTATAGTAAAAAAGTGTTATGAAAGCAGTAGCTGGCATACGTTAGGTGAAACAGTGCTATGGGGAGCGGGCGGGGGCGCCTTCGGCCGTTCCGGGTTGAATCCTTACCTTGCACTGCACATGGGGGTGGGGAGGGAAGGGGGGTTGTGAATGGAGTAAAAGTTGCGGCGAAACTCCGGTGCCTTTCAAGAAGCAGCGGGTGGTGGCGTTTTAATACCCGAGGTTCCATGGATATGTTGTGGGCAGCGCCGGCCGGCTGCAGTGATTAAAAAGATAAAGCGAGACCTACTTTTCAACATGCTGCACAGCAGCCACAATGCTCTACAACATAACTTAAAGATATTGGCAAAGCCAATGGCTCTGGCTAAACACTTATAAGGTCCTAAAGGCGATACCTAATGTTTATGCCAATGCTTGTTTTCAACTTGTGGCATATTGGAATATGTCTACACACTGGACGAGACCACTTCTGACAATGTGTGGTGGCTCTCCCGACCACGAGTAACACCTCACCACCAGGCAGGACAGCCATGGGCCGCCTCCTGCATGGACACAAATATTTCAAAATCCGCCTTCCAACAGGTGCTGCATGTATGGAGCAGCTCCTTGATCCTCGTGCAACTTGTTATACATGTTCCGTCTGCACAGAACATAAATAAACGTAGAACATGACGACCACAGGCTGCAGACCATATTCTCACAAGAGATTATAAAGCAAAAGTGGGGGGGGGGGAGGGGGGGGTGTGTGTGTGTGTGTGTGTGTGTGTGTGTGTGTGTGTGTGTGTGTGTGTGTGTGTTTCAGTTTTGGGGTTCCACATGGCTACCAAGTGTCGTGTGTGACTACTGACTTTTTGGCTAAAACACTTTGCATGCTGAGCTTCCTTAGATCATCCATACAACGTTAAAAGTGAATGTACGTGGGGGCGTGGCCAACAGCATGGCCGGGTAGCCGCGTCTTCCGCGAGCTCCACTGGCCCCGACTCAAATTCTGTTCCTCCTAGCCGCTGAACCCACGTACATGAGCCGGAGGAGGTGGTGCATGTGACGGCGATCCTAGCTGAAAGTTCGGGGGCTTCTCCGCGACCAGAATCGGGGCTTTTCTCGGCGTGACGATCGGCGCGCAGCCCTCAAGATGGCGGCCGGAACGGATCGACGGAGGGGCTGAGACCGAGGGGGGAAGCCTTCGCTCCTGTGTAGGTGGCAGTGCTGGGCGATTATAAGCTGCGGTCCCGGGGGCAGATCCTGTCACCAGCTTTCCCCCTCCTGAGACAACAACGCGACTGGCCACTTCGGCCAGCAAGCTGAGAGCGCCCGCGGCGGCGGCCGCAAAAGACCCGTGGAGCACGCCGAGGCGGGGGCCTGAAGAAGAGAGCACCCGCTGTGACCGGTGCGGCCTAGCCTATCCGATTTAGACTCTGCGGACGTGGCTCGAGAGCGGAGCCGGGAGACCTGGCCTGGGGCCCTGGATCTCGCACAGAACAGCGGTGAGTGGCGCGCGCTGCCTGGGGGCACTGGAGGACTGAAGCACGGTGCGCTCCCCCGCTCCCTCTACACGGCGGTTTGCCCGGAGGATTGAGGCTTTCCCCTTCTCTGCCTCTCGCCTGGGGGACGGTGAAGTGGCTGGGGCCTGCAGTGGTCGGAGAGCCACGTTGAAGTATTGAGGAGCGCTCCGGCCCCCGTGGCAGTTTGTACTGGCAGTGGATTTCGAAGGGGAGGCGCCCTTGTTGATGGGAGTGTAGCCTCCGGTGTCCCTCACCTCTGCCGCGGCTAAATCGTGAGGGCCTGGACTTTCTGGTGGCCCCCTGGAAATTAACCCTGGATCTCCCCCTTCTCTCACTCTCGCCTGGGGGACGGTGAAGTGAGGGGGGCCTGAAACAGACGGAGATCCATACTGGAGTATAGAGAAGCCCCCGAGGCAGTTCGTGCTGGTTGTGGACTCAGAGAGGGGGAGGGGGGGGAACCCTTGTCGGTGAGAGTGTGGTCTCCGGTGTCCACCACCTCTGCTGCTACCGTGTTGTGAAGGCCTGGGGTTTCTTGTGGTCCCTTTGAAACTAACCCTGGACTTCGACGTCTGGCCCGTTTGGCTGCCTGGACGGACAGTGGGGGGACCACGGCGGTGCCGTTTTTCAGTGCTTTGGGCCCCAGGTGGGAACACAGCTTGCCCCGGAACATTCTGTGCAGGACGGGGGGACGCCGGTGGACAGTCGCACGGGGGCACTATCACATGAGCGGTGTTGCTTTCTCCCTCCTTTCCTGGGCTGCCTGCTGTGTCGGACGTGGAGGGTGAACTGGCTGATGCCAGCTGCATCAGCAGGGTCTGGACGTCTGTGTGCTGCGGGACAGGGTCCCTGCCTTTCTGCTTCCACCTCTGCGAGTCCCAGCCGCTTGGCACCGGCGCTGGTCCTTATCCTGTTCAGCCATGATGGCAAAAGATAAGGATTCCAAGATGGCCAGACAGGGGAAGATGGATCGCTACACGAAGGTTCTCCCTGCGCCCACCGGGCGGAGGGGGGCCCAGCCCCCCGCCCGGACACAGAGGAGATCCTACACGCGATCCGCGCCTCTCGAGAGAGCCTGGAGGGCAAGTTGGTTGAGGTGCAGACGGAGGTCTCCTTTCTACGACAAGACCTGCGCAAGGTCTCTGAGCGAGTGACAGAAGTCGAGCAACGTGTCTCGGAGATTGAGGACACCTCGCGGACCGCGAGCAAGGATGTAAGGGATCTTCAGGCTGCAGTGAAGGAGGTAATCTGGAGGGTCGACGATGCTGAAAACAGGGCCCGCAGAAACAATCTGCGCTTCGTAGGCTTTCCGGAAAATGCAGAGCGTGCGGATCCGGGACATTTTCTCCTGACTTTCCTTAAAGATGCCCTCCCGGCGGTGCAGTTCTCCTCCTGCTTTATCATAGAAAGGGCGCACAGGATGCCAGGGGTTAGGCCTCAGCCCGGGGCCCCTCCCCGGCCGTTGATTGCTCGATTCTTGAACTTTCAGGACAGGGATCTGATACTCAGGGAGTTGCGGAAAAAGGGTGAAATCAAGTATGAGAACACGAGAGTGATGGTATTCCCGGACTATTCGCGTGATGTTCAAAAGCAACGGCGCACCTTCGACCCCATCAAAGTGAAACTTCGTGCCCTTGGGATCCAATATATGCTGCTGTTCCCCGCCAGACTTAAAGTCATCTTCCAGGATACCGTGCATTTTTTCCAGACACCGGAGGATGCGTGGTCTTGGATTGAGGAACGGCCTCAACTGCGACGGGGGACGCCCTCTCCTGCTCCCTTGACTGCCACCAAGCAACCGAGCCCTGGCTGGGAGAGGCCCTAGCCGAAGAGACGAAGGCGAAAGATCAAACGCCTGACATCAGTTGGGAGCACACCGGGGAGATCATTAAGGCCCAGAAACCCGAAGGCCAACCTGTTGGACTCGGACGATGATACAGCCATGGAATGTGCGTCGAGGACTTCCTTGAGATCCAGCAGCCATGGAGACTCTGACCAGCCGGAGAACCTCGAGTCTCGGACGCTGCACACCCTCTTCTGGAGACTATTCAGCACCTGGAGGCCTCGGGTCCCCCGGGCGGGGACCCCTGTTCGCTGCAGCACCCACGCAATGGCGAGGAGGAATGAAGTAATGGGGCCAGACGCCCTCACAGAGACGCTGTATCGTTCTTGCGACATTGAGGACACTTGAACCATCTGTTGCGAAGAAGGGAAGTATACAGCGGGTTGTGTGTGTGTTTCCCCTATTTTATAGTGCTATATAGTTGAGTGGGCAGGGGAAGGGGGTGGGCTACAGACCTCTGGGTGGTTTACATGCACCAGTGTTGTCCTGTTGACAAATTAAGGGGTGGTGGGGGTGCCTGCAGAGTGTGGGGAGGGGGGCATGACTGGTGCTGTTCGTTATTTTGGACTCCGTGTTTGGGGTGAGGGGGGGGCTTGTTTTGCGAAATTGTACACACAATGACATTGAAGCAAGGTGGCGAAACAATGAGGTGGCATACATCATGTTATTGCGGAATCGACAGCAGTGGGGAGGGGAAAAGGGACCCGCTGATGAGTTAGACACAGTGCACCACCACGATGGCTACATCGAATACAGGAATGTACTCGATCCTCTCCTGGAATGTGAACGGGATGGGGAGCAAGGTTAAGAGGGGACTAGTGGCCGCATATTTTAAAAGATTGAAACCTGATGTCATTCTCCTACAAGAGACACACTTGAAAGGCACTCATTGTGGGTTCCTAGGCAGAGGTGCTTATTAAACTATGGCCCACGCTGGATTCTCCACTGGGGCGAGGGGCATGGCAATACTCATTAGGAAAAACCCGCTCTTTAGAGTAGAACGCACTTGGACAGATCCCAACGGCACATCTGTAGCGATCAAAGGGGTGTGGAATAGAAGACATATCACTTTTATTAGTGTATATGCACCACCCAAGCTCCAAAGGCAAACGATGGACAAGCTTGCAGCGATTTTATTAAAGGCTGGGTCAGATACGCACATTATAGGGGGAGACTTTAACGATGTAATGGACCCTACGAGTGACCGCACGACTGTCCCAACGGGGAGCCCCAAAGAGACGCTGCTCAAACGGTTTGCAGATACATTAGCGCTCACAGACACATGGCGTAGACAGCATCCTCAGATCAGGGCCTATTCCTTTTACTCGGGGGCGCACAAAGCCTTCTCAAGGATAGATTACATATTTGCTCCAGTGGGGGAACTTGGGGAGGTACACAAGGTAGAATATTTGCCAAGGGGCCTCTCAGATCATTCACCCTTGTGGCTCACGGTGGGTACCCGTACACATCGACAGAATGGGGAATGGAAATTGAACCTGTGGAAACTTAAAGACCCTCAGGTTGCTAAGGAGCTCAGGGTGGACACGGAGTTGTATTTTAGTGAGAATGTGGGGTCGGTGGATTCTGCCATCACACTATGGGAGGCTTACAAACCGGTGCTAAGAGATAGGGCACAAAACATTATAGCACACAAAAAACGGAAAGAGGAAGAGGTGATCACGGGGTTGGAATCCCAATTACTGCAGCTTGAGTCACAGGCGAGCACGGGTAGTGATCCCTCCATGCTACGCAGTCTACAACTCCTCCGACAGGAATATTTTTCACTGGCCAAAAAAGACGCACAAAATGCAATACAAGCCATGCACCGGCGCCTATATGACGTAGGTGACAAGACTGGTAGGTTGCTGGCATGGCTTAGCAAGAAGGAGCTTGACAGTAGATGGGTTTCGCAGATACAAACGGAGGATGGTCAGACTCATCTGACCCCAATCGCAATAGCCAACGCCTTTGCAGACTATTATGAGGCCTTTTACATGCAACGAAACTTGCCGAGATGTCACACATACAAGTGTATCTTCGAGAGATACAGCTCCCCAAATTAACGGACAATGAGTCCAAGACATTAGATGACAAAATCACAAAGGAAGAAATCGCGTCAGCTATCGGCCAAATGAAAACTGGAAAGGCCCCAGGACCTCATGGGCTACCTCCAGAATTCTTTAAGCAACACGCGATGCTTTTTGGCCCACACCTCCTCCAACTATACTTGGAGGCGCATAAGACGGGAAGCCTCCCCAGAGACTTGCGGACGGCCACGATTGCAGTCATCCCCAAAAAGTACAGGTCACCGCAGGCGTGTAGCTCATATCGCCCTATCTCCCTCATAAACGTGGAGACCAAGATACTAGCCAGAATATTAGCAAACAGGCTCGCCGTAGTAATTACTGGCCTCATTCATAGGGACCAGTCCGGCTTTATGCCCAAAAGATCGACAAGGCTCAACCTGAGGAGACTACATAATTGGTTAGAAGTGGTTCATACCAGAGAAGATCCACACCTTGTCTCTCCCTTGATGCCGAAAAGGCATTTGACACCGTCCACTGGCCTTTTCTTATGTCTGTTCTGGAGGAGTTTGGGTTTGGTCCGGTATTCAGGCATTGGATTGCTGTACTCTATGAGAGACCTGTGGCCAGGGTTAGAGTCAATGGAGTAGTGTCACGGGAATTCCCAATAGGTAGAGGCACTCGACCGGGTTGCCCGTTATCGCCCTTGCTTTTTGCCCTGGTGCTGGAACCACTCGCCTGTGTGATCCAACTGCACCCGGACATCACAGGATTTAGGAGTGGGGAGGATGCTGAGACCGACGAACGCATTTCCCTATATGCGGATGACATATTAATGTATGTCACAAACCCGGAGACAACACTCCCCACAATACTGGACAGCTGTGAGATGTATGGTATACATGAGGGGTACAAAATTAACTGGGGGAAATCATACTTGTATCCAGTAGGCAAGAGCGGTGGCTATATTGTCGGCCCCAGCCAACTCCAGCTGGCACGGGAGGGCATAAAATATCTAGGGATCTACGTTACAACAAATACAACAATGGCGTTGGACCGCAATCTCTACAGGGTGCTCAGGGATTTTCGAGCGGACGTCGAAAGGTGGAAGACTCTGCCACTGATGTTGCTAGGCAGGGCAGCACTATACAAAATAATAGTGCTCCCCAAATTTCTGTATGTGCTGCAAAATACCTACCAGCTCATACCGGTTGAGGTGTTCAATAAAATTGATGACATGCTACGTATGTTTCTCTGGGATGGGAAGCCGCCGAGGATAGCACTGGTGACGTTACAACGTAATCAATACAGTGGCGGAATCTCCCTGCCTGACCTTCGGGCATATTATTGGGCGGCCCACTTAGTTGTTGTGAACGAATGGCAACACGTAGAGAGAGATCACCCCACGTATGTACTTGAACGCACACAGTTCACCAAGCGCCCACACGCACTACGTATATGGGGGTAAGGGTGCTGCTCAACTCCTAACGGCGACACGGATTGTTATAACAGCCTGGAAACAGGCCGAGCGACAAATGAAATGGGATGGCCGAGTCACTAGGGAAACCCCGCTTTGGGTAGGTAACCGGCTTCAGGAAATCACAAAACTACGAGGTTTCCAGCAATGGGACTTACTAGGCATTTCACAACTTAAGGATATATTACACCGTGAAGAGCTGGTTACGTTCTCACATCTTCAGGCTGAATATGACATGAACAAGACTCAATACTACAAATACCTACAGCTGACCCATGCATGGCGAGCGCAACACATAGACACCACTGACATTCCTGAGTATGCACCACTGGAGGGGCGACTCCTGATGGGGAAGCTCGTGGAGAAGGCTGTTTCCTGGACATATAGGACAATAATTAATAACAAGCCAGACACTTTACAGAAACTGCGGGCGAAATGGGAGTCAGAGTTGGGTGAGATGGAAGACTTAGATTGGGAAATGGCGCTGATGCACCCCCGAGAGGTGGCCATTAAGACAGGCTCCGACTGATTCAATTTAAGTATCTGCACAGAGCGTACTATGACAGGGCGCGACTGCACCACAGAGGGAGGGCGGAAACACCTGATTGTTTGCGCTGTAGGGCGTCGGCAGGTACATTCTTTCACACAGTGTGGGACTGTTCTCAGATCCAACAGAATTGGGCCACCCTGTTAGGGGAGCTGGGAACTGTCCTGGGAGAGACGATTCCGCTCAGTCCCCAGTTTGTTCTGCTGGGAATATCCACCGAAATTGATCTTCCCAAACCAAAGTTAACCTTACTTCAATTAGGATTAGTGGTGGTGAAACGCGACCTGGCCAAGGCATGGGGGGCAGTGGCGAACCCATCTCTGATTGAATGGAAAAAAAGCATGGATATGTATATGTTGGGGGAAAAGTCGACTTATAAAGCACGGGGTTGCCCCAAAAGTTTTGGAAAATATGGAAGCCATGGCTAGCACATTATGGACTTTCACTCTCTGATTCACAATGATCCCCTATGGTGGGTGTACGGGTTGCGAAACAGGAAGGGACCCACAATAATGTATAGGAATATGATACAGTTATTTGATTGTCCACCACTGTCGTTCATGTATGATGCTGACGTCACATTGAATATGCTACTACTTTTTGCTACTAAACAATATCTTTGTAATGTAATTAAGAAAATGTTAATAAACATATTTATAAAAAAAAAAAAAGTGAATGTACGTGTCCCATAACGCAAGGAGTTGTTTGTCAAAACACCCAAACTACCTGAAGATGCCACCCATGACGGGGGGTACCTAGCAGCTTTGATGTTTAGGATAATATGCAATATGTCATACTGTCATGCTAATCACATGCCAGAGGAGGTAGGTGCTCATACCAAATTGGTTTTCCCACTGACAACAAATTAAAATTCGGTTCATAGATAGACGTGTTCACAATTGCATCCTTCAAGAATGACTATGGGAAACTCTGTAACTTCACAAAGTATGCAAAGCTTTTTGCTTTGCCACATTCAGCCTGTAAATTGTAAGGTTGGTAACAATTTATGTCGCATTTATTGACACTAATGAAATTCTTCTGCATAAGAGATACTGCGCAGAAAACGGTTACTGTTCTTCTGTACATTCCCACTGTGCATAGAAAAGCTCTGCAAAAGTTAAACTTGGATCGGAAAATTCTGCACACACTTTCCAGCCGGTTGTGTTCGACTAGAATGAACCTACCTCGCTAATTGGTGAAAATTTGATTATCTCATTACGTAGAGAAAACGTTTGCGTTGGCAAAGACAAACCAGGAAACTCTGCTTAGAGCAAAAGCAAGGAACTCTGCAAATATGTGTTGCCATAAAAAAAATCACAACCCAAGTGATTACTTCGTGAGGTTGAATTTCAACGACAGCTTCAAAATGCTACAGACGACTAATACCTGCATTAAAGCCGTGCAAGTGTTCTGCTGTTGAAAGTAGGCCAGACCTAAAGTCCAGAGCCACTGCTGCGTGCCCAAGCCACGAGACGTCTCGAATATTTCACTCGCCCATATATTGAACATGGACTTACCTGACGGTTGGTATTTCCGTTAGAACTCATAGCTCTGGCGCGCGGCAGCTGAGGAGGGCCCTCCCTTGATCCAGTCAGTAGCACTAGCAAGAGAGTCAAGACAGGCCAATAGGTCACACATAGAACAAGAGAAGGCTGAAAAACAAGGGTAACAGTTTTGAGGCTGCAGTTTAAGAGTGAGCTCAGGCTGGATGAAAGCTGTTCAGGTTAGGGTTGGTGATTCGCTAGATGGGAGTAGGGAATGCTGAGATGTGCAAAAAGTCATGGAAGATGGAGGCCCCGCAAGACCTGGATGGATAACACTAAAGGCACCCGTGCCCAGGTTTAACCTAACAGATTACTCTGGTACCAGACACCTAGAGAAGCCAGGTTTGCCGCTGTGTGGAGGCAAAGGGAGGAGGAGCAGGACCCAGACCAGTACACGCTGTGTAATCATCGGGCCCCCAGATGGATCAATGAGACCTCCAATAGTCCAGTGTGAGCTCACTGAAGCAGCACGGTGCAACTACTGAAGCTGCAAGACAGGAGGGAGCGCAAGTCGAGCAAGTACCCTCCAGAGTCCAGCAAGGGCCAGAGGTTAGGGGGGCCGCACCGCACACAGCATTCAGCAGGAAGGAGAGTCTTGTGAGGTGTTGGGGCAAAGGTGTTTTCCAGCCCCCCGGCAGGCTCCAGTGTGCGGCACGCCCTGCCAAGCCTATGTAAACAGCCAATACAGGTCTCTAGCTGCCAGGGAAACCCCATCTGCCTCGGCTCATAAACAGGGGCTGAGTGCACTTATAGTCATGGAGTCCACACTCCGCTTAGGGACACTCCTCAGTCCCCACAAGGCGGTCGCTCAGCGTGATCACAACCCCGGGCTGGCTCCCCTCACCTTCTGCTGCCGGGGCCTCAACAGTCTCTGCGGAGTTCGCCCCTCACCCCACCAGCGTGCAGCAATACCAGGAGGCCCTGTGGCACCCATGGAGGCAAGAGCAGTGCGGGAGAGGAAACGGGGCCTCCACGATTGTGCTGGTTCTCGGGTCATTCAGCAGTGTCCTCCAGGGCAGGGCAGTGAGAGGAGAAAGCACTACTCAGAGGCATTAAGACCCTTCACTAAGGATGCGATAAAGTGTAACATGACCCCAGCCTGAGTCTAATTTTATCCCAGTGCTATGGGGAGCGGGCGGGGGCGCATTCGGCCATTCTGGGTTGAATCCTTACCTTGCACTGCACATGGAGGTGGGGGGGGGGGGAAGGGGTGTTAACGGTGTAAAAGTTGTGGCGAAGCTCGGGTGCATTATAAGGTTCTGGTAGATTCTTTGCGCGATGTGAATAAAAAACGAGGGCGGAAAGTGACGGGCGGGGGAGGGGTGGAACTAAATAGAAAGGGACTTGGCCTCCCAAAGCGGCCAGTTTGACAGAGAGCAGAGACAGTTACAGGGCTGCCGCCTTAAGTAAACAACACGCGTGGCGTCTGTGTCGAATGAGTCTGCACAGCGGAGTAAAGAAACACAAATGCTTTTCACTACAAGGCCACCTTCCAAAACCAGATGGGAGGAGGGAAGGGAGGTCATCACACGCTGTACTGTGTGATGGCCGACCAAAATGCTCTCTGAGTGAAATCACCGGAAAGAGAGCTAATCACACAAAGGAGGGACTTTAACATAAATGCACCAATAAGAAACCAGCATTTCTGAATGCTGCAGCTGACAGCCAATAGCAATGGGTGCATTTGCCAAAGCCACACAGAGAGATACAACAGGTCATCACTGCTGCTCGACCTAACAATGTGCACGATACAGCACGCCTGTCTGTCCTTTCACAAACCGGCTCATGCTCTACACCCGTTTTTCTATGTTGAATCCCTACAATTTTATGTTAGTATTGTCTTCCCCGTCCTTTTTGCTCCACCCCAGGCGTTGGTCTGCGCGGGGGTGTTGTTTAACTGACAAGTGTCAGCAGCAGCCTTCCCGGCAACCTCTTATCCTTCCAGGAACTTTATCTTGCTTCCCCTATTAGTTCTGTGCCAGAAGTGATCAAGAGCTCTAGGAATCCACCATCATAGCAAGTTATTTTGCGGAAGGTATTTTGTGGTAGCTCCTCGCGACTTGGTTACGAAAATTGTGTGTCATACTACTAAAGTATACAAAAAGTGATCAATGAAATGCTTGAATTAATCTGTCACTGGTAATTACTCTGTCTCGCATTCCAATTCATTGTTATTTTGCCCACTGTCACACTTCAGTTTGGACCCAGCTTTATGCAAAACAGTCTTGACCCTGCTGCATTGGGAGCAGTCCAGCCCCAACTGCCAAACCTTGTCTTCCCTGACCCGAAACACAGGCAACTCAGGACCAGGTTGGGATTGCGATGTGGCCTGAGTGTTTTCCAGTGGCTGAGATTAATCTGAGCATTCCATCCATCACCTTGTTGTTTTTCGATTTGATGCACTTGGTATGCCCAGACGTGCGTCCCGGGCTCACTGTGCCACTGGAACCAAGCTATACCTGGCTTAAGAGCCTTATCTAGGGCAAAACCGGTCCTAGGTTGCTTGTGTTCCAGTTCAGGGAGGACCAGGCCTGACAGTTCGGGCAGGACTGTTCCCATGAGGAGCAGAGTCAAGGCTGATTTGCATATGGCTGGGTACAAATTGAGATGGCATGGTGGGCAAAAACGATGGATTGGGATGCGGCCCTGAGCGATTGTCAGTGACTGAGACTAATTGGAGTGATCCAGCGCAATATTAGCCAACAACATTCATACACCATATACTCACTTGGGCCCATACATTCACACTACCCTAATACTTACGCTGGGTGTCAGATGTACTCTTTTATCAAAGTCCCTGCTACCAATTACCTTCTGATTGAAGAGTAATAACTTACCAATGGATCCTTTGCTAATTGGGAAGTTTAAAATGAGTGACATTCATTATAGTACATAATCCTGAAATAACCACTGAGTCAGGAAGTTTTAAAATGTTTATCTAAAGTTTTAGCAGAGTAAAATACAGAAAACACGGTACTTGATTGAAATACCCCAGAAAAAGCATAGAAATGATTTTGCTAATAAATGACGGTGTTTAAGGAAGAGGAGAAGATAGAGACAGCAGCGCAACTAAAGGTTGCAGTATAGTTACCTAAATGCGTGAACCAAGCCCCTTGGTCAAGGAGTTGGAAAAGATAGGACCCAGGAAGGATGAAGAACAAAGACTTCTTCCAGGATCAGGACAGGACCGGTGACCTCTCTACAACGACGCCTGCGCCGTTTCCCTCTCTGATACTTGACTTCTCCTCGATTCTCCCGTTCTAATGGACTCCGCCGCCCCCTCCTCAGGTCCTCTTCTGGACAGGGATTCAGTCAGCAACCGATCAGCATGGCAGTCTGGAGCTAAGAGCTCTCTCGCAGCATGGACGCCTGTTCTTCGTGAAAGCATGCTCCTACTAATTAACTAATGCTATATTCTATTATACCCTTCTACGCCCATGTACCTCCCCTTAATGTTGCTAAAATATGGGACCACTACTTCTGATTGGACAGGGACAGGGGGTGGATTCTCGCACCATATCGATTTGGCCTAAATTGTAAAGCCTATTGTCTTTACGTTCCCGCCCCTTCAAATTAATACATTCGCTTTATTTCCCACCCGTCTCACGACAAATGTTATACATTTTACAGGGGAAAAGTATCATTTTGTCCTCCGGAAACATAAAGTACAGCATCTTCGGCCAATGGGTCATGGCCTTGGAAGACTTCCAAGTTGACTTCACTTGGCAGGCACACAGGACACATGCGCAGAACCATCTGTCTCTCGAGTTTCAAGTCACCAACCCAGGCCCAAGTTTACAAATTACTAAAAGTGCAAGAAGAAAATATTAAAATCACAAATAAAAAGTTTCACTGTATACCCACTTTCCCTACTCTATTCTCAATTAATTATAATACTATCCTGCATTAGTAGCATTAAGAAAACGACAATTTAATAATGACATGAGAGCAAGCTGAAGCATGTGAAAACATTTAGCGGCCATTTTAGTGCACACTGTGCAGCAGAAGTTTCCCACCAAGCAAAGAAAGACGTCACACCATGTGATCAGGTTGCGACATGCGCAATGAAGTTCCCGCGCTTTAGCGGACATTATGGATTACAGACAAGCGTTATTCATTAGTAAAACACATAGGCAAGCTTCTGTCCCTCTTGTGTTTGTGAATGCAAAGGTTAGTTTTGACAATACAAGTTTAATAAATTAATACTATGAGGAGAATTGCGTACAAGCAAGTTTCATTTTTGAAACCTTGCTCCATCAATCCCCTCTCTGATGGCGTTTCTGAGCCATCAAAAACACTACCCTCAATCAGATGCCAACTTCTAGCAATTCGTTTCATTCACATTTTTACATTTTCTGTTTTTCACATCCCCTTTCAACTTTTTGTATAAATCACTTCTCCATTCTTCAAGTTCTATTTCATCTAGTTTTCTCTTCTTTCCTTTTCCTGTCACTTTATATGTTCCATTCTTTCTACAGCATTTGCACCATATTGTTATTGCCAATATTATTATTGCTATCCCTGCTAGGGGTACTAATATTTGACCTATAAGTCCTTTCCCTACATTAGCAAACCAGGTTCCAATTGACGCAATACTATTTGTCAATCTTTCCCATACACTATCAACTTCCAGTGGTTTAAGTTCTTTCTCAAGTTTAGTTATGTTCTGAATATACGTTCCAATTTCTGCACTCTTATCAGGAATATAAGTGCAACAATGTTTCGTCTTCAATAATTTAGACTCCTCCCTCTTTTGCCAATAGAATGTCAAGATCAAGTCGATTTTGCATCACCATAGATCTAATCGCAACCATCTCCGTATTAATCATTCGAAAACCTCCAGCAGTATCCGTTGATAAACGATCAACCACTGTAGACAATTTACATATTTTCCTTAAGTTCAGAATTATTCCCACTGAAGGTATCAATGCACCAAATATATCACCTACAATTTCTGAAAAACTAGCTCTTTTACTACGTATTAATTCATTATTGTTTTCATTGCTTCCAGTGTTTCTTTTTACGTGGTATATCTTTGGAAAAACTATTCCAAAATAACAACTTCCATACCACCGTGCAGGAAGCCTAAAGTAAGCCTTATTCCCGCATACATAATAAATTCCAGGAAAAACTGAATCTGTTCCTCCTTTGAGTCCCCAACCTCCAAGAATTAAAAAATTGTGTTCACATTCACTGGTACCGATGAAAACATTGTTATAATCAGTCTTTAACCTATGAAGACAAATTTTTCCTGTCTTTACGAAATCCAGAGCCATTGCAGCTTGAGCTTTACCAGGTGTATAACTCCCTTCTTTCTCCGCCCAAGGTGGCAACTGAGCCTTATGCTCTGAAGCTTTCTTTTGAAAATCATGTCTTCTACATTCTACTAAATTCAAAAATATCTTTTCTTCTTCTAGTAAAGAACATGTTAGATTGTGTCTATGTGCATGTGTTATGTCTATCGATTTCATTGTTAAGAAAAATTCTCCCATAAACTGTGCGTCTTGACTACTAAGCACTGGGTTCATACTCTTGCGAATCGGAACCTCAGAAAATATCACATCTAAGTTTGAATAATAATACTGTAGCCTACCTGTTCTATAAAATAAACTTGTTAATACACTACATGAGATTCCATATGTCGGTGGTAAATGATGGTATGTTAATCCTTCCGCTACTGATTCAGGTAACTTCATACAGACATAACAATTACTAACTTCCATTGTGTCTACATACTGAAACAATAACTTTGTGAAAACATTTAAACTAGTGTCGTTATCAGCTATTTCATGATGAATTTCTGCCTCATCTTCTGCCATTAATTCTACTCTATTGCCCTTCATGTTTGCTGTCCTCCCTTTAGTTTCATTATTAATCTTCTTATCTATTATCATAAGGTAAGGAACTGCTACAATCAGGACTAACCATACTATAAGCACCAATACTAGACTACATATGCAGATTGCACAGCATCTCCTACAACAATTTCGTTTTGGTCTCCCAGTAACTCTATCGTCAGGCATTTTTCGACAAGGAAGATTGCTCTTCTTATCTCTTCTTCTTTTCTTTAGAGGATTCTTTTGTTTAGTCAGGGTGGTCTTGTTTCTTCTTCGTATGTTAGTTCTGCACTTGTTCCTTCGCCACCACTGTCACTTGACTCTGGGCTTTCAAAATCTTCAAGAATGATATAAGTCCAGTCAGGACCCTTGAATTTGTTATTCACAAGTTTCAGTCTTTTGCTTTTTCTTTTCCCTGACTTTTTCTCTTGATCAGTTTGACTTGTTACTTCAGGTACTTGTTCTGGATCTTCACTTCTGGTTGTTATGTGGTATTTTACTCTTTTAATGACACTTGGCCAATGATCTCCTTTTCTTGTTTTCTTTGTTGGCACTGTTTCTTTGCTTTCGTCTTCAAGGATCTCGTTAATTTCACTTTTTAGCACTGTTTCGTTTTCTTCAATTACTGTGTTTCTTGTTTGCTCCTTTTCAGGTCTAATTTGTTTTTCTTCAGTAGCTCCACAATGTCTTTCAAGATGTTGACTTTGTTCTTTTTTTATTTCTTTATGTTCATTTGTATCAACCCCTTTTTCTTTAGTGAATTCTTCTTGATCTAACTTCTTCTGATCAGGGCTTATTGCACTGTGAACTTCTGCAGCCTGACCGGATTCTTCTAAACCTGTCTTTCCCTGTTCAAAGTCTATTAGGTTTTCACTGTTTTGAGTCCAATTTTCTTTCCCTATCTGACCTTGCTCAGGTTCTCTTATTGTCTTTTCTTCTTGTACCTGAGCTGCTTCTTCTTCACCTATCTGATCTTCTTCTATTTCTTCCAATTTCGCTTGACTTCTTGTTCTGTGGTATACTTCAGGAACTTCTACCACTGGTATCCAATCCTGACTTGTGCTCGGTTGTTCTCCGTCAGCTTCTCTCGAACCTCGATCCTGAGATTCCTCTGCTGGGCAACCTTCAGCTTCTTCAGTGATTGGTGTTGTCTGTGAATTCTCCTCTTCAGGGTCTGGTACTCTCTTTGTGTGGCTTACGTGAATCCAATTAGGAAATCTTGCACACTTCACTGCTGTATTGGTAGTCAATATAACTTGACAAGGTCTGCTCCACCTGGGTGATAAACACGTTTCTCTGGTGTGATTCTTCACTACCACCCAATCACCAGGATTCAGATCATGTTCTAGTTCAGGCTGCCTGGAAACTGCGTCTTCTCCAACCTGATGAGAGACAGAACGCACTAGGTCAGCCAATCCTTTGCAATAATCCAAAACCATATCATCAGATATATTCACCAGTTTGTTTGTGGGAACATGTGTTTGTCTCATTGCTCTTCCCATCATTATTTCATGAGGGCTTAATCCTGTCGTTCTGTCAGGTATACTTCTGAGTCCCATCAAGACAAGTGGCAATGCGTCTGGCCACTCTAATGATGTAGATGCACACATTTTTCCCAATCTTGACTTTATAGTGCCATTTAATTGTTCAACCACTCCAGAAGCCTCTGGGCGATATGCACAGTGCAATTTCTGTTTAATTTGAAATGCTTCACAGATTATCTGGATCACTTCGCTATTAAAGTGTTTTCCTCTATCTGATTCCAAAGATACTGGGAAACCAAACCTAGGTATGAGCTCTCGTAACAACAGTTTTGCAACTGTAATACTGTCATTTCTCCTAGTAGGGTAAGCCTCCACCCACTTTGAAAACAGACATACTATGACTAGTACATATTTTAGTCCTCTGCATGGTGGTAACTGTATGAAGTCGAACTGGAGTCTTATAAATGGGCCCTCTGCCTTTCCAATCTTTCCAAACCCAATTATCGTTTTCCTGCCTGGATTATGCATTTGGCAAGTTAGACATCTCTGGCAAAGACTCTCTGCAACAGCCCTGAATTTGGGATTGTACCAATTTTGTCTGAACAGCCTAATCATTGCATCTCTCCCTATGTGTGTGTCTCCATGGTGCATTCTAGCCATTTGTGAGAGTAAACAGTCTGGCATGACTGGTCTGCCATCTGCACTGATCCACACTTCATCTTCTCCTCTTTGGGAGCAACCCACTTTAATCCACAAATTTTTCTCACTTTCATCAACCTCATCTTGCAATTTCTTCACCTCATTCCATGTTTCAGGTGGCATATACAGCATAAGTTGGCAGCTGATTCCCATTCTTTCCACCCTCTTATTGACTGACGTTCTGGTTTTGGCACAATGTTGAGCCACCAGGTCTGCATATCTGTTGCCGACTACCACCCAGTCATCTCCTGACTGGTGTGCGGCACATTTCACCACAGCCAATTCTTTTGGTGATTGTATTGCTTCTAGCAATTCCCTTACAAATTGTCCATTTTTAATGGGGGATCCTGAAGAAGTCATGAAATCCCTCTGCATCCACAGTTGGCCAAAATCATGCACAACCCCGTAACCATATTGACTATCTGTAAATATGGTCACTCTCTGATTCCTCCCAATTTTGCAAGCTTTTATCAAAGCAATCAATTCAGCTACTTGTGCAGATTTTACTCCTGGTAAATAGGATGCTTCGACTATTCCAGTTAATTCACATACCGCATAGGCAGCAGTTAGTTTACCATCTTCATGTCTTTGACATGAACCATCGACAAATAGCTCCCTGTCTGGCTTTTAAGAGGCTGTTCCTCTATGTCTGGGCGTGGTTTTGTACATAATTCTGTAATTTGTACACAATCATGTTCATCTTCTTCGTCATCTTTATTTGTTTCATGATATGGGTCCGGCAATAAAGTTGCTGGATTTATTATTGTACACCTTACCATGGTCACATTTTCAGCACCCATTATTATCCTTTCATATTTAGTCAGCCGACTAGGAGTAAGATGCTGAGTTCGGGTTCTTGTCAACAGAATCACAACTGCATGTGGAACATATACTTTTACAGGATGTCCCATCACAATTGACTCGCTTTGTTCAATGCTCAAACAAGTTGCTGCCACTGCTTTTAAGCATCCTGGCAACGCGGCTGCTACTGGGTCCAATGTAGCAGAAAAGTACGCTATAGGACGTCTGTCTAGTCCATGTCTCTGAGTTAGGACAGAAAGTGCACAATTTTCTCTCTCTTGACAGAATAATGCGAATTCTCTTTTATAATCAGGCATGCCTAAGGCAGGTGCTGAACAAAGTGCGTTTCTCAATTTTACAAAAGCTTCTACACTTTCATCCTCCCACTCAACAGGGTCCTTTGCTTTCTTTTTCGTCATGTTAATTAAGGGCTTAGCTAACATGGAAAAATTTGGTATCCATTGTCGACAGTAGCCTACTATTCCTAGGAACATTCGCACTTGTCTTTGGGTTACAGGCATTTGCATTCTCTTTATTAATTCTACTCTTTCAGAGGTTATTCTTCTTTTTCCCCTCTCAATTTGATGTCCCAGATATTTAACAGCTGTCCTGCAAAACTGTAACTTTTCAGGTGAGACTTTATGCCCTTCCTCAGCCAAAAGATTTAATAATGCTATGGAGTCAACAACACAGTCTTCTCTGGTGGTCGACGCCACCAATAAGTCGTCGATATATTGGACTAAGACTGAGCTTCCTGGCATCACTAGTTTTTCCAGGCACTTTTTCAGTATCTGGTTGAAGATGGAAGGACTTTCTGTGTACCCCTGAGGAACACGATTCCACACATAGAACTTGTTCTCAAATTTAAATGAGAAAAGATACTGGCTGTCTGGATGCAATGGTATTGAAAAGAATGCTTGACATAAATCAATTACTGTGAACCATCCTGCATTCCAAGGGATCTGGTATAGAATTACTTCAGTATTTGGTACTATGGGACAACAAGGTTCCACAATCTTGTTTATTTTTCGCAGGTCCTGAACAATCCTATATTTTCCACTAGGTTTCTTTAATCCCATGATTGGTGAATTACATGGGCTACTCATTACTTCTTTTAGGATGTTTTGTTCTACCATTCGATTTATTTCTTCAATGACTCCTGCTTTTACTTCTGCACTCATTTTGTACTGTCTGGTATTTGGGAAAATTGCACCTTCTTTTACCATAATTTGAACTGGATCTATTTTTGCCATAAGTCCTACTTCTTTTCCGGTGAAATCCCATACTATTGGGTTTACTGTACCTTTTAATTCTTCTGGTAACTCATCTCTTGTTATTAACGAAAACATTTCGTCTATTTCTGTACCTTGTTTTGCAACCATAATTTTATATACATGGTCCTCATCTGGTGTCTGAACTGCCACACCATCTGGCGTGCAGAAAATTGTACAGTTCATTTTGCACAATAAATCCCTACCTAATAAATTCACTGGGCTAGAATCGCACACTACAAATTGGTGCATTTCTCTGAAGTTTCCTATTTTGACTTCCATTGGTTCTGTAAGAGGCGTTCTAATTCTTTGATTAGCTACCCCTACTACTTGGATATCTTCACCAGAGAGAGGAAGGTCTGGGATATCTGCTGATCTCACCGTAGACCTGGTAGCACCAGTGTCCAAAAGGAAAGTAATATCATTACCTTTCACATTTCCTTCAACATATGGACCAGACTGATCTACCTGTAAGGATGCGCCAAGTACGCACTCCTTCTTCCCCTCTCCTAGGCACCGTCATGAGTTGAATTCACAGTAATTGTCCTGCAAAAGAAATTGTGATGTCATATAATCATTCTTACCACTCCCTCCTGGGTATCCAATGTCTGTACCATGCTTTGCTCTGCTTACATTACCCTGAATAGGTGCAGGTGGCAAGTGACTCTGAGAATTTGCACCCTGCTGTGAGTCATTCTGCGTCTGTGGATTTAAGTTTTGATTTGGGCCATTATTATTCCGAAGCTTTTTACATTCGTCCTTCCAATGCCCCAATTTTCCGCATCCATGACAAGGAAATTTCTTTTTAGCTTCTTCTCTACTCATTCGTCCTCTAAATTTTCCACCATTTCCCGTATCACCACTCGTTCCAGAATCTTTTCCTTGATTTTCACTCGGATTTTCCAAATTAATTCCCTGCTTCTCTGCCATTTTCACCTGTGCCCACATCACCTTTTCCTGCAATTTCTTGTGTCTATCCTCAATATCGTCTCCACAATATTTTGCATATTTCAGAATTTCATCTATGGGCTTTCCCTGCCAACACAGCATGTGTTGTTTAATCATCTGGCAAATCTCTGGCTTCAGACCATAAACAAACCGATACACAAACTGACTCATGTTTTTGTCTCCAATGTCCTCAAATCCACTATACTGTTTAAACACCTGCAATAGACGCTCATAATAGGAATGTACTGATTCACTGGCTTCTTGGGTGGTTCGATCTATTTTCACCCAATCTGTTTCTTTCGGTGGTATTTTCCCTTTCAGGTAAGTTATCACCTGCTGATACTTTTTCATCACGTCATTTGACGGGGCACCTGTCTTCGGATCTCTGGGATATTCATCACTAGGCCAATCGACTGTGATCTTACAATCTGTCCATAAATCGGCAGGTACCACTATGTCAAACAAACCATCTAAATCCTTCAACAATACCTTTGACACCTTCACAAACCTTTCAACCTGCTTGTACCATTCAATTGGTTTTTCTCTCAGCTTTGGAAAATCATTCGTAAATGATAAAATATCCTGTCTGCTCCATGGGACATGTACATATCCTCCTCCCGCAACTTCTCGCATTGGATACATCTGGTCTGCTTTTCCTGCTTCCTTCATCACATATTCTGATGCTGTTCTACTTGTTCGTGCTTCTTCCTTTTTCTTGGCCCACCTAGTTTTCCATTTATCTAGGTCTCCCCATTTTTGCAAAACTAACATTAATTCTCTTATTTGTAATCTTCTTCCAGAGGCATTCATATTTTCTAAGTCTTTGTCTGAAAATTCTGCTCTATAGGGTTTCTGTAGTACCTTTGATCTCCCTATTTCTATTCCCATCTGTAGTGCTAAATTGGATAATTTTTCATGAAATATCCTTACATTTCTGGTGATACTCCTGCACAGGAACAATAATTCTTCTTCATCATAGGTATTTAAGCGTTCTAGTCCTACATTTCCTGCTATTATTTCTTCTAATTCGACTTTTAATTTATGAATGTCCATTATTTTCGGAGGTGTGCACTGTTTAACTGACCCTTGCACCCATCTTTCTAGATCTTCAGGTGTTACTATGGTAGCACTTTTTGCTCCCGATGAAGTTACTAAACTTACATCTTTTGAACCTCCAGGTACATCTTTTCTTGGAGTACTATTTACAGAACCTCGAATAGGCAAGTCCATAAGTGATATTGTGGATTCACAGTCACTAAATTGATCCTCAATTATAACTGGAGCTTCAGGTCTGGGATTACTCACAGGAGTAGGTGTAAGTATCGGTGGAGGACAGCTTCCCTGAGTACCACATAATGGAACTACTGGACCAATTGTTACAGGTATGGTCAACGAATCAGGATGTACTTTTATCTGAGTTATTTTCTGTATTAATTCTGCTCTGGTCTTTTCTATGGCTTCTTTTTCTTTATCATGTAGTATTCTATTCGGGGTGAATTCATGCATTACCTGTGGCACTAATGGAGTTTTTGGTGGTGCACTTGGGGTGCATCCACTTGTCCCTTCCTGATATGGTGGGGGATTTCTTAACATTTCCTCCATAAATTCGTCTTCAGACTCCTCATTTCTCATGAAATGTTTTGTCTTTTCTGTACATTTGCCTCCTGATTTCTCTCCTTCTGTGAATAATGGATACAGTCCTTCTGTAATCATTGCCCTTCTCCATTGTTTCATCTGACCATCCCTAGACTCACGTAGATATCTGGGAAAAATCCTGGATAACTCCTATTACTTCTAGATCTATCCCGCTCAAATGCCTCGGTTTCCCATTCTTCTAGAGCTTCGTACTGGGTTAATCTAGGTCTGGGTTCTAAATCATTCATCCTCAATCTCAAGTTTTGAAGAATTCTTCCATTGAAGGTACCATTCTGGGGAAATGCTAATATTCCATCATTTTTGGTGTATTCTATCCAATTCTCCATCCATACACAGGTATGATAACCTCTCTCCATCATCATGAATGATGCTGGCGTTTTAGCTGGTGGAATAATAATTCCTTCTCTAGTTTTGAGTGGTTTATCCTTCTTAAAATAGTTCTTAATCTTTTGCAGAAAGGACATTTTTCTCCTTTCTCCGTACATTCTATCTAATCTTCTGTGTACAAAATTATATTCTGCAAAACCTAGGAATCTCCTATCCGGACGAGTTCCTGTTAAAGTCGGATCGTGTTTTAACATGCAATCCTTATCCACTAAGAATTTTGCTTCTAAAATCTCGACCAATCAAATGTCTGCTATTTTTTTTTTATTTCCGAGCCAATCCTTGCGCGGCCTTTTGGTGACGTTTATCTGTCAACCCCTCCTTTACAATCTGCTCTTTTCTGTCCTCGCTGGTTTAACCAATCCCAGCGCGGCACCTGTGACGTCAGTACTACTCCTGACTACTGACCCCTCCTTTACAAGTGTCTCTCCACACCCGCTGTTTCAACCTACCACAGCGCGGCATTTGGGACGTCAGCTCCCTCTCCGGCAACTGACCCTCCCTTTACAAAAATTTACGTAAACTTATTTTCTCTATAAATCTTCATTAAATTTCAGTAACAACATAAAACATTCGCTATTGTGCCAGTTTCTTCTAAATTTTGAAAAGAATAGTTTCTTCCACACTTTAGTAAAACCTTTCCGTTTACTTAAAACATACACTACGAGTAAAACACTTCCGTCTACTCTTCACACAAGCTCCAGAAGTACCTGTTACTTCTCCAATGTTACCCTTACTAGGTGATATAACATCAAATTTTCATCAGCGTACCCTTTTTGCTATTACTCACACGCATAGAGTCCCTAACGAGTACTAAAAGTCCTGCTTAACTTCTCAGTACTAATTCTGCCTGACAGATAACCTCACTGCAGTATGGCTTCCACTTGCCACCCACTATTCTTTTTACCCCGGGGTATTCTGGACAACATAAAACAAAACTCAAAATTTAAGCGGATGTTAGTTCATAAAAATACAAATAAAAATTCTCATTACCCAATTAACAAAGAGTAACCATAACCGTCCTCTGCTTACCAGAAAACTGATCCAGCGCAATATTAGCCAACAACATTCATACACCATATACTCACTTGGGCCCATACATTCACACTACCCTAATACTTACGCTGGGTGTCAGATGTACTCTTTTATCAAAGTCCCTGCTACCAATTACCTTCTGATGAAGAGTAATAACTTACCAATGGATCCTTTGCTAATTGGGAAGTTTAAAATGAGTGACATTCATTATAGTACATATTCATGAAATAACCACTGAGTCAGGAAGTTTTAAAATGTTGATCTAAAGTTTTAGCAGAGTAAAATACAGCAAACACGGTACTTGATTGAAATACCCAAAAAAAAGCATAGAAATGATTTTGCTAATAAATGACGGTGTTTAAGGAAGAGGAGAAGATAGAGACAGCAGCGCAACTAAAGGTTGCAGTATAGTTACCTAAATGCGAGAACCAAGCCCCTTGGTCAAGGAGTTGGAAAAGATAGGACCCAGGAAGGATGAAGAACAAAGACTTCTTCCAGGATCAGGACAGGACCGGTGACCTCTCTACAACGACGCCTGCGCCGTTTCCCTCTCTGATACTCGACTTCTTCTCGATTCTCCCGTTCTAATGGGCTCCGCCGCCCCCTCCTCAGGACCTCTTCTGGACAGGGATTCAGTCAGCAACCAATCAGCATGGCAGTCTGGAGCGAAGAGCTCTCTCGCAGCATGGACGCCTGTTCTTCGTGAAAGCATGCTCCTACTAATTAACTAATGCTATATTCTATTATACCCTTCTACGCCCATGTACCTCCCCTTAATGTTGCTAAAATATGGGACCACTACTTCTGATTGGACAGGGACAGGGGTGGATTCTCGCACCATATCGATTTGGCCTAAATTGTAAAGGCTATTGTCTTTACTTTCCCGCCCCTTCAAATTAATACATTCGCTTTATTTCCCACCCGTCTCACGACAAATGTTATACATTTTACAGGGGAAAAGTATCATTTTGTCCTCCGGAAACATAAAGTACAGCATCTTCGGCCAATGGGTCATGGCCTTGGAAGACTTCCAAGTTGACTTCACTTGGCAGGCACACAGGACACATGCGCAGAACCATCTGTCTCTCAAGTTTCAATTCACCAACCCAGGCCCAAGTTTACAAATTACTAAAAGTGCAAGAAGAAAATATTAAAATCACAAATAAAAAGTTTCACTGTATACCCACTTTCCCTACTCTATTCCCAATTAATTATAATACTATCCTGCATTAGTAGCATTAAGAAAACGACAATTTAATAATGACTTGAGAGCAAGCTGAAGCATGTGAAAACATTTAGCGGCCATTTTAGTGCACACTGCGCAGAAGCAGAAGTTTCCCACCAAGCAAAGAAAGACGTCACACCATGTGATCAGGTTGCGACATGCGCAATGAAGTTCCAGCTTTAGCGGACATTTTGGATTACAGACAAGCGTTATTCATTAGTAAAACACATAGGCAAGCTTCTGTCCCTCTTGTGTTTGTGAATGCAAAGGTTAGTTTTGACAATACAAGTTTAATAAATTAATACTATGAGGAGAATTGCGTACAAGCAAGTTTCATTTTTGAAACCTTGCTCCATCAGGAGCATTCCATCCATAATCTTGTGTTTTTGGATTTCTATTTATGACATGGTCTTGCCAGTCTATCTAAGTTGGATCCGATAACAGGAGAGATTACTGCAAACCGCACTAAGCACTACTTACTAGGCATTCTGTCTAAGCCTAAAAGGGGATAGCAGAGGTACATATTTGCATTACTGAGATGCAGCCTAGCCAAAAGACGTCTAGCAACTTATTGGTTGAGACTGAGAGAACCACAACTCAATAGTTGGGTCAAATACCTGCTAGAATGGGCGGCAGCTGAGGGGAGTCATATGAAGCTCACAAGACAGGATGACTAGCTAACTCAACACCTACCTGACAGGGCCATGATTATTTTTCAGTTTTCAGAACTCCTAGACACAAGGCTGTCTTTAAACTGCTGCTGGAAAACCCGTATAGTGCTAGTAACCCTGTACTATAGAAAGCTCTATGGGAGGGGAAAAGCAAATTTACTTTGAAGGATATAAGCCCAAGGTTGTGTATTTAGGTGTAAATAAAGAGTGATCAACTAGAAATGTGGAGGAGATTGTTGTTTGGCTTACTGTAGCTGAGTACTAGAGCTGCATCTTTGTGGTGGGCCCTCATCATGTTGAATTAGTAGAGGTGGTATGGCGACTCGGTGAGTGGAGCCTTGAAATAAGCAGTGACAAGTTTAGCTGTCTGTGGCAGCCACATAAATTTGTGGCTAGGTAAAGACCAAAAGCCTTTTTGTCACGTAATAGAAGGTCCACTTAGAATCTCTGTTACGTAATGAGAATATGCCTGTGCTTGAGCTGTCACCTTTCCTTGATCTTATTTGTATATTCTTTGTGATCTAAAATGAAGATAAAGATGTGGGAAAAAAAATTGTGTACAGTTCTCACCTAAAATGTATTTTCTTTGTCAATAGGTACCATGACCTTGTGTCTTACAAACCCCATCTGGGTTACCAAGACTCGGCTTGTTCTGCAGTATGATGCTGGTATCGACCCATCGAAGCGGCGTTATAAAGGAATGATGGATGCTCTTGTAAAGATCTACAGGAATGAGGGCATCCGTGGATTATACAAGGTATTATTACACATTATTTATATAATACCAGGCTCTTCATATTTATGGAATATCTTTACTGCATGGTGGGAGCAGGTTCCTATTCTTTGACTTGCTCATTTTCTTCCACCTGGTAAGAGGTACGTAAAAACGAATACAGTTTTCCTTATGATCTAACAGCCTTGGTATTTACCATCCACTTCACTCCACTAGATGTTGCTTTTGATTTTCCACCTCTCAGCTCTTCTTTCATTTCCAGTAGAATTTTCCTTCCATCTCATTAGCACTCCTGCTATATAGTGTGAGTGCCCCTAGCTGTAGATGGTGAGCTGTTGGCAATCTGTATTTGATTATATTTTCCATTTATTATAGTTTGTTTTTAGTTCCTTTTATTGTCCATAATATGTGACTCGAGGTAGCTTGGTTTCCTACAGTTTCCACATTCCATGTTGCAATTAAAAAGAATAAACAGTGACAATGTCCTATGGACCCTCTGCTATTTTGAAAGCTGATTAAGGCGATGATGGGTGACTTGAAATTCTGAACCTTTCACGAGAGAGAGAGAGAGAGAGATATTTTGATTGGCTATTTCTTCTGTGGTGTCTTTAATGTTTACATCACCTTGGTATAACTGGAGCCCCAAAATATGGCAGGTATAGTCTTTAGTAGTCGTTAGAGACATCTATCACCCTTGATCTGCCTTACATGTCTGGATGCATCAGATGGACCTGTCTGCAAGTCATGCCATCTGCCTAGTAAGGCAAGATCTGAAGGAACAGGCACATTTGACAAATAGGGATAAATAGGCTTTCATTTCAGGCTGTCAGTGTAGGCCATGTTGTTCTTCATGGGGATTTCTCACAAGGGTGGCAGTGGTGATCCTTGATGTGCACTGGTCAAAGTTCCACTCTATCTATGGATACTGTGCCAACTCCTAGAGTTCTCACTGCTCCTAGAACCCAATCCTGTATAGACACTTTTTTTTCATGGGTAGGAGGGCAACAATATTAGACCGTTTCTTTTCTATTTACCATATGTTCCTGTAGCTGCAAGCACACTTTTCTCATCATATGTACCAATTCCCTTTTTCTTTACTTTAAGTAAGTCATCAGACGTTGAGTATTTCTTTTAAGATCCTTTATTCAAACAAACATCATTTTTTCTGGCAGACCCAGCCAACGCGTTTCATCCCTTATAGGAACTTCATCAGGGCAATTTTTTGAAGCTGTATTCTTGTATTTCTATTATTTCAATCCCGATCATTATATTCAGTTAGTCCCACATCCATTCGATGTACTTCATGCTCCCGTGGTGACATCCAAACACACTTGTTCATCATGGGGTCACTAAACGCCACTTATGGTTTTCACAGGATCCTCATTTTGTAATCAAAAAGGCACAATTCTGGTAACTACATACGTCCTCTGACGTTCGGTTTATGCTCCGAAAATAATAATTAATTGTATAATTCCTAATAAATTGCATGTTTACGACAGGAAAGTGTACTTTGGGAGCAGTTTTCAGACCTGTATAATTAATGTGATCACAGCCAAAGCAAACTACAGCTGTCAGAAAGACCAGACTTCTTGACATTTCAAATAAAAGGCACTTTCAGTTGTAGCATTATCCCAAGGGTTGCAGGCCTGCACATGGCTGCCATTTGGGCATGTCAGACGCACACAGGAATCACATTTGTACACATTGAGCACCAGTCCTCCCAAAACCTCCAGCTGTTTGGCCTTGCTCCAAGTGACCACTCTCCAATTCAAGCCAGCAAGTTGCATACTCTCTCATATTCTTCTAACCATAAAAAGCAGGCCAGAGCAAAGAATGGGCTCACAAGACCCTAAAAATTAAAGATAGATTGGCAAATTGAGGTGTATCGAGACAAGGGGAGAGAAAAAGCAAATCTTCAACATCACATCAAATATTGCAAATACATCATTAAGATAAGGAAAGTGCCCTAGCCAAATCATATACCTGGAGATTGATATTTATGTTACTAAGGAACTGCAGACCAAGGGGATATCAACTCATTGATACTGAGTTACAGTAATTTAATTGGTTTGTGGTTTGCAGTGAAGATTAGTAATGAAGAGCAGTGTGTATGGCATTGCCTTAGAATATACAGAACCTTTTTAAAACCTACAAATTCAAATATTGGAAATACTCCCATACTTGCAACAATGGTGCCACTTTATTGTGACTGAGATTAGGAACCCAAATCTTATGTTTTTCTTCTATCCTTTATACGCACAATTTAATATGTGATATACAGCTGGCTACCTCATGGTTTTTTTCCATCAGCACTGACCATCGTCATAAAACAGTTACAAAAAAAATTGCATTTGACTGATTTGGTTGCATCTCTCTTATGGGGGTGAGGAGCTAGTCGGAGCCAGGGCAGACATGCTTCCTGGCGCAGACTGCTCTTTTGAGAGCTATAACAAGTAAAACCCAATGATGTGTTGAGGAGTCACTCTGACCTGCACCTGCTGAGCGCTCTGGGGAACTGACCTGAGGGCAATGAATGTGCAGCAATGGCAACTGACTGGAGTGAATTTTCCAGGGCCATGGAGGTAGGTGGAGAATGCAAAATAAATCCTCGAGCCTTGTATTATTTTGGGCCTGGGGTGAGAACAATACAATAAAGATTACGGAGTGACCCAGCCAAGAAAAATACATATGTAACAATAGAGTCTGCCATATATGACCAGACTCCTTGTAACCTTAACTAACAGTGAAATAAATGCACTTTGTGGGTATTTCCCTAGTAGAGGATGTAGAAGCTTCACAAAATTGTACAGATGTTTCCTACCACAGGAGGGTGATGGAAATATGACAGCCCATCTAGAGACTAAAATGGACAGTATTACTGCAGCCCTGGTTCAAGAGGGAGTCGGTCGTCCTCCCTTGCACTCATCGATCATCTCTTGAGAATCAATACCTGTATCTATGCCTGGGAGCCAAAGTGAAAAAAAGTTACAGACAAGGATCTGGGGCCGTATTACACATAGTGTGCACTCCCCTGGTGCACCTTTAACTGGGTGCACTGGGCACAGATCAGAACAGTGCGCCCTATTATGCATACGCTGTTCTCAAGGCAGACGTAAACCCTGCTCTGGGAAAAGCACATTTGTGTAAGGTGGACCGGCTGTTTAAAGCTGCATGTCCACCTTTCAGTTTAGGTGGAGACCAGTGCAATTCATGCCTGGGTGACCCTTAACCCTAGACATGCCCTTCCAGGTGGGTGCATTAAATTAATGGTCCTGCCTGCTGGGAGATGCTTGGGTGTCCCCCAGGCATCCCTGTTCTAGAAATGCTGCATTTGTTGTGATCAAGCAAACTGTCCAGGTCTGTGCATAGACCAGGGCAGTGCACCCTATATCGAATACTGCCCCCGGATTTTTTTAGTCGAGGGCAGTCCAACACAATGAAGCAAAACAAAACAAATGAGTGCTTTTCTGTTGATGTTGCTCCAGGAAGCAAAGTGACCGGATATTAAGAAAGTAAATGGACGAAGCTAAGTTTTTTGATGTTTCGCCCCAAACGTCCCCCCCACGTCGCCCTTTTTGAAAGACATTAATTTATGAAGTTGGTATTTTAACAATTATTATTCCTAGAAATAAAAGAAAAAAAGACTGAGTGATGTGGGAAGGAATACCCCTGCAGGGAAAGGGAACTGCTTACAAATGTCACAAGATATTTTCCCTGTTTTTGTGAAGTGTTACTAGTGAAGTTACTAATATCAAATGAAAATTAAATCTCGGTTCTCCTTTTAAAAGTGAACAAATAAACAGAACTTTTTAAGCTTACATTGCAATATTATTTGATTGACCCATATTGACGCTAATATTGTGTTGTTTTTTTCATTTATTTGTTTTAGATTTACATCCTAACAGAAGATATTTTGTCTTTAGGGGTTTGTTCCTGGCTTGTTTGGGACCTCACATGGCGCGCTACAGTTCATGGCGTATGAAGAGTTGAAAGTCGAGTACAACAAGTACAGAAACGAGCTTCCAGATGCAAAACTGGTGAGAAGTTCTCTGAATGCTGATTGTCCTCTCAGTAGCTGCCCAGTGCCTACGTGGTATTCAGAACATGGTATTTCATGTCAAACATAGCGTTATATAGGGTCAGTCTGTCTTTAAATTGCAGAGTAGCCTAACCAGGTAGGAATAACTGGAAAACTCTAGCAGGTACTCATATTTAAAGAGGGCTAACATTTTACCTTTCACAGTGAGACAGAAAGTGAGTGAAAGTAGTTACTAATTAAAGGTGCATACATTTGCTCGAGCAGGTGAGCATTGAGGTTGTTCACAAAATATATTGTGGAAACCCCTGCTCCTCTCAAGTGATGAATATCGGCTCCTGCAACAGATGGTTGTCTCCAGGATCTTCAGGCTGCCTTGCATGTTGTTTATATTGAGGAGCCTGCTCAAACGTTGACTGCTATAGTGGTTATAAAAACACAAATGAACAAGAGATGCCTCTCTAGTTGAAATGTTTCCACTTATTGGACGTGTTCATATCATGGTTCTCATTGCCTGCAGGGACATTAACAAGACTGCTAGGTGGCCTGAAAACATATATTGAGGAGAGAATATAGCCTAACGGCTAGGGCAGTCAACCTCAAATCTGGGGAACCGGGTTTCGAGTCTCTGCAACAACGCTCAACATCCTGTGAATCTGAGCAAATCGCTTAATCTCCCCGTGCCTATCAAAAATGAATGTGTCCTTATGTAACGCAACTGGTGCTCATGTAAAGCGCTCTGATACCTTCGGGTCAAGTTCTCGCTATATAAAACTCCGGGAAAAAAATAAGATAGATTTATATATATATAGATATATATATTTATTTATTTATGAGTTTTATAGAGCGCAGAACTTGATCCCGTTAGAGTATCAGAGCGCTTCACTAAGAAGCCATAGCCGTGTACAGATTAGGCATAGCATCATCCAGTTGCGGATTGAATGAGAGAGGGTAAGGTGCAGGGTACACAAGGGAGATAGGGCATGTATTTACAGATTAAATATCCAAATACTCAGGAACGAGGTAACATTTTTACAGATTACGTTAAACAATGTTCGCGACAAGGCCCCCAGTTTCTGATGGGGTGAGCTAGATAATCCGAAGGGAGGCAATAGATGGCCATAGATCATGGCTGTAGTAGTTGTAGAGGCAAAGTTTAAACGAGAAATGTACCCATAAGGAATGTTTTGGCATCCTTTTTGAAGCGAGTCAGAGAGGGGATTCTTCTGATGTCCGGTGGGAGAGAGTTCCATATTCTTGGAGCAGCCCCGGAGAAAGCCCGGTTGTAAGTTTTGTTTTTTTCCGAAAGCGTGCAGGTTGGAGCAAGAGGTCTCTGGCAGATCGTGAGTTTCTGATTCCTCCGGAGATCACAAGTTTCTGCCTCAAATATGCAGGAGAGTTAGAATATAAGGCTTTGTGCGTGATGCATGCTACTTTGAGCTGTATTCTTGCCTCCAGGGAAGCCAGTTGAGAGCTTTCAAGTGTGGGAAATATGGCCGTATTTCCTCGAGTCGGTGAGTAGTCTGGCGGCCGCATTGAGGCAGGCTTTTAGAGGTGCCAGGGAGATCTTGGGTAGGCCCGAGAGGGTAGAGCAGCCATATTCCAGTCTAGAGATGACAAGTGCTTGGACTGCCATTTTTAGGTCGGGAGCATCGAGGAAGGGTTTCAGTTTCCTACGGTAGCTCAGGTGGAATCTGGCTGATTTGGCCATTGAATTTATGAAGACCCGCATGTTCAGGTTGCTATCGAGGGTGATTCCCAGAGATTTGGCCGAGTCCACGATGGTTGGTGAGCAATTTAAGGCTGTAATAGCCTTAATCCATGATTGAATCTCAAGGTTGGTATTGGGCGGGGCGATCAGGAGAAATTCAGTTTTCTTTGCGTTGAGTTTGAGTTGATTGGATGCGAGCCATTGGACAGTGAGTTTCAAGGCTTCGTTCAGGGAGAGGATCTCTGCAAGAGATGAGGTTTTGATGTAGATCTGAGTGTCATCAGCGTACATGTGATAGGAGATATTGGCAGTGCGTAGTACTTCGGTAAGAGGTTCCAGGTAAAGATTGAAGAGGGTGGGGGACAGTATTGATCCTTGAGGGACTCCAACCGTGACCGGGGATGGTGCAGATAGGTTGCTGTTGACAAGGAATCTCTGGGATCGGTTTTTGAGGAAGGACCTGAACCATTCTAGAACAGTGCCATCCAAACCCATCCTAAATTTGAGGCGTTCGAGTAGTTTTTCATGGTTGACCGTGTCGAAGGCCGAGGATAGGTCTAGGAGGATTATGAGACAGGCCTTGCCCAGGTCAAGGGCCTGGAGAGCATCATCAACGATGTGGAGCATAGTGGTTTCGGTGCTGTGTCCTGGTCTAAATCCGGATTGGAAGTCATCGAGCAGGTGGAAGTTGTTGATGTGTTGACTTAGTTGCTGCTGCACACATTTCTCCATCACTTTGGCTAAGAGGGGATGTTGGAGATGGGTCTGAAATTGTCAGGGGAGCCTGGATCCAGCGACAGCTTTTTCAGAATGGGGAGGACTTGGCCGGCTTTTAGAGAGTCGGGCACCATTCCCCTGCCGGAGAGAGGCGTTAATTATTGTAGTCCAGCTAGGAATAATGGATTGAGCGACGGTAGCTAGGCAGTTGGAAGGAGCGGGTCATTAAAATGGTTGTTAGGCTTTAGGGAGGATAGGATTTTGGACACTGAGTCGTCATCATAGAGTTTGAAGTCAGTCCAGTGAGCATTGTTTTTGGGTGGAACCAGTGGGGGCGATGTGGCTGGAGGAGGCGGGTCGAGAGGTGTTTGAGGGTAAGTGATGGAGTTGAGTTCGCTTCCAAGGGCTGAGATTTTGTCTGCGAAGAAGGAGGAGAATTCCTCTGAGGATATAAGAGACTTGGGGTTTTCTTTTGAAGTTTTGGCCAGTTTATTAGATTGGTGTTTGACCAGTTCGAAGAGCCTTTGGGGCCTGTTTTTGGCCTTCTCTAGTGCAGTTCGGAAGAATTATTTTTTAGACTGGAGTATGGTCCTGTTGTAGGAGTTTCTGGCCTGGCAGAGGAGTTTTAGGTGTGCGGCAGAGGGGTGCTGCCTACAGGATCGTTCAGCTTGTCGAAGGACTCTCCTCTCGTTGTTAAGGGATCCCGTGAACCAGGGGTTTCTGTCTTTGATTTGGGTTCTTTTCAGCTTTAGTGGGGCTAGATCATCCAGGATGTTCGAGATAGTCGCCGAGTAGTGATCGTTAAGGCCGCTGACTGTTGTGATATGCGAAGGAGGGGAGGTCGGATTTGACAGCGAGCCTCAAGTTCCCTGCGGTCTAGGTTCTTAGTGTCTCTGATCCAGCGTTTAGGAATCACTGGTTGCGGTGCCCTTGTTTTGAGGGTGCCCGGTAGGAGGAAGGAGATGGCGTGGTGGTCAGACCAGTCGCATGGGTCTATAGAGATAAGCTTGACTGTTGATTCTTTGGAAATAATCCAGTCAAGAGTGGCCCCTTTCGAGTGAGTTGGAAGTGAGCAGGCTTGGGTCAGGGCTTGATCGGCCAGAAGGTCCTTGATGGCGTTGACATGTGAATCCTTTGGATCGTTCCAGTGCAAGTTAAAGTCACCAAGGAAAATATCTTTGATATTGTTGGAACTCTTAGCTGTGATGATTTCCATGAGGTGGTCGGTGAAGAGAGTCGTTCATGCCTGGGGGGTGGTAAAAGATGTGCAGGTTGCACAGTAGGGTGGAGTTGCTGTGAATAGCGAGGGAAAGGTATTCACAGGATTCAGTGGTGTCCGCCAGAAGTTCCGTGATCAGAAGGTTAGAGCGGTAGATGCAGGCGATGCCTCCTCCTTTCTTGTTAGATTGTCTGTCTAGCCTTGCGATGTTGTAGTTAGGAGGGACTAGGAGGTCCAGGTGTGGAGATGAGGATTCGTTGAGCCATGATTCTGTAAGGATCGCTAAGTCGAAATTTTTGAAAAGGATGAGATCAGCAATATCCGCGGCGTGTTTAGCTGCCGATCGGCAGTTAATTAAAGGGCAGATAGAGAGGATTTGGAAGGAGGTTCGGGGGTCTGGGCGGATAGGTGAACAGGCGCTAGATTACTCTTGACCATAAATCTGTTGCGGAGGGTAGCTGGTCTGTTGGGGTTGATAGTGACCGTGCAGATGGCGTGTTCTGCCTTTGCATCTAAAGGATGAGGGATAGCTGGGGTAGAGTTGTCGTCTCGGAGGATGGCGAGGATTTCCATTTAAGTGAGATCTAGTGGACTTGGGATGGCAGAGGTAGAGTTGTAGGATAGGACAAGAGCACCGGTTTCTTCCTCTGAGAGGTGGCATGGATGTTTGCGGGGGCGAAGATGTCTCAAGGATAGCGGAAGAGGTTGTTTAGAGAGCTCTGTCAAATGTGGGGGATGGCGTTTGGCAAGGGCATAAGGTTGGCGAGGGAGAGTTCAGCGAGGTGGAGGAGGTTCATTAGCTCCAGGATGGAGATATGAATGCTCTGGGTTAGTTTGGCAGCTCTGGTGTGCAGAGAATCGATGTCCCTATGAGAAGGTGGTGTTAGAGGGCAAGGGGGCAGTGGTTCGGGAGCAGTTCTGACAGTGAGACTAGGTGATAGGGGGGAGGGATTAGTATGGCCTGTGTTGTAAGCCATAGGATCAATGTTGGAACCCCTTTGCAGGTTGGATTGAGGGCAGGAAGGGCAAGCGGGACTTGTATCGTAAGTCTTTGGGGGCATACTGGTGACATAGTCTACTTGGGGAGCTAGTGGAGCGGGGACCAAAGGTCTAGGGGTGATTCTGTTTGCGAGGCCGGGAGACGTGCTGGAGTGGTTCGGGTGGTCAGAGATGGGAGAACTAAGGGGGGTTTGTGAGTGGCTGGCCATGCTGGATGGGCTGGTTGGGGACTCAACGGTGCGGGAAAGGTAAGCGCGACCTGTATCGTAGTTCATTGGGGGCGTATCGGTGACATGGTGTACTTGGGGAGCTGGTAGGGAGGGGACCAGAGGTCTAGAGGTGATTTTGTTGGCAAGACCGGGAGACGTGCTGGAGTGGTAAGGGTAGCCGGAGTTGGAAGATCTTAGAAGTGGGTGGCTAGCCACATTGGATGCGCTGGATGGCCTGGACGAGAGGCTCAGCAGGGCGGGAGTTAATTACCCTGCCAGTGTCGTGCACGTGTTTTCTGAGGAGGGTAAAAGGTCTGCAAATTTATTTAAGTTTTGGATGAGGCTTGGATCATAACGATGCCGTTTTTATAGAGGGTGATGGTGAGGTCAGCTTGCAGGGTTGAGGAGGGTGCTATAGTTAGCTTAGTACCGTACGGGATGTTCTGAGTAGCACGTACATTGAAGTGGTGAGCAAAGGTTCTGCGCCAGGCAGAGGTTCTTCTAGAATAGAAGATGAGGTCATTAATGACCAAGCCGTTGTCTGCGCTGTAACGCAGGTCAGAGATCAGTGTCTCAGGGTGTCTTTTCAGGGTGGAGTGCTTGAAGGATTTTATGGCGGTTTTGGAGAGGTTAGGGGTAGACCAGAGTGTGAGAATTTTCCCCCGTTGCGGACAGGCCAGGCCTTGCCATGCTGGCTCGGGTCGGCTGCTCGAGCACCAGTAGGGACAGAGATGCAGCAAGGTGGGCCTACCCACCGTGCGGGAGCCAGAAATGTACTGTGACAGTTCTGCAGGGGAGCACACTATTAGTGTAGGAGCCTTGTTGGCAGCTGACGAGGATGCGGGTAAGTGGTTGGCCGCTCTTGAGAGATAGCTAGTGAGGGTGAGGATAATCACGATGTAATAGGAGCTCCAGTAATTTCATGGTCAGGCAATGGACGGTGATTGGAGTGTCTTCAACTGTTGCCATTTTAGGGTCAGGCAAAGAACAGTCTGCCGGTGAAATGGTCACTGTGTAGATACCGGCAGCAGATCGCAACTCTGAAACAGTAAGGAAATTTACGTAGCGCTAACTGCTAGTCTTCAATGACGTTCCTATGACCAGTCAGGGGCGAGCAATGTTCCTCGAGTTTGCCGAGGGGCCGCCATTTTAGGTCCAGGCAGCCGTGGGTCCCAGCACTTATTTATATTTAATAGGACGTGTAGCGCCCAATAACCTGGCGCCGTCATGTGTTACCACTTTTCAGAGGTGGACTCCTGGGGTGGGGAGGCAGGGCTCACCAGACAACCTCACGTGGGTTGATGGGTTGACGAGTTTGCCGATGGGCCGCCATTTTAGGTCCAGGCAGCTGTCGGTCCTGGATTTTTAATATTAGATAGGACGCGCAGCGCGCAATAACCTGGCGCTAATTAACAGAGGTGGACTCCTAGAGGTGGGGAGGCAGGGCTCACCACACAGCCTCGCGTCGGTTGATGGAATCGGATGGCGCCGATTCTCAAACGAGGTCGACCTTCGGTCTCGTGCGCACACTCACCCCAGAGGCTGATCTCCGGTCCCGCGAGCAGCGCAGGGTCCAGGCAGCTCCCGGGACACGCATCGATGGCACCAGGGCAGCCCTCGGACCGGCAAGGACCCGGGGCAAAACCGATGACCCGGCGGCAACGACAAGTCTCAGATATATATATATATCTTATATTTTTTTCCGGAGTTTTATATAGCGAGAACTTGACCCGAAGGTATCAGAGCGCTTTACATGAGCACCAGTTGCGTTACATAAGGACACATTCATTTTTAGGTCTCGCCTGACCCAGCGCATGCGCTGGTCTGGCGAGACGTTTAGTGAGGGCTCAAAAAATGCTACCATGGCCAGCCTAGAGCTACAGTGCACGGGCGCGCGCTTACGAGCAGAGGCGCCATATGGCTTTCCTCGTCATGCTCATTAAGCGCATCGCTCGCCGCGCTTGATCGCGATCACTTTCGCGGCCGCTTTGATGTTCTCACGGCCGCGTTACTTTTACGGCTGTGCGCCAGTATTAACAAGCATTGGCATAGCCAATAGGTCTCGCTTTTGGGACCTTATAAGTGTTTAGCCATGCAACAGTTGCATAACTAAATACTTATAAGGTCCCAAAGCGAGACCTATTGGCTATGCCAATGCTTGTTATATATATATCCCCTACTGGCGGTCGCCAGTAGGTAGTTATAGTTACAACCTAGTTTCCATAGGAAAAGCATTTTTTGATTTGCTAATAACTTTGGCGTCGTTTGACGAATCTTTATGAAATTTTGCAAAAGTTGCACTTTTAGGTTAGCTCCTATCTTGAAAGTTTGGGGGTGATTTGTCAAGCGGGGGCTGAGAAAAAAGGGGGGTCCCAAAACGCGTTTTCTCCATGTTAATTTCCATAGGAAATTTTGCGACGAGATACAGCCCGAACTGCTGAACGGAATTACCTAAAATTTGGCAAAAAGGTAGATTTTGGTTCAGAAAGCGACCTTTTTTTTTAAATGGGGTAAATCCGTTCAGTAGTTTTTGAGAAATACAAAAAATAAGAGTCAAAAAATCAATTTCCCATAGGAAACTTTGTGCAAGGCTACAGCCGAAACTACTGAACGGAATTACCCCAAATTTGGCAAAAAGGTAGTGCTTGGCTCAGAAAGCGACTGTTAGAAATGGGATCTCTGGTTGGCTAAGGCTTGCGCCAAAGCCAGGCAGAGACCACCACTCTAGTCAGGGCGAGGGTGTTACACGCCAAAGATAACCCCTGCTCACCCCCTTGGTAGCTTGGCACGAGCAGTCAGGCTTATCCCGGAGGCAATGTGTAAAGCGTTTGCGCAACACACCCACAGCAACAACATACTAGGCACACCACAAAAGGAACTCCACACAAGGTTATATATAGAAATAGCCTTTGTATTATCATAAAACACATTAGAATAGTACTCACATAATATACATCGTGCCACCTGGCACGAGGTCATATTTACAAAGGGAATTATTTACACCTGACAGGGCCAACTGGACCACTGTCAGAACCAGCACAAAGCGAACTTAGTATAGATAGTACTTATAATAAATGTAGAACACATCATGAACGTACAACCAGTAATCACTGGTAACCACTGTACTTAGCATCAGCCTGTAACTTAAACTACATTATGCACAGTATCACATCAGGCGCGAATTACATTCTGCGCCAACCTCACCAGCATAAATACGTTATGCAATCCTCTCATAAGTCTAAACACATTAGACCCTAACCTCCTAAGTATAACTCACATTAGGGGCAGAAAAGCACACAGTGAAACATAATCTCACTAGCATAAACCATGATATGCAAAACAACCTCATAATCACAAACCACATTAGAGGTATAAACAGGGTGCGTAAAGCATGGTAAATGCATCACATTTCCTAGCACCACATTTTCACATTAGGGCCTGGCGCCCTATAAATCTAACTGTCCCCCTGGCCCACTGGCCATCTCACACGGGGCTCAAATGCCCTATGTCCAAAAGTCAGGGCGCGCTGCAAGGGCAGCGAAAGTCAAGGGTGCGCAACTGCGCAAACCTAAACGTAGCAGCTGCCCACTACTTGCTGGGCAGCTGGGAGAGTCAGGGGCCAAGGAGTGCATCTCACTCCTAGCGCAAAATGGCCCCCACAGGAAAGAATGGCCTAAACGATGCAGCTGGCACTAATTGCTGCGCAGCTGTAAATCAAGATGAGGCCTGGCACTCAATGTGCCCTTTGACTCGATATGTAAACGTAGCAGCTGCCCTCTAGCAAGCGGGGCAGCTGTAAGACTGGCCAAACTGGTAGGGACACGGGCCCTTGGAAACAAACCAGGCCCCACGTTGGGGTGGCCCGCTACGGCGGCGCCACTGAGGCAAATGATCTGTGCCCTACTCTGGGACTCTAAATCTCAGCTTTGCCCCCACGGCACTTCACTGCGCCGAAAACAGACTGCGGGGAAAAGAGCTGGCACCTCGATGTAACTGGGGAGCCCCTCCTTCCCGGGGCTCCTCTCCGAGGACAATGCCCCCCCCACATTGCAGCTGCCCACTGTCAAGCGGGGCAGCGGTGACCAGCACCCACAACGGCCTCGGGGCACCACAAAGGCGCACATGGAGCTCCCCACTCACCGGACTGCGGGCAGGACTCTGCTGGTCTCCTCGGCGGGCAGCACGCGGGGCTCTCTCTCTCATGAGAGCCTCGCCGGGGATCCGGCTGCACTCGGTAGCTGCCACGTAGGCGGGGTGGGCTCCCGCCTGCCTTCACCCTCTCCTTCTGGCGCCGGGGCTCCCAAC
Organism: Calotriton arnoldi; assembly: GCA_963921515.1. Taxonomy (NCBI): domain Eukaryota; kingdom Metazoa; phylum Chordata; class Amphibia; order Caudata; family Salamandridae; genus Calotriton; species Calotriton arnoldi. Next base: position 1,169,921 of record CAWUFW010000468.1, on the reverse strand, counting down.
AGGTCACGGGAGCCCTGTTCACCACGCCGCACTCCTCGCTCTTCACCCGGGGCTTCCACCGACAGCACTACTGCCTAACTTCCGGCCCGCCTACGTCCCAGGCGAAGTTGCCTGACTTCCGGTTTGGCGATCGGGGCCGCGGCGGTGATTTCGGTTCTCCTTTTCTTCGTGGCGGCAATGAGGGGTAGGCTCCCTCTTAATGTAAAAATCCATCAGCGGGGTAGGCACCCGCGAAGAGCAGAGCAAAGCGCGGGGTGGGCACCCGCTCTTCCCACGCACTGTGAGGGAATCCCACGTCGGGATTCCCTCGGAAATGATCGCAGCCCAGCGCTGCAAAGCCCACGCACTCCTGGGAAATAAAGTTAAGCGCCCACAGGGCGCTAAAGATGCAGCGAGGTCCTGGGGGATGCCAAGAACAGCAGAAGGGACCCAAAAGAGAGTCCTTAAGGCATCAAGGGGGCAATGCAGGGCCCAGGGAGGCAAGCCCTCCTGGCAGCCCCCCCCTGGGCCCCAACAGCAGCACGCCCCGTAGGAACAGCAACCAGGAACTGCACACCAAGAGTGAACATTTACACGGGGTCACAGCCCCTTCTTTTATACACCCTTTTCCTTTGTCTAAAGGTGTAGGGTTTAGGGAAAACCAGTTGCAACTGGTTTGGGGGGAGCTTTGGAGCACTTTGTTTTGCTCAGCTCCTCTCTCCTTTCACAGGACAGGCTAGGGACATCAGACGCACCACAGGGGGTGGAGCCAGCATTGTGGAGGGAAGGCACAGCCCTATTCAGGTCCCAGGTGCAACTCCTCCCTCTCATCTAGATGCAGTTCTCCTATTCAGCCCTGCGCTGACTCATCCTGCCCCTCCTGGAGCCACACACACCTCCCAGCCCTGTCACTCACAAGCCAGACATGCAATTCACATCAGGCAGGCAGACACAGAGCACACATAAATGCAAACCTCTAAAAGTGGCATTTCTACACCAGTCACAATAAATCTGCGCACACCATTGCGCAGCATTTATTCTCACGAGTTCGCACATACTAAACTCGCCCCTGCACTCCTCTCACACCAGGAATTACCATGGACACACATATCCCCCATGCATTCCTATGGGAGGGCAAGACAATCTCACCACACGCACTCAGCGCGCACGCACTTTACACAGGACCACAGTGCTAAAGTGCCCAGAGACTTAAAACTACTGACATACAAGGCAAAAAGTTTAGGGGTGAACCGGCCAAAAAGGGCCAAGTCCAACAGCGACCTTTTGTAAAATGGTGTAAATCCGTTCAGTGGTTGCTGGGAAATAAGAAAAATAAAAGTTTCGATATCTGGGCGGAGCCTAAGTCCCGTGCCCGAGCTTCACTGTGATTGGCTGCGAACACTCCAAACCAGGAAGTGTTGGCAGCCATCTTGTGGCTCGGTAGAAGCGAGTCACTAGAAAACAGAGAAACAAAGTATAAAACAAGAGAAGGGGGCAGGGTAGAAACACTGTGACCCCCTAGGCCTGCTCAGGGGGTCCCAGAAGGACCCCAGGGCCAAAAAAAGCATTTTTTATAAAAAAAAATCGGCACAATTCGCGCTGGGGTCGCGGGTTCCCGCGTTTTATTTTAATGAGGTCTCCGTGTGGGCTAGGTCCCGCGGGCATTTCTTAAAAAATAATAGCTGGGGGTTGCTGTGGCTGCGGGGGCCCGCTGGGGTCCCCGCAGCCCCGGGGCTTCACTCATGTTGGGAGGCGGGTTGCGTGGCCCCTCTCCTGGAGCCCTCCATGTGCTTATAACTTTGGCGTCGTTTGACGAATCTTGAAAGTTTGTGGGTGTTTGGTCAAGGGGGGGCTGAGAAAAAAGGGGAGTCCCAAAATGTGTTTTCTCAATGCGTTTTCCATAGGAAACTTTAGACAAGGCTACAGGGCAAACTGCTGAACGGAATTACGCCAAATTTGTGAGGGAGAAAGGTTGTGGTCGCGAAAGCGCGCTTTTGTTGAAATGGTGTAAATCCGTTCAGTAGTTTTTGAGAAATATCAAATTTTACAGATATCGATATTTGAGAATTCTGACATCTGATTGGCTGAGGGTTACGAGCACCAGCTCGCGGCTCATTGGCTGTGAACGGTTGAAACTAGGAAGTATTGGCAGCCATTTTGTGACTTAGTCCGTCAGCTCGCATCTCTCCGTGTAGAAGCCATCGGGTGTGTAGTTTTACCTCTGCGAGGCAACACTGGCGTCTGTGTAAGATACTCCTTTCACGCTGCCTCTCCCCACATCACGAGGTCGCGGCTATGCCTTTAGAAGCCAGTCCGTTGGCTCGGAGCTCTGTGAGTCAGTCTGTCGGCACGACCCTCTACACAACCCAAACACCACTGCACTACCTAACTAAACACTAAACCACTACTGCCAGCACGACCCCCTACACTACAGAAACACCACTGCACTACCTTAAACCCTAAAACACTACCCCCAGCACGATCCCCGACACTACAGAAACACCACTGCACTACCCTAAACCCTAAAACATTACCCCAGCACGACCCCCTACAGTACCCAAACACCACTGCACAACGTAACTAAACACTAAACCACTACTGCCAGCACGACCCCCTACACTACAGAAACACCACTGCACTACCTTAAACCCTAAAACACTGCCCCCAGCACGACCCCCTACACTACAGAAACACCACTGCACTACCCTAAAACATTACCCCAGCACGACCCCCTACACTACCCAAACACCACTGCACTATCCTAAATCACTACTCACAGCAGGACCCCCTACACTACGTAAAGACCACTGCCCTACCCTAAACCCTAAATGTACCCCCAGCACCACCCTCTACACTACACAAACACCACTGCACTACCGTAAACCCTAAAGCACTACCCACAGCAGGACCCTCTACACTACACAAACACCACTGCACTACCATAAAACACTACCAGTCCATTGGCTCACAGCTCTGTGTTTGCGAGCCGACGGCCCGTAGCTCTCTCTGTGCGAGCCGAGCCCACGGGCCGTAGCTCTCCCTTTGCGAGGCTGCCAGACGGCCCACAGGTCTCCCTGTGCTAGCCGGATCGCAGTTGTCAGTCTGCGAACCGATATTGGGAATATAAGGCGGCTCTAAAAAGAGCCTTTGTGTTTATTAGTTGGAGCTACATATAAGTGCGGATGCACAGCTTCAGGTTATTCAGAAAAACTCGATTTCCCTGATCTGTGAAGTGTACTCCATCACTTCTGTAGATATCAGCCATATCATAACGTATGTTGTTGTTGTAGATCGACCCCATTCTATGGTCTCTGAGGTATGCAGACACAGCTTTGTTGACATTCTTCCTAGATTTTTCAATCTGAGGACAAAATTTGTTTGACCATTTCCACTTCTGTCTTTGGCATATATTGGAATATACAAAGACAGTTTGAGGCAAAAGCAACATCAATTGTCCAAAGGTGTCCTTTATTAGCATTTCCAAACCTACCCCAGTCAATGTGCCTAGGTCATTTCCACCACAGTGCACAATCATGAGGTCAGGGAGTTGGAGATGCAAACCGGTTTTAACCAAAGGGAGTAATTGGTGCCACTTCAATCCTCTCTGTCCAAACCATTTAATGTCCACATTTTGTAAACCTAGGTCTAAGTCAATACGTCTCTGTTCTGCATACCGCTTGCACCAGAAAACATAGCTATGTCCTACGATCCACACTAGCATTTTGAAGGTGTAGCTGGAAGATATGGATAGATGTCTGTAGCTCATGCAGTCCGTTCGTAGAATAAGAGATATGTTTAAAGATGGGGAACTACTTTTTTTCTCATACAAAACGATAACTGATTGGGAGATGAAAAACATTGTTTACTAAAAAGTAGCATATTAGTTTGTCGAAAAGCATCTTTGTCATTGGTTAATAAAAAGCAGTTTCAACGTAGAGTTCATATGATAGGATAAAATTTGCTCAGTTCAACCACACCTGCTACTTGCATTTGGAAGGCACTGTTCGAACTTAAAACAATGGTGAACTTTTAACCTGCACGTGCCCTCAAATGTTCGAGAAAATGTTGCAAAAAAATATCGTTAGGTTTGAAAAAATGATTAACTTTTAACCTGCACGTGTCGTAGAATGTTCTAGAAAGTTTGATGATAGAATACGTTGAACTTCTCACCTGTATGTGTTCTTAAATATTTAAAAAACTGTTTATATGGAAAGTTCAAAAATAACCAATAGAGAGAAGTTTTGCAATTTGAAAAAATAAAGGAACTATTCTGATTTGTTCTTTACATGTATTTATGTGTGGAGCAACAGGGAAATTGTGCCATTACTTATTCCATTCTTGATGAGAGCGGTGCATTACATGTACTGTGTGACAAAGAAAGAATTGCAAATTTGGCAGGGAGAAAGGTCTTGGTGCAGAAAGCGCTGTTTTGTGTAAATGGTGTAAATCCGTTCAGTAGTTTTTGAGATATTAAAGGAAAAAAAAGATATATATCTCTGGACTGTGCCTAACTCCCGAGCACAAGCTTGCCTCTGGTTGGCTGCTAACAATTCAAACCAGGAAGTGTTAGCAGCCATCTTGTGCCTCGCATCGAGTGAAAATATAAAAGAAAGGTCCCGGGGGCAATTTAATATACCGGAGCTCTGTCTGTGCGAGATACCGCTTTCACGCTGCGTCTCCCTACATTAGTAGGTAACGCACCCTTTTCCACCATCAACAGTATACCTCCAACAATATACTTGGGCCCGCAAGTCTGCCTCTGCGAACCACTTGTCGGCTCACAGCTCTTCGGGTGCGAGTTCTCGGGCCCACAGTTGTATCTGTGAAGCCAATACTGGAAATATACCGGAGGTGTCTCTCTACGGGATACGCTCTTCACCTTCCCTCTCCCCACATCAGTGTTCCGCAGCTATCCCTTTGGAAGCCCATGGCCCGCACATTTCCCTATACTAGTCGGCCCGCAGGTGTTCCTCTGCGAGCTGGCCCGCAGCTCTTCCTCTGCGAACTGACGGGCCGCGGTTCTCCCTCTATGAGCCTGCTAGTCGGCTCGCAGTTCTTCATCTACAAGCCAGACCGCCGGCTCTTAAGTCTCTGAGAACAGATGTAATAGAGGCAACGATCATGCAGGTCGGACACCCAACACTGCTCCGACATCCCCCAGTAGGAGCTCCTTGTCCGCCATCTCCCCTCACCCCCACCCCCCACAAACAAATGTGACAGTCACGTTAGGTTGGAGAATTAAGAATCTTAGTCATGTATGGATTTACATATAAAACATTTTATTAAAATAAAACAACAACAAATACAACTATGTACAGCCATGTCGTGTCATCGCTGGACCATTTGTGAATCACAGCCTGTAAGACAAAAAGAAAGACAAGATGGTGCGTCATGCGTCCAGCAAAGGAGAAAGAGTGAGGGAGAAAGAGAGAAACAAGAGAGAGAGGAAGACAAAGAAATGGAGAAAGAGTGAGAGAGAGAAATAGTGTGAGAGGGAGAGAGAGAAAGAGTGAGAGAGAGGAAGAGAGAGAAAGATTGAGAGAGAGGAAGAGAGAGGAATAGTGAGAGAGGAGAGAAAGAGTGAGAGAGGAAGACAGACAAAGAGTGAGAGAGAGAAAGAGTAAGATACAAGGAAAAGAGAGAGAGAGAAACGGTGTGAGAGAGAGGTAGAGAGAAAGAGAGAGAAAGAAAGAATGAGAGCGGAACAGACAGAGAAAGAGAGAAAGTGTGAGAGAGAGAAAGGAAGAGATGGAGAGGGAGTGTTGACACTGGAGAAAATCTTTGCAGCTTACCTTTGTGCCTCCGGTGTGTCTCCAACCACGTGCCGGGACATAGTGCACCCTTAAGTTTAGTGATCTGAAAGATAGTATAGAATTAGTAATTGCAGAGTATATACAACTGCACACGCCTAATTATCTGTTTCGGCAATGCGCACTCAGGCTGCTGCAGCCCATCCACTCCCACCGCCCAGAGGTGACTGCCTGCTGCTGCGGAAAGAAGTATCTCTGCTCACCTTCCGCCACCGGTGTGTGTGTAAGAGGGTGCACCACGTGCTGAAGCAACTTTGTCAGGCGTTGTCAGGATGGCCACGCATCATCGCAGTTTGTACACGCGTTCAGCTGTGGTGGTGTGGGGGGGGGACGTCTATTCGTGAATCACAGCCTGTTAGATAAAAAGCAAGATAGGATTGTGCGTCATTCGTCCATCAAAGGAGAGAGAAAGAGAGAGAGAAAGAAAGAGTGAGAGGAAGACAGAGAAAAAAAGAAAGAATGAGTGAGAGGAAGACAGAGAGAAAGAGAGAAACAGTGGGAGTGAGAGAGAGAGAAAAAGAAAGAAAGAGTGAGAGGAAGACCGAGAGAAAGAGTGAGAGAGACGAAGAGAGAGAGAAACAGTGAGAGACAGAAAGAGAGAGAAAGAGAGAGAGGAAGAGAGAGAAAGAGTGAGAGAGAGGAAGAGAGAGAGAGAAAGAGTGAGAAAGGAAGAGAGAGAGCGAAAGAGTGAGGAAGAGAGAAAGTGTGAGAGAGGAAGACCGAAAGAGAGAAAGTGAGATACAAGGAAGAGAGAAACAGTGTGAGAGAGAGGAAGAGAGAGAGAAAGAGTGAGAGAGGAAGAGAGAGAAAGAAAGAATGAGAGAGAGGAAGAGACAGAGAAAGAGTGTGAGAGAGAGAGAGAAAGGAAGAGCTAGAGAGAGAGAGAAAGAGTGTGAGTGACAGAAAGGAAGAGATGGAGAGGGAGAGTGTGTTGACACTGTGGAGAAAATCCTCACAGCTCACCTTTCTGTCACTGGTGTGTCTCCAACCACGTGCCGGGAAATAGGGCAGCCCTCAAGCTTAGTCATCTGAAACATAAAAATGGAATCAGTAATGGATGAGTACATACAACTGCGTATGCCTAAATCGCTGTCCCGCCTTTGTGTATCCAGGCTAGTGTACCCCATCCACTTCCACTGCCCAGAGGTGTCTACCCGCTGCTGTACACCCAGGCTGCTGCACTCCATCCACTCCCACTGCCCAGAGGTGTATGACAGCCGCTGCGCACCCAGGCTGCTGCACCCCATGCACTCCCACTGCCCGGAGGTGACTGCGTGCCGCTGCGCAGCCAGGCTGCTGCACCCCATCCACTCCCACTGCCCGGAGATGACTGCCCGCCGTTGCGCAAACAAGCCTCTCTGCTCACCTTACACCACCGGCGTGTCGAAGAGGGTCCACCACGTGCCGAAGAAACCTCCTCACCCGTTGTGTACACGCGGAGAGCGAAGCTCACAATTCAGGTTGAGTGTTGATTGCAGGATGGCCACGCTTCATTGCAGGCCTGCAAGACAAAAAGCAAGATAAGATTGTGCGTCATGCGTCCATCAAAGGAGAGAGAAAGAGAGATAGAGAGAGAAAGAAAGAGTGAGAGGAAGACAGAGAGAAAAAGAAAGAAGGAGTGAGAGGAAGACAGAGAGAAGGAGAGAAACAGTGAGAGGGAGAGAGAGAAAAAGAAAGAAAGAGTGAGAGGAAGACAAAGAGAAAGAGAGAAAGAGTGAGAGAAGAAGAGAGAGAGAAAGAGCTTGAAGGAGAGAAAGGAAGAGATGAAGAGGGACAGTGAGTGCTGTGTCTCCAACCACGTGCCGGGACCTAGTGGAGCCCTCAAGCTCCCACATCTAAACATAGTACAGAATTAGTAATGGGAGAGTATATACGATTGTGTACGCCTAAATCGCTGTGCCGCCTTTGTGTATCCACTCCCGCCGCCCAGACGTATTTGCCCACCGCTGCGCACCCAGGCCTCACTGCTCACCTTTTCACGGACAGGGCACCCTCCGCATCATGCAGTCCCGCTCCGCAGGCCAACAGGTCTCACATTTGGTGCTGATCTTGATTTTGCCATGCCAGAGGACATACTAGTGCACCTATCATCATCGCAGGTTGCACACCCGCTCAGTCCTTGCGGTGCCACTAACTCAGTGAACAGTGAGGCCACGCACGTGGTGGTAGGCCTCCCTGTTCTGTGGCTCAGGCCTACACTGCGGTCCAGCAGGGCACACAAAACCTGAGCTGTCCAGACCGCCGGTACGGGCCATCACCGCAGGCTCTACACCCGCTCAGCAGTTACGGTACCCGTACCTCAGTGGACCGAAAGTAACCGTCCCGTGCCGGTGTGCCTGTGCCGGCCGCAGTGCATCCGGTGCGAGCAACTCTGAAATGGCGTTGAGCACGTGCGCCCGGTCTTTTTTATTGGCAGGGTCGCGTGTCCTGTGACGCCTGTGCTGGATGGGTGTGGTGTGGGTGTATACTAGCCGTGAGGGAGTGGCTGTGGCGTACTGACAACTAGGGTGTGACCAGCAGATCACTGCAATGAAAATCTGGGCCATGTAGCGTTGCTGTCCTTCCCTGTAAGCGTAAGCGGAGTGGGCTGGCCTGGCGTATGCCAGTTCTGCGTGAGGCTGTGAAGAATGACTCCGGAGCTATGGGCGTGGCTCCATCGTGAGCTGTATGAGGAATCAACTGATGCGGCACTGTTGCCAGATTGGGCTAGATCACACACAATTGGGCTATATTTTTCCCGGTTGTGCGGTAAAATTTAGGTTTGTGCTAGTTGCCAGATTATAAATATATATACAGCGCTCCAGCAAACTAGTATGTTAAAGCGCTTTATTAGACAAATATTTACTTGGCAGCCTGCTGCAACATCAATTCCAATCCATTCACCGCCTGCTTGACGATGTCCCTGCCCCTCCTTCCTTAAAGTAGCAATATTGGGCTAGTTTGGGCTACTTTTTGGTTGTCTTTGGGCTAGAGAATGCTTAACAAATCTTGCAACACTGCTGCCATGCCGGTGTTCTTGTTGTAGTGCTGCCGTCACCCGGGTCGCAAGCGTCAATGTGTCACTCTGTGAGCCAAGTCCCTGAACATGGCCAACATGGAAGGTACGGGAATCACTGACCCTACATTCATCCATAGTTCCACACAAGAAAGATGGTGGACATGACACATCTGTGTGGGTGTGAATGTTTATTGCACATTCAGTGGAGTATTGCAGCTGTAGCAATACTGGGCCATGCAAAATCCAAATTTCAGTTTTTGGGACATGGAGGGCAGCCAATTAGAGACAAGCTCGTTGTCGGAGTTAGGGTGCGCCAACATATGTACTTATACAATCACTCCGCCAATCCCCACGCACTTATAAATTCACTATACACTCTCCTTGCAGTACTCTAATCATCCAGTCTCTACGTACGTACTTGTACAATGACCGAGACAAAGTTACATAACCAACGTTTTCTCCCACTGTCAAAGGTAAGTTGGTTGCATACACTGTCCAGAGCACAATGTAATGTGGTAGGGCCCAGGGGCAGCATGTTGCATACATAATGAACTCACGGACACAGATAGATAGTGGAACTGGGTACGAGCACGTGCACTCGACTCCTTTTTATTACCAGGGTCACATGTCCAGTGACGTCTGTGCTGGATGCGTGTGGGGTGAGTGTAAGCCAGCCCTCCGGGAATGGTTGGTGCTGGTAACAAGTACAATAGTAATCATCAGATCACACACAGAGATTCAATCATAAAGGGTCCATGACTTGTGCTACATTAAGTTAGGGGCACCAGATCTGAAATCATACACAAAATATTCTGTCATAAAGGGTCCATGAGTTGTGGTGGACTGAGGTAGGAGCATCAGAAGCATTCCGCTTGTGCACAGCTAGCAATGATGCGTGCGTGGTCCGGGCAGGCCGCACTGGGAGCAATGTGTCATGCCTACTGGACTCCATCATCTGGAATCGCGACTCAATCTGAATTGTGAGCCCTGCTGTCCGCAGTGTAGATCGAAGGCAGTAGTCAGCACAGACATCGAGGAAAGCGTTTTGTCACTTCCTCTTGAGAAAATTCAACGACATAGAGTACAATTCTCTGTCCAATTAATAAATCAAGACTGAATTCAAATTGTGAGCTCTACTGTCCGCAGTGTAGACTGCCATTCAGTGTTCCTTTGGACTTGCAAGATGAATTTGGTCATTGTACTAAAGCTATAATTGATATCAAAAAAGTTCTTGAAGCAAGGATACTAAAAGGATATTATGTAGGTTTAAGGGTACGTGGCGATGACTTATGGTGCAGTGAGCTAGTGGCTCCTGAAGCAGTCAGCGTGTGCGCATCCTGCGATGATGCGTGGTCCGTGTGGGCCGCACTGGTAGCAATGTCTTTTGTTTAATGAATTCTGCCTTAATAAGGCCACGTGGCGTTTACTTGTGGTGCACTGAGTTAGTGGTACCTCTGGCGCTCAGCGTGTACGCAGCCTGCGATGAAGCGTGGTCCGGGCGAGCCGCACGGGGAGCAATGTGTCATGCCTACTGCACTCCGTCATTTGGAATCGCGACTCAGTGTGAATTGTGAGCCCTGCTGTCCGCAGTGTAGATCGAAGGCAGTAGTCTGTACAGACATAACTGTGCAGTGCAGTGCCGCTGTGTTCGCAGGGGGCTTGTGTCGAGGAGGCCCGCGGTCATGGCGGCAGCCATGTGGCAGGGTGAGGGTCGCCGCTCTGGCAGACGCGTTGGCTTTCACACAAGTGAACCACGCCCAGAACCCCGGCCTATTTATTCACACTTCTACGCTGGAGTGGCGTACGTTGGACCAGCCCACTGCGCATCCGCTTACAGGGGGCGACGACACAGGTTCATCACCGAGATCTTCCCCACTGCCTGAGGTAACATGGTTGCGTCCACTGTCCATAACACTACAAGCACCAGCTTGTTTTTGGATCGCACAGCAGATATGTTTAATGAACATCATAGTTAGAAATTAGCATTTAAAAACCTTTGAAATTCACTGAAAAAACCATAGGTTTCAGGGACGTTATAGTTACAAATTAGCATTTAAAAAACCATAGAAATTCACTGAAAAAACCACAGGTTTCAGGGACGTTATAGTTACTTGCACATTTCACTCGTACAAAACCATAGAAATTCGGCCGTTCTAGTTAGTTGAGCTAACTATAACTCACGCCCCCACAATGCACTGCTGATGACGTCACATATTACATCATTCATGACATGGTCAGTGACATCACTGATGATATCACTGATGACATCACTGAAGACATCACTGATGACATCATCCAGTGAAAATCTGATGCACCTCCTCATACCTTAATAAAACATTTGATACACCCATTCTAAAATACAGACTACCATTTTCGAAACAATACAGACAACAATACCAGTTACTACATACGCACGCACTGATTCCTAGGTCTACACACACATCCACTCATTCACCCATAAAGTCACTCATACATGCAGTCACTCATCAATACAACACTATCATATGCACTCATACACCTATACAGACACTCACACTGCCACATATCCAGAGTTACTCACACACCTAGTCAGTCATGCAAAGAATCAATCATACTTTCATTTACTCACCTATACAGTTATACAGACACCACCTCACTTATTCATACAGATACTAACACATAATTACTCTCTTATAGAATCACGGATACAAATGCACACTCATCCATGCAGCCACTCTCACAATTGCTGACTCTCACATATAGTTATTTATATACACCATCACTCACATATACTGCCTTTTACATATGTACTTACTTGCACATGTACCACTGAGACATCCATTCACTCACCAACACACCCATACACACACTCACCCACCCATACAGCTGTTTCCACATGCACTCTTGAACCCATACACCCAGTGAATCAACCACTCACACATCTATGCACAGTCACACACCTCCCACCCACCCACCCACACACACACTCGGGCAGCCATACAAATACTCAGGCAAGCAATCAATAACCCATATAGACAATCATGCAGCTACTCACCAACCCATGCAGCAGCTTACACAACAACAGACAGACTGATACAGACTTTCACACAGTTTAGTCACTAACCCATGCATTCAGAAAGACACATTTAATAACTCACTTATACAGTCAGTCACGTACCTACTAAATCCTCCATACCGACACTTATACACCCACTCATTCTTCAATACAGCTTGGCATATATATAAAACAAATTTAAACTTTACAGAAACACACAGTCACTGGATGATATCAGTGATGTCATTTGAGATGTCATCAGTGATGTCACTGACCATGTCATGAATGATGTAATATGTGACGTCATCAGCAGTGCATTGTGGGGGCGTGAGTTATAGTTAGCTCAACTAACTTTAACGGCCGAATTTCTATGGTTTTGTACGAGTGAAATGTGCAAGTAACTATAACGTCCCTGAAACCTATGGTTTTTTCAGTGAATATATATATATATATATATATATATATATATATATATATAACAGAACTGTTGGTTGCTGGTGGGAGCACACACCTCTGGAGAGCAAAGCTCTGGCCTCCTGTTTTGGGTGTATTTCATAAGTCTGTGAGAGTTGTTAATAACTTGGAATTGTCATCAAACAAAAAAGTGTGGGATCTAACGCAGTACTGGAGGACACCATCAATATATATATATTACCTACTGGCGGTCGCCAGTAGGTAGTTATAGTTGGGACCTTGTTTCTATTCAAAAAGCGTTTTTTCTTTTGCCAATATCTTTGGCACCGTTTGACGAATCTTTGCGAATTTGTCAAAACTAATGGGGAGGTCAGGTCAGCTCCTGTGTTGAAAGTTTTGGGGTGATTCATCAAGCGCGGGCCGAGAAAAAGCGGGGGTCCCAAAACGCGTTTTCTCCATGTTAATTTCCATAGGAAACTTTAGACACGGCTACAGCCCGAACTGCTGAACAGAATTACACCAAATTTGGCAAAAAGGTAGCTCTTGGTTCAGTAACCACTTTTTGTTAAATGGTGTAAATCCGTTCAGTAGTTCCTGAGAAATGTAAAAAATGTTTAGATATACAAATATCCCCGCTGAGGATCCGCGAACCCTCCCGATCTCGAGCCTGCAATCTAATTGGCTGCCAATAGTTCCAATCAGGAAGCGTTGGCAGCCATCTTGTAACTCGGTTAAACCGAGTCACAAGAAAAAAGGTTAAAAAAAAGGATTAAAAACAAGAAAAGGGGGCAGGTTAGAAATGCCCTGACCCCCTAGGCCTGCTCAGGGAGTCCCACAAGGACACCCACGGCCAAAAAAAGCATTTTAAAAAAAAAAATTAATTCGTCGGGAGTCGCGTTGGGTCCATGAATCCCGCCGAACATTTAAAAAAAAAAAAGAGTCTTTTAAGCCCCCGGGTGGGCCAGGGGCAATTGGAAATAGATATGCGGGGGCCCCTGGAGACCGCCACCTCCCTGGGATTTTTTTTTTAAAGGCGTGAGGGGGGCTCCTGCCCCCCACGCAGCGCCGGGGACCACCACCTCCCCAGGGCACCAATTAAGAAAATGCAGGGGTCCGTTGCAGACCCCTGCCCCGGGGGCCACCACCTCCCCGGGGATAAACAGAAGATGGGAAGGGGGCTGCGCTGCCCCCCTCCAGGACCCCTCCATGGCTCTGGGGACCGCCACCCCCCAGGGCCGGCTCCAGCAATGTCCCGGGGCACCCACCCCCGGGACATTGCAGTTTGCCATGGCATTGCGGGAGCACTGCTCCGCCATGCCAAAGTAAACACTGATTCGCTTCCGTGACACAAAGCAGAATTGCTTTTGGGCAAAGGGAGCTGGATGTTAGCAGCTCCCTTTGTCCAGAAACAATACCGGCTCCCGCAGGAGGCGGGGAGCCGGCAGGGACCGTGGGGGTCCCCCCGCGGTCCCCAACGATGGGGATGGGGTCCCCGGGCCCGAAAGTGGCCTGGGAGGGGTGCCCCTTGGCCCCCCTCCCTTTGTCTAATTTTTTTTTAAAAATGGCTGGGCCCCGGGGGATGGGGTCCCCAGGGCCGAAATCGGCCTGGGGAGGGGGTGCAGCGTGGCCCCCCTCTTTTACAAAAAAATAAAATGTAAACAAAAATGGCCAAGCCCCGAGGGATGGGGTCCCCGGGGCATATATCTGTCTCGGGAGGGGGGCCACGTAGGCCCCCCTCGCTTTGTATTTACATTTTTTTAAATAGGTCGGTCCCCGGGGCCCAAAAGCGCCAAGAACAGGGGGGCAACACAGCCCCCTTTCCTATAATTAAAACAAAATAGATGAACCGGCAATTCGCCAGAAGCCCCGCCTCCTTTCACCACTACTCTGCAAACGCGCCTCCTGGCGCGCTCTTGGTTGGGGGATGAAGTCCCTGTCGCTACTAAGGGTCCTTAGGGGCCAACTAGCCCGCCAGGTACCTCCAGTAAGCCCCACACAGTGGGATTGCTGAGAGGTGGTCCGAGGCCACACCTCTTGTTACAACACTCTGCAAACGCGCCTCTTGGCGCACTGCTGGTGGGGGGATGAGGTCTCCTTGTTTCCTGAGGACCTCAGGACTAAAGTGGACTTTATCCTCCAAGCAGCAGTGCGCCAGGAGGTGCGTTTGCAGAGTGGTGGATAAAGGGGGCGTGGCCTGCACCCACCTCTCAGCTGTCCCACTGTGTGGGGCTTACTGGAGGTAACAGGTAGGCTAGTTGGCCTCTAAGAACCCCTAGCAGTGAAGGGGACTTCATCCCCCAACCAAGAGCAGGCCAGGAGGCGCGTTTGCAGAGTACTGGAGAAAGGGGGCATGGCCTGCTATCAGAACTCCGCAATCCTGCTGTGTGGGATTTACTGGAGGTAATAGGAGGGGTAGTTGGCCCCCAAGGATGTCCTTGGGGGCCAACTACCCCTCCTGTTCTCTCCAGTAAGTCTCACACAGTGGGATTGCTAAGAGGTTTTCGGAGGCCACACCCCCCTTTATCCACCACTCTGCCAACGCACCCCCTGGTGCACTAATGGTTGGGGGATGAAGTCCACTTTACTCCTGAGGGACCTTGGGGGCCAAGAAGCCCTCCTGGTACTTCCTGTAAGTCCTACGCAGCAGAATTCCTGAGCGCTGGTAGGAGGCCCAGCCCCCTTTCTCCACCACTCTGCAAACGCAACTCCTAGTTAAAAAACCACAGGTTTCAAGGACGTTATAGTTAGAAATTAGCATTTTAAAAACCTTAAAAATTCACTGAACAAAACACAGGTTTGAGGGACGTTATAGTTAGGAATTAGCATTTTAAAAACCTTAGAAATTCACAGAAAAAAACAAAGGTTACAGGGGCGTTATAGTTAGTCTGACATTTCACTCGTACAAAGCCAGAGAAATTCAGCCGTTATAGTTAGCTGAGCTAACTATAACTCGTGCCCCGCAATGCACTGCTTATGACCTCACATATTACATTACTCATGACATGGTCAGTGAGTAACATCAGAAGATGCAGGCGCAATTGAATATCAGTGTTGTGATGTTTGTCACGTGCATAGAGTGAGTAACAAAAAACACAGTGAAAGTTCAAAATCTATGTGGGCTCAACACAGTATATGGTCTGTGACACTAGAGAACTGTGTCACAGAAATGGCTCCTTCAGAGGCAAGGGACAGTCCTAGAATGGCATGAGTGTTAGCATTTAGACCTTTTGAAGATATTTTCTAATGTCTTCATCACAACAGATGCAGTAACGTTTTTAGGTGCAGCAGTTGTTGATTACACGAAAAGAGAATGGAGGACCATACATTTAGCCTTCCTTTTCCTCTCACTAGGAAACCGTGAGTGCTCCATGGATGGGCACTATGAGTTAATCCCTCCCTAATGACAACAGGTACTTGCCCAGGTACCATGGAATCCGATTCTTCTGCTCTGTTCTCACAAACTCCTTGAGATGAATAAGCTTGGCATTTGCTTTGCCTTTCAAGAGCTAACAGAGGTTCTTAGCCATGACGGTTCATAGAGTTCATCCCCAGGCCAAAGTTCTTTCTACTCTGGACCCTTTGGAAGGCAAGCCCGTCTGCGCCCGTCCGCATCCGGAACGCAGCCACCGCCAGGAATGCTACCCAATTCGGTCCAGGTACACACCTGACAAAGGATCATTTGCTCTCCTTTAACCAGTGTCACCACAATTGTGGTTTTAATCTGAAGGTTTACCAATGGGCAGGCCCCATCTCTTGCAATAAATGCAGACTATCATTGTGCCTGTTCACTATAGATGGTGATGCTGATGTGGTCTCCCCCAATATGACGAAGGGTGGGTTGATCAACGAGCGCACTCTGAGCAAGCATGCTCAAAACGTCTTTGATCTGATTCTGGAATCCCATTTAGATGTACTTTTTATTACGGAAACATGGTTGAAAGACGGGTGTAACCCCGACATTGTACATGCTCTCTCTCTGGGCTATTTAATTCATAGACCGGACCGGCTTGAATTACGGGGAGGAGGTTTGCCCATAATTTATTGCAACACAATTAAATGCTCCCTGTTTGAGCTCCCTGATCTTAAAGGAGCAGAAAGTTTAGGTTTTTGCTTCCAAATTGACGACTCACTTTCATATTCTGGAGCACTGATTTATCGTCCACCTGGCCCAAATTCAGCATTTCTGGAATCTTTGGGGGATACCTTAGGGACCCTAATTTTAAGATATTCTAATTCTACACTATAGGGGATTTTAACCTCAACTTAGACTGTATGAAGGAACCTGGACTTCAAAAATTATTGGAGTCCATTGAGACTCTGGGCCTTGAACAGATGGTGTGTGGCCCCCACACATTGTGCCGGACACATCCTGGATGGAAATTGCTCACATCTATGTTCATTAACTGTCAACTCCCCGATTCCGCTGCCTTGGTCAGACCATAAATTTATTCCGTTTAGAATCACATGGCCCCATGTTAATCCCACACAGCCACCTATATGAGTTCCCCCAAGACACTACGCAATTGGGGCACATTGCTGAAGCACCCAGGTCTAGTTAATCGTGCATTAGGGCTTAGACCCACCTTATCAGGCATCACCTCTCAGGATAATCAGAGTTTAACCATTGGATGATCACTCTTAGTAATATATTCGCCCCCCCCTAATTCTTTGAAAAGGAAATTGACCACCAAAGTATCAGCCCCCTGGTATATTCAAAAACGAACTGAATTACATCTTCAATGTAGACAATCTGAGCGTAGATGGCGGAAAGGATACAATTCAGAAGACTTAACTCAGTTCAAAACAGTTTTGAAAGCTTATCATAAACAAATTATAATGGAGAAAAAAGCGTATTACACGAATCTGATCAAAAATGCATTTTTAAAATTGTGAAATCATTCACCCATCCTAAAGTATAGAATCAAGATATCCTCCCTTCCCAAACATTGTGACAATATCGCAATTTTTTTTTAGCAAAAAATCCAAAAATTACAAACAGACTTTAATATGGGATATGTTCCTCCCATTGATTTGTCTTCCGTATCTCATAAGATCATCTCTAATCTTCAAACCTTCCACACCATTAGCCTAGAACAGTCACGTCAAGCCATCTTTTCCTGCAAGTCGGGGTCACCCTTTAACGCTTGCGTTATTATTGATGTTATCAATGACATAATCAATTCTTCCCTGTTAACTACAGATGTGCCCACTGGAAAGGTGCTGCTGTAAAGCCCCTTTAAAAAAGCAATTAAAGGATCCTACTACTCTCTCCAATTTACGACCAATCTCTTTGTTGCCTTATCTTAGTAAGATCAGGGAGAAATTAGTCAATAGTCAATTGACCACTATCTTAGAAGCGACCAACATTTTGCACCCTCGCCAGTCTGGTTTTCGACCTAACCATTCCACCGAAACCGCTCTTCTAGAAATCACTGAGACCCTCAAATTTGCCTTGGATGTGAGGAAAAGTGCAGTTCTGATCCTATTAGATCTATCAGCTGTATTTGAACAATTTCCCATGATATTCTCGAGCACCGCCTGAAGATGTGTGGCATTTCCCATCTAGCCCTTACCTGGCTAAAGTCCTTTATTACTGATAGCAGGCAAGTGGTTACGCTTGGTGATTACCGGTCAACTGAAAAGCCACTCAAATCTGGTGTTCCACAGGGATCCGCCCTCAGCCCGGTTTTATTCAACATATACATGGCTCCCCTCATTGAATTAATATTCTCCTTTAAAATTGAAACCACTTCATATGCTGATGATACTCAGTTGATCTTAGTGCTGGACAAAAATTCTACCGTCGCAGTAGAGCAATTTCAACTATGTCTCACAGAAGTCATCCGTTGGTTGTAATTTAATCATCTTAAATGTAACACTGGCAAAACTGAGACCATGTTATTAGGCAAGACCAACCATATTACCCCCAGTCTGTGGTGGCCAAAAGATACCCCCCCCACCCCCCTCCACCGGATACAGTTGAGGTGGTAAAGAATCTAGGAGTAAAATTTGATAACCTACTCTCCTTTCGTCCACAAGTGCTAACAGTAGCTGGGAAGTGTTTCCAGCTGATTAAAACTAAAAAAATAAAAAAATAAACTTACTTCAACTTACAGCAAGAAAATCAGTAGCCATTGCCCTTATCACCTCGCGATTGGACTACTGTAATAGCCTGTATGCAGGGACCAATAGGAGAACGCTAAAAAAATTACAGACGGTACAACATACTGCAGCTCGCCTGGTGCTGAATTTACCTCGCCGTTCCTCTGCGACAGCAGCCCTCAAATCACTACACTGGTTGCCTATTCATAAAAGAGTGCTATTCAAAATGTTGCTTTTCACCTTCAGAGCGAAAATAGCATCAGGCCCTAAATATCTAGCGGCCAGGTTTACTTCATATGTCACGTCTCGACTGCTTAAATCTTCTTCGGCTAACCTTCTCATTCCACCCCCTTTCAGATGTAAAACCAAAGGTGGTAAATCGGTTGCTGTCCTTGGAGCTAAAGCCTGGAACCTACTTCCTGATCATCTCAGACACACAAACTCTGCACCCGCCTTTAGGAAACTGCTGAAAACCTGGGTCTTTGCAGCACCGGATTCCCTATGCTTTTCTCTAATCTGATCTCCGGATAGGTTCATATTAGCCGGGAGCCTCCTTTGTTTTCTTTTTCGTATAGCACCATGATGCTCCTTGGATCGATAGTGCGCTTTATACATTTTCTATAACATAACGTATAACAAGGCCTGAAACTTTTGGTTGTGCCTGTGGCCCCTGGAATGGTTCTCCTAGAGAGTCCCCTTCTCTTTGCTTTCATCTCTTGAGTTATGTATTGTTAGAGATGAGACTTCATGGGATTGCCATCCCTAAACATCCTTTTTATACTGCTCCAGAAACACCATATTTCTGCAATACCTTATGTGTGTCAACACGTGACGCCATCAGCCTCCTTTGCACTTCTGTCCTTCCTCAAGACTAAGCCTGAGCGAAATTTTAGTTAGGCCATAATAATCGTAGTAAATTTGCATTACTCTTTTGATGCAAAATTACCAAAGATTACACCCATTCGCATAATTCTGAGTAATTTGGCACAGAAACATACTTCAGGAGCACAGGAACAATGAATTTAGTGAGCGTGAGCGGCTGCTTCTGCTGTTCGTGTTCCATCGCATTTAGTGTTATTTTCTTAGGGCAAAAAGCATCTCTGGGTGTATTTTGGAGGCAAGGGTGTATTTTGCACCAAGAAAACAGCGCTAAATGCTAAGTTCTGCTCTTTGCATAATCTGACGTAATTTTGCTGAAGTTTCGCATAATTATGCTACCGCAAATTATGCGAGTTACAACCACCCCTACTCAGGACATGACAAAAAGGAGCCGATGTAAGCACCGCGTGCTGATGTCCATTCCTATTTTTCTGTGCCCTTCGATTCGGATCCAGAGCTCCACTACTACCGCTTTATTTATTTATTATTGTACTTTACCAAAGCTTTTTTTTTTTTTAGTTTCTACGAACTTTCTTGATAAGTGTTCAGAGATGTCGCCCCCAAAAATGAAAGGCCTCAAATTGTGTTGCATGTGCCAGAAGCAGATGTCAGTTACAGATCTCCACAGAATCTGCCTTTGGTGCCTCATCACCAAACATGACTCCAAGTACTGTGACAAATGTTCCCTGATGCACCCCAAAGCCACCAGGAACGCAAACTTAGCATCACCAAGCACAAAAAGCGGGGTTGATCCCAATCCAGGTGACAGGAGAGGCCCTGTCAAGATCTCCCTTCTCAGGTAAGACTAAGTCGAGGAACAGGTACTAAAAAAAGCATATGAAAAGTAAGCAAGGATTTTTGACATCCAGGCATTCTCCATCTCAGGAAGGTCTCAGTCAGCGTTCCAGAAACCGACACCGGGTTTGCGTTCCTTTTCATATGCAATTCTGAACCTGGAATGGATGTGTTACACATTCCCTGGCCATTTTCCACAGCTAGTTCAGGCCTTCAATCTAGCCATGCTGCATGTAT
This sequence comes from Calotriton arnoldi, assembly GCA_963921515.1. NCBI lineage: Eukaryota > Metazoa > Chordata > Amphibia > Caudata > Salamandridae > Calotriton > Calotriton arnoldi. The sequence continues at coordinate 1,149,673 of CAWUFW010000468.1, read as the reverse complement.
TTAGACTGATTACAGCTCCCTCTGGTGCACCTTCTAGCCCTGGGACTCCAGGCAAATTGCTGTTGGCAGAACTTTGCTGGCGCTGACTGACCCCAGACAAAGTCAGGCTGCTCCTTTTCCTCCACCAGACCATGTGTCCACACTGAGTAGTTGGCTTTGCCAGTTATTCCTCCATTGGCTCTAGTGGCACTGGTTCTAAATCTGGGAGAGTCGATATGACCAGAGCTGCTGACTTTTGAACTTGGGAACCAGGTTTGAAGCGTGGCGTCGGCTCAACATCCTGTGATTCTGGGCAAAAAATAATAACCCTGTGTACAGTAATATGGTGCTCATGTAAAGTGCTCTAATGCCCTTGGGATCAGTTAGCTCTATACATAAAAAAGAACAGCAAAAAAAAAAGTCTGGTCAGGATTCAGATCCTTTGTCGACTAGGATTCAACCTATGTCATGCTATACTATCACAAAAGTGCTACCAGTTGTTGAAACAGAACCCCCTCCAGTTCGTCTACACTGGCAGGAATACTTAAGGAATCTGGAGATTATTTTTGGGTCTCACTGTGATGCAGTACAAGGTCTTCAACCTGCCCAACATGATGACGATGAAGTGTGTAACTTGCTATCCCCTTATAATACTGACCTGGCTTATATCTCAATTTACAGAATACCATTGGCTGAGATAACTCTCTAAAATCTGTCCTTGAATCCCCTTTAGGACCTTCAACCAAAGAAGTTCCTCTTTGACTGTTGTGGTTAGGAAGGTGGCAGAAGTGCTAGAGCTTCCCCTCCCCACTGAGGAAACTAAGACAGATCTTCTTTTGCACCATGGGCCTTCGACAAAAAAACTTATGTTGCTATTTAGTGAGGCTCTGCTTGATCCAATTATGTCAGCCTGGTTAAAACCATTTCCTGATCTACTGGTGAATCGCCCCATTGCTAAGACCCATAAACTGGCTCTTGCTAAGCGCAATAGACTGGCTACTGGTGATCGTAGCTTTTTCACACTGCATCTCACTCCAGAGAGTCTTGTGGTACATGTCTCCACTTACTAGGTGACTCCTAACTTCTTTCTTGCACCTTGTCTGGACAGGGAATCCAAGAGAATTAACACAATGGCAGTCTGGCATTGCGTTCTTTGAATGCCGTCTGCCAGTTGAGTTACAACAGTCACAAACTTAGGGACATGGCAATTGAAGTTCTTCCTGCTCTACATGAAGACCTAGGTAATGCCTTTGCACAAACGGTCCTAGATGGAGAAGAAATAGATTTTATGTTCCGGCCTGGACAACAAAGACTCTGTTGCAAAGATATCAGTATCATTAGCTGAAGCCCTGCATGGACATGCTGTACTGTATTTTCCAGCAATGTCTAGTTATGATTGATGGATATGCCTTTTGTCAGGGCCAGACATTTTGGAGAAAGGTTTATACGAGACTGGGGAGTTCAGAAACAGCAGAGTTATGGCTCACTCCTTGGAACTGTTATGCCCACCCCACCAAGTCCACTAGCAGAGCAGGCAGTTACAAGGTTACTCCAAGTGCCTCACCTTCTGTCACCAGCAGCCATTGCAGCCAGTTCAGCTACCTACACAGGCTTTGTGTGGTACTAGAGGCAATGCCAAGGAATAAGGGCAGCAGTAGCATCATTCATCTTCCTCTTCATCTCAAGGCAGCATTACTGAACCGCTTTTGTTTGCCGTCAAACAGACTTCTGGGGTCAGTGCAGTAGGGGGAGGGGGCAACAGGGTTCTGGGGTCAGTGCAGTAGGGACAGATATCAGCTACCCCCTGGCAGTCGATGATGTCTGACCTATGGGTCTTTGAGATTGTCCAAGTTGGTTATGCCTTTCCCTTTCTAGACACCCCTCTTGATGTTTCACCCAGACATTGACAGACCACATCACTATCCTTTCCAAAGAAATCCTTTAGGGGCTATTGAGAATATACCTGAGACCGAGCAAGGAGTGATCTGTTACTCATGTTACTTCCTGGTCCCCAAGAAGGATAGGGCTGAAAACTCCGATTTCTGAACTCCTTCCCCAGGAAGAAGGTCAAGGTGTTGATACTGGTGCAGGTTCTCTTGGTCTAGAACCATCAGGGTTAGGTGGAGTCCCTGGAACTGCAAAACGTGTACTTTGATTTTACAGTAATGCGGACCCACAGGAAGTAGCCCCGCATTGTGGTGAGATCATACCAATTCCAGTTTACCGTTCTATTTCAGCCTTATATTGACCACTCTGGTCTTTACGAATGCCATGTCAGTGGTCACAGCCGATCTTTGCAGGTCAGCGATACATGCCTTGAGGACGGGCTTGTGAAGACAGGCTCGCCTCAGTTAGTTTTAGACCTCCTGCAGAAAATGATGTTTTTGTCTGTCGTGGGATTTTTCATCAACAAGTCCAATTCTCATCTTCAGCCATCACAGAGGCTGACCTTTGTATATTGGACATGGTCACCTTGAAAGCGTGTTTTGGACTTTCAAGCTATGATCCTAATGTTTCGGGCGAAAGCATCTGTTTCCGCCTTGATTTTTCTGAGGCTCATGGGCCAGTAAGTGTCTTGTTTTCTTTTGCCCCCCATGCCCAATGGCACATCCGGCCCTTCAATGGAACCTGTGGCTTCAGTGGGCCCTGATATTGGGGAAGCCTCTTCGACAAGATCCGTGAGTCTTACAAGGTAGCTTGGAATCTCCAGTGGTGGATGACAGGTGCCAGTCTGACCAGTGGCAGATCATTCTCTATACCCTCTCTGGAAGTCACAGTGGTTATGGATGCATGGTCTGTTGGTTGGAGAGGTCACCTGGATGATGGGTACTTCTAGCTGCAGATTCCTCAACTTGAGAGGCCTCTAATCTTCAGTGGAGCAGGGCCACCATATAAATCTTCTGGAGCTGCATGCCATCCGAATGGCACTCAAGGCCTTTTTGCTTTCCATCAAGGGCAGGTCAATCCAGTGACTATCAGACAACTTAAACTCCATGTGGTATTGCAACATGCAAGGTGGCATGAGGTCATGGGCCCTCTGTTTAGAGGCGTTGAGGTTGTGTCTCTGGCTGGCACTTCATGGGATTTCCATGACTGTCAATCATCTAGCGGTATCCCACAACATCGGGCAAACCATATGTTTGTCATCTTGTTGACCACAACATGGTACTGGGCATCTTCGCACAGTGGAGCGTGCCCTGGTAGACCTTTTGCCACTTTCAAATAGTGCCCAACATTTTGCGCTCTGCTTACCTAACAAGAGTCTGTAAAAGATGTAAACCATTTTTCGTGGGACCTTGGCTCCTATGCAACTTCTCTCCTCTACCTCCCATCTTGTGGTTGCCTCAGAAAGTCAGGCAGGATCAAGCAGTGTTCCTTCTTATTTCCCCAGACTAGACTTCGAGGGTCCATTATTCCGAATTCTTGGATCTGAGATGTGCTCTTCACTCAGCCTCCTTTTATTAAGAATCTGCAGTCCCAGTAGTAGGACAGATTTTTTTTTATTTTTTATTATACTCACCGGCCCCACGACTCGTACGGTGGAGGTATGGCATAAAGTCCAGCGCAAACTGGGGTGGCATAACCGTCTCACTAAGGCCACTCCATTATGGGAACCAGACATCCTAGGACACCTTAGTACATGCCAGGGATTTGACAAGTGGGAACTGATTGGGATATCCAATGTCAGGGACCTCTGGGTCAAGGGAAAAAAGGCCACGTTTCCAGACCTACAAAAAATATACCACCTCGCTCCCTCGGAGACCTTTAGATATTTACAAATTAGCCACGCAATTGACTCAGCCCTCCCCAGGGATGCTTCCCTGCCGGACTCCTCCCCCTTGGAGGATCGCCTGTTGTTAGATCCCATGGACCGTAAAGCAATCTCCCTTACATACAAAAAACTAGTCGACAACCGGGCGGACCCAATGTTAAAACTGAGGGGGAGCTGGGAACGGGACCTGGGGGAGATAGAGGACGATGACTGGCGGGAGGCGCTCGCTTCCCCCAGGGAGGTGGCGATTCCACTACGACTCCGACTGGTCCAGCTGAAGGTGCTCCACAGGGTCTACTTTGATGCAACATTGCTGTTCCGGATAGGTAGAAAACCGGACCCACTCTGTTTACGACGCTGTAACCAGACTGGTACCTTCCTACACATGCTCTGGGACTGCCCTCTTATCCAAAAATACTGGACAGACATTACTCAGCAACTCACCAAGACTTGTGGTAAGCCCATCCATCCTTCCCCCAAGGCTTGCCTCCTTAATATTTGGGACGCCACGGACCTTACCCAAACGGAACAAACCTGGGCGACCATGGGGTGGATCATTGCAAAGCGTAATATCACCCAGAAGTGGGGTTCGGAGGTGCTGCCACGAGTACGAGACTGGGCGACAGACATGGACCATGCCATGGTAGCCGAAAAGACGGTGTACAAAGGGCGAGGTTGCCCCAAAAAATGGGACAGTAAATGGGGTAAGTGGAATAAATACCGGGGTGACATATGTATTTCCCCCACGGTGGAATTGAGAAGGGAGATGAGGACTTTGACGGAACCGCCGGATGGGGCAGAGGGGTCATAGTCACTGATTGGCCACTGTTAGAACCTCAATGTATAAAGAACATGCATCTGTATCCTATTGTTTCAACCTCTGTACAGCTGTAACCAATGTCATGAATGCCATTCTTTCGGTCCGGAAGATGTGTAGTGTACTCTCTTTTTGAATGCTATTGGCAATGTATGCCACCGAATTGATTGCTCTGCCACTGCTGACTCTGTCTGCTATATCTGCCTTTTGTTTTCAATAAAATTGTTATTAAAAAAAAATAATAATAATTTTTATTATAAATATTTTTATTAGAATTTTCTGCGATCAACTCATCAATCAAATAAGCATACCAAGAAACTAAAGATACATAAGAGTAAATGCTTAGTCGGTCATATTGTACATCAAAACATATTCGTGGCCGTATACATGCAGTGAACAGGCACAGTAAAATGGTATGTCACTCAAAACAGGGCTGTGCGGATCAGGGCTACTCTTCGCTGTCCCCCATGTCAATTCCGTAGTGGCGCAACCAGGGACCCCATACTTTGGTAAATGTCCTCGGGCACCCTCTGGTCTTGTATGTAACTTTTTCCGCTGCCATATAGAGGTTCATCCCAGCTTTCCAGTCCTGGAGCGTGGGGGAACCTGGTGCGCCCCAGCTTTACTCTAGGGATATCTACGTCTGTGGGGATACCCAACAGTATGTATTTAGGGTCCATCGATATCGTTTCTCCCAAAACCAAGCTGAGTTCTGCTATAATATCATTCCAGTACCATTGAATGCTAGGGCATTCCCATAGTGTGTGTATGAACGACCCTCTCTCTGCCCCACAATGAAGGCAACTAGCAGAATCCGCCCTGCTGAAGCAATGTAATCGGGCCTATCATAATAAACCCTATGAAGGACTTTAAATTGGATCAGTCGAAGTCTTGATTTAATTGCAACTTCCCTAGGGTGCATTAAGGCTGCGTCCCAATCGTCAAGCTCTCCCACTTCATTTTCCCAGCGGGCTCTTAGTTTTATTAAGGAGTCAGGCCTATTATTTGTGATCGTTTTATATGTCCATGACACTGCCTTTTCTGGAATTTTCCCCATGAGCAATCTCCCTTCTAGGCATGCATAATCCGGTATATTTTCAATAACAAGTCCCTTGGTCCTCCAGGCATGATGAATCTGGAGGTATTTGTAGTGTCGTGTTGAGTTGATAGTCTCTTTGGAGGGAGCTAAGAAGGATTAGGGCACCATCCTCTATGATGTCTCCCAGTTTAGAGATCCCAAGGTAATCCCAGGCCCTGAGGCCCCACAACTTTCTGAATTCCTTTAGGCGTGTGCCCTCCCAAAGGGGGAGTCCTCTTGTGACTCACGCATTCCATTTCCTCCACCGTTCTGCCCCTTTCCAGGCATCTATAGCCACTTGGGTTGCTGGCAGTTGCTTCTTCACCCCGTTCCACCATAAAGACAGTGTATGTAGGAGTGGGTTTGGAATTGGGCCCGTTCTAGGGCATATGTGTGGTGATCTCCTTGCATATAGTGAGCAGATTTTTACACCCTAGCCTCCACAATCTTCACCTCCATGCATGGAGAATGAGTTGAACCAATTAAGAGGTTTCAACTGTGTCACAAGTAGTAGATGTAATTTTCCCTGCTAGACGTTACTACACTAAATCTATGCATTCAGGCCATTGCTCTGAAAGAGTCACCTGGTGAAAAGAAAAGTAAGGCGATCTAAAAGCAATATTGTCTCATGTTTTGTTGTTTGTATTGTCTTTGGCAGGGTAAGGCTTTGTTCTGGGCACAGTTAAGGGTTACTTATCCGCCCTTTTGATCTTTCTGACTAGCCTTCATTATTAAAGTTGTGATGCGTTTCTTGAAAGGTCTGCCACATGTTTCCCCCACTCCTTTTATTTGCACATTAACTTGGTCTGTACATTCTTGAATTGTTCTCCCTTCGAGTCTCTCCACAACTGACACCTAAAGGCTCTTGAAAACTATTTCTCATTGCTTTAACTTCTGTGTGTCGCATTGGTGAGCTGCTGGCCTTCATTTCAACCTCCGTACAATAACTGTTTCTCTGACAAACTTTTACTTAGGAACCTTACATTCTTTTTTCTGAAAGAGGTGTCACATTGCTATGCTATGTGGAGCAGTCCATGATCCTGCCTTCTTTCCTTTCTCCAAGAAGCCATGTGAAGAGGGGAGGCTACATTGTTTGGATCCTTGGCTTGCCCTTGGTTTCTATATTGATAAGACTATTTCTTATGTGTGCCTGTGCAAAGAAAGAAAAGGCGGTCCAGAAACAATCACAATGGATTGTCTTTTGCATCAAGCGGTGTTATTTCTTGGCTAAAAGGGACTTTCCTGAGAACCTTAGGACTCGTTCCACCAGGGCGAAATATGCTACTGCAGCCCTGGATGTCTGCCAGACAGCCACATTGGCACCTCTACTTTGTTTCACAAAGCACAATTTCATTGATTATTAATTCTGTGGGAAGGTTAATTTTGCCCACATGGGCCTGCAGGACTTGCTGGTGTAGGTCCACTCCTCAGACCCACCTCCTTGGAGGGGCATTGACTTGGTACTGGTTCACAAGTTGAGGAATCTGCAGCTAGAAGTACCCATCAGAAGAATAAGTTACTTATCTTCGGTAGTACTCTTTCAGGAGGCTACTCTACCTAAAAGCAGATTACTCACTGTGCACCCGCCTCTCCCTCTGTGGAATAGACTTACAGCAGTAATATGGTCCCAAGTTAGTTTTTGGGCACTGCAAGTACAAACTCAATCTTATCAACCATGCTCCACGTCTGAGGGTTTTGAAAAAATTAGGATACAAGTGGCATTGTGTGTTGGGGTTGCACCTTTCTGTCATCATCTTTAGTGGTGGGGCAGAGTAATAGTAGAGGCTGATGGTACCACTTGCTGTTGCAAATAAGCTATTGCAGGACGTTTCTGGATCCAGTCAGACACCTAGAGAGATTCACAAGGTGTGGAGTCTGCTCATTAGAATATCCACCAGAAAGAGCGCTAACAAATGAAAGTAACGTATTCTATAGTTTACTGCCCCTCAATAAGGTTTCTTTATTATGGGATCTTCTTTCCTTAGTGTTTTCTTTCTTACGGAAACTTCTTTCCTTAGTGTTCCAAGGTGGTAGGTGCTTCTGGTGTTGTGGGATTATGAATATCCACCTCCCAGTCATTTGGAGATGCTTCAATCAACCTGGAGTTAATCACCAGAGTAAACTACTTTCTGGTATTTCCCTCTAGACATTTATGCTTCTGTCTCTCTGGTCTAAGCGGTCCTTGGTTTCTCTCTTGACTGAACTAGGGACTTAGGATTTGAAAGATAGCAGAGCTGGTGAGAGACCAGACCTACACACAGTGGAGCAAATGTGCTCAGGATTATTTTTTAACCAGCTTTCTGCTGGGAAGGGTGATCCCTGTCTTATAGCCTGCTGGACTGGACATCTCTTAAATCTACAGAAAGCATGATTCAACACCACCCTTTACAAGAATCACTATGATAAGTGGCCTGTACTAAATGGAGTTCAAGCCACAGCTAAGTACCTGCTCCAAACTCTGAGAAATAGATGGCGTGGCCTACATTTTGCACTTTGCTTATCCTTTTAGAGACTAAAAGGATGGCCTGAATGAAAACATCCTAAAGAGAGGAACTATATGTTTGTAACATGTGTGACTGTAGATGCACATGGTCTGCATACTCCTGCCATCTAGTGTTGAGCGTTGACATTTGCAACTGGTTTTTCTTCTAAGGAGTCTTTCGAGTCACGAGGTATAGTGATTCCTCCCTTAGTTGGTAATGCACATGAGCACCGACCCCATTGTTAGATTTTTCTTTTTTTCACCATTAGGTTCGGACTTGTACTGATCGGGCTCCATGTTCGGTGCATAAAGCACTTACCGCTGGGCCTCTTTGACTCCCTTTGTCACAGAACAACCTTAACAGACCCACGATCCTGCTTCACCGTCATTCAAGGAACTCCAATAACCGTGCTGTCGTATGGCTTCTACCTGGCGTGGTAAAACTGTGCATTTGTCAGACAACATAAACGTTGGGATTGTGCAAGGCTGATTCCCCGCACTCCCTCAGGAGATGTTGGCCTGCCTATAGGCCTGCTAGCTCACAGTGCACCATCTGCACCCCAAACCTTACAGGGTAGCAAATGTGTGTACAACCTCAGAACATGAGAACTCTGATTACCCAAGGAAATTGAACCTTTTCGTTTGTACTCTCATGCATACCCAATGAGAATTCACAAGGACTACACAAACTGCAGTTTCAATATTTATTGAAGCAGTGAGATTCTTGAATAAAATGTGTGCTGCAATTACTAATATAATGAAACATTAGCATAATAACAATACAAGAACAGTGGAGAGTATAAATAATTCCACCATTGTTCTAAAATAATATATGCTGGCATATATGTAGTGTAATATATGGTGCTCCTAACTAGCGCTCCCTAACCTAGCATGGCCTAGGGTGAGTGATCTTCCAGAGAAATCCCCACCGGGTGATCTAACTCCCTATTACCTGCTGGCAAGTGTCATCAGGCTTTCCGTCTTGGTGTAGAGCTGGACATCCCCGTGTAGATGACCAAAGTCAGCTGAGCTGTAATTTTGGTGTGCCGTGACCTCAAATCGTCAGCAGAGTGCTCCTCCGATTTGAATGAGGAAACGGTTCTTTTATATAATGAACAGCCCCATGCTGCCATGCCTAGGTCTGTCATGCCACAGTTGTTTGTATTAGTCAGATAGCGTCGTCGCCTACCGGGCAATAACATGCCATGACATTTGTAGTGAACTCTATACATCGTACTGGATGTTCAAGATGTGATGATACTGTGCCTACAAAGTTGAAATGTAAGTAAATGTAGTTTTAAGGAATACTATCCTACACTGACACGCACACAAATATATGTCAGTAGTCACCGCGTTACAGAGAGAAGGCAACTTAAGAACGTGAGTATGAAAATGGTGTTTCTAACCGGGCCACGTCACAGTGCTCACTTCAACGCCTTCTGCCAGGGCCTCTGCCTCATACCGGGGCCTTTCGCCCCTTGTCTCCGGTGCCTCCTCTACGAGAATGCCAGGTCAGTGATGGAAAGGCTGCCCTTTCAACACTGCCCCTAGTGTCACTTTAAGTATCCTTGGACTCACCCAGCAAGCCTGCAATCTCTACCTCTGCCCGAGCACAGCGAGACCATGTGCTTCACCTTCTGGTCGAAGAAGACACTTCGGTACCAATGCAAGAGGGGGTGGGCCCATCGGAGAATGCGGAGCTGAGATGGAGACAACAACCCCAACATCTTTGGGGAATGTGACGTTGAGGTGGAGGAAGCAACCGGCCCATCTGAGTCTCAGCTGGTGCTGTCCAATTCGGAGGCGAGCTCGCCCTCTGAATACAATGGGGAGCAGCATCAAGATCCCAAGGTTTAAAAACCCCGAAGACTTCAACTGTGAGTAAGGTCACTACCCAATCACGACCCATGGCTGCACAACAACCCCGTGGAAAGGCAGAACTCTGCCCTGGAGGGAGTTGGTCATCAAGCCCAAAGACGCAACAACAGTCTGCTGGTCCACCACTGTATCTGGGCCCTGGTTGACACCAGCAGAAGCCTTCGAAGCTGACACTGCTCTCTTCTCCGGGCACAAAGGCCCTGCATACGCTGAATACTTGCTCGAAGCCAACAGGCTTGTCTGCTCCGGCATCGAAGGGGATGCTGAATCCGACCTCAGCACTGAAGTATGCATCGGCATCAAAGCCACCATCGTCATAGAAATTCTCGATGTCAGACACCATTGACATTAAAAGTGTCATCGATCGCTGGCTCAGACGACTGAAAGCAGTCTATTCTTCAGTACTAGCAGAATGAATTGTACGTTCGCAAAAAGCTATCATTCATCCACCCACAAACTGGGAAAATCCACTAATCTGCCACTAAAGCCACATACGACTCTGCTAAGAAAGAGGAAGTTGTCCTTTGAGGAACAAAATGGCTTGGGACTCATACCTCCTCCAAGGCATAAAAGTCAAGGGCACTAGCCCCTTCTATGCTTGACTTCCTTCTTCTCCACCTCAACATCCTCCTTCATTTCTGCCACTACCATATGTGCCACCTCCTCCAGCTTCACTTGAGTCACCACACTCGTCCTATGGGGAGGGCAGTCCATTGTATCCAGTGGAATGCTACAATCCCCCCCATGATCCTGAACCCAGGGATGACATGTGGGACGACTACGATGTTGATCCCTGGGAAATACAGAACCCGATCTGTACCCAGCAAAACCTTCCCCGCCTGATGACACTACCTCATACCACAAGTTTATCCAAAGGCTGGCTACTTTTCATAAAATAGATATGCACGTTGTCCAGGAAGACGATGACTTCCTGGTCGAAAGACCCAACGCACTCTCCAGTTCCTCCCTATGCTGAAAGGGATGCTCAAGACAGTGCCCGAAATTTTTAAAGAGCCAGAAAAGGCTCGGATCATTCGCACCTGGGATGGAAAAAATACAAACCCTCGGCCAGTGACTCTCCCTACATCCGTGGCTACATTCCACCAGACTCCTTCATGGTTCACACGCGCAGAAACATGCTAACGCCCAGGGTCTACACGGGGTATTCAAGAGGAGGTTACAGAGGTAACAAACACTAGAGGGAGGACCAAAGGAGCCACCTTCTCCAAGCAGTGACTCCCTTACACTCCCCCTGATCACACTATACCTGTCAAGGGAAAGACTATAGGGGTTTCACCAGTGCTGGGAAGAGATCACTTCCGACCAGTGGGTCATCTCCATCATAAAACACAGTTATTGCCTGGAGCTCAGTGCAGTCCCACCAAACATCTCACCCTGCAACCACATCCTCCCCGCAGGGCACCAGCTCCTTCTTCAGGAAGAGGTTCAGATGCCTATCCTCAAAGGGGCAGTAGAACCATTGGAACATCATGGCACGGTACAAGGGGTGTATCCCCTGTACTTTTTTATCCCAAAATGAACAGGGTTCTAAGGCCAATACTCGATCTAAGGCCCCTCAACAAGTAGATCCTCTCATAACATTTCCACACATTTCCACACGGTCACTCTGCCCGGTCACTCTGCAGGATGTCATCCCTCTGTTGACGACTTCTTGACGGATGTCTGTCTAAAGGAGGCCTACTTTCACTTACCCATACATCCTGCTCATCGCCATTATCACACTTTGTGTTAAGTGGTCAGTAGCCTCAATTCAAAGTGTTGCCATTCAGGGTCACCACTGCCTCCAGAGGATTCATAAAATGTCTTGCCTTGGTAGCCGCCCATCTCAGAAAGAGGACTTGGTCTGACAATTCAGGCTGGACTATTCTCATTGGAGCAGGATCAAGACTAATTTGCTTTTGGCTGGGTCCAATGTGAGGTTGCATGATGTGCGAAATAACAATGGACTGGGATGCGTCCAGATGATTACCAGTGGCTGAGATTATTTCATACGTTCCATCCATCACATATTTGTATACTTTAGTTTGTCGCTCTTGGTGGGACAGGTATGCCGAGCCAGACTTGAGCCCTGTGCACACTGTCTCACTGGAACCATGCTATACCTGGATGATGAACCCTTACTAGTGCGAAACCGGTCCTGGGTTGCTTGTGTTCCATTTCAGGGAGGGCCTGGCAGTTCAGGCTGGTCTGTTCCCACTGGAGCAGGATCAAGACTGATTTGCATATGGCTGGATCCAAACAGAGGTGGTATGGTGTTCAGAATGATGGATGGACTGGGATACGGCCCAAGTGATTACCAGCGGCTGAGATTAATTCAAGCATTCCATATGTCACTTTTTTGCATACCTTAGTTCATCTCAGAAGTAATGGCATTCACGTATTCGCTTCCTTAGACAATTGGCTGATCAAGAGAGCTAGCAAACAGCAGTGTCTCACTCACACCCTGACCACTAAGTCTGTCCTCCACAATCTGGACTTCATTATAAAAACCGGCAAGTTCCACCTTCAGCCCATTTAGATTCAGCCCTTTCTGGAAGCTGTACTCCATATAGTTACTGACAAGGCTTATCCCAGTCAAGCAAGAGTGCAAGCAGTGCAGCAGTTATTCCCTCATTTTTCAGCCATTTCATCAGTTGATGTTTAGAACAGTCATGGGCTTCTTGAAATGAGGGCCTCAAGCAAAGCCATAGTTCCCCAAGCCAGGCTTCACCTGCGTAAGCTTCAACAATGCCTTTCTGCACAGTGGTCAAAATTGGAGGGTCACTTGGAGGATCTACTGTTGATATGGGCCATCATCCATCGCTCACTGCAGTGGTGAAACAGCAGCAAGCTGTTGCAGGGCTGGCCCTTCATAGACCCTGTTGCGCAGGGGACCATCGCCATGGATGCCTTGTTCTCGGAGTGGTGAGCGCATCTTCAGCAACTGACCATTCAGGGCACGTGGTCACCGCAATAAAGGGGCATCCAGATCAATTTCCTTGAGCTTCTGCCCATCGAGCTAGTTTCAAAGCTTTCTTTTACCAGGTTCAGCACAAAGTAGTTTTGACAAAAACAGACAATGTGCCCTCCGTGTATTCTCTACAAAAGCAATGCGGCACACTCACAGCAGCTGTTGGTGTTAGCACAAAGCATTTCACACTGGGTGCTACACCACCGAATAAACCTGCCGAGGGAGTACCTTTTGTAAGTAGACAACTATTTTGCAGACCTCCTCAGCAGGATCCGGCAACAAGTCTATGAGTAGACTCCACCCACAAGTCCTTCTCCCGTACTTCTGCTGTTTGAGGAGGGTGGATGGCAGAGATCGACCTCCTTACTACCACACAAAATGCCAAAGCTTCGCTTTCAGGTCCAGAAGCTTTGGAAAATGTCTTGCAGTATCATCATGGTGGCTCCCACGTGGGCCATACAGCAATGATTTTCGGCCCTTTTAGAGATGTCTATGGTTTCCCACGAGAAGCTCACCAACAGGCCAGACCTTCTTACTCAGCACTATCGCACAGTTGTCATGTGTTTTCTGCTTGACCTACTGTAAGTCCCTTGTTATTCTTTCTGGCCAGGCACTAGCACCTAGACATAACACAAGAATGCAGCTGTTGTTTATGTGCTAACATGTCCTAGCATATAGATGAGTACATGAGGCACAAACACACACATGGAAGGAGAGTTCTGTGACAGGAGCACTGCATCCTGCTGAGATGTAGAGCGTTCATCTGTGTATGCTAAGGTATGACAGCACTTTTCATGGTATATGGATTATTGACCATGCTAACAGTATTTTTACTATGCATTTGTTTTCTAATTATGGCACGTATACTGCATTTCACAGCACGATAGCTTGAATAAATATTCTAAACATCTTTCATGTCTCTTTGTTATTTTATTGTGGACAAGTACGAGTGAGAGAGGGAAAGAGTGTGTTCTGTTACCGCGATCCCTGAGAGGGTCAAGAGTGCTGTGTTCTGGGGTGCCAATTCGCTTGTTTCTCTGATATGGTTAGGAGGGCAAGTGAGGCACTATAGCTTGTCGGACTCGGGCTCATGGATACGGAGGTGGTATGATGGCACAGTCCCTACATACTGATATTCCATGGTCCCAAGCATAGTTCTGTTCCAGAGCAGAATCACTGCAACAGGGCACCACCAACGTTTGGTCTGGTACTTACTTACGGGAACCCCGAGTAGTGCTTGTCCACAATACCCTGACACCTTTTTGCTGGAGACATCTGTGAGAAGTTGGCCTGGCATATGCTGTCCACTAATTATAGTGGGCACCTTGCACCAGTCCAAACAACCCCTTAATGGAGATAGGTTAAAGACAACCTTTATTGAAAGCTATCCTAGTGGTAGCTATGGAGAGCAGCCTTCAGGCTAAGTCTTGAAGGAATGTAAAGCAGCTTGTTTTACCAGTCTATAATCTCTTGAGTGACCAAATGAAAGAGGACCACACCAGGTATATATTCAAAATATATGTATTTATTACTAAACACACCCCTCTAGTCTCTTTATGAGGCTAGAGTTCGAAGTACATAAATTATAAGTTAGTTATCTACAGTAATAGCACAAATACACGTTTGAGCCCTAGGGGCGTACCAAACCATATACCAATAAAGTGGTATAAGAACCACGACTGAGCTAGACACAGGGCCTAGAGCCTGTAGAAGTGCTTGGACCACAAGGAACCATCCAAGGTAGTGACACAGGGGACCCACGGGGGACGCGTGCAGTGTATGAACACAGCCGCAAATCACCGTTAACTTCTATGGGGAAAGTCGCGATTTGAATTTAAAAGAAAAGGGACACTTAGAGGAGGACTTGGAGCAAACCCTTTGAGAACTAGGCTGTTCTAGTGTCAATACCCACGGGAGCACCGGAGTACTTGAGTTACCTCACCCAGGGGAGCCGGGTGCATAGGTGTCTTTCGGGGTCGGGTTTCGTCGTCGCTTTCAATGTCGATCTGCTGCAAAGTGCTGCTGGCGGCCAAGTCGAAAGTGTTCGGGTGGATCCAAAGGTGGATCGAAGATCTGAAGAACCTGAAAGCAGAGGGGACAGAGTCTGGGTCACTAGCCAGTGACCAGGAAGGCGATGAGCAGATGCCCACCGATGTCGAGTGCTTCAGGTAGGTTGACGGTCGTCTTGACTCTTCAGCCACGAGGTCCAGGAGGCGTCGACGACGACCAGGAGCTGGATTCGAGCTGTCCCACGACGTCTGTCGATTGCAGGGGTGTCGGCGACCGGATTGGACCCAACAAGCCTTGGCAACGGCAAGTCTCGTGGAAATGGAAGAAGGACGATGTTGCAGACCAGCAAGGTCTGTGGGACTCACCCAGCGAGGGTAAGTCAGGGCACGCCTGGAGCAACCAGGGAGCCCAAGCAGAAGAAGATTGGCCTTAGGGAGGGCCTACTAGCCAACGGACTAGCGACCGCGAAGGAGCCTCGAGTCGATGCACGTGGAGCGGGCTCACAGGACACTCGTGGAGTGGAGGCCAGTGATCTTCGGTGCAGTTGGTGCTGGAGGCTGGGGCTACTCGGAGCCCAAAGCACGACTTCGTGGGAGACCCAGAAGAGGATGCACTTGCAAATGCGATCGGTGTCCAGGGGTCACGGTTCCACGTTACCCACGACAGCTACGGGCCTCAGCTTTGCTGGGGACTCAGGGCAGCCTCGGGGAAGTCTGGAAATCCACCTCTGGTGATGCAAAGACTTCGGCGTCCGGCGGGAGCTTCAGCGATGCAGACCGGACAATTGCTTCTTTGGTGCCTGCCAAGCAGGGAGTCACTCCTTGACCCCAAGGGAGATTCTTCAGTCCTCTAATCTTAAAGTAGAGCGTCGAAGGTCCAGGATTCTGTATCAGAGTTTCGTCCAGGGAAATCTAAAGTCCTAAGGACTTGGGTCCCATACTTATACTAAGGTAGGGGGTTGGACATACTCTGTGGCCCCACCTATGGGAGGGTCAGGGCAGAGGGGTGGTTACACCCTTTCCCTTTGTCCAGTTTCGCACAGAGCAGGGGCTGGAAGCCCCTGAGCCGGTTTGAACTGGGGTATGCACAGGGACACCAAATGTGCCCCCAGTGCAGGACTTCAAAGCACCAGAGAGTGCTCCCGCCCAGCCCCAATACACACTATCCTGTCTGGGGAGATGGTTACACCTCCCTGGGACAGGAAACCTATTGTCCAGGCCTCCCTGCCGGAGTTTCGGTCAGCAGCAGGAGGCCAGACTCGTGTCTGTGGCAGCGGCATCCATTTTGTGATGCCAGGGCTCTGGAAAGTCAGTACCGGGTATACCGGTGTGTACATGTCTCTCCCGCTAGAAGGGTGGAATGCTACCCCCGCCGCCAGAACTGGCGGGGGGGTAGTATTCCAAGATGTTTGACACCAAACACGACATGTTTCCGTGCAGCCATCCCAAAGTTAGCATTTAACGCGAGGTTATAATGCGCTTAAGAGTATATGGTCGGGCTGCACTACAAACAGCATCAGAGAAGGGTCTCCGAACGCTGCAGAGAGGCCCAGCTCATGCAGGGGCACCCTCTCACATAGGACCCACGCACTCTGCCTTCAGGATTGATAAGGCCTGCCATAGGAGTGACTTATAGGTTTATATGTGTGTATGTATGTAGTGATATAGGTAGCCTATATCACTGTAAGGGGTGCATGCACCACCTTACCCAGGCTGCAGTAGCAGACCTGTGGTGTCATTTTGGATGGCCTTCCAGGGGTGGCACAATACATGCTGCAGCCCCTGGTAGGCCTCTGAGGTACCTATGCCCTGGGTACATAGTATACCATATACTAGGGACTTATAAGGGCACACCAGATTCCAATCAGAGATGTGCCTAAGGCACATGGAAACCATTTTAAAGAGGAAGCAGCTAGGCTGGGGTTCTGATTAGCAGGGCCACAGCCAGACTAAGGTCGAAAAACAGTGAAGCATCAGCAAAAAGTGGGGGTACCCATGTGAAGCAGATCCTACTCTCCTACAACATCCATGATCTTAGGGGTTTCTACTCCACAGTTATTAGGTAGCCCCTAATTCTGTCAGTTTTTCAAGCTTGCATATTAAAAGCATTATACCCGCCTTGTGCTACCATTTGAATCCGTTTCCATTTGGCTATGGCTCAGCCCGTGGCCATTAATGTTAATTGCCGCCCCGGCAGTTACTTAACATTTGCTTCAACGTGGAGTCCCTAATGTGGAAGCTCCTGTGATTTTTGTAGTAGAGGCGGACGCCGCATTCGGCTTTGAAGTTTTTTATTCCTGGGTCACATTTCCGGCTGTGGACACTAATGATAATACTTTTCATGATTATTCAGTGCCACATGCATTGGGTGATTATCGTCCATATGCACTTCTTGAAGTTCCTCTTACGGTTTGGGAACACCAAACCTGGTTTAATGGCGCCCTTCACCATGTTCTTGGAAGTGTTCGAATGGACCCCTTAAGTAATGATGGGGCCACATGGCCAACAGTAGCTGGTTATACCCCATATCCAGATTTAAATGTGCTCAATTTGGTTCAGACGCGTGTTTTATATAATATTTTAGTCAGCCTGTATAGATGTCTTACATAATTTATTTCACATACTTAGTTAGGTTTGGCCTGCAGGCTCTGGCTCAACAGCCTGCTGGGCCCGTGATCAGTCCTGTTGTTGTTAATTCAGTTAAGGGCAAACGGCCCACAAATCGTGAGAAAATTCCATTTAGGATTGCCCAGAAAATAGACCAACTTGAAGCTGTGTTTCCCCTTATGAGACCCCAAGATAAACACAGAATTCTTACTATATGCTTACCCAGTGGTCTGGTTCCCACTATCCCTGACTGCAGTACATGGGGGACTATTTTTGCCTCGGTCTACAATCTGTCACGGCACTCCCTCGATGGCTGTTCTACCGAACATCCTCAAACAGATACAGAATGAGCATGGGGCAGGTCCTGCTCTCGATTTGAGGATTAAACTTATTGGAAATGTTCCTGTCGTCCCCGAAATGATTCTTTCTAATGTCAAAGGTGAAGAAGCGTCCTTGGCCATACGCCAGCGACTTGTCGCAGTGGCTGTTGCCGACCGCGAACGAGAGTTGCCGCTCATTATTGCGAATGTATATACAACTTTGGAACGCAATAGTCTTGGTAAGCCTGGTTCTGATAAAGATACCAGTCCAGCCCGTGAGTTTGGTAGGAAAGAATGAGACAAGACTAAACAACAAAAGCCCAGACAGCGCGGAGGTACTCCGTCCCTTGAATATCCTGAAAAGCAATACGATTTTCGTGATCGCACAAAAATTAAAACTCCTGATAGGTGTCAAATCCCTGACACCCGTTCTCCTCGTTCCTTTCAGGAATCTTCTGAACATCAGTACGATAGAGGAGGGCAATCTGATCGTAGACCACCAGAGTACGTGCCATCGAAAAGGGAGACACAACCCTCGTCTGACGTGAAGATAAAGAAAGAGAATAGACCTCCTCCAGGTAAAGCCACTTTTCAGAAAAAGAAAGTTGCAGCATTAACAGCTAAATATGCCACAGAAGGAGAGAACGGGGAGAACCCTCCTCCTGAACAGTAGTTGGGCGGTGACTCTCCTCGACACGCGGCAGAGGTAACCATAGTACGCCGGAGTCTCCACCAGTTTCTGGTGGCGAAATCAACTGACACATTTATTACAGTTGAAAAATGCGGACACCCGCATGGCCCCTCCAGACTGACTATGTCTCTTGGATATTCAAATTGAAGGTGACGTTAAACACACCAATAAAGCAATCTTCTGGGACAATTTCAGTACGTCTAATGACATTTTCTTGTTCGGAGGTCGACTGGCCCCGACCTTTTGTTCTCGCATGCCCTCAGGGTGAGCATATTATTTTCCCTTCTTTCTCACACCATGTTCCTGACGGAGTCAAACTGACTTATGCCTCTGAATGGGCCCTTGCATTGACCCCTGCATTTTATCATAACCATACAGGTTGAAATAAGGATTATCCTTACCACATTATTCCTAAACTGTCTACCCCTCGGGTACAACCACAGTATCCTATTAAACGGGATGCTAGAGCACCCGTCAAAGAAATTCTTTCTCAAGTGGAGTACCAGGAAGTTATTGAACCCTGTGTATCTTAAATGAATAATCCTCTTTTTCCTGTTTTGAAACCTGATCATTCTTATCGCATAGTCTTAGATTATAAATGTTTGAATAGCCACACTCGCACTTCTGCGTTGCAAAATACCCATAGTACGGCACAAATTAATAATATTGTCCGTAAAAAATATAAAACCACCTTGGATATTTCCAATGGTTTTTTCAGTCACAATTTGGCCCCGAAGAGCCGTGACTGGTCCGCATTTAGCACCCTCGGTTTTCAAATGTGCTACGCCTGATTCTCTATGGGGTATAAGAATAGCAAAGGCGTTTTTGCAGCGCCAGACGCTTTTTCCTATGTTGATGATATCTACCTAACTGATGGCGAATTGAACCCCCACTTAGCAAGAGTGGATCGCATTATTTTGCGATTTGCTGAACTCGGTTATAAATTTAACTTCAGAAAGTCTTATATTGCTTTTCTCTGTGTCCTGTTTTTAAATTTTGGCAGGACATACTGACCTAACTTATTAAACCCTTCTATGCTTTAATACACCCAAATTTCTTCTCCTCTACTTGGACGTCGAAACACTGTTACACTCAGATCTTTGCAATCTGACTTGCTTGAATCATGCAATTTACACACGTGTTAATACTAGAAATTTGGTTATCTGGGTTTTACTGGGTGCAATTGAATTTACCTATGTCACCTTTAATGAAGGTGAAACAGTACCTATTACTTTTAAATCGCATTTGTATTCACCTGCAGAACTGCATTTTGCTTCAACTGAAACAATTCTCACTGCTGTGCAGATGGCCACCTGCTCAAGGTAAATGCATTATAATCGTTTCTCCTATGCCTGCCTTAGAGGCTGTCACAAAAGCCAGCGTACCTAATTCAATTGGATACAATGAGCCACGTCCTTAACAGCTGTTTATGTAGACTTTGTCTTTGACCCTTCTTTGCAAACTCAGGAATTTTTGCGATATGAACATGTTTATCCTTTGCCTTCTTCAATTCTGCCTCTTAACCAATATACATCTGTCCTTTGTACTGATGGGTCTGCGCAACCGGCTATAGGTTCTAAGCATCAATATTCTGCCGCATGCGCCATCGTTCTAGGCATTGTCTCTGATGGTGTTTTTCATCCTCAGATTACTCACACACAGTTTCTTGGAGACTGCACTGCGCAATTAGCTGAATTGAAAGCTTTACTTTTTGCACTTGAAAATGCGGATCCTCGATTCCCCACACTTATAGTGTGTGATCAGTATTATTGCATACAATCTTTCAATGATTATTTAAATTTTTGGAAACACAATGATTATAGAGATTACAAGGGTAGCACAATCAAGTACCAGTTGCTTTAGTTTATAGTGGCAGATCTTAAGGATAGCTTGCCACAAACCCATGTTATACATACTTTGAGTCATCAAGGTGTGGGAACACAATCTAGGGAATTATTTGGCTGATGAAGCCGCCAGATCTGCAGTTGCCACAGCTAGAATCACAGCGATAACTCGCTCTAAGACTTGTATCGACAATGATATTTTGGTTGCCATAAATGTTTTTAAAAACGGCACCCCCATACCAAGAGGTTTTCCTTCTAAATTTTCTTATTATTTAAATTACCGAAATGTTCCTTTTGTAACTATTCCTGGCGTTGGTCATTGCATGATTCCCAACGCTGACCGCAGACATGATTTATTTGTGGCCGCACACGAAGGTATAGCATCTGCGTATGCCGGTGTGGCTGCCATCATTTCACTTTTACAACAAAGATATTGGTGGCAAGGTTTATACCAATAAATCAGAAAATGTTTTGTGCTATGATATATGTCAGCAGATTAAATGTTCTGCTGCGTCTAATCCACCGCAGACACGTTTTATTCCCAGCTAGCCTTTTGGCTGTATATATTTAGATCACTGCGGTCCTCTAACTTCAGATACTCGTTCAAATATATTTTGGTCGCAGTTGATTCTTGCTCTAGGGTCCTCTGGGTTTAACCACAGCGCTCGGCTGATGCTCGAACTGTTATTAAAGACTTGCAAGTCTTTATCGGGACATATGCCTGCTGTATGTTCCACTCGGACCAAGGTTCGGCTTTTGCCTCTAAGGTATACTGTGATTCGATAAAGTCCATGGGTGTGCAAGTGCATTTTTCTTCTCCATATAGACCCAAGGGTAATTCTGTTGTGGAGAGAATGAACCGTGACTTAAAGCAGTCCTTAAAGGCTAGAATATTAGGTACAGGGCCAAATGGGGTTCAACAAGCATTAAATAACCTCCCTAAAAGATCTCTAGGTGGGCGGCCCTTGTACAAAGTAGTTTTTGGCATCAAGATGTATGTTCCAGACCTTGCCGGTCCAGACGTTGTGGCGGCTGCTGCAACCTTTGACGTAGATAACCATTGTGCTGTCTTGCAGGACCTTCAACAGTTTCGTGACACTAACCCACGCAAACAATTGCTTGCATCTCAAGCTTCGACTTCAGGAGTTGTGCTTCCAGTTTCCAGCTGACTTCCGAAAGTGGGAGAACTTGTTCGAGAAAAGGTGGCCATCAAAAAGGAATTCGTCCCAACGTACCGTGATCCTGTTCCAGTCCCTGGTCTACAAGGTTCACAAACTGTTATTCTGCCACCACTTCCTGGTTCTAAAGACAAGCGCTTTGTCTCCATTTAACATGTCAAACTACACCATGTGGTAGATACTTAATAGTATGCCATTGGATAACCATTCTTTTTTGCAAGATTTTTCTCTACAGCATGTGAGCACCATCGATGCTGATACTTCCCGGCTGAAGGAGGGAGGGAAAGGCTGAGTCCTACGTCAACATTTTTCCTATCCCGCAACTTGCTTCTAATATCATGTCTTCTGCAGCAGATGCCATTTACAATGATCCACCGTTGGCGAGTCCATCCGAGTTGGCCTTTTCAAGTCCTACTGTTGAGTCCCATCCTCCTGTGTTTCTGCTGAGTACCTCCTGCTACTATATGGATCAAGATAACTTTTCTTCTGACAGTTCTTCTGCTGTGCACACACCTCTAGCACAGATTTGTGTTTTTATTTCATGGTTAAAACACACTTATCTAGTCCCTCCTTGGATATATGTCTGGATCATACTTTCCATGGTTTTCTTGTTTTTGTGGATTGGATTCTTGACTTTTTCTTCCTACTGATCAACGGCCATTACCTCCCGGAATATTCTGCTACAGAACTAGTCGATTGGGTGTTGGCCCCCCATTCTTCATCACATAAAATGAAAAGAGACTTGTCCCTCTCAACATTTCAGCCATTCCAGTGACTGATGATGTTGTTTGGGATAAAGTTCTTTTTGATATATTCGGTCCGACGGAGATCCTGCAGATACCATATGTGTTCAAAGTTTCTATGGGTGATGTGATAGTACCTGGATTACATTCAGTTGATTAGGATGTTGATACTGTAAGTTCTATGCTTTCTGAGTTAGAGTATGATAACGTTTTTGAATCAGAAGATCTGTATCTTAATTTGCTACCTATGCTGATATGTTCTGTTACCATCATTATGGACACCATTTTTTGCATAAAACGGGTAGACAGCGTCCCCATTTTAATTATACCCAATGGGAACATTGTCCCACTTCTCCTCCAGAGAGTTCCAAAAAACAAAAAGATAAATATACATATTTTACAGTATATGATACTTCAGACCCGATGTCATATTTTAAATTGACTCCCAACACCACCAAAAAACACATGCTTACTCAAACTAAGCTTATATATATATATTACTATGTGCTTTTCCGAGCACAATAGTTTGAATAAATATTCTAAACTGCTTTTGTGTCTCTTTCTTATTTTACTGTGGACAAGTACGAGTGAGAGTGCGAAAGGGTGTGTCCTGTTACCGCAATCCCTGAGAGAGTCGAAAGTGTTGTGTTCTGGGGTGCCACTTGTTTCTCTAGTATGGTTAGGAGGGCAAGTGAGGCACTATAGCTAGTCGGACTCAGGCTCATGGATACTAAGGTGGTATGATGACTTAGTCCACACATACTGATGTTCCATGGTCCCAAGCATAGTTCTGTTTCAGAGCAGAGTCCCTGCAACACGATCAGGCACCCCAACCCCTCGCAACTCAATCTAGGGATCTGGCTCCTGAGGTGCTAGAGTTCAACTAACTTAATCTACCTCAAAGTAGCACGCAGACCCACTATGTGGGCCTGCTACGCTGCCAAGTGGAAGAGGTTTGTCCACTACTGCATTCCTAAGCACTTAGTCCCACTTAAACCTGACATTTAGGATATCGTCTGCTACCTCCTTCATCTAAAGAAATCAGGCCTATACTTCCATACGCCTTCATGTTGTAGCAACTATGCAGCTTGCATGCTAACCAGAGAACACTATTCTTTATTCAGAATCCCTGTCATCAAGGCTTTCATGGAATCACTCTAATGCAGAGGTCTTCAAACATTTGGATGCCGAGACCCCCCTGTCAAAATTTACAGGCGTGAGGACCACCTCCTGACCAAAATTTCAGACTTGGTACTCTTCATCATCGACCACCATAAACACCCCCAGTTCCCATGCAAATCATTTTTACTGTGGGGAAATATTATTAAACCGGGTTTAGCAAATCAAAGGTTTGTGGGTGACTGTGGTTCGGAGTCGGAGGCTTACTACACAGTTCAAAGAAAAAGTCTCCAAAAAGAATTACCCAAAAAGGCACAACAGTACTTTATTTTCCCCAAACACAACATAATTTGACACAGCTTATTTGGATAATAACACATTTCTGAACTAATGTGTGGGTGTGCCGGTTTTCTCCAGAGAAACGGTCAATTTGTGGATGTATTCTGTGCTCCACCTCAAGTCTTGAACTGTACTTCGTCTTTAATACTGCCAATGCTGAGAACCCAATCTCACAAAAATATGATGGCTAAAAGGCAGAAGAGCCTAGAATGCAATTTTTGACAAACATTAATGTTCTTCACAAATTGAGGCAAATCTATAGCTGTGTGGAACGCTGTGTGGAGCGCGCATCGCCAAATCTATAGCTATGCAGAATACACAGCAACAGCAAAACTGCATAATTCTAGTGTCTCTCCCTGCCTATAACCAGGGCAGTGTGAGCCTAACCACCACTGCTCAACCAGGCCCATTCACTGTTCCCTACTAAGCCTGTGTGGCACTCTGCCCTCTGGACACTGCGCTGCTCCCCATCCTTTGGACCCTGCACTCCTCTCCACACCTTTAAATGAAGCCCCAATTACTCAATGCTGCAAACAACTTTTGAAAATATACAAACATCAAAACAACTATAATTGAAAATGCTTGTTTTCGTTGTGGTGGTATTTGTTTTTTCTGCCTGCAGCAACATCCACATACCGAGTAAAATTCTGTTTTGGTGTCAGGACAAATCTTTTTAACAATGCTGTGTTTTTTGAATGAATGTTATGTGAAACTGGTTTCTGGTCCAAACTTTCTAAAGAGAAAGAAAAGGACAAATATTCGGGCAAAATATTTAAAAAGAGAGTGCGTGAGATAAAGATTGACGACCGTCACAAGAGAGTGGTACGAAAGAGTCCACTGATTAAGAGAGAGAGGCACGCTGAACTAAGACAGAGCACAAACGCACACTCAACCATGCAAAGGGGTGAGACGCACCAAGCACCTCTCTTGTTTCCGCTGACATCAATGTCCACTGCAAAAAAGAAATCCTGAGACGGGGTCACCCGGTGACCCGGAGGTGCTGCAGATTTACACTTTTGAGAATAAATATCCGAATCTTACCTGGCCCTGGTTTGGGAGCAGCAGGGGTCCCCCTTAAAACCAATCCATCTTTCATATCTCTCCTTTGATCTCCCACACCTTCTTAAACCAGCACTCACCACAGTATTCCCTCTCTTCCCCTTTCGCTGCTCTCCCTCACCCATGTCGCATCAAATTTTCTTTTTACCTCATAGATCACCTCTCAGCTATCTTCTCTCACCCTTCAACAGTAGCCCTCCACTCTGCCCTCACCTCTCCTCTTGCGTTTCTGCACTTCCTTCGCCACTTCACAATTCTCCTCATCCCTGACCTCTTAAATCGAATTCTCTCCCTCCCTTGCCGCCCTCGTCACCTCTCTCGGCTATCTCCTCTCACCCTCGCACTCTTTCACGTCTCTCACCTTGCGTCTGCTCACTTCACTCACATCATCCACCCCTTCTCTCCAGTCCCCTCTCATACCCGCATCCTGCCTCTCGCTTCGCACCTCGCTCCTTGCCTTCCAGTCGGCCTCACATAGACCCATCTCCCTTCCGCATTCATAACATATTATGGTACGTGTTGTGCACCATTATTTCTTCTGTATGTATAGGCACAGTATGTTTGGTTTTCTATTTTAGCTGTCTGTTTATTCCCATTTCATCGTTATACATCATCTTCCAAGTATTTGCCCTTATTTTTCACTAGCTTCTTATGCAAAGTTTGAGGGGCACTTCGCAAGTTTTGGTGAAAAGTAACCCTTAATCCAGATTGTCCTCGAGCTTTTTTGTTGTTATGGTTCATAGGATACAATATAAGCAATAAAGCATTATAGGAATTACAAAATCTGGCTCCATGTTTGCCTCTGTATGTCTCCTCGTGCAGCGCTTTGACACTCTTCGGAGCCTTAACTGCGCTTCAAAAATATATACAAAATAATATGAGAGGCCTTGAAATTTAGCAACCAAAACAGGCCTGAGGCTAATATACACATGCCTTATTAAAACAGCCTGCCTGGCCTACGTAATATTCTACCTAATCAAAAAAACACAAATGAGAGAATCTTCAAGGAGGAAGAAAGTATTGTGGGAAACAGTTTCAGGCAGGAAAATTCTTATAGATAAGAATGTCTGTGCGTGTATGTTTGTGTGTATGTCTGCGGGGTGAAAAGCCAGGGTATGGTGGATGAGGCGGGGGAAGAGGCAGCTTACTTACAAGTTCTACGAAGCTTCGGTTGCCTTGGCAACTTGGAAACAGTTTAGAGAGGAGTGCAAAGGCTGCCATGAGGAAGAAGCATGAAAAGGACACCAGCTGAAAAAACACAGCAGCAGCAGCAACGAGGAAGACCAGGAAAGGCAACAGGACGGAGTGCAAGGAAGCGGGACAAAATAATATTGAAGCACTCCAGAGCATTCCACAGGTGCATATTTATGGCCTCAGTTCCGGCATTTCCTGATGTTCATCCTGCAGTCTCTCTGATTGGAGGACAGTCGTGGATGACGTTGTATTCTTTTACGATGTCCTCCAATCAGAGAGCACATTGAGATGCACTGAATCGGAATCCAAAACGAAGAGCAAAAGTTTTGGATTCCGGATCCAGGCAGTTCCATGCAGGAGTGTGACCGGGAATGCGCGACCCCCTTTGTATGTCTCCACGCCCCCCCTGGGGCTCGCGCCCCACAGATTGAAGACCCCTGCTCTAATGGGTTATTCAACCTAGGGTACCACCACCCCTGAACCTTAAAGTTGTCTTTACCAGACACATGTGCCCTCCTTTTGAACCTCTATGTTTGTGCCCATTACAGTTCCTTTCCAGGAAGGTTGCTTTCCTTATCACTATCACAACTGTAGGGTGTGTTGGCAAATTGCAGGGCCTCACCCTGGAAGAGCCTTTCTTTAAAGTTCATAACAACAGAATTATCCTTATAACCAACCTTAACTTCATTCCTAAGGTGGTATCCCCATTCTATCTCTATTAAACCACTGGTCTTCTTTCCACAACCAGACTCTGGCAAAGAGTGCCCTTCACACACTTGATGCCAATGTGCTTTCATGTATTGCATTGATAGGACCAGTCATTTTCACAGAACTCAGCAGCTTATGGTTGTTTTCGCCAAGCCACAGAAAGAACAAACTCTTTCTAAGGCAGGCATAGCTAGATGGATTGCCAAATGTATCCAAACGTGCTACATTAAGGCTAAAAGGAATTTGCCTGCCCCACCCAGGCCTAGTTTAACTTGCAAAAAAGGAGCTACTATGGCTTTTCTTGGAAGCATACCCATAGCTGACATTTGTAAGGCAGCTTCGTGGTCGACCTCGCACACATTCACCAAACACTAGTGTATGGATGTCTTAGCATGCCAACAAGCAAGAGTTGGTCAAGCTACCCTGAAGAACTCCTTTTTCCGTCTTCTGCAACATCCTCCGGCAAACCACTGCTTAGGGGAGTACTGCTGTACAGTGTATGCAGAGTATATGTATCTA
Organism: Calotriton arnoldi; assembly: GCA_963921515.1. Classification (NCBI taxonomy): domain Eukaryota; kingdom Metazoa; phylum Chordata; class Amphibia; order Caudata; family Salamandridae; genus Calotriton; species Calotriton arnoldi. The sequence continues at coordinate 1,122,366 of CAWUFW010000468.1, read as the reverse complement.
CAGCCTCATGCTTCGAACGGAGCATATTAACTCGTAAACATCTGTTTGTAGCATTTAGTACTGTATATTCACATGCACCCACCCACAGTTCCGGGTGCTTTTGGTTGTTACAGGTGTATTTTATTTTACTTAAACACTGTATTTAACTTTTTGCATGGTCACCATGCTTTCCTGTCTAATGCTTCATCTTTACGCTCGCCCGTTGTGCGGTAAACAAACTAACATGGTAGCCGGTGCCCATGCTCATTACCAACTGGGCGTAGTTACTATACCTCGTGGCTTGAAAGACTTCTTCAAAGAAAGACCAGTTGCAAACATCTGAGCTCAACACTGGATGTCAGAAGTGTGCAGAGCATGTGAATCTACAGCACTTCATGCTATGAACAGATGCTTACAAGGTAAGTAGCATATTCCTTTTTCATATGTCATTTTTCTAATCACAGACACAAACGCACTACTCACACAAGAACTAAGAAAAGGAACAAGGTTGTAATTTTATTTGTTTCTTGTAAATGCATTATAGATGTAACGACTTGAATCTGGTGACAATTATTTGTTTCTCTTTCTAGTGTTTATGATGGTATTCATAATCTAGCAGAGAGGCGCTCTGTATTAGGTTCAACTCACTTCTTGCACTCTGTTACATTTAGTTGTAGTGGAGAAAGTCATTGACTCTCTCTTCGTATTCTCTTTTTCAGTGTTTTATGTTTGATTGCGTCCTTGCTCGCACAGTTATGAACAATCTTGCATGTGCTTTATTTTGTTTTTTAGAATACAATTGAATATATAACAATGGCAGCGCTGTCCAAAATATTTGCAGTAACAGCAACATATCCATATCAAGTAGTGCGGGCTCGTCTTCAGGATCAGCACAACACCTACTCAGGCGTCATTGATGTTATTCGCAGGACATGGAGGTAAGAACAGTCTCATTTGTTTCACTTCTGAAACTTACAGAGCCAGTGCACATAGAAATGAGGCTGATGTAGTCTGATAACTGTACAAGACTACATTGAAACATCAAACTGTATTATGTTTTGTCTGTTGAAGGTTTTAGTTTATTTTAATAGCAGAGAAGATGTGGATGAGGCAATGCACAAAAATGGATTCAGTTGCGCTCTTTTTTCGTTAATATAGCAATGATGCATGCATCTTTGCTTCCTTCAACTAGAAACACCTCGCTCTGTTGCTCTTAAGCGGAATTTCTTATCTTTTTTAAATTCTTTTTATTAGACACAAAGGGAAAACCAGAACAGTTGCTTCAGAAATTGTCGCAGAATACATGGTATGGAAATCGACACATACAGGTGCAAGGAAAGTAGAACATTCCAAACCCCCCACCAATCCACCCTCCCACCCATCAAACCTGGCCTATGGTCACCCCGGACAGCACAAGAGTCAACAATATGTATACTATGGTGTAAGCTGATCAGTTCTATAAGCCATCCATGCCCCCCAGACTTTCTCCCATTTGCGCGGGCATTCCCTGCTCTGATATACTGTCTGCTCAGCCCTTTGGCACCAGTCTAAATCATTCTCCCAGGCTTGCAATGTTGGAGCTATGTTGGCCCCCCAGGCTCGAGCAATATTTCGCTTCGCCACTACTCCCGCAAGAGCCAACCACATTGTGGCCCATTTGGGCCAGACTATCTCTCCCGTCACCCCCAGGATGTGCCATCTCGCCTCTACCGGGACCTGCATGCCCACCACTGTTGCCATCACTTGAGCTACCTGTCTCCAGAAGGCCTGAATCTTTGGGCAGTCCCATAATATATGAAAGAAAGTGCCAGTCTCCCCACAGCCCCTCACACATAGCGCCGACGTGCAATGGCCCATACGGTACTGCACCGATTGGGAAGCGTAGGATCGATGCAAAATACGAAGTTGAATCAATCTGAACCTGGCACGTATCGCTACCTCTCTAGGACTCTGCATGGCCTCCCTCCAATCATCCTCCTCCAGGAGACCCACATTCGCCTCCCACGCCACCCGCAGGGGTCCCAGACAGTCAGGGGTGTTATTTATAAGTTTTTTATATGTGAGTGATATTGCTTTGTCAATCATTGGGTCAAGGAGCAGTCTGTCTTCCAATGGTGTATATTCTGGTAGCGAAACCCCCTCTTGTAAGTGGCGTGTCGTAACCGCAAATACTGAAAATGCTCAGTCGACTTCATTTGATATTCTGCCTGAAGACCTTCAAATGAAATCATTTTCCCCTTTTTCCAAATATCTCCCAGGAGATCAATGCCAATGCTTCTCCAGCCCTGGAACCCCCCCAGATGGCTGACCTCCTTCAAAAAATCACCCTCCCAGAGGGGGGTCTGCTCGGTCAGCCGGGCCTCCCACCCAATCATTTTAGTAGCTTTTCGCCAGGCCAGAACCACGGTCTGCGTATGGGGCGGAAGGGACACATACACCCCTCTTCCCCCATAGAGGATTGAGAGAAAGCCTCCCCGGCCCATTACGTGACGATCGACTCGGTAGGCCGGTTCATCAAGTGGTGAGAAGACCCAACCATTGACGTTAACCAATTGTGACGCCCAGTAATACTTCCGTATATCCGGGACCGCTAACCCACCTTCGTAGACCCCCCTCTGCAGTTTCTTCAGCGCGATCCTAGGGCAACTGCCGCCCCAGATAAGTGTCCGCTGTTCGGATTCAATCGCACGGAAGAAAACCTCAGAAATCGGGAACAGGGTGTTTTATATAGCATATAAAAGTCGCGGTAGAGCCATCCTTTTAAATAAGACCGCTCTCCCCATAAGGGAGACCGGCAAGCGCTGCCAGTGAACAACTTCCCCTTTTAAACGTTCTAACTGTGAATGCACATTTAAGTGGAGAAACTCCTCTTTCGATTTAGTGATCCATATACCTAGATATTTAAACAGGTTTTTATGTACCAGCTCCGCGCAAGCTGACGACAGTGCTGGTGGTTCCCCCGCCAACGTGAATACCAGAGACTTATCCCAGTTAATACAGTAACCCGAATATTGCCCAAAAGATTGAATGATATGAATGAGTCTGTGGAAGGTCTGTCTGGGTCTATGGGCATACAAAAGAATATCGTCCGCATAGAGGGAGATGCGCTCTTCTCACCCCCCTCCCACATCAATACCCCTCACAACCGGATCTCCTCGCACCCATGAAGCCAACGGTTCAAGGGCCAACGCAAAAAGTATAGGCGACAACGGGCAACCCTGTCGCGTACCCCTATAAAGCCAGAGAATTCTAGACACCGACCCATTGACTCGAACACGAGCCAGCGGGGCAGCGTAAAGAAGCTCAATCCACTTCCGAATCCGAATTTTGTAAGGACAGCAAATAAGTACAGCCATTCGATACTGTCGAATGCCTTGTGGGCGTCCAGGGAGAGGAGCGCAGCCGGAAGTCCGGCCTCTGTTGCACTGCGTACAGGACCCCAAATAATCATCGGAGATTCAATCTAGTACTTCTGTGGGGCATGAACCCGGATTGGTCCGGGTGAATCAGGGACTGTATTATTGGGGTCAATCTATTGGCGATCGCCTTGGCGAGTACCTTGGCCTCAAAATTCAGGAGCGAGATCGGGCGATACGAGCTACATAGATCATGCGGTTTACCCTTCTTAGGAATAACTACAATAGTGCCCGTTCTCAGGTCTGGAGGTAACTGTCCCATGTTCCTAACTTCCAGAAACATATTGAGCATATGCGGCGCTAATTAGCCAGCCACACCTTTGTACAGCTCCGCGGGGAACCCGTCGGTGCCCGCCGCCTTCCCGGACTGGAGATCCCGCAGGGCGCCCTCGATTTCTTCTACCGTAAAGTCGGAGTCTGCAGCCTCCCGGTCCCCATCCGTCAATTTCGGTAACGCGATGTCCTTCAAAAATTCAGCACACTCCTCTCCACCCCTGTCTGACTGGGACTGGTAAACCCCCTCGTAGTATTTGGCAAACGCCTCGGCAATAACTGCACCCGTTCCCCGTACCATGCCCTCCACTGCCCGAATCTCCGAGACCCAGCTACGATCTCTATCTCTCCTTTCTAACCACGCGATAAGCTTATTCGCCTTATCACCCAGATCATAAATACGGCGTTGCGTGGCTATGGCATAAGTGCGTTCCGTATTTTCTTCTAAGTCCCTAAGTTCCTTCTGCTTGAGTCGGAGTGTATGCAGGCGCTCAGCCTCACCCCCTTGAGGCGATCCCGACACTGAATCAAGCAGTGCTATCTCCTGTTCCAAACTGTCGCAGGCCGCTCGTTTTTCCTTTCGCCTAACCCCGGCCACTGCTTGCACATGATCCCTGGCTACCGTCTTATATGCCTCCCAAAGAATACAGTGGGAGCGCACAGAGCCCACGTTTTCGGCGAAGTAAAGTTCCGTACGTTCTTCGAACTGCTCCCTAAACTCCTGGTCTTTAAATAAGTAGGGGTCCAGACGTGGGGGTAGAGTCCAGTCTCCTGCCGGGCCCCGCAAGAGTACCTCCACCGGGGAATGGTCAGAGATCCCACGGGCCCTATGGCAGCACGCCTGAAAGCTGCCAGCCGAAGCAGCATGCGTAAAAATATAGTCTAAGCGTGACCCGCTACCGTGCGCCGGGGAGATATGAGTGTACTGCCTAGTCGCGGGGTTATGAAGCCGCCACAAATCCGTTAGCCCCATTGCAGTCACAAACCCCTCTAAGGGTTGCGGCCCCCCTACCCTGCGCGAGCGAGTATCTCCATCAATGGCCACCTCCATAGTCTCGTTCATGTCGCCACCCAGGTTGAGAGTCCCCACAGGCATGTCCAGGAGAAGGGCGCTAAGATCTGGGAAAGTTAGTCCGTGCAATCTGGGGGGAACATACACGGAGCAAATATTAAGAGTAAGACCCTCCCAAGTCCCCGACAATGCAGCATATCGGCCCATACAGTCAGTCCATGAGCGAGCAATCACCAAAGGGAGTGTGTTTTTAAGCAGAATGGCAGTACCCCTAGAACCCTTAGTAAACCCTGAATGTATTGCCAGCGTGTAACCAAACCTATTAAGAGCAAGATAATTATTTCCCTTCAAGTGCGTCTCCTGTAGGAGCACCACTTCGGGCGAGTGTCTGCGCAGGTATTGCAACACCATGGTCCTTTTAATTTTATCGCCCAAGCCTTTTACATTCCACGAAAACACCCTTGGGTGTCTACTGTGTGGTGGGGCCATCAAAAAAGATTTCGCTGGCGAATTCCCACCTCCCCTGCCCACCCTGCATAGAGCCAACCCCCGCCCCCATGCATCCGCATAATACCAGGTGTCCCCGGATACGATACAATGCAAATATCGTCAATGATCTGAAGCAAATAAAACACAACAAACAACCCCCCCAGCAACAACCCCCCTCCCTGCTACCCTGCTGCGTAGGCTTAAAACTACCCACATCCCCAACTAGCAGAGCGCCTGTCGCCCCAAAAACAGTCAACTAAGATAGGGGCTGCCGAGCGTCGCCTACACATGGCTCCGCGAGGCCCTGTGCCAGCCCAAGTCCAGGAGAGAGTCGTTGCAGTGTAGCAGGCAGTCGACAGAATCAATCCCCTAAAAGAGTGCTGACGCCCACCAACCCTCCCCAACACTATACATTACATGTGTTAGCAAGGAGTCCCAGAGCCCGGCCACTACAGCGGCAGGGTCATTTTCTGTGAGTCTCTGAGAGCGCCGGGCTCAACGATCTGGAGCGCCGGGAACGTCGGTCACAAATGTCCGGTCCTTCTCGTCCGCTAGAAGAAACTGGGTAGCGCTCAAGAGTATCTCTCCAGCCGCCCACCACGCGTGAACTGTCTTTCTGTGGTCGTGCCTCGTCCAGCCAAGCCTGCACAGCGGATGGAGTCGTAAAGAACAAGGACTTCCCATTCGTGATGATCTTAAGCTTAGCCGGAAAGAACACCATATATTTGATGCCCCTTTCTCTAAGGGCTCTCTTCACCCCGTCGAAGGTGCGTCGCTCCTGTTGCACCTTTAGGGTGAAGTCCGGGAAGAACCGCACCATTGTATTCTCATAAAGAAGGTCCCCATGCCATCTGGCCGCCTGTAGGATGGCATCCCGATCCCTATAATTAAGGATCCTGGCGATGATCATTCTGGGGGGGGCCCTGGTTTTGGTGGAGGGACCGGGGCCCTATGAGCCCTCTCCACCATGAAGAGGGTGGACAGTCTCTTGGGCTTTAAGTGATTCAGTATTAAGTCCTCAAGGAAGAGATCCACGCTAGGGCCTTCTGCCCCTTCCGGGACCCCCATCACGCGGATATTGTTCCGACGGGCCCGCCCCTCCTGATCCTCCAGCTTCAGGGCCACCTGGCGATGTTGATGAACCAACTGTTGGACCTTCTCCTCAAGTCCACGCGTGGTGGATTTGAGCTCCGTAATACACGTTTCCGTTGCTGTGACTCGTTCCGAAGTTTTATTCATATCGGCCCTGAGAAGATTCATTTCGATGGAGACTTTGTCGATTTTGGTTTCCAGCGTCGTTCCCAGCACCTGAATGGCGGACATAATTGAGCTAAGGTATGGCTCCGAAGTATCGGCTTGACCACCTATCGCACCCTCCTCCGAGGGTGGTTGCTTCGGGGCAGTATATTTGTCCAGTTTATTCGCTTGCACCGGTGGAGCCCCTTTCGGTTTCATTATGGAGCAGTCCCAGACCCAAAAGAAGGAGAACTCGCTAGGCCTCCAACACCGCCCGACCCCCACCACCGCTTCAAGATGGCGAGTGCTGCGCGCGCAGGCCGCTCCAAGGAGCCCCGCTGGAGGCGGGGTCGTCACAGTCTCCACACGCCCTACAAGACTACCAACTCCACCAATTTAGAAGTGAGCGCCGGGGCACGAATCCAGGTGCGCAACGTGGATAAGCGCTCAAATGAGTCTCGCGCAGCCACAGTGTCCGAGAACGTTCCAGCCGGTGCACACAGGATATGGGGGTCCCAAACTCCGCACTACTGCACGCTCACTCACATGGGGCAGCGCCCCACCGAGCCAATCTGGCCCCAGCCAGAGGGAAGGATCACAGAACAGTAATAGGGCACACCAAAGCAGCGAGTTCCCACGGCTGGACTTAAGTTGGGAGGCCTCTGACTTATTCTCCCCAACCTCACGGGCACAGTACTCTGCAGGGGGTCGCCCTCCCACTGCCAGAGACCCCTGCGACCTCGCCAAGTATAACTGAGCACGCGGAGGGCGCCACTCACTTCCCAGGACACCCTCCGCCTCTGATCACACGCTGCCTGGGACCATAAAGTCAGGGGGGAGGCTCCCACTCTCCCCCGACTTCTGCAGCAATCAGGGGGGCAGTCAACCGCCTTGCACCAGTTCAGTCCCGGCCGCAATATGCGGCTATCCAGAGCCCCCGGCAGGAATTAAGGCCTCGGGCGGTTGCGGCCGCTTGCCACCAGAGCTCCGCCGCAACGCCCAGGCCACACAGGACGAACTCGCGGTGGCAAGGGGGCCCCCCCCCCCAAACACCTCCACAGCAACGAGGGCCACCCCTCACTCACCTTCCAGCTTCGCCGGAGGCTCGCCGCTCTCGCTGGGGGTTCGATCCACCCCTGTTGTACGGGCACTCCCGGGCTGCCACCTCCACCGACGTCACAGCCAGTCCGCAGCCACCCGACACCGCCCGGCTCCCAACACCGTACCGGGTGGGTATAGCAGCGCAGCTTTCATAAAACAGGGCCTAGCTCCGGCGCCCACAGGAATCATACGGGGGCGGCACCACCTCTTGGAAACTGTAGCTGCGTGCTGCCGGAGATCACCCACACGCTCCGGAGGCCTCTAGATACGCCCGCTCCCTCGCCTCCAACGTCGCTTTTCTCCGCAGCCTCAGGGCCCAGCGCTACGGGGATAGGCGCGTTCAGTAGCGCTACTCTTCACGCAGGTGTACAGACCAAACCTGCACGACAATCGCCGGAGAATTGCAGGATATTCCGGGCTGTTATCCCGGCCTCGGCGGAGCTCTGTTCTTACGCGGCCAGCTTGGCTGATGCCAAGCCACGCCCCTTAAGCGGAATTTTATGGTGCACTCTGTTACCGGACAGGCGATATCCCTCTAAACGAAGGGGGAGTGGCGTGCAAAAAGTGTACTGCGCACTAGACCAACATGTCTTCGGACTACCCAGCTTCCTTCATCTGTAAAAGCCAAGATTTCTTCCAAGGCCACCAACTGGGACTTCCTCCTTTCAACAATCTGCCTGGGGAAACTGGGAGGCCGACAGCAGTTTATTAAGCATAGAATGTGTTGACCTAATCCGAAAAAGCAACTTAATAAGCCTCATCTGCATAGGTGCTGTACAGACACACTTAAAAAGTGCTTTAGTTGCTGTCTAAATTGTTTGAAACAGCAGTAGACATTTGACCTCAACCCATAGCAAACAAAGCCTTTATTATTTAGATTCCAAAATAGTGCCTGACCCCCTAAGTATGAATCATACCATCCCCTTCCGATTTTAAAAACGGAATATACAATTCTCAGTGAAAATACTAGCGGGCAGGTTACTTCCAAGCTTGCCAATGTTGATACATGTGGACCAAAACGGGCGCGTGCTTTGCTGCAGCATATCCTTGAGCATCAGGAGAATTTATAGCATACTAGAGAATGCCATTGATGTGCTTAATTAACTCTATATAATTAATATACTGGATAAATTTGGTATCAGAAGACAGATGCTTAGGTGGTTTAAAGGTCTGTACGCAAGGTCTACACCTAGGGTTAAAACTGGATGTAACATAGCTTCATACCAGGTTAGTAGCGGTACAAGACCCGGGTGCCTACACTTCCCCCTGCCTTTCGCAGTGGCCATTGAAGCTTTCGCTGTTAAATTGTTCACTATGGGGGAAGAATGAGGTATCCATCTGGGAGGAACCATTTATTCGATTTCCCTATATGCAGATATGTTACTCTGTATGCAAGATGATGAGTCTGACCTGACTTCAATTTCATGTACTTTGGTTCCATTAAGGCAGTATCAGGGCTGAGAGTTAATTGGAGTAAATCGTGTGTATTACCACTGAATGAAACCCTGCTACAGCAGGTGAGGGTTGCTCTGGAAGTCAGACATGTTTCGATATTCAGGGATTAAAATATATCATTATGAGGCAGATCTTTTGGCCGTCTCAAATCTCATTTTGAACTACACTCCTATCAATGTTAGTATGCATAGCATTAACTAAAATGACTATTATCTCAACATTTTAATAATTTGCCTATCTTTCCTCTGTAGTCCTGAAGAAGGACGTTCAAGAGTTGTTGGGTGACTTGGTTTGGTGATCTAGTAGAAGAAGAGTAGTGTTAACAATACTGCCAACTGAGAGAGGGGAAATGGCGCCCCAGCCCTAAACCTCCCCACCTCCCTGATTTCGAGGGTTACTTCTTAGTAGTCCTGTTACGCTAGGCAGCCTATTGGCTGGCTGGTTATCATTTAAATGAAACTGGTCATAGGCCTGTCCAACAAGCTCTTTCTCTTCATCCTATTACCTGGAGTTCAGATCTTTAAAGGCCATTCCTATTTAGTACAAACTGCCCATGGGTTATCTGTAATGGAGCTTGTATATCATGCGTTCACTTTGGTCGTACACTCCGGCAGCATCCCTCAGGGTGCTTCCTAATCCAGTGGACACACCCTTCACTATTGATCGAGCACACTAGGAGGGAGTGGGTAACTTCTCCATAGGCGACCTGTTTAGCAATGAAACATTAATAGGCTTACAGACATTAGAAGAGGAAAATTCATTACTCAAAGGTCAATTCCTTTTGTGTGATAGAATAGTAAGCACAGCACAAAAAAACTCTTAACATTATTAAGAACGAACTACAAAGCTATGCAGTGTTGCAAGATCTACATACAATGAGAGATGGAGAAAAAGTTAATTACTTGGCTATGTAAAGCAACCCACACGAAAACTGTCCATTTTAAATATTTATAATTTAATACTTTACATAGAGGCTACCTAACACCTCATAGAATCAGTAGGATGTACCCTGTGGCATGCTCTGAATGCCCTTGGTGTCCCAACACCCAAGCTAGATTCAGGGACATAATGTGGTACTGTTTGAAATTAAGAGGTGTATGAAAGGATTTAATAGAGAACCCTAACTCGGACTACTGGTTGTAGTAGTATCGATCAAATAGAAGGCCGCGTGATGTGGTTGTGTCCAAGACCTAACGGGGCAAGGTGGCATCACGGTTTATTGATCTGACCTTTCAATTGGCAAAAAAGAGCCACTACTTTTGTATGGATATCTCTCAGCCCCTGCCAAACTACATGTAGGAAAACTGCGACCTTTTGGATAAAATTGGAGAGCTATGCTCTAAATATAAAAGAGAAGAGAGGTTAAGGAAATGACCAATATTGCAGCAATGCGATGAATTGATCCAATTGCATAAAGAGAATGACGAAGAATGATTATAAGCCACCATGAGGTTCCTGAAATAAGTACCAAAGAGCTGAAGTTAATTGTAACAATGCACAATTGTTTTGATCTTTATATATTCCACACTTTGCCCTGACTTGGCATCTGTATATCTGAAAGAAACAGTTAGTTATAGATTCCTTACCTTAGAATTACCCCCAGGCGTCAGACTGGATCCGGAAAGTTTTTTGTCAGCAGTACCCCTGCGCGTCGGAAGGTGGCGTCAGTCGACTCCGCGTTCGTCGTTGACGTTGCGGTAGCTACATAGATGCCGCCCTTGCGCGCTGACGTCAGTTCTTTCTTTTTCCGCGCCAGCAAGCGCAGATCTGAAGACAGCGGTACCTCCAGTCACTTTTTGACTGACTGTTTCTCGACATCATTTTTTGAGTCCATCGACTCCTGGTGCACGAGGGATGCCCGGCTTCAAGGCTTGCGGTTCCTGTAGCCGACTGATGTCGGTGACGGATCCGCACCGTGTGTGCCTTTTCTGCCTGGAGCTCAACCACGACCCCAAGTCGTGCTCTGACTGCCGGACCATGAATCCGAAGTCTTTGCGGGAGCAGTCCCGAAAGCTTCTCGAGGCCCGGCAGTCGGCTCTGCGCCGCTCGAGGTCGTGTAGGAGGTCGAGGGACCGGTCACGGAGCCACCATCATTCATCTTCCAGGTCTTCGCACTCGGGGTCAGGTAAGTCAAAGCACAAGAAGAAGTCGAAGAAGCATTGTCGCTCTTCGACTTCTCCCCGTCCGTCGGCCGACGCGACGAGGGATGCGGGTGGTGCCCCTCCCGCTGCTCCGCGTGCGAAGCCCGAAGGGTCGACTCCGGGTTTCCCCCCCTTTCCGGGACCTGGAACGACCCCTGCCCAGCTTCGTCAATTTTAGGAAGCGATGCACGCCATCTGTGGGCAGCCCAACTCCGCCGGCGCGCCTTCGGGCCCCGCGGACTCGGCTGGGGGCCCTGGGCCTTCGACGCTGGCGGCTTCGGCCTCGGCACCGCAGGGTCCCCATGGATCCAGGCCTGGATCCGGATCGGCGCCGGTCGACCTTGTTACACCTCCCCCGGCGCCGCTTCCACCGGCACCACGTCCACAGCCGGCGTCAGCTGTGTCCCCAGCCGACATTGACCCCAGCCTCCACCTCGAGGTAGACACGGAGCCGGACCGGTGCTGACGGGTACTTTTGTGCCCCCCCCCCCCCTGTTCTACCCTGGCTCTTTGAGACCAGATTGGCAGCCAGAGGAGGGTGAGGAGGACTGGGAGGGGTCTGAAGACCCTTTAACTGGCCAGTTAGGCTGTGAACCGGACTGGCGAGAGGAATTGGGGGTAGCCAGTGGTCTGGATACCTCACCAGACCATGGCATGTTGTCTCCTCCTACCGTGGCTACGGAGGAGGGAGCGTCTTACGCAGTGGTGTTGCGTAGGGCGGCCGAGGCTCAACCTCGAGCTACCTACGGTGGCAGTCAGGACTAACCTCCTGACAGAGGTGCTTCAACCGGCAGCGAGCTCTTCGGAGCCCCTGCTGCCGTTCAATGAAGCCCTCACCAACATCCTTTTGGGCATCTGGTCCAGGCCCAACATAGGGGCTCCTGTGGATAGGATGATTGCCCGACGCCACCGCCTGGCCCGGGGCGACCCCACTTTCCTCTCCCAACACCCCACCCCTGAGAGCTTGGTGGTCCAAGCCTCTACATCCAAAGGCGCATTCCCTAACGCACCACCTGATAGGGAATCCAAAAAGCTGGACCATCTTGGGAAGAAGATGTTTTCTTCCTCCAGCTTGGGACTGCGGTCGGTAAACACTGCATGTCAGTTGGGCCGTTACGGTTGCGCAAGTGCTGCCTCAGTGTCCGGAGGAGGCCCGGGCCGTACTCTCTCGGGCAGTGGCCGAAGGGAGAGACGCAGCAAGGTTTACCATCCGCTGTGGGCTGGATACCACCGACTCACTAGGCAGGACGATTTCCACGTCGGTAGCCCTTCGACGCTACGCCTGGTTGAGGTTGACTGGTTTTTCAGGGGATGTCCAATCCACCCTTATGGACATGCCCTTTGACGGCTGTCGCCTATTTGGCGACAAGACAGACAACGCGCTGGAGCGCTTCAAGGACTCTCGGGCTACGGCCAAGTCCTTGGGCCTCTCCACCACCCGCCCTGCGCAGTCTGCCTTTCGCCCCTTTCGTGGCTACGAAAGGGGTGCCCCGCCACGTCCCGCCCAGAGCCACAGGCCAGCGCAAGTTGTTCAGCCTAAGTGCGGCCGGGGACGTGGGAACCACCGCCGTGGTTCTGGGGGCGAGCGGGCGGGCCAGTCCACCACAGCCCCTCTGCAGCAGCCTCCAAACCCTCCAAGTCCGACCTTTCAGGGCCACCAATCGCCAGTGGGCGGCAGGATTCGCCATCACCTCCCCCACTGGCGCACCATCACGTCGGACAGGTGGGTTTTGCAAATAGTCCGAAGGGGCTACTCCCTCCCCTTCGAGACTACCCCTCCAGCCATGCCACCTCAGTACCATTGCATGTCGGAGGATCATCTGGCCCTTCTCCAACAGGAAGTTTCGGCACTCTTGGCCAAGGGAGCCATCGAGCGCGTTCCTGTCCCAGAAGTAGGTCGTGGTTGCTATTCCCACTACTTTCTGGTGCCCAAGAAGGACAAAGGCCTGCGTCCTATCTTGGATCTCAGGAACGTCAACCGCTTCCTCTGGAAGGAGAAGTTCAAAATGTTGACGATAGCTCAGGTCCTGTCTGCCCTCGATCCTGGAGACTGGATGGTAGCGTTGGACTTGCAGGACGCTTATTTTCACATCCCCGTCCTGCCGGCCCACCGGCGTTACCTGCGGTTCACGGTAGGCCACGTGCACTTTCAGTTTACCGTGCTCCCCTTTGGCCTTACAAGCGCCCCTCGGGTGTTCACGAAAGTGATGGCGGTGGTCGCAGCTCATCTGCGCAGATCAGCGGTTCCAGTCTTCCCCTACCTCGACGACTGGCTGTTGAAGGCGGGCTCGCCCCAGGCTGTCGTCTCCCACCTCCAGACTACGGCCGACCTCCTGCATTCGCTGGGGTTCTCCATCAACGTGCCAAAGTCACACCTGATTCCCTCTCAGAAGCTCTTCTTCATCGGAGCGGTTCTGGACACGACGCAGTTTCGGGTCTATCCTCCCGAACAGCGAGTCCGTGATATTCGGGCTATGATTCCGATCTTTCAGCCTCTATCCCGGGTTTCGGTCAGAATGACCCTCAGGCTACTGGGCCTGATGGCCTCCTGCATCCTGCTGGTAGATCATGCCAGATGGCATATGCAGGCTCTGCAGTGGGACCTGAAGTTCCAGTGGGCACAACATCAGGGGAACCTGTCCGATTGCGTCCAGATCTCGGAGGGCACTGCACGCCAATTGCAGTGGTGGCTAACGAACCAGGATTGGGTCGACGGCAGATCCCTCTCCCTGCCCCAACCAGAGTTCACAGTGGTGACCGATGCATCACTTCTGGGAAGGGGCGGCCACATGGGGGAGGCGGAGATCAGAGGCCTCTGGTCTCCGGCGGAGTCCGGGCTCCACATCAACCTTCTGGAGCTTCGGGGCATTCGTCTTGCATTTAATGCATTCCTTCCCTCTGTCAGGGGAAGAGTAGTGCAGGTGTTCACGGACAACACCACCGCCATGTGGTACTGCAACAAACAAGGCGGGGTGGGGTCGTGGACCCTATGTCAGGAGGCCCTCCGCCTCTGGACATGGCTGGAACATCAGGGCATATCCCTGATGGTTCAACACCTGGCAGGTTCCCTGAACGCCAGGGCGGACGAACTCAGCCGCAGGTGCATGATGGATCACGAATGGCTTCTTCACTCGGAGGTGGTGCAAGGTCTCTTTCGACAGTGGGGAGAGCCTTGGTTAGATCTATTCGCCACCGAAGAGAACTCACAATGTCAGCAATTCTGCGCATTGGAATTTCCAAGGCGGCACTCGCTAGGCAACGCTTTTCGTCGCGAGTGGAGTTGCGGTCTTCTATACGCCTTTCCGCCTATACCACTTCTGCCCAGAGTGCTGAAGAAGATCAGGCGCGACAGGGCCCAAGTCATTCTTGTGGCTCCCAATTGGGCACAAAGAGTCTGGTATCCCGAGCTGCTGTTTATGGCCATCGATCCTCCGATCAGACTGCCTCTTCGGGAGGATCTTCTGTCGCAGCAGCAGGGGATGGTCCTCCACCCGAACCTGTCCAGCCTCCACCTCCTTGCGTAGAGATTGAGCGGCGGCAGTTGACGTAGTTTGACCTGCCTCCTGAAGTTTGTGACGTTATCTTGGCAGCCAGGCGTCCCTCCACTAAGACGGTATACGCCTGCAGCTGGAACCAATTTATGTCATGGAGCGCAGCGATGGCTGTGGATCCCCTTCCTGCCCCTCTTTCTGAGGTTTTCTTGTTCCTCCTTTCTTTGGCCCAGCAGGGCTCTGCTCTGGGCACTCTAAAGGGCTATCTTTCGGCCATTTCTGCCTTTCTCAGGCTTCCTGATCAGCCTTCTCTTTTCAAGTCCCCTGTTGTTAATCGTTTCCTTAAGGGCATTACTCATCTTTTTCCTCCTGTTCCCTTCGTAATGTCCCAGTGGGACTTGAACTTGGTGCTTACCTATCTTATGTGCGCTCCCTTTGAGCCGCTCCATAACTGTCCTCTCAGGCTTCTAAATTTGAAAACTGCCTTTCTGGTGGCCATCACCTCTGCGCGCATGGTGAGTGAGCTACAAGCTCTTTCTTCCAAGCCTCCCTTTCTGGCTGTTCATCCGGACAAGGTCGTCCTCCGAACTAGACCTTCATTTCTTCCCAAGGTGGTTACTTCTTTCCACATTGACCAAACCATTACTTTGCCCACCTTCTTTCCGCCTCCGCATCCTTCAAAAGAGGAAGAGAGGCTCCACCGTCTAGATCCAAAACGTGCGCTTTCCTTCTACTTGGATCGCACCAAACAATTCCGGGTGGACAACCAGCTCTTTGTTGGTTGCGTGGGCGCCAAGAAAGGTCAGGCCTTACACAAACGGACCATCTCCAGGTGGGTTGTTCTGTGCATAAAAGCTTGCTATTCTTTGGCAAAGAAGGAGCCTCCAGTGGGACTGCAAGCCCATTCCACCAGAGCGACGGCAGCTACCACTGCTTTGGGACGGGGAGCCCCCCCCTTAATGACATCTGTCAGGCAGCTACGCGGGCATCGTTGCACACGTTCACCAAACACTACTGCCTGGACAGCCAAGTCCGGAGAGATGGCTTCTTTGGCCGTTCTGTTCTCCAGGACTTTCTGGTGTGAATTTAGTTTGCAGACCCACCTCCGGGGTAGGTATTGCTGGGGTATCTATTCTAAGGTAAGGAATCTATAACTAACTGTTTCTTTCAGATGAACAAGTTCTCTTCCAGGGGATACTCATCAATAGTCATAAGCACTGAATAATCTCCACCCATGTGCGGGACCCCGGAGCATATACAACAATACATATATATGTGTATGTTTAGAACCACAAGTACATAGTACTATCCAAACATACATATATATATATACATGTATGAACACATAAATATGCAGCCTATTATATATGCAATAGGCTAAGAAGCCAAAATTACATGTATTTCTATTGTGTGAAAATAATATCACATACAAATACTGCAATAGAGAACATGCACTGCAATAGTGTTCCACAACAACCTTTTATTTTCAGAAAAGAAGACAGGTAATAGCAGACAATTAGCCCAGAGGCTGCATAGATAAATAACGTCACTGTATAGAAAAAACTGGCACCTTGCCTTTAAGGCTTCCAAGAACTTGAACACCGTGCCTTTAAGACCTCTAGGAGCCCCCTGCTCCCATCATGCACCACAGGTGAGGTTAGGTCTTTTTTCCGGCTCCTTCTGTGTGGATCCTGGAGCTTGAGCTCGTCAGTTTTTGGCTTTTCTAGTCAGAAATTGTTTTCTAACAACTTTATTCGACATTTTCTGCTGCTGGGATTGTTTTCCAGTATTTTTC
This sequence comes from Calotriton arnoldi, assembly GCA_963921515.1. Taxonomy (NCBI): domain Eukaryota; kingdom Metazoa; phylum Chordata; class Amphibia; order Caudata; family Salamandridae; genus Calotriton; species Calotriton arnoldi. The sequence goes on along the minus strand of CAWUFW010000468.1, from coordinate 1,105,978 downwards.
TGACAACTTAAGTTATTTTTTGGTCAGAAATGCCACCCTTATTCTACAAGTGCCCTTCCTGTGGGAAGAAGATGGCTAAATCTGACCCTCACTCTGTGTGCATTGTGTGCTTGCCATCCTCACACAACTCAGAGGTTTGTTACCTTTGTCAACAATTTTCTAAAAGAACTCTGCGAGACAGAGAGAAGATCAGGCTTCTTGCCTCGTTGGAGAGAGGTAAACACCATAAAAGTGGCCTAGAGACTAATCCTACCTCTAAGAAGCCCTCCTCTCAGGAAAAAAGTAAGAAAATTCCTGAGTGCTCGCCATCGGCGTCGAAATCGGCGTCAGAACAGGTGAAACACTCCTTGACGTTGAGGGACAGATCGCCGTCGACGCGAAGAGAGCCTCCATCGACGAAAAGTAAGGCGACGTCGAGGCATACTACTTCGGGCTCGAAGTATGGTTACGACAGACCTAAGTCGTCGTCGAAGCCTCCGTCGACGTCAAGACATCGGTCGACGTCGAGGTCTCCGCCTCCTTCCCGAAGGTCGGCGTCGAGAGGATCGACGACAAGATCACCTTCACGGACCCACCGGCGGTCGACGTCGAGGGCACGGTCACCGTCGAAAAAGTCGGCGTCGAAGACGCCGCAGGTACACCGACGGTCGACGTCGAGAACACCTTCACGGTCGACGTCGAAGAGACCGACGTCGAGAGCATCGCCGCAAAGGCGTGAATCCTTAAGTGGATCTCCGCAGCAGCGATCGACGTCGATGGTGGCACATTCTGTGTCGTCGTCGAGACATCGCTCGACGTCGAGGGAGAGGAATCCTGCCATTTCTGCTGGGGACGTACCAGGGAAGCCTAGATCGGCATCGAGATCCCTGCGCTCGACGTCGAGAGGAGCATCTTCGCCACCTGGCATCACCATTATCCAGGTTACGCCGGAGGGCTCTCCGACTCCCAGAGAAAAGTCTCTTTCGATTCATATGTCACTTAGATGGCTGGAAAGCTTAAGGCACTGGAAAGTTCCTCCCAGGTCTTCTGAGGGACCTCCTCCTACAGAATCCTCGAGACCCTCTCCTCGCAGGTCTCCGAGACGATCTAGATCTCCATCACGAAGGCGTTCACATTCAAGAGGGCGCTCAAGATCTCGCCATTCTCCTACTCCAAAGAGGAGACGGAGGTCTCCATCAACAACCTTTTCTTCCAGGTCTTCCTTTAGGGACTATTCACCAACCCTATCTTCTACACCGCCATCCAGGGTTTCCCCGATTGACGATATCGGGACTTTCAATGAAGTGCTCTGCAGGGGTGCCAGCAAGTTGAACATAAATATGACTGCACCACCAGTTTCAACTTCCGTAATATTTGAAACCTTGCATCATAGGTCTTCGGCCAGACCTCTTCTTCCTTTGGTCCCAGGTCTGCTAGAGCCAGCAATGCAAACTTTCCTGACTCCGGTCACGGTGGGCTCTGCTCCCACTAGGATCTCGAAGAAGTATAAGGCCCCAGACCAAGACCCGTTGTTTCTTCGTGCCGACCCACCTCCTGACTCTGTCATAGTGGCGGCGGCCAGAAAAGCACTCTGTTTCTTCCTCCAGAAAAGGACAGTAAAAATATGGATTTCTTGGGGGAAAAGGATGTGCAATACCTCTGCGTCAGTCATGAAAGTTGCTAGTGCTTCCGCCCTGCTGGGTCGGTACGACAGATCACTGTGGGACTCTTTGGCAAGGTTCACGGACAAGCTACCAAAAGAGGACCAACGAGATTTCCAAGAAATCCTGCAAGAGGGTGGACTGGTGGCAAATCAATTAATCAGTACCGCTGCTGACACAGCAGATTTAGCGGCCCACGGATATTCCCATGGCATTTGCTCGAGGCGTTCAGCATGGCTTCGTCTCACGGGTCTCAAACCTGATGCACAGAGGAAGATTGTCAACCTTCCCTTGAATGGCTCTTCTCTGTTCGGTCCCACGCGGACGACGAGATGTCCAAGATGAAAACTGAACTGGACACTCTAAAGGCTGTTGATTTGGAAAAGTGGAAAGAATTCTGACGAAGGTTCCCTCCCTATGATGGGCGTTCCTTTTAGCAGAGGGTTCAAACCCCTTACTGGACCACACAAAACCAAAGTCAGCCGCAATCAAGGTCTCACTACCAACAGAGGAGACCTGGACGAGGGAGAGGACCGCAGAAACAGCAGTTAGCTGCGCCTTACCCACCAATTAAACAATGAGGTGTGGCTTCCTCCAGGCCCGTTGACCACTCCGGTGTGGGGAAGTGTTTCTTTACATCTGGAGGAGTGGAAAAAGATTACAGAGGACAAATGGGTCATCAATATTGTGCAGAATGGGTATCTGCTCAGGTTCAAATCTCCACCTCCATCAATACCTCCGCGAGAGAAATCTCTCCACGACCACCATTTGTTACAAGAGGAGGTGAACATTCTTCTACAAAAAGGCGCCATAGAAAAAGTTCCCATTCCACAAAGGAAACAGGGGATATATTCTCGCTATTTCCTCGTGAAAAAGAGGCCCCACCACAGAATACAGACCAATACGGGACTTGAGACTGTTGAACAAATTCATTCGCAAAGAAAAGTTTCGAATGTTGGCACTGCATCAAATCTTCCCACAACTTCTTCAAGGGGACTGGATGTGCTCCATCGATTTGCAGGACGCATACTTCCACGATCCAGTGTCCAAGAAACATCGCAAATTTCTAAGGTTTCGGGTTTCATTCCAGCATTACCAATTCACGGTGCTCCCGTTCGGGCTCAAATCGGCCCCTCGAACATTCTCAAAATGCATGGCTGTGGTGGCAGCTTTTCTCCGCAAGCAGAGGATATTCATATATCCCTACCTGGACGACTGGCTCCTGAAGAGCTCGTCCCCTGCCCTGCTGCAGACTCATCTCTCGTACTGTCTTCAGCTACTAAACCGGTTGGGCCTTCATGTCAACTTCAAGAAATCGATCTTCAATCCAATACAGAGGATCCACTACCTGGGTGCCTCCCTGGATACTGAAAAAGCAAGCGTGTGTCCTTAGGAGGAGAGTTTATCCTCAATCCACGAGAAATGTCTGAACCTCCTTCACACTCAACGTCCCACAGTGCGACAGGTGTCATCACTGCTGGTCTCAATGGCGTCATGCATTTTCATCGTACCAAACGCAAGGTTAAATATGCGTCCTTTACAGCAATGTCTGGAAGACCAGTGGATGCAGGTATCAGGACGCTGGGAAGATCATGTAATTCTCCATCAATCAGCCAGGGATTCCATCAGATGGTGGATGAGCGATCCCACCTGATGAAGGGAGTTCCTTTTCACCTGGACCCCCTACTCAGACGATAGTCACGGATGCCTCACTCCAAGGATGGGGTGCTCATATGGGTCCTCTGCAAGTTCAAGGTCTGTGGTCAGAAACAGAACAAGGTTACCACATCAACCTCTTAGAGCTGAGAGCTGTGCATCTAGCTCTCAAATCCCTGTACCCTTTGCTCCAGTCTCGGTCCATTCTGATTCAAACGGACAATACAACGACGATGTATTACTTGAACAAACAGGGGGGTACCCAATCGAGACCTCTTTCCAGAGAGTCTCAGACCATCTGGAACTGGCTTCTCGCACGAGACCTATCGATTGTGGCCATTCATCTCCCGGGGACTCTCAACTCCCAGGCAGACGCCCTAAGCCGAGACTTCGTCGAAGCCCACGACTGGGTGCTCAACAACGAAGTCGCTCAAAACATCTTTCAAAACTGGGGTGTACCAGACATCGACCTGTTTACAAACGCTGTAAACGCAAAATGCCCCGTCTTCGCAACCAGGTTTCCCCAACCAGGCTCTCGAGGGAATGCCCTTTTGATAGAATGGTCTCAGACATTACTGTACGCCTTTCCACCGATTCCGTTGATTCCCACAGTAATCAACAAGTTCTACAGGACCAACACCAGAATGATCCTGATAGCCCCGGAATGGCCTCGTCAGTGGTGGTATCCGAACCTTCTTCAGCTATCGGAAGTACCACACAGGAGGTTGCCATGCCGTCCGGATCTGCTATCCAAGCACGCAGGGAAGGTTTTTCACCCCAATCTCTCATCCCTACGGTTGACAGCATGGCTCCTGAAGTCCTACAGTATGGACACCTACAGTTGACTTCAGAATGCATGGACATCTTCAAAGAAGCAAAGAGTCCTTCCACTAGGAAATCGTATGCCTTCAAGTGGAAGCGTTTTTACCTATGGTGTGTGAACAATTGACATGATCCCGTCCGGGGTCAAGAACAGGTGATTTTACCATATTTGCTGCATTTGGCCAAATCTGGTCTCCAGTTCTCCTCTATTAAAGTCCATCTTGCAGCTATCACAGCATATAGAAAGTCCCCTACACAGATTTCCTTTTTCAAAATTCCTGTGGTCAAAGATTTCCTTGAGGGTTTGAGAAAGGTTTACCCTCCAATCAGGGCTCCTTCTCCTCCATGGGAGCTTAACATTGTTTTAACAAAGTTGATGGGGGCTCCTTTCGAACCTATTCATAGAGCTTCTTTACAACATTTGACATGGAAAGCCGCTTTTCTAATGGCTATTACATCTGCTCGCAGAGTGAGTGAGATCCAGGCGCTGTGTTGTAAAGAGCCCTACACTGTGTTTCATGCTAACAGAGTGGTTCTAAGAACACATCCGAGTTTTTTACCTAAAGTAGTCTCGGATTTCTATATTAATCAGGCAATCACACTCCCTACATTCTTCCCGAATCCTTCAAATCCTCCGGAAGGGTCCCTCCATTCTCTGGACCTCAAGAGGGTTCTGAAGTTTTATTTAGACAAAACAAAGGAACTAAGAAAATCGGACCGTCTGTTTATTAACTATGGTTCCATAAACACCGGCTCTGCAGCTTCCAAAAGATCCATCTCTAGGTGGATAGTATCTTGCATATCATTGTCATACCAACTGGCCAACAAAACCCTCCCGGGCAAACCTAAGGCCCATTCTACCAGGGGAAAAGCCTCTACCACGGCTCTCCTTCGGAATGTGCCCATTGCAGAGATTTGTAAAGCAGCTACATGGCGATCAGTTCACACTTTCACTCGTCATTACTGTTTGGACTCTGACACACAGGCGGGTGATCAGTACGGGCAAGCCTCTCTGAGAAATTTATTTGGTTAATACCATGTAACATGTTTTCTTTAATTGTGCTTGCTGCTGCTTGCTCTTCCGCAAGGAAGTGGGTATGGGCTTGCTACTCTATTCAGTGCTTATGACTATTGATGAGTATCCCCTGGAAGAGAAGGATAAGTTACTTACCTGTAATCCTAGTTCTCTTCCAGGAGTATACTCATCAAAGTCATAAGCAACCCTCCCGCCTCCCCGGACGAGCATTAACAGTGCTATACTGCGTTGCTTGCATCATATATGCTGGTTCCTGCAGGTGTATACACCGAAATAAAGAACTGACCTAACTGTCACCTGTGGTGCATGCTGGGAGCAGGGGGCTCCTGGAGGTCTTAAAGGCACGGTGTTCAAGTTCTTGGAAGCCTTAAAGGCAAGGGGCCAGTTTTCTCTATACAGTGATGTTATTTATCTATGCAGCCTCTGGGCTAATTGCCTGCTATTACCTGTCTTCTTTTCTGAAAATAAAAGGTTGTTGTGGAACTCTATTGCAGTGCATGTTCTCTATTACAGTATTTGTATGTGGTATTATTTTCACACAATAGAAATACATGTAATTTTGGCTTTTTAGCCTATTGGATATATAATAGGCTGCATATTTATGTATTTATACATGTGTATATATGTATGTTTGGATAGTACTATGTACTTGTGGTTCTAAACATACACATATATATGTATTGTTGTATATGCTCCGGGGTCCGCACATGGGCGGGGATTATTCAGTGCTTATGACTTTGATGAGTATACCCCTGGAAGAGAACTAGGATTACATGTAAGTAACTTATCCTTACTTACCTTCGGTAACAATATATCTGTAAGAAACATAGGTTAGTTATAGATTCCTTACCGCCCCACCCATCCTCCCCGTTCTGCAAACTGATTTCTAGGGTTAAGGACATCACTTCAGGGCCCTAGTTTTGTGCACCAGTGGTCAGTATCTTGCATGGCTCTGCGCTTCTGGCGTGGAAAGTCGTGTACAGAACTGACGTCAGCGCACAAGGGCAGCGTCTATGTAGCTACCGCGACGTCATCCCGGCGACCACGGCGCCAACGACGAACGCAGAGTCGACCGACGCGACCTTCCGATGCGCAGGGGTACTGCTGACGAAAAACTTTCCGGATCCAGTCTGACGCCTGGGGGTAATTCTAAGGTAAGGCATCTACAACTAACCTATGTTTCTTACAGATATATTGTTACCGAAGGTAAGTAACTTGTTCTTCTTGCACTTGTAGTAAATATGTGGTAGGTCCTACATATGGAGATGGAAAATAATGTAATCGAGGCGCGGCCAAGATGGTAGCAGAGACAGACATGTTATAAGTGTGCTCCACGCCAGGCCCATACATAACCTGATGTAATCCTTATCAGACCTATGAGTGCCGCTTTGGAAAGGGGCCTGCTAGGAGTGGGAAAAGTTGTGAGACGGGGATGTGATCTGAGACCACAGATCTGGGAGGACGAGGTCGACATTCCAGTCTGCAGCCTCGCTGGGACCCCCCTGGTGCTGAAGCTGTGGTGCGGCTGTCCAGCTGATGAACTGGGCCCCCTCTGAGATCCAGGAGGTACTGGCTGAATAGCATCAGCGGAGGGGGCGAAAGACTGGTTATTGTTGGACGCCGGCCCCGGAGAGCAATTGCAGTGACCGAGAGTCCGGGATCGCCGGTGACATCGCACCGGATGCCCGCCCCGGGACTGGGAGAGGGGAGCCTCCCATGGCCTGGCCGCATTGTTGGTACAGCGGCATTCCCTCAAGGAGCGGGGAATTCAGTGGGGAGACTACGACTAACCTGTGTGGCGGTATGGGAAGCCGAAGCTGCGGGCCATGCGACGCCATCCCGCAGGTGAGGATCTGAATAAAGCGTGCTGGGGTGAGGGCTGTGTTGTTGGTGGCCTTCTGCCCCCCCCTCCCACAGCACATCACCCAAGCCTGTTGACTGATAGACTAGGGGATAGAAGATCCAGTGGGCCCTATCTGCGCCACGGCAACCGGCTGACGGCCTTGATTCGCTGGCGAGGTCGTGCCGGAGGCCTGGGCCCCCTTCTGAGATCAGCCAGCAGCAGTGCTGGTGCAGGAGACTGCAGGTGTCACCACACTGTGGGTTAGGGTTCGTGAGGACGGTCTTAGATTAACCAGCGCACCGGTGGCAAAGTCCAGTCTCCTAAAACCAGTGAGTGAACGCATAACTTCCATCAATGTTGTAGAGCAGATTGGAGGATTAAGGGAGCATTACCCCTCCCCATCTAGGGCACTACTCCACTGGCCACGGAGCGTGGCATCATTCATCTGCCTCGGCAGGTGCTAGTTTTGTTGCAGGGATTCTGCACAAATACAGAACTATGCACAGGAATATGGGACCTTGGTGTATAGGGACTGGGTCTTCCTACCACCATAGTACCCACAAATCCAGGACCGACTAGCTATAGTGTCTCACTTGCTCTCCTACTCACTCGCAGAGAAACAAATGATTAGACACCCCAAAACACAACACTCCCAGATCTCTCCGGAATCGCGGTAACAAGACATACCCTTTCGCTCGCACTCTTGTGCTTGCCCACAATAAAATCTGACAGAGACACGAAACACTTTAAAATATTTATTTTAACTAACGTACCCTAACATGCAGTATACCTGCCACGACAAGCAGGAAAATGCATAGTACAAATATAGTCAGCATAGCAGCTAGTCCATATATCATGAAGGGAGATGTCATCATAGAAAGACAATGGAGAAAAGATTATAGTGCCTAACCTCCCTCCCCTTGCTAAGAAGAAGTATTATTATATAATAGAAGATCTCTGGGTTTTATCAGCAAACTCCATACCTTAGCCTATAGATGGTAGATCTACATCTTAGGTGCTGTCGCGCTCTTCTCTCTGGAAAGGTCCCTCTCCAAGTGTGTGCCACCTATTCGTGTACCTCACTAAAAACCAAAGTACGTTGTCCAAATAACAGCTGCATCGGTATGTTTAGTTTAAGGGCTAAGGCCTGGCCAGAACAAAATAACAAGGGGCATTGTTGTTCGACCTTGCACATAATGTTCAGTCAAAATCCCAGGAACATGCAGAGAGTGAACACAGCGATGAGTTCTCATGTGAAAGCAGCCATAGAAAATATTGCAAAAAATATAAACGTGTAGTAACGTGCGCAAAGCAGCAGGCAAGCTGCAACGTGCTCATGCTGAGTTAGTGAAATCGACAATGTCCCTGTGGGCCAGGTGACACCCTCCCCTTGGCCAGGTCGTTAGCCATATGCGAAGACAAAAATCAGAGGTAAGCAGAGGCAAAGCGTCTTAATCAAAGTCCAATTGGGACAGGCATGAAGCCAAAAAAAAAATCGCTATAGCAAGGTTATAGTTTTTGGAGAGAATTGTTTTTGCCAATTGGGCACTTAAAAACCCATTCATTCATAATTAATCTTCGGAGACAGAAATGTTGCGGGGAAAACGAAATGCCATGAACTCCAGAATGTTGTCTGTTCCTTCCATAGTAAAAAGGCATGCCATCCAGTTAAGTAGGACGAACAAGCACACATGCTCCTCATAACCAGAGGCCGTTAGGAGCATCTCAGGGCAACCTGCGTTAACTTAGATGAAACTCCAGTCTATGAGGTGCTGCACACAAGCACAGGTGCTTATGTCTGCCGTTGGTCCAAGTAGAGGATTGCACACCAAACGCCTACCCATGGCACATTCCTGGTCATGGGCCTTCAACGGACCCATTAACAGATCGTAATCCAGGCCAGCGTGTGTGGTATTGGAGAGGCAGACATCTATGGCCCATTGAAAAGGGCACCGGAGGCAGTGGAACACAGGTTGCACGCAGGTGAAGTAGGCAAAACGGAAGGTGTGCCAGTAGTCAATGGCAAAAGACTTCACTGGCATAGAACCAAAAAGCTGCCGCAGTAGATCACGGTACAGTTGCAACTGGACCGGGTTTGGCAGCTCCACAGATCGAGCATCCATTGCGAAGCAATAATAGGAGAACAAGCACACCACAAATCAACAGGAGCACCAGGGGAAACCTTCCGAAAGCGCTGGAAAAAATAGAATGCATAAAGGCTGGTATTACTCCAAAAATATTCTGAAAGGAAGAAACAAGGCCGATCCCACAAGTTTAAAAAAGTGGGAAAGGCACTCTGTATCAGACGCATTAAATATTTGGTGTATTAATTCTCCAAAATGGAGTGGGAGATTTGTGTTTAGCAGTGAGTGTATCTCACTTGCGGTTGTCGCCACCTGCACCTCTTGTTGAAATAATAGCGCTTTGAGTCTGCTTAGCTTATTGAAATCTGTTTTCAAAGTTGGAATGGAAGGTCAAAGAGAACTATCTGCAATCCCATGCGGGGGTGGAAACAGGACATTACTGCAACATGTAACGCGTTGTTAAACTGTTACTAAATATGGGATGCCAGCTCGTAAGCCGCAGCAGGCTTGGTTATTCAATATAAGATAACTCCCATTAGAAAGCAAAATTAGCACAGCAATAATAGCTGGGACAGGGGTACTTTTAAAAAAACAAGCCAGATTAGGGGCCGACACGTTACAGGCTCCATGGAGTTTAACTTGTTTACGGACTAGGGAATGTCCTACTGTGGAATCACAGTCTTCCCCTGTAAGGAACACTTCGTTATATCTGCGCGTTGACATCTAAAGGTGAAAGGTAATGACCATAATTCATGAATAAAATTACTGCCCAGGGGCTCATATCTACCAACTGGATAATGTTTCATACCGGCTGTAAACTGAAAAAGTGAGATAGGCAGTGAAATAACCCCATGTATTAACCACACAGCTGAATCAGTCTCTGCTACAGAAAAGGGTAACTGTTCTAATTGTTCAATATGTAACAATGTATACGTGGCATGCTTCATTGACATTAATTTCTGTTTATCAGTCAAATTAAATGGCAAAAACAGTGCGGAAGCATTCGGGACAATACCATGGTACTTTTCCACTTTTAAGCGTTTGTAAGGTCCATGCAAATTACATAACAAACGTAACTGATTTTGACCATGATACAAAACAGACACTTCATGTTGAACAATGTCAATGACGGAAGATACAATATTATCCAAAGTATATATACGGGAAGACAGTGTATTAATGCTGTTATCGACAACAGCAAGAACTTTTTCTAAATTAGCTTGGTCAATTTGGCGCAGACGCACAGCTGCTTCCATCTGCGATAGCTTCCAAAATTCATTATAGGCTGCATAAACAAAACGTTTTGATCGAGGGGACTTCAGACCCAAAAGAAAATCAGCCAGATCAATGTCACCCGACAAGAGGGAAAGGTGTTATTTCACAGATGACAGTGTAGAATGTTCCAACCATTGCTGACACAATTTACCCACTGAATATGTGGGAACGGTATGGGAATGTGGAAAACGTGGTTCAGGTCTACTTTGTGTAAACCCCTGTGTTGTAGTTAAAAAGCGTAACTGACATGCATTAGAGCTCATTGGCCACAGTAACCATCCCAAGGGGTCAAGTGTGGAAGAGTTTAGTGTGCCATTTTGAAACATGACTGCTAATTCTTCAATTGTGTAGTTGGTATGTGTTTGCCATGTTTCATAAGAAGCCAATAACGGAATGGTGGGAGTATTCATATTTTTGGCTGTTGCTAAACCAAAACAAGTAGTCGGTTGTACCGTCTCGTTTAAAAATATTAGCTGAGACGGTATTAGACATGCACGATGCAATGACTCAGTGCCCTGCACCTGCCAATTTTTGGTACCCCAGATGGATTTCAAATCAATAGTGTGCTTCCAATACTCATAACCTTTCACGGACAAATCATTTATGAAGGACAAGGAGTAAACTAATTTAGTGTGGGTCAGCATAAATTTAATGTGGGACGGTATTTTTAGCTTCTAATAATAGGACTGAGGGTTAGAAAGATTGTAATCAGAAAAATACATACATTTACGCTGTTGAGTGCTTGAACTCCCCTGCAAAGGGGTTGGGAATGCTCCCATTGGGTAAAATTAAAAAACGGTCTTTGACTACTGGTTTTGTGTTCAAAATGATGTCTGTAATGTTGATATCAGAACAGATCGGCATAATTTGCTGTATTCAAATACAAATCTTCAGCATCAAGAGCAGTATAATATTTCAAATCGGAGAACAATGAATGAATAGCATGAATATCCCAGTCATCAGAATGTATATTAGGCAGAATCACATCTCCTAAGGAAAAGCGAAACACGTATGGAATGTTTCAAATTTCGGTCGGCCATGGATATCAAATGCTACTTTATCCCAAACAATGCCATCAGCTACTTGGAATGCTGAAATATGTACTAGGGCTTAATTTCATTTAATTTTGTGTGACGACGTGTGGGGGGCCAGAACACCGTCAACCAAGTTCACAGCAGAGCGTTCAGGTAAATAATGGCCATTAATCAAGAGGAAAAACACAGTCATGAACCCAATCCACATGAAAAGGAACACCCTTACCACCATCCAGACGTATGTCCATGGAGGGACTAGGTAAGTCTTTTGGAACCAGGAGATGAAAAGACTGGTACGTGTAGGGGTTCTGCTACAGATGATGAAGACGAAGATGACTCGGAAGAAAAGCTAGTGCGGTCCATGTAGTAACCACTGGACCCCAGCTGAAACAACGGTGGTTGTGATTCAGTAGAAGGCGAATGGACTGTACTTTCAGGAATGTTAATTATAACCTCAACTGGAGGAGAAGCATACTCAATATCCGCAGTTGTGGATGTAGGAGGTAAAACAGTCAATAAATCAATTGAAGTTTCCATCTCCCCCGCCATTTGTTGGGGAGTAGTCAAAGAAACAGAAGCCATCGGATTCAGTGAAAGATCCCGGCGTGGAATGCTGGGAGGCATACTATTCAGTATCGGCCATATGGTGTAGCTTGACATGTTCGATTGAGATGTAACGATTCTCCTTTCGACCAGATAGTGGAGTCAGAATCACTGTACAGGTGCCTTTTAAGCCAAGGACTCTGACCGGTGCGCGGTAGGATGGACCAAATTCTTTTTTGTTCGCCACTTTCTCTAGGACCAGGTCGCCAACTTTAGGAAGCCAGCCAGAAACAGGAATCAACACCGCTGCATCCGTGGACGAGGGCAAATGGGCTTTCGCTTGTGAATCACAAGCTTTTTGTAGTTCCTGTAACATAGTACAATGGCTGTCTACGTCAAAGGTTGCAGCAGCCGCCACAGCGTGTAGACCATCAAGGTCTGGCACAAACATTTTAATGTCAAAGAGCATTTTGCATGGGGTCCGCCCACCCAGATCTTCTTGGGAGATTATTAAGTGAACTTTAAACTCCATAAAGATGAGTCAGCCAGCCCCTGCCAGTACCTAAAACCCTCTAGCTATTGAAGATTGCTTTAAGTCACAGTTCTTCCGCTCCACAACAGAATTGCCCTCAGGCCTATATGGAGACGAGAATTTCACCTGCACCCCCAGAGACTTCATCGCATCCCGGTAAGCCTTAGAGGCAAACTCAGGACCTTGGTCAGAATGGAAGGTGCCACAGGCAAATGTCCCGACAAAGACACGCAAATCTTTTAGAACAGTTGGGAGGTGCTAGGGGGCGCACAAGCAAGATGGCCGCACGTAGGTGAGGCTCCCGGGGCCGGGACCCATTAACATACAAAAATCCTGTTAATCTGCCGGTAACAGTGCAGCCAGAATTCGTGAAATTCACGACCAACCTTGTCGGAAGCTGAGGGGAGGCAGCTCTTGATCCCACAGACCTCCAGCGAGCCGAAAACATGGAGGAAAGCCACGGCCGAGGGAAAGGCGTGAGTAGGATGGTGGCGCCGTGGGCCCAGAAACTAAATGAGACAGGTGCTGCTCACGTGGTTTAGGCCGTGGCCGCCTCCAGGACACTGAAGTCGGCGCAGGTGGGCAGAACAGTGAGAATCAGCAACCCGGCAGCACACGCCGGAGCCAAACAACAAAAAGAACACCGCATTCTGAGAGCCCGGGGGAGATCGGACGTGGACCGGGGATCTCTGCCTGCGCGACTCGGGAAAGGTGATTGGAGCGCGGAGCGCTCGCTATGACTGAGTCGTGCTGGCATAGTAGATTCCCCCACGGGCCCCGGGACCCTCACATGTAAGAAATTAAGGCTAAAACCGCCATCGGACATCCGGACCCCCTTCTGTTCGCTCGCAAGAACCACAACAGCACATAGTGATGAGTGCTTCTTTTGGAACCTGACACTGCGGAGGGCGCCACCCAGCGAGGGGGTCTGGCCGGATCACCGGTCGTGCAGAGGCATCAGGTCACTTTGACCCCCTAAAATAGAAGTACCAAAGCTGGGGAATAGTAGTGGGCAGCTAGAGGGCCCGCAGAGGCGTGCATATCGGAGGGAGCTGTCTGCTGCCCAGGTGAAACGACCTGAGGCCCACTATAACACAACACCACAGCATATGCCCATAAAAGCGGGAATAAAGAATAACATGTAGGCCCCCTGGCTAAAAGAAACACACTGATGCAAGCCTGAATCACAGCGCTAAATAGAGCTTACTACTGGAGACCTGCTGACCTGCTTGAGAAGCTTCTGTGAGTTGCACGTATTAGTGGTCATCTGGGCGACTTCAGGACAACAATTCTTTCGGATCTGGGCCTGAACTCCGCTTCCGGTCTCCTGCCCTGGCCCCTCTCACCAGACTAGTCACACAATTTGCAAACTTCCTGTGAGTTAGGTGCAGAGTACTAAGCACCAGTGATAAGACTCCCCTCCTCAATTCTGAACTCTGTATAAATTAGCTACCCAACACCAGTCCATCTATTAAAGGTACGCCCATGCAGTAGATAGTACTGGATATAGTACCCGACTGGGGAGCGGAGAAAATGGGCAGAACTGAGGGCAAACAGTCTAAATTATCATTCGAAGCCCGGAAAACTACCCGAACGCAGCCGGATGAGCAGACCGGGGCAGAGGCCCCGCTGGAGAGCCAGGAAGATGACTGGAAAGTCCTGCTCATTACCATGAAAATTAGCCTCACGTCAATAGTCTAAGATGGACATTATGTCAGCCCGAATGGACACCATTGTACATAAGATCGAAAAACATGATCATAGGATCACGGAAGCTGAAAATAGAATTTCCGAACTGGAAAATACCACAGTTAGTAACAAAGAACAAATCTCCCAAATGGATCGCCTGTTGAAGGTGATCACGGCAAGAAATGAAGATTTAGAGGCGCGTTCGCGTCGCAACAACGTGCGCTTACTAGGACTACCCAAAAGTACAAATACAGGCCGCATGGAGGATTTCTTCGAACGGTTGCTACGGAAGATATTTGGAGCTGAGGCATTTTCACCACAATTGGTAATCGAGCGGGCCCACAGATCACTCAGAGCGCGACCCCCTCCTGGAGCACCGCCCCGGTCCATCATAGCCAGATTCCTCAATTACCTGGATAGGGACACGAGAAAAAAAGAAAATTGAATATACCAATACCACCCTCACGTTCTATCCGGACTTTACAGTGACAGTCCAAGAGGCTAGGAAAAAGTTCATACAGGTGAAGAGGAAGCTTCAACAGGCCCAGATCGATTATGCCATGTTGTATCCGGCACGACTTAGGGTCACACACCATGTCAAACAACACTTCTTCAACAATCCACAACAAGTTGAGGACTTCCTGAAACGATTCCATCGATCGGCATCCCGTGCGAACTCCAACCAATCCAGATCTCGATCGTCTTCGCCATTATCAAAACTTGATTAAGGATAAAAAAAAAAAAGAAGAGCCATTACAAATGCGGCTCAACGTGACTGGATAGAGCCCAGTGACTCAAAAATGCTAGACAGTCGCTGTGTACAATGTGGCAATACTAGAAGCACTAAATTTCTCCTCAGTATTGGATAATAGCAGGGTCGCAACAGTCTACTAACATTAATCTCATGTCCTGGAATGTCCCAGGGCTAAATAATCCCCGCAAAAGAAGACATGTTCTGGCGTACCTGGATAGGCACCAAACACACATTGCATTACTGCAAGAGATGCACCTAGACCCCTCCACCGTCCCAAACGTTGCTGCTCGATGGGTGGCACATCGCTGCTTCTCGTCATATTCCACATACGCCAGAGGCGTAGCGATACTAGTTAAAAAAAATACACCATTTGTATTAGGTGACTCCCTACAAGATTCACAAGGTCGATACTGCATTATGTAGGGACTTCTGCGGTCCCACAATGTTACAATTGTTAACTGCTGTGGGCCTAACGTAGATGAAACGTAGATGACCCACACTTCTTCGCTACACTATGGGGTAAAATACTCAACATCGGATCGGCATATATACTATGGGTAGGGGATTTTAACACTGCTTTGGATCCCACACTAGATAGATCTCACCCGGCACCGCAACACTATACCGCAGCGCAAAGGCAGTTGGCAGGAATCATAGCGGATAACTATTTGCTGGACGCGTGGAGGCATCTCCACCCCACCACCAGAGAAGGCACACAGTATTCGGCAGTGCACTCATCGTAGTCCAGATTGGATTATTGGATAGTCTCCAGAGGAATGGGGCAGTGGGTGGAACAGGTTGAACACCTAGCTAGGACATACTCCGATCACTCCCCAATAAAAATGGTGTTAGCTCTCCCGGTAGGAGGGATGCCCTATAGTAATTGAAGGCTAAACCCAACAACTTTGCTTGACACTGCATTTCAGGCTGAAATGGAACAAGAAATTCAAGATTTTTTTGCACGTAACATAGACTCTGTAGCAAAAGTTTCCACAGTATGGGAAGCATTCAAAGTTACCATGAGGGGACTTTGCATCTCAAAGGGGGGAGGTATACTGCGTGACATCAGAAACCAACTAGAAAAGTTGGAGGTCTAAATCAAAACTCTTGAACAGGAAATAACCACCTCCACTGCTGGAGGAGATAGAACGGCCCTCAGGGATAAAATTTCTGAATACAAAGACACAGCGGAGAGAGAATGCAAATTTAAGGGTAAATACCATAAGGCCCAAAACTTTGGAGAAGGAGATCGCCCTGGGAAAGCTTTAGCAGACCAAATAAGACAAACCAGGTTCTCCAATTATGTGACTGCAATTTATGAAGCTGAGGGTGCGCTCCACAGGAATTCCCCAGACCTGCTAAACATATTTAAGGCATACTACTCTGCACTATATACCTCACAAAGAAAACAACCCCTCGACCTTCCCCCATACTTAGAGGAGATTTCGCTCGGATGGTTGGGAGACTCTCAACGAGAGTTCCTGGCCGCAGATCTCGAAATAGACGAAATATCTACGGCTATTATGCAAATGAAGTCAGGACGAGCCCCCGGCTCGGACGGACTACCAGTACAGTTCTATAAAAGATATGCGGCACATTTAGTCCCAATTTTTTAAAAAGTGTTCGAAGAAGCTAGTGAGGAAGGCATACTGTTATTAACCATGAGAGAGGCTATGAAAACCTCGCTGCTTGAGCCGGGTAAACTGTGATACCAAGATCCTAGCTAAGGTCCTCTCCAATAGGTTGAATCTCTTGGTTGGCTACCTGGTGTTGCCGGATCAAGCGGGTTTCATACCAGGGCGTGCGACATCGCATAACCTCCGAACGCTGTTTGCAATTATACAGGACATTGACCCGGAAACGGATTTGGTAGCAGTCTTTCTAGACGCCACTAAGGCATTTGATTCTGTGGAATGGGACTATCTTGCGGGAATCTCAAACGTATGGGACTACCCCCAGGATTCTTCAAATGGATAGAACTACTATATCAGCAGCCCCTAGCTACTGTTCTCCTCAATGGCTCCTGCTCACCACCTTTTAAAATTTCCAGAAGTACAAGACAAGGCTGCCCATTATCGCCACTATTATTTGCCCTCGCTGTAGAGATGCTGGCAGCCAAATTGAAACAACATCATAAAGAACGGGTGCTTGAATACCCCTCTAGACACATCCTTGTATCGCTATATGCAGATGACATAACCTTATACATTAGAAATTCACAAGAGAACCTGAACCCAGTATTACGAGAATTCATCAACTTTGGAGAAATCTCCGGTATACATATTAACTGGAGTAAATCGCTAAAATTCCCTCTCACTGACATTGTTACTCCACATGCTTTAGATTACCCGCTGGAATGGAACTCTACGGAGGTAAAATATCTGGGCATCAAGATTACTAGAGATAAAACTGAACTCATGCGTATAAACTATGGCCGAACTTAAGATGCCCTAACAGACTCTGTTACCCGTTGGATAGCTTTGCCGCTGTCCATGACAGGGAGAGTGTCATTAATAAAGATGGTGGAACTGCCCAAAATGCTTTATCTGTTCACAAATTTCCCTTATAGTCCTGGGAAACCATATTTCGCAGCCTTGAAGGCACAAATAATTTGATTGGTATGGGGAGGCAAGCAACCCAGGTTAAAATGGGAAGTGCTGACTCTTCCTTTCTCGCAAGGGGGATTCGAGGTACCTGACCTAGAGATATATTATCTCTGTGCACAGGCACACTACGCAATATATTGGTTCCATCCACCCCCATTCATGCCACACCAAGCTGTAGAAATGGGATATATGGCCCCCGCTCCCTTGTCAGGATTCCTCACTACTCCGCCTAAAAAACGAGACACTGACCCCACTACGGTGTCATGCACTGTCACTGCATGGAATAAGCTTGCCCATAAAATAGAAATCCCGATGTTATACTCACCCTGATTACCTATAAAATATCATCCGGAGTTGCAAGACACCTACGAAGGGACATGTAGGCAAGTCTTACATAAATTCCATGTACAGACATAGGGAGACCTATACAACGACGGGATATTCCTATCCAAAGAGCAGTTCTTTCAAGACAATACACCCACAGCGATGGAATTATTCATGTATTTGAGACTAAGGCAAAGTGTCAGGGCCGCCACTCCAGAATTCCCACAAGAACCGCAGGTATTCCCGCGGTTACATGGGATATTGCAACCAGAACCACCCCATCATGTAACCTCTCTCATATATCACAGTACGCAAACAACATGTAAGCCACCCAGTCCTCTTCACGCGCACACTGGGAAGTAGAACTAGACATGACATTGTCGGACCAGCAATGGGAATACTGCTGCTACTTAGACAACCATCACTACTCTAGCGCATCCCGCATCCCTTTTTAGACCCAGGATGAATACTCTACTATTAGCAGATAGGACCCTGTCGATCTTGTCCTGGAATGCGAACGGCCTTGGTGACAAGGTCAAGAGACGGTTAGTGAACCAATACATCAGACGACTGCAGCCGGATGTGGTGCTCTTACAGGAGACACGTCTTAAGGGGACACAGTGCAGAGTCTTGGGAAGAGGAGCCTGCGCCTCACTAGCACATGCAGGGTACACGGCAGGCTCCAGGGGAGTGGCTATTTTGATCCAGAAAGATCCACCTTTCTAAATAACTAAGAGGTGGACACACCCCTCCGGGAGGTATGTAGCGGTGAAGGGGTTCTGGGGACATACGGAGGTTATCATGCTCAGTGTATACGCACCCCCTAGGCTACAGGACCCCACTTTCGAGAAACTAGCTGGCATTATCCTGGAGGCACTCCTCATCGTGGGAGGAGATTTTGATGTCATGATGACCGAGCAGGACAGAACGGGATCCACTGGGCCCGGCCACACAACCCACCCCACTCGTAAGATTTGCGGCTGGCTTGGGTCTCGCGGAGCTCTGGAGGCGAGCTCTCCCACTCAAAAATAAATATTCCTTCTTCTCGGGGCCCCATAGGGTGTTCTCCCGTCTAGACTATGTCTTTGATCCGGCAGGGGAAGTGGGCACCATATTGCAGACGGACGATTTGGCCAGCGGCCTCTCTGATCACTCCCCCCTGTTGGTGAAGGTGGGTAGGCGGCGTAGTGGGTAGAAGTGTTGGAAACTTAATGCCTGGGACCGGGAGGTGGCGGTGGAACTGAGGGTGGACTCCAATCTTCCAGGAAAATGAAGGTTCCGTGATGTCTAAAGTAGTGCTGTGGGAGGCCTATAAACAGTCCTTCAAGATGGTGCCCAGAACCTGATAGCCCGAAAGAGGTGGGAACATTGGAGAAACTTGAGGGTTAGCTGCTGGAGATTGAGGGAACCCTGGGTCTGGAACCAGATCCCCTTACTCTTAGGAAATTAACCCTCCTAAAAGACGAATATCGAGCTCAGGCACATGAAAATGCAAAAACCCAAATGCTGGCCACATTACACTGACTATATGACACGGGGGATAAGGCCGGGAAGCTCCTGGCATGGCTGGGTAAAAAAGAGGCGGAGGCTAGGTTGGTGGAACAGATAGTTGAACCAGGGGGAACAGTGCGGAAACGGACAAAACAATAGCAGGAGCCTTCGCTCACTATTGTGCGGAATATTATAGGGCTAGGCCATTGTAGACATTATTCCAAATTGAACACTACCTGGAGTCGGTGAACACCCCTGCTCTAGACGCAGAGGCTCGAGCGGTGCTAAATGCTAAAATTACATTGGCAGAAATTCAAGCTGCCACAGCAAAACTGAACTCTAACAAGAACCCGGGGCCCAACGGGATTCCCTCTGAACTTTATAAGTGATACACAGGGCTGGTGGGACCCCATCTCTTGAACATGTATTTGGAAGCTGATAGACAGGGCACTCTACCATGCGATCTTTAAAGGGCGGTCATAGAAGTCATTCATAAAGAAGGCAAGCCAAAGGAGTACTTTTACTCACATTGCCCGATATCGTTACTCATCATGGAAGTTAAAATCTTGGCCACTATACTAGCCGCTAGACTCCTACAGGTCATCAGTCACGTTGCACCTTTAAGTGGCTGAATGAAATTAGTGACCGATCAGAACTGCACATCTTTCTAGCGCTCGATGCAGAAAAGGTGTTTGATGCAATACACTGGCCCTTTCTTGCACGTACCATAGTCAAGTTCGGGTTTGGTCCCTGCTATAGTAAGTGGGGCAAACCCTTATACCAGGCCCATGCTGCTGCAGTCCGAGTGAACTGGGTATTGTTTCGGGAGTTCCCCACTGGTAGAGGTAGGAGACAGGGTTGCTCCCTGTCCCGTCTACCTTTCGCCCTCACCATAAAATCCCTAGCTTGTGCGGTCCATGACCATCCCTGGATCCATAGCTTCCGGATCGCAGGCGAGACAGATGGGGAAGAAAAGATTTGGCTTTAAGCAGATAATATCCTTCTCTACCTCACAGAACAGTCCTTATCCCTACCCTCAGCCTTCCAACTTTTTGAGGATTATGGGAGACACTCAGGTCACAGCATTAACTGGGGCAAATTAGTGCTTTATCTACCACAAACTGAGGTATATGTGCCTTCATTTCCTCGTCATCTGACACATACGGCCCAGGGATTCAAATACTTAGGTATATAAGTGACACTGGAGAGGGAAGTTTGTTTTGAGGGCAATCTTGGGAGGGTGATGCAAACCTATTGAGAAGACATGGAGAGGTGGCGGGGATTGCCCCTTAAGCTAATGGGGAGGGCAGCAATGTATAAGATGATTTCCTTACCCAAATCGCTCTATGCACTGCAACATACATGCCACCGGATTCCCCCGAAACCTTCGGGCCATTGAGGGGGACATGCGGGCTCTGCTTTAGGATGGTAAACACCCCAACATTGCCCTTAAGACCCTACTATGGAATCAATATGATGGCTGGTTGGCATTACCAGACATACGTGCCTTTTACTGGGCTGCCCACCTTATAAACATAAATGATTGGTTATTTGCCCCTTTGGACCACCCAACTTTCAGGCTGGAGCTGGGCTGAATGGGGTAAGAGGTCCTGTTTACATTATTTGTATTGTGGTAAGGGGACTCGGAGTCTCCTCCCAGCCACTCGGGTCACGATAGCAGCCTTGGATATGGCTATGACCACCATAGGGTGGCATGTTAAACCTACGAGAGAAACAACATTATGGGAGGGGAATTTGCTTCCCGAGATACGAAAGCCAAAGGGATTCCAAGCATAGGTCTTGAGTGGGATATCCAGGGTTGGAGAACTGATTGAAGATGGCGATATCATGCCATTTTCCTCGCTCCAAAAAGAATTCAGGATGAATATAAATCAATACCTAAAGTATGATCAGCTACGACATGCGTGGAAGCAAGAGGGACTCACTGGGGATAGTATCCCAGAATATGATCCTCTAGAGGGACGGCTTATACAGGAGGAATTAGGTAGGGGCACAATTTTCCTCACATACAAAACCCTTAATAATAATAGGCCTGATACCCTACATAAGCTGCGTGGGAAATGGATGGAGGAGGTGGGGGAACTGGAGGACATAGATTGGGAAGCAGCCCTAATGCACCCAAAGGGAAGTAGCAATCAAATCAATGGCTACATCTTGTGCAATTTAAAATATTATACCGAGTGTACTATGATAGACGTCGGTTGTATGCAATAGGAAGGGTGCAGACCTCACATTGTTTGCGATGTCAGGGAGAAGATGGCTCCTTATTTTTCATACGCTCTAGAACTGCCCCCTGATACAGGACTACTGGGCGGCAATCTCAGGAGTACTTAGTGGAGTGTTTTCCGCACTGATCCCGTTGGACCCTAAGTTTATCATTTTGGGTATCCCCAATGAAATTGTCCTACCGTGGGCTCAGCTCTTGCTCTGCGGTCTCGGCCTAGTAGTAGCCAAAATAGATATAGTTTGACACTGGGAGTACGAGAATGCTGATCGTTACAAGTGTGGAAACAGGGAATGGATATGTATATGGTGGTTGAAAAAGTAACTTATGCCAGCAGGGGCTGCCTCCGAAAATTTCGCATGGTGTGGGGTAAATGGATTCAATACTATTCCTTGGAGATGGAGGACGACACTGGGACACAGAGTCAGGTGGTGACCTGGTGGGTGCGGATAGGATGTTGTCTGTTGTAATGGAATTTATATCTTGGTGCTTACTATTGATGCCGAACCTGTGCTAGCAGCTGAGTATCTGGAGATAGGGTGGTGGTTATCATTGACTGTTGTTACTGTTAGATGGTCACTGGGGCTGAACTCTAGACTTGTGGTTCACTTTGCTCTGTTTGAAAATAAAATAAAATTATATTTAAAAAAAGAAAATGCAATTCACTAAACAACAAAGTTCTTAGCGTCCAGTCTTAATTTTTATGATCATCCTGAACAAGGCTGTGGTGGTTGACAAGAACATCAGCAACAGTAAAGTGACATAGTTACATGTAAGATTGATGTTTAGCTGAGAGCTTTGTTTCTTTTTTTAGTCAGCTAAAGATCAAGAATGGTATTGTATTCTGCAGTCTATTTGACAGCGAATACTTGCAGGGCTCTTGAGAAACTATTGCAATAATTTCCGCTCACCGTGACCATTACATCTGATCTTACCATTAATGCATCAGGTAGGGTTCTGCAGACAATATATAAAAGCAAAAATCAACTCTAGACCCTCTTTCGTTCCTGCTGGCAACTAAGTTAGTTAGCAAATGTTCTGTTTCCAGTTGTATCTGGTTTGCACATGTTGCTTTCCTTTATTTTGGTTCTTTAGTTGCTGAGATGTTAGTTTCAGGCATGAGAATCTTTGGTAGGTAAATTTGAGTTGTTGTACATTTAGTGCGCAAATTCAGAGTATCAAGTCTACTGCCAATTCTGAGCTTAAAGAATAGGCCCAGCAAGTCATACTTTCTCTGGAAAACTGGATAGATAAAGACGATCCAGGATTGTGTACAAAGAGGGTGACGTCGCCTTGTAACTCTTTCTTGATGATGGATGAGGTGTACTTGGAGAGATGCATTTTGAGGCTAATGATCAGTGGTGGGATATTCTTCCATAGCTGTGATGAAACCCTCTCCAGTTCAATTCTCCAGCAGCTCAAGGTAGCTCTAGTTCTTTCAAATAACCAAAGGCAGCTGAGCCACAGTCCATAATTAGCCCAATACAAAACATTCTAAGAATACATCACATGTGACTTTCAACTGTCTTAGAGATAAATGTATGTGAATGTAAATGTTGCAGTGGCTTTGGTGCACAACCTGAGAAGGTTTTTTGCCTGCTGTTCTTCTTTATGTGCTTCATGTTTTCTAGTCTGGTGGTGTGTGTCGAATTGAATTCCTTTATGTTGTCTTTGCACTCGATAAGTTGCAGAATTGGTTGTAACTGAATTATAATATTTTGTGAAGACCGATGACGTGCCGGGCGGCAAGTGAACTTCCTCGAGCGTCAGTGATGTGGTCATATTTTCAATGCCTTGAGTGAGATGGGTGTAGTGCATATACAACTCTTAATAAGGGGGCAGGCAGGTATCGGAGATGTCTATGATACAGGAGTCATCACTGTTTATTTGAGACAGGACTCAAACCTGGATGGTATTCATGAAATCCACTTCTAGGAAATGGTATTTCATTTTTCACCAGAGTGAACGTGGATACCAAGCAATCTGTGTATTGAATCACAAGGCACTTATTTTATAAAGAAGTCAATTCCACTATTGTTCCTCCGATGCATTCATTTCCATTTCTTCCAGCAGTGCTTTTGCTTTCAAATAGAATAAGGTTTGGGTATGATCATACTGGGGCATAGATACCTTGTTTTTATTGTACCCACAAAGACTGGACACTGTTGTTTTATTAGTCAGGAAGCTGAAAGTGCATAATGTCTGTTCCTGAAATGCCAAGCTGTTTTCCCTCTTCAAAGGAAACATTTTTGCAAACATTTACATATCTGTGCTTGGCCCTCGTCTGTTAAACATACATTAGAGGCAACTTCCCACCCCAGTAGCTCAGTTCGCATCTGGGAATCTGCAACTGAAAGCATTGACTTTTTAGGAAACATTTTTCCCCTTTACTTTTTAAAATCTTACTGCACCCACCTTTTAAAATCGTACCCCACTCCTGGTACCAATTTTCCTGCTTCGCACTCCCAAATAATAGAAATACAGCACTCCCCCACAGAGGCACACACACAGCGAAGCAACAAAACACCTGGAAAGGGGTTTCACTCTCATAAAATGAGGCACATCAAAAGACAATTTTCAGAATAAAGCGTGGGGTTTTATTGTGCAACACTCTCAAATAGAAAGGCTTTCCCGGATGTCAAATGAAACACTATGCAAATGTGGAGATATATATATATATATATATATATATATATATATATATTTATCCACCAAATTTGTCCACACGAAGGGCGCACTGTCACACAGCCGGTGCGCGCTGCAAGGCCGGACTCGCCTCGAATTAATATTTTTCACCAAAAAAACGCTGCACTCTTCCAGGGGTTTATTTTAACGGTTTATTGTGCCATGGAACTTCTCCTTCCCTCACCAACGCGTTTCGACCAGCAGGTCTTGATCACGGTGCAACAATTGGTCCCTCTACCATTTCTAATATTTATACCTCTTGCCCAGCTAGCATATTAGGTGCATTCTGGGTCAGGTAGTTTTTATTATTTTACAAAAAACACCCAAAATCGTGTGAAAGCAAAAAGTGCGACTAAAATAAAACTATTATTAACACCATTTTGTCATTATAGGGGGTAATAATCATTTGGAGTGAGACACAGTTGATATTGTATCCATTGGCATTTCAAAGTTTATAACTCACACAATCACAGTCTCAGTGACATATTACATCTCACATTCCCAGTGAGTTGGGGAATTAAGTCCGATCTATATATTTGAGTATCTGGATATATGTCTCATATTCCATTCGGCTAAGTGCCATTAACTCAATTCCTCCAGCATTTCTTTATAAGTATGGATCTCAGTGCCCAATTAATTACTTTATGCCGCTTAGTTGTCTAAATCTTGGTCACTCCATTTTCATCTCCTCCCCAATTGGACTCTGTACTTGCTTGTCATTACTTTGTTACATTTCATATGTTTTTCTTTTTCTTTTTAATTTCGCTGTTAAGTTCATTTACTTTCATGTCAAATTCTTTTACAAATGTATATACATCTCCTCATCCCCATTAAGACCCGTTGGATGTTTTGTCTTGAATCTTATGATCAATCGTGACTCTAGTCGTCTCAGCTTTAGGGTTCTATTCCCTCCTCTTTCATGTACCGGTATGGTAGCAAGGCCTGAGTAAGTTATATCTTTCCACGATTTTCCTTTGTGGGTGAGCATATGTTTAGATATAGCATACGTCGTGTCTTTATTCTGGATCGCCCTTGTATGCTCTAGAATTCTTTTTTCAAGGGACAGATGGTACTTCCAATATAACGTTTCCCACAGTAACATTCCAGAAGATATACTACGTACGTTGTGTTGCATGTTATCAGATCATTTATTTTGAAGATCTTGCCTTGTGGATCAACGATTGCTTTCATTGTCCTTCCAATCTTGCAGGCCTTGCAATGACTACATTTGCTGAATCCTTTCTTAAGTTCCTGTAGCCACGTGTTGGGTCGTTTGATTTCAAAGTGACTATTGACCAGTCTATCTGACAATGACGGAGCTTTTCTGTATGATATCTGAGGGTAATTTCCAACTTTCTTACCAATGTCTGGGTCTTTCAATAAGATGTTCCAATATTTATTTATTACTTTTCTTACTTTAAAGCTTTCTTTGCTATACGTCATTATCATTCTGATTGGTTCCTCTGACATGCCACTTTTTTCTTTACATTTATTAATCAACATCTCAGATCTGTTGATAGCTCTTGCTTTCGTTTCTCCACGTTTGATGTCATTGTAACGGTATCCTCTTTGTAGAAACCGATTCTTTGTTTCCTTGAATTTGAGATTCATTTCTTTAGTATTTGAACAGTTCCTCTTCATTCTAATAAATTCACCATACGGTATACTTTTCTTAAGACTTTCTGGATGGAAGCTTAGCCCATGCAGCACACTGTTAGTTGCTGTGCGTTTCCTGTGTACTGTAGTCTCAATCTTTTCTGATTTTACATATACTTTGGTGTCAAGAAATACTATCTCTTTTTTGCTGATGTTAAATGTGAATTTCAAGCCAATATTGTTCTCATTCAGTATA
Source organism: Calotriton arnoldi (assembly GCA_963921515.1). Lineage (NCBI taxonomy): Eukaryota > Metazoa > Chordata > Amphibia > Caudata > Salamandridae > Calotriton > Calotriton arnoldi. The sequence goes on along the minus strand of CAWUFW010000468.1, from coordinate 1,079,867 downwards.
TCCATGAATTTCCGGCATTCCAATTCTGTTCCATTCCAAAGGAGAAAAAGATCGTCTATAAAGCGCAGCCAAAGGACCACCTTAACCACGTATGGGTCATTTTCCTCTCTCCATGCTATGGTCTTTTCCCACCACCCCATGAAGAGGTTGGCGTAACTTGGAAGAAGGAAACTCCCATCGCAGTTCCGCACTTTTGAGAATACATTTCTTTATTAAATAGAAATACATTGTTCCGTAGGCATAATTCTATCATATCCAGTACCATCATGCAATGCTCTAATTGTTCAACTGGTTTTTGTTTCAAAAAATATGTCACTGCTTGTAAACCTATATCATGGTTAATTGAAGTATAAAGTGACACAACGTCGATGGTTACTAGCAGATAATCTTTCTGCCACTGTATATTCATCAAAGTCCTTAAAAAATCTCCAGTGTCTTTTATGTATGACGTGAGTGTTGGTACTATCGGAGCCAGAAAAGAATCCACATAGATTGAAACATTCTGGTATAGGGAGTCACAGCTGGAGATGATGGGTCTCCCCGGTGGCTTATTCAAAGTTTTGTGAACTTTCGGGAGAAAATATATAGTAGGTATAGTTGGTAAATCATTTCTTAGGTATTGTACCTCTTGTTCGGAGATGAGACCTTTTTCTTGCCATTGTTTTAATCTACCATTCAAATCATTAACTAAGTCGTTGATTGGGTTTTTGTTAAGTTTCTCATACTTGTCACTCTCACTCAATTGCCGCATGGCTTCTGCAACATAATCTTCTTTATCCAAGACAACAACGTTGCCCCCTTGTCAGCGGGTTTAATCTCTATTGACGGATTTTTTCTCAGAGAGTCCATAGCCATCCGTTCCAGTTGACTTAGATTTTCCTTTTTGTCAATTTGTTTGATGTTACTCATTTTTCAATATCTGCTGACACCAGGTCATAGAAGGTATCCAATCTATTTCCTGGGTATAGGACGAGGCAAAACTTGGATTTGTCCTTAAACATTGTTTTTACATGCGCATCTGTTTTCATACCCATTTCTCTTAGTATTTGTAAATCAGAGAGGCTTTCATTGTCCATATCATGTGCCAAACCATGCGCTGTTCTCAAGTGCTGAAATTCCGCTACAAAGAGGATACCGTTACAATGACATCAAACGTGGAGAAACGAAAGCAAGAGCTATCAACAGATCTGAGATGTTGATTAATAAATGTAAAGAAAAAAGTGGCATGTCAGAGGAACCAATCAGAATGATAATGACGTATAGCAAAGAAAGCTTTAAAGTAAGAAAAGTAATAAATAAATATTGGAACATCTTATTGAAAGACCCAGACATTGGTAAGAAAGTTGGAAATTACCCTCAGATATCATACAGAAAAGCTCCGTCATTGTCAGATAGACTGGTCAATAGTCACTTTGAAATCAAACGACCCAATACGTGGCTACAGGAACTTAAGAAAGGATTCAGCAAATGTAGTCATTGCAAGGCCTGCAAGATTGGAAGGACAATGAAAGCAATCGTTGATCCACAAGGCAAGATCTTCAAAATAAATGATCTGATAACATGCAACACAACGTACGTAGTATATCTTCTGGAATGTTACTGTGGGAAACGTTATATTGGAAGTACCATCTGTCCCTTGAAAAAAGAATTCTAGAGCATACAAGGGCGATCCAGAATAAAGACACGACGTATGCTATATCTAAACATATGCTCACCCACAAAGGAAAATCGTGGAAAGATATAACTTACTCAGGCCTTGCTACCATACCGGTACATGAAAGAGGAGGAATAGAACCCTAAAGCTGAGACGACTAGAGTCACGATTGATCATAAGATTCAAGACAAAACATCCAACGGGTCTTAATGGGGATGAGGAGATGTATATACATTTGTAAAGAATTTGACATGAAAGTAAATGAACTTAACAGCGAAATTAAAAAGAAAAAAGAAAAACATATGAAATGTAACAAAGTAATGACAAGCAAGTACAGAGTCCAATTGGGGAGGAGATGAAAATGGAGTGACCAAGATTTAGACAACTAAGCGGCATAAAGTAATTAATTGGGCACTGAGATCCATACTTATAAAGAAATGCTGGAGGAATTGAGTTAATGGCACTTAGCCGAATGGAATATGAGACATATATCCAGATACTCAAATATATAGATCGGACTTAATTCCCCAACTCACTGGGAATGTGAGATGTAATATGTCACTGAGACTGTGATTGTGTGAGTTATAAACTTTGAAATGCCAATGGATACAATATCAACTGTGTCTCACTCCAAATGATTATTACCCCCTATAATGACAAAATGGTGTTAATAATAGTTTTATTTTAGTCGCACTTTTTGCTTTCACACGATTTTGGGTGTTTTTTGTAAAATAATAAAAACTACCTGACCCAGAATGCACCTAATATGCTAGCTGGGCAAGAGGTATAAATATTAGAAATGGTAGAGGGACCAATTGTTGCACCGTGATCAAGACCTGCTGGTCGAAACGCGTTGGTGAGGGAAGGAGAAGTTCCATGGCACAATAAACCGTTAAAATAAACCCCTGGAAGAGTGCAGCGTTTTTTTGGTGAAAAATATATATATATATATATATATATATATTCACTGAAAAAACCATAGGTTTTAGGGATAGTTATAGTTACTTGGACATTGCACTCGTACAAAACCCGTGAAATTCCCCGTTATAGTTAGTTCAGCTAACTATAACTCGCGCCCCATAATGCACTGCTGATGACGTCACATATTACATCACTCATGACATGGTCAGTGACATCACTGATGACATCACTGATGACATCTCAAATGACATCACTGATGACATCATCCAGTGACTGTTGTTTCTGTAAAGTTTAAATATTTTTAATATATATAGGAAAAGACGTATTGAAGAATGAGTGGGTGTGTAAGTGTCTGTATGGATGATTTAGTAGGTGCGTGACTGACTCTATAAGTGAGTGATTTAACGTATCTTACTGAATGCATGGGTTAGTGACTAAACTGGGTGAATGTCTGTATCTGTCTGTTGCTGTGTAAGTGGCTGCATGGGTTTGTGAATAGCTAAATGAGTGTCTATATGAGTTATTGAATGCTTGTCTGAGTATCTGTATGGGTGCCTGAGTGTTTGTGTGGGAGGGGTGTATGCAACTCTGTGCATAGATGTGTGAGTGGGTGATTCTCTGGGTGGATGGTTTCAAGAGTGCATCTGTGATAGACTGTATGGGTGGGTAAGTGTGTGTAGAGTGTGTTAGTGAGTGAATGTATGTCCCAGTGGTACATGTGTGAGTAACTACATATGTGAAAGGCAGTATATATGTGTGTTGGAGTATATAAATAGCTATAAGCAAGAGTGAGTGATTGTGATAGTGGCTGTATGGATGAGTGTGTGCTTGTATCAGTGATTGTATAAGAGCGTAACAATGTGCTACTATTTGTATGAGTAAGTGAGCTGGTGTGTGTATAACTGTATAGGTGAGTAAATGGCAGTGTGTTTAATTATTTGCATGACTGACTAGGTGTCTGAGTATCTCTATGGATGAGTGGCGTTGTTTGAGTGTCTATATAGGAGTAAGAGTGCATATGATAGTCCTGTACTGAGTGACCGTACGGGTGAGTGAGTGGATGTGTGTGTGAGACCTAAGAATCAGTGAGTGGGTATGTAGTTATTGGTGTTGGAGTGTCTATGGTTTTGCGAATGGCAGTCTGTAATTTAGAGTGGGTGTATCAAAGATTATATTAGGGTGTGAGGAGGTGCATCAGATTATCACATGGATGATGTCATCAGTGATGTCATTTGAGATGTCATCAGTGATGTCATCAGTGATGTCACTGACCATGTCATGAGTGATGTAATATGTGGCGTCATCAGCAGTGCATTGCGGGGCGCGAGTTATAGTTAGCTGAACTAACTATAACGGGGGAATTTCACGGGTTTTGTACGAGTGCAATGTCCAAGTAACTATAACTGTCCCTAAAACCTATGGTTTTTCAGTGAATTTCAAAGGTTTTTAAATGCTAATTTGTAACTATAACGTGTCTGAAACCTATGGTTTTTCAGTGAATTTCAAAGGTTTTTAAATGCTAATTTGTAACTATAACGTGTCTGAAACCTATGGTTTTTCAGTGAATTTCAAAGGTTTTTAAATGCTAATTTCTAACTATAACGTGCCTGAAACCTACGGTTTTTCAGTGAATTTCAAAGGTTTTGTAAATGACAATTTTTAAATGTATTAATTGTTATACTAATTTTTTCATACTGATTTACTACATTTTTAGAAACAATTTTTTTTTACAGATTTTATTTTTTAAATTACATTGTAATTACATTATACATTACATTACAAAAAATACTTTCTCAGAATGAATTACTTTAGTTTAAATACTTTGCACATAGGCAATAGACTTTTAAGTACAGTAGTTACAGTTGTTGCAATGGGCAACACATTTTCAAACACAATGCAACATTCAGCTCAATGTGAATTTCTAGTTAAATGCAATTAGTTACTTTATGGATTACTTTTCTAACCACAGGACTGGATCCTAGATTCAGTCCTGGTACATCTCCTGTAAACAGTTGAGTAAAAGCGTTTTGGTTACAGTCGTGATTTTTAAGGAATATTATTGTATTTTAAAAGTTGACACTTAGAAACTTTTTCTCATAGAATCACCAATGTTATCCTATGGAAGGAAATTCACTTAGCAGGTAAAAACTGTTATCGTTACTTTTTCTTACTCAGTGTTGGATCCTGGATCCAGCACTGGTGCATCTCCTGTAAACAGTTGAAAGAATGCGTTTAAGTCATACAGGTGATTTTTAAGGAATATTTGTAGTTTGTAAAAATCAACACTTTGAAACTTTTTGCTGAAAACCAGACAATGGATTCCTATGGAAGAAAATCTAAGTTACTGGTAAGTACGGTTAAAATTACTTTTCAGGACCAGTACTGGGCTGAAAGATGCAGCACTGAGGTCTCTCCTGATAACAGGTGAGTAAATCGGAATTCGTATTTCGGCTGATTTTAGAGGAATATTTTAAAGTTCCAAAACTCCACACTTAGAAGAATTTCCAAGTGAAACCAGTCAATGTTAGCCTATGGAAGGAAATTCAAAGTTACTGGTAAGTACGGTTAAAATTACTTTTCAGGACCAGTACTGGGCTGAAAGATACAGCACTGAGGTCTCTCCTTATAACAGGTGAGTAAATCGGAATTCGTATTTCGGCTGATTTTAGAGGAATATTTGTATGTTTCAAAAATCAACACTTAGAAACTTTTTCAGCAAAAAGCAGGCAATGATATCCTATGGAAGGAAATTCAAGTTACTGGTAAGTACGGTTAAAATTACTTTTGAGGATCAGTACTGGGCTGAAAGATGCAGCACTGAGATCTCTCCTGATAACAGGTGAGTAAATCGGAATTCGTATTTCGGCTGATTTTAGAGGAATATTTTAAAGTTCCAAAACTCCACACTTAGAAGAATTTCCAAGTGAAACCAGTCAATGTTAGCCTATGAAGGAAATTCAAGTTACCGGTAAGTACGGTTAAAATTACTTTTCAGGACCAGTACTGGGCTGAAAGATGCAGCACTGAGGTCTCTCCTGATAACAGGTAAGTAAATCGGAATTCGTATTTCGGCTGATTTTAGAGGAATATTTTAAAGTTCCAAAACTCCACACTTAGAAGAATTTCCAAGTGAAACCAGTCAATGTTAGCCTATGGAAGGAAATTCAAGTTACTGGTAAGTACGGTTAAAATTACTTTCCAGGACCAGTACTGGGCTGAAAGATACAGCACTGAGGGTCTCTCCTTATAACAGGTGAGTAAATCGGAATTCGTATTTCGGCTGATTTTAGAGGAATATTTGTATGTTTCAAAAATCAACACTTAGAAACTTTTCAGCAAAAAGCAGGCAATGATATCCTATGGAAGGAAATTCAAGTTACTGGTAAGTACGGTTAAAATTACTTTTGAGGATCAGTACTGGGCTGAAAGATGCAGCACTGAGATCTCTCCTGATAACAGGTGAGTAAATCGGAATTCGTATTTCGGCTGATTTTAGAGGAATATTTTAAAGTTCCAAAACTCCACACTTAGAAGAATTTCCAAGTGAAACCAGTCAATGTTAGCCTATGAAGGAAATTCAAGTTACCGGTAAGTACGGTTAAAATTACTTTTCAGGACCAGTACTGGGCTGAAAGATGCAGCACTGAGGTCTCTCCTGATAACAGGTGAGTAAATCGGAATTCGTATTTCGGCTGATTTTAGAGGAATATTTTAAAGTTCCAAAACTCCACACTTAGAAGAATTTCCAAGTGAAACCAGTCAATGTTAGCCTATGGAAGGAAATTCAAGTTACTGGTAAGTACGGTTAAAATTACTTTCCAGGACCAGTACTGGGCTGAAAGATACAGCACTGAGGTCTCTCCTTATAACAGGTGAGTAAATCGGAATTCGTATTTCGGCTGATTTTAGAGGAATATTTGTATGTTTCAAAAATCAACACTTAGAAACTTTTCAGCAAAAAGCAGGCAATGATATCCTATGGAAGGAAATTCAAGTTACTGTTAAGTACGGTTAAAATTACTTTTGAGGATCAGTACTGGGCTGAAAGATGCAGCACTGAGGTCTCTCCTGATAACAGGTGAGTAAATCGGAATTCGTATTTCGGCTGATTTTAGAGGAATATTTTAAAGTTCCAAAACTCCACACTTAGAAGAATTTCCAAGTGAAACCAGTCAATGTTAGCCTATGAAGGAAATTCAAGTTACCGGTAAGTACGGTTAAAATTACTTTTCAGGACCAGTACTGGGCTGAAAGATGCAACACTGAGGTCTCTCCTGATAACAGGTGAGTAAATCGGAATTCGTATTTCGGCTGATTTTAGAGGAATATTTTAAAGTTCCAAAACTCCACACTTAGAAGAATTTCCAAGTGAAACCAGTCAATGTTAGCCTATGGAAGGAAATTCAAGTTACTGGTAAGTACGGTTAAAATTACTTTTCAGGACCAGTACTGGGCTGAAAGATACAGCACTGAGGTCTCTCCTGATAACAGGTGAGTAAATCGGAATTCGTATTTCGGATGATTTTAGAAGAATATTTGCACAATGGTGAAGGGAGGGGGCGGGGCCTGAGGTGACATCTGTGCAAACGCGCCCCGTGGCGCGTTTTAAGTTGGGGGATTAAGTCCCCTTGAATCCTGAGGGTCCCTAGGGGCCAACTAGCCCACCAGGAACCTCCAATATGCGCCAGGGGCTGCGTTGCAGAGACGTGTAGAGAGGCCACACCCCTTTTACACCTCTCTGCAACGCAGCTCTGTGCGCTTTCTGGATGTACCTGTTGGGCTAGTTGGCCCCAGGGACCCTCAGGATGAAGGGGATTTAATTCCCATCTTAAAACGCGCCACGGGGCCTGTTGCACACATGTCACCTGAAGCCCCGCCCCTCCCTTCACCACTGTGCTAACGCGCCCGTGGCGCGTTTTAAGCTGGGGGATTAAGTCCCCTTGAATCCTGAGGGTCCCCGAGTCCAACTAGCCCACCATATACCTCCAAAAGCGCCACAGAGCTGCGTTGCAGAGAGGTGTAAAAGGGTGTGGCCTCTCTACACGTCTCTGCAACGCAGCCCCTGGCGCATATTGGAGGTTCCTGGTGGGCTAGTTGGCCCCCAGGGACCCCCAGTATTCAAGGGGTCGTTCCCCCTCTGCAAACGCGCCAGGGCGCGTTTGCAGAGTGGTGAAGGAAGGGGGCGGGGCCTGCGGGCCGGATCGTTTTTTTTGTCCCCTGAAGGGAGGCTGTGTGGTCCCCCTTCCTTTTTCCTGTTTTTGGGCCCTGGGGACCCCATCCCCCAGGGCCTTACCCCTTTTAATTTAATTTAATAAAAAAAAACGGGAAGGGGGCCGCGTGGCCCCCCTTCCTGGGCCTGTATTGGCCCGGGGACCCCATCCCCGGGGCATGGCCTTTTTTTATTTTCTTGGGAGGGGGCTGCGTGGCCCCCTCCTCAGGCCATTTAAGGCCCCGGGGACCCCATCCCCGGGGCCGGCCTTTCCATTTTTTTTTTTTCTTTTTTGGGGAGGGGGCCGCGTGGCCTCCTCCTGGGCCCTACTTGCCCCGGGGACCCCATCCCCCGGGGCTGGCCCTCTCCGTTGGGGACTGTGGGGGTCCCCAATCCCCCACAGTCCCGCCGGCTCCCCACGTCCCTTGGGAGCCGGCATTGCTGTTCCACATGGGGAGCAGCTGACATGCTGCTCCCCATGTGGAAAAGCAATTGTCTTTGGATATTGGAAGCGAGAGCAGGTTTCCCTGCTCTCTCTTCCAATATCCAAAGTAGTTTGCTATGGCAGGACGGGAGCCGCGAGGCTCCCGTCCTGCCATAGCAAACTACAGTGTCCCGGGGGTAGGCACCCCGGGACACTGCAGGAGCCGGCCCTGGGGGGTGGCGGTCCCCAGGGCCATCAAGGGCTCCAGGAGGGGGCCGCGCGGCCCCCTCCCTACATCAGCACAGCCCGGGGAGGTGGTGGTCCCCGGGGCTGCGGGAGGGCTCAGAGCCCTCCCGCACCATTTTTAAAAAAGCCCCGGGGGTGGCGGTCCCCGGGGCTTGGAGGCCCTTTGAGGCCCCCACACATAAAGTTAAACCCCCACCATGCCCCGGGACTTGGGCCACCCGGGGCAAAATACAATCGAGCGCGGGAGACTGCGCTTCGATTTTTTTCGGCAGGATTCGCGCACCCTGAGCGCATCCTGCCGATTTTTAAAAAATTATTTTTTTTTTGCCCAGGGGTCCTTGTGGGACCCCTGAGCAAACCTAGGGGGTCAGGGTGTTTCTACCCTGCCCCCTTTGTGCGCTTTGCGCACTTGTTTCTGTCCTCGGTTCTACCGAGGGACAAAATGGCTGCCAACATTTCCTGAATCGGAATGTTGATCTGGACGAGTGCGCGCAGAGGTGCGCTGAGAGTACGCGGACCCTACTCGGCCATAGATATCACTAACTTTTTACTTTTCATTTTCTCAGCAACTACTGAACGGATTTACACCATTTAACAAAAGGGTTCTTTCTGAACCAAGAACTACCTCTTTGCCAAATTTGGTGTAATTCCGTTCAACAGTTCGAGCTGTAGCCGTGTCTAAAGTTTCCTATGGAAAAGTGCATGGGGAAAACACGTTTTGGGACCCCCTTTTTCTCGGCCCCGCTTGACGAATCCCCCGAGACTTTCAGGGTAGGAGCGGACCGGAGCGGGCCACAAAGTTTGAAAATTTCGCGAAGATACGTCAACCGGCAAGAGAGTTATTTCAAATAGAATGTTGCGGATTTCCTATGGATAATAGGTTGTAACTATAACTATCTACTGGCGACCGCCAGTAGATATATATATATATATATATATATATATATATATATATATATATATATATATATATATATATATATACTGAACTGATCGGAATCTGATGGCGGCAAAGCAGAGCAATTAATGTGAAAGTGGGATTTTCCTTCCGAGGCCCACTGGAGGGCTTGTGTATTATTTGTCCTTTATTTTATCTTGAAACTACACAGAACCCACTGGAGGGTTAAATTTGGCTTAAAAATGGACCACAAGTCCCAGCGTGCATTAGAATGAGAATCCATCAGGAAGGGACACCGGAGGCCTATAAATTAACTAGCACGCAGAGCAATGTGGGCAGCCAGCATTCCTGTGTATTCATGTGTGCCTATGAGGAACGAGCGTGAAGCTTCGAAATGCGTCCGGCAAGAGGACTTAATAATCGGAGTGAAATGCCGTTTTCGAATAAATGGTTTGAAAATCACCTGTTGTGGAGTGCGTCCTTATCGCAGGGCAAACTTTGGAGATATATATATATATATATATATATATATACATACATATATGGCTGTAGAGGTTGTTGGTGAGCAATAAAGAACATCTTGCTGCATTATTCTGTGGTCCGTGCTCCGTTATTGGAAGGAAGATATCCAGTGTGTCAACGGAGTTGCCAGATATATATATATATATATATATATATATATATATATATATATCCATATCCATATCCATATCCATATCCTACTGGCGGTCGCCAGTAGGTAGTTATAGTTCGGACTTAGTTTCCATATGAAAAGCGTTTTTTTGATTTGCCAATATCTTTCGCGCCGTTTGACGAATCTTTGCGAAATTTTCCAAATTAATGACCAGCTCCGGTCAGCTCCTGTCTTCAAAGTTTTGGGGTGATTCGTCAAGCGGGGGCCGAGAAAAAAGGGGGGTCCTAAAACGCATTTTCCCCATGTTAATTTCCATAGGAAATTTTGGAACAGGCTACAGCCCGAACTGCTGAACGGAATTACACCAAATTTGGCAAAAAGGTAGCTCTTGGTTCAGAAAGCGCCCTTTTTTTAAATGGTGTAAATCTGTTCAGTAGTTCCTGAGAAATTCAAAGAATACAAATTTATATATCTGAGCACCGAGGAGGAGCCGCAAATCCTCCCGAGCACGAGCTTCATTTTGATTGGCTGCCAACACTCCAAACCAGGAAGTGTTGGCAGCCATCTTGTGACTCGGTAACCGAGTCACAAGAAAACAGTCAACAAAAAGATTAAAAACAAGAAAAGGGGGCAGGGTAGAAACACCCTGACCCCCTAGGCCTGCTCAGGGGGTCCCACAGGGACCCCCAGGCCAAAAAAAGCATTTAAAAAAAAATAGGCAGAATTTGCGCTAGGTGCGCGAATCATGGCGAGAACATTTTTTTAAAAGCGAAGCGCGGGCTCCCGCGCTTTGTTTCTTTGAGCCCCCGGATGGGCCAGGTCCCGGGGGCAAAGGGGAAATTATATGCGGGGGCCCCCGCAGCCCCGGGGACGGCCACCTCCCCGGGGCTTGAAAAAAATGCATAGGGGGGTTCCAACCCCCCACGCTGCCCCAGGGTCCGCCACCTCCCCGGGGCTTTAATATATATGAGGCAGGGGGCTCGCAGGCCCCCCCAATTCCCGGGGACCACCACCTCTCCGGGGCTTCCTTCATTAATGGGGGGGCCTTTGCGGGCAAATCAGAATTGCTTTTGGGCAAGGGGAGCTGCATGTTATCAACTCCCCTTGCCCAAAAGCAGTGCCGGCTCCCGCAGGAGTCGGGGACCGTGGGGGCATTGGGGCTACCCCCACGGTCCCCAACTTGAGGGCCGGCCCCGGGGGATGGGGTCCCCAGGGCCTGAAGTGGCCCTGGAGGGGGGCCACTCGGCCCCCCTCCCCTTAAATTTTGGTTTAAATTTTTTTTTTAAACCAAGGCTGGCCAGGCCCCGGGGTTTTTTTTTGTTCTTTTTTTGTTTAAACGAGGCAATGCCCCGGGGGATGGGGTCCCCGAAAACAAATAAAGAAGGCTGGCCAGGCCCTGGGGGATGGGGTCCCCATGGCCACAAAAAATAGTAAAAGAAGGGGGGCCACACAGCCCCCCTTCTAACAAAACAAAAGCCGGCATCTTGCCAGAGGCCCCGCCCCCTTCCACTCTGCAAACGCACCTCCTGGCACGTTCTAAGTTGAGGGATTAAGTCCCCTCGAATCCTGAGGGTCCCTGGGGGCCAACTAGCCCACCAGGTACCTCCAGTAAGCCCCACACAGTGGGATTGCTGAGAGGTGGTCCGAGGCCACGCCCCTTTTTACACCACTCTGCAAACGCGTCTCTTGGCGCACTGCTGGTGGAGCGATGAGGTCCTCTTGTGTCCTGAGGACCTCAGGACTAAAGTGGACTTCATTCCCCGAGCAGCAGTGCGCCAGGAGGCGCGTTTGCAGAGTGGTGTAAAAAGGGGGCGTGGACTTGGACCACCTCTCAGCAATCCAGCTGTGTGGGGCTTACTAGAGATAACAGGAGGGCTAGTTGGCCCCCAGGCACCCTCAGGAGGCAAGAGGACTTCATCCCCCCAACAAAGAGCGTGCCAGGAGGCGCGTTTGCAGGGTGGTGGAGAAAGGGGGCGTGGCCTGTGTCCACCTCTCAGCAATCCCACTGTGTGGGGCTTACTTGAGGTAAGAGGTAGGCTAGTTGGCCCATAAGGACCCCCAGCAGCGAGGGGGACTTCAATCCACATCCAAAAGCGCGCCAGGGAGCATATTTGCAGAGTGGTGGGCAAAGGGGGTGTGGCCTGCTATGAGAAGTTAGCAATCCTGATGTGTGGGAATTACTGGAGGTAATAGGAGGGGTAGTTGGCCCCCAAGGATGTCCTTGTGGGCCAACTACCCCTCTTATTACCTCCAGTAAGTCCCACACAGTGGGATTGCTAAGACGTCTTTGGAGGCCACGCCCCCCTTTCTCCTCCACTCTGCAAACTCGCCTTCTGGCAAACTACAGGATGGGGGATGAAGTCCACTTTACTCCTGGGGACTTTGGGGGCCAAGAAGCCCTCCTGGTACCTCCTTTAAGTCCTACGCAGCGGAATTCCTGAGCGCTGGTCGGACGCCCAGCACCCTTTCTCCACCACTCTGCAAACGCGACTACTAGTTAAAGAAGCATTTGCAATGTAATAGGTTTCACATTTGCGAGAGTTAGAGCTATTGGCGTTGTAAATGTAAAAGTTTATTACTAATGTTTTTTGGAGTGGAGTGGATGTACGTTGTGTGTAGTGGAATTATGTGGTATTTTGTGCAGTGAAATTATGTGGATAGAAAGTATGTGGTATTTAGTCTATAGGAATTATGTAGAGTGGGATTATGTGTTATGGAGAGTAATTATGTGGTATGGTAGTCTGTGTTGTGGAGTGGTAACCTCAGGTTTAGTCTTCCTCGTTTCCATAGAAGCTCAACTATGAACTCAGTGAGACAAATAAAAGAAGGAATCACTGAGGAGCACTTGTGGACCTAGTCAGAGGTATGAGCAGGGCCACTGGAATTATGCGACTGTTTGGCTGCACCGACTTTCACACAATTATACATTTTCCGCATTAGCCACATAATCCATCATTTGCTCCCTAATCTGCAGATTTGAACAAAAAAAGCATTGTTTCTAGCTCAAACGGCTCAAATGTTACCAAAAATGCAGCGACAAGTGTTACAGCGTGGTGGAAGGCCCTTTGCAAACCTAGAATGGTCATCTGTTACTTATTGCTAAATGTGGGTGTTAAATTGGTACTAATGGTGTGCAAGCCACTCTTGCTTCTTTCTGCGCCTCTCTTGCCTCCTTCTGCATTTCTGTTGCTTCTTTCTTTCTTTTTCTGCACTTCTCTTGCCGCCTCCTGCACATCTCTTCTACTTTCTGCACCTCTCTTGCCTCTTTCTGCACCTCTTGCCTCTTTCTGCACCTCACTTGTTTATTTCTGTACCCCTCTTGCCTCTTTCTTCACCCATCTTCCCTCTTTCTGCACCTCTCTTGCCTCTTTCTGCACCCCTCTTACCTTTCTGCACCCCTTTTGCCTCTTTCTGCACCTCTGTTCCTTCTTTCTGCACTTCTTTTGTTTCTTTCTGCACTTCTTTTGTTTCTTTCTGCACCCCTCTTGCCTCTTTCTCCACCCCTCTTCCCCCTTTCTGCATGTCTGTTGCTTCTTTCTGCACTTCTCTTGCCTCTTTCTCTACCCCTCTTCCCTCTTTCTGCACTTCTGTTGCTTCTTTCTGCACTTATCTTGCTTCTTTCTGCACCTCACTTGCCTCTTTCTGCGCCTCTCTTGCCTCTTTCTGCAGTTCTTTTGCCTCCTTCTGCACCTTACTTGCCTCTTTCTGCAACTCTGTTGCTTCTTTCTGCACTTCTCTTGCCTCTTTCTGCACCCCTTTTGCTTCATTCTGCACTTACCATGCTTCTTTCTGCACATGTCTTGCTTCTTTCTGCACCCCTGTTGTCTCTTTCTGCACTTCTTTTCCTTCTTTCTGCACCCCTCCTGCCTCTTTCGGCACCCTTCTTCCCTCTTCCTGCACGTCTCTTGGTTCTTTCTGCACTGCTCTTGCCTCTTTCTGCACCCCTCTTGCCTCCTTCTGTATCTTTGTTGTTTCTTACTGCATTTTTATCGCTTCTTTCTGCACCTCTCTTGCAAATTTCTGCATCCCTCGTCCCTCTTTGTGTACCTCTCTTGCCTCTTTCTGCTCCTCTCTTGCCTCTTTCTGCTCCTCTCTTGCCTCTTTCTGCACCCCTCTTGCCTCTTTCTGCACTTCTCTTGTTTCTTTCTACACCTCTCTTGCTTCTTTCTGCACCCTCGTGCCTTTGTGCACCCTTCTTCCCTTTTCCTGCACCCCTCTTAGTTCTTTCTGCACCCTCTTAGTTCTTTCTGCACCCCTCTTAGTTCTTTCTGCACCCCTCTTGCCTCTTTCTGCACCCCTTGTGCCTCTTTCTGCACCTGTTTTGCTTCTTTCTGCACTTCTCTTGCCTCTTTTTGCACCCCTCTTGCCTCTTTCTGTACCTCTGTTGCTTCTTTCTGCACTTCTCTTGCTTCTTTCTACACCTCTCTTGCTTCTTTCTGCACCCCTCCTGCCTCTTTCTGCACCCTTCTTCCCTTTTCCTGCACGTCTCATGGTTCTTTCTGCACTTCTCTTGCCTCCTTCTGCACTTCTCTTGCCTCCTTCTGCACCTCTGTTGCTTCTTTCTGCACCTCTGTTGCTTCTTTCTGCACCTCTGTTGCTTCTTTCTACACCTCTCTTGCTTTTTTCTGCACCCCTCGTGCCTCTTTCTGCACCCTTTTTCCCTTTTCCTGCACGTCTCCTGGTTCTTCCTGCACTGCTCTTGCCTCTTTCTGCACCCATCTTGCTGCACCTCTTTTGCTTCTTTCTGCACTTCTCTTGCCTCTTTCTGCACCCTTGCCTCTTTCTGCACCCCTCTTGTCTCTTTCTGCACCCCTCTTGCCTCTTTCTGCACCCCTCTTGCCTCTTTCTGCACCCCTCTTGCCTCTTTCTGCACCCCTCTTACCTTTCTGCACCCCTTTTGCCTCTTTCTGCACCTCTGTTCCTTCTTTCTGCACTTCTTTTGTTTCTTTCTGCACTTCTTTTGTTTCTTTCTGCACCCCTCTTGCCTCTTTCTCCACCCCTCTTCCCCCTTTCTGCATGTCTGTTGCTTCTTTCTGCACTTCTCTTGCCTCTTTCTCTACCACTCTTCCCTCTTTCTGCACTTCTGTTGCTTCTTTCTGCACTTATCTTGCTTCTTTCTGCACCTCACTTGCCTCTTTCTGCGCCTCTCTTGCCTCTTTCTGCAGTTCTTTTGCCTCCTTCTGCACCTTACTTGCCTCTTTCTGCAACTCTGTTGCTTCTTTCTGCACTTCTCTTGCCTCTTTCTGCACCCCTTTTGCTTCATTCTGCACTTACCATGCTTCTTTCTGCACATGTCTTGCTTCTTTCTGCACCCCTGTTGTCTCTTTCTGCACTTCTTTTCCTTCTTTCTGCACCCCTCCTGCCTCTTTCGGCACCCTTCTTCCCTCTTCCTGCACGTCTCTTGGTTCTTTCTGCACTGCTCTTGCCTCTTTCTGCACCCCTCTTGCCTCCTTCTGTATCTTTGTTGTTTCTTACTGCATTTTTATCGCTTCTTTCTGCACCTCTCTTGCAAATTTCTGCATCCCTCGTCCCTCTTTGTGTACCTCTCTTGCCTCTTTCTGCACCCCTCTTGCCTCTTTCTGCACTTCTCTTGTTTCTTTCTACACCTCTCTTGCTTCTTTCTGCACCCCTCGTGCCTTTGTGCACCCTTCTTCCCTTTTCCTGCACCCCTCTTAGTTCTTTCTGCACCCCTCTTAGTTCTTTCTGCACCCCTCTTAGTTCTTTCTGCACCCCTCTTAGTTCTTTCTGCACCCCTCTTGCCTCTTTCTGCACCCCTTGTGCCTCTTTCTGCACCTGTTTTGCTTCTTTCTGCACTTCTCTTGCCTCTTTTTGCACCCCTCTTGCCTCTTTCTGTACCTCTGTTGCTTCTTTCTGCACTTCTCTTGCTTCTTTCTACACCTCTCTTGCTTCTTTCTGCACCCCTCCTGCCTCTTTCTGCACCCTTCTTCCCTTTTCCTGCACGTCTCATGGTTCTTTCTGCACTTCTCTTGCCTCCTTCTGCACTTCTCTTGCCTCCTTCTGCACCCCTCTTGCCTCTTTCTGCACCTCTGTTGCTTCTTTCTGCACCTCTGTTGCTTCTTTCTACACCTCTCTTGCTTTTTTCTGCACCCCTCGTGCCTCTTTCTGCACCCTTTTTCCCTTTTCCTGCACGTCTCCTGGTTCTTCCTGCACTGCTCTTGCCTCTTTCTGCACCCATCTTGCTGCACCTCTTTTGCTTCTTTCTGCACTTCTCTTGCCTCTTTCTGCACCCTTCTTGCCTCTTTCTGCACCCCTCTTGCCTCTTTCTGCACCCCTCTTGCCTCTTTCTGCACCCCTCTTGCCTCTTTCTGCACCCCTCTTGCCTCTTTCTGCACTTCTCTTGCCTCTTTCTGCACTTCTCTTGCCTCTTTCTGCACTTCTCTTGCCTCTTTCTACACCTCTCGCTTTTTTCTGCACCCCTCGTGCCTCTTTCTGCACCCTTCTTCCTTTTTCCTGCACTTCTGTTGCTTCTTTCTGCACTTCTCTTGGTTTTTTCTGCACTGCTCTTGTCTATTTCTGCACCCCTCTTGCCTCTTTCGGCACCTCTTTTGCTTCTTTCTGCACTTCTCTTGCCTCTTTCTGCACCCCTCTTGCCTCTTTCTGCACCCCTCTTGCCTCTTTCTGCATCCTCTGTTGGTTCTTTCTGCACTGCTCTTGCTTCTTTCTGCACCTCTGTTATTTCTTTCTGTACTTCTCTTGCTTCTTTATGCACCCCACTTGCCTCTTTCTGCACCCTTTTCCACTCTTTGTGCACCCCTGTTCCCTCTTTGTGCGCCTCTTTCTGCACCCCGCTAGCCTCTTTCGGCATCTCTTTTGCTTGTTTCTGCTCTTCTTTTGCCTCTTTCTGTACCCCTCTTGCCTCCTTCTGCACCTCTGTTGTCTCGCACTGCTCTTGCTTCTTTCTGCACTTCTCTAGCAAATTTGTGCACCCCTCTTGCCTCTTTCTGCACCCCTCTTGCCTCTTTCTGCACCCCTCTTACCTTTCTGCACCCCTTTTGCCTCTTTCTGCACCTCTGTTCCTTCTTTCTGCACTTCTTTTGTTTCTTTCTGCACTTCTTTTGTTTCTTTCTGCACCCCTCTTGCCTCTTTCTCCACCCCTCTTCCCCCTTTCTGCATGTCTGTTGCTTCTTTCTGCACTTCTCTTGCCTCTTTCTCTACCCCTCTTCCCTCTTTCTGCACTTCTGTTGCTTCTTTCTGCACTTATCTTGCTTCTTTCTGCACCTCACTTGCCTCTTTCTGCGCCTCTCTTGCCTCTTTCTGCAGTTCTTTTGCCTCCTTCTGCACCTTACTTGCCTCTTTCTGCAACTCTGTTGCTTCTTTCTGCACTTCTCTTGCCTCTTTCTGCACCCCTTTTGCTTCATTCTGCACTTACCATGCTTCTTTCTGCACGTCTTGCTTCTTTCTGCACCCCTGTTGTCTCTTTCTGCACTTCTTTTCCTTCTTTCTGCACCCCTCCTGCCTCTTTCGGCACCCTTCTTCCCTCTTCCTGCACGTCTCTTGGTTCTTTCTGCACTGCTCTTGCCTCTTTCTGCACCCCTCTTGCCTCCTTCTGTATCTTTGTTGTTTCTTACTGCATTTTTATCGCTTCTTTCTGCACCTCTCTTGCAAATTTCTGCATCCCTCGTCCCTCTTTGTGTACCTCTCTTGCCTCTTTCTGCTCCTCTCTTGCCTCTTTCTGCTCCTCTCTTGCCTCTTTCTGCACCCCTCTTGCCTCTTTCTGCACTTCTCTTGTTTCTTTCTACACCTCTCTTGCTTCTTTCTGCACCCCTCGTGCCTTTGTGCACCCTTCTTCCCTTTTCCTGCACCCCTCTTAGTTCTTTCTGCACCCCTCTTAGTTCTTTCTGCACCCCTCTTAGTTCTTTCTGCACCCCTCTTGCCTCTTTCTGCACCCCTTGTGCCTCTTTCTGCACCTGTTTTGCTTCTTTCTGCACTTCTCTTGCCTCTTTTTGCACCCCTCTTGCCTCTTTCTGTACCTCTGTTGCTTCTTTCTGCACATCTCTTGCTTCTTTCTACACCTCTCTTGCTTCTTTCTGCACCCCTCCTGCCTCTTTCTGCACCCTTCTTCCCTTTTCCTGCACGTCTCATGGTTCTTTCTGCACTTCTCTTGCCTCCTTCTGCACCCCTCTTGCCTCTTTCTGCACCTCTGTTGCTTCTTTCTGCACCTCTGTTGCTTCTTTCTGCACCTCTGTTGCTTCTTTCTACACCTCTCTTGCTTTTTTCTGCACCCCTCGTGCCTCTTTCTGCACCCTTTTTCCCTTTTCCTGCACGTCTCCTGGTTCTTCCTGCACTGCTCTTGCCTCTTTCTGCACCCATCTTGCTGCACCTCTTTTGCTTCTTTCTGCACTTCTCTTGCCTCTTTCTGCACCCTTCTTGCCTCTTTCTGCACCCCTCTGCCTCTTTCTGCACCCTCTTGCCTCTTTCTGCACTTCTCTTGCCTCTTTCTGCACTTCTCTTGCCTCTTTCTGCACTTCTCTTGCCTCTTTCTACACCTCTCGCTTTTTCTGCACCCTCGTGCCTCTTTCTGCACCCTTCTTCCTTTTTCCTGCACTTCTGTTGCTTCTTTCTGCACTTCTCTTGGTTTTTTCTGCACTGCTCTTGTCTATTTCTGCACCCCTCTTGCCTCTTTCGGCACCTCTTTTGCTTCTTTCTGCACTTCTCTTGCCTCTTTCTGCACCCCTCTTGCCTCTTTCTGCACCCCTCTTGCCTCTTTCTGCATCCTCTGTTGGTTCTTTCTGCACTGCTCTTGCTTCTTTCTGCACCTCTGTTATTTCTTTCTGTACTTCTCTTCTTTATGCACCCCACTTGCCTCTTTCTGCACCCTTTTCCACTCTTTGTGCACCCCTGTTCCCTCTTTGTGCGCCTCTTTCTGCACCCCGCTAGCCTCTTTCGGCATCTCTTTTGCTTGTTTCTGCTCTTCTTTTGCCTCTTTCTGTACCCCTCTTGCCTCCTTCTGCACCTCTGTTGTCTCGCACTGCTCTTGCTTCTTTCTGCACTTCTCTAGCAAATTTGTGCACCCCTCTTACCTCTTTCGGCACCCCTCTTCTCTCTTTCTGCTCCCCTGTTCCCTCTTTCTGCACCTCTTATGCACCTCTGCTGCCTCTTTCTGCACTTCTCTAGTGTACCCTAGTGTATGTAGGTGTTTTCACTGTATTCTAAGTGTCTTTCAGCATAGCACTGGCTCCGGGCCTGGTTAGGCAGAGCCCAGGGTCAGTCAGAGTCAGTTACCACTAGTGCCAGTCAGCAAAAAGTTGGGGGTGCCCAGGGCGCACAGGATGACTTTGCAACAATGCCTCTTTCTGCACCTCTGTTGGTTCTTTCTGTATATCTCTTGCTTCTTTCTGCACCTTTCTTCCTCTTTCTGGACTTCTGTTGCCTCTTTCTGCATTTCTCTTGCTTGTTTCTGCACCTTTCTTCCTCTGTCTGCATATGTCCTACCTCTGTAGGCATAGTTAGAAATTAGCATTTAAAAAACCTTAGAAATTCACTTAAAAAACCACAGGTTTCAGGGACGTTATAGTTAGAAATTAGCATTTAAAAAACCTTTAAAATTCACTGAAAAAACCACAGGTTTCAGGGACGTTATAGTTAGAAATTAGCATTTAAAAAACCTTTAAAATTCACTGAAAAAACCATAGGTTTCAGGGACGTTATAGTTAGAAATTATCATTTAAAAAACCTTTGAAATTCACTGAAAAAAACATAGGTTTCAGGGACGTTATAGTTAGTTGGACATTTCACTCGTACAAAACCAGAGAAATTCGGCCGTTCTAGTTAGTTGAGCTAACTATAACTCGCGCGCCCGCAATGCACTGCTGATGACATTACATATTACATCACTCATGACATGGTCAGTGACATCACTGATGACATCTCAAATGACATCACTGATGACACCTTTGCTGAAAGTTTTTCAATATGAAGGAGTTTCCCTAACCCTGAATTGCTGAAGTTGATTGATTTAGACTTCTATCATTTTGGATATAAAAAAAAAAATCGCAAAACCATATCCCTTTTCTCCCGCCCTATTAAAAACTGCAGACTTGCCAGGAGGTAAGAATACATCCTAGTAAGCAATATCAGTATTTGAGCACACAAAATGTGCTTGAACCGTTCACTAGCTAATTCAAGCCCATCATGTTTTAATTGGATAAATCCCCATCAAAAGCTGATATTTCGGGAATAATTTAGCATTACAATTAATTTTTATATATATATATATATATATATATATTGAACAGTAGACAATACAAAGCACTTTGAAGAATATTAGGGCCTGTATTCTCAGTCAATAGATGGATTTTAAAATATGAGAGATACGACAGAAGTGAGGTACCATGGATACAATGTGGGCCACTTGGTTTTCAATTGACTAAATCCTTTGTGTCTTGATACCATGTTAAGTCCCACTGAGGTACTCGTGCTACCTAACTTGGACATTTTTTCATCAGTAGTATTTACATCTAGGTAAATACATTGAGTCTTTTACTTGCAGGTCTTTACTTAATAAGTAAGTTAGTTTTTTTTAACTGACTTGTAAAGTGCACCCTGGGGACTGCAGTACTTGAAGACTACGTTTAGACCTAGTAATACTTGGTTGGCGTATAAAAACACGTGACAACACTGCAATCATGGGATTGCTTACCTGTGAACAAGGTTCAAAACTAGCCGAAACGCATCAGGACTATGATTTTAAGCAAGCTGCTGCATTGTTGCGCATTGAATAAAGCACCTTATACCATTGAAGTCGGTGTGCGGCATTCTTCTTTTCATTTGAGGAAAGAAGGTTGTTGGGATATAATCGGGGCGCTCCGTCCCCGAACGCCGAGGCCACCCTACTAAGGTTGAGGCTCTCTTGCGGAGAGTAGGAGTGTCGGAGAAATATATATATATATAGTATATCATTACAACATTTAGTATTAACAAATTAAATTTATGGAATTATGAAGTTAAAAATAGTTACATTTCAAGTAATTATATCTCAACTCAATATGTAGAGAAATAGTAAATAGGATTTTTTCTATTTAAATACGAATTTATTTTAAAATCAAAATATATGGTTTTAAGTGCGTATGGGGTAGTAAGGTTTTTTTGTCTGATTCAGGGATGGGTAATGTATGGGGTAGTAAGGGTTTTAGTGTTCAGGAATGGATAGTAAATAGGGGCTGTAAGGGGCTTTAGGGTTCAGGGATTGGTAGTTTAAAATATTACATTGTAATTAAATTAGAAGTAATAGTTTACTATTAAAATAATGTAATTGTTTTAATTGATTAATAATTTAAATTACATTCATTTTTAAATTACATTGGAATTAAAAAGAAATAAACGAATACATATATATATATATATGTGGTACAAGTAATGCTTACAGCCCAACCTGCGAAATAAAAGCACTCTAAAGGTACTCCCGATATTTTGATGCAATTTAAAGGCTCTTAATGCAAAAACCCGTGAAGTAACAACTGATATTCAGCACATTGCACCACAACGTCCGCCAATAAGAACGGAAGGGTGGGCTGTATTTTTCTCATGAAGAATGTGCAGGAGGGGTAACAGACACAACCTATGTCTCTATTGGAACTAAAGGGACTATTTTAACTCCTGAGGTTTTCCTTTACCTACATGTTTGGGACAGGGACCAGCGTCAGTGGGACATAGAGCGGACTGTCATAGGAAGGGGTTCCCACCAATCATGAGAATCTGTTTTATCTGTTAAACTTTAGCTGGTGTTGCCACAACCATTCTCTGACATCAGAAAGACAAAGCTGAATTGAGAGATTATCTTCGGGATGACTGCAGAACAGTAATTGAGTGTATAGTCTGAGTCCATATGAGCGGACAAAAGCAGAAAGAGAAATGACCTACAAATTAAGCAAAGAGGGAGAAAGGTCAGAGCCCCGAGTGATGCCACAAGAAATTGTGCTGGCTGAGGATAGAAAGGAATTAAATACTTTTGTTAATGTACTTTCCGAGAGGAAGGAACTAAACCAGGTAGCTCCTGTCCCTCCACTGTTGACGCCGAGAAGTTCAAAGGACAGAACAAGAGTTGTGAGCAACAAAGTCAAATGCTGCTGGCATGTTATAGGATCAGGGCATTTAACCAAAAAGTGCTGTAAATGCAAGAGCAAAACTGATGGCAAAACATTTTGATTTTAATTTTTTCACTTCGTCAGACTGGCGATGAGCTATCAAAAATTTCTGGGTTAATTTACTGTGAGCTGAGCTTAGTAAATTTGAATTTTCATGTAGCAGAAAGTTTAATTTAGGCTTACTAAAATAATCACCTAATTGAGATTGGTTCGTAACCAAGAAGATGTGATATAATTGTTTTAAAAATTGCCGGACTAGTCCTTGATTTGCATATCCTCAGAGGCTTCTTCCCTTGTTTTAAATACCTAAGTGGTGTCCTTGTGTATTGATCCAGAGTTATGCGCAACCTGTCCTCTTCTTCTCTATTTCTCGTTCTCAGTAGGAATAGGGTCCGAAGCAGCGGAGGAGAGCAATTTAGGTATTGACCATCGACACTACTCCCTTGGCGTAAGTGTGACTAAAAGGAAGCGTCTCCTCCCTCTAAGCCGATGGGGCTTGATAAAAAAAAAAAACATAAAAGTTTTGCATCACTAATCAGCTAGGAAAGCCTTATGCCTCCTTTTCACACACACCTCTAGAATTAGAGACATGGTAGGTAAGGAGGTCTAAGGGCCCTGAAGTAGGCCGAGTGAGCGATAGAGCATTTTTTAATTCAGCTGGAACATGTTGGCAAATTAGAGATGCAGGAACCATTGGCTTTCCACTTAGAATCCTGATGAGTCATTTTTTATCATGGTATGGGGCCCGTCAAATCAAGAAATTTAGGGTCGTCCCATAATAATTTTTACTCTAAATTGTACCTCCGCAACTGTACAGAGTATTATATATAAGAGCTCCTGGATTCAGTTGAGCCCACCCAGTGATCTACTTGGGTGAGAAGAGACACCAGTGATGAAGCATGCCACCATTTGGTAGGTGAGGTGTCTCCTCTTTTAATCTTTAATGATCCTATCGATAGAGTTCTTTATACTGGTACGATTAGTCGCTGAGCTTTCGCATTCTCTGGTGAGGTACCAGGACAATACATTTATCTTCATGTTAACTCCGTTACTTATAATATGTACAGTCTTATCAGGGATATCCCAGGAGGGAAGTAGTGATGGTGTGCAGACGCACTTGGAAAGGGGACGCGCAGTGTATGACACACTTACGCTTGCATGATAATGGCACACACGTTCTGTTTTAAGCAGTTTCTGGTCCTTCCACGAGGTTGGTGGTCTCCCACAAAGTTAATAATGGGAACGAGTCCAAGGACCTAGAGTAGCAGAGTACCCATGAATGCCACTTTGTCCTTTGATACCAGAACAGCTTCTCTCTCGAACTCTCAGATCAAGAAGGTTTAACACAATGTTTGACAGGCTGTGCTGGGAAGATCGCAGACTTTTGCAGCAAAGTACTGTATTTTTTGTGAATTGTCTTTTTGTTGTCTTTTAATATACATTGAGGTGTTCTTCTATTTCTTTCTCTCCAAAGGAAAGAAGGCATTCATGGATTTTACAAAGGAATCCTCGCTAATGTGCTTAGAGTGACTCCAGCGTGCTGCATTACTTTTGTCATGTATGAGAAAGTGTCACATTTCTTGCTTGTGATTAAAAAGGAAAGCAAATAGCCGACAGTGAAGCCTTGAACTGAGGATGCCAGCATAAGAGTATGGGTTACAGGTCGCCGCTGCCCGTACGAATCAACAGCTGCGTCGAGGAGCTGTTATGGAGGACGACATAACATGAGAATTATTTCACGACCCAAACCTTTCAAAGTTGCCAAAAATAGTTCACATTCAGACATTGTAAAAAGAGCTACAAGTGTAAATGTAGACATTGCACATAGATTTACTTCTGGAAACTCAGAATGCATACACCTGTTACACTTTACACATGTTACTCCTAGGACTACCATTTAAATTGTTTCTTTTTCTTATTGTTGTTCTGATGATTGCATTTGAGGCATCCCTTGATAATTGTTTTGTGATTAATGCATGTCCTGTTTCCTGTTAGAAACGAAAGTGCAGTGAATCCTAGCCATTTTGTCGTAGAAAATTGTAGTAGCATGAACGTGTGATATATTTTTGATGAGTTCCTTTAATTGTTTCTTTTGATTATTTTAAGCATTCAGGCACCTACAGATAAATTACTTATCTTTCGTAAGTGCATTTGCTTCCAATAGGTATCCTGGTTGAAACCCCCACAGTTTGTTAAACCGTGACTTTGCATGGGGGGTGAAAGTAAAATTTGTTTTTCTTTTTTCAAATAACAGTTGAGTTGCTTATCTTAAGATACGATATCAACTTGGATGGCCAGGGTGAGCCGAGTAGTGAGTCTGTGGTAATCCATGTTCTGCACCATACTATGTAGCCCTTCAGTCCTCATCGTAGGAAACCTGTATCTTGTAAATGCCCCATGTCATTAGAGACCGTGAAATGCTTATTTACAGAACATTGCAAAGTGAATGACCTCTAGTGCCACAGACTCGAACAGGTAGTAGAAAAGCTGAACTTTAAAGATTAAAGCAGTACATCTTATGTTTTCGATAAAGGAAACCATACAGTACTGTTACTCAGGGAAGTGGTCCAAGTGTTGGAGCAGCAGAAATGACCTTCTCACGTGACCACGGGTCGCTCATAATTCATCTGAATGCCCCTGGTTTAAGTGCAGAAGAGAGGGGTAAAGCCACGTGAACGCGTGCCAGATGTTCCATGTTTTAAAGCAGGTAAAGGTCACTTACATGCCCTTCAGTTGATCATAGAAACACATTTTGATTTTCGACATGCAGGTGCAGCTTTGGAAGGCATGTCATTCTGCGTTTGGCATAGTTCATTCAAGCTTTGAGTTGACCCAGAACGTGCACCTAATAGATTTAATTCAAGGTAGAACATGTTTCTTGCCGTCAGTGTTAACACAAAAGTACTCAATGTTCCAGACTCGGGCCATCTTTTAACCAGTAGCCAAGACCTTTGAGTTTGGCTAATAGTTACTGCTCCTAGAAAAGAACCACAGAAGTTTTAGAGGCCAATACCTGGAATCTTTTTTAGGGATACAGAGTACATGATAACTTCGAACAAATGCAATTTAAGTTAAATGAGTAAAGGGGCGGGGAGTTGTTGAAGCCCCACCCTCCCCAAAATCCTTTATTTAGTTACGGAATTTTGCAGCTTGTGGAAAAATAAAAAATGATTTAGCCTAGAAGTGGACTAGTGTGAGATGGTGATGAATAGTGAAGGGCGCATTTACTGTTCCAGTATTTTAGTGGCTCACCTCTACATGATTACTGTAATACTGGTCTGGGTAATCATTAATTACAGACCTGAACTCGGAAGGTTTTTCTTGATGTAAGTCCACTATGCTTTGCAAATAATTATTGCTACAAACCTGCGATTATTTGACTTGGATATATATGCCATATTTGTTTGACTTTGTTAAGGTGGATGTGAGCAGAGAGATTTTAATACCGATGGCTGTGTCACAAGGTATCGTTTCTGATCTTATTCTGTGCTCTTTCCCTTTTGTAAAATCTGGATTTTAAATGTGTTTTCTTAGTATGCACAAGTTTTTAATATATTTTGTTGGAAAAAAAGAATGCAGCGTCATTTTATGGTGACATTTAGCTTACATTTCTGGGTTATTCAACCTTCGCACACTGAGCTACTGGAGAAATTCTTTGCATATTTATTTTGTAGCAAACAGCCTTTTGTCTCATGTGCTCATGGCATTACACCTTTTCTTTTCACTGTGAGGTCAAAGTGAACTTCTTTGTTGTCCAGTAGTACGTGAGGGCCCACTCATCACTTGGGAACTTTGGCCTGAAATAATCCCAGCCCCATATGTGCAGGGTCAGCCGTCCGCTCCAAGCCTTGTGCTGCTGGTTGAAATGAGGGGGAGAGTCGTGAGAAGCAGGGTACGGCGCCTCAAGATTTATGCGATATTCTAAAACCAGGACTACAGTGGTTGTTTTATCCTAATTTTTAGCATCATGATATTAATAAAAACATGTAATTACATCCAATAATATAGGAACTCTGGGTCATCGTTCTTACGTCATTACTTGGCCAAAGAGTAGGACTTTCTTAACTGTATTGGATTTACAATATACTGGGCAGGTTTCTCGTGTTAAAAGCACCCTACTTTGCTTTGACTAGAGTAAAAAATAAATAAACTGCAACATCAAATATAGGACTTACATTGTCGTAAATAAAAATCTCTTTTAATGGACAGCATATATATATATATATATATATATATATATATATATATATATATATATATATATATATATATATATATATATATATATATATATATATATATATATATATATATATATATATATATATATAATTTTATTTTTCATTCCCCACCAGGCTTTACCGGGAATGTGAACAAATGTGTAACATATAAAATGCATTTTAAATGACGTTACTGCCATGCATGCTACATTTGCTACATACAAGGCTAGGCCGTAACATTCCCCGGACAGTAACAGCGCTGATGTCCAAGCTTACCAGAGTGATGCCCAAGATGGACTCCATGGTAAGGCGCCACCAGCTTGCATTCCAAACACTTGCTTTCCTAGCACTGAGCATAGCTTTAACATACCCCAAGGAAAACCTGCCTTCATATCATTCTGCCATGGGCAGGGTTTATCTTTATTTCTTTTAATGTGCATTAGAGTTTACAACCTTGGGTGCTGAACATGCATGTAGGTTATTGCAGGAGTCTCTCTCGTCTTCCTAACCATGAACGATTTCACTCCTTTAACTGAGTTTACAAGAACCTCTTTTACCTTCCGTATATAATGCATACTCGCCTTGGATGCACTTATTTCTGTTTTGAGATCTTGAACATGTACACATTCTGAATTCTTTTGTAAGCATTGTGCTTATTGGCAACATGAATACTCAATGAATTATTTACCTTTTTTAAAGACGTTTTATTTATTGTAAAAAACAAATTGGAGCGAAAATGTTCATTAACTTCATCAACTTTGTAAAAACAGTATCAGTTGATTTATTTTGTCTCAAAGATGTTTGACATCAATAAAACAATATAACTAAACAATATTTGTGTACGAATATGTGCTCGTCATGCTTCCATGCTGTGTCTAAGTAAGAAATAAAAAAAAATCGTCCTCAGTAAATTCAGTTCTAGTTAATGCAAGCTAGGGTCGGCTGGCACATTTTATACAAAGGTCTAATGCATTTCAAATGCCTGTGACATTTTTCATCTCTAATGTCTGTGGACAGTATTTATTAGAAGGTTTCTACTAAGTGTGAAACCAGTCACCGAGTGTACGTATCTTTACACTACTATAATGTGTAGTATGTAAACAACAGTTTAGCTGCTACCAGCGCACCTGTAAATCAATTTATTGTAATATTTACATGGTTTAAATGGTAGAAATATGTAACATTTATGACGAGTATGATTTACTTTCTCTTTAAAAAAAAAAAAAAACTGCGTTACTCTTCTATCTTTTACTTTGAACTTTTTTTTTACTTTGGAAGTTCTTCAATGATTATTCGTGAGACTGAGTTCCATCCGGTGGAGGCATCTCCTCGTGGGTAATCTGAACAAGTGCCAACCCAGACGGCCACATCCACCAGTCCGGAGCTGATGCCCTCACAAAGCCCTTCCACTGTCATTGGGAAAAGAGAAAAGACATATTTATTAGCCTTCAAAACAGCCTTAGAAATTAGATTAATTAAAAAATTTCACAATGTTTGCTTTGCAATGCGGACTACAGGTGTTTGTGCTTATTTGAGTGCTTAAAAGGAACGTGATGCTCTAAAATCCTACACAGGTCTTGTATCAAGTAAGAGGATGGTAGCAATCGTGCATAAAACATTTACTTCGGGCAGTGCAGTGGAGGGGTACAGAAATGTTGTTCTGCATTACACTACTAGTTTCAGTAGACAGTGTAACCAAAATTAAGATGGTTGCTTCCAAAGCACAGAACACGTTCTGTTTATCCATTTTTGTGAGTCATTAAGTAACAGTTTATGCCTCAGTAGATTAATTCACTAACGTTTTACATCAGACAGTTAACTTTATATTGTATATGTATTTTTCAAAGTGCTGAAATAAACAGAAGTTTGATCTACTTCAACATGCCACCATATTTTCAGAATAACACACTAAGGGCCGAATTATGAAGGTCAGAAAATGTAAACCTAGGCGCAAGCCCCTGTTTGCAAAAGGGTCGGGTTTATTAGTTGTGTTGACTTTATCACATCTGATGCTTAGCAGGCACGATAGATTCTGTATTCCCCAATAAATTCGAGCTGTTCGAATTTAACAGGGAAAAAAGTTCTGGTATTTAGCGGGACGTGGATTTTGGTGCAATAAGCACCAACATCAGCATGTTTTTCCCCATTGAAGGGATAATACTTAGAAAAGGTGGAATTTATCGCCCCTGATAAATTCCATACCAAGGGGTTATCAGGTTTTAATAGGTATGAAAAAGTGCATATTCCCCTCCAGGGCAGTCGAAATCAGGCCCTAAGACTTATTTGTGTGATCCATTTGCTTCGAGTACAGTAGACTTGACGCATGTCTACTGAAAGGGGTTTGCCATCGGCACAGGAGAGTTAGGTTAGGCTCATGTTAGCCACATTGTTCAAAATCATAAATGCTCATTCTCCCCAGACACCAAGATTTGTGAATGTAGAGTTCATGTCAGTCACCTCGGTCAGTAATTGAGTACAGCAGACATCATCTCACATTATCCTCTTGTTTAAATACCAACTCACAATCCTAAGAAGATACATGAAACATTTCATTACAGGATACTGGATATCAGATCATATTCCGGGAGGAACAAAAACTTCTAGCACATTATTACAACTGTCTGTACCGTTGAATTTGATAACATGTGGGCAATATAGTAGTCCTCAGTATTGCGAACATGGCGTATATCTCTCCTGCCAAAAGTACAATATTTCTGCTTTGGTGAAAAGAGATTTTAGTGATTTGGATGTGTATACTCTGTATCTAATGCGTACTGACAGTCATCATCATCAAGAAACTTTATTCGGCTTTAAATGTAAAACCATAAAAGTCAAAACAGCCTACAAGGTGCCATCATACAGGTTATAAAATCACAAATATGCTAAGATCTGAATAGTCAAGACTCAAGATAAAATACATGATATGCAATACAAATATTAGTTGCAGGTTTTCCTAAGTCTAATGGCTTCCCGTAAAAAACTAAGTGTGTACAAAACAGTATCGCTGGAAAGAAGTTGTAAAAAGATAAAAGCTGGTCTCACCCTCCTAAAACCCAGTTTTTTAAAAATGGGGATAATAAATAACTTTCTGGGTACAACATAAAAAGTGCAAAACATTAAAAAGTGCATCATGTGCTGAGGAGACTCGCCGTCACAGCCACAAGGCATGAGACACTGACCTCTGTGGGAGCCTTGGGGGTATGCCAATAAGTAGTGAAAGAGGTCGAGCCGGAACCTCGTCAATAGAAACCGATCGTAGGTACTTTTGAGCCCTAAAAGATAAGGCTCAGTGGTAGGCACAGTTTTCACTATGACATAGTTTCGCACATTCTGTTTACACAGCTCTTTATCCTCTCTATCACGGTGACAGTTTCTAAAAAAAACCTCCTTGGCCCAAACGAGGTCCCTTTTACAAATACCCTCTGGGTTCATGTAAAGATCTGCTCTTCCTAGCCTGGCGAGGCCAACTCTTATGTACTAGAGCCATCGGATACGCGAGGCGTAATCAAGTGTAAAACAATCCCGTATGATGTCTTTGCTAAGTGTGTTCTCCTTCTTTGACCAAATTTTGAGCCACAAGGACAAAGGATGGAAAGCTAGATCATCAGCAAGGAAAGACATCCCCAATTCCTCGTGAACAACATAAGATGGAGTACATTGCGGAACAGAGAGAAGTATTCGCAAAAATGAGTCCTCGGTGCTCTGCACGGCCCCAAGATCGATATGACCCCATATCTCACTCCCATACCTAACCTTAGAGATACATTTTGCTTGGTAAATCTTCAGGAGGGCCCCTATTGGCTTCCCTCCCACTCTTCTGGCAAAGTTAAAAACGGCTGCTGATGCTTTCACTAAGTCCCCTTTCTTGCGGTTAATCAGGGGGCACCAGCTCAGGGAGTTGTCAAATACTACTCCCAAGTAGGAGAAAACGTTGGTTTTAGGTATTGACGAACGTCCTAATTTAAAAATAGGCTGCTTTGCCTTCGCCTTACCGGGGCCCACTTGCATGATGAATGACTTGGAATGATTCACTGATAAGTCCAGCTCCTCCATAAAAGAGGCGAAAGAGTTGAGAAGAAGTTGTAAGCCCCTTGCAGTGCTCGCCAGGAGGACTGCGTCATCCGCATATAAGAGGACCGGCAGTCTGCGTTTGCCTACCTGAGGAGTGTCTGCTTTGGTGTCTAAAAGAACCTTCTCTAAAGAATTAATATGCAAGTTAAAAAGGAAGGGTGCGAGGATACACCCCTGGCGCACCCCCCTCTTTATATTGAATTGGCGGGACACTTTCAAGCCCTTTGAATAACGTACTACTGCCCTAGAGTCTCGATGGAGATCCCTCAAAAACCAAATGATATTATTGTCAATGCCAACGGATGCCATCAGCTGCCATAACTTGGACCTGTTCACACAGTCAAAGGCCGAGGACAGGTCCATGAAGGCCAGGTAAATAGGGCAGGCACTAGCCACCGTATACTTGTTCAAAACAAGATACAGGTTAAGACACTGCTCCACAGTGGAACGACCGGGGCGAAACCCATATTGTATCTCAGATAAGAAGTTACTTTCATCCGCCCAATAAACCAATCTATCGAGAATTATGCGGCCCACCACCTTCACCACGGAATCCAGTCATATTAGGAAATAGGACCAGTGTTATTTCTTTTAAACTGTTTTTATTAGTTTACAATACAGAAAGATGATGAAGAAATTTACATAATCATGACATATGTCGGAGCGAAAAAAAGCGATACATGACTGAGCCTATCTTTGGTCCGCCATTGCCAGGGTGGTTTCTGATGGGCATGCCCAACGTCTTTTCCATTATGGTGGTGATTTCTCCATGTCTCTGGAATTGGTAATCGTGCCACCACGCTCATCCACATTCAGCACATTTCATAGAACGATGGAAAGAGATGTAACTTGGAATATCAAAGATGAAGTATCCACCCATCCCTCGCCTGGCCTAATGTCGCCTCGTATGGTATTATTGTACCTACAAGAAAGGGTGTGATTCTCAGTCCCCAATGGCATTGATACGCATCTGTGCTTTTCCTACCTGCTTAGTGAGTGAAGTTCCTAGGTAGACTCCCGTTCAGGCTGGTGCAACGATAAACAGCTTACTCAGTTCCTCCCACTGGTCTGTGCCATGGTACTTCCGTTGAACCATACGTTCCTCCTCCGAGAGGATATTACCCTCCAACGTGGCCCATTTCCCACACCTCCTCTTTCCAATGGCATCGGGGAGAGCCATCTGACGTTCGCCAATGCATTGTTATGAGCATTGAGCGAGTAAAAGGGCCAGGAACTATGACCTGACCCTACCTAGTTTCAGTGGTGCGTGTAACCCAAGGAGACAGACCTCAGGGGCATATAGACCTGTCTTGTTTAGCACTGTGCCCAGTGTCAAGGCGACTGCCCGCCAGAAGGTCGCTATCATTGGACACACCCATGTTGTGCAAGAAGTCTGCATCTCTCAGAGAGGACCAGTGCTTTAGAAATTGTGTAATGTGATTAACTTGAACATTTCTGGCAAAAGACTCACAAAGTATCAATGAAATGTTGATCCATACGTTTTATTTCCAGGAGAAATTTATGATTTGGATGCCTGTCCTTTGAAGCGACACGTGTTCAGTTAAAAGAGTGCTTTCTGATGGATCCTGCTAACCACAGATTACTCATGTTAAGAATATCCCAACATGCCAAACTGGGCCCAGACAATCTTCTCAGCAGTGTTCTCACAGTGTCACCATGTGGCTGTGCAGCGAGATCCGTACCACCACAGAAGGGACAGAACATAGTACCACCCTTGCACACTAATATCAGATCCTTTCTTCCTGAACCCTTCGACAAAGATCAGTTAGGTCTGCCCCAATTTTGTCGGTTTTCCGACTACTCCTAAATTACTTCAGACACTGTGCTAGAGACGATGCGTCCTCTAAACGATAGGATTCAAGTCATGCCATGACTGCAGGAACAAAATATTGGTGAAGGGACCTGTAGGATGTGTGTGCCTGTGGTGGGGGGCTCCAGTCATTTTTTTTTTTTTTTTTATCTCATTTTATTTCCTTTAGTATACTTCCTTATTATATCATTGTTTACAATATACTTTTCAGTTCTGACCTTCATGTTGTCAGTTACACATATCTGCTTAAGTAAATCCAACAATTTATGGTTAACATCTAACTTAGTGTTAATTTTCCCCCAAACTCCCCCTCCCGTGCCCCCACTGCAGGTCGCCGGCATATCTTGACCCCGCTTAACTGTTCCACTCTTTATTGTCTATTGTATGGTTGCCCATTTTTCGGGTTGGTGATCCTGGTCTTGTATCTTCCAATGTTCCCTATTTTATCCTAGTTTGTTTAATCTACGGGTGCCTGTTCTAGTGCCCTATCCTGGTTATGTCTTATAGGGCTTCCCTGTCGTGACTGTGTCTCTGGTGTTGTGGATCCGGACCTCCAGTCAGTGTGTCGCACCTCCTCTACCAGTGCCTCCCATGCCCTGGCTCTCAAGTTTGCCCAGTCCTCGTCGTGCATTCCTGAGCAGGATCTTGCCCTCGCAACCCGCCCATTTCTCCAGTTCCTGCTTCCATCTAGCTACACTAGGGCCGCTCGGTGCTTTCCACCTGCTAGTAATTTCGCGCTTGGCTAGTATGAAGGCCAAGTCCTGACATTTGTCAGTGACCGTTGTCTTGGCTGTATGGGGGAACAAGCCAAGCAAGCAATGTGCTGGAGTGCACAGAACCTCTCGGTCGGTGATTCAGGCTGTTTCGTTCGTCACTGCCTGCCATTAAAGAGTCAGGGCCTGGCAGCTCCATATCATGTGTATGAAGCCCGCTCCCATCTCCCCACATCTCGGACACTCCGCATCATCTCTGTGGAAGTAGCGGTTAATTCGGCTCGGGTGATGTATGCCCGATGTAGTATGTAAAAACTAATCAGCCCAAATCGGGCATTTCTTGAAACTCTGGGCGTCCTATGCATTATGTTCTCCCAGTCCTTATCTTCAAGGGGTCTACCTAACTCTTCTGTCCAGTAGTTTCTCAGCGTGTCCAGTGGCTTAACAGAGTCTTTGCCTATTGCCCTGTACAGGTGGGTGACGGCTTTTATGGTGCCCACAGCTGTTCCTATGTACCCACACGTGGCGTGATGAGCAGGCTCAAGGGTACCCATCCCCAGTGTCGTCGTATAACTCTCGTAATCACCCTGTGGAGCAGAAACTGGCCCTGAGGGAAATCCCAATCTGTGCTAAATTCCTCAAACGGTATCAATTCCCCATCCCTGTATAGGCCCCCCACTTTCGTGGCCCCTGCCTGCTCCCGTTCCTCTAGTCCTCTCCTTTGCCCCCCATGTGGTAACGCCCGGAGCACTGTCAGCGGCAGGTCCGGTGAGTAAGGCTGCCTAGTCTGTGTCCTCTGGAGGCATCTATTCCAGCACCGCTGTATCACCTTGTGTTCATTTGTGTATGTATGCTGTGCCCGTGCGGTTTTCAAAAGGGTGCGTATTAGTGCATCTCTCTCAGGGGTGAAGGGGCCTACCTCCCTATCTGGTGTCAGTCTTCCTGCTATCCACTGCGTAAGTCTCTGTAGTTGCCCTGCCAGGTAATATGTCTCAAAGTCAGGAACCACCAGCCCCCCCTCCGCCGAGGGTCATTTTAGTATTGTCAAGGCCACCCTGCGTCTTCCAGCCCCCCATATAAAGGCCAAAAGGCATGAATCTAGGTCTCGAAACCACGCTCTGGGTACCCAGACAGGCAACGTGGTAAAAAAATACAATAGTCTGGGGAGGGCCACCATTTCTATCAAGGCGATCCTGCCCGCCACGGATATTGGGAGTTTCCCCCAGAAGGCAATGTTGTCCTTTAATGACCGCAACGCCCCTCCTATGTTCCCTTCCTGGATGTCCAGCAACGAGTGGAATACTTTTACTCCCCCGTATTTAAAGGATTGGGGTTTCCACTGCAGGTCCCCCATTCCCTCAGGCGGTTGCCTGTCTTCCATTATCAGAAAAAGTTGAGATTTCTGCCAGTTAACTCTAAGCCCTGAGAGGGTCCCGAACTCTTCCATCATGTCCCTAGCCCCTCGCAGTTCCTCCTCTGGATCTTCCCGGAATAAGAGGAGATCGTCCGCATATAACGCTGTGTGATGTGCCTGCCCTCCCAATCGTAAGCCTCTGTATCTACCGCTCGTCCGTGCCAAACAGGCTAGGGGTTCCATGGCCAGGGCAAATGGTAACGGGGGAAAGGGGGTGCCCCTGGCATGTACCCCTCGCTACTCGGTACTGTTCTGAGATCGTGGGGCGCGTGCGCTCTGTCCAGTGGGCTTGAATACAGCAGTTTCGCCCATCGTATAAACCCTTGGCCCACTTCCATCTTTTCTACGACAGCATAGAGAAAATCCCATTCCAGGCTGTCAAAAGCTTTTTCGATATTTATGGCGAAGATCGCTCCCTCCTGTTCCTCGCTTCTGCCCGCTTCCAATATGGAGAGAAGCCGTCTTAGATTTAGAGTCGTGTTTCTACCCGCGATGAACCCCGCCTGGTCCGGGTGGACCAGGGTGGTCATGTATGGAAGGAGTCTCGTCACCAGCAACTTACTTAGAATTTTAAACTCTAGATTGAGCATCGACAGTGGCCTGTAGGCCACGCATTCTAGGGGGGACTTATCCGGTTTGAGCAGCGGAATCCCCATTGCCTCTGGCAGGATTCCCTCCTCCCCGGCCACTGTGAATAACTCTACCAGCTTGAGGGACAGTTCTTCCACATAGGTGGCATAGAACTCCATAGGGAGTCCATCTGTTCCCGGGGTCTTGCCTCTGCCAGTCC
Source organism: Calotriton arnoldi (assembly GCA_963921515.1). NCBI lineage: Eukaryota > Metazoa > Chordata > Amphibia > Caudata > Salamandridae > Calotriton > Calotriton arnoldi. The sequence continues at coordinate 1,044,738 of CAWUFW010000468.1, read as the reverse complement.
TTTAATCGCAGCCCTAATCTCGTGCTCCGAGATTTCAGCACCCAGTTGATCCGCCTCCTCGTCAGTCAGTGTGTGGATGGGAAGCCGGGCCAGGAATTCCCATGTTGTTCCTCCCGCTCGGAACGCCGAGCTCTTATACAAGCGTTTATAATATTCGAGGAACCTATTGTTTATCTCAGCCTGCTTATATAGGGGTTGTCCTGCTTGGTCAGCCACTTCCATTATATTATTACTTCTACGGGCCGAGTTGGCCAGCCAGGCCAATAGTCTGCCCACCTTATCCCTCTCCGCATTGGCACGTTCCATGTATGTTTTATAGTCGAAGCATCGCAATCGTTCTTCCTGTGCTGCTACTTCCTCCTTCGCATCCAGGAGTTCCTGGCGGAGACCCGGGCGTTCGGGGCGTCGTGTCTCTATGTCTCTCAATACTCGGTCCGCCCTTTCCACATCCGTAATTAATGCCCGCCGACCCCAATGGATGTTGCCATGCACCTTCCCCTGATCACAGCCTTAAAGGCTTCCCATTCCGTCAGTCTGGAGTCAGTGGTGTGAGCATTGTCAGTGAAATAGGATGTTATGTGTCCCCTGGTCTCCTGAAGGAAGGCCTGGTCCTCCAGTGCCTCCGGTTTAAGGTGCCAAGTAGGGATGGGTTGGTGCTGTGCTCCCCATTTTAGCCTCATCAGTATTGGATTATGGTCCGATATCATACGTGTCGGGTACTCCACCCCCTGCATTAGAGCATGCATGTAAGGTGAGCACAGGAAGGTGTCCAGTCTTACCTGTAGTTCATGTACATGTGAGAGGTGTGAGTATTCCTTGTCTAGCGGGTGTATACGCCTCCACGTGTCCACCAATCCCCAGCGGGTCTGCCATCCTCTAAAGGCCTTAGCCATCCTGTGTACTGGGGAGTCCCGGAGTGGTGGGTGGGATCGGTCTAAGTCTGGGTCCGCTATGCAGTTAAAATCTCCTCCCATGATGACAGAGCCGGTCATTTAAGGCGCCAGGATGCGGGTCATCCTCTCTATGAAGTCGGCCTGATCGGTGTTCGGCCCGAATATATAGACTGTCACGTCCTGTCCATCTAATCTGCCCGTGACTATCGGGTATCAGCCCTCCGGGTCGACCTTGTGCCCAGTATGTTGAAATGGAACCCCCGCTCTTATCCAGATCACCACCCCCCTAGAGAATGCTTAGTATGAGGTATAGTATGCCTGGCCTCTCCATCTACGGTGTAGTGCAATGCCCTCCGAGGCCAGGGTGTGGGTCTCCTGCAGCAAGGCAATGTGAACCCCGCATCTACTCAGGTGTGAGAATATTTAATGTAGCTTCTGCATGGAGTACATACCTTGGACATTCCAAGACAATAGGTTATATGTCAGTCTACTATTCATTGTGTCCTATTCCCCCTCCCGTCTTCTTTCCTCAGTCCTAGATTTTCCCCGAAAGGTGAAACGTGCGGGTGTGACCATCGTTTACTGTCATATAGTCTTCCCCAGGCTCCCTGCAGTGTCCCCAACTTAAAACTTTATAAACACCCCAACTCCTCGCCCCAGGACAAGTTAGAGTCTCTTACCCCATCCAAACTGTGGACTTATGTGCGACTACTGATAGTGACTAAAGTTCAAGAAGGGACAGGACAGACGCTCAGTTTGGAGAAAAGCAGTGCCCTCCCGCCACCCCAAACTCCCCCCGCCCAGTGCACACATTGTTCGGATAGCAAGCCTTGTCCCGAGCCTACTCCGTCCCGCTTGTTATGTTATTGTCTCTCTGAGACTCCCCCGTGTTTAATATTCCCTACTACACTTGCGTATCCCACAGTGTTCAGATCATTTTGTCTGTCGATTTGGGAGTCACAGACGGGAGTTCTTGGCTGCCGCCGCCCCCCCCGCCTCCCCTTCCCCCCCCAGGATGGAGCTTTGATCTGAGTCCGAGTCTCTAGGATCGTCCCCGGACATCGAGGTAGTGTCTTGCCTTTTGGGTGCGCTGAGAGATGCTATCGCCCCTACTGCTCTATCCCTTTCCCGTTGCGTCTCTGCTACCGATGGTGCACTTGCAGTCTTTCCTCCTCTCCCTCTTTGTCGACCCAGGCCTTGCTCATGTCTCTCTTGTCTGGAGTCATCCTGTTCCTGTGGTGTGTGCTGGTCGCTCCATTCCCACACCTCCTGTGGCGTATTGAAGAACCTTGTCCCTTCAGTAGTTACCACTCTGAATTTAGCAGGGAGCACCATGGAGTATTGTATGCCCTGCTGTCACAGTTTCCTTTTGGCGGTTACGTAAGATGCTCTCTGTTTCTGGACCTCCCGGGAGAAGTCCGGGAATATTCTGACAGTACTATTGTCCATTATGAGTTGACCCTTCAATCAAGCCTGACCCAGCACATGGTCTCTGTCCTTGTAAAATAGCAGGCGTGCCACCACTGGCCGCGGAGGTCGTCCAGGTAGGGGAGCTCCCGCAGGGACTCTGTGCTCGCTCTAGGGAAAAGTCTGGAGAGAGTCGTTCTTCCGCAACATTGGTGCAGATACAATTTTCTAGGTATGCTACCATGTTGTCTCCCTCAATCTTTTCCGGCAAGCCAACTATTCGTAGATTGTTGCGCCTTGCTCTGTTTTCGGCGTCTTCCGCCCTAAGTTCCAGAGCATGCACCCGCTTCTCCATATCGAGGAGTCTATTTGTAGTTGTGGCCAACTGGGGTTTCATGTCAAGGATATCTCCTTCGGTTGCTGTGACCGGTTCTGCTAACTTCCTATGATCCGCTCTCAGCAGTCCCAGGTCCTCTCTAAGGGTGTCAATTTTTGTTTCCACCGCCACTCTTGAAGTCTCGATAGCTTGGAGTATGTCATAGAGGGAGGGATCCTCCGGAGCATCTCTCCCGGCGTTGCGACTGCTTAGCTTCGATGCGGGCCCCCGGGTGTCTTCTCCTGCCTGTTCCTGCTGCTCTGGGTCCCGTCTTTTAGACATCTTCCCCATGGTGGCTCCCCACCTAGTGTTCAGGCCTTTCTTGTTAAGCTTCCTGCCTCTTTGCGGCCTACTCCCTCTGCTCAGATACCCAAGCCTAAGTGGGATCCGGGTGTATTTATTTCCGTTGTCCCGGTGGTCTCCCCGGCGAAGTGTGGCTACCCCGAGAGCTCCTATATGCCCAAGAGATGTGGGGGTGCCCTGGCCTCTTATTCTCCATTCTTCGTCCCTCAGCTCTCCCCAAGTATCAATAGGCTATGTCCCTGTGTGGGGTTCAGGGGCTTGTTTGTAGGGCTTACCACATTCCCTTTGCTTATTGCTCTCTTTACTGCCTGCTGAGAGACGGTTCCGACTCCAGGGCCCACCTCCGTCGCTCCTATCTGTCCCCCTCTCCCTGGGTCGTGCTGCTATTTATTTTTATTGCGTTTATTTTTCGCCCGCCAGGAGGCCGCCCCAGTGTCTAGGCTCACCTCCATTGTTCCTGGGCCCTGCTCGCACACCAGTCTCGCGCAGGTCTTCCGTCCTCGGTGGTGAGCTGACACCTCTCCCCGTAGCTCAGTTAGGCATCAGCCGCATTCATCACTCTCCCGCTGGTCGGTTGGTCCCAGCCGACATCCTCGCCTCTCCGTCAAGTGGAGGCCAGACCAATCGTCTGAATGCAGGTCCTGACCCCCTAATGCGCAAGCTCAGTCTCCCAGGGACGGGGGGGTATCCCCACTCGCCGCGCCTCAGGAGCTATCTCTTGTAGCAGCCTCACACCTTTCCGTCAGCCCCCGCGCCTGTTTATTTCCTCCCGGAGCTCTGCAGTTAGGCTCCTATCGCAGCTCTGACCTCCGCCGCCGTTTCTTCGACTGGAGACTCCCAATGCTCTCCCCCACACTCTAGCTTCCGAGGGCTCTGGGTCACTTGGTGCCCCTCACCGGTAGGTCTCGCTTTGGCATCCGCCATGTCTCTGTGTCTCAGACTGTGCTGCCGCGGGCGCCATCTTGCCTTCCCTCGCAGTTCCACTTTGCAGATTCTTTTAACCCCTCGCTGCTTTTTGTCAACCCCAATGTCGAACTGTGTTTTCGCTGTTCCGTGGGAGTTATTGCTGCTATTTTGTCCGCTTCAGGCCCCTTTGATTGTGTCAGGATGGCACCGGATGAGGGATCGCCTGCAGGAGCGTGGACCAAAGCTCCCTACTCCATCAGCGCCAGGCCACGCCCCGTGGGAGGCTCCAGTCATGACTCAAAGTCCTACGATAAATGTCCCTTCATGCACTGGCTGCGGGAGGCACAAAGCTCTTCTTCCCTGAACATAAGAAGAAGTTGCTGTTTAAAAATGTATTACGCTCCTGCTCTAAGTTGCAGGGCCATTTGCGATCCTGCTTGAGAAGTCGGCCCTGAGCGAAGTCCTGTTCCCGCACATGGTATTTTGGTAAGACAGGGATTAACCACAATAAGGCAAAGTGCGGGTCAGCTGAGGGCACATTCTTACATACTCTCTGGGAATGCCCCAGTATTGGTAATTATTGGAGTATGATTACCAAAGAACTTGATCTCAGGGATGGACTTGTGCTTTGAAGCAGAAAGAATGATCTATACCGGCATGGGCAGTGCCTGGAAAATTTGATAAACTTTAGGGAGCCTGAAGAGAGGACTATGGGTTGAAGGGGCAAGTAACTGAATGTTGCCTCCTGAATCCACTAAAGCAACAAGTAGGTGCACTAGCGGCCGGCGTTGTGGAGGATTGGCCGGGCCGGGGGGAGGGTTGGGTTATAGGAGAAAATAAAAAACTAAATTAAAAAATAACTTACCTGCAGCCGGACTCTTCGCGCTCTTCCGCTCCTCTCCTCGCAGGCACAGGCTCCCAGACTCCACTGTGGCCAATCCTGAGGCTGCTCTCATGAGAGAAGCCTCATGATTGGCCTGAGCGCTCTGAATTTGCACTCCCACGTGATGGACGGAATGACAGCATAATGGACGGAATGATGAACCATGCAAACATTCACCCCCCAGTCACAGGTCACAGGATGCTTGTTTCTGGTCCAGGGAAGACCTGGCTTGGCAGTTCGGACTGGACTGCTCCCATGAAGAACAGGGTCAAGACTGATTTGCATATGGCTTGGTCCAAACTGGGGTGGATTAGTGAGCAAAAGAACGAAGGATTCAACCCAGATCTTTGTGACTGGGGGTGAATGTTAGTATTGTTCAGCATTCCGTCCATCATTTGTTCCTTCTGCTTTAATCATGTAGTCAAAAAAGTGTGGTTGAACCAATACTATCTATTTCTTTATTGTGCTGTATCACCTGGCAAATGTTCAAATCTGCAAGCATGTACATACCTTGTTAATTAGAGATTTCTTTTGAAGTTTTTGGAGAGTTGACTTCTAATTGCTCGGGTTTAAGCTTGCTTGCAGATATTAGTATGTGCTTGGTGATACAGTACATTAAAGACGGAAGTGTTCCCAAGACACATACTTAACTGATATTTCTTCCAATTGATAATTTATGGATGGAGAAATGCTTCATCATGTTTTGCATTAATCAATATTAAACATGTTTAAAACGAAAGAAAATTAAACTAATTGTACTGCTATCTATCAGAATTAAAATTAGTAGAAACTGGATCTATAACAAATGCTACATTTCATCATCGAAATCTTACTTTTAAATTGTGGTAATAGTGTTTAACTACTCGATGAATATTATAGTAAACTGGTAGAGTTTCAAGGGATATACCCACAGAAAATCAAACAAATGCAAAACACGTAACAAGGAAAACATTAGTTACATGTAACAATTGGTTTACAGCTTGTGGTGCTTCTATTCACATGTTGTGCCCACTCCTGACATCTGGTGTTGGGTCGCACATATTGCAAATTGTTTTTCTTTGAAGAAAGATTTTTGGTTTTGAGGTGACTCGTGATATTCCCCCCGAATCCACAGTGCACCAAGACATAGACACGCCCCACCTCAGATTGTGTTTCCCTTCTAAGGGGTGAGTAAATCTGAAGATATACATAAAATATTGCAGTGCCTGAAGCAAATTGCAGACTGTAAACATGCTACAAGCAACTGTGTCCTATCTCACTTCTAGGGAGTTGAGTAGGACGCATGTGAACCTGAATCTACAGGCTGCACAAACATTGTTTTCTGTTTGTACTGCTGTAGAGCACGTCCTGTGCATGGACGTAATTCAGTATCCAAGTCAGTAAGGGAGCCTGCGAGACAAAGGAATCCATAAAACAAGGTTTTTCGCACTATTTGACCCACCTTATTGGAAGGTGTGAATAGCCACACATGACTACTTAGTGAAGATGTGAAATAAAGATCAACTGGCAGCATTACAGATGTGCGCTAATGGGATCTTGGTTGGGTACGGCATCATGGTTTCCTTCTTGTAAGTAAAATGTGCGCTGGGGATAGCGTGCAGTTTGAGTTTCGCTTTGTAACAAAGTAGAATGCTTTTGACAATACTCGCCTTAGAGACTGGACATTGAACATTTACTAAAGTTGTGCGACACACAGAAACGAAGGTTGCTGCGCTGTGTTGTGTGAGAAGCAGAGCGCACAACAGCGCCATACCTACAGAGATATGGCGCCGCTGCTCTCTCCCCAAGGCTTGACGTACAATTAATCTTTATAACAGGGATACATAAAATTGACTGATGAGCTCCATTTTGAAGATGTGCAGCAGTGGCAGCTAGATGCACACTCATAGATGTGTACGACAACCTGGACCTTTGCACAGATGAAAGATAGCAAATAATAGGTACCTGTTAGAGGATTGAGATTTTGGGTCTTACAGTTTCCGTTTAACTGCATCGTCTGCTCTAGTACTAGGTGTTCTAGCTTCCTTTAGGATTTCCATACATTCTTTTGGAAGTTGCAAATATCCACACTATAATACTTAAAGTGACCAATCATTTGACGGAGGGATTTGGTATTAGGACGGAGCAGTTTTTCTTGATGCTGCCTGAGCAAATCTGTATGTAAAGGAAGTCTCTCATGTGGATGTATGAACTTTTCCAAAAGTAGTGAGAACCAGGTTGGAAGAACAAGAATAGGTGTCATTGGTGCTTGCCTCAATTGTCCCAGACTGATTTATCTATAGTGCGTAACCCAGAGCTTGGGGTGTAGGTACCTGGAGGCAGTGTTTGCATAGCTGACGTTTGCATGAGAGGAGTTTCCCAATGCAGGAAGTACTGAAATTGATCTTCCGTTTGTGTCTGCTCATATTAGCAAAGCTGTTGTACACCCCTGGCAAATGCTTCACCAGCAAGTATTACTGATGCTCTAGCAACGAATGCCAAGTTGTTTGGATCATGATGGAGATCCCCAGTTGTCTGATGTGATTAAGACCAGTTTGGCCTTGAATGCTGTCTGTGCTGCCTGCAATCCCAACATGCTGATGTGGTGCAGGCATTCTTGGTGGGATCATTTCTCCTGAGTTATAAAGCCCAGCTTGTGTGCTACGAGGAGTGCGTCTGTTGTTACAGGCACCACAGCGGGTCACGGAATGATCTGCCCATGAGGTTTAACCTGTTCCACCACTACTCTCTGTGCTGTACTCTGGGCTCCACCAGCACTAGGTCTACTTGTCCTCAGTCACTTGTCGCACTGCCTGGCTAATCACTGCAGTGGGTGCCTATGCCATCAAGCAATGGGGACTAATGTAATGCATGAGGCATCATCCCTAATGGCCTGGAATGACCATTGCCATAAAAGGATCCATGCGGATACAGTCCTTGATTTAACTCTTGCAGTGTTTCCACTGGAAAAGATACTGACCGTGATATGACTGGCACAGGCTGGATGTTCCACCCTTTATTTCTCCATTGAAAGGTAATGCAAGTGAATGCTGTTGAAGTTTTGGGTGAAATCATGTGATGCACAGCCATGCATAGCACTAGTATTAACCTGTCGTAAGGCCATATCCATGGCTATTAAAGTGCAGCAAATGCTAACACTGGAGATTTTGCCCTCCTGTACAATCTACTGGGCTGGCATATGCTGGGGTTCCGGCACATGCTGCAATACGGCTTCCATCTCATTCTACTAGCATCTAGCATTCCTTTCCAACTGTGTGGAGAATGTGTGGTACAGCTGCTGACTTGAGGAACCAGGTTTGAATCACGGCTTCAGCTCATCATCCTGGGATTCTGGGCAAGTCACTTTATCTCCATGTGCCAAAAGAAATAACAAGCATTTTCAATGCAATAGGTCTCGCATTTGCAAAGCTTACAGCTATTGGATTTGTCAACAGAAAACTGGGCGCCGTGCTGAAATATAAAGTGCGGTGACCGTGTTGTAAAGATGAAAGCAGGCGCTGTGCTGAAACAAAGCACGGTGCCTAGGAACATAAAAGTTATTTGCATGGTGGCCTGTGAAGCGGGCATCATTGTAATAATAAAAAAAAAGCAAAACAAACAGCAATAGGAGGTGGGATGGACATTGTGCGGGGAGATTAGGTAACAAGAGCAGGGGCACCGAAGACATGAGAAACAAAAATAACAGCGACTGGAGGTGTTGGAGGGCACCGCACGGGGAGATTAGGTAGCGACAACAGGGGCACCGAAGACACGCGATGGGCTTGTAGTGCAAGGAAGGGCAGCAGAAGAAAACAACAGATAAGCCCTGAAAGCGTAGGGAAACTGTACTTGGCCAGTGCTCTTCAGCCTTCAACGGAAACCAGTTAGGAGCCAGGAAAGAAGAGCAACGCAGGAGTTAACTAGTAGCAAATATCTGGCGAGATTACAATCCGTGTACTGATTTCAGCAGGTCTTCCAGACAGCGCATTTGTGCTGCCTAGGCTCAACCTAAAAATGTGTGATGTAAACTGGTTCTATTGTAAAGTGCTTCAATGCCCCTGGGCTAGTTTTGCACTATAAAAAACGGCACAACAAAATTGGTGCTTGCACAGCTTCACTGACTGCGACCCACTTGCCTGTAGCATTGAGCTTATTGCTTTCCTTAGGGTCATTTCATTCATCCCTTGAATGAAAGAACAACTGCATATGTGTGACCATCCAAGGATTCTGGATGGGCATGGCCCATGATGCATTGGTGAGGGATCCTTAAAATTCTCTGTATAGTTTTTCAATATAGTTTTAGCAGTGGTAATTTTTGATTAGTCTTCTCAATTTTGCAGAGTGTTTTGAAGTGGAAATCGTACTCTTCCTCCTCAATTTGCATGTGATTGTCATGCTGTAGAGCTTGCCTATAGAAAAATATGCTGATGTTTCATCAGGCAGAGGGTCTCCAACCTTTTATGTGATAAGAGCCAGTCATGCTCAATGCAAAGCACCCAGAGCTACTATTATTGATGTTCTACCAGTGACCATGTTAAACAAGATTACATGTTTGGCCACCAGACGCACGATTACCAGCAGTGATCACCTCAGTGCATCAAGCAGGGTTGCTAGCAGTAATGTAAAAAAGCCTTTTCAATCTGGAATGTGCCCACGTGGGTAATACATGACAGCCATAGCTGAAATGACCTGGTCACCAAGGTGACATTAGTAATATTGCATGATTTTTCACTCAAATATGAGCTCTACTATATTTTGGAAATCTGTTTTTCTCTAAACATCAGCTTTTGAGTTCTGAAAATGCACACTTTTTCAGCTCGAATGCACGCTTTTCAGTTTTAGTATGCATACATTAATTTAACCAAACAAAAACCTCTAATTAGGTAGGCTGGACTGCACAGAGGAGAGCTACTCGTTGCTCCAGAGCTACTAGTTGGAGAAGCCTGCTTTAGAGGATATGACTTCGGTGGCTTTTGATCCTGGGGGTAAAACCTATAATAATTCTAGGCATCATTCTGAAGTTCTTCATCGCCTAGATTTTGGAAGGGAGGTAAGATATGCCATCTTCTGTGGTATGAACATGTGGTAATGGGGAAGCTGCTAATGCAGCAGTAGCAGTCTAGTTATCTTTGGAGATATAGCCTCCTCAAAGGTAAGCTAACTTTCTATCTTTTTTTTATTTGTAATGGATAGCTGGAAAATGTGTGGAGGTTATGTCACTGTGTGCCCAGTACATCCCGCAGTGGTGGCTGGGGTGAATCCAGATCCTGTTGTTTGTACACTGCTTTTGGAGTTGCAGGTTTAATAGGCATGAAGGTTTTGTTCAGCACCAAAGTCTGCTTCGGCATCAAAGGCAAGGTTTTTCTCAGGATTGAGATTTCTGTTGTAGCTGAGCCTCCTCTGGCTACAAAGGGGTTTCCAATGCCTAACATTTACAATGGGCTTGATCGGCATCAACTCAGAGTTTGAGACTTTTTCATGAAGGTTCCCCAGAAAAGGCATAGCCGTTTCTTTGCGCATATTTGAGACTTCTATTGCAGTCAGTCCCTGGCAGAATGATCATTGGTGTTGTGAAGCTGTATCGTGGTATCTGGGCCACCCTTTGTCGAGTGTTGTAATCAAAGATGTGGTCTTAGTCCACGGTGTAGGCTCCAGTGGGGGTCCCTGGCGAATACAGCTCTCTAGAGTTCGAGTCACCTGAAATATGTGTACTTCCCTGATGAACTTCAGGCTTCATTTTCATCTGACTCAAAGCCCTCATCAGCACCCTTGCTGGGGGTGGACTTTGTGCTGAATTAGGACATAATTCACATACCTTCTCCCCCTTGTGCTGGATGGTATTCTTGGATCAAAAGGCCTGGCAAATTAAACAATCATTTTTGTCTTGGCCCCTCACTACTCAGAGGTTACAGCCCTGGTATTGGTTTGACCATGGATATTTGCTGTTACAGTTCCCATCGCCGCCCCCACACAGGTTATCCTCATACAATATGGCTGGAGGCTCTTCAGCTCAATCCCATCTCAGCCAGTGTTGGTCAGAGTGCTCAATGCCACTAGGAAACTCCTTGGTTTCCTCAGTCCTCCAGGGACCAGATTCTCTTCAGCGTGCCACGCTGTTCATGGAGCACTAGATAACATGTCTGAACCCGATGGCAGAAAAAAACAATCTAAGGTGGAGTTTATGTCGTGGTGCACCATGTGTTTACAGGAAGGTACCACAAGTCACCTCGGAACCAAAAACACTTCTTTGAAGAAAAACAAAGTCTAAAGTAATACTCGAGTAATATTCCGAACAGAACACAAGATTTAAGGAGTGTAGACAGTATGTGATTTACAGTGGCATATGCTACAAACATATCTGCAAAAGTGTAATGAATGCCTTAGACACATTTATGTTAATTAACAGCATGTTGGTTAATCGTGTTTGTCAGTACATACATTACTATGGTGTTGTATATCCATGTGAACTGTACCTGAAGACGTGCGATGAATGTTAATAGTGGAATTGAACTCAAGACTGCCTTGGTCTAAGTAAATAATGGCTTCTATTGGAAGTGGTCCACTGCATTCTGCACCATTGAAGGTGAAATACCAACGCTGGCAGCATGCCGTTTTGCATTTCAGCCGCAAGGATCCACTGAAGACCACTCGTAAAGCACTGTGTGAGCGCATCTTCGTGAATGTACACTCCTAAGATGAAATATAAAACAATTATTAAAATCAATGGCTATATCCTATTGCAGTTTTGACATTCATATTCAGAAAGCCATGAACCAACAAGCCATTCGTTCCTGCCAAAAAATGTGTTGTACGAAAATAGGAATCCCCCATAGATTATTTATATGTGCAGCCTTATGGAACCTTAGCATACATTCTTTCATACATACCAGAGTGCTAGTTTACAAGTTATATTTGAAATTCTCACAAACACTAGGTGAGGGCCTTGTTAATGTACATACTATACCTACAATGTCACGAGGCACCTAAAATACATCAATAGTGCACACGTCATGCATAGTACAGCCGATGCTATGTGTATGTTTTCCTCCATTGCTGGCTTACCCACACCAACAGTGTTTACAATGATTAAAGTACTTTCACATAATCATATTTACCAAACCTGTTTGTGAGATATGCTCTACCATAAATCCTTTTCTACCAAAGGGTTACAGAATAACTGTTCAACCAGCATATTGCGATCTCATATCATATTGCGATCTCATATCCCAATGATTCTACCATGTGGTTCTTATTTCAAGGACCATGCAGGGTCCGCCCCAGAGTGTTCCTCTTCGTCTACATGCTTTGCTGGCTCTGGAGGGTCAGAGAAAATGGCCCTTCTTGGAGAATGCACACGAGGCATCAGTTACTGATAATTCCTAACTGTATACTATGTATAAGGCTTTGCGGTCATGTGACAACTTTTCAAATCACGGAGGAAGAAAAAGAGGAAAGCTGTGAGTAATTGTAAGAGCCGTGGTGAAGCGCCCTTTACCAAGGCGAGTTCTCAATTCAAGCTCAAAGTCCAGGAGGGTTCCTTTGCCTCCTGCTGCTAGTCTTGTAGCTGGTCTATTGTTCCAGCCCACAACGTCCTTCCTAATGCACAATCTGGTTTTCACGGTTGCCATGAAACAAAGTGTTCATTAACATATTACATGATCCCAATATCCGGTTTTACTCATCTTACTCAACTTGTTAACAGCATTTGGCATGGTTCATCAAAGCCACCATTCCCCAGCTGCCTTTATGACATTGGGGCTTAAGATAAGGCTCTGGACAGCATTTCATCCTTCCCCGAACCAGGTCTAGATCACCCACACCACTTTTCACATCTTCAACAAGGTTAAACCGTCAGGCAGTGGGGCCTTGGTAGATATGACAAACCGGAGAATTTTCGCGGACTACGGGGGACAGCAAATGTCAAATTGATATAATACCTGGAAAATATTGATATGTCTGACAAACAGATGTGTATTGGTTATGCAGATGTAGCTAGAACTCTGTGTGAAGGGGGTGGGGTAATCGCCTCACCTGTACTGCTGAATTACGAAAAAGTTTAAAATATGTTTTAAAAAATAAGACTAAACAGTTCCTCGTATCTTGTTCAATGTTGACCTCTGCCAGCTGATTAACTGATGGAATCATTTGGTCTGAACTGGTACATTTCTGGGTCTTCCGTACTATTCAATAAACCGTAGGTCCCAGTGCACAGACATGATTTCATTGTTGTGTGCACGAGCCACACTGGCCTGAGACTGAAAGCACAATCTTATCACACCTCTGAATGCTGAGACATTGCCTCAATGCACTCCATGATGACATACCTTGAAATCACCCACAGCTGATCACCTGCAAGACTGATATTGCCCCCCTGAATTTTCTCCTCATGTGTTAATTTTCTCTTATTTGCCTTCTGACCTTTGCCACAGCCAACTCCCTCTACCTCAGTGAAAGGCCTTGGAGTCTGCGTAGATGCTGACCTGCTCGTTAAGTCTTCCTTACATAGTCTAAGACTGCTTATTTGTATTTTTGACTTAGTTGGTTTTTCTTCACCGGGTTCAAGGCAACATTGCGCTAGTGCTCTAACACCTGGACTATGCAAATTGGCTCAGTCTTAACTACTTCCTGTGAAGACTCCAAAGGTACCAGAAGTAAGTGTCAAACCTGCTCTTCCATCGTCGACTGTAGGGTAACAAAACTCCAATCCAGCATATTCTCCTCGGGTTTCTGATTGCTAAGAAAGTTTCCTTTAAGGCCATATGCCTTACCCATCCTACAAAAAGACTTTGGTACTCACTTGTTCACCGGAAGCCTTGCTCAAACGTTCAGCTCTGATAGAAACCACGGCCTTTAGCAAATTAGATCCAGGTGTCTCAACTTTTTCCTGTCCAAACAGCGAGACTCTAACTCTCTTTTTTTTTTTTTTTTTACATCAATACTTTATTGATTTTCCAAAAAACTTTAGTCATTCACATGACCTTACGAACATGCTAATAAAAGGGCCATAACCCCCACTTACATGCCCTAATGGGGGCAACATGTAAAGCAGGGTAAATATCCCCACCCTTTATGCAGTAGATACAATCACAGTCAACGGGACAAAAGCCCCCCAATACCACTGTTACAACCTATCGTTTTTCCCAGGAGAATGGAGTAATGGAAAGAGCGCAGATAACAGAGATGGGAAAGAGAGGGATGTGTATCCTCCAACATGCTAACCAGCATATTACTTCAGAAAATGCCCCCATACTTCTTCAAACTCTGTCAAGTTATCATTGATTTTATAAATCGGTCTTTCAAATCGTGCAGTCATGTATATCTTTGAACCATTGTCTATATGTGGGAACCCTGTTAGTCTTCCAGAGTCGTAATAGTCCCACAGTTGCTGTTGCCTAGGCCGTTGACAACTAACGCCTCACATGTGAGGTCAACTCCGGAAGACCTGAGAAGTCGTGTAAAACAAGTCTAGTATTAAAATCCAGTGATGTATCTATATCCGCCTCTCGCGTGTCCTAACTCTGTCTTCCAGAATGTGGCCCCATTGCACATTCCCAGAGAAGATGCACAATGCCTCCCCCCATCCCTACCACATCTCCAACATCATTAATGTGGGCTCAATTTGGCTGCATAGAGTCTCGCTGGTTTCAGATGCCAGCAATGTGAGGTATTAAATATTCAGCTGTGCCTTTCTCAAGACCAAGTCATGGTCCTGTAACAACCACTCCTAGTCTTCGAAGTTCATTTGAAGGCGAGTTTCCCACCATAATCACAACACACTTGAGGTGCCTTGAGAAAAGGCATGATCAATAAGGAATAAGTTGAACCTTGATATAGTACCCTCAAAATCTTTCCATGTGTATATGTACTTCTGAATGGGAGACCGCATTAATACATACGGTGTCTTCCCACATTTATCTCTAAAGGCCCCCGTCAGTTGTATGGACCTCAAGAATTGCATGGACGTGAGATTATATTCACGTTGCAAATCCAAAAAGGACTTGAATCCCCACCTTTAATCAAGTCAGCCACACAGTGTATTTTACAACCTTTCCATACAATCCAACTGACCACTTCCAGTCTAATTCTGATTGCAGCGTTGTCTCATAAGTACGCTGTTGGATGCACACTTTCCGAGGGGGTGGGCTCATTGGCATCCACATTAATAAGTGGTATAGGCCTGTAGTTGGCACATTCCTATCAATCTTTATCTGGATTGGTGTATTAAAACATTTCAGGCTTTATTGAAATCTGGGTTAAGTCTGACAGTGTTGAGTGCTTCCCAGAAAATTTTCCATAGTAAAAAAAGGGCAGTTAAGGATTTAATAATCTTAAAAGATTTTACTGGGACAACCTCTTCTCCCAGCTCTTTCCCCGTTTTGATGTCATCTATCGCCTGCATCACCTCTCCCTCTGTGATGTCTACATCCAGAAGGGCAGACTACTCCACAAGAGTCTCAGTATGGTGAGCAAGTCTATAAATCTGTCCTCCTCTGTTTGAGCGTCAGTGGATTCTGACTTGTACAGCAGTGTATAAAAGTCATGAAACTCTTGGATGATGTCACATGGGTTTGTCAAGATTTCCCCTTTATTATTTCGAATAGCAGAAATAGTTCTACTTGCCTCCATCTGTGAATAAAATAAGACTTTTTCAGCCTGCGTTGTGTACACTGCATTTGTAGGAAGCTGTCTCTCTATATAGTGTACTAAAACAAAGTACACTGTGCAGAGAGTCCAGTGGATCCCTTACTGGTACACAGAGGCTAAAGTAGATAATACTAATGTTATTTTTGTGGTACTGTGGGCGAGCAGTTAGGCCTATCAGAGGGTAGTGCTAAGCATTTGTTGTACTCACTGAGGCAATAAATGACACACACTCAACAATAAATCCGAGACCAATTTATAAAAATAGTATTGATTTTTATGTATAATTTAAGGCCAATAAATTTGATCTACAGTAAGTACTTTAGAAATTAAAAATTTTAAGAGTTTGAAAATATATCACTTTTGCGTGGAATTACGCAGCGGTGGCTCCTCCGCTAAGGCAGAGGAGCGTCGCCCCACAGGAAAAATAAAATGATAATAACGCTATGTTATCATCATTTTATTTTTCAGTACTTGCTCGGGCGGGGCTGGGTTGCCCACAGAGCAGGGGAAAGAGTGGTGGGCACTTTCTAAGTGCGCATGCCGGTTTGGCCGGTTGTCTTGGGCCGGTCAAACAGACATGCGCACTTAGCATGGTCTACACCCGGCTGTATTGCACAGCCGGGTGAAGAAAATGCACAGGCTCCCACTACCTGTTTGAGTGTCGAGCTAGGCTGCTCGGACCAATCACAACGCTGCTGTCATGCTGATGACAGCAGTGTTGTGATTGACTTAGGGGAGTCTGGGAGCCTCTGTGCTTCCTGTGTCAACCAAAGAGGACGGAGGAGAAGTGGGTGCCCGCAGGTAAGTGAAATTTTCTTTTTTCCCCCCTGTTTTTATTTATTTTTAACGCCCCCACCACCACCACTACTGCCCCGTAGCAGCGGCTACTGCAATTACGCACCATTGAAGTCAACGGAGAAAAGCAGAAAAATACATATAAAATCAAGCAATGCTTTCGCGAAGTTCACCTCCTCGTTTTAGGTCGATAGCAGGATCAGGTCCAAAGTTACAGCAGGAGAAAATCGAGAGTATCCCAGTTTCGGCCAGGAGCAGGGTGCTGAAGGTGTTGATAGCTGGTGCACTACGATGAAGGGGGCCACGTGGGAAGACAGGAGGATTTCGAGGAAAGTCCAGTGGGTCTCTCTGGAGGGAAGAGGTTGCAAGGGTCACAGGACCACGGGAGCACACATGGTTTGTCGTTACTGGCGCCGGGTGAAAAGCAGATAGGTCAGCCGGTCGTCTGTCAAAGTCCTCGGGGTCAGGAGCAGGCAACTTGGAGAGGCACCGCCTTAGAAGCTTCCCGCTCTGGAAGGCCATTCCGGCCTGGAGAAGGTGTGAAGCACCTCTGCCCAGAGCAGGTTATGTTTCTGACCTCTAAGCGCAGGCTCTCACTCCATGAGGTTAGAAACATGTTTGGTGGTGGCAGACTGATTATGACTAGTCAGAGACCACACCAGTGCTTGGTAGGCTTTCAGGGGGGCCTTCTAAAGAGTCTCCTGGATGCATTTATTGATAAATCTCTCACTATCATCTGTGAGGAATTATTAAGACAAGATGTTTGGTACCAAACATCTTAGGGTATAGTGAAGCCATCATGGAGCTAGGAAACTCGTAATGACAAGTATTCAGCCCATGTACTCTTTATGGCTTCCCTGTGCACTTACAATATCCAAGAATGGCTCAGATATTGTAGGGTCATATCTGCTCATTCAGATATGTCCACATATGGGATATAGTGCACCCTGCATTAAGGCTGTAAGTCCTGCAGTAAGGGACGACTTACCTATATCTCATGCAGTGTGTGAGGACATGGCACACAGGGCTGTGTGCTATGTTGATTCTTCGGTTTTCTCTGCACTAAGACATGCAGCCCGCAGTGGCAGTTTGCATGGTCTTGGTGAGGGGTCTCCGGGGTGGCACAATTTGTGCTGCAGCCCCAGTGGACCCTCTTCAGTACCCATGCCCTAGGTACCAGGGGTACCATTTACTAGGGACTTACAAGGGTGGCTGAAGTTGTGCCAATCGTGGTACAGTTTAGGGAAAGAGTTCTGACACTGGGAACCTGGTTAGCAGGGACTCAGTGCACTTACAGTTCAAAATCACATCAGGCATCAAGCAAAAAGTGGGGGCTAACCATGTCAAAAATAGGCACTTTCCTACAGTATTCAAGTCGTATTTGGCCTAAGTCAACTCCCTAAGCGTATCCGACATGGGGAGGCATGCGTACATGGAGGTGAAATGTTCAGTCTTAGCTTCTAAGGAATGCCTCTCATGTGCCACCTTTTGTTTTGGCTACAGCAGATTTCCACATCATCTCTCCTCGTATACAAGCCTTCCCCTCCCCCCTACAGTATAGATGGGGACTGAACAGAGCCTATGTTACTGTCCATAAAGCGCTTGACATGAGAATGTAATCATTGTTTATCCTTATGATCTTTATATTTAGACATGTTCATAAGCCATAGGTCGAGGGGGGAATACCGTATTTAGATCGAGTGTGATTGCCACCTTATCATGATCTGAAACCGCACCGGGTATAATCCACGCATTCCCTACATGTCTCAGGACATTCGCTGTTGTGGGGAAGTAATTTAGCCAAGTACATGTCCCGTGTACGCAGGAAGGGAAGGTGTAATCTCGCTTTCTCGGATGCAGCAGCCTGCAAGGCATGGACATCTATTCACCAAAATGCCAGAGGTAGCGGAAGTGACATCATATACCGTTTGACCCTGCATCATCCCAAGAAGTGGCACATAACAATCCTGATGACATCACAATAATTAACACTGCTGAAGTTACATAATTGCATAATTAGTATTATATATTCTTCTAGGGAAGAACAAAGGGTGGGGGTTTCTCTTCCCTGTATAAAAATGTTTAAATAATGGGCTTTACTAGTACATTTTAATGCACAATTTTCACATAAATTTGCTAAAAAGCCACAGGCCCCAAAAACCACTCACTAAATATTCAAGTAATTTCATGGTGTGCCAATCTGACAGTCCCCATGAGTTGACCCAATTATGTTTTTACAATGGCCTATGGGTGCCCCCTTATGTCAAAAAGTACCTCCTTTTCCAGGACCAGCATTTTGCCATTGTGGCCCCTTTTGCCCAAACATTACATACAATATGCCAGTGCCGAAATTTTCCTAATACTGCTTCTCCTGCACTATGGGGGTCCCTTATGTCAAAGGTTATGTCTAATATGTCAAGGACCACATTTTGTCATGGATGACCATGCCACGGTTCTCTTCCCATATGCCAAGAATTTCCTCCAATGTGGCATAACCGGCATTTTGCCACAGGTGCCAACTATGCCAAGAATTACCTCCAGGAGGCCAGCGCTGGCGTTTGTTATGGGTGCTCCATTCTAAAATTTACCTACAGTGTGCCAGCAGTAGCATTTTGCAGAGGGTATCCCATATGCAAGTATTGCCTTCAGTATTCCAGTGCCAACATTTTGTCAAGGGTGTTTCTATAAGCTAAGAAGCTTGCCAGGTCCAACAGCGGATCTGCAAGTATAACAACACATGCTCACTTACATTCACTTATTCACACTCATTCTATAATTAGCACTGACTGGCACTCATTAATTTTCACTTACTTTCGTGCACTCATTCTCAACCTGAATCACTCATTCGCATTCTCTCACTCACTCTTACTCACTTATACTTACTCACTCATTTTGACACACACACAGCCATGATCCCATATACAAACGTACATGCTCACACATATTCACGCACTCTCACCCACATGCACGCACGTAACATATATTAAAACCATTTTATTTTTCTTACCTAAGATGCCAGTGAAGGTCCAGATCTTGCTGCTCCACTTTTTATTACTCTAATAATGAATAATAAACTATTATTCACTATTAATGTAATAAAAATGAGCAGAAAACGAGGTTAGAGCCGGACTCTGATAATGCGAGACACCCCTGTGTTCTTGGCACTGATTTTGCCACCTCTGAGGCCAGGGGTTGCAAAGGCAATGCCAGGGGTAGCAAGGGGCAAGCTAGGGATCGCAACTGCAACCTGTAATTGACGTCCATGCTCCAAGGGTCTTCCAGGGCAAAGTCCAAGAGTAGGTCTAGTAGATAACACCGCATTTGTCATGTTTGGGATCTGATTTACCAGACTTATTGATTATCGGATCATTGACAACATTCCTGTTGCCCTCAGTCACAACCTTGGTCTTACCAAAGAATGAAATCTAAGAGGAATGACACCAAGCCAACAATGAGTAAACGTCCTTCACTTGCACTTTTACAAATATGTATCTATTGTCCTAGTCCGACCATGTATGATGCAGTCGGTACAGCAAGTTCTTATGAATGACTATCGCAACCCCTCTTGTCCTGTGGCTAAGTGGCGTGGTCTGTGGTGTAACTGACTGTAAAGTAGGGCATGCGTAAAACAGCCAACCCACCCAGTCTCTGCACAGTTTGTTGCACTCTGGCTTAGTCAAGTGGCTCTCCTTTATCATAGCTATATGAAGTTTCTGGTGGCCAATGAAGGGAAGCATTGTTTTTCTATTCACATAATGTGTCAGGCAATTTGCATTAAGGGGCAGCAGTGTATGTGGTTTTGCGCCACCTTACATCTCGGTCTTGTTCCCTAAGAGCGACTGTTCTAGTGTGTTCTATACATGGAGGGTAACCAAGAGTACGATTTGTGAAAGATATGAATGGACATCGTTGGTTGGGTATGGTTGTGGACTGGCTGCTGTACCTAGCTCTAGATATTTGAAGCTAGTGCTGGGAGAACGGCGCTGCCTAGACCAATGAGCTATCTCAAGTATAGGGTTTTGGGAGCTGCATAGTAGTATACATCTGTCAGGTCCTGCAGAGAGAGGAAACAACCTCCAATCCCGATAGGGATTTTCTGTTCTAAAGAGTATGTGATGCATGAGCAAGCGGATACCGCCAGTGGCATCAAGCACTGCACTGGGTATTGGGTATCATCGCAAATCACCAACCAAACAACTGTAACTCTGGAGTCATTAACGACAGCCATAGCATCGGTGACATGGCCCTAGGCCACTCAATGTTTATGACAACCGATCAATCAACAGTGAATCTAGTACGAATAGTGTCATCGCATTCAAGGTCTTGCAGAACTTATTCTCAGGGACGTCATGGTCTTCCCCCCTCCCTCTATATGGAGAGGACATTTCAAAGGCGAAAGTATCACCCTATGGAATCACATACATTACCATCAGAGCGGCTCTCCTAGCTGCTGTTGCAGTGCCATTGGAACAAGTGTGGGAGAGAAGGCATCAACATATCCCCTGAGCGCCAGTTAGGCACAGCAGGTGTTTAAATCATAGAAAAATTTCAAGTCTCACGGTGCAAGACCATGGAATCAGAGCCAACCCCTGCTTTCCCAATATCAAGATAAGCATTGTCCACAAAGGCATGTAGAATTATCTGTCCTTTGCTGTTCCTGAGGACTTTACTGCATACAGGAGGGAGATGACCCAGATAGACAGTGCCCATCCCTCTCAAAAAGAGGGTTAGTCTGTTTCCAGAAGAAAGCATACATTACGGTTTTATGGGCGAACAATGTTTGCCAGTTTTAGCTTCCTGGTGTCCCCGTTTGGGATCCAGTCCCCATCTCCGTGCGATGTCCTCAAGGTTTCCGCATTTTTCAGAGCGCTCCCTGCCAAAGTCTTTCTTGCCATTGCCATGACTGGCTGGAGGTGTCTCTAATGACAGTGTTCATTTGGGCGTCATACTTCCTTTCCATTTCAGCCATTAGTCTTGCCAGGTCCTCTGGTTCATCACATTGAAGCGCTCAGTTGTCCATAGTATTCAGCATTTTCACTGGTTACAATAATCCATATTTTACATCTCTTTTCCTCAGTCTGGGTCTGAGCACAGGACCCACTTCCTCTTTGAATAAGTTTCAAGCGAAAAGTCTGGTAAGAAGAGTCCCTTGTTATTCTCGATGTATAGGGCCCATGTTAATTAGATGTAGCAAGAATTTGTCCGGCTTGTTGATGCCGTAGGCAAAAGGTAAGAATTTGCCTCAGACTCGTGTGAGTGGGTTTATGACGTGATCTCACCCTGTGCGCTCTCTGGACTTCCAAAGGAGGAGCAAAAGTAACATTCAGGAGGGTCGGAATCAGGGTGCTGAGAAAGCTCACCATGTTGTCCTGTTCCACATTCTCAGGAATAGACTCACATTATTCCTCCGGGTCCTGTCCTCCAGGTCTATGGTTTTCCACCGGAGCTCCCAAATCTCAGGGTCCCAGTCAGGTTGATTGTCCCATGTGGATTCCACCTCTATTAAGTTTTGTTAGAGCATGGTGAACTTGTCATGGAAAGTGCTGATGTCTCTTCGGAGGGACTGCACTTCATTGGAAGTGGTTGTTACTATTTCACTGACTGCGTCCTATGGAGAGTTTGACAGCTGCCAATTCTTTTAGCAGCAGACCAGAGCTGTATCTCATACTGTTGCCAAGTCAGATATGGCATCCCTCTGGGCTTTAGTCTTCCTTTTACTGGCCACCCCCTCCAAAAGCGTTAACTGCCTGGCGTGTTTTGGTCTCGACACGTAACATGGAGGACTCCCTGTTGCATCGACAGCGCTCGTCGTGTCCAAGGTGCAAGTTTTTGTACTACCCCCATGGGGCACCTTGAGTTATGACAAAGACTTTCAGACAGTCATTATCTTGACTCAACCTCTCTGCATCCGACCGGCTCCTCTTGAGTAATGCAGCGGGTCTCCTGGGTATCCACATCCAGTCCTTGAGCTGTTCAGGCATAGAGATACTGTTGCAACATTTAGGTATTTCTAATTAGCCCCAGTCAATTAGCCAGCTATCTGCCCGCAACCCCTGGCACATATTACAAATGTACACATTATGGTTTGCTGTATAGATTGTTGTAAGTGGCCAGGGATATGAGTCTCAGATGCAGTAGACAGTGCAGCATCAACTTTGAGCAGACCAGCCGGGCAGGCATCGCCTGGAGAGAGTGTGATCATGAAGCCAACAGTATACATCATGTACCCAATGGCCAAATGATTATGCCTGATCTAAAATGGCTGCCATCTCGATGTTCAGCATTCCTCAGTCAGTTGTCCCTAGTGCTGTTCCTGGCCGCCCTCTGTAATGAGAGCCCCTCCGCACTACACTGCTCCCGAGCCAGTGCTCATCTGCGCCCTTTGAAGGGGAAGCCCCACTGGTAGTCAGACTCAGCAATGCACACAAGTTTGTTCCGGTTGCACCGTCCAATCACTCCTGGCACCCGGGAGGTGTCAGCCGATTGTGCAGACAGCTGTCAGTGGGAATCGGTCATCACTCTCCCTCTGTGAGCACAGATGTAGGCCGCCTACCTCCATCAGCTCTACTCTTGTCTCTCCTATGGTGTTTGTCATCTCCAAAACCGCCTCGATTCTCAGGAGGGGAGCGGTCATCTGCGGCTGAACAAGCTCCGTGGTGTAGGCTGGTGTTGGTCCCCCCACATTCAATGGGTTTGACGTTTTAATGTGGCATGTCGCTTCAGACCTACAAGCATCTCAAAAGCATTAGGCCAGTGCCACCATGTTCTCCAGCGTCCACCCACGCCCCGCCTCTCTCTTCTGGTTATGATTCTTCTCAGCTGGCCTGCTCCCAGAGACTTGGCTGCCCCTTAAACCTATCAACTACCACACCCTATACTCTATTATGAAAAATACTTTTCTCATCTGTCTCGGGTACAAGATACAACTTTTGATCAACAAGTTGTTCAATGCACTTAAACCTCTGCCTGCATGTTACCTTCCCATATTTGCTTGGCCAACAGTGCCCTGAATATTGACTTCCATCATGGCTTGACACTTTCTTATAGATGAATCTTTCACTATTAAGATCCTGCACCAGATTCTATAACGAACCCCCACTTTTTATGAAGTTGACTGTGAACCACTGCTTGTGGCTGTGTATCACTTTCTGCTTCATATATACTCCCACATCCATGGTCAAAGTAGGGGCACTTTCAGCTACACCTGAGCCCTGTTACATAGTGCTGATCTTTTACTCATCGCACCTATCTTGCATTGCACCTATCTTGCTGCGCCTTGATCGAAGCATATCCTTGGTCCTCACGTTTGGCACTTTCACATTTACTTAGACCCAAGCACGGCCTTATCGCACTGAAGTGCAACTATTCTCCTTAAAAGTTCTTCCTGTACGGCACAAGTGCTCTTAACAACTCATCTCAACCACTCTGGCACCTTATACTGGACAGGACCACTGCTCCATGATCACATCTCTGAGTAGGGTTACTGCCTTCTGGCACGACCTTTCTGTACCAGTTTTTCCTTTGGATGGAGTCTAGTGTTGAACTATCCCCTGTCCTTTCTGTTGTGACTAAGCACTTGTGTCATGGGGCCAGATGTACGGAGCATTTCACCGGTCGCAAACGGCCTATTGGGCCGTTTGCGGCCGGTAAAATGCTTTTTGCTATGTACCAACCCTATTTTGCAAGTCGGTAACCTATTACTGACTTGCAAAATAGGGTTTGCGAGTCGCTATGAGGAAGCGGCGTGTTAAGGGCGTCCCTTCCTAATAGCGAGTTGCACTGATATGTAGGAATGTTTTGCTGAGGCAGGTCCCTTGTGACCCATTTTTGAATCGCTAATGTGTCTGAGACACATTAGTACATTTCATTTTGCGAGTCGCAAAAAATCGCAATTAGAGATTCACAAAATGAAAAGTTTGTACACCTGGCCCATGGTGTGATCCACAGGACTGCTTAGCTTTTTGTTGGGATGTCTGCTTGCTCCCTTTTGAACATGGGACTTGTTCCCTGGTTTTCCCCATGTGGTTTCTGCCAGGAGTTGCGTCTCCTCACCTCAACACTGGTAAAAGGGGAGCTGTGGGATTTTTACTTCAGCCACTGCCCTACTCCCATTTATTTTTTGCCCTTTTGCTTTGAAAGCAGTCTGCGCAGGTTCCTCTCACTCCTCTGTTTTGTGGGTTCACAGACAGGGTTTGAGTTTGCTCCAGCCTGGCACGTTTTCCCTTTTGGTTGGAGTTCTCCAGTTGGTGTGCTCTACTTGCTCCATGTTGGTCTCGGTGGTGCGGTTTGCATGCCCTGCATTCCTTGGGTGTTCTGGTAGGGAATTAGGTCTTGCCGATCTGTCATTTGACTCCTTATGTGGGGCTGCAGCTTTTAGTCGGTCTATCCCTTCTCCCCTTTGTGTTGGTGTGTGAGCTGGTGATAGTGTTGTATTCCTCTTAGGGTGTCCATACACGGGCTTTCCTGTATCATGTCCTTATATAGGCACAATTCGCCCTGCCCTTATATAGGCATAAAAACCCAGTCCTTATTTAGGCATTAAACCGTGCACTCCAAATACAGGCATGGTCTCCGACATCCGTCCACCCTAACGTCACAACGAGTTCTTGAAGAACAGACCCTTAGGCTTCGGGAGTTTCCCTAGCACAGGACTATTGATTTCTTCAAGGACTCATCTATTATGCATGAACCGTTATACCTTAGGGGTTCATTCATGACGTCTTGCTAACATTGTGAGGTACCTCTCAGGTATAAATATACCTTCCCTAGCCCTTGTAAACCAGAGGAGACCTCGACTTCAGAGGAGCCCGTTTCCCGGCCTGACGCACTGAGAAGACGCTGTCATCCCTGCACGCAGAGAGTCCAGCTTCCAGTGATCTAACTTCCCTTGCGGGGTGTTGGAGTTCGAGTCTGGCAAAGAGATTCCCACCTCTCTCATTCTAAAGGTATGGAGCTGACTAGAACCTAGAGGGACTCTTGGCATACTTGGCATACTAGGCATACTAGACTTAACATACTCTTAGTATACCATAGTAAGGAATACTTCAGCTACTTCATACCTCTCCCTACACCTAGGTTAGGTTAGGCACATTGGGGTAGAACTAGCTTAGAAACGCATCGTATGAGTACTCGCATTTTTTAGTCTGTGTTATTTATGTAAATGAATATCAGCTAAAAGATAATGCTATCGCAGTATTATTTATTTCTACTGCTTACGCTGTACATTATTTATCTCGCATACTGTCTTGTGATCGTAACAGCACATTTTACTTACACGAGAAACAAGACTGTTCAATAAATCTTTTATTGAAACGCCGTCTATTTCTTTCTGTGTAACTTTGAGGAAAACTAAGCATGCACGAGTGAGCTGAGTGAAATAGTTATCTATTGTTTCTACGACTCTAGGACACGTTCTGATTCTAAAGGGAAACAAAGTTGTCATGTTTTGCGGCTGCCAGAAACTACTCCCTTCTTGTTTGTCAAGGAGTTTCTAGTGGCCTCTGAGCTAGCTGGCACAAGTAATTAAGTTTAATATACTCGATAGGGACATACTGACCTTAGTCCTATGTCAAACCTATAGTGGATATTATTCCAATGCGCAGAGCCTATTAGGGAAATAGGAGCTACACTACATGGCGCCCAACGTTTGGTAAGGCGGTAATTTAACGCTAGATACTGAGTAACTCAGCCGTGCTTTTTTCTCTCAGAGACCCCTACCCATATACTCCAAAAGACGTCTGGAGTGGGCAGGGTTAAGTATCCACCAAGGCTACATAGGGAAACACCCTATATATTAGCTGTTTGGTTTGCTCAACGTTGAAGGATACACTGTTCCAAAATATTGTGCACCTTATCTTTGTCTCCTTGAAACTTGTTCTACATTTTTCAAAAATAACAAAATGTCCTTAAACGGGGACGATGCCACCAGAAACGGTGGAGCTGCGGCTGAACCAGCCCAAGCAGCAGTTTTTAACATTACCGGTTTAAATGAAACCGAGGAGGGTGTTATAGACATCGCTCCAAACTTAAGAAGAGCAAGCACTCTAAAACTTATAAAACATGGTCTACCACCAAGAGGCGGTAGAGCAGTTTTCGTGATAGAGGCACACGAATCCTTTCAGACAGAGGTATTCTATTCATGGGTAATATTGCCTGAATCCAATCCAGTAACACACATGTTTCACTTCTACAAAGAAGATGATCCACCAGAGGAATATATTCCTTTCGAGGATATAGAAATTCCATTAACATACCAAGAGCATCAGCTCTGGTTTAAAAGCGCCCTAAAACATCACAGAAACATTACCAGGCTCGGTCCACTAGGTAGACCAGGAGCAACATGGCCGATTCTAGCCGGCTACACACCTCATCCTGAACTTGATATAATGTCAGATGAGGAACTACTTACTCAACTTACAGAGTTAATAAAAATCTACAGACAATTGGTCCAATATGTCATGCAGACTTTCACAGTCCAACAACCACTGACACTTCCAAATCCCCAACAGGGGAATACACTAAAAATTACACCACAGACTCTCTACGCAGTCATGGGTAAAATGCCCACAAAACGTGAGCAAATTCCATTCTGGATAGCTCAAAAAATTACTCAAATCGAAGCAGTATTTCCGAATACTAGCCCGTATGAGAAACACAGAATCCTAACCATCAGTTTAACGATGGGGATCCCACCACAACTGGAAGACTGTACCACTTGGGGCTCAGTCTTTGCTGCCATCTATACTAAAACACATGGCATTCCGTCAATTGCGGTAATACCAGATGTCCTGAAACAAATTCAAAACGAATACGGGGCAGAGCCTGCTCTAAATTTAGGTATGAAATTACTGAAACATTTCGACCAGGTCTCAACAATAATATTATCTAATATTAAAGGGGAGGCAGCAGCAGTGGCGATCCGCCAAAAGTTAAGGGAATTTGATGTTACAGAACATCAAACAGAGCTACCCAGAATTATAGAACAATCTTATGCAGAATTAGGCAGAGATAGTTTGGGTGGAAGACCAGTGAAGCCGAAACTATCTGAAAGTCCTGAGAAGGACTCTATTAAACAAACTCCTACATCTTCTAAAAAGAAGTGGGAGACTAATAAACAAAAGTCAAATGAGAAACATTCTCAATCCCGGGGTAGGTCTCCTCAAAAGGAGCCCTCTGAAAGGAGGTATAACCTCAGGAATAGGGATAATTTAAGAAAACCTGATAGGTATCAAGATACTGATACACGTTCCTCTCGTCCCTTTCAGATCTCATCACAGACTTCGGAAAGAAGAGGACGATCAGAACATAGAGAAGAACGCGTGAAATCGAAAGACGACAAACACGCTCCGAAAAATAAAACAAAACCTCAATTCTTCCCAAAAAAAGTAGCGGGTCTGAAGATCAGACATGCCGAGAATACTGAGAACACAACTCAAGAACGGAGAATGGGCTCAGACAATGCTGGACAGTGCAGCAGAAGTCACAATAGCTCGCCAGAACCTGAAGGAACTTCTGGAGATAGTGGACTTGAATGAGTACATTACAGTTGAGACTGTAGACACCAGGGTTAGTACTCCACAAAAGTTATATGAAATAACACTCCGGATGGAGGGAGACATACCTAGACAGGTGAAAGCACTTTTTTGGGAAAGACTATCAAGGGGCTATGACATACTTCTAGCAGAAAAAGACTGGCCATCACAATTTGTCAGGGAGTGCCCACACGGCGAGGACATTATTATGCCTGCCTTCTCCAACCATATTCCAATTCACCTAAAATATACATATGCCAGGAAATGGGCATTGGCCTAGGCCCCAGCATTATATAAGAATCATGTAGGATGGGATGAGGACTCACCTCACCATAAAATACATCTGAAACATGAACCAACTGCACAAAGGCAGTATCCAATAAAGCAAGAAGCTAAGAAACAGGTCAGAGAGATCTTAGATCAACTTGAATACCAAGGGGTGATTGAAACATGCACCTCCTCAATGAACAATCCTTTGTTTCCTGTCTCCAAACCAGACAATACATATCGTCTAGTTTTGGATTACAGACACTAAACACTTGTTCTAAAACATTTGCAGTGCAAAATGCACATAGCACTGTTTTAATGAATAACATTGTGCGTAAAAAATACAAAACAACATTAGACATCTCAAATGGTTTCTTTTGTCAAAACATAGCACCTGAAAGCAGGTACTTAACAGCATTCTCCATAATGGGGACCCAGCGTCACTTTTGTCGACTCCCACAAGGGTTCAAGAACAGCCCAGGTTTATTCTCAGCGAGGGTAACGGAGTTACTACAAATTTATGACAATGAGGCATTGTCCTATGTCGATGACATCTATCTGACAGACGATGACCTGGACAAACACTTGAACAGGGTGAATACCATTATACTGGGCTTCGCCTCTGAGGGCTACAAATTCAACTTTAAAAAGTCCCGAATTGCCCATCTCAATGTCCTATTTCTAGGATATGAGCTTTCAAGTGAAGGCAAGAGCTTGGCAGCTAACTTTTTAGAGAAATGTGCGCTGCTCCAACCTCCAAAAACGCTAAAAAACTTACAATCCATCCTGGGTTTCCTAAATTTTGGAAGAACATACATTCTAAATTACGCAGAAAGGGTTAAACCTCTCTACGCATTAATCAAACCTGATTTTTCAATCAAGAATTGGACACAAGAACACACAGAAATCTTGCGTTCACTCCAGGCTAACATGTTAGCAACAAATCACTTACAAACACGCGTAAGTCAACGAAACCTGGTGATCCGAATAATTTCGGGTCAATGCGGATTCACCTACTTAACCTTCAATGAGGGTGAGAAAATACCAATTGCATACAAATCTCATTTGTACACACAAGCGGAAATGCGCTTCAGTTCAACTGAAAAATTCTAACAGCAGTTCAAACCGCTGTAGCAAAAGAAAGAGCCTTAGCCCAAGGGAAACGCATTATTGTCGTAACCCCAGTACCAGCTTTAGAAGCGGTCACAAAAGCAAGCATTCCAAATGCTAAAGCATTACATCCAAGATGGATACAATGGGTTAATTCTCTTGCTGCAACAGATGTTGAATATGTTTTTGATCCAGATTTAAAAACACAAGCATTCCTGCAATATGAACAAGAATGTCCTCTGCCTACTAAAATTCTGCCTCTCGATCAGTACGAATTCATAATTTACACTGACGGATCCGCACAGCCCGCAACAGGGAGTAAGCAAGCTTACAGTGCAGCGTGTGCAATCGTTAAAGGTCGCATGCGAGATGGCATCTTCAGACCTATGGTCACAAAAACTCAATCTCTAGGAGATTGTACAGCTCAGCAAGCTGAACTACAAGCATTCAAACTGGCACTTGAAAGTACAGATCGAGAATTCCCCACACTGATAGTGTGTGATTCCTTTTACTGTGTTCAGTCGTATAATGAATATATACAAAACTGGCTTGAAAATGGTTTCAAAGATGCGAAGGGTGGCACAATAAAGCACAAAATGCTTTGGGAACAAGTAGTTCAGTTGAAAAACGAACTACCAAAGGCTCACGTGATCCACACACTGAGTCATCAACGTGATGGCGTTCACGTTGCAGGAAATTCATTGGCTGACGAAGCCGCAAAGGGGGCTGTTCAGACGGCTTCCGTAGCTGTGATCATTCGTTCGAAAACAAAAATAGACGGTGAGATAATGTTGGCTGTCAATGCTTCAAGCAAAGGCAGCAGTGCAGCGTTACCAAAAAAGTTTCCACTCAAGTACTCTTATGTAATTGATGCGAACAACGTTCCTTTTGCTCGAATCCCTGAAGTGGGGGATAGGGTAATACCAAACATGGAACGTAGAGCAGCCTTGATTTATGAAACACATTTGGGGGAGGGTCTGTCACATCAAGGGATCTCTAAAACAGTATCTTTGACGTTAAAAGAGATGTATTGGTGGCCTGGAATGAATACAGAAATTCACATATTCATCAACAACTGCTTAGACTGTAAACTACAGCGAGAATGCCACCAGACACCATGCTGCGAATGCAGCTGCCCAGTACAGACACCACTGTTAGACAGTATTAGACTATCTACGCGCATGCGTCCTTCTGGACAAATGCAATCCCACAAATATTGACTCAAGGTTCCTATGGATATGGCCTCAGCGCTCGGCTGACGCTCGAACTGTTATAAAAGATTTGCGAGTCTTTATCGGCACATACGCAATAGGCACGCTACATTCTGACCAGGGCCCTGCGTTTAGCTCTCGGGCTTACAAAGAAGCCATGGCCAGTCTGGGCGTTGCATTGTGGTACTCCTCTCCATTCCATCCTGAGGGAAATTCGGTTGTGGAAAGGAAAAACCGGGACATAAAGCAGTCTATAACAGCTAGGGTATTAGGTTCGGGTGATGGGTGGGTCAAACATCTTAATGGGGTCCAACGCTCATTGAATAATCTGCCAAGAAGTTCTCTAGGGGGGGTCACTCCATATGAGGTCCTATTTGGGACAAGAATGTGGGTACCAGATCTCGATCACGTAGGCACAGTGGTGGAAAATAAAACATTTGATATCAAAGATCGTTTGGCTGTTTTACAGGAACTGAATGAGTTAAGAACGAAACAAAGCAACGTATTCCTACAGCCAACCACCACTGGGGAAAAACCGGCGGTCCCAGCAAGGCCTGTCTGGATTCCAAAAGTTGGGGATCTAGTCAGAGAAACAATTGCGGACAAGAAGGAATTTGGACCTTCTTACAGACAACCAGTACCTGTCCTAGCAGTTCAAGGAACAAGAACAGTACTTCTGCCGCCCCTTGCTGGAAGAAAGGAGAAAAGATTTGTGTCCATCGACCTCATCCAACCACAGTATGTGACCAATACTGAATAGTAGACCACGTGGACTCCGACCTAGTAGCAGACGCACTCCTCTCGCTACTATCCAAGAGGTTCAGACTGAAAGACTGATAACAATCGAGAATTCAGCTGTAACAGATGGAGGACTAAGCAACAATGCAATGGAACTCATCCCTCTTGAAAATCAAGTAACAGTTCGTCCAAATACACCTGTCTACACCAATGTAGCAAGTGATCAACTGGTTCCAGCGATTTCTACAAATCCTGATGCAATTCCAACAATTGACAGAACTGCTTCTGGCTATTTCATTGACTTTGATACGTTCTCAGAAGATCCAAGCGAACCTGAAACGACGCCAGCATCATTGAAATTCAAGCAGCAAGTACAAGACTTTCTTCACTTTCTGAAAAAGACTTATTTGGTTTCTCCGTGGATTGAACTCTGGATTATATCTGGACTTTTTGTTTTCCTGCTCTGGCTAGCTTTGGTTACAACTGTAAGCGTGCTTATAAGTGGCAGATACATCCATGTGAATACTGAAGGAAAAGACGTGAACGTACTTTTAAAACCTCATAAATCTTCCCATTGTGAAGCAAGAGACTTGTCATCAGTGAACATCACAGCTGTTCCTATACAGGATGGTATAGTGTGGGACAAAACAGATTTTGATGTCTTCGGCCCGACGGAACAATTGAACATTCCACATTTGTTTAAAATTTCACTAAGTGATCTAATTACGTCCAGTACCTATTCAGATGATTGGGACTTTGAGACTGTTAATGACATAATGTTTGACCTAGAAAAATCAGCTGCATTTTCTAAAAATGAATATTTAGAGGGTTCATCAGACTATGAACAACTGTATTGCTATAACCACTATGGTCATCATTATTTGCATAAATCTGCATATCCTAGAAATGTGTTTATGTTTAACCAATGGGAGCATTGTCCTACACCACCACAAGGTAGTTCAAAAACATTTGCTAACAAGTTTCCATATTTTTCAGGATACAATACATCTAATCCAGAAATGTTTTACTATAAAAATGTAAACAAGACAGGACTGAAAATTATGTTAACTAATACGAAACAGATTTACTCTGCAATATTTATTGCCCAACTGTCTAGACAGGGTTTCGACTTTTGGAAAGACACAATAGACACAAATACTGTCTGGGGTACTAAAGATTGGCAAGTGCAAGGGATAGAAGCTTTATTTAGAGCCTGCATCATCCCTGAACAAATAATGTTTTTGAATGAAACTGTCCAACAAACATCTTGTCTTGGACTAGCCAAGATCAAGGAGATGAACACACCTTCTGTACCAACACCTGCCACTGATAATAATACACAGGCAGTGGTGACAGTTGACAATATACTACAACTCAACAGATCTAATCCTGATTGGAAAAAATGGTTGATCTGGCCCACAGACACGAACAACTGTCAGGAAAGATTCCTGAATAAAACTCAGGGCTTTACTATTCATAGGCCAGACCCAAGATACGTCCAAAGACAGCATCCGGGGGTAGTAACAACATACAGTGTAGGAAAATTATGCCTCGATTGGCTTCAGAAATCTACACTAAAGGATGTGAAACAACACTTATCCTTACTTAAAGAAGACACTGACCTTAGGGAATTCTTGCTTGGACCAAGAAAACCGCGTCAAAAACGTTTCATATATGCCGGCATTTACGCTGCTTATAATGAAGCATGGAAAGTGTCACAGATGGAGGCCGCAGAACGAATACGTGAACTTGAGCGTATTAATTTAGAGAAAACCCTCTCTGTGGTCGACAATGGGTTAACAACTTTGTCCTCCAGAATATATTCATTGGATGGCATTGTATCCTCTGCTATCGACATACTAGAACAAGATTTGGCAATGTTACAGCAAGGCCAATCTCAATTACGTTCTATTGTGTTATTAAGCTGGACGCTGCAATCTTTGCGAGCGGGCTATGTGCCTTGGCGTTTCATCAACACATCGGCTCTGTTTGCAGAATACAATCTAACTGATAAACAGATCGAACTGGCACAAAGAGGAGCAAAGTATACAGTGCTGAGCATTGAAAAACTGGAAAAGTTACCATTCACAGTGGCAGAAAAACCAGCTACAGAATGGCTTATTCATGGCAAAATCACATTACCTGTAACTACTTTTCAGTTTCAGTATTGCCTCAGACAAATGCAAGCAGGCAAATATGAAAGGTTGGGTAAGGAATACATTAAGACATCTTGGGATTTAACGTATACATATAGATGTTGGAGTGGGGATCGTGAAGTGTTTTTGAGCGGTACACACTGTAAACGTGCACTGAGCGGTTCACTTATATGTCAGGACATTTCTTTACACGGGGCTTGTAATGATTCTGTGGCAAATTTGTCTTGCCATCAGCAGGGTACACCAGCTGCTGTGATTAATCCAACGTTTGGACAACTTTCTAATGGGAGTTACCTCATGTTGAATGATCAGAGTTGCTGCGGCATGTTGCCAGGCATCCCATATCTAGTAACGGTCAACTCCAGGGTCACTTGCTGTATGCAAGTATTGTTTCCCCCAATAGACACAGTCAGGGAGTCGCCTTTGTGGCCTTCGCTGAACGTCTCTTTTATAAGATTTGATACTTTAAGCAGAATGAAAGCCATGCTTTTACAGCAAACAGTGCCTTTGACCTCGGCCAAAGAAACCTATGATCTACAAATAGCAAGGACTTCGGCTGAGATACAGACTTTAATACGTACAAACTGCCCTATACATTTCGTGGAAATGATAGGACGTATCTTTAACATGTCTGATACAACAGGAATTGTACATGTATTTAAGAGCATCTGCTCCGGTCTGTTAGCACCTTTCCAGGCAATACTCGGAATCATCCCGAACTTTGCACATTCGGTGTTTGGTGGAATACCATTAATTCTAGCACTTGTTGCTGGAATTCTATTTCTCTTCCTGCTATTACGTTATGGCCAGCCTATTCGCAGACATCACTCCGAGCGAAATGGAGAAAGCTCTCCTTGAACGAAAGTGCCGTGAGCGAATAGTACAGCTTTTGGGCATGACTCGTCTACGGGACCTGAATACCACGTGGTTCCTGTCATTCAGACCAATCTGGCAAGATTGCATCTTACCTGTTCTACGATGCCTGCTATGCGGTGAAGAATGTGTGTTGGACACCTGTCTAACATTTCTATCAGCTACGCCAACGGATATCGATACTCTGCTGGACCCGATAATGGCCCATGCTCTGTGTTGTCCCCAGAGGCTGCCAATCCTGCTGTCAGCATTCATTGAGATCTCACAGACGCTTCCGGCTGCTGCTGAGGTACGAGAAAGACCTACAGGCAAACAGGTAACAACGGACGCGAACATTGCTGCGGCAACCTATGCTGAAAGCGATGCTTCACATCTCTGTGCAATTAATCTACTACACGAGGTGTTCCAACTGACACCAACCTCAGTGGACGATGTTTTGTCTACAGAAATAGATGATCTCATGTTTACACCAGACCCGTAAACTGACCCTGATTCAGCCCACAGTGTTCCAGAGATGCAGTAACAATTTGGCCTTCATACTTCAAAAACTTGGAACTCTTCCCAAATTGAACTTTTTCCAATTTTTCGAACAAAAATGACACTTCAATCTGCTTAAAGTAGAACTAGCCTTATAGTACAGACTTCGCGGTACTTCCTCAGACACTTTTATCATCGTGTTTGTCATCATTGATTTCCATGCCATGAAATGATTTTTGATTTTGAACACCTTATCGATCATTTTTTGTCATATGTAAATATTACTGCTTATTTCATTCAAATTGCATTTTATTTTAAATATATGCCTGAAATGAAAAGCAATGCTTAAAATGTACAATACTTTTGCATTCTAATAGGTTTTTTAAATGCCTTTTTAAACGGTTTTAAGAAATATTTTAGCAATATGCTGTACTCCATTTAATGTTTAGCATTTTAAATGTTTAGCATTTTAGTATTATCGTACACACGAAAGTGGAGTGGGTGTTGTATTCCTCTTAGGGTGTCCATACACGGGCTTTCCTGTATCATGTCCTTATATAGGCACAATTCGCCCTGCCCTTATATAGGCATAAAAACCCAGTCCTTATTTAGGCATTAAACGGTGCACTCCAAATACAGGCATGGTCTCCGACATCCGTCCACCCTAACGTCACAACGAGTTCTTGAAGAACAGACCCTTAGGCTTCGGGAGTTTCCCTAGCACAGGACTATTGATTTCTTCAAGGACTCATCTATTATGCATGAACCGTTATACCTTAGGGGTTCATTCATGACGTCTTCCGCTGTCCGATTCACGTCAATGCTAACATTGTGAGGTACCTCTCAGGTATAAATATACCTTCCCTAGCCCTTGTAAACCAGAGGAGACCTCGACTTCAGAGGAGCCCGTTTCCCGGCCTGACGCACTGAGAAGACGCTGTCATCCCTGCACGCAGAGAGTCCAGCTTCCAGTGATCTAACTTCCCTTGCGGGGTGCTGGAGTTCGAGTCTGGCAAAGAGATTCCCACCTCTCTCATTCTAAAGGTATGGAGCTGACTAGAACCTAGAGGGACTCTTGGCATACTTGGCATACTAGGCATACTAGACTTAACATTCTCTTAGTATATCATAGTAAGGAATACTTCACCTACTTCATACCTCTCCCTACACCTAGGTTAGGTTAGGAACATTGGGGTAGAACTAGCTTAGAAACGCATCGTATGAGTACTCGCATTTTTTAGTCTGTGTTATTTATGTAAATGAATATCTGCTAAAAGATAATGCTATCGCAGTATTATTTATTTCTACTGCTTACGCTGTACATTATTTATCTCGCATACTGTCTTGTGATCGTAACAGCACATTTTACTTACACGAGAAACAAGACTGTTCAATAAATCTTTTATTGAAACGCCCGTCTATTTCTTTCTGTGTAACTTTGAGGAAAACTAAGCATGCACGAGTGAGCTGAGTGAAATAGTTATCTATTGTTTCTACGACTCTGGGAAACGTTCTGATTCTAAAGGGAAACAAAGTTGTCATGTTTTGCGGCTGCCAGAAACTACTCCCTTCTTGTTTGTCAAGGAGTTTCTAGTGGCCTCTGAGCTAGCTGGCACAAGTAATTAAGTTTAATATACTCGATAGGGACATACTGACCTTAGTCCTATGTCAAACCTATAGGGGATATTATTCCAATGCGCAGAGCCTATTAGGGAAATAGGAGCTACACTACAATAGGGAGTATCACGTGCCACAGGACTGACCCTTCTCCCAGACTGGGACCCTTTTGTCCTACTGGGGGTGCTCCCTGCAGCCTCCAACTGGCTAGTCCTAAGTTACTCCTGGCAAATTGCTTCTCTAGGATTTATCCCGCGACCACCCCTGGACCCACTAAAGGTGTTGATGGATCACCCTCTTTTCCCTCCATGCCCTTTTTTCTCCCGTAGAATTTGGGAGGTGAAACTGCTTGGGCTCCATTGTTTTGGGCTTGTTACCTCTTCAGGCTACCTGGGTCCTTTGGTTGTCAGGCCTGCAGTTTCTTCTTTACCCCCCTCTTGTTGTTGCACTCCTTCTGTTCCTCGTGTTGCTTGGGAAGGGGGCCATATAGGTTGTTGCAACAGACTGAATCTGCCGTTCATGCTGCGTCTTGTTCCTTGATCTTAGAAGGCCTGAAGCTGGCCGTCCATACTCTTAAGGTTGGGTGCATGATTTGACAATGTGTTGGAACAATTGCATTCTTTTTTTGAATTGAGATTTTGGGCGGTCTCGTCTATGGTTGCCCTGGATGGGTATTGCTTGTCCAAATGCTATTTTCATAGGTGGGGTTGCTGGTACTGTGGGCTGACTTGTAATTACTTTCTTGTCGATGTCTTCTTTCCCCTCTGGCATACTTTGTGTTCCACCCCTTTTTGAGTTAGGGACTTTCAGCGGGTCTAACTGTGGGATGCTCCATGGATTCTGTAGCTTTGTATTACTCCCTCGTCCACTGCGGTATGCTGGGGCTCGGATGTTGGGGATCGTGACATTTCATGGCCAGTCTGTTGCTCATACTTGATTTGGCTGCAAGAAGTACCTTTCCTTACTGGCCAGGTCTACTGTTTCTTAGCTGGGTTCCCCACTTGGGGGGTCCCTTGGCAGTTCCTCCAGGGTTCTGTTGTCATGTGTTCCTATCGGGCCTTCCGGCATGTGGGGCGGGGCCTGCACCTGCTCTCGGTAGTGGTTATTTGGTTCTGTTGTTTGTGATCTCTGGTGTTTCCTGGTCATGTTGGGCATGTTTTCTTTGACCCTGCACTTGACTGGTATTGCCAAAGCTCCCTGTAGATAGATTTGCCTGTGTGGGTGCCATAGGTGTCTGTTTCCATCAGTGTTTGTTTCCTTATGCGACTTGCAGGGTCCTTTCCTTTATGTGGAGGTGTGCTTTTCCCTGCGGCCTTCTTGGGATTTTTTCCTTGGTGTGTCTGATCCACTGCTCTCAGCCTTCCCTTTTCTAGATTTGGCTCTGTTCCATTGCTTTGTGACTGCTGTTATCTTTGCTTCTGATTTTCCCCTTCGGTACCTAGCTCGGGGAGGTATGCTCTTCTGCCACCCACCTTCCCCCCCTTTTCGGATATGGCATGGTGCATGTATCTTGCCCTCCCCCTATGCTCCACAGGATGCTTGGGGTTCGTGTGCTTTTTGGGAACTTGTCATGTGCTCCCTCCTGGATTTCTGATTTCCATTTGGTAATCCTGTCTTTGACCTCCCTTCCACCAAGGTGGTGGTGTATGGTTCTCTTTCTGTTTGCTCTCATGTTTGTTTGAATTGTGGTGTGCCTGCTTTACAGAGAGGCACTGGGGGCCTCCGTCTCTGGTCTTAGTGCTGCATCCTTGTGGTCCCTGTGGTTTTCTCTCTCCCACATCACTGGGTGCGCATGATGAGTTGCTTGACCCATTTCTAGACAGCTGACTTTTGCTTCCTTGGTTATCGTGGAGGTCAGATCCTACTGGCATCCGAGGTATTAGGGCGTATCTCTCTGGCACACTCTGGCATGCCTTCTGCTTTTTGAGCCTCATGTGCTTGCTAACTTGCTTTTATTTGGATGCTTGGGGCTGTTTTGGCCTTTTGAGTTCTACACTTCCAACATAGCCATTTCTGGTTGAAGGTCATGGTGGTCAATTGATGTTGGCCGCTCCTGCCTTGGCAAATTCTCATGATATAAAGACCGGGATGAAGAAGTGATGAGAAGGTAATGCTTCAATTACTTACCACTAATCGTAATACTCTGATCCTCCTTCCTGTTCCCAGGCTTTACAACCCTCCCTTCTGCGTGCCAGATTTTTCAATCTTGGTCGGGGGATACTAGGTAGAAGTGGTCCTTCACAGCACACCTGGAGTGGGGATGGGGTGAGGGTTAAACTGTTTTAGGTAGGCAGTGAGGTGCATCTCTCCTGGGTGTGGGTATACTTCATGAAGTAACGACTGACATGAGGAAAAAGAATTTAGAAGAGTTTACCAGTAAGTAACTGAAACATTACCATGTTTAGAATGTGCTTGCAGGAAGCAGCCTGATTGTTCTGCCTGCTTGGCTTGGTTGGCAGTTTGTTTCATGGCCTCGGGCCTATGGACCTCTATATGTGCCAGTCCTGTTTTGTAGAAAGAGCCTGTGGGTGCGAAGTGGACGTCCATTCGATATGATCAAATATATGTCAGGATTCCTTTTAAGTGATAAGTTGCCCTGCACCTGTGGCCAGGATGCTTCCAAAGTCTTTGGTGTCATCTATGTTATTGGGACCCAAGAGGGCAATAAATCGGGGGGGGCACCAAACTTCAGATCTCTTCATAGACCTTGAGAGATGCTGTCATATACCTTTCCCTACATAGGGTCATTGTTACCTCGAATTTAGTGAGATTCTACCATGCTTCTCATGGATGCTAGGTTGGACCTGCTGAATTCCACATCATTTGTTCTTCTGACACATTTGCTTTCCCTCTTTATTGTTTCTCTCCTGCTAAGTCCTGTAGAGTGGCTGTACTTGATAAGCAGCTTTCCAATGAGAGAAGTATAAAGCATGCCAATAAAAGCTTTGTACATCTGGATAGGAGGCAAATTCTGTGGTCTCCTGTGGGGGCCCATGTGAGCTCAGGGGTCGTTGACAGCCCCTTTACACTTTTTGCCTCTCTGCTGCTGAAAAATATGGTGGTACTTAAAAGTCACCAGAAAAGCACTGTTTTTAAAAAAATGTTATTCTTTTTTATTGAAAAATCATACAAAATAAATGACAGTGACGCTGTATATACCTTTTCGCACATCAGGTATAAGGAAGGAGAAACAGACAGCAGCAGCCTTCGACAGAGACCCAACAGAATAAACAACTTATCTGAGCACAGGACGATAGTATAGTAATAAGTACATCATTCCACCACCCACGGCATCCACAGTACCAGTGAGGTACCAGTCAAGGGGTTCGCACAAGCCCCACCGTATTCATTCAATCCGCGCCATATTTTGTTCCACTTATTCAGGCGGAAAGGCATTGTTAACTGTTTTTTAATACCAACACGCACCAAACTGTGCTCACTCAGGATTGAAGCAATAAAAAAACAGGGAGGGGCCCCACTCTCCAAAGGGACAGGGCACCGTATTCAGACTATCCAGTCAAGTAGAAACTCCTTTTGGGTATCTTAAAACTGATCTCACACACTCCTCATACTCTTCACACAATCTTACTCATCACTTATTATATTCATCTGGATATATCAAAATAAAGCCCACATAGATAAAAAATCTTTATACTTTATTTATAAAAAGTCAATATTTCTAAATTGGGCAATAATGCAATCACTTTTTGACATTAAAAATATTGTTAAAAAAGCGGACACACAAGGTCCTACAATTAAAACACATACAACTACAAATTCACCAAATTATTCCTCCCTTATGATGGTGGAAAGATCTCTTTCTCTAATGTCAAACATTGACAATTACTGAAATGGGAACACAGTCATAATTTGACCGCTAAATACTTAGTAAAACAGGACATGTGCAAAAGACAATCACATCATTTCAAATGAAAAACACATTTGTTACTTGAGTACATAAAACACTGACAAAACAGGAAGAATAAATAAGACAATCACATATGTCTCAAGATCACTAATCTGTTTTGGTTATTTTTTAGAGTACAGAGTATCAGTAAAATCATTGATATCTACTGTATCACTCAATATTTGTCAGATTTAGTGTTCAAGTTGCATCGACGCTGTTTCGGTGGATTCCCAGTATTTAGAGCCACCTTCTTCAGGGTGAATAGATTTCTCACTCAATTTAATTTAAAGCAACAGCAATACAAGGTAATGTAGTTGATACTTCACGGTCTTCTTAATGATCGACTATGGTCCCCGGGGAGTTGCATATATTAATCAGCAACCTTTCTTGTAAATTTTCGTGGACATAACCGTGTTACTAATATATATATATTTTTCCTTCTTCGAATACCCTGGGTTTCTTTTCCTCAGGCAAATAGTCCCAAATTTGGGTTCTTCTTCGTTCTTAGTAGCAATAAGTCGTGCTCTTCTCAAGGAAAAGGTGTGGCGCAGTGGCCAGGGCGGCTGACTCCGGAGCACGGGGCTCACAGTTCGATCCTCGGCACCGGTGGCAGCTCAGCCCAACACAATGTGTCTCTGGGCAATAGTTGGCTTAAGCTTCCCGAAGGCCCCTAGCGCCTTGAGACCCTTAGGGGTGATTCGTTCGCGCTTTACAAATACCGGTCTATTATTTATTATTATTATTAATTTATTAAAGCCTTGGCCGTATCGGGACGCATTAGTAGTCCTCATCACTGAAGCGTGCTCAGGATTGAACCACCTTGCTTACTGGTCTAAATTTATTTGCATAGTTAATTAAAACCGTTGCAAAACGACAACTTTTTCATAAAAACAAACAAATATATACATATACAACTCATTCCTTCATGATTCTTATGTTTAAAAACCTGCTGAAAATTTTCTATAAATAAGCAGCTTTACCAACAAATTATCTAATCTCTGTCCAAGTGCTGCGGGGAGCATTCCAGTAGGTCAAGAAACTTTCCACCAGGCATTAGCATGCCCATCTGGCCTTGGCAGATCCACCCTTGTAAGAAAGATAGCAGCTCCATGAAACTTGCCCTCAGGTGCTGTACTATCTAACCATCACGTGCTTCAGATACAAAGTTCTTATTGTGTATGAAAAAGCTCATTGATGCGCCTCTGGAAATTTGCCCATGAATTTACTGGCTAGGTTCCTTATGTCTGCATTTCAGGCATTTTTCTTTCGCACATTCTCAAAAACTTCACTAGACTACAGTTCAATTGTGGATCATTGGGTGCGAAGCATGCCAGCAGAGCTTGCCTCCTGGTGCGAATCCCCCGTTGGTTAACGTGTTGCTTCAAAAGTTGTTTCCGTTCCTTAAGAAGTTTTTTGCAGAAGCACAGTAAATGCAGCAGATCTTCAGATGCTGATCCACATAAGCGGCATACTGAGCCCGCTTTCTCTCTTAGCCAGGGTGGAAGATGTTGTATACAGGGTAGCAGCCCCAGTCTGTACTTCATAAAGGCAACTTTTATATTTTTGTCATAACCCATATTGAAGTAGGCTTGAGCAGCCAACTCTGTATATGTCTTCAATGTCATCCAACCATGGGCCCTTTTTTTCAGTGAGGCCTTGTCCTCCAGCCAAGAAAGATGTTTCACTGTCTTCCAAACTAGTTTTTTAAAAATGGTATTAGTTGTTGATGTTTCCCATAGCTGACATAGCCCCTTCCTATTTAAGCTGCTGTAAAGATATGTCGCAGCGGGTCTTGTGGTGTGTTGTTGCATCTCCTTCCATAGTTGTTCACTTAATGTGCCATGCGGAGCTTTTCGCACTTTATCCCACGCAATAATAAAGGCCCCTTGTCTTCCAACTGTTTGTTTATGAACGCCAAATTCAAGCAGGCGAGGTATGTTTGGGCAGCCCAAAGATGACCCTATATGCTGTTGTTACTGTGGCATCGAGTATTTTTGCGTCTCTGCCTTTCTGGGCCTCGCTGCCATAGGTGATTGTTGGCAGCAGCTTTGCCTGAACCACCTCAATCAAAGGGAGGATCGATGGTCCCGTCAGTTTAGAATTTAACGATTTAAGAGTGGTAGCCAATACTAGGCCTTTGTGCCTGATGCTGTTCTTCTGTGCCAAAAAGAGTCCCCCTATATCCAACTTCACACCCAGATATTTGTATTCCGCTGTATCCACAATTTTAGTTTCTCCCCAAAACCAAGCTCCAGTTTGTCTCCTTTTTTTCCTGATTATCATAGTTCTCGTTTTGTCCAGGTTGATCGTTAGATCATTTGCTTTAGAGAAGTCCCGCGTTGCATTTAAAAGATGTTGTAGCCCTACTTTTGTTTTACTAATCAGGACTATATCGTCCACGTACAGGAGGCAGGGTATCAAGATGTGTCCTAGTTTTGGGGCATGTGAGTTGCAGCTGATTAGAAGTGGTACTAAGTCAGCTATATATAGGTTGAAGAGAGTCAGTGCTAAGACACAACCCTGTTTCAGCCCTTTTTCCGTACGAATACGCCTCGACAGGAAAGTACCATTGCCCAACTTCACCTGCAACCATGTGTCCGTGTGCAAGTTTATTAGCAGGTTTAGTAAGGGCTGTGGCAGCCCCCATCTGTACAGTTTGGACCATAATTTAGTGCGGTTGACGTGATCAAATGCGGACTTATAGTCAATAAAGCATAAGTATAGAGGTGTCCGTGCAGCCTCTGCCTTGTCCATAAGCATTGCCATGCTTAGTATGTTGGTTATTGTCCCGACTGATTTTACAAATCCAGTCTGTTGTAAAGGAATTGCAGATCTTTCTGTGGCCCATGCCTGGAGATCCTCTAATAATGTACCAGCAAAATATTTTGCCTCATTATCTAATAAAGCCACTAATCGATAATTTTGTGGTATCGACTTTTCACCGGATTTATAAATTGGGGAAATGATTGATCCTTTCCATGAGCTAGGCAGGATGTTTAGCATCCTAATTTCTCTAACGAGTGGTTCCAATGCTTCTGCCCAGAAGGTTGCTTCCTGTTTGTATAATGCTGGTGGTATTCCATTAGGGCCAGGAGCACCTTCCCTTCTCCCCTTGCCAATCTGCCGTTTAATTGCAGTTATATGAGATGATTGGAGATCCTCAGATGAAAAACCTCCCCTTGTTATCCCAAAATCGGTGGGATTATTTCCAGCACCTGCCTTGATTGTCATGTGGCATTCTGGTTCATTTTGAGTATTTTGGCCCTGCTCACTGAGCTCGATGCTTTGTTGGAAATGGGAACTAAGGTAATTTACCCAATCTTCCTCTGCGATATTCGATGAAATGCCATCATGATTGTGGTGGATAAATTGGTTTATTGTGTTCCAAAATCTGGTGCTGTTATTGTGTTTAACATCGGCAAATAATTTGACCCAGAATTCCTCCTCCATAGCTCTATTGATGTTCCTTTTCATTTTTTCCAAATTTACCCTTTGGCTTCGTAGTAAATCCAATTGAGTTTTATCATTGAGCTTATGCCGAAGGTGTCTCAATGTTCGATAAATATGATTTTTGGCAAGCTTAATTTCTTGCTTTGCG
This sequence comes from Calotriton arnoldi, assembly GCA_963921515.1. Lineage (NCBI taxonomy): Eukaryota > Metazoa > Chordata > Amphibia > Caudata > Salamandridae > Calotriton > Calotriton arnoldi. The sequence continues at coordinate 1,001,067 of CAWUFW010000468.1, read as the reverse complement.
GTATATGGTATAGGTTTCGTGCCGCTGAATCTTTGCTGATTTGGTAGTTTGATTTTAGCCATTTCTCAACTTCCCCTTCTCCAGATCTGGCGACGAAGTGCTGTTTTGCAATTTCTAGCATCTTGCTGCCAGCAGCTATATTAAATTTTATTCTTTTTAGGTTGATGGTGACATCTAATCCCTGTGGCGCCCGGCAGCGTTCAAATGCTGGAGTAGTGATTCTTAATTCTATTTCCTGCGGCCGATGATCACTGTCACCTTTGTTGCCCAAACGAAACGATGCTATTTGATGAAACAGACCTATGGAGACAAAGGTATAGTCCAATATTGAGCTTGTTTTCGTTGAACTGTACGTTGTTACAGGAGGATTATCTTCGACTGATCTACCATTTAGTGCACTTAAATTTAGATGTTCCAGGTCCTCCAGGATTGATTGTCCTGACTTAGTGTGTTTGCCCAGTTGTTGTTTCCCTTGTGGTGGGATATTCCAAGTTATGTTTTGCTGGAGCACCTCTTCGTCCATGGAGGAACCCATTAAATTGTAATTAAGGTCCCCAGTGAGGATAAGATCAGTAGTAGGGCCTTCTCTTATGCATGTTTCCACAAAATAGCACATTTCCTTAGCTTGTTTAGTTTTGCATTTTGGTTGAATTTACACGTTTATTATCGTAATGTTGTTATCCCTTGTATTTGTTATTGATGGAAAGGATACAGTTACTGCTAATGATGATTGAATTTTGGGGCCAAAGAGGCGGGCAGTGTGGATAAATGTATTCGCAACATATATGACCAGACCTCCTTGCAAATGGCCATATTTTGTGGTCTTAGTTGCACTTTTGTAAAAACGCAAAAATCCTTGGAGATGTGGCGGGTCCAATGCCCAAGTTTCTTGCAGAGCAACTATGTGAAAGGCCCTAATGTAGGTGACAAATTCCAGATCTACTATTTTATTAGCGAGTCCATTTACGTTCCAGGAGCATAGCCGTACTAGCCCATTAACGTTAACCATATGTGGGGTACGAAGATCTCGTCAATCCTTTTTATTGTTTATGATTCTAGAAATCCATCTTATGTCGACTTCCCGTTCCTGCGATGTGAAGGGGTTTCGACAAATTCTGGGTTCCTCCAGCTGTTGTCCCATGTCCGTGTTGCAGTGCCCTATGGCTCCTTTCAGCACCGATGTAACTCGTCTGTTTCCATTCCCATCAGAACCCCTCATAGGTTGCGGGTTTAACGGATCTGGATAGCCTGGTTTGGTGTACGGAGCAATGATTATCCCCCAAGACTTTAAAATCTCACTTTCTAGGAGTATTTTGTGTGCAGTTATTGAGGAGGTCCATGTTGCTCTTGTTCTTTCTCCTGCCATATGATCCGTACAATTAATAAACTCTATTGACTCCAGGTCCGTCGTCCTTATCTCCGCCAATGATGGTATGTGGGATAGGAGCCGCAGAATATTGCCTCGGTTCAAGACGTCATGCCTTCCTTTGGAGATGTATTCTGGAGTAAACCAAATGGCATTTGTTTCCTTCTCTCCTGCCCCTTTAGGGACATTGTTTTGGACTCTTATGGAAGGCGGTCCTGTCTCAGTTTGGGGGCATCCTTTTTCCACTTGATCCCCGTCAGTGGGTCCTGTTTGAACATTTTGGGCCCCATATTCCGTACTTCCTTGCAATTTTATGCCATGACTGGTTTGGTTAAGCTCTTGGAGTGACTCGATGTTAATGACAGGTATTTGTAAGTTGGTTGTGCTATTATTCAAAAACTGCCTGTTCCATGCCTTCTCTTCTTCCTTGTTGACGATGAGTCTGTTTTTGGGGTTGATCGAATTCCCCAAAATTATATTCTTCCCTTCAGGGATGGGATCAGGTGTGGTTGATGTCCACGAATTTCCATAGGGCATTAAATCCTGCTTTGTCTCATTCGGTTGGCTGCTCATTGTTGTTTTTACTTCAATTCTATTTTTAATTTGATTTACGGCAGAATATCCGTTTGAATGAGACTGGGGTGAGACGGCTCCCTCGGCCTCCCAGACAAGCTCGGACACAGTGCTTTCTTGCTTTCCACTTGGAGGATTTTGGATCAAGCCAGGCATGTTGGTAATGTGCTTTGTGTTAGTTATATCTGGTATTGGATTATTTTGATCCATTGTCCCTTTTTGCACTGACGTTGCCCCAAAAAGTCGTTCAAATCCATCCATATTAAGGCTTTGTTTCTGATTCCTGCCCTTCCGTTTTTGTGCCCGTCTTTGTTTTGCGTTCAGTTTCATTTCCTCTTTATCTGCCTCAGCAAGCTCCAACATGTGACTTTGACTAAAAATAGAGGTTAATGTTTGATTGCTGTTCTCATTTTTAGCATTAGTATGTGAATTCTTGTTCATAGTCGCCGGTTGGTCCGTTTGTGCGGGCGCACCCCGATGGATCGCTGTGTCTTTCCGAGGCCCATTCGGGGTGTGCCCTCCTCTAGTCTGTGTTAGGTCTTGGTTCGATGCCTTCTTGAGTTGTGAGCATAAATCAGTCAGCATTGATGGGAGGGTTGCTAATTTATCCACAATTGGGCTGCAACCGCAGGTACGATGTTCGGCTGGCGTGTGCTCCTGGAAGCTTTGCAGTGTAGTAATTAGTGTGCCAAGCTTGCCATCAATTGCTACCACAAAAACTGCCAGGGTATTCAGTAGGGTTAGTTGCATGTCCATTTTATCGGTCTGATATTGCAAGGCCTCTACCAAAAGCGGCACGGTTTTAAGCACGCTTGCCCAGGCATCTCCGTGGTCTGATTTTTGCTCTTCATCTTTAGAGTTGCCGAGGTCACCACCATGAACTGTTTTTTCTATGTCACTTTGATGAGTTCTAGGTTTGCCCGTTGTGCATTTAGATGTACATTTAGATGGTGCATATAACCCCTCTACTAGCTGGAGGGCCTTATTTTCCTTATTCCCCTCTATTTTAGGTCTCGCGCCTAGCGTTGCAGTGCGCAGCCCTGCTCGCGCAGCGCGAGACTTCTTGTAGGGGCTTCAGAAAGCTGACCAGACGCTCGTGCGTCATGGCCTTTTCTGTGCGGTTACCCGCACGGCCGGCATCTGTTTCCAATTATCGTGCCCAGACGCGGGCGCGATAATTGGAAACACATGGCGGCCGTGCGGGTGACCGCAAGCAAAAGGCCATGACGCACGAGCATCTGGTCAGCTCAGCAGGCTGCCGCGCTCGCTCGCCCCCGCTCCTCATGGAGAGGTGTGGTGCAGCGGCCAGGGCAGCTGACTTCGGAGCACAGGGTTCACGGTTCGATCCCCGGCTCCGGCGGCAGCTCAGCTCAGCACCATGTGACTCTGGGCAATAGCTCACTTAATTTCCACGACGGCCCCCAGCGCCTTGAGACCTGTAAGGGTGAGTAGCTGCGCTATATAAAAACGGACTTACATTTTTTTACTTACTTTCCTCTCTTCCCCGCTCCTCTCTTGTTTTTCTTCCATTGACTGAGTCACACCAGCAGTGTGACTTAGCTGTTTCCGCTTAAAATTCCTTTTAAGCACACTTTCAAGCTGTCTTCACTTCTGACACTGTGGATAACACTCGCCGGTAGTAAATGCATTTTTTTACTTTTCAGTCGGCAGTACAAAGTGTAAGTCATGCTTGCCCAGCGCATCAGCTGATGGGGATCTTTTGGTTTCTTTTCTTCCCACTGCCACCCTGCTGTTTGTTGACGGTATTAATAATACAGCCAGCAGGGCACCGGGCGCCATGCGGCCTGCCTTGTCCAAATGATTATTGAATGGCACTGAAACTACTCAGTAAATTACTCTGTGACCCCAGGATTCAGCAGGTTACCGCTATCTCTCGGTTTGCCTCACTTTATTGAACTCACCCCCTGCAGTCAGACATTTATTAGCGCTGGTTTGTACTTAGTCGACTCCTTTCACGGGAGACAGCAGAGCCCCTCCCAGTAAGCCATGACAAAGCAACTCTGGTTAAACCTGAACTAGGGAACTTTCAAAGCCTCTGGGAAAAGAAACATCGCGTCGATTAATACGTGGGAATTACTGTTACAGAAAACCGAGTGTGAGTATATTTTTACGTCTGGTATAGACATAGCTTTAGCTGTTTCGCCATCCACAGGGTTTCCAGAAAATTCAAAATAAAAATGCGTTCACGACGTATACATGTATCGAGGGACTTCTGTTCCAGCCCTCTTTATCCATTGGTCTGTTAAGCTGTCATGCATATTTTACCTACGCCCACCACAGCATGCAGCATGGTGCAATGGCTCAGTTCACTTCATCCATTTTCTGTAATGCACTGTGAGTGCAGGCATTTGTCCTGATCACATGTACACAGTTACCTGAGAGAAACGCACTTCAGTGTCAGGCTAATGTGTCTGGATTTTTAGGTCACTCCTTCATACATGTTGCATGTTTGCAAAAAAAAAAAAACATTTAAAAAAATGCACATTCGCCAGGGTCAGACTTAATGGCTTTTCCAATGCCTGTTTGTCTTTTTAGGTTTGTTGTAAGCCAAGACTTTTTATTTATCTATTATATACCTACTTTTTCCCAGTGTGGTTTGGGTTGGTGGTCATTTCAGTATTTTGTTCCAGATTCAACAGGAGAGGGTTTTCAGCACAGGGCTACCTTACTATTTATTATTTTTTTGCAAGAAAAATTTGAATCGAAATTCAGTCTGCTAATATGGAGATTGGCAACTTTTTCTGCGGAAGAGCTTCTTTAATTAGAGATGGTCATTCTAACAGGTTGTACAAGCAACTAACCTTTGGTGACCTTTCCACTTATTGTTGGGATGGTTCATGCTTTTTTTCCTGACTGCCATAAAATATCTCGTTACACGAGCAAATGTGTACATGCCTGTAGGTGGCCACTGTATTTATTCGTGAGCATGGATGTTTGGGACAACCGTTTATATATTTTCTCAGGTTGTAAACCTTCACCTGAGTAGACTGTAAGCAGCCAGAAGTTCCAAGATTTTCCTTGTAATTTAAATAATAAAGAATAATTTTGCTGCTCGGCTTCTAAAGTGCAAATGTCCAATTAATTTTAAGGCTAACACAGTTGATCAAAATAGGAGCTTTAGTTGTACTGTTGTATTTGAAAGCAGTGATGCTGATGGCAACATAGAAGGTGAATGTTTGCATTGTACTTCGATTTTACTTATAAATCATTTGGTGATGGTGCTGCACTCATATTTCTGTAATTCTGACCTTTAAGGTAGAGAGATTTTGGCTTGCATTAATAAATAGCGTGACCAAACCCCCCTATTCACAAGCAGACCTTCCCAGACAATGGAAGTGTATTGCCAGCATTCCTATTGTTTTAGGGTGAAGACCACACACGTAGGTCAGAAAGAATGAAGACAGGGTTCCCCTTAAAAATTCAGTGAGGACCTGGTTACGAAGAGGGTGCTGATTTCTTAATTATTTCCTGAGCACTGCAGGTTTGGTAGATGATTACGTGTTAGGGGTGGGAATGCAGCTTCTATTATTCAGCTGAGGAAGTTTCTAGGCAGGGCCTTTCCTTTTGTGTATCTGATTACTTTTACAGGAAGGCTGAATGACAGCCATGCAAGAGTTTACACATAGGGGCCAATTCCGATCTCGGCCGGTAGGGCTCCGAATCGGATTCGGCTTAACCGGATCCGATTCGGAGCCCTATTTCCCGACCGATTCGTACGCGCATCCAGGCGAGCGAGTACGATGCGAAATCGCCGACCGACTCGTCCGGGCGTTCCGACCGCTCCGACCGACTCGTTCCCGGGTCTAACCGCACCGACCGACTCGCTCGGACTCGACTCGCACCGCGCAATGGAGACGTTCCCCGGCCGGGTAAGTACGATGCGCGCCGCGAGCAGTCCGACCGAGCCGCGCACTCCGGCTCGAAAGAGCAGTCGGAGCCGTACTTTGGGGGTCCGTGTCGCACCCCCCTGTACGCGTAGCCGCGCGAGTCGCACACAGGGGAGACCCATGGGTCCCCCCTACCTGTGCGTGTGCGGCGCGAACCGCATCGACGCGAACCCGCTGTAGGGGGCGCCCTCGTTCACCTCGCACCCATTGAGGCAATGGGAGCCCGCGTACGCGTTGTACGACCGGCTCCCATTGACTTCAATGGGAGTCCGACCGACTCGAGTCCGATGGCATACGTGCGCATCGTACTCGTTCGGTCGGGCTGCACGGGTCCGAATCGGTCGGAAATCTCTCCGGGTCCGGCTCGGTCGGAGAGATTTCCGGCCCGAATCGGAATCGGCCCCATAATTGTGCCTGTATTGTGGATACTTCAAGTTGGAGCAGGGCCGGCTTTAGGGCTGTGCGACTGGTGCAGCCGCACTGGGTGCTGACCTGTGGATGGGGCGCTGACCTCAGGGGGGGCGGTGTGTTTAGCAATAATTTATAATTGGAGAGATGACGGGCACTTTTGCCCGGTGGTAGTGAGAGAATCCGAGGAGGTGGTCATTGGGGAGGGGGCGCCGAAAATGATTGTCGCTCCGGGCGCCACCAGTGCTAAAGCCAGCCCTGCGCTTGAGACAAGCCTAGTACAACCTGCCCTAAGAAGCATTACTCACACAAACACTAAACCAGACTCTGTTCTCCTACATCCCGCCCTGGTCAACAGAGGGAAAGGAGAGGAGCATCTCTAGCACAACCATCTAAAACACACCATTCCTGTTTCCTGGTGTCCTTCCATTGGATTTTAATGGAAAATAAAAGCATTTAATTGCATATTACCACATGGTTTATGGTGATGTGTGGGTGTGCCCAGGTGCTCCCATGGCCAACAGTGATATTGCAGCACATGCAAATAGTGTTTTCGTTTCTACAGTTTTGAATATAATCTTAAACACCCTCCACAATATTCCCAAAAATACTGCATGAAAGCTGATTTTGACTTAAAACTTCTGATTGTCCACTCTCAGTTTCCTTTCGAATGACTCATCTTCATTTCCATCCTCTGTATAGCTCCTCTTTCTCAACCCAACCTTCGATTAAGTCACATGTTTGTTTGCTTGAATCATTAGTATTGTATCTGTGCAAATTGCCCATACATCATTTCAAAGATCACAACCTATCCTTAAACAAGCATTGGCATAGCCAATAGGTGTCGCTTTTGGGACCTTATAAGTATTTAGATATGCAGCACAATATCCTTGGTGCAACAACATCAACTGTTGCATGACTAAACACTTATAAGGTCCCAAAGGCGAGACCTATTGGCTATGCCAATGCTTGTTAAATGTTCTGTGGATTCGCACCTGCACGACTCCTCCTGATAGGTTGCCAGGAGTGCCTCCCACTCGTCCTTGTCGAGATATGAATACTGCTCTGACTCTTCTGGGTCTTCTGTCATACTAGTTTGGAACATTACTGGATTAATTTGAGATAAATCAGTCCGAGCTTCATATTCTGAGCCCAGATTTTCCTTTGGTTTTTCCGGTGCGCCCCCTATTATCTTCTGTTCCTCCAGCCCGGCCGATATTAGGTCGGATTTGGTTCCCACCAGTGAGTTTCCTGTTGGTTTTTCTAGCTCATAAATATCTAATGGGTCTGTTGAAACACAATTGCCCCCGTCATATTTGTATTGGTCAGAAAGCCTAGGCGTTGTGACCTTGGTGGCCATTGGAGCAATTTCAGGCTTACACTTATCGCTTGATGTTTCTGTGAAGATTTCCCATGCTCCCCATGCTCCCTTGGACTCGGGCTTTTTTCCCCTGTCTTGAGGTGGCTCTTGAATTGCCCCTTTGTGTCGTTCCTTGAGCTTTTTCTCTGAGGTCTCTGGGGTCTTTAGGGTTCGATTTACAGGGGCTTCTTGTCCCTGTAGGGCTGGTTTGGGGCTGACTGAATCAGACCTTTCCACCCTACCTCCTTTTCCGTCAATCGCTTCAGTCCTTTCCCCCTTGCCGCTGCCTCTTGGCGTATAGGCGGGAGTGGAGATTGTAGCCCTGTAACTGCGGTGGAGCGTGAGAGCAGGGTGTCGCCTGCGTTTAAAAAAAAACAAAATTTTGTATCAATTTTGGGCTGAAAAAGGCGATACTTTCCCGCTTTGCTCCCCTGCGTTGTATTGCTTGGCTCAGGTGCTATTACAATTATGGCGCCCTCTTCCTGTGATGCAGGTCTGATTTTTGCCTGTGGTTCGCCCTCTGGCTCGCCAGGCGTTTTCAGCTTCCTTTTTCGCTTGCTTGTATTGTTTGTACTACTTGTGCTTCTGGCAGGTTTAGCCGCCCGCGTACCTGCCCTGACCTCATAGTTTATAGTCCTTAGAGATCCTTTTTAGGATGTTTGATTCGATTACTGCGGGTCTGTAATGGATTAGATCGGTAGGATTATCGATCAGTGGCCAAGGTGTTGTATGGTATGAAAGCCCGCCCGCTGCCACTGCTACTGCTTGCCTGTTTTTGTAAAGTAACTCTGGCAATTGTTGGCGGCAGTAACGCACCTGAATTCCCTGTCGAGTCGGTCCGGTGGTCCAGCTCGATTCAGCTCGATTCCTCTCAACTTGGTTAATTGGTTGGCTTAGTTGGCTTAGTTGGCTGCTCGGGCTCAAGCTGAGCTCTGCCGCAGGGGAAAAACTTGCAGGGCACTCTCTAGTGGGTGCTGATGCACACCCCCCTTGCTCAGCCCTGGTTCCACCCCTGACTCAGCCTCTGGCTCCTGCTCTGCGGCTGCTCTGCAGCCCCTGCAGCCCCTGCTGCTCTATCGTCGTATCGAGGGGGCAAGCAAGGGGAGACCGGCAACTGGAGAGCTGATATTAGGCAAGCGGGGCACACGGGGCAGAATCGCAGGCTGTACCCGATCTAACCGGGCCGCCCCCGCGATCTGCCGGCACACACTTACTGCGGCCGCCGACTAATGGCGGCCGCGCTTGCCACGGGGATACACCAGTGCTGGCAGTAGTTCTTAATCTCCACGGCTGCGGCCGCCTTGTTTTTCTTCCTCTTTTCCCACTATCGGTAGGTCACCGCACAAAGCCGCTGTAATGGCGCGGTGAGGTGGTGATGATGATGATGGTGCTGCCGCTCACCCCTGCGGCTCCCTCGCGGCTCCGCTCCCTCACCAATCCGCTCGCCGCGCTGCTCGCCGCTCACTGCGTCGGCAGCGGCTGCTGCGAAAACACGGCACCTGGCTTCCCAACACGGCACCGAAAAACAAGCGTTGGAGCATAGTCACAGTGAGACTAGACTGTGTGGTTTCAAATATTATTTCAAGGTTTGTTAGTTAATGCAGTCACTCGAGAATTGGAACTTTTCATATTTGAACGCCGCAAACACATGAACAAGTTGAAATGATGACTTGTTACATCAGTCGCCCGGCAGTTTTACTTGCCTGAAAGCGGCATGGGATCGATTCTTCAAAAGAAACAGAAGAGGAAGAAGTGCAGAGAGAGCGTGGGCCTTGGAGCAGACTCCTTCTGCCCCTGGCCTTGGTGTATTCCTCATGGCTTGCCTCTGGTGGCATGGGATGGCCAGCAAGACCGTGCTGTTTCAAGGATGGGTACATTGCCTCGTGTTCAGATTACGTTTTGGTGTCGCTGCTTTAAATGGCTTTTCGTGAGACTGCAGATGTGCTATGAAGTGTAGATTGTAAATTGAAGCCAGTGTGTATTCTTTCGGGTGTTTACTTTGCGGACACTTTTAATTCCTGCTTTATTTCTCTTTTTTTGTTTTTATCGCGTCCTGCGCTGTTTGGAAGTTTGCGTTAAAAAGATACAGCGCTATTTACTAATCATCCATGCACATTCATTTATTGGAACTGCTACTTCTTTTGTTCATAAAGTAAAGATGTGCGTGCACATAGGCTTTTGTAAAGATGCAATGAGAGTACTGGCTCTCTGTCCAAGGGGTTTAAGATGCAATAATTTGCATTGTACGACTCACTGCAAACTTCATCATCCGACTCCTGTTTTTGGTTAGTTTGCTTCTTCCAGTACAGTCTTTTCAGCAAAGGGGTCATACTTCCAACATCGATATTAATGTAGCTGCAAATGTTGCTTCATTCGTGGATTTCCTTTCCGGGACAACTGGTAGCCACAGACCGTGTCTGTCGCAGTGGCGTAGCTAGAGCTTCTGGCGCCCGGGGCTATCCCTCAGATTGCCGCCCATGGCCGGTAGCGGGGGGAGGGGGGTTTCTGGGGGAAAAGGACGGCGAGCAGCGCGGGTGGATTGGCAGGGTTTAAGTTACGATACTACTCTCTACTCCAATGCAGGAGAAAGCAAAGGTCGGAGCAGAGGTGCTGCGTGCCCAACACTAACCTCTCCTAGCTCCCAGAGAACACGCGCTGCCAAGGCGCACGTACTCAACTGAGTAACGACTCTTTTGATCGAGTGGCCTGAAACCTCACACTTTAATGTAAATCAATAGAGGGAGACAAAAGCACACAGCTTGTTATCTCTTCACAGGTACTTAAGAGAGGCATGCTTTTGACGTTGTTCGGTCCCTTTATGTAAGTGCATGAACTGTAAGAATGTCAGATGTGTTGGTCTGTCCCAGTTTTTACACACAATTTAAATAGCACTATTTTATTTATTTTATAGCACTACGCATCCCAATGCAGGGTGTCAGACCGATTTACATAACATACAGATTGACAATAAATCATGCAAGTGTGTAAATCAGTGTACAAGATGTGTTGCATGAGTCAGTGAAGGTTAAAAGGTGTAGCAGTCACATATCCTGCATAGCTCACTGTGCTTTATTAAAAGGCTTACTATTTATGAACTGCAAGTAACGAAAGGATCTGTGTTCAAAGCAGTAACCCACTTACCTAGCTACATAAAAAAAATTAAAAAAAATCTGTCACCTGCATATTACATGCTTTGCAGGCACATTAACCTTCTATACTACTTTGAGTCAGATCTGGGACTACACAAAACAGAAATCTCTCCAAGAAATACTTTAACCTCCTGGGCTATCTCACCGATTATTATTCTCTGATATTTACTGGGCACCTCCGCAGCAGACGTCAACCCCATAAAAATATTAGAAAACGGAGACTTTGTAACCAATTAAGCATAAAAGATCTACCAACATGCTCCTCCATGTTGCCAATTTTTTTGTGGCAGGGTTTTAAAAAATGTGTAAAATTAGTTGAGGCCCAGATTTTACATTGGGATTGCGCCACTTTTTTAGCACAACCCCAAAGCAAATTCTAATTTGTTAAATTTCATAAATGCGCTTAAATGCACTCATGATATGTGATGTCACTTACTGTGATGCCACGTGTGATGTCATGCATTGTGACATCACAGGCTGTGATGGCACACACCATGATGTAACTAGGTTAGTCCCCTGCCCACCCCACGTGCTGGAGCTGCAAGAATTAAATGCACACTAAACAAACTTCCAAGAGAAATGCAAATGGAAGTTTATTTGAGGTGTGTTCACTTTATTAAAATCTGCATCCTGCAAACGAATTTCACATCCTGAACATTTAGTTCTGTGCCTGTGGTATGTTAAATTGACTTTCCTTGGAAATGGAGAGGGTATTGTCATTATACCTACATGTTCCCATGCACAAATATACTGCACAGGAGTGAAAAAGTCTAAGGGGAACTGTAATGGTGGGGATGTTTGAATGGCCTTTTAAAATAATGACGTTTCTCTCTGCTTTGAAAGGGGGAGGAAGAAAAATAGAAACTATGACAGTTCTGTGTCTGGGTGTTTTCTTTTTATTTAGCGCATGTCTGAGAGTTACTTTTATGACTTCTAAGCGTCAGTATTCACAACCACCGTCATCATCAATGGTGAACAGACATTTTCGTTGTACGAGGCCTGTTTGGCTGGGCATCACAGGTGCTTTTGGGAAAGTTGCCAGTTACTGACTAAGCGCTTACTTTGGATTCTAGAGCGGAATCGGCGCTTACCACTCAGTAGATTCAAGAACTATAGAAGTTCTAGTCACAGCGTTATGAAATGTGTACAGAGTCTTTCACATAAACCCTTCCTGAATCAGGTTTAAAAATTGCGTGCCACAACACTTAACGCAATAAATCTAGACTTGACAAGCTTTCTATGCTCATCATTTAATATATTTCACCATTCCTTTTCTAAAACATTCCTAAGTAGCGTAAAAAAATACTAATTTAATTCATTTTCACTTACCTTGATTAGGCGGGGGAGGGGCGGGCTTCTAACTCGGTGGATGAGGTGGAGACCGGGAACAAGTCCCCTCTTCTGACTGACATAAGCCACAGTCTCCCTGAAACAATGACCATTGACTGAAACTAATAATGGCGAAGAGTACGAAGAACAGCTGATAGTTCTAACCAAATTGAGGAATGTTAATTTCCAATAGAGATAAACCTCCCTTATGCAAAAGGAATCCCAAGTTAGCATCCTCCTGCCCAGGGAGCTGGTATCCATCCTAGCTACCAAGATCCTCTGGATGGAGAGGAAATCCTCTGGCCAAGGAAGCAGGAGTCATCTAGCACTGCAGCTGAAAGACATCAAGATCACTGGTTTGAAGTCCTATGTTGGTAGCTCCAAATCAATGACAGTGGAGATGCTCCAGAGGGGGGTGAAGACGCAGTGCAGCCCAAGGGACAGTGAAAATGGATAACGCCAAGTAACCACAGAGGAGCAGGAGACTGCAGCAAATTTGAAATGTCAAGGCTAGCGCGCGAGACTCCTCCACTCACGCGCGTGGTGGTGACGTGCGCGTCACTGCTAGAGCGCGGGGGCTTGCTAAAAATGATTCCAAGGGCCGTCATTGGTAGCGCTTTCGCGCGCTACAAGATTGACGGCCCTGGGACCCACTTTCACGGTGCGCCGCGCCGCACCACCACTATGGTAGGTGGTGCAGCATACATTTGCAAGCAGGTGCGCTTGCACTTACGCACACGTGTGGTGTGGTGCTACTCAGCGACAGCTGCCGGCTGCCGCACGCGTGGGGTGGCCGGGTGTACTATCATCACTGTACTGTCCCCCCCAATAAGTCCAGGGCTGGCCACGGGTGGCGGGCCACCTGTGCTGCGCCGCCGCTGGCCGCCCCAAAAATAGTGCCGCCTGGGGCGGACCGCCCCCACCGCCCCCCCCTAGCTACGCCAGTGGTCTGTCGCCTAACTATTAGCAAACACATCCCCTAAGAAAAGACCAGCTGGCTTTGCCAATACTTGTTTTGCTTACTCTATGCCCCGAAACTCCACAACTCTCCCAGACGTTCCACATGGGAAATATTCATTTCCCGACATTCTATCATCAGATATTTGTAAGCTTTAGAGCAGAAGGAAGCTACAGCCTCCTGCTCTCCTGTTTTATGCTGGATGGTGACACCTTTTCACCTCTGCTTCTGGGAAAGGAAGCCTGGCATGTTTCTGCCCCAGAGTTCATTCAAAAGTGGGAAACACTGTGACTTTGGTGAAGCATGTTGTGTCATGTCTGCGGTGCTTCTTTACCTGCTCTTGCATCCATCATATTTCTTCTTGCAGGTTCATTTTTGTGGGCACTGGGGTTTACTTATTTTTTCAGTGAAGACGACCTCTAGAATGTGTACATGATGTGTTCATGTTCTTAGCTAACGTGTTCAGGTCAGTATCATTTTAGCTATGTTTTGCAGATAGTTACACATTGATGAAAGCGAGTGGGGTGCATTACTTATTTAAGGGTGTTGGACCTGCTGGTGTCTTTGCCAGTTACTTAGATGATCACATGTGTACGAATGATGTTTGCCTGCCCTCTGTCCCTCCGCTTGCGCGTACGTCCTTTGTAGGTCCGATTTGGTATAGTATGCGTTGTAATCTTAAGCCTAGTTTAAGATACACCCTCATCTCAGCACTTCCTGCTAGGAAAAATACCCATAACTGTTGATAACAGGACAAAAGTTACATACATAACGGTGTTAGGCACTGACCTTTTACCCAGATATGACACTGCATTCAGAACGCGGGTTTTTCCCTGGTTCGATTCTCATACATTATGCATGAGGCTTGTTGGAAGCACAGCAGGACTAACAGTAGGATTACCATCTCCTGTATAACATCTCTGTATAAAGTTCAGGCCTGACGTCATCCTTTAGGCCGACACAGTAACACAGCAAGGTAGGACCCCTGGGGAGATCTATGGGTATATATACATCATGTCTTGCTTAGAAAGACAGAGGAGACCGTGACTTCCCGGCTGACACACTGACCAGAGACGCTGAGGTTCCTGCATGCAGACGCTCCAGCTAGCAGTGGTCTAACATCCCTCGCGGGGTGTCCAACTCGAGACCAGGACGGGGTCCCACCTTCTCTAACTCTCAGGTAATGGGGTGGGCTAGATCCTAGAGGGATTCTTGGCATAACACCTACACAGATGCTAGGTACATTTAGGTACATCTAGTTAGGGAGACATCTTAGGAGTACGCACTTTTAGGTTGCACTTTTTATCATGTGTTTTATGTACTTGTATATATTCATGATTTCTGCAAGATGGTAGAACTATACCATCCCTTTACTTTCGTAGTACTGCTAATCATATATCTCTGCTACTGTCTAATGGTTGTTGCAGCTCATCTATTCTACACTAGAATAACAACTGTTCAATAAATACTTATTGAAACGCCCAGACTGTTTATTCTGTGTATCTCTCTGAGACAAACTAAGTGAGCATGAGTGACTGAGCGAAAAGTAGTACATTGTTTCCACGATCCTGAGGGATCAGGGCTGTCATGTTCTGAGGTTGCCAAGAACTATTCTCTCTCCGATAAGAGGAGACTCTAGTGGCACTGTGAGCTAGCTAATACAGACAGGCTAACGTATCCAGGGGGGTGCAAGGAATCAGTCGGCCACCAATCCCACAGTTTATGTTATCCAAACGTGCAGATCCTGTATAGGTAATATAGGAACTACACGACATGGCGCCGCCAACTTTGGATGGGTGCTTATTTAACAGTAGAATCTGAGTAGTTCAGTCGTGCTATTCTCAGAGACCCCCTACTCACAAAACTCCAGAGACGTCTGGAGTGGGTGGGCTAAAAATCCTATTTATTGGCTGTAGGTTAATCAAGCTTGAAGGACACAGTGTTCCTAAAATTGTGCATTAAAACCTTTATCTTAGTTCCCTTGAACAAACTTCTTCTTTACAAAAATGACTGAGACAAGAGATAACGTAGTAGTAGATCTGCACCCCCCAGCAGGAGAAGAAGATGGGGACTCAATCTCGATTGCAGAAAATTCAGACATACAATCACCCTGAAACTGTTAGAAAATGGATTATATGCTAGGGGTGGCTTAGTAGTTTTCATGATTGAGGCACACGAATCAAACAAAATAGAGGTATTTTATTTGTGGGTTGCATTCCCAGCAGCAAATGCAAGAACACCGACATTTCACTCTTACACAGAAGGAGATGCACCAGTGGAATATTGTCCATTCGAGGACATGGAGGTTCCACTCACAAACCAGGAACATTTATACTGGTTTAAAGGTACCCTACCCCATACAAGAAGAAGAGTAAGACTCAGCCGCTCGGAGGAGAAGGGGCAACATGGCCAATATTAGCGGCCTACACACCACATCCTGACATTGACACAATGCCACCAGGAGACTTACTCATACAACATAAAGATTTAATAAAAATCTATAGAAACTTGACGCAATTCGTCATGAGGACATTTACAGTCCAACCAGCAATAGTTGCTACAAATGGAACTCAAATTCAGGGTACAGCAACTAAAATTACATCACAAACATTACTACTCGGTGATGGGTAAAATACCCACAAAACGTGAACAAATACCATTCTGGGTAGCTCAGAAAATAACTCAGCTAGAGGCAGTATTCCCGAATACTACCCCGTATGAAAAACACAGAATGCTAACAATCTGCTTGCCCATGAAGATAACACCACAAGTAGAGGATTGTACCACTTGGGGTACAGTCTTTGCTGCCGTTTATACCAAAACTCATGGTATCCCGTCATTAGCAGTAGTACCTGATGTATTGAGACAAATACAGAACGAGTACAGAGCAGAACCTGCCCTAAACTTAGGGATGAAGTTACTAGGTAACTATGCCCAGGTATCAGCCATAATACTAGCTAACATTAAGGGGGAAGCAGCTTCAGTGGCTATCCGCCAACGCCTAAGGGAGTTCTGTCCTTTAGACCAGGAACACGAACTCCCCAAAATAATAGAAACTGCGTATGCAGAATTAGGCAGAGACAGTTTGGGTGGGAAAGCTTTAAAACCACAACTGATGGGCAGTCCTGAAAAGGACACTTCCAAGCAGACACCTGCTTCAACTAAAAAGAAGTGGGACAATCAAAAACAACAAAGTTTTAAGGGAAACAGATCTCAATCCCAAGGTAGATCTCCTCCACAAGAGCCCTCCGAAAAGAGGTATAACCTTAGGAATAGGGATAATATTAGGAAACCTGACAGGTATCAGGATACTGATACACGTTCCTCTCGTTCCTTTCAGGGTTCATCGAAAAACTCAGAGAGGGAAGGACGGTCAGAAAGACAAGAAGAGCGTACAAAGTCCAGAGACAAGGAGCACGCTCAAGATTATACTTCCAAAAAAGAAGAAAAGCCAAAGCAAAAGCCACAGTTCAAAAAGAAGAAAGTTGCAGGTCTTAAGATCAGACATGCCCAGAATTCTGAGGACTCGACTACTGAACGGGCAATGGGCTGTGACAATGCTAGACAGTGCGGCAGAAATAACAATAGCTCGCCAAAACCTGATGGAATTTCTGGTGACAGTGGACTTGAATGATTATATCACGGTAGAAACACCCGATACTAGGGTAAGTGTCCCACATAAAGTATATGAAATAACGCTCCAGATGGAGGGGGACAAGTGTAGAACAGTGAGAGGTCTCTTTTGGGAGAACCTGACGTTTGGCTATGACATTTTATTAGCTGAACAAGATTGGCCGCCAGCATTCGTCATGGATTGCCCTAAAGGAGAAACGGTAATTCTTCCGGCCTTCTCAGACCATATTCCCAGGCACTTGCAACACACATATGCGCAGGAGTGGGCGGTAGCCCAGGCTCCAGCATTATACAAAAACCATGTTGGATGGGCTGAGGATTCAACTCACCACATAATTCCTTTAAAAAATACTCCAACTGCACAGAGGCAGTATCCGATAAAGCAAGAAGCTAAAAAACAGGTCAGGGAGATCTTAGATCAACTTGAATACCAAGGGGTGATTGAAATTTGTACCTCACCAATGAACAATCCTTTGTTTCCTGTCATGAAACCTGACAATTCATATCGTCTAGTTTTAGATTACAGACATTAAAACACGTGCACTAAGACATTTGCAGTCCAAAATGCATACAGTGCCGCATTAATGAATAACATTGTGCGGAAAAAATATAAAACAACACTTGATATCTCAAATGGATTTTTCTGCCAAAACATAGCGCCTGAAAGCAGGTATCTAACAGCATTCTCAGAGCTCGGGACCCAGCATCAATTTTGTCGTCTCCCCCAAGGGTATAAGAACAGCCCCGGGTTGTTTTCGGCCAGGGTAACAGAGTTACTTCAACATTTGGATGAAGAGGCATTGTCCTATGTGGATGATATTTATCTGACGGACGATGACCTAGAGGAACACTTGAACAGAGTGAACACCATAATTTTGGGATTTGCATCTGAGGGCTACAAATTCAACTTTAAAAAATCAAAAATTGCCAACCTCAGTGTCCTGTTTTTAGGATATGAGCATTCAAGTGAAGGAAAAAGCCTGGCAGCTAATTTTTTAGAAGAATGCACGCTGCTCCAACCTCCAAAATCATTGAAAAACTTACAATCAATACTGGGATTCCTACATTTTGGTAGAACATACATTTTAGATTACGCAGAAAGAGTAAAACCTTTCTACGATTTAATAAAACCTGACTTTTCAGTAAAACAATGGACACAGGAACATACAGATACACTGTGTTCCTTACAAGCTGACATGATAGCTTCCAAACACTTACAGACACGCGTAAACGTACGCAACCTGGTGATCCGTATAGTTGCGGGTCAATCTGGGTACACCTATCTTACATATAATGAAGGTGAAACAGTACCAATTGCATACAAATCTCATTTGTACACAATTGCTGAGATGCACTTCGCATCTACAGAAAAGATTCTGACAGCAGCACAGACTGCTGTAGTGAGAGAAAGAGCACTGGCTCAGGGGAAACGAATAATAGTAGTTACTCCAGTTCCAGCCTTAGAGGCTGCGACAAAGGCAAGCGTTCCTAATGCTAAAGCTTTACATCCAAGATGGATACAATGGGCTAACTCTCTCACTGCAACAGACGTAGAATACAGGTACGACCCAAATTTAAAGACACAAGCATTCCTGCAATACGAACAAGAATATCCTCTACCAAACGAAATAATGTCTCTAGATCAGTATGAATATATTATTTACACTGACGGATCTGCTTAACTGGCCATAGGAAGTAGGCAACAATATAGCGCAGCATGTGCAATCGTTAAAGGTCGCATGCGGGATGGAAAGTTCCACCCAAGTTGCACGAAAACGCAATCTCTAGGAGACTGCATGGCACAGTTGGCAGAGTTAAAAGCCTTAATACAGGCACTAGTGAATACGGATCGAGAATTACCCACACTAATTGTGTGCGATTCCTTTTACTGTGTGCAGTCTTACAATGAATACTTGCAATACTGGGTTCAAAATGGGTTCAAAGACGCAAAAGGTGGCACAATTAAGCATATAATGCTATGGAAACAGGTAGTGGAGTTGAAATCTGGACTACCGAGGGCTCACGTGATACATACACTGAGTCATCAGCGTGATGGCTTTCACGTTGAAGGGAATTAATTGGCTGATGAAGCCGCAAAGGGGGCTGTACGCATGGCTTCCGTAGCTGCAATCACTCATTCTAAAATGAGAATAGATGGTGAGATTATGGTAGCTATCAATGCTTGTCGCAAAAACAGCGGAGCAGTACCAAAGATTTTCCACTCAAGTACTCCTACAAGTTAGATGCCAGTAACATTCCATTTGCTCAGATTCCTGAAGTGGGGGATAGAGTAATTCCAAACATGGATCGTGGGTTAGGTTTAATACTAGCAGCGCACGAAGGGATAGGTTCTGCACATGCAGGAGTTACGGCGACTGTTTCATTATTGAAACAACGCTATTGGTGGCCTGGATTAACAAAGCAGACTAGAGACTATGTCTTGAAATGCGACATCTGTCAACAGATGAAAGGTTCCACCGTAACACGTCCAGCGCAGATACTGTTGTTAATATCTGACAAACCACTAGCGTGTGTTTATTTGGACCACTGCGGCCCCTTACAAAGAGATACCTGCTCAAGATTCCTATGGGTGTGGCCCCAACGCTCGGCTGACGCATGAACTGTTATAAAAGATTTGCGAGTCTTCATAGGGACATACGCAATTGGCACATTATATTCCGACCAGAGCCCTGCGTTTAGCTCTCGGGCTTACAAGGAGGCCATGCGAGGATTGGGTGTAGCATTGCGGTACTCATCTCTGTACCATCCGGAGGGAAATTCGGTTGTGGAGAGAAAAAACCGGGACTTAAAGCAATCTTTAACAGCTAGAGTATTAGGCACGGGTGAAAGTTGGGTAAAACATTTGTATGGAGTCCAGAGAGCTATGAATAACATGCCAAGAAGTTCTCTAGGGGGTGTCACTCCTTATGAGGTCCTATTTGGGACAAGAATGTGGGTACCTGATCTTGATTGTGAAGGCACAGTGGCGGATGAAAAACCTTTTGACATCCATGATCGTTTGGCTGTTTTACAGGATCTAAAAGAATCCAGGACACAACAAAGTAATGTCCATCTGAAGCAGACCACCACTGGGGAAGTCAAATCAGTCACGGCAAGACCTGTCTGGATCCCAAAAGTCGGGGATCTGGTCAGAGAGAAAATAGCGGACAAGAAAGAATTTGGACCATCCTACAGAAAGCCTGTACAGGTCCTAGCAGTGGAAGGAACAAGAACTGTACTTTTACCGCCTCTTGCCGGAAAAAAGGAGAAAAGATTTGTCTCAATCGACCTAATCAAACCACACTATGTGGCCGAGACTAAGCAGTAGGCCAAGTGGACTCCAAAGTAGCAGACGCCCTCCTCTCGCTACAATTCAAGAAGTTCAAACGGAAAGACTCATCACGTTCGAAGAGTCACCTGTACGGAATGATGGACTATGCAACAATGCTATGGAACTTGTTCCTCTTGAACCTGAAGCTCAACTTCAAAATCAAACTCAAAATCAAAGACAAATAGTTGTCAGACCAAATACAGATGTCTATGTCAACATGCCTCGACAAGAGCAAAGTACGATTTCAACAAATCCTGATGCAATTCCATCAATTGATCGAACTGCTTCTGGCTACTTCATAAACTTTGATACGTTTTCTTTGGATCCAAGTGAACCTGAAACGACGCCAGCCCAAAAATCACGCAAGCTGCAAGTAAAAGACTTTCTGAACTTTCTTAGAAGAACTTACCTGGTATCACCGTGGGTAGAACTATGGATAATTACCGGGTGCTTTTCTTTCTTTTCTAGTTAGGATTAGTGATAGTTTTTAACATACTTATTAATGGACAATACATTCGACAAAGCTCTGGAGCCCAAAAGGTGAATTTAATTTTAAAACCACACCAATCATCTCATCGAGAACAAAGAGACTTGTCATCAGTGAACATTACAGCAGTTCCTATACCTGATGGTATAATGTGGGACAAGGTTGATTTCGATATATTGGGCCTGACCGAACTTTTAAAAATTCCACATTTATTTAAAATATCATTAAGTGATATCATTACCTCAAGTACATTTTCCGATGAATGGGATTTTGATACTGTTAATAACATGTTATCTGATTTGGAAAAATCTGCTGCATTTTCTAATAGTGAAGCATTGGAAAGAACATCAGATTTCCACAGTATTATTATCAACATTATGGTCATCATTTTCTGCATAAATCTGCAAATCCTAGAAATGTGTTCACTTATCACCAATGGGAACATTGTCCAACACCGCCGGAAGGCAGTTCAAAAACATTTGCACAGAAAATGTCCATATTTTTCAGGGTTTAATATGTCTGACCCAGCCTCATATTATTATAAGGTTGCACCAACATCAGCACAGAAAAATATGTTGACAAACACCAAACAGGTTTACTCTGCTTCCTTTATTGCCCAGTAGTCTGAACAAGGTTTCAACTTATGGAAAGATACCATAGACTTAAAATCAGTCTGGGGTACTAGAGAATGGCAGGTGCAGGGGACAGAAGCTTTATTTAGAGCATGCCTCATCCCGCAACAAATCATGTTTTTGAATGAGACAGTGCAACAGACGACTTGCCTTGGACTAGCCAAGAACAAAGACTTGAACACACCTCGAGTGCCGACTCCATCAAACACCGAGGGAAATGAAACATCACAAACAGGGATTACGTTGAATGACATTTTACAATGCAACAGATCAGACTCCGATTGGAAAAAATGGTTGATTTGGCCCACAGACACCAATGGTTGTCAAGCTAGATTCATGGGTAGGACCGAAGGGTTTAGTATCCATAGGCCAGAGCCACGTTATGTACAGAGACAACATCCCGGGGTAGTGACATCATACAGTGTTGGGAAGTTGTGCCTTGATTGGCTAAAAACCTCAACACTCACACAGGTGAAACAACACTTATCCTTACTGGCACAGGATGTGGTTCTTAGGGATTTTTTAATGGGTCCCAGGAAGCCACGTCAGAAACGTTTCTATTATGCCGTCTACAATGAAATATCGAAAATATCCCAACAAGAGGCCGCAGAGGGATTACGGGAAATAGACCATATAAATCTAGAAAAATCTCTAGCAGTGGTAGATAATGGGTTAACTACATTGACCTCCAGGATATATTCCTTAGGCAACATTGTATCTTCTGCGATAGACATACTAGAACAAGATTTGGCCATATTACAACACGGGCAGTCTCAATTACGTTCTATTATGTTATTGAGCTGGACGCTGCAATCTTTGCGTGCAGGCTACGTGCCTTGGCGTTATATCAACAGTACGTCTCTGTTTTCTGAATACAATCTAACAGATAAACAGATAGAAATGGCACAAAGGGGAGCAAAATATACAATGCTGCGTATCGAAAAACTGGATAGGTTACCATTTACAGTGGCAGAATCACCATCCGCAGAATGGCTAATCCATGGCCACATAACTCTACCGGTCACTACTTTTCAGTTTCAGTATTGCCTTGAACAAAAGCAAGTGGGCAAATATGATGAAATGGGTAAGGAATACATTAAGGAATCATGGGTATTACCATACAGATTTCGATGCCGGAGTAAGGATTGAGAAGTGTTTCTGAGCTGTACCAACTGTGAGAACGCTTTAAGTGGATCGCTCATATGCCAGGATATAATGCTGCACGGGGCTTGTAATGGTTCTGTAGCAAACCTATCCTGCCATTTGATGGGTGCCCCAGCTGCAGTGATTACTCCGGCATTCGGGCTACTTTCGAATGGGGGTTACTTGATGCTGAACAGTCAAGGCTGCTGTGGAATGCTCCCGGGCATCGCATATCTAGTAACCGTGAGCTCCAGGGTTACTTGTTGCATGCAAGTATTGTTTCCACCGACACAGACAGTCAGGGAGGCGCCTTTATGGCCTTCACTGAATGTTTCTTTAATACGGTTTGATACTCTAAGCAGGATGAAAGCTATGCTTCTACAGAAGTCTGTGCCCTTAACCTCCGCTCGAGAGACTTTTGATCTCCAGATCGCAAGTTCTTCGGCAGAGATACAGGCGCTCATTCATACAAACTGCCCTTTCCATTTCGCAGAAATGGTAAATTGTATCTTTAACATGTTTGATACGACAGGCATTGTCCACCTATTTAAGACCATAGGTTCTGGACTCCTGAGCACCTTTCAGAAGATATTTGGAGTTATACCAAACTTCATCCATTCCGTATTCGGAAGCATCTTTGGAGGACTTCCGCTGATCCTGTTTCTAATAGCGGGAATCCTGATTGTTATTTTTCTGCTAAGCCATGGACGTCCCAGTCACCAAGGCGATGGAAAGAACACTCCTGGAGCGTAAATACAGTGACCGCATGGTACAACTTCTAGGCACGCCTCGCCTAAGAGAACTAAGTGAATCTTGGTTCTTGTCATTTCGACCGGTCTGGATAGACTGCATCTTACCTGTCCTCCGATGCCTGTTTTGCAGAGAAGAATGCGTGTTAGACCTTTGTTTGACACTACCATCATGTGCCACCGGACGTGAATGCTTTACTGGACCCAATAGCGGCCCATGTTCTGCAGTGTCCTCAGCGTATTCCAATGTTGATGGCGGCATTCCTTGAACCACCACGGGTAGTAACTTCACCTGTTGGTATGAACACCGGCTCCTCCTCTGGCACCCAGGCTTTGGACGTCGCACAGGCTGCCCCAGCACCGGCTGTGGACAGCGTGGAACATCTGTGCTCAATTGATGTGCTCTGCGAGGTGCTACAGGGGTCGTCTACTGCGGAAGCAAGCAACGACAATGTTGCGTCTACCAGCCAGGACACATAAACATTTGAGCTCATTTGGCTCGTCCTCTGTCCTGCCCTCTGTCCTGCCCTCTGTCCCTCCGCTTGCGCGTACGTCCTTTGTAGGTCCGATTTGGTAAAGTATGCGTTGTAATCTCAAGCCTAGTTTAAGATACACCCTCATCTCAGCACTTCCTGCTAGGAAAAATACCCCTAACTGTTGATAACAGGACAAAAGTCAGATATCAGGAATTGACCTTAAATACATTGGGCTTCCTGGTAAAGCCAGTACTTCTAATCTCTCTTCTTTAGGAATGGCACTACAGGGGAGAGGGACTATAAATTCTTAAGCTGTGAAGTAAAGATGTGCGAAGCAAGCACTAAGTATGCATAACCTTCTGCATGTGCAACAGCCATTAGCATCTGTGTGAGCAATCTGCTTGGACGAACAGAACCCTTGAGGAGAGAGCTGGAGAGTAAGTGCTGTGCTAGAAAGCCTAGGTGTGGCAGTACTGTCGGCCCTATGTATTGTAACCCTGGCTTACTCCTATGGGTCGTTGTCTTGCCCCTTCCCCTTAACCTTCTCCTGTTTCTTTGTTCTTGTTTCAATTAAATTTATTTACCTTGTTTGCATATTATGTCAAGTAATATGTAACTGTTGTTACAATGTAAAGCGCTCTAATACCACTCGAAGCAGTGCTATAGAAAAACATGGTAAATAAATGAATAAATAAATATGGCAAGCCGTACACTATTAATAGTGCACCATAGGATCCAGCAAGCCAGAGTTGTTAAAATTCAATTATTTGAACTCTGACATAGGCAGTAAACCGTCTTTGGCCATTTTTGTTCATCGCACTGTCTAGGACCTTATCAGGCGTTTTTAATAGATTTAGCACTGCACTAAGACTACCTTTACCTCTTTGGTGCAATCCCTGTTCTGGCACGGTGTCTGCCATTTGAGTGGAGGGACCTGTTTTGCCTCCCCCCACGTTAAAGCAAGTCTTGTCCTGACTGCTTCCACCATTCCTATTTCGCGGTCAGCGGTCTAGTCTTCCGCATTTTCCTCCCCACACCTGATAGCTGCGGGCTTTTTAGGGCCATAACGGGTGCGGATGCGCAGCGGCGTACCGGTGGCGTGCCAAAGGCATGCTCATCTGCTCCCGTCTGCACCTGACCGTCCCCATGGTTGGTCTTAAGACAGGTACCATCATGCCACATCTTTACTATTCGAGCACAGATTTAAAGAAAATTAGGGCACAAGTCACTGCCACATGCATCCAGAACTCTGGCAGTATACTTGCTCCAGTTCCAGAACATGAAGGCCTTCACTCTTGTAAAAAATGTGACATTTTAATCACACCCTTTCTCCCCCCCAACCTAGGCCAAAAGTCTTAGGACTCAAAGATAGAGGTCATGGTATGAATTTCAGGGCTTATATTGCAATGCACACTCAATTCCTAAATATGCACTAGAGTTATGGAATTTATTGGACATGGAAAAGCCAGACATATGTTTCTTTACAGAAACTTGGCTGCACTCAGCAGCCCTCCCAGATATTTCATTGGCCTTTCCCTCTGACTATAAACTAATTAGGCAGGACAGAGGGAAAAAAAAGGAGGGGGTATTGCAATCACTTTTTGCAATCCGATAAATGTCATCTTAGTGGAGTCACACATTCCCTACAGAGTGGGCTGAAATCTGTATTTTTAGACTGGAAACACCTGGAAAAGGAACATGGAGGGGGCACTTTTATACAGACCCCCAAGGTTAAAACCTGACTTTAGCAATAAATTGATGGAGTATCTAGCCCCACACATCTTTGCCGCGGATAACTTCCTACTGGTGGGAGACTTTAATTACCATGCAGAACTAACCTCAGATCCTGACACCATTCATTTAATCACAGATTTAGAATCCTTAGGTCTGTACCAAAAGGTAATAGGACCCTACTCATATTGCAGGTCACACTCTTGACCTACTGTTCACCAACGAACCAAATATTAGGGTTAACCCTCCTTCCCCATTGGTCTGGTCCGACCACTATGCCATCAAATTCCATTTCCAAGCAGGAGTTTCTTCTGACGTCAAGACTACAGCTCCAAAGTTAAGCAGGCCATGGAGGAAAGTTGACCTAGCCACTTTCACCTCAGATTTTTTGCCCTCCCTCTTTAACGGACCATACCAATCTGGACAAGGCCTTAGTAGCTTTAGAAAGTGCCATCTCTCGAACATTAGATAAGATGGACCCTGTCACAATGAGTAAGCCCAAGCATAAGATCATGTTGGCCCCATGGTTTACGGATTATTTGAAGATTGAAAAGACTGCTTGCCGGAAACTGGAACAAAATGGGAAATCATCTGAAAAGGACGAAGACAGATTAACTTTTAAAAAGGCCTTTAGATGCTATCTTGACAACATCCAAGTTGCCAAGAAAGCGCATATTGTAAATAGACTTGACAATGAAACTAATTCAAACAAAGAACTGTATAAGATTCTTAAAGAATTTACAAATCTCAAGTCTTGTGAGGATTCTATCCCCGCCTCACAGGACTTGGTAGAAGAGCTGGCCAATTTTTTCGATGAAAAAATTACCAGAATCTATAACACTTTTGCAAAGGAGAATGCACATGAAGCGAAAATGGAGCATAGTATGGAGGGAAGTATCTGGCCCAATACTACTGAAGGAGTTCACTACGGTACCGCAAGATGAAGTCAGCGCCCTGATAAACAGAGTTGCGTCAGGATCTCCAGAAGACTTTGCACCTCCCTATATTATGTCCACTCTGGCCTCTGCCCTCCTTCATGGACTTACTGACCTGTTTAATCTTTCATTGAACCTGGAATTAGTTCCAGCAAAATGGAAATCGGCAAGGGTTAAACCCATTCTTAAAAAGCCCATGGCAGATCCTAAAGAACTAGGACATTTTAGACCTATTTCCCTACTTCCTTTTCTGGGGAAAGTTATAGAAACATTGGTGAATACACAATTGATGGCATTCTTAGAAAGCCGCCATCTGCTTGATCCTTCCCAGTCAGGTTTCTGTGCATTGCATAGCACGGAGTCAGCACTGGTAGAGGTCTTAGACGATATAAGACTTTCCCTGGGTGATGGACACGCATCAATGCTGGTTTTATTGGCTCTATCAGCGGCTTTCGACAACATCTCCCACACAGTCTTAACTAAAAAAACTGGGAGTGATTGGTGTCGGCGGGAAAGCCTTGGGTTGGCTAAAGAACTTTTTGAGTGGGTGTACTCATACGGTGCAGTTAGAGTCCTTTGTCTCCCGAACCATATCCTTGGACAGGGGATTGCCTCAGGGATCTGCAATAAGTCCCACTCTTTTTAACATCTACGTGGCACCACTCGCACAAGTGAAAAAATCATATGGGTTCAAGGTCATCTCTTACGCAGATGACACTCAGCTTGACATCACAATGGGACTAAAACCGGAAGATACCAAAGTAATATTCCGAGACTGCATGGACCATATTGCCACGTGGATGCAGCAGAATGGTTTGCAACTTAATGCAAGCAAAACAGAGGTTGTAAGGTTTGGGAAAGCCCACTTGATTTGGTCAGATGACTGGTGGCCTACTAGCTTGGGCATAGCTCCAACACCAAAGGCAGTGGTGAGAAACCTGGGAATCATGGTTGATGAGAAACTTTCCTTGAAGGATCATGTAAACTGCATCACGGACACATGTTTTGGTATTATGCTCTTTTTAAGAAAAGTATTTCAGTGGATACCACTTCAATCAACAAAATCCCTAGTCCAGGTCCTTATAATGTGTTGCCTGGACTATGGAAATGCGTTAATGGCTTCTATGAACGAAGGTCTGTTCTCAAAACTTTGGGTGGTCCAAAATACAGCAGCACGTTTAGTTTGCCATCTTCCACTCCTATCGCCTTCAGTACCCAGTCTAAGAAGCCTTCACTGGTTGCCTATAAAAAAGCAATCACGGTTTAAACTTCTTTGTTTGGTCCACAAATCCCTTTATGAGTATTTACAGAAAAACTCAATTGGTATGCCCCCACTAGGGGACTTGAGTCTGGCGGGAAATATCTGTTACACCTTCGCCGCACCAGAAATGGGGGCAGATTCTTTTCATACCTAGCCCCTCAATACTGGAACCATCTCCCAATACATCTCTGTGTTAATACCGACCACAGACAATTCAAAAAAGCTCTTAAAACATGGATGTTTTAGTCATGCTCTTAGTCCCCTACTCAAATATCTTAATCTGTAGCCCATGTCTGAAGATATGCAGCAGGGGCTACAGACCCTTTCAGGATGATTTGCCATGCTTAACAAGTAACAAGAATAATAATAATAATAATAATAGAGATGGGCAAGGAGAGCCAAGCTAAAGGTTTATCTCAGTTCCAGGAGCCAAGAACCAACGCAGGAGTGAAACCATTGCTGGATTTGGCAAGTAACTCACATCAAACGTCATGCAAAATTACAATTAAGCAAACCTTCAAGGCAGTGAATCAGAAACTGCGAGCCCTTAATCTCTGCTACATGCTCCTTTTCCCAGCCTGCCTTAAAGTTATTTTTCAATCCTCCGCTTAATTTTTGGACACCCTGGAACAGGCCTGGGAATGGGCCATGGAGGAACAATCACTGCAACCGGGAAGAATGGTGAGACGAGAGTTTGCTGGGGTCCGGGTCACGACTCCCGGCACGCAGATTTGAAAAGAAGCGATCCCGGAGAATGAAGACCATGCGATGGGAGTCGACCAAGCAGCTGGACACCCGCCCAGCAGGTGGGGGAGCAGTTTGTGGTGGCACACGATCCGATCCTTGAGGCGACTCTGCAGCTCTCTAACTTACTCAACAACATCCCAACCTCATCTGAATGACCCCCTTGGTGGTGAACTTCTGTGCCTCTTGCACAAGGAACCTGAGATGGCGCAGGCCCATGCCCAAACATTAGTAATGGTGCCAGATACCTGACTGACACATGCTCAGCTCTGGGAGGAAGTGGAACAACTCATCTTGGGGGACCCTCTGTCAACACATTGCATGTCCAGTCACCCTAAACACCATTGCTACTGCCTATCCTTAGTGTCTTTATTTTATATGCGCTGTCAGGCATAGTATCCGTACCAGAGGTGTGAACACTGCTGACGGACTTCCCCCTGAGTTCCCTTTCTAGAGCTTTCATTGTTTCATTATGTGCTGTTTAATGAGGGCGACAGATGTGTCAAGGGAAGAAGTATGGGGTGGGGCATATGGGGGTGGCTTTTGTTGGTTTTGAAGGGATTGTTGTTTTGTGTTAATTACGATTTTTCCTTTCAGGTTTCTACTCTGCAAACCGTTCAACGTCATGCTATTGGCTTACAGACCCACAACTTGGAGTCCTGTTCAAGGGCAGCTCTTGCCCAAGACAGACCTCTACACGCTTCACTATTCTCACACCACCTCCCCACATGATCACAATACTATCTTGGAACACTAACGGTCTTCTGGACCGTATCAAAAGATCAACTGTATTACGCTACATTAAAAGATACAAACTGAATTAGGAATTAGTCTTATAGCAAGAAATTCATCTGCTGGGAACCAAATGCCCCCTCCTCGCTCAATTTGGGTATGACCGGGTTTTCCATTTGGGTTTTGCTTGGGGCTCTAGAGGAATGGCCCTTCTTCTCCATAAGCCCCTTCCATTGACCGTTACTAAAGTACACAAGGACCTTCAGGTGAGGTACGTTGGGATTGAGGGCCCCATGGCCTCTGGGCAATGCAGCTTTTTCTCATGTTAGGTTCTTCTGCAGCCCTGTTTGTGTCGCTGCCCCCCGGGACTACCCTGGTGGGAGAAGACATTTTAACGCTGTTCCTGGTCCCGAACAGAACACCTTCACCGACCCCCGCCCTGGCAGGAGGACCTGCTCGGCGTGACTCGCGACCTGGGCTGATTCCCTGGGCATATGTGATGCATGGTGCTCCTGGCATCCTTCGATGCAAGCGTACACACATCGATCGGCAGCCTACAACACAGAAGCACGAATTGACTTGCTGTGGCTGCCCACGACAGATCTCCTTGCACTGCACTCAGTCTGTATCCTCCTGCATGGTATCTCTGACCATGCCACCCTCCTGGAGGAATGGGGTGCCCATCCACAGGCATTGCGACCCATCTAGCGTTTCAGTGCATGGCACTTGAAGGCCCCTGAATGTGTCTCTTTCATTGAGGAAGAGCTCCAAGCCTATTTCCAAACTAACAACGGCTCTGTGTCATCTAAGGTGACGCTTTGGGCTGCATGTAAACCTTCCTTGAGAGGGTTGATTAAAAGATATGTCTGAAGACAGGAGTCCTCGCAGCATGAGTGGATGACTGACCTGGAAAATAAGATACTCAATCTGGAATGTCGGGCTTGTCATTCTGACTCAGGGGAGGTACAGCGTCTGCTGGAACTCACGCGAACCCAAGTGAGGCAGGTCTCCCTTGAGGAGGCAAAACAGTGCTGGAGGGCCTCAACTCAAAGTGTCTATGAATTGGGAGACAAATCTGGTAAATTGCTGTACTGGCTATCAACCTGAGGTATCTCCACCAGGGTGGTCCCTGCGATTAGAGACCTGATGGGTGACCTCTGGGAGGAGTTGCCGGCGATCGCCCAGATCTTTGTGACATTTTACCAGAACCTTTATGCGTGGTGCCTCTCCTGGAGAGGGAAAACCCTATGCTAAATGACATTCCTTTGCCCTCAATTCCACAATCCTTAGTTCAGGACCTGGATCGGCCTCTGATGAAGGAAGAGGTGGACATAGTCATCTCTGAACTCCAGTCCGGAAAGACATCTGGATCCGATGGGTATCCTATCAAATATTACAAGAGTTTCCACTCTTTTATAACACCCCATTTACTGAATTTCTATACAGAGGTGATACAGCGGGGATCGTTTCCCAATGACCTTGGCTGTGCCACCATTGTGATCATCCCCAAAGAGGGCATGCCTGCAGACCAATGAGCTTCCTATTGTCCGATCTCGCTCATTAACACTGATATTAAAATTTTCGTTAACATTTGGTGGCTCAACTGACTCCTACCCTAACTCATCTTATTTACCCAAACCAATGTGGGTTCATGCCGGGTAAGAGCACACGTCACTGCATTCGATGGGTGCAGGTGGCGCTATCCCAGGCACAGAGTGTCGAAGGCAATCAAGCCCTACTCCTTTTGGACTTTCGCAAACCCTTCGACACAATCTCATGGGAGTTCCTGGAGGCAGTCCTGCTGCGGGTGGGCCTGGGAACAAAATTTGGAGAATGGTCCAACTCCTTTATCATAACCCAATAGCTCAGGTCTGAGTGAACGGCATCTTATCTGCCACCTTGCCGATCCAACGGGGGATGCGTCAGGGGTGCCCACTCTCCCCACTGTTATTCACCTTAGCTATTGAGCCACTGGCATGCCTCATACGATGTGATTCGGGGGTACAAGGATGGAGTTGGGGGACTGGATTTGAAGATCGAGTGGTACTTTATGCCGACAACAATCTGCTGTTCCTTAGAGACCCTGCGGCCTTCAGCACTTAATGCCTGGAGATATTTCACCTTTATGGGGAAGCCTCCAGTGTACATATAAATACAAACAAATCCATCCTGGTGGAGGTGTGGGGAGATGTCGAGAGTCGCTGCTGGTGCCCAGACATTCCCCTGCAACGTAATGCGTTTAAATATTTGGTGATATATGTATCCCACCTCCCAGATCTAGCCTGGAAACTCAACCTACTGGGCCAGGCCTCAGCCCTTGACCGGGATCTGGACTGCTGGAAGAAATTGCGCTTAATCCTATGGGGTGCAATGCAGTCTTCAAAATGATGCGTCTCCCCCGCTACTTGTATGTATTAACGAACTTCCTGTACCCTGACAATGGTTCTGATCCCTGACCTCCAAACTAACCTCCTTCATCTGGGCTGGGAGCCACCACAGAGTGCGTTTTGCCTCGGTGCGGAAGGTACCCTTCGATAGGGGGCTGGGAGTGTCGGATATTTATTTTTTTTATAAATCTTTTTATTAAACAGTCTCGACATAAGGTACAAATATCAAAATCACGTGGGATAACAGTTAAATCAAATTACATACAATACAACAACACAATTCATTGGAATTCACGGGAATGGGGAATCATCATCATCGGCTTCACGGGGGGTGTACATGCATTTCCTCGATATTCATTCCAGGGGGCCCAAACCTTAGACCATTTGCGGGGACAACCCCGGGCCACATAGACTGTTTTCTCTCTCAGCAACCACCAGTCTAGATCTTGCTCCCAGGCTATGACCGTGGGCGGGAGCGGGGCTCCCCAGAGCTGTGCGATATTTCTCTTGGCGATCATGCAGCCAAGTGTGACCCATTTCCTTATATAGGTGTTGTGGTCGGTGGGTTCCCATACATTAAGGAGGCACCTAGGTGCCTCCGTTGTGATTTCTACCCCCAACACTTCACTCATGACCTCATGGATTTTACGCCAGTATTCCTGGATTAGCTCACAATGCCATAATATGTGCATGAATGTGCCCAGTTGTGCGCATCCCCTCCTACACGATCTGTCTGTCAGCCCACCCATGTGTACCAGCTGGGGACCAGTTACGTAGATTCTATGGAGGATCTTTAATTGCACCAGTCTGAGTCTCGCTGGGATAGCAACCTCCCTAGGAGAGGAGACCGCTTCCTGCCAGGTTTCATCATCTAATTCTATTCCGTCCTCAGTCCATTTGTCTCGCAATTTTAATAGGGGGTTGTCGGTGTTGTTGATGAGTTTTCGATATGTTAGGGAGATGGCCCTGTCGGGCAGGTGCCCCTCCAGTAGTCTGTCCTCTAATGGGGAGGCGTCCGGTGGACTCGAGCCCTTGGGTATAGCTGTTTGCAGCGAATGCCTGATCTGTAGGTATCGATAATATTCGGAATCCGACAGGGCGTATTGAGTTTGTAGGGTGTCAAAGGGCTTCACACCCCCAGCGCACCAAAGGTCTTTGACCTGGGAGATCCCTATTAAGTCCCATTTAGCAAATCCCTTTGTATTCCCCATATATCCTAGTTTTTGTGAGTCCCACAGGGGTGCGGCCAACGTCAATTTATTTTGCCATCCAACTGCTTTAGTAGTAGCGTGCCAGATTTTGACTGTGTGGGCAGTGGGACCCGTGAGCGGGTATTTCCCTGGTGTTGAATATAAAGCTCTCGAAAAGGTGCCTCCGGGTAAAAGCCAGCGATCAATACGGAACCCCGGGTTATCAGGATGACCATACGTGCAATGGTTGATAGCTGTTAGATGCGCAGCCCAGTAATACTTCTTAATATCCGGCAACCCGATTCCCCCATCATACCAGCTAAGTGTCAGCTTTTTCATTGCGATACGCGGTCTCCCTCCCCATAGGAGGTCCCTCAGTAGCCCCTCAAGATCTTTGAAGTACGAGTTTGGGACAAGGTCAGCTGAGTTCTGCAGTGCATACAAGAAACGGGGCAAAGACATCATTTTAAATAATGCAGCCTTGCCCAACATCGAGAGTGGTAGGGACTTCCAGTGTGTTATGTCGCTTTTGAGCCTTTGCAGTGGGGGGAGCAGATTGCGGGCGTATCGAACTGCTGGGTCCAAGGATATATATATGCCCAAGTACTTGAATCCGTCCGAGACCACTGGGATCGGGCAGTTTCGGGGCAAAGGGGGAGAAGTTCCCCATAGGACATACAGGAGTGATTTCTGCCAATTGACTCGAAACCCCGAGTATCTTCCAAAACCTCTAGTATGTCAAAGGCTACTATTAGGGACCTCTTGGGGGATGTAAGATATAGAAGGATATCGTCAGCGTACAGGGATACCCGATCATCCCACTCCGCCGACCAGCGCAACCCGCGGAGCCTTACGTCTTTACGGAGCCACTCTGCGAGTGATTCAAGTGCTAAAGCGAACAGTAAGGGAGAAAGGGGGCACCCCTGACGGGTCCCCCGGCTGAGTGCAAAGGGTTCAGACTTCCTGTTGTTTACAACTATCTGGGCCAACGGCTCGCTGTACAACAGCCGTATCCAGCGGCAGAAATTTGGCCCAAACCCCAGTTTCACTAGCACTGCAAAAAGATATGGCCATTCCAATGTATCGAAAGCCATGGTGGCATCCAATGAGACCACAACTGCGTCTTCTCGTATCGTCGGTACCCTGCCCAGGATCCCGTGTAGTCTGCGCAGGTTGAGAGCCGTGTTTCTTTTAGGCATGAACCCTGACTGATCTGGATGGACTAGGTCGCCTATCACCTTGGTCAGCCTTGTGGCGAGAACTTTAGCTAGAATTTTGGGTTCTGCATTCAGCAGCGATATAGGCCGATAGGAGGTACACTCCGCTTTGGGCCTCCCTTCTTTATGGATCACGACAATAGTGGCAATTCTCTGGTCAATGGGCAATTTCCCCTGGGTAAGGCTATCCTCAAACATGGACTTTATATAGGGAGCCAGTTTATCTGGTCTAAGCTTGTAGAGCTCTATTGGGATGCCGTTGTGGGGCCCAACGCCTTCCCCGAATGTAGCGCTCTTATGGCCGTCGCTATTTCAGCTACAGTTAGTTCGCTGTCCACGAATGTGGAGTCCGATTCCGATAATGTCGGAAGAGATATGTCTTTAATAAGATTAGTAAAGTCAGCTTCCGGGTACGGCGCCACCGATCTATATACGGTTTGGAAGTGAGCTGCAAATTGGTTGGCTATATCTTGGGGATCTGTCACTGAAGAACCATCGGTGCCCCTGACCTCTGGTACAAGCCTGCTGGCCTGTTCTCTCTTATCTAACCATGCGAGCAGTTTGCCGGCCTTGTCGCCCCAGTCGTATATCCGCCCCAGCCTTTCCCGTCCATGTAGTTTGGCACGCTCGGTGACCAAAGCCCGGTATTCTTCCTGCCGCAGGCGCAGGGAGTGGAGGGCTTCAGGTGTGGCATCCGAAGTGACATCCTGTTCTAGGCGGTATAGATCCTGCTCTATATCAGAAATTTCTTTCACCCTGTCTTTTCTGGAGCCCGCCACCAAGGAGAGGGCCTGACCCCGAACCACCGTTTTGAAAGCTTCCCATAGTATTTGGGGTGAGTCAACTGTGTGTTCGTTCTCCAGAAAGTATTCGTCAAAAGTTTTAATTAGGCCTTTCCGTATGTTGGGGTTCTTGAGGTGCCAGGGGTTTATTGGGGCAACTCTTCCCATCTGTGTATAATCTAACACTATATGGACCCATAGTGGGGAATGGTCAGAAATACCTCTTGCCAGGTGGCGGATTTCATGAACGGTCGTAATTTGCGAAGCCGGGACCAGTATATAATTCAGTCGGGATAAGCTGTTGTGCGCCCCAGAGTGGAAGGTGTGTTGTATCTTATCGGGGTTATGTGTCCTCCAACAATCCATCAATCCCATCGCCTCCAGGAAACCGGAGAACACATGGGCGGCCTGTGGGATGTCACGGGGGGGTGTCTATCTAAAGTGCCCGAGACGATTGAGTTAAAATCGCCTCCGAGCACCAGGTGTCCTTCAGGCAACGTCAAGAGTATAGCGCCCAGGTCAGTGAATGTAGTGCCCTGCATCCCGGGGGGGGGCGTATACTGACATAAAGGTGATAGACCTCCCCTCCCAGGTGCCTGTGACACCCACATATCTGCCTCGATCATCCACGTATGTAGTGGTAAGCGAGAAAGGAAATGACTTTTTTTGCATAATACCCACTCCCCTGGAACTTGTGGTAAAGCCTGCATGCGCCAGGGAGTGTCGGATATTTATGCTTACTATTTGGCCGCACATCTGGTCCCCATTAACGAGTAGTTTATGGGAGGATGGGATGACCCAGCTTACAGATTTGAAATTCATTTGGTGTTATTCTAGGTACTCCTTGGTGACCTGTATGGGAGCCCTGAGTCTCTGGGGATGCCTTCATGCACCCGAGAGGCTATACACTGCTGAAGAGGGCCTTACTCCTGATTCGGTGGGACCGCAGGCTAACGGAGCTTACTCCCTTACGGCAGGGCATGTGGCTTCAGCATCTTTCTGCCCTAGAGGGGTTCCACCAGTGGGACCGTATAGCCATCACATACCTGGGAGATCTCTTTAAAGGCAATGTCCTCATGTCCTTCCAGGAACTAAAAGAAAATTATTCCCTAGCAAATACGCAATTATTCTGATTTCTTCAGGTGCGGCTTGCTCTAGGGACACACCTCACCCCTGACATCCAACTCCCAGAATACAGCCCCCTCCGAGGCAAAGTTATTATTGGGGTGGTTGGGGAAATGAGCAATAACCCAGATCTATCGCTCCATGATTATTCATGCTCCAGATGGCTTTGACTCCCTTCGGCAGAGATGGACTGAATGGGTGAACGACTTAGATGATCCAGACTGGAGAGAAGCATGCCTGGCCCCCAGGGAACTGTCAATATCAATGCGGTTGTGGAAGATCCAGGTAAACTACCTCCACTTGGCCTATTTGTCCCCATCCCATATACAGCAGATGTTTCCTGATGCTCGTCCTATCTGAGCATGGCGTAGATGACTCGCTGCTGACTTTTTCAATATAGCATGGAGCTGCCCCAAGTTGAGACCCTTCTGGAGTGGGGTGGAGCGGGAGGTCTCGGAGGTCCTAGGACGCCCTATTGAGCTAACCCAAGATAACCTTGCTGGGACTGGTAGAGGAGCTGGGTTGTCCCTGCACTGAGCAACTCTTCCTGGGTATGGCCTGTTTAGTGGCCAAACAAGATATATTCCGCCTCTGGAAGCAGCCGATGCCTCCCTCGTTATTGACATGGCGCGCTTGAGTCGACTGGTGTACACAGCAAGAAAAGCCCATATACGAAGCCCTTGGGTGTCCTCACAAACACGAGAAGGTGTGGGGGAAGTGGTGGGCTTATCACAGTCTCTCCTTATAAGTGGGGGGATTTCTATGTGGATTGTCATACATGTTGTAGATCTGAACAACCATATTTTATCTCCTCTTTCCTTTGTAATACTTATAATGTATGGATGATGCTCACTATACTTCTAAACTAAATAAAGTTGGTTATAAAAAAACAATTACAATTAAGTCTCTCAAATGTATTTCAGGAACGTTTCTGGAACGTTGGTGAGGCTATGTGGTGAATTTTATTTGGTCCTTCTCAACTCTCGTGAAGTGTGGACAAACATTGGAAGAAGAATTCCATAAAAATAATAAAACTGAACTAAAAGTAGAAAACCCGATTTCCAGGCTCCCTTTTGCACCCTGATAGAAG
Source organism: Calotriton arnoldi (assembly GCA_963921515.1). NCBI lineage: Eukaryota > Metazoa > Chordata > Amphibia > Caudata > Salamandridae > Calotriton > Calotriton arnoldi. The sequence continues at coordinate 964,371 of CAWUFW010000468.1, read as the reverse complement.
TATCATCAATGACAGAAGAGAAGCCAGGTGAAACAGCAGCACCACACCATAATACGGAAAAGTTCCTCCTCACAAAGTAAGCAAGCTCCAAATATTTTAAAAGGTACAGTTTTGATTTCGATTTTATTTGCATTAACCATTACAAAGCTGAATTCTTTTCCATTTTACTGAGCTCTTTCTCTGATCTCAAATCTGCTTCCAGACTGGTGCTGCTTCAGTCTTGGACTGAGATGGAGGAACAGTGCCTCTAGTGGAAGGATTTAAATTTCTTTTTTTAATAACTATTATTTTATTATTTTTATTCATGTATTTTATTTTATTTTATTGCTAAAAAGACCGCCAGTAGTGCACATTTTTTTCTATCTGTATCAGTTTCTAAATTGAAATTGCTCTACTTACTGCAATTTTTCCCAGGTCGATGCCGTAGTTGAGCGAGTTCCAGGCACACTGTTTGAAGTTGGGGGTCCAGGATTCAGTGATGCTCTCCCTTATGCATTCTCCTTTGTCCCCTTTGATCCCATCATGACCATGAATCCCAGGGGTGCCGGGAATGCCATTAACTCCAGGAGTGCCATCCCGTCCAGGCAGGCCGCCAGGCCCCTGCATGCACAATCCATTGAGCTGCAAAGAAGACCGAATGGTTTAATACTTTGGTATTCTGGCGCGTAAACATGTTTCAAGGCGCTGCTTTACACGAGTGAACGAACAGTCTTAGAGGATACACAGAAATACACAATGGCTGGATGAAATATGAGCTGGTAACAATGGACTAGGGAAGAGCCTGTATGCTTCACATTGGACAAGTATGGCAAGTGTTATTTTCTGTGAATGTGGTGGTAAATTTACCACAGAGTAATTTATTTTACATTCACAAACTATTGTATGGCCATTTTGACACGAAGTTCTGCAGATACGAATGTATGAATCACAAAGCATGCAATTACCACACATGCCTTTACCATGCATAGTAAGTATAGGTAAGGTAAGTACCCCCATGTTTTTTTATTTACTACTAACCTCCCTTTACCACTACCCGCATCCAACCCCATTTTTAAATAGAATAATATTATTTATAAAATACCTCCCTGCTTGGTAAAGACATGTGAGCTAATGCTACAAATGTTTACTTGTGTGGTACTTACCTGCGTGGTAAAGACTGCATTGTAAAGGCTGCCTCCCTACAGATAGTGTACTCATTCTGCTGTGGTATATTGCAGCGGCGGCCCCTTCATTAGGGTGGGTGAGCGCCACCCCTCCCTCCCCCGTCACCACCCTCAAATAAAACGACAATTAAACTGGTTTTAAACTCATTTTATTAACGTTTTATTTTAAACCCCTTGACCTGACCCCAGGACTCTGGCAAGTTTTGGGGGTGGGTCCAGGGGATGACACTGCTGGTGGGGGAGTGGTACTCCCTTCACTGCGCATGAGGGTTTTGCCGGCCAAACCCTCATGCGCAGTGAAGCTTCCTCCAGCCCCAGCTGCATTGCGGGGGCTGGGGAGAGCAGGCACAGGCTCCCAGTCTGCCTGAGAGCACAAGTTGCAAACGCTCAGGCCAATACTGATGCTGCTTTCATGCAGCGTCATGATTGGCCGCAGTGCAGTCTGGAAGCCTGTGCCCAGAAGAAGGAAGAGCGGGATACGACGGGCGACAGCAGCGCTGGTGGCGCCATTCAGGTACGTTTTGTTTAGTTTTATATAGCTGGGTCGACAGGGCCAATGAGCGATAGTTCAGACTTCTCTCCATTTAAACCGGATTTTCTGTATTCAATGATGAAGCTGTGTTTGCAGTGAAACACGTTTGTAAAGTTCCCTGAATCTGACACAGAACATGGTGTCATAGGCATACTTCGGAAGCCAAAGTTGTGTGCACCAGAATGTTGGACCATGAAACATTTAAAGGGCGTTGTTAAGGCCAAGTCAACGGGTACCACAAATAACTTCCAGATGGAGGGTCACATTTATCAATACTTTTCATTTGAGTGGCAAAAGATAGCCTAATTGTGCGCCAGCCCTTCAGAAGAGAGCAGCAGTGTCATATTTTAGTAGTTATGGTGCTGTCCTGCTCTCTCCCTTTCACACAACGCAGGGTAGCAACTCTGTCTGCTGCGCTACGTTGCAAGAAATAAGAGTACATTTTCCCCCAAAGTTTTTCCTGGAAAAGCACCTGCAGGGTCTTCTTCTATTCAGTTGCCTAGAAATGTATCACCTTTCAAACATTAGACATACATTTTCACTGGTATATACCACCTACTACAAAATATGACATTTGCACTGGTCAATTGGTGCAAATATCAATGCACATTTGTGCTGCATTCCTGAAAATTTTCATACTCTGGCCCAACCCTGTTTAGGTCTTGCAACATTGGCAGGCATTAGAAAGAGTGATGAAACCCCTATGTCATGGCATTGAGTAAGTGCTATATGATCGAATACCAAAAAGCAACAGTGGTACTGAAAAGACAAATAGGTTCACGGGCTGCAGGCAACAGCCATAACATAGCATGGATCTTGGAGAAAGTGCCAAATAACATTTGAATGAACCCCATAAAATGAAAGATCTGGGATTTTTCCCAACCAAGTGTGCAAAAGTGGATTATTAGTTGGAGTGGATTGCAGTCCACCACAAATAAGTAGGTCACTGTTCTTGTTAGGTCTGGTAAAGGTTTCAGTAATTTAAACCTGAGTTCCTTCCCTGGTAGCTATGTCACAGAGCAGACAGACTTAACTTAAGAAAATGTGTAAAACTTTTGGAGCTACCAAAATAGTTAAAAAGTCAAAACATAACAATAAAAATCCCACTCCAATTCATAAAAATAGAGCATAATTAAAATACCAAACTGGCAACATTCAAATAAGGGGAACTGGATATATGAATTATTAAAGTTTTAAATAAAAATAGCACCAAAATGTGTTAGATGCCAACTTCGGTCATCTAGTTGCCCTTGACTGGGACCTAGGCGCGATATAAGGCTGACCGTGATGGAGTGCAGGTCGGTAACGGGAACCAAGTTTGACCTGGTTGTAAGTTTTACCTATTGACTTAGTCTCCGAAATGGAAGTCAGAATTCCTCAGCAGAACAAGGCAGCAGGCTGTGGCCCCAAAAAGCTCTATGAAGCTGGAGAGCCATCAGCCGAGGTTCCATTGAAGGTGTTGACCTTTGGCGGTAAAGCTCCAACTGGGAAGAATTCAAAATTTGTGCCCAAGGAAGGTCTCTCGCTGGCTTGATACTTTTGCCCCCTTTTCCTAATGAAAATTTCTATGTTAGGACTTAGTCACATTTTTGGAGATTGGATTTATACATCCGGATAAGGTCGCAAGCAGTAGTCACACAGGGCTCTACGGGCCGGATACTCTCTCCACAACATCCCGCTGAACGGATTCGCTGCTGCAGAAAAACTCCTAATGGGAGCAACCTGAATCTTTGGCCCAGCGCAACACACCTTCATTGAATTGACTTGGCAGATTTACCCCAGTGCTCCAGGTGTCCTTGGAGCCAACAAGTTTCTACGGCCCAGGTTTTTCAGGATGTTAGGAGGAGTACACTTTGAACTCAAGAACAGCACTTGGGGGTCAAGGCTCACTCCAGCAGAAGCTACCACCAGGATCCAGGGCAGGTCAAGTTGGAACTGGTCAGCTGGGCTCTTCAGAAAAGGCTTTCTTGCAACTTGTTGTGTTTGCTTGGAGATTAAAAGGGCAGCCAACTGACCTTTAGAGCCCACTTCCTTCTCCTAGGTACTAGTGGGGGCAGGTCCAGTCCTTAGTGTTCTCCTCAACAGCAGATGTAGTCCTTCTTTTGTCTTCCATGGGTCCAGTAGTGTTCTGAAGGGGGTGCCCAGGGGTGCCACATTTGTTCCTGGTACCAGCCTGTGGGTAGGGATGACTCTTGGCCCCTCCTTAACCAAGAAGTTGGTTCCAATGTGCCCTACTGCAAACAATCCCACAGTGCCCCTCTCTACCCAACTCAATGGAAATCTTCTCTCCTTGTGCAGAGCCTATGTGGTCACTTCACACTAGTTTTGGGGGCAGCTACTCTCCCCCCTGGGATTGATGCCTGCATGACTGAGGGAACAAAGAAGGGCCCGGCCTAGGTGTCAGATAACATTTGCCTTTGAAATGGTAGGCCTCTTTGACATTAATCAACTTCCTGGGCATGGCAACGGTCATCCTACCAGAGGAACAGAACACCCAAGGCCTTTGCTCTCATGAAGGCAGCTATTCAGCTGCTTGGTGACAGATGGAGCTCATTCAAATGGGCCTCCAGAGGCTTTAGGCAGGGTAAAGATAACTTCCTAAAAGTACCTTTTCCAAAATGGTTATTACAAATCAGACTTCACCAGTGAATTGAGGTTATAAAAAATATTTTAAAAAGTCCAAGAATGAAATTTGAAGCTGTTACCTAGCTGGAAATAACATTATAAAATGTAATATTGTACCCAAATGCTTTCCAATGAAACAGACAACCCAGCTGCATAGAAAATAGCTTTTGTGGCCTTTTCACTGTAAGGACGTTTAACATTAAACTTTTACATGTCCTACTTTTTTTTTTTTTTAAATAAATTCCTTTTAGTTTTTTAACAACATAAAGACACACAAAAAAAGGCGTCACACTTGGGTAGCACCAGGCGCCTAATATAATTTCCAAGACACCAATGTAGCCTGTCCCATTGCCCCGCCCACCCAGAGTCCACATTGGAGCTTCCAGACCAGTGGAGGGAAAGTCCCCCACATGTCTTACTTTTCAATGAATGAATGACTGGTACTTATAATGAGCGCAGCTACTCCAACCGGAGTGTCCCGGCGCTACAGGTTCCCACACAAGTGCCCTAGAATTGGTTCAGCTCCTAAAAAGCCATGTCTTCAGCATTTTCTTAAAGTTAGTCAGATCAGTGGCGGTTCTAAGGGCCACCGGAAGTTTATTCCATATTTGTGCCCCCTGGAGATTAAAGGATCTGCCGCCCCTGCGTGCCAGGCGTACTTTGGGGACACATGCATAATCCGCAGAGACTGACCTGAGTGTTCTCGTCGGTGCGTAGCGGCAGACACGTCTCCTGAGGTAACTGGCCCCCTTACCATAGAGAGCTTTAAAAAAGGTTACCATGGCCTTGAATTTTATACGCTCCCTCACTGGGAGCCAGTGAAGGGCCTTGAGGTGAGGGGCCATATTAGATCTAAGTTTTAAACGGAGAATCGCCCTAGCTGCTGAGTTTTGCACCACCTGCAGGCGCTGCAGGAGGTGGTCCGGTAGGCCCAGATAAAGGATGTTCGCATACTCCAATCTGGACGTAATCAGTGCCTGGACTACTATCTTCCTGGCGTCCAGTGGGAGGAGCGGAAGGAATTTTCTCAGCATCCGGAGTAGGCCAAAGCAGGACCCCACTAAGGCTTGTACTTGTGAGCGCATAGAGAGGGCATTGTCAATGTAGACTCCCAAATTCTTCACTGTGGATTGGCCGACACTCGGGGGAGAGAACTTCTCCGGCCACCATTGGCTCCAGTCCTGCACTGCGGGCAGGCCGAAAAAAAACAATTTCTGACTTATCGGAATTGCACTTGAGCTGATTCATCTCCAGCCACCTGAAGACCTCGGTAAGACAAGCTCTGATCGCGCCCCCATCAAAGTCTGAGCCCTTGTTGCAGGAGAAAATCAGCTGAGTATCGTCAACGTAAGAAATTATCTTGGCCCCATAGGCCTCCGCCAGTGGTGCTAAGGGGGACATCTACAGATTAAAAAGCGTTGGGCTCAGAGAAGAGCCCTGAGGAACTCCCACCTGCATACTGGGCATGGGAGAAGAGAAAGGGGGAGTCCAAATAAGCTGTTCTCTGTCCTCCAGATAGGATGTTATCCAGGCTAGAGCCCTACCTCCAATACCCATATTTCTCAGTCTATCAAGGAACCTCATATGTGGCACCGTATCGAACGCTGCCGACAGGTCCAGGAGTATGAGGATCGCTCTGCCCCCCTGATCCAGCTTCTCCCTAAGATGTTCCATCACTTCCAGCAGAGCGGTTTCAGTGCTGTAGTTAGCCCTGAAACCCGATTGTGTGGGGTGCAGGAGATTATGATTCTCGGCAAACTCCATGATTACTTTATTGATGTGTTTCTCCAATACTTTGGAGAAGGCTGGAAGGAGGGAGATAGGCCTGTAATTAGCGGGTATATTTGGGTCAGCGCTTGGTTTTTAGGTCGAGCCTAGAAGCAGCGCGCATGCGCTGCTCTAGGAATCGGCCTCTTGGAATCACTTCAGGCTTTGTAGAAGCTCGTGCGTGTGGTGCTTACACACTATTGGCCTTTGCGTCTGGCTTCAGCACGCAATTGGGCAAAAGCGTGTGGATGTCCCAGCTTCTCGGGAAATGTTTACTCCCAGAGCATTTTGCTCTCAGGAGCCAGCAGCGGCACGCAGGGGCCATCTGTTTTTAATTAGCAGCGGCGCGCAGGGGCCATCTGTTTTTTAATTAGCAGTGGCGTGCAGTGTGCCATCTGTTTTTTTTTACTTTTAGGCAGTGTGTGTTCTTCTGCTATCTGGTTAGGCGCCTGGTGTCCAAAGCAAAATGTTCTGCTGTGTTCGCAGTTTTCAGAGGGCTTGGCACGAAGTTCGTCCACTTGTACATTTATCAACCTTTTCGAAGGACGTTCCCTGCAGCTGCGAGGGCTTTGCAATGTCTCCGCTTGCTCCCTCGCCCCCTATATATATCTTTTCGGCTGTTCGTTTTGCTGCCAGTCGCAAACAGTAAAATCGCAATTTTGAATTGTTTGAGAGCGTGCAAACTTAAAGAAAGCTGGTAGGCTCGGTGCTGAAGCGGTGCCCTTCTCAGGCCTCGGCCGATGCTGGGACCTGCTTTGTTCTGTGCAGCGTTCCCTCTGTGTTAAGATACTTGCTGCTCCGGTGCTGTAGAGGCCGGTTGCCTAGTGAGTGTAGACGCCGAGCCTAGCAGCAATGAATTACGAGGTATATTTTTTGTTCCGCTCTTTCCCCCGTCCCGTTTTGTCGCCAGTGACATTGAATCGCTGACGATCTGAGTGGCCGCTGTTTACCTAGTCTTTTTTACATTTCCAGTTTGCATGCAGAGTCAGTCAGCAGCCCGTTTGCTGTGGTACAGCCAAGGTAATTTGTATTCTAATTGCAGGGGTTGCCTTGGCAACGGTTAGGTGACAGGAAAACATTTGCAGACTGGGTGCGCAGGTCCCTCATTGCTCACTGATCCCCACGCTGACTAGAAAGGGAGCCCAATGTTAGGGAGATAGGGAATAATGCCCCGCACTGACCCCCGAGCACACAGGCCGAAGTGTGGGTCTGCCTTGTACTCAGCTGGCTCTGGGCTGCAACACGCTTGCTTCTCACCCGAGCAATTTCAGGGACTTTTATTGTAGCCAGATACTGTAATGTGAACCTTGCTTCTATAATCCATCCATCCCAAATGAACGAGTGATGCTACTCCTCTCTTCTGATTAACAACACTCGCAGCTTTAAGCAGATGACAAAAGAAGCGTTGAAAGCAAGCCCTGAGCAGAGAGCTGGGGTCATTGCAGATAACTTTAAAAGCCACAGTTTACCTCGAATGTTCCTATGTAGCGGCCAATCCCGGTGTGCACCTCGGGTTGCACAAAACACACAGCACAAGCGGCCCAATGACACCCAATCACGCACTAGCACTGCTATATCGCACAGCCGTTTGTGTGTGCAAACACACATAAACATGCACACATAACACACAGCCACAGGTACCCCCTCAAATGTAATCAGACTGCATGACCCAATCTGCAGACAACGGGGCTCCTTTACTGATTGCCTTAGGGGCCGTGAAGGATTTTACGATCCCAAAGATCTCCTTGCCCTTGTTATTTGCGGACGCAATTTTGGCCCGCCAGTAGCTTATCTTGGCCTCTTTGACCATTTTATAATGTGCTTTTAAAGCTGCCCTGTAACTTTTAAATACCATGCATCATGCTTTACGGGCAGTAAGGCCTACTTAGTGGTGATTTATTAATATTTAAAAGGAAGATGTAGGCCTGTCAAAAGGGGGTAATTTTGACATGTCAAATTTCTAGTTTTAATTTTTACTACTGTACAGCCAGGCTACAATGGTAGGTCTGCAGTCATGTTTTTAATGGGTGCTGCTGTCCACTAGTGGCATATAACTTACAGGCCCTTAGTACCCTTGTACTTATAGGTAAGTTACAATTGCCAATTAGAAGTATAGCCAATTTCAACATGTTTTAGGGTTAAGAGCACATGCATTGGGGCCCTGATAGCAGAGTCCCAGTGCACAGAGTCAAAACATACAGCTGCATTAATCCAAAAAAATGGGGGTGGTCATGCAAAAAGAGGCATTTTTCCACACCAAGACATTCACTACACCCTTAACCTTTAGGTTTTGTGAAAGACATACCATTGACGTTGGCTTCAAACTGCTGGAGCTATGCCCTAGGAGGCCAATTGGCCTTTTATGCTTGACGTTTTACAGGCAATGGACAGGCAAGACCAAAATAGACATGCACACTTGGTGTGCACAGTCTAAGATCATCTCCCCCCACACCCACCCTGCGTTCCCATGAATCTTTCAACTTCTCCATTGGCCTGGGGTGATCAGGGCATTGTTTCACAGTGCTTCACGCAGAGAGACTTGAAGTACATGGAGATATCCTGCACTTGGAATGGTAGACCGTTGTGCCCCCTGACTTCTAGGGGATGGTCTTGCATTGCGAATAGTTTTGGTATAACCTCCGACGAGGCAGTGTACTGGACTTTCTCCATCTCCAGATATTTGCTGAAGTCATGGATCACAACAAGGAGGTGACCCCCACACAAAGTTGTGAAATCCCTGCTAAGATGGGTACACGGGGTTATGGGGCTCTCTTTGGAAATGATGGGTGCAAGGGGTCTCCTTGACATTTCAAACAGTCTGCTACTGTCTTTTACACAAGCCTGTCATGGTTGGAGAACCAAACCTTTTGCCTGAGCCGCATTTTAGTTTTGACAACTCCATGGTGATTGTGGTAGGCAGCACAGAAAAGGTCAGATATTAGTTGCAATGAGAAAGCAATGTGGTTGCCTTTCATAACATCCCTCCTTCCGCTAATGTTAGTTCATGGCAGATGTGGTGCAGTGCTTGTATTTATCTGTGGGTTTCAGGCGCTCGGCTTGGCTTATCTTTTAGAAGGGAGCACTACACATCAGTGGTGATGGCTTGTCGGACTAGGCGGAAACACTAGTCAGCTTGGGATGCCTGGCAGATTACAGCTACTGTTAGCAGCTTGGACCTGGGGCAGTTAACTATGAGACACACATACTCTTCTACTTCTTTTGCGGTGTCCTGTTCAGTGGTGGCTGCAGCCTGATAATGGTGGGAGAGATACTCTGTAGGATTATCCCTGTCAGCCAATAGACTACTTCAAAGGAGTACTACTGGAGTTGTAAGATCCATTTTTCGATTCAAGGGGATGGCTTGGACCCTCAGAAGGAATAAGAGGTTTGTGGTCGGTGCACACATGGAACTCACTGCCGTGCAAAAATGGTGGAAATGTCGGCATCCCCATATATGCTATAGGCTCCTGCTTAATCTGGGAGTGTCTTTGCTCTGTTTTGGTGAGAGCTCGGCTAGCGAAAGCAACAGGGGCCCATCACTTGTCTTGTTGGTGCTGCATCAGTATTGCATCCAGAAACAGCTCCGTCTGTTTGGAAGGGTTGCAAATGTCATGGTTATTTCTGCCCACTAGACAGCTTTTGTGTTGTTGAAAGCTTTCTGTTCTTTCGATCCCCACAGCCACAGGGATTCTGCTTTGAGAAGGTAGTGGAATGGCTCAGTCAGTGTGGTAAGGTTTCACATGAATCTGCCACAATATTGACCATACAGTGGAAGCTTCTAACTTCGGAGACATTCGTGAGCAGGAATGCGTTCTGGATGTCTTGCACTTTCTTTGGGTCAGGTGACACCCCTTGGTCCAAGAACCAATACAAGAAGAATTCAATGTTGTTCTTAAGAAATTCACATTTCTCCCTATGGGGCTTAAGTCCACTTTGTTTGCTATTCTTCACTAAGGCCCTGAGGGGACAATTGTATTGGTTGATGGTGGGGGCAAAAAAACGAATTCTGTTGCTGACGTTTAGAACATCATGCAGTGCTGTCAGTACTTCTCATATGCAATTATGAAAAACTTCTGCCGTATTTGGGATTCCGAAGTTCAGTCGGCAATAATGTTTCAGCTCTACGTGTGTTGAGAACAACGTTATGTATTGTTATATCCTGCATAAGATGCCCTAATGTAGACCTGTTCGTACATGCCCTAAAATGGACGTATTCATATTTACCCTACTATGGTCATATTTGTACTTGCCCAATTATGGTCATGGCCGCATATGCCCAATTATGGTCACAACTGTACATGTCCTATTATAGTATGATTCCTTATATAGGCATGATCTTTCACCTACATTGGTCCCAGCTAGCACACAACGAGCTCTGAGGGCTGAACGTTATCTATCCTGTGGTTTTGAATGCAGCAGGGTTCTTCCAAACACAGGCCCACACTGTACTCATTAATTATGCATGGCTTTCTAAGAATACACCACCGTCATAATATGTATGTACAAAGTTCACCCCTGACGTCTTCCTCATGTCCAATACAAACCTTACTGAGGACCGAGACTCTTTAGGGTATAAATACACCACATCTTGCCCCGGTAAAGCAGAGGGAACCGAGACTTCCATGCTGACACACTGACCAGAGACGCTGAGGCTCCTGCATGCAGTCGCTCAAGCTGACAGTGGTCTGACACCACCCGGACGGGGTTTCCAACTCGAGACCAGGACGGGGTCCCACACTCTCTCTATTCAGGTATGGGGGTTCGACTAAATCCTAGAAGGATTCTTGGCTCTTAGCTTCTAAGACCTACACACATATGCTAGGTACACACAGGTACATCTAGGTAGGCATCGTAGGAGTACGCGCACTTGCATAATGCTTTTATACTCATGTATGGACTCATGATTATCGCAATATGGTAGAACTGTTCTATCCCTTTGCTTTTATCGTACTGCTGATAATATATCTCTGCTATTGTCTGCTGATTACCCCAGCACATATATTTTAAACTAGAATAACAACTGTTTAATAAATACTTATTGAAACGCCCGACTGTTTATTCTGTGTAACTCTCTGAGACAAACCGAATAAGTGAGCACGAGTGACTGAGCGAAAGGTAGTACATTGTTTCCACGATTCTGAGGGATTAGGGTTGTCATGATCTAAGGTTGCCAGAAACTAATCTCTCCCCGATAAGAGGAGACACTAGTGGCACTGCAAGCTAGCTAATGCAAACCAGGCTAACATATACGGTGGGGGTGCACGGAGCCAGTCTGCCACCAATCCCACAGTATATGTTATCCAAACGTGCAGGTCCTGCAGGGGTACTATAGGAGCTACGCGACATGGCGTCGCCAACGTTGGTTGGGTACTTATTTAACAGTAGAATCTAAGTAGTTCAGTTGTGCTATTCTCAGAGAACCTACTCACAAAACCCCAGAGACGTCTGGAGTGGGTGGGCACAAAATCCGCCGCAGCTGAGTAGTACGAGAATACTATTTATTGGCTGTTGGTTACTCAAGCTTGAAGGATATTTAGTTCCTACAATTGTGCACTTACAACTTATTTTAAGAACTCTTTAAATCTCCCTTCTTCTCCCTTCTTCCAATTAGAAATGGTGGAAGAAACAAACACAACAGGGAGAGTTACAACAAACCTCTTCGGTTTAGAAGAAGACCCTGAAGATGAAATACAAATTGCACCAAATTTCAGAAGGGCAGTCACCATAAAACTTCTAGAACATGGCTTAAGAGCCAGGGGTGGTACAGTAATTTTCGTGATTGAGGCACAAGAATCCAATAAAACAGAGGTGTTCTATTCATGGGTTACATTCCCAGCAACAAATGCAATTACAAATGTATTTCACTACAACCAAGAAGGTGAAACACCAACAGACTATACTCACTTTGAGGAGTTAGAGGTCCCGCTCACTTACCAGGAGCATAATTACTGGTTTAAAGGCGCCCTACCCCACGTACAAGGAAGAGCACGATTAGGCCCGCTCGGAGGAGCAGGAGCCACATGGCCCATATTAGCGGCATATATACTGCATCCTGACATTAACACAATGACACAGCCAGACTTACTCGTACAACACAGAAATTTAATTAAAATCTACAGAAACCTCACACAATTTGTGATGAGGACTTTAACAGTTCAACCTGCACCAGCTGCAGCACAAGACACTCCAGTCCAAGGTACAGTTAATAAAATAACTCCACAAACATTACACGCGATAATGGGCAAAATGCCAGCAAAACGCGAACAAATCCCATTCTGGATAGCTCAGAAAATAACTCAGCTTGAAGCAGTATTCCCAAATACTACAACCAGTGATAAACACAGAATTCTAACAATCTGCTTGCCCATGGGTCTCACACCACAAGTAGAGGACTGCACCTCTTGGGGTTCAGTGTTTGCTGCCATATGTACCAGAACACATGGTATCCCGTCCTTAGCAGTAGTACCTGACGTATTGAAACAGATACAGAATGAGTACGGAGCAGAGCCCGCCCTTAACTTAGGGATGAAGTTGCTAAACAACTTTGAACAGGTCATAATACTAGCTAACATTAAGGGGGAAGCAGCTTCTGTGGCGATCTGCCAACGCCTGAGGGAGTTCGGTCCAGACGACCAACAACACGAACTACCCAAAATAATTGAAACTGCATATGCAGAACTAGGCAGAGACAGTTTGGGTGGGAAAGCATTAAAACCACAACTGGTGGGAAGTCCTGAAAAGGACACTACAAAGCAGACACCTACTTCTTCTAAAAAGAAGTGGGAAAATAAAAAACAACAAAAGTCTAAAGACAGCAGATCTCAATCCAGAGGTAGGTCTCCTCAACAGGAGCCCTCTGAAAAGAGGTATAACCTCAGGAATAGGGATAACATTAAAAAACCTGACAGGTATCAGGATACTGATACTCGTTCCTCTCGTTCCTTTCAGGGTTCATCACGAAACTCCGAGAGGGAAGGACGGTCAAAGGAGCGTACAAAGTCCAGAGACACGCAACACGCTGCGGACTACGCACCTAAAAAGAGGATAAACAAAAATCAAAACCTCAGTTCAAAAAGAAGAAGGTAGCAGGTCTCAAGATCAGACATGCCCAGAATTCTGAGGACACAGCTTCTGAACGGGGAATGGGCTCTGACGATGCTAGACAGCGCGGCAGAAGTAACAATAGCTCGCCAGAACCTGAAGGAATTTCTGGTGACAGCGGAGTTGAGTGAGTATATCACGGTGGAAACACCTGATACTCGGGTAAGTGTCCCACATAAGTTACATGAGATAACACTCCGGATGGAGGGGGACAAGCCCAGAAAAGTTAAAGGTCTCTTTTGGAAAAATCTGTCATCTGGTTATGACATTCTATTGGCAGAACAAGACTGGCCGCCAGCATTCGTCATGGAGTGCCCTAGGAGAGAAACTGTAATTTTTCCAGCCTTTTCCGACCTCGTTCCCATTCACTTGAAACATGCATATGCGCAGGAGTGGGCGGTTGCCCTAGCTCCAGCATTGTATAAGAATCATGCTGGTTGGGATGAGGAGTCAACCCACCACGTGATCCCGTTAAAAGTTTCCCCAAATGCTCAAAGGCAATACCCTATAAAGCAGGAAGCTAAAACACAAGTCAGGGAAATTCTAGACCAACTAGAATACCAGGGGGTGATAGAAAATTGCACTTCACCTATGAACAATCCTTTGTTTCCCGTAATGAAACCTGACAACACATATCGTCTAGTCTTAGATTACAGACATTTAAACACTTGCACAAAGACATTTGCAGTTCAAAATGCACACAGTGCCGCATTAATGAATAACATTGTGCGCAAAAAATACAAAACAACACTTGATATCTCAAATGGATTTTTCTGACAAAATATAGCACCTGAAAGCAGGTATCTGACCGCATTCAGTGCATTAGGGTCCCAACGGCAATTTTGCTGACTCCCCCAAGGGTACAAGAATAGCCCAGGGTTGTTTTCAGCAAGGGTAACAGAGTTACTCCAAAATTTGGATGAAGAAGCATTGTCCTATGTGGATGATATTTATCTGACGGACGATGACTTACCGAGGCACTTGACCAGGGTGAGCACCATTATTATGGGATTTGCCTCTGAGGGCTATAAGTTTAATTTCAAAAAATCAAAAATTGCCCACCTCAGTGTCCTATTTTTAGGATACGACCTGTCAAGTGAAGGAAAAAGCCTAGCAAATAACTTTTTAGAAAAGAATTTACAATCAATTCTGGGATTCCTAAATTTTGGTCGAACATACATTTTGGATTACGCAGAAAGAGTAAAACCTTTCTACGACTTAATAAAACCTGACTTTTCAGTTAGACAATGGACTCAGGAACACACAAATATCCTGCGTTCCCTACAGGAAGACATGATAGCTTCTAAACATTTACAGACACGCGTAAACGCACAGAACTTAGTGATCCGAGTCATAGCGGATCAATGCGGGTACACTTATTTAACTTTTAATGAAGGTGAAACAGTACCAATCGCATACAAATCACACCTGTATACAAACGCAGAAATGCGTTTCACTTCAACAGAAAAAATCCTGACAGCAGTTCAGACCGCTGTAGCAAGAGAAAGAGCTCTGGCTCAGGGAAAACGCATAATTGTTGTGACCCCGGTACCAGCTTTAGAAGCTGTTACAAAAGCTAGCATTCCAAATGCGAAAGCCTTACATCCAAGATGGATACAATGGGCTAATTCTCTTACTGCAACAGATGTTGTAAACAGATTTGATCCAAGTTTAAAAACACAGGCATTCCTGCAATACGAACAAGAATATCCTCTACCAAATGAAAATTTTCCTCTCGATCAGTATGAATACATTATTTACACTGACGGTTCTGCTCAACCAGCCATAGGGAGTAAGCAAGCTTACAGCGCAGCGTGTGCAATCGTTAAAGGTCGCATGCGTGATGGCAAGTTCCATCCAAGCTGTACAAAAACGCAATCTCTAGGAGACTGCACGGCTCAGTTGGCAGAACTCAAAGCACTTATACTGGCACTTGTAAATACGGATCACGAATTCCCCACACTGATTGTGTGTGATTCCTTTTACTGTGTACAGTCGTACAATGAATATCTACATCATTGGGAACAAAACGGGTTCAAAGATGCAAAAGGTGGCACAATTAAGCATAAAATGCTATGGGAACAGGTAGTGGAGTTGAGAAACGAACTACCAAGGGCTCACGTGATACATACACTGAGTCATCAGCGTGATGGCGTTCACGTTGAAGGGAATTCATTGGCTGATGAAGCCGCAAAGGGGGCTGTTCGCACAGCCGCCGTAGCTGCAATTACTCGTTCAAAGACGAGGGTAGACGGCGAGATTATGGTAGCTGTCAATGCTTCACACAAAGGCAGCACAGCAGGACCAAAAAATTTCCACTCAAGTACTCCTACAAGTTAGATGCACAAAACATTCCATGGAGTGGGGGATAGAGTAATATCAAATATGGATCGTAGGCAAAGCTTAATAGTTGCAGCACACGAAGGGACAGGTTCTGTACATTTGGGACTTGACGCAACTGCTTCTTTACTGAAGCAACGCTACTGGTGGCCTGTAATGAGAAGGCAGATAAGAGACTATGTCTGGAACTGCAGCATCTGTAAGCAGATGCAAGGGTCCACCACAAGACGCCCAGTACAGATACCATTATTAGACAGTATCAGGTTGTCTGTCCGTGTGCGCCCAGCTCAGGTGTCCTCAAGGTTTGGCCTCAGAGCTCGGCTGATGCTCGAACTGTTATAAAAGATTTGCGAGTCTTTATCGGCACATACGCAGTTGGCACGTTACATTCTGACCATGGTCCGGCGTTTAGCTCTCGGGCTTACAAAGAGGCCATGGAAGGAATGGGCATAGCATTGTGGTACTCCTCTCCGTACCATCCCGAGGGAAATTCTGTTGTGGAGAGGAAAAACCGAGACCTAAAGCAATCTTTAACAGCTAGGGTATTAGGCAAGGGCGGTAGATGGGTCGATCACCTTTATGGGGTACAGCGCACGCTCAATAACCAGCCAAGAAGCTCTCTAGGAGGTGTCACTCCTTACGAGGTCCTATTTGGGACAAGAATGTGGGTACCTGATCTTGATTGTGAAGGCACAGTGGCGGATGAAAAACCATTTGATATCCATGATCGTTTGGCTGTTTTACAGGATCTAAATGAATCCAGGACACAACAAAGTAACATGCTCCAGAAACAGGCCGCCACTGAGGAAGTCAAAGCAGTAACGGCAAGACCTATCTGGATCCCAAAAATCGGGGATCTAGTCAGAGAGAAGATCGCTGACAAGAAAGAATTTGGGCCATCATACAGAAAGCCTGTACCGGTCCTTGCAATCCACGGCACAAGAACTGTACTTCTGCCGCCTCTTGCCGGAAAAAAGGAGAAAAGATTCGTCTCAATTGACTTAATCAAACCACACTATGTGGCCGATACTAAACAGTAGGCCTCGTGGACTCCACAGTAGCAGACGCCCTCCTCTCGCTACAATCCAAGAAGTCCAAACAGAAAGACTCATCACGTTTGAAGAGCCACCTGTACGGAATGAAGGACTAAGCAACAATGCTATGGAACTCGTTCCACTTCAACAAGAAATTCATCTTCAAAATGAAAATCAACTTAACAACCAAGTTGCAATCAGACCTAATACAGACATCTACGTTAATGTGCCTCGACAAGAGAACACACCGATTTCAACAAATCCTGATGCAATTCCAACAATTGATCGAATTGCTTCTGGCTATTTCATGAACTTTGATACATTTTCACTGGATCCAAGCGAACCGGAAACGACGCCAGCCAAAAAATCACTCCAACAGAAACTCATTGACTTTTTGAACTTTTTTAGAAAGACTTACCTGGTGTCACCTTGGATAGGACTATGGTATATCACTGGGATTTTATTTTTCATTTTCTGGCTAGGTTTAATAATAACTTTTAGTATGCTTATTAATGGACGATATCTCCAACCAAGCTCTACAGCCCAAAGAGTAAATTTGATTTTAAAACCACACCAGTCTTCACATCGTGAACCAAGAGACTTGTCCTCAGTGAACATTACAGCAGTTCCTATACCGGACGGTATAGTATGGGACAAGATTGATTATGATGTATTCGGTCCGACTGAACTTTTAAAGCTAAAACATGTATTTAAAATTTCTTTAAGTGATATCATTACCTCCAGTACATTTTCTGATGATTGGGACACTGAAACTGTAAATGCTATGATGTCTGATTTAGAAAAAACTGCTGCATTTCCGAACAATGAAATGTTAGAAGGTACTTCAGACTATGATACATTGTACTGTTACCAGCAATATGGTCATCATTTCTTACACAAATCTATAACACCTAGAAATGTATTTGAGTACCACCAGTGGGAACACTGCCCAACACCTCCAAAAGGTAGTTCACAAGCATTTGCACAGAAATTCACATACTTCTCAGGGTTTAACACATCCGACCCGAAGTAATTTTATTATAAAGTGGCGAAAATTTCAGCTCAGAAAATTATGTTAACAAACACCAAACATATTTACTCTGCATCCTTTCTGAACCAGTTGTCTAACCAGGGTTTCGATCTATGGATAGACACAATAGATTCAAAATCGATCTGGGGTTCAAGGGACTGGCAAGTCAAGGGAATAGAAGCACTTTTTAGAGCATGCATCATTCCGCAGCAGATTTTATTTCTGAATGAAACTGTGCAACAGATATCCTGTCTTGGATTAGCCAAAGGCAAGGAAATGAACACACCGGGGTTTCCAACACCATCGCAGATGGGTGGGGGGCAGAATTCAACTACACTAGGGTTAGGATTAGATGACATTTTCCAGTACAACAGATCAGATCCTGATTGGACAGAATGGCTGGTTTGGCCCATTGACACAAACAAATGTCAACAGAGATTTATGAATACGACCAGAGGGTTTAGTATCCATAGGCCAGATCCACGCTATGTACAAAGACAACACCCAGGGGTAGTGACATCGTATAGTGTTGGGAAGTTGTGCCTTGATTTTCTAGAGACCTCAACACTGACAGAAGTAAAGCACCACTTGACCTTACTCACACCTGACATGGATCTTAGAGATTTTCTACTAGGACCCAGGAAACAACGTCAGAAACGTTTCATATATGCAGGCCTTTATGCCTACTATAATGAAAACTGGAAAATATCCCAACAAGAGGCCGCAGAAAGGATACGAGAAATAGACCGTATTAACTTAGAAAAGGCATTATCCATGGTGGATAATGGGTTAACAACTTTGACCTCCAGGATTTACTCCTTAGCCAACATTGTGTCTTCGGCAATCGACATATTAGAACAAGATCGGGCCTTGTTACAACACGGGCAATCTCAGCTACGTTCTATTATGATGTTAAGCTGGACGCTGCAATCTTTGCGTGCAGGCTATGTGCCATGGCGTTTTATAAACACCACGTCTCTTTTCTCAGAATACAATCTAACTGATAAACAGACAGAAATGGCACAAAGGGGAGCCAAATATACAATGCTGCGTATTGAGAAACTGGAAAGGTTACCATTCACTGTAGCCGAATCACCATCAACAGAATGGCTAATTCATGGCCAAATCACTCTGCCGGTCACTACGTTTCAGTTTCAATATTGCCTTGAGCAATGGCAGGCAGGCAAATATGTGAAGATGGGTAAGGGATACATCAAGGAAACTTGGGAGTTACCATATAGCCTTCGCTGAATGTTTCTTTTATACAGTTTGCTACTCTGAGCAGATTGAAAGCCATGCTTTTACAGCAAACCGTGCCCTTAACCTCCGCTCGAGAAACCTATGAACTTCAAGTTGCAAGGACCTCGACCGAGGTACAGGCACTCATACGTACAAACTGCCCCATTCATTTCGCAGAAATGGTGGGACGTATCTTCAATATGTCTGATACGAGCGGAATTGTACACCTATTTAAGACCATAGGGTCCGGACTGTTAAGCACCTTTCAGACAGACCTCGGAGTAATCCCAAATTTTATACACTCCGTATTGGGAAGCGTATCTGGAGGATTCCCGCTCATCCTGTTCCTAATCGCAGGAATCCTGATTGTAATATTGCTGCTATGCAATGGACGGCCCACTTCCCGAGGGAATGGTGAACACGCTCCTGGAGCGGAAATACCGTGAACGCGTGGTACAACTTCTGGGCATTTCTTGCCCGCGAGAACTCAATGCCTCCTGGTTTCTATCATTTAGACCAGTCTGGATAGACTGCATCTTACCTGTGCTTCGATGCCTGTTCTGCGGAGAAGAATGCACGTTGGATCTTTGTCGAACATTTCCATCAGATGCGCCTCCGGACACAGATGCAATGCTGGACCCCATAAAGGCCCACGCTCTGCGCTGTCCTCAACGGCTTCCGATTCTGATGAATGCATTCCTGGAGAATCCACAGGTGCCGTTCGCTCCTGCTGGGTTAGGTGACTCCTCCACAGGCACCCAGGTTACAACTGCCGTACAAGCTGCTGCAGCACCGACTGTTGGCAGTACTACATTCCATCTATGTGCGATTGACGTTCTCTGTGAGGCGTTGGATTTGTCATCTACAGCAGCTGACACCGATAATATTGAGCTTCCCAGCCAGGACGCGTAATCTTGAATTGGCTCATCGTGTCCTGGGAAAGAATTCAGCTTCTCCACTCGTTTCAAAATAAACAATCTAAATTTGGAACATTTTCTTACATTGGCACTTTCGCTTGAGAAAAGCATGGCCTTCTCCTGCTTATGGTGACACAACTTCTATAGAGAGACTTTTAAGTGGCAACTAGAAAAAGCTGAATTTGAACTTTTTTTTTTTTTAAGCACCAACATTTTTTAAACAATGTTTTAGAACCATGTTTTTACTTGCTTTTAATTTTTTTTTAAATTATCCAGATTTTAAGTATGGTAATTTATTATCCCGTTAGGAAGAGGAGTGGGTGTTATATCCCGCATAAGATGCCCTAATGTAGACCTGTTCGTACATGCCCTAAAATGGACGTATTCATATTTACCCTAATATGGTCATATTTGTACTTGCCCAATTATGGTCATGGCCGCATATGCCCAATTATGGTCACAACTGTACATGTCCTATTATAGTATGATTCCTTATATAGGCATGATCTTTCACCTACATTGGTCCCAGCTAGCACACAATGAGCTCTGAGGGCTGAACGTTATCTATCCTGTGGTTTTGAATGCAGCGGGGTTCTTCCAAACACAGGCCCACACTGTACTAATTAATTATGCATGGCTTTCTAAGAATACACCACCGGCATAATATGTATGTACAAAGTTCACCCCTGACGTCTTCCTCATGTCCAATACAAACCATACTGAGGACCGAGACTCTTTAGGGTATAAATACACCACATCTTGCCCCGGTAAAGCAGAGGGAACCAAGACTTCCATGCTGACACGCTGACCAGAGACGCTGAGGCTCCTGCATGCAGTCGCTCAAGCTGACAGTGGTCTGACACCACCCAGACGGGGTGTCCAACTCGAGACCAGGATGGGGTCCCACACTCTCTCTATTCAGGTATGGGGGTTTGACTAAATCCTAGAAGGATTCTTGGCTCTTAGCTTCTAAGACCTACACACATATGCTAGGTACACACAGGTACATCTAGGTAGGCATCGTAGGAGTACGCGCACTTGCATAATGCTTTTATACTCATGTATGTACTCATGATTATCGCAATATGGTAGAACTGTTCTATCCCTTTGCTTTTATCGTACTGCTGATAATATATCTCTGCTATTGTCTGCTGATTACCGCAGCACATATATTTTACACTAGAATAACAACTGTTCAATAAATACTTATTGAAACGCCCGACTGTTTATTCTGTGTAACTCTCTGAGACAAACCGAATAAGTGAGCACGAGTGACTGAGCGAAAGGTAGTACATTGTTTCCACGATTCTGAGGGATCAGGGTTGTCATGATCTAAGGTTGCCAGAACCTAATCTCTCCGCGATAAGAGGAGACACTAGTGGCACTGCGAGCTAGCTAATGTAAACCAGGCTAACATATACGGTGGGGGTGCACGGAGCCAGTCTGCCACCAAGCCAACAGTATATGTTATCCAAACGCGCAGGTCCTGCAGGGGTCCTATAGGAGCTACATGACAGTATTCCTTGCTGATCTTAATTTGATGGTAGCCAGATTTTAGGTCGACTTTCGAGAACCCTTAGGCTCAGCTGATGTCCGCGACAATGTTGTCAATAGTGAGTAAATGCTGGTCCCTTTTAATTGCTTTGTTTGGTATTTGCATGTCTATGCATATGCTTACAACTCCTGGTTGCTTCAGCTTATGTGCTACAACAATGGGGAAGGCCCAGGGGGTTGGGCCATTGACTTTCTCAATTATACCAGCGGGCTCATGCTGCTCTAGCTCACATTCTACTTTGGATTGTATGTGGAACAGAATTCTCCGATGGCGAAGTGCTATTGGCTTTATGCTGTATGGTCTATGTGTAGTTTGACGACCTTCTTCTTAAGGCACCCAATGCCTTGAAACACTTCTGATAACTCTTCTAGCAATTGCATAATGGATTGTTGTTCCACATGGAATACAAAAGCAAGCATCTTGAGCAATTCATCTGCACTGCAACTGATGAGGGTGGTGCACTTTGCTCGGGTTACAAAGAATTGTATCAGGTTGCAATCTTTGTGGTAGATGACCGGGGTGATGAAGACACCAACTAACTTAATGGGAGTGGCACTTCCACACGCAAAGATTTTTGTTGCTGTATTTAACTTCGGTAGTGACTGTAGTTTCTGGTATTTTGCCATTGGCCTCATGCACACACACTGGTACCGGTGTCAATCAGGCAGTTCATCAAGCATCCGTGAATTTTTAGATGGCACTGTGGTTGCTTCTTCTTGGTGTCTTGTGCTGGGTTCCCTAATGTGGAGATGACATGGACTTGTTCTGGGTCTAAGCAGGCAGAGCGGTCAGATTCAGCTATTAGCTCCCCCTTCTGTCTTCAGAGTCTAAATGTCAGACTTTGGTTTATTCTCCACTTGGACTGCCCTCCTTTACACTCCACGTAATGACCTGCAGATCCTAGCAAAGTGTTTTGGTTTTCTACGCCCTGAGTAGATCTTCCCGCTGTTGGTCCTATTTGTGTGGCATTACTACAGTACCCACATGCTTTGACTCCCTATATTCTTGGCAGTTTTTGTCTTATGGCATGTGCGTCCTCCTTGACCTCACTTGGTTCAGCGTTGATTGTTTTCAATGTGAGAGACAACTCTATGTGGACTTCCCGGGCATCAGCTAGTTCATGGGTTCGCCCTAGAGCAAGCATGGTTGCCAGCAGTATTTTAACAGTCCTCAGAATCTCTTTGTGAAGGACTGATGATTAGCGCCCCTGGATGATCTGTGCACGCAATTTCTCGACACATCTCAAAGCTCGCACGTACTGCCTAGACCTCTAGGCTTGCATAGAAGACATCGATAGTGTCTTATGGGTCTTGATTTCCTTGGCCTAGGAAAAATCTGTTATAGTCAGGATTAGCCTGCATCCCGAAATGTAAGTTCAAGGCAGCTAGGGCAGCGGCCTAGTCATCATTTTCATTAGTGTTTAGGAGTGCCATGAACATTTTGTGAACTTTCTCCCCTACTACGTGCAGAAGTAAAGAACTCTTAGATTCCAGATCTGTTTCATGGCTTTCATATAATTCTCAAACTGTGTCACCCACGCTTTTCAGCATGATGCTACAGAGGAGGGAGCCAAGAGCATTACAAATGGAAGGATCTTGCTCACAGTGTTGTTGAGCATGCAGAGGGATTTCTCTTTGCAGGGAGTAAGCTGATAGTGGTGGTAGAGGTGTTGAACAGACCAGAACTGGAGAACAGAAAAGGTGTGAGTGCACTCAGAAAACAGCCATTCCCTGATTTCCCTTCGCATGGTGTTACAGTTGGGGCGTGACTGTGTGGCAAATGTACTTCTGCCCTGTGGCAACAGGAGTTAAGCATTGTCCAGTAAAGAGAGTTGTGCGTCTCGGGCTCAAACTACAGGTATCCAAGTTTGTTAGCCCTAAGTACAGAACTCACTCATACAGCTCGATGATCTTGTGTCTGAGGCATGTGAGTCCCACCTTCTGTTCAGCATTGTAGGTGCTGTGGCCAGGTACGATGCTCATGGGCAGCCACCAGGAGGCAAACCCAGACCGCAGCCATCAACTGGGCCATCGCTTGTCTCCTCCTACTGCTGCCATCAGGAGTTAGAAGTGCACTTCCAACGAGGGGGCTGCACACGTGGAAGGGCACGGCTGAAGACAGCACTCAACTACATGTGGGGCCCAGAACACCGTCCTCGTCGCCAAGTTGTTTTTTGCAGGGGAGTGCAATGGCCTCGGTGCAGAGCAGCATATAAAAGACTCGGATACGCATAGTTAGTTGGGTTATCTCATTCCACCCTCCTAACAGAGAGTGTGCTTCTTTATTTGTTCTGACCCTGGATGCTCAGCATGGGTGAGATCAAAACTAGAGCAGGGCGAGGGGGACACCAGGGCGAAACCACTAACGACAGCTCACCAATGAGGAGTAGTGGAGCATATACTTTTGAGTTTCAGGCAGCTCACAGAAAAATGAGTGAAAAGTTGGAGGCAGGGTTGGACACAGCCTGCCACTCAGTTACAAAAAAGGGAAAAACTAGGAGACAGCGTTGGTCATCAAAAGAAGAGAGGAGTCAGAGACAGCTTAGAAAGGTGCAATATGACCTGGCAGTAAGCACAAGCTGGATCAGTCAGCAGTGAAAGCCAAGACCAGTGAAGGAAAGAATGCACATGTGAAGAAATGACCGGACTGAAGCCATTTCTACATTCAGATTAGTTTTTGACAAGCTGAAAAGACACTGGTAATTGCTAAGGGGCTTCCACTCGGGAACAAAAGAAGCAGATTTGCGATGGGCCCTCTTGACAGGGAACGAGAGCTAGTCAAGGAGAGAAGGAAAGAAGGGAGGTCGTAGGCATCAGTGGTCAGAATGCAAGTGAGTTAGGAGGAAGATAAAATGGGAGGATTAATGGTAGACCAGGCCTGGAGTGTGCAGAAGAATAGGAGTATGGAGGCTGAAGGAGGATGTCAGGGAGAGAGCTAGAGTAAGTGAAGTGGACTACAAAAGAAGTTTAGCAGAATGGAAATGACAGTAGATGAGGAAGGAAGGGGCCAGAGTGAGGAACTGTGGAGTTGGTGGCAGTGAAAAAGAGAATGGGCTGATATTGAATTTAGTGAATACGAGTGGGCCGTCTATGCACATAAGAAGAAATGATAGTACAGTCAGTGTAGGGCAGCTGCATAGCAGGAACTTAAAGAGGGAGCTGGCTGAATGGTGAAGCAGTTAAAGACCTAAGGAGTGTCAAACTGGCAGAGATGTGGAGTAGTAGTAAGCTTGGGTCCCCAATGTGCCATCAGTGAAGAAAGGGAGTTGAGGGTTGTCTCACTGGGTATTGGTATAAGAAATATTGAAAAGGAAGAGATCAGTGGAGACAGCCATCAAATAAAGGGACTGTGCCATAATCAAGGGAAGGGAATAAAGAAGAAGCAATCATTCATAGCACTCAACATTCATACTTCACATACTTGGGTAGGAAAGGCAGCCCTACAAAAGTAGCCTTCTTCTGACTTCCCACAAAGTCTCAAGAGACACCTTCACATCCTCTAAATAAATCTAATTTCAGATATCTGTTAAATGAACCTCATTTTGAAACAAATCTAAGACTCTGAATTCTGTGAATAGTAACAAGCGGATATCAAGCTCACTGCCAAAATGATCTGTCTTTTCTTTCGACAATCAAGCTGGCATATAATGTTTAAATATAATATTAGACAAGCAGAGTACATGAAAGGGGCCTAAGGGGCAGTGGAAAGGAGAGAAATGTGAATTGGTAGGGGTACTAAGAGAAAAAACACCATATTTTGTAAAATAAGCTATATTTTTGAGGACTTTCAAAACAGACAGTGAGAGAGTGTGTGTGTGTTTTTCTGTGTGTATGTAAATATTGCTGTGAAATCCGACTGGCATCTCACAATACCCGACTGAAAGCACCTGTACCCAAATATTTATCAGAAAATGCATTTATTAGGGGGGGTGTAACACCCCAACCTCTCCCCCTCCCCCGTCTTCCCCACCCACCCTTGAAGCTACGCCCTGATGTCCTGGCTCCTCATCTCTAAATGTCTTCAAACTTTACCATAATGGTGGGGGTATCTGTCCTCTTATAAGCAAGGTAAACCTCCACATCCTGAAACCATGTAGACCTGGACTAGGCCAGATCCCTATTGCATGATTCCAACAATTGAACAGTCACCTGTCTGGCTTATTGTAGACCTTTTAAATATGATCCTCATTCAGAAAGCAAAGCCCAAATAGACATTGTGCACTGGTTTGCTTCACTTCTGTGATGTGAGCCCAGCACAAAATCATAGTTTATCTGCCCCTTAGGGGCAGATTTACAACATTGTAACACAACGCAGCAACACAAAATGCGCTGAGTTGAGGGAGAGCAAGACAACCCCGTATCTGCTAATACATGGCATACCTGCTCTTTTCCCTAGAGCTGGCATACAATCAGACTGCCTAGCGTCATGCACATGCCTTTGCACCATAGTGCAAAGTAGTATGCGTGATGTCTAGCAAAGGTTTTGTACTGGAAGGGTACCCTCTAAGTACAAAACACTATACTTAGGCAAATTTTTAAACTTTTCTCATTTTGGATGTATGCTGTACAGTGTAGCACACGTGTAAAGTCAGAAAAGTGTGGAGAAACAAAAAAGTTTTATTTTTTAACACCTACCTCAAAGAAGCGTTATTGTTTGGCACGAAGCCCACTTGACCATTGCTAGTAGATCGGACTTTGCATCAAAAACCATGGGTGGTTGCATAGAAACACCCTTGTACCACCCATGGAACATCCCCTTGATGCAAAGTAATGCGAAGTGCGGCTTTGCGTTATTTTCAGTCAACTTTCCAGCGCAAAACAAGGTTTGCACTGGAAAATAAATACCATATAACTATTTTGTGCCAGTTTGTATCACTGTTGTGATGCAAAACTAGTGCAATATGTTAGTAAATCTGCCCCATAGTCTTTGAAGTAGTAAATGCCCTAAAGACTTGCTCCACCGTGTCTCCACCTCAAAGGAAGCACGCCATGCTTGGGCAGGAGCAGTATGCATCGTGCAGACTTACACTGGCATCCGGAAGTCAGAGAAGACTCACCCTTGGGACGGTAGTGAAAGTAATTGCACATAATCTAAATCTTCTAATTTGTTGAGTGGACCCCAGCTTCTGATCATTAGTCCTTATGCAAAGATAATAAACAAACAAGAAGAAATGCTACACTTCAGACGGGTGAGCAGACTGGCAGCTTGGCCATTCCCACAATAAGGCACACATCTGTGGGATCTGCTTCTCCATACAGGGAACCGAATTATGGAACTCCCTTCCAGTGAAGATAAGAATCATCCAAGACCACCTGGAGATCAAAAGCCTGGCCTTTCCACATGAGAGGGTGAAGAGGAACATTCAGCATCACAAGGACGGTCCGGAGCATACCTATCCAAAATCTCAACCAAATCTTCCACAAAGATGGTAGGCATGCCCACATGTGCACCCATCTCTCACACTCCTTCGCTCAACTCCATGCTTAAGCGAAACTACATGTTCACAGCAACACAATAAGAGGAGCCACAACACTCCTCCCACACAGGCTACTCTTGCATTATTTTACCCTTCCAACCAGACATTATTGCATTCTAAGGGTAAGTGTCCTATCCCTTATATGGCACACAGATCAGGTGCATCATCATATAACCTGATGAGAAGACAACTCTGAGAATAACAGATGACACCTAAACATGGCTGGACTGGCTGTAGCATGCATCGGGCGTTTCCCCGGGAGGCTCGAAGGGCGTGGGATGGTTTTGTAACAGTGCTGCAATATCGGCCCCCAAAAACAAAAGCAGCAGTGCTGGGGAGTAGGTTTAGTTAAGCAGCAGTGCTTCACACTTGAACCCTCGCCCCCACCCCCGGGGACCGGTCCAATAAAATTGCCTGGGCTGATTTGTGTTCTCAGTCCGGCCCTGCACCTAAACAGTTCCCACATTCGTCACCATGCAAATCCAGTTATAAAATCTATATATACAATGTTAAAAGGCAAGATGTGGACTGTGTGGTGATTTTGATGATCATTTGTTAGACAATGGCTGTCAACGCCTCCCTTCTCCTGCAAAGACAACAACAACAACAAGAAGGCAATATCCTAAGGGAAATAAAGGATATTTGGTTCACACAATTACAGTCAGACAAGGAAGGAGGCATGTCCCTGGCCAGCTGTTTTCCGAGGCTGCATTCACACAATTTCAAAAGATAGAGGAGAGATTCTTCATTTTCGACTTCTGGCGACTCCCAATGCATGACTACTAGAAGCCGGAGAACCGGCCTAAGCAAATTTTACAATTTGAACCTCAAAACAATACACAAAAATGCAGAAACAAGTATACATCAAACAAATACACAAATTATAAAATACTTTACTTAATCCACATACAAAAAGTATACATAAACCGATGTTTTAATTTTTACGGGAAGGTAGAATATTTTCAAAATTGTGGTTTGATTTTTAAAAAACAAAGCAATATGCTAGACTCTACCTCATTGTTTTTATGCTCCTTATGCATGCCTTTTTTGTCGTGCATAACAGTGCTTCAATGGAGGCCCCTAACCGTCCGTACTAGATTCTGTCTGCTGTACTGCTCAAGCTAAGGATGGCAAATTAATTTTTAGTTTTCAATTCAAATTCCTATACATTTATAGAATATTTAAAGAGTCCCTCTGTCCAGAGTAGGGGGTCAGCAGACTCCGGTTAAGAACCACCCGACTAAAGATTCCTCTCACTCCTATTCCACCGGAGAAGAAGAGTCAAGTGGCTGCTGCTGGACTCTGTTGTGAGCAATGCACATTCATTGCTGGACACGAAAGGAGGCATGGACGGTGTACAGCTGCTCCCCGGAACTCAATGCAAATAACTTCAAATGAACGAAAGCCTGGAACTTCCTATCGCACCTCTACAAGTAAAGGCAGACGTACTTTGGTGTGCAGAAGAGGGAGCGTTCCCCTAGAAATATGGTATAAAACAGCTGTTGTCCTGCTGTAGTTCTCATATGAGCCCAAGAG
Organism: Calotriton arnoldi; assembly: GCA_963921515.1. Lineage (NCBI taxonomy): Eukaryota > Metazoa > Chordata > Amphibia > Caudata > Salamandridae > Calotriton > Calotriton arnoldi. The sequence goes on along the minus strand of CAWUFW010000468.1, from coordinate 936,056 downwards.
CCACGGTTTACTTTGCAATTAAAGTATGTTTTTGGGACTAAGAGGCCAGCTTTCTGCTTCACTGAGAATTAAGATGCAGACATGGCGAGGGATGGAGCCATTCAGCCTTGAGGCTGCAGTGTGGATGCAGGAAGGGGGGCACTGGGAGGCGGGAGGGGGGGTTAACTGCTGGAGTGGGATGGCCAGAGGACCTCTCGCTGAGAACGACAGACTGGGATTTGAAAGACGGGTGCCTTGTCAGTAACACCTACTGTTGGGACGGAAAAGCCCTCTGCATGGTTAAAGACCCCTGCACTGAGTGACTAACTGTACTGTCTGGATCCCTTTTGCTGATTTTTTGTCATAGGTAAACACGGAACAAGCATGTGCACCATGACATAGGCCTGTCCCACGGATTGCGGCCTTGTTGGACCATAACGGGTGCCCAAAGCAAACCCCTCATAGTGGTGGAAGGCTACCGCCTTCACCAAGAGTTAAGCAGCACGAGCATGGTGATCGCAGCACACCGTGTAGTGATCAGTAGTTGCAAACAGGACCTTTTGACTCCGTCACTGGAGTGAGGCCTACACGCTCACTCACCTTTTTACAAGTTCACCTGCAGTGTGCATCAGGTAGATGTGGAGTGCTGCTCAGTACAGGATTAGTGAGTGCCGGATGTTTGTGTGCCTGGGAAGAGTACAGTAAAAGGGACAGAACAGTACTGTGCAGTATATATGTAGTTAGTGTATGTACTGAGTGCATGTATGCCTGCGAGGAATACATTACATGAGAGATGTAGTGGTGTGCAGTTCGTGTGCAATGGAAACGTGCTGTGTGTGCTTGCGAAGGGTGAAATGTTGTTCAGTGCACACATGGTGAGTGTGTGTGTTGGCAGTGTGTGTGTTTGCACACCCTGGTACAATATAGAAAAGCTACATTACTGAACAGTGTGTGCAGACTGAATGTGTGCACTGAATGTATGCGTCTGTAGTGGCACAATGCATAGAGGTAACAGTACTGAAGACTGTGTGCTTTGAAAGTACACAGAGTGCAAGTGTGCCTGCAATGGTACATCTATGGAGGACCCTGGGTTTCCATTTTGTGAAGCCCAGGCCTGCCTGGTGAAGACATGAGGAGTAGAGGAATCCCCCAGACAGATTTGTGTATTGCTACATTCCTGCCAGCTGAGTGAGACACACACTGGAGGAAGGGAGAGAGACTTCCCCTTTACACTTCAAGAGGGAGCTCTGTGATTCCGTGATAGATCACAAGGAAAGGAATCAAAGAGGATGGGAGCCTGGGATTAAACTTTTGAAGCACATATCACTGTATTCAGGTGTGGACTCTAGTCACTCCCATGAATTGTATTGATGGTCAATTAGCTTCAGAGTCTTGCCTGCTATGATAGCCATCCTTTCAAGGGGAAATAAGAAGTGTAGACATCAAAGGAAGCAGAACCCCAACATAAAACGCCAAAGACTCTGACTCTAAATCACATTTTGGTGTTTGGAAATGGATTATAAGAAGGGGATGTTGAGACCCCAGAGTTTATCTTCTCTCAAGCTGCCAGACGGCGGGGTGTGAGGAGGAGAAGATCTGCAAGACTTCTGCCTATGACCAGGACTGGGGGCCAAGGCCTTCTAGTCTCTCTGCTGGGTGAGGGGACATCACCCAGAGAACCAAGACCACCTGCCTTGGAGCCTGGACCACCAGCGCCTGGCTGCCTGCTTGCCAAGACCAGTGTGCCCTGTGAGGAAGAGGAGAGCACTGGAGAAAGCGTGGCTCAGTGGGAGCCCTACCGAGAGGACTCCCTGAGCAAGGCGTGAGGTGAATGGTTGTGCACCGATTGGTTGTTGCCCTGTGCAGGAACTGCCTGGCAACACCTATATTCCAGGGGAGGGCCTCCGTGATCTGAGGCATGTAAGGAGCAACATGCAGGAAGTGCCAGGCCCCCACTGCCTCGTTGTGGTGACCTGCTATGCCAGAGGAGGCCATTGTTGAATGTATTGCGCCTCGAGCGTTGAGACTTGTGTCTGCCTTTATCGGTGACCCCATATGCCTGGAGGGACAGCCGTGGTGAGGCCGATTACAGCAGAAGAGTCTGTGCCAAGACTGAGAGTATTGTACCAACCCCGTATGCCAGGAGGGGCTGCCGGTACCAGTGTGGCCAAGAGTTTGGGTTGTTGCCTGGAGGGAAAGATTGTGACTGTAACAGGTGGGTCAAGAGACCTACCCCTGACTGCCTCCCGAAGGACGCTGATGTTTCCCTGGACATGGCCACCATGTGAATGGGGAACAACCCCGACCAAGTTAAAAGAAAGAGGGTGGGAGCGGGATTTGCCTGACAACTACTAGAGCCCCGACCTCGAGGGGATATTGCTATTGCTGATGAATGTCGTTATTCCTTTGAATGTGTAGAGTTAGAAATAAAATACCTCTTTACCTTACAAAAGTACGTTTTGGACTGGATATTGATTTACTGATCGTACTAGGTGCACTTTGAGTTATGAGTCATGTTCACTTACCTGTATTCACACTCCCCCCTTCCCCTGAGGGAGTCTTTGACTGCTCGTCCACAGCTACCACTGAGAGTCATATGCAGAAGGGGTACTTGGCCCAGGATCCATAGTAGGTGGGGCCCTGGGACCTCAGGAGTAAAAGGCCTCAACCACCACGGTTGGGCCCAAGAGCCCCTGCATGCTCGGTGGCCCTCTGAAAGGGGTTCTGACACCTTCACTTTTCCATCTAAGTACTGTATACAGGGCAATGAGCTACCCGCACACTAAAGCACTTTGGTGCCTTTTTCGCAGTATGAAGTGCTATACAAATGCATCTGCTATGCAAAACAACAGTCATTGCAGTGGTGCTGGAACAATTTTCCGAGTGCGGGTGCTGCCATCAATGTTACATCACTGAAGTCATGGGGATTGAATCCAAGTATCACACGAAGGAAGCGAGCTGCGCAATTCAGCAGGAGAGTGGTACGGGTGTGGTATGCAGCAGGTGGTGCATTTTGGAGCACTGTCACAAGTATATTACTATAGCATGGTGTGGTAGCACACTGCCCTTTACAGAGAGTACATTTTCCATTAAAATGGCCACAAAGTTTTCACCAACATGCAGTTTTACTACTAAAACTATAGCTCACAACCGATAATCAGGTTTCAGCAAGTAAAGCGTCTTGGTTTGTTTGTACCTAAGAAAATCTTTGTACCCATCACTCTTCAGAATTACAAAAATATTTGCTCCGTTTCTGCTTTCTAACTGATGATTTATTTTGAAATATTTGCACAGTTCATTTACAGGTATTTAAATGTTGTGGTGTGACACCCCACCACCTTAACTTTCCCTGTTCATGTACCCCACCAGGATTGTCAGATAGCTGACTTCACAAAATGCGCTAACTTTGCAGTCAAAGAAAAGTAAACAGCAATCACTGTATTAAAAGAATAAGCAGCAGTTTGCCAGATGCGTAGCCTGCATTTGACCTCTGTCTTTGAACGAACACAAATGTGTCAAGATAAAACCAAAATGCAAAGCCATCTTTATTGCTCGTTCACCTTCTCAGCCCCAGCATAATTATTGTGAGGGTGCTGCATCACCCTTACTTCCAGTGCCCATGAGTCATTCACATCTGCTTCAGAATGTGGATGTAAACCAAGGCTCAAGATTGGGGTGAGAGCGTCCGGGTGAAGGAGCAGGGCAGAGAAGAGTAGATTCTTCGTGTGTCCTGACATTGCAGGATAAAGGGGGTGCGTGGCGTGGGCAGTGTTCCTGTGTCCCGAGAGTGCAGGGGAGCGATCCCGCCTCCTCCTTCAGCCTCAAAGTTTATTCCCCCGTAGGAGAGCTCCAGTTGCCGTCAGTGTCTGGGTCTGAGCTCCCTGTTCTCTGGCGCTGAAGTTGCATGCATCGCCGGCGGGTTGTGCGGGGGCTGCACACACGTTTAAAATTGATGGAACATTGAAAATTGGAATTGAGAAATGTTGAAAGATTCTCTTTCTCGTTGGATGGCGTTTTAACAGTGTCGTTTATCCTAAAACTGAGAATAAGCTAGGAATATAGTATTTAGAATTGCCATTGGGACTCCGGTGAAATGTCCTAATAAAACATGCGATTGCATTTGATGTGCACTTTTGCCATGTTTTATTTATTTTATTTTATTTATTTTATGCGTTTTTATATAGCGCGGACTTTACCCGAAGGTGTCAGAGCGCTTCACAATAGGAACAGTAACATTACATGAGGAGAAAACTACAAGTGAGCATAATACAAAAGCAAGCGTTACATTACATGAGGAAAAAGTGACAATTGTGTAAATCACAAAAACAAGATACAAAAAGAGGTAGCAAATGATACGTTACAAGAGGAAAAAGTGACAAGTGTGCATGGTACATAAGATACAAAATACATATAGAGGTATAATACTGCAATAAGTGGCAGTCACTCAGAACACACTGGGAAGGCACTTCTATAGGCACGGAGTACAGAAATTCCTATAGTGGAAGAACTTCCTTGAGGGAGTAGAGAGGGCGTGAATTAGGTTTGGAAGTGTCTTTGGAGAAGGAGAAATTTGAGGTCAGTTTTGAAGGACCGGGAAGAGGTGGTGGTCCGGAGCTGAGGCGGAAGTGAGTTCCAGATTCTCACTGCATTGCCTGAAAAGGATTGGGCCATCGATCTTTCCTTTTGAAAGTGGGAGGTTCAAGCAATAAGTTTTCTGCATTACGTGATGGTCTAGAGCCTCCAGAGAGTTTCAGTTTATTCGCCAAGTAGCGAGGAGAGGAGGAATGCAAGGCTTTGTGGGTGATACAGGCAGTCTTGTAGATAGATCTTGCCTCGATGGGAAGCCAACGGAGGGAGGATAAAATGGGTGTGATGTGGTCGCTTCTTTTGGTCCCATATATGAAATGAGCTGCTGAATGGAGCACAGATTTGAGGGGGACAGGTGGGATTTGGGGAGGCCAGTAAGAAGAGAATTGCAGTAGTCCAGTCTAGAGAGAACCAGCGATTGGACCAGGGTTTTTCGGTCTTGCTCTGGGAAGAAGCGTCGAATCCCCCAGAGAAAGCGCAGTTGGTATCGAGCAGACTTTGCAATGGAATTGATGTGGGAGAGTAGATTGAGTTTTCTGTCGAGTATGACACCAAGGGATTTTGCGCTGTCGACAATGATAGGTTTATTGTTAAGTAGATTCATCTGATCCATCTATGATTGAACATGTCTGTCTACAGAAGGGCGGGTGAATCCTGACCACCTGAAAGAAAACTTCAGTGCAGACAAACAGGCAGTCACCACTAAAAATAAGGGATTCCGTGCAGGTTTGAATACATCTGTTCACTGCGGCTGGAAATATATCCTTGAAAAATGGATTGGATGGAATCTGATTTCCATCTATGTCTGACCTCTTTCAAGGGTGGCAGGTTAGCTTCGAGGACATTTTTGTTAGCCTTTTTAGTTATTATTTATTGAGTACGTGTTTGCGGAGATATCTTGGCACTAAAAGCTCATACCAGGCCTAAAATGTAACCACAATAGAAATACCTGAGATAACGCCAACAAAACCAGCTTCGACCCACCCTGGTACAAAAACCAGCTGCAGGGGCTGTAACTGCGAGCATTAATGGAATGTGAGAAGTTAGAGACAGCGCGGAACTCAAGAGGCGCATCGTTCCAGAGTTTGGATCCCAAAAGTCAGAAAGTTCTGCCCGTGGAACGTGTCCGCTTAAACCGGGAACACGCAGAAGGAGAAGAGCGCTTAGCGATAAAGGTCTAATCAGACGATAAGGGGGTCACCACACTAGAAAGAAGGAAGAGGCGGGTAATATAGAAGGCTCTGTGAATATGCCTCCTTACAACGCATGCCTTTTCCCCGAAGGCTATTACAACACGGTCGTTACAACGACCGCGTTGTAACAACGCATACCATTACCTCGCAAGTCATAACAACGACTTGCTCTGGGGGAGGGGGGGCGCTGGCTGTTGGAATAGTATAATTTACTATTCCATCCCCAGTCTGTGCAACAGTAGGGAAGGTGTTGGATTTTAAATCCAACACTTTCTGCCCCCTTCGCAAGTCAATGTTACGACTTGCGGGGTAATGGTATGCGTTGTTACAACGCGGTCGTTGTAATGACCGCGTTGTAATAGCCTGCGGGAAAAGGATTTGTGGTAAACGATATTTACCGGCTCTGTGGACAAGCTAGAGTGCCTAAAAATAATTCTTTGTTTTTTTGGAAGCCAGTTCAAAAACTGTCTCCCCTGCAAGACATGATCAATTTTTATAAGTCCTACCAACACTCCTGTGGCCATATTCTGAAGCCGCAGAAGCATAGATATTGAATGATCTGCTAAGCCCAGATTGAGGGCATTGCAGTCATCTAGAACAAAAGTCCTCAATACCTGACCAAGCTTCTCCATCAGGAGAAAGGATGGGTTTTTCTCAGAGTCTTTAGGAGGACACCTTCTATCGACCATACATTCTCAAACTAAGGGAGAACACATTGCTGTTACTAAGCTTTAAAAACGTCTAAGACATCAATTTCTGAATGTCTTGTAGGCAGTGTTACAGCGGTACGATGGACATGGAGGAATGCTGATCACATCTGAGAAGCAGTTTGTAAAGAAGTCCAAAAGGCACTCTGTAGTCTTTAGGCAGGTTTATTCAGGAGTACACGTAAAGGACCAGCAGCTAACATCCAACTGCCAGAGGTAAAGCTCCAGGAACAGAACATTCTGTTGTCAAGCAATGACACATGGAATGCAGGGATGCAGCCCAGCAACAGGGATAGAAAGGAAGAAAAGACAAGGTAAAAGGATGTAAAAGAAAAGGGGGAAAAGGGAGGTAAGCAAGACCACAACACATCTCCCTCCCATATAATTGAACAAAGAAAAATTGCAAAGTAACAGGAAGCAAAAATGAAACTGCAGAGAAAAACAGAATGTTGCAAACACCAGTGTCTAAAACATTTCATAGTCTTGATGCTAGGTCGGCCTGAATCTCAACCTCTGGGAACTCCCCAGATCAGGCACATCGGAAGCAGAATCATCACACCCAGTACCAGAAATATCATTCATCCCAGAGTGCCCTGACACTCTTGCAGAATCAAAGCCCCGTTCACGTCCATGAGCATTGGAACCAGGTTGCCATTTCACTAACCTGGACATGCTCCATACTTCACCAGAATCCAACACAACAACATTCTTCCTGACTTCTTTAATGATAAAACGCCCCATAAACCATGAACGGCCCTTCTTAAAAAAAACAGGATTTCTGATCAACACCTCATCACCAACACGCCAGCGCTTGAGGAGAGAGGAATTCTTTAGGTCAAACCTGCTCTTGTATTTTTCTTGGTGAAGTCTCTGTCTAGAAACAACCCCTTCATCTATTTCTACATCATTCACATCCAACCTCAACCAAGCAGGACTCAACTTGTCGTGAGGTTTCCTGCCTCTCAGAACTGAAAAAGGAGAGGCCAAAGTCAAACAATTGGGGGTATTGCGGTGAGCCCACCATGTTTCTCTGAGCATTTTTTTAGGGAAGACCTAGTCTGCAAAGCCCTCTGAGCACAACAATTGACCAACCTATTCATGCTTTCAGCCAGACCATTGGCTTGCGGCGAGTACAAAGCCGTCTTGAAGTGAGTGATGGATAATTCTTTTAGAAATGTGCTCATCTCATGTGAGACGAATTGGACCCCATTATCAGTGATGAGGTGCTTGGGAATACCTTCTCTGGAAAACTCCTCGGAGAGGAATTCAATAACAGTTCTAGTGTTGACGACAGGCACACATTTGGTAACCACCCACTTAGAGGTGTAGTACAACAACACATATCGCTCATCACGAGCAAACAACTCAAAGGGCCCGGCAATGTCCAAATCCAACTTGGACCAGGGCTCAGAGGGAACCTCCACAGGCGAGAGAGGTGCAGTGCGAGTCTTTTTGCTCTTGTCGCTGTTGACACATTCGCAACAGTCTTTAACAACCTCCTCAATCTGCCGATCCATGGTCGGCCACCAGTACCACTCACGAACCCTGGCCTTGGTCAGATTCCTCCCTAAATGTCCCTCATGGGCTAAGTTGATAAGCTTGCACCTAAGATCACGAGGAGGTATCACTCGATTACCCCTCAACAGCTTCTCGTCAAAAACACACAGCTCATCCTTGACATTAAGGAAGCATTTCAAGGATTCAGGTACATCCTTGTCTGCTGGCCAACCCTTAACTGAAAACTTCCTGACCATTTCTAAATCACTGTCGTCACGAGAAGCAAAGGATCACTCATCGGAATTGACAGCAGACTCCTGCACCCATGCCACAAGAGAATTCTCCACTTCCACACCAGATTGATCCAAAGGTAACCTGGAAAGGCAGTCTGCATTGGCATTCTTCGGTCCCGGCACATACTCAACCACAAAATTGAACTCCGATAACCCCTCCATCCAACGTTTGATTCTGGGAGAAATATTGTCAACTTCCCTGCAAGTGAAAATTTGGCACAGGGGACGATGGTCAGTTCTGACAACCACAGGTAAACCCCAAAGATAAAACTTGAAGGGCGGATAGCCCAGAAGACTGCCAACGCCTCACGCTCAATCACAGAGTAACGCTCCTCAGCACCCCTGAGTGAGCGAGAGGCGAAAGCAACGATCCTGGACTCTCCATCCACAACCTGCGACAGGACCGCCCCCAAACCGAGCATGCTGGCATCTGTGGACAGTACAGTTTTCTTGCAGGCATCAAAATGCCCCAACGTAGGCATATGACCAATTACACTTTTAATGGAGTTAAAAGCAGAGGAGCAATCATCAGACCATGAAAATTGAGCTCCCTTTTTGAGCAGCAACCTGAGGGGAGAAGAAACACAAGCAAAATTCGGTACGAACTTGGAACAGAATTCTGCTAACCCTAAAAATGAACGAACTTGATCTTTGTTAACAGGTACAGGGGCTTTTACAATGCTTTCGGCAAGGTCCAATGTAGGACTGATCCCTTCACCAGAGATAGTATATCCTAAATAGTTTACAGAAGACACACGGAATTTGCACTTTTCCTTTTTGATAACCAGACCTGCATCTTGGAGTCGCTGTAAAACCTTCCACAACTGCTTGTCATGTTCCTGTTGATCCTTCCCATAAACAAGAATGTCATCTTGGAAGATGAGAACCTTGGGCAACCCTTCCAGGACTTTATTCATGACCCTCTGGAAGCAGGCCGCAGCAGATGCCAGGCCAAAGGGCATGCGAATGAATCTGAAAGCCCCCAGAGGCGTCACAAATGGTGTCAAATGCCTGGAGTCCGGCTGGAGTAGAACCTGGTGGTAGGCAGAAGACAGGTCCATAACGCTAAAACATTTAGCATCTTTGATCAGAGCAAGAGTCTCAAAGATGTTTGGCAAAGGTTGCCTGTCAACCCAAATATGTTTGTTTAAACCACGTAAGTCCACACACATGCGAATCCCCTTGCCCCCATCTTTGGGTGCCAAAACGATGGGGGCCAACCACTCAGAACATTCAATTTCTTCAATAACACCCTCAGCCAACAATCTCTTGAGTTCCTGATCTAAAGGGTCCATCATCATGTGGGGAACTTTCCTCACTTTGCTGACAAATGGTTGGGCGTTCTGTTTCAGAATAATTCTATGCTCAAAAGTTTTGAGCAAACCCAAACCATCACTGAAAACCTTGGAGAACTGTGAACACACATCATCAGATAACGAACCAGAGGACAGAAGCAACACTTTCTCAGGTGAATTGGGATCCAAAGTGATCCCCATATCTCTCTGGTGTCTCCACCCAAGAAGATTATCTCCCCTCTTCGCCATGTACACCTTCCCAACAGTCTCTCTGTCCTTGAACTGAATTCTTTTGACCACGTATCCCAAAACATCAATCCTGACACCACCATAACCAACTGGGTTGATGTCTGGAGGAGACAGCTCGACTTTGTCAAGACCAAAAACAGTGTCCCAATTGGCATCACCAACCATGGTATAAGGTGAGCCCGAATCAGCCAAGACAGGAAATCGTTCACCACCAATTAACACCTCACACTCAGGCAAGTCCAGCTTATCACCGTCCACAACTCCGTCCTCTTTGACACCACACACAAACTTTTTCTCCTCCTCAATACAACGTACCATCTGGTTCCTGCTACTACGGCACACACGTGCGTAATGACCCCTTTTTCCACATTTATTGCAAGTGACAGATCTTGCAAAACAATTGGGGCTGTTAGGCAAGTGACTCTCACTCCCACACCTAAAGCATTTAAAACCAGACCTGTTGTTCCTGGACCCGTTTTGTTCCGAATCAGAAAACCTGTACCTGGAACTAGTCTGTTCCGAATCAGAAGGCTTCTTATCCTTCTCACTATGAGTCCCCTTCGATGCCCCTTTGAGATCATCCTTCTTAATCTCATGAATTGCTTTATCATCTACAGAAGTATCACTGCCTTTCTCAACCCTCATCTCTCGCATCCACATGTTAGTATTCTCCATGCTTTCCACAATAGCCAAAGTTTCTTTGAGATCTGGGTTCTTAGCCAGGAGCTTCTGCTGAACTTTTACGTCATTGGTGCACCTGACGATCTGGTCCCTAACAAGAGAATCAGTGAGTTGCTCGAACTCGCAAGTACAAGCCAACGTCTTCAAAGTAGCCACATAACTACCAATCTTCTCTTGCTTACCCTGGACCCTAGAAAAGAATTTGTGACGCTCCAAAACCACGTTAAATTTAGACCCAAAATGTTTTCCAAGCATCATGACGACATGTCGTAAACATTTTCAGGCTTACCCTCTCCACGCCCCAGAACAATCTCATCCAAACTGTTGTAAACATGTCTACCCTCAACCCCTAGGTTATGCAATAATGTAGCCTGCTTTCTCAAAGCTGAAAAATTTCTCCCCCGATGGCTAACAAATATGAGTCAAATAAAGGCTTCCATCTCTTCCAAGGTAAGATGGGATCACCCAAATCTGAAAGAAATTGCGGTGGTTGAGACATGCTGGAAGAAGCCATTATGAGGAAAACACAAACAGGTGTCAAACACCGTGAAATAAGTATAGTACAGTAAATGTAAAATAAACAATACTATAGTAACTGTATAAGAAAAATGGTGCGCCAAATGTAAATGTCAAAAGTAGGGAACTCCAACTTGTGCAAGTAACTGTAACACAAAACACAGTACCTGGAACTGTAAAGTTAGAATGGTGTGCACATCACCGAACACTCGCAGGATAGTAATCTGTGACAGACGTGTGCACACTATACACATAGATGCAATGAAAACCAAGAAAGGTGAGCGCGTCACTGACACGCTGCAGAGAAGAATTGCTTGCTTGCTCAACGTTGTTTGAAGAAAAGTGTGCGCATCACTGACACGCCAAGGAAACAAAATCGAAATGACACATGGTGTGCGCAGTGCGCATGCTCCAGCTTTAGGGGAAAGTGTGCGCGTCACTGCGCTTGTTCCTCATGTGATGCGCAGAATGCGCATGTTCCAGGTTGAGAGACGATGTGCGCAGTGTGCATGCTCCGGCTTTAGGGGAAAGTGTGCGGGTCACTGCGCTCGTTCCTCATGTGATGTGCAGAATGCGCATGCTCTGGGTTGAGAGAAGGTGTGCGCATCACCGCGCATGCCCCGAACTGAAACTTGGGGAAGCGAGGAAAGGACCGCCGGTCGTAGGTCGCAGCAGCTCACAGGCAGCTCCGGAGATGTCCAGCGAAGAAGAAACGTTTGCAAGTACAACGCGCAGAGACCAGTTGCCTAGGAGATAGGCTCGACAATGGAGACTTCCAAATGAAGAACGACGTCATGGAGCATTCCTTGGTTGCCAGGAGAAACAACGCAGCAACAGTGAAACCAGGCCAGGTAAGAGACGTCACAAGGCTTTCACTCGAAGTAGAGAGTTGAGTTGCTGTTACAGTAGGCCTCAAATTTGAAAAGTACTATTGTAAAATCATGAAACAGCACTGTCCACAAAGCGTGAATTCAGGAAAATAAATCAAACAAAGCTTAACAGTACCTGAATCTCCGTAATCCACGGAGATTTCAATTTAGAACCAGTTTAGCGCTGCAGTAGAGAAATGGGTTCGATGGGGAAACTGGTGGCCAAAGAATTCCTGTCCCCACGCAGGTACAACTCGTCGCCAGTGTAAAGAAGTCCAAAAGGCACTCTGTAGTCTTTAGGCAGGTTTATTCAGGAGTACACGTAAAGGACCAGCAGCTAACATCCAACTGCCAGAGGTAAAGCTCCAGGAACAGAACATTTGTTGTCAAGCAATGACACATGGAATGCAGGGAGGCAGACCAGCAACAGGGATAGAAAGGAAGAAAAGATAAGGTAAAAGGATGTAAAAGAAAAGGGGGAAAAGGGAGGTAAGCAAGACCACAACACAGTTGCATGTCATCTGCCTAGGAATGGGTGCTAAACTCGAAGCACCAGATCTGGCCGTAGAGACACTGGATGGTCTGGTTAAACGGATGGGGACAGTGCAAATCCTTAGGAGAAGCCGCAGGGCAGTTAGGTCTCAGTAGAGTGAAATGGCGGCAGTGCTATCATTTGAGACCGGTTGCCAAGCAGGAGATAAAGCATGATAATGCCCGCCCAAATAACCCAGCAAATCTTAGACGATCCAACTAAATGTTATGGCTAGCTGTACTGAATGGTGCAGAGGGGTGAAGAAGTAATATCCTGCCACACTATCCCTCACCCTACCAGACACAAGTTGGCAAAGAACAGTCACTAGACCACGTCTGTGGTATGTAGAGTGTAATTGGGGTTATCGTAAGTAGAGGTGCTGATGGTTAAGTATGATGGCCATATCTTGCGTATCTGAGCTGTGTTAGATGGGAGTTCGGAGTTATGTGCAATTGTGTTATTTTGCAGATTTGTGTGTGGCGTGTTGGAAAGGTGGGTGCTTTTGTGAGCACAATGGTCACCAACTGTATGCATAACATTTCTGTGCAGGAATCATAACCTCTGTCTCACCAACACCACTTTACCAACTGCTCAGAATGATTCATTTCAGTAGAAGATAGCTTTCAATGCTCTTTTGCGACTTTCTCGAACTGTATGTGGTACATATGTACAGCACATCATACCACAGGGATTGGACACCTGATCCCAATCAATAGCAGCTTGTCTTAAGAAAAGCAGGTTGGCTATAAAATGAAACGGAAACAGTGCTCAGTTAAGCAAATACAAGTAATGCTCTTGTACGAGATCTAGCAGTAGCAGCTCCTATGAGGGCAGACGTCTGGCTGTGGGACAGAAAACTGCAGGATGGTTAAAAAACTCGAAGGAACAAGCTGAATGGCTGATGAGTTTTTATTTTCCACGCTGTAAAATTGAGGGGCATATTAGCAAGACCCACGTTAAAATTATCGCCGTTTTAGCGGCAGGAAACTGCCTCTAAAACGGCGATAATGGGCTTGCTAATATGCGTTATGGAATTCAATAGAAGCCCAGGTTAGATGTCCTGCACATCTAACCTGGGCTTCTATTGGAATTCTATAACGCATATTATCAAGCCCATTATCGCCGTTTTAGCGGCAGTTTCCTGCCGCTAAAACGGCGATAATTTATCGCCGGTCTTGCTAATATGCCCCTGAGTTTTTTATGATTATACAAAATGAGAACTTCCAGTCAGAAACCATTAATTTAAAGGCGCGGTTATCAGTCATTTTGCTTCTCGCATTAAGAAAAGTGTGATTGCATTAGTAACACTGCGAACTCTTCTGGACTGTTGATAGACGGCCCCATCGTCTTGCTGCTAAAGCCGTGAGGTGGGGTGGGGGTCCCCAGAGGCCCGGTGTGCCTCAGAGCCCGCCTACAATGCCTTGTCTGGGCTTCGGTCTATGGTTGATATGGTTTGAGGGGCCTCTTTCCCTCAAACTCGTGTTATTTAGTTCCAAAGAAGACACCGCAGGTTGCTGGTCTTTCTGACCCACAGCTGCGGCTGGAGCTACAAGTCTTACAGGCAGCACAGCCGAGAAGTAAACATGACAGACGCAAAGCAGCCTGGGTGCAGGGCCGGTGCCTGGGCCTCCACTGAAGAGGAAAGGCCAGGAGAGACGGGGCAGGGTCAGTGGCATGTCTCCCAGAGCCCACATATATGAATGCCTCACACGTCCTTCCAGAGGCACCGGCCTGATGGGAGGTGGGAGCTGTCTCCCTCTCCCCCGTAGTCCAGTCTTCTGGTAGTTGCTGAGGTCAGGAGGAACCACCTAGCAAATGACTGCAAGACCATTGGTGGGGGCAGCAGCAGAGGGCTAGAATCCGGGTAAGAGTGGCCAGTGATTTAGGAAGAAGCCCAGATGCCTTTGTCCACTGCCAGCTGTATATGAAGGTGCCTGTGGCAAGGACAGAGGAAAAGGGTGAGAAAGGGTGTGGGGAGGGAACCGCGTAGTTGACCTGTCACGCGTATTCTGGGCACATTTTTATTTCTGAAACACATTTGCCTTTCCACAGCCCTGTACCATAAATACAAGTTTCCTAGCTCCATGCGCGAATAGTTCAAACAGTCAGAGGTTTTCTGTATTCTTGTACTTGTCGTTCATTATATATAATATCAGGACTGCAAATAGGGGATACACAGAAACACCTGGACTGCTGTTACCTACTCACAAAAGTGGAAGCCTGTGAGTGCTGCTTCAGTCACCCGTCATACATGTAACACAGACATTGTGCTCCAACAACAGCCCTGTCTCTCTTTGTTGGCAGGACACCTTTTTGCCATTTGCTGTCCTTAAATAATCAGTGCATTCTGGGAGTTGTAGTCTTGTTTTGCTTCAGTCGAGCCAGTAGCCATACCATACAATGATATGAAAAGAAAAGCCAGGCCTGAACAAAGGGTCATGTCTATAGCCACTGTGTTCATTGAAAATGCTCCCTCAAGGCCTATCTTTCTATTATCCTGAGGACTAAATCACTATTGGGCTCAATGATCAGTTAAATCACTTCATTGACACTTGACAATTATAATTTGGTTGTCATTTTTTATTTCATTTCTTTATATCATTTAAAAAATTTCATTTTTTTCTTCTTTTTTCATCTTTAAAACTTTTTTTGAAGTGTATACATCACAATAAAAGGTCAATCCTGTTATTACATCAAATACAAAAAAACACATATAATGTATTACTCAACAAAGAGTACCTGGAGAAAATCACATAAATACATCAATTTCACAAAACTCATTCAAACACATACAAACTCATACAACCATCATACAAACTGCATCTGAACAAGGGGGAGATTGTAGATAGCAAAATCTCCGCGACCAGATTGAATAAATATGTTCAAAAAAGGTCTGAACATAGGGTCGACGCGCGTTTCGGCGGTATGTGAAGAGTAGTCAAACCACCTTCATCAGGACCTTTCCAGACACCCACATAGATCTCACAACACCCAGGGGACATGAAAATACATCAAAATTAAATGTTATGAGCCCATAACCTACACTTTAATTCATTGATTGGACCAATTCAAGAAACACAAGAAAAATTATTTTTCAGCAAACACAGAGAAGTGACATTTAATAGAGCCCCCACCAATCAATCAATCAATCAATCATGTCACTTATAAAGCGCACTACATACCCGCGAGTGTCTCAAGGCGCTGGGGGAAGAGGGGGGTGGTGCTGCTACTGATCGAAGAGCCAGGTCTTGAGGAGTCTTCTGAAGGCCAGTAGGTCTTGGGTCTGTCGGAGGTTGGTGGGGAGGGTGTTCCAGGTCTTGGCGGCGAGGTGGGAGAAGAATCTGCCACCGGCGGTCGTTTTCCGGATGCGGGGGACTGTGGCGAGGGCGAGGCTGGTCGAGCGGAGCTGGCGGGTGGGGGTGTGGAAGCTGAGTCGTCTGTTGAGGTAGGCTGGTCCGGAGTTGTGGAGTGCTTTGTGTGCGTGGGTGAGGAGCTTGAAGGTTATCCTCTTGTTGACAGGGAGCCAGTGCAGGTCTCTCAGGTGGGGTGTGATGTGGATGCGTCGGGGGATGTCGAGGATAAGACGTGCAGAGGCGTTCTGGATGCGTTGCAGCCGTCTCAGGAGCTTAGCCGTCGTTCCTGCGTAGAGGGCGTTTCCGTAGTCCAGCCTGCTGGTGACGAGGGCCTGGGTGACTGTTTTTCTTGTTTCGGTGGGGATCCACTTGAAGATCCTGCGGAGCATTCGGAGGATGTTGAAGCAGGATGAGGAAACGGCGTTGACCTGCTTAGTCATGGAGAGGGTGGGGTCGAGGATGACCCCTAGGTTGCGTACGTGGTCGGTGGGTGGCGGGGCTGTTCCCAGTGATGTTGGCCACCAGGAGTCGTCCCAGGCTGAAGGGTTGGAACCAAGGATGAGGACCTCCGTCTTGTCCGAGTTCAGCTTCAGGCGGCTGGTCCTCATCCATTCGGCGACGGCCTTCATTCCTTCGTGGAGGTGGGCTTTGGTGGTGTGAGGGTCTTTGGTGAGGGAGAGGATCAGCTGGGTGTCGTCGGCGTAGGAGATGATGTTGAGGTTGTGCTGTCGGGCGACGTGGGCGAGGGGTGCCATGTAGATGTTGAACAGCGTTGGGCTGAGGGAGGAGCCTTGGGGTACGCCGCAGATGATCTTGGTGGCCTTGGATCGGAAGGGGGCGAGGCGGACGCTTTGTGTTCTGCCGGAAAGGAAGGATGTGGTCCAGTCCAGGGCCTTCTCTTGGATCCCGGCGTCGTGAAGGCGTGTTCGTAGTGTGTGGTGGCAGACCGTGTCGAAGGCGGCTGATAGGTCCAGGAGGATGAGGGCTGCTGTTTCTCCGTTGTCTAGCAGGGTCCTGATGTCATCGGTGGCGGCGATGAGGGCGGTTTCGGTGCTGTGGTTGCTGCGGAAGCCGGACTGGGAAGGGTCCAGGATGTTGTTCTCCTCGAGGTAGCGGGTCAGTTGTTTGTTGACGATTTTCTCGGTGACCTTCGCGGGGAACGGGAGCAGAGAGATGGGTCGGAAGTTCTTGAGGTCCTTGGGGTCTGCCTTGGGTTTCTTGAGTAAGGCGGTGATCTTGGCGTGCTTCCAGCTTTCCGGGAAGGTTGCTGTCTCGAAGGAGATGTTGATTATTTTCCGGAGATGGGGCGCGATGGCTGTACTGGCTTTGTTGAAGATGTGGTGAGGGCACGGGTCTAGCGGTGAACCGGAGTGGATGGTGTTCATGATCTCGCTGGTGTCCTCGTCGTTGATGTTGGTCCAGGAGAGCAGGCGGTTGGTGGTTGTGGGGGCAGTGGTCTCGGTGGTTGCCGGGGCGGTCGTGGTGTTGAAGCTGTCGTGGATGTCGGCGATTTTGCGGTGGAAGAAGGTGGCCAGTGAGTCGCACAGGTCTCGCGACGGCTGGATGTCGTTGGTGTTGGAGCTGGGGTTGGAGAGTTCCTTCACGATGTTGAAGAGCTCTTTGCTGTTGTGTGCGTTGTTGTCTAGGCGGTCTTTGAGTGAGGCCCTTTTGGCGGATCTGATGAGGTGATGGTGACTGCGGGTGGCGCTCTTGTGGGCGGCGACCAAGTTCTCTTGCTCCCACTACTCACAGATGGGAGTATTGAGATAGCAAGTTCCTACAATAAATACTGAATATGAAAAGAGGACAGAAAGATATCCACAAGTGCATAGAATAGTAGTCCCTTAGTTTCCATTCAATACTGCACAAAAAATCACTGAGGCCCCAAAAAAAAAAAAAGGTGAAGGAGACCCTACTATTAATTTAGCCAAACATACCCTACGAAGTGTACTAGTGCAATGATGATTATATGCATAATAGTACTTACAAGACAAAGATGAATGGCCAACACAAAAACCACTTGTAGAATCAAACAGCAGTGTATTTTAGAGAATTGGTGTTCAGTCTATGTAAACAAGATATTGCAAAAGCATAAGCACTAGATGACAATATTCCCTATTATAATATCATCAAATATAGGACTAATGCTGCTCCAGACTGAGTACCCATTATTATGAGGATGTCGCTCTGCACATTAAAATAGTCATAAATAATGAAAAGCTAGAATGTGGACCACTGTGTATTGAGGAAACAAGAACAAAGGATTTATCACAGATTGCATTCGTTCCTTACTTGGTTCGTATTTTATATCAAGTTGCTTGGTAGTCTTAGCTTATTGTTATTGAGCTATTTTTATGAGTCTCACCAAAATATGCTTTTTCTTGTCTAGAATATTGTGTCCCTGATGGGATGTAATTCTTGCGAAAAATATGGCTGCCTAATGATTTGGGCATAACAAGGAGAGCTTTTTTAGGTAAGGCAGCATTAGTCCTATATTTGATGATATTATAATAGGGAATATTGTCATCTAGTGCTTATGCTTTTGCAATATCTTGTTTACATAGACTGAACACCAATTCTCTAAAATACGCTGCTGTTTGATTCTACAAGTGGTTTTTGTGTTGGCCATTCATCTTTGTCTTGTAAGTACTATTATGCATATAATCATCATTGCACTAGTACACTTCGTAGGGTATGTTTGGCTAAATTAATAGTAGGGTCTCCTTCACTTTTTTTTTTTTTTGGGGCCTCAGTGATTTTTTGTGCAGTATTGAATGGAAACTAAGGGACTACTATTCTATGCACTTGTGGATATCTTTCTGTCCTCTTTTTCATATTCAGTATTTATTGTAGGAACTTGCTATCTCAATACTCCCATCTGTGAGTAGTGGGAGCAAGAGAACTTGGTGGTGGGGGCTCTATTAAATGTCACTTCTCTGTGTTTGCTGAAAAATAATTTTTCTTGTGTTTCTTGAATTGGTCCAATCAATGAATTAAAGTGTAGGTTATGGGCTCATAACATTTAATTTTGATGTATTTTCAGGTCCCCTGGGTGTTGTGAGATCTATGTGGGTGTCTGGAAAGGTCCTGATGAAGGTGGTTTGACTACTCTTCACATACCGCCGAAACGCGCGTCGACCCTATGTTCAGACCTTTTTTGAACATATTTATTCAATCTGGTCGCGGAGATTTTGCTATCTACAATCTCCCCCTTGTTCAGATGCAGTTTGTATGATGGTTGTATGAGTTTGTATGTGTTTGAATGAGTTTTGTGAAATTGATGTATTTATGTGATTTTCTCCAGGGGTACTCTTTGTTGAGTAATACATTATATGTGTTTTTTTGTATTTGATGTAATAACAGGATTGACCTTTTATTGTGATGTATACACTTCAAAAAAAAGTTTTAAAGATGAAAAAGAAGAAAAAAATGAAATTTTTTAAATGATATAAAGAAATGAAATAAAAAATGACAACCAAATTATAATTGTCAAGTGTCATTGAAGTGATTTAACTGATCATTGAGCCCAATAGTGATTTAGTCCTCAGGATAATAGAAAGATAGGCCTTGAGGGAGCATTTTCAATGTATGTTGTTTTCTTCCCCTCTTCTCCCTGGCCTTATATGAAACTCTTTAGAGGGGGTCCCCATTCATGCAGTTATAGCCACTGTGTTTCCAGTCATAGCCTTTTCTTCTACAAATCATTGCTCTCCAGTGTGTTAGTCAAATGTATGCAATTAAATGAAATCAAGTGTAGAACTCCTTGCACAGTTTGGCTAAATAACAACACAGCACTGAACAATCTGACAGCCCTAGTTGTATCAGGGAAACTGTGTGCTTAGAGTTGAAGGAGGGCGATCAAATAAAAGACCTTTTCGGAGCTATTGTTTATCGGTGATCTTTTTTCTTTCCGACAAGCAGTTGAAAACAATTTCCAAGCTATGAACTATGTCATAGGCCGCACAAGTATAAGCCTTTTTCATTGCGTTCTTGTTGGAAAACCTCCAATCCCCACTTGTAAAGTTATCTTAAAATCACATCCAGTTATGAGCAATGTTATTGGTCAATTTTGCTTAAAAATGGACCCTCTGCCAGAATACGTCCCAAAAATGCCCTAGCCTCTGTATGAACTGTTTTTTTAAAAATGCTATCAATTTCTCACCAATGTAACTGGCCAACGTGTATTACCGTTTTAAAACATACAATTTATCACAATATTTTCTCAGATTTATTTTTGGGGGAGGCAGTGGGTGATCTCAGTGGTAATTCCCTGACTTGTACTACTGGCCCAAAGGATAGGTTTCCCAAACCACACACACTGGTCTTCAAATCGCATTCCGTTATCAATGTTACTAGCCTGTCGCCCTTTAAAATAATTTATGACAAAATTACCATTACGAGCAAACTGACCTTTTAAACTATACACAGTTCTGACAAGTTACAATGGGTCGCCAAAAATTATTCTGGTTTGCCAAAATGCCTTCACGGAAACTTACTAAACCCCTCTTTAATTTGGCCTGTCTATTGTTTTGAACAATGTCAGCTGCCAAGTGTACTTTAAAATTCTATTTTTTATCAGAAAACTCACAGAACACCTTACCAGTGATCCTCTAAACCTTTTGTAAAGTCATCCTCACACATATCTAGTTCTGGCCAGTCTTACTGGGATGTTTGTGAAAAACCTCAGTGTATCAAAAAACAGTGCAAATTCTTTCATCTGAAAGAACCCAGACATCCCAAAACCTGTGAACTCTAGCCACTTTCTGACCAACACAACTGGTCCGCTAGCATTAAAACTGCAACACGCAACAGTGTAACAATTAACTGCTGCCATCTCTGTAACGATGCCTGAAAATCATATCTAGTTCCGACCATTATTATTGACCCATTATGCCTTAAAATATACATATCAAAATGACTTCCATGGGACTTCTGCCTCTGCGGCACTTACACCACAGCAGCTGACTGAGTTGGTTGTGTTGTGCAATATCACCAGTGTTTTGGTTCTCAAAAAAGTGCTAGCCTAGCACTTGTAGTCTTGTTTTGCCTCAGTCGAGCCAGTAGCCATATCATACAATGATTTGAAAAGAAAAGCCAGGCCTGAAAAAATGGACATGTCTATAGCCACTGTGTTTCCAGTCATAGCCTTTTCTTCTACAAATCATTGCTCTCCAGTGAGTTAGCCAAATGTATGCAATTCATTTAAATCAAGTATACAACTCCTTGCACAGTTTGGCTAAAGAACAAGTTTCCGTGAAGGTTACCTACCGCTGCTAGGTAGGGATTTCCACTACTCCTCTTCCCTTTGGTCCTCACGCTGCTAATCACGCCCAAAAGTGGATGGGGCTCAGATCATATCTGGTCTTCTGTGATCTCATGTGCTATCATTCACAAGGATGGACATATGAATTTGAGTTCAGGAAATGACACAGTCTATCAATAATAATATAATTCCCAGCCCTTCCCCAGAAGTCCTTGCAGCTGTCCGCTGTCCTGATGCTGCCTCTCCATTGGAGGATGAATGGCACGTGACCCCCTTGGCATGCTCGCTTCAGCAGCCACTGCGGCACAGTACAGGAACAACCCAGACATGGGCTTCAGGCCTGGGCACCTCTGTTTGGTTATCTGAAGGTATCAGGACCAGAACTCCTGCCCTGCTCTGCAGATGTTCAGAGCATTTGATAGAGAGTTGCAGCGCCCCCTGCTGCTGCAGATCACTCTCTCCCTGACAGTAAGGGTCATGAGGTCAAGACCTCACTCCTCTGTTGCTCTAAATTTCCCGTGCCCATATCACATTGCATAAACTGCACCTTTGTGCATTCTTATTGACCAATGTCATAGTTAATTTGCATTTTAAAAGAATTCTGCCTCAGTCACATTGCTTAAACTGTGCCCTGGATCAACTGCCAGTTACCAGCCAACGGCAGACTCCCCTCCCTCACCTCCATGTAACATGTTCTTCTTTTGCTGTCTAAGCATTCCCACATGCATGTCACTAAAAAAATAACCGTGCCCTGTACGTTCTAAATATGTGGGGCCTCTGATTAAACAAGCATTGGTAAAACCAATATGTCTCGCATATGCAAGAGCTATTGGCTTTGCCAATATGTTCTAGCTATGCTTTATACCAGCGTGGCTGCTGTTCAGCATGGCTAATAGTTAGTGGGGTAAAGGAGAGTGGCGCTGAGTGGAGAGTCATAAAGTGGAGTGTTATGGAGTGGCATAGAGAGTCGTGGGGTGGCGTAGGGTTGTTTATAGTAGAGTTGAGAGGCATAGAGTGAAGTGGAGTGCCGTGGAGTGGCGTGGAGTGGAATGTTGTGGAGGGAGTAGAATGTAGTACAGTGGAAGGGCGTAGAGTAGAGTTGAGTGGCATATAGTGGAGTAGAGTGTCAGAGTGAAGTAGAGTGTCATGAAGTTGAGTGTCATAGAGTAGTGTAGAATAGAGTGCAGTGGCACAGAGGGTGTTGCATAGAGTGGAGTGAAGTGTTGTAGAGTGGCATAAAGTGGAGTAGATTGTCAGAGTGGAGTGGAATAGAGTGGAGTAGTGTAGGAAAGTGGGATGGCACAGGGTGGAGTAAAGCGTTATAGAGTCGAGTGGCATAGAGTAGAGTGGCAAAAGTGTCAGAGTGGAGTAGTGTCATAGAGTGGAGTAGAGTGTTGTGTAGAGTAGAGTGGAATAGAGTGGAGTGGAGTAGAGTTTGATGGAATAGAGCATCATAGAGTGTAGTGTCATAGGGTGGAGTAGAGAGATCTAGAGTGAAGAGACGTAAAGTACAGTGGTGCAGAGTAGATTGGCATAGAGTGCAGTGGCGTACAGTGCATTGATTTTGAATAAAGTTGTGTAGGCTGCATTGGCGTAGAGTGCAGTGAAGCACAGTAGAGTGTCGTAGAGTGCAGTGGCATAGAGTGGAGTGGTGCAGAGTAGATTGCAGTGACGTAGAGTTCAATGGAATAGAGTGTAGGGTGTCGAGAGCAGTGGTGTAGAGTGCAGTGGCGTAGAGTAGACTGTTTCAGAGTACAGTGAAGTGGTTAGAGTGGAGAGGTGCAGGGTACAGTGGAGTGAAGCAGAGTAGAGTGGAGGGGTGCAGTGTAGAGCACAAAGGTCTAGAGTAGCATAGAGTGCAGTGGTGTAGAGTAGAGTGGTGTAAAGTGCAGTGGTGCAGAATAGATTAGAGTGGAGTGGAGTGATGTAAAGTGTAGTGTCATAGAGTGCATTGGCGTTGAGTGCCATAAAGCAGAGTGGTGCAGAGTGTAATGGCACATAATGCAGTAGCTTAGAGTGTAGTGGTCTAGAGTAGAGTGGTGTTGAGTTCAGTGGCGAAGAATGCAGTCTTTAGGAGTAGAGTGTCATAGAGTGCAGTGTCATAGCGTGCAGAGTAGAGTGGCGTAGAGTGCAGTGACATAGGGAGCAATGATGTCGAGTAGCGTAGCGTGTATTGGCATAGAGTGTTGCAGAGTAGAGTATAGTGGCGTAGAATGCAGTGATGCAGAGTGGTTGGTGCAGAGTGCAGTGGCTTAGAGTGCAGTGGTTTTAGGTAAAGTGGTGTAGAGTGCATTGGAGTAGAGTGGTGCAGAGTAGAGTGGTGTCGAATGGTGCCGCATAGAGTGCAGTGGTGTAGAGTGCAGTGGTGCAGGATAGAGTAGAGTGGTGTAGAGTGCAGTGGTGTAGAGTGCAGTGGCGTAGAGTAGATTGTTTCAGAGTAGAGTGAAGTGGCATAGAGTAGAGTGGTGCAGGGTAGAATGCAGTAGCATAGAGTAGTGGTGTAGAGTGCATTGGCGTAGAGTGCAGTGGCATATAGTGCAGTGTTGCAGAGTAGATTGGCATAGAGTGGAGTGGCGGGGAGTGGTGTAGAATACAGTGGCAAAGAGTGCAGTTGTGCATAGTAGAGTGGTGTAGAGTGCAGAGGCATTCAGCAGAGTGGTGCAGGTTAGAGTGTTGTAGAGTGCAGTGTCGTAGAGCGCCAAAATGAACGGTTGCCAAAATTGCGTAAGACTTTTCTTGAAAATTACCTTTGTTAGGTACATAGTTTTCTTATTGTACATCTAACATATATTCCTTGGTTCATTTTTCTCTTTGATTGTTGGTTGTTAATACTCGGGATTTGTTGGGGCTGGAGGCGGAGGAGGCAGGACTTTCTGTCAAGCCGGGGCCAGGTAATATGAAGAATGATGTGTGAGTTCCAGTTTCTCTAGATTTCTACCGTTAAATTAATTAGCTATAGTGAAAGGGGGCTCAATTCCCCTTCAAAGAGGTTTGGGATTCCAAGCCATTTACAGGACATGAAAAGTGTTGTATCCATGCTTCAAGAGGCATTTCCTCAAATATCACTGAGACCATATGAGGTCCGCTTCTTTACCCAGGCAGTTCCTGGCCTTGGACAGCTTCAAGTGGAAGGTAGTGGGGGACTCTCTTAGCCAAGGTCTTCGAAGGGGAGGTGCCTAAAATGTTGGCCAAAGGCAGGGGTGATTTATAACCATGTGCCATAGGATGAATAATCTCCACTTCACGGTGGTCTCATTATATGTCCCCACTGTGGTCAGGAACTGTTTCTTTAAATAAAAAAAATAAAAACCTATGGAAGGGATACTTGAGTTTGCCATGTTAACAGGCGGGCAACTTAACCTACTCATGGATGGAACTATGGGCTGCACACAACACAGGGTGATATCAATGGGGGTTCTCTCTCTAACAGTGGTTCTTAACCTGTGGTCCAGGGAACTCTGTGGGTCCACAAAGCCTCCTCAGGGGGTCCGCAACTCCTTACAAAAAATAAAATAATATTAACAGATTAATAGAGTGTACATAAATAAAGAGGCAAAAGGTGCGATTGAAAATCTTTAAATATTCTGTAAGAGTGATGGAATTTGAAATTGGAAGTTAAAATATAAGGTAGTATCCTCAGATTGATTCATGGGAGCAGTGCAAGAATATCAAGCAGAATATAGTATGGACGATGATTGGCCTAAATTGAATTTAGAAAAGCTCCAACCTCACCAAATTTAGATATTTTTATATTTGTTTATGAATTAAATAACATTTTTCATCATTTGCATATTTGTTTGAGGAAGGCTTGTGTCTGTATTTTTTTATGTGTTGTTTTGCTGTCCAAATGATCGAAAATGCTTATGCTGGGGTCAATTGCTTCCAATAATAACTCAGTAAGTGTCCCCTGATTTCAATAATGATTCAGTGGGGATCACCAGTTTCTAAAAATTGGGAGTCTAAATTGGGATCTACAGAATTAAAAAGATTAAGAAGCACTGCTCTAGAAGAAAGAATCTGTAGGCCTTTTGGACGTAACCATCCAACTGAGGCAGGCTATACCTTTTAGCCGGATGTTTGACGGAACCCAGCGTGATTTCCCACGCATGCCTTTACTCCGCAGTCACTACCCGACGTTCCCACACGCTCCTTTGCCACTCAAGTCCATACAACGACTTGCCTTGGGGGGTGCTAAACTTTAGATTAGTATAAAATACTATTCCTACTCCAGTCAGTGTATCAGTAGTGAAGGTGTTTGACTTAAAATCCATCCTGAGTCCAACAACGTGCACCCTAAAACAAGTCATTGTAATGACTTGCGTGGTAAAGGAAGGCATGGTAACGTCGCAGTCGGGGTAGTGACTGTGGAGGAAAGGCAGGTTTTGGTTCTGCCTGCGAAGATGTATGTAAGACAAGACCCTTTCTTGATTAAAAGGCAAAGTGAAATCGGCAGATGTCGACTTAGAGCCCTCTCAAAACACAGTCCAAGCCTGGTGGTACTGGACTCAAACACAGCACCTCTCTTTAAACACATCCTGCCCTTGAACGAGTATGCCTTCCTCCATCCAGTCACAGTAAGCGATATTAGGATAGCGATTACAAGAATACAACACAACTGAGGCCCATAAAAGCAATCACTGGGAAGCAATTAAGGCTGTGGTGTGAAGCTAACTGATCGTGGCCTCGCTGGTCACAACAGGATCAGAAGTGCTGCCGGGGGAAATCAGAAAGAGGACTGGCAAAGTCAGAAACATAACATAATAAAAAAAAAATATTGCAGAAACACTGACTGCAAATAATCGTTATCAGAGCATAACTTCAAAACCTAGTATTGGATAAAGTGGAATTGGCTTTACTGAGGGCCAAACACAAATACTTTGAAAGGGGCACTAGGGCAGGTAAAGTCCTAATGAACAAACTCAAGGCAAAAACAGCCAGTCCATGAAAAAAAGAGATGGAAGCTCAAGATGGTAATAAGAAGACTGCACGTTTTCAATACTTTTACCAAGAGCTGCAAGAAAGAGAGTTCTCAGATGGCAAAACAGACACAGGCTGCCTGAATAAAGCACACTGTCTAAACTCAACCTGAGCATCTTCTGGTATCCATCAAACCTGGTAAAAAGATTAAACCAGCGACAGCACAGGCGGGTCCGAGCTCCTATAAAATATATTGAGACTGCTCTTGAGCCTACATTGACTGAGCTGAGTTTTATCATTGGCTCCTGGTTCAATGAGAGTAACAATAAGTCAAAACAACAGTTTCCCTTTGGGGACATGTCAATGAGAGTAACAGCATCCATGAAAGAATCCAGAATATCAGTCCTGCTTAATCCTTGGAAGGATCCTGCACAGTGTGTCTCCTACAGACCCATATCACTGCTTGATATTGATATGGAAATACCTGCTGCGATCCTTGCACCACGCTTAGACCCGCTTCTACCATCCTTGACTCACCCAGACCAATCAGGTTTCATCAGAGGATGACAAGGGGGTGACAATACTTATAAAACAAAAACCACACACCTAGGTGGACCACATGAGAGATCAGGAAAGTCAGCAATTTTCCGGAGCCACGGCCCCTAATAGGATCGCGCATATTTGGCATCTATTAGGGATGGAGAAAATAAGGAAGAATTAGAATGACGTCTAAGAGGGCTTGACTAAGTCTGGGCCCCTTTGTGTATTCTTTTTCTTAGAAGTTCAGGGAACTCATTACAAAATACCCCCTTACAAAGCCCACCTCACTCAGCTGTAGGTAGAAGGGTGAAGGAGGTTCCGTTCCAGATAACCTGCAGACCCACAGTTTGTAGTGCAAGGATCATTGTGCATCTTGTGGTCTATTCAGCCGCAGCTTGGCTGGACAGGATGGAGTGAGAAGGCACAGAGGTGGTGGAGGCATTGGTGGGTGGAGGTAAGAAAAGGGGTTTTTAATAATTTTTAAAACGATGTGTCGTCATATGGTGTCACTTGCATTCTGTTTTCTGGTTTGTTTTGAAACTATGGAAAAAAAATTAAACCCCAAAGATGCTATATGAAAGGAAATGTAGAGTGAGAAAAAGCGGTGAAAATGACACAAAACCATGCCCTCTCCTTGTATAGAGACGCACCAACAGCCCACAGAACGATCACTGCCTTGATTAAATTTGCCCATTACTCCATTTAGATCCCCCTGGCTATCAACCAAATCACCGCTCTGTTCCAGAAGCACTGTAAGCCCTACCTGGTCTTCTGACCGACCTGTGAGTGCACCCCCACTCTCCCCAGGAGAATTTAGAGTTTTAAAATATGCATATATGGATTAGTATTCATATATAAAACTCCAGGGTATAGATTACAGGTGAACAACAAGGGCCTGAAGCACACAGAGGAATCACAGTTGCTGCAGCATGGCAGGCTTACACTGGCTGTTCTATGCCCAGGCCCTAGGCGGTTTCAGACTTGGTCCAGTGCAAGTCGTTGTGAATACTGTAAAAAATCTGAGATGCCCACCAGCATCTCCTAACATGCCCCCATGGGGAATCTCTGTGAATAAGACCTACAGTCTTCAAGAGTACCCCGAAGGCGAAGCTGTGTGTCCTTATGCTTCAGTTCCGAATCAAATGTTTTGTTTGATGGCCAAGTATACAGTCGTTGTTGGAAAGCTCCATGTCAGAGGGGCAATGCATACATTTAACTGAGCCTAGAATACAGCCAGACCTTGTTCGGCTCCTTTTGCTTACACTAGCAAGGCGGCAGGCATCGCCTTGGTTTATTGACATAGACCTTCTGATGGAGCCTGGGATGGAAGGAGATCAGACAAAGGTCTGAAAAAACACGGTCTGAAGTCATTTAGCTGACTGACCATGTGGGCTCAGCTGGTGGGCTGATGCCAGGGCTGGCGGCTAATTCATTCCTACAACTCAGAGGTGAGAGAAGGGCCAAAACATTAAAGCAGTTTTTATTTTTTAGGTTGAAGCCTGCCAGACAGTGCGGCTGTCTGGTTTGCTAAATACATCTTGGGTACATTTAGAATGCTTCCCTGGGAATGCATTCCGCCTTTGCTTACCATTGGCTTTGTAACTTACATTTTCTGGCTTCCTGTTTGCTGGCTTTATTTGTTTTTGGCTGTCCAGGGTCAGTTGTTCCCTCACAAGGAGCAAAGCCTTTTCACACAAACTCCCCTTGTATTCTTCCACGAGTGCCCCCTCCTGTAAACAGGCCTGTAAATCTTGTCCTTATCTTGTCACATTTGCTGTGCATTCAAAGGAAGAGGTCAAATGTCAGGCTCTGTCTTCCAAGGGTGCTTGATGTTTCCTTTCCTTCTCTGACTTCAAAGTGAGAGGATTTATGTGGCAATCTTGTAGGATACTGGTGGTAGAGGAAAGGGTTTTTTCTAGCACACAACATTTAAATGAACTGTGTAAGTATTTCAGAATATATCCGAATTAGAAAAGCCCAAATTAAGCATGTTTTTGTTCATTCTGAAGTGTTTCGGAAACAAATACTTTAATACGTTCAAAACAAATCAATACACTAGGTGATGCCATTTCCACACATTATTGTTTGTGCACTGTATAGTTTTATTAGAAAAACTCTGTCTGTGCAAATGTAATGGTAATTTAATTTGAAAATGTGTTGTCTGTCATGGCAGTGTGCGACTACACCATGCATACTCCACTCTACACCACTCCACTCCACCCCACTCCACACCACTGCACTTTACTTTGCATCACTTCACTTTACACCATGACACTGCACTCTGTCCCACTGTACTCCACTCTGCTCCACTCCACCTTATGCCACTGCACTCTACGTTACTTCAGTCTACACCTCTCTAGTCTACACCACTCTACTCTTCGCCACTGCACTCTTCGCCACTCCAGTCTAGGCCACTCTACTTTGCTCTGCAAAACTCCACTCTACGCCACTCCACTCTGCAACATTATACTCTACACCACTGCACTCTATGCCAATACACTCTACGCTAATGCACTCTCCTCCGTACCATTCCACTCTACGGCCCTGCACTCTATGCCATTCCCACTGTACGCCACTCTAATCTACTCTGCACTATACTCCACTTTAAGCCATTACTCTACACCACTCTATTCTACTGCACTTTACCCTGACCAACTCCACCCTATGCCACTTCACTCTACCCTGCACCACTCCATTTCACTCTACTCTGAAACAATCTACTCTACGCCGCTGCACTTGTTGTCTTTGCACTTTACTCTGCACCACTTTACTCTACGCCACTCCACTCTATGCCACTCTACTCTACGCCCCTCTACTCTAAACCACTGCACTCTATGCCACAGCATTCTGGTCTGCACCACTGAAGTCTTTGCCACTGCTCTCTATGACACATTCCTCTCTGCCAATGCACTCTACACCATTGCACTCTACAACACTCTACTCTTCAACACTGCACTCTCCACCACTGAACTCTATGCCACTCTACTCTGCACTACTGCACTCTAGGCCACTGCACTCTGCAGCACTCCAGTCTACGCCACTCTACTTTACACCACTGCACTCTACTTTGCACCGCTTTACTCTACGCCACTGCACTCTATGCCACTCTACTCTGCATCCTACACCACTGCACGTTACTATGTACTACTCTAATCTACGCCACTGCATTCTACGATGCTGCATTGTAGGCCACTGAATTCTATGCCGCTGCACTCTATGCCAATGCACTCTTCACCAGTTCACTCTACGCCACTGCACTCTATACCACTGTATTCTATGCCACTGCACTCTATGCCACTCTACTCTGCACCACTCCACTCTGCACCATTGCACCCTATGCCACTGCACTTTGTCATGCACTACTCTAATCTGCGCCACTGCATTCTACGACACTGCATTGTAGGCTGCTGAATTCTATGCCGTTGTACTCTACGCCAATGCACTCTTCACCAGTTCACTCTACTCTACGGCACAGCACTCTACGCCATTGAACTCTACTCTGCACCACTGTACTTAACACCACTGCACTCTATGCCATTCTACTCTATGCCAATGTACTCTACGCCACTCTACTCTATGCCACTGTACTCTACACTACTGCATTCCATGCCAATGCACTTTACACCACTGCAATCTATGCCACTCAACTCTGCATCACTCCACTCTACACCACTGCACTCTGCAGCACTCCCTCCTACACCACTGCACTCTATGCCACTGCACCTTACGGCACTATACTCTACTCTGCACTACTCTACGCCACTCTACTCTGCACTACTCTACACCACTGCACTGTATGCCACTGTACTCTGCACTCTATGCCACTCTACATCACTCTACTCTGCACCACTCTACTATACACTACTGCACTCTATGCCACTGCACTCTACTATGCAACACTCTAATCTACGGCACTGCATTCTATGACACTGCATTGTACACCGCTGAAATCAATGCCACTGCACTCTACGCCACTTTACTCTGCAACACTGTATTGCAATGCACTCTATAACAGTCCACTCTCCTCTACGCCACACCTATGTATGCCACGGTACACGACTTCACTCTATGCCAATCTAAAACATGACACTCTATAACTCCACTCTAAGTTGGAGATGTTAAAAGTCAGGTGAATGAGTTGTTGAAAATAGCCAGTGACAATGAATGGATCTGTTTGGAGGAATACAAATTCCTCAAGCATGATAATGCCATTATTCTTGCAATCTATGGATTGCCTAAAATTCACAAGAATGATAAAAATCCTCCCATGCGGCCAATAGTAAGCTGTTTGGGGTCCTTACTAGAGCAACTCAGCAAGTTTGCTGACAGCTTCCTGAAGCCATTAGTTCTGAAACAGAAGTTGTATATCAAGGATTCTGCTCACATCATATCCATTGTGGAGGGCACTACTTTTAACAATCATAATCAAATTTTAGTGACCCTCGACACCGAAGCATTATACACTAACATCCCACAGAATGACACCATTACGATTATTGAGGACGTCCTAACGGAGGTAGATACCAGAGTTGCGAATAAAGAATTTATTATGCAGTGTATTACTCTTGTCTTGAAAAATAATATGTTTTTATTTGGGGAGGATCTTTACCTTCAATGCAAAGGGACCAGCATGGGGGCCACCTGTGCTCCAAGTCTGGCCTGTCTGTAAGTAGGGAACTTCGAAAACAAGCATATCTTCAATGAAGCGGCTCCTTTTTATGAAAACATCGTGTCTTGGCACCGCTTCATTGATGATATTTTCTTTATCTGGGAGGGACAAGAGGTGGATCTGGTGCAATTCTTATAATGGTTGAATTTGGGGGATCCGCATTTGAAATTCACGGCAGTCTATAATAATTATTCAGTGTATTTTTTGGATATCTCCATCAAAAATGTTAATGGGCATTTGGAAGTCGAGCTCTTCACCAAGCCGACTGACAAGAACACACTCTTACATTATAAGAGCTATCACCCCAAAGCTCAAAGGGATAACATCCCGTTTGGGCAGTTCCTCAGTCTGAGGAGGAACTGTTCATCATTGGAGGATTTTTACAAGCACTCTGAGACCTTAAAGGATAAACCTCTGGATAGAGGTTACCCAAAAAAATTGATAAAACATGCATTTAAAAGGGCACAGTTTTACAACTGGGAAAGCATGTTAGACAAGAGCCTTGTCAATAAGAGGAAGGACTCTGTAAACGATAGAACAGTATTAGTTAGCCAATTCTTTAATGTCTGCAATAAAATAAAAAACATTGCAACTCAAATTGGAACATCTTAAATGAAAATGAGGAGGTAAAACTGTGCAAGCCCCTGTTTGCGTTTAAACGCAATGATAACCTACGCAAGAGCTTAGTTCACACATACAGGGAGGTCAAACCCATGCAACAAAGCACGTTACAAAAAGGAAGAGCGTTGGGCAACAATAAATGTGGAAACTGTAAAATATGTGACCATTGTTTAGTGACAAAAACTCTTATATACAATGGATATACGTTGACATAAAAAACCTTGAATAATTGCAGAAGCTCTATTTTAGTATATTTGTTACGCTGCCCATGTGGGTTAGCATATGTAGGAGAGACAGTAAGAGAATTGAGGTTGAGATTATGGGAACATAGGTCAGCACTTAAAACAAATAAACAAAATGACCCGCTAGTTGACCATTACCATACACTCAAACATAAACATACAGAATGTGAGTGGTTTATCATAGAGAAGATTACTGGAAACAGAAGAGGCGGCAACTTGGAAACCAAAAGAAAGAACAGGGAACAATGGTACATCTCTAGATTAAATACTGTACAGACGGGACTCAACACAAGAGAGGATTGGATGAAGCTGATAACCTAAATGCGGTGTGCTGTTGGTTTTGCAACAGTCTTTGCCCATGGTTCACAATGATCCCCATGTTTTAATTAAGGTGTTAGTAGAAATAAAGTAAAGTAAATAAGTGAGTAGTGCAGAGGATAAAAGTAAATATGTAAATAGGGGAGCTTGCTAATTCCATAAATATCAGGGAGATAAAATCAAAGCGGCAGGCTTGATTATTTTTTACCGCTCACCTATTTAGGATGATGCGGGATTGGACGTGAAGGCTACACCTCTCGACATGAACAAGGTTTCCATGTTCTATAGATGAACTTTACCGTTCTAAGATGGCGGGACCAAGCAGACAATGTTAGTCACATGGTCGTGTCTGACGTGCAATCAGTACGCACGTACGGCGGTGTATTGCGCATATCGGAAGACCGGAGAGGACGATCGGGTCCCGTTAAGAGTGAGCCGTAAGAAACTATAGATAAGAACATGGGGGAACTTACGTTACGCTGTCTTCATGATAGGAAAGTAGAGGCTTATCCTCAACCTGGTTTGTTTTCTCCCCCGCATTACAGCTGCGGACACAAAAAGACGACAAAGAAAAAGATATAGAAAGCAGAAAGGATATAGATCCATATTTTCCACTTGCGGCGTGTAGGAGGGAACTTTGACCTTCCACAAGCAGGTATTTTTAAGAGAATATAGTAGATAATGCTGTTATGTATAAGATAGCTCCACTCACTGAAATATGGGTTTCTTATATATATTTTTCCATTTTTATACAACAGTGGTTTGCCAAAATAGGAATATATGCCCTGGACCGGAGCGTGATTTATACAGTAGAATATAGACGTTACACGTATTGTTAAGGTATGTTGACTGGCAACAATAGGGTCCAGTCACTGGGGGTAGTTATGGATGAAAATTTCCCCCTGATTTTTCATCAAAACATCTAAAAATAAAGATGCATCTGTATCATTTGATTTTTTAGAAATGTTGAGTCGTCATTAAAACCGGCGGCCTTATTTTAATACGGCCCATTACCGAGTGCGTTGCACTGGTAAGTTATCTATAAGGCATTTTGTATGGGCATGAAAGGGGATACGTATTAGGTGCCACACACGGGTGATGAAAGCGGTATGTTGGCGTGTGTGGGGAAACTCACTTATGGATGTTGGAGCACTTACCATAGGTTCTTTGGTGTAAAACCCTTTTATTGTCTATAAAAAAGTTTTGTTTTTTTAAATTCTCAAAACTCAAAAATAAGAATAATACTAAGTCGGAGATTTGTAGTATTATGATTGGGATGGGTTTTTCCTGTTTGATAAAATTTCCCTTTTTTCACAAAATAGGGTTATTGTGTAACATAAACGGTAAGGAGAAGATTTATTCATGTGTTTGTCCTGATGAAGGTGGTCATATCAAGTTATCCAAGTTATCCAAGTTAAGCTAAATTTGTAAAAGACTGAAACATATGGGGACAGAGAATCTCCTGCGGTGTGCTGTCTATTGTTTCAAATTAACGACCAAATGACAAATTTGAGCGTCCCATAATATTCTTTTCCGGGTGGTTGTTTTTATTGAATTATTTGATGAAATTGAAATGTACCATGTTTTTATCTATGTCATTTTGAATGCATTACAGGGTATTTTATTGTATGTTTTTTACTGAAAAAGTGTCTGAAATTTTATTAAATGAGCCTATAAGTGTTTTTACATCCAGATTAAGTGTGTTCCCTTGGTGAGGTGTTGTGACTGTGACCACAAGTGGGGTGTATTTGAGTGTGATTATGTGGTTGATCTAGTGTCTCTAAAGGGATATATATTTTTTGACTGATTATCTGTTTGGTGCCCTGTTTTCAGACACTCACCCCTTGTGTTTGCTTTGCTGGCCCTAAGTTGGCAGGGTATGCCCAGACGTCGGTCCCTTGCTCGCTTTGCTACTGGATTCAAGCTAGCCTGGCTGATGAGGGCTGTTAGCCCGAAACCGGTCCCAGGATGCTTGTTTCCGGTCCAGGGAAGACATGGCTTGGCAGTTCAGGCTGGACTGTTCCCATGAGGCACAGGGTCAAGACTGATTTGCATATAGCTGTGTCTGAACTGGGGTGGCGAAGTGAGCTAAAGAACAATGATGGATTCAACCCAGATCTGTGACTGGGGGTGAGTGTCTGAAAAGTTTCAGCGCTCCGTCCATCATCTCCTTGTGTTTGCTTTGTTGGCCCTAAGTTGGCAGGGTATGCCCAGACGTGGGTCCCTTGCTCGCTTTGGGACTGGATTCAAGCTAGCCTGGCTGATGAGGACTGTTAGCCCGAAACCGGTCCCAGGATGCTTGTTTCCGGTCCAGGAAAGATATGGCTTGGCAGTTCGGACTGGACTGTTCCCATGAGGCACAGGGTCAAGACTGATTTGCATATAGCTGTGTCTGAACTGGGGTGGCGAAGTGAGCTAAAGAACGATGATGGATTCAACCCTGTGACTGGGGGTGAGTGTCTGAAAGGTTTCAGCGCTCTGTCCATCATCTCCTTGTGTTTGCTTTGTTGGCCCTAAGTTGGCAGGGTATGCCCATACGTGGGTCCCTGGCTCGCTTTGCCACTGGATTCAAGCTAGCCTGGCTGATGAGGGCTGTTAGCCCGAAACCGGTCCCAGGATGCTTGTTTCCGGTCCAGGAAAGACATGGCTTGGCAGTTCGGGCTGGACTGTTCCCATGAGGCACAGGGTCAAGACTGATTTGCATATAGCTGTGTCTGA
Source organism: Calotriton arnoldi (assembly GCA_963921515.1). Taxonomy (NCBI): domain Eukaryota; kingdom Metazoa; phylum Chordata; class Amphibia; order Caudata; family Salamandridae; genus Calotriton; species Calotriton arnoldi. The sequence goes on along the minus strand of CAWUFW010000468.1, from coordinate 901,017 downwards.
ACTGGGGTGGCGAAGTGAGCTAAAGAACGATGATGGATTCAACCCAGATCTGTGACTGGGGGTGAGTATCTGAAAAGTTTCAGCGCTCCGTCCATCATCTCCTTGTGTTTGCTTTGTTGGCCCTAAGTTGGCAGGGTATGCCCAGACGTGGGTCCCTTGCTCGCTTTGCCACTGGATTCAAGCTAGCCTGGCTGATGAGGGCTGTTAGCCCGAAACCGGTCCAGGATGCTTGTTTCCGGTCCAGGGAAGACATGGCTTGGCAGTTCGGGCTGGACTGTTCCCATGAGGCACAGGATCAAGACTGATTTGCAGATAGCTGTGTCTGAACTGGGGTGGCGAAGTGAGCTAAAGAACGATGATGGATTCAACCCAGATCTGTGACTGGGGGTGAGTGTCTGAAAAGTTTCAGCGCTCCGTCCATCATCTCCTTGTGTTTGCTAATTTAAATTCTGCCTGAACAAATCTGGGCATCATCTAAATTAAATATGGCTGGTACATTAAGAAGGCATTCTATGCTTTGAGAGGGCTGCTCCCAAAGCCTCTGCCATTCTCTGTGCTGTGGCTACAGGAAGATCACTCAACCAGGGAGATTGCACAGAGGGTAAACTGTTCCATGTCTGCCTTGATGGAGCTGTGAGTAGTGCAGACGGAGGTACATTGATACAATCATGGTGTGCTTGTCAAGAAAAGGGCCTGTTTAGAGGCAGTTTAATTCTGATAGTGTTGGAGCTAAACTGGGCTTCGTGAAAGAAGTATCAGCAATGCCCTTCCCATGCCTTGTGCACGAACAGACCTGAGAACTCAGAGTTGAGGTGGGAGTTCCTGCAGACAACTGGTCGACTTGTACTCCACGCCAGCCAATCAAAATGCAGCTCACACCAAATAAGATGAAATTGTATTAGTATGTTCAAGGTGAAAGCCAGCCAATCACTGCTTCACATCGGCCATAAAAAGCAAAACCTATTGATGTCTATGTCTTCTACCCTCTGAGCCTGCAGGCGAGCACAAAAGATAACAGCAGCCCTTCTGTCTCAGAGCCCCAGGATCGCCCTTCTCCAGGCTGCTCCAATGGTGCCCACGTGGATCCCTCAAGCTTTCTGCACTCACTACTGTGCAGAACAGAGGAGCAAGGCAGTCCTGCCTGCCTGTATATCCGGAGGAAGAGGTGGTTACCTGTGTGTCGCATGCGACTACATTTGTGTGTGCATTTGCTGGGATGAATGGAACAGAGATACCAGTGATGCCTCACAGGGTGGTGGCAGTACGGCTCAGCAGAGGGCAGACACCTCTTGGTCCATAAATAAGAGGGCTTTGGGCAGTGGCTGCATAGTTACATATCTATAATATAATGGCGGCAGACTCATGAGCAGGGCGAATGCACTAGAAGCGGGAGAATGCACAGCAACCATGAAAAGAAGACCTGCCCACGAGCAGGATATCGGTGAAGGTGGCAGAATGGGGCATGGCATTCATTGTGGGCAGTTTGAGGACAGAAGGCACAGTGTTCAACTAGATGGATGTGAGCCAAGAGAGGAAGAGACGATGGAGCACCAGCACCCAATATCGAGCAAAGGAGAAAAGGACCACCAGAAGCATTATTCCTGCTTAAAACCAGAAAGCAAGGCTTTCCTTGAGGAGTGGCTTGGAACGTGGGTGTCCTCAAAATTACCCTCTGAGGAAGGAATGGTTGCAAGATCTTCCAGTGAGAAAAGATTGTGTACAAGACTCTTACCAGCTCCCACACCGCCAGGTAAACTCCACCTCAGGTGAAGCTAATGCTGTCTCCCCAGGGAGGCAGTGGTCCAGTCATTTTTAAGGACCACATGGACTGTGAAAGCATTACTGACTGCAACACAATCTGTCACCAAGTCTTGGTATGTTAGTGCAAGATCTCCTCTGACTCAGTGTATACTTTTACCCGCTGTCAGGTTTGGAAAAGATTATCTTAGATGGTATTACGGAGTCATGTAGGCAGGTGACTTTACAGTAGCCAGAGGGATAGCACGGTGGACTTTAACACACTTGTCAATATCAGTTCTGATAGTCCTGGACAGGAACTCCTTGAAACCATGAACGTTCTTGACTTTACTTATTTGGCCAAGGGCCCAACACATCTAGGAGACCAAACATCGGACTTCTTGCTTGGTAAAGCTAACTTACTAGTAGTGGAATGCTCTGATCCACAGGAGTGGACTGATCATTTAATTAAAGTCAAGAAAATATCACCACAATAAGTCCCTCTAGGCGAAGGAACCATACTTCTGCTATATGATTATGAGAGAAAGCAAACTTTGAGGGCATTTTCACAGATATGTCCCAAAAACTTGTTCCAGAAGCGGATTTGAGAAATTCCTACCGTTTTCTGGTCAATCATCACTCAACCATAGGGAAGATTTGTAAGAAAGGGTGGTCATCGCGAACACCTAGACCAATGGACATCTAGTTCTCTGACACTATTAAGGCTGTTAAAGTCAGTACTGGGTAAGCAGTGTATATTTGCAGGAAATCTTACACGGAGGCAAATAAAATGGCCATAGGAGCGAGCGTAGGACTTCAAGAAAGCACTAGCCTTGGCCAAAGGGGCTTTTCTTTCATCTAAAACAGCAGAATCACAAAATCATTCAAAACAATTGTGCTCCACACTTAGGGCACCCATCAGTTTAGTTTGTCAGGGCAGTCCTACACTTAGTTGTCAGTGAGAGTGATAAGCTGACCAGTCTCTTCACAACGAAGGTGAGCATAATCTATGAGTGAACTGAATAGGGACTCCCAAGCAGGACCCATTACTATCATCCTCTGCTGTATGGGAGGGCCCCCACTTGGAAACTTATCAATCTATCTTGTCACTTAATCTGCCTCCTTGTATGACCCTTGTCTAGCATTTGTTCTTCACAAACTACCAGGGGCATCTCTAATAAGGTGAGGGATGCAATTAACTCTAGCCTTTCTGTGGGGTGGTCCGAGCAATATTGAGCACTCACTGCAGGTAGCGGTACCAACATAACATAGCTCTATGGATGAGATCAGGCCAATTGTTGCTGATGACTGGACCAGCTCTATTAGCTCTTGCCACTGCATTTGACATGGTTGACCACAGGCTACTGATGAAACACCTATCCACGATGTGATATGGTTGTAGGTGATTTGGAGTGATTCCTGGAGGGGTATTATCAGATTTTATTCTCACCACCTTTTAAAGCAACAAAATCAGATGTTTATTGTTTTGGTCATCCTATTTGACACCTCATTTGTAAACCTTGCTTTCTACTAACAGTTAATTCTACTGGAACTTGATTATCTAGTTTGCATGTATGACTACCATACTCAGCTTAGTGATCAATAAGCTATTTCTTCTATGGTAATATTCCATGATGTGCAGTAATTAAGTGCTGTGTAAAATACCAGCAGGTTGTCGGCTGTTACTTGCCAGGCTCCCCAAATTTTGCAGAAGCCCACAAAACTCACCAAAGACCTTACTGTCACACCAATAACAAACGACTCTGACCGTCCCACACATAATAGTTATGGTCCCGTTTTATCCAAGTTCCTCATTTTATCCAACTGGTTTGAATTCAAACCTCTTAGATAGTTAGATCTACTGCCACCTGGCGTTCTTCTCTGTGCATATTTCTACCATGTGCAGGCGCTGCAAAGCAATATGATAAACTACCAAAAACTTGCAACGCCAACAGAACTTTGTAGAAAGGCCATTTCATGACTTCCTTAATACAACATAGCCCCAAAGCCATACAGTTGGAAAAGTGATGTCCTAACATACAGCCCACCCCTTTAATACAACCATCCTTGGGAGAAAAACTAGAACATGTAATCCTTGAGCACCATCATACACACAGCATAGCACAACACACAAAGTCATACATTTGGGTAAGCAATGATCGCCAAAGGCATGTCAAAGTCCACACACATACCCATGTTTGCAAATGCCACAGAGAACATCAACCAAAATACCAAAAAACATGTGCACAACACAGGAGCACAATCATTTATCGGGCTCTGGATTCTTACCAACAATACAACAACTTCCTTGGACAAGCCAACACTGACAACTGTAACAGACCGCGTATCCACACCCTCACCCACTCATGGCTTCACTACAGCCATGTAGTTCGGTCATCTGACAATACAACCAAACACAGGCCCTATTGCAATGGAAAGTCATTCAGCTTTGGGAAACAATCCAGACAGCAAAGTTCTGTACTCACTGACTCATACTCAATGAATAGAACCACACAGCACTTTATGGAAAAATAATAATACATATATAAATACGTACTAACCCAATAAGATCCACCACCAAGGTCACAGAGAATATACAGAGACCAGACACAATGAACCCACACTGCCTTCTCTCCAATGTAAAAGCCTAAGGCTGCGCAGAAAGGCAGACTAAGGCTTGCAGGACCTGCCAGGCCATAGTAATGTCAGAAATGTGCAAATAAACACGGATAGCATAGCATAAAGAACGCCCATCCATCCACCAGCTCACTCATATCCGTACTTCAGCCAATTCACCCTTCAGTCACTCATCTGCATATTCATCCAACAGGCAAATCTTAACACACACACAGATCCACCATCAATAAACAATTCTAGACAATGTAAATCTGTCAAAACGTATTCTTCGGAAGCCTCCCGTCAGTGCAGTGCTTCAGCACCATACTGTTTTAGTAAGACAACCTACCAGGGCTGATGAAGGATACAAACATTCGTCAGAGCGCCATAGCAATATACACTCATACACACCCAGTATGGAGCAAGGGCCCTTTCATTTCCTGCACTTCCAACAGCCACCAACTCTAATATCTCAAACAAGCAATGGCATAGCCAATAGGTCTCGCCTTTGGAACCTTATAAGTTTTTAGCCAGGCAGCACATTATCTATTACATTAGCCATTTAAGATATTAAAGTTTGGGGTAAATCAATGGCGGGAGACAATTCATATGCTGTCAAAAAAGCCATCAAATAAATGAATATGCAAGCACATTAGTAATAATGATTGTTTTGTCAGTAATTGATTGATACCTTGATTAACTGCTCGAAGGCATCGGACCAGGTGTTTGCTATGTGCAGATTCGCTTCTGTGTTCTGTCAACCCCACACTGCATGGAAGGCACAGACATACCCAGTTGGAGCAATAAGCTTTTGCTTGATTTGTCAGGACTGGGAGCTCCCTGGGGGCTTGTCCATGTAAAGTCCTCTCTGTTACCAGCCAGTGATCATTGTAGCAAAAAAAAAAAGCCCTATCCCCCAAAAATTGGCATGGTACGATGAAGAATGTATGATGCTAAGCAAATGACAACTGCTTCGATGCAACGACAGGGTCAAAACTGCGCCGCTCACAAGCCGTCATCAGTGCCTTACTCGAGGAGGCCGCTGATGGCGACGAAAAATACAAATGAAAAGCGGCAGCAAGTCCTAAACCATGCTAACAGTTATGGCACGCTCTTAAACGCCTCATTTTGTAAATTGAGTTTTTGATCAATACTGGTATTGTCCATAGTATCCAACCAAGGTAAACTGGAACCCCAGAATAATAACTTTCACAATGACCCATCTGCCACATGGGTCAACTAGCTGGTGTAAGATCCGAGCCTTAGCTTGTTTTTTAAATAGGATTAAAACCCCTCTGATATTTGCTGACTGATTTGTACTAACATAAGAGCCAACCCATCTTTTATTCTTAAGAAGACTAACAGTCTCCACCTTGAGCAAATGTGTTTTCTGGAGAACAATGACCTGCGCGGGAGTCTCTAAGGTATTGCAAAATCTTGTCTCTTCTAGGTCTTACGCGCAGGCCATTGACATTCCAGGACAAAACCTGTATAGAGCTCATGGTGGATCAAATCGACGACCCGGAACCCATAAAGAGAGCCGAGAAAACCAGCACCAGCACCAGATCCATCCATTCCATTCCAAGGTTGTGGCTATTGCGATTGATAAAATTATTATGAGGCGAATGAGGAAATTTTTAATTTTTTTAGCCCAATGCTCCCCACCCCAAACCCAGTGCCCCGACCACCCCTCCCCCCAACCCTGGAGAACCCTTACCCCAATTATCTGGACAGATGGAGTCCAGAAACTGCGACCCGAAGCAACCCAGCCCATCTCAACCTTAAAATGTGAAAAACCCTAAAAAAAACAAAAAGGGAAAATCTTAAATAAGTGAAATCCTTAAAGAAACGTGTGTGCATTTTTTTTTCCCTTTGTCTTTTTTCCCTTTGTCTTTTTTCCAACCCCCTCCTTCGATCTCCGCTTACCTCCCCCTTTCTCTTTTCTCCCCTTTTTTTTTCCCCCTCCCCATCTCTTTTCTCTTTCTTCCTTTCCTTTTTCTTTCCTTTATTCCTCCTTTCTCCCACTAGTGGTTTCCTATAACTCTAAATCCTTTGTAAAGAAAGGTGAGAAGGGAGAGACGAGTGAGAAGAGAGGAAGCTTCCTATCTAGAAAGAAGAAGTGCGGAAAACAATCCTAAGCCAGGTTTCTCTATTAAAGAGAGCCCTTGCTAATCATGTCGAGCAGCTCATCTGCCTCCTGAACTGATCTTAAGTTATGCATTTTGTTATTATGCATAACTTTCAGGAAGGCAGGAAATTTTAACTGAGCTTCTACACCAAGCTTCTTAAAGTCGTCTAACTTCCTTCCCAACTCCCACTGTCTATCCAGCGTAGACCTGGAAAGGTCAGAACGTATCTCGAAGGAGAACTCTCTAGCTTTCAGTGATTTTACTTTCAATGCTAAATTGGGAATCTTCTCTTTTAGAGCAAAGGTAAGGAAGTTAATCAATATCTTTCTTGGCTTAGATCTATTAGGATTCCTGCGGAAGGGATCCCTATGTATCCTTTGTATATCCCGGCTCAATGATTCTTCTGAGTCCTCAAGCTGTAGATAAACCTTAAGTAGAGAGACAATATAGGATCTAAGATCAGACCCTTCGCTCCCTTCTGGGATATTCAAAAGGCGTAGATTGTTTCTACGAGCATTGTTTTCCAATACTTCCATTCTGTCATGGAGATCCACTCCTTCTTTCTTTAGTAACAGAATGTCCGACTTTGCCGTCCCGAGATGGTCTTTCAACTCACCGACATTATTCTCTAGAGTCTCAGTCCTAGAGTTCAGCAGATCCACCTTCCTCTCCAATGATTCAATCAATCAATCAATCAATCACAGAATTTGTAAAGCGCACTACTTACCCGCGAGGGTTTCAAGGCGCTAGGGGAAAAAAAGGGGGGGGGTGCTGCTACTGGTCAAACAACCAGGTCTTGAGTAGCCTCCTGAAGGTCAGCAGGTCTTGGGTCTGTCGTAGGCTTAGTGGAAGGGTGTTCCAGGTCTTGGCGGCGAGGTGGGAGAAGGATCTGCCGCCGGTGGTAGTTCTTCGAATGCGAGGGACGGTGGCGAGGAGAGGTCGGCGGAGCGGAGTTGGTGGTTGGGGACGTAGAAGAGGAGTCGTCTGTTGAGGTAGGCTGGGCCAGTCTTGTGGAGTGCCTTGTGTGCGTGGATGAGGAGTTTGAAGGAGATTCTCCTGTCGACGGGGAGCCAGTGCAGGTTCCTCAGGTGGGGGGTGATGTGGTTGTGGCGTGGTACATCGAGGATCAGGCGTGCGGAGGCGTTTTGTATGCGTTGCAGTCGCTTGATGAGCTTGGCCGGGGCTCCAGCGTAGAGGGCGTTCCCATAGTCAAGTCTGCTACTGACGAGGGCCTGGGTGACTGTTCTTCTTGTGTCTGTCGGGATCCACCTGTAGATCTTGCGAAGCATGCGGAGGGTGTTGAAGCAGGAGGATGAGACTGCGTTGACTTGCTTGGCCATGGAGAGCGTTGAGTCGAGGATGACTCCCAGGTTGCGTGCGTGGTCGGTGGGTGTCGGGGCTGCTCCCAGCGTCGTTGGCCACCAGGAGTCGTCCCAGGCTGAGGGGTTGGAGAAGAGGATGAGGACCTCTGTCTTCTCCGTGTTCAGTTTTAGTCGGCTGATCTTCATCCAATCGGCGACGGCCTTCATTCCTTCATGGAGGTTGGATTTGGCGGCGAGGGGGTCCTTGGTGAGGGAGAGGATCAGTTGAGTGTCGTCGGCGTAGGAGATTATGTTGAGGTCGTGCTGTCTGGCGATGCGTGCAAGCGGGGCCATGTAGGTGTTGAACAGTGTTGGGCTGAGGGACGATCCCTGGGGTACGCCGCAGATGATCTCGGAGGCTTCGGATCTGAATGGTGGGAGGCGGACTCTCTGGGTTCTGCCGGCGAGGAAGGAGGTGGCCCATTCCAGGGCCTTGTCTCGGATCCCTGCGTCGTGGAGGCGTGCGCGTAGAGTGCGGTGGCAGACAGTGTCGAAGGCGGCGGAGAGGTCCAGCAGGATGAGTGCTGCGGTCTCACCGTTGTCCAGCAGGATCCTGATGTCGTCGGTGGCGGCGATGAGGGCAGTCTCAGTGCTGTGGTTGCTGCGGAACCCCAATTGGGATGGGTCCAGGATGCTGTTTTCTTCGAGGTATCGGGTTAGCTGTTTGTTGACGATCTTCTCGATGACCTTGGCTGGGAACGGAAGCAGGGAGATGGGCCGGAAGTTCTTGAGGTCTCTCGGGTCCGCCTTGGGTTTTTGAGTAGGGCGTTGATCTCTGCATGTTTCCAGCTCTCTGGGAAGGTCGCGGTCTCGAAGGAGAGATTGATGACGTTGCACAGGTGGGGTGCGATGGAGCTGCTGGCTTTGTTGAAGATGTGGTGCGGGAAAGGGTCTGACGGGGAGCCGGAGTGTATTGTGCTCATGGTCTTGATGGTGTCCTCGATGTTCACGCTGGCCCAGGCTGGCAGGGGGTCGTGGTCGATGGTGTGCGGCGGGTCTGGTGCATCGATCTTAGTTGGGGCTGTCTGGGTGTTGAAGCTGTCGTGGATGTCGGCGATCTTGCGGTGGAAGAAGGTGGCGAGGGAATCGCACAGGGGTTGCGGCGGCGGGATGTCGTTGGTGTTGGAGCTGGGGTTGGAGAGTTCCTTCACGATGTTGAAAAGCTCCTTGCTGTTGTGTGCATTGTTGTCGAGGCGGTCTTTGAAGGAGATTCTCTTGGCGGACTTGATGAGGTGGTGGTGGTTACGGATGGCGTCTTTGTGGGCTGCGTGGCTGTCCGGTGTCTTATCACTGTGCCATTTCTTCTCTAGTTTCCGGCAGGTACGCTTGGAAGCTAGGAGTTCCGAGGTGAACCAGCTGGCTCTTTTGGTGGTGTCACTGTAGGTGAGTTTTTTCAGCGGGGCGAGGGTGTTGGCACAGTCGTCCATCCATCGTCTGAGGTTGCAGGCAGCGTCGTCGGTGTTGGATGGGTCGGAGGGAGGGCTGAGAGCGAGGTTGCCCGAAGTTGGTCTTCGGTGACTTTGCTCCAGCAGCGGCGTGGGATCTGTTGGGTGCGGTGGTGTGTGGTGGGTTTCTGGAAGGTGAAATGGATGCAGCGGTGGTCGGTCCAGAGGAGTTCCGTGGTGTGGCTGAAGGAGACGTGGGAGCTTGAGGAGAAGATGGGGTCAAGCGTGTGGCCGGCGGAATGGGTCGGTGTTGTGACGAGCTGGCTCATCCCGAGGTTGGCGAGGTTGTCGATCAGGGTGGTGGAGTTGCTGTCGTTGTTGTTCTCCAGGTGAAAGTTCAGGTCTCCGAGGAGGATGTAGTCGGTAGAGGTCAGGGCGTGCGTGCTGATGAAGTCGGCGATGGAGTCGCTGAACTGGGGTCGGGGCCCAGGGGTCTGTAGACAAGGGTGACTCTAAGGGTGGTGTTGGGGTCCGTGTGGATCTGGAAGTGCATGTGTTCGGCGGTGCTGAGAGTGTCGTCGATGCTGGTCGAGACCCTGATGGTGTTCTTGTGGACGATGGCGATTCCTCCTCCTACTGCGTTGACGCGGTCTCTGCGGGTGATCTTATAGCCGTCTGGGATGGCTATGGCGATGTCGGGGGCGGAGGAGTCGTTCATCCAGGTCTCTGTCAGGAAGGCGACGTCTGGTGATGATGTGTCGAGCAGGTCCCAGAGCTCGACGGCGTGTTTGCGTGCGGAGCGGGTGTTCAGTAGGATGCACCGGAGGTGGTTAAGGTCCTTCTTGGCGGGCGCAAAAGCTTCTAATCTCGCCCTGATTTACAGCAGATACCGCGAATCCCTTCTTTACATCCTCAGACAGTGTAACAAAGAGAGCTTCTAAAACTGTTGTCGAGGACCCAGCTGCGACCTGCTCCTTAGGAAGATCGCTGCCGAGGACCACCTCTGTCTACATCTGGGTTTGATCAGCAGGGCTAGTAATAGAACTAATAGTCGCTGATGCGGGCTCCGGAATTATGACTGGGTTGCCCTGCTGGGCGATGCGATCGATTTCCGGCTCCATGATTTTATCGACTGCCGCTGCCGAGGGTGCCAAGGGTGCTTTTAAGGTATTTGGATTTTTCCTGAGGGCTTCACCCTGATTTACAATATCCAGGACCTCTGGCTGCACCTTGAAATATGAACGTAGTGATGGAGTGACCCTAATTTTAGGGTAGGAAGGGTTACTTTTTGAGCTTCTAGTTTTGATACATCTACCTTTAACCTGATAGGTCTGAAAGGCTGAACCACTAGTTGGAGCAGGGGACGTAAGTGGTGTGTTAATAACCTCAGATAAATCCTTATCAAAGCTTTGGTCGACCAAAGAATGCTTATTAGAGTTGTTTTTTTGATTTTGATATGGTGGACCCCAAACAAGCCCCTGCGCCCTTTTATGTTTCTTAGCCCCTTTAGGAAGAATAGCCGGTTGTGACCTCACCTGGAATAGAGGACAAACCTGGTCGTTTTGGAGGGCTTGAAACTCAGGGGCAGAGACAGCCTGCAGCTGCTGATTAACAGAATCCTTCTCCGTGGCTGGAAACTCCTGCTGCCCTTTCTGTTCTCCCTTCGGTAGGAAAGCTGCTGATGCTGTCCCTGCCGCTGCTCACCCGGAGGTGCCCGCGAGCAACCGCTCTGCGGCCCCTCCGGAGCTCCAGGGCGGCCTCAGACCAGCGGGGCAGAACGGTGGAATGCTGAGCCGCCTCTCCGCGACACATCCCCAGCCAAACGTCGGATATCAGCAGCTGTAAACACAGAAGGAAAAGCTCCAAAGAAACACGGTGAGGCGGGACCCGGAGGGTTTGGGAGGGTTTCAGAAATACACGGCGGGATCGGGAGCTCTGGGTGCTAGCGACTGCTTAGCGTGCAGTCGCCATGTTCTGGGGTTCCAGTTTACCTTGGTTGGATACTATGGACCCAATCAAGACGATCCTTCTTTTCTTAAGACTATCTTTTCCCATTTGTTAGACTTTCCAGACCCGGTAGTCTTGGCAGGAGACTTCAACATCATACTAAATCCTATATTAGATAAATCACCAAATAATAGAGTTGCTGCTCCTTCAAAGTATCGGGTTTATCTATTAGATATGATGGTGCAAAATGGTCTCTCTGATATTTGGAGAGAAAGGTCTGGCCAGCAGTTGGGTGTTTCCTATAGGAATCATAAGTACCGGCATAAATCAAGAATAGATTTTCTTTTGATTAGTCAATCTCTAAGGGGTAGAGTTAAAAACATCTCCTATTTGGCATCTCATCTCTCAGACCATTCTGGCATTTTATTGGACTTAGAGTGGCCACAGTCCAACCAAGCCAGATCATGGTCTTTTGATCGGGCCTTACTTTTGGAGGAAGAGGAGATCTCTTCTTTATCCCAGGAATCCGAATTCTTTTTGAGTGTTAATCTAGATTCCGCTACGGTATCGGTCGTATGGGATTCCTTAAAGGCTTTTTTGAGGGGTCAAATTACAAGCAGGATGAGTTTCAGAAATACAAAATATAGAGAGGAGATTGTATCAATCGAAGCTAAACTGAAAGCAGCGGAGGCTGAGTTAAACAGCCAGGCATCTCCCGAAATTCAGCAAGAACGTCTGACCAACTTTAATAAACTGAAAGACCAGTTGGAGAGCACTTTGTACACCAGGCTCATCCGAAGATGGGAGGCAAGTAAGATTGCCCACTTTGAATATGGCGAAGGGGCAGGAAAGCTCCTCGCCTGGAAAACCAAATCAGATCGGTTAAGAAACCAGATTAAAGAAATCATTAGTGAAGGCGGAGATACCATTCTTTCTTCAGATGAAGAAATTAAAGATGCCTTCCTGGATTTCTTTCAAGACATCTACGGAGAGGACAAAGTGGTAGATAGATCGATTGCCAAGGCCTGGCTGGATAAAACCTCACTTCCCTCCCTGAATCCCGAACAGCAAGATCATTTAGATCAGGAATTTACCCAAGAAGAGGTAAGAAGGGCTATATCACTCTGTAAGAGTGGAAAGGCTGCGGGGCCCGACGGGCTCCCGCCGAGCTTTATAAACTATTGAGTGATGCGATTGTTCCTACCTTGACAAAGCTCTTCAACCAGATATTGCAGGAAGGCCTTAAAGCTCCCAGTATCATGGAATGATGCCACAATCATCTTAATCTTGAAACCTGGGAAAAACCCTTCGAGCTGTGGGTCATATAGGCCCATTTTGCTCTTGAATGCGGATTACAAAGTCTTCGCTTCAATTTTGGCGGCCAGGTTGGGGCTTGTGGCGGGCGATGTTCTCCATCTCGATCAGAAGGGCTTTGTCAAGGGAAGGCAACTATCAGACCTCACCTATGATCTTATAGGGGCGATAGACCTGGCTTCCACTTATTCACTCCCCTTAGCTGCCATGACTTTGGATGCTACCAAGGCCTTCGACAGGGTCAACTGGATCTACCTGTCGGAGGTCATGGGAAGGTTTAACTTAGGGAAAAAGTTTTGCCAAACTGTTCAGCTGATATATCAGGAGCCAACTGCCAGACTTCTTGTTAACGGTACCATCACTGAATCCTTTAAGATATCTAGGGGGACTAGGCAGGGCTGCCCACTCTCCCCTCTCCTTTTTGACTTATATATTGAGCCGTTTGCCCAATGGCTCAGGGAAGATCCTAACATTCAGTCTTTCAAATATGGTGAGTGGGAGAGGAAGGTGGCCCTGTATGCAGATGATATCCTAGTCTTTTCTGCCAACCTGCCAACAGCATTCCCAGCAGTGATTGGTTTGGCGCAAGACTTTGGACTGGTTTCAGGCTACGAGATTAACGCTGCGAAGACGGAAGTCATGGCCTGGAATCCAGGGGGGACCCAGCATCAGTACCAGATCAGTTCCAATATGAGATATCTGGGGATCAAAATTGTCCAAGACATAACAAAGATAGCTGACACAAATTTAACTTTGGTGGCTAAAGAGTGTCAGAAGCTGTTGAAATCTTGGGCCCAGCTTCCTTTAACTATTCTTGGGAGGGTCAACCTAGTTAAGATGTCGATACTACCCAAGGTCACTTTTCTCTTTAACTGTATCCCTCTTTGTTTTGAAAAATCGGCCATAGATAGGCTACAGCAGGATATCAATTCTTTTGTCTGGGCTTACAAATCAACAAGAATAGCTTGGAAAAAGTTGAGGCGTAGGAGAGAGAAGGGGGGCCTTGCTTTGCCAGATCTTCAGTTTTATGCTTCAGCTTACACATTCACGTATGCTGCTGAAAATGCCGGTTAGCATCGGAGCAGGGGGGATGTTTCTCGCCATGCTCAGGGGAGCTAACCTACCTGAGGAGGGCTATCTTTTTAAATTTGGGGACCCAAAGTTTTTTAAAAAGGTTAAGCTGAAGGTCCTTCAGGGTTTTGCTAAAACATGGACCAAACTTAGAAATATAGTTGGGCTTAGTTATTTTTCAAGCTTGGCCCCGCTCTGGGACTCACCTGGCGCCCCGGAGTGTTTGAGAGACAGACTGGCACTACCTCTTAGAGAATCTGGGCTGATGGTCTGGGGGGACCTGGCCTTTGACGGTACTCTTTTCTCATGGGAACAACTTAAAGATAAAATTGGAGATAGTCTGTCAAGGTTCAAATATCTACAGCTGAGAAGCTGGGCCCAATCACAGCTTACCCTTAAGAATCCTATTGGGAAAGGCAATTTTCTAGAACACCAGCTTGTGGCTAAGCCACAAGGAAGGAGGTTTCCTTTTGGTATCAAGCCATAGTTGAGACTGTTGACGGTGAATTTAAACTGGCCGAGGAATTGTGGGGGGAATCTTTAACTGACCAACAGTGTGACTATCTATGGCAGAACTCTTGTAAGATCCTCCAGGATTTAATTCAGCCAGCGTGGTTGAAAAGGAATCACCTGTTTACCATTCACAGGGCTTACTTCTCCCCTCAAAGGCTTTCCAAAATTGTGAAAGGCCCACCTGTTAGTTGTAAGAAATGCGGTCTGGCCAAGCCTCCGATATACACATGTTCAAAGAGTGCCCTGTTTTGATTACTTTCTGGGATAGTGTCAGCAAATTTTTGGCGGATACCCTGGGTTGTCTTATTCAGATAGACCTATCTCTGCTTATTTTTGGCTTCACACACCAAGTCACGGGTCCCTCCAGATCTTTGCTTTTCTACGCTATCTTGTTAGCCAGGAGACAAATATGTATACGATGGACAGAAGCCACTCCCCCCTCTTTCTCAGATTGGCTGACCTCACTGCTTGTGACTTCTAAGATGGACCTAGCCAGATCATGCAGTGGAAAGAAGACAGCATTCTGGGACTTGTTGTTGTTAAGAATGGGTTCAGACTTAACGAGTTAGTTTTTTTTTTTTTTTGTGGTCCCATGATTATGCTGCCTTGTTACTCTTTGGACTAAGTCGGTTACTCCCAGTCTTCCCTGGAAGTATTATGACGACTGTCATCAAGCCCTCTTGAGCTTGGTTGAAGAGTTATCTCACCTGGTTTCATCAGCACCCAAGTCTGTCATGATACCTGTAGGCGGGTCCCTTCCGAGGTTTCTACTTCCAAATGCCTACTTTTCTCAGTTTACTGAGCAAGGGTATTTAATTGCAAAGTTTTATATAGCGCTGGCTAGACCCGGAGGTATCAGAGCGCTTTACATGAGGATCAGTGAGTTACAGGTTCCATAATTACATAGACAAGTATAGACATAGGAGAAAAGACAAAACATGAGATTACACAATAATGTGAGAATTATTAGCGCTTACACACGTCTTATGCGGAGTGAAGAGATAGAGGGGGAATGGTAAACTGGGGTAGGGAATGCAGGTAGGAAAACACAAGGGGGAGGCGAGGAAAACGATGTCCGATGTCCGGCTGGGTAGGTGCCGGCCGAGGGGTGAACCAGAGCCAAACTCCTCTATAGCTGCATATGACAGCTCCACCGGGCATCAGCCAAAGTTGCTCGGGCACCGTGGTATTATTTGCAAAGTTTTACATATCGCTGGCTAGACCCGGAGGTATCAGAGCGCTTTACATGAGGATCAGAGAGTTACAGGTTCCATATGTTCCATATCACAGCTAGGGCGTGAAGTGAAGTGAGGTTGGTGGCGAATGAGGATACAAAAATTAAAAATACTGGTATTGTCTGGCTGCAGCTCTAATACCTACAAAACCCTCATTAAAAAGAACAAGAGAGTGAGAATGGAAAGGCGGAAAGAAGAAGGAATATACTGATGATGCACACGGAGGGTGTGACAGCAGATGAGAAACTCGTGCATTTGGAGGACGGTCACCGCAAGATGTAAGATGCAAGAGGTAATGCTCTGTTGGTTAAGCTGCCTGCCATGACACACGGCCGACGAAGGATTCTTTATTCAATTAGACGCGATCTCACGTGTTTTTCGAACAGCTGCCGCAGGTCACTGTACAGACATCGGTCCGAGGCTGTAAAGGCCTATTTATCGATCCGCAGTCAAGCACCGCGTGCGGGGTTTTTGTATACTTAACAGCTGTCACCAGAAGTTTGTACCCACCTTTCAATGGACACCCCACCACAGGAGGACGCAGTACCTGCTGCATAACGCATTCTGAAAAACCCCCTCCCCTCTCCCCCCTTCCGTTCCTCATTCGTAAGCCATAGGCCAGCCGCTCACCAGGACCGTCACCGTCCGATCTCAGTGACATCGATGAAGTACAACATGTCCTCAAACACAAACAAAGCTTTTCTTGCAGTTTTATATAGGGCGGACTCGACCCGAAGCCGGTCTTGGAGCGCTTTTTGTAGGCACTGGCGGGAGCAGGAGAGCCAGGGGTTAAACTGGAAAAAACAATGCATGGGTGGACAGGCTTGGGGTCTCATGCTATTAAAGCCTTCCTCGCATCACTATGCTGCAAGCACGAGCTTAATAATAATAACTCCACGACGGTCATGTACTGCATCGTCTCGTGCTTCTGACACAGCCTCGAAGCGCTGCAAGTTAATAGCACTTGGTTTACCGACCTGGTAAGGATGATAAGCCGAGCAGCCCCTACAGCGATTGAAGTTCATGCTGCCCTACAGTCACAGACAAACCTCAGCATTCAACCGAGCGATGCTCGGATACTGTAATTAAGTGCCAGTGTGCGAGACGACAAAAATAAGGCACATTTTACATGCAATCAAAAACAAACAGAGAAGAGAAAAGGCAGGCATTTTCAGAGGCCGTGGGTTGGTTATCTCAGCGTTCGGGTATACAAGTGGTTCGTCCATTGAAAAAAGAAGAACAATAGGAGAGGAGGCTTTAACAAGCGCGGCCGCGTGAAAGCTAAACGAACAAGCGCGGCCGCGCGAAAGCTAAACGAAAAACAACCTTTGAAATCTGACCCGAAACAGATGGCACACTGCGCGCCGCTACTCGTAACCGCAAGCCGTAGGCCGTGTTCGAATACATTTCTTGGGAAAGGTGGGACATGCACCCGCCTTTGCCCAATTGCGTGCTGTCTTCGCACGCAAAGACCAATAGGAAAAATGGTGAAAAAAAAGCACACGCACGAGCGTGTGAAAAGTCCTGAGTGATTCCAAGAGGTCGTTTTCCTAGGGCAGCGCATGCGCGCTGCGCTAGGCTCGACCTAAAAACAGAGAAGCTGTTTTCAATACAATGAAGTCTATTTGAGGGAAAAAGAGAAGGAGGCAAGTAAGAGTTTCAAAAAAGCCTACTTAAGGCCAGCGTTCTTCGATGCATTCATAAGTGACATTGCAGATTAGCTGGTATTTTAATTTACTTACCCTATTTTTGCAGTTTTATATTGCACAAACAAGGAAAACTAAGTGCCAGAGCTCTGCACAAGTAAATAAGCCAACAGAAGTAAAACATAAGAGGGATAATCTACAGGTGAAAACAACATAAGCAAAGCACATATTGGCAAAGGGAAACACAATAATATAAATGCAACTATTTAAAAGACAGCCAAACTGGTGCGCCTTTGCTTTCCAGCTAGATTTGTGCTATGAAATTATCAATACATACACACATATATGATAGAGTGTACAGGTGCCAATGAAAGCATTGATTAAGTTAAAACATTCTGCAAGTGACACAATTCTGTTTACAATATAAATACATCATCCTTTATTGGAAAAAATGCACAAAGATGAGAAGTAGCACAATTGTCTAGTGTCGGGACTAAAGATGGCTTCGGAGCAAAAGAATTTTCAGCCTTTTTCTGAAAGCAAGAAAGATAAAGAGGCCCAAACAGAAGGTAGGAGACTGGTCCAAATATTGGGTGCACACGCAGTGAAACACTATTAGGCGTTGTCTCAAAAAGATGAAAATGTGATTTGGTGCGCCAGACATTTGAGCGAATCCAGAGATATGGCTTTGTCAGTCAGATATTCCAGCTTATAGGGACTGCTGACATCCAGTGGAGTGATGTACAAACCGCCATGATTTGTCATAGCCATGTTACCCAAGACAAATGGAAAATAGAAGTGTTATTTTGAAAGGCTGAAGGGTCATGTTGCATCAGTTTTAGTTCAAAGCAGATAAGAACAGTCAGGTACATGGGGTGTATCTGTTGCTCGGGCTGGAATTCCTTAGAAAAAACAGAAGAAAAGATGCGTTTGGCAAAACAGGAACAGTTTGTTTAATTAAACAGTTCGGCCGGGAGAACAGTGACAGGCGCGAGGGCTGAGGATTGTCTCGATCTACATTGGGTTTGTGCCCTTCTTATATACAAAATTACAAGCCATAAAAGTTTCCGGCATACCTTATATGATGAGGAATGTTGGTTGCTGCCTTAGAGTCATAAATGAATGGTCAAATGGTTACTACAGGCGGGCCTCGATCTTGCATGGACACATTGTGGCAAGTGGTGAACGTGTCCGGATGTCTGACATGGGGAGCGCACGATCACTACGTGTGCTAGGTCCTGATTGGCTATGTGTTCCTAACTCATGTGGCATCTCACATTATGATGTTTTCAGAATCGCGCGTACCCCCTCTGGCCATGTGTGCTTTATTAGGGGCAATCCCCCCTGACCATTGTAATGTCACTGCGCCTACCTGTGGGATTGATCAAGAGTTTCCTGCCCGAGGTTTGCCTGCCAGCTATGCACCCTCTCACCTGTGACCCATAAATCAGTAATCCCGGGCCTAGGTCGATATCCATATTAACATATCACCACCAGAGATCAGTATCAATGTGGGGTCTAAAATGCCATCACACAGGAGAAAAACCATGGTGTTAATATACAGCAGACCTGCCAACTCACACGGTGCTGTGTCACATGATTTTGGCTACCTTTACACGGTCATCAGGTGGGGAGTCGAAATCATGCGGTAGCAGGGAAGACTAGCTGTAAAGTACTGCACAGAGTGGCTTTCCAGCATTTCTTTAGAGGCTGTAAGCAGCTGATGTCCATTAAGGGGTGTAAAAACACACCAGGACATCGTCAACAGCCTCAGAGACCCTTTGGGGCATATTTACAAAGAATTGGCGTAGGGCAGTTAAGCAAGTCATTTTGCTGCGCTGCACTGCACCAATTCGAAAGGGCAGGATGCACTGTATTTACAAGATATGGTACATTTCTGTGCTTTCAGTCAGCGCTGGTGCACAATTAGCAGCCATGCTCTAACGCAGGTACTCTTGCACCATGGTGCAAGGGTGTCTGAGGTTGTTGACATGATTGTTTTTGTGCAGGAAAGGACACCTTCCTGCACAAAAACAATCACGATGGGTGTTTTCCTCTTTCTATGGGAGTTGCAGAAAGCAGCACACGTTGAAAGAGGAGAAAACGAGGAGAAATGTGAACATTTCTCCTCATTACGCCTGCTCTAGGGAGGCACATGGTTCTGGCACTGTCCCAGGTTTACGAGACATTGTAAATCTGGGGCAGCGTCAAAGTCCATGGGTGTTGTGTGGGAACACCCACAGCAACACCCATGGAACGCCTCTTTGCCGCAGAGTAAGTCAAGGCAGCGACTTGCGCTGCTTTGGCTTACTCCCTATCTACAAGGTCATGAAAAGCCACGCAGTGTGGCTTTACGTGGCCTTGTATTATGGTTAAGCCCTGCGAGCCGCCGGAATATCACACAAAATGACGTTCCGGCGGCACACAGGGTTTGTAAATATACCCTTTTGGGAGGGGATGTGTGCATTGGTGGAGGGTAGAGTGCCTCTCAGATAGCTCTCAGCACAAGGCTCCACCCCCTCCAAGGCCAGGCAGGTATGATACTAGGTGGACTCAACTGATATGGTCGTGCGAAAAGTAAGAGGAACATGGATATACTCAAGGAGAGGTGTGACTAGGCAATATTATGAGGTTGTATTACCACTGTGCACATCACCGGCGAGACCCGTACCTAAGAGCATTTGAAAAGCTCATTCTATTAAACACGAAGAACAAGTTAGGTGCCTTTTCTAGATCCCCACTGACATGCACTGGGTGAATGAAGGAAAGAAATGTGGTCTAGAGGCCAAGTTGTAGATTGAAAATCCAGCAGCCCTAAATTCCTATCTCAGCATCCTTACTAGACCAACAATTGTGTCAGTCCATCATACATTATTTCTTTACTGATTAAACAGTATTTAAAAACACTCTGAACACTACAGGGATGAGTGTATTTACAGCAATTAATTACAATATTAAATAAAAGTTTTATAAAATCTGGACAAACAATACCAAACGCTAACAATTGATGAAGAATAAAGAAAACTATTTGTGCACAAAAAGACATTTATTTTTCTGAAATGCCACTTTAATAAATTTACTGCTCTGTAAATGGATTAGTGGGTATTACGTCAAAATTTTGAAAGCAACGCTTCTAAAAAAACTCTTCTCAATTATTAACTCTAAGACTAAATTCTTTATTAAAGGAACATGAATTTGTTACCAAAATATATTAGAGTAAGGACAGTGTGAAAGTGGTTAAATGGTTAAAGGTACAGGGCTTTGAGGGCTAGGATTTAGGCGTAAAGATGTTCATTTAGGAATTAAGGGTTATAAGTCTAGGAATAAGGAAACAAGCATTGGCATAGCCAATAGGTCTCGCTTTTGGGACCTTCTAAGTATTTAGTTATGCAGCACAATATCCTTGGTGCAACAACATTAACTGTTGCATGGTTAAACAAATATAAGGTCCCAAAGGCGAGATCTATTGGCTATGCCAATGCTTGTTCTGTCCAGTATTCAACTGTCAGCGTAAGCACTGGATTGTGCCCCTCTGCAGGAATCTAGGCGTTCGACAGTGGAAAGTTGCACTGTGAACTTGTAGATCTGATACCTCATCTCATATAATATTCTCAATTGCAAAATACCTTGAATGCGTTTGGCCTATTCGATCCAAGCTTCTTTGCCGTGGGGCCCCCTGATTGTGCTCATTTTATAAGGGGTTGTGGCTTTTTGGATTATTTTTCTTTGCCCATGTAATATGCCTTGTTCACTTTTAAGAACTTTAATCAGCAACGTGTATGTTGCGGTTCTGCTCAACTTGGTCATTTTACTATTTTTATTGTGTAGTTTTTATGACCTTTCTTTTTAATGTTGTTATCTGAATGTACTTCAGGCACCTTTAGGGTGATTTCCATATATGAAAACCTATCCTCTTGTATAGTTGTACCGTTACATATTCCTGAAATTTGTTAATCTTTTTAAAACATATCTACTATTGTATAAACTGTAAGACGATTGTTATTATCAAGGTCAGTGACCGAAATAGAGTGATTTAGACCAAAAACGAAAAACGAAACCTATAAATTGCATCTTCTATCTCATAAATATTTTAACGTGATGCCATCATTGCTTAAAATGGGGAGGTTCTGGATCATTCAATGTTTTGCAACTTATAAGTGAGAAATTTTAATACTGATAAAACAGAGTCCAGCATGAAGGCATGTAATATTCTCATCTTTACATATTATTACAGTTAATAAGGTCAAACACAAAATATAATAAATGGTATCACGTACCTTCTGACTTATTGACTTCCAGAACTCACTAAGAGCAGGAAGTTTAACAAGCATTTGCAAATCATTTACGTTTTCTAAGAAGCAACGAGGACAATTAGAGTTGCATCGGCTTCCCGAGCAAAATAACAGAACAAGTGAATTGGATAACATTGATTTTTGCTAAAGTGTTACAAAAGAAGATTGGCTGTTCTCAGAACTTCGTGAACAGAGTGCCAGGTTTCTCCATACTAGCACAGGGGGTCGCCGTAACCTGGATACCAAAAATTACTAATATTTTAGGGACAGAATTTTATGAACTTTGATTAACAGTTGAAGGGCCCGAATGCAACATTTCAATTAAGAGAATATTATGTATAGTTATGTTAATGTCACAATTTTATATATGAAATCTTGGATTTGTAGATATTTGTATATCCCCACTCTAGATAACTCGAACTTGACTTGAAGATCATTAACTACATAAACACTAGGGGTGGGCGCGGAGTTCAGGAAAACTCTGCGAAGTGACGCAGAGTGGAGTTTTTTCTCTCAAGCCAACATTGTAAGTTGGCGGGTGCTCGAAAGAAAAAAATGTGCACTGGACTGTTGCATCTTGGTACTTGTATTAGAATGTAGAGGGGGCTGGGATGTTATAAAGGGGTTTGGAATGTGGGCTCTGGCTCATGTGACTGGGGTCAGTTGGTGGCTGCCTGGCTCCGGGCTGGTTCATACATCTTATCTAATAAAGCCCTTCCTTCAACCATCATCGAGTGTGCCTTGTCTTCATGATGAAGGACTTCTCAGTGGCGACGATCGATGGGATCTTTAAAAAAAAAATTCCTTTTGCCAGCCCGATTCGCATGACGCGCCTATCGGTGGTTTGCAGCGTCGAAGTACACTGAGTGTGTCCTTGTTGGTGGTCACGGTACTCGCTTGGGGGATCATGGATCAAGAAAGCCGACGAGGTGCAGACATTATGATTTTGAGTAGCAGCGCATGAAATTCATGAAGCGCTGTTGCGGCCAATGCTTGTTTGTCCACTGTTGATGAACAGTTAAGCGGTAACGCGGCCAATGCTTGTTTCTCCAGCTCCAATTGTGGGTGGCTGGGTGTATTTATCGACGGACTGTCTAGGGCTTGTCAAGCGTTACCCGTAATTGAGCAGCGCTGACGTGTGGCTGAGGTTTCATTACATGGTACGGAACATAAGGGAAGCAGCCTCGTAGTCGTTTTTCCTAACATGCCCAAACAAGCAATTTGCGAAGGAACATTTATGGCAGTGTGGCTAATATTTAAGTAGAAATGTTACCTGTGGAAGGTGCGAAGAGAAGCTGTGAGGAGCACGAACTGCCTGTAGCCTGTTTGTTCGTGTTGAACTATCAATAAAGGAAACAAGCATTGGCCGCGCGGCCGTGAAAGTCGCTCGGCCGCGAAAGTGAAAGCGATCGCGTTCCAGATGGCGCCTCGGGCGCTGAAAGCTGGCGGCTGCACGCGTGCACGCTTTCGTGCACGCAAGCGCTAGGCCAGCAAAAGCGTGTGGGGTAGCACTTTGAAAACCCCACTTACAAAATGTCTCACAGAGCAGCGCATGCACTGGCTCAGGCGAGACCTAAAAAGGATAGATGTGCTAATAGGATGGGTTAAGGGTGTGGGGTTAAAAGTATAGGTTTGGGATATGGGGTTAACAATTTGGAATACAGAAGGGGTGTGGTGAGCGGCCAAGATGGCAACCGCATAGCTTTGAGCTCCGCTGCCAGCCCCCGTAATATCCGTGATCATCCGACGCTATGAACCTGCCTGCAGTGGTAAAGACAGTGGAGCTGAGTCCTGTCTCCCCCCAGGGAGGGGTTGTGGGTGTCAAGCCACTTGCGGTCCCGCTGAGCCACTTTCCAGGGTACCATCTGATGAAGTTTCTGGATCACGCTGCAGAGGCCACGAGGGCGGAGAGAGGCAGAAGAACGCGGATGGGTAGCTCGAAGCGACATGCTCGGCAGCCTGGCGGCAAAGAGAGGTGACGCAGCACTGCTGGGGGAGTGTCAACCTGGAGGACAGAGGCCGGGGATGGTGGCAGTCGACAGCTGCAGCGCCAGTGAGCTGAGGCCTGGCTAGGTCCCCCTACACATTCCGGGTGGGGCCGGCCCACACCGATAGAGGCAGCTGAGCTGGTGAGGTCGGGGTGACAGCGGCATTGGCGAGGCAGTGAGGAGAGCGGTGGCCACAGTCACACTGGGGGCAGGCTGCGGTTCGCCCTGGGGTCCAGGGATTTAGTGAAGAGGCTCTGAAAGGCAGTGCGACTGTGCTGTCCCCTCAGAGGGGAGCCAAGAGGCGGAGTAGGGGTAAGGCCTGTGGGGCCAAAATTACTGAGCCCGAGATCAATCGGGGGCCTCAGGGTGCTGGCAGAGGAGTTGAGGGGTCCCCGATCGGGGTCAACGGTGAGGAGTGGCGCTCCCTGAAGGTGTTGGCCCTGGGGGCTATGATGGCATGGTGATCCCCCTGGGGGTAACGAAATCGGCTCAGATGTCTGGCACAGTGATTAATCTGCCCGGTGATTGGGTTCTCCAGCAGAGCTGGAGATCGTGAACTGGTGGAGGAGGCAGGCCCCTAGGTGTCCGCTACCTGGACAAGGAGGAGGAGACTGCTAGGACATCCCCCGGACTGCGCAACCTGGCTGCCTTGGGTACGTGATGGCCAGTATGGGGGAGCTGAAGTTCATCCCCCTTCTTTGTGCCCTAAAGGTAGAGTACTGGGTTGGGGGGTCCTAGTTGCCCCAGTTGTGTGCAGATAAGGCATGATGGGAAAGGATAAGACAGTAGCCCCTGCCCAGGGGAAGATTGATTAGTTCACAAAACCTGCTGTGGACCATACGGAATGCGCTGGTGCCCGGATCCGGATGGGCGGCACCCCATCGGACTCTACCACCTCCAGGCTATTACCGAATCTCAAGAGTTCCTGGAGGGCGAAATCGATGAACTCAGTATTGACTTGTCCCTTATCTGCCAAGATCTTTGAAACATGGTGGGAGGACTATTGGAGGTGGAGGGGAGGCTGTCTGAGCTGGAGGACACTACCAAGACTCTCCAGATCTACACCAGCTTCCTATGGGTGGGAAAGACACCTAGAATGTCCTTTGCTCACTTCATTTGAAGCAGGACTAGGGAGGGTAGATATTCAACTGTGTTATTGGGCCTCCCAGTCGATTAAAATGAATGACTTGTTCCACGCTGACAAGGGTGACCCCGCCCATAGGCTAGAACTGGACGTGCTGCATCCCCGTGGTATACTCTCACTGTTATACGGAAGGGCACCCTCCCACTCACTCCAGCCGGTCCCCCAATTTCCCCATCCGTTGCTGGTATGCGGCCCTCCGTCATATGAAGCGCTATGGTACTCTCACAGGAGCAGCTCGTCTTTGGCATGGGACGTGGCTCCTTCTAGCACTGTGCGAGTTAAGTTAGCATTTGCAGCACCATTTTATATTCAGCCACCATTTTGTGTCATGATCGAAATGAAGCTTCTGTTTCGTACTGTCTGCCTCAGCAGAAAAGCAGCCTCGATTGTTTCTTTTTATTCAAGTTTGAGCTTCGTTGCTCTAACGAATAGCTCGTTTTGTGTTTGCATGCCTTTCCTCGTATGTAGCCCCGCTCCCACTCTCAGAGAGACGGGCACAGAATGAGTAACCTTGAAGCTAAGATAGTGTGTTCCTGGTCTCAGGATGATAGCTCATCTTTCTGTACCTCCTTTGTTCATCTGTGCCCAGGCTGGAAAATTCCAGTCTGGGCATGTCTTAGAGGTGTCGAAAATGTATATCTAACTTTACCTTGTGGACGAGGGTCAGTCCCTCGGCAGCTATCTAAGGAGGCTGGTCAGACTGGACTCCGCTCGAGCGAATATTAATAAATAACTTGGTTTGTATTCTCTACTGTCTGACCGACTCTTCATTTGTATGGAAGGCTTAGAGGTGGTCGTGAGTGACCCAGGTGGCCCTAATCGGGTCACTTCCTTCAGTTGGCGCCCGAACAGGGACCCCTTTGGGTGAGTGACCCATCTTTGCCCGCGGACGGGTGGGGAGGACGGGGCCACGTCGGGTTGGATGGGTGGATCGGGGATCCCTGCACAATAGAGTCTCGAACTTGCAGCTGCCCCGTCTGTCTGACCGGGCGGTGCCTCGGCCAGGGGTCATCCCGGCTGGGGTCCTGAACGGCAAAACCCTTGGATCTGACCGTTTGGTCCGAAGAGTCGGCAGTGGAGAATAACTTCGTTTGACCTGAGTGCACCAGGTGAGTTTGTTTTGGGCCATGGCATTGTTTTGTTTGAGTTTGGTACGGTCTGAGGACTGTTTTTGGACAAGCGCTTGAATTGGTTTGAATTCTTCTGTTCTGATCTGGTTTTGGTGAGGTCTGTGGAACGATTTTGGTAAGATATTTGACATTATCCGCTTGGCATCATTAGTGAACGCGTTTTCGTTTCAAGATGCCTTGTTTTAGTCGACTGAGCTGTGTGAGTTGTCGTTGTTGTTCTACTGATGCTCGATTGGAGGAAAGGCAGCCGGCGCCCCCGGAAGGCACCCCGAACTTTGATATGTACGTCAAGCATGGCCTTGGCCCTATTATGTTTAGTACATTATGGCACAAATGTACGAGGAACAATGCCGAGTTGCAATGGCCATTAACAGGTACCTTTGATGAACAAAAATTGAATTTCCTGCAGAATAAATTGTTTGCAAAACGGAGTAGGCAGTCAATGTTTGATTACCTTCAGGTATGGCAGAAGGAAGCTAAGCAGAGGCGGATGAAGGCAGAAAGGGAGGCCCGTAAAGGGAGAATGCAGACAGTGACGCAGAAAGCAGTAGCGTATGATAGAGAGAAACTAGAAAAAGGTATAGAGTGTGCTGATAGAAAGTTTCGATTGCAATGTGACAAATCCTATGTTGCCCGAGAGGAAGGCAATACATTTGTGGAGAAACTGTTAGACACTCGACCTCCGCCTCCATTCGCCCCGCAGAGAATATACCCTACTGTGCCACAGCCCCAGACGTCTGCCTCTTCTGCCCCTGCTGTTTCTGTTTCTTCTGTCATTGATTCAGTTGCTCTAACAGCCGCACCTCCTGTCCATTCTGTGGCTTCGCGCTCCGCGCCTGCGATAACTGCTAGTGTCTCTGCTGTGCCTATTGTGTCCATGTCTTCTCTTTCTCTGGCCCTTACAGCCACAACGCAGCCATTGACGACATTGGTGCCTACCCACTCGGTTACTACCCCTTCCCTCTTCCCTCACTCCCCGACAGTACTAGGTAGTGGAACGCCTGTATGTGGACTGGGGGACGGGAGCTGAGCGACAGCTAGGGAGCGGTTAGGACGAATTTTAATACGATCTGATGTGGGGGAGGAAAAAAAAGGGCGGTAGCAAATCAGGCCGCTCAGTGGGCCCGTCATCCAATCTATAGTACTGAAGATGTGTGGAGTGTGATGAGAGATTATGAGCCGTTTCTACAACAGCATGCCCTTAAGCACATGTCGGCTACATTGATTGGGTTGTGGGAACAGTGCTTTAATGCTATAGCGCCCCAGATTATTTATGATATTAGAGATAATGTATATGTAGCTGGTATGGCACCTGAAGAGGTTTTCGAAAATGTTGCAACATTGGTAGCTTACCGTGGTAGGTTGTTTAAGAAGAGCCCGACCACAGTATCCCAGTTTCCAATGAGGGAAGTCCACCCCATATATCACCCTGAGTTGCCAGAGCTTCGGGATCAGCATGATGCTGTCATTAGACCAAAGGTAGAGGCCCGTTTCCAAGAGCAGTAGGTCTATACCCCATGGAAGAGGAGTGAGGCGTTATCCCTTAAGACTCAGTTACCTGACCCTAGGAAAAATCCTACTGCATATTATAAGAAATTGACCGAGGCCGCTTCGTCAACAGTAATGACCCTTGCCGATATTGAAATGTTTTTTGGGTTACTGGTGCCCGTCGACATTTGGAGACAGGTGCACATGCTGGATCACGCTGTAGAATTGGGTGGTACATGGGACCAGATTAAAGCATGGGATAAGGAAAGGAAGCCTGGGGAGAAGCCAAAGGCCGAGATATTAGCTTTACCCGGCCGAATTATTATGTATATGCACTCCCTTATTCCGCCGAGAAGTTTAGATTGGGACAAGTTAGCGGCATGTCGTCAGAATAAAGATGAGAGCGTGTCCGATTTTTTCAC
The DNA here is from genome assembly GCA_963921515.1 of Calotriton arnoldi. Lineage (NCBI taxonomy): Eukaryota > Metazoa > Chordata > Amphibia > Caudata > Salamandridae > Calotriton > Calotriton arnoldi. The sequence goes on along the minus strand of CAWUFW010000468.1, from coordinate 873,599 downwards.
GCAGTTTGAGGGTGTGTTTTGGGATTTTAGTGGACAGGATTTGTCAGTAGAAGGGGGTGTTCGATTGTTTGTCAATAGATTTGTTACTAACTTGCTCCCAGAGATCGCGACTCGTTGCAGGCTTCGGAGAGCACTTGGACGACATCCTCCCCCTCCGTAATTTTGAGTATGGCACAGTATTACGAGCATAGGGAAAATGTGGAGAAGGAGAAGGCGGAGAAGAAGCATAAGTAGTTAAAAACGAAGGTGTTGCTACAGCAGGCGTCTAGAGGAAATGGAAGGGGATGTGGTACTGGTCCGGCCCGGCAGCTTCCCCGTACTAGCAGGAATGCTGCGCCTGTAGGGCCGAATCAGTGCGCGTATTGCAAAGAGAAGGGGCACTGGCGCAGCCAGTGTCCAGTGTTATTGCAGAAAGTTGCGGCCCCTCGAGGACAGGGTTCTCGTGGATGGGGTTGTGGAGTAGGTGATCAGGATAAAGCTCGGGAGGGTAAGCCATAGCAGGGTCACTCCGATCAGAAATATTTTGATGACCCTCGAGTAAGACAGTACTACCATGATGATTATGATCTGGACGAGGTGACAGGGATGTCCCACAGCTAGGACAGCCAGGGACAGATTGAGGGACCAGTCCAGATACCTGTAGATCAGAGCGGTCCTTATGTTACCGCAGATTTGCAAGGCTCAGTTAAGAAATTCTTAGTAGACACAGGTGCAATGAATAGCTCTGTTTCTCGTTCGCTGGTCCCTGGGGCAGCTCTGTCTGGTCAAAATAATGTTTCGGTAGGCTTTTCAGGTGTACCGGTTGTGAGCCCCATTTCCAAGCCACTTACCTTGACTATTGGCCCCTTTACTGTGGATTCGCGCTTTCTATTGACATCGAATTGTAGAGAAAATTTAATGGGTTTGGATTTGTTGAAGAGGCTGTATGCGACAATTTTTTGTTCTCCGGACGGTGTCTATATGACAATGGGACCAAATGTAGCGAGTTCCAAGCAGTGCTTGTCCAAAGATGTGCCCCCCACTTTGTGGGCGACGGGTGATACAGATGTGGGACTTTTACAAATCTCTCCAGTTTTCATCAAGGTTAAGGACAATGGTATTTTGCCCCGTATTCCCCAGTACAAAATACCACAAGCGGGGTAGCGAGCTTTATTACGCATTATACAGGATCTGATTGAGTCTGGGGTAGTTGAGGAGACAGCATTGAATGTGTGTAACAGCCCTATTCTTCCTATCTTAAAGAAGACATCCCCGACTCCTCCCCTGATGACAATGCAGATGTTTATCGTTTTGTGATTGATTTGCGGGCAGTTAACAAAATAGTGGTTCCTCAATTCCTGGAGGTTCCTGATATTACTGCCCTTCTCACAATGATTCCTTCTTCTGCCCAGTTCTTTTCTGTCATTGACTTGAAAAATGCGTTCTTCAGTATCCCAATTCATCCTGATAGCCGTCACCTATTTGGTTTTACACTAGCTGGCAGAAGCTTTAGATTCTGTCGCGCTCCTCAGGGCTATACTGAGAGCCCTAGTATATATAGCCAAGCTCTGAAAGCTCAATTGGACTCCCTCACGCTTTCCCCAGGTAATGTATTGCTGCAGTATTTGGATGACCTACTAATCGCTTCTGACACTGAACAGGGACGCAAAGACAGTACGGTTAAGTTGTTGCTACATTTGGCTCACCATGGACATAAAGTGTCCCTTTCTAAATTTCAATATTGTCGACAGGAGGTCACCTATTTAGGTCACCTACTGTCGAAGGAGGGTAGGAGATTGACCCCTGAGAGCATTAGCGCCATTGTAAAAATGCCCATCCCTAAAACTCAAAGGGATGTACGCGCCTTCATTGGCATCACTTCCTACTGTCGACATTGGATCCCTAATTATTCATTACTAATAAAGTGTTTATTAGCACTAACCACTAAAGACGTGCATGAGCCCTTGCCGTGGACGCATGAATGCCAGCAGTCTTCTGAGCAACTAAAAATTGCGCTTTGCTCCACTCCTGTGCTTGGCACCCCTGACTATGCAAAGCCGTTCGTGTTGTATGTACACGAGGCGGCTGGCTGTGCGCTTTCTGTCTTAACACAGGCCTTTGGAGGTAAGCAACGGCCGTGTGCCTATTTCTCCACTTTGCTTGACCCCGTCGCCAGAGCCCTTTTGAGCTGTCTAAGAGTGGTTGCGGCTGTGGCAATCTCTATAAGGCAATCGGCAGGGCTCGTACTTGATACTGACCTCACAGTCATGGTACTGCATACTGTGGACACTCTTTTGAATAAGACAAAGACACAGCACCTTACCAGTGCACGTCTGACCGGCTACGAGCTAACTCTTTTCGCCCCGCATATTACGATAAAAAAATGTGCCACTCTGAATCCTGCCACGTTACTACCCCTCCCTTCGGAGAGTGAGGAAATAGACATACATGATTGTCTATTTCGGACGGAGGAGGAGACGAAGGGACGGGTAGACTTGACTGATGTTCCCTTATCTGACCCCCAAGGGAAACAATATGTCGATGGCTCTTGTTTCAAATTACCAGATGGCACCACCACCGCGGCATATGCACTCACAACATTGCACACGGTAGTTGAGACATCACAAGCCCCTAATCAGTCCACCCAGGCAGCTGAGTTAGTCGCCCTCATTAGAGCCTGTGAGCTATGTGAGGGACTGGCCATTAATATCTACACTGACGGCCAGTATGCCTTCGGGGTCACTCATAATTTTGGGCGGCTCTGGGCAGAGAGGGGGTTCCTTACGTCCCATGGGTCATGCATTCAGAACGGGCCCCTTATACATAGGCTTTTGTCTGCCCCGACACTCCCTAGGAAATTGGCTATAGTGAAGTGCAGTGCCCACAAGGCAATCACCGATGATGTAGGGAGGGGAAATGCATTTGCAGATCAGATAGCGAAGGAGACAGCCCGAACAAAGATGAAAAAGATGTTTGTAGCGGGTCCTGTTAGGTGGGTACCCGAGGCCACTATGTTTGAGGACACTCTGGACAATGTCAAAGAGATCCAGAGCGAGGCAACGATTGAGGAGTTAGCGGTATGGCAGGAGAGTACGGCACGTTTGGATGAGGATGGGTGCTGGACGGATAAGTCAGAGAAGCAGAGATGGATGCTACCGGATGCATATGTCCTCCCTGTGGTTACTATGGCAAACGGGCCAGCTCACATTAGTGCGAAGGGAATATGTAAGCTGTTAGACCCTGTATGGCAGAATGACAACATTCCTAAGGTTGCTGCTCACCTAGTGAAGTATTGTATGGTATGCATGATGTATAATCCTGGAAAAGGCACCCCTACACCTCCTGGTAATTTTGCACCGCCTTCCTTCCCTTTCGAGGTTCTCCAGATGGATTTCATCGAAATGGAACGAGTCAACAATCTGAAATATGTGTTAGTAGTCGTTTGTGCATTCAGTAAATGGATTGAAGCTTACCCCACTAAAGAGAACACAGCCATGGCGAAGGCACTCTTAAAAGAGTTCTTCCCGCGTTTTGGTTTGCCCCGCTTGATTTGGAGTGACAACGGAAGTCACTTCAACTCAAAGGTTATCCAGTTGGTGTGCGATGGTTTGCACATCAGTTTCAAACACAGTGGTCCCTAAACAGAAGATTAAACAAACAATGAATATAGACTCAATCAGTACTATATTTGAAGCTGTCCAGCCGGACAGATACTTTAATATTCAATTAGTTTCCAAAAAATGAACGAAATACATTTGAAGTGGGACACAAGCCTGCATCCAACTCAGCAAAATAGGATGAACAACGTGTGACAGAAAAGGCTCAGGCATAGTAAGTTGTTTGTATGTAGCACATACTGATGTTACAAACAAAATATAGTGGGACACCATTACACATGAGCGATATTTAGTTGAGAAGTGTATATGGTGTGCATTAAGGCGACGGCGTTTCGATCCTTACAAAACATATTAGGATCATCATCAGGACATTTACATAAGCATGCCTGGGCACATTTGCCTAATATCCAGAAGAGAGCAGCATGGATACGCCACGGGGGCGGAGCGACCCGGGCTGGGGCAGATTAAGCGTCCGGACCTGGTGCGGTCAGAGCTGCAAGAGGTTGGTGGAGATGGCGCCGCGTGCGCGGTCACTATATCAATTAGAAGGGTTAGGTCTGAATCAGCCTAGTAATGAGGACACTGCTGCATGGGCGTGCTTCCTGCCGGCATCAATCGCGGGATCTCATTACTAGGCCGATTCAGACCTAACCCTTCTAATTGATATAGTGACCGCGCACGCGGCGCCATCTCCACCAACCTCTTGCAGCTCTGACCGCACCAGGTCCGGACGCTTAATCTGCCCCAGCCCGGGTCGCTCCCGCCCCCGTGGCGTATCCATGCTGCTCTCTTCTGGACATTAGGCAAATGTACCCAGTCATGCTTATGTAAATGTCCTGATGATGATCCTAATATGTTTTGTAAGGATCGAAACGCCGTCGACTTAATGCACACCATATACACTTCTCAACTAAATATCGCTCATGTGTAACGGTGTCCCACTATATTTTGTTTGTAACATCAGTATGTGCTACATACAAACAACTTACTCTGCCTGAGCCTTTTCTGTCACACGTTGTTCGTCCTATTTTGCTGAGTTGGATGCAGGCTTGTGTCCCACTTCAAATGTATTTTGTTCATTTTTTGGAAACTAATTGAATATTAAAGTATCTGTCTGGCTGGACAGCTTCAAGTATAGTACTGATTGAGTCTATATTCATTGTTTGTTTAATCTTCTGTTTAGAGACCACTGTGTTTGAAACTAGTAAACTACCCAAGGTCCCTGACCAATAGTAATTGGGCCCCCCTTGTCTTTCAAAGCAGGTTTGCACATCAAGCAGAAATTCCATGCTGCAAACCATCCCCAACCGGCAGGTTTGGTTGAGAAGTACAATGGTACTCTCAAACTGAAGCTGGCAAAGATCAAAGAGAGCACAGGATTGCAATGGCCAGATGCTTTACCATTAGCTCTGTTGTCTACAAGTGCCACGGCTCACTCTAGAACGAGATTGTCACCGTACGAGGTCGTGTTTGGCCGCCCGGCAAATGTCTGGGGTGTCCCGCGACCTCGTCGTTTTTCTGAAATAGAGTACCCCTTGCTTGTGGACTATTTGTATGAGTTGACTAAAAATGTGCGTTCTATTCACCAACAGATTCATGAAACCTTACCGCCAACTCCCGAGGGGCCAGGCCACGATATCCGACCCGGTGATTACATCCTGGTGAGGAATTATCAGAGGAAAGGCAGTTTGAAGCCGAGTTGGAAGGGGCCTCTCCAGGTCCTCCTCGCCACCCGGTCGGCAGTGAAGGTAGACGGTCGGAAGAATTGGATACACTCTACTCACTGCCGGAGGGTGCCCCTTCCATTGCCCTATGACCAGTGGACCCTCGATGGGATCGGCGACTCTGAAACGGAGCAGGTGCCGCGCTTCGTTCCCTTCTCAGATGCACGACTGACGTTGGCACCCACAGAGGAGGAGAGCAGCGCAGTGTTGAATGAGGCGGTGGCACCTGCAACTAAGGCCATCCAGGAGCCCCAGCTTGTTGGCCCATCTGTGTTTGTGCCCCTGCCCTCTGAGCCCCAGCCTGCTGGCTCATCTGTGTTTACGCCCCTGCCCATTGGTCCCTCTGAGTCTGAACCCCTTTTTGCTGACCCCTCTGTGCCTGGAGTAGTTAGGTACAATCTGCACCCTTGACGGAAGAACAGTGCACCAAAGGAAAAGTCAGATTAGCAGGGATGGACTGCGAGGATAAAGAATAGGGTGTACCTTGTCTTTGGTACCAACGGTAGTTTAGGGAAAGGGAGATTGGTGCATTGTTCAGACGTTGGACAGGGTGAATTCATCGTGCTCCCCCGGAAAAAAAAGGGGGGTACATTACCCTGGACGACGTGGGATTTCCTCAGAGAGGGCTGCGATCGCGCAGCTCCACCGAAAGTGCTCAACAGCACCACCGTAGATGAACAATAGGAGTCTGCCAGCGAGGCTCTGATGGACGCTGGGAACTTTGTCCCTTTTTCTGGCTTTATCATCGTTGGCTCCATTGCATGTCCTTTCCTCTGATTCAAAAATGTACCCATTTGGTCGCCCCATTAGGGAGGAAGAACAGCCCTTTGCAGCCCCACGTTTCGGGCAGAATGGGCCTGGTTGGTCTAGTTGGTCTGTCAAGAGTAAAATCGTTTTCGTAGTAATTATCTTGATCTTTTTCGATAACAATGTTTGGAATAGCGTGGTTTCTTGAAGAAAAATATCCTGTGCACTCTTTGATTGGTACAACGCATGTCCCCCCTGAGCACATGTTCGTTACTTTAGCCCCTCACAAGGGTGAGCACCGAAAAACATATGTAGATAATGTCTTTTTGCAGATGCTCCACCAGGCGCATCACACCTCGAATGTTACTAATTGTTGGATTTGTGGCCTGCTCCCTTCTGTGACACATAGAAATGATGTATTGCTGTCCTTACCTTTTTCATATCTGGGCAGCTGCGAAGCCTGGTTCCAGCTGTTTACCATGGTGTATATCCATTTCCATACTGATGCCATGAATATGACTAATGCCGATTATGACACTGTGTTAGAATATATCCGTGTTCACCAAGGGTTTACTCCAGGAGAGGGAGGGCCCCGATACATTGTCTCCAACAGCCTGCATGAACATTTATGAGAACGAAAAGAATGTAACATGGCTTCAAAATGAAATGTTGGATTTCCAAGATTTTAACGTCACTGAATACTTTAGGTCCTTTCAGATGCAGAATATTACTCAGGATGAAGCAATGCCAGTGCCGGTAGTTAACACAACAGCTAGTTTTTGCATTCAAGGCTTTGGAAATGTTCAAGTGGGACAGAGTAATTGCAACTATACCTATGTGTTGAGCACAACAAGTAGCCCACCTTTACTTCCACCCCATAATGTTTGTTTCGTTTGTGGGTCACAGGCTTATGTGTGGCTTCCTAGGGGGTGGTCTGGCATATGTTATGTCTCTTTCCTCCTTCCCCCGGTTTATATAGCTCTGTCCAACTACCATAGGGATCACTGATTGCAGCGTAGGGGTGTCCACCTGTCTCGGATCAGAAGGGTCATCAATACAGAAGATATTGATCAAACAGATACTACTCTGCAGCAGTTCACTGATGCCATGAAGGGCATTGTTCCTTTTTGGGGCCCAATGTCCAATATCCTTAATATCCGCCGCCTCACTAGGGTGGTAGAGGGGGTCATTAATACCACTGCTGGGATTTTAACAAACATCACAGCTGAGCTCCAGGCTACGAGGCTTGTTGCTCTTCAAAACAGGATGGTGTTAGACGTCATCCTTGCTGATCGGGGTGGGGCCTGTCACGTTATCGGTAGTAGCTGCTGTGTATACATACCAGACCACGCCCCGAATGTATACGCTGCGATACAGAAGTTGCACAGGCTCGCATCTGACATTCACCAAGAGAATGGTACTTGGACCCTTTCTGGCTGGGTATGGGGTTTAATGGCAACATGGGGTTGGAAGATCCTTATCCTCTTGGTAGTAATTGCTGGTGTTATTTTCACTTGTTGTCTATGCATCCATTGCCTTCCTGCTTGTTGTGCCTAGTGTATTGGGAAGTTAACGCCTACACCAAAGACTCACGTGCATGATGTTAAGTCTTCAACTATGATGATGCAAGCTGTGCATGACTTAATGGCCATTGACGAGGGTATATTTGAGTACTGATAAATGTGTGAATACAAAGGGTACAAGCAGCCTTTTAACGAGATCATTTATTACTATCCTATGCATTAGATAAAATTTGTTAGCAAATGCTAAAAGGAGGGTCTGTTGAGCTGAGAATATGCCAAGCTGACTCCTTCTAGCATTGTGCGAGTTAAGTTAGCATTTGCGGCACCATTTTATATTTAGCCGCCATTTTGTGTCATGATCGAAATGAAGCTTCTGTTTCATACTGTCTGCCTCAGCAGAAAAGCAGCCTTGATTGTTTCTTTTCATTCAAGGTTGAGCTTCGTTGCACTAATGAATAGCTTGTTTTGTGTTTGCATGCCTTTCCCCATATGTAGCCCCGCTGCCACTCTCAGAGAGACGGGCACAGGCTGAGTAACCTTGAAGCTAGGATAGTGTGTTCCTGGTCTCAGGATGATAGCTCATCTTTCTGTACCTCCTTTGTTCATCTGTGCCCAGGCTGGAAAATTCCAGTCTGGGCGTGTCTTAGAGGTGTCGAAAATGTATATAACTTTACCTTGTGGACGGGGGTCAGTCCCTCGGCAGCTATCTAAGGAGGCTGGTCAGACTGGACTCCGCTCGAGCGAGTACTAATAAATAACTTGGTTTGTATTCTCTACTGTCTGACCGACTCTTCATTTGTATGGAAGGCTGAGATGTGGTCGTCAGTGACCGGGTGGCCCTAACCGGGTCACTTCCTTCACAGGCCTGGCTGGATTTCACTCCTGGGACCTCATAGACGTCTCCACGCTAGGAGATATGTGGAGGGAGAGGTGCATTCAGTCGTTTCAGGACCTGACGGCTGAATTCCAGCTGCATTCTTCGCAGTTCTATCGATATCTGCAGCTACGTCATGTGCTGGAGGGCTATAAAGAGAGGCTGGGTAGCCTCCGGGAGTTCAACCCGTTAGAATGCAACTGAGTGACTGATGAGCTGGGCGGGGGAGGGGGGTATTTCAAGGCTATACAAATCCCTGGTGCTGAACACGCAGTGTCTGTGGTGCCGCCACTCCCGAGATTCCCTTTATCATGTATTATGGGATTGCCCTGTTGCACAAAGATATTGGAGGGAGGTCAATGATCGGATTGGGCGGATACTGGGCTTGTCATTGGTTCTGGACCGCAAGGCTATAGTGCTGTGAATTATGGACACAATGGGGGAGACATGAGCCTTGCGACCTCTTGTTGCCACGGCCTACCTGGTGGCCAAAAGGGACCAAGCGAGACACTGGAGAGATGCACAGGTGGCACGATGCACGAATTGGTCTGGGGCATGGACACCTGTGCGTCAATGGAGAAATTGGTATTTAAGGTGCAGGAGTTCCCACAGAAGTATGTGCGAATTTGGGGCCACTGGACTAGATTTATAGGACCCATGGACTGTTAGGGAGGCTTGGTGTCTAACACTCAGGCACATCTCACCCTGATCATCCAATTCACCCAGCCAGATTTAGCCTGCACATTCAGTTCAAAATAGCCTTTGGTTCGATTTAAGAAATTTAGATCACTCAATTGAGGTGAGGTAGACATGGACATTAAGGTCTCCTGTCATCAAGACTGAATGGACTGGATATTTTGTTGAACACTTTGCAAATTTCTGCATAATCTTTTGTTTTTTTAACTCTTTTTTATTGAAGTTTACAGTTATACAGCAAGCCTCGAAAATCATCACAGCTCAAATCAGATAAATCAATTGCAAGTCGCTTTCCCCACTTATCATATTCAAATCCCCCCCACCCTTCACTGTTCTTCATCGGTTACATCTGTGAAATTTCCTGCCCTCGAGGATCCAGTTCCCGGGATGGAGGGCGAGACACAAATATTGCCCCAGTGGGCGTTCCATTTTCCCCATACCTGGTACAATTTTTGGGGGCACCCCCTGCTTTTATAGACTGCCTTTTCTGCTATCATGCACCAGTCCATGTCTTGTTCCCACTCCTCTAGGGTTGGCGAATCTGGCACACCCCACCTCCGTGCAATGTTTCGTTTAGCAATTATAAATCCCATGGTGATCCAGAGTTGCTCCGTACGGGTCATGTCAGTGGTCTCCCATATATTGCTTATGCATAGTTTGGGGGATAGTGGTAGGGTTCCACCACTGACATCTCTCATACTTGCAATTAATGTGTCCCAGTACACCCTGATAGCCGGGCATTCCCAGAGCATATGATAAAAGGTGCCAACCCCCCACACATCCTTCTGCACTCTGCATCAACTCTCCTTCCCATCTTAACCAGAGAAGTACATGAAATGTATGATCTATGAAGTATCTTTAGTTGGATTAGCCTAAGCCGTGATATTGCGACTTCACGCGGGGAGGTTAGTGCGTCGCGCCAGTCCTCCTCCTCTAGATTCCCCCGAAGGTAAGTGAGATTGCCCTATGCTCCATGTACTCTGTCAGTAGTCTATCCGAGTGGTGAGGCCTCCGGTATTTCCTCGTCCACTCGGAGCACTGCCATCAGAGCATGATGTATCTGTAAGTATCTAAACTCTTCCCCCTCCGACAATTCATATTCTTGCTGTAGGTCGGCAAATGAGATTATTTTCCCCTTTTTCCAAAGGTCCCCCACTTTTGATATGCCAATGGTATCCCACTTGTTGAATCCCTGATAGCGGCTTAGTTTGCCCAGTTGCTCTGCCTGCCATAGAGGCGTATTTAGCGTCACTTTGTTATTCCAGCCCAATAGCCCAATTTCTTTGTGACTCTGTACCATAGGGCAACTGTTTGGGCCGCTGGGCCGGTGAGCTGCTGCCTGTTCGGATTCGTATATAGGGCTTCCCTGTATTCCCCAGTACCCATCAACCACTTATCTATGCGGCAGGCCAGTTCCTCCTGTGTGCCATATATCCACTTATTGATAATCGACAGTTGCTGCCCAGTAATATGCTTGGATATTAGGCAGAGCTATCCCCCCATCGTACCATCCCCTGACAAGCTTGTGGGCTGCAATGCGGGGCGGCTTCCCGTCCCAGAGTACGGTTCTGACTTCCCCTTCTATCGATTTAAAGTATGCATCCTGAACTCTGTATGGCGTGTTTTGCAGGGCATACAGGAAATGGGGCAGCGCCATCATTTTAAATAGCACTGCGTGCCCCAGTAGGGACAGCGGCAGCGATCTCCAGTGTTGTACGTCACCTTGCAGCCGATTTAGTGGGCCCTGGAGATTATGTTCATAGAAAAGTTCTGGGTTAGCCGTGGCAAATATCCCTAAGTACCGGAATCCCTCCGTCGCTATAGTTGCTTCACATTCAGCTGGCAGGACTGGGGTGGGGCCATGAAGGAGGTATATTACTGATTTGGCCCAGTTGATGGTATATCCTGAGTACTTTCCGAAATTGGAACAGATCTGGAGGACCCTGTTAATGGAGGACCTAGGTGACGCCACATGTAAAAGAATGTCTTCTGCGTAGAGAGAGATTTTGTCTTCCCACCCAGCCGTCCATCGTAACCCCTGTATCAAAGGATCCCCTCGTATCCAACTCGCCAAGGGTTCAAGAACCAGAGCGAATATAATTGGTGACAAAGGGCAACCCTGTTGTGTCTCTCGGTTTAAAGCGAATGTCTTTGATGTATGTCCATTCACCACTACATGCGCGAGTGGCTCTGCATATAACAGTTGGATCCACTTGATAAAGGTTTTCCCCAAACCCATACACTCCAGGACAGTGAACATGTATGGCCATTCAACAGTGTCAAAGGCCACCCGAGCGTCTAAGGACAGTATTGCCACGCTTTCCTGAATGGTGTCTTTCCTTCCGAACACCCCGTTCAATCGCCGCAGGTTGAGAGCTGTATTGAGGCCCGGCATAAATCCGGACCGATCTGGGTGTACTAATTTGGTCACAATTGGGAGTAGCCGCGTCGCTAATAGTTTTGCCAGAATTTTAACCTCTGCGTTGAGCAGAGATATAGGGCGGTAGGAGGTGAGGTCTTCCGCCGGTTTTCCTTTCTTATGAATCACTACTATGAAGGCTACTCGTTGATCTCTTGGCAATGCCCCCATGAGTTTGCTCTCGAGATACATATTGAGCAGGTGGGGTGCCACTTTGGTAGCAGTCATTTTAAGGAGCTCTTTTGGGAGGCCATTCGGTCCCACAGCCTTTCCTGATTGTATACTATGTATGGCCGACGTTATTTCCTCAATCGTGAGACCTGCCTCGAGTGATTGTTGGTCCTCCGACGATAAAGTCGGGACTGGTATGTCCACTAATAATTCCCTTGACTCCTCTATTGTGGCTGAGGCTACGGGGGAGTAGAGTTGTTTGAAGTATTCTGCGAAAGCCTCTGTTATGGCCTGCGGATCCCTCCACCATACTCCATCCTTACCACATATTGCCATTATCCAGCGATCTGCCCTTTCTCGCCTGTCCAGCCAAGCAAGTAGTTTGCCTGCGCGGTCTCCCTGTTCATATATTCTATGTTGCGTCGCCCGGTATTTTCCCTAGCTGCCTCAGTTGTCAAATCCCTATATTCCTGACGCCTAAGCTCTAGTATGTGGCCAGCTGCATCGTCTTGCGTGTGTATGGCTGCCTGTTCCTTGGCTAAATTGTCTTTCTCCAATTCCTCTAGTTTTTGCACTTCTCTTTCTTATGCCCCACGACAAGGGAGAGGGCCTGTCCCTTCAGTACCATCTTGTAAGCCTCCCAGATAATTTGAGGCGATTGGACTGACCCCACATTTTCAATGAAATAGTTATCGGTGGATTTCATAAGGTTGGTTTTTATGTGCGGGATTTTGAGGTACCAAGGGTTCATCAAGATTGTTCTGCGGGTTGGGGTGGTACCCACTACATATCTAGGCCATAGAGGGGTGTGATCCAAAATACCCCTAGCCAGGTGTCTAACATCTGTGAAAAGGTTCTTTTAAGTCTGCCAGCGTCAAACTAAAATCAATTCGAGATCTGCTATTGTGCGCCCCCGAGTAGAACGTATATTGTCGTGTTTGGTGGTTGGCCGCGCACCAGGCCCAAGGCGCCCAAGAATTCAGCCATAATGTTTTTAGCGCTCGCAGTGTTCCTAGGCGGAAATCTATCTATTTGGTCGCATAGTGTCATATTTAAGTCTCCTCCGATCACTAATTCCCCCTCAGGCAGGTCCAGTATCATCTTGCTCATGTCCAGTAAGGTCAAACTATGCAATGCCGGGGGTACGTAGACCGACATAATATTTACACACCTACCCTCCCACGTGCCGGATAGTACAGCAAAGCGGCCCTGTGAATCTGTAAGGGAGTGTGCCACTATAAAGGGAAAGCTTTTTCGCAAGAGTATCCCTGTCCCCCTAGACCCTGTGGTAAAGCCTGAGTGTGTAATTCATTTATAACCCCACCTGTCGGGGGCCTTGCAGGTGTTCCCCACTAGGTGGGTTTCCTGCAACAAGACGACATTCGGTGTTAGCCGCTTAATGTACTGGAGCACTATCTCCCTCTTGAGTTTGTCACGTAGCCCGTTGACGTTCCAGGAGAGCAGTTTGAATGCAGTCTCAGCCCCCCCACCCCAGTGGTGGTGTCTATCGCTGTTGTATCTTCCATCCCAGGTAGTAGGACTTGCTTGTCGGGTTCGTCCACCTTATGTGGGTGAGTCGTGACTTCGCTTGCGTTGGTTGCCATGTTCTGTGAACTGTGTTATCCTCGACACTAAGAGGTGTAGTTCGGTCTGTGTGAGAACGTGAGCTGCCTGCTGATATCCCTGAAAAGTGTAACAAGAACTAAATCTAAACCCTGTAATCTGATAAAACCACCCCGCCTCCCTGCATGGCGGTTCTTGAAGTGCCCACCACCCCAACATTGCAGAGTGCCATTCGCCCTCCCTTCCCTGTTTCGGGGGAGACATGGACCCTTTTGTCCCTCCCTCCCTTCCCCATTCACAATAACTAGTCGTGGTGCATACAATTTGTGCGGGTGTGATCGTTTCATATACTCAGTCATTCTTGAGGTGGAGGCACCTCGCCAGAGAGCCACTCCTCCATGCGCTATCTTTCGACCCTGGCTAAAACGCGATTCAGTCCCTCGTTCCATTCGATTATTCTCTGCTACTACAGAAAGTTCCAGTTCATACCACGTTATTAGCTTTAGTTAGCTGCGTGGCTGTAAATGTTGTAGTGGTGCAAACTATGTGCTGATTGGCGGTTCTTTATTGGTGGGGATCCCCTTTCCTAGACCAGAGTCGGTCCGTTTCTGAGATTTCACCATCTGCCGCCTGCGCCTGTCTCGATTGTCCGGATCCCCAACTCTTCGCCATCCGTCCAACCACTCCCAGGCCGCTTCTGGCTCTGTGAAGAACCACGTTTTACCCTCCACCTCAACCCTTAGTTTCGCAGGAAACAGCATTGCATATGTCAGCGCTTTTTCTCTGAGGGCTTTTTTGACTTCGAGGAAACTCCGTCGCTGCTTCTGTACTTTCATGATGAAGTCAGGGAAGAAAGTCACAATACTGTTTTCATACTTGAACGGTTGTGGCGATGCGTGCGGTTTGTAGGATAACATCCCTGTCTTGAAAATTAAACATGCGTGCCAATATTGGCCTGGGAGGCTGTCCCATCTTAGGTCTACCACCTGGTAATCGGTGTGCCCTTTCGATAGAGAAGTAGTTGGAGAGATTTCTGGGCTGCAAATGTTTTGTAACTAACTCCTCCACAAAGAGATCTGTGGCGGGCCCCACAGCTCTCTCCGGCACCCCCAAAATTCTAACGTTGTTTCATCTGGCCCTGCCCTCATAATCGTCCAATTGGTCCACCAGAACCTTACTGATGGCTTGTAGTTCGCGAACTTGCTTCTCCAAAGTCTTTGTTTTGGAGACGAGACCATGTGTTACTTCCTCCACCTCTTTCACCCTGGTGTCCATTTTTCTCAGGTCAGCGCGAATCAGAGAGATTTCTGTGGATACCGTGTCTATTCGTGACTCCAGAGAAGTGCGCACGCTTGTGACAGCCACTAGTGTATCCTGCAGGGTGGGGTTGCCCTGTTCTGCTGGTGCCTGCTGCGTATCCTGCGCTGGGTCAGATCGAGTGATTGCCTCTTCCTGGTTCTTTTGCCAGGAGAACTTGTCTAGTTTAGGCTGGTGCGAGCTATGTCCTCCCTTGCCCCCGACATGGCCCTGGTGCCACTGTTAGGTCGGAGCAATGTCGTTATCTTGGGAGTGTAGCCTTGAGGTAATCACCACCGCCTGCACAGGGAGATACCCTCACTCGGCCTGTCGGTTTTCCCCAACCAGGCTCTCACTGACACTGTAGTTGTCCCCAGCTCGTTGGACTCTCATGGCAGCAGTTACTACCGTGAGGTGCCACTTTAATGTTATTCTAGTGTCCAGGTGGTTGGAGGTGGAATGCAGTCTGGGCGAAGCGCCGTCTCACCGGACGTGTTCGGCTGCTTCACTTGCGTTGCTCCCTCGGAGATTCCAGTCATGGCATGCCTCACCCCCACGGTCAGCTGTTAGCTCTCTGCTGCTTCTAAGGCCCACCGGGCCTCGCCCTGCGCCTGTCGTAGGTCTCAACTCTGCTCTCTCTTCTCTCCTCTGCCCCCTCCATCGAGCGGAGTCAGTGGCAGACTGGGGCCAAACAGTGGTGGCACCTCGCCCCACCGCAGGTCCAGACAGCAGGGTTCTCAACACTGGGCTGCGGGACCGCAGGGAATAGAGGGCCGCCCCGGTCGCTGCTTGTCTCACACACCCGATCTCTGGTTGTGGGCAGAGACGCTCCTCCGGGCTGGGCGCCGACGCGACCTGGCGGCTTTCCTCCTCACACAGGCCGCAAGTCCTGATGGGCTCTGCCCAGCCCCTCGAGTGATTCTTCCCCGGCGGCCCGCTCTGCAAAGGCCATAACCCCGAACCGGGGTAACAGCTGGTCCTCAGGCCCACAGATAAGTGCCGGATTACTGGGGGATCAGGAGTCGGGAGCCGCGTTAGTGTGCGGCCATCTTCTCCGGCAGTTGGCCACGCCCCTCTTCTGCATAATCTTTTGAAGTAACTTTGTGTTATGTTATTTAGTTATCGAAGTAGCTGGAGGTGTAAACACTGAAAATCAGGTGACAAAAAAAGGAAGCGTGCACAATTTCCTACAGAACTAATAAATCCAAACCTCTTAATCATTATAATAATTATCTAGAGATATTTTAACATAATCAATCAAGAATATTGCTTACGCTGGTAGGAGTCACAACAATTTGATGAAATCAGCGCTGCCGTAATCTAGCGGCCACTATCATCATCATCCTTTGTCTGTAGCTTGGCTGTGCCTTGGGGTAACACAATCACTTTGCTACAGTTAGATAACACTGCTAAACAAGCATTGGCAAAGCCAATAGATCTGGCCTGAGCAAGGAGGTACAATGGTTAATTTTGTAAATTGCGTTAGAACAAGCATATGACACAAAAAGAAAAAATGATAACATAATGCCACTTAAACATGGCTGCAACATGCCAGTAATAAAAACAAGCATTGGCATAGCCAATAGGTCTCGCCTTTGAGACCTTATGTGTTTAGCCAGAACTTTTGGCTATGTTGTAGAGCATTGTGGCTGCTGTGCATCATGTTGAAAAGTTATAATAAAAAGTGTTAAGCATTTTTGTTACCTTTATACAAACCAAGACGACATTATATACAACTGAACAACCTGATTAAAAAAAGATTTTAACATAAAAAATGTCTTCTATTTTTTTGTACTTGCACTGCTGGCAACTTCTTCCTGCCTGTTCTCATGCTTGTTTGTTATAATTTTTTTTGTTACGGGGGAGCGGGACATAAATAACGGGGGAGTGGAGGTTGAAAAACAGTAATTTAATTAGAACACGAGCAGCGGACGGACACTAGGGGAGAATCAACAGATGCCAGATTCCTAGGGCAGACTGACGTGATGCTTAGGTGATGTTTAGGTGATGCTTAGGTGGTGCGCTGATGCAAAATGGTGGTGGTGAGTGATGTTTGGTGCTCAGGTGGTGCCACTATATGGTGTGGATTGGAGGTACTTTGTGGATTGTGGAGTTGAAATATGTTGTTTGGTGTGTAATTATGTGGTGGGTATTGGAAATGTGTGGAGTTGAATTGTGTGGCCTGGAACTGTGGTGCTGAGTGAAATTATGCTTAGTGAAATTGTGTCATGGTGTGGAGTGCCTTTATGTTGATTGGTGGTATGTGGCATAGAGTGCATTTATGTGGGGTGTATTTATGTTGCATTGAGTAGAGTGCAATTATGTGGCGTGTAATTATGTGGCACTGAGTGGTATTATGTGGAGTGTATTTATGTTGCATTGAGTAGAGTGTAATTATGTGGCTTGTAATTATGTGGTACTGAGTGGTATGTGGAGTGCATTTATGTTGCATTGAGTAGAGTGTAATTATGTGGCGTGTAACTATGTCGCACTGAGTGGTATTTTGTGGAGTGTATTTATGTTGCATTGAGTAGAGTGTAATTATGTGGCGTGTAATTATGTGGCACAGTGGTATTATGTGGAGTGTATGTTGCATTGAATAGAGTGTATTTATGTGACGTGTAATTATGTGGTACTGAGTGGTATTATGTTGAGTGTATTTATGTTGCATTGAGTAGAGTGTAAATATGTGGCATGTAATTATATGGCACTGAGTGGTATTATGTGGAGTGTATTTATGTTGCATTGAGTAGAGTGTAAATATGTGATGTGTAATTATGTGGTACTGAGTGGTATTATGTGGAGTGTATTTATATTGCATTGAGTAGAGTGTAATTATGTGGCGTGTTATTACGTGGCACTGAGTGGTATTATGTGGAGTGTATTTATGTTGCATTGAGTAGAGTGTAATTATGTGGCGTGTAATTGTGGCACTGAGTGGTATTATGTGGAGTGTATTTTGCATTCAGTAGAGTGTAATTATGTGGCGTGTAATTATGTGGCACTCAGTGGTATTATTTGGAGTGTATGTTGCATTGAGTGCAGTGTAATTATGTAGCATATAATTATGTGGCACTGAGTGGTATTATGTGGAGTGCATGTTGCATTGAGTGCAGTGTAATTATGTGGCATATAATTATGTGGCACTGAGTGGTATTATGTGGAGTGTATTTATGTTGCATTGAGTAGAGTGTAATTATGACGCGTGTAATTATGTGGCACTGAGTGGTATTATGTGGAGTGTATTTATCTTGCATTGAGTAGAGTGTAATTATGTGGCTTGTAATTATGTGGTACTGAGTGGTATGTAGGGTGTATTTATGTTGCATTGAGTAGAGTAATTATGTGGCGTGTAACTATGTCACACTGAGTGGTATTATGTGGAGTGTATTTATGTTGCATTGGGTAGAGTGTAATTATGTGGCGTGTAATTATTTGGCACAGTGTTATTATGTGGAGTGTATTTATGTTGCATTGAATAGAGTGTAATTATGTGACGTGTAATTATGTGGTACTGAGTGGTATTATGTGGAGTGTATTTATGTTGCATTGAGTAGAGTGTAATTATGTGGTGTGTAATTATGTGGCACTGAGTGGTATGTGGAGTGTATTTTTGTTGCATTGAATAGAGTGTAATTATGTAGCATATAATTATGTGGCACTGAGTGGTATTATGTGGAGTGCATGTTGCATTGAGTGCAGTGTAATTATGTGGCATATAATTATGTGGTACTGAGTGGTATTATGTGGAGTGTATTTATATTGCATTGAGTAGAGTAATTATGTGGCGTGTTATTACGTGGCATTGAGTGGTATTTTGTGGAGTGTATTTATGTTGCATTGAGTAGAGTGTAATTATGTGGCATGTAATTATGTGGCACTGAGTGGTATTCTGTGGAGTGTATGTTGCATTCAGTAGGGTGTAATTACGTAGCGTGTAATTATGTGGCACAGAGTGGTATTATTTGGAGTGTATGTTGCATTGAGTGCAGTGTAATTATGTAGCATATAATTATGTGGTATTATGTGGAGTGTATTTATGTTGCATTGAGTAGAGTGTAATTATGTGGCATGTAACTATGTCGCACTGAGTGGTATTTTGTGGAGTGTATTTATGTTGCATTGAGTAGAGTGTAATTATGTGGCGTGTAATTATGTGGCACAGTGGTATTAAGTGGAGTGTATTTATGTTGCATTGAATAGAGTGTAATTATGTGACGTGTAATTATGTGGTACTGAGTGGTATTATGTTGAGTGTATTTATGTTGCATTGAGTAGAGTGTAAATATGTGGCATGTAATTATGTGGCACTGAGTGGTATTATATGGAGTGTTTTTATGTTGCATTGAGTAGAGTGTAATTATGTGGCTTGTAATTATGTGGCACTGAGTGGTATTATGTGGAGTGTATTTATGTTGCATTGAGTAGAGTGTAATTATGTGGCTTGTAATTATGTGGTACTGAGTGGTATGTGGGGTGTATTTATGTTGCATTGAGTAGAGTGTAATTATGTGGCGTGTAACTATGTCACACTGAGTGGTATTATGTGGAGTGTATTTATGTTGCATTGAGTACAGTGTAATTATGTGGTGTAAATAAGCGCCCTTCGTACTAAACCAGATACAGAGCGGAAACTGGAAGGGGTGTTATAATAAATGCTTTCATGTACTCTAAGGCCTTTAATTGACTAATGCAGAGATAATCTGCAAGGCTATATCATTTGTTTTTTAAAGAAGTAAAAGTGTAGATTGGATTTTAGGAATGTGTGATCCCTATAAACACGCATGGGTCTTGCTGGCATGCGAGACTCTAAGTAGCATAGCAAGGTTGTTGTGAGACCTCAACCAGGCACGAAAGTTGTCCTCCTGTCCACTCTCAGTTTCATAGTAAAAGACAGAATTAATTGGGGCCCGTAGAGCCCCTTACACCCCTGGGCTCCGGTGGCACTGCACCTGCCGGGCCGTTGGTGGCTGTGCCTCAGGAGGTTTTTCAATAGAGCGCAAACGCCAGTGACTTCTGTCAGCTGATTCTGCCTGTCACTAATTAGGGACCCAGAGAAAGCCATTTAACCTCCCCGTGCTTCTATTTATCCACAGCTAAAGAGCTAATTCCACAGTCACGTGCTTCCTTCAGAATCCTGGCAAATGGAACTCCCCGCTGCCACGTACACACCCCCAGTGCTGGCGCCCGCATTATTCTGATTGAAAGGCACTTTGAGATCCGTGTTTGCCTTTAGGACGCACTAAAAAGCCAGATTATTATTACAAGGCCCATGTCTCTCTAGCATTCAATATCGGTATGCTGCGCAGATGGGCCCGTCGTTCATCAAGATTCAACCAATCAACATTACACATAGCCAAAGTGGTCTGGGCTAGGAACCGTCCAGACAAAGTGCATTAACATAGCAGTTTATGTAGTAAATAATTTTCAGCGGAGATTCATCTCCATAACAGTAGACAAAGCACGAGGCCAAACAAGAGGCTACTCTCCGGCTGCAGAGTGGCAGACGCCCGCCACCCCTAAAAGTACGCCGTTACCATTGTGCGCCAAAGAATGGGGCCGTTTCCGGCAGAGTTGGTAAAAAGAAAAATGGAACCCAATTTCTAACAAAGGGCGCGGGCCCCGAACGCGGGCAGACATCTCGAGCGCTGAGACGTAGAGCCTTTCAAAACAAACATGACAAATCGGTGCTACAATTAATCTGGAATTAGTCTTTGTCACAGCCAAGAGATTGGCAGCTGCTGCGGGCCTAGACGTGCTCCAGCTGGCAGCTTTTTCTGCACACACTTACACGTCATTTGTGCCCATTGGCCTGGACAGCCAGCACACCGCCAAGTGAAGCGAAGGCTTAAAAAAAAAAAACAAGCATTTCAAAGAAAAGCAGGGCGGCGCGTTAAGCTCAATTAGTAACATGATAAGCGAAAGCATGTGACCCAGGAGGAATGCATCTGCCAGCCTGCTCGCTCCCGAGAGCAAAACGCCATGGGAGTGAACATTTTAAGAAGAGGTGGGACATGCACCCGCCTTTGGCCAATTGCGTGCTTTCATTTCTTGAAAGCCACACGCAAAGGCCAACAGAATTTGACAACCAGACGCACAAGCTTTCTGAAAGCTTTCTGAATGTCTGGATTGATTCCAAGAGGCCCTCTCCTAGAGCAGCGCATTCGCGCTGCGCTAGGCTCGACCTAAAAATGACATTTAAAAATGTTTTACTTGCGTGGCCATTTGACTAAAGATATCTTTTAAATAAAAAGCCTTTCAGGTGTCCCATGCATTTAATTATTATTATTTATCAACGAGACAGGCGTAAATTACCAGCTAAACACACAAAAAACAGGCAGTAACAATATCACTTAAACACTTTTTAACAGCAATTTAAACAAGCACTGGCAAAGCCAATAGGTCTCACCCATGCAAGAGCTATTGCCATTGCCAATAGTTTTAGCAATGTTGTATACCAAGAGTGGATGCTGTTCAGCATGGCTAAAAGTTAGCAGGGTAAAGGAGAGTGGCATGGAGTGTCGTAAAGTGGAGTAGATTGGAGTGTTGTGGAGTGGCGTACAGTAGAGTTGAGTGAAGTGGAGTGTCATGGAGGGAGTTGAGTGTTGCAGAGTGGAAGGGCGTAGAGTTGAGTGGCATAGAGTGGAGCATAGCGTCACAGTTGAGTAGAGTGTCGTGGAGTGGCGCAGAAGGTCGTGAAGTGGTGTAGAGCAGAGTGGAGTGGCATAGAGGGTGTTGCGTAGAGGGCAGAGTGTTGTAGAGTAGAGTGGTGTACAGCAGTGGAGATTGTCATAGAGTGGAGTGGCATGGAGTGGAGTAGAGTGAGTAGTGTGTTATAGAATAGAGTGGAGTAAAGTGGCATAGAGGGAGTTGCGTAGAGCATCGTAGGGTGGAGTAGTGTCATTGAATGGCACAGAGAGGAGTAGAGTGCTGTAGAGTGGAGTGGTATAGAGTGGAGTAGAATGTCAGTGGAGAAGAGCTTAATATAGTAGAGTATCATAGAGCAGAGTATCGTGGAGCGGAGTAGAGAAGAGTGGAGTAGAGTGGCCTAAAGGGGAGTGGCTTAAAGGGGAGTGGCTTAAAGTACAGTGGTTCAAAGTAGATTGGCAGAGTGCAGTGGCATAGAGTGCATTGGTTTTGAGTAAAGTGGTGTGGAGTGCATTGGGGTTGAGTGCCGTGACAGAGTAGCGTAGAGTGCAGTGGCATAGAGTAGGGCAGTGCAGAGTAGATTGTAGTGGCGTAGAGAGCAATGGCATAGAGTGTAGTGGCGCACAGTGGAGTACAGTGGCGTAAGACTGACGTGGCATGGAGTGGTGCAGGGTAGAGTAAAGAGATGTAGAGTAGCATAGAGTGCAGTGGTATAGAGTGTAGTTGCGTAGAGTGCAGTAGAGTGACCTAGAGTTGAGTGGTGCAGAGTAGAGTGCAATGGCATAGAGTGCAGTCATGCAGAGTAGAGTGTCAGAATGCAGGGTCGTTGAGTGAAGGGTTGTAGAGTGGTGCAGAGAGCAGTGTCGTAGAGTGTAATGGTGCAGAGTAGAATAGAGTGGCGTAGAGTGCAGTGGTATAGAGTGCCGTAGCGTGCAGTGTCATAGAGTGCAGTGGCATAGAGTAGAATGTTGTGGAGTACAGAGGCGTAGAGTGAAGTGGCATAGAGTGCAGTGCAGTGGTGCACAACAGATTAGAGTGACTTAGAGTGCATTGGCGTCGAGTGCAGAAGACTGGTGTAGAGTGGTACAGAGTAGAGTGCAGTGGCATAGAGTAAAGTAGTGCACAGTAAAGTAATGCAGAGTAGAGTGGTGCAGAGTAGAATGGCATAGCGTTCACTGGCAGAGAGTGCAGTGTAGAGTGTCAGAGTGCAATGGTGTAGAGTAGAGTGGCATAGAGTGCATTGGTGTAGAGTGCAGTGGCGTACAGTGACGTGGAGTGCAATGGGTAGAGTAGAGTGGCGTAGAGTGCAGTCGCGAAGAGTAGAGTGGGGTACAGTGCAGTGGTGCAGAGTAGATTGGCATAAAGTGCAGTGGTGTTGAGTTTATTGGTTTTGAGTAAAGTGGTGTAGAGTGCAGTGACACAGTGCAGTGGCTTGATGTGAAGTACTGTGGAATGGTTCAGAGGGCAATAGAGTGGCGTGGACTGAAGTGGCAGAGTAGACTGTTTCAGAGTAGAGTGCAGTGGCGTAGAGTGCAGTGGTATAGAGTAGAGTGTCGTAGAGTGAAGGGGTGCAGTATAGATTAGAGTGGCTTAGAGTGGATTGGCGTATAGTGCAGTGGCATAGAGTTCAGTGGCGTAGAGTTCAGTGCAGAGTAGAATAGAGTGGTGTAGAGTGCAATGACACAGAGCAGAATATAGTGGCATAGAGTGATTTGGTGCAGAGTAGATTGCCATAGAGTGCATTGGTTTTGAGTAAAGTGGTGTAGAGTGCATTGGTGTAGAGTGCAGTGTTGCAGAGTAGGGTGGCATGGAATGGAGTGGCGCAGATTGGTGTAGAGTGCAGTGGTGCATAGTAGAGTAATGTGGGGTAGAGTGCATTGGCATAGAGTAGAGTGGAGTGGTGCAGAGAAAAGTGAAGTGACGCAGTGTAGAGTGGTGCAGAGTAGAGTGCAGTGGCATGGAGTAGTGCATAGTAGAATGGAGTGGGATAACGTGGAGTATGCATAGTATGGTAGCGTACTGCCATTACAGACAACACATCTTCAGTTGAAATGACCATTGCATTTGCACTAACAAAGTTTTGCTGATAAAAGTATACAGCGCACGTAAGATAATGTGTGGAAATGCCATCACCCAATGTATTGATTTGATCGTCAGCACAATTCATTTACTGGGGGTGAGTGTCTGAAAAGTTTCAGCGCTCCGTCCATCATCTCCTTGTGTTTGCTTTGTTCGCCCTAAGTTGGCAGGGTATGCCCAGACTTGGGTCCCTTGCTCACTTTGCCACTGGATTCAAGCTAGCCTGGCTGATGAGGGCTGTTAGCCCGAAACAGGTCCCAGGATGCTTGTTTCCGGTCCAGGGAAGACATGGCTTGGCAGTTCGGGCTGGACTGTTCCCATGAGGCACAGGGTCAAGACTGATTTGCATATAGCTGTGTCTGAACAGGGGTGGCAAAGTGAGCTAAAGAACGATGATGGATTCAACCCAGATCTGTGACTGGGGGGTGAGTGTCTAAAAAGTTTCAGCGCTCCGTCCATCATCTCCTTGTGTTTGCTTTGTTCGCCCTAAGTTGGCAGGGTATGCCCAGACGTAGGTCCCTTGCTCACTTTGCCACTGGATTCAAGCTAGCCTGGCTGATGAGGGCTGTTAGCCCGAAACTGGTCCCAGGATGCTTGTTTCCGGTCCAGGGAAGACATGGCTTGGCAGTTCAGGCTGGACTGTTCCCATGAGGCACAGGGTCAAGACTGATTTGCATATAGCTGTGTCTGAACTGGGGTGGCGAAGTGAGCTAAAGAACGATGATGGATTCAACCCAGATCTGTGACTGGGGGTGAGTGTCTGAAAACTTTCAGCGCTCCGTCCATCATCTCCTTGTGTTTGCTTTGTTCGCCCTAAGTTGGCAGGGTATGCCCAGACGTGGGTCCCTTGCTCAATTTGCCACTGGATTCAAGCTAGCCTGGCTGATGAGGGCGGTTAGCCCGAAACCAGTCCCAGGATGCTTGTTTCCGGTCCAGGGAAAACATGGCTTGGCAGTTCGAGCTGGACTGTTCCCATGAGGCACAGGGTCAAGACTGATTTGCATATAGCTGTGTCTGAACTAGGGTGGCGAAGTGAGCTAAAGAACGATGATGGATTCAACCCAGATCTGTGACTGGGGGTGAGTGTCTGAAAAGTTTCAGCGCTCCGTCCATCATCTTCTTGTGTTTGCTTTACAAACCACAAAGCCAATGGTAAGCAACGGGAGGAATGCATTCCTAGGTCAACTGTCTGAATGTCCCCAAGATGTCCTTAGCAAACCAGTAGGCTGTGACCTAAAAAGGAGTTTGAAAATAAATCACCATCAAACTAGGAACCAAAATGGATATTAAATAAAATTTGAACCGTCTTTGGCACTAAAGAGAAAGAAACTGCATTTCGGCAGATGTGAAGAATGTGCAGAGGCTTTGTGCAGTTACTCAAAGTGAAGGGTGCCAGTGGGCAAAGTGGGCTAACCTACTGCCCCATGCTGTATGCTTTGGTGGGTGGAAACAAAATGTGAATGACAACTTAACAGACCAATGGTTGAAACCTGCCAACCAACAGCCCCTCTATGTGTGTACAATGCATATGAATTTTCAGAAAAACAATAGTATGGCAAAACACAGTGGTTTCAAAGGCCAGACCTAAAAACGGTGCGCCCGAATTGAATATTTTGGAATGACTGGTGTGTATATATATATATATATAAAGAATCTTTTCAGAAGAGTACAAATGCTCTCTTATAAAGAGAATTACTATAATTCATATCGACTTCATGAAATGTTCCACTGATCCGTGTCTGGATAGCCTACATTTGCATCATTTTAAAAGCAGACACACACATAAAACCTCATAAATAAAGCCACAGAAGCAGAATAAGTTACAAGGGGCCTTGCATTAGGCTTGCTGAATCATAGCTCTAAATGCGCGCCTTTGTTCTTGCTGGAAAGAACCCCTTCGAGTAGCACTGACACGTTGCAATTGGTGAACACACAGAAGATTGGAATGTTCCAAGCATATCATTTGCAAAGAAATCATAGAAAAATCTCACATAGAGGATTGCAGGTTAATGCATAATACACGCAGGCTGAAAACACGCCTCTGCCTATTGGCAGGAGATGCAACTACATTCAAACCGCATTTGTACTTAAAAGACTCTGAAAAAAGCCGAGAAACACTCTTCAAGGGGTGGGGGAGGGAAGGGCCTCTGGAGCTGTTCCCGCTGCGTGAGGGAATTAGGATACATGGACAGGCAGTGGGAGGAGCTAAACACATGGGCAGGACGTGGGCAGACTGTGAGGGGGAGTTTGTATCACGTGGACAGGCAGTGAGGTGCTCGAGAGAGAGACGTGGACAAACAGCGAGAAGAACTAAAACACAGGAGCAGGGATTGAGGAGACAGTACAGGAAGAGAAGCTTGCACCACGTGGAGTGGCAGGCAGTGAAGACTGAGGCACAGAGGCACCAGCAGCAAACCTGGGCTCTCAACACCAGCCTCCTATGGCTTTAGCACACTGGGGAAATTCCCGGTGGAATAAAAGGCCATTCCGGCCCTGGGTGTCAACCAGAACCAGAGAAATCATAAGTGAGTTTGTTAAGAGCCAATAGCAGGGAATGCCAGAGTGCAACAAAGAGCTTTCACCCAGGTGGTTACTACTTTAAATCTAACGCTGCAAAACGGCCAGCTGGTCTGGACCAAACAAAGTTGTTTTACATTTGTAAGCTATGGCCCAACCTGAGGGTGGGATTGTGGAAAGGAAGGGCCATCAAGACCACGGTGAAAGCTATTGTTGCCTTCACCTGGATGGGCATTTTAATTCAATCCCTCACATGTGGTGAATGTGAATGGGCCAGCAGGACAGGCCCAAGCAGAAGTTTAGATTAAACTATGGTCCAACTGCAGGCATTGAGGTGATTGGCACCAGGGCCACTGTGCGACAGAAAAAGCGGGGTTATCGGGCCCAAGCAAATGGCCTTCTGCCACAGTTAAGAGGCCCAACCACATGTGCACAGAGAAGGTACCTTGAGCCTTTATGCTGGCTATGCTCATCAATTGCTGCAAAGTATGGCAGCAACAGCTCTTCAACCACCAACATGAATTATTGAATTAGCAAAGGTGGTCAGCTCCAAAAATGGTAAGAAACACAAACAGAGCCCAATGGAGCAGAGCAGGCAGTTGCTAATCCCCACCAAGATACACACCAGCAAGGTACGCAACCAAAGAAGAAGACTCTGCAGACAAGAAATGCAAAACCAGCAAAAAGGACGAAGAGGTGAAGGACCTGACATCTGTAGCCATCAGGCTGACGGGAGGAACCAGACCATCCACTCTACTTCTCCAAAATGGTGAGCAAGTAAGTGTAAGTATTGCCAATGGATTAAATCTTTGGGTAAAGCTTGGTTGGGGAACCAAGGAGAAGGATCAGGTAACATCCGCAATGTCACAGGAGTAGACTACTTAACAGAGATCTCAGTTTAGATGCAAGCACATTCTTTCATGGGACAATCTCTACAGAACTGGCTTGCACCATTAGGGCAGCAGCACCCCATCCATACCGAACCAAGCAGCACAGTGAAGCAGCAACTCTCCGCTCAAGCAGGCACAATATTTCGGGGGGTATCAGAGGGCGGCCATGTTTCCAAGCTCACAGCTTCAGTACATACAAAAAATCCATACTGTGTAAAGGACCCCCTCACAAATACCATCAGTAAACCCAGCAGCAGCATGGCAGGGGAATAGGGGGCAACACCAATCATGGGGGGTCAGTGATAACACAGTATCCACACGAGGAGTCAAACAAATGCGAGCCTCACCAGGCCTGACGTCTATAATGAGAGAATATGGCACAAACAATGTATTTATAGATGTTTCCTGCTAATGATCTAGCTAGAAAGTTAAGATTTGCTGAATCACAGGAAAAAGGAGGAAGAAAAGAAAGAAAATGAGTTAAGAAAGGAACATTGAAAGGTTAGACCATTGCAGAAAAATCCATGCACTGTGCAAGTCTATGGTTGAACGAATTTAAAATGTATGAGGTGTAAAACATGTATGGGGAATGCATGGTTGCAGTATGACCAATGGTTCCAATTGAAGATACACACATGATAGACCATGGAGTGGGATCACCAGGATGTTTCTGGTTACATGTATATGAAGGAAGCTATTGGAGAAGGGGTTAAGTAAGGTGCACCACTCCTTTTGGCAGAGCTGTTCTAAAGGCAAGCAGGGTCAAAGAAAGACATTCAGCAGGCAAAAGCCTTATAGGGACACAAAGGGCACACAGGTCCCAGGAGTCAGCGCAGTATGCTGGAGGTTTGACAATGGGCTTGGCTCTTGAGGACGAGCCTGAAAATAAATTCAGGCCCATATGTAATGCACTCTGGTCGAGCCACCCAGTCACTGACAGTGGAAATTGTATGGCTGGATCTGGAAAAAGAGAGCAGAGAAAAAGGGAATAGATCAGATAGATGCCCAGTGCTGGACCCCACGGATAGAGAAATCAAGACAAATAAGGACAGTAGGGCTCCCGTCTTCGAACCAGCACATATTGTTATAAAGAAAACTAAGCTCAGACAGTTCCTAATTGGTTATTATAGAGCAAGAAGGCAGCAGTGCTGCTTTGAGGCTTTGAGAAAGGCTTCCGTATTGTTTACAAAGGCCTACCAACCAGCAGGAAAAGTGAAATCGGAAGTCAGTGACGGAATGCCCAACATAGTCAAGGAAAAAACAAACATTTGAGGATTAGTAGGATTGAAGGACCGTTTTCTGGTTCTCCCCCATTCTCATACGTTACTCCAAAAGCGAGGAAAGATCTCCCAATCCTCATCAGAGCCTCCTCCTACTTCTCTGTTCTTGAACGGAACAAAAAGCTGAAGACCTGGCTTTTCAATTAACCAACCTACCTCAGTCAGGGATACGCACACACCTGTTCATCGCCAAAATACCCTTGCGGGTGATAGTGCGATGTACAAATACACATAGCATAACACCACCTATCCTTTCCTGAAGCTAATTTAGGGCCTGATTATGATCTTGGGGGATGGGATACTCTGTCACAAACGTGACGGATGTCCCGTCTGCCATATTACAAGTTCCATTATATCGAATGGAATTGTAATACGGTGGACGGAGTTTCCCATCCGCCAAGATCGTAATCAGGCCCTAAGTCAATGAATGCGTTAACCAAGACTGTTGCTCTTTATCATACAGCTCGATCACCGATGCCATGGAACTGGTGAGAGGGGCAGGAAAGGGAGCATTAATGGCCACGACTGACATAAAGTCAGACTTTTGTCTGCTGCCAGTTCACCTGGACAGTGGCGGCCAGCATTACTCGCGGGTGGCAGGGCGGGTGCGCGGGGGTGACGGTAAAAAATTAAAAGAAACACCTTGCCGCGCCGGTCCCCCATCTCTGCTACTGCTCTCCTCGTCAGACCGAGGCACAGGAAGCACAGAAAAGGCTCCCCTGACCAATCACAATGCTGCAATGCAGCGTTGTGATTGGTAAGCACCCAGGCTCCCCTGACCAATCACAATGCTGGAATGCAGCGTTGTGATTGGTTTTGAGCATCCTGGTTCGATGCTCAACCAGGGAATGGGGGCCTGGGCTTGTTCTCCACGAAGGCTATAATGCAGCCTGCATGGAGAACGGGGAAAGTGCGCATGACTGGTTTGGGCAGCCCGAGAGGGCCGACCAAACAGTCACTGCGCACTTAGGAGTGGGCAAACCACTCCTCCCCTGCCCTGCTCCGAGAGATGAGCAGCCCTGCCCACCCGTAAAGCAGCAGGAAACATAAAATGATAATAACTCAAAGTTATTATCATTTTATGTTTCCTTTACATTGCAGTACACTGCTTAAAAGCAGTGGGGCAACGCTCCTCCGCCATAGCGGAGGAGCCGCCCCTGGAGCTATTGCTATGCCAATGTCTTTTAGACATGTTGTAGAGGATCATGGCTACCGTGCATCATGGGCAGAAGTTATTAATCTGATCAGTGGGAAGCTTTAAAAAAGTGCTATGACACGGTCAGTGCTTACCGCATCATCCCGCTTTTTTTCTTATCGCGGCATCAATTTCATCCCAGGCGCCATCAGTCATGAAGGAGGTGCAAGTGGATAAACACAGGTTGCGCAGTCACGGGTAATCCACGAATTTGGCATGAGCCAAAAATAAAAACCCGTTGACTGGGTGTGTCTGAGAGGCCAGGAGCCATCAGCGGAGAGGCCACTTTCTCCAGAGGAAAGGATAGAAGTTTGGGCAGGTTCAAAAGAACACAACGGAAGATTCATTTACCAGGAAAGCAACCAAGATGGTTCACCAGGTTAATGTGCTAGCTTAACAGTGCTCAATGTATCCTGCAGGACACAGGTGTGAAATCTTTGCATGGCAGATGCGGACTTTTATCCTTGCAAGGTCGCTAAACAAGATCCACTGAGTAGGTGTCAAATAAACCTACTCATCTGAGATGTACACTATATAAATCCATATTAATATATATTTTTTCAAATAGCTACCTAGGCATTATTTGATAGTTTTGCCATTGTAGGCAATGATCTGCGTGCAGGGGAATGATTTTTTTTTTTAACTAGTCCTTGGACAATGTCTTTTACCCATGTTGTAGAACAGAGTAGCTGCTGTGCAGCATAGACAAAAGTTATACAAAAAGCACTATGACACAGACAATGCTAGCTCCGTCATAGCAGTTTTTTTTCATATGATAGGTGAGGTGGAAGTAACGTGGACAACAGGAGGTTGGGGGTGGGAAGGAAGAGGTAGCAGACAATGGGAGGGTGGAGGGTCGGAGGGAAGAAGCAATACGGACAACGGAGGAGTGGGTGTGGGGGTGGGAGGGAAGAAACAACATGGACGGGGGTAGGAGGGAAGAAGCCACAAGGATGTCAGGGGAAGAAGAAAGAAAAATAGTACCTCAATCACAGGGCTAGCAGCGGAAGCACATTAATCAAGAGGGAAACGGCCTTTACAATGCAGGCCTAAGCATGCGTGCTGCTTCCCAGGAAGCTGAACACCGCTTGTCTTAACCACGCATATGCGTGGTTAAGGCAGTCGGCGTTCTAGCTGTCTGAGCGGATGGGCGCGGAGAGGAACCAGTCGAGATGCGACAGGAAGGACCGGGACGCAGCTTGGTAAGTTGGGCTGGGGCCGGGGGAGGGGGGGTAGATTTTAGGGGTGGAGGTTGGTTTTAGGGCTCAGAGCGGGGGACTGGGGTCGGGGTAGTTTTCATAGCAGTGGGCTGAGTTTTAGGGCTGAGGGAAGGGGTAGTTTTCAGGCCCTATGGTCAGCTTTTAGGGCTCAGGTGGGGGGTGCTTGGGTCGGGTAGTTTTTTTGGGCTAGGTGGCCAGGTTTTAGGGCTCAGGGTAGGGGGTCCGGGTAGTAATAGGGCTGCGGCGGGTAGATTACAACGCAGGAGGGCCGAATATTAGGGCTCAGGGCAGGGGAGGCTGGGGTGGGATCTTTACCACACATATACCTTTACCAATCATGCCTTTACAACATAATTTGTTGTATAGGCATGCGTGGTAAAGGCCTGCATGGTAAAGGCATGCGTGGTAAAAACGTGGTCGTTGTAAAGACCGCGAGGTTAAGGCATGCGTGATTTAGGAATGTGAGGTTGTGTCATACAACCTAATCAAGATAAAGCAATCAGTACCTGGTCCATGCTGCAGACGAAAAAAGAGGAAGTGAAGCCGGCATGCGTTGCCCAATTAGGAGGCAGCAAATGAGTAACAAAGAAGCCCACAAATGGTGAACAATGGGCAAGCTTGAAGCCCATTGTAGTAAACAACATCTCTAGCAAGCAAGGCGAAACCTACAAATGGCCTGAAGGGAGGGCAGCTTTATAGTCAGTAAGGTCGGGGATGAAAAACGGCAGGGCCAGCTGCAAAAAAAAAAAAAAAAAACTCCCAAAGCAGAGAGAGCATTTGGAGCCCAAGCCTGGATAAAGGCCTTCAAAATGGACACAGTGACGGTTAGAAAGTTAAACCAGCAATCTGTAGAAATGGGTTACCCTGAGAGGACTTAAGAAAAAGGCCTCAAAGACTAATTACCGAAATGATAAATAAACGTAGAAAAATGAGTTACTTTTGCATCTTGACAATTATCAAATATTTAAACTATTCATAATGTATCTATGACCTGCGAGAGGCATTTGTGAAATATTTGAATTGATTGAGCCTTGGTACTCCGCAAGGTGCCTCAATAAGTCTTTTGACAGAAAAAGGGGTTTATGGTTGAGCGGCTTGACTGCATGGGTTAACGCCTGTCCTACCTCTTCCCACATGCATCCCTGTCCCCTGCTACAGCATACACAACAACACCTTCCCAACTCACATCACAGGGCATGACTGGGACCCAAAGTCAGCCCTAGCAAAATGTGCAAACCATTCCCACATTGCTTTGTGCAAATGAGCCTGTTGTTGTAAAGGAAGATACAACGTCCAGCTGTATAGATAGAATAATCCTTTATTGTAGCTTGGTTCAGGATAGGTGAGTAGGAGAAGATAGAAGGTACAGATGCAGCCCCACCAGGAGCAAGCTCCTAGCTGCTCAGCCTGAGTAGACCAACTGACACTCTAATCACAGAGAGGCACTCAGACATTCTATGATGTCATGATGCATTCCAATAGAGCAGTACAGTGGGGAATAGCAGAGTAGTAGTTTAGTACACATCCTCCTTCCTTGGGGAACGACAACAAGAATAAGGAGAAAAACATCAGCATTAAAGAATCACATTGAGATGCAAATATACAAAGGTGTAGTACATGAGGTATCAAGAATACCACTGGCATGAAAGGACATGCATAAAGGAAGAAACATTCTAGGGCATACACAAATGAAAGTGGAAAGATCTTTTGCCCCAAAACCACCATAAAGGCCCCATCCCCCTCCCTTGAGGAAGAACAACAACATTGCGAGGGCATGGTTAGGGAAAGCCACCACTCGATATACCAAAGAGTATGCAATACCCTAGAAAAAACATTAAATTGGAACATTAACTGGCTCCACAACCTCCCCAATAAATGGTACATCGTAGGGTAAACATCACCCTAGGAAACAAAATTGGAGCATTTAACTGGCCCCACAACCTCCCCAATAAAGGGTACACCGTAGGGTATACATCACCCTAGGAAACGGAATTGGAGCATTTGACTGGCCCCACAACCTCCCCTAAAAGGGTACACCGTAGGGTATACACCGCCCTAAGAAACAAAATTGGAGCATTTGACTGGCCCCACAACCTCCCCAATAAAGAGTACACCGTAGGGTATACATCAGCCTAGGAAACGGAATTGGAGCAATTAACTGACCCCACAACCTCCCCAATAAAGGGTACACCGTAGGGTATACAGCACCCTAGGAAACAAAATTGGAGCATTTGACTGGCCCCACAACCTCCCCTAAGAAGGGTACACCGCAGGGTATACATCACCCTAGGAAACAAAATTGGAGCATTTGACTGGCCCCACAACCTCCCCAATAAAGGGTACACCGTAGGGTATACACCACCCTAAGATACGAAATTGTAGCATTAGACTGGCCCCACAACCACCACAAAATAAGCACAATCAACACTAAACTTAACTTAGGCACTCTCCAGACACACAGCCTCCCCAAGCATGAGCACACACTAACCATGAAGAATACTGACCGCCCATACCACCTCCCCATGATAGGGTACACAACAGGGTAAGAAACACCCTGAAAACTGAAATTGTTCACTGACTGCCACACACACTCACCATGACAAAATACGCCACACCCATAGACAGAATAAAAATTGGTACAAAAGACACCACAGACAGCGACCACCCACCACATTTTCTCAAGGCACGGTACCTCACCCCCATGACTTCCCCCAAAGATGGGTACACGGTGCAGAGTAAACTGAAAAGAGGGCTGCCCTACAACTGATATGAACCCAACACACAAACTATGACAATAAATACACCATCAGTAGAACGAGACATGCATTAAAATGACCAGCAAAATAATGAAAGAACAGTCTCGAGCTCCGGTGAGCGGTCTCTCACCCGAGATCTTGACCCAAGTCGTAAGTTTGTCCAGAAAATTGTAGATTCATATCAGGAAGTGTGTGGTTATAGCTGCGCTGCCAAACTGCCAACAATCCTATGTCAGGAATTCACACTGACAATTAACAGGTGTCCAAAGACAGGATGCTAGGTTGATCAGAAATGATACGAAGAGATCGCAACTCTGTGGGACAGGAACTTTCATCGAACAGCCACGGAGCCTGAGAAGGAAACTGACATAAGTACCAATGCCTTGGTGTAACTTGAGGACGCCAGTGAATTTTCCTTTACCGAGTTGCGTGAGAGTACCAGTAATTTAACTTTAATGTTCCGCCATGAAAACTGACATGGGTGGCAGAAAACGCAGTGAAAGAAAACAGTAGGCAGCGTCGCTAAAGTGGCGGCACAAAATGGCGGCACGCTGTTACGGCGCGCTGGGTGGCTTACGGTGAAGACGTGTTGCCATGCGTTCAAAAGTAGCAGAGTTCCAGTGAGCGCGACACAACAATGAAGGTAAGAGTGCACACGCTTGCCGCGACTCGCGCTTCCAGTTTTCAAACGGACCATGAGCGGTTTAACGGGCACTAGTATGAGGATGGCACAAGTGACAAAAGACAATAATGGACAAAAATGTCTCATTGACGTAATTTCAAATTCAATGTCACCGCAACATCACCAAGCTCAAAGTTCCTCCCAAGACACACTACTTGAGTCCACCAACTGTAAGGTCATTGCCGATCAAATAGTAAGCACTCACCAATAAAAAATAGATGTCCCAAACAGTTTCCGATGCAGAGGTTTGTGATGCCGACCCCGGCTGTACTCAAGTAGTTCCTAAGCACAGACCCAGAGAGTGCTCGCAGGCTTTAACTGTTAGTGGACCACAAGCCTCTGCATAATTACCAAGTGTAACGCCACGTAGAGGTGCCAGTTTCCCCAGCACACGTCGCTGCTGCCAATTCCCAAACACCAATTGCAACTGCCAAACTCACGACTGTAGTAGGGACAGCAGGGTAGAAGTAACACTTTCAAGGCAGCAGGATGGCAGTTACCTGGACAGTAACTGTATGCAGACCGGAAGGTGAAACGCCCAGGGTGTAGGCTGTCCAGATGAAAGGACACTGGTGGGGCTGACCAGGGCGTTTCTGCACAGTTACAAAGTCTTAGTTTCCTTTACTTAAAGATTCAATCTCTTGGTTCCTTAGTTCCTTAGTGCAGAACCTTCCTTACTCCTTCCTTACTTCAACGCGTAGGTTCATCAAGATCGTCGCCAAAATGTTGTAAAGGAAGATACAACGTCCAGCTGTATAGATAGAATAATCCTTTATTGTAGCTTGGTTCAGGATAGGTGAGTAGGAGAAGATAGAAGGTACAGATGCAGCCCCACCAGGAGCAAGCTCCTAGCTGCTCAGCCTGAGTAGACCAACTGACACTCTAATCACAGAGAGGCACTCAGACATTCTATGATGTCATGATGCATTCCAATAGAGCAGTACAGTGGGGAATAGCAGGGTAGTAGTTTACTACACCTGTCTCTGTGAGTTGTGTGTGATGGGGTGTAGTCTTCCAGAGTAAGTACTGTTGCTGAGATGCCCTGGGCAATAATACATCCCATACCATGGTCTAGTAGTAAAATCGCAAAATAGCAATTTTGTATTAGCAATCAAACAATATGAACAGTCATATGTAATGGGATCAGACTCCACACATTGTTTTATGCCGCAGGAAATGCAGTAATCCTTTTCACGTACATCAGCTAACCACTTCCGGGTGGGATGATGGCAGCCCGTTAAGCCCTGAAAATGGTCCCTTACCTTGCGGATCATTGGGAAAAGGCTAGAATACCATATGGCTAGTACGTATGCATACACTTGTCATTCTCAAGGCATTTCAATTGGTTGATTGATCCTCCAAAGATTATCCTAGCCTTCATCTCATCTTATCCTGCCTCTCCCTGGCCGATGGGGGCTCTCCCGCTTCTCCTGCTCTCTTCTGCTTACTCTTCCCTACACAAATCTAACACTGTCATCACGCATACAACTCCTGTCACATGCTTTTACTGCAGCCACAAATAATCATGTAACACCTTTATCCACACGCAAAGCCTGCCACACACTTTCATCATTGCACTCACAAGTTACACCACATTGTGTCGGACTGGCCTCTAGGGCAATCAGGCTGTGCCTGAAGGGTTGGTCTGACAAGTTAATGTATGGGCCGTTTTTTGGGCTGTTTGTGGACCTGTTTTATTGCCTGGTGAGCTGGTTTTTAGGTCTGGCATTAGTCAAGACCTTTAGATGTTACTAAAATGATATGTATAATATACTGTAAGATGCTTTCAGACACCTCTCTTCATCCAATGGCCCGTTTGTGGGTCATTCACTTTTGCTTCCACCCACTACAGCATACAGCATGGAGCAGTGGTGCAGCCTACTTCAGCCCCTGGTTAACATCACTTTAAATGACTTCATTTTGCACACTCACAATGAGCACATCTGTAGACAAGGTAGTTCCCTTCAGTGCCAGAGTTTTTGTTGTTACTTTATAATTACTTTAGTCCTGCCTTTGTGTTTAGAGCCTGGTGTGATAGCAGGATGTTTTCTGCCAAATGTGAGCAAAGGGCACATTCCAACTTTATCAGACCCTGTCTCCTTGCAAAGCTGTTGTAAATTCCTTTTAGGATGTCCTTTCTTTATCTGACTGTTGGTATTTCACAGAGTAACAGATTGTGTCCATTTGAAATGGTTCTATATTAAGATATCCTCTTTTTACTATGCGTGCAGAACACAAACCGAAAGCTTCAATATTATACAGTGTGAATTCATAAGTGGACAAGTCTTCAAACATGTTAATTCAGGACTCAGTTTCACCAATTGTTCTTTAATAAACTTTGTCCAGGGAGAAAACGGGCCTTTTTGTATTTAATTTGCAGCACTTGTAACACTTTGTTTCTTGCTCTCCTTTGTTCTTTGTTTCTTTCTTTCCTCATTTCTTTCTTTTCTTCTTTTTTGCTTTCTTTCCCCTCATCTTCTTTCTTTCCTTCCTTCTGATTTTCTTTCTATCTTTCTTTTTTCTTCTTTCTTGCTTTATCTCTTGCCTTCTTTATTTCATTTTCTTTCTTTTCATTTTTTTCTTTCCTTCAATCTCTTTTTTCCTTCCTTTTTTTCATGTTTTCTTTCCTTCTTTCATGTCTTTCTTTTTGCACTCTTTCATTCCTTCTTTCTTTCTTGCTCTTTCCTTGCTTCCTTCTTGCGTTCTTTCCTTCTTTCTTGTCTTCTTTCCTTCCTTTTTTCATTCTTTCCTTCCTGCTCTTTACTTATTTCCTTCTTTCTTTCCTACTTTCTTTCTTTCTTAGAACGATTGGTTTCTTAGGTCTGTTTTAGCCAGGACCTTTTGATTTTACTAAAATATGTATAAAAGATAATTACTCATAGGGGTTTTCAGTCACACAGCATCCATTCATCTGTGATTGTGTCTACCCACTTGAACATGCATCAAGGGCAATGCATCAGCCCCTTACAGTTATTGGCTGACTTCACTATAAATTACTGCATGCTGTCCTTTCACAGGAAGCACATCCCACACAAAGTAGTTCCTTTCGGTGCCAGGGAGTACTATGGTAATGTGTGCTTTTTTTTTAAACCAAACAAACTTTTTGCCTTTAGTCAATTTTTTGGGGTTTAGATTGATGAAGGCCCAGCAGCTTTCCAAAAAATAACGTTTTGCAAAATCCATGACAAAACAAAATGAGAATTGCCCAAAGCCTGGAAGCTAACGCCAGACCTATTGGATTTGCCAATGCTTGTTACTGTTGATTTCCCAGATATTACCACATACATTGTCTACAGCAAGCACAAATGCAGGCAGTCCCTCAACCCTAGCAAAATATCTACAAGATCAAAACGGCCCGATTTGCAAATATGGACCACTTTTTGGGCTATCGGATTCCCTAATGTGTGCCTGTTTTATTTTGGTGCCAGGCCCTATTTCGTACACACAACCTCTGTCCTACCTTACATACACTCACACATCTCCCAACCTCTTGCCGTTCTGCGCCCCAGTCAGAATTAATTCCACTCCACCTCCCCCCTCCTAGCCCTAATGGGAACCAGATCCCTTCTCCACGCAAACCTTTCCCGCCACCTCACAGTGCAGGTCTGCAGCCACAGAGGCCGCTCACACCACTGCCCCAGGCCAGAATCCGGCGGCACACACTTCCCCGCAGCCCCTGGCCTGCTTTTCTCTGGCTCCAGGCAAGAGTTTTAAGCGCTGGGGAATCTGCTTCCAATCCATCACTTACACGTTTCATATTTGGGAGTTTACAAAAGTTTTACTGTAAGCCTAGAGTTTGGAGTGCCCAATATTGCAAGGGCTAGAGGGAGGGCTCCAGGTAAGGGGTAAGCTCCTCAGTTTCCCCACCTTGCTCGTGAATGGACTCACCCGGTCGGCGCCCTCAGCGTCTCTCTGCCGCAGGGACTTCTTCACTTTCTGGCTGTCCGACTCCGAGCAGGGGAGCAGCAGGCAGGCGAGGAACAGAGCGCCGGCCAGGGGGGAGAGCAGCGGCATCCTGGGGGAGCGGAGGTGTGAGGAGACAGCGGCGTGAGGTGGAGTGGTCCTGCAGAGATGGGATGTGACCCCTCAGAAGGCACCAGCGGAGGTGGATAGGCGCTGTGAGGTGATGCGGGTGGAGACTAGAGGTGCTGTGAGGTGACCCTGCGGGAAGAGAGGCGCTGTGAGTTGACCCTGCAGGCGGCACCAGAGGAGGTGGAGATGCGCGAATAGAGGCGCAGTGAGGAGGCAGAGAGCTCTCCGAGCCGGCCAAGCAGCCCCGGTGTCCTCTGCTGCTGGCAACCAATGACTGAGGGGCGCAGCGTGGCTCAGGAGAGGCGAGGCATGTCCAGCCCCTGAACATGAGCTGTTCACCGCAGACACCGCGGCCCGAGCAGAGCCAGGAACCCTCGCCCTCACTGCCAGGACAAACAGCCACCGCCAAAAACTGCCCCAGAGCATCTAACCACTCTCAAATCAGCCACCGAAGAGACAGACGGCAAAGAGGTGCTGCGAGGCACACGATGCAAGCCAGACAAAAGGCGGCACAACTTTGTGCTGAAATGAAACTAAATATACACATATTCTGTTATTGACGAGGGCCGTGCATCGAGAAAGAACACGTGTGGAGAGAGGCTGAGAGGAACATACACTACGGTAACAATACCGAGGGAGCGCAAGAAAACACGAGAGTTCTTGAAAAGAAGGGAACAAAAGAAGCATTTGAAAGTAAACTGAAAATCAGTACACCTGGCATTTATTTGATTCTTTACAAAAACCAAGCTAAAAGTGGTTGAATAATAATAATTCATGTTAATATACATTTGTGCTCAGTCGAGTCAGCTGCGGTATGTAGTGAGATAAAAATATAACTCCAGAAAGTTTAGCAATGATGAAAAACAGCGTCCAGCGTAGGTCAAGGACGGTGGGATGCATGCAATATTTGTAGAATATCCACTATGCAAATTATTTCTATTTAGATTAATTGTCTATACGTTTATCTTAATTGGATATTAAGACAATCTGGCATTGATCCTCTGCATACCAGACTCATGAGTTCTGAAGATCAGACATCTGTTCCTGACTGGACAAAGCATCTGCCATTTTATTCCAGAGGCAGAGTTTGCACTACTTCCCCACACATGCTCAACAGCTCTGTCTAAAACGCATTAGGTCAGGCTCGCCACTAGACCGTAGTCTGGTGAAAGGCAAAACACTTATGGCTAATGATATAGCGGCGCCCCTGACAGAAGTTTGTAGCCTTGCTTTGGAGAGAGATAAACAGCAAAGCCACTTCGTAAAACAACAGTGCAGTGTTTGCCACAGACAAGCCAATCTTGCTGCTGCTGTTACAACCCAAGATTTTATCTAGCAGTTTTTGTATAGCGCGAACTCGACCGGAAGGTATTGGAGCGCTTTACATGAGCACCAGTTACATTACACAAAGACACATTCATTTTTGGTAGGCACGGGGAGATTAAGTGATTTGCCCAGAATCACATGAGGTTGAACTGACTGAGACTCGAACCCGGTTCCCCAAATTAAAAGTCGGCAGCTCTGGTGGTTATGCCACATCCTCTTCCTCTTCAGATTCTTGGCGCCAAAGTCATTGTCCATCTTTCTTCTTAGCTACAACACAGCCATCTGCTGGATGCTGTTCAAGAGCAATGTTGTCTCTCACGAAGCACCGTCTCAGGATTGCCCGCATCTTTTGACACGTGTATGACTCTCGGTGCTGGGTTCTTCCATTCTAACCCTACTCTACTCACTGCAGCTTTTGCTACAGTCTCATACTCCTTCCTGCCTTCTTGTTTGAAAGACTGTGGAGTGGGAAGACCAGCCCTCGGATGGCCGAGCTCTCTCCTTACTGGAAGAGAGCATGCATGTCTCGCCCACCTCTTCACTCATCATTCTCAGAGCTGCCAGGTGAGGCCCCGCACAGCTCCTTCTCCCCACAGCCCGACATTTGATGTCCATTTGCCCCACGTAGCCAAAAAAAGTAGTAGATATGGTTTTCACTTTTTCTCCTATTTGGGTGAGACACAGTTGATTTGGAGAATTGAGTGTCTTGTTACATCAACTAAAAAAAAGGTTTCAGGATGACATAAGCGCAATAGTAGAGGGAATGAAAAAACGTCAGTTTGACATCCTTACTTCAGGAGGAAGTTCATCCCCTTGGTCTGATGTTTGATGGCCACCAAGGGGCTTGTAAATTCTCGCCCCAGAGGCAGCATATTGTTCAGAACTTGGTCAGCAGAGTCTTCCTTGCGATCCCCAGGAAGGAGTACACCCCAGGACACCTGATCAACCTACACTGGCTCCTTGTGAAGACAATCAGATTGAAGATGTTCTGGTTCTGCCTCTGTGCCCTGTACCTCCTAGACCCGCTCTTGCTTGCCTGGTGCATTCTCTCTTGAAATCATAGAGCCTTCCAGTCCTGTCCAGCCTTACTTTCAAAACGCATGCTGTTTCCAACAATTTGCAAGGTCCTAAAAAGAGGCTATTTTCTAAAAATCTCGGAGATTCTCTGAGGCAGTGTCTGCTAATCCTCCTTAAGCACCAAGATGCATTTTGCCGGCCGTTGTGCACTACACAAACTCTTTTCATTCATTCATTCCTGTCTCGTTGGCTTTTTCACCAGGTACAACCAGGAGCATTTGTTTGTAGCAAGTGTCCAGGCAGAGATTCCATCACCTTGAAGGCAAAATGTCTGTAGTACAACGTATCTGAACAAAGTACAGCTCAGCCGTGGCACTCCCCAAAGGGGCGGGGGAACTAAGACTTTTTGTGCAAGCAAATACTTAATTATCCACATATTTTGTCCAAGTTGTTAATCTTTTAGTCCTGATTTCCCCTCTCTCCAGAGCAGGGCCAGACTGGGAACACAAACCAGCCCTAGCAATCAGCTGGACCGGCCCCGGTTTAGCACTGCTGCCGGCTGCTTTAGCACCACTGCTGCTGCTTTTGTTACTGGGGCCGATATTGCAGCACTGCTGCCAAACCGGCCCCCAGTAGCAAAACTGGCCCCCACCACTCGAAAGTCACAAAGAAAATAAGGGTAAAGCAGTAAGTCGGGAGAGGCTGAGCAAGCAGATCGGGGGGATCTGATTGCTCAGAAGCAAGAGCCCTCACACTCCCAGATGGGTGTCATGCTTTATCTTCGGGCAGCTCCTCGTTGGGCTGGTGCAGCAGTGCCCAACGGGCCCCCCGATGTGGCTCTCTTCCGAGGTCTTTTGAAAATTAGATGCCGTAATGAAGTGTGTGTGGAGGTGTAGTGTGTGTAGATTGGTGATCATGTGGTATAAAAATAACTAAGAGAGACCCTTCGGGAGTTTCCATATGTAACTTCTCTTGTTATAAGTAAAACAAACAGTGGCTTTGTTGGAAACAACGATCCAGTACAGTTCACAGAGCAGTGAAAACGTGGGTCAACATGTTTCTTGCCATAGTTGCTGTGGACCTGTGCAATTCATCAGGACCATGTAACCCTAATCTACAAATTATTGGGGTTGTAGATGTAACAATTAACAAGGTACCCAACCACAAAAAGTCACCCTCAAGGTATAGGGTATACCTTAAAATATCTAAAATCTGATGGGCAATCCTGCCACGTCGCTAGCCTTCTTTCAACATAGATGTCTTGGAGCCTAAACAGGGGAAGGTAAGTACTTTCCAGAACCAGATGAGGTGTCACCTCCAAAGACAATGTCTGGCACCAGGTATAAATAGTGGACCCCCAGAGCCACTCATCAGAACCCTCCTGCACCTGTGGACATTACAGAAGGAGGACTACCCTACTGTCTGAGAAGGAAGACTGGAACTGTTTATCTTCATCCCAGGCTAACCTGAGTGACTCCAAGGGTCAGTTGGCTGACCTCCTGTTTAAGTTACAGGGACAGAACAAGCTCCAGAGGCCTTCCTGCAACTATCCAGCTCACCTGCTACAACTGGACATGCAACTGGACCTGCCTGGGCCCTGATGGCCTCTGCTGGAGTGAGTTCCTGATCCCCATGAGGATTACCCCAGTTACTAGACACTTGGCTGGTGTCAGTCTGAGCTCCTCCCAAAAAGAAAAGCTTAAATCCTTATGTTTGGGCTCTTTGCAACCGCGAACAGGCCCCTTTGTGCACAGCGATTCTGCCACCTGCGACAACCGCCAATACAAGATCTACACTTCATGCTACAGCAACAACAGCCCGTGGAATTCCAGCAACAAGCATCCGCAACGCTCAGCTCTTTGCAGTACAGCAATGGCAGCCAGCGAGGCCTGGTCTGCTCTTCGACCTGCAGCGACGACCATACTCAGATTTCTTGCACCCTAGTTAACTTTAGTATACTAGATTGTATCACTGCATTGCAATCTACTTAAAATGTTAGTTTTTAAACATGAACTTTTTATCGCCTCCAATGCTCCCACAACACTGCCACGAGTGAACCAAGAAATGTCAACTTATCTGCACTGCAAATATGGTCAATACTGCAGTAGTATGTACAGCAATTATTAACTATTGAATCCTTTACTGCTGAGATTTCCCTCCCCACAGCGCTGAGCCTTTTTTTTAATGTATGGAGTATTTGGTGCATAAGCCATCATAACTTTTTCCCATAAAGGTATCCAGGCCAAATCTGAGTCCCTATTTTTTTCCTCTCATGTTGGGGAATTCTAAAAGTACCAAGGGATAGTGTATTCTTCTGGATGGAATCGAGAAAATAGCCAAAATACAGCAATTATATTTTTTTAAAGTGCAGTGCAAGAAAGTGTGGGTGTGTTTTTTATTTAAAAAAAAAATAACAAAAAATTTGCTATGTTAAGATATTCCTATTCCCAGCTTTTAGTAGTAGTCAAGTTTTCCAATTTTGTGTGGGTTTCACCTACTGGCAATATGGGTTGAAACCAAGGGGTGAACCAGGAAAGCTATACAATTCTGAAAAGTAGACACAATTCCAGATTCAGCAAGTGGTGATTTGTTATCACAATCTGGGTTATCACAAAAAACAATAACTAAAATAAAAAATAATGTAAATAAGGAGGGAAAAAATATAAGTAGTTGACAATGTTTTCATCTGGGTTTTGTTTGCCTCACGTTTCGATTTACATGAGTAACATATTGTTACGCTCGACAGGCGTTTCTGGTTGCAGGAATATACAGTGTGTGTTGGTTGTCCAAAAACATGCAATACCCAGAACCAACAACTGAGCTGCAGCTTATAATGATTTTTTATTGTGTACTAACTATGCATTAATTCACATATTAAAACCTTCTAAATGATAAATGGTGTAGGAATCTGGCTCTGTACATACTATACCAAAAAGAGGTATAGTTTGCACAGAGTCCAGTGAGTCCCCAAAGGTTAAAGTAGATAGTACCTTACTCTCAAGTTAGTGGTAACTGGGCTGAGCAGTTAGGCTTATCAGAGGGTAGTGTAAGCATTTGTTGTACACACACAGGCAATGATGTCACACTCAAAGAATGAATCCAGGCCAATTAGTGTGTATAAAA
The DNA here is from genome assembly GCA_963921515.1 of Calotriton arnoldi. Taxonomy (NCBI): domain Eukaryota; kingdom Metazoa; phylum Chordata; class Amphibia; order Caudata; family Salamandridae; genus Calotriton; species Calotriton arnoldi. The sequence goes on along the minus strand of CAWUFW010000468.1, from coordinate 830,225 downwards.
AGTTGTTACTTAGTTATTTTATTCTAGAACCAAGTAGCAATACTTTTCAAGAATGCAGTAATGTTTTGTAAATGCAGTATATATTTTACAGTTTTAAGAGTGTTTTCTGTAAATATCAATCAAGTACAGTTATATGCTTTGTCAATGATAAAGTTAGACAGTTCAATGCAATAGATAGAACTACAATGCAATCCTATGGAGGAAAACAATGTTAAACAGTTTGCAGGTAAGTACTCAACTTACTTCACCAGGCTTCGGGGGCTTAGGACAACACAGGGCAAGGTTCAAGACCAGGTAGGTACTGCACCACTAGCGGCACTGGGGCGGCCGGGGGCAGAGGTCACTGGGCCAATGCTATCCAATGGAGCCGGGGGGTACCTCAAAGAGGCACGGTTTGCAGGTAGGTACCCGAGGTCTTAGGGAAAATGCCCCAGGGGTTGAAGTGAGCACAGGGGGTTCACAAAGCAGCATCAAAGCTACACCACCAGCGGCACAGGTGTGGCCGGGTGCAGGGTGCAAATCATCGTAGGGCGCCCAATGCTTTCCAATGGAGGTCATTGGTTTCAGAAAGAGACTGCAGGCTTGGACCAGGAGGCTGGACGAAGGTGACCAACGGCTGGGCAGGTAAGTTGGATAGCTGGGGGACACCTGGGCACCGTCTGCTAGGCTCCACAAAGTCGGGGGCAAGGATGCAGGGGTGCCTTTTGGTGTCGGATTTTCTCAGCTGGTTCCGGACGCAGTCGGGCGGACCCTTCGAACAGAGGCTGGAGGCGTCGGGTAGGAAGGGGGTCCTGTAGAGGTCAGCCGCCAATGCAGACAAGGTCAGGATCGCTGGGGGGAGTTCAGAGGTTAGGTGCATCACTCAAACTCGGGCTGTGGGCGTCAGGTGCAGTGTGTGCAGGGGACGCAGATCCGCCTGGATCCGGAGTCCTTGAAGTTGGAGTTTCTTTGTTGGACAATCCGTGTCCTCGGGAGACGAGAGTCTTTCTCGAAGGCAGAGCAAGTCTTCAAGTTCTTGGAGGCTGCTGGCTGCAGGACTCGTCGTTTCAGCTCGCATGGTCTCTGAAGCAGGGGACAGGCGGGTAGGGCTGTGGCCAAAGCAGTTGTTGTCGTCCTCTTACCTGCAGCACGGCTCTTCGGTCCTCCTTCTTCTTAGGTTGTCATATCTAAGGAGCAAGGTTCAGGGATGCCCATAAAAACTTAGATTTAGGGGCATTACAGGGGCGTGCAGGTTGGGACCAATGGATCCCTTCCTTGGGGTATCTACACGCCCTCTTATGCCACCCTCCAGTGGGAGGGGGCATATGCCTCATCCTGATTGGGGTAGTCCCCTCATCTTCAACATGGAGGGGACTGAGATGTGTGCTTCACTTCACCTCCCCCACCTGAGGGGTGGGGTTGGCAAAGGTGGGCACACTGCCCTTTCTTTCTAGGTTTTCACGCCAATTCTCTCACCCACAGGGGGGGGTCAGAACAGGTTGGAGCCAGCTGCTGATAGCAGCAGAGGCTGGGAGGGTAGCTTACAAAGGCGGCAAGCCTTTGAAGTTTCCCCTTCGTGGACCCTGCCCATCCTGGGGGAGGAGGCATGACACCTCTGCCCAGGATATGTTTTGTTTCAGGACCCAGAGAGAGGAGAGCTCTCTACCTAGGGGTCCAGAAACCTGTCTGGTGGTGGCAGATGGCAGGCAGCCATTCAAGAAGCACACCAGGGCTGGTCGTTTTTAAGGGAGCATCTCTAAGATGCCCTCTGAGTGCATTTTACATTAAATCCAACACTAGCATCAGTGTGGGTTTAATGTGCTGAGAAGTTTGGTAACAAACTTCAGTCCTCAGTAAAGCCATCATGGAGCTGTGGAGTTCGTGTTGACAAACCCTCAGCCCATGTACTCAAAATGGCTTTGCTGCACTTACAATGTCAGTGAATGGCACAGACACTGTAAGGAGATATTGCTCTGGCAGGTATGCCCTCACATGTTGTATGGTGCACCCTGCCTTTAGGGCTGTAAGGCCTGCTAGAGGGGTGATTTACCCATGCCACAGGCAGTGTCGGTGGGCATGGCACACAGGAATGTGAGCCATGTCGACTCTTCAGTTTGTTCTGCACCAAAACACGAAACACGCAGCCTGCAATGGCAGTGTGTGGGTGTTAAGGTGCGGGATCTCCGAGGGTGGCATAATACATGCTGCAGCCTTCAGAGGCCCTCTCTGATCACAAGGCCCTTGGTACCAGGGGTACCTTTTACAAGGGACTTACAGGTGGCCCAGAGGTTTGCCAATTGTGGAGACAAAGGTACCATTTTGACAAAGAACACAGGCCCTGGGAACCTGATTGGCAGGGACCCACGGCACACTCAGTCAAGTTGGCACCATGTATCTGTCAAAAAGTTAGGGAGTAACCATGCAAAAAGGGGCACTTTCCTACAAATGGGTATAAAGGAAACCTATGCCTTTTTTATATGAATGTGTTCAAGCTACAGAGTTTAGGAATAGTGCTTATTTGTACAGCTGAACATTTGGGGTTGCCCATACTGTTATGTGATTCAAAGGGTAATTTGCAAAATGTGTTCTTTCACACTAGCTTATATTTGGAAGCCAAAAATGGCAATGCATTCATTTGATAATAACAAATGTTCTACTATTCTATGTTCCAAGCCTTCATCTGATAAAAACTGTACCCCGCATGTGGGCTGGGCATAACATCAGTGAGAGTAAATGCCCCAAAAGTGCAACAGGGAAACAGCATTTTTACCTTGAAAATTGACTCATTTTGGCGATGCAGGTAGCTGCAGTATATGGGACTGGGCTTAGCCACCACCTTAAGGAACCACCAAGCCCTGACATTTCTGAAAACTAGACACCCAGGGGAGTCCAGGGTTGTGTGACTAGCATGGATACAACAATGTTTTCTTACCAAAAAGCTCAGCAAACTTCAAACTTTGGCTAGGCATTCACATTTTCTCACATTTAAATGAGGTAAATGCAAGAACTTGGATAATTACTTGCGATGGGTGAGTATCCCCATCAAGGAATAGTAGCAACCCTTGTCAGAGTGATGTGTGGGGGGAGTGTACTATAGTAATCCTTGTGTCCTCCTGCATCTAACAGTAAAATCCAGTTTATTTATAATGTACTATTCCCCTTATAAACCCAAAGACAGAAGTCTGGTAGGACAAAAGCAGAGTCCTTCAGCAACCACACAGTGGATCCACGAGAATTGTCTTGGAATCCTGTTTTCTCCCCTTTCAAGTGTGCCCTAAGTCTTATATTGCGAACCCATCAGACCTGTTGAGTAGGTTTTAACATTCAAGCAGGATTTTACACTTTAGTGACAAAAAGAAAACCGACTCCCCCTACCCTGCATATTCAGAGGAGCCATCTCTGCCTTATTCAGGTCAGCCTATTGTTTGCTCCTGAAGGGGCATTTTACACCTATTCAAGGCTAAATACTGGCTGGGAGGAATTAGAGAGGCAATCCAAATTAGCCTCAAAGAATGTCAGGCAAGGAAAAGATAACTTTCTAAAAGCTACTTTTTCCTAATGTGAGATATATTTAACACAATTCAGGTGGGCGTGGTGGCCAAGATGGCGGTCGAACTCTAGTGGTGCACCTGTCGCCTGAGGAAGATCCGTCGTCATCCTGCCTGACAACGACGTCCTTCCTCTCCCTAAGGGGCATGGGGGTCCCTTCGGGGCTCTGGTTGCCGGCTGAGCCCTTATTAACCTAGTGTTGGGCTGCTGGACCACCGGAGTGGAGGCCTGCCGCGGTGCGGGGCTTCAGCAGGGACTTGCGCAGGGCTGCTGCACTGAGTGGGGTGAACTCACCCGTCCCGCTTTCCAAGGGTCCAGGTCCCCCCCAATCAAGTAGTGTCTGCCTGGCGAGAGGGGCCCTGTCTAGTGAGCGCCCCCTTTTTTTCACTGGGGACATTGGCAGGGCCAGGTGGAGATGAGCAGTGGTCAGCGTTGGCCGCATGGCGTGGAGCTGCCCGGGAGTTTCTGATCGGCTCGGAGGTGGGCCCTCCCCTGCATCTTCGGCTGTGAAGAGGCTCTTGGGAGGTATGGGGCCGATTGATCCGACGGCTTGCTGTGCCTGATTTGAAGGACTGTGACGGAGCAGCAGAGGCCGCTTCAGAACAGAGGTAGGGGCCTGTGCTGGCCACTGGGCAGCGGATCTGGGTCTTCCTTTCTCCTTCCCCCTCCCCCCTCCGTCTTGGCCCTGACCCCGTGTGTGGTGGTGGGGCCCTGGGGGAGGGACTGCTACCATGGGGGACCCTGTATTGGCGGTGTTGAGGGCCCGGAGCAGAGGCAGTATCACGGCCTGCTGCATCTGGCCTTTGGGCCTGCTGTTGTGTGTTACGGCGGCTGGGTATTGCTGCTGTGGCTGCATTGGGTGACAACGGACTGTGGAGCGCTTGCCCGCCAGGGCTGGAGTGATAGCAGCCGGGCCAGATCCTGCCAGGCGGGGCCCTGTGTGGCTGAGGGGCCTCCCTCTCCTGGGACCTGGGGGCCCTTCTCGAGCTGGGTGACAGCAAGGGTCCCAACTGGCTTGCTCCCTCTGTCACTGTGCAGCTGTGTGGCCCTTTGCCGGCGGACTGGGCTGGGACCCTCCCTGAGTTAGTGGGGACCCTTCCCTGAGTGAGTTGCTCAGGGTAGGGGGTGGACTGCCTCCGGACTGCTACCCAAGGGTGTGGAGAGGGGAATTGGGGTGTGCTGGAGGTGACAGCCAGGACTGTTGCCCAAAGCAGGGGGCTTCTTATATAGCGCTCCCACCTGCACATGCTCTGGACAGCTCTCGCCCCCGCCCTGGCCTTGCTGAGTGGGGGAGGTCATCTTGTCTGGTACCCTAGGTGGTTGGTGGCCCCCCAACCCGCTCCTTCAGCCGGTCTGGACGCTGTTCTGGAGGGGACCCTGTTGTGCACACTTGACCTCTGGGCTTCTGGCTCTGGAGGATGGGGCGGGGGAAGGTTCATCCGCAGCCGTTGGCTCAAACGAAGATGGATCAATACACCATCCCACCGACTGCTCCTCACGACCAGGGAGTGGGTTCGACGGGTAAGATGTCTGGTGCGGCCAGCAGGAGGACGCAGATCTGGCCGTGGTCCTCAAGGCCATACAGGACTAAAGGGATGCTGTGGAGTCCAAGGTGGATGGCCTCCCTGTGGACTTCTCTTTGTTGCGATAGGACCTGCGTTATGTGGTGGACAAGACCACAGAGGTTGAAAACCTAGTCTCCTCTGCTGAGGACGAAATCTCTTCTCTTAAGAGCCAGATGTCCAGGTTGTCCGCCTTGGTGTCCGCCCTGACGGAGAGGGCGGAGGACGCAGAGAATAGGTCACGACGTAACAACCTTCCGCTGATTGGCCTACCTGAATCCTTGGAGCAAAGGGGTCTGGCTGGAGTGCTGGAGGACTGGTTTAAGACATGGGTGCCCGAAAACAAACTGTCTCCCTTTTTTGTCATCGAGAGGGCGCACTGCTACCTGGTACCGAGGCCTCCACCTGGGGCTTTCCCGCGGCCTGTGATCCTGAGGCTGCTCAACTTTAAAGACCGGGATGTGATACAACAAGAGGCCTGGGCCCATCCTGACCTGCGGGTCGACAACTCGGTGCTGAGGTGAAACAGAAGCTCTGTGCCTTAGACCTGCGTTACATGCTTCTATTTCCTGCTCGCCTTAAAGTCTTCTTCCAGTCCAGCACTCTCTTCTTTGATACACTGGATCAGGCCTGAGAATGGGCAACTGAGCGTCGGCTGCTGCAGCGCCCCCCTCGCCCCCTCGCCACACCAGACTGCAGGCACCAAGGTGCGTACGGGGTCATTCTCCTGCCGTAGGCAGGGGGGGCTCCGGGCCCCAGAGGCCTCGGGTAGCACGTGAGGCTGTTGGGTAGGGCCTGGGCTCACCTAATGGGGATCCGGCCCTGGACTCGGCTACACAAGGGGAGACTGAGAACCTGTCAGATACTCCAATGGTCTTTCGATCTGCAGAGTTGGACTTGGGTTCCTCCTCTCAGCTGTTGGACGCATCATGACCTAGATGCTCCTTCTCTGTGTAGCTGAAACTAGTATGGGGGTGGTGGGTTGAGAGGGGTTGCTGAAGGGGAGGGCCGGGCTTGCCTTCCTTTGTCTTCAATGGGGGCCCGACTTTCATTTGCATGTATGGTAATTCGTTGTCAGGTGCTGGATCCTGTTGTATGGGCGCCTATGGACCACAGAGGTTTCCTACCCCTTAGTTAGGGGTTTGGAGTTATTTAGTTAGGGAGACAGATGCTTCTTTGGGTGAAGTGAGGAGGAGTTGGGGGGTGGGTTGTCTAGTTGGGCTATTAAGCCTGGTTTCATTTATTGCATGTTTTGTTTTAATGCTGTTTTTCTCCTCTAGGTTAGTAGCAGCAATCACACAGACAATTTCGGGTAGCTTGAAGTGGCAAGGCATGGCAGGCTATCAGGATATCACATCCCCCTCGGGTTGGGTGTGGGTTGTTCCTTCTCTTCCAGCTGTGTTATGACCCCCCCCTAAGATAACGGTGCTCTCCTGGAATGTGAACGGCCTCCTGGACCGCATTAATCGTTCTGCAGTGTTACGATACATTAAGCGTCACAGGCCAGCGGTCGTTCTATTGCAGGAGGTTCACCTACTGGATACAAACTGTCCCCTTCTAGGCCGTTTTGGCTATGATAGGGTTTACCACTCGGGTTTTACAAGTGGTTCTAGGGGAGTCGCCATATTGCTGAACAAGGCTTCTCCCCCAGGCAGTTACGGCACATCACACGGACTCCCAGGATTGCTATGTGGTTATTGAAGGTCATCTGGAAGCGAGGCATTATAATTTTATCGTCGCACTAGAAACAGATGGCAGTGGTAAAAAGTGAATAGTCAGCACCTCCGTTATGTTTGCAAATATTAGATAACCAATGTAAAGGCGTGCCCAATGAAAAACACTGTGCCACCAAAGCAGTGTTACTCTGTATAGTCTCTCAAGTGCGAGAGTCGAACTTGTACAAACTAGGGTCTGTGGTACTCATTGGCCATGTCTGAACTGGGGTGGTGGAGTGAGCTAAAGAATGATGATGGATTAAACCCAGATCAGTTGACTGGGGGTGAGTGTTTGATTTGCTCAAGCGCTCCGTCCATCATTCCCTTTGGTATCGCTTTGTTCGCCCTAAGTTGGCAGGGTATGCCCAGACGTGGGTCCCTTGCTCACTTTGCCACTGGATTCAAGATAGCCTGGCTGATGAGGGTTATGAACCCGAAACCGGTCCCAGGATGCTTGTTTCCGGTCCAGGGAAGACACGCCTTGGCAGTTCGGGCTGGACTGTTCCCATGAGGCACAGGGTCAGACTGATGTGCATATGGCCATGTCTGAACTGGGGTGGTGGAGTGAGCTAAAGAATGATGTTGGATTAAACCCAGATCAGTTGACTGGGGGTGAGTGTTTAATTTGCTCAAGCGCTCCGTCCATCATCCCCTTTGGTATCGCTTTGTTCGCCCTAAGTTGGCAGGGTATGCCCAGACGTGGGTCCCTTGCTCACTTTGCCACTGGATTCAAGATAGCCTGGCTGATTAGGGTTATGAACCCGAAACCGGTCCCAGGATGCTTGTTTCCAGTCCAGGGAAGACATGGCTTGGCAGTTCGGGCTGGACTGTTCCCATGAGGCACAGGGTCAGACTGATTTGCATATGTCCATGTCTGAACTGGGGTGGTGGAGTGAGCTAAAGAATGATGTTGGATTAAACCCAGATCAGTTGACTGGGGGTGAGTGTTTGATTTGCTCAAGCGCTCCGTCCATCATCCCCTTTAGTATCGCTTTGTTCGCCCCTAAGTTGGCAGGGTATGCCCAGACGTGGGTCCCTTGCTCACTTTGCCACTGCATTCAAGATAGCCTGGCTGATGAGGGTTATGAACCCGAAACCGGTCCCAGGATGCTTGTTTCCGGTCCAGGGAAGACATGGCTTGGCAGTTCGGGCTGGACTGTTCCCATGAGGCACAGGGTCAGACTGATTTGCATATGGCCATGTCTGAACTGGGGTGGTGGAGTGAGCTAAAGAATGATGATGGATTAAACCCAGATCAGTTGACTGGGGGTGAGTGTTTGATTTGCTCAAGCGCTCCGTCCATCATCCCCTTTGGTATCGCTTTGTTCGCCCTAAGTTGGCAGGGTATGCCCAGACGTGGGTCCCTTGCTCACTTTGCCACTGGATTCAAGATAGCCTGGCTGATGAGGGTTATGAACCCGAAACCGGTCCCAGGATGCTTGTTTCCGGTCCAGGGAAGACATGGCTTGGCAGTTCGGGCTGGACTGTTCCCATGAGGCACAGGGTCAGACTGATTTGCATATGGCCATGTCTGAACTGGGGTGGTGGAGTGAGCTAAAGAATGATGATGGATTAAACCCAGATCAGTTGACTGGGGGTGAGTGTTTGATTTGCTCAAGCGCTCCGTCCATCATCCCCTTTGGTATCGCTTTGTTCGCCCTAAGTTGGCAGGGTATGCCCAGACGTGGGTCCCTTGCTCACTTTGCCACTGGATTCAAGATAGCCTGGCTGATGAGGGTTATGAACCCGAAACCGGTCCCAGGATGCTTGTTTCCGGTCCAGGGAAGACATGGCTTGGCAGTTCGGGCTGGACTGTTCCCATGAGGCACAGGGTCAGACTGATTTGCATATGGCCATGCCTGAACTGGGGTGGTGGAGTGAGCTAAAGAATGATGATGGATTAAACCCAGCTCAGTTGACTGGGGGTGAGTGTTTGATTTGCTCAAGCGCTCCGTCCATCATCCCCTTTGGTGTAGTTTTAGATGGCCAGCGCACCGCTGCTGCTCAGCGAGCTGAACGCTCGCCACTAACGTGATGTGCAGGCGCACAATGCCATGTAACTCATCCCACAGAATTCTGAGTGATTTCAAAGTTTACAAAACTAGAATCACTGTGCTATTTAATTTCCAGATACATTTGCACTTTTTTTGTTGCTAAAGCTGCAAAAATAAATATAAAAGTGGTTTTCATTTTCAGCTTGTAAAATTTAAATGAAAATGCCATATTAAAGGAATCGCTCTTTAATTAGACTTCCGAAGGAGAAGTTGAGCAGGCTGCAGACTTGTGCTTGAGGAGGGATTTCAGCCATTGCGCAGGAAATGAAGTGCCCACGCTTCGGTCTGTGTGCCCCGGACGTGGAATCCAGGAAGGAATGGACAATGACTTCTGACTGTTCAGGTGGATCCGCGCGTTCTCACGCGTACTTTAAAGAGCTGCATATTTAACATTTCAGACGTGGGTGGGTCGGGGTGAGACCCCGGAAACTGCTCCCAAACCTTCCCTTGAAATTCCCCAGTGCTGTTTTTGTTTAGGCTGGGCCGCTTGGCAGGCTTTGATTGACACCACCGTGAGCCCTGCGCAAAGGACCGCAAAATAATACCGCTTTTGATTGTAGCGAGAGCGACACGCACTGAAACAACAAACCCGCAAAGCCTGAATGAATGAGCGATTGGAAAAAACACAGGAGCGAATGAATTCGAGGCTGTACCTTTGTGTCTGCGCATTGCAAAGCATGAAACAAGGCCCGCATTCACCAGTGGCGAAGTAAAACCTGACTATTTGTATCCGAACAGGCATTAAAATAAGGCTGTAACCACTATATGTTCAACAACCCCCTCCCGACCTCCCAAACGTCTCCCTACAAACTGGTGGTCGACATCAAAGCTCGGCAAACATGGCGCTCGCTGTCCGCACTTGCACCTCTTTGTTTCGTTTGCTGGCTGCTTTAGTGTCTCTGTCGTTGGCAGCAGCTCCGTTCGGGATGCAGACATGTTTTGGGGCTATAATATTGCCAGTCCAAATGCAAAACGGACTTCGTTCACGTCTCAAGAGTTAGAGTGTCGCAGTCAGAAGGCCGCAGTGGGCTATGTGGTCGTCGTTGTATTATCAGCCATTTAGTAATATCGTCAAAACTTAAAGCCAAGCTGTACGAGTGCAATTGTTAGTGTGCGCTCGGATTCCAATCAGCATGCCTGTCTCCAGCTTAAATTGTTAAACTCATATATTTGATACTCTTATGCTCAACAGGTTATTAAAATACTGTAAGAAATGAGGAAGCAATGCAAAAAAACTTAATTTTTCCTACATTTAAATGTTCTGTTTGTGCAAAATTTCTAGAATCACCATAAGGGCTTCTTTGCATTTTTAATTTAGTAACTAACATATGAATACATTTGCATATTAATTAGTTGCAGATTAAACCATGCATACATAATTGCCTCCTTACTGTGTCTAATGTTTGTCAAAATCTCCAGCCTGGTTTGATGGATGTCGTATGAAAGGTTACAATTTGATGTACCCTTCAAAGTATGTATGCCAATAATGCAGGATTTTTAATAGCAGGAATCTCAAAAATGTATGTAGCTCCTAATAAACATGTAAGGTAGGTGCAAATCCCTTTGACTGGAATTTAGTTTGTTCCAAATCATTTACAATTCATAACCATTAATGTTTCTGCTAATTACACAGCATATGTCTGTTAACCATTATAATGCTAGTTCTCGGACTGCAGTTTCTGTTTTTTAGTCAAAGTTGTATATATTTTTTTTAATTTCTTCCCTTCTGTGCTTTTGCATTGTCCCCTTTTTTAAGCGTTTTATCCGGGGAGTGCTTGATGAGTTGTGTAGTGGAAAATCCAAGCCAAAATCCCTTCAAGGGACTGAACACATCAACAAAAGCCATAATGGTGGTGGAACCTTGCCAATGACTACTCCCATGCATCCATTGTACACCATATGCAAACGAACACACGTTCTATACTCATGTTCGCAATACACACATACACATTGTTACACCTGTGTAGATGCTACACCTACGTTTATCTCATGAACCCAAATTTTACAAAAGAAGAACAGGCTTGGCTTTTTAAGAACAACTACAAAATCTAAGATTTTCAGTCTGTAAACAATGGCGCTGCACTGCACTACAAGCAACAATTTCAGTTCTATGGTTCCCAGACATCAACATAGTCCTCCTTTTTGATTGGCTAGACTCTTGGCCTTTATGAGAAGCAGTTGCCCTAGAGATTAATAATGTTCAGCTGTAGGTTACTAAATGTAGGCATCTGTTTCGATAGAGCTGTTAGAGTAGCATTTGTGATCCTTCCTTTGTTTGTTCTTCGCTCATTTATTTAATCCTTCTCTTACAGGGCATTTTTGATTTTATGTCCTTTGTATAGTGACTGTTTGTTTTTCCAGATTCATAACAATTTTGGCTCCTCCTCCTCCTCTTCCGTTTGGAAATTTAGTGTGAACTGCACTAATCGGAGGCGAGCAGTGTGTGGGACGGACAAGAAATGACTGTGATCGATTTTTCATGCAGGGCCAAAAATTGCTGCCATCATGTTAGATTGATCTGAGACAAGTTAAAAATGTTCTCAGATGTAAGTGTAGGAGCAATTTCATGAAATGTTATTCAAAGGTTGGTGGTCTGTGACGCAGGCTTGAGTCCGAAGTTGGTGAAAATAACTGATATAAAAAATGGAAGGGTATAGCTGCCAAGTGGTCCTATGTCGGGGATACCTACAGCCAGTTGTGACTTCCTAACCAATAGTTTGAACATTCTGGAATTTAGATTTCATGTTGCATTTGTTGACTCCATATGCAACCAGTGGTTGGACAAAAAATGCCGAACTGGCTAAAGGTGTCACATATAACATGGTGTCACTTGGTAACCAAGGAGGCTCAAAAACGCATATTGCTCAAAGAAGAATATAGTCAATCACCATTTGATATATTGTTGTGGTTGGCCAGGACAATTTATATTAATTCTGCAAAGTGTCTCTTGATGCTTGTATTATATACGTTGTGAAGCAGGATTATTATCAAACAATGCATGCTCAGGATGTATAAAGGTCATATATATACAGTTGTGTTCAGCTATAGGGGACAGAGTAGAATGAATGGATGTATAAAGATTGCTATGTATGGTACATACAGCAAAACGGGCGCTTCGTTGAACATTGCGTGACTCAGCAGTTGTATTGTTTGTTCGATGCAATGTGTCTCTTTCAGTTGTTTTAAAAAAGCTACAAATTCATGCAAGAGGCTGAGTCTTGAATGCAAGAAAGAGGCTGAGGTTTCTGAACCTCCTGTGAACTTGGACATTTGAAAGAATAGAGTAGAGCAGGTGAGGATCTCTGTGAGTGGGTTTAAAAATTCAAGGACCTAGCAGCTGTCTACTTGACCTCGGAATTCAAAGAGTCTAAATTGAGGCTTCTCAGTCTTGAGTGTATTCAATTGTATGTCTATTTGAGTTAGTAAATAGGGTTCGTTCTTTGCTGAACATCTCAAGTGTGCGATTTGTTTCCATTGTGTTTGTCTATCCTTACTTTGTTTCCCTTTGATGTTATTTCCTTCCTATTAAGATATCTGTATTATGTAATAGAAATGTGACTAGTAAAATTATATTTATTATGCTGTTCCGTCCATAACAATATGCTTCGGATTTTTTTTTTGTACTTTAAGTCACTCTTTTTTTCTGTATATCAGAGATGTTAAATATTTTATTTAAAACATAAGATTGAATAAAATCCTTTTGAAGTGTAGAGCCCACCTTTTCAGAACTCTATAGGCCCATGCACCCATAGAACTTAAAGGTTTATTGTCAAGAGTAAGGTCAGATGGCATCCCCAGAGGACCATTCAATCGGTCTTCCTATGCTCGGTCAGATGTTACTGTTAAAGTATGCCAAGGGAAGCAGGGGCTAGATGTGCAAAGACTCCAGATTAGTCAGGACGGACTAGCTACGGGCGTTTCAGTCCTCTGGCAGGGTGGGGGACCTGTTGGCCACTTCTTTCTTGCTGCGCTAATACATGCAGTGCAAAAACAAATGGTTTTAAAGCATGCATAAAGCGTACTTTAAAACCATTTGTTTTTGCATTGTTTATTTAGAATGAAACACCCGGTTGCCAGTCTGGCCCTGAGTTTAGTGTTTGCCCCCGTTAAACAGTGCGCACAGCAGTGAGTTTTATGGGGGTTGAAATAAAGTTCATATTTGTCAGCACCCGATAATTCCTGGGCTAGCGAATACATTAAATCCATAGCCGCGGAGACATGCCAAGTGTGAGAAGTGAGACAACACTCCAGTGTGAGACTGCAGCCCCAGGGGTGAGAATGCACCCATGAGCCGAGCCCACGCTCCCAAATGGGCGACGCCACTCCCAGGTGTGAGAAAGCACTCCTTCTGTGAGACTGCATTTATAAGCGTGAGAGAGAGCACTCGTGCTTTGATACTGCGCTACCAAATGGCACTCCAAGTGTGAGACAGCACTCCAGGCTGAGATTGTACTCCCATATGTTAGAAAGAAGTCAGAAGTGACACTTAAATCCTTGGGGTGAGACAGCACTGCAAGCGAGATAGTGTACCACCAGGTATGACAGCACTCCAGGCGTCACACTACGTTTACTGGCATCAGACTATATTCTCAGGTGCGGGGAGCCACTCGGCCGTGAGACTGTACTATCCGCTGAGAGACAGCACCCTAGTTGCATAGTGTGAGACTGCACTCCAAGGTGTGAGATTGCACTCCGAAATATGCCATAGTTCGCCCGGTGTCAGATTGCATTTCCACGCATGAGGCAGCTCTCCGGCTACGAGACTCATCACGGGTGTTAGAACTACTCCTGGTGTGAATCTGTGTTCCAAGGAGTGAGACTCACAGCCAGTGAGTGACACTTGCACCGTGTGTAACACATGTCGAGAGCACCACTCGTGTTTCCTTTGGTCCGTGCTGGGGTCCCTCATCTGCCGGGTGGGCGGAGGGTGATGGGTGCGCTTTACACAGCCTGCTCCAGCCGGAGGCCCCAGGGCTCGGGGAGGGCCGAGCAGCGCTGCCGGGCTGCAGGGCAGCGCTGGACACCACCGTGATTTTCAGCTGCTTGATGACGGCGAAGAGCAGGAGTAGGAGCAGCACCAGCAGCGCCACAAATAGCGCCAAGTACAGCAGCAGGTCTAGCGGAGGGGCCAGCGGGCAGAGACGTTTTAAGGCACGGGCAAATTGGACTATGGCCCAGGGCCCCAGCCTTTCAGGGGGTCCCCTGATAGAATTGGCTCTGATCTCCACACAGTCGTGCCCTGAAGACCATGAATAATTTGCAAATATACATTATTTTAAATACCATTTTCCTTTAATTTGTTTTAATACAGGTAACGGGTGTGAGTCTATTACATTTTGTAGAGAAATGTTGCGTTTGTCCATGCAACATCTAGAAACAAGCATTTGCAATGCAATAGGTCTCGCATTTACGAGTTTAAGCTATTGGCATTGTAAATGACAATGCCTTTTTCTATGTTTTAAAAATGAAAACAAAAATAAAAAGCATTGTCATTTGCAATGTCAATAGCTCAAACGCGCGTAAATGCGAGACCTATTGCATTGTAAATGCTTGTTCCTTTAATCTATTGCTGGCATTTAGTGGTTTTCGGGCCGAGGAGGACAGCGTTAGGTGACTAACGGGAGTGTGCGTGTATAGAAATCCTATCAGCATACCGATCCCCCCCTCCCGGACCCATGACGTAAAACGAGTCCAGTTTTCATAGTTTAGCGGCCTAGGAAATCCCAGGAGGCCCCACTGGTAGAACCGTGAGTTTTACCGCCCACACAGTTCCACTGGTTAGGGTGCGCCTTAGCGAGCGCATACCGCCGTGGAATTTCTTTCGGTCCTGATGAGTGCTTAGCGAATTTGCACAGATAAGCTGAAACATGTTGACCATTTTTCATCACTTATTCTACTAAACCGGACGGCCCTGGTCAACCTAACCAGCCAGTCAACGTCCGTCTCACTTGTTTTTAATGGTCACTGGTTTTCCACTATTAAAATTAGTTTTGGTTAGAACCGGCCACCTTTTAAAATTCACACCACTTACCACATTCACATCCCTGCACAAAAACCTGCTCCGCTGTAACTCAGGCGTCGTAGCACACCAGGGAGGCACTCGGCCTCTCTGGTGGGAACCCGATGATGAAGCATGTCACCAACTAGGTTGGTGAGTGAGGGTTCTTTTAAAGAATAGAGTTTTGCCTGTGCTGTTCTATTTTCTAAATATAGCAGTCACTCTTTTGTTGTTTTTGAGAAGATTTAGTGTTTTTCTACATTTGTGCACCACGGGGGGGGGGGAGGGAGGACGCGAGGGGGTGGAGAACATTGGGGTAAACCCTCCCATCTTCCCCCAGATGCAGCAGAAAGACTTTTGTGTCTCTAGGGGTGGGAGAGGTATGGTCCGATGTGGGCTGGTCACCACGTCATTATTTTTTTTTTTTAACCATTTCCCCTGGGTCGAGTGGACTTTCTGATCCTTGGGGCTAAAACACCCATTCTGCCCTCCAGGGGCTTTTGAGCCCTTTAGGGTTTACATAAATTTTGTATGGTTAATAAAAACTGGGCGGGCCGCTTCCTCGCCATAATTATTTTTGTAATTTAAAAAAAAATAATAACCCCTGGTGTTTAATAGTCTTTCTGCCATCCCAGGGTAGTTTGGGGTAAACCCCTTCAATCTGTTCAGCACGGGCTGCTGTACAACATGGCTTAAAGTAAAGAAAAAAAGTGCTATGACGCAGCCAGTGTTAACCGCGTCATATTGCTTTTTTCTTTCTTTAAGCCATGGAGCATAAAGAAATTTGGAAGTAAGTGCAGTAACAGTATAGTTTACTTACTTACAAATTCGTGTCTGCTATTTTTTGTTTTGTTTTGAGGGACACATATACTCTCCCACGCGACCTGCGGAATATATGATGAATAAGAAGAAAGTTCAGACATGAAGGGATGAAATAAAAGACTTTAACCTGTCTTATCAACTAAGGGCTAAAAAAAAATGTACTTTAACTTTTTGTGTTTATAACCGAAAATTGTGTCCTACTCTTCGATAGTACACGACTGCTCTGTTCGAACCCTGCTTGTGATAGGCCTAAAGCGGTTTACCTCTGGATTTCCTTTTCTTGTGCAACTAGCATTTTAATCCCTAAATCCGTGAAGGAGCCCGGTCTAGTCTCAAAACTATGGCTTTGAATACATATGTGAAAATATACATACCTGATGCTCTTGCAAGCAGCTTACCTGCCATTTGAAAATGCATGACAGTGCTTATTTTAGAACTCCCCCTCGGGGGCATGAAATCCTGTCATCCATCTGGCAGCAAGCTTTACGTTCACCAGGTGTAGGGGTGACTCATACAGTATAGGACATATGTTTACTTCACTGCTGGCTCAGCACCGCGTACGACGACAATTGCTTCCTTGTCTTTCTTCGTCGCCCAGGCTTGCATAACACCCGTCTGCCACGTTTGCCTGACTGACAAGTTATCCAGAATTAATTTATTGGCGCGTAGTATTTTCTCCCTTTCGGGTGTTCCTCAGGTCACAGCGTCATCAAAGTTATCGCAAAACATGAGGCCCGTTCCGAGGAACACTCAGGAAACCAGTAAGAAGCCTGATGAGGAGTTTCGAGGGGCACAACTTTCAGCACCCCTCCACCCACCCTAGGGGAGCATATTTAGAGGTAACGATATGGTCGATGAGGAGCTACGCTTTACAAGTCTGCAGGGTCTGACTGTGGCAGAAAATATGCCCGAGCGCCAGAATAAAAGCGGCCTCCCACAAGTGAATGAGATTGCTAACAAAATGGCGCACGTTTGTAAACTGGAGCTGTTCTGACCTTGGTAAAAGACACACTGTGTAAGTGTTTTGCCAAGTATGGAAGATTGAACGGATTTGAGCTTGCTGCAGGCAATGTTTGTTTTAATATCAAGGAAGTCAACAGTAAAAAGCAACCCAGCAGACTATAAAACCGGCCCATAAACAGCCAAAACATCGGCCCACATACTGCCCAGTCAGACCAGCACGATGGGCAGTGCTTTAAATGGGCCGGTACTCACCGGTACTAAGTACCAGCACTTCTAAATTTTCTGCGCTTGAGTACCGGAACTACTTTTTGTCCAAAGAGAGTACCGGTACTCATGGTGCAACAAGCCAAGCTCAGTTAAATGTGGCATGTACAAAAAGAAGCGCAACAGAGCTGACGAGTCAGTCCGATTTTGTGAAGCACTCTGATAATCGAGTGCTAATCTACCCTTACAGTGTGCTAATTGAGCGGTGGCCCATATGTATTCATTCAGAGATGGCAAGGAGTTTGGGCGGGGCCAGAGTCACACTGTGGTTATTGACACAGTGTCCACTCATGCTCAGTGGAGCAGGGCCAGACTGGCCGTTGCGGGCACCGGGCATTTCCCCGGTGGGCCGGAGGGGTGGGGGCCGGTTTTGCAGCCGTGGGAGCCAGTTTTGTCACTGGGGGCCGGTTTTGGAGTAGTGCTGCAATATCGGCCCCCTGTAACAAAATAAAAGTGGCAGTGATGCTCGCCACTCAGTGCCACAAACCCCCCCCACACCCAAGGGGGCTGGACGAGTGGAATTGCCAGGGCTGGTTTCTCTTCCCAGTCCGGCCGTGCTGTGGAGTCAATAGTACTGTAGGTGTGTGAGCTGGGCCTGCTAACAGGCATATCTCCTGACTAGGGAAATCGAAGAGAATGCTTCCTGCTGGCATAGCAGAGTAGGGCAGCACTAGTTTGGAGTCATATTGAGGAGGAAGGTGGTGATAGTGACGCTGTAGCACAGCCAATGGGAATCAAGGTTTAGTAATAAGGGCAGCAGCTAATGTTAGCATTTCTAAAACACAAGTACTAAATGCCCTGTCTGCATGCACGAATGTCCCTGTGCGTGTTCTTGCATGAGTGAGTGTTTTCTGCAGTGTCCAGCACGGCAGATAGATAGTTGCAAGCCCTGCATTACCACACTCTGCCCATGAAGCAAGCGTACCTGAAAGGGTTTGCTTGTAGCAAGTGCTAGGCCACTCTCTCTCCAGTGCAGATCTGCTTTCTCTGCAGTGTTTCAACACGATTGTATTTTGTTTTTTAGAGGCAGTTTTCTCTTGGGTTACTGGTGGGCTCTGGGAGGGGTAGAGGTGGGTGAACCAACAAATTAACAAGGAGAGCTCAGTCAGAGGCGAAACAGGAAGTCGGGCTTGGCCTTAAAAGCTTGTACATTAGTCGAGCCCTGAAAACATTGCCATTGAAATAAAAGTGTATATTTTATCCAGTGAAAGCCTTTCACCTTGATGCATAAGCTTATATCACAGCATTGAGAAGAGTTTGTGCTCCCACCGTGACGACAATGCCATTAGTGATCTTGGAAGCAAGTTACTTTCAGGTGTATATTAAAAATGGACTATTTTCTTTTCATGAATGAAGCAACATTATAGTGTATTAAATCTAATATAAGATGTGATTGTTCAGCAGTGGCGGCCAGCACGGGTGGCGGGGTGGGCGAAGGGTGTGGGGGGGCGCGCACAGGACACAATGATAAATGTAAAAAAATATATATACACTTACCTTGAAGCCGGCCCGCGTCTGCGCTCCTGCGCTCCTGCTCTCCTCCGAACTCCAGGAAACACAGCCAGGCTCCCCTGACCAATCGCAACGCTGCAATGCAGTGTTGTGATTGGTCTGAGCGCTGTAGTTCAGCGCTCTGCCAGAGACTGGGGGCCTGGGCATGTTCTCCATGCAGGCTGTAATGCAGCCTGCCAGGAGAACAGGGAAAGTGCGCATGACTGTTTTGGGCGGCCCGAGCGGGCCAACCAAACAGTCATTGCGCACTTAGGAGTGTTCTGCCACTCCTCCCCAGCTCTGCAGCCCTGTCCCGCCCCTCACACAAAGCTGCCGCAACAGGAGGACAAAATAAAATGATAAAAACATTACGTTATTATCATTTTGTTTTTTCCTTTTTTCACTGCTTCAAGGCAGTGGGGCGACACTCCTCTGCCTTAGCGGACGAGCCGCCACTGTTGTACAGTACACATCCTGAACTCCTGCATTTGAATATACTATCATATGTGCTAATGAAGAAAAAGGAGGTTGGTAAGCTAAAATATTTGTCTACGATCACACAATTTGGACGTGTGGGAAGCTGGGATTGATCCCAGAATTTCTGCTTTCACATTGTGCAATTCAGCCTCTAGGAGGCTATATCTTTTTTTCTCTCCTGTATTACAACAAAGGTCACTATTTTATCTTCATTCTTTGCATATGAGATTAGAGTTTGGTTGGCAGGCAGATGCACCATCAACGTGCAGTTCATTTTTGGCTTGAGAGTGCAAGAGGACCTGGAACTGAGCCAGAACCAGGCATCCTGTTGCAAGCTTTCAGCAGCTTGCCCACCTCCAGAAAGAGGGAATAAGACTTTACAGCAGGTCAGGAGCTTTGAGGCAAGGCTGTGCCATCTAGGATTGGCTGAGTGATGTCTGCTAGATGACAATGAGACAGGAGGGTTAACCATAGTTAAACGTTTCCAAAAATTGTTAAGGAAAATATCTTGTGCAAGTCATAATGGATTTAGGTGTTGCACCATGAGAAGCCCACTTTAATCTTAAATGTATCCTTTTGTACATATAAGGGGAAAGGAATACTCAAAATATACCAGAAATGCTTTAGTATAATTATGCACATCTGCACACCAATTAAATCTCAATCAAATTAAATGAGTGCCCCTGGCCGGATCCCTTAGCACTGCCTGTAGTCCCGCCCCCATAGCCCCAACCCAAGCTCCACCCACTAGACCACATCTGAATTTGGTGAGTGCCTGCACTTATTTTTTTACATTTAAAGCACTGCCGATGGGTACTGCCTGATTGCCGTATAGGCCAGTACGCCCTGCATGCCTGTCTCGCTCCCAATCTGGGGCGCTAGAACTCGGGGCGCGACAGGTGCTGCAGCACCCCTAGACCTCAGTGGCGTAGCTAGACCTATGGCAGCCGGTGGCGGCCCCTGCATTTGGCCGCCCGTGGCTGTGTGCAAGGGGGGGGGCTTGGCGATTTACTCGGCGGCTGCCCCGCAACGGCTGCAGTTAACAGCTCCCCCTTCCCCCCCCCTCCCTTGCTTCACCACTGCCAGACCTGGAGGCAAATCAGAAAGATAACGGAAAACAATAAAGCCTTTCTATCAGTTTTCATTTCAATTAACAGTTTGTTCATTAAATTTAGTGAGCTGATGTCCCCACAGTCAGCATCCCGGGTCAGAAAATTGTTCGAGCATCTTTGCTCTCATTTCAAGCACTGTCAAAAGATGAAAGGAAGTAGGCGCTCTGTCCTCCAACCGCTGAGTAGAAAATGGGACTGTTGTATGACCATTGCACCCAGGACAAGTCTCTCTCACATTATGATAGCATGGCTGCGTAGATTAATGTATATACTTAGAGATCTGTCTATAAAGTGCAAGCCAGGGGTTCGAATATGGTATTTAAATCTCACCAGGAACTGGGTGATATTAACACTTGATGTTTCTAGTGCTGCCAAGCAGGAGAATGTCACAAGTAATAGATAAAAACGCATTCTTGTCATTATTAATACCTTACAGGGCAGCATTGACGTGCCACAGCTGTCCTCTGCTCCGGTTCATACGGATACAGCCTGCTCTGTGGGTCAGGCCTGTCTTGGGAGGCAGTTTTTCTTTTTTTTAAATTGAGGAGATATAGTCGACCTGCCTTTTGTCACCCACAGCTGTCACCACAGATATGGAAGGCCCAGCATTACCTCCTCGCCCCTCTCGCCGTGATGAGTCGCACACTGAGGCCCCTGTGCGATTCATCACAGGAGAGGAGGACTCAGAGTAATGCTATTACCGGTAAGTAATCGCAGCATTACTTCTACCCTGACAGAGAATCAGGCTTGAACGGGTGGAGGCAGAAACAGCACAGCGCGTTGGCCATCATTAGGAGTTGGACGGTAATGCCGAAACAACCAAAAACTCATTTTTGCACCCAATTTGGCATTGCAAGTTGGGTGAATTTTGTGATTTCGCTAGTGTTTTCCTGAGTGCAGATTTCACCGGGCATAACCAGCTTAAATTTCCCCCAGCAAAGAGGTCACAAATATGTAAAATCTGTTGTAACCAGTGGTGCCAACTCCAGTATGTAGGTTATCCCTTATTCCTAATTAACTAGGAAGAGTGTGGTAATTTCGCACTGGGGAAAACCACACGGTGCGGCAATACATTTTTTACGATGAAAAATCACCATAGGGCATTTCCCTGGTGGTCAGAATGAAGGACCTAGTTCTGTCATTCTTCCATAACAGATTCACTTTAAGGTGTGTAGTCTCCTGGGTTCAAGACAAGCTGACAGGTTAAAAATAGTTGACCTTTTTGTGAAAGTGGAGTGATATTAACTTGGACCATTCAATAATCCAGACTACAATATTCAGATACTGCCATACAAATGCCTATAGTAAGCAGATCCTCGGCTTCCTGAAGGAAGCTGTCGGAACAGTGCCTTATAGCCTATAGGGTAAAAAGTATTTCTTACTCCCCCAAGAAATTTAGTGGACTAGGCCAAATCCTCAATCTTCACATCCTAAACAAATTGCGGAAGAAGTAACAATTCAAAATGGAGGCTGATGTTGGTTTAGATCCAGCAGGTATTGGTTGAGTCGTAGGATTGGCTGATCTCCATTGAGCGATGAGAGGCATACTTTCACATCCTGATCAAGTGCGGTTTCTCAAAATCCTCCAATTCATAAGAGTGCATCATAGACCATTTGCAGCCCTTCCAGTGCTTCTAAATGGGCCAGTACTCACAGGTACTGAGAACCGGTATTTCTTATTTTTATCACTCTGAGTACCAGCACTTCTCTACTGCCAAGGAGAGTACCAGTTCTCATGAAAGGTAGGGTCATTGGCTGCTAGCCGCTGATGAGTACTAGGCTGTTGGAGTGGAACTGGTCTCTGACTGCCAAGGCACTTCCGTAGCCCTGAGCTGAGCCCCCTCTGAACTATTCATCGTGGGCTCATTTGCATAATGTCCGGGTGTTCACCATCACACTGGCTGTGTTTGACAGAGGTCCATTCAGGCCCTGTGCTGTCAATCACATGCACACTATCCTGTGCATACACAGGAATAGAACCAGCCCACTGACAGCGGCAATTAAAGCCATGGGAGGTAAGGAGTTCAAAATGGCTTTAATCTCACCTGAGTCTTTTGTGTGTGAGTCTGCTTATGTCTGTGTGTTTGCCTATTGTGTGCGTGTTTTTGTGAGACAGAAAAGTGAGAGCGCGAATCAGGACACTCTCAGGAGGTATTTTATAGTTCAAATCTTATTATTCAAATTTTCCATGCCATGTATTGCAACACAGGAGCGTCACAGCGCTCATCATGAATCATATGTATTAACATCGGCATTAGGTATAACGCAACAGTCAAAACAACCGTCGAAACTGTTGAAAAGGAGGAAGCTCTGGCATTGGATCGCTAGTTTATATCTGTTGTCATTACTGGGGTGGTAGGTTCCGTCAAGCGGAGTATGCGTAAATATTTCAGGCAGGTGAGCTCCCGAAAATCAGTCGATAAAGGAGTGAGAAATGGGCTCCAGAGCTTTTCAAACGAGGTGGACTGATTCGTGAGTGAAAGTGTGATCTTTTCCACTCCCAATATATGCCATAGGCGATGGAGCCAGCCCATGTGTGTGGGAATGCGGCTTGCTCCCCAGTGTGTTGGGATATTCTGGAGAGGGGCTCCCAGGGCCAATCCTATCAGCCTCCCTCGTCTAGATTCCAATGGAAAGGTGAGGGATTGGGTAGACCCAGGATTGTGTAAGCAGGGAAACTGGGGAGTTGTGTTTCCAGGTACAAGTCTATATCATCTAGTATTTGGGTCCAATACTCCGATATTTTCAGACAATCCCACAATATGTGCAATAAGGTTCCTTGAGAACCACACCCCCTCCAACAGTCCGGGTTGCGCCCGGGTTACCTCTATGTAAGCGCAGTGGCGGAACCAATAGGTGACCACTTTGATAGCTGTTTCAATACTAGCGGTGTTGCTTGCTGTGTGTTGCGCTCTATAGTAAATTTCACCCCATTCCTCCAGGGACAATTGTCTGCCGAGCTCTGTCTCCCTGCGTTTCTGGCTTGCGTTTGGTTGAGGCTTATAGGACTAACGCAAGATGGAGTATAGTTCAGTGATAAGTTGCTTGTCAGATGTTTTGGTTACAAGCCATTTCTCATATAGTGTGAGGGGTCTCTGCATCCCAGGGCAGTTCACCGGGTGTAGGAGCCAATGGCGTAATTGCATATAGTGCATCCTCTCTGCCTCAGGAAGTGTGTAATCGGAACGTATCTGGGTAAATGAGAGCTCTCCCTCCTCATCAAACATATGGCCCGACGAGCGGCATTTCGTCTGTCGCCATGCAGTAAATGTTCCAGGACCTACACCCGGGGAGAAGTCAGGGTTATTAAATAGTGGTGTGAGAGGCAAGGCGAAAGACATGAGGGCCCGCTTCATCCCAACCCGGTCCCAGACTTCCATGGTTGCCCTAGTGATGGGGGACAAGTAGAGATTATTGGGTCTGTGTGCTCTCTTCAAGAAAGGGATCCTCCATAAGTGTGATCCCGCTATTGCACTATCTTGGAACAGCCAGCGTCGTTCTGACTCATCCCTATTCCACTGTATGAGACAGTGCAATTGTGCCACTTGATAGTACTGTTGGAGGTTTGGTAAGCCAAGGCCACCTGCATTTGGGGGCAAATAGCTCATGTCTTTTTTCATTCGTGGTCTTTTACCCAACCAGACAAATTGGTTTATTTCGGTCTTTAAAGTTTGTATCAACCCTTTACGGGGTGTCACCGGGAGGTTCTGGAAAAGGTACAGAATTTTAGGTAGAGCAGTCATCTTAAGTGCGGCTACTCGGCCAAGCCAGGATAGCTGATGATGCTTCCAGCGGGATAAGTCACTACTAAGCTGCCGAAGTATGGAACCGTAGTTTAGGGTGGAGGTTGTCTGAATTTAAGAGGCCAGCTGAATTCCCAGGTATGGAATAGCCGTGTTTGCCCATTGTATTTGGTATAGTGCTTTAAGTTGGGAGACCAGAGTCAGGGATATGGAAAGGTTAAGGGCTTGTGAACATTAACACAAAATCCTGAGGCATGGCCAAATTCTGTCAATTCTGTCATAAAAGCCGGGTTGTCTAGGGACACTTTGACATCATCAACGTCAAAAAACCGATGGTGTGCTGTTCCCAACCAAAGGTAACGCCAGTGATGAGGGGGTTGTCTCAAACCCGCTGAGCTATGGGTTCCATATAAAGAGCAAACAACAGAGGTGATAATGGCCACCCCTGCCAATGGAAAATGGGGTTGAGGTGTGGCCATTCACTCTGACCATCACATTAGGGCAGTCATAGCAGGTTAGTAACTATGTTCTGAACCGCTCTCCAAACCCAAAGTGGGTTAAGGTTGCGTCAAGATAGTGCCAGTGCACCTGATCAAAAGCCTTCTTGGCATAGATCATCAGTAACATAATTTCCTTGGTCGAGTGTTTAGCTTTGTCGATGATATGCAGTATGCGTTTAGTGTTGTCGCTGCATTGTCTTTGATGCTAGTAAAGAGTTTTCTGTCGACATTGAGGAGGGATATTGGGTGATACGAGCTGCATTGCTGTTTATCTTTTCTGGGTTTGGGGATAATCACAATAGATGCTGTTAGCATAGTGTCAGGGACTGTTCTGTGCCCAGTAAATGAATTCAAAAGTCTAGCTAAAATTGGAGCTAAGACTTAGCAAAAGGTCTTGTAGAAGCTAGCTGGGAACCCATCTGGTCCCGGGGATTTCAGAGCCTTCTGGTGGCTGATGGCCAAAATGACTTCCTCTAGACGGGTGGGCCTACTCAGAGACGTGGCTTGAGCCGGGGTGAGTTGTGTCATTTTTGCTTCTTGGAGGTATGAGATTTGGTGGGCTGGATCAAGGGTTTGTTCTGTGTATTATTCTGAGTAGAAATCTTTAAAAGTGTGAGCTATGGATTTGTCAGAGTATTACGATGATCGTAGGGAGTGAACCCCATTTGTTTGTCTTTGAGCTTGGAGTTTGCTGGTCAGGAGGCATCCGCATCTGTCCCCCCTATGTAGCAGGAGTGTTTTAGTCGAAGTGTTGCATTTATGCCCTGTCTAAGTCTATACCCGATAACAACGAGTGGGCAGTCGTTAACTGGCATCAAACTGGGCCCCGGTAAGTTGATGGATCTTTTCTAGCTCTTTAACTTGACGGGATAGGTGTTCTCTCTTTTCTTTGTGAATCTTGTTATCCGCAGATGAAATGGGTATCAGCTCCCCCCTTATGACTGTTTTCAAGGCCTCCCATAGTGTGCCTATGGAAGTGTCTGGAGTGTTGAATTCCAGGTATGTGGTTATGGCCGAGAGGGTCTATCGTAATAGCCACGATCAGAAGGGACGTTCCATTTGTTAATATTGAGGGGCCCTCCTTCCGTATTTCTTAGCATTCGCTATACCATCTTGTAATCCGGATGCCATTTTGTATTATAATTGAAACTGCTGCTTGGTTATTTTCGAGAAACGGTCTTTGGTAAGTTTCGTTTCCCAAGGCTGAGCTTTTCTTCTGTAATTGTAAGTGTCCTTTTTAGTGCATGCCTTTCTTGTTAGATGGAGCCCTTCTCCCACCTGTCTGGTAGGGAGGATAGGCCAGATGACCTTGGGCAGTAGATAGCCTGTGCCCGGCTGCAGAATCAAAATTTATGTTCTGTACCCCCATTGTTTTACAACACCTGCTAGTGTTTTTCCATAGTAGGCGGGCCTTTGTGGACTTCGCAACGTACATAATGTAATTGTATGCTTACGGAGTTCAGTCCCTCGACAGCCATCCCAGGAGGCTGGTCAGACTGGGCTCCGCTGCAGTGTAATAATGAATAAATAATTTGGTTTGTATTCTCTACTGTCTGACCGACTCTTCATTTGTAGGAAGGCAGAGAAGGTGGTCGTGAGTGACCCGGGTGGCCCTTTTCGTGTCACTTCCTTCAGTTGGCGCCCGAACAGGGACTCCATCGGGCTAACCCATCTCGCCAGGAACCGGATGTGGAGGACGGGGTCGCATCAGGTCGGATGGGCGGATCGGGGATCCCCACATGATAGAGCTTAGTTATCGTAGCTGCTTCGCCTGTCTGATCGGGTGGTGCCTCGCCCAGGGGTCATCCCGGCTGGGGTCCGGAAAGGCGAAACCCTTGGATCTGACCTTTTGGTCCGAAGAGTCGGCAGTGGAGAATACATTTGTTTGACCTGTGTGCCCCAGGTGAGCTTGTTTGGTTCTTGGTTGTCATGATGTTTGTTTGGTGGGTACTTTGGTTGGTCTAGGAATTAGTTTTAGACAAGCGCTTGCATTTGATTTTGAATATCTTTTGAAAAAAGGTGCCGTTTTGTTAATTTGTGATTGATGCAATCCGCAGAAGCGATTTTTTGGTAAAGGCATGAGCGCATTTTAGTGTAATTGTGTGGTGAATGTGTTTCTTTGTGTGAACAAAATGCCTTGTTGGAGTAAGTTGTGTTCTGTGAGGTGTCGTTGTTGTTCTGCTGATGCTCGATTGGAGGAAAGACAGCCCGCACCTGCGGATGGTACTCCAAATTATGACATGTATGTCAAATACGGTCTTGGCCCTATTATATTTAGTACATTATGGCACAAATATACCAAGGACAAGGCTGAATTGCAGTGGCCATCAACGGGCAACTTTGATGAACAGAAATTGAATTATTTAGAGGAAAAATTGTTTGCTAAGCGTAGCAGGCAGTCGATGTTTGATTATCTTCAGGTGTGGCGAAAGGAAGCTAAACAGAGACGGCTGAGGGCGGAAAGGGAGGCACGGAGGGAGAGAACGCAGACACTGACTCAGAAAGCAGTGGCGCATGATAAGGAGAAAGTGGAGAAGGGTATAGAATGTGCAGATAGGAAGTTTCGGTTGCAATGTGATAAGTCTTATGTTGCTAGAGAGGAGGCAGACACTTTTATGGAAGAATTATTGGAAGACAGGCCGCCTCCCCCTTATGCCCCGCATAGAATATACCCTGTCGTCTCACAGCCCTTGTCATCTGCCTCTGCCCCCCCCATTCCTGCAGTTTCTGGTATTGATCAAAGTGCTTTGGTTCCGGGCATCACCAGCTTCTTCTTTGGCTCCAACCCCCCCAGTCGCTGTGACTGCTAGTCTTCCTGTCACTCCTGTTGTTACGGTGTCACTTTCTCCTTCACAGACACTTACTACTCAGCCGATGTTGACCTTGGTGCCCCCCTCTTCGACCACTGTGTAGTCCCCTTCTCTTACTTCTACCCCCTTGTTAGATGCCGAGACACCGGTGCGTGGCCAGGACGATGGAGCTGGGGCAGTTGCAAAGGAGCAATTAGGACGGGTGTTGATTCGGTCTGATGTGGGAGATATGGAGAAAAATATGGTGGCCAATCAAGCTGCCCAGTGGGCCCGTAATCCTATTTATGGTGTTGAAGATGTATGGAGTGTGTTGAAGGATTATGAGCCATTTGTTCAGCAGCATGCCCTTAAACACATGTCGGCTACTTTGATTGGACTATGGGAACAGTGTTTTAAAGGTGTTGCACCACAGGCTGTTTATTCTATTAGGGACCAGGTGTATGCCACGGGCATGGCTCCCAATTAGGTTTTTGCTAGTGTTACCACACTGATTGGATATCGAGGTAGATTGCATCAGAAATCCCCGACGACATCTCCGTTCCCGATGAGGGAAGTTCACCCCATTTTCCACCCGTAGATACCGGAACTACGTGATCAACACGATCAAGCGACTAGGCAACGAGTAGAGGCCCGTTTTCAAGAACAATGGGTTTATACCCCATGGAAGAGGAGTGAAGTCCTCGCAATTAAGGCTCAGTTACCCGACCCCAGAAAAAATCCTACTGCATATTATAAAGAATTGATACAGGCTGCTGCATCGACGGTAATGACGTTGGCAGATATTGAAATGTTTTTTGGCTTATTGGTACCAGTGGATATCTGGCGACAGGTGCATACTCAAAACCATGCCCTAGAATTGGGTGGTACTTGGGACGAGATTAGGACATGGGATAAGGAGAGGAAGCCTGGTGAAAAGTCCAAGGCTGAGATCTTGGCTTTGCCAGACCGCATTATTACCTATATGCACTCTCTTATTCCACCTCGGAAGGTGGATTGGGATAAGCTGGCCGCATGTCGTCAGAAGAAAGATGAAAATGTGTCTGATTTTTTTACTCGGTTTGAAGGTGTGTTTTGGATTTTAGTGGCCAGGATTTGTCTTTGGAAGGGGGTATCCGATTGTTTGTTAACAGGTTTGTCACAAATTTGCTCCCAGAGATTGCAACACGGTTGCAGGCTGCTGAGAGCACGTGGACTACTTCTACCCCTTCAGTGATATTGAGTATGGCTCAGTATTATGAGCATAGAGAGAATGAGGAGAAGGTGGAAAAGAAGACGAAGGAGCTGAAGACTAAGGTACTGATGCAGCAGGCATCCAGGGGGCAGGGACGGGGTTGAGGTATTGGACCGGCCAGGCAGCTTCCTCATATGAGTCGTAATGCTGTGCCTGTGGGCCCAAATCAATGTGCGTATTGCAAGGAGGAAGGGCACTGGCGCAGCGAGTGCCCAGTTTTGCTGCAAAAGGTTGCGGCTCCTAGAGGACGGGGGGAGAGAGGGCGAGGACAGGGAGCATGCAGTCAGGGTGGAGATCAGGTTACTGGGACATCACTGGGCCGTTCCGATCAGAATTACTTCGATGACGTTCGGGGACGACAGTATTATCATGATGATTATGATTTGGATGAGGTGACAGGGATGTCTTACAGCTAGGGCAGCCAAGGACACGGTAAGGGACCAGTTCCGATACCTGTAGATCAGCATGGACCTTATATTAGTGCGGATTTGCAGGGCTCGGAAAAGACATTTTCGGTGGATACAGGAGCAATGAATAGTTTTATTTCAAGGTCACTGGTCCCTGGGGCAGCCCTGTCTGGCCGTAACAATGTTTCGGTTGGTTTTTCTGGTGTGCCGGTAGTAAGCCCCATCTCCAAACCCCTTGCTTTGACTATAGGCCCCTTCACTGTTGATTCGCCGTTTTTACTAACATCCAATTGTGGAGAGAACCTGTTGGGATTAGATCTGTTGAAGAAGTTACACGCTACTATTTACTGTTCTCCGGATGGTGTCCATATGACAATGGGTCCGAGTGTGGTTAGTACTACACAATGTTTGTCTAAAGATGCCCCCCTCCCAGTTGAGTTTAAGGATGTCCCATCTACGTTGCTGGCTACAAGTGACACAGATGTAGGACTTTTGCAAATACCTCCAATTTCTATTCAGGTTAAAGAAAACGCAATATTGCCTCGTATCCCTCAGTATAAGATTTTGCACGCAAGAGAACAGGCGTTGATGTGCATAATACAAGATTTGATTCAGTCAGGAGTTGTAGAGGAGACAGCGGCGAATGTGTGCAATAGTCCCATCCTTCCTGTTCTGAAGAGGCCACCTCCGGGTTCTTCTGATGATGTTACTGATGTTTATCGTTTTGTGATTGATCTGCGCGAAGTTAATAAAATTGTGGTCCCTCAGTTCCCGTGGTCCCTGATATTACTGCTCTTTTGACTATGATTCCTTCTTCTGCTAAATTCTTTTCTGTTATTGATTTGTAAAATGCTTTTTTTAGTATCCCTGTTCATCCAAATAGCAGGCACCTGTTCGGGTTCTCCCTGGCAAGTCGCAGTTTTAGATTTTGTCGAGTTCCTCAGGGCTATACTGAAAGTCCTAGCATATATAGCCAGGCTTTGAAGGGTCAATTGGACGCCCTTCCCCTTCCCCCAGGTAATGTATTGCTACAGTATGTGGATGATCTTTTGATTGCGTCCGATACCGAAGAAGGATGTAAAGCAGCTACGGTAAACTTGTTGCTGCATTCGGCTCAACATAGACACAAGGTGTCCCTTTCCAAATTTCAATATTGTCGACAGGAGGTCACCTATTTAGGTCACCTACTGTCGAAGGAGAGTCGGAAACTAACTCCTGAGCGTATTAATGCCGTCATTAAATTGCCTGTTCCCAAGACCCAAAGGGATGTACGAGCCTTCATTGGTATCACTTCCTATTGTCGTCATTGGATACCCAATTTTGCTTTATTAACGAAGCCCCTGCTATATCCAACAACTAAAGATGTGCATGAACCTTTGCCATGGACGCCTGAATGTCAACAAGCTTTTGAGCAATTGAAGGTTGCCCTTTGTTCGGCTCCTGTGCTTGGCACACCTGATTACAACAAGCCATTCGTGTTATATGTACACGAGTCGGCCGGTTGTGCGCTTTCTGTCTTAACACAGGCCTTTGGAGGTAAGCAGAGGCTGTGTGCGTATTTTTCTGCTGTGCTTGATCCCGTCGCGAAAGCCCTCCCGAGCTGTTTAAGAGCGACTGCGGCCGTCTCTATTCGACAATCGGCAGGGCTTGTTCTTGATACTGATCTCACAGTTATGGTACCTCATGCTGTGGATACGCTTTTGAACAGAACAAAGACACAGCACCTCACCAGTGCACGTCTGACTGGCTATAAGCTAACCCTTTTTGCACCACATATTACGATTAAAAGATGTGTCACTCTGAACCCTGCCATGTTACTACCCCTCCCTTCGGAGAGTGAGGAAATAGACATACATAATTGTATGTTTCGGACGGAAGAGGAGACAAAGGGACGGGTAGACTTGACTGATGTTCCCTTATCTGACCCCCAAGGGGAACTATATGTTGATGGTTCTTGTTTTAAATTACCAGATGGCACCACAACTGCTGCTTATGCGATCACAACACTGCACACGATAGTTGAGACATCACGAGTCCCCTATCAGTCGGCCCAAGCTGCAGAGCTGGGAGCTCTAATTCGAGCCTGTGAGTTGAGTCAGGGATTGGTGGTTAATATTTACACTGATAGCCAGTATGCCTTCGGAGTTGCTCATAATTTTGGGCGGCTCTGGGCTGAGAGAGGATTTCTCACTTCCCATGGTTCGAAAATTCAGCATGGCCCTTTGATAAATAGACTTTTGTCGGCTATGACCCTGCCCAAGAAACTGGCAATAGTGAAGTATAGCGCTCACAAAGCAATTACTGATGATGTGGGGAGGGGGAATGCTTTTGCAGATCAAACAGCTAAGGAGACGGCCCGATCTAAGATGAAAAAGATATTTGTAGCAGGTCCAGCTAGATGGGTGCTAGAAGTTACGATGTTTGAGGACACACTAGATAACGTGAAGGAAATACAGAGTGAGGTGACGGGTGAGGAATTAGCAATATGGCAGGAAAGTACAGCGCAATTGGATGATGATGGGTGCTGGATAGACAAGTCGGGGAAACAGAGATGGATGCTGCTAGATGCATATGTTCTTCCCGTAGTTACTATGGCTCATGGACCAGCTCCCATTAGTGCTAGGGGTATTTGTAAGTTGCTAGACCCTGTATGGCAGAATGATAATATCCCAAAGACGGCTGCCCATTTGGTAAAACAATGCATGGTGTGCATGATATACAATCCAGGAAAGGGCACTCCTACACCTCCCGGTAATTTTGCACCCCCTTCTTTCCCTTTTGAAGTCCTGCAAATGGACTTCATTGAGATGGAACGGGTGAATAATCTGAAGTATGTGTTGGTGGTGGTTTGTGCATTCAGTTAATGGGTTGAGGCTTATCCTACCAAGGAGAATACAGCTTTGGCGATGGTGAAGGCTCCTTTGAAGAAGATTTTTCCTCGCTTTGGTTTGCCCCGTTTGATTTGGAGTGATAACGGCAGCCATTTTAATTCGAAAGTCATCCAGTTGGTGTGTAATGGCTTGTACATTAAGAAAAAGTTTCATTCTGCGAATCACCCCCAGTCGGCAGGTTTAGTTGAGAAGTACAATGGTACTCTCAAACTAAAGATGGCCAAAATTCAGGAGAGTACAGGATTGAAGTGGCCGGATTCTTTACCATTGACTTTGCTGTCGACAAGAGTTACAGCCCATACTAGAACAGGGTTGTCCCCTTATGAGGTTGTTTTTGGTAGGCCTGCTAATGTCTGGGGCGTTCTGAGACTCCGCCACTTTTCCGAGATAGACCACCCCTTGTTGATAGATTATTTATACGAGTTGACTAAAAATTTGCGTTCTATTCATCAGCAGATTTAAGAGGCCTTGCCATCCGCTACAGAGGGACCCGGCCACGACCTTCGGCACGGGGATTACGTCTTGGTTCGCCATTTTCAGTGCAAAAGCAGCTTGAAGCCCTGGTGGAAGGGGCCTTTCCAGATACTCCTTGCCACACGTACAGCGGTGAGAGTGGACGGTCAAAAAAACTGGATTCACTCAACGCACTGCAAGAGGGTGCCGCTCCCTCTGCCCTATGACCAGTGGAGGCTCGACAGCATTGGGGATTCTGAGACGGAGAACGTTCCCCGTTTCATTCCTTTCTCTGATGCCAGAATAACGTGGGCACCCTCTGAGGAGGAGAGTGATGCAGTCCTGAATGAAGCAGTGCCACCTGAGATTAAGGCCAGCCAAGAGCTCCAGTCAGCTGGCCCGTCTGTGTCTGAATCAGTCAATCCCGCTGAAAGTGAGCCTTTGTTTCTTGATCCCTCTGTTCCTGGAGTTGTTAAGTACAATTTGCGTTCTCGACGAAGGGACAGTGCACCGAAGGAAAAGTCAGATTAGTAGGGATGGATGAAGCATAGGGACAGGGAGATTGGTGCATTGTCCGAGACACTGGACAGGATAAGTTTGGGGTGTCTTCCCAGGAGGGAGGGTACCTTATCCTGAAAGAAGTGGATTTTCCTCCAAAAAGGGCTGCAATCGTGCAGTTCCAACGAGAAGTGCTCAATAGCACCACTGTGGATGAACAATAGGAGCCTGCCAGCGAGGCTCAAAGGAGAAGAAAAAAGGACGCTGGAAAGAAGATTGTTTGTTTGGTTTCATTAAGGCTATATTAATAGTACCTTTTCGTTCTGCTATCATGTATCCTTTTGGCAGGCCAATGATTGATGAAGAACAGCCATTGGGTCTTGTTGTTTTGCCCCGATCATCATGGGTAAAACAGCGGAGAGTAATATTCCTTCTTTTTGCTATTCTGCTGATGATTATCTTTTGTGGGGTTCTTTGGGCGTTAGAATATGCATGTAACTCGCCTACTCCTGATAATTAGATCTTTTTCACACCAAGACGAAAGAGCATGCTTTCTAATAATGTTTTTCTAGATACTCATAAGAGATTTTTTGGTAATGGTGTCGCTTGTTATCCTACTGAATCTGTGACTAGCCTATGGACTGCTTATCCTTTGATAAATTACACTTATTCTAAGCCGACAAATTTTGTTGAGGTATAAGGGGAGTTTGGGTTTGGCTACCCAGGGCCATGCTTGTACCATCGTCAGCCCACAGGAACAGGTTATCCCGGTTGTGACAATAATACGTATTGTGATAACTTCTATTTGGAAGAGCAAAATATTACGTTGGTGGGTTGGCATTATAACCATTTTGTATATCAATTGCTCAGGGGTGATCATATCCAAAGAGACATTCCCTTTGAAAGGTTCGAAAGGTTCTGACACCATTACAGGTAATTCTCGCTATTCAGCTGTGAACTATGACAGACTGATATATGCCCATCCCGGGTTCTTCTTTTTAACTAATGGAACGTACTCAAATGTTCATAATGGTACCAATGATGTAGCTCTTGAGATGGTGCTGCTGCTGGGGGTCCCTTGCAAATACGCCCACAGACAGGTAAAATGGGTAAAGAGAACACTCACAAAGGAATTTTGCGAATGAGGGACGGATATTGAGATCAACAGTTACAGTAATGGTATTACTTTTGGTTATATCCTGTCTGCTATTTTCACGTTGGGGGGGAATGGCTATGAGTAGGACTGAAAAGGCTCTGGAATATTTTGGCTGTAAATTACAGATATTGTCCAATACCACAGTAGCAGCATTACGTGACATCACCATTCAATTAGAGAGTATGAGGATCTATTCTGAACAAACTAGATATGCAGTTGATTTTATTTTAGCAAAAAATGGTGGTGCATGCACAGTTATTGGCGTAGTGGGAATAACCAACATGGAAAAGAATATTACTAAGCATATCTTGGACATTATTGAGAATGTCAAAGGCATGGAAACAGGTAATTGCAGTTGGTCCCTTTTTGGAACGTGGGGTTGGCTAATAGAAAAAGCAATATATCTCGTTGCTATATTGATACTTTGCTGTGTCCTTGTTCAATGCCTTCCAATGTGCTGCACATATTGTATCTCTGTATTGACTCCAAAGAGGAAGATATCGATTCATGATACCAATGCTGCAATAATGTTACAGAAAGAAATAGATGAAATAATGGCTATAGACGAGGGTGTCTTCGAAACAGCTTCTCTTCTCCTGGAGCACACTCCTACTATTGACGACATGATGTGTATAAAAAAGCTATGTGTTTTATTATTCATTTATGTTCTGTTTTGGTTTCTGAATATAGATGGTTAGCTCATGCTAACAGGAGGGTTTGTTAATATTGAGGGGCCCTCCTGTCTGTATATCTTAGCATTCGCGAAACCATCTTGTAATCCGGACGCCATTTTGTATTATAATCGAAACTGCTGCTTGGTTATTTTCGAGAAACGGTCTTTGGTAAGTTTCGTTTCCCAAGGTTGAGCTTTTCTTCTGTAATTGCAAGTGTCCTCGTTAGTGCATGCCTTTCTTGTTAGAAGGAGCCCTTCTCCCACCTGTCTGGTAGGGAGGATAGGCCAGACGACCTTGGGCAGTAGATAGCCTGTGCCCGGCTGCAGAATCGAAACTTATGTTCTGTACCCCCATTGTATTACGACATCTGCTAGTGTTTTTCCATAGTAGGCGGGCCTTTGTGAACTTCGCAACGTACATAATGTAATTGTATGTTTACGGAGTTCAGTCCCTCGACGGCTCCGCTGCAGTGTAATAATGAATAAATAATTTGGTTTGTATTCTCTACTATCTGACCGACTCTTCATTTGTAGGAAGGCAAAGAAGGTGGTCGTGAGTGACCCAGGTGGCCCTTTTCGGATCAATTCCTTCACATTGGAGAGAGAGCCACAGTGAGGGAGACCGCTGGGCATTCCGAGAGGGCAGAAGGCTCTATCTCGGACACAGGCGTCAGTGTATGTATATCTTTCATCCCCCAAAAATGGTGAAGCCGAGCATATGTCTTATGGGCGTGTGAAAAAAATGAATATTCTAAGGCATGCGGGTGTAGCTCCCTCCATATATCCCGCAGTTCTACATCCTGCAACCACTGAAGTTCCACCCGTTATCATATTCGTGCCATGTATGCAGCATCAGAAGCAGACGGCGTGGGGGAAAGTTAGCTCGTTAAAGACCAAAGAAAGGTAAACAAAGTTACTGGAAGTTATGGTGACCAAGTGAATCCTGATAAGCATAAGGTCTCTACAAATCATCACAATGACAACGAGCCTACAGTAGTGGATACAGAACAACAAATGAAAATGTTAAAGAAATTGAAACCAGAAGGCGCAGCGGGTCTGAACGGAATCCCAAAAGCACTATTTAAAGGAGACGTAACTTGCTGGGCCCATTACTTTGCACCTCTTTTTAATGACCTTATTTTGTGCTAACTGAATTCCAGATTTTGGGAAAGGCAACATTTTTCAATCCATTTTTTAAAGTAAAAAGCCAGCCTTACCAAGCAACTACAGGCGTATCGCTTTAATCCACGCCAAAGCGAAGCTCTATGCATCTTGTTTACTCCAACATTTAAAATCTTGGACAGATGAAAAAAAGCGTATTCAATGAATATAAACAGGGTTCAGAGCAGGCATGAGGACACAAGCGAATCTGCCAGCACTAACTCTCTTAGTAGAGAAGGCCAAATGTAGAAAATCACTGCTATTTGAGTGCTTTGTAGACCTCTAATCTTTTTTGGATCGAGATCCTCGAGGATGCTTATGGTCAAAATTGGAAGAATGGGGCATCGCAAGAAGTCTACTGAGGGCAATTATAGCATTACATACTGAAACCTTGGCGCCAGTCAAAATTGGAGATGGTAGTAGAGTTACGAACTAAATTGCTACAAGGAATGACCTTAAACAGGGATGTGTCCTGCTACAAGTGTGTTTAATTTATACCTTGCAGTTCTTGTAGGCGCCCTCCCACAGGATAACAGCCACCCGCCAATCTTGGCTTCAGAGAAACTAGGATGTCTGCAATACACAAATGATATCGTCCTATTGAGTCAAACACCAATAGGCCTATAATGCAGTATGAATGCCCTAAAAAGTTACATGGACGAGCAAGGGCTAGAGCTAACCCTGACCAAATGAAAGGGGTTTGGTTGGTTGATTCCAAATTTAAGACATACTCCTGGTTTTTAGAAGGCAAAAACGTTGAGGTGGCAGCGACACAAATACCTTGGATTCAACTTGGAACATCAATTGTCTTTTAAACATCATCTAGCTGTTATTCAGGGCAAAGCACAGTCATTAATCTTACGATTAAAATTATTAAAGAAGAAACTGAGTTGTCTATCATTTAGCCATCTACTCACCGTAATGTCTGCTCAGTTAATACCAATGGTGACCTATGGCACAGAAATCTTGCAGGGACATGAAAGAGTCACTCTTAATAAGATCCAAATGAAAGTATAGAAAACCGTGTTTCACATTCCAAAATGAGCCTCATCAGCCCAGGTATGCCTAGAGTTTGGCTTGAAAAATCAATCACTTCAAACCAAGAGTGCTTTCATCAAACTGTGCTGGAGACTGCACGCTTCCGAGAGGGGCTTTATCAACAATTTATGGGCTGGAAATTGAGGAGCAACAACACAGTACATTAAAAGGCTCCTGGGGAATCATTGAAGCCAGGCCATTAAGGATTTAGGCATGCAAGAAGCCTCGGCTGCTAGCATGGAAAAATCTGCATTTAATCGAGCAGCAGCCAATGCTTCAATTCGGGTCTTGTCTCACTTAACAAACAAAAATTATTTTGCATGAAGACGACACGCTTGGGTAGTGATCAACTCATACAACAACTTGCGACCTCAGGAGTATCTCTCAGCTCACTTTTCTCATGCCTTTAAGAATCAGTTTATGTTATTTCGTTTTGGCATCATGGAGACCAAAGATCTTGTTCCAGCCTGGAAAAATCAGTCGCAAAATCAAATCTGTTAACTTTGCGGGTACAAGCAAGAGTTGCTAGTACATATTTTTTGCTTATGGCCGGTGCCCCTAGCACAAAGGAAAAAAACAGCTGAAATCAAAATGTATAAACTTGAAAATTTGCTCTTGTAGACGAGCAGTATTCACTTGGTTAAGTGGCACCTCAATCCCCCTAGCCTGCAAGGAAGTAAAATTCCTAACGCTGCTCCTCAAAGAATTTGCCATGTGAACGAGCAAGGTCCGGGGCAATTAGGAGCATTCTCCTAGAACAAACTTTCAAGGCCAGGCAACTCTCATGAGCTCC
The DNA here is from genome assembly GCA_963921515.1 of Calotriton arnoldi. Lineage (NCBI taxonomy): Eukaryota > Metazoa > Chordata > Amphibia > Caudata > Salamandridae > Calotriton > Calotriton arnoldi. Next base: position 792,885 of record CAWUFW010000468.1, on the reverse strand, counting down.
AAATCAACACAAGTTACCAGCACTGTTTTCATCTTGCCAAGAGCAGGCCAATGAAGCAGCAAGGAGTGGCGACTTTTAAGAACACCGGTTCGAAAAAAAAATAATAAGCATTTTTCCTAGGAACAAGCAAGTCTTGGTTTTACTCTTTAGGACATCAAACCATTCAAACAACTGGGACTATACAATTTGCTTCAGGGGGGGCAAATAAAGCAGCAAGGCCGGTTTACATTCAAGATCATGGCTCTGCACAAGGTACTCGCACTTTATTCGCAATGTGAGCTGGTCACTCAGCAGGGTCTGGTGATCTGCTAGTCCTTAGGTTTGCACGAGACACTTGCCCTTTTAATCGCAAACTGAGTAAGGACCGGTGCAAATGAAACGCTACTAGAGGATAAATGAATCCGCAAGGTCTGACAATCAGTTAGACCACTGGTCTGCTCAAGGCACTTGCACTTTTTCCCGCGAACTGAGTAAGAACATGTGGAATACAGGCCTACCAATGGACTTGCACTTTCACTTATTTGCACTTTATTCGCAACTGTATTTTAATTGCACAACACCGAGGTTCACTGTTTAATAGCAGTAATCCTTAGCAGAGGTCTACCGCTTCAAAGCAATAGGTTATTAGACTTGTCTTTTTAAACAAATGTATTAGAAATGGTTTTTATTGGTATTTGTATGCAGTATTTATAGAGCGCACTGTGACCAAACTGGTATCCTGGTGCTAATTTAGCTAAAGTCATGGTAAAAGGCAGGGTGGGGGAACAAGAAAAACCAAGGAAGAGAATACGGCTGTCACCCTAATCAATGTTATTCTGGGGAAAGCCAGGTTTTAAGGGCTTTCCTAAACTTGAGCAAATCAGTCTCAGATCTTAATTAGGATGGTGATTTATTCCAGATCTGCGCAGCTTTAATAGAAAAGGCACGCCCTCCTTGAATTAGCCTGCTGAATCTATGTTCTTGAACAAGATTAGTTGTAGCTGAACGTAGAAGCCTTCCTGGAGAGTATTTTCCCAGTCTGGTCTGCAGAGCTTTGAAAACAATACAAAGTGATTTAAAAGAGGATCTTCTGTTTAATGGGCAACCAGTGAAGATCTCTAAGACCACCAGAGGCAGAAGAATTCCGTGGTCTATTTAACGTCAGTTTGGCTGTCGCAACCTGGGGCCATATTACACAAAAGGCGCATTTTCATTGTTTGAGCTGGGTGCACGTTTTAAAAGGTGCGCCCGGCGCAAACAATGAAAATGCGCCGTATTATGATGAATGCGCTGCCTTCAGGACAGCCGCGAAGTCTCGCTGCCCTGGGGCAATGCTTTAAGGTGAAAACCAGAGTGGCTGCTTTCAAGCCGCTCCGTGTTTTCACAGTGCAGGCGGCAACCCACCTGCACTTTGAAGGGGGATTAGAGATCCCCTTGCAGGTGAGTGACTGCACCCACCTGCAAGGGGATGGCAGGGGGGTCCATAGGACCCTCTTTATCCCCTGCAGAGGCACGCCTCCTGAGAGCTTCTTTGCCTCTGCAGAGTGTCTGTAATATGGCACGGGCGCAGAGGCAACGGGATTCCCTCATTTGCAAGCGGCATGTCCCCATACAAATGAGGGCACACCCTTTAAAGTTAGCGCTGGCACTTCACGTGCGCCAGCACGATCGGTATTACAGAAGGGGCCACACAAGCGTCTGTGGCCCCTTTTGTAATAAAGTGCCCTGGGGGCGAGCAAAGCGGGCGCAAATGCCTGTTGCGTCCCCGGGGCACTTGTACAATACGGCCCCTGAACTCTATCCAATTTCTTAATCAGGTAACCAGGGGCTCCCAAAAGGAGGACATTTCAGTAATTCAACCTACTAAGAACTACACACCGGGCAATTAGAGATTTGGCTTGAGCAGGTAACATTGGAAAAAGTTTTCTAAGGCTTGAAGAAAAGCAAAGCAGACCCCTACTACTCCATTAACATGCTTTTCGAGTGAAAGATGTTTGTTCAGCATTACTACAAGGTTCCAGGTCTTCTCAGGGGTGCCAAGAGAAGTCTCTGTAGATTGAGGCCAGAAATTGGAGGCCACAGATACTGGAACGTTACCGGAGGAACAACAAAGGAGCTCTGTTTTACCTCTGTTTAGTTAAAGCAAATTTACACTCATCCAATTTGAGATGTCCATTATGCTGGCCTGAATATTACTGATTGAATCAAACTGATTGTTAAGTGATAAATTCAGTTGAGTATCGTCTGCATAATTGATAACCATGATCTTATAGGTTTTAATAAGCGAAATCAATGGCTTAATGTAGACATTAAACAGAATTGGACTGATTGAAGAGCCCTGTGGGACTCCATTTTGAGTAGTTGTGAAACTTAAAGAGAAGGGGGCAGAGCCACAGCCTGGCAGTGATCTTGTAAGTATGAGTTTAGCCATTTTGACACAAGACCACCAACACCTACTGAAGCTTATCTAGAAAGTAAGGTGTGGTGGTTCACAGTGTCAAAGGCTGCTGACAGGTCAAGGAGGACGAGCACCACTGACTGACCGCTGTCAACCATCCTGTGCATTTCGTCAGTGGCACAGAGTAAAGCGGTCTCAGTTCCGTGGCCGGGTCTGAAGCTAAATTGCTACTCCTCTAACAATGAATGGTCCTCCAGATGGAGGGACAGGATTTTGCTAACATGTCATTCCAGTATCTTTATTGGAAATAGGAGGAAAGAGATTGGTCTTTAATTGGCCAGAATTGTAGGGTCCGCTGCAGCTTTTTTAACAATGCCTTGACTATAGCCTTTTTCCAGCACACAGGCACCACACCAGATTCCGGGGACTGGTTACAGATAATTTGTCCTCCCATTTTTTCCATTGATTAGGAGGGAGAGGGTGTAGAGGGGATCTAGACCTAATAGATCTAAACAACATTTTAAAAGCTTCTGTAGACATTGGGTCGAAGCTATCCAACCTCACTTTTGAGAAGTCAAGGGACTGTGACAAGTCATTTTGAAGATTGAGAAGCTCAGTGGTGACACTGTTAAAGGGGATAGTACATGACGTGGAAAACATTTTATTGTAAAGGGAAATCTATGATTCCTGAAAGCTCTCAATATCTTTTAAAATCATCCTGATTTTATGTTGAAAAAAAGCTGACAAATCATCCCATAGCTTCTGTGATGGTGTTACATCTTGCGTAAGACAGGATGGATTTGTGAGGTCACGAAGCATGTCAAAAATCTTTTTACCTTTATTAGAGGCGGCCAAAACTAGACTGCAATAATAATCTGCTTTTGCTTTCCTAACTTTATTTTTATAATCATTTAAAGCGGTCTTCAGGCAGAGCTTATCTTCATCTAGAAAAAAATTATGAGAGGCAACGTAATCACAACCCTAAGTACAAAGAATGAATTTCATCAATTTCTGTCCATAGTTTTCAGTTTGAACCAAACAAATCTTTATTCTTTATTCTTTTTTCTTCTTTTCTTCAAAGTTCAAAAATTCTTAAAATATACAGACGCAGCCAACACGTTTCACCAATACACAAGGGCTTCTTCAGGGCACTGATTCAAATGAGTGAGTCAACCAATAAGGAACACGTCAAATCCTAGCAAGAACTCCACAAAGTTTCTTCAATATTCTTAATAAATGTATCTTTAGTCACACACTCGAACTAGTAGTTTTGATCAAGTTACATAAGTTCAAGCATTCGGTAGACTTGATGTGAAGGAACGTGCGGGACGGACGGCTTAAAGAAGTTTGCAGGAATGGAACAATACTAATTTCTTATAGGACCATATCCACTGGAACCATGGTTGGCCTTTCATGCACGTTGATTTTCCGAATGCTTGAACTTATGTAACCTGATCAAAACTACTAGTTCGAGTGTGTGACTAAAGATAAATTTATTAAGAATTTTGAAGAAACTTGGTGGAGTTCTGGCTGGGATTTGATGTGTTCCTTATTCGTTGACTCTCACTCATTTGAATCAGTGCCCTGAAGAAGCCCTTGTGTATGGGAAAAACACGTTGGTTGCGTCTGTATATTTGAGGAATTTTTGAACTTTGAAGAAAAGAAGAAAAGAAGAAAAAAAGAATAAAGATTTGTTTGGTTCAAACTGAAAACTATGGACTGAAATTGATGAAATTCATTCTTTATACTTAGGGTTGTGATTATGTTGCCTCATCATTTTTTTATGATTGCCTCTAATTTATGGCCATATGGCAGCTGGTCATTTGAGGTGGGCAATATAACTAGTTTGTGACTTTTTATGTGACTACACTGGGGGGTGCAGTAATTTATGCCTGAGCTGCCATTTCTTGTCCTTTGCTTATCTTCATCTAGGTAGTGCCTCCGCCATTTCCTTTCAAGTTGCCTACAGACTAATTTAGTTTCCTTTAAAACCGCATTGTACCAGTGGGCAGAAAAGCCTGAACTAGGTTTTTGAGCCATGAGGGGAATCTGCTTATCAAGTACTATTAAAATTTAGCTCTCAAAAATTTGACAATTAGTCAAATTAGGAGTTTAAGGGGTTGAGAGCCTTTGAGACGTCAAAGACAGGCCTTGGGCAGGACCCAAAAAGTTTATGCCAAGCTCTATTTTTAATTCTAGACATAGCGATATTCTTGTGATGAACCTCCCTTCATACATGTAGGTGAAAGGTGATAAGTGAGTGATCTGCCAAGCACAGAGGAGTAATCTCCTCTACTGATATCAATCCTTCTGGAGAGAATATAAGGTCAAGAGTCTGACCACCCAAATGGGTGGGGCCTTGCACCAACTGGTGAAGACCCATATTTTAACACGAACTCTTCAAATCCTTATATGACGGGGATAAGTCTGCCTGGTGTGTTGGTATTGGTATGCAATGGTTTGCAAATAAATTTGACTTTGTATGAGGATTTTGTAGAGTGAAATGTGTAACAATCTTGCTGGTGTGAAAGGAAAGGCTCTAGGATATTGTTTTCTTCTATCACAAACCAAAACTTAAATACCTATAATTGAACAGTACAAATATTTCAAACTAAATAAACAGTTCAGAAACCACAAATGAAGCACTTTTTTCCTAATTCTGAAGTGTGATGGAAACAAAGATTTCAATAGCATCAAATCAAGACACATTTCCACACATTATCGTTTGTGTGCTATATAGTTTTATCAGTGAAACTGTATGTCTGTGGTGCAAACTTGGTGGACATTTCAATGAAAAATGTGCTGTCTGTACATGGCAGCGGGCTACCACGCCATGCTTTAGTAATGTATTTGCGACAATGTGCTCCTAAATGCAACTCCAGCTACATATCACACCTTTACCACTCTCCTACTGAATGGACGTGGCTCATTTGCAGCCATTGTTCTTTGTGTAATGCTTGGATTTTTCAGAATCCCTATGAGTTCAGTGACGTAACATGATGCCAGCTGCCCCCACTCTGTAAATTGTTTCAGAACCACTTCCCAAGACACGTCTCATTTCTTTTCTGGAATGGAAAATTATCACAGAGCGTATAGGCTTTTTTCCTCATACTTTTACAATTTCTAATAAGCACTTTTCTTTTTTGCAGGCCTCTAGTCTTTGTGGGCCTCAGACGTCCAGGCATCTACCAAATGGCAGTGCTCAAGAACAACTATTCAGCATCCACTTGATAAAGACTTCATGAATTTCTAAAGTGGGCCCTTTCTCCAAACTCCTCACTTTAGTGACATAGGGCCCGATGTAGGTGGCCCAAATACCGGTCGGTAACGGTGAAAATCGGTAAATTTCACCGTTACCGACCGGTATTTAGGCATGCGTGATGTAGGGAAGGAATCGGTAATAAGGAATCGGTATTTACCGAACACCCAAATACCGAATCAGTAAATAAGAAACGGTAAAAACGAGAAAAGAGATCTAGAAAAATTCTGTAATACCGAATTTCCTAAAAATCGGTATTTAGGAGTCGGTAATTAACACTGACTGAAAGCAGGTGGTAATCAGGTGCAGTGTATATAAGCAGTCCCAAAATGCAACAGTGTGATCACTATGGCGGCCCTCTATGTAATTGCAAGGCGGCTACAGGCAGCAGGAGTGAGGATCTGGAGACGGGAGGAGCGCGTTTACAGACAGCGCATCACACACTTCCAACTGACTGAGGCAGAGATCCATGAAAGGTACAGGCTACACCCCCACACCATCCTGGACCTGATAAGGGACCTGCACCCACTCCTGGAGCATCCAACACCAAGGGCGCACGCTATACCCAGTGCTTAATTTGTGCCGGTGCTTTCCGGTGCTTAGCACCGGCACTTATTTCTCAGGGCCGGGTCTAGACTCCATATTGACTCACTTAAGTTCACACGGGTCTTCCCGGTGAACGCCGTAAAATATTTCAAATTGAATGCAGCATGCTTTATTTCGAGGCCCATTCAGCCTCTCTGGGGAGGGACTGCCTGAGAGCACCCGGCGGAGCAGTGCCTGCCCATGCTCCTACGTAAGGGCTGATGATTGAACATCATTCTGATTCTCCCCAGCTGTAAACACGTCCCTCCTGCTTAAAAACGCAGCGCAGCCCCCAGGGCAGACTCAGCCTTCTCGAACAAGCACCTCCCCCACTCTCTAATTAACGCCCGCCTCTCCGCTTCGCGCTTCCTGCCCCTATCATGGTCCTGACGCCACTCTAATAGTGGAAAAAGACGGGTATTTTCTTTTCTAGAGCTAAAGCAACAACTGAACTACATGCCAGACGTACCATCATGGAATCAGATCAGATTCCCCATAGCGTGGCTGAATGGCAGCTTGCCGTCATGATTCAAGGTAGTATCTAATGACCAGACAGGTTGTTGCTAATTGCGCCGGCGCCGCAGGGGACGTCACTTCCTGCTGACAGAAAGCGGGAAGTATTGAGGAATGCGCTGCATCGGGCTTGCTGGTTTGTGGTCCGCATGAATAGCAGAATGCAAGAAAGAAACCTGTTGTGAAGTTGCAGTAAGCGAGACAGAGGGGTGCAGTGCAGCCACCGGAGTGAGTATGTGTGCGTGTTAAATTATTTGTATTGTAGACACAAACTGCAAATATTTCCTTTGGGCAGCTGCCTGCAGTCAGTGGGGCCGCCGTGTTACAGAACTTGCTGTAGCTCACAAGTTCTGCCCTGGAGAGACCGCTGCCTGGGCTCGGAACAACTGTGTGTTTCTGGTCCCCTTAATATCTTTTCGGTTTATATCTCAAAAGATCCGGGGGTAGTTTAAAAGCTAGTTTCTCACAGTACTAGCAGACAACTTTGTATGTGAGATTACTACGCAGGTCTCAGTCAGCTTGTGAGACTAATAAATGGTGCGAGTCAGCTGAGACTGACTCTCACACTTTGGCAGCTGAAATGCCTGGATCGGTCTGCAACTTCTTCATGTTTGGGCCTCGCACACCCTTCCTGTTGGACCCGGTCCCACGTGGACAGAGAGAGGCCCTCCTGATTGATTCCGGCAGGGAAGGGGCCTGCCCAGTGACTAGGCAAAGGCGGGAAATCTCTTTTAATTTGTTTTTCCTGCTGCCCCACCTGCCAACTCTAGGCACAAGTGGCAGTGAGAAGAGTGTTGGGGCCTCACATTCCGTTTGGAATCGGGCAGGGTCCCACCTGGGACAGAGAGGCCTGGAGTGATGCTCTGAGCAGCATCATATAATTGCGAAAGTGGGGTCCGAGGGAGGGGCAGTAGAGGTGGAAACATTAAAACTGAAGAGGGCAGCTTTGCACTGCCAGTTCAGGCATGATTTCGGCCTATTAAAGAGGTAACACGTGGAGCAGATATTAATAGGGATTTTTTTAAAGTACTGTTAGTATTTATGTAGCACGTTCCAAATTATAGGATTGAGACACTTTTGAAGTGTTGAGTACACAGGTGCCACTTCGTGTTAGTCGATGATATAGCGCTTATACTCACAAGGAGGTTTCTGGGTGCATGGTTGATAGGGTGTTGATTGTGGTACTTTGGATGTGTTATTAGGATCGATTGATGAGCTTTACCAAACTTCAGATGGTTTTTAATCTTTATTTATTCATAGCAGCTGAGATCCGCGCTGGCGTCTCTCAGCTGTTAGGTCGTCGGGTGGGCAGTTTTGTTTTCAGCAGAACCCTTTATTTATTGCAATGTGGCAGGAACTTCTGGGTTTTTCTAGTGAGGAAAATATGTAACTTAGGTGCATTTTACGAGAAAGCTATTTCGGGTACAGCTAATGTACTAGGGGCACATCTTCATGTACTTGTAATCTGGGAAACGTTGAGGAGTTGTTTGTATTGCAAGGTTTTCCATTTGTCTGGCCTTGTTCACTGCAGAAGCTGGGTTTTTACCGTTCCCCCCGCCTCCCTCAATGCCCTTGCATGTACGGGTGCAGGCTGAATTTGGGTTGGAACGGGATGCTTTTCATTCGATTAAAAAAGTGTAATGCTGCTATACTGGGTGGGTGGTGTTTGTGGTGGATTTCGCATCATTCTTGTGTTTCTTTACCATTCTATTCTGCCCTGCATTAACTGTGGGAGTTCTATGCTTTTGTTATCAGAGTAAAGCAAGTTTACTGTTGAGGTGCATTAGCAGAGAAGCTGCGCATGGGTGTCATGTTTTGCTGCTGGACACGATTGAGGTGCATTGTGCACAATGCTTATCTTGTAAAATATTAAGCGCAGGGGCCTCAAGGATTTCTGGGGCCTGTCGGCGCATCCTAATGGTAAGGTTGCTTGATTTCCCTCATTCCTATTTTGCACCTCGCTCCACTTCTGTTCGAATTTCTCGCTCTTTAGGTGCTCTATTCTTCGTCGTCCTTTTCCAATCATCTCTCCCCCCTTCTTTCTCCCTAATCTGCCCCTCTCTTGCTATTTCTGAGTCCAGCGCTGCCCCTTACTCAGTGAAATAAATATTCCTTTACTTGATCTTAATTTGTAATTCTGGAAGGTCCTCCTTATCACCTTTTTAACAAGTCTGTTCTGTTTTTATTTGCATTGCTAATTATTTATGGATAGATGACAGGTCTAAAACAGATTTGAATTGTATTATTCTTGTATATTTTTTTTTAAAGTGTATGTTTCAAAATGGAAAACGCCGGTTTTGGATGACTTCCTCAGTAGTTTTTTTTTTTTTTTCTTTATTTTTTTCTTAATTTTTATTTACCTTAAAATTAAAATCCCAACCATGCCTGTAAAATATTGCCCACAAGAGCACAACAACTGTGTTTAAGTCAAAATACATAAAAATAGTCGAAATTGTATCATTTTTAGGTGTGAGATGGTATGTAGTTGTGTTGGTACTGTCATTGACAGCTCTGTAGGGGCAATGGGTGGTGCAAGCTGTCGTGAGCTCCCGAAAAGGACCCTGGCACTTATGTTTTTTACAAATTAAGCACTGGGGTGGAGCCACTGGTGGAAGTGGGTGGAGCCAAGGAAAGTGGGTGTGGCCTCCGGGGGAAAATTGAGCACCTGCACTTCATATTTTACAAATTAAGCACTGGCTATACCACCACATGTGCAGGTGCTCTGTAGCCTACACCTACTTGCATCTGGCAGTTACCAGGGGGTGATAGCTGCGGTAGGTGGGGTGTCACAGAGTTGCCTGTCCCGTTTCTTTAAGAAGTTCCTGGATGCCATGATGCAGAGAATGCATCACTACATAAGCTTCCCAAACACACAGGCGGAACTGCTGAAAACCAAGACAGACTTTTACCAAATGGCACAGTTCCCGCATGTTATAGGGTGCATTGATGGGACACGCATTCCAATCTGCCCACCTGCAGCCACTGAGTATATCTACAGAAACCGAAAATCCACCCACTCCATAAATGTGCAGGTAATCTGCGATGCAGCCAACTTAATCACCGACATTGTGGCCAAATTTCCAGGGAGCAACCACGACGCATACATTTTCCAGAACAGTGGGATCTACACACGCCTGGCTGCGGGAGAATTTGGAGAAGGATACCTGCTAGGTAAATCACTGTGACACACCCTGATGTATACTGCAGATGAATGTGTTGGTGTTTGTAATTAATGGCACTCTCTTTCTCACCTAGGTGATAGCGCTTATGCTGTGCGGTCATTCATCCTCACTCCTTACCTAAACCCATCAACCCCAAGTGAGAGACGATACAATGTGGCACACAAATCAACACGCAACGTTGTGGAGCGCACGTTTGGACTATTGAAAAGCAGGTTCCGCTGCCTCCACAAAAGCGGAGGCGCACGTCAGTACACACCCATCATCTGCTGCAAAATCATCGCAACTTGTGCTATGCTGCACAACCTTGCCACTAAGAAAGGTACAGAAGTTGAATTAACGGACTCTGAGGACGATGATGATGAATTTGCACAGCCAGAGCCCAACGCAGCAGGAGTGGCGCCAGCACCAGATGGGAGACCAAGACGGGCTGAGATCACACGCAACTATTTTTGAGTAAGTAAGGAGACACAGCCAGTTGTTGCATTTGAATTACGTAGTTTAATATTTTGGCACTACGCCACTACACGAAGGGCTCAACTTGCCAGTCCTATTTGTAACCACCCTACGAGGATGTCATGGGTTAAGTCACCCAGTTAAGTACACAAAGTGTGGCTTGCATTAACGCCTGCGGCCACGCACAACACTGCTGGATTCCCTTAGCAGACTGTCGTCACTGGCAATTGATCCAGTGCCAGCCCCATGACGTCTGCTGCTCCTCCTGGTCTCAGTTGCAGGGGGCGTTATACTGCTGCGACTTGTCGTCTCCTCACTGTCCCCCACATCACCTGCACCAGTATTGGAAGCCTGAGTAGTTAGGAGCACTTCAAGTGCAGTAGTAACTTTAACAAGCCCCCTTGAAACATCACGGCTGCAGTGTGCCATCCCTTCCTGCATGGCCACGGAGCGCCTGCAGAGCAGAGAAGTGGCAGTGGAGAGGCGGTTCACCGCCTTTGTATGATTCTCCATCTTCTGCCTCTCCCTGCGCCGTGCCATCCTGTCCTCATCAAGCTTGCTGCACAGCAGCATCACTGACTGGGACATGTCCCTCATGCCCTCAGCCATTTCCTTCATGCCCTCAGCCAGCGTCGTGGTCATTGAGCTGATGCCCTTCTCAATGTTCTGCATGTTTGCATTCAGGTGTCTCATCTGCCGCTGTACAGATTGTATTGCTTTCCCTTGCAGGCGCTGAACCTTTACCATGTTCGCCTCCAGCCCTGCAAACACACCATGCTCCTCACCCTGCAAAGGTGGACTGGGTTCCCTAGCCCTGCGGCGTCTGGCACCTGTGTGTGATCTCTGTGGTGGACAGCGATCCTGCATTATTGCCATCCACTGGCACTGTCGACATTTCTCCACCCCTGCTGTCTTCCAAGGACAACTCCATCTCTTGGAGTCTGGCAACTGCATGCCTCGTCACGTGCCTTGTCACTGCCGGTGGTGACGCTGCTGGTGATGCTGGCAGTGGTGGTGATGCTGGCAGTGGTGGTGATGCCGGTGGTGGTGGTGTAGTGTCCCCTGCACTTGCAATGGCCTCTTCCGATCTCTCCTTCCGGGGTGCCCTTCCTGTCTTGTCATGTGCAGACCTGCGCGATGTCTCGCCTGTGGACACAAATTGTACATTAGCTCACTAGTCTGGCAGCACTACGTACCAATAATAAATTTTCATTTCTGCCAATCTATCTTTCTGTCCTCTGCTTGCTTATCACTGATGTGTGTCACATGCCTTTGTGTTCAGTGGGATGACTGTCATGATAGGTGTTACACTGACTACATCTCCCATAATGCATTGCTGGTGTTTAGTAAAACCTGTACTGGAGTGGGATTCACACTGCCTCATGGGGGAATGGGGTTAGGGAGTGGGGGCGCAGATTGGTGTGCATGCTTCTTACCTTGTTTGTTGGCAGCTCTGGCTGAGCTGTCTGCATCCCCGATTCCGCTGACGCTGTCAGGCTCTATGGTGGACTCCACCAGCTGTTCCAGTGCAGTCAGTGCAGGTGCCCTGTTTCTTCCTCCTCCTGTCAGGCTGGCTTGTTTTTTCCTCTCAGCCATCTTCTTCTTTGTGAGGCTCCTGACATCGTACCACCTTTTTTAGTACCTCAATTTCTCGGGGGGGGGGTCACTCCAACCGCATTCACATGTGCCTGTATTCCAAGCCATATTTTCCTTTTCTCTGATTCTGGCACTTGCAAGAACTGTTTCCCAAACAGCTTTGTGTGTTGTTTGACCACCTCCTCAATCAGGACCTGCAGCTCCCTTTCGCTGAATTTTAGCTTTCTTTCCTTTCAGCACCTTCTTTTTCTGTCTCCTTGTTGGCCATTATGCAGTTTTTTCAGGAAAAGTTCTCACATTTGCTCCTGTGTTCTCCTCTGCACTCCCTGCCTCTCCAGAAGGTTCTGATTCAGTGCACCTGCATGGGTGTGGCCACTTCCTGGTTGGGAGGTGGGGTGGATGCACAGGATTGGCTGTTTCCTCAATTGCTGTTATTTTGAAATACCGATTCAGTATTTACCGATTCGGTATTTACCGATCGGTATTAAGGAATCGTTATTGTTTTTTCCGATTTTTACCGATTTGGTAAAAAATACCGATTTTTTACCTACATCGGAAATTCCGAATTCTTAATACCGAATCGGTAAAATTCGGTATTAAGAATTCAGAATTTCACTTTTACCTACATATGGCCCTAGGTCTCCATCTTCAAGCCACATGAATTCAGTCAAAACACTTCCACTGTCTGGGAAAGCAGCTGTCCTTACTCTCAATTTGTGCCATATTAAGCCAGGGGTATCCAAAGGGATCCCACTTTACTATTCTAATTAAAACTGTGATCAAACTTTAAGGGGTAGCATCTGAAGCCATTAGCTCCAGCATTTGCAGAATCTCCCTTTGTGTTTGCTTTTTTTTACCTAGTATATTCTCTCATGTTACTATGATCATGAGGTTACTGCTTCCTTTGAATGCAGACTAAATCTCTAAATAGTTCCCTATATATGTGTCCAGCTATTACTCTTAAAACTGAGCTGATTAGCTGTCCTTGCTGAAGCAGTGGTGTAATGGTAGCCTAGCATAGTACTATCTTACATGCAAATTGTTTCTTTCTACAGGTTGCACCCCCAGATTGCATAGCATCTCAAAAACCCTCTTCTCTATTCCACTCACCATGGCTTAAAACTGCAGACTGTCCATTCCCCCTTTATTTTGCCTGACCCTCTCCACACTTTCCATCCTCTGCATGCGTTCTGTCTCTGATCGCATACTACTGTAAGTCACATGCATGTTAGTCTTGATCTTTAGTACTGTATTTCTGCAAATTGCCCTCATTCCATTTAAAAAATACACAACCTCTCCTTCTTTCAAAGTCACATCTGCAACCTAACAATATCTAATCTCCTCTATCTCATGTAGTAATACTAACAACATTCTGCATGAACTCCCACCCCTTGCCCGCCCACCAATGATCACACCTAACTCCTATTAATTTAATCCACAACAAAGAAACTGGAGTAAATGTACAGAGTTGTTTCTTGAGAGCACAAAACGTATTCCAATAACTATTGGATTAATCACTAACCTTGTTGTTGGACCTGGCATCCTTGACGTGGTTTTCCACTACCATTTTGCCTTCAGACCTCCTGTTTTTGCTGACTTTGTGTTTGCTGGTCTTAGGGCTCTGCACACTTTACCACTGCTAACCAATGCTAAAGTGCTTGTGCTTTCGTCTTAAACCATGTTAGATTGGCTTATACCCAAAAGGTATTTTTAATTTACCTGTAAGTCCCTAATAAAGTAGCACTACCTGTGCCAAGGGTCTGTAAATTAAATGGTATTAGTGGGCCTGAGGTTGATTTGTTTCCCGGCAGTCAAGGTATTGGTTAATTCACTATACTTGTTTAGGAGTCGACACAACTGCTCTCTTTCTACATTGAGTATAACAGCATTTAGAAGACCCACTAGGTACTTAAGGACCCTAGTTCTACACATCCAAAGGGCCTACCACGTGGGGATACTACATTCAGAGCCCTTTAAGAGGCCACTTGCACCAGGCCGCATTTTCTATTTCTCTGTCCTGATGAAGACCCGAGGTGATGTTAGATATGAGCACACAACTTTATTGGATCAAAACGTCGATGATAATTATAGGTGTTCCTTACCTTTGTTGAGCATACCCCACATCCAAGCAATAAGGACATATGCTTGAACATATATGAGCCTCCTACGGGCACCCTTGTTATTTTTGTATTGTGTTAAATTGTGTAATGTGTTGTGTATTTAATGTTTTTCAGTTGTGATACACCTTGTAAATCTTGCATTTATTTGTTTTTCCTTCTTGTATATGTTAAGTGACAGTCCTGTGTGCTATTGTGATATGCTATTATCTGCAATTTTCCACGTTATACGAGTGTTAATATACTGTGTTGTACTTCAAAAAAACTTATTTGGTGTTAGTTTGTGTCTTTTACCTATTAACCTGTTGTGCTACAGCATTTGTTTGGTCACTCCTAGTTAAACAGGAGACAAAGAGGATTTGAAAAGCAATATTGTACTCCCCTACAGAACCAACTGTTGCTTCATACTATTAGTGGGCCTGCAGCACTGATAGTGCCACTCAATTAAGTAGCACTTTTTTTTTTGTTTAAATCTCTTTTATTGATTTTATACAAAGCAAGAAAATTCAACACAGCAGTTACCAAACAGTAGGCATAATAAGGCATCACATTGGAGGCAGGTGGTATCATGTACGCCGATGGTTCAGGATAGGCAGGCTACAAAGGTCAATGTACAGGGCCTGACAAGAGGATATATGGCCAGGGATCAGGCATATCTAGCATAACAGGAGTTGGACTGGGAGTGCGTGATCAGCGCCCTAATGGCAGTGAGAATCAGGCAAAATACGCTGAGAGGACGTCTGCGGTTGGGCTAGCCGGGCGTCCGTTATTGCAGAGCCAGGGAGGTCTCGGGTAGTAAGGTGCGCAGGGTGGTATCAAGTATCGTGCTCAAGAGGCCCTAAAGTGGCGGGCGTAGGCGGTGCGGCAAGGTATCATGTTGGGCGCCCCTCAGGGTACCCGTTGGGGTCGCCTCAACTGCACATAAGCCTGGAGTCCCGGGTAAGATGCGGTTTCTCGCTAGGGGCTCGCCTAAGAGTAGTATATGTCAACCATATTCGCCCAGTCTAGAACCATCGGAACTGAATGGTGCCCGTGGTGCTTGTGACTAAGTGTCCTAGGAAGCTTCAGGACTGCTGGCCTGCAGAAAACAAGGAAGGGAAAGAAAGAGGATCGAACAGTATAGAGAATAATACTCCCCCAGTCAGAGGCAGAAAAGGGACAGTTAAGAGGAGAGAGGGAAAGGAAAAGAGAAAGAAGGGGAGGGGGCGCGATGCTTCAGCTCCCTGGCCGGGGGGTAGCTCGGGGAAAGAGGGGGGAAGGGGAGCTCCGTGTACAATGGGTTTGTGACCTTATTGTAATAAGTGTCAAGAGAAGTAGGGGTCCCTCCTACTTCAGCCTGTTTCGTCTTCGTAAGTTTCCCCTCTTGGGAGTATAGGATCATCAAAGAGTTGAAGGGCTCTCAAGCGAGGAGGGACAGATCGAGCGTGTTCCAACCGAGAAAGATGCAGGACCAAGGGCTGCCAGGTGCGCTTAAATTTAGCATCAGTGTGTGCCAATCTGTGGGAGAGAAGTTCCACCGCCATGACATGCCAGAGACGTGTGAGCCATACCGAAGGTGGAGGAGTGCAGGCTTTTTTCCAATGTAGCGCAATGACCTGTTTTGCAGCAGCGAGCATGTGGAAAATCAAGCGCCATGTGTCATTGCTTTAAGAGATGTTGGTCGGAGACCCAAAATGATTATCCCCGGGTCGTTGGGTAGAGGGAACCCCACCATCTCCCTAACGTGATCCAGTATCTCCTTCCAGAATGCAAGAATGAGTGGACATGTCCACCAAATGTGTAGGAAGGAGCCCTGGGCCGCCAGACAGCGCCAGCAGAGAGGGGCGAAACAAGGGAACATCTTCTGGAGTCTAAGGGGAGTATAGTACCAGCGAGTCATGATTTTGTATGCCGATTCCTGCTGCGTTATGCTTTTAAAAATGCGCCGGATATCCCGCCACAGCTGTTCCCATTGATCAGGGAGGATATAATTCTCGAGGTCCAGCTGCCACTGGCGTTGGTAGGTATGTGGAGGCACTGCGTGTGAATGTTGGAGAACCTTATAAGTCCGGGAGATCAGCCCTCGGGTTCCATCAAAGGAGCGGACCAGAGATTCGAATGGCGTAAGCCGGCATGTGGCGCCTTCTGTGTATGAAGGGGCACAAAGCCAGTGGCGAATTTGGAAGTATTCTAGGCGCGCAGTTCTGGGGAGATTAAAGTCTTTCCTGCATTGATCGAACGGTTTGAAAGTTCCCTTCGCAAACAATTGTTCTATGATACGGCATTCACCGGCTGTCCACGCCGGGAAGGATAATGGGTGTAAGGCCGGGGGAAAGTCCGAGTTAAGCGCTAAAGGTGTGAGAGGGGAGGGAAATGTGGTGAGGCCTCGGGACACCGCGACTCTATCCCAGATCTCCAATACCGTCCGCGTGAGAGTAGCGATATAGGCACTATGATGTCTGCCGTTTCTCCGCAACCAGGCCAAGTCCCACAATGGACGGCAGGCCACAGCCCTATCCATATGAAACCAGTGTTTTTCACTTGCACGAACCGACCATTCCGATATGTAGCGTAGGTGTGATGCCCAGTAGTAGACGGGTAGGTCGGGACAAGCCAGTCCTCCCCGGTCTCGCGGCAGCATTAGAACTCTGGTGGAGAGACGCGACCCTCCCCCACCCCAAATGAAAGCAACTATCTCCCTCTGGAGGCCTAGGATATCCCTATGAGGAATCGGTGTGGGGAGCGCCTGAAAGAGATACAGGACTTTCGGGAGGATTGTCATTTTAATTGCATTAAGGCGGCCCAGCCAAGAGATGGTAGCGATTTCCAACGACGGAGTACAGCTCGTATTGAAGCTCTGCAGGTCGGCCAGTTTGCTTGCGTCCATGTATCTAGGTTAGCCGTGACGTTAATACCGAGGTGGCGGATTGAGAGTGGGGCCCATTGGAAGGGGTTAACATCCCTCAAGTCCTCCAAGTGTTGGGGGGGGAGAGTGAGGTTGAGTGCATGTGATTTAGGGAGATTAATCTTGAGGCCCGACACTAATTCAAATTGGGAGAGTATATCTAGAAGTGCTGGGAGAGAAGTCGCAGGGTCCGTAAGCGTCAGGAGGAGATCATCAGCGAAGAGGACAATATTGTGGTCGACCCCCCCCATTCGGATGCCCCGGATGTCCTCCGACTGTCGGATGGCAATCGCCAGAGGCTCCACCGCGAGTGCAAAAAGTAGCGGTGAGAGCGGACACCCCTGGCGCGTGCCCCTGCGAATGGAGAAGGAGGGAGTCAGGAGACCATTGATGCGGATGCGTGCGGTGGGCGCCGCATATGGGGCCATAATACGGGCGATCATAAGCGGTCCGAGACCTATACGATGGAGGACCGCCCTGAGAAAAGACCAGTCGACCCGGTCAAAGGCCTTTTCGGCGTTGAGGGAGAGAGGGAAGGCAGGTATATTGCGGTGGCGAGCCTTTTGCACTAGATGGGCTACGCGGCGAATATTATCCGCTCCCTGACGCTCTTGTATGAAGCCTACCTGGTCAGGCTCGATTACGCCTGGGAGAAGGGGAGCCAGACGTTGGGCGAAGATTTTGGTGTATAGCTTAGCATCTACATTCAATAGGGAAATCGGCCTATACGAGGCACATGCGGTGGGGTCTTTTCCCGGTTTAGGGATGAGTGCGATCTCCGCCTTGGCCATCGTTGGGGCTACAGATCCAGTCTCTGCAAAGGAATTAAAGAGGCGCAACAAAGGGGCCTGGAGCTCCGGAAGAAAGAGGCGATAAAATGCCAGCGTTAGGCCATCGGGGCCTGGCGAATTCCCCACTGGCATGCTTTTCAAAGCTTTTTGAAGCTCAGTTGCCGTGATGGGTTCTTCTAGCTGCTGCTGATAAAAGGGGGTTAGTGGCGTCCCGGAGCAAGTTGTCAGGAAAGGATCTATCTGATCCACACAAGTATCTCCCATGTTATATAGGGTAGAAAAGAACCTGCTAAATTCCACCTGTTTAGCTCGTTCTGAAATGGCCCACCCAACCTCCTGGCAGGGCAATCTTAGAGATGTGGCCACGGGAAACCTGAAGGCAGAGGCGACGCGCCAGCATGGAACCCACCTTGTTACCCCCTCCATAAAATTTTTGTTTTAGGGCCAGAAGGGAGTGTTCCGCTTTATTCACTCGAAGTGTTTTAAGCTGGCCCCGAAGTGATGCAAGCCTCTTTCGCGTTGGGAGGGAAGGCGCCCGATGGCTTTGCCGTTCTAACGCTTTAATATCGCGAGTGAGGTTATCTTCCACCAGGCGGGATTCCCGCCTGCGGGCTATAGAAATAGAGGTAATGGTGCCCCGGACCGTGGCCTTAAAAGCGTCCCACAAAATGTGTACGGGAGTTTCCGGAAGATCATTAGTGGTAAAATAGGATTGTATGGCCTGTCTTAGTTCAGCTACGTCTACTGGGTCGCGGAGGACATGGGGGGGAAGGCGCCATCGGGGAGCAGAGCTCGGTTGTCTGCCCACAGCGGACAAGGTGATTTCTAAGTGCGCATGGTCTGAGATGGATATGTCCGAAATCTCCGCAGATTCCAAGGAGCGAATGAGCGATTGGGATATAAAGAAATAATCAATACGGGAATAAGAGCGGTGGACATGGGAATAAAAAGTATAATCCCGTGCTTCCGGTTCCCGGTAGCGCCAAGCGTCTATGAGGCCCAGAGCGTATATGTCGTGTTTAAGCATTGCAGACATAGCCCCGGTTCCCTGGAAAGAAGAGGTGGTGCGGTCCAGGCCAGGGTCCCATACTAAATTGAAATTGCCCCCAAGAATGATGGGATCAGGTTCCCGAGAGAGTAGGGACCGGAGTAGGTCACGGAGAAAAGCATCCTGTGCTTGATTGGGCGCGTATACGTTAAGCAAGGTAAGTAGTTTACCCTGCAATGTGACCGCCAGCTTGAGGAACCGACCCTCCTTGTCCCGCGTGGCGCGTGTGATCTGCACGGAAAGACCTGCTTTAAAAAGAATAGCTACCCCCGCCGTCTTGGTTTGTGTAGAGGCCCAGGATTGTAAAGGGAACTTAGGATGGGACATGCGCGAAGTGTCTGTGCGTAGAAGATGGGTTTCTTGGAGAAAGATAATGTCGGGGTCTTGCAAGAGAAGGTATCGCCAAATTTGCCGCCTTTTGTTTGGGGTGTTTAGACCTTTAACATTAAGAGAAAGACACTTAAGATGAGCCATTGGTCATTTCAGGGTGGAACACGCGTTGGCAGGGATGCGGGACATCATATCCCTCCCTCGCTGGATTCCGGGTCCAATGTGCAAGCGATAATCGTAGTAGGAAGCGGAGGAAGTGGGTATGCCTGTCCCAACAAGGAAGGAGGAGGGCTGTCCCGGTGGGTCCCAGGAGGTCCGGCCAGAGAGCTGGGTTATCACAGCGAGTGTGGACCCTCTCCCCAAGAGTCCAAGGAAAGAAAAGGAAGAAAGAGAAAAGTATAGGAAAGAGATAAACAGAGAAAGTAAAGAATATCAAACTACAAAAAGGCCAACTGGGCCAAAAAGAACCATTCCAGTCCAGGAGCGGCCCATTGGCGAGAACCAGGGCGGCTCTGAGGAAGTCACTCCTCTTGGGGACTAAGGAAGTGGCGGGGTGGGCCGTGGAATTGCTCGGGAGATTCAGCGTCCGTCCTCCAGTGGTCGGTCCGCCTTACCAGTAATGGGGGGATACAGGGACCTCTTCAGAAGCATTTCCAAAGCCCCTCAACTGGGCATGAACCTAGGCTCGTGGGACGCAAAGTAGGACGGGAACCGGGGGCCACGACAGGGGCAGGGGGAGATATGGATGTGTGTGCCGCTAGAAAGTCACAACAGATATGTAATTTCGGTAGTAGCCTTCAGCCACGGGAACATGCATCTCAGATAAACAAATATCTTAACATTAGGCGCTAGGACAAATATTCATGTAAAAGATCAGGTCTAGTTCAGCAGGGCGAAAGTGGAGAGTCTCTCCCACTGCAAGGGAAGTACAGTTGCTAATAAATCAATCCCCAGTGCCTGAGCCAGAAAAGGAGAGGGGACCGGACCGTGGGACACCCCCGGCTGAGGAATGTGAGGCTTCAACTGTCTTCAAATGGTGGATGATGTCCTGCTTGTCTTGGAGGGACGTCGTGTTGGCCTTGGAGGATCTAGTGCGAGGGGTCTGCACCCTCGACCATTCGGGGCGGAGGGAAATCCGGGAGTCTGAGTCGGCACGCGTGGGAGAGGAGGGCGGAGATCCAGGCGAAATGCGGAGCAGTTGGAGGGCTTCCTTAAGGGATCTCACGGATCTACGTTTCCCCTCCCAGTGGAAAATCAAAGCAAAGGGGTGGCCCCACTGGTATTTGACATTGGATTCTTTCAGTTTATCAGTCACTGGCTTGAAATCCCTACGGTGGCGTAGGGTGAGGGGGGACAGATCCTGGAAAATGTGAATGTTATGTCCTTCATATACCAGTTTCTCAACTGTTCGAGATGCTCGAAGGATTGCCTCTTTCTCCGTAAAGAAGTAAACCCTGGTCAGGATGTCAGGGACCAGGTTGGTGTCTCCACGCGGGGGAGCCACCCGATGAGCACGGTCCAAAGTTGGAGGAGAGGAGTCGTCATCCCCTCGGACTGTGTGGAGGAGGTCCGTGACGTAGGTCATTATGTCTTGCCCCTCCGCACCCCGCAGCACGCCCCATATGCGGAGGTTGTTCCGGCGACTCCTATTTTCTAAGTCCTTCTGCTTAATTTGAAGTTCTATATGTTGCTCTTCAAGTGTGGAGACTCGACGCCAAAGCTCCTCCTGGTCTTCCGTGCGCGAGTCGAGGGTGCGTTCCAGGTCGTCCACTCTGGTGCCGATGTCGGTGACATCACGCCAAAGGTCCGCTAGGCATGTTATGTTATGTTAAAGTTTCTTATAGAGCGCACGTACACCAGTTGGTTTCTTGGCGCTAAACTTAAGGAACTGTTGAGGCCTCCTGTATTCAATTGTCTGAACTAGTTGTACGCTTGGGTGAATAGCCAAGTCTTAAGAAGTCTACGGAACCTTGTAAATTCAATACAAGTTCTTATGTCCAAAGGAAGGGTGTTCCAGAAACTGGGTGCTAATACTGCAAACCTGTAGCCTCCCATTCGTTTCCGTTTATAGGGAGGAATGGCTAAGAGGTTCTTATGTGCAGAGCGTAGACTACGTGCAGGCATGTTTTGACCTCCAGCTTGAGAGATGAGATCTCGGATTTTATTTCTTAAAGGAAGTTGGACATGAAAGTTTGCGTGATGGGGGTACTATCGGACGCCACCAACTTGGTGTCCATTGCGAGGTCTTCCTGCGAGGGCGCCGGGGTGGGTTTATTCCATAGGTCTGTCACCGACGTGTCTTTAGAGGTTGATTGCGCAGCGGCTTTCCCTGTTTTGGGTTTAGTCATAGCTCCAGAGGGGAGGGTGCAGCCCGAGTGAGTCGTCACCTACGACCAGCCAGGAGGCCCCACCGTCCACGCTACAGCACAGCTCAGGGGCAGTGGGCGCAGAGGAGAGCACCACCAGGCAGGGTCTTGGCCGGTCAGGGCCCAGTGTAGCACCGAACAGCTGGTCAGGAAGGGGTAAGGCGAGAGAATCAATAGTTGTAGGGGATGGGTCCAGTGCCCCCACCGGAGATGTCAGGAGCCGGCTCTGCTAGTGTGCAATGGCTGGTAGAGCGGGTAGGCCGCGCGGCACCAAGAAGAGCGAGAGCGTGCCCCTCCTCACTCCAGGGCCGGGCACTCGCGCTAGTCCCAATGATGGTCCGGGCCACCCGGCGCCCCAAGCCCAGGCCAAAGTGGTCGAATTTTCTCAGGTGTGCAACCTGTAGGCGTATCGTCCCTCCCCCCCCCCTTGCAGGGGAAGTCCGTGGAGAGCAGTAGTAATGTGTGGCGTTAAAGAGGGCCAGGGCCTAGGCCGGGACGGACAGCCCAAGCGGTGACTTTCAGCTCGGCCCCGCGAGCTCCCCAGTCCCAGAAGAAGCAAGGCGGAGATAGATGCTGTAGAGTGAGAGTGGGGGGACAAGTTTAACAGTAGGGGTCGTCTGTATCCATCGTCCCAGAGAAGCGTGTTACGACAGCCTGCGCGCTGCCCAGGCCCTTCGTCACTCCACACCCAGGCCTAGCGCACAGGCCGCGGTCCAAGAGCACCGTCCCAGTGGCAGCGAGGCCCCCAAACGTAGAAAGCAGGAGGTGTGGAGGCGTTCAATGTAGGCCCGCCGCCGTCCCAGGATTCAGCCAGAAGAGTGCTGTGAGGCAGGCCGTCGAGGCGCAGCAAGGCAAGAGCCACAGGCCCTACCAGGCCTCAGCGCCGGCAGGGTTTCAGGAGGGAGCAACTCGGTCTCTCCGTCTGCGGCCAGGGAACGGGGGGCCAGCGGTGGATCATCACCAAGTAGGTTGGGGTGAAGGGCCTCGGGGGGGTCCACCGTCGCACCCAGCACCAGGCAAGTGTCTCTCGCTCCCATGGCGTGCCGCTCCACCCCCGGGGCCAGCGCCTATCACTCCTCACCTCAATAGTCTTTGTCCTCCCCCCACCCGATGCGGGGGTATCGCAGAGCCGGAGTAGACCCCCGGAATCAGGTGCCTTGCAGGCCGTCTCGGAGGGACACCGTCAAGGCTTCAAGATCACCCAGGGCCTCCGGTGCAGCCCGCCGTCAGGAGCGGGGGATGGCGGGGCAAGAGGGCGCACCTCAGCGAGGGCCGCACGCTCGTCCCCCGATGTAGCACAGCACTCGGTTTCGCCGACGGGAGTGGGTCACTCTCTCGGCCTCCAGCAAGATGGCGGGCGGGGTCTCCACAGCAGCCCGCCTCCGCCGCCTCGGAATGCCCCCAGCGTCGCTCGGAGTCTCCAGCGCAGCTCGCTGCCAGGAGCGGAATCAGCGGAGCGGGGAGATGCACCCCCGCGATCCCCGCCGCTCAGTGCAAGACAGGACCCGGGCTCACTGGTAGGTGGGGGTCGCCTCCGCGGCGCCTGACAAGATGGCGGGCGGGATCCCGTCAGCAAACCGTCTCCTCCGTCTCGGGGCTATCTTTGGGTTCTGAGCCCCCGTACACGGTCCAAAAGCTGCAGCGGGCTACAGGAGGATGAGGGGGGGGCACAAACTGCGCCCCCCATGCTTATGAGTGCCTTAAGAGAGCCGTAGGCCGACCCTGGAGGACGGAGCCCAAGCTGCGTGCGTCCTACTCCATCGAGGTCTTGGCCACGCCCCTCTAAGTAGCACTTTAAACATGTCTTAGGCCTGCCAATGCAGCTTGTGTGCGTGCAGTTTTAAACTGCCAGTTCGACCTGGCAAAGTAAACCTCTTGCCAGGCCCAAACCATCCTTTTTAATACATATAAGTCACCGCTAGGGTAGGCCCTGGACAGCTCAGACGGCAGTGCAGTGTGCAATGTATTTAAAAAGTAGGAAATTTACTTTTAAGTGTCCAGGTAGTGAAAAACTCTTAAATGTGTTTTTTACTACTGCCAGGCCTACCTCTCCGAAAGGATAACACTGGAATAACCTTATTACATTTTATAAGTGTAATTTCCAAATGGAACAGGTAACCCCTTCATGTTTGGTGTAGCTGGAATCGCCATTTAAAATCCTAACTTATGGCGAAGTCTGATTTTAAATTAAAATTCTGAAAATGCCACTTTCAGAAAATTGGCATTTTCTTGCCTTGGCCATTTGTTGACTGCAGACTGTCTCTAGGTCTCATAAGTGGGTGTGGGTGACAGTTGGGCTTTATCTATTCCTTCTAGACAGCCACACAAAATGGGGACCGTAGGCGTGACTATATGGGCCATCAGTGGCAGGATGGATGGGAGCAGCTGGACCCAGCTCTACTTAATAGGCTGTGTCTTGTCTCTACACAAAGGGGTTCATACCCCCTGTAGTTAGTCTAAAGCCAGGGCCAGGAGGGCAGGGCACCTGTGCACCTCAAAGGCATGTCTCTGGAAGCTTCTCCCCACTTCAAAGGCACAACTGTGTATAAATACTGGACCCCAGACACCAACTCTTCAGTACACTTCTGGACCTGTGGACACTCTGCCAGGAAGAAGGACTGCTGTGCTGTGGAAAAGACTTCCACTCACCTGGACTGCTGCTCTCATGGAACTGCTGCCGTCTTGCCTGGGTGAGAAGTACTGGACCTGCATCTCTTGAACCCAGAGTGACTCCAAGGGCTAGTTGGCTGGCCCCTTGATTTGAAGCCTCAGAGACACAGCAGGCTTCCAACAACCTTGCACATGCACCTGGACTCTGCCATCTGTGAGTCTACCCTGCCAAGTGGAGCAGACCCCAGTCCTGGACCCTTGGAAGTGGGCTTAAAGTGCTCTGCCAGCCTCTGTGGATTCAGTAGAATCGATGCATCTCCCCTGTTGCACGCCACAACCCCGAGCAGAACTGGCGCATCTCCGCTGCTGCATGTATTGGATCCGTCGCAAAGACCCGCATCGCCACTGCAGCCAATCACAACCGCCACTGCCCAATGCATTCTCAGTACAGACCCTCACATTGCTTGTTGACAGCAGCCTCAACAACTACGCCGGATTCCGCATCACAGCTCTTCGGAACCGACGCATCACCCTGACTGTGCGCTGCATCTTCAAAGCTGACTTCGCATTGCAATTTCTGTTGGTGGGATCCTCAACGAATATGCAGGCCCTCACATCACAGCCTCGCCGCATCTTGGAACCGACGCATCGCCTCGGCCCCACGATGCATCTTTGACACAGATCCTCGCAACGCTCCACAAACCAGGAATTAAGGTACTTTTTTCAGTCGGTCTAACTGGGTCCCTTTAGCCAGTCCACGTTCCATCGCGGTCACCTGAACTTCTGACCTTCTCCTGGTCCGGCCCCACCAGATATCCACATATGGCGCTTTGTGCTTTTTTGGCATTATTTTCATAAAAATCTTTGAAATTGCATATCTCCTGTTCTACTGATTTGATTTTTGTCGTTTTGGTCTTGTTTTATTTATTAAAATAAGTTCTATTTTTCTAACTTGGTGTGGGATCCTTTTTGTGTGGTGTTTTCACTTTATTACTGTTTGAAGTATTAAACAAATACTTTATACATTGCCTCTAAGTTAAGCCTGATTGCTCTGTGCCAAGCTACCAGAGGGTTGAGCACAGGTTAATTTAGGGTTGGTTTACGCCTCACCCTTACAAGGATTGTAATTGCGGCTTTACCAGGGCTCACACTCCAGTAAATCAACAACCCAAATTCTTACACTTGGGTTCTAAAGCAGCGTGCTGCCCAGCATAAAGCGCTCCAAAACCTCATCAGGGAGTAGTAAGAACTATATAAATACAAACTTTTCCTGGCAAAATTGGCAATTTCCACCGCTTTGGAAATCGCCGAAGCACTCCCCAGTAAGAGGCTGTACACACACACCAACCTCCATGGTGTCTAACATTTTTCCTAAACAAGATCCATGGACTTGGTAGCAGTCCACAAGCATGTGACAAAATTGCAAACAAAGGAAAACGCTCAGTTCTGAACAGCTAATCAATAAAACTGTGAAGTCTAGGGACGTTGGGCACATTCTATGATATAAATAAAAAAATGTCAAACTATAGGCCAACTAAAAAAGTGATTTAGCAGGGGAGGGAGCCCACTACTGGCATCTCAGAAACATTTCCCTATTGCATTCTGATAAATGCAATGCATCTTCAGTAAGCACCCCTAAAATGACCTGCTACTTCCTGCTAAAGAAGGGAAATCATCCAGATACACATGTCCAGGAATGCATAGACATACCAACACTGGTACAACGATGGTTAACACTTACTTGTGCATTACTGAATTGAATATATATATATATATTAGACGAATGGTGTTCTCCAACCAGATGAACTACTACTATATATATATATATATATATATATATATATATATATATATATAGTAGTTCATCTGGTTGGAGAACACCATTCGTCTGTTTGGCAGGATATAGTGCTTTAGAAAGGTTACAGGAAGGGGCAGCAGGAGCCCACGCATCTCTTATCAGTGACCCTCACTCAACAATATGAAGGGACAGCAAGGGCAGCTAGTCTATTGGGGCTTCAGGGCAGTGCCCCCCGTTGCGAGCCGCCACATGCATTAAATATAACTGTACCAGAATTATTTGTCCATTTATTCTCTCAGCTGCAGTGTTGTAATCCTCTGTTGTTTCTTTTGTGGAGGAGGGGTCAACTGGCAGACAGGCTGCAGGCCCAAGATGAAGTCAAGTGCACATGTCAGGTTGGAGAGGTCTCTTAATGTGACCAGCCGGTCATGCACACTTCAGGGCTTGAACTTGTGTTACAGGTACCAGGGGGAACACAGAACAGCGCTGTGGCCTCCTTTGGAACACAGGGTTCAGCTGCCCCAAAGAATGAGAGCAATGCAAGGGCTGGTTCTGGTCACAGACCTGCAGGTTGGCCTATCCCCATCGACCCCCGCTCCCAAGGCAGTGCGGGGACGGAAGTATTAGAGAACATGACCAATCACTGTGTGGCTTCAAAATAAAGCCACACAATGATTAGCCATGTTTCTGTTCTCTGCTGGTGATACACAGGCCTTCCCATCACACTAGGCGCCCTTGCTGGCACTGTGCACAACGGGAATAGAAGAAAGTAGTCATGCCTTTGTGTCTTGTCCTCTCAGAGTAGAGCACTGGCTTTCACGCCCTGCCAGTCACAGTCCAAGCCTGTTTTTAGGTCAGCGGACATCAGATGAAAGCTTGACCTCAAAGTATGCAGTCAACTCCGTGGGTCACAGAACTTAAGTGTACATGATTCAGGACACATTTTGCTGCCCTTTGTTCCTCGGTGCCACCTACTGTGAGTGCTGAACCAAGTGCTGCGAGCTGACCTCTATACGCTGTGTTTAGCAGTAATACATCAGATTCTGTCTCTGCTTTGAGAAGCCTTTATTAAACATGAACTGAGAAGCATTCCTGCCCCACCCTGATGAAAATGCTCTTAGTGAGCTAAGAGGCAACTCAGGGGCCATGTGTACTGAACTTGTGTTTTGAAGGTGCTCTCATATGTGATAATGAATAAAAAAAGGTGGTTTGATGAAATTAAGTATGTACCTCAGATTACACAATTTGGTCAAGCAGGGAAGCTGGGACTGGCCTTGAATTTCCAGTTTTATGCTGTGCAATTCAGTCAAGGGATGAGTATCTCTTTCTTTCACCAAAGGTTAAAGCTTTGTTCTTAATTCTTGGAGGATGAGATTAGAGCTGGGTGGCATGAGGAATCCACATTTTATTTCTCAAGGCCACGAGAGCGCTTCACAACAGTCAGACTGCATAACATATTTATTTTATCGGCACAGGCAGGGCACAAGTCCTAAAAAGAGAAGTGGGGGGCTAACCTAGTTAATCAGAATGCAAGTGGCATCACGGCGCGTGACATCGCAGCGCATGACATCACAGGAAGTGGCATCATAAGAAGTGACATCAGATCTTAAGCCCTCACATATATGTTTAACATGTCTATCATGAGTACATCGGCGCATATTTCGAGTATATAGGGAAACCCTCCTGATTTAGGCAGAAGATTCACACTTTTGTAAGCTACACATAAAACAGTGTTGCCTTTTGTCAGCTAAAACTTACTCTACCCATAGTGCTTTAAAAGAAAAAATTGTGGTACTTAAATTATTTCAACTCCTCAGGGGTAGTAAGCACTATATAAATTACATTTATTTTGTGTAAATACAGGGAAAGACCAACACATCTGACATTCTTACAGTGCATGCATTTCTCCTAAACAGAGCCTGGGCAAAGTGAAAAGCTGCCTCTCTTAAGTATGTGTGAAGTGCTAACAAGGTGTGAGCCTTTGTTTCCCCTCTGCTGCATTTGCATCTAGGTGTGAGGCTCCTGACTGCTCCCAGCCAGGAGACTCAAACAAAAGGAGGCCTGATGACCCCTCAGATTCGGCCTTTGTTATGGGCCCAGCAGGAGTCTGAACTAAGAAAGCCCCGTCCCAGCCTGCACATTGTTGGGGATCAAAGCAGACAACAAAAGGCTGAATGTGTCCCGGTATTTGCAAATTACACCGGGACGAACTCAGCATATTTTTCAGTGGGGCCCAACTTCTTGGCAGGGTGGACGGCATCCACCCTGTGGAAACAGTGGGTGGACGCCGTCCACCCGCGTTTACCCCCGACTCGTGCCCTGGGCACCGGGATATTTCTGGGATTTGTAGGCTGATGAGCAGAGGCTGGTATTAGAACCTGGTTCCCCATGTTACATGATCGGTAGCTACAGCCGTTTGTCTGTTCCAGAGTGACCGCTCCTGCAATACTATGTAACTCGTTGAGTAAAAATTCCCTAGCAGGTGCCCATGTTACCGGAAGCGAGCGCGGCATGCTTTTTCCGAACTGCACTGCAGTGAGGCAGCCTGATGCTGAAGATTTCTCGAGAATCGGTGCTTACTCAATAACCGGGCACTCAGTGCTTAATTATATTTTTAAACCTTTATTTTGCCCTTTTTCAACATTGTACAAGAGATTAGGAAAAAAGACAACCCGAGAGGAAGGAGAGAGACAGGAAATGAAGCAATGAAACATTTGTATGCATATACTGGTTCAAATATACAAATATCATAATTGTAGTCGTAACCACACGGGATCGGGAGAAAGCAAAAACTGGGTGATTACAAAAGGAGAGGGGGTTGCTGCAAAAAAGGGAAGGAGAATACAGCAAGTGAGAAATCAAACATTGGTCTTTTGGCTGGAGCGGCCAGATGCCAGCGGGGCAGACTCCGGGGAGCTGGGGTGCAAAGTGAGGAGACAGGAACGAAGAGGCTGCCAGACATCTTTCGGTCAACCTTCGCTGGTTGAATCGCAACCAGGCCGGGACAGTGGGGCGCGCAACGTTACCCCAGCGAAGTGCAATCTCTTGTTTTGCCAGCAACAGAGCAACAGCAATAAAGCGGCAAAATGTCTTCGGAATGGATGAGACTATGCCCAGTAGAGCCATGCAAGGAGGGGGCTAGTGCTAAGGAAGTCGTTTGAGAAAGTGCGTCTAATATTACCTCGCAACAACCGGGCAGGTCCACGCTAAGTGCGGAAAATCTGCACCCGTGGATCTACACTTAGGACAGGTTGACGCCCTGGAGGGGCCAATCCTGGCCAGACCCGCTGGGGTGACGTAGGATCCAGTGGTGGCTGGTGACATTTGTAAGTGGTGGGGCGTAAAAATATTGGCATACTGCACCGCAGCGAGCGAGCGTAGCGAGCGAGCCCGAACAACCTAAGGGGGTTTCGGGGGGGGTTCTCCCCCCGAGAAAATTTTGAAAAAAGAGTGGACAAATGGTGCATTTTCAAGCAAATTTGAGAATGCAGGAAGGTTAATAAAGCAATTGTGAAAGTGCAGTTATTACATTAATAAAGTCAGATAAGAAATGACACAATGTTTTTGCTGCACAATGAGGGATATCAGGGCATTGGTCCACAACTCAGGCCGAGGGTGGTTATGGGTATCGGAGTAATAGTCCTGCGTGGAAGTGGACGCCAAGTCTTTGAGGAGTATCATAAGATGCTACGCAAGAAAACATATTACACTGCTAGGCCTCTCACAAGTGTCATTGCTTGACACGCCTGGGTCACACAGAGCGCACTAAGAGAGTCGGAGGACAGAGATAGAACGCTCCACTGTAAGAGGTAGGGCAATGGGAGGACGAATTGTGCTGGTCGTTTGCAGTGGAGTTTGCATCCCCTTGTGGGATTTGTAGTTCATCTCGTAAAACATGCCTATTCCACGCTGATAAAACTATCACGTACTTCTATGCTCTGGTTGTGACGTAATCTACTCCTTGTCTAAATATTCTGTGTAATAAGGTCTAATAGTCTCTGTAATAAACAAAAAAATCAAATACCGAGGTTACGCTCTTAATCATTAACGGATAACTTTTCTGGTTGCTTTAATGTTGGAGCACTTACGGATGAACACGAAGGAAAGGAGTTTAGATGGACGGAAGGTGGATATATTCCTCTCGGCTTTAAGTGTATTTTCTGTGCGAATGCCGTGTTATAACTTATTACGGGAAAAGTTAAAATTAAAAAATACAGATTTAAATTAGAAACACCTCCAGCAATACATAGCTAGGAATTCTCGGGCGATTAGGACTCCGACAAAAGCAGCGTTATGCCAGCAGAGTGTAGCACAAGGCAAACAGTTTACTTCTTAACAGTTAAAGCCAGCTTTGGTTTTAGTCTCAGGCAAAATACTTTGAGGCGGATGTCATATTTTCCGCAAAGGAATTCGTGCGGCATAGGACAGAAACTGCAACACATCACCCAAAGTAAGAATCCAAGCCGAGCACTGCTGAAAGAGGAGACAGAAGGTCTGGCGTACAAAGTCGAAAAAAACAAATGAGTACCGCAGGAATAAAATCTACGGTAATGACAAAATACACTAATGGCATTACAGCCATACCCAGTATATAATTACAGTATCATAAATACTAAGAATATGACATCATGTGAGTACTTGTGTTCTGTTCACATAACAATGATTTGCATGCTTCTTAAATAGTTATGAGAAAAGTACTTAACAATTAAAAAAACTTGTGAAAAAAAGTGCTTCTGTAGCAAGATCTCCCGAGGAGGTGGATTACATCGGGCGACTGTAACATGCGGGACTTCGGGCCCTTTTTACCATTGCTTTCCTCGGTGTCGTCGTTGCTCCGGGGACCCAGCCAGCGATATTCAACTACACGTATCGACCCCAAAATGGCGGACTTTCAGTTACAGCGCTATGATCAAAATTAAGTACCTAAGTAAAAAATCACCTCTGCCAATAAAATCTGTGTCTGATAAAGACGGTGTCTATTTAGTGTTTACGCTGTTACCCCCATGGTAGCCCCCGGCCAGGCTGTCTCGCGTGCACGTGACAAGCATCCGCCTAGGCGGTGTGGGCGCATTCTTTGCCCTCGCGATATATAAATAGACGCTTTGATCATTAGAGCATCATAACTGTGCCAAATGACTAATGAAGAAACAAAACATAAACCGTCTTTTGTGGGACGTGTGTCATGGCTGTGATACAAATTAGCGACTGAATTGCCTCCTACGTATTGTTGGAATAAACACATTAGAGGGTTTACAGGCGGCACAGCGTGCCTCCCTGAAGGGCTCGGGGCTACACCCTAGAAATAAAACAATGGCAGCAGTCGCGGCTGGAGGGGGGGGGGACGGGGGATTTTTTAAATAAAAAAAGGAAATCTTCCTACCTGAGTGAGCAGGTCCCGGCGGTCCGCCGTCCGCGCCGCCTCGGGTCCGACTCAGTTTGCGCCTGCCCTATAGCCCCTGCTCTCAGCCAATCCTGGCGCTGCTGGCAGCGCCAGGATTGGCTTAGGGCACGGTTACCTCTCGCCCGCCTGCCCATTAGGAGACCGAGGTTTGAGCCTTTGCTCAACCCTCGCTCTCCTAATGGGCATGCGTTAGCCAGTGCAAACACAAGTGCGCATGACTGGGCACGGCGCGAAAATTCGGTGCCCTTGCCCACTCATGCGCACTTGTGCTGCAGTGCTGCCTGCTGCCCCTGGTCCCTCTGACAATCATGTCAGTCAACATGACACAGGACCGCCCACCCCTTCAGACTCTGAAGGGGGTGGGCGGTCGACGTCATGCTGACTGACATTATTGTCAGTTCTCTCGGCGTCTTTGAACCTTAGGTTCAAAGACGCCGAGGAGCTGCGGCGAGCGGGGCTACGCCCAGCGCCCCAATGGACGCACCGCCCCTGGTAGGATCTATGCCGGAATCGGAACTGGAGCATTTTTGGTGATGATGAGGGGATACTAATTTGGTCCTTGCACAACTAAAGCCCAGTCTTCATCAGCGATGGGGCCACCAAAGGCTTCCTCCCAGTGGTTTCGCGTCCCTCCGTCGGCAGTGTGCTCTAAAGTCATGCATACTCGATACATTTTGGAGATCAGGTGTGATCCGTCTGGGTCCTTAATCAGGAGAGTGCGAGGGGCAAAGTCCTCAGGGGCGAGAGGATAAGAAGGGATGCGAGCTTGCAGCGGGTTATGCAGTCTATTAACAATACATTTGTACATAAATGTGATGGCTATATGTGATGCATCTATAACGTGCTCATCGGGGAAAAGATCCCCAAATGTGTGGAGGCCGTGACGGGCCTGGGTGTGCTCCGCTAGTCCCTCAGCTGTCAGCGGAAGCCAGGGGTTTGGTGTAATTGGGAATTCAGGGGAGCCACAGAGAAGTAAAGCCCAATGGTCCACAGAGTTTTTGCCATTTAGTAGTAGATAGTGTTTGGATGTCTGTGGGGTCAAACGTAAGACCTCTCTGCAGCAAAGTATTGAGGGGCGAAGAGGCCACAAGTTCTCGCTCCGGTCTGGCATAAGGTAGTCTGGCGTCTGGATGAAACCATGATATGTGAAATGGGCATGGGCCAAACTAAATAATATATACAGAATTCAGGGACAGCAGAGCCGCACCCGTTCATACGGGAGGGTAAAGGTGTCCCATTCTATTCGAGGTCTGTGGCCCACCCAAACCAATTTCAAAAGGTGGCTGTGTAGCATCAAAAAGAAAGAGTTTGTCAGGGGGATGGAGATGTTGTCAAATAAATACAAAAATCGAGGAAGGACTGTCAATTTGATAATTGTGATGGGGCCCGCCATGGATAGTGGGAGTTGTATCCATCGATCGACCTGCGTCAAGAGTTTAACCACGGCAGGGCCATAATTCAAGCGGATGACCTGTTCCCTTTCCATGTGGAAGACAATGCCCAGGTATTTTGTGGATTCAACAGACCATCTAAAGGGGTATTCTCATGTGGGGGGTGTGGTAATGTCAGTCAGGGGGAATAATTTCAACTTTCCCCAGTTAATGACGAGGCATGACAGGGCTCCAAAGCGGACGATCTCTCGTACCACAAGGGTTAGATTTTCTGAAGGTGCTGAATCGGCATACATTGAGATGAGGAGTGGTCCGGGTTGAAATTGAACACCCGGTGCATGTGGCGCTCCTAGAGGTGGGGTATCAGAGGGTCCATGGCTATGATAAATAATGAAGGCAAGAGCGGGCAGCCCTGTATGGTGCCTCGCGATACAACGAAGGGTTGGGAAAGTGATCCATTAATGTGAACTAGTGCTGTTGGTTTGGAATACAGCAAAGAGATGAGAGCAGTAAATCTGCTGGGGATACCGAGTTTACGTAAAGTCGCATAAAGAAAGGACCATTCCAGAGAGTCAAATGCCTTCTCTGTGTCCAAAAGGGTGCCCAACACTGGGATATCTAGAGATACCCTGTTCAGAACGGAAAAGACAGTATGAAGGTTAGGTGGACCTATGGGGTATGAAACCCGACTGTACCGGGGACAGCACCTGTTCGAGCAATAGCGTCAGTCTATTCGCCTGTGCTTTGGCAAGGATTTTATTGTCTAAGATGAGAAGCAAGGGGACCTGTAGGATGAACAGCTCGTATGATCTTTTCCGGTTCAAAGTAACAAGGAGATTGCTGCCTCACGCACCGTGGGGGGAGCATCCCCCTTTCCAGGGCCTCAGTATAGACCTCCAACAGGTGGGGAAACAAATCGTTTTCTAAGTTTTGTACAAGGAACCGGCCAGGGGCTTTAGTACAATCTAGTGAGTCGATCGCCTGGTCTATCTCCTCAGCGGTAAACGGCTCATTCAGGAAGCAGGATTGGCCGGTAGTGAGCCAAACCATTGCTATCTCTTCCAGGCAGGACTGGTGTTCTGTGGACCCAGGCGACTGACGGGAAGTATAGAGAGATTTATAGTATGAAACCATTTCCTGTATTATGCCATCATTGTGCGTGATACGGCTGCCATCATGTAGGACATGTTTGGTATTGTGTCCTGCACCACGAGGAGGGCGCAGGTGGCGGGCCAGTGTTTACCCGGGACGTTCACCCTCTCCATAATGTCGCACTGCTGAGTATTTACAGAGAAAGGACACCTCTTGTTCGGCCAAGTCGTGGAACTCTTCCAATAAAACTAAACGTTCATGAAGAGTCGCCGGTGAGGGGTGCAGGGTACACTCATTGTCAATAGCTGCGAGCGCAGCCTCCACGCGCGCTACAGTATTACGAATATCCCGAAGCACATCTGTGCACTTCTAAATACAAACACAACGGATATATGCCTTGGAGGCGTCCCAGAGTGTGGCATAGTGAGCGACTGATCCTGTATTGGTCTCAAAATATTCAGTAAGGGCCAATTGAAGTTCAAAGTGGAAGACTGAGTCTAACAACGCCAATGAGGGAAAAGACTATCGGCGCTCCCAGCCCCCACCGTATGGGAGAGTGAGCTATAACCTAACCAGTGTGTGATCGGAGAGTATGTGTGGCAGTCTTGGAACCAGGGCGTGCCGCAGGACGAGAGGAACCAGTAGTCCAGCTGTGTCCACACCGCATGTGGTGCAGAATAGAAGGTGTAGCCTGTCATGGGGGGGTAGTGAAGGCACCAGACATAATCGAGAGCGTGAGAGCGGACCATGTTCCTAAGGGTGCCTAACAAATAGGGTTTGTTACTGGGACTGGTACTTGAGGAATCTAAGGTGGGGTCTAAAAGTATATTCAAATCGCCACCCATAATAATATCATTGGTCCCGCATTTGTCTAGGAGGACAAATACGTTCTTGTAGAAAAGAGGGTCATCAACATTTGGGACATATAGGTTAAGGAAAAGGAGCTTCTGTCCCAGCATCGTCCCAGTCACCAGAAGGTAGCGGCCCTGTACATCTGCGATAGTGGTCTGGTGTTTGAAAGGGAGTGATTTATGAATAAGAATGCAGACCCCCTTGGAATATGAACCATAACTGGTGAAGAATCAGACTGGTCCCCAAGATGCAGCGAAAACGGACGAGGACTGTGGGGGTAAGTGCGTCTCCTGTAGGAATGCAATTTTGATGCCATATCGCATAAGATATGATAGCACTATTTTCCCTTTCAGTGGGTTGTTCAACCCACGGAGGTTCCATGTGAAGAGTGTGAGATCAACTAAGTTCTTGGTGTCTCCCATCTAAGTTTCGAGCAATCGTGTTTGCTGTGTGTTGTTAGATACAAAATATAGTACTTGGTCCTGTCTCGTCAGAAGAGAAGAAGAGTAAAGCAAAAAGAAAGAGGTCAACTCGAGAATATCACTAAAGATACCCCATGAAACCCACCCTCCACACACACCAGGTGCAAAAAACCTAGTGAATCCCATTAGAACCCCTCCCATACGCAGCGGAATTCGGCGCCCATTATTGAAATAGAACATCAAACCATACAGTAAAGAGCAGCAGTTGGGGGGGCGGAGCTTGCCGGAGCCTGAGATGGCCACGCTTTGAGCGAGCTCCGCGAGTCATCGCTACTATCCGGCAATTATCCTGCATTCATGCCCTTATTGTGATCTCTGATTAACGGCAGGAGGCAGCCCGAGACAGCGCTATAGCCCGACGTGAATTTTACTGGAACCCGAGCGTTGGTGACACCGGGGGCTGCTGAGGCCTACGCTCGCGGCCTGCGCGCCGACCCGTCTGGCTGCTTCCCCTGCCTGGGCCCGCCTGAGAACAGTTGGATCGGAGGTGCGTTGTGCCGCAGATCGCGCACACGACCCTGGCGTGCCTGAGGTGGCTTCATTTTGCGCCGACCATCCTTGAGTGCCCAGAGGAGCCCGCTGGAGAGCCGAGGGCTGACGCCACACTGATTGCTCCTGTGAGCGAGGCTCGGCGGGACCGCGGCTGCTGTGCGGTGTATCAGCTATCGTCTGGCGGCTGGTGTGCCTGTGATCAGCTGCCGGAGACTAGTGCGCTGTTGAGGCGAGCCTGCCTGGAGCGGTGTTGTGGCCCTGTGGATTGCCGAGTGGACCGTGCCGCCGGTCACGGGCTTGGAGACGCTGCCCGGCCGTACTGTGAAGCCTCGCGGTGAGGAGCTGCGGTGGACCTAAGTGTTCCATGGCTGAGTTGCGCTATACTTCCGGCGCTGCCTGCCACTATCTCTGGACGCCTTGCGGCCTGCTTTGAACACCAGTTTGGGCCTCGCGCGGCAGAGCTCGGGGTGCAGTGAACACCAGTGGTGAGCTGCGGGGCTCCATAAACCTGGCACACGTGCAGAGCGGCCTAAAGTGTGTGCCCTCCTGGAGGTGCTTGGGCACATAGTTCATCCAGCCTGGGCTCGCTTCGATGCTGCTGCGCCACGAGGCCCTGTCTTCGCCTGGGATCGGCCTCTGCGTCCTGTTCGCCTGGATCACGCTACCTGGGCGATCCACATAGTGAGGTTCTGGCGGATTCTGCATCTCTGTCGCACTGGGGGGACCTCCTTGTCTGCGCCGCCCACTTTGAGAGCTGAGGGTACCCGGCGGGCCAGTATCCCCTACGAGTGAGCGGGGCCTCCGTCTGTGAAGTGAGAAGACTGTGCTGTTTCCTGTCCTTGTGGCTGGCGTCGGAGCGCAATTGGACTGGGAGGTGTTGGATCTCCTCTACCCCAGTGATCCGGCATGGGCAAGGTGGACAAAACCCAGTCCAAGCTGCAAGCAGGTTGAGCAGTGCAAATCGAGATCTAGGGACGCAGAGGGTGCCCCTCCCACTGAGGAACGGGATGACATGTCAGAGGAGGCAGCGGGGGATCTTAAACAGATTCTTGCGGCAATGCAGTACAGTCTACAGAAAAGTCTCTCCACCATTGACGGTAAGATCGATACCCTAGCATACCGGATGGACAGAATGTCAGAACGCCTAGACAAACACGCTGAACGAATCAACATGACTGAGAGGAGAGTCACTGAGGTTGAGGAGGCGCAGTCGGAGGTTGGCGCAGCCCAAAAGCAGTTTGCAAAAACGCTAGCCGCCCTGCAGGAGAAGGCGGAGGATTTGGAGGCGAGATCCAGGAGGAGCAATTTACGCATCACGGGGCTGCCGGAATCCACCTCTATCGGCAACATGGAGGTGTTTATTGAAAAATTGCTGGTCACACTCCTGGGTCGAGAAATCTTCTCGGACATGTTCGTGGTGGAGCGAGCTCACCGATCGCTTGGCCCCAGGCCCCCCGGGGGCACCGCCACGACTGGTAATCGCAAAGCTCCTAAATTACAGGGATAGGGATGCTGCCCTGAAGCAAGCAAGAGCAAAAGGTGCCCTGCAGTTCGAAGGTTCTGCGATCTCCCTGTTCCCGGACTTCACTATGAAGGTGCAGGAAGCCAGACGCCAATTTGCTCCTTTGAAACAGCGCCTACGTGATCAAAACATCGATTACGCTATGCTCTACCCCGCCAGGTTGAGGGTTAATATGAACAGCCACTTCAGAATTTTCCTCAACCCTAAATCGCTCCCGAAAGCCTTGAAGGACCTTCCCAAGGCGGCCAGTGGCGCAGCCGGTGACGAGGATTAACGTGACACTCACTGAGCTCCTTTGGACTGGGACCTACTGAGATGTCTGGTTCAGCCCTACCCTTCCCCCCCCCCTCTCGATTCCATTAGTCCTCGATCCTGTGCCTGATTCTCCGTTCCTGTTCTTCATCAGTCACGAAGCCAGCGTATCGCAAGTATTGTTTAAATTACCATGTTGGTTGGCGCGACTGAGATTAGTTGGACCTCTTTGACTCTATGCCCTGATGGTAGACTCTATACCCTGTATACATGGGCAGGGAGTGCCGGGCTGTTACAGCCGAATGACCAGCTTTGTCATTGTTAAGAATGGATGCTATGGATTAGCACTCGATGGCAGTACTATGTTTTCTAATCTGCAGATTTTTTCTTTGTTTTTTGAGGTAGTCAGGTAACATCCGCCTCCGTGTGTTACTCACCGTATTGTTCTTGCTGGATTATGGTCTTTGTTAGGGAGGGTGGGGGGCGGGAGGGTGTTGTCAATGCTAAGTTGGGGTCTGCATGGCGTGGGTGGTGGGTGGGGTTTGCTGAGAAATGTTTGTTTTTATATTGGTTTTTTTCCGTCACAAAGTGTACATTGTGCTCCACCAATTCAGTAGGGGCATCCACAAGTAGGGCGGGGAGCTGGAGGGTTTCCCCATCTAGATATGGGAGGGATGCTCATGTTGTAATGATTCCTTATGTAGACATCAGGGCGATGGACTGAAGCTTTTAACCTGGAATATTAGGGGCCTAAACGATTTCCGGAAAACTAGAAAAGTGATTGCCTACTTCAATAGACATAATATAGATGTAGCGCTTCTGCAAGAGACTCATTTACCTACTGACTCCCAGATGCTTACTCGCAGGCGACTACATGGCACCTTTCACGCTGCTGGCTACTCCACACATGCCCGAGGGGTGCTCACATGGGTTAACACTAGAGGCGCTATATCCCTTGAGGCTTTAGAGACCAACAGGGAGGGAAGGTTTGCAATCTCCAAGATCAAAGGGAAAGGGATGGAGTTTATCACCATTAATGTATATGGCCCCAATTTTGACAACCTGCAATTCTTTAGGGACTTGCTAGTGCGCTTGCGGCGATTGGCATCTTTCCCATTGGTTTGGGGAGGAGACTTTAATTGCATCCTCAATCCTGCTTGGGATCGCTCTGGTGGCCCGGTACGCAGACAATCGTTGACGGCTAAAGCTGTCGAGGATGCCATCGCAGAGTTAAACATTTTAGACGTTTGGTGCTCCAGAAATAGTGGTCCGGGGGGATTCACGCTCTTCTCAGCCCCGCACAACCTGTATACCAGGATTGATTATTGGTTTGTCACTGGCTCACTTTCCGCTGCAATTTGCGGCTGCGAGGTTCACCCACGCTCATACTCAGATCATTCTCCCGTTCAATTACGCCTTAACACCCCATCGAAAAGGCCTGCTCCTTTTACCTGGCGGTTTCCACCCTATGCCCTGCCCAACAACGTGTTCAAGACTGAAATGGCAGACGCTATTCTTTGACACTAATATTGGTTCTGTTCCTCTATTTGCCATGACATGGGAAACCTTTAAGGTTTATATAAGAGGGATTGCTATGTCCAAACATTCGGGGGTACTCCGCTCCATCAGGGATTACCTGGTAGTTCTGGAAAGGAAACTTGCTGCCCTTGAACGGGAGGCCCTAGAAGTTGGAGCCGAGCAGGCGGCGGCAGAATTAAAGACTACACTGGACGAATATCATGAGACTGCCGATAGAGAAGTCAAATTTCTCGGGAAGTACGCCGTTGCCAAGACTTATGGTGAGGGTGAACGCCCGGGCGCCACACTTGCGGGGGTCCTGAAGGGTAGACGTGAAATGACTGGAGTCACAGAACTCCGCGCGGCCACCGGTGAGATTCTACGCGACCCTGATGCCATTGCCAACAGGTTTAGTAATTATTACTCCGAGCTTTATCAATCCAGACCGACAGGAGGGAGTGACGTAGCCGTGGACTACCTGGAGCACATAAAGCTCCCCTGGTTGGTAGACGAACGCAGGGTATATTTGATGAGGCCACTTGAGGCTTGGGAAATTCACGAGGCGCTCAAATCTATGCGAGCAGGGAGTGCTCCCGGACAAGACGGCCTAACTGTGACCTTCTACAAGGAGTTTAGAGAGCTCCTGGTCCCCCACTTGATTTCATTGTTCGAAGAAATGGGAGTGTGTGGAATGCGGGAGGCCCTACTGG
The DNA here is from genome assembly GCA_963921515.1 of Calotriton arnoldi. NCBI lineage: Eukaryota > Metazoa > Chordata > Amphibia > Caudata > Salamandridae > Calotriton > Calotriton arnoldi. The sequence goes on along the minus strand of CAWUFW010000468.1, from coordinate 753,264 downwards.
TCACCCTCCCGAAGCCAGGTAAGCCTCTAGATGAGTGCTCATCGTATAGACCGCTTTCTTTGTTAAATGTTGACACCAAACTATTCGCCAAAGTACTTGCCTATCGCTTAGCCCCATTGGTGCCGACATTGGTCAGTCCCGAACAGGCAGGTTTTGTACCGGGACGTACCCTCACCCATAACTTACGCACAGTATTCGGAGCCATCCAACATACTAATCCCGAAGTCAAGGCTGCTGCAATATTTTTGGATGCCGAGAAGGCTTTCGACTCAGTTGAGTGGGACTTCATGATGCTGGTCTTACGGCGCATGGGTGTAGGCGACATCTTCTTTCAGCTAGTGTCCGTTCTATATAACTCCCCGACTGCCAGGGTCAAGGTGGGCAATTTGGTCACTTCCTCTTTCAAGATTTCCAGGGGTACTTGTCAGGGGTGTCCACTATCACCACTCTATGCTATTGTTGCTGAGCCATTGGCGTGTGCCCTCAGGGAGTACCATAGCCACAGAGGGATTCGTTTCCCCGAATATAACCTAATCATTTCCACTTACGCGGACGACACTCTCCTATACATCAGAGACCCTGAGACCAACCTGTCTCCGGTTTTGAGGGAGGTGGTACGTTACGGCGAGTTCTCTGGTCTCCGGATTAACTGGACCAAATCCGCCATTTTCCCACTCACGCCGGCATTGGAACCTATCGAACTGGAATTCCCGCTTCAATGGACTACCGACTCTGTGCGATATTTGGGTATCCAGGTGCACAATAACTCCGAAGTGGTGTTTAATGAGAACTACGGCAGGGCGGTGGCTAGACTTGAATACGATGTCAACAGATGGGTGCGCTTGCCACTATCCCTCATGGGCCGCATCTCTTTAATGAAAATGGTGGTCCTCCCCGGTTCTTGTTCCTGTTTTGTAACATACCGATGAGTCTCCCTGCTCCTTTCTTTAAGCGCATTAAGTCCCTGCTGATTCAATTAGCCTGGGCCGGTAAACAACCCCGGGTCAGATGGGATATTCTAACGCTCCCTTACACTATGGGTGGCCTTGGTGCCCCGGACATGGAACTTTATTATCATGCGGCACAATGCTTGCCTGCTTTTTACTTGCTGCATCAACAAAACCCATCTCCCATCTGCACATAGAGAAGGTTGCCGCGGCACCCTCCCCACTAGCTACATATCTGTTCCGAGCCCCATATAGACGCGCGGGTACACTTGATTCCATAAATGCCACTACACATGCATGGTACAACATACTGAAGCGGCAGGCGGCTTCTATTTTATACTCTCCACTTGCTCCAGTCGAACTGTGTTTTTGGTTGCCGGTACTCACTGAGCCGGAGGTGCACAGCGCACTATCATCACTAGATATTTCCCGAATTGGCGACCTCTTTGAGGACGGAGTGGGACGGGGATGGGAAGAAATTGTCTCGGACGGGCGGGACGTCACCCCTCCGACGACGTTTCATTACTATAGGGTCAGGCATGCACTCCGTGACATGTTGGGAGATGAGCTGACTGAACCGCCGGAGGTTGCCCCCTTCTCCCTCCTACTGCGGCAGAATCCCCTCGGAAGGTTGTCTCAAATATTTACACCCTTGCCCTAGACTATCGGAAACATCACTTCACTAAAGCCAGGCTCGACTGGCAAACCGATCTAGAAATTGCATTAGACGATGATACATGGCGTTATTGCTGCGAGGCTACACGGCATGTCTCTCTGAACGGGCGACACCGTCTTATACATTTCAAGTTTATCAACAGAGTCTATTACACCCCGATCCGCTTACACAAATACGGCCTCCGGGACACTGCGAGATATGAAAGGTGTGGTATGGATCCTGCAGGATTTATCCACATGGCCTGGCTGTGTCCTGATGTAGCCAACTATTGGATTGCCATTCTCCGGAAGCTTAGTGACATTACTGGAGAGTCTCTGAATCCTGACCCATTGTTGGCTCTGCTTGGCTTCTCCAAACATATACGCAAAGGCATTAGACGCTTGGTTGATATGGGACTATTGATAGCTAAACGTGTGGTTGCAATACATTGGGCCAGAGGACCCTCCCCCCCCCACCACCACAGTGCAATGGTTTCGAGACATGTTATATTGTAACACGCAAACCGAACTATATAGTAAATGACTCCCCCCCCCCCCCCCCTCACCCCCAGAGCCGCCCCAAGAACTTCTGGAGCCTACATCAAGATTATCTAACAGGGAAGGAATAAACTAGGTATTAGTGGAACCTTTCCCTTTCTCACTGCGGGGATTCGTCAGGGGGCAGTTGTAGGGTATTATTGGTTTTCCCCTTAGGGATTCGTTTTCATGGGCCGGCTTGATGTATTGCTTCTGTAAGCTGCTTCTGGGGCCCTAACTCGGATTCTTTCTCCATACATTGTTCCCCTGCATTGTCATCATATTCTCCCAACAATGATTGTAAATGACTCCTTGTGATGCTCGCCCCCTCCACTGTATAGCCCCTGTGAAACTGTGCACTAATAGCAGGAATGTTCTTGGAATTTTATATATGCACACTGTAACTGATTTTTATTGCTTCCTTCCTTTCGCTGTAATTGGTATCGCTTGTTCTGTTTTTTTTGTTTGTAAAACTCAATAAACAAATAAAAAAAATAAAAAAAGAGCAGCAGTTTAACAGTGCTCGTTGAGAAGTGCAGCAGAGAATCGATGCAAAAATCAGAGCGGTCCACAGAAACTCAATCGCAAAGCGTCATTTCCAGAATGGGGGTGTCGCCATTGGGCAGCCGGCAGTGAATAGGTCAGCGCTGGCCAGGATTGTGCTATCCAAGGGAGAGCGTTCCGGGGCTGCATGTGTCCGAGCTTGACTGTCACGTACCACTTTTAACAGAAAGGCATGACATCAGACGGGGAAATCAAAAAAGTGTGGTTTAGCCTCGGTTGCCACCCGGAGTCTGGCTGGATACAGCATACCGTATTTCAGGCCGTGCTTCCGAAGCAGCGCTTTTGCATCTGAAAATTTCCATCTCCCTTCCTGTACTGCAAGTGTGAAATCAGGATGCATTGAAATACCAGCCCCCTGGTACTGCAATGGAGATCTTTCTCGAGCCATTTTAAGTGCAGTGTCTCTGTCCCTATAATTCAGAAGGTGGGCATGTGCCCAAGGACCTATGGGCCCGCTCCACTATAAAGGTGGACGAGAAGTGTTCAGTGCCAAAGAGTTCAGTGAGCAGGAACTCGACAAAAAACTCAGGGGGCCCTGTATTGGTCGATTCAGCCAGGCAAACAATGCGGATATTGTTCCTACCGGAACGGGCCTCCAGGTCCTCGTTTTTAATGGCCCCTGCTTTCAATAGATGCTCTGTTTTCTCCAGTTGGCGCGTCACTGAGTTTCAAGCATCCTCGAGCGCAGAAATCCCTTCCTCAGTAGCATCTATACGGGTACCATGACTGTCCATGCACTTGCCCATACGGTCAAGTCGGAACGTCAGGGTGTCAAAACGGGAGTCGATAGACCGAAAGCCGGCTCACAGCTCTGACAAGATGGCCGACATGCCCTCTGGGGGGTCCAGGTGGCAGGCGGAGTCACTGCCATCCTCCAGGTCCGGTGTGTGGCCAGGTCGATCTGTTTGTTTGGGCCGGTCGAACGTAAGTTGGCCCTGTTTAGGGTCTTAGGGTCTCCTCGCCCCATGACTAGGGTGTACTCGGGGAGGGGGGGTGGTGTCGCAAGGTGTAAGGGGTGCTTGGCAGCAATCAGTAAAATGGCAGGTATGAAGGGAGGCCCCACCGGTGTCCTGAGGCACGTCCCCCGTGCAGGTATTGGCAAGCCAGGGGGGTCTGCGCAGAAGATGGGTCACAGGATAGCGTCTAACAATGGGCAGAGAAGCAGCGAGCACCACCGGTGAAGCCGGCAGTGGTGGCAACTGGCAGCAACAGAGCTATGGGGTTGGTAATGCCTCACACCATCAAGCACTGCAGAATAGGCATTCAGTTATGCATTTCAACAACTGGAAGAGGAGGACGGAAAACGCACTGTACTCACTGTGTAAGGGTTGCAGGCCCTCGGTGCCTCCACGTTAATCACACCTCAGGGCAGGCCGTCCTGCAAGCATGGGAGCGGCTGGGCCCGCATGCCATGCTGCATAATCCGGATGGGAGCAGGCAACAAGAGGTCGCAGAGATGAGCACGTCCCACCACAGCCGCGCTGAAATGGTGAACTGCCAGGCCCCCGCTTGCCCCAAAAAGAGGTCGGTGGCATGAGGCCCAACAGAATGGTAGCGCCCGCCGCAGCTTGTGAAAGGCCCAACAGGATATGCCCGGCCCAGCCCAGCATCAGACCGTGGCCAGCCTCGCAGCGGAATCCTCAATGCAGCATTCAACGACTTCCTCGTTCATCTCTCCCCCGCAGCTGGGCCTCGCTCTCGCTGCAGCAGCTGTTGGCGGCCGAGGAGGAAGGAAAACGCACTGTACTCACTGTGTAAGGGTTGCAGGCCCTCGGTGCCTCCATGTTAATCACACCTCAGGGCAGGCCGTCCTGCAAGCATTGGAGCGGCTGGGCCCGCATGCCATGCTGCATAATCCGGATGGGAGCAGGCAACAAGAGGTCGCAGAGATGAGCACGTCCCACCACAGCCGCGCTGAAATGGTGAACTGCCAGGCCCCCGCTTGCCCCAAAAAGAGGTCGGTGGCATGAGGCCCAACAGAATGATAGCGCCCGCCGCAGCTTGTGGAAGGCCCAACAGGATATGCCCGGCCCAGCATCAGACCGTGGCCAGCCTCGCAGCGGAATCCTCAATGCAGCATTCAACGACTTCCTCGTTCATCTCTCCCCCGCAGCTGGGCCTCGCTCTCGCTGCAGCAGCTGTTGGCGGCCGAGGAGGGCCTCGGCGGGGGCGAGTCACCCCAGGCAGTGGGGGTAATCACCCCGATTTAAGCAGATGGCGCGATGTTGGAAGCAGCAGCTTCCCAGGATGTGGGCGATTGGTTCCGGAGCTTCATCGCCGTGCAGCCATGACAGTCGACGGCTTGGCCATGCCCCACTCAGTGCTTAATTTGTAAAAAAAAAAAAATTGTGCCCGGGCCCTCTTCAGGTGGCCACCCAGGCTTGCACCACCCATTGCCATTGCATCACTGCCAATGACAGTACTTACACAACTACTGGCCATCACACTGTTACAACTGTGACAAATTAGACAGTTTGAGGCCCCCCAAAGCTATAAAAATGGCTTGGGAGGCAGGTATTAGTTTTTTTAATGTCTATTTGCTTAATAAACAACTGTTGTTGTGGTCATCTCTATATTTCACAAACAGCGCCACCCTGTGGTAGCTGTCATAAGTCCCGGTGTTGTCAATTAAGTGCCGGTGCTGAGCACCGGAAACCACCGGCTCAAATTAAGCACTGCGGGTACTCCCGGATGGTGTGCAGTGCCAGCATGCACTCTCAGCAACAGTAACTAGATTACAGAACACACTTGTTTCAGGCATACATGGCGCTAACCCCTGAACATTGGAATGCTGCAGCATGTTAAAGAATCCTTTGTGTTTCAGAAGACTTAGAACCGTTCAACATTTATGAGTAAAGGTGGGCACGACAACAAATTAAGATGGAGATCTGAGCCAAGGGTCAGCTCTAGCTCTAAGAGCAGTGCACGATTCGAGTTGTGAAAATATTTGGCATATAAACAGAACAAACAACATAATGTTAGAATATGACACAGTGTCTTCAAAATTAATAAAATGTGTAATTCTGACATAGGGAAGCGTTTCAATTCTGTAAATCAGATTTTATCTCTACATTGAGAACTATTTATTAAAAGTGAATTTTTAAACATGAGCTGAGAAACATTCCTGCCCCTACCCTGATGACAATGAGCTTAGCGACCTAGCAGGCAAGTCGAGTGTCACATGTACCCTATCTGTGGCCTAGATTGTTATCATAGATGGAGCAAAATTATAGGCTATTAAATCGAGTACAAGAGAGGCTTTTGTAAAGCGCACATTCTAAATTCACATTTTGAATTTCAAAAGGAGGCTCAGTGAAATAAAGTATTTGCTTAGGATCACACAATTTGGCAGTGGTGGCTGGTGACCTTTCAATGTGTTAACAAGCCCAGAATTGTTTTATAAACCTTCTTGCTTTCTCACAAAATTATTTATTAAAATTAGCTTTAAAATGTACCATTTGCCCCTATTTTTTAGGTCTCGCTGAGCCAGCGCATGCGCTGCTCTGCGAGACCTTTAGTAAGGGGCTTTTGGAAGTGCTACTTTGCTGGCTACCAGCATGCGGTTACGCGTGCGTGCACGTGCGCAGCCGCCATCTGCCTGACTTTATTTCTTCACTTTTGCTATAATCGCGGCACCCGCTCTTTACTTTTAACGTTAAAAGTGAAGCGCGGGTGCCGCGATTATATCAAAAGTAAAGAAATAGATGTTTTTTTCTATTTGTTTACTTTTGCTATATTCGCGGCACCGGCGCTTTACTTTTAACTTTAAAAGTAAAGCGCAGGTGGCGCGATTATAGCAAAAGTAAACAAATAGAAAAAAACATCTATTTCTTTACTTTTGATATAATCGCGGCACCCGCTCTTTACTTTTAACATTAAATGTGAAGCGCAAGTGCCGCGATTATATCAAAAGTAAAGAAATAGATGTTTTTTTCTATTTCTTTACTTTTGCTATATATGGCACCGGCGCTTTACTTTAACGTTAAAGTAAAGCGCCGGTGCCGCGATTATAGCAAAAGTAAACAAATAGAAAACAAGCATTGGCATAGTAATAGGTCTGCCTTTGGGACCTTATAAGTATTTAGTTATGCAGCACAATTGTTGCATGGCTAAACACTTATAAGGTCCCAAAGGCGAGACTTATTGGCTATGCCAATGCTTGTTTGACAAGGTTTTGTTACAGAGAGCTCCCCCTTCAAAATCCACCATATATAAGTTGCGTTGGTCCCCCGCTACGTACATTTCATCAACTTTAACACCCCATCACTTTCAAATGTCAGCAATCGCCACTTGGGGTTAAGAAAGACGCTGCCTGCAGAGGTGGGCTCAGATTAAGGTTCAACCAGGTGATTTCAATCAGACCCAATTCCCACTACCTGATTCCTTCTGGGAGGCATCAGTAGTGGACCGCTGAAAGAATTCCACAATGCAGGCATAGAACACAGCAACTGTAAAGTAAAAAAAAATAACACTCTACGCACGCACAAGTTTGCAGATTTCTGGGTCAGAATTATGGTCTGCACCACAACAGAATTACAACATTATATTTTATCACTTGCACTCTACATCACTTAAATTTAAAAAAGAAAAAGTTTTGTGAGATTACAGTGCACCTCTGTAGTGGGAAACAGAAAAGGCCTGCAAGAGTTTAGGCGTCTCACCACAGTGACAGTCTCATCACAGTATAAAAAAATCTATATATATTTATGTAAATAAATATTCACTGGAAAAAAAAACAAAGGTTAAAGTAAAGTTATAGTCAGGAGAATATTAGGCCTGGGCGTCAAATTCTGCTCCGCTCGCGGAATTTAGGCAATTTCGCGTTCTGCGGAGAACGCGAAATTGCCAACAATTCCGCGATCCACGGCGTAGAGGAATTATTTTCTTGTTCGCGCTTTAAAAATGCGTTCTAGCGCGCGCGATAGCGACTTACCGGGATTCCTGCGTTCGCCGACGAGTTTTCCTTTCCGTTCGCGTGCGCCACAAGATTTCGGTAGCCGGCCGCGCGATCCCGCGAGAGTTTGCGATCGCGAACACGTCATTCGCCGCGCCATCGGACACCGCGAGAGTGTGCGATCGCGAACACGTCATTCGCCGCGCCATCGTGCACCGCGAGAGAGATTGGGATCGCGAACACGTCATTCGGGCGCGCCATCGGACATCCTGCGGAATGTTGGTGAAGCTCGCGATCCCGAACACGCAAAATTTTCAATCTGGAGAATAATAATATCTCGAGCAGCATAAAACCTTCTATAAAATGATTTGGATGAAAAAAACTCCTCAGATTGATATTTGGCTGTCCTTTTTTGTCAAATGTTTTTGGGGGGAGAGGGAGGAAGTGCCACAGAGTCCCCTACTTCCTGTTCCTGTCCAGCAGGCTCCTCCCAGTGCTTTGTCCATCTCCTGTTCATTTTTCATTTGGATTTGAGTTGGAAGGATCACTCTGTGTCTGCTGCATCATTATCATTGGATTTGAGGACTTTTGGATTTGAGATTTTACAAGTAAGTTGGTGTTGTTTGATTGGGGCATTGCAGTTGCTGCAACTACAATTTTGGTACTTTTCATCATTTTTAAAAATAAATAGTTGTGGGTAGCCAGTAGGCCCAGAGCTAGTCATGGGTGGGTGCATGATGAAACAACTGTTCCTTTGCTGTGTGATGTATTTATTTATTTCAAACATCATTTAGGGCACATGGATGGCATTGGATTGAATTGCAAAATGTGTATTTTTGGGTGTATTTCAGTTTTTGGGTGTGTGTTAAATAAATGCCTTAGTTGTGTGTGGTGTGTTGCAGGCCTTGTTTAGCCCTGTGGATTTTCGTTTTTGCATTTTATTGCATTACAGGCAAAGCAGTGTGGTTTAGCATGCAGCCTTTGCCTGGCTATTATAGGCCTGTTTTCAGTACATTGTTTTCCAGGCCTCCTGCTTGTTGCTTGTGATTTGTGAGTGTCCATGTGGCTGGTAGCCATTTCTGGTGGGAGTTATAAGTGTGCTGCTTTTGCCATATAGGCCTACATGTGTTTCCTTTGTGGCCTAGGCTTCTTGTTGTTGTGGGCCTGGCCATGAGGCTGGCGGCCATTTTGAAGCCAGGCAGTGTGCTTTTGCCATAGGCCTGCATTGTCTGTCTTCAGTTTCTTGTTGTTGTGGGCCTGGCCATGTGGCTGGTGGCCATTTTGAAGCCCGGTAGTGTGCTTTAATCCATAGGCCTGCAAGCTTGTGGCCTAGTCTGCCAACAGGCCTTTCATCCAGTAGGCTCAGAGGTAGTCAGGGGTGCATGAAACAACTGTTTGTGTGTTCTGTTGAATTTAAACATCATTTAGAGCATGGATGGCATTGGATTGAATTGCAAAATGTGTATTTTTGGGTGTATTTCAGTGTTTGGGTGTGTGTTAAATAAATGCCTTTGTTCTGTGTGCGGTGTGTTGTGTACCTTGCAGGCCTTGTTTAGCCCTGTGGATTTTCGTTTTTGCATTTTATTGCATTACAGGCAAAGCAGTGTGGTTTAGCATGCAGCCGTTGCCTGGCTATTATAGGCCTGTTTTCAGTACATTGTTTTCCAGGCCTCCTGCTTGTTGCTTGTGATTTGTGAGTGTCCATGTGGCTGGTGGCCATTTCTGGTGGGAGTTATAAGTGTGCTGCTTTTGCCATTTAGGCCTGCATGGTTTTCCTCTTGGCTTTTGCTTCCATCCATCCCCTTTGCCAGCTGCAGCTCCCTGAATGATGTGATGAGCAAATAATGTAATGCCAAACAGGGTCCACTTCCATTACATTTGTATTTTTGTTGTTGTTCCTCTTCTTTCCTATCCTTCCTGAGAGTGTACACAGTATACCATGAAAGCCCTTGTTGACAAAGTCTCACAAATGGCTACACTAAGTTATATATTTTATTTGTTTGTACTAGTAGTAATTGAACCACAACAACAAATGCAACATTTCACTGATGTTCTTCTCCTGGCTTCTTTGCTTTTAGGTGCACAAAAAGACAGAGGAGGAGGTGTCGTCATCATCACCCGTTGTACTGCCAGACAGAAGTCCTGCTGCGCACCACGTCACGTCCACGTGTAACCACAGACATCTCTGCAACTTGTGCACCTGCGTCCTGCTGACATCTGAAGAAGATGGCCCCAAAGAAAGGTACCAGGTCCTCCAGTACCAAGAAAGTTGCCAGTGAGAAGAAGGAACAGAAGAAGGAAGTGGCACTTGCCAAGACTGGTGTGCCGCCCGATGTGTTTTTTGGGGGAAAAAAACTTACGCCTGCAGCAGCGGTGTCCGGCGGGGACCAAGCTGGGAGCAGCACCTCCGCATCAGCGGGCCCACCCCACCAACCTAGGCCCAAGCCCATGAGTGTGGCAGGGGTAGCCAGTCTACTAACGAGCAGTGATGTTGAAATGTCATTATCGCAAAGTAGTACCCAATCCACGCACTCGCAGGCGGAAACTCAGCAGATAAGTGGGCAACCACAGCCGCAACCACAGCCGCAACCGCAGCCACAGCCCACAATAGTAGTTGTTCCACCTGAAGTAGGGGCAGTTCAGGAAATCGAGCTTTTTGCAGACGAAGAGGAGCAAGCCACTGTTTCAGAAGATCCATTGTCTTCCAGACCCCCAGCAAGGAAAAGGAGGGTTAGTCCATCAACTTCTTCAAGCCCTGCTTCTGATGATCTAGATGCCACTTGGAAGCCACCAGCTCAGTCTGAGAGTGATGCACGCCACAAGACAAGGCTAGTGAAAAGGAAGGTTCCAGAAAGCCTTACAGTTATGGAGGTAGATGTAGACGAGGGGGGTGATGATGATGAAGAGCCAGTCATCATGAACATCACTCCCGGGCCAGAGGAGATGGAGACCAACATTATTAGACTATCCAAAATCGCTGCGAGGGATGTAGCACGGATACCACCAACACAGGTAACACCAACACGACCTCCAGCTTCCATATTTGCCTTTGCAAAGGCCCGGCAGGGTCCTACATCCAGCTCAACCACCACCTCAGTAGGTAGTGGTAGTGTAACTGCACAGAGTCAAATTCCAGGCACACCCTCCAGTTCATCTGGTATTGAAAGTGGCACCTCCAGCAGCGCCAGAAAGTTCTCCTCCCCAGTTTGGGACTTCTTTTCGGTTAGCAGTAAGGAGGAGAACATTGCTAAATGCTCAATTTGTTGGCAGGCTGTTAGGCGGTGTAAGCTTGGTACAAACTATGGTACCGGAGGACAAACAAGTCATCTCAAAAAACACCACAGTATCAAGTGGGAGGCTCACCTACTTCACTTAGAAAAAAGTAAAACTGGACCCATTGCTGTTGTTGGGGATGAAAAAGTAGGAGAAGATATGATCGCGGTGGAAGGTCAACAAGAGGGAGACATTTCTAGCCCTATCCCCAGCAGTGTAGTGGTACCGCCCACATCCTCAGCAACATCTCAGTGGCACCGTAGTAAGAGTCAGCCTGAGACACCAAGGCAACCGAGTACTGCAATGAGAAAAAGTGCGTCGTCGTTGAGCCTAACTGGGTTCAAGAAGACAGCTGCACCACAAAGGAAAATATTCCAGCCTACCATTGACAGCATGCTTAGGTCGGAGGGGCAGTACCAACGCAACCACCCAACGGCACGGTTGTACAATGCGAAGCTGGCTAAAATGTTAGCACTGGACCTTCTCCCTTTTTCATTTGTGGAAGGTGTGGGTTTCCTTGAATTTGTGTCAGCCATCTGCCCTAAATGGAAGGTTCCCAGCCGGTCCTATTTCGCCAGAGTTGCTGTTCCAGCACTACATCACAATGTGCTGGAATTGGTTGGACAAGCTTTGCAGCAGAGTGCTGTTCACAAAATCCACCTAACAGACATGTGGACCAGTTGCCAAGCCACTGATTACATGTGCATCACTGCACACTGGGTCTCTTTTGTGGGGGTTAGAGAAAAGCTATCTGAAGTAGGTGCTGTTGACACAGCTGAGATTTTTAATGCTACTCGGAAACATGCAACTGTAGCCATGTTCGCCATGGAGAAATCTCATACTGCTGCAAACATTTTGGAAGAGTTTAACAGCAAGGTCTTTGAATGGCTGCGCCCAAGAGGGCTTAACATTGGTTTTGTTGCCACAGATACTGGCAGTAATGTACTTAAGGCCATGGAGGTTGGTGCCTATTTCAGGGTCCCGTGTTTGGCGCACTGCATTAACATTATAGTTCAAGACTTTCTGAAAAAAGAACCCATAGTCAGCAACTTACTGACCACCTGCCGCAGAATATGCACTCATTTTAGCCATTCTTTTAAAGCCCGGAAGCAGCTGAGGATCAGTCAACGTGACTATAGAATGCCAGTCAAAGCACTCATCCAGGAGGTGGCAACACGTTGGAACTCAACGTATTACATGCTTGACCGTCTGTTTGAGCAGTACAGACCAATCAATGAATATGTCATGCGAAGGGCGGATGCTACTGTGAAAGGCATGACCCTTCAGATGGACCAATGGTGCCTAGTTAAATGCCTGACAGAGATGCTTCTTCCTTTCGAGGTCTTCACACGTGAAGTCAGCAAGGAGGACTGTACTATGGGCCAAGCTATCCCATTGTTGCACATGCTAGAGCAACAGCTGAAGGAGGTGTCTGAAGCGTACATAGGTGTGGAGGAAACAAAAGAAGCATATGAGTTGGTGGAGAGCTTATGTCGCTTAACTGAAAATGCAAGGGTGCAAACTAAGATTTTGTCACAAGAACATTACATTTGTGCCACAATTCTGGATCCACGGTACAAATCGGCACTGAACAGTAAGACATTACTCCCTTTTTCAGAAGTGGATGTTGCCCGGTACAAAACTTGGATAGCTGAGGCAGCCAGTAAATTGGAAAATGAACGGCTGGTAATTAAAGGCCCGCTACTCAAACCCACAACAAGTACTGCAGCAGGGCATCCGGCGTCAAGTTCAACTTCAGAGCCTGAGGGCAGTGCGTTTGGCTCACAGCTGTCACCAACACTATCGACAACAGCAAGAACCGGATCATCAGCCCCAGTAAAAACGGCACAGGATTGGTATTTACAGCAAGGACTTGCTAGGTCCAGTGCTGATGCAAAGACAAAAGAGGCCGAACAAAGTGTAGCACCCTTGAACATTGACCGGATGGTCCAGGCCTACCTGGATGACCCAACAGAGGTCTACATTTATCAAAACCCATTGCGGTATTGGTATGGCAAAAGGGGCCAATGGCCAGTGCTCAGCAGGCTGGCGATAAACTATCTGGCTTGCCCTGTCGCAAGTGTCTCTTCTGAACGTGTTTTCAGTGCTGCTGGTTCCATTGTAACAGTGAAAAGGACCAGTCTCTCACCCAAAAACGTGGCGAGGTTAACCATGATCAAAATGAATCAGCAATTTATACCACCGAATTACACAATACATGAATCAACGCAGGAAGATGAGGACAGCGGCTCAGGTGACGGAAGTAGCGTGTTAGATGCTGATTACCTACTTCTGGTTGAACCCCCAGAGTTTGAGGACGAGCTATACTTCCCTGACAACTAGGCTTCCACTTCTTACTGTCGTCCTCCCTTATTTACTTTTATTTGTGTGTCTGTCTTTCTGGTTGGAAACTTCAAATCACAACAAATCCATCACCACCGTCTTCTAGTCTTTTATTGCCATATATGAGTTTCAGCTGTCTGCATTTCAGTCCACTCCTCTGAGTCCTGCTCCTCCATCCTCCTGAATCGCCCTAAATCTATTGCCCTCAAGCCAGATGATGATTGGATGTAGCATAATAGAAGAAAAAGAAAATCTTGCCTCGTTGAGTCTCTCCAAAAGAAGTGGAACATGATGATGACTACTATAGCTATCCTCCTTTCCGAGCCGAGAGAGACTGCCCATTAACTGAAGATGAGAAGGAACAGGTAATGAATGATGACATGCATTGGACGCTGACTGAGTGATTTGTGTTGTTGTTGTTTGTAGTGCATGAAGTTAATTCATTGTGTACTATTATCTAATCTACACACTAAAAGTAACTCAATGCAATGTTTGTTTCCATTCTTGTTTTTTAATAACAAATTTGTACTTCTACTGCAGGCCGATCCATTGCATTTTGAATATGGAAAGGGGACTCAATCTGTACACTGCACACTGAGTTGGACAACACACCATGATGATGACCACAGTGACATAATATCTTTGCAGTCACTCAGTAGGATCCGAGATGATTGATGGAATAACTCAGGGCGTTTCATAAGTGGCATAAAAGGTAAACAAGTCAACAAAACCACTGCAGACCTACATGTCTGGGTAGTGGTGGAGTCGAGTGTGGTGGTATGACCGACAGCGGTGCATTGATTTAGTCACTTAATTTGTAAAATGCTATGTTGCTGTATATCTGCTTTGTCTGCCTCTGTCAAAAAATGTACACTAAATGGAGGATGGGTCACGGGTGCCGTGGGCGGGCCTGCTCTGTCCTGTTGTTGTTGGAGGTTAATGCTGGAAATAGACTAGAGTAGACATGATGTATCCATGGCGCCTCTGAAAGTGTTCTTGTTGCACTCCACCCTAATTTATGCATTTTTTTTCTACTTGATTTTTCAATATCCCTTTTGTTTTTCCATCTACAATTACAGGCCGGCCCTTACCCTGTGCTATACTGGGAAAAACAACTCACACTTACCTTACCAATGAATCTACATCTGCCAGGCAGGCAGTGACGTCACCCAAGATTGATGGCCGGAGCGTCCATGGAAGGGAGGACCAAGAGGAATGCCGAGATGCAACTCCCCATTTTGACCAGGATAACATACAGTAACAGTATCAACTTTCATCATCTTTTAAATAATTTGATTCATTTTTTGTCTTCAATCATTACTACTGTGTGTTGTTGTTATTATTATGTTTGCTCTCTGCTTATAATTCAATTTCTCCCTACAGCTATTTTTGAATTTTCTTTGCTATCTTTAATAGTAAGCCCGGGCCGGTACAACAGAACAGAAACTGTATGTAATTCGGGTCTCTCGGAGGGCAGATAGGCAAGGCAAATTGCATAATATACTGCTGGCCTGTACTGTCTAATTGTCTAGTAGTAGTTAGTAAGTACTACTTATCATTAAGCATCAAGTTATCATCATCATGCATGCATTTCCTTTTTCTCCCTTAACAGATTTATGGATATGGTCGTCTGCCAAGATTGTGTTTTGTTGTTGTCCATGCGTACTGTTTTTCTTTGTCAAACCTTTCCCCAAACCCCCCTTCCCAACCATTCATCAAACCCTAACCTTCTTCCCCCGGGCTGTGTGACTTATTGAGGTGTGACTAAATTAAATGCACACCAATAATTTATCACACGCTTGCTGGGGCGGATGTGGCAAAAGCAACACTAATTCAATTTCAAGGCAGGGCGAGGATCTTCTTCTGCTTGCCCACCCATGAGCAGTATATTTGCGAGATAATTTTTTTACCAAAGGAACCTAATCCATCAGCATTAATTGCCGGCATCGATTGGATTTGTGGTCATCCTCCTACACAGCACTAACGGTTACGCTTGTGTCGAGTGTACTGTAGGCCTAGTCGAGTGACTCGACACAGCTAGAGTTTGTAACTCTATGTACTAGGCTATCCCCGCCACCATTATGTTTTATTGTATTTTGGCATATTATTGTTTGGCAGTAAGTTCTGTACTGTACTTCGTTCTACTACTCCTCCCACAGTCTCTCTCAGGCGACTGACTGTCTCATTTTCTTTTTTTGCAAATGCTACTGCCAGTGTCTACTACTACTACCACCACAACCATGGCATGTTGGGAAAGAAAACCATCATCACCATGCAGCCATCGCCGTGCCTAAGTTAAACATCAAGCACAGGTAAGAGAAGAAGTTTGGGGGAGGCATAATTAATAATGGAAATTTTTTCATTAATTCTATTTCACACATCCCTTTGAGTCCAGTTGCAGAATGCATAGACTAGGAGGAGAGACTGACAGTACTAGTAGGACAAGTCCCTCAGTGAGGGGTACCGCATCTATCTGTTTGTGTCTTACTAAGTCAGCCAATTAATTAAATCAAACACTGGCTGTGGCCCTGCACCAGCAAGGAAACAGTGTGACGTAAAACAGTAACCCCACCCACAAAACATTAACAACATCGTATGTAAAGTATAAATATATAATTTAATCCCCTAACAAAAATAAACTATGTAAAAATCCCACAACAACACCTGACCCACCCCTCTCCCTAACCCCAACCAATGTCCATTGTCCGGAACGAAAAAGTCCAACATATTAAATGTCCAATTGTCCAAAAGTGAAAACCCCAACGCCCGATTCCCACCCACCAAAATAAGCAATAAAAAAGGGGCAATCAACAGGGTCTGTTCATCGGTGGGCTCGCCTCTCCAGGACACGAATACGCTCCTCTAGGCGGGCCACGCGGCGCTTCAATGCGCGGCAATTGCATCCACAGGGGGGGGGGCAGCAGTGCTATTAAATGAAGTACGGCGGCGGGCGGCTGCCAGACGGTGGCGTCGTAACACTGGAGGGGGGTGGCTGGGGCCCGGGGCATTGGAGTAGGCTGCAGCTGCCTCCTCCTCCTCCTCCTCCGCCAGAACCACCAGCCGCTGGTATGCCATTTGTATGACCTCCAGCTTCCGGCGCCGGGCCTTGGCTGCCAACTCCTTCCTGTCTGCTTTCCCTTTGGAAGGAGTAGCTATATCAAGAAGAAAAAACAAGACTATTGTAAAATATATTCTTAGCAAAGCAGTAAGACAAATTAATTCAACACATAGTGGCACAGTAGCACTAGCAAGCACAGTACATAACATTTGTGGTATGTATCTATCCTCCCACTACCTCGGCCTCTAACATTTGTGGGAGTTTCAGGCATTCCACCACCCATGCATCTGATTCCTATCAGCCACCTATGCATGCATCCCACGTATCCTTCTCTGCAGTCATAAATATTAAATCTCGCCCGTCCTTCCTCCTTCCACCCTTCTTTCCCTTTTCGTTCAACCCATCCATCAAGGTCATCTGATCTGACTTTTAGTCTTCTCCATAAAACTTTCACAGCTGAGTTGAAGTCGGATAGAAGAGGCCATTGGTTACTCAACAGTACACTCCCGCCGCTAATGCTATTGCTAATGCTAAGTAAAGGGTGTCTTCTTCAACCGTTCACAACAACTTCTTACTTAATAAGTCTCAACAGTACAGTATACAGTACACCCTTGCAGCGAGTGTAATGTCAATAAGTAAGGATTAGGAATATAACTTACCACCGCCCGCCACTGCTGCTGGCTCACCCCCTGCAGCTCCTCCTGCAACTGCTGCATCTCCTCCTGTACCCTCAGCGGCCGCGTCACCTTTGCCGCTGGCCCCCGGTAGTAAGCCTAGAAAAAACATTACACATTTTTTAGATGCCATATACACCTCCCCCTATTTTTCACTAGCAAGATTGAAAACAAGCATTGGCATAGCCAATAGGTCTCGCCTTTGGGGCCTTATAAGGGTTTAGCCAGAGCTATTGACTTTGCCAATGTCTTCAAGCTGTGCTGTAGAGAAGTGTGGCTGCTGTGCGGCATGCTGAAAAGTTATAATAAAAAAGTGTCAGAAGCATTTTTGTTACTTTATATATGACCAAGAAGGCATTATGTAAAACTGAACGACCATATTAAAAAAAGTATTTACAATAAAAAATGTTCTCAGTTTTCTTTTGTTCTTGCAATGCTGTCAACTTGTTTCTGCCTATTGCAATGGTTGTTTGTTAAAGCTTTTTTTTGAGGGGGCATAAACAATCGGAGGGTGAAGGTTGGGAACTAGTACCTGTATTATAACACTAGCAGCGGCCAGACGCTAGGGAGAATCAACAGATGCCAGATTCCGAGAGCAGGCTGAGGTGGTGCTGAGTGATGCTGAGGTGGTAGTGGTGGTGGTGGTGACTGTTGCGGAGACGATGCTGAGGTGATGCTGACTGATACTCAGGTCTTGCTGAGTGATACTGCTGTGGTGCTGAGTGATGCTGTGGTGGTGCTGAGTGATATTGTCTTGGCGCTGAGTGATGCTGTGGTGGTGCTGAGTGATATTGTCTTGGCGCTGAGCGATGCTGTGCTGGCTCCGATTGATGCTGTGCTGGCTCTGATTGATGCTGTGGTTGCGCTGAGTGATGCTGTGGTGTTGCCGAGTGAGAGATAGAGTGAAGATATAATGCCCAATTAGAGAGGGTGGTGAGAGAGAAAGAGAGAGAAAGGGTATACATAGAATAAAGAGTGGAGCGGGATAGAGAGAGAGAAAGAAGGGGAGAGAGAGTGAATGAAGGAGTTTGAAAGAGAAACAGATAAAGGGGTGAGAGAGAATGAAAGGCTAAAAAAGATAGAGAGGGGAGAGTTAATTAAGTAGAGAGAGAATTAGAGAGGGGAGAGAGAGAGGAGAGAGACAATAAGAGTGGGGGTGTGGAGTTTAAATAGAGTGAAGAAGTGACGCGGAAAAAGTAACCTTAAATATAGCTTTGTGCTTTGCGCGAATAAATATTTTTTTTAAAAACAGTGAGACAAAAATACTGGTAATTAGGCTGTGACTCCCAATATAAAACAAATAGCGATATAAGGTGAAATCAACCCACCGAAGCAATATTTCTAACTAGACAAAAAAAAGCTTGCATTTCAATGCTAATCGCTGTTGTTTTTCATGTGACTGTAGTCCAGGGCCCTGAGTTGGTAATGTGAGCTGCTGCTGCGATTGAAACATCAGAGTCCAGAGAGTTAATGAGCCATGACGAGGAAATGAGGAAGAGATAGGAAACAACAGATGGCAGCTGCGCGTGCACGCCATCGTGAACTCAAGCTGGTCGCCAGCCGAAAGCCAGTGTTTGCACTTCCAAAACCCGCTTACTAAAACTCTCGGCCAGACCAGCGCAAGCGCTGGTGCAGGCCGAGACCTAAAAAAGTGAATACATACATAATACATATACAACATACATCACTAGTACAAATCAGGTAGTAGAGTAGACACTAGTAGTGTTATATGGTCCCTAGGGTCATTCTAGTCTTTGCTAAGTTACCCCGAGCCATGCAACCATTTTAGCTTTGTGTCTTTTATTTTTGCGCAAGTTACCTCGCAGCTTGTTGTGTAAGACGCCTTTGAGCCCACATGAGCTCATACTGCTACTGTCTGAGCGCTGCGTACAAGGTCGAAAAACAAGCCACTTTGTTATGGAGTTCTGGTGTTAGTCCATATTGCTTATCCATAAAAATGCTACACTTTTTGGCACAACTGAGAAATGCTTGCACTATACTAACGCGCACCATTTTTCTCATAACAGACGGAAGATTCCCTTCTACGAACCAGAGCTTTGCAGAGCTTATGATGTAACCAGTACTAGGTTCTTCTAAGGTGAGGGGTCCCCAGAATTCACTCAGAGATCTTCAGTTATAATTTTATATAAACTATATTCCAAGGGGAGGGTGGTTCTTCCACCACTGTTCAGTTATCATGATTTCGCCTTTTGTCTTCTATGGACTTGTAGTTGTAAGTGTAACTAAGTGTAACAATGTTTAGTGTTTTAATCTTATGCATTTTGCTGTTGCTGCTGCATTATAGAACAACGTACAGAGCTTGTCAGTTGAAAATAAACCTTTTGAACTTACATAGACTCGGTGGTATTTGGTGTGGACTTACACGAGTGAGTGAGCGAAAGGGTGTGCATTGCTTCCGCGACTGAGAGGTCGGGAGTGTTATGTTCTGGGTTGTCTACTCATTGGGTATCTTGGGGGGTTCGGAGAGCTAATGAGACACTATAACTAGTCGGTCAGGGGATTGTGGTGGCTTCTGATTGAGGTGTGAGGAAGGTCCAACCTCCCATCACCAACGTCCTATTTTCTTGTGCAAAGTTCTGTATGTGCAGAATCCCTACAACAGTAGTAGTATGTCCTATCCTATCAAAAATAGTAACCTTTTTAATAGTACCTTTTAAATAAAGAGTGGCCAACTGGGCAAGCTTAGCTACAGACAGACTAATAGTAGTAGTACAGAGTCATAGCAGACGCAGTTAGAGGCAGGGATAACAAGAATTTAGAAACAGATAGTCTAGATCGAAGAAGAATTTGTAAAAAATAGAATTAGGAAACCGAAATAATAGTTCGGAAAAAATAAGGTGCAGGAAAAGTTAGGGAAATATAATTATTAATATTAACCACTGGAGGACTTACTGGGGCCAGCAGCAGAGCCCTCGGTAGAGGAGTGGTCCTTGCCCTTGGAGGCATGTTGTTCTTCTGGTTCCGCTGACTCAGACCCCGTCTTCTTGCCCCTAGGTGATCATGTAAGATTTCATAAAGAAAGAGACAAAAATTAAAGTTTGGTGTGAAACAAATAAAATATTTTAAAATACGCTCCAAAAACATTTTTGTGAACAACAATTGCAATAAAATTGACCTATCTAATCTGATCGACTAGTAGTATTGCGAGATTCACGGACCGTCTAGTAAGCCTAAGTACCACCTGACCTAGCCCACCTATTCCAGACGGGCCAATTGTTCACTAAGTCTGCATTTCCATTTATTTTAGTCCTCAAAAATGCATAGATGGAGGACACATGCATTCATTTTTGCATACACCAAATTGTTGGTTGGTTGCTGCTGATGTTCTGCTAGTGATGATATAAGCCTATTAACACTCACTAAACAAACTACAAAAGGTTCTACTAAGGACTGGGGTAAGCAGCACTCAGCAGCACGTGACGTGACAGAGGATGCGTCACGCACACCACTTAAAAATTACCAACTAATACTAATAAGTAACTAAACCTATCAATCCACCACTATCGCTTCTTAGTGGCAGGAGGACAAAGGAAGGACTAGAGTCTCTCTAGCATTACCTAACTTAAGTTCTCTAAAGTAAACTCTTACATAATCGGGCCAAGCGAGCGCAAAGTTGCAAACAAGTAAGATTAGTAGCGCCGAGCACCTGTGTCATAACATTCACAGAAGATTTTTAAACGTAATTTACCTGCAATGTAAGCAGCAGCATTCTTGCTGGTCGGAAAAAAAAATATTCGCAATATATAACACAGAGCAGAAGAACACAAAGTAGTAATATTAAATAGCTACTCACCAAGCCCCGGGACCTCCACTCCTAGCAGGTCCAGTAGGTCCTGCTCCCGGTCCAGAATATCGGACCACCGGTGCGTCAGCTGGTTATTGGTGCGCCGGACACCAGAGCAGCGAAACACTGCCCGACGCACCTTGCCCCACCGCTGCCGACGCTCCCGGAGCCCGTACCCGGACCCAGGCTTGCCGCCTGCTGCCAGGGTTAAGGGGAGGTGGCGCTGCACAAAAATAACCCAGTGCGGCCACCTCCGCCTCACCAAATAAGGCCCGTGCCTGCACCCCTTTTTGGCGCCGCCTTCCGCAAGGAAGGCGGTCGCGGCTCTGGCTACGGCTACGAGCCCTGTGGCCCTTTGCCATGGTTCTGGGTAGGCGGGGGCGGAAAAGAAAAGGTAGGAATTAAAAAGTAAGTAAAAGAAATGAAAAAGCAGGTAATAGAAAAAGAGTGAAAAAGTAGTGAAAAACACACAAAAAGTAGAAAAAAACTCAAAATATAGAATCAGGAAAATAGAGAGATAGATAATAAATAAAAAAGATCAAAAAAAGTTTCCAGAAACAAAGGATTGAAAAGATAGAGGGATGATTGAAAAGCAGGCCCAGAACCATAGCAATAGAGTGAAAAACAAGATGGCCGCGCCCATTGCGACCGCATGGGCAAGTTCGCGCGATATTTCCCCCCCCGAGCACGCAAAAAGCGTCGCGAACACATAATACGCGTTCCCGACCAGGAAATACTTATCGCGGGCGGGAGCATGCATTATGCGACCCGGAACAGGAAATAAGCATCGCGAGCGGGCAGGCGGGCGGGAGCATGCAATACGCGACCCGGAACAGGAAATAACCATCGCGAGCGGGCGGGACAAGTGAAAAATAAGATGGCCGCGCCCATTAGCGACCGCATGGGCAAGTTAGCAATTTATTTCTGCGCGAGCACGCAAAAACACATCGCGAACGGGCGGGACAAGCAATTCCACGTCTTCGCGGAATTTCTGCGTGCTCGCGGAGATTTTTTTACAATTTCGCGGAGATTTGCGTAACGCGACTACGCAAACTCCACCCACCCCTAGAGAATGTGTCAGGGACAACAATAACGTTTTGAACTCAATAAACCACAGAAATTCATCAGTTATAGTTAGCATACCTAACTATAACTTGTGCCCCCCATGCACTACTTATGACCTCACATATTACATCACTTATGACATGTTCTATGAAATCATTTATGACATCACTGATGACATCATCCAATGAGTGTGTTAGATTGTTTTATAGTTTACATAGTGGCGGGTAACTACCATATTACTTTTCTACCTAATTCTGTACAGCTTGTGTCCAGCTAATCGGTGTAAGAGTTTACAAAATGCATGTGCTCTTTACTAATGCACCATAGGTGTGTAGAGATATTGAACACATTATAAATCTTGGTAAGGAAGAGTAACTTTGTGTACAGGTGACAGTTGACGACTTGTGTTCATTATGTTCCACACAAGTATTTTGGTACCACAGAAAAAATGTTTCCAGCAGGGCAAAGATTCTGCGTTCTACCTACTAAGTATTGTAAGCAGCCTTGAGTTGTTAGAAAGTTGTCTCAGCAAGAAAATC
Organism: Calotriton arnoldi; assembly: GCA_963921515.1. Classification (NCBI taxonomy): domain Eukaryota; kingdom Metazoa; phylum Chordata; class Amphibia; order Caudata; family Salamandridae; genus Calotriton; species Calotriton arnoldi. The sequence continues at coordinate 730,911 of CAWUFW010000468.1, read as the reverse complement.
TCTACTTAACATAGAAGACCGTGTGCACCAGGTACTAACCTATGTACATGTGCTTGTTTTGCTTCAGAAGATGGGTTATCTATAAAGCTTTCACCACAGTATGAAGGCTGCAGGTAGTATTATCTTTAGCACCCTCAGACCTTGGTTATTGTAAGTGAATAGTCGCTCTTTGGACAACTTTTGAATAGAGTGTACACTGTTTTTAGATGATACTTTTATATACTCTGTGGAGTATTTCTCATTAGAGTTTCACTGTCTGCAAACAGTGTGGTACAGAGTAAACACTCTCCATAGAGTAAACAGTGTTAACAGTACACACTTTTCTACTTGTATCTACTTCATTTCTCAATGTAGGTTCAGTGACTATCAGGGGTTTGATGCAGGTAAAGACTGTCCATAGCAGGGCATTAGTTCTGTAACAGGGCTTCAGTATCTAGAGGAGCTTGGTTTTCCCTGAACAGTTGTATACAGATTGAAACACTGTGCAGGATAGGTTACATTTTCATATGTGGTTCATAGTCAACATGAACTCTGCTACCCTTAAAGTGTATGGTATAGGGTCAATGTTGTACATAACACAAGTTTGCTTTACCTATGGGGGGTTGTTAGTATGATAGCAGCAATGATACTTCATATTATTCTGAGCTATTTTACACTTTTTTTCATAGCTCTAATGCTATGCCGGTTTATAAAGCAATGTGTACAAAAAAAGCTTATATGAGGTCATCAGTGATGTCATTTGAGATGCCATCAGTGATGTCATAAATGTCATAGAACATGTCTTGAGTGATGTAATATGTGAGGTCATAAGCAGTGCATGGCGGGGTGAAAGTAATAGTTAGCTCTACTAACTAGAACTGGTGAATTTCTGTGTTTTCTTTAGTCACTGACATACACCTAACTATAATGTTACCTTAATCTTTGGTCTTTTTCTTTTTAAACATAAAGTAATATTTTATTCCCATACGTAAAGCCAACCCCCGCCGTGCACGGCAGGGGTTTGGCCACAGTGCCCAGGCTGTATTAGGCCCTGGAGTCTCCATCTCCAATCTCCCAGGACCTTTTTTATTTTTTATAAAATGGGAGGGGGGGGGGATGTGTGCCCCCCTCCCCGAGTCTTATTAGACCCTTTGGCCCCCAGGGCCTTTTTCTTTATGAAAGGGGAGGGGAGCCGCGTGCCCCCCTCCAGGAGCCTTATAAGGCAATGGGGACCACATCCCCCAGGGCCTTTTTTTATGCAAGGAGAGGGGAGCCTTGTGGCCCACCTCGCCCAGCCTTGTTAGGCTCTGGGGACCCCATAACATAACATAGCATATTTGTAAGGCACATGTTCGCCCAGAAGGGTATCTTGGTGCAGAATAAAAGATGTTTACTGTTACCCAACTCAATGGTACCACATTCCCCAGGGCCACTACTAAAATTAAAGGGGAGGGGGGAGCACAGCCCCCCTCCCCGAGCCTTTTCCATCTCCTGGGGCCCCATCTTCCAGGGCCCACATCATTGAAGGGGTGCCCACCATACATTTGTTGGGGGACGTGGGGGAGCCCCAAGGTCCCCGCAGCCCCAGCCTGCTCCCTGCATGCAGCGGAAGCTGGCATTGCTCCTGCCCGGAGGGCATCAGTGCTTGCAGGGAAACAGATCAAAAATCTACTCCCAGATAGCGGGAGCATTTTCAAAGCTCCTGCCCACTGGGAGCATACTTTGAATTTGCTCCAGCTTGGCGGGAGATTAAAAATTGTGCCGCAAAGTGGGGGCAAACACAAGTTTCCCTGCCTGCACAGGTGCGGACAGGGAAACTCCTATGCCCCTGAGGTGGGCTCCCTGGGACATAGCTAGTGTGCCGGCTCAGAGGATGGGGTCCCCGGGGCCATTAATTACTCTGGGATGGGGGTCTCGCTGCCCCCTCCCTATTAAATTAGGTTAGCAGCACAGGGGTATGCAGACCCCGAGGCCTTTAGAGACTCATGGAGAGGGGCCAAACAGCCCCTTCCTCATTTTGAGTAGTTTTGGCCCTGGGTGTGGGCTCCCTGGGGCCTGTGATGGCTCTGGGAGGGGGGGGTCGCACATCTCCTACTCACCATATACAATTATTTCAGCCCAGGGGGCATGGGATTCCTGGGGCCTTTAGAAGCTCAGGGAGAGGGGCCAAGCGGCCCCCTCCTCATGTTGACTACTTTCAGCCAGAGGTGTGCTCCCCTGAGCCCATAAAGGCTAGGAGTGCAGGGCTGCTTGCCCTCCTCCCATTTTTCTCATTTTGCTGGCATCCAATCAGAGTGCTTGCTCCTGCGGGAGCAAATTGGCCCAAGGGAGAAAAGCTCCCTGGGCCAATCGGAACGCTCGATTTAAAAAAAAAAAAAATTGGGTTCGAGGCACTCTCCAACTGTCAAGATATCTATCTTTTTTTTAACCTTAATATCTCAAAAACTACTGAAAGGATTAACACCAAATTACAAAAAGCACAATCTGTGTACCACAATCTAGATTCCTGCCAAATTTGGTGTAATTCCATTCAGCAGTTTTTGCTGTAGCCCTTCTTTAAGAAGCCTATCGAAAATGCATGGGGCCTTTGCGTTTTGGGACTCCCTTTTTTCTCCACCCGCTTCATGGATCACCCCAAAACTGTCCATGTACAAACTAGTTAAATAGTAGCACTTTTTTGGGAAAGTTTCGTGGAGATACGTCAAACGGGGTCAAAGTTATTAGCAACACAAACAAACGCTTATGGAACAGCTGACCTAACTATAACTACGAAGTGGCAACGACCACTGGGTAATATTAACACTAACGCACACACATACGCCCGACCGCCCCTCAAGTCTTGTATAGAGATACGAGCCATGGTATTATTGGTAGTGCATCATTTTCTTACATCCTCACTGCATTTCAAGCTATGCTCTCCTTAAGGAGAATCTAATATAGGACTGATAAGTAACAAAATATGAAACCATATCACATGCTGGATGAAAGGTTAGCAACAAACACCGAAGTTAGCTCACATTACGAAATATTAGTTTTTGGGAATAACGTAATACACAATCGCCCTATGAGCAAAACATGAAATCACATTATTTTGTAAATGAAAGTGTAATAAAAAATATTAGCAACATATCAAAGGTAAGGTTAAAACTGAGATTTGGTCCTGCGCTGCCCAAACCCTTTGAAATCAGCAACCCTTCTGACATGCAAACTAGTAATGCATTCAGAAAAGGGGGCTTCCCTTTTTTAAATACACATCTCAATGTATTTATTTATGGCATTAGGAAATACCCAAAAACCCTATATCCAAAAGATCACAGAATTTCCTCAGTGGCGGTTGTTCCTGGGCAGTAGTGATGAGGGGTTAAAGAAACAAAAGAAAAGATCTATTACCTGCCGGCCGGCTGTCATCTCTCCTCCGTCCTGTGAACCGGAAGCACACAGGCTCCCAGACTCCCCTACCCAATCACAACGCTGCTGTCACCAGCATCACCGTGATTTGTCTGAGCGCCGTGATTTGGCACTCAGACAGGTAGTGGGAACCTGTGCATGTTCTCCACCCAGGCTGGGCACTACAGCCAGGTGGAGAACATGCTAAGTGCACATGACTGTTTGGCCGGCCCAAAATGGCCAGCCATAACATCATATGCTCTTAAGTGTACTCACCACTCCTCCCCCTGCTGGCTGTGACGACAGCCAAGCTCCGTCCCGAAACTGTCTTCAGCAGGGAAAAATAAAATGATAACATCGTGTTATCATTTTATTTTTCCTTTTTTGCACTGCTGAAAAGCAGTGGGGCGACGCTCCTCCACATTAGTGGGGGAGCAGCCCCTGAATCTCCTTGTACTCAACTTTTCATTAAACTATACACATCCCTTTTTTGGTACCATACCTCAGTTCATAATGTCCTTGCTTCACTGCTGGCATTCACAGGTTCGTATCAAAGCTCCATGTGGGGAAAAGTAATGGCGTTCTCCGTCTATAAAGAACGTCTTGATACAAAATTATATATTTTGTTATTTCCATTATTCAGTCGTTACTTAGATGCACCCTATCCCTGCTCATTGAATTGAAAGGAACTGTGGGCAATGTCTTCATTCTTTTCCCTCCCATAGTCAGAAAGTATAACATCTCTTATTTCGTATTTCAGTTGCATATGTCCCGTTGTTGTAGCCTTTCTTTATTTTTTATTATTTACGATATTTCTATTATAGTTTTCTTTCATAGAAAATAGGGTAATTTCAGCTTTTCATTCAATTTAAGGGAGTTTAAGGGAGTTTAAGTATCCCACGGTATTTACTTTAATGTATCCGGTGTTTATTTCCAGTCCAATGTTCTGCTATGCTCGATGTCATATTGCCACTGCGAATTGTACAATTATGATCTGTAATTTTTATTTTTAATTTCTGCGTTGACCTGTGAGCATGGATATTTACTTAAGTTTACTTTTCCTTCAGTATCACATGTTATATATGCATTAGCTTTAAAGTTATTTCGTAACATGGTATGGATATATTTGGCCCATTTATTATTTCACTGCAATACATACATTTTAAGCATGGATATATTCCTATAACCATTGTTGGCTCTCTTCTTTCTATTTTTGTTTTTAACGTCCGCTCTGGTTAGACACTTCTTCTTGCATGAATATAAATAGTCGTCGTCTTAGAACTGATAGTCTGCAATGTTGGATTACTCCAATATTTTCCAATTTGTTTCAATACTATATTTTTCAGTTTTTTTTTACATGTGATGGGTATATTATATCGCACATCATCCTCTTATTCTCAGTTTTAGGTTATTGTAGACATTCTTCTGTTTGCTTGTTTTAGAACTCCTTTTGGATAGTCTTGATCCAAAAATGTTTGGCACATGTCATCCAATATCATCTGTGTGTAGTTTCATAATGAAAAGTTTTTTTAAAATGTATTTTATTTATGTACTTATTTGTTTGATGTTTTGTCGACAAACAATACCCATCAACATCCCCAAAACATTAAAATCTATAGATCCACTGCATACATTTCATCACTTAGAAAATGATTCATAAGAATAATAAAAAAATTCTTATTATACCCCAAGACCCTACCCACGTTGTAAACACAAAATACATTCTAATTCATATGAGTCTTATTAAGGTACACTAAGATACTCAAATATATCAATACATTATCAGAAAACAATTATTCATAAAATGAACACCTTGAACAATAATAACCATTTTCATGAACATTATCCAAAATATCCTCACTCTTCCATTCATCACAACAAAATATCCAAGCAAAAACCCATGAAGGCTGTACTTCACTTTTAAACTCCGGGATAGATAACTATCATGCATCATAAAGTACAGCGGCAACAAAAGCAGTTTCTGGCATAACCGTCAACAGGAAAGCCATAATGTCCTATGACCAAATAAATACACCATATTGCAAAGATAACATTTTAGTTTCTCGCTATAAAAGCATTGAAGGCAGATTATCGTACCAATCTGCTACAATGGATAAAAACTTCCATATAACATGGCATAATCTCATATTGTTAAACTTTAAAATTGTTTTCATAAGATCATGAACACGGTGAGCCTGTTAATCTCTAAAAACTGAAAGTAACAAACCTCTCCTTTCAGTCACAAAAGATGTGCAAAAAACAATTACATGAGACAGTGTCAATGGAAAACGTCTACAGAAGGGTGTTATCAACTACATCCTGATTAAATCTCTTCCAGTGTATGAAGGCCGGCACCTGACCATGTCTGACCTTTAATGCCCAACTTCAAATATTGGTGCTTTTAATGTCATGCAAATAGGGTTGTAGCTCACCCCCATAATCTGTGTCTAACAGGTGAAAAGGATTGATCCTTCTCCCCCACATCTTCTAAATCACAGTATCTAGATTTTTTTTTAATCACCCATTTTCTACAGATTTCCATTGGTGCACTGACCTGCTTTGAGTAACTGATGAGTTTAATTTATCCAGGCTGACCATAATATTATGGAGGCTTACCATTTATGGTGCTGTTTCATTTACCTGTTCATTTAGCTGTACATGAAATGTTTGTGTGCACATAATAGGTGGCTATTAACAAGATTATGGATGAGGCCTTTTGAATGGAAACAGTTGACTGATAAGCTGTTTTGGTTAGTGCTTTTCAAGTACAAGTCTACTTTTTTGCATTTATTCTCTGGACACAAGATTATGTCTATAAAATGTAAACAGGGTCAGGTTCTGTTAGTGTCCACTTTATGGAGTAAAGGCTAGATTTTGAGTATTCTACAAAATGCTTTGTTTGTTTCAGTCTGCTCCATATTGCAATGATGTAGTCAGTAAAATGCCATCAGTGACAAATGTTCCAATCTAGTTTAATTAAGTAATGCTTCTTTTCAAAGTATTATATATACATATTTACATACTTGAAGGCACTATTACTTCACATAGCGGTTCCTCTTGTTTGCAGGTAAATTATTACATTAAAATTGTAATAGTTGAATAGAAACATTTTTCAGAAGTATTACCTATAGCCTTCTTGATCTTTCAGATGGTCATTCAAGAAAACCTCTATTGTTTGAAAACCCTCTGTGTGCAGAACTGATCCAAAAAGATTTGCTATATCACGTTATTAGTGTGCTTTTTTTCCTGGATTATTATTTCTAGTATTTTTTAGACCGTAACTGTTGTGTCCATCAGGAGTGTGGGAAAAAAAAAATATATATATCTTCAGGTAGTGACCTACAAAACCTGATGCAAAATAATGCAGGATCTTGTGGGTCTTAATGGATGTTTGATAAACAATACACAATAGGTATTATTGAGAATACATTTATAGAGAAATAACCTCATCTATTTCCTTGTACTTTCTTGATTATATTGCCAAATCTCTTGTTTTCAGCTCCTCCTTTTTTAAGTCTCACGGAAGTTCAACAGACTGATTTTAACTCAAATAGTTCAATGTATTCTTCACACACCAGCTGCAGTCCGTAACTGTAATTCCTCCACCAGTATAGACTCCTTCATAATTAGAGTGTCACTGTTCATTCTGTTCTCATTTTTAGGTCGAGCCTAGAGCAGCGGCATGCGCTGCTCTAGAAGAGGGCCTCTTGGAATCACTCCAGACTTTCGCTAAACTCGTGCGTGTGGCTTTTTATTTTCCACACATTCTATTGGCCTTTGCGTGTGGCTTTAAAAAATGAAAGCACACAATTGGCCAAAGGCGGGTGCATGTCCCACCTTTTCTGTAAATGTTCACTCCCACGGCCTCCAGCTGTCGGGAGCGAGCAGCGGCGCGCAGGGTGCCATCTGTTGTGGATCATGTTACAAATTAGCGCGGTCGCTTTCACTTTCGCGGCCGCGCTTGTTTCACCATTTCATCCCAGCTCCTGGGCTATTAAAACCTATCCTCTTGGCGCTGCAAGTGGACAATATTCTTACCCTCTCCAGGGGAACATCTGGCAAGGTGTTTATTGATTTCTCGGAGGGAGCGCTTACTACCTGCTGCCGCCTTCTAGGCACATGCTGCGAACAGCCATTAGCCCTGTGTAGGGTCGACGCCGAGGGAAAGGGGCAATCTTGGGCCGGGGGAGGCACTATGTACTGCTTATACCCCTTCCCTCTCCAGCAGCCAGGGCAGGACACGAACTGATGCCCTCGGCGCCAAGAGTTGGAGGGCCATCCCTTTAAAAAGGAGGAGATGGGACTGATGTGGTGCACGCCGCATAATTTTCTTTATGTCCACCCAACAAAACTGGTACCCAGAGCGAGCGAGGGCATGAAGCAGGGCAGAAGATGTGGTGATGGGAGGGTTGGTGCAGAGCACTCCTAGACATGCGCCTAGACCGTTTTTGTGGGCTCCCAGACAAGAAGAGAGATCCCCTTATGGCGAGGGCACCGCTGCTTGAGTTCCGAGAGCCTTTGCCGGCGTATCCTGTGCAATGACTTACAACAAAGGCACCTCTCGGTGGAAGCTGGTGGAGAGGCAGCGGTCATGCTCGCCCCTGGCTTTAAAGCGACTGAAATGCGGCATAGAGCGCTTTACAAAAACTGTAAATAAATAGAGCGGGCCCACAAAGGATCAGCACTGTGAAGAGCAAGAGCCCAGAAGGCCCCGCGTCTTGGGGCACAATGGGAGCTGGACCTCCAGCAACGTCAGCGAGCTGAGCTTTTGCCGGGCAGCAGCGGGCCAGGCTTCGGAGGCAGGCCAGGGTCTGGAGGCAGGCCGAAACGTGTCCACTGCCCAGCTGGGGTGGGCTAACGGCAGCTTGTACGGCGGCAGGCTGGTGGGTGGAGAGCGGACTGGGGCTCACTTACTGGCACTTCACCATGGCTGTGCAGGTCTTCATGTTCGTGGGGTCTTTGCTGGGTAAGTGTTTGCGGGGGAGGGCCGTGTGCTGCTGGCGAGAGAGTGGCTGTGTTTCGCAGAACCTGCTTAAACAACTTATTCAGCACACAGATTGGCTATTCCGTAGAGCTGTGCTTTATAAACATTTCCATGCATTCACCCACGCATCCATTAATATCTTCAGGTTTTAGTACCTTTACTGGACTAACTGAAAATAAAATCCAAATATTGTGCAGTGTATACTTTTTGGGAGTGGTCGGGGCTCTTTTCAGATGGTTGTGATCACACACACAGCTATAGAACTGGTGGCTTGTCACTTCTGATGTGTTTTATCTGTTTCGGCTTAATCAGGAACACTGGAATTATGCAGCAGTGAAGCACTAAGCAGGGTTGACTAAATTATACGGCATAAAAAAGCAAATTATGCCGCATAATGTGGAACATTTTTTGATAGCATTACTTCATTATTTTTGTAATTTGTACAGATGGTAATACAGCCTGCAAATATTTAACCTAATTAGTACCAGTTTAAGAGCAAAATACAAAAATACGCAACTGAAGGATGAGCAGCTAACTTTTGCCAAGGAGCTTAAACTGCGCCCAAACATGTCACCACCTTTTAGTAACTTTTGATCCGTCTGAGCTAGAAACATTTTTTTGTTACAATTTGCAGATTATGCAGCAGAGGTTTCATAACGTACTATAGTGCATTTCCCACTGATTCACTATGAGTTTTCATTTAAGCTGTGTGTTATTTGATATGTAGTTACCGGAAGGTGAAAGACACAGATGGGAGGAGGGAAGTTAGGCTGTATGTATTGCTGTATTATAGTCTAAATGCTGATAAGGTCCCAAAGGCAAGACCTATTGGCTATGCCAATGCTGGTTGTTTCATGTGGTTTAAACTTCGAATTGCCTGGAGTATTAAACAATAGCTTTTTCAAATCTTGCAATACTGCTCTTCCAAAGTTTTGATGGTACTGTTCATGATGGCAGATTCCAATGCACTTTTCAATTTAAAGGGATAATGGTGTTATTGCCTCTTGGCTCTCATCTTGAATAAAAGAAATTCAAATGTAATTTCCTGAGAAACTTGGAGATCTCTATATGTGCTTCAAAGTAATCTTTACTTTTCTGTGGTACAAAAGATACATTCTCTTCTTGTTGCTACTCTACTTGTAGAAGGTGCCCAGAATCACTTGTTTGTTCCTTCTCACAGAGCTTGTGCTAGAATCTGTTTCTATACTACTCTGTTTTTATTCTCCGTTCTTCTGTGCTTTTCTAGTTGCATAGATATCCCTCCAATCATAAATGCAGTTTATTTTATAATATCTTTTCTTTTGCTATTTATCTAGCATATCATTGGTCTCCTGTAATAAATGAGTGAACTCATTTTGGCCCATATGTTTTGTGAGTTCTTACAATGTTCACTATATGCACTTCATTGGTTAATTCCTTATCAGAAGCATCAAAATAAAGGAGCATTTTATTAAGGCCAAATACCATTTTCACGTAAATTCTTTAGAATGTTTGGACAGCTGGAGTCTGAAAGATATTCCTTGGGTATTTGCAGCTTTTGTGATACTGTGCCAATGTTAAGACATGCAGTTTTTGTCTTTTTCTCTTTCGCATAAGGTAGCCCATGCATTTACAATGTAATGTTTTAGTTCCTTAGCTTGATGATTTTGTATATGAGTAAAGTAAATTGTCTAATATGCACTCTGCCTCCTGCCCTGAAAAGGATATTTGTTCATCTCCTTTGTCCTTTCATCCACCATTTAAAAAAAATATTATTGTTTAGCAGGTTCCATGTCCAGAGTGGTATACTGTAATTCCGAATCTTAATTTATATGTGCAGCCCACACACTTTACTACTCTCAAGGGCCTACCAACCAATGGCCTACTATCCCACAAGCTTTCAACAATCTATCCCAAACTACATGGTTTCTTCCTTTGTAAAAATGCCCACTTTTTGGTTCCTTAGCAGAGGCTACAGGAAAACAGAGTTAAATTACCTGGTGGGATGAAATATTATTCACATTAATAAAACATCTCTGACCCTCACTGTTCCAGAGTTGACCCTCCAAACATTCTTTTTTTCAGCAAAATATGGAAATATAGCTCCTTTGTCATGTGCCCTTACTTGTCTATTATTCCACTATGATTGCTGCAGAACAATGCCTCTAGTTCTGTGCTTTCAATGTTTTATGCTCACTAAGATTTTTCTTCCTTTATTTTGTATATTCTTGGTGAACATGGTTGTAAGCAGGGATGTAACGAATACATAGGCTGCTGTCTGATCCAGATATAGGTCAGGCCAATCCATACTAGGACTCAGAGCGTATCCCCAAAGGAATCTTGCAAATCGAGAAGTAGAATCCCAAATGTGGTTTAAATAGGCCATCAATGTCTGTGATTCTCAGAGTGACGTGACAACAGCTTCCCAAGAATGTTGCACAGTCTCATGAGACCTTCTTCACATATCAGTATATTTCCTGGATGCCACTGGTGTATTGAGTGCTCATAGCGTGCTGAGAACATTGAATTGTCTGTGATTCAGTTTCATGTCTAGCCTTAACCGTTGCCTGTACTTGCAGACCGACTGAATCCTAACACTGATTTACTGGCCTGAAGTCTGGGTGACTGTCATGGTGCATTTTGCAGAATAGGCTAAAACTGTTTTTGCCATCATGGACCAATTGGCTGAAATATTCATCAAGCCTGGCAATCAGAAGTCACAGTCCTGTACAAGAAAGTCTGCAATGCCAATGTCAATCCTAATTAATTTACACCTATAAGCACACAAATCGTCAGTTCCTCCGTTCAGCTTGGGAAGTCCTCAGCCTAACAAAAGCATGGAAGCCAATGCAGATCCAGAGTCATTTGCTTGCTACCAGAAATTAGCTGTCCTTCAGTCCTTAACCAAAAGTGGGGCCTTGAGGTAAATATTCAACTCTCAATTTACCTGGGAAAAAACAGCTTCTTTAATGACTTTAATTCCGGGTTCTGACCCAGACAAGGGACTGACACATCCCTCATGAGAAAATCTGTTTACTTTCTTTGATTGGGGGGCAGCTTTTTAAAAAATAATAATATATTTTTATTGAGTTTTCATCCATATAACATCGCTTGATTGGGGGGCAGCTTGCTCTAATCCTACTTGATGGCTCAGCAATGTTTGACCCAGTCAACCACAAATTACTTCTTAACTGCTTAGCAACTAACTCTACTGCTGTTGGTAAATCCTTCTCATTGCTAGCCTGTGTCCTGTCGTGAAGGAAAAAACTGGGCCTCATACATTTTACCCCCAAGGAGATCAACACTATCTTCTTAAATGTGTATACAATACCCCAAGCAACCGTTTTTGATAGATTCGATATTAAAAACCAATGTGTTTGCCAAAAGCATCCACATATACATCAGAGCCTCTAGTATTCCAGGTGAAAGCAGGCAAGTGAAGGATTGTCAAACAAGTCAGGAACTTGATCCAGAATGGTCTCTGCCTTTATGCCCCAAAAACAGCACAAAGGGCCTGCAGATCTCAACATGCTTCCAACGGATTGACGACCTTCCATGGGCCCATCATCTGCATCTCCAATACTTTGGTTGCCCAAGAAATACTTGTCAACCATGCTGCTGACATAAAAATTATGATGGTAATTCTTTAAAAAAAAAAAAAATGTATTGTTAGAAAACATGAAGCAGCAATAAAACAGTGCATGAAGGCCACAGTAAACATATGCATGTCGGTAATTAGTTGACATCCGGGAGTCACAGTAAACATCCCCACGTACTATCACATTGGTAATATCAGCCATGTCCACTAGAGAGATTACAACATTAGATCAAGGCTACGGGGTAGATACATGCAGCACATGTTGATCAATATACATTTCATCACATTACTCATCCCCAAGTAGGGTCACATTCTCAATATCGGATATGTCCATTAGTTTGAGTCGTTCACGTCGCAATTCAACTGTCGGGGAGAGGCATATGTCGCCTCTGTATCTGTTCCACCCACCCCATTTGCGATCCCATTTTCTGGGGCAGCCCCTGTATTTGAAGACGTCTTTTTCAGCTACCATTGCCCTATCCATGTCAACTGCCCAGTCGCATACAGTCGGGATCACCCTCACCCCCACCAGGTCCGAGAGGGGGAGGGCTGGATATGATGGTAATTCTTGATCTTAAAGGCTTTCAAGAATCGAAATGTAAAGACAGTTAATTTCTGCAACATGGTCCTTCATCTTTATTCATAAAAAAACAATGTTACAGAGGCAGGCGAGGGTGAAAGATGTTTGCTCACCACTGAATACCATCCCAGGCCTCAAGTCCTTTCAGGGCCAGGAAACTCTTCACAGTATCCAGCCTTGCTACTGTGCCCACTTAATTCTGTATGAACTAATTAAAACATGAAAACAAGATTATAAACGGTTTATAGAAGGCACATACTCAAATTCCAAGTAAATTATAACCAGAATTGCTTTTTAAATTGAAATGTTTATTACAAATAATTTCGGTTCTACAAAATGTCACAATCATTAACTGTGTAACAATAAATTGTCAATCACATTTCAAAAACAATTTTTCAATTACATACATTAAGGACATGAATGCTATAAAAATATTTATTTTTTAGCAATAAAAGAATAGCCACAAAAGACTCCAGTGTTCCCTTTTTTCAACTTCAGTGTAAACTACCAAAGTGTTATAACATAACATTCATCATACATGTATAAAATATGAAACGCACTCATACCATTAAAACATTCAGCATCTATTCTACAACTATTTCTCTAGTCGTGGAGATCTAGGATGTCTCACCAGACAGCAGAGCCAGACAAACTTAATTTTACTGTTTTAAACAGAAATGATATACTTTATACATTTTGTTAAAAAAACAATTTGGCATTCAATTTAGGAAAACCACATCCATAACAATGGGCAATTTAGAAACGTTTCAGGCCAGCAAGTCCTTCCATATGTACTTAAATACACTAAGGCCATGACATTCCTAGCATTAGCGTCCACTAAGGCACAATTTTAGCCACGCCATATGTTTTTTTATTTAGAATTTAGAGAGGGCATGTACACATTCAGTCTTCATGAAACTATCACCACATAGCAATGGTATGAAAACTAAAAAGAAGAGATTCAACAAAACAAATTAAGTGCTCTCCTGAACGGAAGATGACTGAATAGCTCACAATTATAAAGCAGAAGGGTGTGTCATAGGTAATAGAAAATGCACGGACATCCCATTCGGGAAATTATTTAATTTGGGAGTCACCATGGGGAGCCAAAACTTTGAGTGGAGTGCATGAACTTGGAGGTTAGGTATAGGTCACACAAGAAAGGAAGCTCTGTGCAAGATTAGCAGCAATGGGCAATATACAGTACTATGCGAGGTTGTGGCAAACAATGTAGTTTTCAGCATGTGTCCATATGAATTAATATCTGGAAGTTGCCTATCAACCTCAAAAGGAGATTATGCTTTCCCTGAAGCTTATATTATGAAGAGGACAGGAGTTCCAGATAAAAAAGTGTTTCCATTACCAAATCTAGAGGTAGAAGCACATGTTGGTTTGGAGGAAGGACATGGCAATGTTTCAATAGTAAGCAAGAAGTGATAGCAGAGCAGAGTTAATTTGTGTTAAGAACAAAATATATTTGACCAGTTTAAATGTCTTCTGCTACATACATGAATTGCAATTTGCACCATCTCTCCCCACCAGGTGGATAAAATACTTTTATCACTATTTATACAAAGAACTGCAGCTCATCCAATGATGGATGGTCGGCCAGCAATCAATCTCTAGATGGGGGAGCAGTGACAATGGGTCTCTAATAAAGGCCTAATACAATTTGGATGCCATCAGCAAAGAAAAACAACTTGCATCTAAATGACCTAATGAAGAGGTCCTGAGATTGAACATAATATTAAATAAAAATGAGAGAATAACGCCATAGGGTAATGTATTGAGAAAAGCAGACTAGAATGATGAAGGATAAAAATAGAAAATGTGGAATAGTCTCTAAAGGAACACAGTAAATGGATAGCTGTGACGAGTTCCTAGCAATAAATTCATGAATCATGATTAGTGCAAAGACCATTTTCCTTTCAGCTTAGTCATCCAAGCCTTTTACATTAGATATTTGGTAATCACAGACAGCACCATCACTTATTTGTATTTGCAACAGTATATAAAATGCTTCATAATATACAGAGTTTTAATGTCACAGTACTCTGGAATAAGTTCTAGCCTAAAACAAATCAGATAATGCTGCAAGCTGTGCACCCCAAGCTTTTGAGTTGGAAACAAAAGAACTGACAAATCAAAGGAAGTTAAGGAAATGAACACTGCTGTTTAGTCCATGTCCACACCATCAAAGCTGGGAAGAAGTCACCATAAGCAAAAAAAGGCAGCAAAATCTATCAAAAATGTAAATAAGTAAAACAACTTATTAACTCCTGCTTAGATCTCTAGAGCCACAACCATCAACTAGGACAAGAAGTGCAGCTTCTTTGCAATTCAAATTTGATAGCATTGAAAGCAAAGGGCCTACAATTATATACAAAAATAATTCAAATGACTCAGTCAAAGTCACAATCTGCTCCATAGTTCACCCAGCCACCACGTTTTCAGGACAAATCAATTTAACTTGAACAGGTAGACTATTATAGCTCAAAGGACCTTTGAATCTTGCACTATTGGCACGTTCCTCATCAACTAATTGTTGAACAAATGTATGCCCATAAAGATCTGCCTCCATGATGAGAGCCAAACTTAAGCGAAACAAACAGTCACACCAGTCAAAACAAAAAAAATCCAAGATGTACACCCGTATATCAGACTGATCTTTGAACTCATCTGTATGGCAAAGGAACATGGAATAGTGTGAACATCTGGAGACAAATAATGTATTAGAAAAGCACTGCCCATTATGTGGGTTAAAACAACACACGCTCCTAACATTTGTGAAGAATTCCTGCAGGCATGACTTAGAGGCCTTTCAATCACTCTGGTTTCCACGTGGCTGCTCTGCAGTATTTTACACCATCGATTAGCAAGAGTTGCTTAATAATCTATCACAATATGTAATTTAAATAGTAAATATAAGAGTAAAAAATCTATTGATTAAATACCTAGCAAAATTCACAAGTGTAGGAAGCAAACTGCTAGCTGGCTGCATCCATTTTCTTATTCCCTACTTCTCTAAAACCACAACAGCGTACCCTTAACAGACTCACTCATTACACCACCACCAGTAATCATTGCAATCAAGCTTCTACATATGGATTTCACTGGAACTGCTCATAAACAGCATGCCCTTCTTCCTCACCACTGTCAACTTCTCAATCAACCTGGATATGCTGGAAAGCTATGCTGAATTTAGGCATCACCTTTGCCGCAATCTGCCTGCTCTCTTCCTACCTTGCTGGATTATTTGTATTCTTGTGCTCCTCAATCTATGTAGGAAGAAAGCTCCTTCCTTGAACTGTTCATGCTACACAATCTCACGGAGTGTTATCTACTTTTTCGATCTCTCTAAACACAATGAAATTGCCTTCTCCTGTCACTCATTCACACTGGTTGGTGTTACCAGCTGCAACTCTGTCTGCTGATAATGAATGGTAAAGCTGTACTCTGCTAAGACTGAAATCACTGTTCTTTCACGGAATCTAAAACCATTCATCTTCCATCTCAAAATTTGACCACAACCCTAAACACAATATTAACCACTTGCATCACTTCAGCTCATGTTCCTCCTGGTGTCCCAAGAGTGGAACTATTTCCCCCTCGAAATAAGGTCTGCCACTTTCAAAGGCACTTTCACAACCGCAGTAAACCACCTCCTTCTTTAAACAGAGTCCTCTAACACAGTGGTCAACACTACAGGACAGGCACATTCATACAATGTGGAATGACCAGTGTAATGCATTTGTAACCACCTTCTCTGATAAGTGCGTTTTTTGTTCTTATCCAACATGGTCATGGTCTAGGTCACATGCAGTGCAGGTCCATGATCATTCACTAGATTCTAATGCATACTCCCAGTAGCTGCTCCAAATACTCTGTAATGTCCCAGACAACAATCCCTTCTTCTGTTTGAATTAATATTCACTACTGGGTCCCTATGAAAAGCCTCATGTAACGATTGTGCTTGAAATGCTTAGCAAATTAATAAAACAAAATACAAGCATCCAACACATACACCAATAAATCAGTAAAGGGAAAGCCAGTGACCCAATGTATCATCTGTATTTATGTAAAATAAGTATGCATAAGGTTCACTGACTAATGAGGAGGACAGTACATTATATGACTGGCCAGGTACTGACTACCACAAAGGTATACTTTCCGTGTGAATGGGAGGGGGCCATCTGGGCTCCCAATACAAATATGATATTTATTCATTTTGTCCAAGGGAATGCTCCTCTGAACCGTAATGCCTTAAACACCCATACTTCAATGATGAGCTCGAGGACAAACAGAATTTGACAAGTGCTCCATGTCCACCTGAGGAACCAACATCGGTGCTATTTAGAAATACATTTTGGCTATTTTACTTTCCGAAACGTGCAATGCCGGCATTCCTTTGTTGTTCCCATACTCTAAATTCTAAAGACCAAGATTTTTGTATGGGTCAAAATAATAACTTGGTACCATAAAAAGACAGGACGCACATAGCTTCTTCGAATAGTTTACAAATAACAATGAGTCCACAGGCCTGTGACAAAGGTACTGGGACAAGAGGACAGATGCAGAAGATTTGTCATGATATATTGCCAGAAAATTAATGCTTTCCTCTTCCACCATAGTCAATCCTGAATGGAATTGATTTTTCATGTTCTTAATATGAGCAAGAACGCACGTTTAAGCCCACTGCCAGCACATCTATATGTTTATTCTGTTCAAAAACAGATTAAGCTTTAACAAAATTAGTTAAAAGTGTGCCAGACACAACTTTTGATGCCTGCCTTGTAGATGTGACTACTGACAGGTCGAGTTGCTGGTTTTAGGAAGGCCGTCCACAGAAGTGAAGTAAAGGTGTGCACATTTACGAGCCTTGACTCCACATTTACATACAGGAACGGTCATCTATCTGAAAAGAGAACCAATGACAGTGGTAAATGTAAAGGAGTTCTCTGAACCTTCCTCCAGCAGAAGCAATCAAAACAATGGACACAGCATACTGCTGGACGCTTTTGTCACCACTATTATGCTTAGGATGGTCCTCGTTTTTTCTCTCCGTGATGGTCAGTAAGAACAAAGGGCAAATGACCGAAACCTGCAGTGATTAAATGGCTAATGAACTCACGCATGAGATGAAATCCTGCATGGAGTCCTCTAAAGAAACGTCATCACCAAGAACAATGACATTTTAATGCTGAGCAGGGAATCTGATGAGTGGCACCAGGCAACCCGGATACCGAGCAAAGGGAAGAGGAACAAAGCCAAGTATTGGGGACCTAGCATTGGGCCTTGGTCAGGACGAAGGCAGACTAGTCCTTCAAATTGAAATGTATGCATCAAAAGTGCAGAAAGCATTGTGTTTAGTCCTCGCAAAAAGAAATTACAGATTTAGTAAAATCTTTTCAAGCAATTACAAAAAAATATAATGAAGAAAGGGCAAAAGGCAATAAAACATGCCCAGCCATGCTTGCACGATAGGCCCTTTAAGACACATTGAATCTAAATGCTGTCAAGTACCAGATCAATTCAAAGTCATAATGCAGGCAGGAGCATTTTTTCAAACAGTTGTATTTTGAGTAGCTGTCTTAACTGTGGTGAAATAGGTCACTGCAGAAGACTTCTCTTAACATTTTCCAAACCTATTCACCTTTTGTTGGCACAGCCACTTCCTTTTTTGGGGAGCAGGCGCATGAAAAGAACAGTCTCCATAACTGCTCTTAAATATCCACCACCCCTGACCTCACAGAGGAGAAGCAGAAACAGGAGGGACATCAAGCAGTCAGTGGGGCAGGGCAACAGTACAGCAGCACGCGGCTGCTATGGGCAAGAGGTAAAAAAACAGAGGGAGATGTGAATACTTAACATATTTGACTATAATAATAATTGGTTATGTAAGGCAGTTTCTATTTGCCCGATGTGGACCTTTTGCTGGGATGATAGGGGAGGAAGTGCAAGCAGCGAAAGCTAGGTTAGCCTCTGAGGGAGTCTTTGGAGTTGGAAAAATGCCAGGCAGCCAGTTGTTAAATTGGTGTTGTGTGTGGCCGCGCAAATGACAGAATGCAGTTAAAAAGGCTTTTTGTGCAGGAAACAGTGGCAAGTTGTGTTGGCTGTGTCATCTGTAGTGGGCGGGGATACATGCATCAGGCGATGAAGGTTTCTTACTCCCCAGAAGGCCATTCACGTGAGGGTCAGGGTGTGAAAGAGGTAGTGACCACCTAGAAGAGTAATCAGCTTAGTTTACCGTCTTCTTCCACCGGGCCGCAGGAAGCGTAGTGCAAGATGGAAGGTCAGGCACTTAATGCCAAAGTAGAGACAGGGAATCCATTTTTTTTCTAGCTTGTTCTCGATGCACACCATGATTATCCCAGGTTTCAATTTTTTAAAATGTTATTTATTGTGTTTTATAGAGCACAAACATGACCATCATGGTATCGGAGCACTGTACAACAAGAGAGCTCATGAGATTTGCAGTACAGTAAGAACATTTGTCACTTAATCTATGATGTACATAGAAATCGAGGAGCAAGGTATAACACAAAAGGGTACAGTATCAAATAGGGTGAAAAGCCAGTTCCAATCGTTCTCTTATGCCACATGGTTTCCTAGTAGTATGGCTTTTACTTCCTTCTTGCAGAGCCTTAGAGAGGTAATTGCTCTCGTTGAGGGTGGTAGGGAACTCCAAATGTTTGGGGCAGTTCCAACAAAAGTGCGGCCATGAGTTTTCCTTTTTGGAATCTGGGTGGTTCGAGGAAGGATTTGGCGCTCCTCAAATTCCTTCTGTCTCCTGATAGCTTAATCCTATTCGCCAAGTATTTAGGACCAGAATTGTGTAGGCCTCTGTGTGTTATGCATGCAACCTTCAGTTGGATCCTGGCTTCAACTGGGAGCCAGTTGTGTTCTCGGAGTAATGTGAACATAACAATATGTGCTGGTTAAGTCTTGCTGCTGCATTTATGGTCACTTTCATTGGGGCTAGGCTGGCTTTAGGTATACCTACGAGTGTGGCATTCCCATAGTCCAGCCTTGAGAGCACTAGAGATTGCACCGCTGTTTTGAGGTCTCCTAGTGGTATGAAGGGTTTTAGTTTTCTTAGAAGGGTCAGATGTAGGTTAGCGTTGCTGGTTCCAGCTTGTAAGTGAACTTGCATGTTAAGATTCGAGTCTCGGGTAATGCCTAGTGATTTTATGGAGTCACAGACGGTTGGGGTGCAGTTTAGCGATTTGATGTTAAGAGAACAAGGTTGCCGTTGCTGGGATATAAGGGGTGGGGCAAAAAGAATTAATTCTTTTTCCTGTGGATTTAGTTTAAGATGGTTGTGTTTTTCTCTTCTTGTTTTGTCCTTGATTTTGGTTTCTTGAGCAGAGATTTGGAAAAGAATTTGATGTTGATATGACCAATCTGTTGGGGTGATATCAAGCATGTTTACTGATCCCAGTTTGGCGATGATGAGGTCAAGTGTGGCGCCTTTATTGTGAGTTGGCACCTTGCATGCTGGAATCATGTTGAGGTACTGGAGCAGGTTACTGAGTGCAGCCACTGTGGGGTCTTTGTCATTGTTCCAATGTAGGTTGAAGTCTTCTAATAATATTGTATTAGAAAGTGAAGTAGCAATGATTGTAATTGTTTCAATAAGTTGCTCTAGGAAGATTGTGTTGTTACCCGGTGGATGGTGTAAAAAGAGTGTTTTCACTATCAGTTTCTTTTCAAGCTTGATTTCAACTCCCAATAGTTCAAATGAAGGTTTCTCTTCTAGCAAGAGTGAATTTACGGTTAAAAAGTTTCTGACCTCCCCCTGCTTCAATGTGCGGCCTAGGCATAAGATGATAAAATCTGGGGGAATGAGAAGGTCCAATATTGGAGCTGCGTTGGGCGGAGCCAGGTTTCAGTTAGAAAAAGAATGTCCAGGTCATGCTTTAAGATTACATCTGCTTTATCAGTTGTGTGTTCTGCAGCTGATCTGAAATTCTGCAGCATGCATTTCAGGCCTGTTACTGTTTTGTTGCTGTGGTGGATATGGTGTTCGTTGCGATCGGGATCAGGTTATTGTGACTGAACGAAGAGGGTTGTATCTTCGGTTTTTGAAGTTGGATGTTATGATGATCCGGATGTTGTGTCCAGTGAAGATTTCTGTGTGCCATGGTAGTGCATAAGCAGAGTGTGTATTTCTTCTTCAGAGGGTTGATTGTTCATTCTTCTTGGCCGGGGGAGCTTGTTGTGTTGGAAGTTGTTGAGTCTGTTGTTGAAGAAAGGTTTTCTGCTAGATGGGGAGTAAGTGTTCTTGGTAGAGATTGCAGGCATCTTCTCCAGAGTATAAGACTGTTGACTTTCTTCTTGACCATTCTATGTCTTTCCTTAGTAGTTGTAGGTTATTGTTGACTTGGTTTGCAGGGAGTTTATGTGGTGGGCACTGACAAATAATATTATCATTCTGAGTGAGTGTTTGCCGATTGTCATGACATGTCAGCGTTTTTGTTTCTATCACCTGTTCTTTGTCTGGGGATGATTCTTGGTCACAAACCCACTTCCTGTTGTTAAGTAGTTGCTCCCTGGACAGAGATAGTTGTTTGTAGGAAGGTCCAGTCATTGTCTCGGTGGGGTTGTGTGGATTGTGGGGCTATGATTGTCATTGGGTGTAGTTCTTTGGTAGGAGTCAGTAGGTACTGGTTAGGAGTCTGGGACATATTTTGGGCACCAACCAGCTTCCTGTTGAAGAATGGTTGCACTTAGGGCGGCAAGAGCTGTTTCTAGCAAGGTCTAGTAGGGGTTTATGTGGGGCTGTATACACTGTACGGCTGTGATTGTCAATGGATGTCTTTCTTTGGTCAGAGTTAGAAGGTTTAAAGTGATGGTTAGTAGACTGAGTATGTCCAAGTGCAGATTAGTCGCAAGTAGCACAGAGTTTAGGTCATAGATGATGCAGACAGTGGCTAGCTTTAATAACAACGTATGCAGTGTACAGGCTGTGAGGATGGCATGAATACACTGAGCATGCACCCTGTAGCATATCCAGCTAACAAGGTAAAAGCAAAAAAATGAGGTTGTATCAATGTGCATGTTCGTATGTAACTGCTTCAGGTGTGCACGCTTTAATGTACTCGTATTATATGAAAAAATTAGAATGGAAGGAAGCATGTACAAAATGGGTTCTGGGGTGTCAAAAATACATTTGCCCCCACAGGAAAATAGCTGACACCTAGCAGCACTAGCATCTCAATGAAACCATAACTCAAAAAAAGAGTAAAGCGTATGATCCAGTAGATTCTGACCGGTTAACTTAGTAACTCGGTAAACAGTTAGCTCGGATGAATGGACAATTTACAATACTTGCAAAAGCTAGGACAAAAAAACGAAATGCTGACAAAGCCAATAGGTCTGGCTTTAAATGTGCTAACACAAACAAACAGCATTTGTGCACGTGATTTGCATGTGAAAGAAAAGTCAATAAGGCAGCCATGATAATGCATAAAAAGCTTGCTGCAGCGAAGAATATTTTTTTAAATGACTGCTCTCTATTTAGTATAGATGTGACATAAAGGACTGAATGTGACAAAAGGTTTGAAGACTGTATTTTACTTTTTACAAGTAAAAAAGTCCCTCATGCACTGCAATGGAACTACTTCCTAAGAGGCAGAATGATAATAAGCAGACAATAGCAAGAGATGAAAGGCACATAATACTCTGAAACCCACTGTATGAATGAATATTAATATACACACACATCCCACACATACATATATATATATAGATATATATATATAGATATATATATCTATATATGGAAAATGCTACTTACCAGTATGCATCTGTTCTTGGCATGTAGAGCTGCAGATCCTCACACTGAGCATTAGATCGCCATCTGGTGTTGGGCTTGGATGCTTGCACTTTGTTGTTGTCTTGGAAGAAGTCTTTGTAGTTAGGAGATAGGTGACTCCTCCCTTGGACGATAGTGCGCATGGGCATCGACTCCATCCTCAGATTGTTTTTCGCCATGATGGGAAATGATGGAGTTAGTAGAAAAGAAAGAGATGTCCATGTGTGTATATCTAAGTAAGATAGGACTGGAACACATACAGGTCCCGGGGAGGTGGGTGGGCGTGTGAGGATCTGCAGCTCTACATGCCAAGAACAGATGCATACTGGTAAGTAGCATTTTCCGTTCGAGGCATATGAGCTGCAGATCTCACACTGAGCATAGACTGTACAGCAGTATCTCCCCTAGTGGTGGTCACCTGTATGTGTTGCAGTAGTTTGAAAAAGTGTTTTAAGAACAGCTTGGCCTACAGAAGCTTGTTGCTTGGCTTGCACGTCAACACAATAGTGTTTAGTGAAGGTGTGTGTTGTAGACCATGTGGCTGCCTTACAGATGTCCTCTAGGGGAATGGTCCCTAGGAATGCCATGGAAGCCCCTAGTTTGCGTGTTGAGTGCGCTGTAGGGGGAATTGTTAATGTGCGCTTGGCTTTTTGGTAGCATATTTGGATACACTTAACGATCCACCTTGCAATCCCAGCTTTTGAGATGGGATTACCCTTATGTGGTGGAGAGAAAGCTACAAACAATTGTTTTATTTTGCGAAATGACTTGGTTCTGTCAATGTAATACATTAGAGCTCTTTTGACGTCTAGGGTGTGGAGAGCTCTTTCTGCTACGGAGTCCGGGTTTTGAAAAAACACGGGTAGCTCCACAGATTGATTAAGGTGAAAAGGAGAAATGACTTTAGGAAGGAATTTTGGGTTTGTTCTGAGAACTATTTAGTTATGATGTATTTGTAAAAATGGCTCTTGTATGGTTAAAGCCTGGATCTCACTCACCCTTCTGAGAGAGGTGATTGCAATAAGGAAAGCTACTTTCCATGTGAGGAACTGAAGTTCACATTTATGCAGAGGTTCAAATGGGGGTCCCATGAGCCTAGTAAGCACAATGTTAAGATTCCACACTGGAGAGGGTGGTAATCTGGGAGATATGATTCGTTTAAGGCCTTCCATAAAGGCTTTAATTACTGGGACCCTAAAAAGTGATAAGTGTTGTCTGTTTTGTAAGTAAGCGGCAAGTGCTGCTAGATGAAGACGTATGGATGAGTATGCCAAATTACATCTTTGTAAATGTAGTAAGTAACAAATGATGTTCTGGATGGAGGCATCTAGTGGCTGGATATTATTGTTATTGCAGTAAGTGGCGAATCTTTTCCACTTTGCTGCGTAGCAAGCTCTGGTGGTAGGGCGTCTGGCCTCTTTAATGATGTTCATACAGTCCGGTGGAAGGTTAAGGTAACCGAACTCTAGGACCTCAGGAGCCAAATCGCAAGATTGAGTTGAGTTGGATCGGGGTGCCTTATCTCTCCATGGTTCTGCGTTAGTAGTGATGGGGAGAGGTGTAGTTTTTGGTGTGGGACTAGTGAGAGTTCCAGTAGTGTTGTGAACCACGGTTGGCGTGCCCATGTGGGAGCCACTAGGATCATTTTTAGAGACTGTTGTCGGAGCTTGCGTACCACTAGCGGAATGAGTGGGAGTGGCGGAAAAGCGTACGCAAATCTGCCTGACCAATTCATCCATATCGCATTGCCCTTGGACAGTGGGTGTGGAAACCTGGCGGCGAAGGTTGGGCATTTTGCGTTTTGGTGTGTGGCAAATAGATCTATGTCTGGTTGGCCCCACATCTGGAAAAAAGGTAGAAGAACTTGTGGATGTAGTTCCCATTCGTGAATCTGTTGTGTCTGTCGACTTAACAGATCGGAAATCTGATTGTGAACTCCTGGCAGGTTTTGTGCGAGAAGGTATATGTTTTGTGGGATGGCCCACCTCCAAATGTTCTGTGCAAGTTGGGACAGTTGTAGAGAATGTGTCCCCCCCTGTTTTTGTATGTAATACATGGCGGTGATGTTGTCCGTTCGGATTAGGACGGCTTTGTTTTGTACATGGAGTTGAAACGATTTCAGAGCTAGGAATATTGCTAGTAGTTCTAGATGATTGATGTGGAGCAGTCTTTGCTGAGTGGTCCATTTGCCCTGTGTCGTGTGAGCTAAGAGATGGGCTCCCCACCCTGTGAGTGATGCGTCTGTTAGTACTATTTGTGGAACAGGCTCGAGGAACGGCCGCCCTTTGGACAAGTTTTTTGTGTTCCACCACTGCAGAGAGCGATGTGTGCGGCTGTCCACCAACACCAGATCTGTAAGTTGTCCGTGAGCCTGATTCCATTGATGTGCTAGACATTCTTGTAAGGGACGCATATGAAGTTTTGCGTGAGGTACGATGAAAATGCAAGATGCCATCATGCCTATGAGTTGCATGAACACTCTGGCTGGGAGAGAGTGTTGGATTTGAAATTTGGTGATGAGAGCTTCTATACTGGCTATCCTGGCTGGGCTGGGATACGCTAGAGCTGTGGAAGTATTTATTGTGGCCCCCAGATATTGATGTATATGGGAGGGCTGGAGGTACGACTTGGTATAGTTGATTGTGAACCCCAAGTTGTGTAGTGTTTGAATGGTCTGATGAGTGTGCTGGATACACTGGTTGAATGATCTGGCTTTTATTAGCCAGTCGTCCAGATATGGGAAGACATGGATCTGTTGTCTTCGTAGGTGCGCTGCTACTACTGCAAGGCACTTGGTAAACACTCTTGGAGCAGTGGTGACCCCGAATGGAAGGACTTTGAACTGATAGTGTTGTCCATCGAGTACGAACCTTAGATACTTCCTGTGAGCAGGATGTATGGGAATGTGGAAGTAGGCGTCCTTGAGATCTAGTGTGGCAAGGAAGTCTTCCTGTTGTAGTAGGGGAAGCACCTGTTGGAGAGTGATCATGTGAAAATGATCCGAATGTATATACTGGTTGAGGGGTCTGAGGTCGAGAATTGGCCATAGGGTCCCATCCTTTTGGGGATTAGGAAATACAGGGAGTAAACCCCTGTTCCCTGGTGTAGCAAAGGGACTGGCTCTATGTCGTGCTTTTGAAGCAGTGAGAGAACTTCTTGTTTTAAAAGTGTAAGATGGTCTGTGGACATTGGACGCTGCTTGGGTGGTATGTTTGGGGGGGTAGCTGTAAGTTCCAGGCAGTAACCATGTTGGATAATTTGTCTTACCCAACTGTCTGTTGTGATGGAGTTCCAGACAGGTAGGAACTGTGTTAATCTTCCCCCGACAGGAGTGGAATGGTCGGGGGGAAGTGGAGGGAAGTCACTGTTTAGCAGCAGGGGAGGTACGAGTGTTGGTGTTACCTCGGCCTCTCCCTTTACTGTTGTTCCCTCTATAACCTCCTCTGAAATATCCTCTATTGGGGGATGTTTGGGTGGTGTTTTTAAAGGAAGATGAGCTATCTGTGCCCATGTTCTTGGAGGCTCCTCTATAAAAGGAGCGACGAAAGGAGCCACGCGTTTGCGGAGACTGCAACGCTCCAATTGACTTGGCAGTTTCTGTATCTTTTTTCATTTTTTCAAGAGCAGTGTCCACAGGCGATCCAAAAAGTTGGTTTTCATTGAACGGCTGATTTAGAATAGTGGTTTGGACCTCCTGCTTGAAGCCTGAAATGCGCAACCATGCATGTCTTCTGAGCAGTACGCTAGTATTGACAGACCTAGCGGCAGTGTCAGCTGCATCAAGGGCACACTTAATTGATGCGTTGGTGATTAGTTTGCCCTCTTGGATTAGGTCCTCTGCTTGAGTTTTATACTGGTCAGGTAAATGCTGTAACAGGGTTTCCAGCTGGTCATAGTGGGTCCGATCATATCTAGCCAGCAGTGCTTGAGTGTTGGCTATATGCCAGTGATTGGCCGCCTGCGCAGCTACCCTCTTGCCAGATGCGTCTAATAATTTAGATTCTCTATCAGGGGGCGGTGCGTCCCCTGAGGTTTGTGAATTAGCTCGCTTCCTAGCATTGGAGACTACTAATGAATCTAGAGGCAGCTGATCTTTGATGTACGCAGGATCGTCAGGGGCAGGCCTATATTTTTCATCGATCCTGGGGTTAAGAATCCTGGCGCGTACAGGATCTTTAAATATGTCGGGAGCATGCTTAATGACCCCTTTAATCATTGGCAATATTTGTATAGTTTTTTGGGACTGTTCAAATGTGTCTAAAAGAAAATCCTCCTCTGGTGCGTCTGAGTGCATGTGTACCCCATGAAATACAGCAGCCCTATTGATGAGTTGTCCAAACCCAATATTATCATCCGGAGGAGAGGGTTTTGTTGGGTATGGTAGAGGGCTTGGGAGGTCTGGAGGATCTATTTGATCATTGTAATCCCAATCGTCTTGTGGTGGGTCATCTGGATCGGTGAATGGGTCATGAGGGTCACCACCGTCCCCTAGGTCATCCTGATAATCGTGTGTAGGTGGTGTATGTGGTGGAGATGTTACAGGCTGAGGCGGTGTAACAGGTTTGGGGAGAGGAGGGGTGTTAGATGGAAGGACAGGAGAAGAAGGAGGCATAGGTGACGTGGCACAGTCCTTTTCCACTGGCTTGTGGCGTGGCACAGCTGTGAGATGTCCTGTTTTAGGGTTAATGTGGATCTTTTTCTGTTTAGGATCAACAGGATCCAGATGAAAAAGCTCCTCCTCTTGGATAACTGGTTTCGGCGCCGATTTTTTCGGTTCCGAGCGGGGCTGTGGCTGAGTCTTATGCTCTTTGGCCTTAGGAGGCGTGGAAGAATCCTTAGGCTTGGTTGTCGGTTCCGAAGGCTTTGGGTTAGGGGCTGTGGCGTGATTTTTAGGTTTCGACGCCGGCTTATCCCCATGCTTCGATGTGTTCGAGGCCGGTTTGTCTTTAGAGGTGGAAGGAATCGGAGCCGATTTCGGAGCAGAGTGTTCTTTTGGCTTCGGTGCCGAAGGTGCCGGTGGGACTAGCACATGCGGTTTGCTCGGTGCCGAGCTACCGGAAGGCTTGAATTTTTTCTTCGGAGCCGGGCTGGAAGGCGGGGCTTCTGAAGTGTGTTTTCGGTCGCGACAGAGGCCAACGGCCGTAGTCTTGACCGGTGCCTTGTGCTTTGGTGTGGGGGTTGGGGTAGGGGCAGTAGTACTCACTCGTTGCCCAGGAGTGATGGGGTCGTCTGAGTCTTCTGCCTCTGACACGATTTGGAGATCCTCGGAATCTTCTTCAGGGACATCCGGGCCTTCGTCGAAGATGTTCACCGGTTCCGGAGCTGATCTCTGCGCCATGACGTGCCGTCGAGCTCGACGATCTCGAATAGTTTCCTTTGATCGAAAGGAGACGCAGGCTGGGCAGCTGGACTCGTTGTGATCTGGCGAAAGGCACAGGTTACAGACCTTGTGATGGTCACTGTTTGGGAATTTTGCTCCACACTGGGGGCATTTTCTGAAAGGTGTCCTTTCCATGAGCCGTAGGCCTTACGGCATCGATGGGCCCAGCGGCCCGCGTCGACGACTGAAATGAAATCGATGAAAGGCGCGTCGAGATTTCGAAGTCGATTGGAAAAGTTTGTGGAAGTTTTGCGCGTTGAAAAGTTTGAAAACTAAAGTTTCGAACCGGTGCGCAAAAATTGCATCCGAACCCAATGGCGGAAAAAAACAATCTGAGGATGGAGTCGATGCCCATGCGCACTATCGTCCAAGGGAGGAGTCACCTATCTCCTAACTACAAAGACTTCTTCCAAGACAACAACAAAGTGCAAGCATCCGAGCCCAACACCAGATGGCGATCTAATGCTCAGTGTGAGATCTGCAGCTCATATGCCTCGAACATATATATATATATATATATATATATATATATATATGTATGTATGTATGTGTGGGGTGTGTGTGTTGACCTGTTGCCTTTTTTCATTACACTTCTATACATAGTGGGGGTTTATTTTTAAGAAGAGAAGTGAGAAAAAAAGGCAACAGGTCAACAGAAAGCTGTATTGTCAAGAGAGACCATTCTAGAAACATGCAAATATTTGGTCTTAAGACCAATGTGGCCACAAAATAAACACTTCTGTTTCATCAAGGGGAGAACATTTCTGTTGCCAGCTTGTCAATGCTATCCATCTAGCAACACACTGTGTTATTTGTCAGTTCTACTCTAGCCGCAAATATTTTCCTAATGGTCTCTGTTATTTGGTGCTGCATTTCGACCGGGGCATACGAGGAGAAACTCTAATCTGTGAGCTCTGAAAGATAAAGAAACCATGCAACTTCTTCAAACTATTGACTGCCAATGAAGAGGGTCTGAAGGCTGTTGTATTACAATACTTGATTCCTCTAAGGACATATCAATGCAGCAGGTATACTCTGCATGTGATGTCACCCACGGTAGGTTCCTAAACAAAACTGTCCAAGTGAAGATGTTGAAGGTCGCTTCAGGCCTCCGAAGCATTGATTCCCAAATCTAGGTATTTACTGGAGCCGGGAGCCGAATGCAGGGGGAGCTGCACAGAGCTTTTCCTGCTGCTGGGCTGTGAACAAGTTGGTTGGTGAGAAAGGTCAGCCTGCAATGGAGGTGCATCAACCACATTTGTTTTCTCAGTATCCCTAAACAAAATACAAAATGGAACAATATTAATATGAAGGGAAAAGCTTGCAAACTACCAACATAAACAATAGTCCTATAAACTGATAAATATGTTCAGTGGTTAATGCTGAATCGAAAAGGTTCCAATCCTGAGATATTAACTCATACAA
The DNA here is from genome assembly GCA_963921515.1 of Calotriton arnoldi. Taxonomy (NCBI): domain Eukaryota; kingdom Metazoa; phylum Chordata; class Amphibia; order Caudata; family Salamandridae; genus Calotriton; species Calotriton arnoldi. The sequence continues at coordinate 701,782 of CAWUFW010000468.1, read as the reverse complement.
GTCTTTCATCCTTCAAAGGTTAACAGAAAGGGATGTCACTGATCTGAAAAGTGTTAGCCACCATTACATACAATGATATGAAGATGCATCACAGTAGAACTGGTGCACAACATCAAAGTAGGTCCATTCAAAAAGCTCCTAATCTGGAACTGCTGTGTCACTATGCGAACAGAGATAGTTGTCAGGCACACACCCTTCTAACACAAGCACTGTGCTTTTGTAATTCTATGTTTTTGTATTCTGTTAACAAGGATGTTACAACAAACAGAAAAAGTAGTGGCTTTAATGTAGATGTATCTCTTCCTGCAGTTCGGATGAGACACTGCATTTCATTCAACTAAAGAAGTACAACTGAATACAAAGAGGGGACATGATGGGGAGATGATCTGTGGGTGGATGGGAAAGTAAGGTGACTCATGATAAAATACTGAACCTTCCCAATTGACAGTCTTATTTGTTTGTTTACATCTACCTGTACCTCAGACAAAAAGTATAACGAGTACAAACTCACAAGTGCTCCTTACCTTTCCTCAGTTGGTATGCTCCCACACACACTGCTTACTTTGCTGGTACTCCCTACTCCATTATCTTTTTTATGCTGCTCAGTGGGCAGTTCAGAGCCACTTAGCCCTTGCAAAGGGGGTTGCACTTGACTGCCATCTATTCCTTTCTGGGATCCGGCCACATGATCTGGTAGCTTCAAGCCTGACAATTCTGAGACATCCTTCACCTCCATGGTGGTCTCCTGCCCCAAAAAGTCGTGATTAGCGATAGCCATGGCAGATGTGCCATGATTTGCCTTGGCTCCGGTGCTGGTGCCCATGGACTTAGAGATGACCTTCAGTTTGTGAGAGCTGGCTTTATAGTGCTTTTTCTTATGCCGAACTGTTGAATTATGCTTGAGAAAAAACTCGCAGGATTCCTGCAGAACTCTTCGGCTTTCACTGACGGGACTGCAAGGTAAAATCAATAGAAACTTTAACCATAACGTTTAAGCTGTAACTTTTTTTTTTAGGAAACTATATATTCATACATCATTCCACAATGAATGTGGGTTCTGCATGCTAAGGAGCCCTTTGAAGCTTTAGACATAAGGAATCGTCACTGATTAAGGCACTTACAATGTTCTCTGCAAGTGGCTGAAATTCATTGAACACCTGCCACAACATGGAACATGGTTATCCTGATGTTTCAATTACACGTTCTTAAATTATCACGTTATCTTAACACATATTATGAGCTTCTTAATTAGAACATATACCTTGGTTTCAAATGCCTTATACATCAAGTTAGGGCAGAATATATATAACTCGTTTCTTTTCCACACAATTCAGAACTCACAGTGGTGTCTCGTGAACTTGTAAGATGGCAGAACATAAATACTTTCTACGCCTTGTAAGATGGCAGAACATAAATACTTTCTACGCCTCCTTCGAGAAGTGAGGGTGAATACTTGAGTCCTTCCTGCCCCCAAGCAATTTTTGAAAAAAAATAAGAATTTATATATAGATTAAAATATATATATATGTGGGTCTGTGCTTCACAGCAAGTGTATTAATTAAAGCATTAATGAGAAAATGACAGTTAACATTAATCATGAAAAACAAATTCAATTATGGACAACAGAACTGCCGATATACGATCGCAACAATGTTTTTTTATACACCATTTCTCTGCAAACCAACTATTACAACTTATTTAAATAATTTCCGATTTGAAAATTAATAAAATCTTATGCATTCTTCACTCGAATTGGACCATGCACAATAGCACTTTTCACTTGTAACTACAAATCCCATTAACATGGGAAAGGAACAGGGCGTGGCCTGGCAACATAGCTGGCAGGATGTAGTCGAGCTCGGCTCCCGAACCAACTCCACAAATGCGGCCTTGCCACGTTGCCGCGAGGTGCGGGGCGAGTGGTTGGTCCCGGCGGTGTTGTGGACCCGGGGGCCAGAGAGCATCCCATGACGCAAGAGGGAGAACTCCTCAGGAGTGGGGGACAGGCCCCGTGGGCTCGCAGACTGGCATTGGCTGGGTCCCACCGCAGTTGCTAAGCAGTCCAGGCAGGGACCCTGGGAGACAAAGGACAGAGCACTCCAGGACCGCGGAGTGGTAGCAGTGCATCGGTGCTGTCGGCGATATACTTTGGTGGAGGTGGGTTGCAGTTTGTGCCCTGGCCCTAGCAGCTGTAGACACGGGGATTTGAGCCTGCGTGAGAGCAGTGGCAGCCGAATCTGCAAGTGCGGACTTGCTGTGGGCGGACGGAGCGCTCCAGGGACGCAGAGTCAGAGCAGCGCGAAGGCGCTGCAAGCGACCTGAAGAACAAGTTACTTACCTTCGGTAACGATATATCTGTAAGAGACATAGATTAGTTAGAGATTCCTTACCTTTAGAATTACCCCCAGGCGTCAGACTGGATCCAGAGAATTTTTTCATCAGCAGTACCCATGCGCGTCGAAAGGTGGCCTCGGTCGGCTCCGCGTTCATCGTTGGCGTCGCGGTCGCCGGGATGACGTCGCAGTAGCTACTTAGACGCCGCCCTCGAGCGCTGACGTCCGTTCTTTTACACGACATTCCACGCCAGAAGCGCAGAGCCATGCAAGACACTGACCACAGGTGCACAAAACTAGGGCCCTGAAAAGGATTCCCTGACCCTAGAAGTCAGTTCGCAGAACGGGGAGGATGGGTGGGGCGGTAAGGAATCTATAACTAATCTATGTCTCTTACAGATGCACAAGTTACTAACTTGTGTAACGATATATCTGTAAGAGACAGTAGTTAGTGATAGATTCCTTACCTTAGAATATCCCCAGGCGTCAGGCTGGATCCGGAAAGTTTTGCGTAGCAGTACCCTTGCGCGTCGGTAGGCGGCGTCGTGCGGCTCCGCGTCCGGCGTCGTGATCGCCGGGATGACGTCGCGGGCAGTACTTAGGCGGGCAGTACTTAGGCGGGCAGTACTTAGGCGGGCAGTACTTAGGCGCGCTGACGTCAGTTCTGTACACGACTTTCCGCGCCAGGAACGCAGAGCCATGCAAGAAGCTGACACAGGTGTCTGAAAAATACTAGGGCCCTGAAAGGGATGTCCTTAACCCTAGAAATCAGTTCGCAGAACGGGGAGGATGGGTGGGCGGTAAGGAATCTATCACTAACTACTGTCTCTTACAGATATATCGTTACACAAGTTAGTAACTTGTGCATCTGAAAGAGACACGTTAGTGATAGATTCCTTACCTTAGAATAGATACCCCAGCAATACCAACCCCGGTGGTGGGTCTGCGAACAAAGATCAGACAAGGAAGTCCTGGAGGACAGAACGGCCAAAGAAGCCGTCCCTCCGGACCTGACTGTCAAGGCAGTAATGCTTAGTAAACGTGTGCAGCGAGGCCCACGTAGCTGCCTGACAGATAACCGGCAGCGGAACACCGCGGCCCAAGGCCGTGGTAGCAGCCGTTGCCCTGGTGGAATGGGCACGCAGCCCAACAGGAGGCTCCTTCTTGGCCAAAGAATAGCAGGTCTTGATGCACAAGGTAACCCAGCGGGAGATGGTCCTCTTGTGCACCGCCCGACCTTTTTGGCGCCCACGTAGCCAACAAAGAGCTGGTCATCCACCCGGAAGTGTTTTGTGCGGTCGATATAGAAGGAGAGCGCACGTTTTGGGTCCAGACGGTGGAGCCTCTCTTCCTCTCTGGAAGGATGCGGAGGCGGAAAGAAGGTGGGCAAAGTGATGGTCTGCCCAATGTGGAAAGCAGTAACCACCTTTGGCAAGAAGGACGGACGCGTCCGAAGAACAACCTTGTCTGGATGAACAGACAGAAAGGGAGGCTTGCAAGATAGAGCCTGGAGCTCACTCACCCGCCGAGCGGAGGTGATGGCCACCAGAAAGGCTGTCTTCAGAGTCAGAAGACGAAGAGGACAGTTATGCAGAGGCTCAAAGGGAGCGCACATTAAAAAGGTAAGAACCAAGTTCAAGTCCCACTGAGGCATTACAAACGGAACAGGAGGGAAGAGGTGAGTAATGCCTTTTAAGAACCTGTTAACAACAGGGGACTTGAACAGGGAGGGCTGATCAGGAGCCTGAGGAAGGCCGAGATAGCACAAAGATAACCCTTGATGGTACCCAGGGCAGAACCCTGTTGGGCCAGAGAGAGAAGGAACAGAAGGACCTCAGAAAGAGGGGCAGAAAGGGGATCCACAGCCTTTGCTGTGCACCATGCCACAAATTTGTTCCACCTGCAGGCGTATACCACCTTAGTGGAGGGACGCCTGGCTGCCAGAATCACATCACAAACTTCGGGAGGCAAGTCGAAAGGAATCAACTGCCGCCGCTCAATCTCCACGCAAGCAGGTGTAGACTGGACAGGTTCGGGTGGAGGACCGTCCCCTGCTGCTGCGACAGAAGATCCTCCCGAAGAGGCAGACGGATCGGGGGATCTATGCTCATATTGAGTAGCTCGGGATACCAAACTCTTCGAGCCCAGTCCGGAGCCACAAGAATGACTTGGGCCCGGTCGTGCCGAATCTTCTTCAACACTCTGGGTAGAAGTGGTATAGGCGGAAAGGCGTACAACAGACCGCAACTCCACTCGCGACGAAAAGCGTCGCCGAGCGAGTGCCGCCTTGGAAATTCCAACGCGCAGAACTGATGACATTGCGCGTTCTCTTCGGTGGCGAATAGATCTAACCAAGGCTCTCCCCACTGTAGAAAGAGTCCTTGCGCCACTTCCGAGTGAAGACGCCATTCGTGATCCATCATGCACCTGCGGCTGAGTTCGTCCGCCCTGGCGTTCAGAGAACCTGCCAGGTGTTGAACCATCAGGAACATGCCCTGATGTTCCAGCCATGTCCAGAGGCGCAGAGCCTCCTGACAAAGGGTCCAAGACCCCACCCCGCCCTGTTTGTTGCAGTACCACATGGCAGTGGTGTTGTCTGTGAACACCTGCACTACCTTCCCTTTGACAGAGGGAAGGAATGCCTTGAGTGCAAGCCGGATCGCCCGGAGCTCCAGAAGGTTGATATGGAGCCGGGACTCCGCCGGAGACCAGAGGCCTCTGATCTCCGCCTCTCCCATGTGACCGCCCCATCCCAGAAGGGACGCGTCCGTCACAACTGTATGCTCTGGCTGGGGAAGGGAGAGGGATCTGCCCATGACCCATTGCCGGTTCGAGAGCCACCACTGCAACTGTTTTGCAGTCCCCTCCGAGATCTGGACGTGATCGGACAGGTTGCCCTGGTGCTGCGCCCACTGGAACTTCAGGTCCCACTGCAGAGCCCGCATATGCCATCTGGCATGATTGACCAGCAGGATGCAGGAGGCCATGAGGCCCAGCAGCCTCAGGGTCATCCGTACCGAAAACCAGGATAAAGGCCGAAAGATCGGAATCATAGCCTGAATATCCCGGACTCGCCGTTCGGGAGGATAAGCCCGAAACTGCGTCGTGTCCAGAACTGCTCCGATGAAAAGGAGCTGTGGAGAAGGAATCAGATGCGACTTCGGCACATTGATGGAGAACCCCAGCGAGTGCAGGAGTTCGGCCGTAGTCTGGAGGTGGGAGACGACTGCCTGGGACGAGCCCGCCTTCAGCAGCCAGTCGTCGAGGTAGGGGAAGACTGAAACCCCTGCCCGGCGCAGATGAGCTGCGACCACCGCCATCACTTTCGTGAACACCCGAGGGGCACTGGTAAGGCCAAAGGGGAGCACGGTGAACTGAAAATGCTCGGGGCCTACCGTGAACCGAAGGTAACGCCGGTGGGCCGGCAGGACGGGGATGTGGAAATACGCGTCCTGCAAGTCCAACGCTACCAACCAGTCTCCTGGGTCGAGGGCAGTCAAGACCTGAGCTAGGGTGAGCATCTTGAACTTCTCCTTCCGGAGGAAGCGATTGACGTTCCGGAGGTCCAAGATAGGACGCATGTCCTCCTTGTCCTTTTTGGGCACCAGAAAGTAGTGGGAGTAGCAACCACGCCCTACTTCTGGGGTCGGAACATGCTCGATGGCCCTCTTGGTCAAGAGGGCCGTGACTTCCTTCTGTAGAAGCACCAAGTGATCCCCTGACATGCGGTGGAATTGAGGTGGCATGGCTGGGGGGTGGTCTCGAAGGGGAGGGAGCAGCCCCTTCGGACAATGTCCAAGACCCACCTGTCCGAGGTGATGGTGCGCCAGTGGGGAAGGTGATGGCGGACCCTGCCCCTACTGGCGTGCCGTGCACCTGAAAGGAGGGACTAGGAGGGCTTGGAGGCCGCGGACGGGTTGGAGGTGGTGGCCTGACCCGCACGCTGGTTGCCCGATCCGCCACGGCGGAATCCACGTCCTCGGCCACGCGAAGACGCCTGCTGCGCGGGCCGGTGGCTGGGCTGCTGACGTGAAGGGGCGCCCCTACCGTGGCCACGATAGGGGCGAAAAGCAGAAGGCAGCGGAGGGCGTGTAGCAGAAAGGCCCAGGGACTTGGCAGTAGCCCGTGAGTCCTTAAAGCGCTCCAACGCATGGTCTGCTTTGGACCCAAAAGACCGACTCCATCAAAGGGCATGTCCATGAGAGTATTCTGGACATCCCCTGAAAAACCAGTGGTTCTCAGCCAGGCGTGGCGTCGGAGCGCCACCGTCGTTGCAATCGACCGGCCCAGCGAGTCGGCGGTGTCAAGGCCACAACGGATAGTGTATTTGGCCGCATCCCTTCCTTCCGCAATGGCGCGGGAAAGCAGTGCCTGGACCTCCTCAGGGCACTGGGGCAAAACATCCGCCACCGAATCCCACAGGGAGTGGGTATATCGGCCCAAAAGACAAGCGGTGTTAACGGACCGCAAGCCAGCACTGGAGGAAGAAAAACCTTTCTTCCCAAACTGATCCAGGCGTTTGGATTCCCTATCCGGAGGAGCGGTAGGGAAGGCGGTTTGGGAAGCGGAGGCTTGGACAACCAAGCTCTCAGGAGTGGGGTGGACAGAAAGAAACAGGGGGTCGCCCGGAGCGGGGCAATGGCGTCGTGACACGTTCCGATCCACAGGAGCCCCTGTGTTGGGCTTGGACCAGGCGCCCAAAAGAACGTCAGTGAGGGCGTCGTTAAACGGCAGCACAGTCTCCGCAGAGGAGGCTGCCGGCTGAAGCACCTCTGTCAAGATGTTAGGCTTGACCGTCAAAGTAGGGAGCTGGAGACGTAAGGCCCCAGCAGCCCTACGCAACACCGTACCAAAATTGGCCCCCTCCTCCGTAGCCACGGGAAGAGACAGCATGCCAGTGTCAGGGGAAGTATCCAGACCACTGGCCTCCCCTAGACTCTCTGTCCAGTCCTCATCATACTGACAGTTGCGCGTCAGAGGGTCATCAGACCCCTCCCAGTCCTCCTGGTCCTCCTCTGGTTCAAAATAAGGAGGAGGAGGGACATTTGGGACCCAAGGTCCCATCGGCGCCGGAGCCGGCGTCGAGCGACGTCGCTCCGGGTCCATGTCCGGAGCCGGAAGGAACTGGGGGACGACGCCGCCCGGAGCCCAGGGCGGCGTCGAGAACGGCACCGGAGACATCGGCGCCGGCGGAGGTGTCGTGAGGTCGACCGGCGTCGATGGGGGTTGTGGAGCCGGGATCGAGGCCGGGGCCGAAGCCGGAGCCGGGATCGAGGCTGGAGGCACGGGCGACGCCGGGGCCGGAGCCGCGGCGCGCGAGCAACCCCATCAGGGCCCGCGGGGCCCGAAGGCGCACCGGAGGGGCCTGAAGGCCCGAAGAGGCGGGCCATGGCCGACAGGAACTCCTGTACCTTGGCCGGATCCGCCCCCGAACCCGGGAAGGGCGGGTATGGCGGGGCGACTCCACAGGCAAGTCCGGGGCCGCGGGGGCGGGACGGTGCCGGGAGGGGCCTCAGCCGAGTCGCGAGACCGGCGAGGCGAAGTCCGAGAGCGACGATGCTTCTTGGACTTCCTGTGCTTAGACTTACCGGACGAAGAAGACTTCGACGCCGACGACCGGTGTGCACTCCGCGAGCGACCCCTGGACCTCTCACGCGACCGGGGCTTCCGTGGAGCCGAATGCCGGGCCTCGAGGAGCTTTCGAGACCGCTCTCGCAAAGCTTTCGGGTTGAGGGCCTGGCATTCGGGACAAGACTCGGTGTCGTGGCCTCGGCCGAGGCAGAAGAGACACTCCCAATGCGGGTCGGTGACGGACATCATCCGCGCACAGGCGCCGCATCGCTTGAAGCCGGGCATTCCTACGACACCTTAAAGATGGAAAAAACAGTGAAAAAATCACCAAAAGTATGGTCAAAAATTGACCAGGGCACTGCTCTTCCCGGATCTGCGCTTGCTGGCGCGGAAAAAGAAGAACTGACGTCAGCGCGCAGGGGCGGCGCCTGAGTACTGCCCGCGACGTCATCCCGGCGATCACGACGCCGACGACGGACGCGGAGCCGCACGACGCCGCCTACCGACGCGCAAGGGTACTGCTACGCAAAACTTTCCGGATCCAGCCTGACGCCTGGGGATATTCTAAGGTAAGGAATCTATCACTAACGTGTCTCTTTCAGATACATCGTTACCGAAGGTAAGTAACCTGTTCAACTGAAAGAGACAATTCGTTATAGATTCCCTACCTTTATAATAGATACACCAGCAATACCAACCCCGGAGGTGGGTCTGCGAACCAAGTTCACACCAGAAAGTCCTGGAGAACAGAACGGCCAAAGAAGCTGTCTTTCCGGACTTGACTGTCCAGGCAGTAGTGTTATGTGAACGTGTGCAGAGATGCCCACGTAGCTGCCTGACAGATGTCATTGAGGGGGACTCCCACTCCCAAAGCAGTGGTAGCTGCCGTCGCCCTGGTGGAATGGGCGCGCAATCCCACTGGAGGCTCCTTCTTTGCCAAAGAGTAGCAAGCTTTAATGCACAAAACGACCCACCTAGAAATGGTGCGTTTGTGCACGGCCCGAGCTTTTTTGGTGCCCACATAGCCAACAAAGAGCTGGTCATCCACCCGGAATTGCTTGGTGCGATCCAAATAAAATGAAAGCGCACGCTTTGAATCCAGACGGTGGACCCGCTCTTACTCCTTAGAAGGATGCGGAGACGGAAAGAAAGTGGGCAAAGTGATGGTTTGACCAATGTGGAAAGAAGTAACCACTTTGGGAAGAAAAGAGGGTAGAGTTCGAAGGAAAACCTTGTCCGGATGAACCGCCAGAAAGGGAGGTTTAGAAGAAAGAGCCTGGAGCGCACTCACCCTGCGAGCAGAGGTGATGGCAACCAGAAAGGCAGTCTTTAAAGTGGGAAGTCTGAGAGGACAGTTATGTAGCGGCTCAAAGGGAGCGCACATAAGATAAGTAAGAACCAAGTTCAAGTCCCACTGAGGCATTACGAATGGAACAGGAGGAAAAAGAGGAGTAATGCCCTTAAGAAAGCGATTTACAACAGGGGACTTGAAAAGAGAAGGCTGATCAGGAAGCCTAAGAAAGGCTGAAATGGCTGACAGATAGCCCTTAAGAGTGCCCAGAGCAGAGCCCTGCTGGGCCAAAGAAAGGAGGAACAAGAGAACCTCAGAAAGAGGGGCAGAAAGGGGATCCACAGCCTTTGCTGCGCACCATGTCACAAATTTGTTCCATCTGCAGGCGTATACTGTCTTAGTGGAGGGACGCCTGGCTGCCAAGATAACATCACAGACTTCGGGAGGAAGGTCGAAGGCTGTCAACTGTCGCCGCTCAATCTCCACGCAAGGAGGTGGAGGCTATACAGGTTCGGGTGGAGGACCGTCCCCTGCTGCTGCGAGAGAAGATCCTCCCGAAGAGGCAGTCTGATCGGAGGATCGATGGCCATGTGTAACAGCTCGGGATACCAAACTCTTCGTGCTAAATCCGGAGTCACAAGAATGACTTGGGCCCAGTCGCGCTTGATCTTCTTCAGCACTCTGGGCAGAAGTGGTATAGGTGGAAAGGCGTATAGAAGACCGCAACTCCACTCGCGACGAAAAGCATCGCCTAGCTAGTGCCGCCTTGGAAATTCCAACGCGCAGAATTGCTGACATAGCGCGTTCTCTTCGGTGGCGAATAGATCTAACCAAGGATCTCCCCACTGCTGAAAGAGACCTTGCACCACCTCCGAGTGAAGACGTCATTCGTGATCCATCATGCACCTGCGGCTGAGTTCGAACGCCCTGGCGTTCAGTGAACCTGCCAGGTGTTGAACCACCAGGGATATGCCCTGATGTTCCAGCCATGTCCAGATACGGAGAGCCTCTTGACATAGGGTCCACGACCCCACCCCGCCCTGTTTGTTGCTGTACCACATGGCGGTGGTGTTGTCCGTGAACACCTGCACTACTCTACCCCGGTCAGAGGGAAGGAATGCTTTTAGCGCAAGACGGATCGCCTGGAGCTCCAGAAGGTTGATGTGGAGCCCGGACTCCGCCGGAGACCAGAGGCCTGATCTCCGCCTCTCCCATGTGGCCGCCCCATCCCAGAAGTGATGCATTTGTCACCACTGTGAACTCCGGTTGGGGAAGGGAGAGGGCTCTGCCGTTGACCCAATCCTGGTTCGTTAGCCACCACTACAATTGTCATGCAGTGCCCTCAGAGATCTGAACGCAATCGGACAGATTCCCCTGATGTTGTGCCCACTGGAACTTCAGGTCCCACTGCAGAGCACGCATATGCCACCTGGCATGATCTATCAGCAAGTTGCCGGAGGCCATGAGGCCCAGAAGCCTCAGGGTCATTCTGACCGAAACCCGGGATAGAGACCGAAAGATCGGCATCATAGCCCGAATATCCCAGACTCGCTGCTCGGGAGGATAAGCCCGAAACTGCATCGTGTCCACAACCGCTCTGATGAAAAGGAGCTTCTTAGAGGGAATCAGGTGTGACTTTGGCACATTTATAGTGAACCCCAGCGAGTGCAGGAGGTCCGCAGTAGTCTCGAGGTGGGAGACGACAGACTGCGGCGAGCCCGCCTTCAACAGCCAATCGTCGAGATAGGGGAAGACTGGAACCCCTGATCTGCGCAGATGAGCTGCGACCACCGCCATCACCTTTGTGAACACCTGAGGGGCGCTGGTAAGGCCAAAGGAGAGCATGGTAAACTGAAAGTGCTCGTGGCCTACCGTGAACCGCAGGTAACGCCGGTGGGCCGGCAGGACAGGGATGTGGAAGTAAGCGTCCTGCAAGTCCAACACTACCATCCAGTCTCCAGGGTCGAGGGCAGATAGGACCTGAGCTAGTGACAACATTTGAACTTCTCCTTCCGGAGGAAGCGGTTGACGTTCCTGCGATCCAAGATAGGACGCAGGCCTTTGTCCTTCTTGGGCACCAGAAAGTAGTGGGAATAAGCAACCACGACCTACTTCTGGGGCAGGAACTCGCTCGATGGCTCCCTTGGCCAAGAGAGCCGTAACTTCCTGTTGGAGAAGGGCCAAATGATCCTCCGACATGCGATGGTACTGAGGTGGCATGGATGGAGGGGTAGTCTCGAAGGGGAGGGAGTAGCCCCTTCGGACTATCTGCAAAACCCACCTGTCGGACATGATGGTGCGCCAGCGGGGGAGGTGATGGCGAATCCTGCCGCCCACTGGCGATTGGTGGCCCTGAAAGGTCGGACTAGGAGGGTTTGAAGGCTGCTGCAGAAGGGGCGCTGGTGGACTGGCCAGCTCGCTGGCCCCCTAGCCCACGACGGTGGGTCCCACGTCCCTGGCCGCGCAGGGGCTCGACAGCTTGCGCCGGCCTGTGGCTCTGGGCGGAACGCGTCGAGGCACCCCTTCCGTAGCCACGAAGCAGACTGCGCAGGGCTGGTGGAGAGGCCCAAGGACTTGGCCGTAGCCAGGGAGTCCTTGAAGCGCTCCAGCGCGTTGTCTGCTTTGTCGCCGAACAGGTGACGGCCATCAAAAGGCATGTCCAGCAAGGTAGCCTGGACATCCCCAGAAAAACCAGTCGACCTCAGCCAGGCGTAGCGTCGAAGGGCTACCGACATTTAAATTGTCCTGCCTAGCGAGTCGGCAGTGTCCAGTCCACATCTTATGGTAAACTTGGCTGCGTCTCTCCCCTCAGCGACTGCACGGGAGAGCACGGCCCGGGCCTCCTCTGGGCACTGTGGCAGCACCTGCACTACCGTATCCCACACAGAGTGGGTGTAACGGCCCAACAGACATGCGGTGTTCACCGACCGCAGTCCCAAGCTGGAGGAAGAAAACATCTTCTTCCCAAGATGGTCCAGCTTTTTGGATTCCCTATCAGGTGGTGCGTTAGGGAATGCGCCTTTGGATGTAGAGGCTTGGACCACCAAGCTTTCAGGGGTAGGATGTTGGGAGAGGAAAGAGGGGTCTCCCAGAGCCGGGCGGTGGCATTGGGCAATCATCCTATCCACAGGAGCCCCTGTGTTGGGCCTGGACCAGGTGCCCAAAAGGATGTCACTAAGGGCTTCATTGAAAGGCAGCAGGGGCTCCGAAGAGATCGCTGCCAGTTGAAGCACCTCTGTCAGGAGATTCGCCCTGACCGCCACCGTAGGTAGCTCGAGGTTGAGGGTCTCAGCCACCCTACACAACACCACTGCGTATGAAGCACCCTCCTCCATAGCCACGGTAGGAGGAGACAGCATGCCAAGATCTGGGGAGGTATCCAGACCACTGGCGTCCCCCAACTCCTCTCTCCAGTCCGGTTCATGCAACTGGTCAGTTAAAGGGTCTACAGACCCATCCCAGTCCTCCTCACCCTCCTCTGGTTGCCAATCTGGCCTGTAGGGAACACCAGGGTAGAACAGAGGTACAAAAGTACCGCTCAGCGCCGGATCCGGCATCGGTCCGGCTCCGTGTCAAAGTCAGGGTGGAGGCCGGGGTCGACGCCGGCTGGGGACACAACCGATGTCGGGGGTGGATGTTGTGCCGGTGGAATCAGTGCCGGGGGAGGTGTTACAAGGTGAACCGACGCCGATCCGGATTCAGGCCTGGATCCAAGGGGACCATGTGGTGCCGGAGCCGCCGGCATCAAAGGCCCAGGGCCCCCAGCCGAGTTTGCGGGGCCCGAAGGCGCGCCGGCGGAGTCGGGCTGCCCAAAGATGGCATGCATCGCTTCATAGAAACTCCGAAGCTGGGCAGGGGTCGCTCCGGATCCCGGAAAGGGAGGAAAACTCGGAGTCGACCCTTCAGGCTCCGCACGCGATGCCAGGGGACGGGCACCGTCCGCATCCCTCGTCGCGTCGGCCGACGGACGGGGAGAAGTCGAAGAGCGACGATGCTTCTTCGACTTCTTCTTGTGCTTCTACTTACCTGAGGAGTGCGAAGACTTCGATGATGAGTGGTGGTGACTCCGCGACCGGTCCCTCGACCTCCCACGCGACCGGGACCTCGAACGGCGCGGTGCGGACTGCCGGGCCTCGAGAAGCTTTCGGGTCCGCTCCCACAAAGACTTCGGATTCATGGTCCGGCAGTCGGAGCACGACTTGGGATCATGGTCGCCCTCCAGGCACCACTGGCACACGCGGTCTCTCCGGATCTGCGCTGGCTGGCGCGGAAAAAGAAAGAACTGACGTCAGCGCGCGAGGGCGGCGTCTAAGTAGCTACCGCGACGTCATCCCGGCGACCAGGACGCCAACGACGAACGCGGAGCCGACCGACGCCACCTTTCGATGCGCAGGGGTACTGCTGACGAAAAAATTCTCTGGATCCAGTCTGACGCCTGGGGGTAATTCTAAAGGTAAGGAATCTATAACTAATCTATGTCTCTTACAGATATATTGTTACCGAAGGTAAGTAGCTTGTTCTTCAGGCCGCTTGGTAAGGAATCTATAACTAATTGTCTCTTTCAGATGTGCTGTTACACCCTTACTCGGGTGCGACGCTGGGGTTACCACAGGGGGCGCTGCTATTGCGGAATGTCTGGGATACCTGCTGCCCTGTAGGGGAGAGCCCATGGCTGTGGGGGTCCTGTGGCTTCCTCTGTGCACCTGGTGTCTTTGTCCGCAATTTGCGGTGCTTTAAATGGGCTGCGGTGTGGCCCTGGAGAGCGCAATCAGACTGCCTGGTACCTGCTGAGTCCGGTCAAGTGCCACCGGTTTGCCTGCTAACACCTGCCGTTGATTGATAGCTTGAAGGGCGAGGGCCCTTTTGTGGATGCCGATAGCCTTGCATCACGGGGAAGGAAAAGACTGCACGCTTGCACTACACAAAACACTATCACGCAGTATACCACCCCAAGCAGCCGTCTCAGAGTGTCCCCAGAGAGGGGCGGTGATCCCTCGCAAGCAGACTTGCTAGCTGCAATCCAGGGGCCCTGCACTGGAGAATAAGATTGAGGCAGTTTGCAGGGGGTGACTCTGCTTAAAGGACAAATGGCTAAAATGACTACTGTTACCCAGGAGCTGGAACTTAAGGTGGAGGGCGTGAAGGGCTGTGCCCGCCGCACTAACACAGGGTACTGGGATTTCTGAATCGGGTGGAGGGTGTCTCTGCAGAGGTGTTTCTTAAATGATGGGTGCCACAACAGCTATGGCCGCAGAGACTCTCGGATTTCTTTTTGGTTTAACGGGCGCACTGGGCCTTGGTGTCATCTCCCTTGCCTGGTGCCACCCCACCTGAAGGCCATTATTGCTAAAAGTCTGAACTACTGTGACCAAGACTGAACACCTCGAGCTGCCCGGGAGCATGAAGTCCCACTGTCTGATAACTGCAAGATGGATAATGTTACTTACCCAGTAAGCATCTGTTCTTGGTATGTAGAGCTGTAGATTCACATTCTTTGAATACTCCTGAAATCTAGTGTTGGGTCCGAATGTTTGCAAGTTGTTTTTCTGCGAAGAAGTCTTTCCAGTCACGAGGTAGGCGACTCCTCCTTTCGGTGATAGTGCGCATGGGCATCGACTCCATTGTTAGATTGTTTTCCCGCAGAGGGTGAGAATGGAGTTAGTAAGTAAAGAATAGAGATGTCCATGCGTATGTATATTGAGTAAGAGGGAACTGCAACAGGTATAGGTACCCGGGGAGGCGGGTGGGCGCTTGTAATCTACAGCTCTACATGCCAAGAACAGATGCTTACTGGGTAAGTAACATTATTAGTTCGAGGCATGTGAGCTGTAGATCACATGCTTTGCATAGATTATACAGCAGTATACTCCCAAAGCGGTGGCTAACCTGTAGCTGTTGCAGTTGTCTGAAATAGTGTTCTAAGTACTGCCTGGCCCACATTAGCTTGTTGTCTCGCTAACACATCTACACAATAGTGCTTGGTAAATGTGTGTGGTGTGGACCATGTTGCAGCCTTACAGATGTCAACTATGGGGATGTTTCCTAAGAAGGCCATAGTAGCCCCTATTTTGCGAGTGGAATGTGCTCTAGGGGGTAATGTTAAAGTTCTCTTTGCTTTTGCAGAACATGTTTGAATGCATTTAACAATCCATCTGGCAATACCTGACTTGGATATGGGATTGCCCTTGTGAGGTGGAGCAAAAGCAACAGAGAGTTGTTTAGTTTTACGGAATGACTTTGTTCTTTCTATGTAATATAAAAGGGCTCTTCGAACATCTAAGGTGTGTAAAGCTCGTTCTGCCACTGAATCTAGTTGAGGAAAGAACACAGGTAACTCAACCGATTGATTGATGTGAAAGGCAGAAACTACCTTAGGTAGGAACTTGGGGTTAGTACGAAGTACCACTTTGTCTCTGTGAAGTTGGAAAAAAGGTTCTTCTATGGTTAGTGCCTGTGGTTCACCCACTCTCCTCACTGGAGTGATTGCAATGAGGAAAGCGGTTTTCCAGGAAATAAACTGTAGTTCGCATTTCTGCATGGGTTCAAAAGGTGGGCCCATTAATCGTGTGAGGAATATGTTAAGATTCCACACTGGGGCAGGTGGAAGTCTTGGTGGGATAACTCTTAAGTCTTTCCATAAAGGCTTTGATTACTGGCACTCTAAAAAGAGATGTGTTGCCTATTTTGTAGATATGAAGCTATTGCAGCGAGATGTAGTTGGATAGAAGTGTAAGCTAACCCCGACTGCTGGAGGTGTAACAGATAACAAATGATATTTTGTATTGAAGCATCAAGAGGATTGATGTTATTATTGCAATAGATAACAAAGCGTTTCCATTTAGCTGCATAACAGGCTCTTTTAGTAGGCCTTCTGGCCTCTCTAATGATGTTCATGCAGTCTGGTGGGAGATTTAGATAACCAAACTCTATGATTTCAGGAGCCAGATCGCGAGGTTCAGTTGTTTGGGATCTGGGTGTCTGATTTCTCCAAGGCTCTGTGTGAGGAGACTGGATGTGAGGTGCAGTTTTTGATGCGGAACTAGTGACAGCTCCAACAGGGTTGTGAACCAAGGTTGACGGGCCCATGTTGGAGCTACTAGGATCAGTGTGAGGGATGTTTGCCTGAGTTTCCGAACCACTAATGGAATGAGTGGGAGAGGCGGAAAAGCGTAGGTAAATATCCCTGACCAGTTCATCCATAGTGCATTGCCTTTGGAGAGCGGGTGTGGGCACCTGGAGACGAAGTTTGGGCATTTTGAGTTTTGGTGTGTGGCAAAAAAATCTATTTGAGGGATTCCCCAACTTTGAAAGTAAGGGAGGAGAACTTGAGGGTGAAGTTCCCATTCATGGATTTGCTGTCTCTGTCTGCTGAGAAGATCGGCAATCTGATTGTCCACTCCTGGGAGGTGTTCTGCCAGGAGATAGATTTTGTGGTGAACTGCCCACTTCCAAATGTCTTGAGCCAAGTGCGACAGTTGGAGAGAGTGTGTCCCCCCCTGTTTTTGTATATAATACATAGCTGTCATGTTGTCGGTACGAACTAGTACAGCTTTGCCGACCAGGTGAGTCTGAAATGCTTTGAGTGCTAGAAACACTGCTAGCAGCTCTAGATGATTTATGTGGAGAGTTGTTTGCTGTTGACTCCACAGGCCTTGCACTGTGTGATGTTTAAGATGAGCCCCCAACCAGTGAGGGATGCGTCCGTTGTTAGCATTGTCTGTGGAACTGGGTCTATGAAGGGCCGTCCTTTTGATAAGATTTGTGGGTTCCACCACTGCAGAGAGCGAGGAGTACGGCCGCTTACCAACACTAGATCTGTTAAAGACCCCGTGATTGGTTCCACTGGCTTGTTAAGCATTCCTGGAGGGGGCGCATATGAAGCCTGGCATGGGGAACACTCATGATGCAAGAGGCCAACATTCCCAGCAGTTGCATATACACTCGAGCTGGTAGTGAGTAAGTGGGCTGAAACTGGAGAATTAGAGCCTGAATATTGCAAATTCTGGCTGCATTGCTGAAGGCAAGAGCCCTTTGAGGATCTAAAGTGGCTCCTAGATAGTTTTGAGTGTTGGAAGGTTGAAGATGCGATTTCAACACATTGACTGTGAACCCTAGTTTGCACTTACTGCAGTGTCCTGTGAGTGTGTTGGAGACACTTTGGGTACGTACTGGCTTTGATGAGCCAGTCGTCCAAGTAGGGGGAAAACATGAATGTGTTGTCTTCATAGGTGAGCAGCGACTACGGCCAGACACTATGTAAAGACTCTGGGAGCAGTGGTGACTCCGAATGGGAGTACTTTGAACTGGTAGTGATGGCCCGCTACCACAAATTGGAGAAATTTGCGATGAGCGGGATGTATTGGAATATGGAAATAGGCATCATTTAAGTCTAAGGTAGACAGAATGTCGCCCTGTTGTAGGAGTGGGAGCACTTGTTGAAGTGTTACCATGTGAAAATGGTCTGACTGTATGTAAAGATTTAATTCTCTGAGGTCTAAGATAGGTCTGAGAGAACCATCCTTTTTGGGTAGGAGAAAGTAGAAGGAGTATACGCCCAACACGTGATATTGTAGTGGTATGGGCTCTATAGCTCCTTTCAAAAGGAGACACTGAACCTCTTGTTTGCGGAGGTGTAAGTGGTCTGGTGACAGTTTGTGTGAGCGTGGAGCAATGTTTGGAGGATTGTTGGTAAACTTCAGGCAATAACCAGAATGGATAATTTCCATACCCATTTGTCTGTAGTTATTGACTGCCAGACAGGTAGGAATTGGGAAAGACGCCCCGCGACAGGAGTTTAATGGTCGGGGGGGGGGGTGGAGTGTAGTCAAGTCACTGTTTAGTATTGGAGGAGGAGGCGCGTGTGTTAGAGCCTCTACCTCTACCCTTGCCATTGTTGCCTCAGTAACCCCCTCTGTAGAAACCCTTAGATGCAGAGGGTTGATTATTACCTTTGTAGTTTGTTGAGGCAGTGTCTGAGGAGGTGTTTTTTGACCCTCCGCGATATAAAGAGCGCCGAAAGGAACCACGGGGTGAGGGTGACTGAAGGGCTCCCATAGATTTCGCCACCTCTGTGTCCTCCTTCATCTTTTCTAATGATGAGTCTACTACAGGGCCAAAGAGGTGTTGTTTGTCAAATGGTGTGTTCAGAATGGAAGCCTGAACCTCTGGTTTGAACCCAGAAATGCGTAGCCAGGCATGCCTTCTTAAGAGAACGCTGGTGTTACGGCTCTAGCCGCAGTGTCAGCAGCATCTAATGCGCACCTTATGGAATTGTTCGAGATGAGCTGTCCCTCTCGCACCAGGTCTTGAGCTTTGGACTTGTGCTCATCAGGCAGAAATTGGAGCAACTGCTCCATTTCATCCCAATGCGCCCTATCATACCTAGCTAAAAGTGCTTGGGTATTGGAAATGCGCCAAACGTTTGCAGCTTGGGAGGCTATTCTTTTCCCAGAGGCGTCTATCAACTTAGTCTGGGGGTGGAGCATCCCCTGACGTTTGGGAATTGGCCCTCTTACGTGCATTAGATACGACCAGAGAATCTAATGGTAACTGCCCCTTGATGTAAGCTGGGTCTGATGGTGCAGAGTTATATTTTTTGTCTACCCTGGGGGTGAGGATACGTGCCCACACAGGATCATTAAAAATTTCATCTACGTGTCTAAGCATACCCTTGAGCATTGGAAGTGTGTGCAAGGATTTTTGTGAACTGCTAAGAGTTTTGAAAAGGAAATCTTCTGCTAGGTATTACTTATGTAACTGGACCTCATGGTAATTAGCAGCTCTGCTTCATCTGGTGGAGAAGGCTTAGTAGGGAGCAGATGAGGATCATTTCCTGTGGGAGTATTAGTGTCACAATCTCTCCAGGGGTCTGTAGGTGTTGGATCATTGTCCCCATCCCCATCATCCTGATCATCAGGTGTATATGGTGGTGGTGAGTCAGCAGGTGAAATTAGTAATGGTTGAGACTCAGGAGAAGGAGGAGATGGAGGAGGAGAAGGGTTAGTACCCACATTCTTCCTTTTTAAAGGGATGTGGTAAACTTCTTCCGTCTCTGGTTTACGTTTTAGTGTCACTTTGGTGGTAATATGTCCAGTTGTTGGATGAATGTAGAGTTCTCTCTGTTTTGGATCCGGTTTCGAGGGTGGAACATCGAAACGGAGCTCCTTTGCTGGAACCAGCGCCTCCGTCTGTTTCGGCGCCAAAGATTTCAGTGCCAGTGTTTTGGATGCCGAGGGTTTCGGATCCGAAGACGTTTTCGCTGTTGAAGGGGGTTGGGCTGAGCCTGACTTTGACTTCGATCCCAAAGGTTTCGGCTCGGTGCCTGATTTAAAGCGACTCAGTTTGGAGCCGGAAGGCTTTGGGGTGTGTTTCGGTGCCGAGCTGTAGGGCGGGGCGTTGGAAACATGTTCTCGGTGCCGACCGTGGCCCTCAGGCGGAGGTTCAACTGGAGCCTTCTTCTTAGGCCTAGGTGGACTTTGGGGCAAGGAAGGCCAGTACTCACGGTACGCTGCCCGTGCGGGATGTCTTCGTCCCCATCGGAGCCAGGTTCCGAGACAGAGATCGGATCCTGTTCTTCTTCGGCTCCTATGGGTTCTCCGGTTTCCTGTTCCGAATCTTCTCTGAAGAGGTCCAGAGTGGAACCTGTGTGTTGGCTCTGCATGTCGCGACGTCGAGCCAGACGATCGCGAAGCGTCCTCTTCGATCGGAAAGCCTGACACGCGTCGCAGTCCTGTTCTTTGTGCTCTGGTGACAAGCACAAGTTGCACACTTCGTGTGTGTCGGTGCACGGGAATTTCGCATGGCACCGAGGGCAGAATTTAAATGGAGTCCGTTCCATCTACTGCGAGGTGGCACGACATGGGTAGGCCCAACGGCCTTCCACTAGCTACCCGATCGAAAGAGGGATTTTCAGTAAATACAATACGCGGAGAATGGAAATACGCGATCGAAAACAATACCGTCGAGGGTAAGTGTGTTGCGCACCGAGGGGAACCTGAGACACGGTGTCGAACCGGACGGCAGCAATTCACGTCCGAACCCGATGGTGGAAAAAAACAATCTAACAATGGAGTCGATGCCCATGCGCACTATCACCGAAAGGAGGAGTCACCTACCTCGTGACTGGAAAGACTTCTTCAAAGAAAAACAACTTGCAAACATCCGGACCCAATACTAGATGGCAGGAGTATGCAAAGCATGTGATCTACAGCTCACATGCCTCGAACTGCAATATACCCTGACTATACTAGGAAGGTGCAGGAGCAGCTCAATTTGTTTATAGTTGTGAAGGAAAGGTAGCGCACCATGCAGTTGAAGTACATGCTATTGTATCCTTCTAAATTGAAAGTTATTTCGCAGGAAAAAGCAAACTCCTTTGAGCACCCGGATGAGCTCTAGAACTGACTTGAACTTTGGGATAGGTCCTCTGTTAGACGGTTGGGGGAGCAAGGTCGCATGGGTATGGAAGGTGGGCCCACTCGTGATTCTTGGAGAGGCCGGCCCCGGTGTAGGCAGTTGAAGATCGAACGCACTGCTTCCCAGCGAGTCACAAGTCAGGTGGATGGTACCATGCAGGTGTCAGACTCGGTTGTCCCGCCAACTCTTGAGGGGGAGGCTCACTGCTCCCTGTGGCCGTGCTGCTGCCCGGCACCTCCTGTGCCGAGGCGGACTTTGTGGCTGATACGATGTTGACTGTAATAGAGCATACCATGAGGGACTGGGGTGCAACAGTGTGTTGTGGATACTCAAGGTAGTTTGTTGTTTGATGGCCCCATGGCGATTCCTGGGTTTCTGAACCGAGCGCTATGGTGCACTGCTGAGAGGATGCAGGTTTGAGTGACAAGACGCGTGGGGATGTATGCACCCCAGATGGTCTAGTTGATCCTGTCGGCAGCACGTCGGTGACCATGCCTCCTGGGTGGGGGAATACGAGTGGGCATCAGTTAACTTGAACTGATTGGTCGGGTTGGGAGCTGGGTGCTCTGTACCTGTGGGGTAGGGCAAGGGATGCTGTGTTGGTCCTGGCACATGAATAGGCTGGGCACACGTAGGTATTAAGTTTCACTTTGTCTGTATAGAGGATCTGGGGAAGTTAATTGTTGGGGTTACGTTGTTCTGTAGTGAGTTGTTGCAGATACGATGGGAGATACAGTATTGCAGGACATGGGAAGGTTTCCTGCTTCTGTTGGATTTACACGTGGGAGATCAGTATAGGTTGTTGACGTGGAATGTTCAAGTGTTGGGTTCCTACATAAAATGGTACAGGATGCTCTTCTTCCAAAAGCGATATAAAATCAGTGTTCTAGGGGAGCACTGATTTGGGTGGCGCCAGGAACGCCTTTCTCCCTTCCCTTACTTACTTGGAGACCGACGATGAGGGCCGATATATGTAAATTCAGGGCCTACAGGACGGTAGGGCCATCTCCCTTCTCAACACCTATGCACCCAACACAGATGACCCACATTTCTTCTATGGCATACAAGACTTAGTCAGGATGTGGACCAGCCCCTGGTTTGGATGGGTGAACACAACTGTGTGTTAGATGGGGAGCTTGATCGGCTTCCCCCCGCCAGGGCACGCATCCTCAAATGACTGCCGCCTTACAAGCAGTGGTGTACCATCTTCGGCTGTTGGGTGTTTGGCGGTCGCTTCATCAGCTGCACTGGGTATATACCGGTCACTCCCTCACGAACAACACGTTTAGCAGACTGGATTGGGTGTTGGTGGCCTGGTTCCCCCTTGATGGCCAGGTGGCTGTCTCGTACCTTGCTAGGTTTCTGTCTGATCATACCACTGTCTGTTGTGACTTGCAGTGGGGAGAGGCTAAGGTATGGAGTGAAGTGTGGAGATTTCTGGATGTTCTGGCAGACGGAGAAGGTAGGGAGGTGCTGTCACTGGCACTGTCTGATTATATGGAGCATAACGGGGAATCAACTTCCTGTAGGGCCACTGAATGGGAAGCCATAAAGGCGGTGTTATGGGTCAATGTATGGGGCAATGTGTGTGGACTGAGACGGCAATTGCAGAGAGAGCTCAGACTGAGGAGGTGGGACTGGTGGACTTGAAGTAGGGTTTGAATGAGCAGGGGCGCCAGAGGGGTGAGATGGAGGTGCGCAGCCACATAGCGGGCGTTTGGGATAGATTAGATAGAAACACGCTAAAACAGTATCAACAGCGATTGTATAGGGAGGGTGACAAGTCAGGGAGGCTTTTGGCCTGGATACTGCATAGGGAGGCAGAATGTTATCCCTATAACACACTTGATCACAGTGGACGGCGTACTGGTGACTTCACAGGCTGCTGTGGACTCAGACCTCACTCTTGAGGAGTTGAGGGCGGCGCTGGGAATGCTTCCTAGGAATAAGGCACCAGGAGGGATGGCTTCCCAGTGGAATTTTTCCAGGAATATTCGGCTGTTCTCATCCAGGGGCTCCTGGATGTATTTCTGGAGGCGAGGGAGTCTGGGATACTGCATTTGACCATGAGGGAAGGGTATATTTGCCGGGTGGGGCCGGGACGCACCCTGCGGCATATCGCCTGCTTACAATGATAAATACGGATGTTAAATTCCGTGTAAAATGCTGGCTAATCGCTTGAGCCCCATCCTGAGGGACCTGGTACATAAAGACCAGTGCGGGCTTAACCCGCTAAGCAACACGGGGATGAATCTTAGGAGACTGACGCACATCTTACATGAAGTGGAAGGTAAGGGTGAGGAAATGGCGTTGGTTTACATTGATATTGAAAAAGCTTTCGGTACTGTGGAATGGGGGTATCTCCTGGAGGTATTGAGGGACATGGGATTTGACCTGCTGTTTCCGGCTTGGGTCTGCTTGTTATATACTCGCCCCAGTGCCAGGGTCAGGGTGGGACGTTATTGATCGGACAGTTGGAAACTGTGGAGGGGCACCAGGCAAGGTTGTCCTTTGTCCACCTTTCATTTGCTTTGGTGCTGGAGCCTATGGTGATTTGGGTCCACTGGGAACTGCATGACAGGGGTATAGAACTGGGAGCAACGTGGCACCGTCTATCGCTCTACACAGACATTGATATTTTTTATCTTAGGGCCCCTAGGAAGTCGCTGGGTGATTAGATGAGGTTGGGGAGGTGTCTGGGCTTCACCTGAATCGTAGAAAGTCATTACTGTTTCCGTTGGCGACACTGGTGTGGGTCCTGCTGGACCGACTTCAGGACCTGGGGCTCCGATGGGAGCTAGACCATGTTGGTAGGGTACTGGAATCATTAAGTTCTTCGGTGAAGTTTTGGAGTACATTGCCATTGTCGCTTATGGGCAGAATTGCTGTTTCTAAAATGGTACTTCTCCCGTGTTGTCTTTATACTATTCAGAATGCCCTATGCCCCATGCCCTCCAGCGTGTTTAAGCAATTAAATGAATTGCTCACTTCCCTTCTCTGGGCAGGTAGGCGCAGCAGAGTGGCGCAGGGCACCTTGATGAGGAGCTATGAGGAGGGTGGGTTGGAGGCACTGCGGCTGGCGTTTTATTCTTTTGCAGCCAACATGCAGCATGCGGCCCGGCGCTGGCAGAAGGCAGAAATTGGGAAAAGCGACTGGTGGCCGGAACGATGGGGGTGGGGCTGATCTCCTGTCGTTGATGGAAGGGGCGGGAATTTCAATGGACCTCCCATATGTGGTTCGGCAGACAGCACGTGTGGCAGCAGCTGGTGTCGGTTGTACTATGGAAGGGTCTGTCCCACTGTGAGCAACCGATTTGGATCCTTGTTCCAATCCAGCACATGGAAGCCAACATGTCATTCCAAGCATGGCGGGATAGGGGTGTGAATTGCTGGGGGATATATACCCTAATGAGCCCTTCATCACCTTTGAGGATGCACAACTTGAGTTTGGGGTGGGACCTGGCCACTTTTTCCACTATGCCGGGCCAACTCTGCCACCTGCAGTCCTGGCCTGTGTACCCCGTGATGTCTGCTGCATACAGTACACTGGGGGTCATGATGACTAGTGGGTCAGGACCTCATTTAGCGTTGTTGCTTTATAAAGCTATGGTGGCTGACGTTGCTCACCATACTCTGCGGGCTTGGTTGGGATGGGACACTGATCGCTGTCGGATGAAGACTGGGCACGGCAGTGCGCCCTGACACGATCGGGCTCCAGCAATGCGAGATTTAAGTTGATACATTTAAATTTTTTCCAACATACCTACATGATGCCCCTGGCTAAGAGTCGAATTTCTCCGGACCGCGCTGATGTCTTCATTGTGGCAGTGTGGTTGTGGACTTTCTGCATTTGGCCTGGGGCTGCCCACAGATGAGGGCTTATTGGAACAAAGTGTTCAATAGACTTGTGCTCATCACAGCTCTGAGAGGAGAACTTAAGCCGCAGTTCTGTCTGCTGTGGAACATAGCTAGGCCCATGGAGCGTAAAATGCCCTACAAGTTCTTGCAGCTTGCCTTGGTGTTGGCCAGGAGGAGGGTGGCCATCACTTAGATGGGGCAGGGGCCTCCCCTCGTTGGACTTCTGGATGAGGGCTGTGCTAGAGTGCTCGTTGGTGGAGGAACAGCAAATGAAACATAGTAACAAAGAAGAGAAACTTCAAGATGATTTGGATGTATGGGTGGCCATTTGTGAGCGCTTTGTGACCCCTGATGACATGCACTTGAGTGCTGAAGACACTGATTTGGATTTAGAAATGTGTAGCAGTCTTCATTGAAAATATCACTGGTTGCACTGTATCACTGTGACATGATACTTCTTTTAGATATTTGTCTCCCAAACAACGATATGGTAATGTAACGCAAGGTCCTATGTGATATGTGTACTCCCAATGTTAATCGTGATGCTTGTTTATTTATAGATTGCATTCACCTGTTACGCATAAAATGAAAAGGCTGCAGTTTTGGTTGCACAGTGGAGATTTTTAAATGGTGTGGTCTCATCTTTCCTTGGGGTCAGTGGGGGCTCAATGCAGTTAGCTAGTGTAGGCTGTGATTCCTTAACCTGCGCAATCTAGAAGCACTTAGAAGCAGGCTACACAGTCAGTGGCAGCCAGTGTATATACAACAGGGCATTTTTCGAGAATTTCAATATGCAGAACGAGATATCTCGACTTCTACCCAAGTTCGGCCCTTTTACTCTTTTGAAGAACTCTGGTGAGAGCTACAACTAAAACAGCTTGTGTTATACAGAGACAAGAAGACAGCTTCTCAAGTGTGGCTTCCAAACACCTATAGACGGAGGAGCACTATAGCAAAGGTGCATTACTGTCTCTGTAGACCAACTATACAGCTTTTCCCAATGGCCTTATAACTACCTCCATATGTATTTTACAGTACACTTCTAAACAAGTAAACTAATAGTGAAGAAGACAAGAAGAGAATGTTGGTTTAGAGAAGACATCCCCTGTGTAACCCCACTAAGTGGCAGCATTGTGATGTGAACTTGCAGTGCCTTCTACATTTAGAGTAAAGCTTGTCTCTATGCAAATATCTATTGAAAATATTAGAAAAATTCCCTTACTCTCTCTTGCGGGTCCTGTTGAAGAAGTTGGCCCATTCTGAACAGGTCTTCTTACTTCCCACCCAGAAGACAGCCGAGATACCAACAATTAATGTTGTCACATACTTCACCAAAAACAAGGCCAGCTCTGGTCTTGCTAATGATTTCACCTAAAAGAGAATACAATTAAAAAATGAAACATAATACAGTCATAAACCATAACGACAAAAACACTAATTCAAGGTCATAAAGTGGTAGCTGTGGTTGTACAAGCTTCAATGTACCCCATGAAATA
Source organism: Calotriton arnoldi (assembly GCA_963921515.1). NCBI lineage: Eukaryota > Metazoa > Chordata > Amphibia > Caudata > Salamandridae > Calotriton > Calotriton arnoldi. Next base: position 675,818 of record CAWUFW010000468.1, on the reverse strand, counting down.
GATATACTGGGGTTTAAATACATATTCTTATCCAGACTACTTTGCTAAATTGGTAACTTCCTTTTATTCCGATGATTTAAAGAACTTCAAATTCTCTGTTTGTTTTAGGTTTTAATAACATATCAATCATTGTTATGATAGAGACCACATCCGATAAGATTATAATAGTATCCGCCGAAACGCAGAAGGTGTGATTAGTAAAAACAATGTTAGGAATATCTATCAGTATGAAATGTCTCCACAAGACTAATGAAATAACAGCCACAACAGAAAGTGAAATAGCAATATGACAATCATGGCCATCATTCTCCCACAAGTGGCCATCATTAAGTCAGGGATGACCATAACTAGTCCAAGGATACTCACTATATGCCACGGATGGTTGCCACTGTGCTATGATTAGATCAAGTATGCACAGTGATTATGCCAGGCCATTATTATGCCAGAAATGGGCTCAATTCAGCCAGAGATAAGCACATTCTGCCATGAGACGGGGACCAGAGGAAAGGACTAACACATACTTCTGTCTGTCTCAAACCAATATGGATGTCTTCCAAGGAAGGACATCTCCTCTCAGGGAGGAACACACTGCCAGGTGCATCTCTCTCTCTCTCACAAACACACATGCGTACACAGACACAAAGAGCATGAACACTTAGGCTCGGCATGCACACTCCACAGAAATCATTACCTTCCTGAAGACTCTTATTCGTCTCTGCTCTCGACACCAAATCCTGCCCTCACCATGCACCCAGCTCCCACACTTCCACTCTGCCTCCTGCAGTCCCACACTCAAGCAATTCCACTAGGCATCCTGTGGCAGGGGTTTCAAAACTGAAGCTCTTTGGCAATGTAATTACACTCCATCTCTCTCCAGATCATGTGAATATTCAAGTGGCACTAGACAGGATTCAGGCATTTACCAAGATAGGCGGCTAAAAAATAAATCACTCCAAAACAGAAGCCCTCTTAGTTAACTCTTCTGAGCAGAATCCTCCAGGGCAAATTCAAGGTCAATTTTGCTATACTCGTCCAATTCGATATCTAGGTATACTTGTTACCCCAAACTTTCCTGATTTATTTACTATCAACCATTTCGCCACATTAATTAAGGTCCGACAGATTTGATCTCAATCACAATCATTGCCTCGATAATTAATTGACAGAGTTTCTTTGGTTAAAATGTCGATTCTCCCTTTACTTAAGTACTCATTTTCTAATATTGCAATAAATATTAACCAATCCTTTTTTCAGGAAATCACAAAATGTATTTGGAGAGGTAAACATCATTGTATTCAACTCACCAACTTACAGGTAAACAAGGACCATGGGGGGTTTAGCTCTTCCTCATTTTAGATGTTACTACTATGCCTCATCCCTAGACCAATCTGTATGGCTGATTAATAAGGTGACATTCCCAGATAACAGTTTTTGAATAATATGATTAATTAAGCAGATACGGAGTTACCAGCTTTTCTGAAAACTGCAAAACTCCCAAAAGCCCTAGACAGAAATCTTGATATTTATTGATGTATAGAATAAGCCAGATCTTTCAAGAATTTAAGGATCCAAAATGTCATCCTCTTGTATATTAAAAGGACTGCACCAGCCTAGAGCTGTGGTTGTCTAAAGTTTCCATTAAGAGGTGTGAGGAAGGTAGCTTTAAGGTCAAAGGCAACTTAGTTTTTAACTATTCCTGGATAACTTGGGAGCAGATTTATCTTTTTTTTCCCTGTCAATCTATCACATGAGATTACGTTTTGCTCAGATTAACAGTTTTCTTAAAGGCTATCCTGCGGAAATAAATCGTAGGGCAAATGTATTAATTAAATCTCTTTTTCAAAACAAGGTATTGGGAGGTGGCTGTTGGTATAAGATTCTTCATCAGACTCTATACTGGTTAGTCATGCCCAAGTTCTCAGATAAAATCCGAAGAACGATGCACTTTAAGATATTATCTTTTCAGTGGGAAAATATCTTTCTAATGGGTTATGAATTACTGAGTGCTGCTAATTTAAAACATATGGCTTTCTTCTCTAGATGGATGCTGTACTATACTCATTAATTTCTTCTTAGGATTTTTCCAGAAATGTCTTTGTGATGCTTTATATTTGAATCGGACTTTCTAGGGGATTGGCGTCATGTCTTTATTTTACCTGTCCAGCATTATTCAACTTTTGGAAAAAACTTTTTATGTACATCAGTTAGAGGACAAGACAACATTTTTCCAGAGTCATATATTGTTTTATTTAGCTATGCTGGAAATTGTCCAAATCTGACTTATGCAGAGCAATAATTTATTTTTGTGGCTATTCCCACTGCATGGTCTCTCAGATTACAATACTGGAAATTGACTGTTAAACCCTCAATGGTGCAATGGCTTTCTAAATTACAACGAGTTAGAATGTTCAAATTTGTATAAGCATCTAGGAATCATGCAAACGTTAAATGTCATGAGGTGCGCATGCTTTTGATTTTTAGCTCAAATTCCAATTTCACAATTTTTTTTTTTTACGTTTCTTTTTATTAACATTTAACAATCGACAATACACAGACATTTGAGAGGAAGTGAGTCAACTCCGCGTTTACAATTCTGAATACGACATATGATAATAGGTCTAACATATTGAGACAACACATTTAAGATACGAGGGATTCTTCGGTTGAGGGAACAACAGGGGGCTACATATACTTCCTCGATATACATTCCACTTATTCCAGACAGCTGACCATTTTTGGGGACAACCTCGTGTTGTATATACCGTTTTTTCCCTGAACATGCACCAGTCCATGTCCAATTCCCAATTTTGGGTGGTGCGGCCGCCCCCCACAACTGTGCAATGTTCCGTTTCGCCACCCAGGGTAGCCCAAAGCTTGTCTTTGCTAGTTAGATCAGTTGGTTCCCATACGTTCAGGAGGCACCTTTTGGCTTCCGGGTGGATGGCCACCTCAAGCACTTCACTCATGACGGTCATGTACTTTCCGCCAGTACTTCTGGACATGTTCACACTCCCATATTATGTGCATGAAGGTGCCCAATTGGTTACAATGCCTTCTTGCCTCCCCCCCCTCCGCCCACCCCATGCGAACCAAACCTGGCCCTGTAACATATATTCTGTGTAATATTTTGAGCTGGACCAGGCGCAGTCTAGCCGAAATTGCCACCTCCCTCGGGGAAGCTACTGCCTCCTGCCAGTCTTCATCATCCAACTCCAGACCATCTCTCATCCAATTCTCCCTTGTCTGCTTAAGGGGATCTGAGGTGTTGTTTATTAGCTTTTTATAAGTTAGGGAGATCGCTTTCTTAGATAGGTACCCATCTAACAGCCTGTCTTCTAAGGGCGAGGCTTCGGGGGGAGTGGAGCCCTTCTCCAAGTGTGCCTTCAGTGCGTGTCTAATCTGCAGGTATCTGAAGTACTCAGATTCGGTTAGTTCGTACTCCTGCTGCAGTGACGCAAACGTTAACATATCACCCTTCACCCAGAGGTCCCCTATCTTCGAGATCCCAATCAGGTCCCATCTGTCGAACCCCTTCGAGGTCCTCAGAGTACCCAGCTGTTCCGAGACCCACAGTGGTGTTGCCAGTGTAAGTTTGTGCTCCCACCCCAGACTCCTAGTCGCTGCGCGCCAAATGTATGCTGAATGCTTCGTTGGCCCGGTTAGTGGGAATTTCTTGGGATTAGAGTATTTGACCCTATTGTAGCTACCCCCAGGCAATATCCATCTATCCATGGCATATCCCGGGTCATCAGGTCTACGATAAGTGCATTGATTGATAGCAGCTAGATGGGCAGCCCAATAATATTTTTTAAGATCAGGAAGACCGATCTCTCCGTCGTACCAGGGAGCGCCTCTGCTTCTGTACCGCTTGGGTGAAGTCTGGGAAGAAGAGTATTGCCGCGTTTTCAAAACGAAGAGGTGAGGCCACCCTGGCACATTGCAGTATTACATCACGGTCTCGAAAGTTCAGTACTCTGGCCAGGATTGGGCGCGAAGGGGCACCGGGTCTTGGTCTGCCCCCCGGGACCCTGTGAGCTCTTTCAATCACAAAATTTTTTGACAGGCCCCTGGGTTGCAGGTGGGTCAAGATGAGGTCTTCCACAAAGAGATCAGTCGACTGCCCCTCCGCTTTCTCTGGTACGCCAAGAATGCGCACATTGTTGCGGCTCGTGCGCCCCTCATAGTCATCCAGTTTATCTTCAGCAATCTTCCTGAATGTTTTCAGTTCCTGAAGCTCGAGCTGGAGTTGGGAGGTGTCTTCGACTAAACTAGCCGTAGTTATTTCAACCTGCTTGACTTTTCCGCTCATGTAGACGAGATCCGCTCTAATAAGGGATACCTCCGACGTGATGGCGTCCATCCTCTGTTCCATCGAAGCTCTGACTCCGGAGATCGCTTCCATGACATCTTTAAGGGAGAGTTCCGGGACATCCCCCTCTACTCCCCCCAGGGGCATATCCTTGGCCTGCAGTTCCCGATTGTTAGACTTTGGGAACGTGTAACGGTCCAGCTTATTGTGTTGTGTAACCTTTGGGCCCCTTCCTGCCATTGCGGTCCACTCTGGGGTCGCCGCCCCCTTGTTTCTTGCCAGGGTAGGGCGTCAGCACCGGTCACCGCACCGTGTAGCGCCGAGTCCGTGAGTCTCAGGTCCAGTGGGGGCTCCGACCTCCCAGGGGTCACGTGCCAGGCAGAGGGAAGGGGAGAGACGCCACCGACCCCTCTCAGTAGCGACACCTCTCTGCGGGTGATGGACAGACACTGGCGCTCTGATTCGCACGGGCTCCCTCAACTGGCACCCCCAACCGGCCTACTCAGCCCACTGATTTTTGATGGGCCCTCTTCACCGGACCTCGAGTGAGCTGTGGGCCACCGCTGATCTGTAGGAAGCACCTTGAATGTCCCCTCTGGCCTTGGGGTTCGCCAGGCCTCCGCTGCACCTCCAACAGATGGCCACCTCTGGCCCCAATTGTCGCAACACAAGTGCCGCGCTCATCGGCCGTAGGCGCGCGCCTTCCCCCCTCCCCCCCCCCGGGGGTTCGGCAGTTGTGCGGCTCCCGAGTGTTCGCTGTGCGGGAGACTCCGTGGCTACTGTTTGCAATCGCTGCTATGTCCCCAGGGGCCGAAGCTGAGGTCCCGCTGCAGCGGGCGGCCCTTTCCAGCGCAATCAAGCCCACGGAGCAATGAGCCACCCACGGGGGGCCCAGCTCACCTGTCACACCTCTGCTGCTGTTGCGCCCGGTGGGCCGATGCCTCCGCCACACCCCTGCCCTCACTCCGGAGCACGGGCCCAGACCGCGGCCTAAGGTAGTGATCGGGACCGCACTTCGTCACGCCTCGCTCAGCCCCGGCCGTCATGACCGGGCCCTGTCCTTGGCGAGGAGGAGGCCGAGGATGGCGATGGGCACAGCTCTGGACTCGCCAGTCCCACAGCCCCGGTTTCTGGCTCGGGGGATTCCCAACACTTTCCGGCCGCACATCCACCGCTCAGGGCACGGATGATGATGGCAGGATAGACGAAGGGGAGACAGGTCGCAGGAGCTACTCTAGCTCGCGGCCATCATGCTACGCCACGTAGACACGCCCCCAATTTCACAATTTTTAAGCGATATCTTATTATGCAGGTTGAATAACGAATGATAATGATTTATTACCTCTTTTTTTTGGGAATTCAACATATTTTATGAATTACATGATCTATAAGACTTGAAATGAAATGTATTTTATTCTCTAACTAATTTAGGAAGTCCTGTATCAAGACCAATCTTGAGGCAGCTCTGCTCAATTGAAAGCAGACACAGGACAAGGTGGGAGGCCCAGTGGCTGTAACATTGTGTGCCTGTGCATTTTAGTGTGGGGCCATCCGGCTGCCACTTCTAAAGTCTGGAGATAAAAGGTATGACCTCCTTCAATCTGCCAACACCATCTGAATGCCTTATTGGTCTGGGCTTCACTTCTGAAAGCTACTCTTTGAAGATCCTTCCCTAGGCTAAATCAGACTAGGAGTCTGGCACTTGGGAAGAATGTTCATGTAAGGAAGCTGCAGTATCAACTATCCTTTACAATTAAGAATTCCAGATTTGTCACCCATCAGCAAATTGGGTAGCCGGCTGGTTGTTTTAAGAGAGCCATATCCTGGCTGTAGTAAATGGCCTTGATATGGCCATAACGTTATGTCTGGATGGCTTTGAACAATAGTGGTCTGCATTCCCTTGTTTCCTTGACTGACAATGCCCCTTTAAAAAGCCTTTCAACAACTGGAGCATGATAGTCTAGGACTTGCTTTGGCCATAGAGTCCCTCTTTTGGCACTACCATGTAGCACCGCATATTTCAAAAGTAGGAAAGAACAGGTCAGGATACTGAAGGTACACATTTTATGTGTATAAGTGGGGAAAAATGAAGTGTCCTCTCTCTGTTTGGGTTCCAGCAGATCTGCTTGGGGTCTCAGCTGCACACACTTTGTTCTGAAACCCTTTATAAGCAGTCTTCGTTTCGGACATTTTTTTGATTGTACCTGTTCTTAGTAGAAGCGCCTTCAAAAGCAGGAAAAATGGCACGGCGTATCCTGCCAAAGGTCATGCAAGGGAAAATAACAAGAATGCAAACACCACCCCTCAGTTCCTTCTCCTCAGTGTTCTTCACAAGGCAAAATAATTATTTTTCTGGGATGTAATTTTTAAATGTTTAATTTTAAAATTAGTTTATCTTTTCTTCTAAAACACATTTACACATGTGGGTTTTCTAGGTTCGGTATTTTTGGGATAGTCCTTACTTACATCTTCCTAGGAAATCTGGGGTGGCGTGAAAAGGAAATCTACATCGAGATCGGAGGTGTTGGGGTAGATTAGAGCTAAGGGGAGGTTACAGGCAGGTATGCTCACTTAATGTTCTATATTCACCGTAAAATTTAAATTAAATAATCTTGAAACCAAAAAGCAAATTGAGCACACAAAGCTATACCTGGGCATGTTGTGATTGGCCCAAGACATATGACTGCAGATTGTGTCAGTTGATCAGAAGCTGTGTCTGGGCGTGCAAAGGTTGTGTGTCTATATTTAAAGTTGTGTCTAGGCATCTGTAGCTGTGCAAAGGTATAGCACTGCTATGACTGGACATTTAAAGCTGCAGTTAGGCATATTTGTATTTATTTATTTAAGTGCAAACAAATGCTGATACTGTGCAGCTTCAAGGTGCTTAAAACAAAACACATACAAACAAAGGTTATAAAGAAGAAAAACAACAAACATCAAAAATATCTAACATAAAACTTTAAGAAGAAAAAGTGATTAGGTGCAACTTCAATTTATATTTAAAAGAGTGATAGGAAGTAATGCAGCGTAATTGTGCCACAAGAAATTGCCTGCAAAACTCAGGCACTTACCGCCCAACTTGAAACAAAGCCATTTTTCAATAATCATTTTAGGATCTTCTGCAGAGTGTTAGCACCTTTTCGGCTGATGGAACCTCATGAGATCAGTCTACTAAAAAGCATGGAGCTTTATCTTAAACACATTTCCATGCCAGATACATGACTCAACTTGATTATGTTCTTTACCTGGAGACTAGGTCCAGATCAGCCCTAAGCTGAGCTTAAAAAGTGTTATGTGATGGCTGTACCCATCAGTCACGGCTTCAATCCTGGAAAACAAAGGTAGCAATGCATCCATGGACTGTTACTAAAGTAGACCTTTTCCTTTGCTACATTGTTATTACATTAATCATTCACTTATTTTAGTTTTCTTTTGTTTTTGAAAAAACTTTAAATGTTAAGATTATTTGCCCAATGGCATAGGACAATGTATATAACTTGTCTGAAAGGTAATCAAGGAAGCAGGGTAAACAGGAGAAAATGTGTTAAAGATAACTTTTCACATTTGAATCCCATTCCCTGCCACCACCTCAACAAAGGTCAGTGAGGGACAGTAGTAAAGGAAGAATGTCTTCACATAATGACTGAGCACATATACCTCAGTGTTTCACAATACTGGTATAGAACAGGACTGCATGAACAATGTTATATGGAGTGCCACTGCTCACCTGGTATGGGCATGGTATGTGATACTCTTGGCAATGGTCAAGAACCCATGTGATCTCCCACGATGTCCTGTAAACTTGTTCATAGACATAACATCCAAGAAGAGTCACTAGCGGCACCAGATACAACCCACTAAATACTCCAATTCGGATCATAAATTTCTTCAACTTCTCTTGATTCCTTTCATCATGCTGAATGACCTGTCTCACGTTATTCAAAGAAATGATTCCTGCTAGAAGAAGAGAAAGCCCGAACAAAACGCACAGGCAGAGTGGAAGGAGAACAAAGTATAGGGAAGTGTCAAGATCATAAAGACCCACAAAGCAGACTCCGCTGATGTTGTCCCCTTCTACTTTGTTCATGGCCAGGAGCATAACCGTAAGCAGTCCCGGAACACCCCAGGCGACTGCATGGAACCACATGGACTTCTTCTCAATCGCCTCACAGCTCCACTTCTGTCCGGCTGCTAGGAACCAGGTTATTGTGAGAATCACCCACCAGACAGTTCCTGCAATGGTGGAGAAATAAAGAAGCATGAAGAGAACTGTGCAGCCCTTGATTTGTGAGCCAAGCACCACGGTCTCTCCAAGGCCGATCTTTTCATCTGCTTTATTACAAGCTGCATTGTTTCCAAGCAAGAAGCCAATGAAGTACACAAGGGACACAATGCTGTAACAGACGGAATAAAAGATGATTGGCCTCTCCGGGTATCTGAAACGCTTCACATCGATGAGGAAAGTGAGAAAAGTAAACAAAGTAGCACAAAGGCAAATGATCGAAACAATGCCGATGAAGCTTTTAGCAAAGTCAAGATCATCCTTTTTGAAGTACATGTTGGGGCATGGCGGGGTGCACTGTTCCACTCCCAAGAATGAATAGCCCTGTCCACCCAGGGTCTTCAGGTGCCGTGGGCACCATAATCCGTAGTCCCGCTGAACCAATTCAATTGGTTTGGGTGTATTTTGATAATCTGGAGTTACATCGACCGTGCCATGAGGCTTCTCGGCACAGTCATCTAACCTGCAAAGAGAACAAACAAAGTTACATTTAAAAAAAAAAATAATTACATCTGCCTATATAACAAATATTTAGTCTTATGCTCTAGCATCTTTGTGATTTACACAGTGACCTAAAGCACATTAAGCATCAACAGTATATAAACATATATATATTATACACATAGAATATATATTCACACATGTATCGCTATATATATATATATATATATATATATATATATATATATTTTGAAGAAAACGCTTTCTCCCTCCACATGAAAGCGAAATCAGCACTCCGCAGGTTAGTTTTCTGGCAATTTTATTCTTTGAAAAACATCCAACGCGTTTCCGCCGTTACATCACGGCCTTTTTCGCGATATATACACACACACACATTTATATTAATTCAGGATGTATACATAAAGAACAAAGGTTATTATGGAAATGACATTAGCCAAGACAAATGAAGCCAAAACCAACAATGGCTTTGTCTCTATGGGAAACTATCAATACAATGCTTAATCAATTAATGAGTAAACATTAATCTTATGAGCTAAATTAATATCTACACTAAAGCAATTTCCCATGGCAAGGAACGTCACAACATTCCATATCGTCAAATGCCAAATATATACTTTTAACTAACACAATCAAAGCACCCTGAATGCAGCTGGTTATCTGACTGGATAAAACATATTTGCACCTTGTATACAAGATTCACACTAACCAAAACATATGTTAGACCAGGGTGTGCTAAATGTAACAAATATATCTGAATAAATGACGACACATACGAAAGGTAAAATACTGTTATCTGCAAATCACAAATAAGAAATACACTTTGTCATCTGACTCCCAGAACTTGAGATGTCTTTGGGCTCCAGGGTAGAGAATAAAATCCTTTCGAAGAACCAAATCAGACAATCCATGCCCTGTCCCCGAAGCTTCTTTGATACTTGGGAGCATCATAACAAACCCCTTCCAACAAATATGTATGTGTTTGGAAGAAGAGTATTCCAAAGCTATGCTAGATGGTGAAAAACAAGCTCGTTATGTGCAAGGGAAGCCCGTTACGGCAGCTTCTTCCTCAAACTCGCTTTTTATGCTTCTTAAAGAGAAGACCCTATGATGAATTGGGCTCCGTCAACTTGTGATCTTTGCTTAATAGTCTGGAGACACCCACTCTGGCAGAAACAAGATTCCAAATGCAGATCAACCATTCGCTAACCCTTCCTGAGATTGTCGATCTAGTAATCAATGAATGTCTGACCCCTGTCAAAGGGGAATTTAATGGATACCAGAAATTAAAGTGTCACCAAAACTTTTCTGACTCTTCAGGAGTTTGCTCCTTCCCACAGGATCTCTATTTTGACTTCAGCTTATCCTTTTGCTTCTTAAAACTGCAGGCATGCGTATGTGTTTCTGTAGTAATGTTATAGAACTGTAAATTCACAGGGATAAGAAATGACCATGCGTACCAAGTAACACACCCTTAATCTAATGTGATAATGTGATTTAGTTGATCAAGGATCACAGTATCTGTACCAGATGAGACATTCTAATAAGCCAATATTAACCCTCTCATGACCAAAGGGGCGGGGGGGTTTTAACCAGACCTTTACACACCTTCTCTTAACTGTACTTCAATTCACACTGAAGGTTTGATTTTAGACTATCTCAGTATCACATCTATAATGATCTGTGAGCTCCTCTGTCCTGTTTGTACATAGGTGGAAGATCAGTCATCCACATAATGGGACATGCTTCATCACAGGGTTTTCCTGTCTAACACTGGTTAGCAACTTGAATAAAAGTCAACCCTGTAGGACTATGGGTGTATGAACATAAAATGTTAGAATTAACTGTTTGTCTGAATTTTATATTTGTTTCTAAATTAAAGTCGGAGGTGAAACTATGATCACTGGAGGTCTCTTTTCCAAGCCAGCTAAATAGTATATTTCTCTCTGCCTGGTCAATACTAGTAGAAAACGGTCTTACTTACTTGACATGGGAAGCAGAAATATGTATAAAAAAATAATAATAAAAAAAATAGCAGTCCTTTGCTTCCCGTCCTCAGCATTCATGCGCTGCCCCAACTCGTGGTCCAGGTGTCAGAATAACTCCTGCATAACAAACAGCTAAACTGTGATTTTTGTTTCTGTCTACACTGAAGGAGAAAGTGTGAGTATGGGTTGATGCTTCTATAAAAAAAAAGGAAAATAAGGACTAGTAGTTCCAAGAGTCACTCCTGTGAGTACTTGGACTTACCGGTACGAACAGCCTTGCATCCTCAGACTCAAAAAAGACTGAATAGCATGAAGGAATTAAGCAATAAAGAAAGGCCTTATTACCGGCAGCTCAGTAAAACACTTTCAGCGGCAGATCAAACTGGGCATAAGCACAGAAGTCACATCCATGTTCAAAAGGCATGAGGAGCACCTATGGCTATGATGCACCGTACAAATGTTTAAAGCACTTGCACAGGGATCTCATACACGATCTTAGATGCCTGTAGACATCCGAGTTGGTAATAGACAGCCTGGACAATGCATTGTCAAAGGCCAAAAAAACAATTCAAAATGGTTGCCGCCTTAGAGGACAGTCAGATAGGATACTTCGAAAGGAGAAACTCAGACGCGGGACAGCAGCACACCGATGCAGAAAAAGAAAGAAGGTGTGGTGAGGAAACAGGGCGGGACCACAAACAGTGAGCTTAAAGGAGGGAGGGGGAGAAGGAGTGCGGCACAAGTGATAACCTCCTGCAAATAAATGACAAGCATTTGCAATGTAATAGGTCTCGCATTAACGACAGTTTAAGCTATTGGCAATGCAATAGCTTAAACTCTCGCAAATGCGAGACCTATTGAATTGCAAATATTTGTTTTTTTTACTAGCTCCCATCGCTTTCACATTCATGAAGGGCGCGCCCCTTTCTTTAGATAAACCGCGTCTAAAGAAAGGGGTGTGTCCGACATTAAAGTCAAACTACGGAATTGGGGCTTTGACAAAAAAAGCATCTGTTTGTCAAGTTGACAAACAGATGTTTTTGTTTGGTAAAAGCGCTCATGCCACGCTTTCACTTTAATGTCGGCCGCGTACCTTTCTTTAGATGCGGTTTGTGTAAAGAAAGGGGCGCTGCCTCTATGAATGTGAAAGCGCCGCATGGGCGCTAGTAAAGAAAATAAATAAATAAATAAGCGTGGCCGCTAAATGGGGACCGCGCTGCTAAAATACAAAAAATAAAAAACCGCGGCCGCTATAGTTAAAGCGGACTGCCATTAGTAAAAATTAAAATAAAAGCGGGCGACGTGCTGTGAGGTAGTGGGTGGAATAGGGGAAGAGCATTAAATAAAATAGTGCTCACCGACTTATAAAGCAGACCATGTAACAACACCAGTAAAAGGTCCAGTCGTTATGGGAGGTAACAAATGCAGACAAGGAGGGACTAACAAGCCTAATAAAGACTCGGAAGCCAGCGTTTACGAAGGACAATGACACAAGCCAATTAAAAATATGGGCAGAGAGTGGGCGGGGCTTCAAAGCCATACTCCACTACTGCATGCCTCGCAGCAGCGCATGCGCTGCCCAAGCTCGACCTAAAAAGATATAAAGGAGGACAAAAGGAATGGTTGGGAAGGAATGAGGGCACAGGCAACTCTAGGGTACAGGGACCTGATGTAGTCCACTCAAAGAAAAAAGGATCCTCAACTTTAATTCCAGCACATATATTACAAAAATAGAAAAAAAAACGAGCAGAAGAGAGCGACAATAGAAAAGGATTAAATAAGGCAATACAAAAATGGACAACTAAAATATTGTGTAACAAAAATGTGATGTTTTGACAACTTTTTATCAAAAACATACACAAATACATTTTGACTTTTTTTTTTTTTAAACATATTTTATTGACTTTTTATAGTACCACTGGGCAGATTGCCCAACATAATCCAATTCAAGGCACAACGATGACAAGTTACCAAGCATGGTAATTACATCTGGTACAATTTGTATGTATAACAAAAATGAAAACCAGAACTTTACGCAGACTTCCCCACCCCACCCACATTGGCAAACTAATTTAGATATAGATATATATTCCAAGAATGAACACAATACATCATACATTATGGCCCATAACATCCAAAGGGAACTGACTCTCATGGGGTTTGCGGGGGAAGATCTATGCCCCTGTATGAAGCCCAGCAAGACCATATTTTTCTATGTTTTTGAGGGCAACCCCGCGCCAGGAATACTGCTATATCCGCACCCATGCATGTATCTAGTTCCTTTCGCCATTTGCCTATCGTCGGAGGGAGGTCCCTTCCATAGCTGAGCAATATCGCGTTTGGCAATTGTAAGAGCGAGAAAGAGTAAGTGTTGTTTATATCGATTACCTCCTATGCCATCAGTGCTATGGAGTAAAAACAATCTAGGGTCATGTGAGAGGTCCCAGGACAACACCTCTTTAAGGCAGGTCGATACCCTACGCCAAAATGGCTGTATTACCATGCAACTCCACACCGCATGGAGAAAAGTCCTCTCCTCACTGTCGCAGCGGAGGAACTAAGGGGAGGTGATGACTCCCATCCTCCAGAGTACACCCGGTGCACATATTTAAATTGTATAAGTCGGTATCGCGAGGACACCGCGGCACCCCGGGGGCTAGCTATTGCCTCCGCCCAGTCATCATCTGTCAGGTCTGGGATGTCATCTTGCCACGCCCTCCTAGTTTTATGTAGGGTCGTGTTGGAGTGTGTTGTCAATGTTTGGTATATCTGTCGAATTTTGTGTGCGCCCAAATCACCCATAAGGAGGCGACCCTCCAATGGATGAAACTCCGGGAGATCCGTCAGATTTGTAAGTAATGGGGTTAGAGCATGGCGCAGTTGGAGGTATTTGTAAAACTGGGTTTTATGGAGATGAAACTCCTCCTGTAATTGCTGAAAGGATCTAAGGATAGTGACGCGCATGACGTCCCCCAAGGTGGAGATGCCGATTAGATCCCATTGGCGGAACCCCTTTACGCTGCCACCTGGCGCAAATAATTACCCTGCCACAGTGGCGTTGTCTGAGTCAACCGCCCATGCCACCCCATTCGTCGGACCATGTACCGCCAGAGCCGGATCGTCGTTCTGCTAGCGTGGGGTAAAAAGTTGAGCTTCTGTGCATTTTACAGTAACCGTAGGAGGGGGGTTCCTTCCATTGCTGCGTGTTCTAAAGCGAACGCCGGATCGGCAGGTGAATTATACCACCAGTTGTTAATAACCAGAAGGTGAGCGGCCACATAATACGAGTACACGTCCGCGGCGGCAATGTCGCCACAATAAGTAGATTGTGCGCAGGTCTGCAGCGCCACTCGAACTACTCTTCCACCCCATAAGAATTTATTGTGTATAGCATTTATGTGAGCGAACCACGCACGCGGTATGTGGTATGGGAACTTTTGAAGCCTATACAGCACTCTTGGAAGGGAGACCATTTTAAAAATTGCTGAACGTCCATATAGCGAGAGAGGTAGGGATGACCATACGGACGTCTCCTCACAGAGGCTGGCCAAGAGCGGGTTAATGTTGTGCGCCCATGAGGTCTTGGGGCAAGGAGACATAAGTATGCCCAGGTATTGAAAGCCTTCTGTGACATGTTTTAACTGCGATGCCCATGTAGTCCTGCCCTGCTGACCACATACTGGGAACAGTACAGATTTGGACGGGTTAGTGTGGAGCCCGGAGGTCTGGCCGAAAACTTGGAGGATCTGAAGAATACGTGGCCCTGAGATCCATGGGTCGGTCATGAAAAACAAGACGTCGTCTGCATATAATGCAATACGGTCTGGTCGTGACCGCGGCCAGTCAAGGCCCCTGAGCACCGGATCGCGACGGACCCATATCGCCAAGGGTTCCACCGCCAAGGCAAACAGGAGCGGGGACAAGGGACAGCCCTGCCGTGTGCCACGACTGATGGGAAAGAAGGGAGAGCGATGACCCGCAATACGCACTGAGGCCGTAGGTTCTGTATAGGGTAAGCGCACATAAGCCAGAAAACGAGGACCAAAATTTGTTGCCTCCAAAAGCTTGAATAGATACTCCCAGCTCAGGGAGTCAAAGGCCTTGTCTATGTCTGCAAGAAATATGGCCGCGGGGCGACCCAGTTCTGGAGCCAGTGCCATAGCATTATGGACCCGGCGAATATTATGGCGTGTGGCCAGGTGTGGCATAAAGCCGGATTGATCTAGGTGGATCAAGTCATGGATGCAGGTTCGCAGGCGATCTGCAAGAACTTTCCCCAGCAATTTAGACTCGAAGTTAATTAAGGAGATTGGACGGTATGAGGATGGGTCTTCTGGCGGACGGCCGGGCTTTAAAAAGAGGACGATTTCGGCCTGGCGCCAGTCCCGGGGCAAAAGTTTTTTCTCGAGGGCCTCATTTATTGTTGCTTATAGGTGTGGGCCCAGCGTAGACGCATGTGAGCGGAGAAATTCCATAGGGAACCCATTGGGGCCAGGAGCCCGATCAGGCCGCATCGTGGCCAGTGCAGCCGTTAAATCATCTACTGTGATGGGAGCATCTAAGTGGTCTCTCATCTGGTCTGTCAACCCCTGGGGGGGAATATCACGAAGGAACTCCGCTATGAGATCATCCGAGAGCTGCTCCCTACGGGTGTATAATGTGGAGAAATAGTGGGCAAATTCCTCCACCACTTCTGTGGGAGATGTATGTAAGGCACCGTCGCTACCCCTAATAGTTGGAACTGTGGCTGGGGCCTGCCCGGCTTGACAAAGTCTGTGTAACATTTTACTTGATTTGTCCCCCACTGGTATATTCGGTGTTGAGACGCCAACCAGATTTCTTTCGCCTCTTCCGTGAGGTGGTGTTGTAACTGTTGTTGCATGAGGGAAAAGTTTCTCTGGAGAGATGGGCATGGATCCTGCATATATTGCGTTTCTAATGACGTGCACTGGGTCTCCAACTCCGCCCGCTGAGCGGAGCGTTTACGTTTATCGTTAACCCTGTAGCTGATGTCCACCCCTCTGATTGTGGGTTTCAGGGCCTCCCACAGGGTCTCCCGAGATGGTACTGAGTCCGTATTTAAGGCGAAATACTCTTGGATCGCTGTGTGTAGAGACTCCTGATAATCAGGATCTCGAAGATGCCATGGGGACATCCGCCATCTAAAGGGGGTTTTTTGAAAGTGCAAACGAAGTGTCACCGTAACTGGGCAGTGATCGGACAGCCCTCTTGGGAGATGGGAGGCGCGGGCAAATCTGTGGATGTAGCTCCGTGGTGTGAATATGTCATCTAAATGGGACAGGGAACCATGGACCGACGACAGATATGTGTAACCTATCTCGGCGGGATGGTATTCTCTCCATACATCAGCCCAGCCCAGTGCTCCGGCAAGTATGGATAATTTAGAGGCTGTGACGGGGGGCCCGCACCGATCCCCGCCTCCTATCAAGCGGTGTCATTCCAATCACCTCCCAGGAAAGACAGACCCCCCGGGAGTTCCCCCCCACAAGCGGGTGATGCCCTCTACAAAGGTGGTCCCCAGAGGTGGGGGTGTGTACACACTGCCAATATTAATTGGTTTGCCATAGAGCGTCCCTGATAGGAAAACAAATCTACCCCCAGGATCTACCCAGTGTTTATTATGAATGAAGGGAACACGGCGGTGAATAAGTATAGCTGTTCCGCAGGAACCCCTAGTGAACCCCGCATGGTATACCTGTTGATACCCAAACCTAGCTAGGCATGGGGCCTTATTGCCCAAGAGATGAGTCTCCTGTAAGAGGAGAATGTCTGCTCTATATCGTTTAGCCTGCCTAAGGACAGCTCCCCATTTGATTTTGTTAAGCAGCCCTCGGACGTTCCAGGTTACAACTATCAGGTCACCTACATGGGAGACCGCCGCCTGAGTGGCCATATGTCTACCTTGGGTCCAATTGCAATGGCCTACCTAATGGAGAATGGGATGCGTGTCTGCGCGTGTGAAAAACAAACAATGACATAACTTTGAAACCCCAAGACCCCCCGCCCCCAGTACCCCCTTTCCCCTCCCCCCGATACTGCCAAGAACTAGGAGCATCTGTCGCGGTGAGGAGCACCCCGAGACCCCAACCGTGGAGCTCAGGGCCTCCCCTCCAATGGATCCCACCCTTCCCACAGAACATTAAACTTGGGGTACAAGTGTCCGGGTCGAGTCAGCCTCGATGCTCGTGTCCACCTCGTCTTGGTGTAGGGGGATCGGGTTAGTTCCAAACTATGGACAATCATCATGATCTAGTGGGAGCGTCCCAAACTGCGAAGTGATCAGGATACTCGTTCGGGACTGGAGGAGCGCCGGTCGGAGCCGGAGCGATGCCGATGTTTAGATTTCATCCTGCGTGGCCTGTTCCGTTGGGAGCCCCTGGAGGAGTCAGATTCCAATGGCGGCGGGGAGTGAGGCTGCAGATGGGTTCGCTCATCACACCAGGCAAACCACTGCTTCAGGTGTATCAAAAAAATAGGTCTTAGAATTATATATTACCCGAAGCCTAGCAGGATAAAGCAGCATGTATGAAATGTTTAAATCTCGTAGTCGCCGTTTCGCTGCAGTGAAAGACTGTCTTTGTTGTTGTACAAGACGGGTGTAATCTGGGAAGATCATAATGGGCCTAGAATCGAAAACCAGCTTATCTTTATTCGATCTTGCAAACTGTAACACTGCGTCTCTGTCTGCATAATTGAGCAGCTTGGCAATGACCGGCCGCGGATTTTCACCGGGGGGGGGGGGGGGAGGCGGTTTTCTCGTAAGTGCCCGGTAGGCCCTCTCGATCACAAAGCACTCGGAGATCATGTCCGCAGGCAGCAGGTCCCTGAGCCACGAGGTAAGGAAGCAATTCATGGAGCTGCCCTCGCAGCCCTCCGGAAAACTAACGAAACGGAGGTTGTTGCGCCTTGCGCGGCCCTCGGCGTCTTCAGCTCGGGAAACTAGCTCCTGGGAAATCACAGTTAATTTGTTGACACGCTGCTGTAGGGTCGTCACATTGTCTTCCACTGAGGACACTCGTGTTTCCGCCTCTGTAATCGGTCAACAGCTTTCCTCAAATCTTGCCGTAGAAATGAAACCTCGGTGCCCACTGCACCAATTTTGGCATCTAGTGTGTCTCTTGCTTCTGTGATGGCTGCCAAGAGAGCCGCATTATCCGGGACTGGGCCAGGCGTGGAGCCCCTGGTCGCCCTGGTGGCATATTGGTCTAAGGTGCTTTGTTTCGGGCCCGTGGCGCCGGGCTTATCCCTTCCCATTGTGGTGCTTCCAAGTATTCTCTCCAGCTATGACAAGGGGGCCCAGATCTAGGTCCGCTGTGACTCCCGGAATCACGACAGCAGCAATCTGCCACTCTGAGGGGCAGACCAGGGAGCGTGTCGCCGCTGGTTCCCACGGAATCTATCCACTGCCAGGCCACAAGCCGCACCGGGCCTAGCCTAGCCGCCTCCGCAGCCTGCCGCAAACTGCCAAGCAGGCCCCTCTATCGGGACCTAGCTCGCCGGACCACCAGCACACAACACCTCCCCGATCTCCTCCACACCTCAGGGCTGTCTTGTTATCAGCACCAGGAGTAGTGTTATGTGTGAGTCCCCCGAGGTCTGTGGGGCCCCGCGTGAAGGTACACCACGTCCCTTAGTCAGGCGGCGCGAGTGTGGTCCTCAACTCCTTGGCTCCTGCAGTGTGGCCCGGAGCAACCGCGACACTCATGCGGTGAGGCTGGGATGTGGCCAAGTCAAGCCCCGAAGGTCCAAGGGGCAAGGCCCTGAGGGCGTCTCTAGCGCCGTGAATGGTGAGGCCCTAAGCTGAAATCGCGGACGCGGGCCTGCCCAGCCGGATGAGGCCGATGAACAATTTGCGGCACCTCGTCCTCCCAGCAACGCGGCACGCCGCACGCCAGAACAGCTGCACTTCTGTGTGGTCTTGGGGCCCTCACCCAGGGGAGAGCTCCCCACCAAGGGCGCCGTCAAAGCCCCGCGAGCACCGCACAACGCCACTCCCCCCCGCCCCCAGAGGCCCCGAGCAGCAGCCCCCCGCCGGCCCGGACCCGGACAAGCCCCACGACCGCAGCAGAGCCAGCCGGGTCGAGGCTCCCCCGCGACCAGGACCGCGGCCAGAGGCAGAGGCACCACACAGGCCCCGGAAGAGCGAGGGAACAGGGGAACCGGCCGCGCCCGCTTGGCCCCCCGGCAGTCCCCTGCCTCTCACCGTAGAGTCGGATCTCGGCCCCCACACGGGCCCTGGCAATCTTCGGCGAGGATCGGGCGGCAGGCAAGCGGCGCCGGGGCCGGTCCGCGAGTTGCACCACGCAGACCCAACGTCCTCACACGGTCCCTCGTCGTCCCCCGGTCTCCGGCTCCGCTCTGGGCACTGCAAGCGGGTTGTTCGTCCTGCAGGCTACGGATGAACTACACCGAAGTTAATTTCGGTAGGATTTAAGGCGGATTAATGAGGTGGGCACACGGAGCTATTCAAGCTGTGTCCGCCATGTTGGCTGACCAAGCCACGCCCCCACATTTTGACTTTTTTACCACTACATTTTAATGGTTTACTTTTTTGTAGAAGTCATTTCCAATAGAATCCATGGTAAAAGAGTTCCTCTTAGCCATGGTTGCCATATTGCTTATTGAAGGACACTGCACTCAGTATACAGGGACTACTACTTTTCTGTTTCATTCATGATGTGGCAACAGCTTCTCTAGCTCTTCACATTCACGTTTCCAAGTCATCTTTTTACAGCAAGACAGCTGGCCTGGCTCGCTTTTCCAGTTAGTTTCTCCTCTCAGACATCTGCGCGTTCTCCTCTGCTGCCTCCTTTATTACTCATCGTTATTTCTACAGTCCCCCTCTAAGTCCGAGATGTCCATTATTTTTATTAGGTCATGTCACGCTGTGATGTCAATTTCGGTCTGAAATGCAAGATCTCCTGAATAAGGGATTAAGCAGATCGTGATGTTAGTTTTAAGCTGAATATGAGCACTTTCAGCCTGATTTAATTATATGGTTGATTTCCTGCTAACCTAGATTGTGTGACATGAGTTGGGGGACAAACCGTTCTTAAGACAGCTAGTTTAGAGAACGCCAAAGCCTCCAGAGCACTGTGGAGCACCGAGTGAGGCTGCTCCCACCAATCATAGCACTGCTCTCATTTTTTTTTTAAATAAACTTTATTGATTTTGACGTACATTGTATACCGGTAGAGAAATAGTGCATAGGCCTGGCACAGCTACATAGCTATATTCCCATATTCTTGATGACAAGGTCATTCCTCCCCCCGCCCTGCCCTGGGCGGCCTCAGATCCAATGATCATCAATATGCTGTACACTCTCCTGCCCTGGTTCAAAACCTGAGGGAGGTCCTCCCACTAAGAACAGTCCCCCCCCCTGACCCCCCTCCCCAGGCATGCCACTTGCCTACTTGGTCTCAGCTTGCAGTGTAGTGTGTCTCCACTGTTCGTTGCTTTTATGTTTTATGGACTTGTTATATGATCCCACTTCTAAGGATTGCTATGCAGAGGTAATGCCAGGGGTCCCCCACCGTTATGTCACGGCGCGCGGGCCCTGTTCTCGGATTTTACCCTATTCCTCCTGGGGGTTCCGCTATGGGTTCCTCCTCCTCGCCAGCGGTTGGGTCCTTGAGTGTCGCAACTAATGCTTCCCATGCTCTTGCTGCGTCTAATGACTTCTCGCTTCCCATCCTGGCAGCCAATTGCAATCTAGTTATACCTTCGCATTCTGCCCACTTGGTAAATTCCCTCCTCCATCTGGTCACGTTTGGCCCCTGTGTGGCCTTCCAGTGCATGGTTATGTCTCTTTTGGCTAAAAGTAACCCCATGTCTAGAAATTTGCTGGTGACTTTGTTTTTGGATGTATGTGGAAACCAGTGCAGCAAACAGTGTTTAAAAGAGGTCTCAAGTTCCCGGTCTGTAACGTCCGTTAGTACCGCCATCACCTCCTCCCAGAAACTACCCAAGCGGCGGCAGTCCCAGAACATGTGTTTAAAGCTCGCGTTCTCCTGGTCACACCGGGGGCAAGCCGCAGGAGATGCAAAGTACTTTCAGGCATGAGGTAAGCCCGATGGAGAGGGAAACAACCTTTAGAACGCATGCATTACATCGTGTGCCATTAGATCGCGGTTTTTACAACGAAAGTCGTTACAACGACTTGCACTGGAGGGCGCTATAGGACAAGGAGTAGTTTAAATTACTATCCAACACCTTCCCTACTGTACGTAGGCTGGAGTTGGAATAGTAAATTAAACTACTCCTAAGTCCAGTGCCCTCCAACGCAAGTCGTTGTAACGACTTGCGTTGTTAAAACCGCGATCTAATGGCATGCGATGTAATGCATGCGTGGTATCGTCATACATCCGATGGAGAATGTAAAAATGCACCAGTTGGAACCTCGCGTTCCTAGTGCTTTTCCAGGCCCTTCCAACTAACTCTCCCCAGGCCGTTTCTGGAATGTCGTCTCCCAAATCTGCCTCCCACTTGAGGCGCAGCTCCGTCAGGGGTTGTAATGTCTCACTCATTACGCGTCTGTATAGACAGGTGACCGCTTTAAAGGTGCCAGCCGCCGTCACCACATATTGGCATCCCAGTGATGTCGGTGGTTCAGTAAGTCCCCCTCCCCAATGTCTTTGTATGGCCGCAGTGAGGGCAGAGTGCAATAAAAAGTCCCCCCCTAGGTAGGTCGTATCGGTCCCTCAAGTCGTTGAAGGGAATCATGGCCCCTTCTTCATATAGGTCTCCCACTGTGGCTAGCCCCCGGTCCGCCCAGCTCTCTAGTCTCTGCCAGTTCCCCCCGTGTGGCAAGGCCGCACACATGAGCAACGGGATCTCTGGGGCATAAGGACTCCTGACTTTGAGCCGTCTCAGATACCTGTGCCAGCAGCGCCTCACTGTAGCCAACTCCATAGGAAGTACCTGATTTCGGATCGGAAGTCGCAAGGTGATCTGGGATAATACCCTCAGGGTCATCCCATCTCCACCCTCCCCGCCCGCTCCCCGTAGGCACCCCGCCACCCACTTTGTGAACCATTGAAACTGTGCAGCTAGATAATAAGCTTCAAAGTCTGGGACCGCCCAACCTCCCTCTACTCGTGGCCTCATTAGTACGTTAAGCGCCACCCTCCTCCTCCCTGCGCCCCATAAAAACCCTGTGATCATTGATCGGAGTTGGGTAAAGTATCGTGGCGGGATCCAAATTGGCAGATTGCCAAAATAATATAGCAGCCTCGGCAGGGTCACCATCTTGAGGAGGGCCACCCTGCCAGCCAGCGGCAGCCCACTCCAAAACTCAAAGTTACCCCTTGCTCCCCTTATGGCCCTGCCCACGTTACCCTCCAATAGGTCGCCCTGGGCATGGTATATTTGGGCGCCCAGGTATGTGATACATATGTCTTCCCATCGAACGCCCTCGGTATATAGCGGGCCCTCTCTGCCTTCCTTCGTTGGGAACAGGCAGGATTTCGACCCGTTCACTTTCAACCCCGCTACTTCCCCCAAGTCTGGAGTAATGCCTTCGCTCCTCGAAGTGCCTCTCCCGTGTCCGCTAGGAACAGCAGGAGGTCATCAGCATACAGTGCAATATGTTGTACCTGCCCGTCGACCTCCAGACCCTGATAGTGACTACCCATTCTAGCTCGAGCGGCGAGCGGTTCAATTGCTAGGGCGAACAGCAGCGGGGAGAGAGGACATCCCTGCCTCGTTCCCCGCCCACCTCGCAGGCATCCAATATCAGGCCACCTGTCCTGACCCTAGCAGTGGGACCCGAATACAGCAGCGCAGTCCAGCTGACAAACCCGTCCCCAGCCCAAATCTCCTCATCACATGGTACAGGTATGTCCATTCTAGGCTGTCGAACGCCTTTTCTATGTCTACCGCAAAGATTGACCCCGACTCCTTCTCGTAGGTGCCCGCTCCCAGGACTCGCATTAGGCGACGGATGTTAGTAGCTGTGTTTCTAGTGGGGATAAACCCCGACTGATCCTTGTGGATCAATGTTGTCATGTGCGGAAGCAACCTAGTGGCTAGTATGCGACTAAGAACTTTGTAGTCTATATTAAGCATGGAGAGCGGGCGGTACGCCGTTCTGTCCCATGGCTGCTTCCCCGGTTTGAGTAAGGGGACAATGATTGCCTCTCTAGTTGAAACGGGAAGGCGCCCCGCTTGCTTTGCCTCATTGAAAAGTTGGACCGGTTTGGGTGCCAAGAGATCGATGTATTTGAGGTAAAATTCACTCGGGAGCCCATCCGTGCCTGGGGTTTTATTTCGCGCTAATGACTTGATGGCCCCTCTTACCTCCCCCAGTTCCACATCGCGACCCAGCACCTCCGCTAACTCCTCATCCAGAAGTGGTAGTTCTAGGTCTCCCGTGAACCTGCCCAATTCCTCTTCCCCGGGGGTCGCTCTGCTCCTATATAACGCAGTGTAGTATTCAAGGAACAAATCGTTGATGCCTTGCTGATCATACTTCGTCTCACCAGCTTGATCTCTGACTTCCAAGATAACCGTACCCCTTCTGGCTGGGTTGGCCAGCCAGGTGAGGAGAGCCCCCGATTTATCCCTTTCAGAGTGGGCCCGCGTCAAGTATTGCTTATAGTCAAAGCAGTGGAGGCGTTCCACCTGTACCGCCACTGCCTCTAGCCTCCAGTAGGTCTCCCTGTTTACCTATGTTCTCTGGCCTCTCTTGTTCCAACTCTCGTAGGCGGTGATCCGCCCGTTGTATATCCTGGAGGAGTACCTTCCGGGTCCCCACCAGTTCGGAAATGCAGTGCCCCCTAACGACTGTCTTAAACGCATCCCACTCTATCATTGGGTCTGTAGCCGTGTTAGCGTTTTCGCGGAAGAATTGGTCTATAGCCGTGCCTATTGCGACGTGGAACACCTGAGTAGCACTGCTCTCATGCTGTTGAGAGCAGCGCTAGGAATGGTGAAGGGAGTTTGGATCCTGCCTGCCTCGAGGAGAGAAGACCATGAAGGAGGAGGAGGAGGAGATCGCGCTCGCAGGTAAGTTGTTTTAATTTAATCCGTTTTTTTTAAAATGACACCCGCCCTATCACCCTCGGGACATGCCAGCCGCCACTGCGTTTTCGTAGGGCTTCCCAAAGTCCGCAGGATTTATATATCAACCTTGGTGAGTAGCCATCACATCTGTGTTTGCGTTGCTTCACTGCAGGTTCAGGTAAGCCTTCTCGGTGGTACCTTTTGCTTCGCTAGGACACCTAAGCCCAAAAGGATACAATCACTCTTTCAAAGAGTGCCCTTTCAGCCTTGAATACTTTGAATATAAAATACTGGAGAAATACTCTTGAAAAAGGGATTCGGGATAGTATGTTGTATGTTAAGGACTACACCAGATGTTAAGCAGCTGTAGTTAAACTTCAGTCCTCAAGTATAACCAATCTGTGTTGTAGGGAATGAGGAATTACCAGGGATTCAGATATTCTGATTTGATTATCCTTTCAGCCCTCATTCACCTGGACTTTTCAGCTGCTGTCAAGTAGCCGAAAATCGGAGTAAAAGTTATTTTAAAACAATCTGTAATACTGATGGGCTGGTAACTAGTGTTTTATGGCTTACTCACTGGAATTAAGAGGTTACTCGTTGCGAAGACCTACATGAGTTAACAATTATCAACAGCGAATTCCAAAAGTTACATATTTTATACCTGTTGCATTCCAGTTCTTCGGGCCAGGATATGCCAAACGTCTCAATCAGCTGTTTACAGTCCCAGTAAACTCTCTCACAGAGACTCTGGCAAGGCGGGACCACGTGCACCTTGTCTGTGCAGGCAGGCACAAACGCTGCGCAAAGAAACGTGTGCACTTCCGGAGAACAGTGAAGATTCAGAAGAGGAAGAAAAGGCTGGGAAGAAGAAAAATCGAATTTAGCTAAGAGTTACTCGGCCAGTCTCTCACTAGTGCAGAAAACTTTAAATGATTCCACATTTACATTACAAAATACATGGGACAATGACAAACTATAATTCTAATTCACGTTCCACATAACTATGTTAAAATACCCACCTACTATATGATACATTATTTTAATTTTTGTCGCGCCAGTACAAATAAATGTGGCCCAATAACACGTTATTTAGAGGAACGGTATTAATAAACGCATATCCACGTGTTTATTACCGCAGTGCAAAGGTGAATTTGCGTTTATTACCGCAGTACAGACAAACTGACACAAAAACACTTTGTACTGCGTCACAGATTGCATGTAACACTCCACAGGGTAAGCAGCTCTCCATGCAGTCACAAGGTCTTCTCAATATTGTACCCTACTGCATTAATGTAACCCTCTGCATCCTGGTTTTGGTTAAATACCTTCTATTAAAACTAGTACACATGAAAAAATACCATGGCATACATAACCCATATATGCAGATGCACAGAGTATAATATGCTATTTATAACTATTGCTGGGGGATGGGAAGGGCATTATGACTCCCTCCAGGCTTCGCCTCTCCCGAGTCTTGGCTCCTCCCCACACTCGGCACCGGGTAATAAATAGCATATTACAGAGAAGAGAGCAGAATAATGACATTTGAAAACAGATAAGGGAATTTAAATAAAAATAATTCCCCAACTTGCATTGAAGTGGCAGGAAGATAAAATGATGTTTTTGGGTTAAAAAATCACGAGTTTCCGGCCTACATGGAGGCTGATGGCATGCATGAATTACAGCCTTACATTTCACCCACCAGACTGCTGCAAAAGGTGGTAAGTATGTGTGTGACTTACACGGCAGAAACAAAATCCGGGGAAGAGCCAGAGTAAGAGGGTGGGAGGTGGGAAAGTTTAGATGTTAAGTTAACGCACTTGGAATCATATCAAGTTATCTTCAAGCCAATATTAATAGAATGTCTCTATAATATGTAATACACTGCAAGAACTGCGCAAGTTAAGAATTGACTGTCAGCTGTAAAGCATTGGTACTTGTAAAATGTATGACAAACTGCATTCCAATATAATAATGTACCAAATGTACTCATGATCATACATGGCTCAAGAAAAATAAAAAAACTGTGTTTTAAAAAATAAAGTATGTGTGTGACTTGAATAACAACACTCCTCAAAGTAAAAAATACAAGATATCTACTGCTGGAGGTTCATTCCTATCTAAAATGTTAACATTTATAGGATTCACAAAGAATTCCAGAAGTATTCCAGGCAAATTACACTAGTAATAGGATTTCCAATGCATTGAAAATCCCCAAATTTACACATACAGAATTTCCAACCAGTAGATAATGCAGAAATGTTGCCTGTGAAGGGAAGAAGGCCTACATCAGACAGCAGGTTTCCATGCCTGCATTTGTATTCAATGCATGCTACCATCTCTACAGACAGCTCCACCTGTCTGTCGGGAGATTGCATTGTATACCGTACTCCCCAAAGCCAATCCTTGCTCAAGATTGGATGGATTTCATGTAATTTTCAGTTGCTTTACTCCCAATCGTAGCTTTGCCCCTTTTATGTGTTTGACTCACCCACAGGAACATTATGGTTTCACCATTAGTAGCTTTGTCATTCTTCCTGCCTCCAAATGAAGCACTACAAACAGAGCCACATATCTACAACATCATTTTGCTGCCTTTCAGTGCCATCTACTGGTCACTAGAAAAGTTGCAGCAGGAATGTAGAGGAGACAACATTGATCTTGACAGACTACTATAAACAAGCATTGGCAATGCCAAATTGTTCTCTTTTGAACATAAAGGTAAGCGAGACTGACTGCTATTTGCAATGCTTGTTTTTTTCGCAGCTGTGGTCTGCTCCCCTTGATGCCTGCACTTAATCTTCACAAGGTGGATTCTGCCACTCTGCAAATAAGTTACCATCCTATTTCAGGTCTTAGTAACAGATCAATGGGTTATGGCCACAACTGTAGTCGCAAACTGCTGACAGATTGCATACAGACTTGAAATGGAGAGGGAGATGCCCATTACACATCTCCTGCCCTTTGAGCGTCAATATGGGTGGCACAGTGTATTCTACAAGTCAGTAAGAATCACAAGGTTAAGTACACAGTGGGCTGCATTTTTGCAGCTGCAAAGCCTGTGATTTTGCAAACTGCAGGTTTTGCAAAAGCAAAAATGCTTACCATAGCTGGCTCATACTCCCTCCAAAGATGGCGCCGGCAGCCTTTATGGTTTTTTAAATCCAGACTTAGAGAGGCACGAGATGTGGACGCTGCAGATGTTCAGTATTAGAAAGGTCTTAAAAGTGAGTGCTTCGATCATTGATTTTAGAGAAATCAAGCAAGTGCAAATGTTCTGAAAGCTAGAAGATAAGAGCAACACACTGTAAGCCTTTAATAACTACACTAACTACATAATTGCAAGAGAATGCATTTAATTCTCCCTTTGTCAACTATTCCCAGCTACGGGTATGCTGCAGGCCTACCAAAGAGGAGCCGGAGGCCTGACGCTGCCTCTTGTGCAGATGCAACACCTCTAAATACAAACTTATAGAGTGATGGGTCACTAGATCTTATATCACATTGTTTTCTCCATCACAGGCAGCGACTACAACCAGACGCTAATCTTCCCTGTGCGATTGTTACCACAAGTAAACAAAGTGTAGAACCCCAAATCAACACTTCGGTGATTTTGAGTTCTCAATATCTCAAGCAGAAACAGCACAAGAATGAACAAGTATTGGCAATGCCAAAAGGTCTGGCATATAACTGAAAATGCCTCTTCAGTTACTGCTGAGCTTAGGTACTCAAGTCATCATCATACATGAACTCAGACACTGGCTCATTTTTACATTAATTCACTGAACAATTCACAATTCACACACAAACTCAACAAGAATATGCAAGAAAAATTAAATGACTAAAAGTAGAAAGACATGTCTGGCATGAATGTGCTTGCAACTGAGGATAAGTAAAAAATTCAACATAGCAGAAGGCAGCCATTTGGAATGGTATTTTGAATAGTGATTAACAGCTTTAGTACTTCAAGATGGCTCACAAGTTGCTTTTAAATGTGGCGGTTACATTGGAACAGTAAGATAATGATAACCTATGGCAGATACCCTTCAAAATAGCCACTCTGTTGAGAAGCAGTGGTCATGTAGGAGATGGTGCACTACAGATGAAATGAGCTGTAAACGAGCAGCCCGCTAGCACCGTCTACGGAGCTGCCTGGGGCTAAAAACAGATATTAAAAAACAAAATAACTGAAAGAAACAAGGGGAAATCTGTAAAAGGAGAAAATGTGAAACTAAAGTGACTCTCGCACAAGCCTTGGCAAAGAAGCGTGCTCCTTTTCAGGCTGATGTGCACATGTGTTCAAGCAAAATGCAGACACTTAGAGGGCGAGAGAGTAAACGACTTATTGCCCAATGCTATATGCTGTCATGTGAGGAAACCGAATGGGAATGACACTGAAGCAGACAAATGGCTGAAGAGTGCTGACCCAAAGTTCCTCTATATATAGCAATGCGTACGCATTCATTTTTAAGGACTTTTTTTTATTAAAAGAGCCAGGCTGTTAAAGGTGTTTGATAAGATATAAAAAGTAATTTAATAAACACATCGCTAAATGCTATGCATAAAATTACAAATATGTAAACAATGACAATTAAAACAACATACACCCCGTCCTAACACACCTAAAAGAATTTTCAAATGCAATTCCTCTACATTTAGGGCATGTCAGAGGCAGGTAACAAACACCAAAACCCTTGCCTACTTCATTTATATGTCAGTTTCCAACTAACAAAATTCCTGTCTACAGGTTTTAAATAGACCCTTGTGAAATTTTTGTTATGTTATTTATATTTATAACGCGCACAGATACTCCGAAGAGTGTCCCGGCGCGATCCTTGAGGAGTAGGGAGAACCAGTTTAGACAAAGAGAAATGTTTTCAGGTTTTTTTTTTTAACAGAATGGGATCCTGAATGCTACGGAGAGCAAGAGGCAGCGAGTTCCAGGCTAGGGCAGCTTTCAAGGCAAGGGAGCTGCCACCCATCCTTTGCAGTCTGAAACGGGGCACCTGAGCCAGGAGTTGAGAGGTAGAGCGTAATTGTCTCGAAGGGGTATAGAAGGAAAAACGCTTTTGTAAATAGATTGGACCTGACACATGAAGGTCGCGATGTGCAATGACTAAAGATTTGAATTTAACCGGTTCTGCTACAGGCAGCCAGTGTAGTGCGCGAAGATGTTGTCTCACGCTGCTTCTAATGGGGATGTTGAGGAGAAGCCTGGCCGCCGCATTTTGTACTACTTGTAGTTTGTTAAGCAGATAACCAGGGATGCCTACATACAGGGCATTGGCATAATCCAATCGGGATAAAATAAGAGCTCGGGTGACCGTTTCTTTAGCAGCCCTCGGGAGAAGTGGGAGAAATTTCCTGAGGGTTTTAAGTAGCCCAAAGCAGTTCCCGGCTAGCTTCTTGATCTGAGTCGAGAACGTAAGGTTCTCCTCAAACCAAACCCCCAGATTCTTAGCGGGTTGCCCCGTTGAGGCTGGCATGGCGAACTCCGATGGCCAGAGCGTTTCTCTAAACTGAAGGGGAAACTTTCCATAAAGGAGGATTTCTGACTTCTCCTCATTACATTTAAGTTGTGCGGAGGCCAGCCAGTGAAAAACTGTGGTCAGACAATTTTTTGCAGAGGAGGTGGAGCACTCATTTTTCCCCCATGTAAACAGGAGCTGGGTATCGTCAGCGTAGGCAATAACCTTGGCCCCCAGATCCTCTGCCAATTGAACCAAGGGGGTGACATAAATATTAAAAAGAAGGGGGCTCAGGGAGGACCCCTGTGGAACCCCCGTAGACACCTTCTGTGGAGATGAAGAAGACGGAGGAAGCCATACCTGTTGCATCCGTCCCTCCAGGAAGGACTTAAGCCAGCCCCAGGCAGTGCCAGATACACCAATCTCAGCCAGTCGAGTGAGCAGCAGCGAATGTGGACCGGTGTCGAACGCCGCCGACAGGTCAAGCAAAATCAGGGCTGCCGGCGTAATCTTGCATTTTTTTGCGAATGTCATGTTTTGTTAAATTCCTGAAATTATGCCACGTGGTGTAATTAGCCCACATCTGAGGCAAAATTTTAGCACTGGAGCATGTAATAATGACAACAAATACGTAATCGGCTGTTGTTCGCAGGACTTGTGTTTCTTATGCTTTTTTTTTTTAGCACAAAGTGTGTCATGTAAAAAAACAGACAAAGGACAAATTTCACAGTAAAATTCATAGCGCTAAATGAGGTTTTGCATTTCAAATAACTTTGCTTAATTTTTGTGGAGTTTCATGTCTTTACACAAAAGAAAATTATGCACATTTTGCACACGGAGTTTTAACACAGTGTAAAAAAATCCATCCTTAAAGGCTTAGTTTTCTTCACCATATTTTCCATTATAAGTCAGCACTATTGCGTTTTCCATAGCTTTTGGTAATATACAAAAGAGAACAAGGGATCTGACAATGTTTCCCAATGAAGCATTCAGGCCGACAGACTTTAATTTGTAACCCTAACCAACGCAGGCCTATTGTATTGAAAAAAAGCATCCCCACAAATATGCACACAGTCATAAAAGTACAAATACATAGAAAATTACATTTAGCAAAACAATATACACCCTCCTAATGAGGGCCTAACAGAGAATCACACAATCCAAATCTTCTACCCCAGGGACTGTCAGAGAGGATAACCAACTTCAAAATCCGTCTCTACTAAGGTAATCTGTGAGATTCCATGTAATTAAGTACCCAAATACAGGGCTTACCACAGTGTAACAATAATTCACAATTACAAGCCTATTGACTTTACCCTATGCTTTCACAATGAACAAGTCAGGCCTACTCCCTTTGTTGTAACTATTCATAATAAACAGGTAAGATCTATTTTCCTATCGTCCGGTCTTCCACACACCTCCGCTCGCCCGAACTCCTACTTGCACAAATTCCTGCATATAGAAAACCAGATCTGGTGGTTGAGCCTTCTCCTACATGGCTCCTAAAACATGGAACGACCTGTTGCTACTCATGAGAGCCTCCTCCAGGCATCTTGAAAGAAGCCGAAGGCATGGCTTTTCGAGTAGACCAACTAGGCTCTAGGCGTGCCCAGACTCAGTGCCAGGATGCACATACCCTCCAGATCATAGTGCGCTACAAATCTGCTTAACATAATATCTGACAAATTGCAACATTGACTTGAAACCATAAGCAATGTAGGACTACTGTATTGACCATAAGCTTTCCAATATGGCATAAATTGTAGCAAAAGCACTGTTTTTTCCAGCTGAAGCAGACAACTTCTACCCAATCAAATGCTGTAGTTAAGGAAATCAACATGTGGTGGAGCCAAAGCCCCTCTACAGTAGAGTTTCTAAAGCTCTTTTTTCTTGTGATCACATAAGTGTTGGAATAGGCCACATTTTTTACAATGTGCTAACAGAATCAAATCTTTGCAGATATATCTTGCAGGATTCAAAAAAAGGAGTTAAAAAAAACAAAAACATTTGACTAGAAAGCTGAGTAATCAGCAAAATGGAATGTGCACCATATCAGCCTGAAATAATTGCTTCACCAAATTTCACGCCATATATATATTTTTTGCAGTTTTATTTAGCACAAACTCGACCCGAAGGTATCAGAGAGCTTCACATGAGCACCAGTTGCATTACAGACGGACACATTCATTTTGGTAGGCACAGGGAGATTAAGTGATTTGCCCAGAATCACAGGATGTTGAGCCTCCCACCAGTTTCGAACCTGGTTCCCCAGCTCCGAGGTCGACCGATCTAGCTGTTAAGCCACATCCTCTCCCCTATCGCTGTGCACTGATTTGGGCGCCATCTTGACTGACAGTCAAAAGGAATTCTTTCTAGTCTTAAACGACTGACAGGAAGCCTCAAACGTTCGCAATGTTTTTAGAGCATAACCATCTTCCTTCAGAAAACCAGCCACGAAGACCCAGGTACAAAGGTGACCCTATAGATACACTAGATTTCAGTTTAACCCACAATGTATCTGAATCTTTAATGGGAAAGCGGGCGGTAACTACCCCAGTGTTGCTCCACAATCACAGGGGATATTGTTTTTTGTTTAAAACAGATTTTATTGTCATTTGGTTCATATAGTATTCAATTGAGTAGTCCTCTTGACGCTCATATGTTCACATGTTTACATTACATTGCTCTTCCGCTTTACTGTTTTAAAGTATTTACAGAATAACCTGTTCAACGTGTTCAACCAGTTCTAACCCCTAGCCCTCCGTCCCTCCCTCCCCTCTGAAAGAGTCGCTTTATTTCCAGTTTATATATGTCAGCGGTGTGTGATGCTTCTTCATCTATCTGTGCTAGCTTTGTTTGGGGTCTTGTGTGTGGCAAAAAAAAAGGGGGGGGTTTGTGTGGGGGAGCGACTGTCCTCTCAGTTCTTATTTTACCTTAGGCCCTCTGTGCCTCCATCTAATTGTCCCTTTCTTGTGGTGACGAATTTGGCGGATCGTCTGTTGTGTCATCTAGGTCTGGTGTTCGTAAATCGTCCACTAGGCTCCCCCAAGCTCTTGCTGTGTCTAAACTTCCTATGCCTCCGTGCGCTGCACGCAATAAGATTCTGTTTTCTGTGTCTGCCCACTTCTCCAGTTCCCTTTTCCAGCTCTCTATTTGTGGGCCTCTTGCGGACTTCCAATTCTTCGTGATTTCCCTTTTTGCTAGTACAAATCCTAAATCTTGAAACCTCCCTGTGACCTTTGTCTTGGCCGTGTGCAGAGACCAGTGTAGTATGCAGAGACTTGGAGTATGCGCAACTTCCTAATCTATTATGTTCTCGACTGTCGTTAGTACCTCCTCCCAGAATCCCCTCAGGCCCGGGCAGTCCCACAGCATGTGGAGGATATGCGCCTCTCTGTCTCCGCATCTTGGGCAAGCCGCTTCCTCCGTTTGGAAGTAGCGCCTGATTCTGGCTGGCGTGAGGTACGTCCTATGAAGCACATAATAGTTTATGAGTTTGAACCTAGCATTTCTAGAGACCTTCATGGTGTGCTCTACAATGGCATCCCAGTCTTTTTCTATGATTGGTACCCCTAAGTCCTCTTCCCATTGTGCTCTCAGACGCTCCATGGGTTTCTGAACGTCCCATCTGATGGCTCTATAGATGCAGGAGACTGTTTTTATCCTACCTGCAGTAAGGACCACATATCTGCAGCAGTCCAATGCTCTGGGTTCTGTCGCATCCCAGGGGCTATTGTTATAAACCCAGTATTCCTTCCCATGCTTGAGCCCTCAAGCGCAGCACACATTAGCAAGACACTCCTTTGCAAGGTTCTGCATGCCGTACACAGAACCTTTAAATGCATTACAGTGAAGCGCAATCACCCCACCCAACATCCGAGGAAACCCAGAATCCAGGAGGTAACAACCAACAACACGAATATTCTAAGAACTGAAAGGGGGGGTCTATGGGAGACGCAGAAGGTACTGCTTAGCAAGCTGCTGTGCGGGCAGACACCGAGGGAGATGGAGTTGGAGACAGTGAGGAAGACTGGGAGACAAGGTCACAAACACCCAGAGACAGACACTTGCATGTGGAGACAACAAGTGACCGAACAGGTACGTACACTGGGCTAGGAAGACCAACAGAAGGGGGTCACAGGCATTGGGATAGAGACAAGGAGGCAGAGATGCCACGAAAAGGAAACGGAGAACTGAGGCAGCGACAGATGACTGGACAGGGGGACATGTGCTACAAAAAGAAGACACATGGCTGCTAAGGGATGGACAAGAGCAGATGAAACCCCATGCCAGCAAGATACCACAAAGCAAACACCAGCCGACTTCACAATGTGTCCCAATCCCACACCTAGAGGCAATGCTCATATCGGTGTGTCCGTCCCTACGCAACCATCCTCATCTCCTGGGCGCTGCACACCTAGGCTACAGTCTAGGAGTAACCACCAGACCAGGCTACACTCACATGAAGAGACAACCTACAGCGATTCTACAGGGGCACTCCAAAAGCAGAACGGCGCCCCATAAGAATAAGTACCGCTGCCTAACACTACATGCGTGCACAAGGTTTAAGTAGACAATACCAAATTAAAGTCTATGAAACAAAATCGTATGGATAACACACCACAATCAAACACAACACATTAATTACCACAAAGAAACGTTCACTTCCAGAGGGATATGTCCGAAATTCCCTAAGTACTACACACGTTTTACCCAAAACACTGGTGTGGGGTGTCTCGGGGGCACCAGAGAGGAGCTGCTCAGAAGGGGGCTCTGTCTACTTGCTGGAAAGAGGTCTGGGGGACGTCCAGGGGGAACCAGGCACTTGAAATGCTCTTTATGAACGGAGTGTATGGTGCCGGAGGCAAACACTGAGGCCATTCACTGAGCTAGACTATCACAACGTCATACACCCCACGGATCCCCGAACAACAAGCAGAGTCCTGTTCTGCCCTGCGACTAACCTGCAAGCCAACCGCACAAGTAAAGCTGGGGTTCATCTAAACTAACGAGGCATTTACTTTGTCTTAAAAGTGGAACAGGAGGGTTGGCAATATTCTGGACATTTTTTCAACAATTATTGTAAATGGGAGGGTGTGGCCCTCCCCAGCTTCCTTCCGCACACCTCCTATTAGCAGCTGGCAATGATCCACGTCTGTCAGGGTTTTTCTATCTTTATCCACAAAATGGTTTTTTATATGAATTTCCCACGCAAAGTTAAAGTGTTTCTAAGAACGGGACACGGAAAACACCAGTCACTGATTCAGAATGTCACTGTTTTAGCTTCCAAATATTGATAGCAAGTAGGCGCTGTTCCCATCTTCTGCCGTCACACTACTAACAGTTATTGCCACGGGGTTGATTCATGGTGCCTATGGGTGACTGAAGATAAAAAAAATATTAAAAACGTACATGATCATACCCAAAACCAACACACGAGAGTGCAACTACTCAGGGGATAATAGAGTCAAACACAATGGGTCTGGGAGTAACACACTCTCTAGAGGGAGATGGTCAGCCATTCCAAGCGCTACAGCAAGCAGTACCCGGACGTACACCCTGCCTCTGTGCCGCTCCCTCCAGTACGGATGTGTGTGTTTTTCACAGGCACCAATCAAGCAGCGCTGCCGTGTGGCAGTGTGCCTGGGAGCATGTGCAGGGCATCAGAGAGAACTGGGAAATGGCTACAGAAAGCTCCCCATCTTGTAGAGCGGGCATCTCCAACCAGTAGCTCGTGAGCTACTGGTAGCTCTCCAGCTACTTGTAAGCAGCTCTCCTGTGTGCATTCCAACCCACTAAATTAAACGTTTTTTCTTGTCTGAATTAATGTCTATCAAAATTGAAAAGCATGTTTTCAAAATGAAAATGTGTGCATCTTTAAAACTCCTAAGCTGATGTTTGGAGAAGGAAAAGGGTTGAATTTCCAAAATATATTTAAAGCTGATATTTCAGTGATAAATCATTTGTTATTTGGGAGACTTATTACTAATATTATTACCTTGGTGCCCGTGGCGTTGTAGGTATTACCAAAGTAAAGGCTTTCCAAATCGACAAGTCTTTTTAGGTCTCGCGCCTAGCGTTGCAGTGCGCAGCACTGCTCGCGCAGCGCGAGACCTTTAGAAAGGGCTTCTGAAAACGACCTACACGCTCGTGCGTGTGGTTTTGTTTTCAGAAGCCCACATTGGCTGGTGCGTCTGTTTTTTTTATGGGGACGGCACGCTATTGGTCAAAGGCGGGCGCATGTCCCGCCTTTGCCGCGCCCATTCCCGACGGTGGCCAGAACGCGCAGCAGCGCGCGTTCATCTCGCTTTGCTGCCGTGCTCTCTAGCCCCCGCTCCTATGTGGTGCGCGCGCACTACGTTTACTTTCTGAATCCACACATTGCACGGTATGGACATTTTATCAATGATCTCTCAGATTTGAAATTGTAATTGAGATTTGTGTTTTGAAAGTTACATTGGCTCTCAGCTATCTGTGTCATGGTTGTGTGATCTGTTATTTGTGTCTGCAATTTCCATCCAGTATGACCCACGTAAACTGTTCCTCATAGATATTTAGTAACATTTTCGAGATTTTGTGAATTACGTTTTAAAAAGTTATAGTAGAGTTTTCCCATTTATCGAGTGTAGCGTTTCAAATTCTTTGCTCGTGTTAATGCAATTACTGCAGCAGCAGCACGTTCCTTTTAGGAGTTATGAACGCTTTTGCAATATCCCCGTTTGTGTGGAACTCAGCATTTACTATTTAGGAATGTTTTCTAGAGTATCAGCACAATCAGAGGCTTTGTTTACCAAACAACCTATTCTTTATTACATAGGATTTTCCAGTTTTTGTCCTTTATTATTTTTACTATGGGTTTGAATAATTTACTCTAATGAATATCAAAGTACCTTCTTGCATATTCCTTTGAGCGGCTCTTTTCGATGTGTCACTTTTGTCAATAGGTTTGTTTTCTGGACTGCTTCTTGAAACATATTTTGGATATTTTCTTTGTACGTCTCATTCGATGTTAGTCTTCTCACTCCCAACATATGGCTGAACGTGCTTGGACTATGGAAAGGGTCTGAAAATTAATTAAAAAATGATTGGTTTTCAACTGTAAAGACTTTTAAAGAGGTGAGAGTGTAGTACTTGAGCCATCGCCTCTATCCATCTAATCTCTTGCACACACTCCCATGCAACTGCATGCTTCAGTGCACAGTATCCCCGGGAGTAGACAAGCGTGTTTGTTTACATATTGGTGCATTATCCAACAAGTGACTGGTATGGGCAATGATAAGTGATACTGGTGGTGTGACATAAGTGCAGCTGAACTGTATCAAGGTGTGTGTAGTGTCTAGTGTGTAGAAGTGGTAAGGTAGTGCATAAGCCATGGGCACTCAGTGGCTTGGTAACTGTCAGTCATGCAACTTTGCTTGACGCTGTGCCTTACTTGACTTGTTTTTGAGGAGAGCATTTGTCTCACCACACAACGCACAACTCCAGACATAGTGGCATTGACTTCTCCTACTGAGGTCACTTTTTCTACCTGTAGTGAACATTGTAAACTAGGTGGTGTTTTTTCTTGCTGCTGTTCGTTGCATGGTTGAAGTAAGAATCCCTAACAGCTGTGCTTTGCTGCTGTGCTGCTTTAGTATGGCAGCCATAGGCTCCGCGTGGGCCCCAGGCCCCGAGCCTTCATCAGGGGATGGACCCCAGCACCTGCAGCCTTCTCAGCATCTTTGTTCCGCTGATCATTGTCCATAATTCTCCGGAAGGCCACCAACACCACAGTCCTTACATGCCACAGCATTCAGAAGCAGACCTCTTGCTGCCTCTTACTAGAAATAGAAATCCGGCTCCAGCACTGCAAGCAGGCTGCCCATTACCGTTATGCATTACCGTTATGCAACTGAGGCCCAGCACCCCTAGTTGCTACAAAAGAATGACCGTGTTACTGAATGTTGCAGAGGATGGGGACTTGGCGTATGTGGCACCTGTGTAGGCAGACTCACTGGCTGTGGTGCGAATTGTGCCATAAGTAGTGCCCTCAACAAAGACAATGGAGCCATGTTCAGTGGTGCACAAGAATAGTTGGTTTCTGCTCCAAAGCCTATGCCAGCTTTGGGCATAAGAAGCCGAAGGCAGGGTATATGGCTAGTAGAGGTTGCATGTGTTCCTAGGACTGTTTATTTGGGTTTGGCAACTGGATCACATCTGCAGCCACATAACAGTACGCCACCTTCTCCTGTTACTGCAAGCTGGGGAATGCCTGCTGCTCCCTTAGATTCTTAATCTGACAATAGCTCCCTACCCTCAGCGGTGGGTGGTGCCTGGGTGTCAGAACACACCACCACTGGAACTGAATGGGAAACATGCTGGAACAGTCTTTACGCACACATAGGTATGCGTGTTCATATAATGCAGCGCACATGTTGTATTTCTTCACTCACAGAGTGCCAAACCCACAGACTGGACAGCTGAAATGATTTATCTGACATATATTGAATTTATGGTGGTAAAAACTCGACCGCATGAAAGTATGAAGCTATGTCTAGTTTTTATTGGTCTTAAGAGTAGCATTGCCTGTATGTATGATCCTGGCTTCCTGGTCTCACAAATTCTGTTGGGTGCTATCACATCTGAATTCACAGGTTTATTTTCAAATGCAGTTTGTTTAAATATGGATACCAGTGTTTTGATGTTTAAAGAGTATACATTAAATTCTTGTAATTGCCATTAGTAGGAGTGAAGCTATCTTGCTTAGTGATTTTACTGTCGTTGACGGGTTGCTACTGCATGGATTCAATAGACCATTGGCTTGAGTGAAATTGGCAGCTCTTGGGTTAAGTTGTGAGCAGGAAGTAAGCTGATGAATATATAACTTTGTCATTTACAGGCTTGTCATGTGTCTAGGAACACACTGTTATCGGCCCTCCATGAAGAGCAGGTTGGTATGTGTATTCTGAATACTGTTGGCTCGAGGAGTAGTGTGACCAGCGTAACTACTTCTCTCCGAAACCGTCCACCGCTGTAAACTTATTAATATGCACAACAAGGCTATCCTGGGTCTTGGGCTCATAGCTTAATCTTGCCGGTCTTTTTTATGCATATTCTGAAAATCCTGTACTTATGCCATTATGAGGGAAAGTAGGTTAACACTTTTAATAGCCACTGAAGAAGTTGTAAGGGCCTCTGTAATATATAGATCTATTACATTCAGTCACTGGGGCACAGACTGCTGATAATTCACCAATGTATTAATGTTCTTATTAAACGTGAAAATCTTAAATTTCATGTCTTAGCTCCTAGCAGAAGTACTGTTTTTAGGTCTCAGCCTAAAGGCAGCGTGCATGTGCTGCTCTGCGAGGCATGCTGTAATCCCTCTGTGCAGTTTGAACACACATATCACATGCCCACTGCTTTTCATTTGTTGCTTGGTCCGCCTTTATAAAATTCCATAGTTTTTGTTTGAGAATAGAGTACATTTGTCCCACCTTGTGGCTGTTTTGTTCCGCAATGCGGACTGCCCCTGCTACATGGATCCTTTCGATATGGGCAATATGTTTTGGTACGCGCACTACTTTTTCTTTTTCCACTGCTTGTTTTGTAACTTTTTGTGTTTCACTTTGCTCCTGCCCCCTCCCATTGTCACTGTTCACTTTGCTCCCGCACCCCCTTCCGTTGTCCGTGTGGATGGACATCTACATTACCTACAAATGAGACCCTGGGGTTCTTTAGGACGTGATGCACCCTCCAACAAAATGCATCTATTCGAGAAGAGTGCAGAAGGCCAAAAAAGACTATCTCTACGCTTTCAGTACCCATCCCGGGCCTATTTATTTATTTTATTTATAAAGTTTTATATAGCGCAAACGTGACCCACGAGGGTATCAGAGCGCTTTACAATATATAATTATTAAACATTAGATGGTTGATGTAGTATACAAACATTTGGTATTCAGCTATTCAGTACAAAAGAGGTATATAGTATTATATGGATAGCATAGGTGACTAGTAGACAACAAAGAATGATCCACGAGGGCATCAGAGCACTTCACAGTACACAGTTATTAGACATTAGGAGGTTGAGGTAGAATATATACATTCAGTAATTTCCATAAAATCCAAAAGAGGTAGACAGAAATATCTGGATATCATAGGTAACTATTAGTCAACATCGAATTAAAGCCTTAGGATGTAAATTTGTTCAGTAGAAGCATTTTTACTTCTTTTTTGAAGGAGGTAAATGATGAGATTCCACGTACCAGTGGAGGGAGGGAATTCCAAATCTTCGGTGCGATCCCTGAAAAAGCTCTGCAGCCAGTTCTCTTTTTATGGAAGGATTGTGGTTTCAGTAGTAGTGACCTCGCACTACGTAATTGTCTGCATCCTCCCGATCGCTCTAACTTTAGTGCTAAGTAGGTGGGGGTATTGTTATGCAGGGCTTTGTGGGTCATGCAGGCAACCTTTAGGTGTATTCTTGCCTCGTAGGGCAACTAGATCAGAGCTTTCAAGGTTGGAGAGATGTGGCTATTTCTTTTAATCCCTGAGAGCAATCTGGCCGCAGCGTTGAGCGAAGCCCTCAGCGAGGCCAGCTTGTATTTGGGGAGACCGCATAGGGTGGTGCTTCCGTAATCCAATCTTGGTAGCACCAGGGCTTGTACCGCCATTTTTAAGTCTGTCTGTGGGAGGAAGGGTTTAAGTTTCCTTAGTATACTCAACTGGTGATACACGAGGAAAGCAAATTCTTCCCTCGAGTTAAAGGTAGGCGTTCAATTCAACACATATCAAGCATTTGCAATGCAATAGATCTTGCATTTGCGAGAGTTTGAGCTATTGGCATTGTAAATGACAATGCCTTTTATGTGTTTTTAAAACCTGCAAGCGGTGCGTAAACACGCACTTTGTACTGATAGTCCTTGCTTACAAGAAGCAAGGCTTGCAGTAAAGAGGCGCAGTTACTGACCGCCTTGCATCATGTAAGCAACAACTATAAGTACAAAGTGCGTGTTTACGCACCGCTTGCAGGTTTTCAAACACATAAATAAAAACATTGTCATTTACAATGCCAAAGCTCAAACTCTCGCAAATGCGAGACCTATTGCATTGTAAATGCTTGTTTTACGTTACTGCTGGCAACCCCGCCTGATGTACTGAGGTGATCACTGATTCTAGCATTGAATAGGGTAATCTTGTCTGATGTGGTGACTAATACAACACTATAATACTAATAATATCAGTAGCTTGTGATGATTTTCTTTGAACATGAGTAGCTCTTACTAATGAAAAGGATAGATACCCCTGTTGTGGAGGAACATTGGAGCTCCGTGCATGAATACATGACAACCTGATTACACATGGTACAGCCAGCCACTTCCATGACTCGGAACAGAGGCCTCTTCCCTCTCAGAATCTACCACTTACAGCCCCATCGTCTCACAGCTTGAATCGTCTTATAGCTTGAGCTCCTGTCACAGCCGGACCAAAAAAAGTGTTTAGTTTCTAACCATAAGTGGACAACTGTAAAAGGCAGGCTTTAAGGTGAACAGGCATTGGCAAAGCCAACCGTTCTTCCCTAAGGGACCTGTTGGATTTGCTAATAAGTTTTAGCTGTGGTCCGCAGCATCCCTGATGCTGTGCAGTATGGCTAAAGAATAAAATAAACAAAAAATAAAAACGTATAAATGTGGCCACGTGATTTTGCAGTAGTGCATACCACGCGCGCGCACCTACAAAACGACTCAAACCTTTTTTTTCTTTTTCTTCTTAGTTACTAATCCAAATTGGATTGGTAAGTAAAAAGAAAAAAAATAGCGTACAAAAGCTTTTTTCTTTTTCAAAGCGGGTGAAACAACATAGAGGCTGGGACACAGAAGTGACACATGGATCTGGAGACACATAAGTTACACAAAGAGGCGTGGGATAGGGCAGAAGATATGGATAGAAAGCAAAGAAGAGCAATAAGGAGGGGAGCAACGGGCAAACAAAAAGTGTAATGTGGAGCTGGCAAGAAGCACATGAGTGAGAAAGCAATGCATGTGGAAGCGGGGAGAAGCATACAGGTGAAAGAGAGGAACACCGAAGCATAACGGATGGAGAGAGGTATATGAAGGACACAGCTGAAAAAAACACATGCACTCTTGTGGAGTACTTAAAAAAAGAAGAACACGAAAAGTAAGCAGTGGAATGGCACAAGTAATGCATCCATGCTCCGTGGGAGGTAGGGACGGACAAACAAAAGAAGAGGAAGAAAGCCGGAAAGCCTACACAGTGACGCTAACAAATAAGCAAGCAAGCAAATGTGGGTAACAATTAAGCCTACCAATGGTAAACAATGGGCGAGCTTTAAGCCCACTTTAAGCTTACACTACGTCTCGCAAAAGATAGTGCATGCGCGGTCTAGTAACGAAGACCAAAACATGTATTTCAGTAGAAACTCTCAATCACACGTGTCAGCAGCATGCTACGCTCTCTGGTTTCAAATGTATTTTCTTTAAAGGAACAGCACACACATTACAGAACACTCAAAAGGATTCGAAACAATGGTCAGAATGCATTATGATGACGGACAGGGTTGTATTAGGATTAAAAATCGGCCCGGGCACGCTAAAACAAAAGTGGCCCACATTTGCATATTGCCTTTCCTCAAAACATTGCTTTGGCGAAATTTTATTAAAAAAATGGGGGTGAGGGAGGGGTAATAAAAAATGCACGGATTAGTTTACACTGGTGAAACACACCTGAAAACAAGTGAGGCCACTTCTGCTCAGGCCCCCTGCCCCCGCTCAATATGCATACATTAATGGGCCGGCCCACTGAGAGAAAGGGAGTGACACCTCTGCCCGTTCCTAAATGGGAGGTAATGGACGCCCATCTGCCTCCAGAAATGCCACTCAGGCGGCCGCTGGCGGTATCCGAACAATGCAGAAACCACCCAAATCGGCCCCCCAGACTGCTCAAAAAAGCAGCCCACAGCTGGACTAGGACACCGGCCCCTAGGGCATTGCCCGAGTGCCCGCGTTACCAATCCGACGCTGATGACAGCTACTGATAATGGTACACACGTTAGTCTTACTTATTTGATCTATTTTTGCAATTTTACAAGTTCAAACACTTAGCACTTTAGATAAAGACAGTTCCTACAGCATACACACATTTAAGAAAAGAGCAGTTTCAAAGGGTTTGTAGCATAAAAAAACAGTTTACAGTAACATTAGTTTAATAGACTACTCTCCCCAAGTTTCCACTCCAGGCTCCTGCTCACTAGAGTGAACAATTAGCATACTACAGATCATCAAAAGTAGGTGATATTTTCACAGCATGAAATGACGGTACCACCATTGGCACAACCGGGTCTGGTGGCTTAATGGACTAATGCGTCCACTGTAGGGGCCTGTGTTCGAACTCATGGTCACAGGTTCAAATCCCAGCGGGCCCACTCAGCCTTTCATCCTTCTGAGGTCGATAACATGATTACCATTGATTTGGGTAACTATAAACATCTGTTATTCAGCGCCAAGATGCCCTTGGGTGAACGTGTGCTTTACAAATACAAATGTTATGTTATCTAGTAAGCACATCTTTTCCCTGCCCCCTGTAACCAATAAAGCAACTCAGTCTTCCATTCCCATGCTTCACTGCACCTTTAAGAGATTAACATAAAATCACAGATTCCTTTCCTAGCCAAGCCAATAAGCAGCTTGTTTCAGCCGTCATTAAAGACAATACAAAATGTTCTGTTCTATTGTAGTTGCATTTATCCAGCACTTCATATACCTGACGAGGGTGCAAAGTGCTACTGTCCACTTATGCATGGATATAGCTGCAGGATGGATAGAAGTGCGTGAGTGTTTGGTGCTGTCCATTTATGGCAGAGATTGCTTTCTTTAAAAAAGTGATTTCAACACTATAACATTGTCATACATATCTTATGCATAAAAGTACAACAGATCACAGATATGTGAGCGCATTCCCATGGGCTTATCTTCAATGGTGGGAACTGAGCAGAGACGGATTCCAGAGCTTGTGGGGTACCTACACCTTAAGCGCAGCGTTGTTTCTACGTGGCCTATTCTCACGCTTGAACTCCAGTGACCCTCTCACCTCTTTCCAAGAATGTAGGGTTTTGCCCAATAAAATCCATCCAGCTCCCTCTCTTCATCACCCCCTGCAGCTCACCGATCAAGTCTTGTCTCCGAGCACATACAGCTCCCTGTCTCCCTAGAGGTGACTGGCACATATTTACAGTATTGTTCCTCCTCTGTGTTACAACTGCAAGATCTTTCCGCTACTGGTCTTTAGAAGGAGCAGGTTCTTTATAGCAGGTG
Organism: Calotriton arnoldi; assembly: GCA_963921515.1. Lineage (NCBI taxonomy): Eukaryota > Metazoa > Chordata > Amphibia > Caudata > Salamandridae > Calotriton > Calotriton arnoldi. The sequence goes on along the minus strand of CAWUFW010000468.1, from coordinate 631,977 downwards.
ATCGCCACTCGCCTCTTGACCAGTACCACTGGTAAGGTACCCAGCTTCTTAGATCGGCTCAGACCATTGAAGAGGGGCATTAACAGATCCAGCACCAGTGCTGCAATAGCAGAAACGGTCCTTATCATCCCTCCAGAACCTTTCAACTGCAGGGCATGTCCATGTACAAATGAAGGAACTTAGCTGGGCTCTGCCCACATCTAGAACGCACCCCAGAGGTTGCAGAGCAGGGCTGCACAGTGCCAAGGAGTTGAATGTCCGAGACACTGGGCGATGCTGTGAGAATGCCCCCGATGGGGTAAGAATGGCCGCTTGAGAGGCAGCATCGGATCTTCTCTTTGCATATCATACATTTGCTGAAATTCACGAGCACATAGTTACATTTCTTTTTCGGAAACAAGTGCCATTACCACGATTTCATAAGCTTCTAAAAATTTGGAAAATTAGCATAACTTACAAATGTTTTTCCCCATGTGAATATCACAGAGCATACCTAGCTGAACCATAACTTTGAATTGTAACTGTTTATTCAGTGTAGGCCCACAGACCTCGATACTCGCAGACAATATATTTGCCTATTAATTGGTTTTGTAGTGCAATTACTTAGGGAAATCAGGATCGGTTTCCATAATCTGAAATTTCTGTGCATCAAAACAATATAAACCCGTAGCGCTTCTTAAAAACAAATATGCTAAAAACATTCAATATTTTTTGTTGTACAAAAAAATCATACAATGCCGACCCCCACCAACATGTGCAGCTGTAGTATCTTCCTGTTGTGTTTACAATGTCCCCTGTTACCTGGTTCCTAGCTGCTCAGCCGGTGTGAGTGTTCTGAGTGGAATGTTGGTGTGATGGACATGAGTGGAATGCTTGAGTGCCTGGTGTGGGTATGGACAGTTGAAGATGGGCTGAGCAGCAGGGAGGCTGCTCCTGGTGGGGCTGCTACCACTGATGTTATGGACTTAATAAATAACTTACACTACTCGGCTACGTCTACTTCATCACCTCTACGCATGGAACATCATTATTACAGCAGCCTTTCAAGAAGTTTTCACCCAACAATCAATGAGGGGAGAGGATGTAGCCTAACGGGTAGAGCGGTCGACCTCGAAGCTGGGGAACCGGGTTCGAGTGCCGGCAACAACGCTCAACATCCTGTGATTCCGGGCAAATCACTTAATCTCCCCGTGCATGACAAAAATGAATGTGTCAATCTGTAACAAAACCGGTACTCATGTAAAGCGCTCTGATACCCGATGTCTCGGGTCTATTTCGCGCTATATAAAACTAAAAAAATTAAAATAATCAATAGAACAGAAAATGCGGGTAAGAATTTTTAAAGGAGGACAGGACAGCATCCTGGTTTAATGTAATGGCACTGGCTGAAGATGGAGAGCAGAAGGGCCTGGACATATGAAACACCTTTATCTACAGCCTCTGCTTACATTTGCAAGGTTTAAAACTACTTGCTGGGTAACAGGAGGACGACAATATACTGTTGGGTTGGGGATGATGTGCAGCTACATAAAGCTGGTGCGGGGACCAGATTTGCGGTTAGGTGGAGGCTTTAAACACTGGGGGAGGAGGCGTGACTTTTTCCTAAACTAAATGGGCAGGGAACCAGAGTAGATAGCACGAGCTGTGACACGCAATTAAATATTACCAGAAGCCTTGAAATATATAATTCCTATAGTTCAAGTCCATCAAGAATGAGGTGCCGCCCTGTACTAGTACAAACAAACCTTTGTGTGCGCCAATATTATCAAAAAAATCCTGTTTATTTAAAATTGACCTAAAAGCTCCAATAAAACACTCTCCTAGTGAGTCAATATTTCTAAACCACATGGACTGTAATAAAACAGAACCTCCAGTGTTTTTGGTCAAACACCTGCTTTATTTAGTATGTTGGCTTTTAATCATAAATGCCCCTTAATGAGCCCTACTGCTGCTGGTACATACTCGGTTGCTTACTGCATCTTTATTGCAATACTTCACAGACCGAAGTAGGCCGACCACATTTCATTTCCAGGAAAACATGTTCTCGTTGACAGAACCTAACCCAGGGCTGCAGCTTGGCATGGTTATACTCCACATGCCTTCAAGAACACAGGCAGAGGAGACAGGTTTTGATTCAATCACCTTGTCCGCCACCCACCTTCTTCCCCCTCACAGATGTACACAATTCTGAATCGTTTCTCTAACCTCCATGATATGTGTTATGTAGATTTTACAACAAGCACTGGCAAAGCCAATAGGTCTCGCCTATGTGAGATCTATTTGACTTTGTTGAAGTGGTGTGGATTGACACTGTGTGGAGTGGCATTGTGTGGTGAGAAATGGCACTGTGTAGAGTGGCACTGTGTAGGAGCGTGGAATGACAGCGTCAAGCAGAGTGTCATTGTGAGGAGCGGAGTGACACTGTGGGGAACGGAGTGGCATTGTGTGGAGAGGAATAGAGTGGCATTGTGTGGAGAGGAGTGGCATTGGGTGGAGAGGAATGGCATTGGGTGGAGAGGAATGGCATTGGGTGGAGAGGAATGGCATTGGGTGGAGAGGAGTGGCACTGTGTGGAGTTGCATTGTGTGGCTGTGGAGCGAAGAGAGTGTATGGCATTGAGTGGCAATGCATGGAGTGGCATGGCAGTCTATGGTGTGTAGTGGCATTGTGTTGAGCGGAGTGGCATTGTGTGGCTTGGTTTCACACAGTGTGGGGTAGAGTAGCATTTTGTGGCATGGTGTGGAGTGGCATCGTGCGGCGTGGAGTGACACTGAGTGAAGTGGCATTGAGTGGAGTGGCGTGGAGTGGCATTGTGCGGTGTGGAGTGGCACTGCGTGGCATGGAGTAGGGTGGTGTCTCGCTGCATGGCGTAGAATGGCATTGTGTGGAGTGGAGTGCCATTGAGTGGAGAGGAGTGGCATTGGGTGGAGAGGAGTGGCATTGGATGGAGTGGCATTGTGTGGCTTGGATTTGAATAGAATTGAGTGGAATGGCATGGTATGTAGTGGCATTGAGTGGCGTGGTGTGGAGTGGCGTGGAGAGGATTGGCACTGTGTCGAGTGGCATTGTGTGGCATGGGTTGGAGTGGATTTGCATTGTGTGGCGTGGAGTTGCATGGTGAAGAGTGGCATTATGTGGCGTGGTGTGGAGTGGTATTGTGTGGTGTGGACTGGAGTGGATTGCCACTGGGTGGAGTGAAGTGGCATTGTGTGGTGTTGAGTAGAGTGGTATTGTGTTGAGTAGAGTGGTATTGTGTTGAGCAGAGTGACATTGTGTTGAGTGGAGTGGCACTGTGTTGAGTGGAGTGGCACTGTGTTGAGTGGAGTGGCACTGTGTTGAGTCAAGTGGCACTGTGTTGAGTCAAGTGGCACTGTGTTGAGTTAAGTGGTACTGTGGTGAGTCAAGTGGTACTGTGGTGAGTCAAGTGGCATTGTGTGGCATGGTGTCACACTGTGTGAGGTAGAGTGGCATTGTGTGGCATGGTGTGGAGTGGCATTGTGTGGCCTGAAGTGGCACTGGAGTGAAGTGGAGTGGCGTGGAATGGCATGGAGTGGGGTGGCATTGAGTGGAGTGGCATTCAGTGGCTCCGTCGCTAAGGCAGAGGTGCGTAGTCCCATTGCAGCAGTGAAGGAAAGGAAAAATAAAATGATAAAGTTATGCTATCATCATATTATTTGTTCCTGCTGTGGCAGCATGGGGGCAGGGCGGGGCTACTCTGCTCACTGAGCAGAGCAGGGGAGGAGTGGTGGGCACACTGAAATGCACATGATGCTTGGGCCAGCCATCTCGCCATGCGCACTTAGCATGTTCTCCACCCATGCTGCATTACAGCCTGGGTTGAGAACATGCCCACGCCCCCAGTACCCGTCTGAGCGCCGAATTACGGCACTCAGGCCAATCACAATGCTGCATTGCAGCGTTGTTATTCACTCAGGGGAGCCTGGCTGCTTCCTGTTTGGCCGAAGGAGGAGAGACGACGTGGGACAGAGCAGCGAGGAGGTAAGTTTATTTTTATTTTTTTATACTCCTTTACCACCTTGCCCCGCCATCCCAGGTCCGTACCGGTCGCCACTGGTGGCATTGTGGGGCGTGGAGTGGCATTGTGTGGAGTAGCACTGTGTGGAGTGGCATTGAGTGGTGTAGAGTGGCACTGAGTGGCATGGCACTGTATGGTGTAAAGTGGCATTGTATAGTGCCGAGTGGCATTGTGTGGTGTGGAGTGGTATTATGTGGTATGGCACTGAGTGGAGTTGACAGGAACTTGTGGAGGGGCATTGTGTAGTGTGGAGGGGCATTGTGTAGCGTTGAGCGCCATTGCGTGGCATGGAGTGGCACTGTGTGGCATGCAGTGGCATGGAGGGGCATACAATGGCATGGAGCGGCATTGTATGGCATGTAGCGGCATTGTGTGGCGTGGCATTGAGTGGCATGGAGTGGCACTGTATGGCATGGAGTGGAATTGTGTGGTGGAGTAGCAATGTGTGGCGTGGAGTGGCAATGCATAGTGGTGCGGCATTGTGGGGAGTGGCATTGAGAGGAGTGGAGTGGCACTGTGCAGTGTGGAGAGGAATGGTACTTTGTGGAGTGACACTGTGTAGTGTGGAGTGGTATTGTGTAGCATGGAACGGAGTAGCATTGACTCGAGTGGCATTGTGTAGCGCGGAGTGGCAATCCGTGGAGTGGCATTGGATGGAGTGGCAATGTGCAGCGTGGAGAGGAGTGGCACTGTGGGGAGAGGCACTGTGTGGCGTGGAGTGGCATTGTGTGGCATGGAAAGTTGCCTGAGTAGCCACTGAATTGATCTATAGAACTTCAAAGCCTCGAGCTACATAAATGCAATTATAATACAATATGTTACCAATTATCTTGACCTATGATCTATGTAAACATCTGATGTCTATGATCCGATGCAGGAGCTTGTTAGTATGTGCACCCTTCTGCAAGATCTGGTTTGTTTATAAATTAATATGTTTTAGACCAGGGGGGGGTCGCGAGCAACAAAAATCGCACCGGTTAGGGATAAAAGAGATGGAAGCAAGTGGCGGCAGTGTTGTGGAGCTACAAATATTAAAAGCTTTTTCCAAATAGAAGTGGCAGACATGCTCAGTACTCATACATGGTGGAGAATGACCGTGAGTAAATTATGAGACGAGGTAAACAGAACAGACTGTCAGAGGTTTAAACCAAAGATATTCCAGAGTTAAAAATCGGGGTGCGCCATGGCGACTCCCTCAGACATTAGGGGTGGGGGGAATGGGAGGGGGAAGAAGCAACATGGAGAAGGGTTAGGTAGGACGGGGAAGAAGCACTACGGCGAGAGGGGAGGGGAAGAAGAAAAAGTACGTCAATCACAGCCCAAGCAGCGGAGGGATACTATTGAGATGGATCAATCTGTGTTTGGTCCATGCTCCACAGACAGAAAAAGCAGCAACACCCGGCACACACTGGCCAATTAGGAGGTAGCAAATAAGAGTGAAAATGATGCCAATTAATAGTTAGCAATGGGTGGGCTTCACGCACTTTACAGTAAAAAAATAACCCTCACAGCGACAACGCAGGTGCTGTGGGCAGGCGAGATCTAAAAATGAGAATTCAACAATGTTTTTGTATTTTAATGGCTCTTTGCTGTTGTACGCTGCTCTGCTGCTTTCCGTCAAGTTTTGAACACACAACACATTTAACGACTGATATTCTGTTCACTATACTCATTTTATAGCATATCTAATTGAGTTACGTTATGTACTGCCCACAGACATACCTCAGGTTAGTAGAATTGGTCAATTTAGCAAAATAGGTACCTTCCTCTCTTCCTCAATAATATTTTACTGGCTAAATGTACACTATTATTATAAACAACATATCTCATCACAAACGGAAAAATACTAGCCATTTGAATGACAGAAGCATATTACAATTGGAACTCGGCTAACTGCTAGCTAAATATTATGAATGCAATGCTTGTGTTAAATCTAATAAAACAGAACACACAATACACTAGATACTATAAGATGGAAAGGATACGGTGGTTGCACAGCAACAATGCAAGGTATCATTCAGGGCCTGAACAGGTTACCTAATGTTTACCTTAAGGTACTTCCATCAATGGGCATATTTATAACTATTTCGACAGTCTATATCCGACTCTTGCAAAGTTTTCCTTTTGTTTGCATTTTTGGGGATGTGTCACACTATTTGGAAAGGGCGGCATTCAGATGCTGTGTCTGTGTTGGAAGTCTACTTAAAGAGTCATACGTAAAAATAGACCGGGCTCAGGTATGGGTACAAAGCCTTTGCTCTGTTGGAATTCATCCCTTGTGCAGTATTTGCCAATTATCCGCCTGTTACTTAAACACCCATCACTGTAGAGTAAACTTGATGGGAAGTATGGAGCCGCAGACCATGCAGACGTCAGTGTCTGAGCTTCACAATCACAACAGAGTTCAGTGGGAAGCAAGCCCGGTGTAATATGGTTCCTAATCCACTGGGGGCAGGAGCACAGGAAATCCAGAAAACAGGTCTCATTTGCATCAGTGCATTGTAAAAAGAAGCAAACAGGATAATGACTGAAAGATCGAACACCAGTGGAAACGGAACATGACAAGCAATGAATTAAAAGTTTAAGCCTATCTTTGATCAAACAGACTAAAACTGGCTTTGATACTTTAAAGTTGTTTTGTGGGCATTTGCGGACTGGGAAGCCGCCCATGTAACAACAGTAGTGTATATTTAACCACTGCAGTCCTATGACTCCTCTTTCAATGTCCGCCCCCAGCACTGAAGGTGGCAGTTTTTAAACTTCTTACCTAAATGAACCAGTTGTAAAATATATGGGCACAACAATGTGATTATTACTAACACAGTAAGCGACATCTATTAGGATAACATATCCAGGACACTGTCTGCCTACCTACCTCTGAAACCTGAGCCAAGCAAGAGACCCAGGTGGCATCTGCTTGGAAGGTCAAGGGTCAGCAAGTGGTCAGGTGAAGTACCACACATGCCCTGGCACACTGAGGATGCACCTTCAAGGTCGCTCATGAATCAGCAGATATTGAATCAGAACGGGTCACTTACAAGAAGGCCCTGTCAGAAAGGATGGTACGTTCTCCCAATAGGAAGCGAAACGGGTACATAATGAAAAGGATCGCAATTTCAGCACCACTTACTCACAAACATCACCTGAGCGCTTTTCACCAACTAAAATAATTTCTTAACCCTAGGAGTCAGCCGAGAGGGTAACATCAGCTCTTATTACAACATTTGATATTTAACAATCATGCTTGAGGCAAGGCACAAATGCTCAACCCTACCTTGCCTGGTATGGAAACCAAATGTCACTGCTTTTTTGCCTCCCCTTTGGGGCCGATAGTAATCTATTAGTACTAGTATTGAGGTAGTTAAAATGACTAGGATATGAAGATTTGATTTCCTGTATGGCTGAAGAAGACAATTATTGTGCAGTAACGACGACACCCTTTACCGTCCTTGTTCAACTACAGACAGAGGTTTGTGGGGTAATTGAGTTTACTGATAGGTGTCACCGGGACGCTCTGCTCCGTTCCTTAGAAAAGTCAATGGGTGACAATGCCTTGGTGAAAGTCAGTAGGTAGGATAAACTGGAGAAGTGAGCTGCCACTGTTCCGATGGGATTCTGCGGGACCTAGGATTCTGCAATAGTTCTTCTACAAACTAGGCTAATTGACGTTTGGCTCTTCTAGAGCAGGAGCCAGATTATCCTATAAAACGAGTATGTGCGCAAGTGTCAGTACTATGGCTGCACCGGACACACGAAAACTGGCACAAGATGCAGCACAACAGCTCCTACAACTGATCATGGTATAATCATTCTCCAATGTTCTGAGTAACACATTTCACACCACTATCAGCAGGACAGATCTACGTACTATCACAAGAAGGTTTCTGCGTACATTTATCGTTGGAAAAACACGGTACAAAACGAGCTCCACTGTGGTCTGAAATCCGTGCCATGTTAGCAGCCTCACTGGTGACAATTCATTAATTTCAAACTTGGTCAATTATAGTTTTTGGGTCCCTGGTTACCAGACCAGGAACTTTCCTAATGTATGATTTTCATTTTTTGTGAACACCATCTGGGAGAACAGTGTTTATAAATGCATTAACATATCTCCATAGATCATCTCAACTCCTGTACTGGTCATGAAAGGGATCGTGTTGAGGGGGATGCAACTCAATCTAAAAGGGGGAGATGTCAATTCAAGTGTTTCCCAAGATGTTTCCAGTGAGTTGGCCTTCGGCACCTTGTAAATAACATGAAACGTTCTCTATGTTATGAGGTTTACTGCATGTTGCCATGCCTCATGTCTGTTTGTGGTTGAATGATTTAAAAAATATTGGCAAACCCAATAGGCTTCACCTATGCAGGCTGCTGTGCAAAATAGTTTTAATTAAAGAACAAAAACGTGCTTTGATGCGATCAGCATTGAATGAGTCATAGAGCTTCTTTTTCTTTCAGCATCAGCTGTTAGTCTCTTTCCTGTAGCACCTGCTTGTCTTCCCTCCCAGTTGTACCTGGCGCTCTATGCACGCCTTGTGCCACCATGAAATCTATGTCTAGATCGCAGCTCACCAGCCTCAAAAATCAAACGTGATCCATTCCCTAAGACTAGGGGGGGTAGAGGGGAATAAAAACAGCCTCTGAACTTTACAACCTTCCTCCAATATCTCTCGGAGTTGCACATCTAACAATGCTCCGGTACGAAGCAGATCACACTTCATCCGGCTGTGCCTTTCATAATGTCCGCTTGCCTACGCTTCATGAACTTCTCATTTATAATCTAATGGCAGACTATGACCTAAGTGCCTCTCAGAAAGAACAGAACCAGGATAAAGATGGCAGGAGTAAAAGGACTTTCTCCAGGAGCTAACTGTACATCAACACCTCATGCCAACAACTCATCATTCTTGGAAACTTTAACTTAAATGTCAACATGAAATTCCAGAAAACCTTAGTCTCCAAGCTCTTCTCTGACTGCTCAGTGTTTAACAGATATACTATATCCAATTATTATTAATTACTAACATGTTAACACACTCCCTGCTGATCATTGTCCTCTACCATACCGAACAGGTCAGCACACATCTCGGGAAGTATCCCACACTCTTTCCTCCAACACTGCCACACTTGTTAAAACAAACATTCACTTTTGCATTTTCAACTAGGTACATCATGGTCTCATCTCTGCAAAGTATCAACTCTAAATTTGGCATTGGATCACACACCCCTCAGTCAAAACCAGTGTCAACCATGCGCAAGCTCTTTTAGAGAAATGGGTCATCACCAATGTTCCCTCTAATTTTTTCCCTCTGTGTGCGGCAGTGGAGGGTCTCTGTGCGCTGCAACCATGGCTATGTGCGCCAGGAACCAGACTGCGCGCGTGTGCAGCGCCAAATGTCACTCCTAACGTTTACTTAAAAAAGTGAAAAGATGGTGCATTTTCACACATACAGCGCCACGTTAAGGGTCTTAAGGCCGGTTTGCAAATTGGATAAACACGCCATGACATGAATTGGTTACACAGGCAAGTACACTTCAGGTTTAGAAAAGCACAAGACTCCAACGGTGGTACCATCATAAGATTTTACTAAATATTCTTAACTGGAGCACTGTTCATTGGGTGGGGAAATGTTGAGAGCTTTCTGAATGTCTCCAAAATGTCTTTAGCAAACCAGACAGCGTAAGGCTTTCAGCTAAAAAATGAAAGCTGGCCGGAAAACGACACATTGCTGCAGGTAGGCAGGGACGAAGTTCAGTGACAGACCAGGGGATGACAGGAACGGGCAACATTGCTACAAGTGGGTAGGGGGTAGGGAAGTAGTGCAGTAACAGATCAGGAGGTGGCAGAAATGGAAAACCTTGGTGCAGGGGGCAGGGAAGAAAAAACTTGCTGGGGTAGAGAACAACAACAGCAGTGAAAGTGGCTGGGAAGGGCCCATAGTTAGCACTGAGCACTCAGGCTACCTTAAAGCAATTCATGTTACCACCGGGTGCTGGCTTCCTGGGGCGCCGTATTTGCAAGTTTATTATGTTCTTTAAAGCACCTGCTGCCATGTTACTTTCCTCCAGCAATTACCAGGCCGCACAAAAATGTCAAGTTAACTCCTGTGATTAATGTTCTTCCAGGAGAGAGATTGGAGTTTTGTATAGTTGATGTTTTGACTTATGTGAAGGTAGTGCAGAGGGTTAATATGCCTGCTGCAAAGAATGTGTACCATGTAGATTACAGAGTGCATATAATGTAAATAGATCAGCAGGTTACTGCTTTTAAAAGAGACATCCTTTTGTTACTTGCAATTTATAACCTAAAGTCGTAATATAGAATAGTGAGGCATTAACTTTCATCATAGAACTGCATACACACTGCAAAGTATACATTAGAGCATAGATTAATGTTGCAAAAAGGGTTAATTTGGATAGAAATCGATTCTTATTATTAAACCAAACTCCCAACTATGCTGTTTCTTTTTTATCGACTCTGAGTTTGTGCTTCTCCACACCAAGCACTCCTAAACTATACGGCCTACCAGTATGGATGACATGTGACTCCTACACTTTTAGTCCTTTGGCTTATGTAGCATTTCCTATAAACTGATTTACACACGTATGTTTGATTGTCTATGTGTAATGTGTGTGTGATGCAAAGTGCCTCTGACATCCTTTAATGGTATGAGTGGCGCGATACAACTAATTCAATGTATCTGAGAGAGAGTGGTTTATGGGACTTGGTCACTGTTAAAGGGTGCTAGTGAGAGAATCCATGGTGGAGGTGGTCATTGGGGGGGCGCCAACTAACATTGTTGCACTGGGCGCCACCAGCGCTAAAGCCGGCCCTGGTCTTTCTGTATTGTTTTATTAGTAAAGGGAGGCTGCGGGGGAGATTGTGTGCTTTTATTTAAGTATCCATGGTAATTGCAGCCCTTTCACGAGCTGCGATTAACATGGATACTTAAACAAAAGAACACAAAGTCGCTTTCTTCAATGCCTTTATTTAGGGAATCCGGGGGCAAGTCAAGGCCACAAGAAAAGTGGCAATAAGAATACTATTCTATGGAGAATTGTTCAGCGCATCCCAAAAAGATACCACAAAATATGTTGACATCAAAAGGGGGCAAATTTAATACAGCAAAAGCTATTCACCAGCAGTTTTAAACGTGTTCACTTTGAGATTTGTGATTCTGTTGGGTGTCTTGTGTCATTTTCAGAAATTGAGTGGGTGATGACGGGAATAAAGTCAGGTTTAGTAGAATGCTCATGTATTTAAATAAAGCTTTATGTGTGTTCACTTTATTCAATACTCCCCCCATCCCGACACCTTCTCAAAGCAAAGAACTCTTTCGGTCCAGGGGGAAATAGAACGGACTAAGATTAATAGATGAGCAAATTACACTCGACAACTAAGCTTTAAAGAGCTATCTAAGCAGCTATTGGACCTAAACCTACCCCCTCGCTGAAAGGCAAACTTCTGCCTCCTCTCTCAGAACCTTTCTTAACTAGATATAATAAAACAGGCAATGACAAAGGCAGGACTTCCCACCAGCATTTCGACAAACCTTTTCGGTGGTCTTTATCAGTGGTTTTGAAAAATGTAATTCAAAAGTATTTGAATGTTTAACATGAAAATGTGGATTTGCATTATTTTGGTAGAATGTGTGTTGACTTGGTAAGAGTTTGACATCCGTTACAAAACCAGTGCAGTGCATTTGCTAAGAGTGCAATGCTCGCTAAAGTGTCTATCTTTCAAAAAAATTAAACAGTCCATTTTAACAGCTTCATGTGGATGCACTTTTCTTCACCAACTATTAGTCTATTCTAGGTACTTGTAAATTACCACATAAGCACTGAAGAGCAGAGGCGACAGTGATTATTCTAAGATTATACAATATGTGGAAATAGAAGATAATAATTTGAATTCAACACACAAAAAAGACTGCAACGAAGAGGGGAACCAGTATGATGGCACAGGACAAGCTTGCAATGAGAACTGCTGGCTGGCAGATTAAAGAACAAGCTGCTACTGATCTAATAAGTCATATGTTTGAGACCTGTAGGCATGCAATCCACAGAGGGTAGCCAGAAGGAAACACTGAAGCAAAGGAGTGCGGAGGATAACGGCTGGCTAAGTAGTGACGAAACAGGAGCATGGAGCCTTAAACTGCACCAGAGACTCTTGTGCACACATCGGTGACTCCAGGGTCTTCTGTTAGAGTGAGGAGGGTAAGTGCTACAAATTCTGGTGCTGAACCACCTTTGGAGCTAATGACCAACAATATGAGATCTAGAAATAAACAGGACAAACATTTGGTCCTTGCTGGTACTTTTCAGTTAGTACTCGATTCTGTTTTAGGCGGCGCTAACAGGGGACATGGCCTGGTGCAAGCTGCTTCCTGAGCTTTACTAACAAAACAATACAGCAAGTTTAAAAACACTGCGTGTATTTCTAGGTTAATCTGCCTTGTTTGCAGACTTGCTGTATTGTTTTGGTAGTAAAGCGAGGCTTCGGGAGATTGTGTGCTTTTATTTAAGTATCCATGTTAATTGCAGCCCCTTCACGAGCGGCGATTAACATGGATACTTAAACAAAAGCACTCAATCTGTCCCGCAGCCTCGCGTTACTACCAAACCAATACAGCAAGTCTCCAAACAAGGCAGATTAGCCTAAAAACACACGCCGTGTTTTTAAACTTTCTGTATTGTTTTGTTAGTAAAGTGAGGCTGCGGGGAGATTGTGTGCTTTTATTTAAGTATTCATGTTAATCGCAGCTCGTGAAGGGGCTGCAATTAACATGAATACTTAAATAAAAGCACACAATCTCCCCGCAGCCTCGCTTTACTAAAAGAACAATACAGCAAACAAACAGTGCGTGCGCTTCAGGGCAATACAAAAAGCACACGCAAGTGGCCACATCAAAACACTTACCTCCGCTCCTTTCGCCGCCGTCCTCAGCAATCTGGAAATGCCAGTTTTTCGCGCCGCGCGTCGGCGCGAATACTGTCGTGGGATGTGCCCTCTGTGCGCGCTCCACACATGGCACTGCGCGCTCGGGGGTAGACAAGTGCGCGGGCGCGCGGCCGCGCGCCTTATTGGGAACAGTGGTCATCACTAAAGCAGATGATAAGCGTCTCATATCTGATCCGTACAAATTACTTGGGACAGCATCCCTGATGTGCTCTCCAGCTCAGAGAAGGTGGAAGATGGAATTGGACTGCACACTTACAGACGACGAGTAGGGCAGACATCCATGACCAGATGTGCATCTCCGCAACAAGCAGCGTAGGTAGGGAGGCCTTAACTAAAGTCACTCTATATTGGCGCGATACTTTGGCCTGCGTCCAGGCCTGGTCCCCGATGAAATCACAGGACTGCTGGAGAGGGTGTGGGCAGAGGGGGACGCTAACGCATCTACTATGGTGCAGCCCTAAACCGCAGCGAACCTGGGAGGACGGTCTGACTACCATTATTACAAGCTTTTCTCTGGATATTCTGCGGTTACCAACATATAATACATTTGCATTTCCTCTCTGCTTGAACCGAGGCAAAGCGCTTACGCTAGCACTATGTGCTGCTAAACAATTCATTACTGCACTATGGAGGAAGAAGGAAGTGCTTGAATACAATGAATTGCTCACTCGAATGTGGGAGCTTCTGGGAATAGAAAATAATTCAGCAGGTTTAGAAGGGAAGGAGGTTCACTTTGAGAAAGTCTGGAATCCCTATATAGAGTTTTTGTCTGATGAGTTCAGGGAGCTTACCTTCCCAAAATACCTAGGGATACTCTGCTTGACATAATCTCCCAGGGTAGATCACTAAATGATTGTCTTCCGGAGATTTCAGGGTGTGGGAGAGCCTTGAAATGGACCCGAATTTTGATCCCCACCATTATCTAAAGCTGATTAGAGTACCTTGGTTGTTCTCTATTTAACTGCTGTGGAACCGTAGTATGCGGGCTACAGAATTGTAGTTTTGGCACAGATTCTCTAACCATCTTACAATTGTGAAGTTTTGCACACCACCAGTCAGTGGATGTAGGTGGGTGTATGTGTGGCTATAAAACTATCAATAAAACAGAGTTAAACCCAAAAATATCACCTTATATGACCAATTCAACTATGCCCTGAGTCCCACATTTGATTCCCCATTGCTCTCTGAGCACATTCTCCTCAACAACCTCATGCTGACAACCTTGGATCATGCTTCACATTTGCTTTTTTAAAACCAAGATGTGCATGCTTCTTCACAAACGGCATAAGAATAAAAAAACTGACCCTCTACAAGAATGCTAAACATCTGTAGAAGTGATACTGTCAACATCAGGCATGCAACCTGGTCCTTCCACCTCCTATTACCCCACAATGAATTTCACTTCTAATTGCCATGTGGGTTAGCCCATCCCTACAGGATATCAAAGCATCTCATGCTAATAAAACACAACACAGGCTATCGGATTCACAGAGCCTTAACCATTCAGTATAAATATGTAAATGTAAACAAAGAATGTGTAAATGTGCAAATGTTTATATACTTTACCTTGCAGGGTTACATGCTGTTTTGATTGCCAAGCAAACAGTTTTGTTGTCCCATTCCAATATCACCCATTTTTTAATTTAAGGAAACCATCATAGCGCCTTTGTACAATATTTTCTGATTAAATTGGTTGACACTTTGTTACAATAAATCACAATAGGACCCAACTTTGGCTCTCCTTACTGATCTCTTTAGATTCCCTCCTACACTATTTGGACCTAATGCAGCTACATCAAGCCTGTAAAAAGAATTTGGACATTTACCTTCATGCTGGTCTAAATATGAATTCACAGTTCTGTTCAAAATCACCCCTCCATTCACTTCAGGATTCCGCAGCCTGCTATAGCTGACTCCCTAATCAAGTTCAAGCTAGATAATGCCACAGTTCGCCTCTCCGGTCTACCTGTTGACAAACTTCAATAGTTAGAACATTCAAAATGTGGCAGGAAATTGACAGCAAAAAAAGGCTGACACTCTTCCACCTCCAAATGCCTCCCATGTCTTTCTATCCATGCCAAGATTAAGTTAAAAAAGTGTTGCCTCATCTATATATGCCTTTTTTAATTTCATCACTGACCAACATTTGTAGGAACATCAATCCTCACATTACTAAAAGAAACCTATGCTCTTAGCGCCATCTCCTTTAATAGCTCCTTCTTCCAAATGTTTAATAGGATACATGACAGGCCTTTTCATCTAAATCAAATATCTAAAGGCATTGTCTGTCTAATGATAAATCAGTTTTGTTAAGAAATTAGCAATTACATTGAAATAAAATGGTTGACTTTATTCTTTTCTTTTATTTCTAGTGGTCAAACTTTAAATTTTGTTAAATTCATTCCAGAGTATGACTTGAAATCAAAGCTGTTGGACCTAGCCCTCTCTGCAGGGTCACCCCCAAACTTTTTGCCTTCACCCTTCCTGTTTTCTGAACTGTTTTCTTTAGCGTTTAGGACTCTATGCACTTTACCACTCAGGGGTGTGGAATTTAATAAAATATATCTACTTGTCCATTGGACAGGTTGCTTCATAAATCTACTTGTACTGTAACACAATTCACTTGTCCCTTTGGTACCATGTAGTGCAGCGGCAAATTAGGGCAGCAATCTCACAATGTAAGAGCTCTGATAATAGCCACTCTGGCTATACCACAGGTCATACCATAGGGTTTGAATATTAGCAAGTCGCTTAATTTGCCACCTTTTGCAGATCTACATACTGGGGCTGGAGGTAGAGGTAAGCAATAGTTTCCCACAACAGTAAAACTGTACAAAAACCATGTCAAAACAAGACACGCATTGACAAAACCAAAAGGCTGACCATCAATGTCCTACCTATTGGCATTACCAATGCCTGTTTATTGTCATGTTTCCTATAATTTTGTTGAAAGTGGTTACACGGATTTCCCATTATAAATATTTTTTTGTACATACTAGCATGCATCAACACATTTTACTGAATGATGTTTCAAAGAAATGGTACCTAAAATTTCACAGTAGTTTAGGAAGACGTTTTGTTTCTAGTTGCAATTTTTTATCAATATTTTATTTTAAAAGCAAAAAATCATCAACCTTGCTTTCAAGCTTTTGCCTATATTTGCATCTAATCAGAGAGCATCCTGGAAGCATTATACATAGCCTCATATTGTTAAACTTTGCAAAAGTGCAGACACTTTTTTTATACTGGAACAACTCTTAGTAGTACAGTCCGAACCTACAACATTTCCTTAGAGCGCTCACCCCAAGAATAAAGGCTTTCTATTAATGAACCATAAATACAAGTTCAAACAGCATTAACATATGGACACAAATATTACCTTGACTGTAGACAATACCCTTTTCTCATCCATAATGTGGTACTGTAATCTGGCAGCCAAAAGGTTTGTGCTGCAGGGGGTTGGGTCTACTTGTCCCAAGGACAGAATAAACATGAAAACTTGTTGTCCTTGACCCCAAACAATATGTCCTGGACGTCGGGCTATAGGAAATCCACCCCCCTGACCACTGCTAACCAGTGCTAAAGTGCTTGTGCTCTTTTCTGTAAGCATGGTAAAATTGGCTTCCGCCCAATTGGCACATCGAATTTACCTATAAGTTTCTAGTAAAGTAGTACTATGTGTACTGAGGGCCTACACCTTCCTTTTTAATACATATAAGGCACCCCTAGGTAGGCCCTAAACAGCACATAGGGCAGGGTGCATTGTAGTTAAAAAGTTAGACATGTACTGAGTTTTTTTACCACCAGGACATGTAAAACCAGAAAGTTGTTTTTCAATGCTGTGAAGCCTACCTCTCCCATTGGCTAAATAACATTGGATTACCATATTACATTTTTTTAATTTTATAACAGTTTATATGGTTATTTCATAACAGTACAAATTCATAACATCTCTGCAAAACACATCAAGTCATCCCACACCACCCCTCTCCATCCCTTTCATAGCATCCAGATTAGTCCTATGCTCTATCCCCACTGTGCTTCGGGTGGTCCAGTCTCACCCTTACTCGGTTTACTGACGCTTGTCACTCGCGTACACTACATCTAGGTGTGTTTAGCCATCCTGTGGTCTCCCTTCGCTGGAATGTCCCCCACCCTTATGTGCCGTCCGAGCCCAGGTGCCCCAGATTTTCTCAAACTTTCGTTGACATCCCCTCCCTTTGCAGATCTCTCTTTCTAGCAGCTTCCAGAGTTTCAAGCCTGCGTCCCAGTCCTGATATCGGGGTGGGGATGGGGGGGCGCTGTCTCCCACTTTTTTGGGCAATATCTCGATTGGCCACCATATGTTCCATGTTAACAAGGATCTTCTGATACTGTGTCAGATCCAAGGGAACCCCATATCCCCAGTAGTGTGAGCTTGGGCTGTAAATCCAGGGGCGTCCCCGTGGACTCCTCTAGTGATTTACCCACTGCATCCGAAAATGAAAGCAGTCTTGGGCAACTCCACAGAGTGTGCAACAGCATGCCTTCCATCTCACAACCTCGCAGGCACAGCACACTCTTTGCCCTTCCTATTTTATGTAGTAATACCCTCGTGTAGTACACCCTGTGGACTATTTTGAGTTGGATCAAGCGGTAGCTTGTCTTGATTGCAACTTCAGCAGGAAATCCAAGTGCCGTCTGCAAGTCCTCATCGTCCATCTCCTCTAGGTCTTGTTACCATCAACCTTGCAGTCGTGTGAGGGAGCCATGCGTGTTTTTCATTAGTGTGCCGTACATCAGTAAGATTAATTTCTTACTTATTCGGCCATCTAATAGTGGAGAATCCTCTCGAGTTTTGTCATCTCGAGATATACATCCCTGGAGTACGTGCCTTAGCTGTCGGTACCTCAGCCACTGCATCGCTGGTATCTGATATTCTTTCATAAGTTAGTCAAACGGAACAACACCAAATGCATCCCAAATGTCCAACCAGAGTGGAGAAACCAATATTGTCCCAGCCACAAAAGCCCTGCACCGCAGTTACTGGTCGCAACCTGGTCCCCTTCCATAATGGTGTTTTAGGGGTCAGCCTCTAATCCCTCTGCATTTCCCTGAGCAGTCTGCACCAATTTCAGTCACTGTCTTCGTCTCTGGTCCCGCCTGGGGGGTATAGCTTCCCTCCATACAGTGCGTGGAGATAACTCCTGTCACCCATTCCTTGCCTGTCTAAGCGGAACTCCAGGTCGTCCCAATCTGTACAAGCCCAATCATTGACTACACTGACATGTGAAGCTGCATAATATTTTCTAATGTTATGTTTGATAGGGATATGTCCCCGTCACATTTGGGTCATTGGAGGTGCTTCATTGCGATCTGGGGTGTCTATGCGCTCCCATGCAGCCAGTGTCTCTATTGCCAACGCAAAAAGCATTGGTGACCGTGGGTATCCCTGTCTGGTACCCCTTTCCACCTGAAAGTCCCGTGAGAGACAGCCATTGAGCTTCAACCTAGCTCTGGGTCTATTATACAGCAGTTTTATCCAAATAATGTATTTAGGACCAAACCCTATTTTGGCTAGAGTCAAATGCCTTGTTGGCATCCAGCGACACTATAACTTTCGGTTCTTACCATATTACATTTAATAAGTGATAACTTTTTGTTTAGGAATAGGTTGAAATGTCATGTTTGGTGTCTGAGGAATTGTAATTTAAAATCCTCAAATGGTAAAGTTGTATTTTAAGTCACAATTCTGATAATGCCACTTTTAGAAAGTTTTCTTGCCCTAATCATTTCGTGCCTGTATCCTGTGTCCCATGACAAAGTGTGGTTGTCAGTTGGCCTTTGAGTATTCCTCCTAAGCAGTAACACATAAGGGAGACTAGGTGTTGGCATGATGGGCCATCCTTGCAGGATGGTTGGGGCGGAGCTGTGCACAGCTCCACTTACATTTCAAAGGAACTGCCTCAGCGCGCGCACAAAGAATTTCACACCAGCTTTTTGTGACCCCACGCCCAGTTGAGCCTGGGAAGGGCGGCAGGAAATTCCAGGACCATCTGTGGGGAGGGGGAAACTCTAGAAGTTTCTTCCACTTCAAAGCTGGCACCAGATCTAAAAAGGCACCCTCCGACCCCTTCTTCAGTACACTCCTGACCTGTAGAAACTACAGTAGAAGGAAGGCAGTGCTGCCTAAGGGTTGCCCTGCTGCTTGAGATCTCCGCTGCTCTTTAAGAAGGTAGACTGGACCTGCTCCCTTCATCATAGGAATGATAATTCCAAGGGTCAGCTGGCTGACCTCCTGTTCTGAGCTACATGGACACAACAAACTCCAGAGGCGCCCTGCTGGCCTCTCCTAAAGTTAGTCCCAGATCCCAAAGAGGTGCCTCTACAGGTCCTGGGCCCTTGGTTGGCATCACAGTGCACTCCACTGAAGAAAAAGGAGAAATCCTGAAGCTTTGAGCTCTTCATGACCGCGAACATGTCTGTTTGCACCAAGATCTCGCTGCCCATGATGAGGGCCAATGCGAAGATCCAGTGAAACAGACTCTTTGTGCTACAGCGGCCGCCGGCAACCAGGGGCGTAGTTCGGTCAGTAAGATTGGGGGGGTCAAGGGGGGGGGGGGTGAGCATCAGATTTCCACACCATCACACTGGCATATAATGTTGAACTACATTATATAACAAGCAGGGCACATGATTGGGGCTTAAGAGGCAGTGGAAAGGGAGAGGAATACGGATTAACAGTACTAAATGAGAGAAACAGAATATTTTGTTAAATAAACATGTTTTAGGACTTTCAAAACAGATGATTGAGAGTGTATGTTTTTGTCAGTGTATGTATGCAAAAATCCCAGGTGAAATCCGACAGACACCTCACCGTATCCGACTGTTAGCACCTGTATCCAACTATTCATCTGAATATACATTTATTAGGGGTGGTGCAACACCCCAAACACTACCCCTGAAGCTACCTCCATGCAACTCAAGATCTGCACTTCCCGCTACAACAAGGACAGCCTGCGATGATTGCCAATGCAAAGCTTCATCAATGGCCATTCGCAATGCCCAACAAGAGCTTTGTGTTACAGTGAAGACCGTGCACGACGAACGGCCGGCTCTTTACACTACAGAGACAACCATCCACGCCACTCTCCTCGCAGACTCCTCCACTGCAAAGTGGACTCTTCGCACCAGACTTTGAGAAGGTAACTTTTTCAGCAGGACTAACATGATCCCTGTATCCAGCCCTCTCTCCATTGCAGTCCATCTGAACCTGTGACTTTCTCGCATGACCAGATAACGGCGAGTGGCGCTTTGTGCTTTTGGGCGCTATATTTACCTAGACATGTATTAAATTTTACTCTATTTTTTTAAAAATTAGTGTGGGTTTTTTTGTGTTGCGTTTTCATGTGATTTCTATCGGAGTGCTGCATAAATCCTTTGATTCCAAGTTAAGCCCAACTGCTTTTGTGCCAAGCTACGAGGGTTAAGCACAGGTTAATTTAGTGATTTTTTGTGGTTCACCCTGGCAAGGATTGTGGCTGTTGCTCGAGTAGGCATTCCCTCTCTCGACCAGCAACCCATTTTCTCACACACGCCTTGTGTTCTCTAGGATGGCTCATCAGACATTCTAAAGTCTTTGTTGGCCGCTCTGAAGTCTGCCTTCCATTAAACTGCAACATTAGTTTCAGGCACCAAAGAGTTTAACCATATCACTGAAATTCTGGTCACTCTCAGGTGGATTCCCATTTAAGCCAGGATTGAAATTTAGCTAATATTCGGCAGAAATCTATATGAAATTGAACTTCACTATGAATTTTAACATAAAATCAGCCACTTCACATAACCAAGATGTGGGCTAGTCTAAGATTACACAAAGCAGCCACATTAAACCAAAATGACTCAGAATACCTACAGAGAACATAAAAAAAAGAAATATTGTTTTGCATCAGTGAAGATGCCTGCGATGAATGTAGGGTGAGGAGCTAATTAAGACAAGCATTTGCAATGCAAGAGGTCTTGCATTACTGATAGTTTGAGGTATTGGCGTTGCAAATAATAATGCAACGCCAATGACTCATACTTTCAGTAATGTGAGACCTAGTGCATTGCAAATGCTTGCGTAGTGAGCCAGGAATCAGCATTGTATTTCTCAGTGCAGTACAGCAAGCTGCTCCTAGAGGTCCCTATTGAGCAAGGCACCAGCACTGCATGTCTAGGTGCAGTACCGCAAACTGCTCCTAAAGGTCCCTAGTGAGCAAGGCACCAGCACTGCATGTCTAAAAAGTTGGAGTTATTGGCATTATAAATGGAAATGTTTTTTACCTAGCAATGTTGCAGGGTTCAGTACCATATGTGGCCAAAAGGGGGCCTCTTTTGGTCACATATGGTACTGCACCCTGCAGAAGATATGGTAAATCCACCCTACCCATAATGCATTGCATGCAAGACAGTAGTACGAGTACATTCAAATAGCTATGTCCATATATACAATTAGTAGCTTTGAAATGTGACAAAATAATTATTACATTAATTTCGGATTAGGTTGTACTCTGTGTTGAGCTGATGAAAATAAATTTATAGACAGTCTCATATAAATGTGAAAAGTTCTAGTGAGTGAAGTAACCACTGCCAGCCTGGCTTGGGACCAAGTGTGTGTCCTACATGAAGCCTTTCAAGAAAATAGTGCCTTGAGGCTGTAATTAAAGCCTAGGGAGTAACAACACATGTAACAGGGGGTTTCCTCATGAGAGGTTACAAGAAGAGGCAAGGCGGTACTAAGGAGGGACTACTAAGCCTATTGACAAATGAAAAGCCACCATTTACAAAGGACAGGGACAGGAGCCAATTAAAAAGATGGGCGGAAAGTGGGTGGAGCTTTATGCCCATATCCTGAATACAGCATGTCTCGAAGAGACAGCGCAAGCGCTGCCTAGGCGAGACCTAAAAAAGCAAGCAGGACGAGAGATGAATATACTTGCAGGGATGGCAGAGTTTCTTTGTAGTCTAGGGGGAGACCATGTTCCCAAGATAAGGGGTATTTGAATATCTGCCTCCTCATGCCGGAGATGGAAAGGTTTACTGAGGAGAGAAAGTGGCAAAAATTACAGCCAAAATGATTTACTGTGCTGCTCACACCACCCCAGATGCTTGTGAATACCCAGGAGGCAAAGGCCATTGGGCTATCAGCCAGCAGTGATGTGCAGGTGAAATGCCAGTACCCCTTCTGCGCCCACTTTCTGCCCCAGTGTGCGAAGGCCCACCTCTTTCAGTAAGCTGCTGAGGTGAGGCGCGATTAGCAGCAGATACCTACAGGATAGTAGTGTGTAAGGTGGGCGCTAGGGAGCGTTCACAGAACAACTTCTCCTGCCTGGAAATAAATCATAATATATAGCACTTATAAATATAGTTTGTATGAAAGCAAATTAGGATGGACAAAAAATAAACAAACCCCCCCAAAATGCCAGAAGGATGTGTTGTATATTACACAGACTGAGAGAATCAGTTAACTTAAACCTGTGGGTAGGTAGGGAAAGAACCAACTGCTGAACGCAAGCAAAAAATTTAAGGCTAGGAGTATGTGGATATGTGTTTTTCCATTCCACACTAACCGCTTGTCTATACTCGTATCAATAAAGGTATGCGTTAGTGGTCTGGAAAACGCTGCCCTAGATATCCTAACAGTAACTGCTACTGTTTTCCTGAATTAATCTACCAGCACCCAAAATGTTGCAGACATTAAAATATCTGACTGCAAGATGCAAACTAGGGGTGGGCGGAATTTGCGTAGTCGCGCTACGCAAAGCTCCGCGAAACGGTAAAAATCTCTGCGAGCACGCAAAAGTTCCGCGAACACGCGGAATTGCTTGTTCCGCCCGTTCGCGATGCTTTTTTCCTGTTCGCAAACGCCGTTTGCGAGCTCGGGGAGAAATATCTCGCAAACACGCCTTTTGAAAGCGCGAACAAGCAAAAAATTCCGCGAAGTCGCGGATCGTGGAATTTTGGGTAATTCCGCGTTCTCCGCGGAACACGAAATTACCCAAATTCCGCGAGCGGAACGGAATTTACTGCCCAGGCCTAATGCAAACCACGAGCTTCAGCTTGCTCTTTCCAGCTCCGACTGCTCTGTTAACCGTTTGTTTGGGGTTCATTTTGGGTGATGGCGAGAACAAGCATGTGGCCAACCCCAAACACTGCCTGTACGAGGCCAAGCACGGTTCATTAGTAAGGGGCGAGTCCGCAGAAAATACAGAGGCAAGGAAGCCAGAGGTAGCTGCGCTTCTATCCAGAACTGAAAAGACTGCATTCATTCATAAACAGACTTCCTGTTCACGTACTGAACTAAGCGTTCAGGAAATTGCAAAGTTACAAGGAACAGACGCTCAGCTGTTTGCAGTGTATGGCATTATCATTGCATATCCAGCTCACGAAGGAAGGAAGTTCCTCCAGTCCATACCATGTTCTGTTTTGTTACCGAGGCTGGCATAGCACCACGCTGCCGAAGTATGCCCTCGCAGCAACTGCTTGAAGTCCGGGTGCCTTCACGACCTGGTGGGCTTCAGGACTCCGCCACAGACTAAGGTCTGTTGTGGGATAGGTTGCGCTGGATCATTAATGGTGCGGGTGTGTTTAATGTGCCAGTTTCATGCATGTTTGTTAGCGTGTGTGTAGCAGGAGGTCCTTACCGACGTGGGTGCGTGATATCTGGGTGGATTGGTGTGAGCTGCCTGGCACAATGTGTCACAGGTACTTGAGAGTATCCGTATTCCTAATGCAATCCAGACATGCTTCGGCCCCTGAGAGCCAAAGAACGTATGGATGATGTGATCAGGCAATGAATCAATCAATACACCACGGTTGTCCCTCAGTGCCAGCCAGTGCTCACACAGCTCATGGAGTGAGTATACAGCAGAGATTTAGCTTTCGAGTTGAAATCTCAGCGCCAGGCCTATGCATCTCGGGTCTTGCTAAAGTCTTCCCTATCGTAGCTGCATAAAAACAAGCATTGGCATAGCCAATAGGTCGCGCCTTTGGGACCTTATAAGTGTTTAGCCTTGCAGCACATTATCACCCACCGGGCAGATTTCTGTAACGGAACTAGTACTTATGTAAAGTGCTTTGATACCTTCATTCGCGCTACATAATGCAAAAAATAAAAAGGAATGAAAGGAGAAGTGCTTGCAGATTTCTGAGGTGGGGGAGCGAAAAGATGCACTCTGTAGAGTTACGCTGTGCCTACCTGCTGTAGATGTTTGGTTTTTCTCCACAACAGTTAGGGTAAAATGCTGATTGCTAACGTTCTTCTGTTTTGTTTAACCAGAAGCATGATCATCCGGTCAACAAATGGTTAAGCATCACAATGTAGCTATTTACTGACACCCCACGAGGATCGTTCCCTTCCTCCCCAAGACATGAGTGGTCTTTAAGGAGCTTTAACTACTGTAGCAGCTGCTTGTTGCCTTCCAGGGTAGACTTGTTGGCCAAGGCCCGCTCATTAGACGGTGCTGACGATTCCGCTGAAAAGTAAGATGTCACCGTAATTGATTTTGTTTGTTCCTTTGTGTTTTTAGAGAAACCGGTGCCTAAAAATGAATGTGTCCTTCTGTAATGTAAAAGGTGCTCGTGTAAAGCGCTCCAGTACCTTCAGGTCCAGGCAATAAAAAAAAAAGTGAATACAGTGGTGTCAGCTTGTTCTCTTCAATTCAAACTCTGCAGTAAAAGTCTGAAAGTTATGCCTAAAGTCACCCCTGGTGGCCGCTTGTGTTACATCAAAGTTAGTTTACACCAGTGCTTGTTGCCTGGGGATCTCAGCCACACCTTTCACTAGACTTTCAACAAGTGGAGAATATGTCAAGTGAAACCAGGAAAAGGTGCATTGGCGCCCAACTGAGCAAAGAGGCAGTTTCAAAGCACTATGACTACTGCATCTAGCACTCTACACGGCGGGAGGACCTGCTGTCGAGCCTGGGGTCAGCAGGTGTGCACCGAGCCCCGATTTACACTGCCTGTGCGGGCACTGCAGCTGTCCCACGTCACAAGCGGAGAGAGCCTTCTCTGTGCAGGCCTCACAGCGCTGGCATCGCCATCTGGGATAATTTGTCTCGGAAAAAACTAAAGTCTTTTTTATTAATCAGACCAAAATATGGAAATAATAGTCCTTGCTTTCTACGAGTTATACTTATCTGCAGTTGGTTTTCTCCCTTCTTACTTTATAAGTCACAAGAAGCTGTTTAGGCGCTTATAAATACTTGCTTCATTCATCTATTCGCATCACTCGGAGAGATAGTCTGGATGGCGAGGAACAACGTGGGAGTGAAAGATGCAGAGCTGTGCGCCCTGCATCCTGAATGTTCTCCCAAACCTCTGGGGGTGCTTGGGAAAGGTGTCCATCACTAGAGCCGACTCCCCATTGGCCCAGGTTCAGGCCAAAAGCACCGACAATCTGTGGCAGGCTGCCCTGAGACCATCAAGGCGCCTAGAGGAGGGCTTCTCCCAGCACCCCTCACACAAGCCCGAGCCCTCGTGGAAATGAGGGGGTCCCTTGGCTCCCACGAGTCTTTCTCGGACACGGGCTCTGTACGTAGAACTATCTATTAGTGGTTGTGTGCAGGAAGGGCGCGTTAGTGTCACAAGCATAGAGCTGGAAACGCACTACCACCTGGACTAGAGTGACAGAGAAGACGGGTCTCACACATTACACTGACGCTGAGACCGCAAGTCGTGTCACACACAGAGAACACACCAACAAGACAGAGGCTGCACTGACAGAGAAGACAGGTCTCACAAACTCGCACGCTACAATGAGGCTGAGACCGCAAGACACGTGTCACACACAGGGAACAAACCAACAACGGGACAGAGGCTGCACTGAGAGAAGACAGGTGTCACAAACTCACACACTACACTGAGGCCGCAAGACAAGTGTCACACACTGGGAACACAGAACACAGCCTGACGAGGACTGCACTGACAGACACCGAGACTAGACTGACCGAAAGAGACAACGCAGGTGGGACACATGACACCGGGAGAGGATGACGCGTAGCCATAGCCTAAACCAAGACCGTCTGCGTACCCAACACCAACAGCGCCAAGAGGCCATGGAAATGGCGACCACTGGGCTGTGTCACCGTCCAATAAGAGAAAATAGCGCAATGTGAAGTGTCAGTAAAGTGGACTCCCCTTAGGCTGCAGGCCCGGCATCCAGAGGCATGAATAGCCCATGAAACAGCCTGACGTAAGCCTGCATTCCTTATTTTGTACACCGAAATCAGCGTGGAAACAGAAATAAAATGCGAAGAAGTAACTCTAGGCGCTGCTGCTCACGAGTTGCTCCTCAGTGTTTGCGCCCAGAAGCCTCACTTGTGTGAGCCGAGGTCGGCCTGGGGGATGCGCTGCCAGGGCCTGGCTCGTTTCACGCTTCTTGGGTTTCACTCACAGAGGGAGGCCTCGCGCTCATCAGATCACTCACAGAGGAGGAGGCCTGGCGCGCTCATCACATCACTCACACAGGGTGGCCTGGCGCTCATCACATCACTCACAGGAAATGTCCCGGATGCTTCATAGACAAGCACGGCCGCGCGGACAAGAAAAAACACATGGCCCCTGCGCACGCCACCGCGGCGCGAACGAAAACAAGAAAAAAAAAACAAAGAATACTATCGATTATATAAATGTAAATACAGTTGCATGCTACATATTGATAAATTAAATAGTTATTAAAATTAAAGAAAAAAGAACCAGGCCTCGCCTACTCAATGGTAATGATAGGGGATTATGGAGCACGAGTGACCTTTTGGAATCGGTCAGCTCTTTTCAAGCACTCGTGCTTGTGGCGGCATCCACCTTGCTGGGAGCGAGCAGACGCGCGCGCGGCCACGCTAATTGGAAACAGATGGCCCCGGCGTGCCACTGCTCGCTCCCGCAAGGTGGATGCCGCCACAAGCACGAGTGCTTGAAAAGAGCTGACCGATTCCAAAAGGTCATCTCCTAGAGCAGCGCATGCGCGCTGCCTAGGCGAGACCTAACCAGCAAGTCCTATTCTTATGTTTTAGGTATAGGAGTCTTTGCATCTGTAACTGGCCGGTGGTGCCTCAGCGCTGAAAAAGCCCTGGCTCTATCTTACAAGAGGTGGCTTGCCCGACAGCTATGCAAGTACTTTATTTAGCAGCACTGCGTATGTTCTGAAGAAACGGACTCCAGAAATCCAAACTCTCAATAGTGATACTTAAAGGACTGAGAGAAACGCACTGGGCTTAGCTGTGTCAGGTCTCCACAATTTTAATAGGTCAACAACTGTTACTGTTAATAACTGAAACTGAAAAACAATAAAGACATATAAAAAGAATTGTTAATTAGCACTAGGATTGCAGCATAATCCACCAGTCCCGGCTGCTGTAAATATACAGTGGCAGGGAGAGGGAGATTAATAAGGAAAAAAATATATAAAATTACCTGATGCTGCCGGCCGCCTCTCACCTCAGTGCTTTTCTGCTCTCCTGCTCCCGGACGTCCCTGGAACACCATCACGGACTGTCCATCCAATCTAGACACTGCTCTCATGCTATTACCAAGCATGAGAGCAACGCCAGGATTGGCCTGAGAGGGCTGGCTTGACGCTCGCTCAGGCACAGGGAGTCTGTGCCATTTCTCCACCCGGCTGTGGAACACAGCTGGTTTGGAAAAACCTAACTGCACATGTCGGTTTGGCCGGCCAAACCGACAAGCGCACTTACACTGCCCACCACTCCTCCTCCCTGCCATGGACTGGCCATGCCCCTCCCTAAACACACATGGCTCACAGGCTCAGCCAATCACTTACAAAAAAAAAATGTTAATAAAATTGTTTTTATTATAATTCTATTTTACAACTGCTGGCTTTGAGCAGTGGGGTGACGCTCCTCCGCCATTATGGAGGAGCCGCCACTGAAATCCACCATCAGCATGATGCTTACATTTTTGTTACAACCATTGCCTCTAAATGAGCTAGGTAGAATTCACATGATTGTTTCCCAGGTAGCGGATATGACCGTCTCACTGAAGTACACAGGGCATCATTGACAGGGCCCCCATAGACAGGTAGTAGAAGCTTGATAAATATGTTAACAATTCCAGTTATCGCGTATCAGTCATATAAAACACAATAGGTTTGTTCCAATAGTCATTCAGCGTGTACATTAGTTTTGAACACAAGCAAGGGAAAGTGCCTCAATGAACAAACCTGCGAGTTTTACTATGGTTCCTCATGACCTCTAGGTATCCCCCATACTGAAATAAGCCATATTTGAAGGACATGGGGTGTCTCCTGAGGCACCTCAAACAGAGGGGCACTGCCTGCAATACATGCCAACATTTTAAAAGAGGAAAGTGGGAGATTAAAAAAATAATAATAATCGGGAGAATGTATTACTCCCATTGACTTCATTTGAAAGAGTAGCAACTTCAGGCGGGAGACAGCCCAAATGAAGCCGTTTAGGGCTTCAAAAATCGGGTCTATTACGGCATGTGTGGGTCTGCCAAGTTAGGTCCTGGGGTCACTGAACTGCCTGTGTGTTCTTGACCCTTGATCTGGGAAGGACCCGCTCTTTTAACATGTTCATTACTACTCTATGATTCTAAGAAGATACACCAGGGACATGCTCGTCCAAAGGCACAACACCTACGCATACCCAGGTTCGGTGTTAAGCGATCCAGACGGAATGGGAACCTTTACTACACTTATTTACTATAGATAGTAATTCGTTTGACTCTAGCGCTGCCTATTCTCTGTGGAGCATTGCAGGCCCAAAACCAACCGGCTTCGAGGGGATGGATGGATGGAAGGCCATGTTGTTGACTTTGCGCTGAAAATGCATTCAAGAAGAGTCAAAATATAGAAGCAAAAACTAATTTTGATGTGGCACCAGCCAAATCCAAGGGATACAAGAGGAACTGAATAATATGTTTCTAAAGTTGTCACAGTATCTGTTTTTTCTCTGCTTAAATAATTTAGCGGCCTCATTTTTTGTCTGTTATAAACGGAAAATATCGATGACCGCATCTGCCAACAGAGCTCACGAGAGAAAACTACAAAGAAAGTCGTCGTAGTCTAGACCATGTATAACATACCTTTCATCAGTAGGAGTGCTGGCCATAGCAGGTTCAGGGGCTGTGGCCTTTTTCCACATAAATGTGCATTTTCACGATTATAACGTGACATGTCAGAGGCCTGTGCTGGGGAGGCACAATGACGGCACCTCAAATACGCAGTACAAAACATTGCTCGTTTCTAAACCCCTATATCGGGAAATTATAGAATTTAAGAAGAAATCAGGAAAGGATACGCCATGTGAAATTTGTAGGCATGACAACGAGAAACGACAAACCCGGGGCACTGCAGGATTCTATAACAGTGCTGAACACAGACAAACACGCAGGTCGATTAACCGAGATCCCAGTAGGCATAATAAAACCAAATTGAGTGCTAATTAACCGGAAACCGGTCACCAAGAAAGTTTTTGCAAAACTAGCGATTCTTTATGCAAAACAGACATTCTTTAGAGTCAAAACTGCAACAAGACGATCTGACCTGTGTAGTTCGGAACCTATTTCTCCTACCATGCCTGTACATCTATTATCGAGCCCCACTCCATGGCTCTCAACGAGTCGCTTTATTATTGTAGGTGATGTCCTAGCTTTCCTGGACAATTTTCAGTTCTATGAAGGACACAGTCGAGGATTAGTCATCTTTCTTTATTAGCACAACAGCATTCACAAATAATTTCACCTACAACACCAATAAAACCGATGGAGAAAGCCACAAAAAAAATACTGAGACCTAAAATCAATAATTGAAGGGGAATAATCCATGCCTTCTTGCCCTTAATTTGATTAAAACTTTCTGTCACGACAAAAAGGCAATTTTATATTCAATGTCACAACTGGAGCCGAGGAGTATGCTTCTTTGAAGCTACATCTTGTTTGGAGCTACATCTGCAAAGGATTTGAAATCAAACTTATTAAGAGCAGATATTGCCGACCAGTCCAAAGACCTCATAATAGCATCTAACCATGATCCACATACCTTTTCAGGTTTGGCATGACAGCGCATCTGTCGCTATGATCATCAATGCTTTAAATGGGTCAGTACTGGCACTTCTTAGGAACAAACAGTTCTCTAAATAGGGAATACCTGCACTTCTGTATTTCCATTTAAACCACTGATGACCATCCTAAAAAAGAACTTTAAGAAGCACTACAAGGAGAGGGGCTTTGGCTCCACCCATATGGTGGTAGCATTGCTTACATAATTTGATTGGGCAGAAATTATGTGCTTCCTCTAAAAGAGCGCTTAAATTGTATTCCTATCCTATCGACTGTTGGAGGATGTATCCTTAACTAATATGGCCGCCGAGTTAAAAGTGATGACACGACGGCATGTAAAGTAATCCCTCGGGAATGCTGCAATTCTATTGACTGAAAGGGCTATCTCCTGAGCCAAGAGGGCTGTCCCGTTGAAACTATTTAACAGAGCTGCTGAAGGCTTTGTTTCATAGCTTGTTCGCCATATAATCTTTGGATGCCAACTTGCAAATGGGACGCCATCTAGCTATTTCTGTGCAGCCACTTCCCTCTAAACAGCTCTTTCTTCATGGTATATATTATCACCTTTCACACGGCCAGCTCATCTTTGCAAAATATGCAGCAGCTTCTAAAATGTAACTCACCTACCCGGAGCTTGCATAAGTGCCTTTGGGATCTGTAGTTCAATCTTTAGGTCGGGCGTGCATGCGCTGCTCTGCGAGGCATGCTGTATTCAGGTATGGACTTGAAGTTCCGCCCATTTTCCACCCATTTTTTCAATTGGCTCCTGGTACTGCCCTTTCTAAATTGTTGCTTGTGATTCATGAATAGGCTTAGTAGTCCCTCCTTAGTACTGCCTTAACTGCATTTGTAACCTCCCAAGAGGCCTAGACTTTTTACTTGTGTTGTTACACGGTCTGTTTTATCTACAGTCTGTGAGCACTATTTTCTTTAATGATTTTCCCCTATTCCACCCACGATGTGCTTTCCTACAACCAGCATTTACAAGGTAAAGCATTTTTTTCCCAGTATTTATTTACTTTATTGTAGCAGTAACGTCGGCCGCCTGCCTTTTTTTGTATTTATTTGGTTTATTAGCATTTGCGTCATGCCGTGCTTTAGCATCAGCGGTTTAAAGCGTGGCGTGCCACAATTGCTGCAAAAGTAAATAAATAGAAAAAAAGCAGGCAGATGCCACATTTGTTTTCCATTTATTTACTTGTGTAGCAATCTCGGTACGCCGCACTTTAGCTTTAAACATCTAAAGCGGAGCGTGACGCAATTTCTATAAAAGTAAATAAATAGAAAACAAATGCGATGGCCGCCCGCCTTTTTTTTTCTTTTTAGAATTATTTACTTTTGTAGCAATTGTTTTCAAACAAGGCGCCTGACACGCTTCATGTTTTAACAAGGCGGCCGCGCTGCCCTTATGTATTATTTTTCAACACCGCGCCCAACGCGATTTTAACATGGCGGCCAGCAGCGCTGCTTTTATTATCTGTTGTTTTTCAACACAGTACCCGACGTGCTTCATGTTTAAACACGGCGGCCGACAACCAATGGTAAGCAGCTTGTGAGCTCTACGCTCAAGATAACTTTGTTATATGGCCGATAAGAGTACCCGCGCTTGTTACTGATAATTAAGGTGCTCACAGTTTACAAACTCATTTTTCTTCGTGCGACTAGAAAGCAAGTTTCTTGTCTTTCCATTTAACGTAGGCTTGTTTATTAACTCTAATGAGTGTGTGTGTGTGTGTGTGTGTGTGTGTGAGTGAGTGTGTGACATTTGGAATGCAATAGGTCTCGCATTTGCGAGAGTTTCCACTACTGGCATTGTAAATGACTATGCCTTTTATTTATGTATTGAATTTTAAAACCTAAATAAAAGGCATTGTCATTTACAATGCCAATAGCTTAAACTCTAGCAAATGCGAGACCTATTGTATTGAAAATGCTTGTTCTCCCTAGCAACTAGTGCGGTCAGACTTACACATTTAGCACATGACGTGCAACATTTTCTGCTTCACTGGAAGCTCTTGTATGCCTGCAAACGTTCGGCGTGTAGATCAAAAATGAGTTGACTGTGTTGTGTTAAATACCAAAGATGCACCACATTGCTCATCTGGATTCCCTGTGAAATACCTCGGGTACAGCACTATTTAGGGAGATAGCCGGCTAAACCGATTCTGCTCCAAGAAAAAATACCATTATCAAATATCTTTGATCACACCTAAGATATCATGGGCTAAAATTTCTAAACGACTTCTAACATATCATCTCTTCTTATTTCGTACCACGCCGCTCCACATCAAAAATCCTTTCTATTTTGTAGGAACATGAACATTGCATTTGATTTGCAAGTATATGCAGAATCTTGTTCGCAGCCAAACTCGACCATAGCAATTGCCAACGGAATTTAAAACACAACCTTTACATTTAAAATTCACAGACAGTTTTAAAATTACAAGGGATAAAAGTACAAATAATCTGTTAAATTCGACGATTTAACAATTGTAGGTAGTTATAAAGCCAGGGAGGACCTTTCTACAGTTTCAAGAAACATCTACAACTAAACAGTAGTCCAGGCCATTACGACGACTCATGGCGCGAATAATGCGTAAACAGATGGTAAGGGATACTTAAGTGCTGTTAATTTTCGTAAGCATATAGTGCAAGTGGGTTAGTACTTCCCTCAAAATCGACCCCTCAAGAAATCATCATAATATAGCACTGAGATTTGCAGCAGGAAAGACTTTCTCTGTTTAAATATCCCAAGAAAGACCGCATAATATATTTTTACAATGTGGATCTGGGAGAGAGTTAATTAAGTTCGGAGCAGTCACTTACTTGCTATGGAGCATTATAGGGACTTGTAAACAAAGTCCTACCCTCAGAATTAACCTCTCGGACAGTCAGCATATAATTGCACTAAACAGCAGCAAAAAGGATGTTCTCCAGTGAGAACTCTGAAGATATATCAAATATGGTGCGGTGCGTTAATACTTCCTCAGTGTTAACCCCTCAAGCAATCATCTCAATTGCACAAACTGACAACAGGAAAAAACTTTCTCAATTGAAATATCTCAAGAAAGACCGCATGATTTGTTTTTACAACATGGATCTCGGAGAGACTTACTTAAATTCAAACTGATCACATACACAAGGAACTACAAAGACTTTTAAGCACAGAG
Source organism: Calotriton arnoldi (assembly GCA_963921515.1). NCBI lineage: Eukaryota > Metazoa > Chordata > Amphibia > Caudata > Salamandridae > Calotriton > Calotriton arnoldi. Next base: position 598,748 of record CAWUFW010000468.1, on the reverse strand, counting down.
TGCAAGTGCGCTAATACTGCCCTCAGTGTCAACCCCTCAGACAATCAACATATTGCTGCAATAAACAGCAGCAAGGAAAAGTACTTTCTCCAGTGGATATCTCAGTAAAACCACATTGTAAATTATTGGAACAGTAAGCTAGGAGGGAGTTGATTAAGTTCATAACAATTTCTTGCTTATGACGTTGTAAAAGCTTGGGGGAAAATCGCTGGTTATGATCCAAAGAGGTCTTGAGAAATGTTCAAATATGTTCATCTATGCCTTTATGTTCATGTTAGTCCTGGCATCGTTTGGTGTGGCCTCCCATAATCTTTATGGCTGCAGACCTCCTGTTTGGACCTTGTTTAGCTGGCTTAGGACTTTGAGCACGTTTGACACTACCATTCAGTGCCAAAGGGCTGTGCTTGTCAAATACATACTGGTGATTGGTGTACAAATGATTGGCTAATTTGAGTTAGCTGTAAGTCCCTTGTCTAGGGTAAGACATATATCCAGGGCAGGTACCTCGAATGCTCCTCAGTGGGCCTGCAGCACTAGTTGTACCATCCACGGAGGTACCTCATCGATCGAGCCACAGGTTTGCCTAGGTGGGGCCTGTGTGTACAAGTTACTGTTACTCCACTTGGCATTTAAACAGCTAGGTGCAAAGGTTCTGCATGTCTCTTGCTATATCGAAGTTCTCCCTGGGGACAGGGTGCGGTGTTAGGAAGAGACAGGGCATGTGTGCAAGTGTGTTACATGCAAGGGTCATGAATGGCACTGGATGGGTGTGTTTGGTACGACGAGGCCTGCTTCTCGCATTGGATTAGCATGGGGGAATGTAGGGAAGGGCTATTGAGCAGTATTTCCTACGTGCAGAAGAGTAGCAGTATGGTGTTTGATATCAATGAGTTTGTAATGGTGAATTCTCTCTGGTACTACGAGTGGATCTGACATTATATGTGTGGAGATGTCACTTTGGCAAAGTGGGCATTTCAATGTTCATGGCTCTGTGCCCCTGTTGGCTTTTCTAAAACTTCACATCTGGGTGCTGGGGAACAGCTACATCTGTGCATTCCTGATAGAAGGCCATAAACAAGGGGCTCAAGGGAAACTGCAGACGTCTGACTCTGAGGGGCCTTTCTGGGATGGTTACGTGGGGATGGAATTGGCACCTGCATTTCAAGGAGCAGGGTCTTGGCTCCACTAAATATAGTGATCAAACCTCCCGGGGTAGGATGGCAGACAGGACAACATTTAGAGAGGGCCTGTGCATTTCAAAGGTGGCCTTTTGAACTGGTCATATCTTTAAAGGCCATTGTGGGTATAACTACTGGGGCTCGGGCCTCCAAAGTTAAAGACCCTTTTTGAACCATACTATGCTGGTTCTTCACTTGGACATCGACACGAGGAATCATTAAAGCAGGAGGGACTGCAACTGGACTATCCGCAGACTTGTGGTGGCCTGAAGCTGCTGTGCTCCAGGAAGGGGACTATCACTTGGTGGATTCTGCCTGGACGTTGTTGGCCTTCTGATCCTTCTTGACCTCTCGTCAGCATTTGATACTGTCAAACACGACAACCTAATTCACCTCCTGGAACACAGGATGGGGTTGTCTGGGCCGGTGCTTAACTGGTTCTCTTCGTTCCTCCAGAATAGATCTCAAAGCTTCAACACTAACCAATCCCTGTCCCAGCCTGCACCGGTTACGCTGGGGGTACCACAAGGTTCTGCACTCTCTCCCACGCTCTTTAACTTGTTCATGGAGCCTCTAACAAAAATTCTGAAATCATCCAGCATTCACTATCACATGTATGCGGATGACACCCAACTTTATTTGAAGATCGCCTCCCCTGAGGACATTCAGTCCCTCAATTCAGTCTTGCTGGAAACACAAAGTTGGCTGACACGGAACCACCTGAAGCTAAATGCCCTAAAAACAGAATTCCTCCTAATCTCACCCCACAAGCAATCTCCGGTCATGGAGCAATGGCTAAATCAGCTTACTGCTCTCAACTGAAGACCTCACCACGTGGACTCGGCATCCTCGCTTGGTATTATATTAGACAAAAATCTAAACATGCAAAAGCACATCAGCTCCCTCACTAAAGGAGCGAATTTCCAAATCAGCATCCTAAGGAAGCTCACACCCTTTCTCCCTGCTCATGACCTAAAGGTTGCAGTACAAGCATTAGTGATCGCAAAGCTGGACTATGGCAGCGCAACACTCTGTGGCTTGCCCAGAGCGAAAACGGCTCCTCTTAGGGTGGCCCTCAACTCTACTGCTAGGCTCTTAATGGGTTCTAAAAAATACAACCACATCTCTCCGGACCTGCTGGCCCTGAAGTGGCTCCCATATGAAGCTCGGATACAGTTGAAAATTGCATGTATGGCACACAAAGCCATCCACTTCAAGACCCCGCTCAGAAACTTGAGCTCTCCTGTGGTACAAGAGCCTCCAGAAGTGCCAGCACCCCCCTACTCAAACCACAAAAATTCAAGAAAAAAAAGACTTACAATCGTGCCTTCTCAGGCATGGCGCAGAGGATCTGGAACTCTCTCCCCCGGAAGTCAGGGTGATCCCTTCCACTGTCCGCTTCAAAATGGAAGTTAAAGGACTCTTGATGAAGAAATATTTGCCTCAGTCCGCCTTCCCCACTTGACCTGGGGTCCTGAGCCGCGGCTTGTAGCCCAGAGGTTTTGCTCGCGTGACTGTTGGACATTTTTAATAATCTTTTGTACATTTCGCTCTGTGGACTATGTATGTTTGCCTATACCCTTCCTTGCTGCATTATCTGTAAAGCGCTCCGATACCCTCGGTGGTCATGTTCGCGCTGTATAAAACTTTATAAATAAATAAATAAGCTAAGTGCCAACTGTGGTGGCCTGGGTCCCCAAGTACTCTTCAAGGGCCGGCTGACTGGCCTCCTGTGCACGAGATCACAGGGACACAAAGGATCTCCCCATTTACACGAGATCGTAAGGACCACACAGGGTGCGGCGGAAACGGGTGGAAGTGATCACCGGTTGGGACAAGGACCGTCCTGACGAACACTGGCATCACACTGTGCAGAGGAGTGTGCTGGTAAAGATCAGCAGTCCACCCGAGCTGCTGGGACGTGAGGAGTGTGGGGGAAGCTTGTAGAGTCTGACTGACCCATGCTTGCAATCAGGAGACCTGTGCTAGCCTGCACTCTGTGGCATATGTTGTCCGAGCGGTGCTGGGGGACCTGAGCTGGGAGCTGAGACTGTTTTCGACCTCCAGATCGGGAGGACAACTGTCGTGGCCCGGGTCTCCAAGTACTCTTCAAGGGCCAGCTGGCTCCATGAGATTCCAGGGACACAAAGGATCACCCCGTTTCCACGAGATCGTAAGGACTGCACAGGGTGTGTCGGAACCGGGTGTAAGTGATCGTCAGTTGGGACAAGGACTGTCCTAACATACACAGTCATCACACTGTGCAGAGGAGTGTGTTCGTAAAGATCAGCAGCCTACCTGAGGTGACGGAACGTGAGGAGTTTGAGGAGTGTGGGGAAAGCTTGCAGAGTTCAAGGGATCCGTGCCTGCAACCAGGGTACCTGTGCTAGCTTGCACTCCAGAGCGCGTGATGTCTGAGGCGTGTTGGGGGACTTGAGCCGGGAGCTGAGACTGTCTTCAACCTCCAGATGGGGAGGATGACAGTGCCTGACATCGCAGCCTCTGTCCGAGGTCGCTGGCTCCCTCAGCCTGGATGCACGCCACAAGGTACTTTGTTGTGGAGAACATTGTGAGGGGCCTGAGGGGTTGTGTGTGCGCCTTGAGGGCATCTACGGATGGCTGCCAGGAGCTATGACAGCTCACACCTCCGCTGAAGGGGAAACACTTCTCCAGACTTGGAAGCGCGCCAGCTTCCTGGGTCACAACCTTTTGTCCATGAGGGGAAATACTGATCCCGCCCTCGTGCAGGTGCCGCGGGGTGCCTGGAGTTCTAATCCGGACGGATGAAACTATTTCTTTCCACTTTAGGTAGTTCCGATAGTCTAAACAATGTGGCGCCAGCAGGGGCAACGTGTATCGTTGGCTGATGTAGTTGAGTGACTGTGGGGCTGGGTCAACAAGCGCTGTAGAACACTTGTGTTTTCTTGACCATTACAACTGTTGGGAGTATGCGGTATGTCGTGGTTGATAAATACCTCTGAATAGGGCATATGCCGTTCTGCTGCTAATGGGAAAGTTGACAATTGCATATAGCTGTGAAGTGTACATTCAATTATATATAATTTTTTATTTCAACATGTGTGTGTAATACAAAGACCAATATTTTATGCAAATGGCGTGGAGTCTTTTTGTAGCGTCCGCAGTGTGTTGCGAGTGTGGTGTTGTGCAAATACTTTACACTTGGGCCCTGAGGATAAGCCTGACTGCTCAGTGCCAAGCTACCCAAGGGTGATCACAGGTTATCGGACAAGTGTATCATACTCATCCTATCTAGGACAGTGGATTCTGACTGGCTTCGATGCTCCCCAGCCAGCCGGAAACCGCTGGGTCTAACAGTTCAAATATAGCTTTAGGAGTACGAGCAAAATTTCCTGAGCTCATACGCTTGACTTCCACGCAGCGTGGATATAAGATGATACAGCCCCAAAAAAATGTTGTCGTCTGATCTCATACAGAGTGCTACAAAAATGAACACTGCATTTGATTTGCAAGTATATGAAAAATTGCCTGGCATGGCGCAGTCACGGTCGGTTAGCCGAAGGGGTTACTGTGTATGCTGCTGAAATCTTTGTGCGAGCTCTAGTGCAGTCATGCATTCATCCTTGGAGATTGATAAAACGAGAGAACATTTGGGATGACGGGAAGCAGAGTGATTAAGTTATTCATTGTGCTTCACAAAATTGCATGTTGTAATTGTTATTTGCCCGCATGGTGTAATCCTGGGCACAATACACTCAATTCTGTCATCTATAGTTATGTCATAAATGTTGTAAGGAGTCTAAAAGCTCCAGAACATGGGAGCTGTATTCTTGTAACTTCAATTCTAAAGGGTGGTTCGAGTTAAAAAAAAAAAAGAAAGAAAAAAAGCAAGCACTCCGTTATACATAAAGGGTCATGCAAGCCTACATTTTAGTATTCATTTCTACGATTCAGTCGTGTTTAAAATGCTTGTGTACAAATTGATACCCCATAGTTCCAAAATGCTTTCAGATGTGTACTGTGTAATCAGCATTTTCAGTAATGCTTTTCTTTGTGGGGTCGGGGCTCATTTGCTCGAGTCCCATCCCCCCAGCTGCCAACTGGTGTGATCTTCAGTACGCTTGGCACCAGCAAAATGTAACACATGTGCTAGGTCCTGCAGGTCACACTAGGCTATTGGGCCAACTCCTGCTGATAAAATCCGCTGTCAGTTTTTATACTGTACCCTACGCTTTGTTTTTTTATTGGTGTTCGGAGGGACTGTCAACTCCAGAGGTGATGACAAAATGTAAAATCTTCATAAATCATCTGATGTGCTTTTTAGGTCGAGCATTCAACACCTCTTGTATATACATCTATGTGGCTTAAAGCCACCCCCTCCTTTCCATTTGTTTGTTATGTGTCCTTTAAAAATCCTTGCTTGCTAGTGTTCAGCCCTGCCTCTTTGTCCCTCCTTTTTCTCTTTCATTCCTCCCACAGAGCAGGGACCAAGTACTGTATCTTTACGCTTTGGTTGTTTAGCTGTTCTTTGGGGGACTGTTTTTTTTTTATTTCTTTCCAACTCGTGTTACACTGTGGGTGGGTGTAGGTTTAGCTCCAATGTCAGGCAGCCGCATATATGCCGTTTGTCAGGCACATAGCGCAATAAACCCCTAAGAACACCAAATTCGGCATGCGTGGCCAATAAAAAGGATTGTTACGGCGCTCATGAGTCGCAGTCCTTGTTGCACAACCCTTCTCCCCGCACTTCAACATTGCTTGCCCGGGATTCGCATCTCGAGAGAGGCCCTTTCCAATCGATAACATTCAGGCGCCCCTTGGGCACTCACAAGGGAATATGCACCACTGAACTGACATTGTGGCTATCTTGGGGACGTGGTACAGGCCAGGTGCTGGGGCAGCTCCTGTGTCACGCGCCGTTGCTGTGCTAAGGCTGTGTTGCTGTTGCCAACTCTTCCTTCACGAACCCCTGCCCTTCATGTCCCCTGTCAGAGGGCGCTGCTGATGAACATACATCGGAAGCAGCGCCGGCGTCTGTGCTGGCCGCAACTAGATCACCAGATGCCATAGGTGCTAAAGACTGGGGGTCTCGGCCTGCGTCGCCGCTGTGGCGCTGTTGGTGCCGGGGAAGTCGATGACATGCCGACGAAGGACTAGGAGGTGAGCAGAGTCCTGGGAGGGGATTCTTACTAGCTGTTTTGCAGTCATTAGCCGAGCTGTGTGTTATTTTAGCCACAATCCCCGTTTCGCTTACCTCGGCGAAACACACTCTACTTACTACCCTTGTGCCCATACTGCGACACCGTGCTTCTCTCTTCGTGGCTACTTTTTCATCCTGCTTCTCTGTAGCGAACACTAATGCCTCGCCAACTATTGCCCCATTGCAGCCAGCCAGAGGCACCCAGTGCCTAACCTGTCCATGTACACAGCTCCCCCTGCACAGCCCTAATCTACCCCGGCGGCTCTGGTTCCCGTGTTCAGACTCTTCTTGCCACCCTGCCCACTCTTCTTGTTAGAAGCTCATTTTGCTTCAGCCTCCTGTCCTCTCTGCTTAGCTGACTATTGTATCGCTCAGCTCATCGCACTCCTGACCCATTCTGCCTAGCCGACTGTGGTGTCCCTATGTCCAGTTTCACTCGGCCCCACTCTGCCCACCCTCCTTTTGTCTTTCATTGCCTCTCCTGCAGTTACCTTGTCCCACAATCTTCAATCCCACGATATAAAACTGACGCTTGTTCTACCGAGCCACCGGTCATGAAGACCTGAGTGGGAAGTTGGGAATGAGAGAGCACCAAAATACGATGAAATATTAGTTATGCACGGAAAACACTGAGGCACTGCTCACCAACCTGAGCACGAACGACCAATAAAAAAACGTGACAAGCTGTGTTCGCATGAAAACAGCGTGATATACTTTTTTTATATAGTAAGCCTGTGTCATATAATTTAAGTAAAGCACCCAAATCATGCCCACTTGCCGCCAACAATGTAAAACTGCTTCCTTCATTTGTTCAACACAGAGACAAACACGAGAAAGCCCAGTCTGGCATTCTTCTGTGTTCGATCTTTATCGTGTTTGACGTCCATTCATATTTTTACATGCCGCTTCAAATTGAGCAAAGTACTTTCTTCCTGAACGTCATTGCTCAGTCGTATAGCGGGTACAGTTTAAATGCAAAAGCCTGGCAACCTGATTGATGCCAAAAAAGACTTTACATTGTTCGACATTCTAAAACAGCATTATTATGAGAATTCCAGCTGCTGCAGTTCACCAATTTCATGTTTTATGGGGTGAAGAAGCATTTTAAAGCAGTAGTATAGATTCATGGCAGCTACAGCATGCATCACTGATCACTGGCCTTATTGTCTATTATTTATTAATGTGCAGAGCAGACTCCTGGAAATATACTTTACAAGTAACAATAATGTAAATGTGGTAACTCGCCTAAAAAAATTGTTAAGACTTTTTAAATGACCTAATAACAATTGGGACTAAATAATAAAACTATTTTAAAAAAGGTCCTGTGATGCACAGTAAACTGCTGCTGTGCAAGGCCAACAGCAGCAGGACTTTAGTCGGCGGGCAAGGCCCAATCTCCCTAACCCTGTGCCGGGTCCTCTGTGATCAGGGCATGGGTGATGACATGGCTGCCATTGTGTTTCATGACATCATACGCCAGCCTCAAGACCACTACGCCACATAATTCCAATCAGCATAACTTCACTCAACGCCACACAATTCGACTCCACACATTTCCATTCCACACCACATAATTCAACATTAAAGCACATAATTCAACTAAACACAATTACACAACACACCACATACATCCAATCCACACCACAGAATTCCACATCATGCCACAAAATTCAACAGCACACCACATAATTAAAAGCCACTACATACCACTCAACACAAAATACCAATCCACAATATTACACTCCACACTCAATACCACAAAATTACTATCCACATAATTCCACTGCACACCATGCCACAGTATTCCATTACACAAATCCACTCCACACCACAGTATTCCAAGCCACACAATTCCAATACAACCCACATAATGTCCCTCCACACCACATACATCCACTTCACTCCATAACTCACGGGTAAACAACATTGTCATTTACAACGCCAATAGCTCTAACTCTTGCAAAAGTTTAATCTTGTTTCTATGACAATTGTCTGTTACGGCCGATCTACGGCCGATCGTCAGATGTATCAATGTCTTGTAAATCATTTAACTCCTTCCATGCTCATGACGGAATGGTTCCGTCATGAGCATAAGTGCAAGTGTGGTCATGACGGAACCAATCCGTCATGAGCACACTTTAAAAACATCCCTCTGCTGTAAACAGCAATGGGATTTACCTTTTTTTTTTTGCTTTGGGAGGTGGGGAAGAGCTTCCCCAACCTACCAAAGCATGGTTAGGGTTTTCATTGTAATGGCGATCGCGCGCAGGGCGCGCTGTCGTCATTACAATGAAAACGAAACTGAAACTTAGTTTCAGTTTCAGTTTCGATGTTTGTGGGGCTATCTCAGCCCCCCGAGCACCGAAAAACATGGGAGAGGTATCGTTGGAAAGGAGGGAATCTCCCCTTTCCACTGGTACCCTTCCCTAGTGGATCCCTGCTTGGGCACCGCCCCAGGAGGGCGATCCCCAAGCAGGGATCCCCCCACTAGCCACCAGGGAGGGGGGGGAGCGGCCCCTTGGGCATAACATTTTGCCAGACAGCCTTTCTGCCCCCCCGTAGGCGCCAGGGATTTTTTTTATATGCCAGGGGTGGAGGCTGCCCAGAATGGGCATGCCAATGCCCCCACCCTAACCCCCCAAAGAAGGCATAAGACTTTCTGCCCCCCCCCCCAGGAGGCAGATGGGGGCAATAGCCCCCGATCTGCCCCCGGGGTGGGGGCAGAAATGCCACTAGGCCCCAGGGATTTTTTTATTTTATATATACGTAGAGGTGGGGGCTGCCCAAAATGGGCATGCCAATGCCCCCACCCAAAACAAATGCTAGTCTTTCTGCCACCCCTGGGAGGCAGATGGGGCAATAGCCCCTTATCTGGCCCCGGGAGGGGGGCAGAAAGCTCACTAGGCACCAGGGATTTTTTTTCTCCAAAGTTCGGGGCAGGGGCTGACCAGAATGGGCATGCCGATGCCCCCCAAAAAATGCCACAGTTTTTCTGCCCCCCCCAGGAGGCAGATGGGTGCAGTAGCCCCTGATCGGCCCCTCGGGGGGGGGGGGAGGGGGAAAGCCCAGTAGGCACCAGGGATTTTTTTTTCCAAAGTTCGGGGCGGGGGATGCCCAGAATGGGCATTCCAATGCCCCCACCCGAAAAAAAAATGCTAGTCTTTCTGCCCCCCCAGGAGGCAGATGGGTGCAGTAGCCCCTGATCGGCCCCTAGGGGAGGCAGAAAGCCCACTAGGCCCCAGGTATTTTTTTATTTTATATATACGTGGGGGGGGGGCTGCCCAGAATGGGCATTCCAATGCCCCCACCCCCCCAAAAAAATGCTAGAGTCTTTCTGCTTCCCCCGGGAGGCAGATAGGGGCAAAAGCCCCTTATCTGCCTCCTGGGGGAGGGGGGGGGGCAGAAAGCCCAATAGGCATCAGGGAATATTTTATTTTTTTAATTCAGGGGTATGGGCTGCCCAGAATGGGCATGCCAATGCCCCCACCACCCCCCAAAAATGCCACAGTCTTTTTGCCCCCCCAGGAGATAGATGGGGCAGTAGCCCCTGATCTGCCCCCCCAGGGGGCATCAGAGAGCCCACTAGGCGCCACCGATTACGCTGGCTTTTTTTATGCATGGGGGTGGGGGCTGCCCAGAATGGGCATACCAATGCCTCCACCCCCAAACAAATAGCCACAGTCTTTCTGCCCCCCTTGGGGGCATATCGGGGCAATCCCGCCCCTCCTCCGATTCCCCCCTCAGGGCGGCAGAAAGCCCACTAGGCACGGACTTGTTAGGTCGAGCCTAGCGCAGCGCGCATGCGCTGCTCTAGGAAAACGACCTCTTGGAATTACTCTGGGCTTTCCACACGGCCGTGCGTGAGTTTTTTTTTGTTGCATTATTTTAATTGGTCTTTGGGTGTGTCTTTCTAAAAAAGACAGCACGCAATTGGGCAAAGGCGGCTGCATGTCCCACCATGTATCCGCCCACGGCCTACGGCTTGCGGTTACGAGCAGGGGCGCGCTGTGTGCCATCTGTTCGGTTTCGTATTTCGAAGGCTTCGCGTTCACTTTGTGGCAGCGCGGCCGGGAACTGTTTTTACTTTGTGGCCGCGCGGCCAGGCACTGTTTTCTGTAATTGCTTTTGACCTGCCTGCTGCCTGACACGCTCTTTGGCAAAGCGCTTCTCTCTCGCGCCATTCTTTTTATTTACGCTATGCGCCTGCTACAGAACTTTTACAGTGCAATACAGTGACACTCACTCTGCCCCTCCCCCTCGCCAGTGATGTCTTGGGGATAACTAGTATTGCCTAAAGGTAAGGTTGCCTAGTCCTGTACGCTCTCTGCCATTTGCCGCTAATTAAACATGCTGATAAGGAGATTACAAGAACGCGCCGTCTCCCCAAAAACGTTTGATTTCGCAATGACAACATTCCTTTGATTCACACTTGCCTCACTGTACCCTGTCCACTGCACGTACTGGGCTTCAAGCCCTGCTCAGAAAGGGGTGACGTGTGCCCCCATCTCACTGCACTCGTTCACTGCACACGAGCGTGAACGCAGGGTCAACTACCCCAGCGCGCACCAGTTCACTGCACGCCGCAGGGATACACTGGGCACGACTGCATCCCACGCCACTACTTCTCCAAAGACCACACTTCCAGTGCCACATCTCCCAGCGCACCACTATATTGTGCCCCACAGCACTCTCTACCACAGCACTACGCTGCACGCCAAACCACGGCGCTGCACGCCATGACCTCCAGCAAGATCGAGATGCCCGGAGCGGTGAAGACGGACCCCGAGGCCCTGATGGCCTCACTGCACCTGCTGCCCTCCCCCACGGCCAACTTGGAGATCTGGCACACCAAGGTAAGAGGTTACGGGGTCTCACGGGTATGGGGTGGGGACACTGGCGCGGTGCCTGCCGTCCGTCCACGCGTGGGCAGCTCCGTAGCCCTCACCAGCTCCCTGACTGCGGTAGTTCTACAGACTTCACCAGGTCTGAAGTTGCTTCCCACGCAGCTCCCAGCCTCCCGCACACTGGCCCGCATGAGCTCTGGTCTGTAGTTGCACCGCGGCCTGCACTACTCCCCCCCCACCCAAAAAAACTGGCTTGCACGCCAGCCGAGCCAGTGACCCGCGACAGGCAAAAACAAAAAACAAAGTTTGAGGTTTGCAAGGGATTCTGGGTAACAAAACCTGGTGAGAGCCAGACAAGTCACCCCATCCTGGATTCCCCTGGGTGTCTAGTTTTCAAAAATGTATAGGTTTGCTAGATTTCCCTAGGTGCCGGCAGAGCTAGGGTTCAAAATCTACAGCTAGGCACTTTGCAAAAAAGGGTCAGTTTTCACTGTGAAAATGTGGTGTGTCCACATTGCGTTTTGGGCCATTTTGTGGATCCAAGCAGATTCCAGAACTTTCCACCACAGAAATGTGAGGAAAATGTGTTTTTTGTTTTACAAAGTTTGAGGTTTGCAAGGGATTCTGGGTAACAGAACCTGGTGGGAGCCAGACAAGTCACCCCATCCTGGTTTCCCCTGGGTGTCTAGTTTTATAAAATGTATAGGTTTGCTAGGTTTCCCTAGGTGCTGGCAGAGCAAGGGTTCAAAATCTACAGCTAGGCACTTTGCAAAAAAAGGTCAGTTTTCACTGTGAAAATGTGGTGGGTCCACGATGCGTTTTGGGCCGTTTCCTGTCGCTAGGCCTACCCACACAAGTGAGGTACCATTTTTCTCTGAAGACTTTGGGGAATGCGGGGTGGGTGGAATTTTGTAGATCCACGCATATTCCAGAACTTTCCACCACAGAAATGTGAGGAAAATGTGTTGTTTTTTTTTACAAAGTTTGAGGTTTGCAAGGGATTCTGGGTAACAGAACTTGGTGAGAGCCAGACAAGTCACCCCATCCTGGTTTCCCCTGGGTGTCTAGTTTTCAAAAATGTATAGGTTTGCTAGGTTTCCCTAGGTGCCGGCAGAGCTAGGGTTCAAAATCTACAGCTAGGCACTTTGCAAAAAAAGAGTCAGTTTTCACTGTAAAAATGAAGTGTGTCCACGTTACGTTTTGAGACGTTTCCTGTCGCGGGCACTAGGCCTACCCACACAAGTGAGGTACCATTTTTATCGGGAGACTTAGGGTAACACAGAATTGTAGAGCAACTGTTATAACCTATTTACTTACGATGCATTTCTGCCTTCCAAATGAAAGACAATGTGTAAAAAAAAAGTCACTTTTGAAAAATGTCCTATAATTCTCATGCTAGTATGGGTACAATTTCGGAAATGTGCAAATAGCTACTGTTTCTAAACTCTATATTTTGTTCCAGTTTCAGAAATACATAGGTGTCTTTCATCCATATTTTTCACTGTATATATTTTCCCAAATTAATTGCTATATAGCCGGTACATAATAAAAAACCATTGCAAGACGCTGCTCAGTTATTGGATCTGATTTCGTCGGGTTCTTGGTAAACCTACAAGTCCTATATATCCCCACAACCAGAAAGGTCCAGTGGATGTAACGGTATATTTCTTTCAAACATCTGTCATAATTAGAAGAAGTTACAGGTGAAAACGTTGGCACAAATGGCTGTTTTTTTCAACTAATTTTCAATTTTTTTCTATTTTCAACTGTTAGTTTCTATAAAGAAACCTTGAAGGATCTACACAAATGACCCCTTGCTGAATTCAGAATTTTGTCTACTTTTCTAAAATGCATAGCTTTCCAGGATCCATTATTGCTTTCATACTCATTTCTACCATTAACTGGAAGTTTAAAAGCACAAAAATAGCAAAAATAGGCTATGTCCCAGTAAAATGCCAAAACTGTGTAAAAAATGTTGGTTTTCTGACAAAAGTCTGTCAGTCCCTGAAAGCTGGGAAAATGGGGATTTCAGCCCCACAAACCCTTTGTTGATACCATTTGCAGGGAAAAACAAGCATTTACAATGCAATAGGTCACGCAACTGCGAATTTTGGAGCTATTGGCATTGTAAATGGCAATGCCTTTAAAAAAATTAAAAGCCATTATTTATAATACCAAAAGCAACACCTATTGCATTGCATAGCGCGGTGTCCATGAAGACGGTAAGGCTGAGTGCAGAGCGTCACTTCCGACGAGGGGTGTGCATGAGGAGAAGAGAAGCGACAACCCTGACCTATCGACCCCCTTTCTAGGGCATTCGTCCGCTGCAGTGTCCCTTTCCCAAGCTGGGCCTGTGCTGTGCTTGCCCGGTGTGTGCATGTGCTGTGTGAACACCTGTGCGCTTCCAAGCACCTCCCACCGCTGACTGCTCTCATATGGCCCTGAGGGGACATGTCTCGGGCACTACACAAGCCCCCCTCCCCTTCCTAAATAAACACACGGCACGGGAGATGCACAGCAGGGCACTCCGTGGCTAGCACAGGGAGGTTACGTGATCCCGAGGACTGAATGATGGCCTGGATTTAAGCATGCTGTTTACAATTTTTACAGGGTCAGAGTTCCTGGGTGGTTCTACATGCAGCCATCTTCTTATGCACTGTAGCTGAGTGCAGCTGCTCGCTAGCGCCTACCTCAGATGCCCCACTGCATGGGGGTGGGTGGGTAAAAGTTCACCTTCCTGTTTTTGGCCACAGTGTAAACGAAAACAATGTGGCGGTTTTGTAGTGTCCCACGCCCGCCTCTTAACTATTCCCAACAGTCAACAATCCAATAGCAGGACGAACAAAACGAACAACTCCCTACAGTCAATCTCTTTAAGGGGGTGATATTCAGTACCTCGGGGCACCAAACCGGAGAAACAGGTCATTCCGGGGTTTCCCCATACAAAACTGTTTTACCAGGGGGGGGGGGGAGGGGGGTTAAACAGAGCCCTCCCCCAATTGATTACACACGGGCCATCCTCACAGACCCATGTACCTACCAACAGTTTGCGACAGAAGCGATCAGGCGAAGCACACAGGCCGCGTCCAAAGGGTCGGCCGGGTCTTACTGGGGGCAGTAGAAGAAACAATCTAGCAGAAAATCAACGTTGTTCAGCTTCAAGAGTGCCTGAACTCAAAGAAACACTCGGTTCTCTTAGGGGAATAAAGGGCAGTCTCTCTGGAACACCTCGCGGGCCTTCGCTTGCAGTCGGGTCACTTCCCGGCCTGTGCTAGGGGGTATTTCGGGGTTATTGGTAATAAGGGTTAGGCCTCGGGCGAAGAGATATAGGGCGCACGTAGAATAAACTATCACAAAAACGAGGAACGTCTGCTTTCACTCTAGATGGCCGATTAACTTCGGTCCGAATATTTTAGGTAATAAAAAAGTTTAACAATAAATGGGAAAAATGCCGCATTTTGGCGATAAAAGGTGATTATGCCAATCCAAGATAAGTTGCTTATTTTCGCTTTGACGACAAAACCATCTTCCAAAACCTTTTCCTTAACAGCAGATTAATAAAGACTAAAAAGACAACTGTACTTCTCTTGGCCACATAACAAATTACGCCACAAACCCTTAAGAATATTCATCCTGGTACTAAAAAAAAAAAAACATTGTCGGGCTCCGTTTTTGTTAATTGTCTCCCTTAGATTAACTCGCGTGCTAACGGTGCGAGAACTCGGTGCAGTAAGGTTTTGCTCAACTCCTTAGGTTTGTCGCATATAGCTTTTTGCAGTGGAGTGCCCGGTTTTAAAATAAACAATTAACTTATTCAGAGCCCCATGGATTTTATGCATCCTTCTGAGAGCACATACTCAGTCCCACCCCAGACAAAAAACCCGTCTCTCTCACACATCAGACAATTCCATTTGTATACCTGGACCCCCGCACACACCCGGTAAGCCAGACCCGTTTCTGTTATCAGTATCCAGCCCTCTACGTTCAGCCTCCGTTTGCAATCCCTGCTCACCTCCTCCGCCTGCGCCCTCTCTCGCCCCGCTCTGCGCACTCTGAGGCAGATGCACTGAACTGCGGGACCTCTGGGCTCAAAAGGAGGCATCACGTGACGTCCGATCGCTGCCCAATCAGAGCCGGTGCCCAGCAGCAAGCAAGCAAGCCAGCCAGACCCTGAGGGCGGAGCCATTTGTAATGATTAGGGGGCGGGGGCCCGACAGGAACATTCCAAGATAGTTTTAAACGGAGGGTCACAAGTCGTAACCTTCCTGATTACCGTGGACGTCGTGTTGCTGTTCAGTAACTATGGCTGTGCACAACACTGCACTGTAAACTCGCTTTAGCAGCATGTGGATGAGTAAAACATCGCTTATGTTAGTGTGAGGAAACGCTAAAGGAGGCATCGGCATGTGCGCAACTCGGGGGAGTGTGGGGGGGGGTATAGTTACTAGCTCTGTGCACGCCCCGCTGCTATATTCACAATCGTTTGCACTATTTTTATATGGCCGCTACCACAGTGTTCTTATTAGTGTGGTCGCAACCTATAGGCTGTAACATATTTACGGTGTGAGCTTTAACCTTCAATGTACACTCACTATCACTGTGAGCTCAATTTGGGTGTGTACGCAGTACCACTGTGTGCACGCAGTGAATACTTCACGTGTGAGGACAATTTTCAGTGTACGTGTGCTATACGTGTGTAATTTATCATGAAGTACCTACACCCAGTATTCCTAACTTTTGATTTTCCATAGACTCGGGTGGCTAAACCTTTATAAAAAAAAGCTCTCCAAACAGTGCTTCTTGTTACCGCCTGTCTCCTTTTGGGACGGCCCATCTGGACTGGATCCTTTGCTTCACGGCTTGTTTATATAACACGCCTCCTTTAGATAAGAAATTGCTTCACGACAGCTGTGAAGCAAAGGATCCAGTCCGGATGGGCCGTCCCAAAAGGAGAAAGGGCAGTAACAAAGAAGCCTCATTTTCAATCGGAGGCCACCGTTTACCATAAACGATGACGCCATCCAATGAAAATGAGGGGCGGGGCTTCAAGCCCCCTTCTGAAATCTCCTCTCTCACAATATGTCTCGCAGAGCGAGCAGCGCATGCGCGCTGTAACGCTAGGCGAGACCTAACCAGACGCTTTCATTTGCAGCACTTTTTCCCCCATTTTTAAAAACAAAATTTAGCTGTATTTTGGATAACTTTTGGGTCCCCTCCAGGGAAATCCACAAACTCTGGGTACCTTTAGAATCCCCATGATGTTGGAAGAAAAGGACGCAAATTTGGTGTGGATACCTTATGTGGTCAAAAAGTTACAGGGGCCTAAACGCGAACTACCCCAAATAGCCAAAAAATGGCTTAGCACGGGGGGGGGGGGGTGAAGGCCTAGCAGCGAAGGGGTTAATCTAGATTTTTTTTAACATTGACCATGCTACAACAAATTGTAATGGTTTTCAGTAACCTAACAATAAACCTAATATTATCCTCAGCACGCGTTGGTGCTTACAAGCAGCCCTGTGACTTGAAAACCTACTCACGGACAGACCTCCACGTGATTTTGCAGGAGGATTTTTTATGTGACCCCTGCATAGATCATGAACACAAAAGAACAAGTATTGCAGTTTCTGAGGAAAAAGTAACCAAGCAACAACATTTTATCATACTGATAGATAACCAGAAAGCTAATCGCCACTTTTCTTGGGCTTCGGTGGGGCCTCATTTGAATCTTTGGGAGACGTTTCTCATACATTTAATTAAAGATGTGCACCTTTTATTTTATCTACACACTACTTACATTTAATAATCGGACCCTTTTATCTCGTGAGCATAGATTCCTAGACAGTATCACAAGCCTGCCTTGGTTTTTAAACCTCCTTCTATTTGTAACTTGAGTCTGTTAAACTGGAGAGTCTGTTTTTTTGGGACAGGCCCAATGCAGCTGGCTAAACCAAGTCTAGGGATGAAATGGTAATAATTTATTAACGTACTTTTTCAAGTTACATGAACTTGAACAGAAAAGGACACAACAGTCTGAGGTGTGTCCTTTTTTGAGTGCAGTGTGAGCCCTGTCTGTGAATGGTGGGTGGTGTCAAAGTTCAGCGTAGGCAATGTTTCAGTGCAGGGTGAGCTGTGTCTGGAAGCAGCACATGCGAGGTGTGTGTGTGTGTGTGTTTAGGGTGAGGTGAGAGAGTGCAGAGTGAGAGGTGGGTGAGTGGTCAGTGTTAGTTGTGTGTGAGTGCAGGATGAGAGATATGTAAGAGGTGTGTAAGTGGGTGTGGGTGCAGTGTAATTGTAGAGTAGGCAGTGTGAAAAATGAATGGCATCCCTGTGAGCCGTGTTTGAGTGCAAGGTGAGCCATGTTGGTGCAGGGCGAGCAGTGTGAGTGTGCAGGGGGAGCGGTGTGTGTGCAGAGTGAGCGGTGTGTGCATGTGCAGGGTGGGCAGTGTATGGGTGTGGAGGCTAAGTGATGTGGGTGAGTGTGTGTGTGTGTGCGCGCACACGGTGTGGCGTGTGTGTGTAGGGTGTGGTGTGTGCGCAGAGTGGGGGTGCAAGGTGAGTGGTGAGTGAATGCTGGGTGAGAGGTATGAGCGGTGTGTGAGTGATGAAAGAGGCTAAGGTGAGAGGTGTGCAAGTCCATGGTGAGCAGTGTGAATGGAAGGTGAGGTGAATGAGCATATGTGAGTTCAGGGTGAGTGTGCAGGATGACAGGTGCCTCACTGCAGGGAGAAAGCTTCTGCAGAGTGAGCAGCTTATGAAGGCAGAGAGTGAGCAGTGTGTGAATCTGCATGATGAGCAATGTATGCGAGGTGAACAATGTGCGAGTATTCAGAAAGCAGTCAGTGTCAGTCTGCAGGGTGATAGGCAGGTGAGTGCAGGTTGAGTGGTCAATGTGAGTGGTGTGTGTGAGTGGAGGGTGAGAGGTATGTCACGAGTGTGGGTTCAGGGTGACAGGTGTGTGCATGCAGGGTGACAGGTATGTTAGTGCTATGTGAGAAGTGTGGAACACAGGATGAGCAGTGTTAGTGCAGGATGCATGTGCCGACTGAGCAGTGGATAAGCGTGTTTTGTGAGTGCAGGGTGAACTGTGTTTGAGAGTGGAAGGTGAGCGAGTGCTGGGTGAGCGGTCAGCGTGAGTAATGTGTTAGAGTTGTCAGCGCAGGTTAAGAAGTATGTGAGCAGTGCCACTGAAGGGCTAGCTTTGCGAGTGCAGGGTGAAAGGTGTATGAGTACAGTGTAAGCACTGGGAGGGAGTGAGGTGTGTGGGCAAGCAGGTTGAGCAGTGTTTGACTAGAAGGTGAGTTGTGTATGTAGGGAGAGCAGTACGTGGGTGTATAGGGTGAGGTGGGTTAGTGGTGGGTGGATTGTAAGAGGGTGGCGAGAGCAAGGTGAGAGGTGGGTGGGTATGAGGTGAGAGGGTGCAGGGGAGGCGGTCGGTAGTGTAACAGTGAAGGGTATGTGATGTGTGACTGCAGGGTAAGTGCAAGGTGTGTGGTGGTCGAGAGGTGTAAGAATGCAGGGTGTGTAGTTTGTAAATACAAGGTGAGTGGTGTGTCTGTATAAGAGCTAGGTGAGAGGTAATGCAAAGTGAGAGTAATGCTTTTGCGAGTCCAGGGTACAGCATATTAAAGTAAGACATATTGGCATTACCTATGCTTGCTGGATGCTATTGGCATGGCAAGATTTTTTGTATTGGGATCTGCTAGGTCTAGTAGAATAAGTTACTTACGTTCGGTAATGCCTTATCTGGTAGAGACTAGATCTAGCCACAGATTCCTTACCTTAGAATTATTCCCAGACGCCAGGCTGGATCCGGAAATCTTTCTACAGTAGTACCTCTGCGCATCGGTACAGGGCGCTGGACGACTCTGCACAATGTCGTCCACCGGATAGGATGTCATCAGAGCCCATATAAGCCTTCCCCTGACATCAGTTTCTTCTGCGACTACATTCTGCGTTAAAACGCGGACCCACATATAGAAACTCTCATGGAAACAGTGTGCCCAAAAATAATCCTCTTTTTGAAAGACGCGTGTATTAAGTATCATTGGCTAGTTGGAGCATCTTGGAGATATATCTATATATCTCTATATATATATATATAAATATATATATATATATATAGATATATATGGTTTTTTTTTTTGCTGTTGTACCAACGAAAAGCACAAAGGTGCAGGGAAGGAAACTGGAAGAAAAGGAAGAACCAGAGCGGGGAGGATGGGTGTGTCGGTAAGGAATCTGCGACTAGATCTAGTCTCTACCAGATAAGGCATTACCGAAAGTAAGTAACTTATTCATGTGATAGAGACTTTTAGCCGCAGATGCCTTACATTAGAATAGATTCCCAAGCAATACCATCCCAGAGGAGGGCCCACAAACTAATTCCAAGAAATATCCCTGACTAGGCTATCCGGTTGGCATAAGAAAAGAAAGACCGCTTGCCAGGAAGGGAGGTGGTCGAAGAAAACATCCCACCAGAAAATTTGGGGAGAACTTAGTAGGGAACCGAATACGCAGCCGAGCAAGACATGGGGGGGAAATGCATGACAGAAGAAAAAGACAAGTGGGAAGAACACTCCAGATAAACAAAGCACTACAGCGGCCCCCCCGGAAGGGAAACCGGTCCAAGAGACCGAGGCGGAGGGCTAAGGACCACTACTGGGCCAAACTCCCAGTCAGAGAAGTAGGCAAGACAGAGGACTCCACCAATCCCTTTTAAAGCAACATGATCAATAGAAACAATCATGGCTATAGACCACGTTAGGCAGAGGAAACACTTTAAGAGAGAGGAGGCCCTATGGGACTATGCGGCGTAGAATCGCGAGAAAAGAAGGTCTAAAACAGAAAGAAATAAAGAGGTATGAATATACATTTATGATATGTATGAACATTAACATATACAGAATTCACACAGTACAATAACAAGTGCCCAAGAAGGGTACATACAATGACCACAACAGCAGCCATGGGCCGGAGGAGAGGCAACGACAAACTAGAAACCAGCCAAATGGCCTTGTCTAAAGGGAGAGGGTGGGGTGGAAGAACACACCCCAGAAAACAAAGGGAGCAGACAGAAACAGCACTACCGACAGAACAGTATGATTAGGCAGTCGAGAGACAATTGAAAAGAAAACCACAAGGAAGAAACAACACCACTAGAATAGAGAAATAAAGACCACAATGGAGGACTGGAAAAAGGGACCGTGACGGATGAGGTCAACACCTGGGAGGCCAAAGCATTCAACCAGGTCGCAGCGTAAAAGAAATTAGTATTGGAAGACCAACACCAGAAATGAAAGTCCAACCAAAGGGCCAGTGTAAAGAAGAGAAGGAACATAACAGCGAGGTAGCGTCCACAGCCTAGGAAGCAGGAAGGCCAGAAGCAAGGAAAAATCTTGTATGCACGGAACAACCTGTGCCCAGCTAACAAGCCACGGAACAACTTGCATGAGGACCTTGACGCTACCCAAGATCATACTCTGTAACCCATCAGAACAAGGGAAACAAGCCTCCAAGGGGAAGAACTACAACCACACGCGCAAGAAGTGGAGGAGGTTCCCTGGAAAGAATCCTAGGGGAGGGGGAGCACAAACCTCCGACGAACCAACCCGGAGTGGACGGGCAGGAAACCCATGTCTGAGAAGGAACGGAAAAGGAACATACGCCATATACACCCAAAAA
Organism: Calotriton arnoldi; assembly: GCA_963921515.1. Taxonomy (NCBI): domain Eukaryota; kingdom Metazoa; phylum Chordata; class Amphibia; order Caudata; family Salamandridae; genus Calotriton; species Calotriton arnoldi. The sequence continues at coordinate 577,866 of CAWUFW010000468.1, read as the reverse complement.
GGGGAGAAGACACCTGAAGAACAGCCCGGCCAGTAACAAAATGTCAGGGGTTGGCCGCGGGGGTGTCATGGAAATGGCGTCAATCAAAACGTGAAGCAACCGCAGCTTCGCGCAAGGCAGAAGCGGAGGAAAAAAAAGGCCATGCGCAGAAGCGGAGGAAAAAAAAGGCCATGCAGAGGCAGGGCAGCCGAGTGGGTCACTCATGCCAGACACAGACAAGAAATGGCCACAAGGAACCTAAGAAAGAAAAGGGGCGGACAGGAGCCTGTGTCGCCCAGATATAGCGAGAACTCGCACAAGAAGAGCCAACGCCTGACGAGAGAAAGAAGAAACATCACTCAGGGCGGAGCCAGACAAAATACTGTAGGCCAAGAACCATGCCTCTTCCCTTGCATCTGCCAGGAAGAAGGGCTCCAACAGAGTGGAAGGTGAAACCCTCTGGCCAGTGCGGAAAAACTCGTAATTAAAGTGGGGGGGGAGGCTTGGGGGATGTGGAGGGAGTCAAGAAGGACCCCCGAGCACCACCTGCAGACTTGCACCGGAGCACCAAGCACGGCAAAAGGAGTCCCCTTTAAGGGGTATGACAGCATCAGAAACATATTGAGGCATACCAGAAAGGTATACAGACTAAGTACCCTGAGGAACAGGGAACAAGGCAACAGTGCATCCGCACTATACCATGAAAAGAACCCAGGGAGGACCTGCGTTAAAAGCAAGAAGACCGTGCAGCCATCGTCGGGGACACCAACAGGGTCAGAAATGTAGACGCGTCTCAGTCAGACAACAAGCAGGGACCAAGACCCGTCATCGACAGGTTAGAATGCAGAAAGAAAAAAATACCCGCAGGGGCCGGACACCACTCGGACGGCATGCAGAGGGACAAGTTAAAAGAAGAGCCAACTGGCATAGCCCTATAACAGTCCACATAGAAGGGAAGACAGAAAAACATTCCCAGTCCAACCGAGTACCGGGGAGGGGAGAAGACTGTATGGTAAGCAGACATTAAGATGTCGCTCCACTCAGACTATCCCGGAAACGGCAAAAAGTGGAGGCAGCTTGAGAGCCAAGCAGATATTGACCGTCGAAAGGCATGTCCACCACGGTGGACTGAACAGCCTCAGAAAAACCAGAGGCACATAGCCAGGCACGCCGGCAAAGAGCCACCGTAAGGGCAATGACCCGGCCAACAGAATCTGTGGAATCCATGCCACAGCGAATCAGTAAAGTAGCCCCCTGACGGCCATCCTGGATCAGTTGAGAAAGAGTGTCCTGAGAGTCATCAGGGACGGAGGGGAGAAGGCGCGAGACCGAATCCCACAGTAAAAGAGAAAAATTGCTCGCAACACAAGCTGTATTAATAATTCCTATTTGTAAAGCGCAAACATATCACCCCCTTAAGGGTTTCAAGGCGCTGGGAGCCGTCGGGGAGATTAAGTCAGCTATTGCCCAGAGTGAAATGGTGCTGAGCTGCCGCCGGGGATCGAAAAGCGAGCCCCGTGCTCCGGAGTCAGCCGCTCTGGCCGCTGCACCACACCTCTCCCTTGAGGGACCCATAAGGCAGAGGTGGTAGCAGAAAAGATATATCGACCCAAAGCATCCAGACCTTTAGACTCCCTGTCTGGAGGGATGTCAGATATGGCGCCTGACCCACAAAACTGTGAGGAGTAGGCGGACGGGAAAGGCAGAGTGGGTCTCCTTGGGACAGGATGGTGTCTATGGGCTATAGACCGGTCCACTGATGCCCTTGAGACGGGTTTAGCCCAAGGGTCCAATAGAATATCAAAGAGGGTTTCACTGAAGGGAAGCGCAGGCTCAGGACTCAGCCTGCCCTGTTGGAGCACCCCAAGTAGGGGATCAATGGCCACTTCTACAGAAGGAAGCTGCAGCCCCAGAACTACGTCAACTCTTCGCAAAAGCTGAAAAGCCGAGCTAGCCTCCGAAGCATGGCGAGGAGGAATAAACAGGCCAGAGCATGGGGAAGAATCAAGGCAATTAGCGTCACTAAGGTCAGAAACCCAATGAAACTCTGGAGGAGGCTCAATCATGTGATCACCTACATCACCAAAATACTTGTGCGTCAGGGAGAAAAGAGTGGGGGGCTCCTCTGAAAGCAGAGCAAGGGAGCCCAAAGCGGACTGATCCCCCCCTCCCCAACGCCGATATCTCGGCTTCGGGGAGGGGAGACAACTAAGGGACAATCTGTGTCGGCGAGGACGGCGCCGGCAGTTCCAACACACGCATCACAGGTGGGAACCCCAAGGTGCGGTGCACCAGTCTCAATGCGGAGTCTATCACAGATTAAGAGAGTCCCGCTGAAATAGAGGGAGAACCTGCCGGTTTGGAGTCAGTCGAGGTCGCACGACCTCTCTGGGACCAAGAAGCGCACCGGAGGGAGGTTTAGAGGCAAAAATAGCATGGAGGAAGAGATAGTATCTCTCATCTAAGCCAGAGTCGTCCCGTACCAGGAAATACCAGAAGGTGGACCCAGATTCTCGTTCCGACTACGGAATCAGAGGCGAGTCAGGGGGACCACGTGTACATGCTAAAGTAGGAGAAGGCTGCGGTGCCGACCGCGAATGGCGTGACTTACCAGGCGACCGCTAGGATGAAGGACTTCGGGAGTCAGCCCTCGAGCGGTCCTTGGAGGAAGAAGAGGACCGCGACTGGCAAGGGGCCGTCGACCACTGCGTCGCCAACAGCTTCATGTGATGCTCCTGTAGTTTCGAAGACTGAAGCTGAAGACAAGAGCCGCACCGTTTGGAGACAGGGTGTGCATATAGACACCACATACAAATAGCATGAGGGTGCGGGGTCGACATCTTAGATCACAGGATCCCGAAGATATCCTGAAAAAAAGCACACTGTTTCGTCAAGAATTACGAGGTAGGCCAAGATGGCCAGAGGTACCGCTCTCCATATCCGCGTGGAAGCTTGGAAAGGAATAAACTGATGTCAGCACATCAGGGGAGGGCTTACATTGACTACGTCATATCCGGTAAACGACGTTGTGCGGAGTCATCCGGCACCCTCTACAGACGCGGAGGTATTGCTGCAGAAAAATTTCAGGATCCAGTGTGGCGCCTGGGGATAATTCTAAAGTAAGGAATCTGCAGCTAGCCTCTCTATCAAATAGTCAATCGTTTTTAGGGTCACGAGACAATGTGTTCCATAAAAATCATCCTTTTTGTATTTATGTCAGCAGTGGCTGCCACCCTTTGGCAGATCCAGATATATTACCATGGTAGGCCAATCCCTAGTTATGAGACTATGAAAAAAAAGTTTGGGGAGGGGGGTCACTCCACAGTAATAGGCCCACAGGAGTGTAAACAAAATATAATCTCTCCTCACTTAAGGCGAAAGTTAATGCTTCTGCACCACTCAGGTTTTTACAGCACTAGGTGAGCAAAAGAGAAAATTGCCCTTCATGTCTTTTGAGATTGATAATAGCTGATGGAGGGTAGGATGGGGGAAAATGAAGATCATCTCTCCTTTGGCATGGTGCTATCTTTCTGGTTTTAAGCTTTTAAGTGATTACCAACTGATAGCAACTCTGCTTCTGAGTGCTTAATTTAAGCTTTGCTGGTTGCCTGTATTCTTTCAAGCAGCAAGCACTATGGCTTTTGGACGACCAGCAACAGATAGTTAGAATAATATTCAAGACTGCCAACGTTCACCTTACAAGGCCCACTCTCCCTGGATTATTTGCTGCATGCAACAGTACAGATCTTGAGGTTCTACAAAATGTCTTTGCACGAGTGGATGCAGTTTAAGGCCATGCAGTGATTCTTAAAATGTATTGAGATTTGGGCAGACGGGGCTGCTAGGTAAGGGCAATCAGAGGCCCTATGTAACTGTTGGGACACAGCTTTCCCTTTTACACATATTTTGATTTGAGGGGGTTCATTCAAAATGGCCCCAGATTACACTTAGCATTCACTGACTTGTTGAATGAAAGCCCAGGTGGCATGGTAACCCTGAACTGGAGGCATTTGCTCCAGCACTGTGTGTGGGTGGGTGCGGTTTAAGTAACCTCTGTTTTGTTCCTCTCGACATCTTTAAACGGTCATCATAGACCAGTATCTCTAGGGCCCAAGATCATCACTTGGAAAATGAATTCTGAAAATTCTTAATCAATCTGCATGTGTCCCCCTCCCAATTTATGGTGTTCCAGGCCAGGGATTAATTTTGTTTCCTAAGCACACAATCGGGCTTAGTGAGTCAGTGTCCACAAGCCGGTCTGTTCTGGAACACAGATGAGGGCCATGGGAACAGAATTAAATAGTGAAACCACATCGCAGGAGTCAAAGCAAAGCCAGCTGGCATCCTGCAGCCTCGGTCACACCTATGTGATTTTCTTCTCTGGCTGCCAAGACATTCTTGGCTTCTTAGTGCCATTAAATGTTAAATCGCAGTTTATCACGTCTGCAAATTAAATGATCAGCGATAAGCGGAGGCAAGTATGTTGCTTAGCACCTTGGCCACCAGGTTTAACTTTCAAATACACTTTGAGCGTGCTCTATTGCAATGCTTGCACATTTACTGCAGCTTAAGCCAGATCCCTTTGCAATGCTTGCACATTTACTGCAGCTTAAGCCAGATCTCTTTGCAATGCTTGCACATTTACTGCAGCTGAAGCCAGATCCCTTTGCAATGCTTGCACATTTACTGCAGCTTAAGCCAGATCCCTTTGCAATGCTTGCACATTTAATGCAGCTGAAGCCAGTCCAACCAAAGGATATGCTGCTCATAAAGGTATCAGTCTAAAACGATACATTTATCTGGATCGTTAAAAAAATTAACAAACTTAAGACTTTATTCCATGTTTACAATATATTTACCTTTAGTAGGAAACCACAAAACAGGCTATTTATGCTTGAAGCTATAAACAACTGTGACCCAGGAAGTAGGGTTCTACACGGATACTCTGCTACCTCTTCCTCCCTTCTTAAGGTCTCGCCTACAGACCGTTTCGGATGTCCACCTGTTGTGGACAGTGAGCTTTGGGTTATTCCCTTGTTTTTCATGGGTTGGCTTTTTCGCAAATCTCATTTGTTTGCTTCTTATTCAATGGCCTTCTTTTGTTTTTTTGTGTTTGTCCCTACACTGGAGCATAGGCTCTTCATCATCCTTTCGACTGGACAGCTTGAATCTTTCCACTGTTCCACCTCAGGGAACTACTTTTTTCTTTTCCTTTTAGCACTCAATGGGAGTGCATGTTTTCATTTGCTCTCCCCCTCCTCTGTGTGCTGCTTCCACCTTCATATCCCCACTGTGTGTGTTGCTCTCCCACTCACAAGCTTGTCCATTGCTTCCCCACCTTTCCTTGTCTGTTATTTTTTCATCTCCACCCCTAGTTCGCAAAGGCTCATTGGCAGTGTTTACTTGCTCCCCCCACTGCTCAACTCCACTGCTCCCTTGCCATCTCAGTTTTTTTTTTTTTATCTGTATTTAGGAGGGCCCAGCAGCTGCAATTTACTTGTTTCGGTTATTGTGCTTTAGCACACTTTTTTTTTTTAAGTTTATCACTTCAAAATGGGGGCATTAATTTTGGAACAGTAGCTAAAAAACAAAAAGAAATGTTTGTTGTGTCCTGGCATATGCATTTGCAAACGTAAAGGTCATCACACTGGGGCCCCTCTAGTTCAAAATGCATAGTTGCTTATGTCCAACAAAGCATGCATGCATTAACATAACTGTAGAGATGTGTGTCTTTTTTGAAGATGGCATTCTGCATCAGTAATGACTTTTTGCCAACGCACAACCGCGTGGGCAAAGCCAAAAGGCAAACCCATTTGCTTTACCAATGCACCACTTCCTTCACACCAGCGCCAGCAACTTTTCTTACTGGAATTCTCTCCCTCTTCTAATCTGTAAAATGTACTAAGTAACATGATTTTGTGACAACAGAATCAATGTCTAAAGGGGCGAAGACTGTGCTGTAAAAAATTCGAAATGATTAACTGCTTAAAGTTAGTATGCTTGTGCTGAGTTGGGGTCTTTCACTTCACCGAGGTGCTTTTAAAAACGGAACTTATTTTTTTAATCTTACCTGCTGCTGGAGGCGCAACTAGAGTCAAATTTCGGGGGGGGGGGGCCTAATTCTTCCAGCAATAGGCAGAGTGGCGATGCAGGAGCTCTAAGAAGGGGTGAAAGAACAACAAAGCCTCGTTAACAAGCAAATGGTCTTTTAAAAACCTGTGAAGTACTCGGGTGCGGCTGTGTGTATGCCCGGGAAGCTGTCTCAGCTCGGGCTGACACACACGACGGGGGGGGGGGGGAAGGAGGGGCTGAAGCCCTTTGAGCCCAATGGGCGTTGCGCGGCTGACTGCTGCTATTGCGAAGGATTGGTTATGTTTCTTGCTTCTTTGCACATTCCTGAAGGTGCCCGTATGTAAGAGCAGGTCCGCAATTTTTGTTTACGCTCTAGTTGTTTCTCAGACTAGAGATAAATGTGCACGCTGACGCGATCGAGCAGCGTATGCTTGTGCTAAGTTGGGGTGAAGTCTTTCACTTCACCGAGGTGCTTTTAAAAACAGAATTATTTTTTTTATCTTACCTGCTGCTATTGCGAGGGATTGGTTGCGTTTCTTGCTCCTTTGCACATTCCTGACAGTGACCGTATGTAAGAGCGGGACCAAAGGACCCTACTCACATGGAACCAGGGTAGTTAAATTATTATCATTGTATATAGTCGCGGTCTATTTTGTGTACATTTTATAATGGTCGACTTTGTAATACTTTGGAAACCGAACACAATTGTCAAAAATATGTCACCAATGTTTTAGGTTCCAGTTTTCACTGGGGACACCTTGCACTATTGCTCTTCTCTCTCTACATATTTTTTGAGAATTATAAAATACAACTGTGATTAAGTGAAACAAAGGTGTATTTGGTCTCTTCTCCTTTTGATATTACGTTAACCCTTCCCATTGCGAATGTGCATATTCCTCTCATTATAGATTCTTGTATTATTCCACAGGAACCACTGTTTCTGTATGTAAGAGCGGGTCCCGAATTTTTGTTTACGCTCTAGTTGTTTCTCAGACTAGTGATAAATGCGCACGCTAACGCGTCAGCGCAGCGGGCGCCCCCAAGGTAAGCCCGTCTGCGCCTGTCCGCGGCCGGAATGCGCCATGTGCCAGGACCCCATGTCCTTTCACCCCCCCAGGCCTACTCGAGGGACCAGTTATTATCCTTCAATAAAGTCAAGCACTGCAGCTTTCTCCCCTTTGTTTGTAATCCTGACGCCAATTTATTTGGCTGTCCGGAATGCAACTATGCTCCTCACTTTTGTTTTAGTGAGCCTTTGGTCACCAAAGCCAATGTGAACGCGAACACCTTACAGAAAACCATGCACTCAGATCATGCCCTCACCCGAGTTATACTGAACACCAGATCCCTCGTTAAGCACAAATATGAATTTGCTGACTTCATGCAGGCATATAATCCAGAACTGGTATTTCTTACGGAAACCTAGACAAACAAAGCATCCGATCCCGACTGGAAAGTAGCTGTCCCATCAGGATATGAATTATCCACAGTAGACAGAGTCGGGGAAACATGGGGTGGTATAGCGATCATTTATTGCAGTCATATCAAAGCGGTTCTCTCCCCAACTTGCTCTTAGAGGGAGAAGCCCTGCTGTTTACGTTTAAATTTAGCAATAGTAGTGCCTTCACAGGAGCTTTAATATATCGTCCGCCAGGCTCTAGAGATTGATTCACACAGTCCATACAAACCTTCTTGGAGTCCTGTATGGACTCCCCTACCTAGCACTTCCATTAACGTGGACAGATCATAGTGCCATTTTCTTTAAACTGGCCGTCCCAGCTGAGGAATCTTCTTTTATAAACAACAGAACTGTTGTTAAAACACGACCTTGGCGGAATATTAATAAAACAGAGCTAGAGTCTGCTTTACAGACACAGCCCTACACTAGACCCCGACAACAACATTGCTGCCTCCAACTTCGATATCTGGATTCTCTCCGCAGTGACCAAACTGGCCCCCGAGTAAACTAGTATATTCCATAGGAAAAATCCGTCAGCCCCCTGGTATTCCGCAGAACGTAGAAAAATAAAATTAAAATGCAGAACGCAAGAACATATCTGGAGGACAGACTACAGTACAGATAAAAAAATCAAATATAAGCTAGTGATAGAAGAATATAAAGAGGCTCTCAATGCTGCAAAAACCAACTATTTTTCAATGAAAATAGGGTCGGCAAAAAATTCAGCCAGAGAAGTTTTATTAAACGGTTACTGCTCTTTTTAAGTTTGAGCATGGCAAACAGTTTACTCTCGACCAAGCTTTCTGTGCCAAAATAGCTGACTTCTTCCAGTCCAAAGTACACACTGTCTATCAAGAACTTTCAGGCTACACATCTCTCTCTGCTTCCTGCTCTCCTTCACTGATTGTTGACCAGTCGTACAATATTAGGAACAAACTGGATAGCATTCCCTCCTTAACTACTTACAGAGTTATCAGAACACTTGAAAACACCAGATCAGGCTACTCCACGGATCCATGTCCTACTTTTTGATTACATATGGTCCCAGACTCTATTGCCGCCTGTCTTATCCAACTCCTAAACAAGGTGCTTATCTCAGGGAATTTTACAACAGCATGGAAAAAAGCGTGTATATGTCTCATCTTAAAAAAACGTCCTTAGACCTTACAGAGGTTAAGAACTATCGGCCAATATTCTGTCTGCCACTCCCAACCAATATTCTGGAAAGGGCCATGAACGAAGATCTGATGGCATTTCTGGAGTCCAGCGATCTTTTTGATTCATCCCAACTTGCTCTCATCCTGCTTGATCTCTTGGCAGCTTTTGACACGGTCAACCATCAGGTACTAGTCAGGCGGGCTAGAGACAGTAGGAATAAAAGGTGCTACCCTAACCCTACTCTGCTCTTTACTTTCACATAGAGAACAGAAGGTGACCTTTGGACGGTACACCTCAGACTCATTTTCCCTTCCATGTGGGGTGCCTCAAGGATCGTCACTATCCCCTACATTATTCAACATTTATGTCACCCTTTGGCCAGACTTATCCGAGTTCATGGTTTCTCTGCTATATCCTACGCGGATGATACGCAGATAGTCATAGCCATTAGATATGACGTAAACTCCGTGGCCAGACACTTTAACAACTGTCTGGCACATATCACTAGTTGGATGCATGAGAACTATTTAAAGCTAAACATAGAGAAAATGGAGGTGATATTGTTTGGGAATGATCCCACTTTCTGGAATGAATCCTGGTGGCCAGACTATTCCGGTCCGCGTCCATCCCCAGTCAATAAAGTGAAAAATCTTGGTGTTCTGTTCGACAACCAGCTCTGCCTTTTAGAACAGATCTACCACATCACATCCTCGTGTTTTTATCTTGTAAAGATCCTAAGAAAGATTTTCCCTTTTATCCCACGGGAGATGGAAACAAAACGTAACAGTTGCCTTGATTTTTGTCCGACATAGATTACTGCAATGCTCTCTATCTATGAATAGATAAACTACTGCAATCAAAACTTCAGTCTTTGCAGAATGCTGCTGAAAATTCCAAAATTCAGTTCTATATCTAACAGCATCAAGGACCTTCATTGGCTGCCAGTCCAAGAGAGGATTAAATTCAAGGCACTGTGTATGGTCCATAAGGCATTGCATGGACTCGGGCCGCAGGGTCTCCAGAAATGTTTTGTCTGGTATGTCCCTCGACACGATTTGAGGTCTGCTAACGCTCGTCTGGTTGTCATTCCCAGGGTGAGGAAGGCCAAGTGGGTTGGCAGAAGCCTCTCCCACCTGGCGGGCAAACTCTGGAACACCTTGCCTTCCTCCATTCAGATCTCAACCTAATAGGCTCTTTTTTACGAAGCCGCTCAAAACTTGGCTCTTTACCCCTAAGTCTATGTAACTCTTTTTCCCCAACTAGTTCAGCATCGCTTCTAGCGGCAAGACGCCTCGGCATATGTTGTGCTTTAGAAATATTTTACTTAGTATACGAGCCATGGAATACAGATGACAGTGTGACACTGGCTTAGTAGTATCTTCTTGGAAACATCCCTCCATCCTATTAAACCACCAAGGTAGTGCTATACAAAGACCCCTGAAGGACAGAGGAGACCAACCATTGTAGTGGTATATTAAAGTTCACCAAATTGCTTTATGTCGACAGCCTCATGGTTTGTTGCATTTTTCTAACATTTCAGCTATATTATCTAGGGGCTGAATAAACAGTCTACGCGGCTCATCAAATCTTATACCTTGTATTTGTGAGGAGATGTAAGCTATGACATATGCCTATGGCATAAGCCTGCCGCTATTCATTCTATGTCTTACTCCTTCCCATATATGATCAGTTTCTCCTCCTCCTATCAAGGTGAACGAATGAATAAATTAACATATTTATAAAGCGTGGCTACTTGGAGTACTGTCCCGGCGCTTAGGAACCAACAGCCCTGCCAGCTGACCTTACAGTGAGGTAAACAGAAATGTTTTTAAGGCTTTCTGGAAAGATGATTATTCTGAATGGGCTGAAGATCTACCAGAAGAATATTATAAGCCCGGGAGGCTAGAACCGAAAAGGAAGAACCACCTCTCCTGGAACGGCAATGAGAAGGAATCACCACCATAAGAGTTTCGGAGGAACACAAAGTTCTTTCTGGTTTATATTCTCACTGAAAGGTACCATTGGCCTGAATTGTAGTACGCCTGATGCACTGTGACCAAGGATTTAAACGGAATTCAGTTTGTTTTTTTAGGGACCAATGAAGCACATGCAAATGAGTAGTCGTAGAAGTACAGCTTGGAAGTTTCAATAAAATCCATGCTACTGCATTTTGGACCACTTGTAGGTGCCTAAGATATCCGGAAGGCCCAAGTACAGGGCATTTGCATAATCCAGCCTAAAGCTTTGATCACCATGCGTTGGGCCACAAATGGCATTAGCAATACAAGAAAATGGATGGTTGGAAACAATCCTGCGCTTAGTTGCCACTAGTCAATATCAAGGTCAGCCTGCTCCAAGGATGTAGGTGACGGCCATCCAACATCACCAGTTATGCAGAAAAAAGAATTCTCCGCATATCAAATCAAACAGTCAATATCCTGAGCAGTGAGATTCGTGTAATCAATGTAGTCCACACCAGCATGTACTTACGTAATAACGGATCACCATCGGAGAGTCGGCTTCAGCAGAGGAGTACTCTCCGATGGTGATTCGTTATTACGATTCGAGTTGGTAGCTGGTACTTACCGCTTATTTGGATTTGGGATTTCTATGCTGACAACGAACTCAGATTGGACCAATGACTATTTTATTACTTTAAGGAGCCATACTTTTGTACACAGAATTGTGTTTAGACGTACTATTGCCTAGCCCTGAAGAAGTCTGTGGTGACCCCACATAAGACGAAACACGTGTTGGCAAGTGGCTAGAAAAACAATAAAGAAAAGAAGATTTGAAGTACATACCGGTGTGGACTACATTGATTTCACAAATGGCATTAACCCGAGAAATTTCTTAAGTGATTTAAGGGGGGGAGAAGCAGGACGCTACCACCCCCAACATTTGAGATTTAAAAGAAAGCTGATGGTCCAATTTTACTCCCAAATTCTGCGCCACCAGTGCAGGAAGGGGAGGAGGAGGGGGAGAGAGACCTGAAGGCCAACAATTATTCCAACAGTCAAAGCTAAATAGTAGAACTTACATTTTATCTGAATTGCATCCAATTGAAAACTGCTCCCACACAAGCTTTAAAAGACTCCAAGGTGGCCAGCTGGCGATTCTCACACATAATTAGGAGCTGGGTATCATCCGCGTACAAACTTATCTTTACACCAAAGGGTTCAAACAGAACAGCCAGGGGGACACACAAACATTGATCAATGTGGGACTCAGAGATGAGCGCTACAATTAAGGATTTGCAGGAAGAATAATTCAGGGCCATCCAAACAACGTGTCCCTTGTTATTGTGAAAGGAGTGAATCCAATCCAAAGCCAGGGCGCTAACTCCAATGTAACTAAGATCTTGTAAGAGAATGGCATGGGAGACCATATCAAAGACCTCTGATAGATCTAAAAAAATCAGAATGGCACTATATGACCTTCGTGCAATGTCACTTTAAGGAATCCACAATTTCTAACAGTGCAGTTTCGGTGACATACTGTGAGCGAAAGCCCGACTGGGAAGGATGCTAGAGCCCATTCAACTCCAAATACTCGGTTGGCTGTTAACAATTCTATCAAGCATTTTATCTGCACTTGGTAATAAAGAAATGGGTCTAGAGTTGTACAGTAAACAACTACCTGCCAAATGGCATGGGGAACTTGTGCTGTTTGTAAAGATAGGTTAAAAAGCTGATTATAAACAGGATCCTCAGCAGCTCGAGCTAATACAGTTGGAGGGGATGGGTCAGACAGAGCACCTGATGGGCTCCTCCAATGTAATAGGCCTGAACTGAGCCAGAGTACAAGCGGGGCAAAAGAGAGCCCATCTCATCATGGTCAGTGCTGTCTGACCGAGGTAATGACTTTAAATCTAATGATTTTGCTTTTAAAGAAATCAGCTAATTTAGTGCAGAAATCCAGGCAGGCATTAATAGGTAGGCTAATCGCGTGAGATTTAAGGAAAGTATTTACATTTTAATGATCTCTCGCGGCTTACTGGCAGCCCCATGGATTTTATCCCAAAAAAGGAACTCTGGGTAGCCCTAAGTGCTAAGTGATATGTCTATAACACCAGCTTATAGTTGGCCTTTCCACTGGAAGGTATTGTTTCTGCCAAATTCTTTCCATTTTCTTACATTGCTTTTTCTCCATGGCTATTATTGGGATCTACTAGGTCTAGTAACTTATCTTGATAGACTTTTCAGGACCAGCCAATCATTTTTAGGGTCACGAGACGTGCTTCATAAAAATCATCATTTTTGTATTTATGTTGGCGGGCAAATTCTTTCCATTATCTTACATTGCTTTTTCTCCATGGCTAGTTGAGCTGTAAACCACAGGGCTGAGCAAGTCACAGCTTTCAGCGGGCGAGCTTGTCTACAGCAGAACGCATTCAGTGATTGGCAGCCTGCGCATCAATGCTCACATCAGCGATCAAACTGGGTGTACAGGAAGAAAGAGCTCAGGAGCCTCAATTCTATGCCAGACAGGAGTGTAGCAGGCCACTTAGACGTTCTCTAAGCTACAATTGCTCTTACTACGCCAGGAGAAAGGAATCAGGCAATGATCAGAGCTGGTCACTTCCTTACGTTTTTTTTTTTTTTACCACTAATTGGATGCTAGAAAAAAATCAAATCGACTGTATGCCCAACAGAATGAGTCGAGGCGGTGTTATAGAGGGATAGGTTTAACTAATCCAACAAATCAACTAGTGACAAAGCAAAAGAGTCACTTAAATCATCAACATGCAGATTAAAATCCCCCAAAAGGGTCAAATTAGCATACTGCGATGAAGCCAAAGGCGCCTCAAGAGATTTTAGAAATGTACCTGTATAACATGGTGATTGGTATAACAGGAGACCTGAAAAGGATATCTGAGGTGACAGGGAGATGCAGAAACACAAGGCCACTGCACCCTTCAAGTCCCCATAGGAGAAGGCGGTAAACTATAAAGGAATCACAACCCCACACCCACCGCTAGTCAGTGGACCTACACCATCCCCTGGTGGAACAACAATCTTACAGCCTTCAGAAGGTCTCAGCCTATGCAACTCAGCAGAGGTGTGAAAATACAGCCGGCCGGGTTCAACAGCTGACCCAGCAGCGTGGCTGGCAGTGATCAGGATGCAGACGGGCTTGCCTTTGGAGCACCACTGGAGTGCCCGCAACGCTGCCCTTATTATGAATGGACAGCTCATCAGGCTCCATGGGTGACTAGAGAGCAGCCTCCCAAAAAATGGTGTTTCTAGTCCGACCCTAGAAGGAGTAAAAGAAGAAGAAATGGGTGTTTAGCTACAGCGCTCTCCCTCCAGGCACAAAAACAGAACAGAGAGCAGCTGGGACAGCCAAAGCCAAGCTTCCACTATGCCGCTTGTCACCCACCCACCACACAAAGCAAGAACCATAAATCACCTTCCAGATTCTACAAAATGAAGTTGTCCTTAAAATGCCAGATAACCCAGCAACGATCAGAAAGCCAAACTGCTTGATTTAACCAGAGTTTAATAACAATAAAACAAATTAATAGAGTTAAGGGTTGCTAGGCTCATCACCAGTATATTCATCGGTTCTGCAATACTAACGAAGGACAGGGCATGGCACATCTACACCGACAAGAAATCTGTCGCAAAAGCTCATACAGAAAAAGAATCCAAGCCAGTCTAAAGAGGTCAAAACAAGATCCCCCGATTCCTGAATCACCCACCAAGGACAAGTCGGACAATACAAGAACCCTTGATAACATTTTAAAGAAACTCAATATTGCACAAACTACTAAACCCAACAAAGAACTTCTCCAAGTTGAAGTAGAAGGAATCAGAAAGGATCTAAAAACTTAAATCTTAGACTCACCAATGCAGAAACCAGGATCAGCGCTTTGGAATACAACTGCAGCCTTCAAAGCAAACAAATCCAAAACTCAGGCAAACTGATTGTGGCCCTCAAATGGGAGATCACTGACTCAGAGGCCTGTAATAGAAGGAGTAACCTCTGTATAATTGCTCTCCCCAAGGAGGTGGATAACTCCGCTCACTCAGTTATTGAGTTTCTTGTATCATGGATCCCCAAAACGATAGGTATTTCCTGCCCAAGACAATCTGAGATAGAACGCACCCATTGTGTTTCAACCTTTAAAACTATAAATGTTTTTTTTGTTTTTTGTGTGTGTATGGGAGTCATTTGCCACCATTTGGTGGTTAAGTCCATCCCCTGTGTGACGACAGACTGTGCCCCAGAAGTTCCTTGCGTAGTCGCCATCTTCAGGTTCTTTTTTCTTCTTTTCTTTCGTGTTCTATTAGGAACGTCCATCTTGAAGTGTTGTTCATTTCGCCTGTTTGCTCTTATCCCCAACTCCGGGGATGCGGGTGGGTTGCATGTGAATCCAGAAAACTCTTCAGGTTGCAAAACTATTCCTAATGGTAAGTGACCATTTTGTTTTGCAGTATAAATCCTTTTCTGTATTCACATGCTGTGCATCTGATTACATAGCGATGTTTGTTTCCTTAGGATGAAGGGTTGAGATGTAGATGAGTTGGCAAGCAGGTGCTGTAGTACTCTCTGTTCCACCTGTGCCTCCTTATTTATCTGGACGTCCACACAGCAGTATTTTGTGAAGGCGTGTGGGGATGATCAGATTGCGGCCATACAGAGATTGCCAATGGGTACATTTGCTAGCAACGCTACAGTTGCGTCCTTTTCCCTGGTTGAGTGTGCCCTGGGGTGTGTGGGTAAGGCTTTTCCCGCCTTCGTGTAGCATGTTTGGATAGTTTCCACTATCCACAGTGAGATTGTTCCTTTAGAAAAGAGAGTATGTACCCTTGCTTGCCATAGCGAAGGATACAAGTAATTGGTTCCCCTTGCAAATCTCTTTTGTCTCTTGTAGGCAGTACATAAGTGCTCTTTGCACGTCCAGAGTGGGCAGCGCCCTTTCGGCATGTGACTTTGGATCCTGGAAAAAGGCTGGTAGCTGGATACTTTGGTTGATGTGGATTTGACGTGACGCAATGCCACCTTTGGTAGGAATTGTGGGTTTGTTCTTAGGACAACCTTGTCCTTCTGGATTTGAAGGCATGGTTCCTGGTTCGTGAGCACTTGTAGTTCGTGGACTCAGCGGAGAGACGTGATCACTATTAGGAAAGCTGCCTTTAAGGTTAAACTTCAACTCCGCTTTGCGCATTAGCTCTAATGGTTCCGTCATCAATTATGTGAGAACAATGTTCAGGTTTCACATTGGTGTTGGTACTGCCCTAGGTGACGCCACTCTGATTCCTCCAGGAAAAGTCACTACCAGTAGTGTGAAGAGGCTAGTCCCTGTTGCCCCTCTTGTGTACGCTACCATGGCGGCCAGGTGGACCTTTAGTGATGTGTAGGTTAGGTCGCTGTCCAGTAGGTGTGTGAGATACGTTAGCACTGTGCGATGCTCTGCCCTTGTTTGTAGGCTCTGTTGCTGCCTGCACCAGTGTATGTATCTAGTCCACTTGGCCGTGTAGCATTCCTAGTGCTTGGTTTTCTGGTTCCTTCAGGATCTCCATTGCCCTGGGGGGCAGATGTAGGTGTCTGAATTCTAGGTATTCAGGAGCCATGCTGCTAAATTGAGTGTGGCTGGTTCTGGGTGACATACTCCTTCATTCTGCATGGTTAACAGGTCCTGTGTTGCTTTGATTTGCAAGATTTGTACCCAGGACATCTCTAGTTGGTCTGAGTACCATGCCTATCTGGCCCACTGCAGGGTAAGGAGTTTGAGAGTTGTCCTTGGCTGTCTGGCCTTGCCCAGTACTCTTGGTATCAGGGGAATCAGTGGAAAAGCGTAGGCAAATCTCCATGACCAGTCCATCGACAGGGCAATCCCCGCGGACTGTGTATGAAAACATGGATGCAAAGTGTTTGCATTTTGCGGGGTTGCAAATAGATCTGTGCTTTGTGTTCCCCATCATCTGGACACATAGTCTAATACTCCCTGCTTTATCTCCCATTCGTGGGAGGTATTTTCTTGCCAGCTCAACCTGTCTGCTTCTGTGTTCTGCTTCCCAGGAAGGTGTATTGATACCAGGGTTGTGTTCCTTTGGATCACACAATTCCAGATCTCTTGTGCTAGTTTCGACAGTGGGAACAACTTTGTTCTACCTTGCTTGTTGAGATAGAGCATAGATGTGGTGTTGTCCGTCTGGATAAGCACTGTCTATCTCTTAACGTATGCATGGAATGCTTTTAGCGCTAGGACTACCGTCTTTAGTTCCAGGTAGTTTGAAAGGCCTCCCTACCCTCACGTTTGTTGGGTTCCACCATTCTATATTTTTTTTTAACCTTTGATGTGACTACCACTAGATACTCCCAGATTCCCGAGGCATGTGATCATCTGTTGCAGAGCCATTCCTGTATGGGTCGCACGTAAAGTCTCGTATGTAGGAGGAGGGAGAGGCAAGATGCCATCATGCACATCAATTTCATGACAGTCCTCACTGTTAAAGACTGCCCCTTCCAGTAGAGGAGAGTTTGCTCTGCTACTGCTGACACTCTCTTGAGAACTGGGTATGCTAGTGCTGTCCTCTAGTCTAGCCCCTAGAAACACCGTAACCTGCTCCGGGACTGATGATGAATTTTCATGGATTATAGTAAACCTGAAGCTTTGAAGTGTGTTGATGGCTGTTTGCATGTCTCTGTGGCATTTCTGTTTCGAGTTTGCCTTTACCAGCCAGTCGTCCAGATATGGGTAGACGCGTATACCCTGTCTTCTCAGGTGCGCTTCTACCGCCGCCAGACATTTTGTGAACACCCGTGGTGCAGATTGTAAAGGTAAGCATTCTGAACTGGTAGTGTACTTTGCTCATGGCACATCGGAGGTACTTCTTGTTCCTCTGGTTCATTGGTATGTGTAGGTAGGCATCCTTTAGGTCTAGGGTGGCCAGGTAATCTCCCTTTCTTAGGAGCAGGATCACTTCTTATAGCATTGTCATTTTGAAGTCCTGCGTTCATATGAATTTGTTTAGGTACCTGGGATCTGACTTGGCCTCAATGTCATGTTTTGGTACTAGGAAGTATGCTGAGTAGACGCTGCCTGTTTCCCTTGGAAGGACTCTCAATATGGCTTGTTTTTTTTTTATGAGTTCCTTGACCTCTTTTCGCAACTGCGTAAGTTCCATTAAGGTTCTTGTATTTGGGGGGAACATGAGGCGGTGGCCTGGAGAGTTCTATGCAGTAACCGTGTCTTATTATGTTTCAAATCCAAGTGTCAGAGGTGACTGGCCTCCCATTCCTCCTATTCTTCCCCCAACTCATGTTAGGTGGTGGGATTGCTGGCCGTCAGAGTCACTTGCTAGCTTCCCCCATTGCAGGTTGCCTTCTCCCTCTGGGCTTTCCGCAAAAGGGCTGCCACGCTGGGTGTTGCCACTGCTGTTGAGCAGGCTGGTGTGTGGCTTTCTGGTTGAAGTCCTGCTGCTGGTGGTGTTGATGGGCTGGTGAGAACCCAGCCCTGCCTGTGGTCTTCTGTTGAAAGTTCTCCCTCCTCATGAAAAACCCTCTGAACTGTAAGGCCCCCATGGCCTTGGCTGTTTCATTGTCAGGGCTCGAAAAATCAAATTTTTTTTACTGGACCTGCAGGTCTAGTAACTTAAAAAATCTACTCGACCTAACTGAAATGCACTTGACCTCTGTGAGCAAATGTGACAAGTTAACAAGCTTTAAAGGTATTTTTATTGCTCATTCACTTTGTGAGCAATAAAGATGGCATTAATTCTTGCTACCTTGTCACATTTGCTCTGCTTTCAGAGACAGAGGTCAAAAGTCAGTTTGTCTTCCTACTCGCTAGAAATGGCGAGAAGGACATAAAAATAGCTCTCCATAATTAAATCTGGCTCGCAAAATCTGGCTCGCAAATGCGAGCAGGCGAATGGATTTTTCAAGCCCCGATTGTCCTTTATTTGCTGGAGTGTTTCATCTATGTTGGACCGAAGAAAGCGTCTCCTGTGAACAGCATGTTTATGACGGATGCCTACACTTCAGCTTTGAACCTGGAAACCCTAAGCCATGTGTGCCTTCTGAGGGTGGTGCCTGTGCACATCTGCCTGCTGGCAGTATCCGTCGCGTCCATAGCTGATTTAAGGCAGGAGTTGGCAATGTTTTTGCCCTCTTGGATGACTGCTTTTGCTCTCTTCTTGAACTCCTCTAGAAGGTTCTGCATAAGCCCGTCCATTTCCTCTCATTCTTGGTGATCGTACCTGTTGAGGAGGGCACGGGAGTTCTCAATCTTTAATTGTGTCGCCGATTCCTTTTCCATGTATCTACTCACCGGGTCTAGCATTATTTCTCTCCTGGGGGTGGCCACTATGATTAAGTCTGCTGGTACGTTGCCCTTGATGTATTGGGGGTCCTGATTGGAGTGTTTATATTTCTTTTCCACTCGAGGGGTGAAGGCCCTGGCAGTGGCAGGATCCTTGAAACCTTCCTTAACCTTATCTAGTATGGTGGGCAGCAGGGAGCAGTACAAATTTAACTACTGTGATGGCATCAGGGTTTCCTTGGAGGAAGCATGATTCCTCCCTCTCCTTCCTTGAACTGAACTCCGTAAGTGTCTGTCGCCCTCCTGATTAGACCATTGTACAAGTACAGGTCATCTGGGGGCGAGGGCCTGGGGGGGTAGCTGTTGACACCCTCCTCGGGTGATTCGGTGTCAAAATCCTGCCACTTGTCCAACTGGCCCTGTCTCTCTACAATGATGGGCTTGTCCTCCTCGTAGTCTCAGAGGTCTTCCTGCTCCTCTTCATGCAGCTCCGGCACCGAGAGCGCCTCAATGTCCGGTACGTCGTCGTCCACTTCCCTCGGCTCAGAGGGCTTTGTGAGTATGAGCAACGCCTTCAGGGAGTCCTCAAACTCATTCTTGCACTGGAGAGGTGTGGTGCAGCGGCCAGGGCAGCTGACTTCGGAGCACAGGGTTCACGGTTCGATCCCCGGCGGCAGCTCAGCACCATGTGACTCTGACTCTGGGCAATAGCTCACTTAATTTCCACTCCGGCCCCCAGCGCCTTGAGACCCGTAAGGGTGAGTAGCTGCGCTATATAAAAACGGACTTACACTGCAGGAGCGCTGCTATTTCGGTCTCGAGTCAACCTCACTTTTTCTCGGCCTCGAGCGAATGCTCGGCATCAGTCGTCAAAGGGATCATCCTCTTTGGACCCTCTGGCTCTTTGTCCTTCGCCTCTTTACTCTTTACCTTTGCTCCTTCCTTTTTTGCATGCCAGCGTCAAGGTTAGACTTGAAGATTTTACTCCAATCAATGCGCTTTGGTCGGGAACCGTGCAGCTCTTTCTGTATGTGGAGACTTCTGGTCGGCAATTGGCTCGACGTCGACGCTAATGTGGCTTTCGGGGCTCTGGGGTCCTTACTTTCCTTCTGTCGCTTTGCCTTTTTGGCATCTCTTGTCGCCTTCGTCCCGGCTTCTGCCCTTTGACGTCTGTGATATTCCTTTCGGTGTCCGACTCTCCCCCTTGTGCTAGCTCTGCTTCCTTGATGTTTTCCTTGTTGCCACTGAAGAGACCCAGGTTCTTCATGGATTCCTATGGTCTGTGGGTGCCAGCCATGGCATGATGGTCCAGTCGTAGCTTCAACCTTGTCTTTCTTGAGGGTCTCTAGTACAAATTTGCCGCAGACTTCACAGGTGTCTGTGTTGCGATTCATCGGGAGGCACAGGTTGCAGACCTCGTATGGATCCCTCTCTGCTGACTTATGGTGGCAGTTAGGGCAGAACTCAAAAGGGGTGTTTCTTCGTATCCCTTAGCTGCCTCTCTCCTCTTCATTCTCCGGCCACGTGATGTTCACCGACTGGGTCCCCTGTCTGGGTCCAAGAAGATTGACAACACCCACACACAAACTGGGGGAACTTGACCATATGTTTTTTGGGCTGTAGACTTTTAAAAGTCTATTGGGACAGTGTCGCTGTATGGCTCTGCACAATTTTCAATCAACCCATTACACTGAACTTTCCAACAGTCTTAACGGGTCCTCTGGTGTCTACAGTTCCTCACTCACTGAATCGTAGAGAGTATGCTTTGTTGGATCTCTTACTAGATGTTGCTGTGAAAACGATCTTTCTTGACTGGAAATCTGCCAATCTTTTTTCTTTCCACACATGGTTGGAGTGGGTTACTTACATCAGCAGTGTTCCTATTTCAGATAGTCCTCTGCAGACTTTCAGCAGGTTATCTACCAATATCTGACAACCACTCAATAGATTTATGGATGTGACAATGGATACAAAGCCTTCCCATCTACATATGTTCTTTGCACCTGCATTCATGCCTCAACATGTTTTCATTGCCGGTTGTATGGTATGCTGGTCAATGCTTTCCTTTTCCTCTTCTTCCCTATCCTCCTCCCTCCCCACTTGATTCTGCATCTTACTTCTCTCCTCTCTTGTTTGCTCGCTTTACTTTTATTGGAGGTCTATGCTACCTTGTCGTTTGACTGAATATTTTTCATCTACTATCGTTAGATATCAATCACAAATTTCAATGAACACTCTTGCCCTAAGTTGACCGCTACAATATATGACTACATGTGGTTCGTGTATGGTCGTATAGTAACCATTTGGGGTCTTTTTTCATTCCTTTTATGATATATTCTCATTTCTGTATTTTCTGAAAAAAATTGATAAAATGCATAGAAATAAAAAAAGCCCACCAAATTATGACAGAGGGCCCACACACTGGAGGCACAGTTTAGCTGGCAGGGTATTGTATTATCTGCACCCAAAACCAACAAACGGCGCACCATTAGGAGGTGCTGTTAAATCACCAAGGTAGCACTAAATGGAGTTCACCCAGAGTGGACAGTGGATCAGCCCATTGGAGACCCTGGTAGACCAGAACCAAAGTGCTAAATCAAATTCACCCTGAACAGATAGAGGAACAGTCCACTGGAAGCACTATTGAGCAGCAAGCACAACATTATATGCACTCCATGTATTAGATGAACTTAAACCACCTAGAAGTGCTATATAAAGCCAACCCAGAGCAAAAGAGGACAAGTCAACTTGAGGAACCCAGAAGTGAGAGAGGTGAGGAAGGTAGACGTTTGGGATTAAGGCCTATCCCCAAGTCAAAAAGGTCTGGAAGAGGGTGCTCAGTGACTCTGGAAGAGCATGAATGTTTAACACGGAGTAACACAAGCAAGGATTTGGGAAGGGAACAGTTGATTTATTAAATGGCCACTGACACAAAAATATTTATGTTACAAATCCATCCACTTTGTCAACAACTCCTATTACCTAGGAGTGCCATTAGGCATACTAAGATTATTGTGTTGCTTCCATGACAAACGTTTACAGGAAAATGAAATGTCAGGAAGCAGTCACAGCAGAATTCCGGTCTTGCATTATTGTCAGTGGAGCGTTAATTATGACTCATCCCTCCTTAGAAATTCACCTCCTTTCTGGCATCTTAACGTTTTTTGAAATAGGGCTCCACGAGGTGGATGGTTTGTTTGATTCTTTATTCTGCACCTTTTACATAGGACTTGTCTGTTATCTTAAGACGCTATTGACTTTCACCATTTTTTAAAGTCTATAAAATATTAAGAATTCATTAATGGTATTCATAAGATGCTAACTTGTAACTGGAAATCTATTTGCTCTTATCTAAAATCACACCACTATGATTATAATTTTATTCCATTTTATACTGGTCACAGTT
The DNA here is from genome assembly GCA_963921515.1 of Calotriton arnoldi. Classification (NCBI taxonomy): domain Eukaryota; kingdom Metazoa; phylum Chordata; class Amphibia; order Caudata; family Salamandridae; genus Calotriton; species Calotriton arnoldi. The sequence continues at coordinate 555,519 of CAWUFW010000468.1, read as the reverse complement.
CTGAATATTCAAATGTTTAGGTATATGAGCACCCGAGGGAAATGGGAAAAGCCACGGCTTACATCGATGAGTACTCCTGATTTTTTTTTCATTCCAAAAAGTCAAAAATGCGCACCAAGCGTAGGTGAATTTGTAAATATCTATTCTCTACGGAAAAAGAAAACCAGCAGTGAGTATATTCAGAAAAATAAATTGGATTCCGTGTGAAATAAACGTTGTTCACAACAATCATTGTTTAAATGTGGCAACCTAACAAAACGCAGCAGTCGTGCCATGCCCCTACTAGTTTTCGTATAAAATGCTGTATCCAAGATGCTTGGCTACAAATGCAAATTATAGGTCTGTGAACAGGTCTGCAATTTAGCAGTCAAAACAGAATTAGAGCACAAAGCCTCCTTTGTGAACACTGCCACGTTCTGCTGTGCCTCGCCTTCAACTGCCTGGCCTCCTGACCAGCACTGCTACACCACAGGACCCTGCAAGTGACCAGGCGCACACAGGGGCCTAAGTAAGCGTAATTCTGCAACCACTAGTCTAAGCAACGTACAACCCAGGTAGACCACGAGCAGCAACACATTTAATTGACCACCTCAGAAAACAATATAACCTTTCATGGTAACTCACAAAGCCTTATTTATTTTAAATAAAGGATCAACCACAGGATGTGTGGAACGTCCGATAAATAGTCTGGTAAAATAACACAATGGGAGAATATATATATCTGATGCCAACACGTGTGCTGTTTGCAGGTAACCGGTATTATAAAAGTTCTTGGCCTCAGCCTTTCGTCCTTCAATGGCAACAGAACTGGCTTCACTGTGTTGGGTATTCTTAACACCTGCTAATTACCATACAGGACGGTGAAAGTAAGTTGTTATTCTGCATTAAAGCCGGGGACTAATTCAATTACAGTCAAGGTCTGAAATGGGTAGTCCCCGTAATAACAAGCATTTGCAATGCAATAGGTCTTGCATTACTGATAGTTTGAGGTATTGGCGTTGCAAATAATGCAACGCCAATAGCTCATACTTTCAGTAATGCGAGACCTAGTGCATTTCAAATATTTGCGGAGTGAGCCAGGAACCAGCATTGTATGTCTCAGTGCAGGAACACAAGCTGCTCCTAGAGGTCCCTAGTGACCAAGGCACCAGCACTGCATTTCTAAGTGCAGTACCGCAAGCTGCTCCTAGAGGTCCATAGTGAGCAAGGCACCAGCACTGCATGTCTCGGTGTAGTACCGCAAGCTGCTCCTAGTGGTCCCTAGTGAGCAAGGCACCAGCACTGCATGTCTAGGTGCAGTACCGCAAGCTGCTCCTAGAGATCCCTAGTGAGCATCATAAACTCCCTAAGCGAAACAGTACACAGCTGCTTGAAATATGAGCAATTATATGTTAAAAGTCGTACAGCCGTGGTGACATCAATGGACAGCTGACATCCACTATAACAAAACAAGCGCGCCCATGTTCAGGTTAAAGAAAAGCATGTCCGCCATTATCCCATCTGAGGCGGCCGTGCTGCCTAAATTTTAAAAATGCGTTGTGAGAGAGAGAGAGCGAGCGTGTCCTGCCTGCAACAGCAGGCAGAAGAAAGCCAATTAAGAAAATAGTGCTCCCAGGCTCTAATTAAAGCATATGTGTACCAACCGAAGTAAAAGGGCCAGTCCACATGGGAGGTTACAAATAAAGACAAGGAGGTAGTAAGGAGGGACTAACAAACCTATTAACCAATCAGAAGCCAGCATTTACGAAGGACAATGACACAAGACAATGACAAATATGGGCGGAGAGTGGGCGGGGCTACAAGCACATACTGCAATACAGCATGCCCTCTGACTCTAGGCTCGACCTAAAAAACATTGTCATTTTCAACACCAACAGTCTCGCATTTGTTGGAGTTATTGGCATTATAAATGCCAACGTATTTTACCTAGCCATGCTGCTATATATGTTTATACTAATTCACATTAAACTACTTAAAATATGCCTTTTGTAACAAATTACGAGCTGCATATTGGCGTTTTTGCTTTTACACTAGACAGCCAATTGTATTCAACATTTCTGCAACCAAATTATCTTAGGTCTGCATTTTAATGAATAAAATGTCCTCTACCGTACAGCGTAAGGATAATAAATGCAGAGTTCATGAGATCCTAAAGAAACGCTGCATTCGGCTTCGTTACGCTATATGGTCACTGAACTCCTTGGTAACTTGTAAGATACTTTACACCATATATTAATCTGCATCATGATTATAACTATAAGGAACGACATAATGACAGTAAAGGTCCATACCGCCCAACGTGTGCAATAACACCCCTTAAATGTCTGCCCACACATTGTGCATCAATAGACAGCAGAGGAGGCATAATGTCAGCCAAGTACATGGCACCTTTATAAGCCAATGGGGCGGAGTACTATACATAAAATATAAGTCTTACACAACGGCATTATTTAAAAGGAGGGGCTTATTGTGGATCAAAAAACACTTCTCTCCATTAATTAAGTGAATCAAAAAAGAGCAAGTGATTAAGTAGACACTCTTTTCTCCATCTAAGTTATGTACCACTCTCCATCTTTCTGGGTGCATTTCAGAACATATGAAAAGACACCTTTGCCATAGCAGTGGACAGCCACCACAACCCACTCTCTTAACCTCTAGAGGCACAGCTGGAAAAGGCAGCTGAAAGCCTCTGAACCAGTGCACAAATTCTTCCCCCCACTCCCACTTTACCACCTGCTCCTTTATTAAATAGCATTCACCAAAGGACTCCTACCGATCAGTGAAACACTAACACCCATCTCAATGCCTCCATTGACTCAGCGACATTACCGGACACCTGGAAACATGCCACTGTCAGAACCGTGCTCAGGAAAACATCCTCTGACCCAGCCATGCTTTCCAGCTACAGACCCATCTCCCTCCTACCATACCCGGCAAAGGTCTTAGAGAGACTAATCAACTGATGCTTCACTGACAACTTCAGCAACCACCAGCTCCTCGATGCCATGTGGTCCGGACTCAGGCTCAAGTACAGTACAGACACAGCACTCATCACCGCCACACACATTTGTATGATCCTTGCAGAGACAGGGCAGCCCTCATTCTCCTGGACACCTCTGCAGCATTTGACACGGTCTCACACCCCATCCTCATCAGACGCCTGCACGAGATTGACATTAAAGGGCTCTCTCCGCTGAATAGTCTCCTTCTTAACAGATAGAACAGAAGTTGCCAGCCTGGCACCTTACTCTTTGAAAACCCACAAACTCATCTGTGGAGTGCTTGAAGGCTCATCACTCACTCAGCCCCACCCTCTTCAACACATACATGATCCCACTGGCTAACGTCATTCGTGCCCACAAAATCAACATCCTCCCGACGCAGATGACATGCAACTCATACTCCTCCTCTTGGACAAGACCCCAATACAAGAAACAAGTTCACAGCTTGTATGGCCGAAGTCGCTAACTGGATGAAATCCAACTGTCTCAAACTCTACACCAACAAGACAGAAGTAGTGATCTTCAGCAAGAACACCTTAACATGGTACTTCAACCGGTGTCCGGCCAAACTGAGACCCACAACCCATGCCAGGGACCTTTGAATCATCATCAACAGTAAACTGGGCATGATTGCACAAGTCAACGCCGTCACTGCATCCTGCTTCCACATACTGTAGAGGCTGAAAAAGATCTTCAAATGGCTCCCAAGCAAAACTAGAAAAACTGTCACTCATGCCCTAGTTACCAGCAAGTTGGACTATTTGAACACCCTCTTCATGGGGATCCCCAAGCACCTCACTAGAAAACTATAAACCATCCACTTTATTACACACTACTCCATGCCACACACACCAGGTAGAGGCTGGGTCCAAACTGAGGTGGCATGGTGGAAAAAGAACAATGGGTTGGAATGCTAGCCCGAGCAATTGCCATTGTTAGACTTATTGCAAGCATACCACCCATCACTTTTTGAGTGCTTGATATATACTCTTTCCGTGGTGTTCAGCTGTCTATTTTATGACCAATGCATACCAACAGATATGAACCTGTGCTGCATTACTTGAAACAATGTTTTTACATCTGTGTCTGTTTCAGATGGGCTGTGACTGGGTCTCTCAGTGTAGCTTTACCTGGTAATCAAGTCTAGTAATCTACTTGCGCTTTTGCGTTCAAAACGTATCTTGGACTGCGGAGGGTGGGAGGGAGGGATAAAAGCAGATTTCACAGATTAAACGCAGAATCAACTGAGGGTGGGCAGGAGGTATAAAAGCAGATCCAACGGAAGGAGGGTGGGTGTTACGGAGGGATAAAAGCAAAACTGACGGAGGGTGGGACCGAGGTATAAAAGGAAAAACGAAGGAGGGTGGGTAGGACAGAGGGATTAAACAAAAGCGACAAAGGGGGGACCGAGGTATAAAAGGAAAAATGAAGGAGGGTGGGTGGTACGGAGGGATAAAAGCAAAACAGACGGAGGGTGGGTGGTTACGGGCGTTAAAAGCGAAAGCGTCAGAGGGTGGGTGGGACAGACGTTTAATGCAAAACCAACGGAGGGTTGGAGGGATAAAACAAATAGTACAAGAATCACAGGGTGAGCAGTGGGTGGACAGAGGAAGGACACTAATAAAACTAAATCAATCTAGTTTGGTCCATGCACCACAGACAGAAAATGAAGTGACACCAAATTAGAAGGCAGCAAAGAAGAGTGACAATGATGTCAATGAAAGGTAAGCAATGAGCAGGCTCCAAGCACACGAAAGTCTAGAAAGCGAGAGCACATGCACAATCGCATGTTCACGCAGGCGAGACCTAATAATCAGTGGGTCTGCATACATCGAAAATAAGAGGCAAAGATAACAACAGAGTTCATCCCTTTTCCAATATCACTGGCAATGACCAGATCAGGCCCCGATACATTCGGTCATGGTGAGGGGTAGCATTTTTCTCCTATTAGAACAAATGAGATGAGATAATAAGTTAACGAAAGACTTAATTGTATGGACTGAGATGATACGGGTTATTTCTAATACTCCGGGAACCAGACCTCCATGTGGGAGCGATAATAGCTGATGGTAATAAATAAGGGATTCATATGAAGATGTGGGAGTTAATGTCTCAGTTTCAATCTAAGACTCTTGTGGGGTGCATATGGTTTGGTTGGGGAAGATTCTGGGATTGATCTGCTGCTATACATTACTCTGTGGATATGTGGGGGCGATGGCCTACTGGATAATTGATAGTTCACAAACTGTTTAAGATCTCCAATTGCTTGGCGTGACAAACGACTATAAATGGACTACACCCATTAATCTGATCACCCGTCGACTCTATGCAATGTAGATATAGTGTTGTGGGGAAGAGAGGGGAGAATAGGCCTTTGACTAAGGGCATGCTTTCATTTTAGATAAGGATTTTAATTTTGGGTTAAAGTTTTACTCTAGGTTTATACATACGAAAACTTTGGCAGACATCACTTTGGTTCTGATGTAGTATTGTCGATTGCATGCTAATTTGAAAACTCAATAAACAAAAATATTTTTAAAAATTAAATGAATCAGACAGAATCAATAAACCTTAAAAAAACATCAACAGGAAAGAAATAAAAACTTTGGAAACGATATCCATGGATTTTCCGATTCTGCCTACCATCAGATTTTCACCATGGAAAGCGAAGTTTATGGCTTTGTTGCAAGTACTTATGCTGCGTTTCTCAATCCCAGGTTTTAGCGACGGTTTCCGCTGCTTTAATAGTTTTGGGCACATGCAGAGATTATACAGTACCTTTTCTTTTGCCTCTATGCATAGTCTGAACCAATCGCTCTGCAACTCCATCAGTGTCCAACCAGATCTTAGCTCATAAATTGGACTAAACAAAAAACGGATTTTCCTCCTTACCTATATTAACAAGTGAGTTGATTAAATAAACAGGCAAGCTCATTCTTAACTGCTTTTAAGAGATTTTTCAAATTCTTTGCCCCAAACTTCCTTGTATCCATCGCAAGAGAGAGCTGAACTATTAACTATTTTTTTAAATGCCAGGTCGAAGCTCACCTCAAACCAATGGACTTCCACACCAAAGGACGACAGGCTTAATTTAAAATAAATTGCAACCAGGGATGAGATGGAGCCAAGAGTTCGTAATATCCAACCAATTCTTTCTGAGAAACCAAAAGGGGCAAACTTCAAGCAAAAGCAAATCTGTAAAAACTGCTTCACTGCGTTGTAAATTTGTTTCACAATCTAAATCTCTGAGCTTGATTAGAAATGTCTTTACATTAAACAGAGATTGAAACACAGCATTTGGCCAGGTCAAACCAGGTGGACAACTTGCCAGGAAAAGTGAAGAGGCCATACAGCAAAGAGGGAATAAGCTTGGCAGAAATCAGAGACAAAATGGGGGTGAGGGTGACTCTAAATAAGAATTTAGACACACAAGAGAATAAATTACTGATTTAAGTTTATGCTTAAGTATGTTCAAGTAAGCCATGTGCAGCACACAGCCCTCAACCATCAACCCTTAATAGTTATATAAAGACGCTGTCTTGAAGCACTGACCAGCTAGTCCTTTTACAATTAGCTATTTTGAGTGTTTTATGCAGTGCAGCAAAATTAACCAGTGAGCCAGCTGGGGTATAATCTAGCAAAGCTATGTCATCAGCATGGTGCATGAATACTTTCAACAGGTTAAAAAATGGATGACAGACAACGGCGACTCAGCATGACCGGCACAAAAACGGAGATCCCAGTCATTGGTCCTGAAAAACCTCAGGGTCTGGTCACTTTCTGACCTCCCTCTCCAGACCCCACTTCTCCAGTCCACACCATCAGAAATCTGGGTTTTCTGTCAGACTCAGAACTATGCTATTGTCGACCAGGTCAATTCTGTGACAAACATTTGTTTTCCCTATCTTGTTGCCTTTGTGGGATTCTCCCTCTTCTTCTGACTCATGATCGTATGACCTTGATCATAGCAGTACCCTATTTGACCTTGTTTATTGTAATGCACTCAACGTGGGACTATAATTTAAATGTCAAACAGATTACAAAGAGCACAAAAATGTCACTTGCACACGTTACCCTGGAAACTTTTTGGCCACATCCTTGCCTTCAGAACACTCCACTAGTTACAGATTAAAGAAATAACTGACTTCATCTCTTAATAATTCATTCCATAGCGTCCGACCAGAATGACGCATAAGGTCTCCCTCCCACAGCTGCTTCGCACTGCACCCATCAAGAGTGATGTGGTTTAGGAGATCTCTGCAATGAACATACCATCAGATTATACCGTTAACAAGTGAAGAACCTTCCTCCAAGCATTCACCTCTGAATGACTATATCCCAGCTCCCCCCAACTGCCCCCTCCCATTTTTGTTCTTGACGTTCTGCAGAGTAATGTTTGTGCATTACAATAAATACATAATGAAATACAAGTTTTACAATGCCCTCGCATTAACAGTTACATTATCCAGTATTATTGTCAACCAATTACTCCTAAATGACCGAACAGCTGGCACAAGATTTTTTTTACCCCCTGCACATATTTTAGCTTTATAGTATACCTCTAAACCTGGGATCTTCTTGACACCTCACATATGGGCTGCTTTTCTTCAGCTAAGTTTATAGTGACAATGGCCTTACTACATGTCTTTTCTCATTTCGCAAAAAAAAAGAGAAAAAAAAAAAAAAAGACTGCTTATGCAGCTACTTCACTAAGTCCGGGTCTACACCAGTGTAATGCTGCATATAACCACTGTCTTTCTGCATTGCTGTTTTATGTAAAACTGGCACGATACACAAAGAGTTGGAAATTTTAATGTACAGCAACATTATGGGTTTTTTTTCCCCAGCGTTTTATATAGCGCGAACTTGACCCGAAGGTATCGGGCATCAGAGCGCTTTCCATGAGCACCAGTTGCATTACACAAGGAGACATTAATTTTTGTTAGGCACAGGGAGATTTAGGGCCAGATGTACAACCATTGTGATTTGCGACTCGCTAATTGCGACAAATTGCGAGTCGCAAATCACAATGTACAACAGTGTCTCAGACACTGTTTGCGATTCCCAATGGGGTCGCAAATTGCATGCCTTGTGAATATTAATGAGGCACTCGCAATTTGCGACTCCACTGGGAATGGCTGGCCCTCCCAGGTATGGTGGCCTGCTGGGCTCAGCAGACCTCCATGTCTGGGACTGCTTTTAAATAAAGCAGTTTTTTTTTTTAAATGCAGCCCGTTTCCCTTAAAGGAAAACGGGATGCATTTAAAAAAAGAAAAATGAAACGTTTTAGTTTCATTTTTTAAGGGCAGGTAGTGGACCCTGGGACCACTGCCTGCCCCTAAAAAATATTTTCCCCTGCATTCACAAAGGGTAAGGGGTCCCCTGGAGACCCCGTCCCGTTTGCGAGTGCTTGAGAAGGGTGGTAAACTGCGACTGTTTTGCGACCGCAATTGCGGTCGCAAAACAGTCTTACATAGGGTTCAGACTTGCTATTAGGAAGGGACGCCCTTGGGACGCCCCTTCCTAATAGTGAGTCCCTAATCCTATTTAGCGAGTCGCAAATCATTTGCAACTCGCTAAATAGGGTTAGTACATGGGCCATTTGTTTTTTGCATGCGCAAACGGGTCGCAAACCTGTTTGCGCATGCAAAAAACGGTCGTACATCTGGCCCTAAGTGATTTGCCCAGAATCACAGGACTTGAGACACGAACCCGGTTCCCCAGATTTGAGGGCAACCGCCCTAGCCACTAGGCCACATCCTCTCCTCTTTTGAAAGCACTTTCTGCACTAGTCACTATTCGCAGACTATTCCAGCATCACCTTAAAATAAATGAAGCAATACCTCCAGGGAGAATAAGCATATGTTTTGCAGAGTGAATAAAGCATGGTAACTGGGCCAACAGGACCACACATCAAATCAAGTAAGTACGGTTTGTGGACCATAAACATACACTCCTCTAGTTACTGAGGGAAATGATGGAATTTGTTGAATGCTCAATCAAGCGTGTCAAAAGTACAGTAGGTTCCGAAGTAAATGTAGAATTGTATGATTGTTTTGAAGGGTATGTAAGTTAACTTTCTCTACGTGATACTGTTGTTTTGTGATTTCAAATGAGTTAGTGATCTTAGGGATGGGCACTGAGAAGTAGGGTTTTTGGTGCCTACAATGACCAGATATAGTTGGATAATAATGGGCGGCGAGGCGTCTGATTAGGGTCAGATAAAACTATTGTCGTTCAGCCTTCAGTGACAAAAAAAAAGCTTTACCTGTCTTTTCAATGAATCAATCAGGATTTATCAAGCATTATGTGATGGCCTGCAGTCACCACCCAGTGAGAGAACTGCAACTTGTGGTATTTTAATTAAGAAAAATAGATTGAAAGGTTGCAGCTGCTCCAGAAGTGTGCAGTAAGGACAGACCTAGACTCAAGCTTTCAGGGTACATCTCACATCATTGCAGGCACTGCCATCACTCCCTGTACATTTTAAGGTCAAACTTCAGGTATCCATGTATTCAACTGCTTTGTATTTCTGGATTAATATTGCGGTAAAGGTTGCAGAGGCTGACTCGGAGCACGTATGTAGAAGGAGAAGGTGTTACAAGGTGAAAGCTAGAAAGAATGTGTAGTGCGGATATGAGAGAGGTGGAAGAACGGCCGGTGAATGATAACTGGGTTTCTGGAACGTGAACGTTCTCAGCTTTTTTCTAAAGGTAACAGGACATTCAAATTGCATTAATGCTTCTGCATATTAGCACAAACGTGATGATGCACCTTCCAGAATCTGCCAAGAGCATACCTCTGGACTTTCTATTTGTTTACCCCATTCATTCTGTGCATTATGCATAGCATCTGAACTTTGATTTGCGAGAGCAATTTTGCCCAAGGTATTTCATGAAGGCTCTCTGGGTGTGGTTTTGTGAGCAGAGATTAAATGTGAGCTTTAAAATAAATATAACTTTCAGCTGAGAGTAGTTTTCACTTTGATATTAAGGTCAGTGTTATCAAAACTCTGAACTACAGCTTTTCCAACATGTGATAATGAGGATCAAAGCTGACTTTGTGAGGGAAGAGGAGCCTAAACCTCAGAGCTCAACCAGGGTGCCTCAAGAATCTAGCCAACAAACACAGAACTGCCCAAACAGAGTTTGCTGCTTCATTCTCAATCTTCGTTGAAGAACTATGCTAATGTGCTTGTATACAGATGGGACTAGTGAAGTGCCATTTAGCGTTTCAAGCGCTTATGCATCGTATTTGCATGTTATGCGATGATGTTAATCTGCGGGCACTGTATTAATTATTTAACAATAACAGGCTGCATTTACACGTAGTAAGAGCCACAAATATAACCATATTGCAATCATTGTAGTGTCTCATGCTAATTGTATTTGTAGGTTGCCATCTTGCTCTCGTGTCGATGACATGGCTTGTGGCTAGGCCGCAGTCACTTGGATTATTGTTTTAATAAATGCATTGCAAGTTTCATGTTTCTCTTTCCTCTACAGGTGCTTATCAAGGAGGAGAAGTGCTTGTTAGTAAGAATATGGTCATTGTTTTTTGTACAGAACTGTGAGATTTAGCTTGCCTAATTCAATTTTGGCCGTGATATGTAGAGTGTAGAAGTGGGAAAGAGCCTCCTGTACCAGCCAGACCGAACTGTTGCTAACTTCAAGGCCGCTCAGCTGTATATTCTTTGCCTGAAGCTGGAAACCTGGGGATTTCTACCTGCTCCCAGAGAACCTCGTCTTCTGACTGGACCGTCCAGAGTGAGTCGGTGGGACAGAGCTTCCGGAACATTCTACTGTGTATCTCTTAGAATAGTTTAATAGATCCTGTCTAGACTTCACTGAGAGAAGAACTTTATCCGCTCTACAGATTACCCCTGCCCAGGGGTGTTGAACTTACTGCTTGAATGCCGTTTCTTCCCCCAGAACCTTAATTTGGTTCTTTGATGCCGACACCTTCCTCTTTGAATTTCCCCTTGTCAATTTTGAAGCTTTATTTAGATTAGGGAAGTTCTTTTATGGAACCTATTTTCTTTATATTCTGTTCTTTGCACCTTGTTATATTTTGCATCTTCTTCTTTATAATATACAAATTCACACTGCAAAGCACAAGTTACTAACTTGTGTAACGATATATCTGTAAGAGACAGTAGTTAGTGACAGATTCCTTACCTTAGAATATCCCCAGGCGTCAGGCTGGATCCGGAAAGTTTTTGCGTAGCAGTACCCTTGCGCGGCCGGTAGGCGGCGTCGTGCGGCTCCGCGTCCGTCGTCGGCGTCGTGATCGCCGGGATGACGACGCGGGCAGTACTTAGACGCCGCCCCTGCGCGCTGACGTCAGTTCTGTACACGACTTTCCGCGCCAGGAACGCAGAGCCATGCAAGAAGCTGACATAGGTGTCTGAAAAATACTAGGGCCCTGAAAGGGATGTCCATAACCCTAGAAATCAGTTCGCAGAACGGGGAGGATGGGTGGGGCGGTAGGAATCTGTCACTAACTACTGTCTCTTACAGATATATCGTTACACAAGTTAGTAACTTGTGCATCTGAAAGAGACACGTTAGTGACAGATTCCTTACCTTAGAATAGATACCCCAGCAATACCAACCCCGGTGGTGGGTCTGCGAACAAAGATCAGACAAGGAAGTCCCGGAGGACAGAACGGCCAAAGAAGCCGTCCCTCCGGACCTGACTGTCAAGGCAGTAATGCTTTGTAAACGTGTGCAGCGAGGCCCACGTAGCTGCCTGACAGATAACCTGCAGCGGAACACCGCGGCCCAAAGCCGTGGTAGCAGCCGTTGCCCTGGTGGAATGGGCACGCAGCCCAACAGGAGGCTCCTTCTTAGCCAAAGAATAGCAGGCCTTGATGCACAAGGCAACCCAGCGGGAGATGGTTCGTTTGTGCACCGCCCGACCTTTTTGGCGCCCACGTAGCCAACAAAGAGCTGGTCATCCACCCGGAAGTGTTTTGTGCGGTCGATATAGAAAGAGAGCGCACGTTTTGGGTCCAGACGGTGGAGCCTCTCTTCCTCTCTGGAAGGATGCGGAGGCGGAAAGAAGGTAGGCAAAGTGATGGTCTGCCCAATGTGGAAGGCAGTAACCACCTTTGGCAAGAAGGACGGACGCGTCCGAAGAACAACCTTGTCTGGATGGACAGACAGAAAGGGAGGTTTGCATGATAGAGCCTGGAGCTCACTCACCCGCCGAGCGGAGGTGATGGCCACCAGAAAGGCTGTCTTCAGAGTCAGAAGACGAAGAGGACAGTTATTTAGAGGCTCAAAGGGAGCGCACATTAAAAAGGTAAGAACCAAGTTCAAGTCCCACTGAGGCATCACAAACGGAACAGGAGGGAAGAGGTGTGTAATGCCTTTTAAGAACCTGTTAACAACAGGGGACTTGAAAAGGGAGGGCTGATCAGGGAGCCTGAGGAAGGCCGAGATAGCACAGAGATAACCCTTGATGGTACCCAGGGCAGAACCCTGTTGGGCCAGAGAAAGAAGGAACAGAAGGACCTCAGAAAGAGGGGCAGAAAGGGGTTCACAGCCTTTGCTGTGCACCATGCCACAAATTTGTTCCACCTGCAGGCGTATACCACCTTAGTGGAGGGACGCCTGGCTGCCAGAATCACATCACAAACTTCGGGAGGCAAGTCGAAAGGAATCAACTGCCGCCGCTCAATCTCCACGCAAGCAGGTGTAGACTGGACAGGTTCGGGTGGAGGACCGTCCCCTGCTGCTGCGACAGAAGATCCTCCCGAAGAGGCAGACGGATCGGGGATCTACGCTCATACTGAGTAGCTCGGGATACCAAACTCTTCGAGCCCAGTCCGGAGCCACAAGGATGACTTGGGCCCGGTCGCGCCGAATCTTCTTCAACACTCTGGGTAGAAGTGGTATAGGCGGAAAGGCGTACAATAGACCGCAACTCCACTCGTGACGGAAAAGCGTCGCCGAGCGAGTGCCGCCTTGGAAATTCCAACGCGCAGAACTGATGACATTGCGCGTTCTCTTCGGTGGCGAATAGATCTAACCAAGGCTCTCCCCACTGTAGAAAGAGTCCTTGCGCCACTTCCGAGTGAAGACGCCATTCGTGATCCATCATGCACCTGCGGCTGAGTTCGTCCGCCCTGGCGTTCAGGGAACCTGCCAGGTGTTGAACCATCAGGAACATGCCCTGATGTTCCAGCCATGTCCAGAGACGCAGAGCCTCCTGACAAAGGGTCCACGACCCCACCCCGCCTTGTTTGTTGCAGTACCACATGGCGGTGGTGTTGTCTGTGAACACCTGCACTACTTCCCTTTGACAGAGGGAAGGAATGCCTTGAGTGCAAGTCGGATCGCCCGGAGCTCCAGAAGGTTGATATGGAGCCGGGACTCCGCCCGGAGACCAGAGGCCTCTGATCTCCGCCTCTCCCATGTGACCGCCCCATCCCAGAAGGGATGCGTCCGTCACAACTGTGTGCTCTGGCTGGGGAAGGGAGAGGGATCTGCCCATGACCCATTGCCGGTTCGAGAGCCACCACTGCAACTGTTTTGCAGTCCCCTCCGAGATCTGGACGTGATCGGACAGGTTGCCCTGGTGCTGCGCCCACTGGAACTTCAGGTCCCACTGCAGAGCCCGCATATGCCACCTGGCATGATTGACCAGCAGGATGCAGGAGGCCATGAGGCCCAGCAGCCTCAGGGTCATCCGTACCGAAACCCAGGATAAAGGCTGAAAGATCGGAATCATAGCCTGAATATCCCGGACTCGCCGTTCGGGAGGATAGGCCCGAAACTGCGTCGTGTCCAGAACTGCTCCGATGAAAAGGAGCTGTGGAGAAGGAATCAGATGCGACTTCGGCACATTGATGGAGAACCCCAGCGAGTGCAGGAGTTCGGCCGTAGTCTGGAGGTGGGAGACGACTGCCTGGGACGAGCCCGCCTTCAGCAGCCAGTCGTCGAGGTAGGGGAAGACTGAAACCCCTGCCCGGCGCAGATGAGCTGCGACCACCGCCATCACTTTCGTGAACACCCGAGGGGCACTGGTAAGGCCAAAGGGGAGCACGGTGAACTGAAAATGCTCGAGGCCTACCGTGAACCGAAGGTAACGCCGGTGGGCCGGCAGGACGGGGATGTGGAAATAGGCGTCCTGCAAGTCCAACGCTACCAACCAGTCTCCAGGGTCGAGGGCAGTCAAGACCTGAGCTAGGGTGAGCATCTTGAACTCCTCCTTCCGGAGGAAGCGATTGACGTTCCGGAGGTCCAAGATAGGACGCATGTCCTCCTTGTCCTTTTTGGGCACCAGAAAGTAGTGGGAGTAGCAACCACGCCCTACTTCTGGGGTCGGAACATGCTCGATGGCCCTCTTGGCCAAGAGGGCCGTGACTTCCTTCTGCAGAAGCACCAAGTGATCCCCTGACATGCGGTGGAATTGAGGTGGCATGGCTGGGGGGGTGGTCTCGAAGGGGAGGGAGTAGCCCCTTCGGACAATGTCCAAGACCCACTTGTCCGATGTGATGGCACGCCAGTGGTGAAGGTGATGGCGGACCCTGCCCCCAACTGGCGTGCTGTGCACCTGAAAGGAGGGACTAGGAGGGCTTGGAGGCCGCGGACGGGGCGGGGTGTGTGGCCTGACCCGCACGCTGGTTGCCCGAACCGCCACAGCGGTATCCACGTCCTCGGCCACACGAAGACGCCTGCTGCGCGGGTCGGTGGCTGGGCTGCTGACGTGACTGGGCGCCCCTTCCGGTTCCACGATAGGGGCGAAAAGCAGAGGTTAGCGGAGGGCGTGCAGTAGAAAGGCCCAGGGACTTGGCAGTAGCCCGTGAGTCCTTAAAACGCTCCAACGCATGGTCTGCCTTGGAACCAAAAAGACCGACTCCATCAAAGGGCATGTCCATGAGTGTATTCTGGACATCACCCGAGAAACCAGTGGTTCTCAGCCAGGCGTGGCGACGCAGCGCCACCGTCGTTGCAATAGATCTGCCCAGCGAGTCGGCGGTATTAAGGCCACAACGTATGGTGTATTTGGCCGCATCCCTACCTTCCGCAATGGCGCGGGTAAGCAGTGTCTGGACCTCCTCAGAACACTGGGGCAAAACAGTCGCCACCGAATCCCACAGGGAGTGGGTATATCGGCCCAAAAGACAAGCGGTGTTGATGGACCGCAAGCCAGCACTGGAGGAAGAAAAACCCTTCTTCCCAAATTGATCCAGGCGTTTGGATTCCCTATCCGGAGGGGCGGTAGGGAAGGCGGTTTGGGAAGCCGAGGCTTGGACAACCAAGCTCTCAGGAGTGGGGTGGACAGAGAGAAACAAGGGGTCGCCCGGAGCTGGGCGATGGCGTCGGGACACGTTCCTATCCACAGGAGCCCCTGTGTTGGGCTTGGACCAGGCGCCCAAAAGAACGTCAGTGAGTGCATCGTTAAACGGCAGCACAGTCTCCAAGGAGGAGGCTGCCGGCTGAAGCACTTCTGTCAAGAGATTAGTCTTGACCGCCACAGTAGGGAGTCGGAGATGAAAGGCTCCAGCTGCCCTACGCAACACCGTTGCAAAATTGGCTCCCTCCTCCGTAGCCACGGGAGGAGACAGCATGCCAGTGTCAGGGGAAGTATCTAGACCACTGGCATCCCCTAATTCCTCTGCCCAGTCCTCATCATACTGACACTGTTGTGCCAGAGGGTCCTCAGACCCCTCCCAGTCCTCCTGGTCCTCCTCCGGTTCAAAATAAGGAGGAGGAGGGACATTTGGGACCCAAGGTCTCATCGGCGCCGGAACCGGCGTCGAGCGACGTCGGTCCGGCTCCATGTCCGGAGCCGGAGAGTACAGGGGGACGACGCCGCCCGGAGCCCCGGGCGGCGTCAGGAACGGCACCGGAGACATCGGCGCCGGCGGAGGCGTGGTCAGGTCGACCGGCGTCGATGGGGGTTACGGTACCACCGGAGCCAAAATCGAGGCCGGGGCCGGAATCGAGGCTGGAGGCACGAGCGACGCCGGGACCGGAGTCGTCGGCGACGCCGGGGCAACCCCATCAGGGCCCGCGGGGCCCGAAGGCGCACCGGAGGGACCTTGAGGCCCGAAGAGGCGGGCCATGGCCGACAGGAATTCCTGTATTTGGGCCGGATCCGCCCCCGAACCCGGGAAGGACGGGTATTGCGGGGGCGACTCCACAAGCATGTCCAGGGCCGCGGGGACGGTGCCGGGAGGGGCCTCAGCCGAGTCGCGAGACCGGCGAGGCGAAGTCCTAGAGCGATGATGCTTCTTGGACTTCTTGTGTTTAGACTTACCGGACGACGAAGACTTGGATTCCGACGACCGGCGAGGACTCCGCGACCGACCTCTCACGCGACCGGGGCTTGGCGCGGCGCGGAGCCGACTGCCGGGCCTCGAGGAGCTTTCGAGACCGCTCTCGCAAAGCTTTCGGGTTTAGGGACCGGCAGTCGGAACACGACTTTGTGTCGTGGTCTCGCCCGAGACAGAAGAGACACTCCAGATGCGGGTCTGTGATGGACATCATCCGAGCACAGGCGTCGCAACGCTTAAAGCCGGGCATCCCTAACGACACCTTGGAGTCGATACGAAAAGAAACAGTGAAAAATTCACCAAAAAAGTTAGTCAAAAAATGACTAGGGCACTGCTCTTCCCGGATCTGCGCTTGCTGGCGCGGAAAAAGAAGAACTGACGTCAGCGCGCAGGGGCGGCGTCTAGGTACTGCCCGCGACGTCATCCCGGCGATCACGACGCCGACGACGGACGCGGAGCCGCACGACGCCACCTACCGACGCGCAAAGGGTACTGCTACGCAAAAATCTTTCCGGATCCAGCCTGACGCCTGGGGATATTCTAAGGTAAGGAATCTGTCACTAACGTGTCTCTTTCAGATATTATAGGTATTGCTTTTGAATACATTGATTTTACTAGTTGATGGTTGTTTGTAACCTGATTAAATTTTGCTAATAAACCTTCATAGTTAGGACACCATCCTCTCTGTCATTATTGTGGAGCCAAATTGGTTTCACTGTCATTGAAACATACTGCTGATGCTAGCCCCTTTCATATGCTTTCAGTCGACAACCAAAGGTCCATACGACCAGTTGAGGATCCTGTACGAGGACCATATAAGTATATTTAGGTACAGGTAAATCTGCCCCATCACTACTGTGTTAAATGTTTAAAATGCAATAAAGTTTAATAATAAAACAAAAAAGAGTCAGCTTCTTCAATCTCAATCTTCCACAAACTCAAATTAAGTTAGTTTTTCATCCAGACCTAGACTGTGCCCAAGCAAACGTTGAGGTCAGTGGCAGTCAACCTCCCAGTCACTCAGCTCAGTGTATAGTCTGTTCTGCTATCCTGGTCTTCTTGATGACTAAACCTATATCTTGCAAGGGAATGTTGAATAGGATGGTGGATAGAATTGGATCTAGGGAACCCTGAAAACCATGGACTAGAGAAGGCAATCTCGATCTAGCTATATATAACATTTGTAACTAAAGACCTCAGTGAGGTCTGAGAGAAGCCAGACATTCCCATTAAGGCTTTAAGCAGCTTAAGAAGCGCCTGAAGACCAAAAGTTCTTAGCAAACACAAGGAGATGTTGGACGGAGCGCTGAAACTTTTCAGACACTCACCCCCTGTCACAGATCTGGGTTGTATCCATCATCGTTCTTTAACTCACTTCCCCACCCCAGTTCAGACCCAGCCATATGCAAATCAGTGCTCCTCATGGGAACTGTCCAGCCCCAATTGCTAAACCAGGTCTTCCCTGGACCGGAAACAAGAATCCTGGGACCAGTTTCAGGGCAACAATTAAAAGAAAGAACTTTGCTTACCATTCAAAAAATATATCAGCTATTTCTATAGAACCTGGAATCTGAACCATATGCCACTTTCAATTCAGAGTCATACTAAAATCATGTAAAATACGAGTATTCCAGAGTGACTTGCTGAGGAAGCCATTTCAACGCTTCAGCCATATCTAATAAAATATTTTTGGGGTAATTCATCCATCAGTCTTTCAAAGCATATTTTTGCTGCTTTTCTCCATTTCTCAGTCACAGAACACAGAGAGAAAATGGCTACTGCAGTTAAGCAATATCCTCTTCATTACTACGGCTCCCAGACAAAGCCACCTTGTTAAAACTCAACCTGGCCGAGAGTCTCAAATGACAAAAGGCCCAGCTGCGGCGCCCGCGGCCGGGCGAGGGCTGGAGCACAAGTGTACACAGTGGCACAGCGACTGCCCAGGAATGTGCCCTTGTGTATTCAATCACAGCCCTAGCTGCCCGAGCCACCGAGGCCGGCTTCCTTTACTGCTCGAAAGTTATGTGGTAGTCAGGGCATTGATTGCAAGTGTAGTCCAACAGGTTCCGAAAGCAGCTCTTGTTACAGTCGATTTCTGACCCACACTTTCTTCCTCTAAAGGTCGCTCCTTTCCGCACACGTTACAGATAAACAATGCTGGTAGGATTATTTTTCTAGTGAAAGGGCGCACACACACAAAGAGAGGGGATGGTATATTTTCCACAGGGCCAGACGCCAGACTTCCTTTCTTTTAGTATCTTCCAAAAGCTGACGTAACTTTCCGGGTGAAATCCAAGCCAGAGAGCAGCCAGTCTGTGGACAGTCACTGCCACTGCATTATGGGCGACTGAGGGGAAACCTATGCCACCAGTTGTTGGGCCCAGGGCCTGCAACGATGTGCCCGTGGCAGTGGAAACCGAGCCTCCGGAGCCGCGTCTTAAAGGGGTTCCACCTGTCTCTGCTAAAAATACCCGCCATTTGGTTATGTTTTGAGATTCCATAAATGCTTGGTTTTGGTACTTGGATACAATTCTCTCTGAATCCCTCTGAATAGTCTTTTACATGGCAATTCTACATCTCTTTGCTTTCATAATCGTTAAGGAATCACACAGATAGCTCGAGAATATCTTTGAAGTGACTTTTTTCCCTGTATTTGCTATTTTAAGTTACTGTTTCAAAAGTAGCAAAATAGCAGCTTTTGCTGCTTTCTTCAGTATTTTGATCAGCTTTACATAACATTACTGACTAGGCCAGTAAAATACCGGACAGGTGGCAACCCTACCTCCTCTGATTGTGAAATTAGCTGAGAAGTACAAGTGGTGAATGCAATCCTACAGGCACCCACCCCTTACTGTCACACAGCCCTGAAATTGGCTTGACTTGTAACAGTAAAAGAAAGAATTGGGGAGGCCGTCCAGGGCACTTTGGAGGATTTTCCTCTCGCTCTGGCGCTACTTTCTAGCTCTGCGTTTCGACAGCGCATCGGTCAAGCAGACTTACTGCTTATAATAAAGATATAGCTTTAGGTGCACAGCTTTCTACCATTGGTTTTTTGGACCAGCCTCTCAGACACTGGCTTGAGACCTCTTGCCTCAGCCCAGTGGAATACACATCCCTCAACTAAACCCTTAGCAGTGTCGATGTATCCACCAGTCTCCTCACCACTAATTGCATTGAACAGCAAGTAGGGAGACTTCATGAACCGAAAAGAGAAACAAGAATGCTAAAGCTCACACAATGCTTTATAGTATGCAACCATGAAAGCAAACGCATAAAAATGAGCAGTTATGATTTAACACATTTAACCAATTCCTATTTCTTATCAACGGGCACAGGACTTGAAGGAAAATATAAATGTTTAAAAATCTAGGGCCCAAGTCAATTTATGTAAGGCATTCTCAAAAGGTGACCAGATAGGTGTAGACCCATTTACTCCTGCAAATTACCACATATTCGCTTAACATTATGCAGGAGTAAATCCCACACAAGAGATGCAGTGTGCGATTAAAGGGGAGGTTAGGCTTGAAAGTTTGTGAATGCCCACCAACACATCCGTCTCTGAACATTCATAAGCTCCCCTCTAACCCTTTATCACCCTAGGGATGGTCAGAGCTTTACTTATACAATGTGAAATTATACAGTACATTCAATTTCGCATTGGGGAAATGGTACCTCACAAAAAAGACACAACTTTTCAAGCAGTTGGTCTGGAACTTCCGGTGCTTTACAAAGCGCACCCTTGGAGAAAACATTTGATTCCAAAGTTTTCGGAGATTTCCTCTCCTGCTTCAAGCGGAAGAAGAAAGCTCTGAATGTACTTTACACTTTTTTGGGCAACTGGTTTTTACCATTTATACAAAGAAGAAGAGAACACACAAACACACACAAGCAAGTTGTGTATAACTGCAAAAGCAGGTTTTGTTTCCAAGGATTTTTCACATCACCTACAGGAAGAGGGATCTGCGAGGATAAGGAAACTTTATGGATGGAATGAATTTGTACAAGTTTAAAAGTAATGTAGTACAGAACAGATATTTAACTCCACTGATTATTAAATCAATTTTGAATTCAAATCTTCTTACATATACACTTACGCCGAAGCCCCATAGGACTTATGGTCTCTTGGTCACTCAACACGTCCAACTTTGCAAAAATTAATATTTCAAGGGATTTCTCCCAAATGTAATGGTCTGTGTCAATAGTTCCCAGTCACATTTTGCTCCCTGTGTTCTGCTCTTGCTTTCCAGCCTCCTGCTTTTGCTACGCTCCTTTTTCATTTAATTTATTCTTTTTCAGCCATATTATGACCATTAAAGACAACAGCATACATAGATACATAATGAAATCCATATAAAATATGGCGATAACATTATCACATCATAAAATAACTGCATAATGCAAACATAAAAGTACTTAAAAATTCAACATGTTACGCCAAATCAGTGCCCATTTTATAAAGCCTGTCACAGCAAAACAAACTGCGACTTAGGCTTCATGCGCAGAAAACAAAAAGCTAGTCTTATATTGGCGAAATCCATGGGCTTTAAGAACAGGTAGTAAAAAACTACAACTAAAGGGCTCATAGTAGCTCGAGTAGCTGCAGAGAGTGATTCTCAATAGGCCAAATTAATATGCTTTTTAAATCGTACTGGACTATTGGAAAATAAAGATGGCTACAAATCATGCCTGCCCGGTGCTTGGTTAGCAAAGAGCGTTCCCAGATGTTTTTTTTATACTAAGGACAGGTAGGGCTCAGGGCCATCGCTGATTCGGATACCTAAGTATTCTCTTGTTGTTGATTTAACCAAAACTCTTTGTTCTCTGTTGTCAGATACAAAGTTACCACTGTGCTTACTTAGGACCATATAATGGGTCTGACCCAATATATGTTTCAAGGTCTACGTTATCCATAAAAATGACAAACGCATCGATAAGACCCAGAGTTCGTTTGATGTAGGGAAAGCAAGACTGCATCATCAGCATAAAGTAAATCTGGGATAAAGGTCGATTTTATATTGGGCAGGTCTTTCCCCGCGAGACTAAAAACGAACTTAAACCATTAATGTATAAAAGAAATAAAATGGGGCCAAGTCACAGCCCAGGTGGACTCCCCCGAAACAAGCCAAAGGGGTTGGTGCATTCCCCGTCAATTCCACATCGAACAGAAGCAGAGAGAACATTATGGAGCGTCAGAAAAAAGTTACCAGGGATGAAGGTAGACCAATGTCAGTTAGAATATTCCATAGCCTAGACCGATTGACACGGTCAAAAGCGCTACTAAGGTTCATAAAAGGCAAGTACAACAGGCCATTCTTGGCAGTCACATATTTCCCGATAATAAGATTGTAGACAGTGGAGAAAGTGTATATGTATCAATGCAGACAGCAGGAAAATATGTACAAATGTATGTAGTGAAGGACCAATACAGGCCCAGCCTTGCTACAATAGCAGAATGAAAAGCAGCACAAATAGGGTTAAGATTTGGAGGGAAGAAAGCAGATGAATGTTTTCGTAGAGTAGAGAAATATATTTAGGAAACCACTGTAGTAGTGAAGGCCACAGGCCCGCTTTGAAGGGAACACGTGTTTAATAAAATATGTTGATGAAAGTAGAATAGAGGTGCAGGGCAGACAGGATGTTAGGCTTCACAGAACAGCAGACTTGTAGTAATAGTGCTTTACGCTTCAGAACCAGACGCGCCAAGGACAACCAGCTAGTGTAGAAATGTATCAAACCACAGGTGCAGAATTCCATAGGCATATGATCAGTTATTTTTGTATAATAGTATTGACTTTTGTTGACAATGATGCCTGCTAGAAGTTTCTATAAATAATTATGCATCTGACGTATTCACTTTTTAAAAGGAATATGTTTCGCTGTTCGTTTATGTACAACTGGAAGTTCAGTTTTCAGTTCTGCGGAGCGGTCTGCACTTCCCCTCTATAGAGTGAATAAATTCTGTGCTTTGCTGCCAATTAAAGTTGTGTTTTCTTTTCTTTTATTTCGAGAACAAGATGCAAGTTTAAATACTGTTCAACAGCCCCCAGGTCTTCCCTGAAGCCACACTGAACAGCACAAAGAGAGCCATTTTGCTCCACCCAGTCCTTGAGTGTGCAAAATAACGCACCCCACAATCTTCACCATAGAAACCAGGAGCGAGATAGGCCTGTAGCATCGGGGTCCTATCAGTTGCCCTTCTTAAAAACGGGTGTGATAGTAGCAGTCTGCCAAGAGGAGGGAATACCACTTGAGGCTGCAGCATTTAAAACATTTGTAATTGCGGGGCCCACAGAGAGATATTTTCCTTATATAGATCCGTAGGCACCCTGTCTGGACCCGGGGCCTTTTTATATGAAATGGCCATAGCGATAGCAGAGACTTCCTCCAATTCGAACCAGGTCTCCAATGGGAACTGGGGTGCACTATCCAGGCCTACTGCCATGGAACTCCCTCCTTAAAAGTAAATCTGTTTAAAATGCTTTAACCAATCAGCAGGCCTAATGTTAGAAACCAAACCTTCCATAGTTGAAGGGCAGGAATCACAATCATTAACAATTGCCCAGAAAGCCTTGGAATCCGTGGCCTTGCATGTATACACCAGACGTTCCTAGGAGGCCTCCTTGAGCGCTAGTTTCCTTTTATTTATTGATCGTTTATAAAAGCCCTACCCTCTTTAATTTGCTGTTGGTTCTTGGGCTTGGCTGTTAGGGCTTCATACAGGCAACAATTTGTATACTTACGGTCCCTATCAAACCGCCCTTGTTTAGAGGCCCGGTTACCCTTTGAATTGTCCTGAATGATATTTCTTATAGCCTGATTCAAAGCCCCAAAAGCGTCTAAGAGATAAGGACTACACATTAACAAACAGTTGGTGAATAAATCAAGATTAGTCCTAACAAGAGTACTCTGCAGAGTAGGAATGTTAACTGCTTTCCAGCTCAGTCTATGACCACTGTTCGTCTGTGACAAACCAATTATACCTGAGGAGGCTAGCGGGTGAGTGCAGTGAGGTAAGTTAAAAATAAGCTGAAGCGGGTTAGGATCACTAAAAATATTTTCAGTCACCCTTCCTGAGGTAACTAAAGGTTCCATGTTCTTAGAGATAAAAATGTAATCTTTAACTGAGCCTTTGCTCTATCAAACAAACGTCGGGGGCTGCTTAAAAAGGCCTACCTGAATTTTCACTATATTAAAAAGCTCAAAGTTATGTAAACTATTAAGTAATTTCAGACCCCCGCAGTAGGCCTGAGCACACAGTAGGTTATCAGCTATCACAAAAGGATCATAAAGTGTGGAATTCTGGCCCACCTTAGCAATAAAATCGCCCCCTATAACCTCATAAATAAAAAAAAAAAGTTTAGGGATCTTGCTTTCAAAACAGAGAGTACTTTGAACAAAGAATCAATCTGGTAACCCACATCAAAAACTGCGTGGTCTCGCCGCGAATGGCGTGAGACGTGCGCCGAGGGAGCTCCCGCAAGCCGCCGCCTTCAGCTGCTTAGAAAGCGGGGCTGGGATGCGATCGGCGCCGCAAATCGGGGCGCGGGGGGCGACGGAACAGTTGGGGCACCCCCTGGAGAGCGGGGCCGACCCGGCGCGGAGGTGCGGATCTCCGGCCTCTCGCGGCTGTGCCCGGCGGCGGCCGCCACCATTTCGTCTTCCCGCGGCCTCGGACTGCCAGACGCTCTGCACGCCACCATTCGCCCTTTCTGGCCTTGCTGGGGCTGCCGCCGCCCTGCGGTGGGCGCCGGACCCTGTGTGAGACCCCTCGGACCCGGAATAAGGCTGCTTTGGAGGCCTCAGCATCCTGACTAGCGGCCACAACCCATTGCCCTTGCGGCCCCCCTCTGCGTGGGCTGGCAGATCCGTGGGCCTGGCGGTGCCCTGGTGGGAGGCCTGGCGACTTCTGGCCCTCGGTGGGGCTGAGGGCAGCCCTGCTGAGGTTGGGCCTGCGAGCGGCGGCCCCCTGGCCTGGTGGACCCGCGGCCGGGACGTGAAGCTGTGCTGCACCCTGCCCCACCCACGCCGCCTTCTTGCCGGACCCCAGAGAGGCTGACTTACTGTGCAGGTGAGGTGTGGGGGCGGGGGTGTCCCCACGCGTTGTGGCCCAACTGGACTTCCGCTAGGGCTGGGTCCTGCGTGCCTCTTCTGGGGCCTTGCCCCTCGCCCGCTGCACGTGTCACCACCACGTTGGCGCTGCCTGAGGTCTGTCTCAGCGTCACCCTAGGCCTTCCTGCGGAGTAACCTCTGTGCGTCTGAGCACTTGGCGGCCTACGGGGGCGAGAGGCCCATAGCAACTGTACCCTCTGTCGTTGGTGGACCCTCCTCTAGCCCCGATCCCCCGGGACCGGGCTCTTTCGTGCTGGCGCGTGCCATCCTGTTGCTGGGGTGCTCGGTTGTTGGGCCCTCGGCTTGAGTGGGGGAAGCTTGGCCTGAGAGGCTCCCCCGCTGGCGCCCAACGCGCGGGGAACGATCCTCCCTGCAACCTCCCTTCTCCTAGAGGCTAGTGCTGGCCGGCTGTGGGTACTTCATTCGCCCCTCAATGCTTAGTGGCTTCGACACTGCTGCCTACCCGCCATCTCGCATGCTGTGGCATGGCTTGGGCTCCTGATTCTCTGCTGCTTTCTCCACGGCCTGCCTGCGGTGTGGACCTCGGCGGCCCCGGCTCCTACGCTCTGGCTGGGTAGCGGATGGCTCACAGGGTGATAAGACCTCTGTGGTAGCATTGTCTTCTGCAATATTGACTGTCCGCCTCCCTCCTCCATAGCCTGCGGACTGCTGCGTGCAGCGCCATTAGCGACAGACTGCATTTTGCCGCCTGGGGGCCTCAGCATTCTTTGGTCGATTCTCAACGCCTCCCCCCGCCCGCTTCTGCCACTTCATCGGAGTCCGGTGGGTGCTCGACCCGGGGAGGAGATGAAGCGCACTAAGCCGGGGAAGGAGTCGGTGGCACCCCAGAAGGACAACCCGGTTGCTGCACTTTGGAACAAGCCGGGTCCGGGTACCTCCGGCGCAATGGCGGCGCCGGCCGGTGACGATTTGGCACCAGTCACACAGACTTTCATGGCGACCTTCATGGCGGAGCTCAAGTCCGAAATAGGCTCCCTGCGATCGGAAGTCCACTCTTGTGTGCAGGAACTCAGAAAGGAGGTTATCGACCTTGGAGAGAGAGTGGATGGCCTCGAGAGGACAGTGGATGCCCGAACGGAGGACCAAGTACAGCTTTGGCAGCGGCTGGCCACCCTGGAAGAGCAGCACATCGACCTGCAATTAAAACAGGAAGATTTGGAAAACCGGAGCCGCCGCAACAACCTCCGCATCAGGGGGATTCCGGTTGGAGCGGAAGGGTCAGACATCATGATATTTGTGGCGCAATTACTACATGACATCTGGGGTGACGATGACGCCTCCCCACCGGCCCTAGACCAAGTGCACCGGGTCTCGGGTCCCTCCGCCCGAGTGGGCCTCGTCCCCGACATTCTGACCCGGGTCCACTTTTTTACGGAGAAGGAGGCGATTCTCAAGGCAGCGCGCTCCAAATCGGAGCTCACCTACAAGGGTGCCAAGATACAGCTTTTCCAGGACCTTGCTCCTACCACGCTGTGCAGACGTCGAGACTTCAAACCGGTAACTGACAAGCTGCGGAGCCTGAACATCCAGTATCAATGGGGCCACCCCTTCGCGCTCTTCTTTCAATGGGAGTCTAAACGTCGGATGGTGCGATCCCTCCAAGAAGCGGCACAACTCTTGCACATCTCCCTCACGCCGCCATCCAGCCCAACACGCACATCCTCCCGTGCCCAGGAGCCTGCTAAGCCGTCTTGGTCCCAGGTGCGCCGCCACAGGAGAGCATCACACCCGGGGGAGCAGTCAGCCTCCCTAGCCAAGCAGGAAATCATCCAGCACATCCGCTCCATGGAAGAGAACCGTTCTTCAGCTGGCTCTCGCCCTTCTACGCCATGACCGCATGGAAGTGCCTCTCCACCTGTCTCGCTATGATGCACTGTTCGCACCTGAGACCTGGGGCTGATGCCCGTGGCCCCACTTCATGCCTGGCGATTTCCCGGCCCCTCAATTCAAAGGCGGGTGGCGCAGGCTCACCTCCTTTGCCCTCATGCTTTGAGCTTGAAGGATACACCCCCCCCTGCTCCTAGGAGAGTGACTTCTCCGGGATGGTCTGCGCCCTTGGGCCGCGATCACCCCTGGACTGGAACAGGACACTGTGGCCCTGTTGGCCAACGTTGTATTTTTAAGTGTGCGTTGATCTTTTCTCTTCTTTGCATCTCTGTCTTCTGTCTCTCCTCTTCTATCTCTTTTTCTTGTCTTCTCACTCTCTCCGTGGTGGGCGGGGGTACGCCTTGTGGTCCTTCTTCTACTCTCGGGAGGGCAGTGGCCCTCTATTCTTCTCTCGCCACTGTCTTGTCCTACCCCCTCCCGGGGCGCAATTGCCTGCCCTCACCCTTCATTGGACATGACCACTATCCCTTGTCTGAAAATTCTCTCCCTCAATGTTAAGGGGCTTAATTCTCCTAATAAAAGGCACCAGATATGGCGTTATCTCTTGCAGCAGCAACCTGATATAATCCTCCTCCAGGAGACCCACCTGATGAAAGTTGATGTCCCCCGAATGGCTCACCCCCGATATCCCCTCCAATTCTGGACTTCGGCCTCCTCCAAAACAGCTGGCGTAGCAATACTCTGTGGCTCTGGCATCAGGCAGGGGAAACCTAAAATTATCCGCAGCCAAGATGGTCGCTTTCTTAAAGTAGGGGTCAAGGTCGGACACCGATCCCTTACCCTGTGCAATATATATGCACCTAACCAGGCACAGGATCCTTACCTTCGAGCTCTCCTGAAGGAACATGTGCCGCTGGCGGATCCTTCTCTTATCGTAGGGGGCGACTTTAATCTGGTGTGGGATGCCGACCTGGATCGTAGTGCCGGATCTTTCCACGGGGCAGGGGCTATGTCTTCCGCCTTGAAGAAGCAGTTGGCGGACCTCACCTTACTCGACTCTTGGCGGTACCATTCTCCCGATGCACGCGACTATTCATACTACTCGCATGTACACCGTTTATACTCACGTATCGACCACATCTTTATCTCGCATGCCCTGATAGGCGAGACGGAATCTGCCTCTATGTCCGATATCTCTGATCACGCTCACGTAGAGCTTCTTTTGCGCCACTGCTCTACACGCACTCCCCGCCCGCCTCGCTGGCGCCTTTCTCCGCATGTCCTCCGAGATCCTGTGGATGTTGCAGAAATACGAGCGGCCATTGACTCGTACTTTGAACTTAATGATATCCCTGAAACCCCCTTCCCTGTTGTGTGGGACGCCTTCAAGGCCACTATCCGCGGCCATATCACATCCATAGCGATTGCACGGGCACGGGAAGCGCGCCTCTTTGAAAATAATCTCTCAAGGGATATCAAGGCCCTTGAAAAACTTGATCAGGAACGCCCTTTATTCGCCCACAAACGATGCCTGGCCCTTCTCCGTGGCCAGCTGCGGGCTCATAGAACCAATAAAGCTGAGCGGGCTCTGTTAGCACTGAAGCAGCGTTATTATGAGGGGGGGACAAGGTGGGTGCGGTCCTGGCTAGGCGCTTGCGGGCACGTGCAGCCAAGGCCCACATAGCTCACATTCGAATTGGAGATGGCACATGTGCCACTACAGAAACGTCCAAGTGTGAGGCTTTTCATGCGTATTACTCCTCCCTATACGCCCAAGCTACGACCTCCCCAGACCAGATACAGGCTCTGCTGGATGCCTGTCCCTGGACCCCACTCAGTCAATATCATGCTCGACAACTGGAAGATCCGATTACACGAGAAGAGCTCGCGGGGGCCCTGAAGGACCTTCCTCTCGGAAAGTCTCCGGGGCCGGACGGTCTTCCCTGCTCCTTTTATCGCATGTTTTTGCCACAGCTTCGGACCCACCTCGTCCGCCTCTTTAACTCTTTCGCCGCTAACGTAGGGCCGTCTCCGTCTATGGGGCTGGCTGAAATTGCCCTAATCCCTAAGCCAGGCAAGGACCCTGCCCTTTGCTCGTCCTTCCGTCCCATAGCTCTTCTGAATACGGACCTTAACATTTACACCAAAATATTAGCTAAACGGCTTGATCCACATCTACCTGGCCTCATTGAACCGGATCATGTTTGTCTGCGCCTTGCCGTTGGCGAATGAAACCATGTGCGCTGCATCGCACACCTGGTGGGCAAGGCTCGTCACTGGAACATACCTGCATGCCATCTGTCTCTCGATGCGGAGAAGGCGTTCGATCGGGTGGACTGGACCTTCCTCCGGGCAGTTTTACACAAAATCGGGCTGGGCCCTTTGATGATAGCCCGGATCATGGCCCCTTACCTTTACCCGACGTCCCAGGTGCGGGTCAACGGTCAACTCTCTACTCCCATCTCGATACACAGAGGCACTCAGCAGAGATGTCCTCTCTCACCCCTACTATTTGCCCTTGTTGTGGTACCCCTTGCCATCTTGATCCGCCAAGCCCCCGATATTCATGGCATCCCCCTTGGAGGCCAACATCATAAGGTGGCCCTTTTTGCAGACGATCTTCTCCTTACGCTATCAAAGCCACACACCTCTCTCCCGGCCCTTCTGACCCTCCTTCGATCCTTTGAGTTGGCCTCTGGTCTTAAAATTAATCACAAGACATCCTGGGCCCTCAACCTTACGATCCCTCGGGATGAGATTCCTTTGCTCCAGTCTCTAGTCCCCTATCAGTGGGCTCCCCATTCTATCCGCTACCTCGTGCTTCAGTTAACTCCTACTCTCTCCTCTTGGTCCCAAATTAACTGGCAGGACTGTCGGAAGACGGTTCTCGAGGATCTGCGAACCTGGAAACCCCTTACTCTCTCTTGGTTGGGTCGTCTGCACGCAATTAAAATGTCAGTACTCCCCAAAATCCTCTATCTCTTTCAGTCCCTTCCGACCCCCATCCAGCACCACCAGATCAGAAGCCTTCAACGCAAAATCACCAGGTTCATCTGGGGGGGACGTAGGCCGCGCTTCTCCAGCAAAATCCTCATGTCACCTCGCGATAGAGGCGGCCTAGCTTGCCCCAACTTGTTGGAGTATTACTGGGCCTCACCTTCGCTTTATATCGGAGTGGATGGCATGGGAAAGCGAGAAGGTGTGGTTCCATATGGACAGGGCGGTGACTGGGAGATCCATTTGGGACCTTCCTTGGCTGCCTCGGGCTTCACGGTCGCGCAGTGCCTACATGGCTCTTCCTACTTGGACAGTGCTTGACATCTGGGATAAAGTAGCTATCCCCAAGGGCCTCACTACTTTTCCATCCCCCCACACCCCTATTGCTGGGAATCTCCTCTAGCCACCAGCAGTACACCTCCAAGTGTTCTCTGACAGGCTTGATGGTGGATGTCGGACGATTAGGGATCTCTTCCTGGGCGATGTATTTAAAACCTTTGACTAGTGCAAGGCAGACTTCCAACTTCCGGAGGGGGCCCGACTACAATATATACAACTCCGACATTGGATACACACGTCCTCCTTGGCGCAGGCGGCCACTCGAACACTTACGCCTTTCGAGCGCCTAGTGCTTTCCTTCAATGACTCTAAAGGGCTCATATCCCGCACCTATCATGTTCCACAACATCCCCCACTTACCCCTTCCCACAACTACCAGCGCCGCTGGCAAGTGGACACTCCCTTACAAATAGCCCCCGCTCAGTGGGATCGCTTGTGGCGCGATATCCCGAAAGTCTACCGCTGTATCTCTCAGCGGGAAACCGCCTATAAGATTATGACCCAATGGTACTACACACCTCTCAGACTGCACAAAATGTTCCCCGCGACTTCTCCTCTTTGTTGGAGATGCTCGAGTTCCCCGGGCGACTTTCTTCATATCTGGTGGTCCTGCTCCTTTTTGACCTCGTACTGGAAGGAGATCCTCAGCCACATAAAAGCGATGCTTGGCTTTCCCCTGCCTGCGACTCCAGCCACAGTTATCCTAGGTCTTAAACCTGACAACCTGCGCGCACTCACACGCAAAGATTGGCACATTTCCCTTCACATGCTAGGTGCTGCTAAACAACTCATTGCCCTGTACTGGAAGAAGGCGGAGACCCCTCCGGTCAGTGCTTGGTTTACGCGTCTGTGGCACACTATGACCATGGAATTGCTTACCGCGCGCCTGCAGTCCCGTGACTCTCACTTCACTAAACTGTGGCAACCACTAGTCACTCATCTCTGTAAGATGGAACATGCCCGCTTCCAACCTCCGAAACTCCGAGCCCTGCGCCTTTTTGACGACGCAGTCTACCCCCCGGATTCAGAATAGACCCCCGCACTCCTCACCTGATCCCTCCTAGGGTCTAGTGCACTCACAACACGGGGCGAGCCCGCTGCTGCATACCCCTGTGCGCCCTCCTGTCCCCTCCCTCTCACTGCTCTGGGCCACGTCCTTGGACCTGCTGGGACTGTATCCCCGGTTTCCCCCTATCCCCCCCCCCCCTCGCCCACCTCTCCTATCTGTCTCTCTTTTTCTCTTTCCTCATCTCTTTCTCTCCTCTTTTGACCTGCTGTTTGCTCCTCTCATATTTGAGACTTGAATATGCGATTGCTTTCTTTCGTGGCCGGCCCGCCATGGGTTGAAAGCGACTAGCTCTGTAACCCTGTTGCCATGATACTTGGTTGAGCATACTACTGTTGCCTTCCGATAGCCTGTTTGACATACGCGGCCGGCGCATTAAAGGGTTGTAGGCGACATGCTGTGTTCATGAGTGGTGCCCTACTGTCTTTTTGCAGATAAAATAAACGGTTAAACAACAAAATAGACCATACATTGGGCTCCACCTTCCCATTCTCTTCTTTATCTACTCTTTGCCCTCTTCTTCCACTCATCTTTTCCTTCCACTTCTCTCTCATCTGGCTCTTAGGGGGCTCCTCTCCCCTCCTCCCTTTCCCTCCTCCTCTCTTCTGTGTATCTTTCTCCGTTAGAGTTGATTTGTTTTATGTTGATCTTATTATATGAAGGAGCTCTATAATTGCATCTGCCACATACGATTTTTACATTACGCGGCCGGCCCAGTTTGGGTTGTAGGCGGCTTGCTGTGTAATTCAACATAAATGCAATGTCCTATAATGTTTTTCTTCTGCATATTGAACACTCATCAGACCACGCGGCCGGCCCATCATAGGGTTGTAGGCGACTTGCTGTGTACACGATGAGTCTCCTTCTATTCTTTAATAAAAAAAAAGTTGAACCAGAAAAAACTGCATTATAAAAATTAACAAGAAAGGAATTAAACTTATTAGTTAAGACAACCCTGGTGTATCCCCACATGATTGCATACAATCAGGACGATCCTGTGTAGAGCAAAGAAATTCTGATGAGAGTACTTAAACCCCCCACCCCCTACATTTGCTGACCTAAAGAGATAACAGCCGGGACTGAAAAACTCTCAAAACCATCCCACATAACTTCCTCAATGGCGAATGTCTCTTGTAGCACAATGATATAAAATTTAGTGACACAGCCCAACCAGAGCAGGCCCCAACCAATGAAGTTAGTATCTTAGGTGCGGAGGTGGCTTGATCAAGTCAGTCATTAGCATCCAAATTCATCAAAGGCAGAAAGCAATTGGAGGTTGGAATTAAAGGACTACCATGCCTGCCGGTCACGTGAAGGGGACGGAGAGGACCGGGCTGTCACCTGGGCTGCAAAAACCTGTTAAAGTACACTAGGGGAAGAATGTTGATACAGCCAGCCAGCAGGTTATTGCTCCTATTACAAAAATTTGCAGGTGGGCTAAATACAGGTGTTTGCAGTTAATAATTATGCAGTCTCCTTCCAGGTTCTTATGTTTGGGACCAATCCAATCTAAACAAAAGGAAGTACAGAACTGCCAGAGAACTTCCCTTTCGCCCTAGGGGAAATCCCTTTCTTAGGACGAAATCCCTCACCCACCATAGGCGGCATGCTTCATCATTGGGACTCTCCTGTTGACGGGAAAACCTAGTCCCACCACGGGCTACAACCCCCTCTCTGAGAGGGAGGAGCTCAGGGATGTTTTGTTCCTAACTTTAGGATATACTAAATCCTCCAATGAGAAGAATACACACCTGGTTGGGTGAGGGCGCAGCGCAAAGTAAAAATAACAGTGAAGGGAGTGAAAGTTAAAACTAGCTACCAGTTCTGAGATATAACTTTAATGACTCATCCCGGGCCAGGATTAAAAACAGAGCACCGGCAGGGGTAACTTATACCTGCTAGTAGGTGATGAAAAAAGGTCTACATGTTTCAGTCTATAGACCCTAAAGAGGTGTCTCGGCTTTCGTCAGGACCTATAGTTGCTACTGCCATCAACACAAACTACTGTGCGGTTATAAGCGTAGATACACACAAATAAATAAGAAAAAGGGGTGTTATACAGCACCAGTGGTCCTTAAAGTTCTGTAGGAGTTTACCGGCAGTTAAGGGTCACTTGCCTTGTGGTTCGTGTGGTGTGTGTTCACAAACTCGACACACCACATCTATTGACATTGGCACTAACAGACCATGGGTATTGGAACGACATACTAACTGTAACAGTGAGAAGTTGACCTACCTTATAACCTGCCTGTGCGGATTACAATATGTGGGGATGACTACACGTAAAGTGAAAACCAGGATAATGGAACACAAGAGCACCATACGTTGTAAGAAACAGTCTAACAAACTGACTGACCATTTTCTTGCTAAGAATCATACGGCAGAAGATCTTAGATGGACAGTTTTGGACCAGCCCCACATCCCTACACACGTATCTGACACCGCGGGGTTTCTCTTTTATAGGGAACAATGTAGGGTCTATAGGCTGCATTGTGACACCAAGGGCCTCAATGATGAGATCCCTTGGACTGCGCTCCAATAGGCGTTAGCTAGGTCGCTATCCCTTTTTGGCTGTCTGGTCTGTCTGTCATCCATGACCGCATGCTGGCTTCTTCTGATTGTCATTTGTTAACACACTAGTGATCAAACAGTCCCATGCGAGCACCAGCATGATAACTGGCTATTCCAGCCTTTTTGCATAACTGCTAGGTTTCGGTTTTTCAACCGTTGGTGCATTCAGTAGTATCACAACTATGTATACACTACTATCCATGACCCCTGGTCTTATGGCTCTAGCAGTCCTGAGCACCGACTTGCATCATGACTTGATTAGTCACACACTACAAGTCCTATGATTCCCG
The DNA here is from genome assembly GCA_963921515.1 of Calotriton arnoldi. Lineage (NCBI taxonomy): Eukaryota > Metazoa > Chordata > Amphibia > Caudata > Salamandridae > Calotriton > Calotriton arnoldi. The sequence continues at coordinate 522,009 of CAWUFW010000468.1, read as the reverse complement.
GTCCCATCAGCGACGGAGCAGTGACATAACAAGCGCCCCGAGCCATCGTTGTCTTCGCACCATGTGTGTACCCCATGAGCATCATTGCTATGTAATTAATTCACTACAATTTCGATGACTCCAGGTTTCAGACACGACTGAGCCATGAAATCAGACAGCTGCGCCCTGATTGGATGTCTCATTCTAGACATCGATATTTTTGCCTTCATAGTCCGGAGCGCCAACTTGCATTATAACTTAGTCACTAATAGACTACGATTCCCATGATTCCTGGTCGCACTGGTTACAGCGCAGTGACATCACACTCATGCGCCCCCAGTGGTAGTCTATATGTCACACTCTACACATCGCAATCTTCGCCTTCCGGTTGCAGCTCTAGCAGTCCGGAGTACCGACTGAGAGGTGAGAGGCTGCGATTTACTTTTACTTTGACGAAGATCCGCTCTCAAATTGGGAGTAGATCGGGTATGATGTAGAGAATATCGAGAGGATATTGGGTTGTCTAATAATCCCATAGACCATTTGTAACATCGTCACTAATTTCCTTTAACATGTTTTACCATTCACATGCCGTTTCTACCACGGCGTCATTGGGTGTTACGGCGTCCTCGGTGTATAGCACCGGGTTACAATCTTATTTTAAATATTCACTTGTCTTGGCATTTGTGATCAGCTGTCTGTAAGAATTTTCTGACTTTGTGCAGGTTTTGGTTGCAGCTGACCAGCACTTTATCACTCTTTCTTTCAGAGTGGTGCCCCCCTCCCTGAGCTACATGCCAGATTAAGGTGAGGCGTATTGTCCGTTAATGACGGGTAAGAATGCCTATTGTTTACACTGATGAACTATTGGCACCGTCGATCATCAATATGAGTTTGTTGGTGTTTGTAACAGTGTTCTGCATCTTGACTGCAGACCTAGGAGTAACAGATGTGTCCAGAGTTATACTTTCTATTTCAACCTAATTGTTGTTCTGTTTTTGTTTTAGGTATGGCCAGTGTAGTACCTACGGAACTTTAAGGACCACTGGTGCTGTATAACCCCCATTTTTCTTATTTGTTTGTGTGTATCCACGCTTATAACATCACAGTAGTTTATGTTGAAAACAGTAGCAACTATAGGTCCTGACGAAAGCCGCAACACCTCTTTAGGGTCTATAGACTGAAACATGTAGACCTTTTTTCGTCACCTACTAGCAGGTATAAGCTACCCCTGCCGGTACTCTGTTTTTAATCCTGGCCCCGTGATGAGTCATTAAAGTTATATCTCAGACCTGGTAGCTAGTTTTAACTTTCACTCCCTTCACTGTTATTTTTAGTTTGGGCTGCGCCCTTACCCAACCTGCTGTGTATTCTTCTCATTGGAGGATTTAGTATATCCTAAAGTTGGGAACAAAACATCCCTGAGCTCCTCCCTCTCAGAGAGGGGGTTGTAGCCCGTGGCGGGACTAGGTTTTCCCGTCACGAGGAGAGTCCCAATGATGAAGCATGCCACCTATGGTGGGTGAGGAATTTCGTCCTAAGAAAGGGATTTCCCCTAGGGCGTAAGGGAAGTTCTCTGGCAGTTCTGTACCTCCTTTTGTTTCCTAGTTCAGACCACAGGGTTTTAAAAAAAAAAACATATTTTATTGAGTTTGAATGGTACCGTTTGGGCAGCTGCCCTGCATATACAAAGTGAAACATCGGATAAATCAAGAGTACCAGATTGCGTATAAAAAATGAGTGCCTATAACATATATAACCAGAAAAACTTTGCGCGGACAATTCCATTACCCGTAAAATGTGTTAAAGATGTTTTAGTTTTCGGGTCGCTTGAGCTATGATGTTGAATGTGACGTGCTGTAACCTGGAACGGACGGGAAACACATACCTCAGGGGGTCTGGGGGGGAAGATCTATGCCCCAGTATTCTGCCCATCGGGACCAAATTTTCCTGTGTTTTAAGGGACAACCTCTCGCTTGGAAAACCGCGATCTCTGCCCTCATGCATCTGTCCAGTTCTGTCCGCCATTTCCCTATCGTCGGGGGAGACGTTCCCTTCAACATTAAAGCAATATCCCGCTTTGCTATGGTCAGGGCCAGGAATAGTAGGTGTTTGTACCGGTTTCCCCCAATCCCATCAGTGCTGTGTAATAAGAACAGTTTGGGGTCGAATGGCAGATCCCAGGATAACACCTCACCCAGACAGGCCGAAACCCTACGCCAAAAAGGCTGTATTACAGTACAGTCCCAAACCATGTGGATAAACGTTCCCTCATCTCTGCCACAGCGTAGACATTGGGGGGATTATATGACTCCCATCTTCCAGAGACAGAGTCGGGTATAATACACTCGGTGTATATATTTAAATTGTATGAGGCGGTATCGAGAGGAGACAGCGGCACCCCGAGGACTGGCTATGGCCTCGGCCCAGTCATCGTCTGACATGTCTGGAATATCTGCCTTCCACGCCCCTCTGGTCTTATGAAGGGTCGTTTTGGCATGTGTCGTCAGATCCCCCATGAGAAGGCGGCCCTCCAAGGGGTGGAATTCTGGAAGGGTGTCCAGGGTGTGGATTGTGGGAGTGAGGGCGTGACGGATCTGTAGATATTTATAAAATTGTGATTTATGTAATTGAAATTCCGCCTGTAGCTGCTGGAAAGATTTCAGTGTGGTGCCCTTCATCACTTCCCCAAGGGTGGAGATACCTATTAGATCCCATTTGCGGAATCCCGTAAAGGCGACTACTTGGCGCAGATGAGTGCCATGCCACAAGGGGGTCGCCTGGGTCAAGCGTCCTTGCCACCCCATTTGCCCGACAGTGTATTTCCAAATCCGGATCGTTGTTCTACTGGCATGTGGGAAGAAATCTAGCTTCTGTTTACTATATAATAACCGAAGGAGGGGAACCCCTTCCATCGCCGCTCGTTCCAAAGCGAACGCAGGATCCAACGGTGTACTGTACCACCATGCATTAATAATTAAAAGGTGAGAGGCAGCATAATAGGCGTAAACATCCGCCGCTGCAATCCCACCGCAATACGTGGATTGTGCACAAGTTTGTAGCGCCACCCGAACAGCCCCTCCATTCCATAAGAACTTATTATGCATGGCATTAACTTGCGCAAACCATGACCGCAGTATCTGGTATGGAAAGTTCTGTAACCTATATAGTAATCTAGGAAGAGAAACCATCTTAAATATCGTAGAACGCCCATATAGCGAGAGGGGAAGGGATGACCATATATTTGTCTCGTCGTGAAGGCCAGTTAGAAGTGGATTTATGTTGTGTGTCCAGGAGGTCTTTGGGCATGGGGACATGAAAATCCCTAGATACTTAAAGCCCTCTGTCGCCTTCAACAACTGAGCCTCCCAAGAACTCCTCCCCTGGTCACCGCAGACCAGAAACAAAACGGATTTGGAGGAGTTAGTATGGAGCCCCGAGGTTTGACCAAATACCCAGAGGATCTGTAGGATCCGTGGCCCAGAGATCCACGGGTCCGTCATAAAGAAAAGGACGTCATCCGCATATAGTGCAATCCGATCAGGTTGCGACCGAGGCCACTCGAACCCCCGGAGCACCGGATATCTACATACCCAGACCGCCAAGGGTTCAATCGCTAGGGCGAACAGGAGACCAGAGGGTTTTTGTGTATTTTGTGATTTAATGGGGAGTCAACCCTTGGTGGTCTTAAAATCTTTCTCTCCTCGGACCCTCTATTCCCCACATTGTGATTGTATAGTTTGAGCAGCCACAGCTGCGGGTCCTCCTCTCTTTTTCTCTTGGTCTCCTCTTTTAGGGACCTATTTCTCCGCTCTATAACAGGGCTGATCACTACGTGCCAGGAAGCTTACACGAGGTTTACCAATATTCCTTCTACCTACACATCACCATGACAGAGCTACAGGGACTGGCCTTTGATGAGGCCATGGTTCAGTCTATCCTAACAACTCCTAGCATTATAGACACAATACAGAGTGGGGTGTCTTCCCAATCAGACGGTTGGACCAAACTTTTAACTCTTAAGAGATCCCACACTCGTACCCAAACACACGGAGCAAATATGACTAAATATTTTCGGGGTAACTGTGCCTCCACTGGATTGATAGTGACCAATGCCCTCAGATTGTTTTTGGATGATAAGATCTTTAAGAAAGATTGGTCTCTCATTGCTTGGCGATGCACTAGGGATTGGCTGATCCTCATAATAAGTACAGCCAAGCACATCGAAGCATTAGAGACCCATCTAAAAACAATCATCTCTGTATAAAACGCAGGTTGAGGAGATTAACAAGACCAATAAGGATACAAAGTAATCTTTATTAACAGCTAAGATCAACAAATTCAATTTTTTTTAGCCCGTTTCTCACTAGAGAGGGTTTATCCATACACTAGTGATGATTATACTCCACCACCATTCAACCAAAAGGGCAGGAGATATGGGTCTAATTACTCCTCTTCGGGGAGTGAGGATTGGTCGAGTGATTCGGGACTCTGACAACATCAATGAGCCGAATAAGAGAGGATCGGCAAGAAGAGCCAGACGGAATTGGAGAGGGTCCGAAGGAGGTCCACCACAAACACTACGGTGGCCACCCACACCATCGGGATATCCGACACCCAATTTCCAACCAGCAATGCACCCTTACCAACCACACCCGCACTTTTACCAGAACCAGCCTTTTTTAGGGTCGGGCAGCGGGCGGTCGACAGGGAGGAGGCGACAACAACAACCACAAGTGCATTGGAGCCCGCCTCCTTCCCCCCGGACCACTCGAAGCAAGACGAAGATTCCTCCCCAACCGGGCACGAGCAACGACACAGTCTAGTGTTCAATTTGAGTGACCGCACTCTTGCTACAGAAGAGAGGAAGGTTTTGGAAAGGGGACTAGGATTTGTTCAGACATACAAAGGGGATGAATTTCAGATTCATCAAGAATTGGCGCAATTCTTTTGGAAAATTTGACTTCATTTTTTCTTCAAAGATAAAACATCTGACGCCATTGGCGATGACACTTCCAACACTGGTTTGAAGAATCGCTCTAGGTTCAACCCTCCTACACACATGATACCAGCACAGGTTCTCACATTTGAAAAAGCTGTTCTCAAGGAAGTAACAAACATGTTCAGTAACAACAAGAGACATTATCAGAATTTACCCAAGAGTGAGAAAAGGGCTCTGGAGTCACTTATTAATGATGAGACAATCACCATCAAACCGGCGGACAAGGGAGGAGCCATGGTCATAATGAACACGTCTGCTTACAGAACAGAATGTTTGAGACAACTGGACAACCGTAGCTTCCACCGCCCTCTGAAAATGGATCCGACTAAGAGACTGGCTTCAGAGATCGCCACGTTAGTGGGAGAAGCAAAAGATAATGGATGAATTACCACCAAGGAAGCAGAGTTTTTGATTACATCACATCCAGTGACACCTTATTTTTATATATTGCCCAAAATACATAAGGTACAGAGGCCCCCTCCTGGGAGACAAATTATCTCAGAAATTGGTTCACTCCTGGAGCCATTTTCCAAAATTGTGGACTATTTCCTCCGTCCTTTTGTATCTCAGATGCCTACATATCTACATGACACAAAGGATGTTCTTAGATTACTCACCGAGGTACCTTTTGCTGTCAACATGGATTATTTGGTTTCTTTTGACGTGGAATCCTTATACACTTGTATTCCGCAAGATGAAACACTCAGCTATAGAGACCTTACTGAGAAGTAAAGAACTTGATACCATCACTCCAGTTGGATTCATTATGGATTGTGCTCGGTTGTCCATGAAAGAGAACTTCTTCTGGTTTGAAGAGACCCTATTTCTACAAATATAAGGCACTTCCATGGGCAGCGTTTCTGCGCTCATTCTAGCTAATTTGTAAATGCACCTGTTTGAAACTGAGCAGATATTGTCAGACAGCCTTCCTTTCAGGACTCAGATCGTCATGTGGAAGCGCTATATTGATGATATCCTGGTTATTTGGCGTGGCGAACCAGATACCATCACCAACTTCCATCAGTGGTTGAATATTAAGAACATCTTTTTGAAATTCACTCTGGAATATAGTAAGACTCACCTTCCATTTCTAGACACTCTGATTTACCCTATAGGAGGTGGACTTGGAACAGAGCTATACAAGGAACCAATAGCTCGGAACTCACCTTTGTTATACAATAGCCATCACCCCAAGTCGCTCCGCGACAATCTTCCCTTTGGGCAGTTTTTGCGCATTCGGAGGAATTGCTCATCTATTGAAAAATTTTGATGTACATGCCAAGATTCTGTCGAATCAACTAAGGAAGAGAAACTATCCCTCGCAGCTGATACGACGTTCATCCAAGAGAGCAAGGAACAACAATAGGGATGCACTCATTGAGATCGCCCCTCCTAAAGAGCTGATGTCCAGGATTACCTGTGTGAACACTTTCTGCACTTTTTCAAGCCAGATTAAAAAAACTATCTGTAAGAATTGGAAGATCCTCAATATAGGGGACACCCCCATTGAAGCACCGCTGTTCGCATTCAAAAAGAGTACGAACTTGAGAGACAGGTTGGTCTGTACCAGGCCCCGTGACAAGAAGGTCGACACCCAGGACACTCTTTGGGGTTTACCGGCAGTTAAGGGTCAGTTCCCTTGTGGCTCATATGGTGTGTGTTCACAAACTCGACACACCACATCTATTGACATTGGCACTAACAGAACATGGGTATTGGAACGACATACTAACTGTAACAGTGAGAAGTTGTTCTGCCTTATAACCTGCCCGTACGGATTACAATATGTGGGGATGACTACACGTAAAGTGAAAACCAGGATAATGGAACACAAGAGCACCATACGTTATAAGAAACAGTCTACCAAACTGACTAACCATTTTCTTGCTAAGAATCATACGGCAGAAGATCTTAGATGGACAGTTTTGGACCAACCCCACATCCCTACACACGTATCTGACACCGCTGGGTTTCTCTTTTATAGGGAACAACGTTGGGTCTATAGGCTGCATTGTGACACCAAGGGCCTCAATGATGAGATCCCTTGGACTGCGCTCCAATAGGCGTCAGCTAGGTCGCTATCCCTTTTTGGCAGTCTGGTCTGTCTGTCATCCATGACCGCATGCCATTTGTTAACACACTAGTGATCAAACAGTCCCATGCGAGCACCAGCATGATAACTGGCTATTCCAGCCTTTTTGCATAACTGCTAGGTTTCGGTTTTTCAACCGTTGGAGCATTCAGTAGTATCACAACTATGTATACACTACTATCCCCATGACCCCTGGTCTTATGGCTCTAGCAGTCCTGAGCACGGACTTGCATCATGAATTGATTAGTCACTGTTGCAAAGTCATCCTGTGCCCTGGGCACCCCCCAACATTTTGCTGACTGGTACTGGTAGTAACTGACTCTGACTGACCCTGGGCTCTGCCTAACCAGGTCCAGGGCCAGTGCTATGCTGAAAATACTTAGAATACAGTGAAAACACCTACATACACTAGGGTACACTAAGGGTTGGGGTACCCCTGTGATTGGCATGACCTACCCCATAGGGCCCTAGTATATAGTAGGGCAGGGGGATTGAAACTACCTATCAGTCCCTAGTATATAATAGGGCATGGCAGTTTAGAGGCCAGCAGCCCTTTCTGCACTTGCATATGTGCGCTGCTGAAGCCTGAGGTCAGTTTAAAAGTGGCTCTGTGCTACAGGACTGCTTTTAAAAAGTAAATTGTGCCCAAACTCGACTTTTGTGTTTGGGACACTTAAAAATGGTTAACCTACAATGTTTGGGCATATTAGGTACCCCCAGGGTCTCTCCTAGGTGTCCCAGGGGTGGGGGGTCATTAATCTATAAGGTGGACCCTTATAGAATGAGTTTTATATGCCTTGGGTAAGGTGAAATTGCACATTTCACTCCCCACATTGTGGTAAAGTGCTGCCCAAAATCGACTTTGGTGGTAGGAGCACTGTGGAGAGAGGATCTGCAATATTTCTGCATATTCAGAACCCCTAAAGTCTCCCCTAGGTATACCAGGGGTGGGGTCCTGTAGATATAGGCAGGGTACTTATAAAATATGTTTTTATAAGCCCTGGTGCTGGAAAAATGGCCCAAGTCATTTTTTTCCATTGCAAATCCCTTGCCACATAGGTTAACAAGGCAGAAAGTTATTAACTATTAGCTCTTGATAGGAGAAGGATAAATGTACCATTCAAAGACTTGCCAGAATGGTATTAATAAATCCAACAATATGATATTGTTGAATTTCTCCTAAAATGTACATATAAGAAGTTATAAGACTTTCTTGTTTGTAAGTCCCAATTCAGCCTTCCAGTGGTCTGTCCTGATTGGTCAGAGTTAATGGAATTAGCCAGTCTTCTTTGAAGAGGTGATAAAGAGCCCCTGGGGTTGAACAGCTCTGCGGGGAGGGCAGGGTCCTCTTGCACAGGAATGACAGAGCAGGGGGAGGAGTCGTAAACCATGGACTTTAAGAGAAGGGGAGGACCCCAGTGTCATTTACAACCTTACCCTGTTCACCTCCAGTCCAGCCAGATGCTAGGATTAAGGAAGGAATGAGCAGATGCAAGGGGGAGAGACTATGGAGATTAGCCATCCTAGGGGTGTGTTCAGCCAGCTCTTCTCTCCCTGCTGAAAATTGAATTTTGGAATAGTGGTTTCTGGGTTAGCATTTTGCCACACTCTGCAGGGGGTGGTCAGACCTTTGGGTGGAACCCTGGAGCCCATTGGACGGGAGTGACCTCCTGCTTGACCCAGAGAAGTTGGAATAAGTATCTGAGAAGGGCAGAGCCCCTCAAATCTGCTGCTTTTGAAACCGAAGAGAACCAGAAGAGCCCACGCTGAAGAATTTGATGTGCATTTCCAAAGGCCTGCACTCTGAAGATTGCGCCTTTTGCACCATCTGAAACTACAGCCCTGTGGATCAAACCTGCTTCAAAAGGACTAAAGAGTGGACTTCCTGCAAGCTACAGGTTAACAGAGCTCACCTGGACCATCACCACAAAGAATCCCCAGACTGGAGTACTACCAGTGGATTTGTAAGGGTTTTGTCCTAGTGGATTGTGGGAATTGAAGTCTCACACTTCCAAGGACTCTCTTGGAGATTCCAGAACCTTGGATTGTGGGTTGGATACTTTGGGACCCGCAAGAAGAACTTCAGGAAGGAGTTCTAACAGGACCCAGCCTGCTGGAGGGGGCTGCACAAGACTGGTGAGAGATCCTCCAGAACAATTGCTAAAGGTGAATGTGTCCCTGTCAGAGGCAACGAAATGACCAAAAGGGGCACTGTTGCTTTCTAAGCACTAAAAAGTGACTAATCTTTAAAAATTCATATCTCTGGTTCCCTACAGTGGATTATTTTCGTTTTGGTGTCATTTAAAAGATAAAAATATTTCCTATTTTTTATAAATTGGTGTTGGATTTTTATTTTGTGTTGTGTCTTAATTATTTACTGAAATTTTGTTTTAAATGCTTTACATACCTGTCTTTGCAGTTAAGCCTGCCTGTTCGCAGCCAAGCTACCAAGGGTTGAGCATAGGAATAATTTTCTAAGACCTATTCTGAGCCCTATACTGTATTAGTGGCCTTATTGCCAGTGGCAGATATATATTTGCCCCTACTAATAATCCACTTTCCAACATTTGGTGCTCAGCGGTGTGGATGAGGACTTGTGTTTAAAAAGTACACCTTTCAGTAAAGTGAATTAAGATTGTAAAAATCCTCTAAATTGCCTTAGAACACATCTTTTGAGTTTGATTTTTGGAATTTGGACTAAACTGTTTTTAATCCATTGTTTTGATTTTTGCAAATTGTTCTAAATCTGTTGTGCCTAGTTAGTGTGACCCAAAACTAGGGAACCATGGAGCTGGTCCTGGCCAAACTGTCCCAGTTTGCGGTGGGTGATCTTAGGGAACAGTGTAGGCTTAGGGGCTACCTGCTACCAACAAGATTAAGAAGACAGGGTTGCTTAAGTCCCTAACAGCCTGGGATGGGGTAGCAGAGGAGATTCAAGGGGGTGGAGGGTGAGCTCCCAACCTCACCCCAGAGGGGGTGAGGATGATGCCTCTTCCATTTTTTCTAGTGTTAGCCATATGATTCCAGGTGGTGGGAGGGGGGGTGGAGGGTCCCTTACTCAGGAACCACCACTGACCCTTGCAGAGAGACAGCTTAAGGCTCAATTAGCTTTGATAGCTTTGGAGCAGAGGAAACTGGAATTGGCTGAGAAGAGATGGGAGAGGGAGGAGGCGTTGAAAAGAAATGGTGGCAGTGAAAATGATGAAGATTTTGAAATGTCCAGGGGTGGTGGTCTTGATCACAAACTTCCCAAGGGATAGTACCCAAGTACACTGAGGGGGATGACATTGACAAGTGGCTAGGAGCTTTTGAGAGGGCCCTTAGAATGAGTAGGGTCCACTCTAAGTATTGGGGTGCACTCCTGTGGAAGTTGATTCCAGTAGCTGGGAGGGATAGGCTCCTGACCCTGAAGGGAGAGGATGCAGAATCTTACCAGCAGATGAAGGCATGCTTAGTCAAAAGAGTTGGTCTGACTCCAGAGCAGTACCGGGTGAAGTTTAGAGGCACCCAGAAAGTGAGTTCAAAGTCTTGGGTAGACTTTGTGGACGTTTCAGTGAAGGGACTTGAAGGCTGGATTGTTGGTAACACTGTTGACACATATGAGGGATTGTATAATTTGTTTTTGAAAGAACATATTTTGATTCATTGTGCAGAAGAGAAGTTACGCCAGTATCTAGTGGACTCTAAGCTGACAGACCTCAGAGAGCTGGGAAAAGCAGCTGATGAGTGGGTGAGAACCCGGGTTTCCATTCAGCACCGGGGGGTGACCAGAAGAAAGGAGGAGAGGTCCCTCCCCAAGGGCAAGGCCAAGGGAAAGAAGGTCAAAACCAGAAGGAGTACTCCAAAGACCCACAAAAACCTGCACAAGGAGGGGGGGGGGGGGCCCCGAGCCAACCCAAATTCAAAGGGAGGGGGTATCAGGGAAAGAATGGTAGGTTCTTTGATCCCTCAAAGGTGGGTAAGTGCATTGATTGTAACAAGCCAGGGCACAAGCAGGGAGATGCTGTCTGAGCCAAGAAGCTCCCCCTAAGGGGCCATCCACAGGGATTGCCAGTGTAAGTGTAGGGGTGGAGAGTGGTGCCCCAGAGAGGGGTAGTCAGGTGGTGGAAGCAACCTTAGTGTCCCTGGGTGGGGTGAATATTGCAACCCTTGCTGCCTTACCTCCAAACATGGACAAGTACAGGCAGAGGCCTAACGTGAATGGGACTGAGGTTGAGGCTATCAGAGACACAGGGGCTAGTGTAACTATGGTCCTGGATGAGTATCACCAGGTGACTTATGCAGACAGCACTACCAAACTCCATCCTATGGCTGTGGTGGATTTGGAATGGGGAGGTGTGACAGGCCCTATAAAGGTAGTTGTGTCAAAGGTGCTCCCAGTCCAGTGTTTACTGGGCAATGATCTTGAAGCCTCTGAGTGGTCAGATGTAGAGAGAGGACTCCATATGAAAATATTGGAGTTCCCTGAGTGGGTATGTGCTGTGACTAGGTCACAGACTAGCCAGAAGGGAGGGGCTGGACACTTGGACCCTGGAACAAAGGGCCAAGCATCCAAGGACAAGGGTACTGGGCCTGGTGTGCCAGCCCAGGGAACTCCAGAGGTGCAGAAAGAATCTAACCCTGATGGGGAGGATCTGGCCTCTGAGGGAGGGACTCCATCCCTGCCAGAGCTGTTAGATTTGGCAGAGCTGACAGGAGCAGGTGGACCCTCCAGAGAGGAGTTCAGTAAGGGACAGAGAGACTGTCCCACCCTTGAGAGCTTGAGGTGGATTGCTTCTAAGCAAGAGGAGGGGGATGACAGTGGGTTTCACAAACTATACTGGGAAGGTGGACTGCTTTATACTGAGGCCATAAACCTCAAGGAGGGGGCCACCAGGAGTTTGGTGGTGCCCCAGAGGTACAGAGAGTTCATACTGACTTTAGGTCATGATATCCCTTTGGCAGGACATTTGGGACAGACAAAGACATGGAACGGGTTGGTGAACCATTTCTACTGGCCCCATATGTCTGAAAAGGTAAAGGAGTTTTGCAGCTCCTGTGTCACCTGTCAGGCTAGTGGCAAGGCAGGTGGCAAGACAAAGGCTCCCCTAGTACCACTGCCAGTGGTTGGGGTTCCTTTTGAAAGGGTGGGGATGGACATTGTTGGTCCCCTGGACCCATCTACTGCATCAGGGACTAGGTATATATTAGTGGCAGTGGGCCATGCCACTAGGTACCCTGAAGCAATCCCTCTTAGAACCATTGATCCTCCTGCAGTGGCTAGAGCACTGCTTGGTGTGTTCACCAGAGTGGGTTTTCCGAAAGAGGTGGTGTCAGATAGGGGCACGAACTTCCTGTCCAGCTATGTGACTGCTATGTGGGATGAGTGTGGTGTCAACTACAAGTTCACCACACCCTATCACCCACAAGCAAATTGTCTTGTTGAGAGATTCAACAAAACCATGAAGGGCATGATAAATGGGTTGTCAGAGAAACTCAGGAGGAGATGGGATGTTCTCCTCCCATGCTTATTGTTTGCCTACAGGGAGGTGCCACAGAAAGGGGTTGGTTTCAGTCCCTTTGAGTTGTTGTTTCGACACCCTGTGAGGGGGCCATTGAGCCTGCTAAGAGAGTCTTTAGAGAAGCCTCTTAAAGAAGCAAAGGACAATGTGCTTGACTATGTGCTGGGTCTGAGATCTAGAATGGCAGAGTACATGTACAAGGCAAACAGGAAACTGGAGGCTACCCAGGAGCTCATGAAGCACTTGTATGATCAGAAGGCTACTATGACTGAGTATACTCCAGGACAATTGGTGTGGGTGTTGGAGCCTGTGGCTCACAGGGCCCTCCATGACAAGTACAGTGGACCCTATCCAATTTTAGAAAAGAAGGGTGAGGTTACCCATTTGGTTGACCTTGGCACCCCCAGGAACCCTGATAGGGTCCTGCATGTGAATAGATTGAAATAACACCATGACAGGGCAGATATGACCATGTTACTGGTCACTGATGAGGGTGTGGAGGAGGAAACTGAGCCTATGCCCGACCTCCTCTAAACAAATGTGCAAGATGGGTCAGTGGAGGGGGTTGTACTCTCTCCCAAGTTAACAGAGCAGCAGCGCAGAGAGCAGTTTGCTGGCCTGTTCTCTTTGACCCCCAGGCATCACTGAGTGGTGTGTGCACCACATTGACGCTGGTGACAGCCTACCTGTCAAAAATAAACTGTAGAGGTTGTCTGACCATGTCAGAGCCAGCATTAAAGCTGAGGTTGCTAAGATGCTGGAATTGGGGGTAATTGAACCGTCTGAGAGTCCATGGGCCAGTCCAGTGGTGCTGGTACCTAAACCTAATCCTCAGGGGGGACCAAAGGAGTTAAGGTTCTGTGTGGACTACAGTGGATTGAATGCAGTCACCAAGACTGGCGCTCACCCTATACCTAGAGCGGATGAGCTGATTGACAGGTTAGGGGCTGCTAAGTACCTGAGTACTTTTGATTTTACTTCAGGTTACTGGCAGATTGCCCTCACTGATGGAGCAAAGGAGAGGTCAGCATTCTCCACACCAGAGGGACATTATCAGTTCAAGGTAATGCCCTTTGGCTTACAGAATGCACCTGCCACCTTCCAAAGGTTGGTGAACAGGGTCTTGTCTGGGTTGGAACAGTTCAGTGCAGCTTACCTGGATGATATAGCTGTATACAGTTCTACCTGGGGGGATCACTTAAGCCACCTAAGGGAAGTGCTTCAGGCCATGCAGCAGGCAGGCCTGACTATTAAGGCAAGTAAGTGCCAAACAGGGCAGAGTTCTGTGGTGTACCTGTGCCACCTGGTAGGCGGGGGCCATGTACAGCCTCTCCAAGCTAAAATCCAAACTATTTTGGATTAGACAGCTCCTGTTACCCACACTCAGGTCAGGGCATTCCAGGGTATTATAGAAGGTTTGTTCAAAATGATGGGACCATTGTGGGGCCCCTAACAGAACTCACTTCTAAGAAAAGGCCCAAAAAGGTGAATTGAACCCCAGAGTGTCAGAAAGCTTTTGACACTCTGAAAGCTGCTATGTGTTCAGCACCAGTGTTGCTGGCCCCTGACTACACAAAAGAATGTGTGGGTCAGACAGATGGTTCAGAGCAAGGGATTGGGGCAGTGTTGTCACAGGTAAATGAAGAGGGCCTTGATCAGCCAGTTGCCTTTATTTGCAGGCGACTTCTTCCCAGAGAGCAGAGGTGGAGTGCCATTGAGAGAGAGGCTTTTCCTGTGGTTTGGTCCCTGAAAAAGTTGAGACCATATTTGTTTGGGACCCACTTTTGTGTTCAAACTGACCACAGGTCTCTAAGATGGCTCATGCAGATGAGAGGGAGAATCCCAAGCTGTTAAGGTGGTCCATTTCCCTACAGGGAACGGACTTTACAGTGGAACACAGACCTGGGGTTGCCCATGTAAATGCGGATGGACTTTACAGGTTTTTCCACTTAGCGGATGAGGACTACCAGGGTGTAGGTTAGTAACCCATCACCTTTCGTTTGGGGGAAAGGGGGCGGGGCGCTGTGTTGCAAAGTCATCCTGTGCCCTGGGCACCCCTCAACTTTTTGCTGACTGGTACTGGTGGTAACTGACTCTGACTGACCTTCAGCACTGCCTAACTAGGCCCAGGGCCAGTGCTTTGCTGAAAACACTTAGAATACAGTGAAAACACCTAAATACACTAGGGTACACTAAGTGTTGGGGTACCCTTGTGATTGGCATGACCTACACCATTGGGCCCTAGTACATAATAGGGCAGGGAGATTGAAACTACCCATCAGTCCTTAATATATAATAGGGCATGGCAGTTTAGAGGCCAGCAGCCCTTTCTGCACTTGCATATGTGCGCTGCTGAAGACTGAGGTCAGTTTAAAAGTGGCTCTGTGCTACAGGACTGCTTTTAAAAAGTAAATTGTGCCCAAACTCGACTTTTGTGTTTGGGACACTTAAAAATGGTTAACCTACAATGTTTGGGCATATTAGGTACCCCCAGGGTCTCCCCTAGGAGTCCCAGGGGTGGGGGTCAGAAATCTATAAGGTGGACCCGTATAAAATGAGTTTTATATGCCCTGGGTAAAGTGAAATTGCACATTCCTCTCCCCACATTGTGGTAAAGTGCTGCCCAAAATCGACTTTGGTAGTATCAGCACTGTGGAGAGAGGATCTGCAATATTTCTGCATATTCAGAACCCCTAAAGTCTCCCCTAAGTATACCAGGGGTGGGGGTCCTGTAGATATAGGCAGGGTACTTATAAAATATGTTTTTATAAGCCCTGGTGCTGGAAAAATGGCCCAAGTCATTTTTTTCCATTGCAAATCCCTTGCCACATAGGTTAACAAGGCAGAAAGTTATTAACTATTAGCTCTTGATAGGAGAAGGATAAATGTACCATGCAAAGACTTGCCAGAATGGTATTAATAAATCCAACAATATGATATTGTTGAATTTCTCCTAAAATGTACATATAAGAAGTTATAAGACTTTCTTGTTTGTAAGTCCCAATTCAGCCTTCCAGTGGTCTGTCCTGATTGGTCAGAGTTAATGGAATTAGCCAGTCTTCTTTGAAGAGGTGATAAAGAGCCCCTGGGGTTGAACAGCTCTGCGGGGAGGGCAGGGTCCTCTTGCACAGGAATGACAGAGCAGGGGGAGGAGTCGTAAACCATGGACTTTAAGAGAAGGGGAGGACCCCAGTGTCATTTACAACCTTACCCTGTTCACCTCCAGCCAGATGCTAGGATTAAGGAAGGAATGAGCAGATGCAAGGGGGAGAGACTATGGAGATTAGCCATCCTAGGGGTGTGTTCAGCCAGCTCTTCTCTCCCTGCTGAAAATTGAATTTTGGAATAGTGGTTTCTGGGTTAGCATTTTGCCACACTCTGCAGGGGGTGGTCAGACCTTTGGGTGGAACCCTGCAGCCCATTGGACGGGAGTGACCTCCTGCTTGACCCAGAGAAGTTGGAATAAGTATCTGAGAAGGGTAGAGCCCCTCAAATCTGCTGCTTTTGAAACCGAAGAGAACCAGAAGAGCCCACGCTGAAGAATTTGATGTGCATTTCCAAAGGCCTGCACTCTGAAGATTGCGCCTTTTGCACCATCTGAAACTACAGCCCTGTGGATCAAACCTGCTTCAAAAGGACTAAAGAGTGGACTTCCTGCAAGCTACAGGTTAACAGAGCTCACCTGGACCATCACCACAAAGAATCCCCAGACTGGAGTACTACCAGTGGATTTGTAAGGGTTTTGTCCTAGTGGATTGTGGGAATTGAAGTCTCACACTTCCAAGGACTCTCTTGGAGATTCCAGAACCTTGGATTGTGGGTTGGATACTTTGGGACCCGCAAGAAGAACTTCAGGAAGGAGTTCTAACAGGACCCAGCCTGCTGGAGGGGGCTGCACAAGACTGGTGAGAGATCCTCCAGAACAATTGCTAAAGGTGAATGTGTCCCTGTCAGAGGCAACGAAATGACCAAAAGGGGCACTGTTGCTTTCTAAGCACTAAAAAGTGACTAATCTTTAAAAATTCATATCTCTGGTTCCCTACAGTGGATTATTTTCGTTTTGGTGTCATTTAAAAGATAAAAATATTTCCTATTTTTTATAAATTGGTGTTGGATTTTTATTTTGTGTTGTGTCTTAATTATTTACTGAAATTTTGTTTTAAATGCTTTACATACCTGTCTTTGCAGTTAAGCCTGCCTGTTCGCAGCCAAGCTACCAAGGGTTGAGCATAGGAATAATTTTCTAAGACCTATTCTGAGCCCTATACTGTATTAGTGGCCTTATTGCCAGTGGCAGATATATATTTGCCCCTACTAATAATCCACTTTCCAACATTTGGTGCTCAGCGGTGTGGATGAGGACTTGTGTTTAAAAAGTACACCTTTCAGTAAAGTGAATTAAGATTGTAAAAATCCTCTAAATTGCCTTAGAACACATCTTTTGAGTTTGATTTTTGGAATTTGGACTAAACTGTTTTTAATCCATTGTTTTGATTTTTGCAAATTGTTCTAAATCTGTTGTGCCTAGTTAGTGTGACCCAAAACTAGGGAACCATGGAGCTGGTCCTGGCCAAACTGTCCCAGTTTGCGGTGGGTGATCTTAGGGAACAGTGTAGGCTTAGGGGGCTACCTGCTACCAACAAGATTAAGAAGACAGGGTTGCTTAAGTCCCTAACAGCCTGGGATGGGGTAGCAGAGGAGATTCAAGGGGGGTGGAGGGTGAGCCCCCCAACCTCACCCCAGAGGGGGGTGAGGATGATGCCTCTTCCATTTTTTCTAGTGTTAGCCATATGATTCCAGGTGGTGGGAGGGGGGGTGGAGGGTCCCTTACTCAGGAACCACCACTGACCCTTGCAGAGAGACAGCTTAAGGCTCAATTAGCTTTGATAGCTTTGGAGCAGAGGAAACTGGAATTGGCTGAGAAGAGATGGGAGAGGGAGGAGGCGTTGAAAAGAAATGGTGGCAGTGAAAATGATGAAGATTTTGAAATGTCCAGGGGTGGTGGTCTTGATCACAAACTTCCCAAGGGATAGTACCCAAGTACACTGAGGGGGATGACATTGACAAGTGGCTAGGAGCTTTTGAGAGGGCCCTTAGAATGAGTAGGGTCCACTCTAAGTATTGGGGTGCACTCCTGTGGAAGTTGATTCCAGTAGCTGGGAGGGATAGGCTCCTGACCCTGAAGGGAGAGGATGCAGAATCTTACCAGCAGATGAAGGCATGCTTAGTCAAAAGAGTTGGTCTGACTCCAGAGCAGTACCGGGTGAAGTTTAGAGGCACCCAGAAAGTGAGTTCAAAGTCTTGGGTAGACTTTGTGGACGTTTCAGTGAAGGGACTTGAAGGCTGGATTGTTGGTAACACTGTTGACACATATGAGGGATTGTATAATTTGTTTTTGAAAGAACATATTTTGATTCATTGTGCAGAAGAGAAGTTACGCCAGTATCTAGTGGACTCTAAGCTGACAGACCTCAGAGAGCTGGGAAAAGCAGCTGATGAGTGGGTGAGAACCCGGGTTTCCATTCAGCACCGGGGGTGACCAGAAGAAAGGAGGAGAGGTCCCTCCCCAAGGGCAAGGCCAAGGGAAAGAAGGTCAAAACCAGAAGGAGTACTCCAAAGACCCACAAAAACCTGCACAAGGAGGGGGGCCCCGAGCCAACCCAAATTCAAAGGGAGGGGGTATCAGGGAAAGAATGGTAGGTTCTTTGATCCCTCAAAGGTGGGTAAGTGCATTGATTGTAACAAGCCAGGGCACAAGCAGGGAGATGCTGTCTGAGCCAAGAAGCTCCCCTAAGGGGCCATCCACAGGGATTGCCAGTGTAAGTGTAGGGGTGGAGAGTGGTGCCCCAGAGAGGGGTAGTCAGGTGGTGGAAGCAACCTTAGTGTCCCTGGGTGGGGTGAATATTGCAACCCTTGCTGCCTTACCTCCAAACATGGACAAGTACAGGCAGAGGCCTAACGTGAATGGGACTGAGGTTGAGGCTATCAGAGACACAGGGGCTAGTGTAACTATGGTCCTGGATGAGTTTCACCAGGTGACTTATGCAGACAGCACTACCAAACACCATCCTATGGCTGTGGTGGATTTGGAATGGGGAGGTGTGACAGGCCCTATAAAGGTAGTTGTGTCAAAGGTGCTCCCAGTCCAGTGTTTACTGGGCAATGATCTTGAAGCCTCTGAGTGGTCAGATGTAGAGAGAGGACTCCATATGAAAATATTGGAGTTCCCCGAGTGGGTATGTGCTGTGACTAGGTCACAGACTAGCCAGAAGGGAGGGGCTGGACACTTGGACCCTGGAACAAAGGGCCAAGCATCCAAGGACAAGGGTACTGGGCCTGGTGTGCCAGCCCAGGGAACTCCAGAGGTGCAGAAAGAATCTAACCCTGATGGGGAGGATCTGGCCTCTGAGGGAGGGACTCCATCCCTGCCAGAGCTGTTAGATTTGGCAGAGCTGACAGGAGCAGGTGGACCCTCCAGAGAGGAGTTCAGTAAGGGACAGAGAGACTGTCCCATCCTTGAGAGCTTGAGGTGGATTGCTTCTAAGCAAGAGGAGGGGGATGACAGTGGGTTTCACAAACTATACTGGGAAGGTGGACTGCTTTATACTGAGGCCATAAACCTCAAGGAGGGGGCCACCAGGAGGTTGGTGGTGCCCCAGAAGTACAGAGTTCATACTGACTTTAGGTCATGATATCCCTTTGGCAGGACATTTGGGACAGACAAAGACATGGAACAGGTTGGTGAACCATTTCTACTGGCCCCATATGTCTGAAAAGGTAAAAGAGTTTTGCAGCTCCTGTGTCACCTGTCAGGCTAGTGGCAAGGCAGGTGGCAAGACAAAGGCTCCCCTAGTACCACTGCCAGTGGTTGGGGTTCCTTTTGAAAGGGCGGGGATGGACATTGTTGGTCCCCTGGACCCACCTACTGCATCAGGGACTAGGTATATATTAGTGGCAGTGGGCCATGCCACTAGGTACCCTGAAGCAATCCCTCTTAGAACCATTGATCCTCCTGCAGTGGCTAGAGCACTGCTTGGTGTGTTCACCAGAGTGGGTTTTCCGAAAGAGGTGGTGTCAGATAGGGGCACGAACTTCCTGTCCAGCTATGTGACTGCTATGTGGGATGAGTGTGGTGTCAACTACAAGTTCACCACACCCTATCACCCACAAGCAAATTGTCTTCTTGAGAGATTCAACAAAACCATGAAGGGCATGATAAATGGGTTGTCAGAGAAACTCAGGAGGAGATGGGATGTTCTCCTCCCATGCTTATTGTTTGCCTACAGGGAGGTGCCACAGAAAGGGGTTGGTTTCAGTCCCCTTGAGTTGTTGTTTCGACACCCTGAGAGGGGGCCATTGAGCCTGCTAAGAGAGTCTTTAGAGAAGCCTCTTAAAGAAGCAAAGGACAATGTGCTTGACTATGTGCTGGGTCTGAGATCTAGAATGGCAGAGTACATGTACAAGGCAAACAGGAAACTGGAGGCTACCCAGGAGCTCATGAAGCACTGGTATGATCAGAAGGCTACTCTGACTGAGTATACTCCAGGACAATTGGTGTGGGTGTTGGAGCCTGTGGCTCACAGGGCCCTCCATGACAAGTAGAGTGGGCCCTATCCAATCTTAGAAAAGAAGGGTGAGGTTACCCATTTGGTTGACCTTGGCCCCCCCAGGAACCCTGATAGGGTCCTGCATGTGAATAGATTGAAATCCCACCATGACAGGGCAGATATGACCATGTTACTGGTCACTGATGAGGGTGTGGAGGAGGAAACTGAGCCTATGCCCGACCTCCTCTAAACGAATGTGCAAGATGGGTCAGTGGAGGGGGTTGTACTCTCTCCCAAGTTACAGAGCAGCAGCGCAGAGAGCAGTTTGCTGGCCTTTTCTCTTTGACCCCCAGGCATCACTGAGTGGTGTGTGCACCACATTGACGCTGGTGACAGCCTACCTGTCAAAAATAAACTGTAGAGGTTGTCTGACCATGTCAGAGCCAGCATTAAAGCTGAGGTTGCGAAGATGCTGGAATTGGGGGTAATTGAACCGTCTGAGAGTCCATGGGCCAGTCCAGTGGTGCTGGTACCTAAACTTAATCCTCAGGGGGGACCAAAGGAGTTAAGGTTCTGTGTGGACTATAGTGGATTGAATGCAGTCACCAAGACTGGCGCTCACCCTATACCTAGAGCGGATGAGCTGATTGACAGGTTAGGGGCTGCTAAGTACCGGAGTACTTTTGATTTTACTTCAGGTTACTGGCAGATTGCCCTCACTGATGGAGCAAAGGAGAGGTCAGCATTCTCCACACCAGAGGGACATTATCAGTTCAAGGTAATGCCCTTTGGCTTACAGAATGCACCTGCCACCTTCCAAAGGTTGGTGAACAGGGTCTTGTCTGGGTTGGAACAGTTCAGTGCAGCTTACCTGGATGATATAGCTGTATACAGTTCTACCTGGGGGGATCACTTAAGCCACCTAAGGGAAGTGCTTCAGGCCATGCAGCAGGCAGGCCTGACTATTAAGGCAAGTAAGTGCCAAACAGGGCAGAGTTCTGTGGTGTACCTGTGCCACCTGGTAGGCGGGGGCCATGTACAGCCTCTCCAAGCTAAAATCCAAACTATTTTGGATTAGACAGCTCCTGTTACCCACACTCAGGTCAGGGCATTCCAGGGTATTATAGAAGGTTTGTTCAAAATGATGGGACCATTGTGGGGCCCCTAACAGAACTCACTTCTAAGAAAAGGCCCAAAAAGGTGAATTGAATCCCAGAGTGTCAGAAAGCTTTTGACACTCTGAAAGCTACTATGTGTTCAGCACCAGTGTTGCTGGCCCCTGACTACACAAAAGAATGTGTGGTTCAGACAGATGGTTCAGAGCAAGGGATTGGGGCAGTGTTGTCACAGGTAAATGAAGAGGGCCTTGATCAGCCAGTTGCCTTTATTTGCAGGCGACTTCTTCCCAGAGAGCAGAGGTGGAGTGCCATTGAGAGAGAGGCTTTTGCTGTGGTTTGGTCCCTGAAAAAGTTGAGACCATATTTGTTTGGGACCCACTTTTGTGTTCAAACTGACCACAGGTCTCTAAGATGG
This sequence comes from Calotriton arnoldi, assembly GCA_963921515.1. Lineage (NCBI taxonomy): Eukaryota > Metazoa > Chordata > Amphibia > Caudata > Salamandridae > Calotriton > Calotriton arnoldi. The sequence continues at coordinate 500,355 of CAWUFW010000468.1, read as the reverse complement.
CTCATGCAGATGAGAGGGGAGAATCCCAAGCTGTTAAGGTGGTCCATTTCCCTACAGGGAACGGACTTTACAGTGGAACACAGACCTGGGGTTGCCCATGTAAATGCGGATGGACTTTACAGGTTTTTCCACTTAGCGGATGAGGACTACCAGGGTGTAGGTTAGTAACCCATCACCTTTCGTTTGGGGGGGGAGGGGGCGCTGTGTTGCAAAGTCATCCTGTGCCCTGGGCACCCCTCAACTTTTTGCTGACTGGTACTGGTGGTAACTGACTCTGACTGACCCTCGGCACTGCCTAACTAGGCCCAGGGCCAGTGCTTTGCTGAAAACACTTAGAATACAGTGAAAACACCTACATACACTAGGGTACACTAAGGGTTGGGGTACCCCTGTGATTGGCATGACCTACACCATTGGGCCCTAGTACATAATAGGGCAGGGAGATTGAAACTACCTATCAGTCCTTAATATATAATAGGGCATGGCAGTTTAGAGGCCAGCAGCCCTTTCTGCACTTGCATATGTGCGCTGCTGAAGCCTGAGGTCAGTTTAAAAGTGGCTCTGTGCTACAGGACTGCTTTTAAAAAGTAAATTGTGCCCAAACTCGACTTTTGTGTTTGGGACACTTAAAAATGGTTAACCTACAATGTTTGGGCATATTAGGTACCCCCAGGGTCTCCCCTAGGCGTCCCAGGGGTGGGGGTCAGAAATCTATAAGGTGGACCCATATAAAATGAGTTTTATATGCCCTGGGTAAAGTGAAATTGCACATTCCTCTCCCCACATTGTGGTAAAGTGCTGCCCAAAATCGACTTTGGTGGTAGGAGCACTGTGGAGAGAGGATCTGCAATATTTCTGCATATTCAGAACCCCTAAAGTCTCCCCTAGGTATACCAGGGGTGGGGGTCCTGTAGATATAGGCAGGGTACTTATAAAATATGTTTTTATAAGCCCTGGTGCTGGAAAAATGGCCCAAGTCATTTTTTTCCATTGCAAATCCCTTGCCACATAGGTTAACAAGGCAGAAAGTTATTAACTATTAGCTCTTGATAGGAGAAGGATAAATGTACCATTCAAAGACTTGCCAGAATGGTATTAATAAATCCAACAATATGATATTGTTGAATTTCTCCTAAAATGTACATATAAGAAGTTATAAGACTTTCTTGTTTGTAAGTCCCAATTCAGCCTTCCAGTGGTCTGTCCTGATTGGTCAGAGTTAATGGAATTAGCCAGTCTTCTTTGAAGAGGTGATAAAGAGCCCCTGGGGTTGAACAGCTCTGCGGGGAGGGCAGGGTCCTCTTGCACAGGAATGACAGAGCAGGGGGAGGAGTCGTAAACCATGGACTTTAAGAGAAGGGAGGACCCCAGTGTCATTTACAACCTTACCCTGTTCACCTCCAGCCAGATGCTAGGATTAAGGAAGGAATGAGCAGATGCAAGGGGGAGAGACTATGGAGATTAGCCATCCTAGGGGTGTGTTCAGCCAGCTCTTCTCTCCCTGCTGAAAATTGAATTTTGGAATAGTGGTTTCTGGGTTAGCATTTTGCCACACTCTGCAGGGGGTGGTCAGACCTTTGGGTGGAACCCTGCAGCCCATTGGACGGGAGTGACCTCCTGCTTGACCCAGAGAAGTTGGAATAAGTATCTGAGAAGGGTAGAGCCCCTCAAATCTGCTGCTTTTGAAACCGAAGAGAACCAGAAGAGCCCACGCTGAAGAATTTGATGTGCATTTCCAAAGGCCTGCACTCTGAAGATTGCGCCTTTTGCACCATCTGGAACTACAGCCCTGTGGATCAAACCTGCTTCAAAAGGACTAAAGAGTGGACTTCCTGCAAGCTACAGGTTAACAGAGCTCACCTGGACCATCACCACAAAGAATCCCCAGACTGGAGTACTACCAGTGGATTTGTAAGGGTTTTGTCCTAGTGGATTGTGGGAATTGAAGTCTCACACTTCCAAGGACTCTCTTGGAGATTCCAGAACCTTGGATTGTGGGTTGGATACTTTGGGACCCGCAAGAAGAACTTCAGGAAGGAGTCCTAACAGGACCCAGCCTGCTGGAGGGGGCTGCACAAGACTGGTGAGAGATCCTCCAGAACAATTGCTAAAGGTGAATGTGTCCCTGTCAGAGGCAACGAAATGACCAAAAGGGGCACTGTTGCTTTCTAAGCACTAAAAAGTGACTAATCTTTAAAAATTCATATCTCTGGTTCCCTACAGTGGATTATTTTCGTTTTGGTGTCATTTAAAAGATAAAAATATTTCCTATTTTTTATAAATTGGTGTTGGATTTTTATTTTGTGTTGTGTCTTAATTATTTACTGAAATTTTGTTTTAAATGCTTTACATACCTGTCTTTGCAGTTAAGCCTGCCTGTTCGCAGCCAAGCTACCAAGGGTTGAGCATAGGAATAATTTTCTAAGACCTATTCTGAGCCCTATACTGTATTAGTGGCCTTATTGCCAGTGGCAGATATATATTTGCCCCTACTAATAATCCACTTTCCAACATTTGGTGCTCAGCGGTGTGGATGAGGACTTGTGTTTAAAAAGTACACCTTTCAGTAAAGTGAATTAAGATTGTGAAAATCCTCTAAATTGCCTTAGAACACATCTTTTGAGTTTGATTTTTGGAATTTGGACTAAACTGTTTTTAATCCATTGTTTTGATTTTTCCAAATTGTTCTAAATCTGTTGTGCCTAGTTAGTGTGACCCAAAACTAGGGAACCATGGAGCTGGACCTGGCCAAACTGTCCCAGTTTGCGGTGGGTGATCTTAGGGTACAGTGTAGGCTTAGGGGGCTACCTGCTACCAACAAGATTAAGAAGACAGGGTTGCTTAAGTCCCTATCAGCCTGGGATGGGGTAGCAGAGGAGATTCAAGGGGGGTGGAGGGTGAACCCCCCAACCTCACCCCAGAGGGGGGTGAGGATGATGCCTCTTCCATTTTTTCTAGTGTTAGCCATATGATTCCAGGTGGTGGGAGGGGGGGGGGGAGGGTCCCTTACTCAGGAACCACCACTGACCCTTGCAGAGAGACAGCTTAAGGCTCAATTAGCTTTGATAGCTTTGGAGCAGAGGAAACTGGAATTGGCTGAGAAGAGATGGGAGAGGGAGGAGGCGTTGAAAAGAAATGGTGGCAGTGAAAATGATGAAGATTTTGAAATGTCCAGGGGTGGTGGTCTTGATCACAAACTTCCCAAGGGATAGTACCCAAGTACACTGAGGGGGATGACATTGACAAGTGGCTAGGAGCTTTTGAGAGGGCCCTTAGAATGAGTAGGGTCCACTCTAAGTATTGGGGTGCACTCCTGTGGAAGTTGATTCCAGTAGCTGGGAGGGATAGGCTCCTGACCCTGAAGGGAGAGGATGCAGAATCTTACCAGCAGATGAAGGCATGCTTAGTCAAAAGAGTTGGTCTGACTCCAGAGCAGTACCGGGTGAAGTTTAGAGGCACCCAGAAAGTGAGTTCAAAGTCTTGGGTAGACTTTGTGGACGTTTCAGTGAAGGCACTTGAAGGCTGGATTGTTGGTAACACTGTTGACACATATGAGGGATTGTATAATTTGTTTTTGAAAGAACATATTTTGATTCATTGTGCAGAAGAGAAGTTACGCCAGTATCTAGTGGACTCTAAGCTGACAGACCTCAGAGAGCTGGGAAAAGCAGCTGATGAGTGGGTGAGAACCCGGGTTTCCATTCAGCACCGGGGGGTGACCAGAAGAAAGGAGGAGAGGTCCCTCCCCAAGGGCAAGGCCAAGGGAAAGAAGGTCAAAACCAGAAGGAGTACTCCAAAGACCCACAAAAACCTGCACAAGGAGGGGGGCCCGAGCCAACCCAAATTCAAAGGGAGGGGGTATCAGGGAAAGAATGGTAGGTTCTTTGATCCCTCAAAGGTGGGTAAGTGCTTTGACTGTAACAAGCCAGGGCACAAGCAGGGAGATGCTGTCTGAGCCAAGAAGCTCCCCCTAAGGGGCCATCCACAGGGATTGCCAGTGTAAGTGTAGGGGTGGAGAGTGGTGCCCCAGAGAGGGGTAGTCAGGTGGTGGAAGCAACCTTGGTGTCCCTGGGTGGGGTGAATATTGCAACCCTTGCTGCCTTACCTCCAAACATGGACAAGTACAGGCAGAGGCCTAACGTGAATGGGACTGAGGTTGAGGCTATCAGAGACACAGGGGCTAGTGTAACTATGGTCCTGAATGAGTTTCACCAGGTGACTTATGCAGACAGCACTACCAAACTCCATCCTATGGCTGTGGTGGATTTGGAATGGGGAGGTGTGACAGGCCCTATAAAGGTAGTTGTGTCAAAGGTGCTCCCAGTCCAGTGTTTACTGGGCAATGATCTTGAAGCCTCTGAGTGGTCAGATGTAGAGAGAGGACTCCATATGAAAATATTGGAGTTCCCCGAGTGGGTATGTGCTGTGACTAGGTCACAGACTAGCCAGAAGGGAGGGGCTGGACACTTGGACCCTGGAACAAAGGGCCAAGCATCCAAGGACAAGGGTACTGGGCCTGGTGTGCCAGCCCAGGGAACTCCAGAGGTGCAGAAAGAATCTAACCCTGATGGGGAGGATCTGGCCTCTGAGGGAGGGACTCCATCCCTGCCAGAGCTGTTAGATTTCGCAGAGCTGACAGGAGCAGGTGGACCCTCCAGAGAGGAGTTCAGTAAGGGACAGAGAGACTGTCCCACCCTTGAGAGCTTGAGGTGGATTGCTTCTAAGCAAGAGGAGGGGGATGACAGTGGGTTTCACAAACTATACTGGGAAGATGGACTGCTTTATACTGAGGCCATAAACCTCAAGGAGGGGGCCACCAGGAGGTTGGTGGTGCCCCAGAAGTACAGAGTTCATACTGACTTTAGGTCATGATATCCCTTTGGCAGGACATTTGGGACAGACAAAGACATGGAACAGGTTGGTGAACCATTTCTACTGGCCCCATATGTCTGAAAAGGTAAAGGAGTTTTGCAGCTCCTGTGTCACCTGTCAGGCTAGTGGCAAGGCAGGTGGCAAGACAAAGGCTCCCCTAGTACCACTGCCAGTGGTTGGGGTTCCTTTTGAAAGGGTGGGGATGGACATTGTTGGTCCCCTGGACCCACCTACTGCATCAGGGACTAGGTATATATTAGTGGCAGTGGGCCATGCCACTAGGTACCCTTAAGCAATCCCTCTTAGAACCATTGATCCTCCTGCAGTGGCTAGAGCACTGCTTGGTGTGTTCACCAGAGTGGGTTTTCCGAAAGAGGTGGTGTCAGATAGGGGCACGAACTTCCTGTCCAGCTATGTGACTGCTATGTGGGATGAGTGTGGTGTCAACTACAAGTTCACCACACCCTATCACCCACAAGCAAATTGTCTTGTTGAGAGAATCAACAAAACCATGAAGGGCATGATAAATGGGTTGTCAGAGAAACTCAGGAGGAGATGGGATGTTCTCCTCCCATGCTTATTGTTTGCCTACAGGGAGGTGCCACAGAAAGGGGTTGGTTTCAGTCCCCTTGAGTTGTTGTTTCGACACCCTGAGAGGGGGCCATTGAGCCTGCTAAGAGAGTCTTTAGAGAAGCCTCTTAAAGAAGCAAAGGACAATGTGCTTGACTATGTGCTGGGTCTGAGATCTAGAATGGCAGAGTACATGTACAAGGCAAACAGGAAACTGGAGGCTACCCAGGAGCTCATGAAGCACTGGTATGATCAGAAGGCTACTATGACTGAGTATACTCCAGGACAATTGGTGTGGGTGTTGGAGCCTGTGGCTCACAGGGCCCTCCATGACAAGTAGAGTGGGCCCTATCCAATCTTAGAAAAGAAGGGTGAGGTTACCCATTTGGTTGACCTTGGCACCCCCAGGAACCCTGATAGGGTCCTGCATGTGAATAGATTGAAATCCCACCATGACAGGGCAGATATGACCATGTTACTGGTCACTGATGAGGGTGTGGAGGAGGAAACTGAGCCTATGCCCGACCTCCACTAAACGAATGTGCAAGATGGGTCAGTGGAGGGGGTTGTACTCTCTCCCAAGTTAACAGAGCAGCAGCGCAGAGAGCAGTTTGCTGGCCTGTTCTCTTTGACCCCCAGGCATCACTGAGTGGTGTGTGCACCACATTGACGCTGGTGACAGCCTACCTGTCAAAAATAAACTGTAGAGGTTGTCTGACCATGTCAGAGCCAGCATTAAAGCTGAGGTTGCTAAGATGCTGGAATTGGGGGTAATTGAACCGTCTGAGAGTCCACGGGCCAGTCCAGTGGTGCTGGTACCTAAACCTAATCCTCAGGGGGGACCAAAGGAGTTAAGGTTCTGTGTGGACTACAGTGGATTGAATGCAGTCACCAAGACTGGCGCTCACCCTATACCTAGAGCGGATGAGCTGATTGACAGGTTAGGGGCTGCTAAGTACCTGAGTACTTTTGATTTTACTTCAGGTTACTGGCAGATTGCCCTCACTGATGGAGCAAAGGAGAGGTCAGCATTCTCCACACCAGAGGGACATTATCAGTTCAAGGTAATGCCCTTTGGCTTACAGAATGCACCTGCCACCTTCCAAAGGTTGGTGAACAGGGTCTTGTCTGGGTTGGAACAGTTCAGTGCAGCATACCTGGATGATATAGCTGTATACAGTTCTACCTGGGGGGGATCACTTAAGCCACCTAAGGGAAGTGCTTCAGGCCATGCAGCAGGCAGGCCTGACTATTAAGGCAAGTAAGTGCCAAACAGGGCAGAGTTCTGTGGTGTACCTGTGCCACCTGGTAGGCGGGGGCCATGTATAGCCTCTCCAAGCTAAAATCCAAACTATTTTGGATTAGACAGCTCCTGTTACCCACACTCAGGTCAGGGCATTCCAGGGTATTATAGAAGGTTTGTTCAAAATGATGGGACCATTGTGGGGCCCCTAACAGAACTCACTTCTAAGAAAAGGCCCAAAAAGGTGAATTGAACCCCAGAGTGTCAGAAAGCTTTTGACACTCTGAAAGCTGCTATGTGTTCAGCACCAGTGTTGCTGGCCCCTGACTACACAAAAGAATGTGTGGTTCAGACAGATGGTTCAGAGCAAGGGATTGGGGCAGTGTTGTCACAGGTAAATGAAGAGGGCCTTGATCAGCCAGTTGCCTTTATTTGCAGGCGACTTCTTCCCAGAGAGCAGAGGTGGAGTGCCATTGAGAGAGAGGCTTTTGCTGTGGTTTGGTCCCTGAAAAAGTTGAGACCATATTTCTATGGGACCCACTTTTGTGTTCAAACTGACCACAGGTCTCTAAGATGGCTCATGCAGATGAGAGGGGAGAATCCCAAGCTGTTAAGGTGGTCCATTTCCCTACAGGGAACGGACTTTACAGTGGAACACAGACCTGGGGTTGCCCATGTAAATGCGGATGGACTTTACAGGTTTTTCCACTTAGCGGATGAGGACTACCAGGGTGTAGGTTAGTAACCCATCACCTTTCGTTTGGGGGGGGAGGGGGCGCTTTGTTGCAAAGTCATCCTGTGCCCTGGGCACCCCTCAACTTTTTGCTGACTGGTACTGGTGGTAACTGACTCTGACTGACCCTCGGCACTGCCTAACCAGGCCTAGGGCCAGTGCTTTGCTGAAAACACTTAGAATACAGTGAAAACACCTACATACACTAGGGTACACTAAGGGTTGGGGTACCCCTGTGATTGGTATGACCTACACCATTGGGCCCTAGTACATAATAGGGCAGGGAGATTGAAACTACCTATCAGTCCTTAATATATAATAGGGCATGGCAGTTTAGAGGCCAGCAGCCCTTTCTGCACTTGCATATGTGCACTGCTGAAGCCTGAGGTCAGTTTAAAAGTGGCTCTGAGCTACAGGACTGCTTTTAAAAAGTAAATTGTGCCCAAACTCGACTTTTGTGTTTGGGACACTTAAAAATGGTTAACCTACAATGTTTGGGCATATTAGGTACCCCCAGGGTCTCCCCTAGGAGTCCCAGGGGTGGGGGTCAGAAATCTATAAGGTGGACCCTTATAAAATGAGTTTTATATGCCCTGGGTAAAGTGAAATTGCACATTCCTCTCCCCACATTGTGATAAAGTGCTGCCCAAAATCGACTTTGGCTGTAGGAGCACTGTTGAGAGAGGATCTGCAAACTTTCTTCATATTCAGAACCCCTAAAGTCTCCCCTAGGTATACCAGGGGTGGGGGTCCTGTAGATATAGGCAGGGTACTTATAAAATATGTTTTTATAAGCCCTGGTGCTGGAAAAATGGCCCAAGTCATTTTTTTCCATTGCAAATCCCTTGCCACATAGGTTAACATGGCAGAAAGTTATTAACTAATAGCTCTTGATAGGAGAAGGATAAATGTACCATTTTAAGCATTCCCAGAATGGTATTAATAAATCCAACAATATGAAATTGTTGAATCTCTCCTAAAATGTACATACAAGAAGTTATAAGACTTTCTTGTTTGTAAGTCCCAATCCAGCCTTCCAGTGGTCTGTCCTGATTGGTCAGAGTTAAGGGGATTAGCCAGTCTTCTTTGAAGAGGTGATAAAGAGACCCTGAGGTTGAACTGCTCGGCTGGGAGGGTAGGGTCCTTTTGCACAGGAATGCCAGAGCAGGGGGAGGAGTCGTAAACCATGGACTTCAAGAGAAGTGGAGGACCCCAGTGTCATTTACAACCTTACCCGGTTCACCTCCAGCAAGATGCTAGGATTAAGGAAGGAATGAGCAGATGCAAAGGGGAGGAGACTATGGAGATTAGCCATCCTAGGGGTGTGTTTAGCCAGCTCTTCTCTCCCTGCTGAAAATTCTGACATATTGAATTTTGGAAGAATAGTGGTTTCTGGGTTAGCATTTTGCCACACTCTGTAGGAAGTGGTCAGAGCTGTGGGTGGAACCCTGCAGCCCACTGGACAGGAGTGACCTCCTGCTTGGCCCAGAGAAGTTGGAATAAGTATCTGAGAAGGGCAGAGCCCCTCAGATCTGCTGCTTTTGAAACCGAAGAGAAACAGAAGGTCCCACGCTGAAGAATTTGATGTGCATTTTCAAAGGCCTGCACTCTGAAGATTGCGCCTTTTGCACCATCTGAAACTACAGCCCTGTGGATCAAACCTGCTTCAAAAGGACTAAAGAGTGGACTCCCTGCAAGCTACAGGTTAACAGAGCTCACCTGGACCATCACCACAAAGAATCTCCAGACTGGAGTACTACCAGTGGATTTGTAAGGGTTTTGTCCAAGTGGATTGTGGGAATTGAAGTCTCACACTTCCAAGGACCCTCTTGGAGATTCCAGAACCTTGGATTGTGTGTTGGATAGTTTGGTACCTGCAAGAAGAACTTCAGGAAGGAGTTCTAACAAGACCCAGCCTGCTGGAGGGGGCTGCACAAGACTGGTGAGAGATCCTCCAGAACAATTGCTAAAAGTGAATGTGTCCCTGTCAGAGGCAACGAAATGACCAAAAGGGGCACTGTTGGTTTCTAAGCACTAGAAAGTGACTAATCTTTGAAAATTCATATCTCTGGTTCCCTACAGTGCATTTTTTTCGTTTTGGTGTCATTTAAAAGATAGAAATATTTCATTACAACTTAGTCACTAATAGACTACGATTCCCATGATTCCTGGTGGCACTGGTTACGGCGCAGTGACATCACACTCATGCGCCCCCAGTGGTAGTCTATATGTCGCACTCTACACAGCGCAATCTTCCCCTACTGGTTGCAGCTCTAGCAGTCCGGAGTACCGACTGAGAGGTTGCGATTTACTTTTACTTTGACGAAGATCCGGTCTCAAATTGGGAGTAGATCGGGTATGATGTAGAGAATATTGAGAGGATATTGGGTTGTCTAAAAATCCCGTAGACGATTAGTAACATCGTCACTAATTTATTTTAATATGTTTTACCATTCACATGCCGTTTCTACCACGGCGTCATAGGGTGTTACGTCATCTTGGTGTATAGCACCGGGTTACAATCTTATTTTAAATATTCACTTCTCTTGGCATTTGTGATCAGCTGTCTGTAAACATTTTCTGACTTTGTGCAGGTTTTGGTTGCAGCTGATCAGCACTTTATCACTCTTTCTTTCAGAGCGGTGCCCCCCTCCCTGAGCTACATGCCGGGTTAAGGTGAGGCGTATTGTCCGTTGATGACGGGTAAGAATACCTATTGTTTACATTGATGTACTACTGGCACCTTCGATCATCAATATGAGTTTGCTGGTGTTTGTAACAATGTTCTGTATCTTGACTGCACACCTAGGAGTAACAGATGTGTCCAGAGTTATACTTTCTATTTCAACCTAATTGTTGTTCTGTTTTTTCTTATTTGTTTGTGTGTATCCACGCTTATAACCACACAGTAGTTTTCGTTGATAGCAGTAGCAACTATAGGTCCTGACGAAAGCCGCGACACCTCTTTAGGGTCTATAGGCTGAAACATGTAGACCTTTTTTCGTCACCTACTAGCAAGTATATGTTACCCCTGCCGGTGCTCTGTTTTTAATCCTGGCCCCGGGATGAGTCTTTAAAGTTATATCTCAGACCTGGTAGCTAGTTTTAACTTTCCCTCCCTTCACTGTTATTTTTACTTTGCACTGCGCCCTCATCCAACCGGTTGTGTATTCTTCTCATTGGAGGATTTAGTATATCCTAAAGTTAGGAACAAAACATCCCTGAGCTCCTCCCTCTCAGAGAGGGGGTTGTATCCCGTGGTGGGACTAGGTTTTCCCGTCATGAGGAGAGTCCCAATGATGAAGCATGCCACCTATGGTGGGTGAGGGATTTCGTCCTAAGAAAGGGATTTCCCCTAGGGTGTAAGGTAAGTTCTCTGGCAGTTCTGTACCTCTTTTGTTTCCAAGTCCAGACCCGAGGGTTTTTTGTGTATTTTGTGATTTAATGGGGAGTCAACCCTTGGTGGTCTTAAAATCTTTCTCTCCTCGGACCCTCTATTCCCCACATTGTGATTATATACCAATCCAATCGACCCACCTTAAAAGGATAATGCCATTGTACTATTTGATGTGAAAGTTCGAATGTGTACTTAACCAATGACAAACCTTGTTGTTAAGTTGCGTAAAGGATTCCTCTGTGTCTGGCGGCAGGGGAGGCACCCCTGTCATTACTGCAACATATGGACAGCAGTCCTGTGGGAGATTAGGCGTGGTAAATGGATCTTATGCAGCCGAACAGCGCCTTCATCATCTTGAGTGGTGAGAGATCCTTGACCTTTGGCCCCCCGCAATGGTCCGTTTGACACAGACGGAGATCTTAGGGCTCACACAGCTGTGCATGCTGTACGAGCTGGCAGGTTAACATCAACAGGACCATTGCAGGGAGAGCGAGCTACAGCACTGGACACGTGGGCCACTACACGCATGTGACCTGCTTGGCCCCCAACGCTTTTGGGCCCTGTGGAACTGTCAGAGAAGAGGGGACCAACAGAACCTGAAATCAGAGGCATCCTTGCCCCATCAGATTGCCTTGTTAGAGTCGAAACACAACCCTCCAAGCTCTTCATACTCTCCTCCAAGGGGGTTATAAAGGCGACAATAATGGCTTTGAATTTATCTAGCATCTCATCCCAGGTAGGATTTGGGTCACCGGCAGTGAGGAGCGGAGTAAGTCCAGATTTATGTACAATACCCTCACGAGGTTTATAGCTACCAGGCTTTATAGTCACCCCTCGAGACACTAGGAGCTAAAAGGCCCAAAGACCCTTCAAGCTTAGGGCCCTTTGATAAAGTTCCATGGATAACTTGGTGTTATTGGACCCCTCGCACTGTTGGTTGTCTAGCCGCGCCAAAGGAGGGGGTGTAGTATTAACCCGATCCCCCAAACCCAGAAAGAGATACCTCTCCGTGAAGTCAATCTCCTTAGAGATCACCCTGACTGCTCTGGCACGGAAAGAATCCAAGGTGGCACAGTGGGAGGTAATGGCTTTACCTGCAGCTTTCTCAGAATCCTTGCCCTCAAGTAATTGTCTTTCTCAAAATTCACTGTATGGTGACCTTAGGGTGGAATCAACAAGCAGCACAGCAGTATGGAAGGAAAGGAGAAAGTCAGAGCGTGTACAAAAATATAGGTCTGGTAAAAATCACGAGACACTGTCTTTCAGAATAAAATCAAAGGGAGATCCACTCACCACTCCTAAGGCCAAGAGGGGTGGCCCAGCCTCTTCTGGCCAATGACGGGCGCAGGACAGGCCTGCCCTTGGCCCAGGCTTCGCCTGCACGCGTCCTGTGCTGCGGGTTCACTAGATGTGCTTTATCGCGCAGACAGGATCAGTTGCAGGTACGGCCAAGTACGGGACCTACTCCTTTGTCCCGTAGTGTGCTGGGACTCGTAGTCCCCCAGCTGTAATGTCTGGCAAAAATTCTCCTGTGCCGCGGGTTAACCAGGTGCGCTTTATAGCGCCAACGGGATCAGTTGCAGGTGCGGCAAAGTGGGGGACCTCCTCCTTTGTCCCGTAGTGTGCTGGGACTCGTAGTCCCCCAGCGGATGTGCAGCAAAAAGTCTCCCCTTTTGCTACAGTCATGCTAGATATGCACATCAGCGCCTGGCATACCACTCCCGTTTCCAAGATTCTTACGATGTATGACTTAAGTCAAATGGATTATTGATGTATATTATTTTCTAAATCATGGTGGTTTAGACCCTAGACATGTCAAAACGGCTGTTCATCAATGTTCAACTACATAGAAAACATCCCAAGACCACGGTTTCCAAACTACTCATTAACCCGGTATTCTTATAGAAATAAGCTTTCCAAGACAATACTGGCAGGCAATCACTTCTGAGTCACGAAAAAAGGCACACTGTAAAAGGAAGCCTTCTTCATTTGTTCCTTGCCTCTGCTTGCATTGTTGCACTAAGGGCCGCTCTTTTGGATTGTGACATCTATTGATCTTGTCTACCATTCTATATAATTGTCGAACCTTTTGGTCCTTGCAGGTTCCTGCCAGATTCATGGCATCCTGGTATCTGAAGTTAACCTTCCACAGATTATTATTAATTTTTTTTATTAGATTGTTCTGTTTTTCGCTACTGAAATCATACCAGATTTCTGTATTCCAGTGTTATTTCAGTCTATTCCATTTCCCGTTGTCGATGGTCATGATAGTAGGAATGTCCTCAGTCACAAGGACAGAACATACAAGGTAAATCTTGCATAAGGTAAATTAAACCAGGATTTATTTTGAAACAGGCTTATTCTCTTGATCTACTAAAAGTTTACAAGACCACACCCAATGGGTGCTTTACACAAAATTAGATGGAAGATGGAAGTCACATTCACCGTTGGACATATGCTTGTTCTACCAACAGGCAATTATTTATATATTTTATGCCCCTCCTGAAAAACACCTACGGGACAATTCACAGAGCATTGGCCCTTTGGTGAATGGAGTATTGAAGTATTACTTCACATACGCATAAATGCCTTTGTGAATTGGCTCAAAACATCTCAAATTTGAATAGTCAGGGGAAGTTCAATATAATTAGTACAAACAGAAAGGACCGTGCCATATTTGCAATTTTAGTAACTGGGAGTAGTGGGTAATTTTGGGGCCCAATTCCAAAGGCATTTAGAAGTACATGAGGTAGTACTGCTATGGTACTACTTCACATACTAGTAAAGGTCTGTGTGAATTGGACTCACAGACTGTGAGTGGGGTTGAGTCATTGAGTTTCTTGATGTTGGGCGGAGAGCGAGTAGCGAGCAGCTGAGCTCCGTTACCGCTAGCACCGCCTCGAAGACCTCCTTGACAGCGGGGGGGGGCTGGGGTCGGCGCTTAGCGGAATTCACCAGAGATCTGCCGGAGCCTGAGACCGGAGCTCCTGCGGCAAGCTCGCCCGCCATTAGCCGGCGGCTGCGAGTGTGCGCCCTTGGCAGATCGCGGAGGCGGCGCGATTAGATCGGGTGCAGCCTGCGATCCTGCCTTGTGTGCCCCGCTTGCCTTTCACCTCCTTTTCCCCTGCGCTCGCTCGCCCGCTCCCGCCGCCATCATCAGCTGCAGTTCATCTCAGCCTCGCCGCAGCTACCGTCATCACCACCATCGCCACCGCTGCCACTGCTGTCACCACCGAGGAGTTCAAGGAGCTGTCTAAGGGGGGGGCGAGTCAAGCCCCCTTCTCAGCCCGCCCTGCGCTGCACTGTGGAGCCTCGAACCCCGGGTGAGCTTTCCTGAGCTGCTTGGCCGGGAGGGGGGTCTGCGGCTCCAGGGCTATTCCCCATCCCCTACCAACAACGTCTTCCAGCGATGAGATCAGGGAGAACCAGGAAAGCCCCACCTAACTCTTCTAAAAAAAAAAGCCTCAAGATGAGGGCTTCCGACGCTGCAGCAATGGCCCTATCCCCAACTGCAAAACTAGCAAAATCACCGAAACCACAACCGGGCACTGTCTCTGACTCAGTTCCTGAGCTTCAACCCCAGCAGTCTTCATCTCAAATTCAGTTCCCTCATGGCACCCTCGCCCAACAAACAACTCGGGGTGCAGGTACGCTCCAGGAAAGCCCAATCCTCGAAGATCCAACATCGAGACCTTCAGCAATTGCAGCTTCCTCGTTGAAAAAAGTGTCATTGAGGGACTATTTTAGAACCTCTGCACCCGCTCCAAAGTCTAGATTAAGCTCACTCGACATCCCTTCGACCTCTGCTTCAACTACCTCAGCCCTAGCCCCGCATCAAATATTGGTTCAGCCCATGATCCATGTGCCCGCTGGCGAGACAGGCCCCAGCTCATCGTTACTAGGCTCACCAACAAGGGCCGACCTCCAAATAAAAGAAACTTCTGAGGCCCCTCCACTGCCTCAGGCTCGCGACCAGTTCTCCTTTGACTTGCAAGACGCTAACTCTCCCGTCGCGCTGGCCTCCCCCCCCAACTTTCATTGGAAGCGAGGTGACCTTGCCAACCCATCAGCCTGCCCAGAATCCTAGCCAGTTTTCTCCTTTAGCAACTAAGTCCCTAACTCTTAAGGACCATCCAGCAGCGATCACTAAAGTCCTTAGCCCACAAGTTGCGACCCAGGCAAACGCTCATCCAAGCAACCTCATAACGTCATCCCCAATCTCTTCATCATCAACTGTCAACCGATGCCAACAAAAGATCAACTTAGGCGGGGGCCACAACATCATGCCCAATACCCTGCTCGACCTGTCTTTTTTTACTAATGAATTTAAAAGGTCTACTGATAGCCCTCCATCACCTGATTTAAACGAGCTCTGGTCACAACTTCTTCAAACCCTCCAATCTACGGTGTCAGCACTGACCTACCACTCAGACAAAATGGACCAGCAGGTGGACCTCTTAAATATCCTTGCTGTGTATACCGCCGGGATTGATCGAAAATTGGAGGCGCTCAATTCACTGATAACAAAAGCCCAATCTCAAGTGCAACTAGTTCAATCAGTATGCTGTTGCTCTCCCATCATTGACTCTCTATCCTCTTTGCCCCAATTCCTTTTGGCAGTACTAACAGAAATCCAGAAGATTCCAGCATCCAGGCACTCCGACCCTTTGCCCCTGGCTCCCTCTCTGGGCGAGGCCTTGGAGCTTGACCATACGACCAATAAATCACCAGCCCCTTTTTCGCCATCAACCAAGGCGACAGCTGACTCCAATGCAACTACTGATGCAACTACTGACGCCCCACCTCCTCAGCAATTTATCCATTGGCTATCGAAACGGGGAAAAAAAGACTCAGGAAATCCCGTAATAGGTATGCAGACGAGTCTAAAAAAACAATCTTCAGTTATTTCACAAATAATAAACCTGTGACAGCACAGGGCTGGAGCATAGCACTCAGCGCCACCACCAGCTTGTTGCAAGCAGCTCAGACTCGAACGCCTCAAAAAGCACCCCTAAAAGTGAAAAGTTCATCAGAAACAGTCGCTTTAAGCTTCCAGGCACTCTTCGCATCTAATTACCCAGGGGAAAATTGGAAACGGTCAACTACAAGCCTATGAGGAGTCGACATATGTCAACACGTCAGCCACGACTACGCCTCTGCAAAAGCCTTCCCCTGCCATTAGAGCTTCTTCTCTACCTCAAGTGAGGATCAACAGTTTAGGCTTACATCGTGCAGTTAACCTCAGCAAAGGCTTGGATACACAGCATTTGACAATTTCACCCAGCCAACTACCTCTGGCGCACATGCGCAAAACAGTTCTCATTTCAGCATCAACTAATCAAGTTAGCGAGCAAGCACCCCTCTTGCCCGTCACATCCATCCCCCAACGAACATCAGATGCAAAGTTTAAGCCAACTGAGTCCTTAACTGCTGAAACCCACAACTTAGCCACCGACAGCAACAAGACCAAATTGCTGTTAACGCCTGAGTATGTCTCCCAAGGCCCGCATGACATCTTAAACCGCGGGAACATAATCAGGCTCTTCAAATCGAATCCGGATCTATGTACTCTGGAATCAACAGACCTAATCGCCATCGAATTCAAACCTAGTAATGGCACCCAAGCAGGAGAATCGACTAATTACATTAGCATCCACCGCCATAAGGGAGCTGGTTCAATCAAAAGCCGACCAATTAAAAAACTGGGGAATAATTATAGCAACGCCTCGCGTTCCCCGCTACCCCTCAATACTCGCACCCATCCAGGCTCCAGTTTCTAGTATAAGTCCTGTCCCTTTCTCTGTATTAAAGTCAGCCAGAAGCCGCTCTCCAGTCGGCAACGTTGAGCGCAGTGATGAACAGCAAGCCACCCGAAGAGCAGACTGGTCATGGCTGCCAGCAGCCCTATCCCAGAATCGGATCGATTGAAATAATACTGAACATGGAGTAATAATATGTTCCTGGAACATTAACGGCCTTCTGACGAAATCCCAATCTCCAGACACACTTGGATTTTAAAAAAACACGACATTATTCTTCTCCAGGAAACTCGGTTAGCAACCAGCATCCCAATTGAAGGGTACATAGAATTCACGTCGCCCGCCATAAGACAGCACAAGTACGGCAGACTGCGTGGCGGCCTTTCGATCTATGTATCTACTAAACTGTCTGCACGCATCAGACAGCTAAAATTTGAAGTCGACTGGGTTGCTGGCATTGTGGTTGAAAGTCCTCCTTCCGATAGTAAGTTACTTCTGCTCAATGTTTACATCCCTCCGTGCACCACTGAGAAAAAATTCAAATTGGATCGTCTGACTGAAATCCTATGTAACATCTTAAGCGAATACGGCAGTACACCCTGTTTAATTTCTGGAGATTTTAATACAAACCTTTTCCACAACCCGTTTGAGGACCTCGGGATCATCTTTCCAGCGGTTCCCCTACATCTCGCCATACAAACATTACCTTTAGGACTCAGACCTTCTAAATTGGGCGACTACGCTGCCCTCCAATTCAGCAGAATAGGCTACATTGTATTGAACGGTCGCTCACCCACGGATACTCCCCCTGCCTGGACCAGAACTAACGGCCGAACCCACTCATTCCTGGACTTTACATTAGGAAACAGTGAAATGCTCCCCTTTTAATTGAGTGCCATTACATCGCAGCACAAGGGGAGAGCGACCATCGACCCCAAATAATAACTTTATCATCCAACATTCCCCACCATCAGGCAATCGCACACACGCTATCAGGCTGCCACTCAGAGAACTTAAGGAGAATGAAATGGACGTCCAGCGCCGTCTCCTCCGTTACGGAGAAATGTAGTGCTTTTCTACGCTTATTGAGTGAAAAAGATGTACCCATCATCGACGGCTGGGAAGCTCTTGTAAACAGATTAATTAATGAATTTTCGTCAAAAATTTCTACCTGGCAAGATACACCACAACCTCGCATTTCACCTGCGACAAAAAAGCTAAAATTCCAAAGAAACTCGGCCTTACCCCGGGCTAGGAAAAGCCCAGGAAATGCAATCTTATTCAACAATTACCAGCAAGCCCAAAAAGCTTTCAAGTCATCTATACACAGGGACAAACAAACAGCGTCCGACCAGTTCTGGCTGAAGTTAGTTCATGCTAGCAAGAAGTCCAACACAAAGTTATTCTGGTCCCTTGTGAATAGAGGCCCATTAGGAGGCAGAGGACACGGCAGCGCAAACATAAGTGAAGAAGAATGGACCCAGTTTTTATCTAATCACTTTAGCGAACATCTAAGCAGGATTGACCATACTAGCCCCCATCCATCATCTAAATCAGAGTCAGCATCCACTGAAGCCTGTTGCATAGGTAACACCGGGCCCATCATCTTAGTCGAAGACGTTCTGGATAAATCAATAATTGAGGGAAAGGAGGTGCGAAATGACCCAACAATGGAGATGCTGACGACATCAGACGTGTTAAGAAATACCATCGCTCGGATAATCAGGAAAGGTAGGTCAGATGGAGCTCCTGGTCCCAACGGACTTCCCCAGGCCTTGTTCAAGTCCAAAGTAACCTCGTGGTCAGTCCACCTTGCACCCCTGTTTTTTTATTGCCGGCTTAACCCAACATCCCGGATTCCTGGAAAGGCGCCATTATCCATCCAATCTATAAAAGTGGCAAGAGAAATGACCCGAAAAACTACAGAATAATAGCTCTCCTCAACATCGAATCTAAATACTACACCAGCATTTTACTGGAAGAGCTGTCAGCCTGGGCAGAAACAACACAGCGCCTCCCCTTCAACCAGACCGGCTTCGTGGCCAATTCAGGCACAACAAGCAATCTACTTGCACTAACTGTTTTGATGGAGAAAGCAGCAGCCCAACGAATCCAACTGTACTGCTGCTTCGTCGACTTCAAGGCGGCTTTTGACCGGGTGCCACGGGCCGCCTATGGCAAAAATTAGAGAGCTGGGGTATACCCCCCACTCTCTTAGCCATAATCCAACTCCACTCACGAACCTGGATTAGAATAAAGTTGGGAGAAGGCTCTCATGTCTCAAAAAAGATTCAAACAGCAAGCGGTGTTAAACAAGGCTGTGTGTTGGCTTTTTAACCTGTTCATCTCGGATCTATCTTCCATACTTGACAAGGTTAATTCCCATCCGCCTCAACTAGATGGAACCTGTATCAGCAACCTTTTATACGCCGATGACCTTGTGTTATTTAGCCACACAAAGGTAGGCCTGCAGAGGCTACTCGATGAACTTCTCCCCTATAAAATAAACAAACAACTCCCTTGAACTGAATCTGTCAAAGACAAAAATTATTCATTTTGGCAAATGGAAGCAGCAGAAAGGTGGGTGGTTTTTCAACAGTAAAAGCATCGAAACAGTGCCCCACTATAAATATTTGGGAATTTTCCTGGACACCAGAGGCTCCTTCACAAAGCAAAAAGACGCTGTAAAGGCTAAAGCACTGTCGCTTGAGGTTGCCTCGGCAAAACTTTCAAAACAGCTACTCGGTCCAAGTCTAACTCCACTGGTTAAGGAGATGAAGGCTAAGATCACCAACTCCCTATCATATGGGCATGAGATCATGATGGGCACAATAAGCATCTTATTAAATAAATTAACCACTAGAATCTTTAAACGAGCATGGCGTTTGCCAAGTTCCTCATCACCAGCACAAGTTAGGCTAGAACTCGGCCTATTAGATCATTATGGCGTCGAGGCAGGCGCATTTATCAAGCTCTGCAACAGACTGCGCAACTTCTGGGAAGGTAGTCTGGAGGCCAAACTTTGGAACAAAATATCGACCAGCAAATCTAGTCAAAAACATCGGTGCCATCTGGCCCACTCCCTACAGTTACTCGGAGTCATGGAATATTGGGGAACAAACCCATCTCAACAGGCATTAAAGATCATAATCAAGCGAAGTGTCTGGCTTTGGACTTTTCATTCTGACAGGGCAAAACTATCTAGAAGGAAACACGCCTGGGCTGTTATTTCTGACCTCAAACCGGGGGTCGAGTCATCTTATTTATCAAGCACGTTTGCACTTTCTTGGAAGCTAAAGTTTATGGCCCTAAGGTTGGGCGAATGGCCTTTTTTAAAGCATCTGCCAGAATGGCGGCGCCCTTGTGTCAGTACCGAATGCAGGGAGTGCGGCTACCACTCTGAAACCATGGAGCATATAGCCTGCCCATGCCCCGCTTTGCTCAACGACAGAAGGATTTTACTGCGGGACGAGTGGAATAAACTTGGACCTCGCACATGTCGTCAGGCCATAATAGCTGCTATGAACTCAGAAAATACAAAGTTGAACATCCGGTTCACTAAATTTGTTAGCAGAGCAGCTAAATTGCTGGGGAAAGACAGGGCAGCAAATCTTCTGCTGGCTGGTTGCGCCGCCTCGTCGCCTTAAAATCACTTCACGAACTCTGGCTCATCCAGCGTGGTCCACCCAAACATTGTTTTCTGCTGACAATTAATTGTCCATACCTTTTTTTTTTTTTTACTTATGCCTCGCAGGAATTTTATGTCTAGTTGCCCCCTTTTAGATTTTTAAAGTGATGCTACGACTGTTCTGTTATCCAAGGCCTCGACCTCTATAGGCAATAATCTCAATACTTGGACACTCTTAACCTGTAGTGTAGTTCCTATTTCCCTAATAGGCTCTGCGCATTGGAATAATATACCCTATAGGTTTGACATAAGACTGAGGTTGGTATGTCCCTATCGAGTATATTAAACGTAATTACTTTGTGCCAGCTAACTCAGAGGCCACTAGAAACTCCTTGTAAACAAGAAGGGAGTAGTTTCTGGCAACCGCATAAACATGACAACTTTGTTTCCTTTTTAGAATCTGAATACTTCTCAGAATCGTGGAAACAATAGATAACAGTTTCACTCAGCTAATCGTGCATGCTTAGTTTCTTCAGAGTTACACAGAAAGAATAGACGGGCGTTTCAATAAAAGGTTTTATTGAACAGTCTTGTTTCTCGTGTAAGAGATATGAGCTGTTATGATCACAAGACAGTATGCAAGATATATAATGTACAGCGTAAGCAGTAGAAATAAATAATACTGTGCTAGCATTATCTTTTAGCATATATTCACATACATAAATAACATGAGCTAAAAATGCGAGTACTCATACGATGCTTCTCTAAGCTAGTTCTATCCCAATGTACCTAACCTAGTCTAGGTGTAGGGCAAGGTAAGAAGTAGGTGAAGTATTCTCTAGTATGGTATACTAAGAGTATGTTAAGTCTAGTATGCCAAGAGTCCCTCTAGGTTCTAGTCAGCTCCATACCTTGAGAATGAGAGAGGTAGGAATCTCCTGCCGGATCCCAAACTCTAACACCCCGCGAAGGGAGTCAGAACACTGGAAGCTGGATTCTTCTGCGAGCAGGAATGACAGCGTCTTCTCAGTGCGTCAGGCCAGGATACGGGCTCCTCTAAAGTCGAGGTCTCCTCTAACTTGCTTGGGCAAGGGAAGGTATATTTATACCTGGTAGGTGCCTTGGAATGTTAGCATTGACGTGAAGTCGGACAGAGGAAGACGTCAGAAATGAACCCTTAAGGTATAGCGGTTCATGCATAATAGATGAGTTCTTGGAGAAATCAATAATCCTGTGCTAGGGGAACTCCCAAGAGCTTAAGGGTCTGGTTTCTAAGAACTCGTTGTGACGTTAGGGTGGATGGATGTCGGTGACCATGCCTGTAATTTGGAGTGCACGGCTAATGCCTAAATAAGGACTGGGATTCTATGCCTATATAAGGGCAATGCGAATTGTGCCTATATAAGGACATGTTTCATGAAAACCTATATACAGACACCTAAAGCAGAATACAACAAACCATAATCCATTTTAAAGTAAGATTATTGCACTGCTTCTGTATTAACTTGGGTATTTTTAAACTTTGTTCTTTGTATACATGAACTACATGGTTTTTAATATTTTGTTATGGTTTTTAGTAATCAAACAAACTTTGAAATGAGTCAACTGTTCTCTTTAATAATAACCATATTCCAATATCTCTTTCTCTTGAAAATTGAGGAAAGGAATGAAAAATCAGCATGAAAGAGACAGCCTGAAACTTGAGCACAGACAAAAGTGACAAAAAAAAGCCGACTGCACTAACAAAATGGTTGGATTTGGCTACGGAACGCAGGTACCATAAAGAATAAAATGCAGAAAATAGCGTGATGTATTGAGTATGCTTTTGAAAAGTAACATAGTCCCTCATGCTTTGCAATGCAAACGCTTAATTAGAGGCGGAATGATACTCCAAAACAGCCAAATGAGTTAGGGTTAGAAATGCTCCACCAGGCCGTGCCTAGAGGTGATTGGCAAAGTCTTAAGCCAATGGCTGAAAGAAGCTGGTCGGAGATCGACTGTAAGGCCCTTCCTAGGTGAAGGGTATTGCTAAAAGCTGTGTCCCAGTGAAATACATTCGCAAAAGGATTACTTACTCTATATTAAACCAAAGCAACCTCATCAAAAGGTAATTTTGAAGTACCATAAAGAAAACATTTCAATAAAAGATACGGCAAAGAGAGAAACACTAAAAAGACACGGAGTGGAGAACTCTTGCAGGTTAGGAAAATGAGGAAAGTAGGTAAAAGTTATTTAATAGTGTAAAAAATACAGTTCTATCTTTCGTGCTTTGTCACTATTTTCTTCTCTTTCTCTCCTTCATTTCCTCTTTCGTATTCCCTCCCTCATTCAATTCTCATTCTTTCGAAAAAGATTTTAAGCAAACTGTCATTGCGTGAGACACGCTAAATCGATCAATACATCGGCCAAAGCAAGTGTTGCATTGTTTACAGCCTTCCGGCTGCACCTGCACTCGGCACTGCACAGTGAAGTACACTCACCCACAGGGAGCACAGCAGTGAGAACATGCGTGGAAACAAGTCATGCCGCCAATCTACCCTAAATGTGACAACTCCCCTCTATGTTACTCATAATAAAAAAGGATTTTACATCGGGTACCTTTTAGGATTCTAGGTGCAAAAGGAAAGAGACAAAGAGAATGAGAAAAGGAAACCAACAGCTCTGGCGAATTTCAAAGTGAAAGTGGTTCTTCATTGACCGGTGAGTTTTGTCAATGGTAATGTGGATGAAAGTGATGAGTCAACGGCGAGGGGGTGAGAGGTAATGGATGAATGAATGAGTAAGCTGTTGAGTGTGTGGATAAATACCAACAACTCCATGGTGTCCTGGTTACACTGGCATGTCACGCCATTGGGAACAAATCCATATAAAGAGCGGGTAAAGCTGCAGAAAGCAGCAAAAGTGAACAGAGGGTAAGTATGCCCTCTAGGACAGCAAGGGCTTTGCTCAGAAGTTGAGAGAGATCCAGCAATAAGTCCGCAAATGCTCGAAAGTGTGATCATGCCATGACGTAGCAGCAGATGACCCGCACGGTATGGCGTGTAAAGCGTCCAACCTTGAGGCAGCAAATGTCATCCAAAGACCAGTGACTTGCCAAAGCATGTGTGAGGCGAAGTCGGGTTTAAGAAGGCACCGTGTGCCAACCAGTAGAGATGGGGGCATCATGCCATTGATTAGCCAATACCCACCTGCGGATTGATAGAGCACAGCGAATGTTATCCCAGGAAGCACACGTAAACAGAGTGTAGCAAGAGAGAAGAGCGGGAGTGCGCCATCACAAGGACGCGTGTCGAGTTGGCAGGAAGTGAAAGCCTTTGCAGCATGGTTCAGCAAAGCCCAAGGAAGCCGCAGAGAAGGTCAGGAGCCACTGTCCCTGGGCCAGACACAGTATCCAGAGCAGTCCAAGGCCTCCTCCTCCTACTGCCCGTGAAGCCGCCCTCCCGGGATTGGGATCCACAGGATGCCACATAACCCTTCCATGGACACCTCTCTCTGCACAATCACAATAGCAGCAGAAGGGCCCGGTGGCCAAGAGGCTTCCAGAATTAATCCCGGGCTAGAGAGACCTCAGGCATGTGTGTGTACATGGGAGAAGACAACGCGAGCCCCTCGGACAACCCCGTCTAAACAGCAGTGAAGACTACAACATGCTGTGCCTTCCCCTAGGAACCTTATCCCAGGCCTCATCTCTGCAGCACTTTATACGTGCCTTGTTGGGGTCAAAGCCTTTCACTATTCAGTAATCTACTCGTTTGAACAAGATCCAAAGGGTCGAGGGGTCTCATGGGACCTCTCTCTCTCCAGAGGCTCAAGCTCAATCACATTCGACAACACGGATGCATAGCACTTGTGCTGCACCATAGAGACCTTAGGTTGGGTAAAAGTGAGGCACGTTTACAAACACACACACAAGACTGCCGGTCGGAAGCTTCAGCATACCTCCTATTTCAGAGAAGCTTGTCTAGCAGCATGGCAACAAGTGCCTCTGCTTCACTGTACACTGCGGCCGAGCACCACTACCGGACATCTCATTGTTGCCCTTGCTCACCACTATGCCACAGTGAGCCATGCTGGGGGTAGGGAGGAGGACAGCTGCTCATGGCCTTCCCCTTGTCCTGCTCACTCGGCATCACTGCAGCACCCTGGGGATCTGCACTGGATGGCAGCACTGCCCTTTACTGCTTCTGGGCCCTTTCCAGACCCTCTCACCCCACGTCAATGGATGCCACCGAGAGCTGTGCTGGAGCCTGGAGGTAGAATCCAGTAGTGCGAGGGAGGGGTGAGGCTGCACGGTGTGTAACTGCAGTGAGTCAGAGACAGAGCTATGGAGCCAGAAGGCCACGTCCCGCCTAAGAAAGCAAAGTAAGACCCACACAGAGAGGGTGGATGCAGAGGCTGAAGGACAGCATCCGTTGCACTGCAAGGGGGATCCTCGGAGTCGTATAGTTGGTTTCCATTGGTGCACTTGTTGCAAAGCAGCAGGCAAACTACTTTCTGTCCAAGTTACCAATGCAAGGTGTGAATTACCATGAAATGCTGTGGGCTGATCCAAAGCGTGACAAACAGTCCATCAAGCTAGTGCTTGACGGAGGCTCAGCCAAGCAAGCCAACTGCAGAAGAGAGCTGTCACAAAGCTCTTTTCGGTATGCTGTGCTGACATGAGACCTGGGAAAAAGCTACAGCTGTTAATAGCCAGACCTAAAATGTAGAGCCTTAAAAGCAGACCACTGTTTGGAGGATCGTTCTTACCAAACTGGGTGCTTAAGTGGTAATTTTACAGACGCATTGATGTGCAAACAGCACATGGGGCTAGGGGATAGCTGCAGTGCAGGGTATGCAGGATTACTTAAGTCGTGCTCTGTGTTGGTTTGACTCCATATTTGAAACAGATGTACAACCTCAGAGAGGAAGCGTCCTCATAATGGACATTGCTGGAAGCTAATATAAGACACATGCATTTTTTTGCATTTTCCCAGGCTCA
The DNA here is from genome assembly GCA_963921515.1 of Calotriton arnoldi. Lineage (NCBI taxonomy): Eukaryota > Metazoa > Chordata > Amphibia > Caudata > Salamandridae > Calotriton > Calotriton arnoldi. The sequence goes on along the minus strand of CAWUFW010000468.1, from coordinate 475,172 downwards.
AGAATTAGGTAGAGATTCGTTTCTCGTTATCACAAGCATGAAAGAACATTGTCCAAGAGACTGAATATTATTTCTGAAAATTGCTTTGGTCTGTCATTTTAACTCATGTCCAGATATCCATTATATTGGAAACCTCTGTAATAATGGCCCAGAAAGTGTTTTTTCATGTCATGAATACGCTTCCGACAAATACAGTGATCTACAAGACCCATGCTCGAATCATGACATGGTCATCTTTGCATCCATCTGAGCTTGGTTAAAACTGAGTTGCAATAAACTGGGTCACAGTTAACACTGGTTAGTTAAGCACTATTATTTTAGATCATTATTTTAGATTTCATCTTTCATATTTCTCCTTTAGTAGTGCTTTTTATTGGGCTAATAGTTTTAATCGAGATATACCCAGTTATATTTGTATAAAACAATAAAGCACACAACAGCTGACCAAGGTCAAGCACCTCTATTCCACTAGTTGCGTATATCAACTAATAAGTGCAACAACTCCCGGCATCTGCTGTTGAGAGAAGCTGAATAGATAAGAAAGTCCACAAGAAAGGAAGGTGCACTTTGATTGAAGTCAAGCAGCAAACACGTTAGTAATCCAAAAAAGTTCTTCTTTTTATTCAAGATTGTATGGATAAAACCGGCACACAGCCAACGCGTTTCGTTCCCTAGTGCCACGGGAACTTCATCAGGGCTAATTCAAAATTACGAGAATATTCATGTGACCACAATCTTTCGCAATTGGTCCTTTTGATTCTGGATAATGAGTTTGGTCATATAATTAAAACGTATAAACTCAGTCTGAATCGCTCCCAAAGTTTAAGAGGCCAGGTATGAATAAGACCCGAGGTAGTTTCGTAGAAAAGAAAGTACAACATCCATTGTCGGTAGAAACGGTAGCTCACATGTATAAAGATATAAGGGTGCAGATAGAACCCATTATTGCTACGTCGCATGATGCCTATCAGCACAGTCACAACATTCAATAATAGTTAAGCACTATTATTTTAGATCATCATTTTAGATTTCATCTTTCATATTTCTCCTTTAGTAGTGCTTTTCATTGGGCTAATAGTTTTAATCGAGATATACCCAGTTATATTTGTAGACTGCATTCCTACTATATTGTTAATGTCTTTCCCTTTCTAGAGTCGCATTCAAACCAGACTATATATTTTTGTTGTACTGCTATTTACTTCATCAGTTACAAGGCAACTTTCATTTACACTTTAATGAGAAGGATTCGAGTGAACTCATTTCCAGTGTATTTAGTCCCGTTTCATCGCTACTAATGGGATAGAGAGAATCATGATCAAATTATATTTCCAAAAAATCATAAACTTATTCAGACACTTTCTGTTTAATTTAAACAGGAAACGTCTATTGAGCTACAACTTACACAGCTTAAAACTCACAAAGCTACACAAATACAGGACACTTTCTAGAGGGGAATAAAGCTTTTCTAGTATTTTCTAAATGTCATTACGGATCTAGTATGATTTATCATAATTTGTACCAGTAGATCATATCACATAAAAATGGCTAACTAAGCTGCTGGAAGCATCTGTCACAGTAAACGTACGGCTTCAATTTTGACAGCTTGAGCCAACAGTGACAACCCTCTTTTTCTCTTTACTCGCCATCTTCCAGTCCTCGTGCTATCATTTATCCTAACAATTTCAGCTGCTTCATTAGAAGGTACTCGAAGCACTTACCGAAAATCATTACATGCATTCTTGGCACTGCTGCACGCACTAGGTGGACACTACAGGAGTGCATTCTTTCAAGAAATGGACCACTCTTCTGGATGCAGTTGGTGGACTCTTTGCACAAATTCCTTACATTCTATTGCATAAGCCCTCAGGCACCCACGTGTGTCCCATCTGGCGACCTGGAGATGCTCCTCAAACCCCAGCCCCCTCAACACTCAGCAAATTGGCACTGAGCCCACCTGCTGGAGCTCCTTACATCTCCCTTCCTTGACAACAAACAAGAACAGCTAGCTGTTAATTTGTTGGCTGTGGAACTGGAAGCCCTGGGCCCCGGCTCCCCCACTTGACCACATGGCATAGTCCTAGGCAACTCATTTTATCTGCTTGTGTCCTGAAACCGCCAAGGAATAGGATCAACCCCTTATTAAGCGTTCTATGAAACTGGCCACTTATATTGAACTCTGTTTCTCTGAATATTCTTTCTGTTCTGATGTTCTCTTTAGACGCTGCATAAATGTAGCTAGTATAACGGTGGCTTTTGGGTAAAAAGCAGTTGGTGGCAGCTAAACAAGTCCAGCTTTCTGAGGGAATTGTGCAGCACGGGCTAATGCAAGTCCAGCCTTCTAATGACACACTGCAGTATTGCGCAATTTGCGCTGATACAAATCCAGCTTTCTATGCTACAGCAGACATGTCTGTATCAATGCTGCCTTCTAATGGAACACCGTACAGTGAAACTGGTTTCATAATGTAAGAGGTGTGCATGTGTAAGGGAGTGTGTGTGTGTGTGTGTGCGCGTGTGTGTGTGTGCATGTGTAAGGGAGTGTGTGTGCGTGTGTGTGCGTGTGTGCGCGCGTGTGTGTGCGTGTGCGTGTGTAAGGGAGTGTGTGTGTGCGTGTGCGTGCGTGCGTGCGTGTGTGTGTGTGTGTCGCGTGGGTTGCTGCAGCACAAGCTCCACCTGGTCTGAATGTGTGTGAGGGAAGCTTACACTGCTTTCGTCCATCATGATGTAGCTGTTTTGTACCGGGGCCCTTGCACCGATGCTGCCCATGTTGTGTATATAATGTGTGATAGTGCAGCAAACCCATGTACATAGTGTAATCTTTGCACTACACAGAATCCAGAACGGTTGGCATTGCCTGTGTATGCTTGGTTTTATGCTGCAACAGATTTGCATGTCTGATTGTTGAGAAAGCTTGAAAACATAATTGGTGTCCAGCATGAAAAACACTGCTAATGTCCTCGCACAAGCCATATCCTGCATTTCCTGGCTTTATATTTTTAACAATTAGTCTAGTAAATAACACAATGAGCTTCTTACTTATATAATATGAATATCACCTGGTGTTGGGGAGCTATGCACAGTATAATACAATTCAAGAACGTGAATAGGACAAACAAAACATAATATTCAGACACCAGAAGGTCTAAAAATTATATGGCTCCCTCTAGAGAGAGAGATCTTAATAAAGATTAAACATATACAATATTCCTATTTATTTTTGGCAGCATTCAAACATTAATGGCATTAGATTAGAAAACGAAATACATGTCCTCGTTAAAATGATGTTGGGTCAAAAGCCTGGCTAGGAAGTGCGCTAAAAAGGGACCAAGCTGGCTAGAAGAAAGATTAGATCTTCCTTCACCTACTTTAGTAGGGTTCTGATGACTAGCTTCTATAAGCGAGGTAAAGAATGTCCGAAGAACAATACATTCTAAATACTAAAAGCACCAGGGACCAGCCAATGCCCTGTACCTATGACATAATATTCCTCTGGCCTTTCTCAACACCAGTGCTTAATTTGTCAAATATTAAGTGCCAGGGCTCTGACCAGGAGGCCACTGCAGCTTGCACCACCCATCGCCCCTGTCATCGCTGCCAAAACAACTACTAACCATCTCTCTCGCATGTAAATGCGACAGTTCAGATTATTCCAGGTCCCCAAAGCTAAAGGAATGGCTGGGGAGGCAGGTATTATAAATGTTTTAATGTATATTGTTTTCCTAAACAACTGTTATACTGCTCATCTCTTAATTACATGAGCAGCGCAACCTTGTGGCAGACTGCCCTAAGTGTGGTGTTGACAATTAGGTGCCGGTGCCGAGCACCGGAAACCAATTAAGTGCCGGTGCTCAGCACCGGAAAGCTCCGGCTCAAATTAAGCACTGCTCAACACCCTGGCATGACTGGTTCTCAATGGCTAATAATGTTCTTTCCATCAACAGCCTATTCATCCTCCTTCAGTTTATTGACTGTAGTTGATCGAGAGCGCTATACTGCAAGTCTTCAAACTCTGTCGCCATCAGTCCAAATCCTCATCAAACTCTCAATGATCTTCGACTCACCAATATGCACCGTAGCCTCCATTATTATCATTCGTACCGCTCTCCACTGAATATGCCTGTGACCCTTGTGACTGCCCAGTGTACCTTGTCTGGTGCTTCAACACTCCGAGCGAGTGCCAAAGAAAGTTTTGGCCATCCCCTCTTCTTTTTGCTCTACCACTCCTCACTAGGAGATCTCATTTACTGTAAAGTAAGGTTATCACCTAATTGCCGCCATGCAAATGGTCTTGTTTCTTCACATCTCATCTCCATGCGAAAATAAAATTGCCTCACAGACATCAGTCTCTGACTGAATCTCTGTGCCTTACTAAACTCTGCAAAATGGAATAAATCACAGTATCCCTACTTTTTTACACCCATAAGGCTGCTTTATCCCATCTTCTATTTAACAAGTCAGGAACCTCGGAGCTAACTCTAATACCCAAATGAGATTGGTGTCCTCTAAGAGACAGCAGCCCATTTCTACCGCAAGAGGAAACAGTATCTCCCCTTCAACGCACCCTGATTAACATCCTCATTCTGAACAAACTTGACAATTGCAATGTATGTTCACTGAGAGTTTCACCACAAGCTACCTTTTCAAGTTGCCCAAACTACTGCGGCCAAGTAGACTGCCTCCTGGGGCACAACAGGGCACTCTTCATGTTTCTGACCTTTATCCTTAAGACAGTTCACAACCTTTCAACTCCCTATCCTACCAACAACATTAGCATCTACACTCCTTTACTTGCTAGGTACTGATCACACTCAATGTGTAGGGAAAGTTTTGCCTATCCAATGCTACGCTACCAGTTTCCCACACCCCCTCAATTGATGTACCACTGGCCACTCAGTTCTATAACCCCTTTTGCTTCAAATTGCATTGAGGTTCAGGTCGCTAAACTAGATCATGTCAAATACAAATCAAATCAGTGCAGTACATCTTCACATGTATGGGTATTGGTGTTCCTCACTGCCAGTCTTGAACAAACATCTCCCAAGGACACGTTATATTTGTAAAAAAGGAAACATAGCAAACCTCATCATGCAAATCAGTTTACCCTTTCAGAGCCTTTGGTTGCAATCTTAATGGCAGAAAATGTATACAATACCACCCTTTGTAGATATGTACAGTACAAGCAAATACATTCAACCGAAATATCACCCTTTTTTAGCCATGTACAGGACAAGGAAATATATTCAACCCGTTGCCAAGTTCCATTGCCTGTTCCACAAAAGCAAAGAACAGCATCACAAGGTTTACATATAGCCAATTACTGGGACAATCTGGAATTTCTCATGTATATGCTGGCCAAAGTTTATCAAAGGTCTAAGCCTCGTTTAACTGTGTATATAACCAGACTGAGGTAGCATGTGCCTTCTTCCATCAACAGCATTACTATCACTGCCTGTTGAGGCCATCCTACTTGCCTCACGTTCCTATTCCTGTCTTAGAATGAGTGTGATCTGTTCAACTCCTTGTAAACTTATTTTTGCAGAAAGGCATAGAGTGTATGCAAAAGTTTTGTGAAAGCTAAACTTCCCTATGACACCTGAGGCCCCACCAACCTCACGATTGCTCGCTCACAATTGTAAGATACCCATACAATCAACTGAACTAGTCAAGAGGTATTAAGACTTTCTCATTGTACACTCCCATGAATAGCAAAAGACATACTGTACGCTATGCAGTGTGAAGAACCTTACCTCCATACTTGAAGCAGCAATAGCTTGGTCATAGTGTCCCATCATATTTGGGAAGAAAGTCATGTTGTAGGTCATCCCAATGCATCTGGGAACGGATACTGGTTCACATGTAAAAAGGCTGTGTCCTTGGATTAGTGGCAAAGTCAGGCTCCAAAACGTAAAGACCTCTAGCACCGTCATTGTTTTTAAGTTTACCTTGTGGATAAAGGAAAAAAGTCCCACTGATAATGCAGTAAGTCATATATGGATCCCAAAGGTTATCTTGAATTGTTGAGATGACTAAGAGAATAAACGTGAGGCCATAGCTGACTTTCCTTAGTGCTTCTCATTCTGAATGATGCTTTACTCTTCCCTGTTCAGCTTCAACCCTACAGTTAAAGCAAAACAATTTAAAGATTAGATGAGGCAAAATTATTAAAGATGCGTTGCAATATTAAAAGATCAGCATAAGAAAATTAAAATGCCTGTGATAAAAGCAGAACACTTTATTGATTATGACTCTATAATAAAGTTGGATATGTTCCAAGGTTGCCCCTTGGAGCATCTTCTTTTGAAGATATGTACCGAGTCATTCGCATAATACATTAAACCAGCGAACAAGATGAAGTATTTCAATTTAAATAAATAGCGACCCGAGATGACTTTTCATGCTAATCCAGTAGGTTGTATGACCAAAGCAATTGAGATAATTTCAACCCTTACAGAACAGCTACATTTGTCACATTTTCTAAATAAGAAAAGAATATAGCTAAAACAAATAATGAAACAAGAAATTAGTGCTGTTCACATTTAGGAATGAGTAACATATCAGAGTTTTTTTTTTTTTTAAAACACTAAAACTTGTATCATTTGAAGAAAAAAATCAGGGTTTTGCTGGATTACCATTATCAGACCTGGCTGCTGCAGCTGGAAAGTCAACACAGAGGAAGACTGGACTTCCACTCCCTCCGAGCACCAGCCCAATCACACCAGTTTGCTGGAAGCCCTCAAGAACTTCATCAAATGGATCGCTGCATGCGCAGACACCCTCAAGCACAACACAAGGGATAGAACCGGACATAACAAGCCAATTGGTACAAAGAGAAACTCAGGCTGACAAAACGGCACTGCAAGCAACTAGTGCTCAAGTGGAGAATGAGTCAAAACACAATGGACAAAGAAATCTTCAAATCCGCCCAGAGAAGCTACCACCAACAGATCCAGAACATCAGGCGCACTGTACTCGCAGACCACTTCGATTCCAGCACTAACAGCAGCAAAGAAATCTTCACCATCATCAAAGATTTCTCCATGCCTGCAGCCGCCTCCAGCAGCATCAGCCCCTCACAAGACATCTGCAACAAGCTCTTGGAATTCTTCTGCAACAAGATCACCACCATATACTGCAAATTCGACCCTCAACCAGATCTAGTCACCCTCGCAACTGAACTTCCCATCTCACCTGGAGAACTGAACCTGACCACGTGGCACGCAGTCATCACGAATGAGACCACTGCTATCATGAAGTCCATCCACTCCGGGGTCCAGCTAGACCGCTGCTACAACAATGTTTTCATCAATGCCTCCATCCACTGAGTCCCCTTCCCGGACATCTGGAAACACGCCCAGTTCACTCCCATGCGCAAGAAACCATTGCAGACTCAGTCACGCCCACCAACTACATGTTGATCTCCCTCCTACTGTACCCGGTCAAGAGCTTAGAGAGCAAGCCATCAGCATGGCAACTCATCTACCAAGTGCCTCAAGGCTTACCCTTTTCAATACATACATGATCATACTACACAATGCCATCCTCACTCGCGACATCAACATCCTCTCCTACGCTGACGACACAACTCAATCTCCCTCTCGTACAAGACCCCTGGCACAAGGACAAGTTTACCTCTTGCACGACCAAAGTCACCAACTGGATCAAGCTCAAAACCAACAAGACAGAAGTAGCGATCTTTGGCGAGACGTCCTCACCATGGGACTCTCCATGGTGGCCGGTCAATCTGAGACCCACACCCAGAGCCAGAAACTTCAGTATCATCGACAGTGAACTGCACATGACCGCGCAAGTCAGTGCTGTCACAGCCTCCTGCTTCCACACCCTGAATATGCTGAGGAACATCTTCAAATAGGTCCCAAGCAACACCAGAAAACTGTCACTCGCACCCTGGTCAACAGCAAGCTGGACTATGGGAACACCCATTACGGCAGAATCACCATGTAACTCACCAGAAAACTACAAACTATCCAGAGGTTGGCAGCCAGCGTCATCCTCAACCTCGCACACAGACCACACATCACACAACATGGCCGGGAGCTCCACTGACTCCTGATATACAAACACTCTCAGTTCAAACTCCTCACTCACATATTCAAGGCACTGCACAACATAGGTTCCGCATACCTGAACAGTGTTGTATCTCCTTCCACCAACCACCCAGACACATACACTCTGCAGGACTCCTTTTTGTATACACAGAAACAGGTCCGGAGCTCGGGCCTCCTCATACATCTCACCGGATGGAACCTCCCACTACACATCACAGCCTCCTCCTCTTTTCTTGAATTCCACAAGAAGCTGAAGACCAGTCTTTTCAAAATAACACCCCCAGGCAAGGCTAGGCACATACACCTGCTCAGTGCCAGGATGCCCATGTGGGCAAAAATGCACTTTACAAATAGAATTACTATAACATAAGAAAAGTAAAGTAATTAATCAAGAAGACTCAGCCCCAAGTAAGCCCACCAAGACACCCTAATGATTCACCCCCCACCCGTTTTCAGAACCTGCAAGCCACTACAATTGCACTGTCTGTATTCACAATAATTGGCATGGCCATTATCTCTCCTGCCCCTTATCAATGTAAAGAATTCTACCGTAATTTAGTAAAAAGTCAACATTAATCACACACAGTTTCTCCCACAAGGCAATAACAGAACTACGCCCCTATCCTGCCTACATAAGGAACTATGTGTTGAAGAGACCAAACACCTGGACCCAAAATGTAATTTTCATAATTTATATTAGTTTGAAAATTGTTATTAAGGAGTAAATAAAGACGTCTCAGCACTAATACCAAGACAGCCATTTGTAACCGTGACCTAACCATATTGTAGATGATTCTCATCATACTTCCAGAACCTGTTCTGTACGCTTGAATATCAATACAACATGTTTTTTATGGTTCAAATCTTTTATTAGCATTTTGAAAGATGAATCGAACAATGCCAGCAGCAGATTCACTTTCCCCAAGAGAGAACATTCTCTGGTGTAGACATGCATAAAGTGCTGATTACGTGCTGGCAGAACCCTACCTGCCTCCCCAACAGTGTCCCCACACCACCTCCCTTCACCCACACATAGGAACATTTAGATTGCACAGTCTTGGTTGTTTTCAATGATCTAAGGTTGCTGGTGGCGAAGTCGCCTCTGATAAGCGGAACATGCGGAGATATCTTGGGCATGTTAATTCCCGATATTCCTGTGACAGCAATGACATATATGGGCTCCACAAGTCCCTAAATTCAGCTCCCCTCCCAGCCAAGGACATAGTTATCTTCTTCATACCTAGAATGTGCCAGAGCCTGTGTAGCCATGTTGTGTGTGTGGAAATGTTGGCAGTACCCCAAAGGCTAAGGATATTTTGAGTGGCTGCCCCTAATGCCATGCCTATCTGGCGACCGCGTTTCGATCTCAGAGGGTATGTGAGTGGGTTGGGAGACCCAGCAGTGTATAGGCAGGGAAGCGCGGGAGTTGGGTATCCAGATGTCTATCTATGACTTCTGTCCAGTATTGTTGAAGCCGTGGGCAATCCCATAGTATGCGTGTCAGGGACCCCGTTCCCCCGCAGCCTCACGAACATTGTGTGCTTAACTTGGGCTTAATCCTATGGAGCCTTACCGGGGTGTAGTACCAATGTGTAGCAATTTGAGTGAGAGGTTCGGTAAGGGCATTACTGCTGGCTGTGTGGCGAGCCCTGTATGAGATATCCTCCCATTCCTTATCACTCAAAGGCTGACCAAGTGCCCCCTCCCACCTCGCCCATCCCGCATTGTGTGTGTGCTTGTTAGTTTGAAGTAAGAGAGCATATCATTCAGAGATGAGGCATTTATCCGATGTTTTGGCAAGGAGCCATTTCTCATTTTGTGTGAGGTAACGCTGTGCATTAGGTCTATTTTGGGGATGTGTGATCCAATGTCTGTATTGGAAATAATGGAGTCTTTCCGAGTCCTGGAGTCCATATTCCTCGCGCATCTGAGGGAAAGAGAGTATGCCCTCAGTGTCGAAGAAGTGGCCCATGGAATGACACGCCGTTTGTCTCCGTTGCGCAAATCCCGCCGCCCCCACCCCTGGAGAGAAGTCGGAGTTGTCCAGTAAAGGGGTCACCGGGGATGAAATGTGGTTAGGCCATGCCTTATGCTGGTCTGGTCCCAAGCTGCCATAGTCACCCGTGTAACTGGTGAGAGATATAGATTGGGAGGTCTATGAGCTTTTGGCAGGAAGGGAACCTTCCACAGCAATGTGCCAACGACTGCCCTATCCTGAAACAGCCAGTGCTTTTCAGACTCAGGACGTCCCCATTCCACCAAGTAGCGCAATTGCGCCGCCTGATAGTAAAGGTGGAGGTCAGGAATACCCAGACCCAGGGCATCCGGAGGAAGGTGGCTTAAGGTCTTCTTCATACGCGGTTACTTGCCTTGCCAAATGAATTGAGTTAGTTCGGTCTGGAGTTTAGCAATCATACCAGGTGGTGGCAAAAGGGGAAGGGTCTGGAAGAGATAAAGGATTTTGGGGAGGATCGACATCTTAGTGGCCGCTATCCTCCCCAACCAGGAAATCTGAAGGTCTTTCCACCTTCTGAAATCGGACCGAATTTGCTGAAGAAGTGCCATGTAATTATTGTCTGCTGTTGCCTGAGTGGTGGAAGCGAGGTTGATCCCTAAGTATGGTATCGACTCGGTGGCCCATTGAAGGGGGTACTGTTTCGCCAGTTGTTCTAATGACTGGGAGGGAACAGAAAGATTAAGTGCCTGTGATTTCCCTACATTGATCTGAAAGCCCGAGGCAGCCCCGAACGATTCTAGCTCCCCCAAAAAAGGTAGGCAAGTAATCAGCCGGCATCTCCAGAGTCGCCAGCACGTTGTCAGCGTACAAGCTAATGGAGTGTCGGTCGCCTCCCAACGGCACCCCAATAATCGCTAGTTGGTCGCGAATTCTCTGGGCCAATGGCTCCATATAGAGAGCAGAGAGCAGAGGGGACAGGGGACAGCCCTGCCGTGTGCCCCTGTGTATCGGGAAAGGCGTAGATGTGTAGCCATTAAGTCGAACCGTCACTGTGGGCATATGATAACAGTTGAGTATACGTGTCCTGCATTTTTCCACAAACCCAAAATGTGTAAGGACTTGTTCCAAATAGGGCCAGTGGACTCGGTCAAAGGCCTTTTCAGCGTCGACTGCTAGTAGCATATACTCCCCTTGAGCTCGGGTGGCTTTCTCTATGATATGGAGGATGCAATGTGCTTGGTGTTATTGCTAGTTTGTCTCAGAGGGATAAAGCCAGCTTGATCCGGGTCCACTAGTGAGGGTATATGTGCATTGAGCCTGTTTGCGATGATGCTGGTAAATAATTTCAGACCTATATTCAACAGGGAGATGGGTCTGTATGAACTACATTGCGTTTTGTCTTTGCCAGGTTTGAGTAAAACTATAATGGAGGCTGCGAGCATCGAGGAGGGAATCGGAAAAAGAGTTAAATAGTCATGTCAACATTGGCGCTAGGACTGGGCAGAAGGTCTTGTAGAAGATAGAGGAGTATCCATCCGGGCCTGGTGATTTGGCAAGTTTTAGCCGGGAGATGGCAGCTATGACCTCCTCTAAACGGATGTCCCCATCTAGGGATGCCGATTGATCAGGCAGGGGTGAGAGATGTAGTGCGCGCCGACTGGAGATATCGGGCACTGGCCTTGAGGTCAAGGGATGGATTTGAATAGGGGTGTGAGTAGAAATCTTTAAATGTGTTCGCTATGTCCATATCTTCGAAGACTAGATCACCCCCTGTCGTGTGAATCGAGCTAACTCCCTGTTCTTGTCTCTTGATTTGTAATTTGTCTGCTAGACGGCGGCCGCACCTGTCCCCTCCGACATAATATGAATGTCGAAGGCGGAGGACGGAGTATTCCGCTCTATCCATGTCTATGGCTGCCAATTGAGAGCGAATGTTGGTGAGTTGACGCCATACTCTCGGGGCGCCAGTGCGTTGATGGATGCGCTCAAGCTCTTTCATTTGTTTAGCGAGGTCTTCTCTCTGCTGATTTTATTGTCTGCTGATGCGATTGCTATAAACTCCCCCCTTGTGACAACTTTAAGCGTCTCCCATAGAATTGCAGGTGTGGTTTCAGGGGTATCGTTGTGTGAGAGAAAGTCGGTGAGTGATTGTAGGATTTGCTTTATCACCTCCTGACGGTGGAGCAAGGTGTCGCGCAAGCGCCAGTGTCTAGAGGGGGGTTCGTGGGCGAGAGGGACATCGAGATCGTAACCGCCCGTGATCTGATAAGGCCGCTGTGTGTATTGCTACATCTTTTGTGAGGGTCTGAATCCCCTTCGTGCCCAGAAAGTAATCCAGCCTGGCATATGTTTTATGTGCATTGGAATACAATGAATATTCTTTAGCCTGCGGGTGGTTAAATGCTCCATAAATCTACCAGCCCCAATTCCTTGAGCCATGAGTGGCCATCGTTTGACAAGGCACCTGTCTGCCCGTGTCGCTGGGCTGATCTATCCAGTGTATTGTCAAACACTAGGTTTAGGTCCCCTCCCAGTAGCACTAGGTCACCCCCTGTCAACAGCGCCCCCTCGAGTGCGTTGTGGAGGAACCCCCCCCCCTGCCTATCATTGGGAACGTATATTGAGCCCACCACTATAGATCTACCTGCGAGGGTGAAACGGTATACTATAAGTCTGCCTCTGATCTCTTTGACTTTCTGATCCACCTTTCCCCGAAAGCAGTTTGTCACCTATATGGCCACTTCAGCAGTTTTAGAAGGGGAGGAAGAGAAATACTGCTGGGGGAAGGCCCTTGATCTAAGCCGAGGACAGTCTCCCGCAAGGAGGGGTTTCTCCTGCAGGAGGCAGATGTCAGCCCGTGTGGACTCCAGATAGGTATGTATTGCCCTACGCTTTATTGGGTTGTTGAGACCTCGCAGATTAAGTGTGAGAATTCTAAGAGGAGTACCTGTCATAAATGTCAAGGGTATGTTACATTGTCCCGGCAATGATGCCACCACTTTCCCAAGGGGATAGAACTCGATCGTGATGAGATTGTGATCCCCAGGTCAGTTAGTCGATGAAATGCCCCATGTGTAGGTGAGTTTGTGCCCCATACTTTACCTGAACAAAAACATTTAACAAAAACGAAGAACAACTTGGAACTTTGTCTTAAGTTTAGTCCTGCAACCTGGTATGGCTGCATGGCAAGTCCAATGGGGTTTTGAAAGTGGCCGATGGACTCGTCCCTCCCCACCCGCCGCCTGGTCCCAAAGTTTCATACTATGCTAGAAGTGTCCCGGGTTTCAAGATTCCTCAGTTTTCACCAGGGCCGAAGGAACTGCGTCCAGAGCTGCTTGCTGTCCCTTGACTATCTCCTCTGGGTCGGGCTTGTTTGGGATGCGTTGTCGACCTTGTCTTATCCAGCCAGGCTGCGGCACCCTTTGAGGAGGGGGGAGAGACACTCCCCCCCCCGCCTGCTGCTCTCCTGGGAGCTCAAGTCCCAGCATGCGGCAGGTCTCAGTCAATGAGCGTAGTTGGTGAAGCCTTCCCTCCCAGCGAAAGATCAAACGGAAGGGGTGGCCCCACGAGTAAGAAACTCCATGGCTACGAAGGTGCGCGGTCGCCGGTCGAAATGTTCTTTGCTTATGTAGTGTGAGGGCCGTGAGATCCTGAAAGAGGGTTGGGGAATGCCCCTGGAAGGTGATTTGGTGCCTATTGCGAGCTTTGCGTAGGATCTCCTCCTTGACTTGGAAGTCAGGCACACAAACTAGAATGTCCGGAGGGTTAGTTGAGTTCTGTCTGGGGAGGCCCACCCGATGGGCCCGGTCCAGTTGAATTCTCGTTTCCGGAGGGCCTCCTAGAATATGATGGAAGAGGTCTCTGGCATAGACAAAGATGTCGTCTCCTTCCGCCTTAGACGTCACTCCCCCAATACGGATGTTATTCCTCCGAGACCTATTTTCCAAATCCTCCATGCGAGACTGTAAGTCTTTATGTTGTTCTCGGAGGCGGATGACCGCCTGTTGGAGCGCTTCAGTCTCCTCTTCCCTACCCCCCTCTTTGTCTTCCAGTTCTGCTACGCGGTCTCCCAGCGTATCAACATCTCTCCGGACCTCTTTAATCTCTTGTGAGAACTCGCGCTTTAGTGATTGGAGGTCTTCACGGAGGGTCGCGAAAAGCGCCTCCAAAAAAGCACGGGTCACTGGCTCTTTGGTTGGCTGGTCCGGCTGGTCTCCCACCTGATCCGGATGCTGGGCCGTGTCTCCTGCCAGGCGGGAGAGCATGTCCTTAAGGGTGCGATCCTTCTTGGGGTGGCCAGTCGACATTTGGGAAGTGTCTCGTCTGGGACGTTCGCAAGTGATGAGCACAATGTACGGGTTAGGTCACAGGGCCTGGTGGCTTCCTTCCCTCCTGAGATGTTCAATACGGTCGGAATTCTGCACCCGAAGGCAGACAGGGCTGGCGGGCCTCGCCTCGAAGGTTGCGGTGCAGTCCAAGGGTCGCTGTTGTGTTTCTGCTGTAAAAAAGCTCGGGCCGAGCTGCCCGCCCGCGCTGATCCCACAATCTCCGTACGCTGCTGAACAGCTGGGTCTCCGCCGCGGGCTCACTCCTTCCTAGGGGCCTCCCGAGCCCCATCTGTGGCTACTGCTCCCACTCCAACTTTGGGGCAAGCCCGTGCCGATCCGCACAGCGACGTCAGCAGAGAGGGGGCCCGCACCCACTCACTCACAGGGCCCCCGCAGCTGCCACCTCGGATTGACAGGGGGCTGTGTGTGGGCCCCTCCCAGGACCCGCTCCTTCGTGCTGGGTAGCTTCCGCCCTCTGCTGTCCAGGCTTCACTGCACTCACGGGCCGTCCGCTCTGTACAAGGGAGGGGGGCCCGTCATCAAACTGTGGGCCCTCACCACCACTGTGAATCAGACCCCCAACAAAGCAAAAACTGCAGAGGTGCCGATCACCTCTCGCTGTAGCTGGTGTGACGTGGAGGGGTTTCTCCCTGGGGCCCTCTCCAGACCTTCACTGCCCATTCAGTGCTGCTCCCTTAGACGAGTGGCTTCTCTCTAGGCCCGCCAGGCCCTATCGTCGCGTATGATGGGGGGGCGTATCCCTCGGCGCATGGGCCGTGACCCGCGACCGTTCTGGGCCTGTTGTTCTCGGGCACTCCGCTTGGCGAACTGCCCGGCCAGATCCGCCCGGCGATTACAAGATAGGGGTCCCTCCCTGCGGTCCCTCCCTCCGATGGCTAATGGGCGCTGCTATCCTCGCTGCTGTGCTCGCGGGAGACGCCCACCTCCCCGGGCTGCTCCCCCCCCCCCCGACGGGCCACTCTCACCTGGGGGGACGCTGAGGACTGGGACGCGAAGCAGTGTCGATCAGCTCCCGCACCTCTCCAACCGCCGGCAGGGCCTCCGGTGACAAGCGAAGCCCGGGGCTCAGCCCCGCCCCGCCGGCCGAGCTCTGACTCCCAGCCTCCACACTGCTCCCTCCCGGAGGACCAGAATACCCTGCTGCGGGGCCTTTGTGTGAGTCTCCTGTCGGGCACTCGGTGCCCCTGGGCGTCACCAGGCTACGCCACCACTATCGGCTGCTCCGGCTCGCTATGAAGGGCCCGGGACACAGATTAGGCCTGCGGCGGGCAGGAGGAATGGCGAGGCACGTCCTATCTCGGCGCCATCTTGGGCACGCCCCCACAACATGTTTTTTAAAAATGACACATAGTTGCTCCATTGTTCATTACAGTAAAATGTGTCAGTTCCCAGTGGGCAGGTTCTACATTATGGCAACGCAAAAAAAAGTTTAAAAGGCGTTTTCAAGAAACATCAGCAACACATACAAAGCCTGCTGTGTCTATACTTTAGCTAAGGCAGAGTGGTAAACTCTTGTGCAATCATGAACATAAAAAATTAATAAAATTACTATTCTTCAGAAAGTACCAAGACAACTGTGGAAACTCCAGATAGAAGCCCCATGGCATCCTGTTTATACACATCAAAGCTTTGAGGCCTCATCTCTCTTACGCCTTCTTGTTAAAGTAACATGCAAAGTTCGGAAAAATTTAACCTCACTATAAAACGCATACTAATTGGGAACACCACAAAGTACCCGCCACTACTCATCCTTCAACCTCTATAGGATCAGGTTGCTGTTAATAAGACAGATGCCCAGAAGGTACAGAGAGGAGAGGTTAAGATGCCAGTGCATTATAAAAAGGTACACATCAATATAGCCTACAATAAAGGCTATAATTTGATAAATGAAGGTTGTAATTGAGTAAGATTAAGTATACACCTTGTAATGGGAGAGTACGTGCACTTCTCAGCAATAAGCCAGTATTGCGGGATAGCGACTAACTGCACTTCGACACTTCGGACAAATGGAGCTATGGGAGGTGCAGGGGTGCGAGTGGAATAAAGGAGCATTGAGACTGCCATCTTTACACTGCAAAGGAGTCCTTTAATAATGTCTGAACAACAAGTCATAAACCTGTGCGTCTGTGAAGCCTCACACCAGCCCTTTAAAGGAATCCCAGTAACACAACAGCAGTAACTCCCTATCGGACTAGCTCTCTCCCACAGGATCTGCCCTGCCCTGCTTAGCAATCAGAAATACAACCAGCCAGGTGCGGGGAGCAGTAGAAAACAAATGATTAACTACGCCAAAGCATTTTCTACAATGCCCAGCAGGCAGTTAAAGAAGCCAAACTTTTCAGGAGGGGCCGCTACAAGAAAAGGATTCATGTCAGCGGCTGAGGATGACACCAGGGAAGGCTTCTCAGGTGTCGTGATATTCACCTCCCCTGAACATGCCCAGTCATGGAGACAAGGTGCTCATTGCTGGATTTCAGGAGCAGTGCACCCAGAACGTCGAATAACACAAGGTTTGGTAGTAACAACATTCCCGACATACAGGAAACTTCAGATATGCCCCCTGGCAACTAACTTATCTGACAAGTGCAATGCAAAACCTAAGAAAAGTGCCCCTCATGTGAACTCGCAAACATGCACTGCAGAAATGCAGTCCTACAGCACTAGGGCTGCAGCTAAATCTAGATCTTCAAGGTCAAATACATAAGGAAATACAGAGAGCAGGGCTACAGCAAGGTCAATTAGAGCTGTTGAACTTTCTACCCGCATTACAACCCTTTCCAAGGGGTTTGGGTGTCTGTTCGATTGGAAATGAGCCTCTTGGGCACTGGGAAAGTTCCTGTCAGACGCACGCCTTCAATAGAACAGAAGATTTAAGTACATTTACACAACACGGTTAATAAAGTAGTCAAAAGTTTACACAAAGGTCCTTGCACATAAATCATTCACTGAACTACAGAGGAGGTCTACAAGAGGGAAATTATACAATCGCTCTGGGCCTAATGACTAAATTAAACTATGTTCCTCATTGCAACATAACACTTGGGAGGGCGAAAAAGTAATTTACACTTGCAGATGTAACTTAGTAATGCGAAAAATCTGCCACACCAATGGACTATCTGCAGTACTTTGTTTAGCCAGGAGTAATGAAAATGCACGGAACAACTGAAAACTCGCTCCTTTAACGGTTATTCACGTTTTCACAGTGTTTCCATCTCTGCAAAGGTGCATAACGTTACTCATGTAAAAGGCAGGAGTAAGTGTGCATCCCATGTGAGAAAGTTAAGGGGACACCGCATTTTTGAGGGCGTTGTAAAAAGACTCTCATCCAAGATTGTTTTTCCTTCGTGTGGAGCTGTAGGAAAGTAGGATCTGCTATTATGGTTATCCCCACTTTTTGCCTGGTGCTAAGCTGTTTCTGACTAGTCTGACTGGGATCCTGCTAATCAGGACCCCAGTCTATCTGCTTTCGCCCTTAAATTGTTATGACCAGTACTTAGGTACATCCCAGATTGGACACTGGGGTACCCTTATAAGTCCCTAGTATATGGTACTAAGGTACCCAGGGCATAGGTAGCCCAGAGGTCCCCCATGGGCTGAAGCATGCATTATGCCACCCATGGGAGACCATTCAAACTGTAACAACAGGCCTCCCATTGTAGACTGTGTAAGCTGGTGCTAGCACCACTTACTAAAGATATAGGTTTCCTATATCTAGGGTCACTGCACTTAAAACCTATAAGTCACCCCTATACCAGGCCTTTGCAATCCTGAAGGCAGGGTGCTTGGTTCTAAGTGAGTGGGTGCCCCTGCATGAGCAGGACACCCCTGCAGCCTACATGGTCCATTCGCCCAGGTTGTCAGTGAAGCAGCCATATACTATGTAGAGGGGCACCACGTAATTACGCGATGACCATCTCGAAACTGGCTGCAACCAATTCTATCATGTTTGGTATCAAACATGTTGGAATCATACCCTCACACCATAAACGGTGTGGGAGGTATGATTCAACATGTTGGAATCATACCCCCACACCGTAAAGGCTCTCAGTTTTCCCGGTGCCAACCTTCTAGACCCTGACGGCAGAAAATGATTGCTGCCGACCAGAAACACATTTCTGCCCTCCTGCTGCTGAGCCAAGCTCAAGCAGGGGAAGGCAGAACAATAGGCATCCAGTCACAGGGAGGTGTGACCACCTCCCAGACAGGAGTTAGTGTATTGGGACTGGGTGGGTGGGTGCGCTTGCCAGCGCCACTAAGTCTGCATGAGGGGCACATTTGTTGTCCCCGTGCAAAGTCCTGTTCAAACCAGTCCTGGGAGCAGTTGGCTCCCGCTCTGGCGCGAAACTGGACAAAGGACATGGGAGTAACCTCCCCCCTGTCCAGATCCTCCCCTGGGAGGGTCCCCTAAATCATCCTAACCCTTTCCCTAGGGTACTTAAAGGCTTACCGGTCCCTAGATTCGTCGTAGGATAAGATTCAGATCAGAAACCACTTCTTCTACCGTCTGGGCACTCTGGACTTCGTTTGGGCCCGACTTCGTCTCCCTTCCAGTCTGCTGCATTGTCTGTGCCTGTGCACTATACAGGAACCTTCCAAGGCCTGTGGGCATCAAAGACACCTGAAGGAATCTCCCTTGGAGTGAAGGAGTCACTCCCCTGCATTCGCAGGCACCACAACTAAGTTGACTGGTCTGCTGATCCTGAGCTTCTCCGGACTCCGAACGCTCTGCAACACAGGTGCTGGTTCTCCAAGCTCCCGAGGCCTGCCCTGACCTCTCGCCAGTATCCCTCGTGGGGGCTTGCAATAACCGAACCCCTGTGCACCGTGTCAACTTGCAGTTGCAAAGGCTTGCTGGCTTCCTTCCAAGAAGATCTTCAGGCTCCAAGTAGCCCCTACCTCGAGCACCTCCAGAGACCAGAATCTTGAGCCGCACCGCATCGTGTGCACCGTGGCCTGCATCTTTTGGTGAGCTGCTTGAGGTCCTCTCGCGACTCCAGTGCCTCCGGCCTGTGGGACCATTTGAGGGTCAGTAAAAAAGAAGAAAGCTTCCTTTGGTATTAAGATTCTAATATAATACTCCAATAATTCAACCATTCCTACACACACAATTATACAAGAGGGAGTCTAGTTGTAAACCCACGGCTCAAAACACAATGGGATGATATATCTATCTTATTTATTATTGTACAATTAAAAACATTTCATCATGAACTTTAAAACACAATATCATCACACAATACATCATATGTATACCATCCTTTAAAAAGACTAAAAAGACCTATCTAAAAAACAATGGATCAAACAACATTCATTAAAAAATATAAAACATAAGAAATGTGCAACACTAGCGTGGAGAGTACAAAACAAGACAGTACACTTTGTCATAGACAACACACATCCGTGTTTAAGAAATGATTGAGCTGGAGCCCGATAGGTTGTTCCAAAATCTCTATCTGTGGTTCCAGCCACTACACAGATTGTGAAACTCAGCGTCGACGCGTTTCGATGGTGTCAAGTCCAATTATACCATCTTTCTCAAGACCACAAAATATGACTCCCACGGCACTATGTAGTGCCGGTATATGATCGTAAACCTGCATCATAAAACACACATATATGAATGTCCATTTTTCACATAATAGATTAATTGAGACAAAGTATATTCCATATCCATTTGAGGGTCATCTTTGCTTCTCTTGGGCTCCCCTAATTGCTCGGGGCCTGCCCTGACTCGCCTGCCTGTGGTGAGTCCCCTGGACCTTGCTGGTCCCAACGTTGCTCCTTCTTCAATTCCTGCATTGGTTGCATTTGCCAAGGCTTGTTGGTGCTCCAGCCGGACACCGACCCCTCAGCACTCGCCTCCTTCGTGGGACAGCTCGTGCACGGCTCCTGGTCTTCCTCAGCGTCGCCTGGTCCTCACAGCTGCAGAGTCAAGGTCCTTGTTATCCATCCTGCAACACCGGACATCAGAGGGCATTCGTCTTCCAAGTCTCCTGGTCACTCCTGAGTGACATAGACTCTGTCCCCTCTGTTTGCAGGTACCTCTAAACTAGAATCCACCTTCGGATTCCCCTGCACATTTTCTCCTTCTCCAGCAGCGGCACTTTCCTGAAGTTGTCCATTGGGTTCGACGGCGGTTTACGACACCACTTCACACGTATGCACCTGGCTTCCCTGGTGTAGGTAACGTGTGTACTAGGGTATCCACGGGTGGGGTGGCTCTCCAACCGTCTGTCTTCCACGGGGTTTCCTCAGAGTCCACTGGGAAGGGTCCTTAATCTTTAAAAATCCAACCGCAACTTACCCGTAGAGTTGTACGGATGACGCAGTCATGTTCCCACACTGCACACGCTCTCCGTGGGGTTCCTAGTCACCCACCTTGGGTGGTTCCTTGGGTCCCCAGAACCTCTTCGTCCTCTCGACATTGTCTTGACCGAGTCATGGTTCTTATACCACTTTCTTAGTATATGGTTTGGTCCCCCTGGGGTCCACTGTGTATTACGTGCTATTTACTGTGTTTCTTTGCTAAAGTTTTGTGTGCATTGTGTATATCTCCGGGTAGGAGATATCTAAACGTGTTAGAGAGCATATTATAATAAATACATATTTTTATAAATACCTTGTGTGGTTCTTTTTCACTTAATCTATACTATAAGATTGCATTCTGGTAAAACAAGCTGCTTTACACTCCTTCTGGACTACGCCGGAAGGCTGCTCTCCACAGCTACCACTTAGAGAGCTTTCTAAGGTTGTCTAAGACCTCTTAAATTACCAAAGGGTTGTCTGGACTGGTGCAAGGTGCCCACTTACCTTAGTGGACATCATATACCAGGCCAGCTTCTCACAGGAGCAAAAAAAAAAAGCTTGCTGTGCAAATGCATACATTCACAACGCTTACTCATGTAGACTTTCCAACCTATGAAGGAGGAGCATGCATGAACATTGCTTGCATTACAAATGCACTCATATGCTTTTTGTGAAATTCCAGAAAAGTGTGACATTTGTGAATCAAGCACTTTATCTTCAGCAAGGTGACAAATAAGCAGAAATTCCATGAACTATCAAAATTAGCCTGATGGGTTAAGTAAAAAAAAATTCTTTTTTAAAAACACATTATCCATCCTCATAAGCATAGTTTAAAAAAGACTGGGGCAAACGCTCCCCCATCACATTCCCGGTCTCCAGCCATCCCCCATTTTTCTTTCGCACACATATTTGAATATACACATCCAGTTTAATGAGTTTAATCTCTACACACTACATCCTGCCTCTGCTCACTCCATACTTCTTTAAGGGCCGGTACATGTTTCTCTGGTCTCTATGATCTCAAACAATGAAGCTCACATTTTCTTTCATTTCCCTCCACCTTAATCTCCTACCTCCAATTGCCTATTTGTAGTACAGGACTGGATGGGCTTTTGCCCTCCGATGCGCAAATGTGCAAAACCCAGTGCCCTCCATTTACTAGTCCCTACTGCACAGCACTCTTTTCATAATCTCCCCATCAAACAAACCAACTACTTCTTCCACAGCTAGATATTTTGGAGTGCTCTTGGATATCAAAATAAGGTTCCCTCCATTTTGATAGCTATTTTACCTAAAAACAATTCAAACAACTGAGCCAGACACTTAAGAAGCTCCTGCATTCTAACCATAATCTTTTATTTTGTAAAAGGGTATTAAAAAAGAGAACTGTTGTCGTTTCCTGGTAGTACTAAAATGTTTCATGTGCTCTTTAGCAGTATTTAGTGTCTAAATACGAGAACGATACTAACTTTTTGGTAGTATTTTCCAGTGCATCTCTGAAGTGAAGGCCAGAAAGCCCTTTGTACTATGCTGGGACTGAAGACTGTGGCCAGCAGGTTACACAAGAGCACATGCTCTACGCGCATAAGCTATTGGCGGCCTAGGCTATTTTTTTCATGATGTATTCAAATGAAATTGTCTGATGCAACATGTATTTTGAAATGGTTGGCTTTTATGCAGGCCAAGCAGACTTTTAAAAGGTACCACCTGTTGAGAAATCACCCACTTTCTACTGGGCCCAAAAAGCTCTATTGGAAGAAGATGTGGTCCAGCATCCAAGTAGGTGACTGTGGTTAATCATGCTCCTCGGAACCTGAGCAAATAATTAACTCTCAGCACATAGAAATGAGCTAACTAGCAGTACGAAGAAAAACTAAAAAACCTTGTTGACTTCTGTACTTCAGCATTCAAGTTCAGCAAACAGGGAGATACTCCTTACGGGCAATGAATACAGGACACGATGAGACAGAGCAAAGTATTTGCAAAGATGATGACACAAAAAAGATAAACTTTCCAAACCACAATAGTACGCAATTTAAAGGTTCTGTAATGCACACACCAAAATACACACAGTTTAAAAAAATCTGCCACAGTGAATAACTGGCTCTGTGCGCATGGAGAATAGTAATGCTATGAGGCAACTGAAGCCAGCTCCCCTGACCACTGTGCAGCATGTGAAGTGATGGCCTTCTTTGTTCTCTCACAGCTGCAAGTCCCTGGCACCCACCCGCCATCAGCTTTTTACTGTATTCTAACATGCGCCCTCCACTGCTCTACATAAAGTAACTTGTCACTGTTTATTATCAAGGAGACAGAAAGATGAGGTTGACACGTGTACACATCCAACTGGTAAAGAAGAAAAAAAGTGACAAAAGGTACTCGAGGTGGGGGCATGGCCATGGCTGGCCAGCCCCCACCCCTATATTTAAGAAAATAAAAACATTCCCTGGTGTCTAGAGGGCTTTCTGCCCCCTCGGGGGGCAGATCTGGGGTAATTACCTCATCTGCCCCTGAGGGGCAGAAAGACTGTTGCCCCATTTACTTGGGGTGGGGGCATGCCTATGCCCATGCCTGGCTTCCCCACCCCTACATTTTTATTTTTAAAAAAGAAATCCCTGGTGTCTAGTGGGCTTTCTGCCGATCTGCCCCCGCGGGGAAGGGAGGGCAGAGAGACTCTTAACATATTCATTTGGGGTGGGAGCATGGCCGTGCCCTGGTGGGCAGCCCTTATATGTTTAGAACAAGCATTGGCATAGCCAATAGTGTCTCGCTTTTGGGACCTTCTAAGTATTTAGTTATGCAGCACAATGGCTAAACATTTATAAGGTCCCAAAGGCGAGACCTATTGGCTATGCCAATGCTTGTTATAAAAAATGCACTTGAAAAAACACAGCATGACATAAACCAAGTATGCAGATACACGGATTGTAATATGCTTTTTATTAACTTTGTTGAGAATAGGGAGGGGCATCATAACCCACAAGGTTTTGCCTTTTTTGAGGTAGCCACTTTTTGCTGGTCGTCTGGAGGTGCCCTGCTGAGGAGGGGAAAAGCCGTGCCTGGAGCCTGAAAGCACCGCTGGGGGACTACAAACCCCATGTCCCACTGCACTGCTACACACGCGATCAAAAGTGCAATGCTTTCCCGCAGCTAGTGTAGTCGCTTTGTTGCTCGTCGTCTAGAGGTGCCCTGCAGAGGTGGGGAGAAGCTGTGCCGGAAGCCTGAAAGCACAGCTGGGAGGACTATAAACCCCACCTCCCCCTGCACTGCTACACACGCGCTCAGAAGCGTGATGCTGTCCTGCGGCACAGGCCGCGGCCACGCACTGGAAGAGGCCGGGCCCCCCCCTCTAAGCCCTAGGTTTCTTGTGAAGCTGTACGGGGGCCAAGGGAAAGAGGAAAGGCAAGCACACTGGACTGAGCCAGGAGGCGAAATAATAACCACACTCTACTCATTCCTCATGCAGTCAGCTAACATGCTCACGAAGGAAATCAAACTTACGGAAAGACGTCTCACCTTGGAAGAGGTAAGGAGCTGATTGCCTATTAATGAAAGCCCCCCAATAACGGTTGTAACGGTTGATACTGAACCGCAGGATTCACGGCGGTCAACTGTCTCCCCTATAAGACTGAGTGACAATGATACTCCCTCCTGTGGGTGTGACTCTACTTCGCCATTGGAACCCCCGGTAAAAAAGAAGAGGGTAGGGGTAAGGCAAAACAAGCATTTGAAGGCACGAGAGGGGAGGAGGTGGGGGCGACGCGAGTGGTGCGCGCGCGTGCCACAACGAGCGATCTGCGCGGGCGCGTCACAGCGAGATCTGTTTTGCATTATCGGGCACGATAATGCAAAACAGATGTCTGCCGCGCGCGTAACCGCAGGGAAAAGGCCATGACGCACGAGCGTCTGGTCAGCTTTTGAAACCCCCTAACTTAAAGTCTCGCCAGAGCAGCGCTTGCGCGCTACTCGAGGCTCGACCTAAAAAGGAAAATTGTGGTGCCTAGTGGGGTTTTGCCCCCCCCCCCCGGTGCTGACTGGGGCAATCATCCCCATCTGCTCCCTTGGAGGGGGGGGGGCAGAAAGACTGTTGCCATATGTATGTGGGGTGGGGGCATGGCGATGCCCTGGTGTGCATCCCCCACCCATATATTTTTATTTTAAAAAAAGATAGAAGTCCCTGATGTCTAGTGGGCTTTCTGCCCCCCACCTACCCACCCATTTCGGGGGGGGGTGGGGGGGAGATCAGTGGTAATTACCCCCATTTGCTCCCCAGGAAGGCAGAAAGCTGAAAATGTTGTCGACCGCATCAAAAGGGTTAAACAGTGTTTGTGTAAAGAGGTACTAACCTGACAAGCAACCAATAAGCCACATTAATTTAATTTACTGTTCAGTACTTTTAAAAAAGTGTTTTCCCCACTGTGTAAACATTTCTGGCTGCTAACAATTGTACAGTAGTTGTATTTACGATTTTATAAAGGGCAATCAACATTCAACTTGGTGTTGTAAAAACAATCCAAGATTCACTACACACCGTGACAGTGCGTTTACTTGTATTTTACTTGACAGCATGTCAATTGTTTTGCTATTGTGTAAGAAATCCAGATATTTTATGACCTGGGCTTGCCAATTAAAACAAGCATTGGCATAGCCAATAGGTCTCGCCTTTGGGACTTTATAAGTGTTTAGCCATGCAACAGTTGATGTTGGGATATTGTGCTGCATAACTAAATACTAATAAGGTCCCAAAAGCGAGACCTATTAAGTGGGATGAAAATACTGGGGGTGGGGGGGGGGTCTCTCAAAGGGGCGTGGCCAATGTAATTAAGGGCGTGGCTTAAAAACACGTAAGCGAGAAATGTGTGCTTGGCATAGTGTGCCACCGGACTTGTATTTTGCTGTTTCTGTCATTGCATCCTGATATGCAATGGGGGGCGGGGGGCACGCTGTGTCAGCGGCAATCCTCGCTCTCATTGGTGGAGACAGGCTGCCCATCTGATTGCTCTGCCTGCGGGAAGAAGAAGTCATGCTTCAAATCAAAAGGGAAACAGAGACCCTTCTTATCTTTTCATCGCCCATCGCACAGTGAGGATACTGCCTTGTCAACGTTAAACGCGCTGATTGTTTACATTTACCACAGGTTTACAAGCAAAGCTACATTTGTAGAGCAACGATTAATGACAGTGCCACGGAAATCAAAAGACAAACAACAACATTATACGTAGCATGTTGTCTGGATAAATGCTCTATCAAAAGATAGCGGCCATCTTTGTATGGGAACGCGATTCTTAAAGGTCTTTGTAGTCTCAATGTTGGGTGACCAGATTGCTGTCCTGCCTCCTTCTGATGTAGCAAGTCAACCCCGCCATATAATTTTGTCCTTTGCCGCATAATTCAAGTGGATTTAGCTAAAAAACAAATCAATAAAGCAGCAGTGGACAGAATCGAGAACAGCAATGGAAAGATTAAAAGAGACATAGACATCCCGAGGCGGGGGGGGGGGCAAGAAAGAGGGGGAGGACGATAAACAGAGGGAGCGAGAAAGGAGAGAGTGGAGAGGGAGAGAGGGAGAGAGAAAGGAGAGAGTGGAGAGAGAGAGAGGGAGGAGAAATAGAGAGAGAGAGAGAGAGGGAGGAGGTAGAGGGAGAGAGAGAAAGAGAGAGTGAGAGAGAGAGAAAAAGGGGGGAGAGAGAGAGGAGAGGTAAAGAGAGAGGGAGGGAAAGAGAGAAAGAGGGAGGGAGGGAAAGAGAGAGAGCGGGAGAGACAGAGAGAAAGAGAGAGAGAGAAAGAGCGGAGAGAGACAGAAAGAGAGGGAGGAGAGATAAAGAGAGGGAGGGAGAGAAAGAGAGAGAAAGAGTGAGAAAAAGAGAGAGGGAAAGAGTGGGAAAGAGTGAGAAAGAGCGAGAGAGGGAGAGAGCGAGAGAGACAGAAAGAGAGTGAGGAGAAATAAAGAGAGAGAGGGAGGGAGGGAGAGAAAGAGTGAGAAAGAGAGAGGGGGAGAGAGAGAGCGAGAGAGCGGGAGAGCGAGAGAGAGAAAGAGAGCGGGAGAGACAGAGAAAGAGAGAGAGAGAAAGCGAGAGGAGAGAGAGAAAGCGAGAGGAGAGAGAGAGAGAGAGAGAGAGAGAAAGCGAGAGGAGAGAGAGAGAGAGAGAGAGAGAACGCGCCCTGGTGGGAGCTGCGGCCCCCGCAATATTTCTAAAGAATAACGTAATGTAATTTTAATTTTCTTCCCTATCTATAGAGTTATTTTGAGAATTTCCCTCGTTTTTTCTATTCCGGTATTTTTCGCTGGCACATTTTTTCGCTGGCACATTTTTACTGTTCGTGGAGGAAGAAAGAGCTGGCGGGGATGGGGGGGGGGAGGGCGGTGAGGAGGGGAGGGAAGTGGAGAGACCGGGAGGAAGAGGAGGATGAGAGTGAGAGAGCGTGAAAGGAAGAGAGTCGACGAGCGAGAAGCAGACAGACGGAGTGGAGATGGGGGTGAGGAGGGGTGAACACGAGAGGAGGAGACAGAGGGTGGACGCTGGGCTGAAGAGGGGGGAGGGCGAGTGAGAGACTCATGAGGTGGACACTGGAGAAAGCGGGAAAGAAGGGGAGAGAGAGACTGACAGAGTGAGAAAGAAAAGATGGAACGGATGGGGAGGGGGGGTAGACGAGCGATATTGAGAAAGACCCAATAACTGAGTGCCTCGGTTATACTTAGTGCGCCTCACTGCCCCACGGTTGAAGGTGCGAGGTGTGTCAGTGTCTCCCTTTCTGGCCTTCTCATCCCGCCCCACGTCCAGCCTCTCATGAAAGAGTCATAGTAGGGCATTAACTCTGCATTAAAGCCTCGTGAATCACAGGCCTTGAATTTAGACTGTGACTGCAGGGGCGGGGGTCTGCTGTCCCTCGCCGGCCTCCGTACCACCCCAGCCCTTTCAGTAGGGTTCAAACAAAATCTGCTGGTATTGCTGCTTCAGGATTCCAGTTGCAAACCTGTTGGCAGCTGTGCAAAGCCTTGTTGCATGTGTTAGGCGGGGCCCCACTCGCTGGATTTTAAACCTTCGCCGAGTGAGAAACATGAAGTGTGATATGCTGTATTACACTAGAGCAGAGAACGGACGGGGAAGGGAGAGCAGAGAACGGACGGGGAAGGGAGAGCAGACGGGAAAGGGAGAGCAGAGAGCGGACGGGATAGGGAGAGCAGACGGGAATGGGAGAGCAGAGAGCGAAAGGGAGAGCGCGAGAGAGAAAGAAAAAGAGCGAGAGATAAAGATAGAGAAAAAGATAGAGAAAGAGCGAGCAAGAGCAGCGAGAAAGAGCGAGAAAGAGCAGCAAGAGAGCGAGCAAGAACGAGCAGAGAGAGAAAGAGCACGGGGGAAGAGACTCAATACAGCATTAATATTCTGAACCTTTATGGATGAAACGTCTAACTGGCAAAGAGATATCCAGGCACGCACACATCACAGCTTCAGGCGCGTTTACCCGCCAAGATGTCTTCCCAGCAACAAGTACACGTTCTGGGCATTTCGAGTGAGCTTGTTGGTTCGAGGCAAGAGGAGCTAGAAAAAAAATACGGGGATTTTAAAAGCAGCGATAGGAAAGCTGCTAACGAGCTAGCTGGCAAAAGCATAAGCTTTTGAAGCACGAGCTAAGTGACACGGACCACAGTGGGAGGGGTGGGGGGAGTGCGGCCAAGAGCACACACAGCGTTTCCCTTGCGGGAGCGAGCAGGGGCACCATCTGTTTGAAAGTTAATTACAAACAGATGTTGCCAAAGCTCGCTCCCGCAAGGGAATCGCCAAACGTGCATGCGTTGCCATTGAAAGCAATGCAAAGCGTGCACGTTTTTGGCAGAAAAAGCTAATCGATTCCTAAAGGTCTCCTCCTATGCAGCGCATGCACGCTGCGTACGCGAGACCTAAAAATAAAGTGAAAAACTGAACTCCGGAGCAAATGACACTCTAGTCATTGAACACCAGGCCTTCTGCCTTTTTATGTCCAGCCTAGAGGCAGGTCACCAGCCTCATGTAATTAAAAAATAAAATAAATATGTATGTACATATACACAGAAGAGGGGACTGTGCCAGCCCTCTTCATTCATTGGCTTGTTCAATTGTTATTCACGTTTTGATTCTATCCACCACGACATACGGCTTGGGGCAATGGGCCAGCCCACTTCAGCTATTGGCTCTAGTGCCTTGTGAGGGCATTTTTCCTTCTCAAATGTGCACATCCAGCTAAAAAGAAGTGCATTTCAGCGTCAGGGCAGGTGGGCCAATGCTTTCAGTGCTTAATTTGAAAAAGATGTTCTGGGGCCAAAACTTTTGCTCAGAAGCCCGTGGTCGATGTTACTGAATGTTGGCGGGACGAATACCAAGGTTGTGTAGTCTTGATTTCACCTCATGCCTCTTTTATACTACACCAGGCACTCTCTACCACTTTATCTCACACGTGCAGGTTGCTGCTTTCTTCCTATATCGGACAAGTTACTTACCTTCGGTAACGATATATCTGTAAGAAACATAGGTTAGTTATAGATTCCTTACCTTAGAATTACCCCCAGGCGTCAGACTGGATCCGGAAAGTTTTTTCGTCAGCAGTACCTCTGCGCGTCGGAAGGTGGCGTCAGTCGGCTCTGCGTCCGTCGTTGGCGTCGTGGTCGCCGGTATGACGTTGCGGTAGCTACTTAGACGCCGCCCTCGCGCGCTGACGTCAGTTCTGTACACGACTTTCCGCGCCAGAAACGCAGAGCCATGCAAGACACTGACCAGTGGTGCACAAAACTAGGGCCCTGAAAGGATGTCCTTAACCCTATAAATCAGTTCGCAGAACGTGGAGGATGGGTGGGGCGGTAAGGAATCTATAACTAACCTATGTTTCTTACAGATATATCGTTACCGAAGGTAAGTAACTTGTTCATCTGAAAGAAACAGTTAGTTATAGATTCCTTACCTTAGAATAGATACCCCAGCAATACCAACCCCGGAGGTGGGTCTGCGAACCGAGATCACACCAGAAAGTCCTGGAGAACAGAACGGCCAAAGAAGCCGTACTCCGGACTTGGCTGTCCAGGCAGTAGTGCTTGGTGAACGTGTGCAGCGATACCCACAGATGTAATTCAGAGGAACTCCTCGTCCCAAGGCAGTAGTGGCTGCCGTCGCCCTGGTGGAATGGGCGCGTAGCCCCACTGGAGGCTCCTTTTTAGCTTAAGAATAGCAAGCTTTAATACACAGAACGACCCATCTAGAGATGGTCCGCTTATGCACGGCCCGACCTTTCTTGGCGCCCACGTACCCCACAAAGAGTTGGACATCCACCCGGAATTGTTTTGTGCGATACAGATAGAAGGAAAGCGCACGTTTTGGGTCCAGACGGTGGAGCCTCTCTTCCTCTTTTGAAGGATGCGGAGGCGGAACGGTGGTGGGCAAAGTGATGGTTTGTCCGATGTGAAAGGAGGTGACCACCTTGGGAAGAAAGGATGGTAGAGTTCGTAGGACAACTTTGTTCGGATGTACAGCCAGAAAAGGAGGCTTGGATGGAAGAGCCTGGAGCTCACTCACTCTTCTGGCAGATGTGATGGCTACCAGGAATGCAGTTTTAAGAGTTAAAAGTCTTAGAGGACAGTTGTGAAGCGGCTCAAAGGGAGCGCACATCAAATAGGTCAAGACCAGATTCAAGGCCCACTGAGGCATAACGAAGGGAATAGGAGGAAAGAGATGAGTTATGCCTTTTAAGAAACGATTTACAACCGGGGACTTGAAGAGAGAAGGCTGATCAGGAAGCCTTAGAAAGGCAGAAATGGCCGAAAGATAGCCCTTGATAGTGCCCAGAGCAGAGCCCTGCTGGGCCAAAGAAAGGAGGAACAAGAGAACCTCAGAAAGAGGAACAGAAAGGGGATCCACAGCCTTTGCTGTGCACCATGCCACAAATTTGTTCCATCGGCAGGCGTATACTGTCTTAGTGGAGGGACGCCTGGCTGCCAAGATTACATCACATACTTCAAGAGGCAAGTCAAATGACGTCAACTGCAGCCGCTCAATCTCCACGCAAGGAAGTGGAGGCTGGACAGGTTCGGGTGGAGGACAGTCCCCTGCTGCTGCGACAGAAGAGCCCCCCGAAGAGGCAGTCTGATCGGAGGATCGATGGCCATGTTGAGCAACTAGGGATACCAGACTCTTCGTGCCCAATCCGGAGTCACAAGAATGACTTGGGCACGGTCGCGCCTGATCTTCTTCAGCACTCTTGGCAGAAGTGGTATAGGCGGAAAGAAGGCGTACAACAGACCGAAACTCCACTTGCGACGAAAAGCGTCGCCTAGCGAGTGCCGCCTTGGAAATTCCAACGCGCAGAATTGCTGACATTGCGCGTTCTCTTCGGTGGCGAATAGATCTAACCAAGGCTCTCCCCACTGCTGAAAGAGACCTTGCACCACCTCCGAGTGAAGACGCCAATCGTGATCCATCATGCACCTGCGGCTGAGTTCGTCTGCCCTGGCGTTCAGTGAACCTGCCAGGTGTTGAACCACCAGGGATATGCCCTGGTGTTCCAGCCATGTCCAGAGGCGGAGGGCCTCCTGACATAGGGTCCACAACCCCACCCCGCCTTGTTTGTTGCAGTACCACATGGCGGTGGTGTTGTCCGTGAACACCTGCACTACTCTTCCCCGGACAGAGGGAAGGAATGCCTCCTCCACGGTAGGAGGAGACAACATGCCACGGTCAGGGGAGGTATCCAGACCACTGGCATCCCCCACGTCCTCTCTCCAGTCTGGATCATACTCCAACTGGTCGGTCAGAGGGTCACCAGACCCCTCCCAGTCCTCCTCCTCGTCCTCTGGGTGCCAATCTGGCCTAAAAGGGACCCCAGGAGGGAACAGGGGCACAAAAACCCCACTCAGCGCCGGATCCGGCGTCGGGCGACGACGGTTCGGCTCCGGGTCCACATCAGGATGGAGACCGGGGTCGACGCCGGCCGGGGGCACGACCGGCGTTGAATGCGGATGCAGTGGCGGAGGAAGCGGCGTCGGTGGAAGCGTATAAAGGTCAACCGGCGCCCATCCGGATCCAGGCCTGGATCCATGGGGGCCTGCGGCGCCAGGGCCGGAGCCGCCGGCGAAGGCCTAGGCCCCCCAACCGAGTCCGCGGGGCCCGAAGGCTGCCCAAAGATGGCGTGCATCGCCTCGTAAAACTTACGAAGCTGAGAAGGAGTCGCTCCGGGTCCCGGGAAAGGCGGGAAACTCTGAGTCGGCTCTACAGGCTCCGCGGGAGGGGCACTGCCCGCATCCCTCATCGCGTCAGCCGACCGACGGGGAGAAGTCGAAGAGCGACGATGCTTCTTCGACTTCTTCTTGTGCTTCGACTTACCTGACCCCGAGTGCGAAGACTTAGAAGACGAGTGGTGATGGCTCTGCGACCGGTCCCTCGACCTCCCTCGCGACCGGGACCTCGAACGGCACAGAGCCGACTGCGGGCGCTCAAGAAGCTTTCGGGACCGCTCCCGCAAAGCCTTCGGAGCCATGGACCGGCAGTCGGAGCACGACTTGGGGTCGTGGTCGTGCACCAGGCAAAAGAGGCACACGCGGTGCGGATCCGTCACCGACATCAGTCGGTTACAGGAACCGCAAGCCTTGAAGCTGGGCATCCCTACATGCACCAGGAGTCGTAGACTCAAAAAGACGTCGACAAAAGTCGCTCAAAAAGTCAGTCAAAAAGTGACTGGAGGAACCGCTCTCTCCGGATCTGCGCTGGCTGGCGCGGAAAAAGAACAGACGTCAGCGCGCGAGGGCGGCGTCTAAGTAGCTACCGCGACGTCATCCTGGCGACCACGACGCCAAGGACGGACGCGGAGCCGACCGAAGCCACCTTCCAACGCGCAGAGGTACTGCTGATGAAAAAACTTTCCGGATCCAGTCTGACGCCTGGGGGTAATTCTAAGGTAAGGAATCTATAACTAACTGTTTCTTTCAGATACAGATTTTCAGCATTTCTCTTCCTCTTTCTTTACCCCTTTTATGATTTCACTCACTTACTCTGGGTCAAATGCTGCTAAGGAAAAATACGTGTTGGTCCCCAAAAATGAGTGCCAGAGGGCCCCACATGCAACCACTGGCTCAAATTAGGCACTGAATACTTCACATTGTCAATTATTTTTTCTTTCCTTATCAGTTTTAATTTTTTGCCATCCTTGTGTGTTTAAACTATGCCTGAAGGGGACATTTATTCAAAGCTAATCATGCCTTACCTCTGTGTCAATAAAAATCTTATGTTCCTGTGATGTGCATTAAAACTAAAAAAGGCTTCTATACCTGTTCCAAGTACACCAGCCAGTTGGAAGCACCCATAATATATTTTATACATATACGTGACTTTATTATTTTGCAACTTGTATTGTGAGCCTATGCCCTCCTTGTTTAGGCAGCAGCAGGTTTCCTTTATTTTCTTGGCATATGCTTCGAATAAAAAAAAAAGATACTACTATAAAGCCAGACTACTGACTTTTTGAATGCTTGTTTATAGTCTTGCTTTAATGACTACACCTAATTAGCAGTCAATGGTGTGTAGGTCTCAAAATTAGGATAAACAGATCACTCCATATTGACGGGGCACCATCTACGTATTCCTGGGCTATCACTCCACAAATTATTGTTATCAACTGAGTCCAGTAGATTCGATTAAAGCAAATGGACTACAAGTCACAGAGTGCATCAATTTATTAAGTGAAAGCTCAGAAATGCATAATGTTGTTCTGATATGGACCAAAATTTGAACCATGTTCTAGTTTTCAAAGTTGTAATGAGCTGGATTACAATATAACATTTCTTTTCCATTCCTGGGCTGTGATTTAACAAATCTGTGCATGCTTGGAGATGTAGGACTTTTTAAGTCTTCCCTAAGACAGTGCATGTGCTGTTGCTTGTGAGACATGTTGTTTACTTACAAGGGGCTTAGAGCCCGCCCATTGCTTACCTTTGGCTGGCTTCAACTTTAATCTCATTTCCCTGCTTCTCTTTGGCCAGTGCATGCAAGATACACTTTCTCTTTATCTGTTTGTCCCCGGATAATGGCCATGCTTCCTTGACCAGTGTGGGTTCCTTCCACTACTTGTTATTATAGAGTGATTTTTTTTCTTTTAGCTTGCGTCCTGCCCAGTTGGTTGCTTGTTCCGTTCCTCTCACCCCTCCTGTTTTGCCGCTTGCCCCACCCCTCCAGCTTTGTTGCTTGCACCGTCACCCACACCCTCTGTTGTTGCTTGCCCCGTTCCTCCCACCTCGCAAGCAAATTAGCATTCTGTACAAACCTCCTGTCGTTGCACAGGGGAGTAGAACGTCTGCCTACACAGACTATGATGGACTTGAAGTACACCCTTGAACCTCCCATTCTCTCAGACACTTAATTTAAACAGAAAGATGTATGTGGGATTACCATTGGTGGAAATTATTGGACTCCCAGAGTGGGAAATAATTTCACCATGTGTCTATATGCAAATATGTATAGCACACTTTACAGAGGCCCTCTCCCGGATAAACTTCGAGTTCGATTATTTACTTGTTTCTCCCTTAAATCGTATAATGCTACACTGATATTCCAGAATGGGGTGAATGTCCTCCCTGGGCTTACTGGCAGACCTGTACCAACCAGTTCAGCATTGGAGCCTATGGGGTTGCCAGAAGGCTATGCAGGACACAAGGGCCCATTCCTACAATGTGCTGATTTATTAAATGCAGGTAATTATTGGAAGAAGTAATGTACTGTCCACAGGGAGCGATCTGCATGCATTGGACTTGAGCAACAGAGGCATGAGTTTAGTGGAGTGCTTCTAAGCGGTATAAACTTTACTTCAACACTTGGCTCTAAACAAGTTATAAAACGCTTGGGGTCATGGGATGGCTTTGTTGCTCTTTTCATTAGCTGTCAAATTCTCATGTCGTTAGAACGGGTTTCTGTCCTATTGCATTCTGGGGCTTGTAGTCTTGTCTTTATTACCCTTCAATCATGGCACATTAAAGTGGTGATTAGTGGGACTGGAAGGAATTGCTCTCACCTTCTGACATGAAGTCTCTTGGCTTCCCTGTTTTTTCTGAAGGTGTGTGAGAATGCGTCTCAAAATGTTGCATGTCATGCATGAGTAGATGGTGGATTTCGTACATGTTGTGCAGTCCATTTCTAGTTCTGATTTTCTAATTAGAGATACAAGACTACATGTCTCAGGACACACATGTAGAAGCGCGGCATCGTTTCTTTACCTCAAACAAGCAGTAAAGACTAGTGTTTTTAGGTCTTGCATGAGACAGCGCATGCGTTCTCGCTTGTGAGACACTTTGTTTATTTACAAGAGGCTTAGAGCCCACTCTTCGCAACATCATTATGTTTTTTACAAACTTTCAGCAACGCTGCAGAGCAGCCGTGCTGTGTACAACATGACTGAAATGCTTTTAAGGGCAGCTACAGGCATTGTCACTATGTTTTTTAGCCATGTTGTACAGCAGTGGGGCTGCTGTGCTGCATGGCTAAAAATACATTTACAAAGCAAATAGCTCCTGCAGGCGGGACCTATTGGCTTTGCTAATGCTGGTTTCAGTTCTACTGATCCCACTGGACTAACACATGAAAACAGTGACTTGTCAAAGATGAGTGCAGCACTGTAAGAGTTCTGTTTTGATGACATGGGGTCTCGGGGTAACCCTAGATGAGAAGTCAAGAGTATCCTAGTCCCAAGTAAAATATCTTGGGCTGGCATACATTCGCAAAAACTGTGCAAACTGAGGTGTCCACCCTTCAAAATAGCCTATGTTGACCTCCACAAATATCATTAATGGGGAGATGTACCTCATTTGGTAAGTTTACATTTTGCCTCCACCACAACGCTTTCTGGTTACACTAAATGAAAATAAATAGTTTGCGCCCAGGAAACGGGTAAAAAAAAAAAAAAAAAAGACAGCTAGAGCACCCTTTGGCAAGGGACGGGTATAAAAATATAATCCTCGTCCTTGGTAATACCCCCAACCTCCCAGTCATGGTCACTCCAGCCATACACCGTTTTCGAAATCAAACATGTTTCCATACATACAATATCACATAACATTATGTACAATATCACAAATCAGATTTCATGGTGGGGTGGTGGGGGAGATCTATGCCTACTGCAGCATCGGCCTCCTTGTTGTGCCTCTTGTTTTTTTCTCCAGTTTCCTCACAATGTTTGGAAATTCAAGGATGGCTGGGGGTGCTGAGTGTCTAGTGCGCACGTCCCTCAACAGAAAATGTATATTTCATTGAATTTTCCAATTGTTTTCAAAGTAATCTCTGTAGTTTTCCAGTGATTGATTTAATTTACATAATATATATTATGGCACACCCACATTTTGACTACTATATCCAAAATGGCTGAATGAAAAGTTACCTAACCAAGAAAATGCACTGAATGACAAAAGTCGGGTGTATCCTTAATTTGCTGGACACTCACTTAGCGGCTTCATAGTCATTCGTGTAGAAATCGGCTATGGGGAATCAAATGTAAATGGAAAATCGACAGGTTTTGGGATACCAGGTCATTTGGCCAATATGCACCAAATTTATCACGCTCAAAGGCTTTCATTTTGAACATGGTTTCCCCCGGGTATGGTGCAAATTGATTAAGGGATGCCAAAGATAATAAGGGGCAAACATTTATTTTATTATGTACTGAATGTCATCCACTACGTGAGATGCAACTGCATCTCTAAATTTACTAAGTGATTATGTAACCATACGTCTTACTATTTTCGCCAACAGAGATAATGCACATACACCACAAAATGCTTTTTCACTCCTTCTTTGGCAAACCAAATAAAAAAAATTAAACTTATACATGGCAGCAAAGCGGTTCAGATGGCATTCACCAATGCCTAATGGGCTGCATAAAAAAATAAAATTAAAAAAAAACACAAAAGCTGCAAGGATTTGTCTCAAGAAGCATAACCAAACTCTGTACCATCTTTGTCTATTGCTTTTCTATTTTACCCTTACCAGACTGATTAATATAAAACTGCTGTGGATGTAGTCTAACCTCAGCCAAGATGTCCGGGTCCCGATAAACTGCTCCAGCCGCCCCTCATCGATTCCCGCCGCATCAGGTGGACGGCCACTCTGTCAAACAGTGGCCACTGCTAGTGGATGATGTTGAGCACACCAGGGACCTGAAAACCAGAGAGGGAACGCCTCCGATATCTCCCTCAGGTAGAAGTGTGTAAACATGGCTAGCCAGCAAACTGCAGTGGGCCTCCGGCGTCATCTGTAGAAGCCGAGAGCAGACCAGATGCAGCACAGCAGCAGCCTAAGGCAGAAGTGGCCAGCACCAGCGCAAAGAGGCGAACCACACCCCACCAGTAACTTCTATGGAGTCCTTGGGGCCTTGAGGGAGTTGTCAGACCGCCACGCTTCGCCCTTCCACCATCACAATTTACTCCTCACGCGATAGCGGAGCACTTCATTTCATCCCATCAGGCTACATTCTGATGTCTACACTTCTGCACTGCCACTACTATTGCACACTGGTGTATTTTACCCAGCTCTTGGTGCCTACAAGAGCTGCAGTTTCGGGGACTTAGAGATGGATACAGCATTCTGTTTTGGATAATAAATGGCTTTATAAATTCCCCTCGGAACGGGATACCTACCACGGGACGGCATCATGTGACCCTAGGCCACCTTGCAGTTTGCCACCTGCCACTAGAAGGGCAAACCTGAGCGCTCAAGACATTGATAAAGGGAGTCACTGGCCCTGGAACTACCACACACTTGTTTCATAAGGAGCATTCCGCTAAAGAACTGCTAAGGAGTGGCCACCAGAGGATAATCTTCCATATAGCCTGGTGACATGGTTCTTCCCCATCTCTGTCTCCATCTCGGGGGGTGCCTGTGAGTCTTTCTTGCTGGCTGCTTTCTAACTGTACAGTCCCACTGCCGGATCCCTTTTGAAATTCTTCCTTTGGTACACCCGCCCCTGGTCCCAGTACCGGTAGATGGGATAACTAGCCTCACATGCGTCGAGACTCCTGTCACCACCCCTGTAGCCCTTGATGTCCAAGAACAAGGCAACCAGTCAAGTTCTTTCTGCGCAAGTGGTGGCAAGCAGGCACAAATCTCACCAATCAGCAATGGCCAGCCAGTCACACCAGAAACCCTCAGTTCTATCAAATCGACTAATGATTGAGTCCATGAAGACACGAAATTCACATGCAGTGAAATAAAATCCCAACTAACAGACTTGGGAGCTTTCCAAACCCACTTAGATAACACTGAACGTAAAGTTGAGGCAATGGATAACAGACTAACCTAACTAGAGAACCAACCTCACCTGGGCCAAGAACTGTGGGTCTACAGAAGGAAACTGGTGGATATGGAAGATCAGAGTAGAAAGAACAATGACTGCATTTTGGGCATCCTTGAAGGGGTTGAGTCAAATGACGAGGCCAGTTTCTTGACATCCTTCTTACCGGAGTTGATCGGCCTTACATTTGTAACACCCTTAGAATTCAAGCACACTCATTGACTACGCATGAGAGCAATTTAGAACCAGCCTCAACCCCTGCGGATCATGTCGCCTTCACCATAATCAGGCTAAACAGTTGGTGACAGCCCCAAAACAGCACAATGGACCTTTCCTCTATAAGCAGGTCTCTAAAAATCATAAAAATGTTACCAGACCTGCAGGTCTAGTGACATAAATAACCAACTTGACCTAATTGCAATGCTCTTCACCCATAAACTGGTTTCAAATCATGTGATCCCAGGCAAATATTCTAATTCACTGAGCCGCCATTTTTTTCATTATCACATATGAGAGCACCTTCAAATATGCAATTTCAGCATGTCTGCTGTACAAAAAACTCTTTTGTTTGGTTTAATAGACTATTTGTTTGCTCCAAATATAATACAAATCTAGCCACATACAGGATACACGGCCCCTGACTTGCCTCCTAGTTCATTACCAGCATTGTCATCCGGGTGGGGGCAGGAATGTTTCTCAAATCATGTTTAAAAGCCAACACTTAATAAATACACAACTAAATCATGAAGTGGAAGCACAATGTCATTTGTAATCAGCAGATTTTCCATTGAAATTGCCACAAAATTTCCCACTAACATGCAGTTTTACTAATAAAACTATATACCGTGCATCACCCAGTAAAGTGTTCTGATTTGCTTTGCTCCTATTTAAATCTTTGTTTGCATCACACTTCTGAATTACAAAAAAAGTGCTTTCGGAATTCCTGATATATTTTGAAATATTTGTACTGCTCATTTACAAGCTATTTAAATGTTTTGTGTTAAAAAAAAATGACATCCAACAGACTTTTGTTTCAGAATGATTCTCAGACAGCTCACTTGACAAAAATCTCTAACTGTAGTAAGAGAAAGAAAAGTAAACACCATTTTCCAGGGTAAGCAACAATTAGTAAAAGACAAACTGACATTTTAACTCTGTTCTTGAACAGACAGCAAATGTGTCCAGATAAAAACAAGATTTAAAGGCATTTTTACTACTCATTCACTTTATGAATGAACTCGCCAGAACAGACCAGTAGGTCCTAAAAATAGCTCGACCTGATCAAATCTGACTCGCCATAGCGAGTGGGCGAGTAGATTTTTCAAGGCCTGATAAGGTAACACCCATTTCATAACAATGGACTTTTCTCATGTCATGCTACGATGGTCTGTCGGAAGACATTCATGGCTAGGAGGCCCTTATTTTGAAAACTGGTGATATGTGTGAGAAAGTGCCCTCTTTCTTGCATGGTATGCCCCCACTTTTTGCTGAATTGCTGATGTGCTTTGACTGAGTGTGCCCTGGGCTCCTGCCAATCAGGTACCCAGGGCCTGTGTTCCTTCCCTAAAACTGCATTGAAGCCTAAACCCAATTGGCATCTCTGGCCACAGGTAAGTCCCTGGTAAATGGTACCACAGGTACCCAGGGCACTGTGACCAGAGAAGGCCCCTATGGGCTGCAGCACTTATTGTGCCACCCTTAGAGGCCCTGTACCTTGACACACACACACTGCCTTTGCAGGCTGCATGTCTTGGTGCAGAACAAAGTGAAGAATCGACATGGCACACACCCCTGTGTGCCATGCCCACAAACCACTGCCCTGGCATCCATCAGTCACCCCTCTAGCTGGGTGCCCTATGCCAGTGGTGAGGGTACAGGTGCATGAGCCCTGTACCCCTACAGTACCCAGGTCTATTCCTGGGCACTGTAAGTGCAGTGCTGCCATTAAGAGTATATGGTGCTGGGAGCTTGTCATCACGAACTCCACAGCACCATAATGGCTGCACTGAAGACTGAGAAGTTTGGTATCAAACTTCTCAGCACATTAAACCCACACTGATGCCAGTGTGGGATTTAATGTAAAATGCACGACAGAGGGCATCTTAGAGATGCTCCCTGAAACTCGACCAACTCCCAGTGACCTGACTGAGTGGCTGCCGAGGCTGCCACCACCAGACATGTTTCTGGACCCCTGGGTCGAGAGCTTGCTGCTCTCGGGGGCCTGAAACAATGCACATCCTGCGACGAGGTGCCAAGTCTCCTCCCCCAGGATGGGCAGGGTTCAGGAAGGAGAAGCTTCAAAGGCATACCGCCTTTGTGAGCCTCTCCAGACCACTTGCTGTACTCAGCAACTGGTCTCCAATGGTTCTACCCCCCACTTTGGGCGGGAGACCCGGCGGGAAAAACAAAGTGAGGAAGAGAGGTGTGCCCACCTCTGCCAACTCCACCCCTAAGGTGGAGGAGGCGAGGTGAAGCACAACCTCGAGTCCCCGCCATCTTGAGGATGGGGGGACCCAGCCAACAAGGGACAGGCTTCTGCCCCCCTCCCACTGGAGAGTGGCAGAATAGGGGGTGTACCCACCCCAGGGAAGGGACCCATTGGTCCCTGCCCTTTACCTACCTGTAACGCCCCCTAAATTTAGTATTTAGGGGCACCCTGAACCTTTCTTCCTCAGATCCAGCAACCACAAGAAAAAGAAGAGAAGAAGAAGGACGAGAAGCCGTGCAGAGCTAACAAGAGGACGACGCCCACTGACTTGGCCCCAGCCCTGTCTCCCCTCGAACCTGCTCCTGCAAAACCCCGGCGTGTCCAGCGGCCAGCAACCTCAAAAACCCCGGAGGACCTGCCTGCATTCACTTTCCAAGCTGTTTCTCCCGTGAACACCGGACGTGTTTGAACTGCAGCTCCTGGTGCCAGCCAGGAACCCCAAATCCAGCCCACTCTGCACCTGCCGAGCCCGGCCCGAGCTAGAGTGGAAAAACACCACGAGGTGGTCCCCCCGGCGATCCTGACCCGAGATCCGGCGACCCCTGACCTGCCTCAAGCCTCCAGACGACGCCTGCAGCCTCAATCCAGAGGACCCCCCCTACCACGACCAGAGCGGGTAAGAAAATCCGACGTCCAAAGGCACCCCTGCACCAGACGCCCCACGGCCTTGTGTGCCCAACCCAGCGGTGCCTAACCATCCCTCTACATCCCAACCTACCCCTCGAAGTGGTGGTAGCTCCTGGAAGATCCTCGTCCCCGAGCCTGCAGTGTTTCTTTGTCCCGGAGAATCTCCATTGAAATCAACAGGGCACCCGACCTCAAAACAGCACCCTGCACCCAGCCGCCCTAGTGCCGCTGAGGGTGCCCCTTTTGTGCTAACTTGGTCCCCAACTTGCCCTGAGCTTAACCCTAGGAGCTTTGCTCCCACAACCCCGTGGCCTGCTTGCCATCAGCCACCAACCGGAGTCCCCCTATCCTCCATAGGATAACATTGGGCCTCAACACTCTGCACCCGGCCGCCCTAGTGCCGCTGAGGGTGCAACAACTGTGCATCACTGACCCTGGTAGACCCCCCCCCCCCCCCCCCGAGTCTAACCCCAGAACCCCAACTCAAAAGACCGATTACTCACCTCGAAACCGATAACTCATTTTTCCTCATAGGATAACATTGACACTTTTTCTCCCAAAAAGTGTCGACTTTTGAAAACTGCAAATATTCCTTAAAAATCAGCCGAATAACATAAACGCATGTTCTCAACTGTTTTCAGGAAATGTCCCAGTGCTGAATCTAGGATCCAGCACTGAGTAAGAAAAAGTATCGATAACCTAACTTACCTGCTAAGTGAATTTCCTCCCATAGGATAACATTGGTGATTCTATGTGAAAACTTTTCTAAGTGTCAACTTTTGAAATGCAATAATATTCTTTAAAAATCGTACCTTTAACCAAAACGCATTTACTCACCTGTTTTCAGGAAATGACCCAGGGCTGAATCTAGGATCCAGCCCGGTGTTAGCAAAAGTAACCTGAAAAGTAATTAACTGCATTTTACTTAAAAAGCCCATTCAATTGAATGTACAATACCTGCAATGTGTTGCAAACTGCTTACTTAAAACTGTAACCAAAACCAGTACAAGTTACACTGCAATTTTGAACTGTGTTCACACAAGTAATTTACTACTGAAAAGTATTTTTATGCTTACCTGTACCAGGCTTGCTTGGTTCTAGAAATAAAACAACAGTATATTTTTTTTTATATACAAAACAATTGGCCTAGAGTTCAGTTCTTGAGTGTGTGGATTCATTTGCTGACTGAGTGTGTACATCAAATGCTTTACACCGTCCTCTGATACTGCCTTACTGCTCGACCAAGCTACCACTTTAGAGAGTAAGGTTCTATCTAACTTTAACCTCTGCCAAACCTCTGGAGACCCTTGGACTCTATACACGCTGTACCTCACTTTGGTGCAGTATATATAGAGCCAGTTTCTTACATTGGTGGATCAGCGGTGGGATACAAACTTGCATTTGTTGGACTACTTGGTTACCATCTGATCACACGACAGAACTCTTAAATTGCCTTTAGAATTCTGATTTTTTCAAATTGGCATTTTTACCAAACTACTAAAAGTCTGGTTAGGGCCTTGCTTAAGTCCCTTTAGAATTTTAGAAAATAAAAAGTCACTATAGTCAAGGGTAGAGGGGTTAGAACTTTTTGTTAGAATGTCTCAAGAAAAGAACCCAGCTATTAGTGAAGATAATAATGACATACAGAACATGGTTGAGGAGCTCGACCTCACCCCTTACCTTCATTTGTCTTTCAAGGAAGTAAGGTCCTTGTGTAAACTCAAAAACATAGCAATGGGCCCTCATCCGACCAAACAAAAGCTCCAGGAGCTATTGGCTGAGTATTCAAAGGCCCACCCCTCTGAAGATGGTGAAGACCAGTCAGAGGAGGAAAGGAGTGAGGAGGATGGAGATAGGAACCCACCTCCACCACTTCCTAGGGAAGAAAGGGTCCCTGCACCCTTATTTCCAAGAGTTAACCTCTGGGGACCTAGGGGCCACACAGGTGGCTCAGGCTCTGGTGGGGACATTGAGGACAGCCTCAATGAGGAGGACAACCTTTTAGCAAGGTTGGCCAAAAGACTGGATCTAGAGAAAGAAAGAAAGAAAGAAAGGAGATGGGTTTAGCACCCATCAATGGTGGCAGCAATACAAATAACAAGGATAAAGCGCAATCTTATGATCCTAAAATCCCCAAAGGGATTGTCCCTAAATTTGAGGAGGGTGATGA
The DNA here is from genome assembly GCA_963921515.1 of Calotriton arnoldi. Taxonomy (NCBI): domain Eukaryota; kingdom Metazoa; phylum Chordata; class Amphibia; order Caudata; family Salamandridae; genus Calotriton; species Calotriton arnoldi. The sequence continues at coordinate 431,920 of CAWUFW010000468.1, read as the reverse complement.
CATCACCAAATGGTTCACAGCCTTTGAGAGGGCCTGTGACATGAGAAAGGTGAAGAAACGTCTCTGGGGGGCACTCCTGTGGGAACTGTTCTCTGGTAACTGCAGAGACAGGCTTCTGACCCTCTCTGGGCCAGATGCAGGGTCCTATGATCTCATGAAGAGAACTCTGATTGAGGGATTTGGACTCACCACTGAGGAGTACAGAATTAGATTCAGGGGGGCTCACAAAACCCAGAACCAGCCCTGGATTGATTTTGTAGACTACTCAGTAAAGACACTGGATGGTTGGTTAACTGGACACAATGTGCATGACTTTACTGGACTTTACAATTTGTTTATGAAGGAACATATATTAAGTAATTGCACGAATGAAAAGTTACATCAGCATTTGGTAGACCTAGGTCTAATTTCTCCCCAAGAATTGGGAAAGAAGGCAAACCACTGGGTCAAGACTAGGGTGACAAGGACAACCACTGGGGGTGACCAGAAGAAAGTGGTTACAAAACCTCCCCAGGGGAAATGTGGGGAGAATCCCCAAGATAAAAAGTCTGAGTCTTCCAAAGGGCCCCAAAACCCTGTACAGGGGGGTGGGTCCCAAACTACTCCCTATGTGCCACAGCCCTATAGGGGGAAGAACTTTGATCCCACAAAGGCCTGGTGTAACAACTGTAAGAAGTTGGGACACTTAACTGTAGACACGTCTTGCCCTCACAACAAGGCCCCTAGTTCAACAAGTACAGCTACTTCTGGGGTAGCAAGTCTACAGATGGGATCAACAGTGTGCCCAGAGCAAATCAGGATGCACACTGAAGCAGTTCTAGTTTCAGAGGGGGAAGTTGAGTTTGCCACTGTAGCTGTGTGGCCACCCAACTTAAAGAAATACTTACAGTACCCTTGGATCAATGGAACTAGGATAGAAGCTCTGAGGGATACAGGTGCCAGTGTCACTATGGTGAGAGACACACTGGTTTCCCCTGAGCAATATTTGATTGGGCGTACTTACCCAGTCACCAATGCTGACAGTGTTACCACTAATCATGCAATGGCTATGGTGACATTGGACTGGGGGGGGGGGGAGGGGGTTACTGGCCTGAAACAGGTAGTGGTCTTTCCAAAGCTACCAGCTGCATGTCTGCTTGGCAATGACCTGGAAACCTCAGCCTGGGCTGAGGTTGAACTAAAAACCCATGCAGCAATGCTGGACATCCCTGAATCGGTGTGTGTAAAAACAAGAGCACAGAGCAAAAGGCAGGGTGAAGAAATAGTGTTGGAGCCTGAAAGAATGGCCCAACCTACCAAGAGAAAAGGTAAGAAGACTGGGGGACCAGCTTCTATACAGCCAAAGGATCAGGACCCCTCTCCTCAGGGAGAGGACTTGGACACCCGAGAGGGAACTGAGCCCATGGAGCTTGACCCTTACCAGGTTGAACTCTTGGGCCCAGGGGGACCCTCTAGGGAAGAGCTGTGCCAGGGGCAGCAAGACTGTCCCACTCTTGAAAGCCTGAGGCAGCAAGCTGTTTCAGAAGCAAAGGGAGATGTCAGTGGTACCCACAGAGTTTATTGGGAAGAGGGATTACTGTACACTGAGGCAAGAGACCCCAATCCTGGAGCCACCAGGAGAGTGGTAGTGCCACAGAAGTACAGGGAGTTCCTCCTAACTTTAGCTCATGACATCCCCCTAGCTGGACATCTGGGCCAAACCAAGACTTTGGAAAGGCTAGTTAGCCACTTTTACTGGCCCCAGATGCACCAAAAGGTGAAGGAGTTTGTCAGCTCCTGTGTTACCTGTCAGGCCAGTGGCAAGACAGGTGGCCACCCAAAGGCCCCCCTGATACCACTGCCTGTGGTGGGGGTTCCCGTTGAAAGAGTAGGTGTGGACATAGTGGGTCCACTTGAACCTCCCACAGCCTCAGGGAACAAATTCATACTAGTGGCAGTGGATCATGCCACTAGGTACCCTGAAGCAATCCCACTTAGGACTACTACAGCTCCTGCAGTAGCCAAGGCCCTCATTGGTGTCTTCACCAGGGTAGAGTTTCCTAAGGAGGTGGTTTCAGACAGAGGTTCTAACTTTATGTCTGCTTACCTGAAACACATGTGGAAGGAATGTGGAGTGCAGTACAAGTTTACTACACCCTATCATCCACAAACCAATGGCCTTGTTGAGAGATTTAACAAGACATTGAAAGGCATGATTATGGGGCTCCCTGAGAAACTCAAAAGGAGATGGGATGTCCTCTTACCATGTCTGATTTTCGCTTACAGAGGAGTGCCACAGAAGGGAGTAGGTTTCTCACCCTTTGAACTTCTGTTTGGCCATCCTGTGAGGGGACCACTTTGTCTTGTAAAGGAGGGCTGGGAGAGGCCTCTCTAAGAACCCAAACAAGATATTGTGGACTATGTGCTTGGCTGAGTACATGGAAAAGGCATCCAAGAATCTTGAGGCCAGCCAGGAGCTTCAGAAGCACTGGTATGACCAAAAAGCTGCACTGGTTGAATTTCAACCTGGGCAACAGGTGTGGGTTTTGGAGCCAGTGGCGCCAAGGGCCCTCCAGGACAGATGGAGTGGTCCTTACCCTATCCTAGAGAAAAAGAGTGAGGTCACCTACTTAGTTGACCTGGGCACAAGCAAGACACCCAAAAGGGTTATCCATGTGAACCGCCTAAAGCTCTACAATGACAGGGCTGACATCACCATGCTGATGGTGACTGATGATGAGCAGGAAGCAGAGAGTGAACCTCTCCCTGACCTCCTCTCATACAGCCCAAAAGATGGGTCAGTTGATGGAGTTGTCTTTTCAGACACCCTCTCTGCCCAACAGCAGACTGACTGCAAGCAAGTCTTGCAACAGTATGCTAAGCTCTTTTCCTTGTCCCCTGGTCTGACAAACTGGTGTACCCAAGATGTGGACACTGGTGACAGTACACCTGTCAAAAACAAGATCTATCGACAGTCAGACCAAGTCAAGGAAAGCATCAGAGCTGAGGTCAGCAAGATGCTGGAGTTAGGGGTTATTGAACCCTCTGAGAGCCCCTGGGCTAGCCCAGTGGTTCTGGTCCCCAAACCTCACCCACAGGATGGAAAGAGAGAAATGAGGTTCTGTGTGGACTATAGAGGGCTCAACTCTGTCACCAAGGCAGATGCTCACCCTATCCCAAGAGCAGATGAGTTGATAGACAAATTGGGTGCAGCCAAATTCTTAAGTACCTTTGACTTAACTGCAGGGTACTGGCAGATTGGCATGGCACCAGGAGCAAAAGAGAAAACAGCATTCTCCACACCTGATGGGCACTATCAGTTCACTGTTATGCCCTTTGGTTTAAAGAATGCCCATGCCCCTGCCACCTTCCAGAGGTTGGTGAATCAAGTCCTTGCTGGATTGGAGTCCTTTAGTGCAGCTTATCTTGATGATTTTGCTGTCTTTAGCTCCACCTGGCAGGATCACCTGGTCCACCTTGGGAAGGTTTTAAAAGCCCTGCAAACTGCAGGCCTAACTATATCAAGGCATCCAAATGCCAGATAGGGCAGGGCACTGTGGTGTACTTGGGCCACCTTGTTGGTGGAGGCCAGGTACAGCCCTTACAGCCCAAGATCCAGGCCATCCTGGACTGGGCAGCTCCAACAACCTAGACCCAAGTCAGGGCATTCCTTGGCTTGACTGGGTACTACAGGAGGTTTGTGAAGGGATATCGGTCCATTGTGACTCCCCTCACAGAACTCACCTCCAAGAAGATGCCCAAAAAGGTTAACTGGACAGTTAGTTGCCAAAAGGCTTTTGACACCCTGAAAGAAGCAATGTGCTCAGCACCAATTCTAAAAGCTCCAGATTATGCCAAGCAGTTCATAGTGCAGACTGATGCCTCTGAGCTAGGGATAGGAGCGGTCCTATCCCAGACCAATGATGAAGGCCAAGACCAACCTGTTGCTTTTATAAGCAGGAGGCTTCTCCCCAGAGAGCAGCATTGGAGTGCCATTGAGAGGGAGGCCTTTGTTGTGGTTTGGTCCCTGAAGAAGTTGAGACCATACTTGTTTGGTACTCACTTCCTAGTTCAAACTGATCACAGACCTCTCAGATGGCTAATGCAAATGAAAGGGGAAAATCCAAAACTTTTGAGGTGGTCCATCTCCCTACAGGGAATGGACTTTGAAGTGGAACACAGACCTGGGACTGCCCATGCCAATGCAGATGGACTTTCCAGGTTCTTCCACTTAGACAATGAAGACTCTCTAGGGCAAGGTTAGTCTCATCATCTTTCGTTTGGGGGGGTTGTGTGAGAAAGTGCCCTCTTTCTTGCATGGTATGCCCCCACTTTTTGCTGAATTGCTGATGTGCTTTGACTGAGTGTGCCCTGGGCTCCTGCCAATCAGGTACCCAGGGCCTGTGTTCCTTCCCTAAAACTGCATTGAAGCCTAAACCCAATTGGCATCTCTGGCCACAGGTAAGCCCCTGGTAAATGGTACCACAGGTACCCAGGGCACTTGGACCAGAGAAGGCCCCTATGGGCTGCAGCACTTATTGTGCCACCCTTAGAGGCCCTGTACCCTGACACACACACACTGCCTTTGCAGGCTGCGTGTCTTGGTGCAGAACAAAGTGAAGAATCGACATGGCACACACCCCTGTGTTGAGCGTATGTGTTTTACAACCTGCACACCAATTTTTTCTTTGTGCGACTCGAATGTTCAACAAAATAAGGAATTTTTATCTATGCGTGCTGCTGCGATAAAGGGTTCAGCCTGAGACCCTGGGTACTAGTTGGCCAAAATGAAAGGAAACGGAACACTCCGATCCTGAGCACAGCGCACTGCTGCTATGACCCCTGAAGGGGTTTCACCAATGTTTTGTCAATATAACACAGATTCATGAAATAATAAAGCAATTACTCAATAGTTTTCAACCGTGTCTTATTTAAAATGTGATTTCAGTGTTTCACCCACATATAGCATTCAAGGCGAAACATAAATGTAAACGTTTGACATCCATCAACTTAAATAGTAATACTCTGTACAATGTGTGATATGAAATTATAATACAAAAAACATTTTCATTTAAAAAAAACCAATGCATTTCGGGTTGAAAACCCTTCGTCAGGGGAACATTTGTATCTGAATGAATCAATCACACGATCTTCCTTTGCCTCCAATCATCACTGAAACCAAAACAGGAAGCGAGAAGTAACCGCCAAGTAATCTGACCTCACGTAACCCCGTGCTGAGGTCACACATTGTACAGAGTATTACTATTTAAGTTGATGGAGGTGAAGCACAACCTCGAGTCCCCGCCATCTTGAGGATGGGGGGACCCAGTCAACCAGGGACAGGCTTCTGCTCCCCTCCCACTGGAGAGTGGCAGAATAGGGGGTGTACCCGCCCCAGGGAAGGGACCCATTGGTCCCTGCCCTTTACCTACCTGTAACGCCCCTAAATTTAGTATTTAGGGGCACCCTGAACCTTCCTTCCTCAGATCCAGCAACCACAAGAAAAAGAAGAGAAGAAGAAGGACGAGAAGCCGTGCAGAGCTAACAAGAGGACGACGCCCACTGACTTGGCCCCAACCCTACAGGCCTGTCTCCCCTCGAACCTGCTCCTGCAAAACCCCGGAGTGTCCAGCGGCCAGCAACCTCAAAAACCCCGGAGGACCTGCCTGCATTCACTTTCCAAGCTGTTTCTCCCGTGAACACCGGACGTGTTTGAACTGCAGCTCCTGGTGCCAGCCAGGAACCGCGAATCCAGCCCACTCTGCACCCGCCGAGCCCGGCCCGAGCTAGAATGGAAAAACACCACGAGGAGGTCCCCCCGGCGATCCTGACCCGAGATCCGGCGACCCCTGACCTGCCTCAAGCCTCCAGACGACGCCTGCAGCCTCAATCCAGAGGACCCCCCCTACCGCGACCAGAGCGGGTAAGAAAATCTGACGTCCAAAGGCACCCCTGCACCCGACGCCCCACGGCCTTGTGTGCCCAACCCAGCTGTGCCTAACCATCCCTCTACATCCCAACTTACCCCTCGAAGTGGTGGTAGCTCTTGGAAGATCCTCGTCCCCGAGCCTGCAGTGTTTCTTTGTCCCGGAGAATCTTCATTGAAATCAACAGGGCACCCAACCTCAAAACAGCACCCTGCACCCGGCCGCCCTAGTGCCGCTGAGCGTGCCCCTTATGTGCTAACTTGGTCCCCAACTTGCCCTGAGCTTAACCCTAGGAGTTTTGCTCCCACAACCCAGTGGCCTGCTTGCCAGCAGCCACCAACCGGAGTCCCCCTATCCTCCATAGGAAAACATTGGGCCTCAACACTCTCCACCCGGCCGGCCTAGTGCCGCTGAGGGTGCAACAACTGTGCATCACTGACCCTGGGAGACCCCTGAGTCTAACCCCAGAACCCTAACTCAAAAGACCGATTACTTACCTCGAAACCGATAACTCATTTTTCCTCATAGGATAACATTGACACTTTTTCTCCCAAAAAGTTTCTAAGTGTCGACTTTTGAAAACTACAAATATTCCTTAAAAATCAGCCGAATGGGGGGGGCGTGGCCGGGCAAGATGGCCGAACAGACGTAGCTCGTCTCGGCTCCCGGTCCGCGCGCTGTTCCAGAACCACTAAATGCGGCAAACCGATGCAGCTTCGACAAGGAGGCATACCCTTGGCACCCTGATGATGCGGGGCACACGCTGAGTGATTTTGGTCGCCTTCATCGTCCTCCCGTGGCCGGAAGAGCAGCCTAGCATTGGAGCACCGACGCTCACCAAAATGGCGCCCGCTACCTCGCCGGGGCCGGCGCTCTCCACAACCCAGTGAAGTGTTCCGGTCATAGCTGCGGCAACGACACAATAATACCCACCGGAGCTGGAGTGAGCAATTACTGACCCACGCAGGCTGTGACAACTTGGGAGGAGCCCTGATGATCCTGAATGAACGCCTGCGCGGATCTCACCGTTTCGCGAGGCCACACGGGACCCCCCGAATGCAGGAATGGCTGGCGGAGGAGACTGATCACATCGGAAGGCTTGTTGGTCAGGTCGGACGCCCGGGGTCCTGTTGCTGGGAGAGGAGAGGCCGCACTCCCGTAATGTGGATTGCCATCGGACGCCTTGCCTGGCCCTAAGATGGCGGCCAGACGGTTTGAGTAGCCTCCATGGATCGACCCTCTTCGTCCTGCGGTCGGCCGCCTGGCTCTCAGTGATATTGGCACGAAGGGAGGGACCCGGCGACGCTGCACCGGTGAGACCCCTTGCACGCCTCAAAATGGCGCCCGCGGATTTTCGAGGGCCGCGGAATCCCTAAAGCCAGCAGGACAGCCTCTGCACTGACGCGGTCGAGGCGCATCACTAATGACTGGCGGGGCGACCTCTGCGATCTGAACGCCTTCCAGAGTTCCAGCTGAGGAGGCACCGGTTCCCCGGGGGACTCACCGCAACAGAAACCCACAGGACCGCGGGGCCTCCCGGGTCAGTCAGGTGCGTTGGTGTGATCTGAGGGGACGGCGGGGGGTCCCTGAATGTGAGGCTGAATCGTGCGACCCCTTAGCAGCACTTTCCCGCACTGTGAGACTTCTCAAGAAGCCAGGGGGGAGCGAACAAGCGCCATGCCTGACCTTAAGATGGCGTACGGGCGGTGAACGCAGCTCAGTATCAAGCCCGCTCACCACAGGATAAAGAGGCCCACTACTACCGATGATTGGAGCACGCCACATGGGGCTCGAAAGACCCGAATGCAGCACTAACTACCCCGGACCTACGCCCCTACTGGGAAATTCAATAGCAACCAGCCAAATGCAGTGGAGGGGGTTCCGCTATATGCACACTGCACACTAATCGGGGCAGTCAGTTGTCGCCTCCCCACATACCGTCCAAAGCGGGCCACGCCAGCTACGTCCTCTCTGCCTGCGTGGGACACAGTTCGTTCGGCCCAACGAAGATACGCACACAGCTTGGCTGCACTCACAATCACGCATCTACAGTCGAGTGCTCAGCGGACGTCGCTCCTACCCACCAACGCAGACCATCAACGCGGAGGTCTTCCTACTTTGCCTTCCGCAGCCTCACGCCATCCATGTTACGGCAACGGGGGTCCTCTTGGACCTGCCCTTATGCCGCCGAAGAAGGCCACGAGCAAGACACCAAACAGGGTCTCGGATTTCTTCGCGCCATCAGATAAGCGTCTGCAGCCGGGCCCCGACGAGGGAGCAAACAACATGGCCCTTACGAAGGAAGACCTTCTGACCTTGTTTAGAGACTTCAAAGCGGAACTACGGAAAGATCTCGGTCAGGACATTAAAGCATCAATGGAGCAGCTGCGATCCGACCACACAGAGAGACTGACCTCCCTCCAACAAGACGTGGACTCAGTGGGTACCAGAGTGCTGGACTTAGAGGCGCAAACCCAGGAGCACAACAAACACGCCACCGAACTCCGAGAAGATGTTCGTGCTCTATGGGACCAACTACACCAGACGCAACTTAAAGCAGAAGACCTCGAAAATAGGGCACGAAGGGACAACCTACGCATCAGAGACCTGAGAGAGGGTGCGGAGGGGCCAGACCGTGAGGCTTTCCTGGAGGGGCTCTTCGCGGAAATCCTCAGCCCCCAAACTCTCAAGATAAAACTGGAGCGTGTCCACCGAGTGGGGAGTCTAGTGGCCGGCGAGAGGAAGAGGCCGCGTGATGTACTGGCTAAATTCCGCTCCTACAAAGTCAAGGAAGCAGTGCTTATGGCGGCCAGACAGAAGGGGTCCGTCTCCTTTCAGGAACACTCCTGCTCCATTTACTAAGACCTTGCGCCCACTACTCTGGCAAGGAGACAGCTGTTCAGGCCCATCACTTCAAAGCTACGAGACGATAAAATCAGGTATAGATGGACGTATCCGTTTGGATTGAGCTTTGAATTCAACAATAAACAACGTCACATTACTGAATTAAAGGATGGGTTGGAGCTTCTAGGACTCTCCTCAGAGGAGTCCAGTGCCACGCACAACAAAACACAGGAGCCTCTGGGGGGGCCCTCTTCGGCTGCCTCCTGGTCTTCAGGCCCGCGCAGGGGCCGTAGATGAGATCTAAGCACACGTAACTTCGGATCTGCCAAGGGCCTGGGGAAGATGCCCGGTCGCGACATCTCAACGACGGAGGCTGGACTATTGCTTGATCGAACTGGAGGCTTGACCGCTCTGCGTTGACCTCACCGGGAGGCGAATGAAGCATAGCCGATTGTCGCTTTCAAAACAGCTCAAGATGGGCGCGGACGGGGACCTTGGTCATTCCGTCCCCCCAACACTTCCCTTAGGACTTCTCAACCTCTTGCTGGGAAGTCGACACGACGAATGTTGATGTTGGTAATGTTGGTTTTTAGTTCATTTTGTATGTGTGGGGGGAGGGTACGGGGGATGGTGGCGGCTTTTATTTTTTAGGCACTTTATGTTGGATCATTTCGCTCAGAAAACCTATTCTTCAAAGAAAACATGGGATCTTCATTGCTGGTGATCAGTCTGACACGACAGGGAGAAGCGATATACAGCTACAGGGGGGCGGAGGGGGAGTCCATTTTAATTAGATGGTAGTAGCAATTGATTCTTGGAATATGAAGGGTCTCAATTCCCCCCAAAAACGTCAGAAAGTCTGGAAATATCTTATCGACCACCATCTTGACATAGTGGCGCTCCAGGAGACGCACCTCTCTAGGGCTGAGGACACTCGCTTTCGCCATAAGCAATACCCTTTGATTTACAAATCTTCTGCTCCCACCAAACACAGGGGTGTTGCACTTCTTTTCCATACCTCTACAAAATTTCAACCCACTGCCGTCCAGACAGATAAAGACGGCCGGCTGGTCATGGTGAAGGGCACCCTGAAAGGTAAACTCTGCACATTCATTGCAACATATGCCCCCAACACAGGCCAGGCAGCTTTTTTAGATACATTGATGGGGAAAATTCAGGACTTCGCAGAGGGGCCAACAATCTTACTGGGAGACTTTAACCTGACGTGGCAAGCTGATCTAGATAGCACCCACCCTCACCGATCGGATACTAATACATTCTCTGCAGACGCCAAGCAACAGATGCACGACCTCGGCCTTAGGGATGCCTGGCGCACCCTTTACCCTCAGACACGCGACTATACGTTTTACTCCCATGTTCACCGCACGTACTCCAGGCTTGATTATGTTTTTATTAGCCGGAATCTCATGGGCGCTCTACGGGAGGCTAAGATCTTCCCTCTCTCAGTGTCCGACCACTGTCTTGTATCCATCTGTCTAGTGTGGAATAGCACCACATCTACAACCCCTAAATGGTACTTCCCGTCTGCTCTCATGAGAGATAGGGTGATGTGCACTGAGTTAAGAGAAACAATTACAGACTATTTTAAATTAAACACCCCCGAAGACACCTCAGTATACACCAACTGAGATGCGTTTAAAGCAGTCATTAGGGGGAAGTGCATTGCCCTTAATTCCGCCTTGAATAAACAATGGTCCAAAGAGAGGGAAGCCCTTGAGGCTGAACTAGCCACAGCCGAATCTGCTCACAAAACTAACCCCACTAGAAAATCCCTTTGCACCCTCACCGCTCTACGGAGCAAACTTAGGGCTATTTATAACAATAGGGCAGAGTTTACCCTTCTAAAGCTTCGCCATCTCTCATACTCACAGGGCAACAAAATAGGCAAACATCTCGCTAGACAGCTGAAGGAAAAACGGGAAAGAGAATATATAGGAGGCATAAAAAGGGAAGACGAAGAGCTGACGCATAAAGATGAGGACAAGTCCGATATCTTTGGTTCCTTTTATCGGTCCCTCTACACTGGGGAACTACGAGACACGAATACGCAACTTACCTACCTCCAGAAATTACAATTTCCCCAGGTTTCCCAGGAGTGGAACGATAAACTCACCTCTCCGATCTCCCCGGATGAAGTGGGTACGGCCATAAAAACGCTTAAATTACACAAAGCCCCGGGACCGGATGGGTTCACGGCCCAATTCTATAAAAGCTTTGCCCCAGATCTCATACCATACCTGACGCTGCTTTTTAATACAATGGCGGTGGAAGGTGCGACCGCCCGTTCGATGGCGGAAGCTATGGTCACGGTCATCCCCAAACAGGGGAAAGATCCACACCTGTGCTCCTCGTACCGTCCGATTGCCCTGTTGAATCTTGATGCAAAACTCTACTCCGCCATCCTAGCGACTCGCCTAAACGATCTCATGCCAGACCTAATCCACCCTGATAAATCAGGATTTATTAAAGGCCGACAGACCCACGACAATACCCGACGCATAATACACTTGATCGAGAAAGCTACTAAGTACCATATCCCTGCTGTGCTGGTCGGATTAGACGCCGAGAAGGCCTTTGACAGGGTGGATTGGTCATTTCTTTTTAGCACGCTCACAAGGTTTGGGTTCACAACTAGGTTTATTAACATGATCCGGGCCAACTATGTCCAACCGTGTTCTAGAGTGCAGGTCAACGGGGTATTGTCAGCTCCCTTTCTTCATTCCAGAGGCATGCGTCAGGGGTGCCCACTCTCGCCTCTTTTATTTGCACTTAGTATTGAACCGCTAGCGATTGCCATAAGGGCGAACCCAGAGATACCGGGACTTCCCTTTAGTGGTGATACACATAAAAGATCTCTCTTCGCCGATGATGTGCTTTTGTCTCTTGCCGACCCATCACACTCCTTACCTCCTCTCCAAATCGAGCTAGCGAAATTTGAAGAAGTGGCGGGGTTTAAGGTAAATCGTACATACTTAATCTCACCCTTCCGGAAGCTGAGGTACAGGATTTGCAGAGGCACACCCAACTTCAATGGACTTCTAGTTCACTCCAATATCTGGGAGTTCGCCTGACTCCCCGTGTGGAAGGCCTCTACCAGGCCAATTTCCCGCCCGCCCTCGGTCGCCTCCAGGCTGATCTTACGAGATGGAAACCACTTTTTATATCCTGGCTTGGCCGCATACATGCGGTTAAGATGACTGTACTGCCCAAGCTCTTATACCTTTTTCAAGCTCTACCCATAGAACTTGAGAAAAACTTCCTCCCCAAAGTCAAGTCTATGATTTTACAATTCATCTGGCAGGGTGGACGAGCTCGATTTTCCTTTTCAATATTGCGGAGGCCACGAGCTGAGGGTGGAGTGGGCCTCCCTGATTTCGGTTTATATTACACAGCAGCCCAACTCCGCGTGGTGACGGAGTGGTCTAAACGCGAATCGGACAAATATTGGCTCCACATGGACTGCTCCATAGCAGGGAGAACCATTTGGGATCTCATTTGGCGCCCTAAGAAGGACAGGCCCAAAAACGCATATATTAGTACCCCCACTCGCACTACTTTGAAGGCCTGGGACTCCATACCAGGGAATGACCAGTGGACCACCTTCCCCTCGCCCTACACGCCGCCCCTTCATTTTAACCCAGCCTTCCCGCCGGCTCTCCATGAAGGACCCTTCGACTCCTGGAGAGAAAGAGGGTGCTTAGCCTTGACACACCTCTTCCACAATTCTGATCCCCTTACCTTTGAAAACTGTAAAAGGGACTACGGCCTGGAGTCCTCTGAACATTTTCGCTATAACCAGCTGAAACACGGGGCCCTTACTTCGCATATACGTGAAGCTGCCACACGCGCTCTTACGAAATTTGAAATCTTTGTTCAAAATGTAGATTCTATGAAGGGGGTGATCTCGTTCCTATACAATTACCTACTCACTGCTACACACTCCCCACGGCCACGATACATGCACATGTGGGAGGAGATGATCCAACGAGACATTTCGGATAAGGAATGGGCTGGGTTGTGGTCCGACATCACGAAGTTCAATCACTCCATAGAACTCCGCGAAGCTCATCTTAAGACTATGATGGATTGGTATTTGCATCCCGCCAAGCTTAAGAGGATCTTCCCGGCCACTTCTGATAGATGCTGGAGAGGGTGCGGCCTTTTAGGTAGCTTCCAACACATCTGGTGGGACTGTCCTACAATACGCCCTTTCTGGGAAGAGATTTTGGCACACATTAAGGACATGCTAGGTTACCCCATTCCGATCACCATGGCAGAGATTCTTCTAGGCCTCCGCGACCCAGCCCTTCAACACCAAACTAAAGCAGACAAAGCTATTATGTGGACATGTATAGGAGCAGCGAAAGTGGCCATAGCTGCAGCCTGGAAGAAGAGGGAGGCCCCGGCGGTCTCCCTTTGGCACTCTCGATTATGGAAACTGCTAAGCCTCGAAAGAATGTCCGACATCTTTCGGGATGATTACAAAAATTTTGAGTACAAGTGGGGACCACTGGTCACCTTTCTTACTCGGGGTTTATCACAGGCCGTTTGTCCGCCCTCCATTAGGGACATGCATCTCTTCCAATTTTAAGCCACCTGTGTCTAATCAGTTCTGAGCGCACTTAGCTAATTTACGCCGCCACCAGTACTCTGTGGGTGGGGGGAGGGGGGAATGTGTTATTTTATTTCTTTCAGGGATATGTTCGGGTTTTCCTTTTCTTCTCTTAGGAAGTTCCTTCCCTGTTGGAAGGCTGGCATGCCACCGTCACAAAAGAAAGACGGGTTGGGTTCGCAGGTTTCTTTTCTTTTCCCTCACCTCTTAACTTGACATGTTCTGAGCCTCTGTACATTAGACACTGTACTTCTCACTTTGGAACTACTCCAGGAGACGGAGGCTGGGACATGAACTGAGTATTACACCAAGGCCCTGACCTTTTACTTTTGCATTACTGTAAACCCTTCTCCTAATGCAGGATTCGATGTAATGTATTGTGGTTTCAACGAAATGCCAATAAAAATAGGTTTGAAAAAAAAAAAAATCAGCTGAATAACAAACGCATTTTCTCAACTGTTTTCAGGAAATGTCCCAGTGCTGAATCTAGGATCCAGCACTGAGTAAGAAAAAGTATTGATAACCTAACTTACCTGCTAAGTGAATTTCCTCCCATAGGATAACATTGGTGATTCTATGTGAAAAAGTTTCTAAGTGTCAACTTTTGAAATGCAATAATATTCTTTAAAAATCGTACCTTTAACCAAAACGCATTTACTCACCTGTTTTCAGGAAATGTCCCAGGGCTGAATCTAGGATCCAGCCCTGTGTTAGCAAAAGTAATCTGAAAAGTAATTATCTGCATTTTACTTAAAAAGACCATTCAATTGAATGTACTATACCTGCAATGTGTTGCAAACTGCTTACTTAAAACTGTAACCAAAACCAGTACAAGTTACACTGCAATTTTGAACTGTGTTCACACAAGTAATTTACTACTGAAAAGTATTTTTATGCTTACCTGTACCAGGCTTGCTTGGTTCTAGAAATAAAACAACAGTATATTTTTTTTATATACAAAACAATTGGCCTAGAGTTCAGTTCTTGAGTGTGTGGATTCATTTGCTGACTGAGTGTGTACATCAAATGCTTTACACCGTCCTCTGATACTGCCTTACTGCTCGACCAAGCTACCACTTTAGAGAGTAAGGTTCTATCTAACTTTAACCTCTGCCAAACCTCTGGAGACCCTTGGACTCTATAGACGCTGTACCTCACTTTGGTGCAGTATATATAGAGCCAGTTTCTTACAATATGGACTAATAAAACTCTCCACGATGCTGCTTACTATCAATGGCACCGTTAAAGAATTCACTGATCCGGCCGACCTCAAACTGTTCCTGGATTCTTTCAAAACGCCCAACATGGACATTGGGGAACATGCATGCCACCTCCACCGGACATTGAACAGCCAACCTGCTGCCTACCGATGATACCACAGACTACGTCAACGCAGAACTTCAGCACCTTGAGGCCATAATGAAACACTAGGAGGATAAAGGACGGCCGACCCACAAGAAGAACAACAGGGAAAGGGAAAAAATCACAGACTCTGTTGGAGCCCTGAAGGCTATTCAGCAGACTCGTTTGGGAGCATGCAGGGGATGGCGTATAGCACACCTACTACAGGGTAAGAACTGTCCACTGGGGGGGGACCGGACTCTAGATTACCAGTTGGCTGGGACAAACTCTTTCCCTATAGATCTGCATCAACGTTGGCATTGATATTTTGGACTATTGCTCTGGAACGGTCATCTTGATCCTCCCCCGGTTGCACTTCTACTATACTAGGGCCATCTTAATTTTAGGGTCTAGCCTTCAAGTTTACCTGGTGAGCATGCACATAGTAAGCTGGTTGGCAGATTTAGAGTGAGTAATTCACTTGTATAAAGAAACTAGTTGTTAGCTGGTTGTGCCACAGTATTCTCTGAGATTGTACGCTGTACAGTGTATAGTTTGTCTTCCTTTTTCTTTATGCTGTTGACTTGCAGGGACTGCCTTCTCTGAGACTCCCCACATGTATTCGCCTATCCTTTACACTTCCTCTAATTGGGTAAGTGGCCCATCTCCCTCAGACGAGTTCCAACAGGGGCATGGTCAGCTCAACCTACTCCCCACCGCTCCACCCCTGCACATATTCTTCTGCGACTGGTAGACTGGTAGCTCTCCTAGTACTACCCACTGATAACTTCCAACTCAGCCACTACACTGGTGGGAATACCATGTCCCAAGAACTTCCGTATGGTTTCCCTTAACATCAATGGATTGACATTACATCAAAGGAAAAAAAGACTATTACCTATCTAGCCACTTAAGCTTCTGATATTGTACTATTTCAGGAGACCCACCTATCTAAAGCGGATTTAGATAATCTTAGGAGAGACTGGGTTGGCAGAGCAGTTAGTAGCAGCCTTACCGATGGGGCCACCAATTTCTCCCAAGCAGCACCATCTACCTCATCACTGAAGAAATGTCGAGTGGCAATCTTCTTCAGGAAATCACTATTGTACTCCATCCACAAAATCTGGACAGGCCCAATGTTCAAATATGTCTTTGTGAAATTGAAGACTATGGACGTCACAATGATTGTGGGCTCCATCTACGAACCAAACCACTATAGAGCAGCCTTTTTCTCAATTCTCACAAGAATGTTTATGGAATTTAGGTGTACTAAAGTAGTGTTGGGTGGAGAATAGAATGTAGCTTGGGACCCACATATATCTAGGAGAGGCCCATCCAACAAGCCTATGCCACAGATTGTGCGATATTGGAGGACCTTTTTAGAGACCAAGCATAGTGTACCCCTGGCACCTGCTACACCAGAGAGCTAAGGAATATACCTTCCTCTCCTGTGTACATGGACAAGTCCTAGAATTGACTATTACCTTGTTGGCCACAGCACTCTGGCCTTTCTGAGGTACTGCACAATAGTGGAGGCTGGGATATATCAGACCATGCACTAGTGGTTCTGGAACTAGCACTGGCTCATATTGCCCCACACTGTCAAACGATGGTGCCTAAACACGTTACACTACAAGCTCCTGGAAGACAAATGAAAACTCACCACACATCTACATCAATACTTCGATATAAATGAACCTTTGGTTACCTCATCTCAGGTTCTCTGGGCAGCTGGGAAAACCGTAATCAGAGGAGACCTGATATGGGACTAGGCCATACAAACAAAAGGCCTTGCGGGACAAAATAGCTAGCTTAGACCGAGACATTACAACCCTGACCCAACAATATACAAAGAAACCTGACCCTCAACTCCTCAGATGACTCGAAACAGCAAAATTCAATCTGAATTCACACTGCTCCACACAAGCGGAATATGCCCTACTTTGCTTGATGTGGAGAGATTAGGAGTAAAGGGAAAAAGTTAGCAGATTACTAGCAGCGCAACTCCGACAACAGGAGGGCTAAAGAGCCATACCGGCGATCAGGGCCCAGGAAAACAGGCTGATCACACACCGATAGACATAGCTGAGAACAGTTTCTGGGGAACCTATATAGTGCAGAAGGAGCTGCCGTCTCGCCATCTGGTTGGTTTTGTGCATGGCCGCTCCTCCAGGAACCACATGAGACTACTACTGAATGCCCTCTGGAAAGTCAAAGATGACATGGATAATAAAATAAAAGGTATTTGATAGGGTCGAATGGGAGTACTTTTTCCTAAAGTTGAGAAAAGTTGGCAAGGGCCCAGGATTCTTTGCAAAAATACAGTCTCTACTCCGACCCTAACGCACAGGTCGACAATGGGGGCAAAATACATACTTACATGGGGTGTTTCCAAGGCCGCCATCAACAATCTATATCACATTCTTATTGATTCACCTATACTCCCATAGTACTAGTCATGAGGCGAGGCAGCATTGGCAGACAATTGATATTGAACACATTAAGGACTGGTCAGACTTGCTTGACAACCACGACAAAACCCTGAGAGAAGCACAATTAAAGTTTTCATATTTCAAAATTTTACATGATTAGTACTGGTCCCCAAACAAGCTCAGAAGGGCCTGCTTACTTCCTCATGACATGTGCTGGAGGTGCCTGGAACACGGTTGCGACCTCCTCCATATACTGTGGTCCTGTACAAAACGGACCCATTATTGGACGAGTATATAAAGCACCTTGCAGAATATCGGCCGCACCCACTTTATCGCATGGGCCAAATTAGCTATCCTGCACAATCTTCTGGACGTAGATTACATTTCCTCATTGGAGGAAGCAGATATTGACAGCCTTTGTGGTTCAAACCAACTGCATCCTCCGGTACTGGTGCCTTCTGACTCTCCCAACACACCAAGAATGGTTAACCGAACTTTTCTGATTAGCCACGTATAAGAAGCTCAGATACAAAGATCCAGGACAAACTCCCCCAGTTTGAGGACCGGTGGGACCCATTCATGTGACTTACTGACCCTTAGCCTTTATCCGTCATGCAATAGTGCACGGTTACACACTCACTCCTCGCACACGTCCTCATGCACCGCTGCGTTGTTTCTGTACTGGAGATCTTACAGAGAGGTTTGTGACCACCTGGGCATCTCAATGGTACACAGCTTGTATCAAAACGGGTCAGGGGGACAAGGACTATGAGGCTGCACTGATTGCTTGAACCCAGCAGGACTCAGAAATGTTTGGCTCTCATATTGTCGCTGAAGTGATCTACATTGCCTAAATTCCTATACTCTGTTTGCTGGGATGACCAGTGAGGGAGCTACAAACCGATGGAGTGGACAAGTATACTAGTACATTGGCAATGGAGGACGTGATGCTCTAGAGGGAGGGGTTTATGGGAGGAGTCATCCAGAGGAGCACTCTATCAGCAGCATCTGTATTTGTATTTATTCTCCTTTTTTCCTTATCTCTCTG
Source organism: Calotriton arnoldi (assembly GCA_963921515.1). Lineage (NCBI taxonomy): Eukaryota > Metazoa > Chordata > Amphibia > Caudata > Salamandridae > Calotriton > Calotriton arnoldi. Next base: position 413,716 of record CAWUFW010000468.1, on the reverse strand, counting down.
TTCAGCTGTTGTTGACCAGGCTATGCTACATAAGTTTGTTGTACTTTAATAATACCTTCGACCTCATAGTCTGGTCTACTGTTCTGCGCCCGTTGCATTGTAAAACAATAGCAAATTATCAAAATAAAACTGATGATATACTAGGTATGGACTATTTTTATTTATTATTTTCTTGCCTGTTTCATCTAATATGTTTATGTGCTGCTCGGTCTCTACCTTCTTTACCTCTACATTAAACTCTGTAGCAAAACATGTGGGTAAAGTATCTTTCCTGGTGGCTCTAGTAACTGAGACACTACTTCCCTATACACCCTTACACCCATACACCAATACACCACAAGTGCCCTTAAGTGGACAACTTAAGTGCAATACAAACAATTAAATGAAATAAAAGTGTTATTTGCTATAGATATAACATTGAATTGAATTGAAAAGGGACTTGTAGAGCGCATGGCTACCCGGGAGCATCCCAGCGCTAGACGGAGTCAGAGTGGTAAGCCTGAAGGGTTATGGGAATAGCCACGTCTTCAGCTGTTTGCGGAAACGGAGATGGTTCGAGTCACTTCGGAGATGAAGTGGGAGGGTATTCCACAACTTGGAGGCATTGATTCCTTAAGGCTACCATAGTTAAATTCAAGGTAGTTATAATTTGAATGATGGGGGCTTTTAGGTGCCCTTTTTCTTAGTCTATTTCTTTGGACACTCATTTTATTTCTTTTGAATTTCTCGTTATCACGTGTCAATGATACACATCTACACTACAATATAACATAACATAACATGTGTATTTGTAAAGCGCACATTCGCCCGTAGGTATCTTGGTGCTGAATAACAGATGTTTATTGTTACCCAACTAAATGGTACTCATTTTATCGACCTCAGATGGATGAAAGGCTAAGTGGACCCGCCGGGATTTGAACCTGTGACCATGAGGTCGAACACAGGCCCCTGCAGTATATGCATTAATCCACTGAGCCACCAGACCTTTTTCTTTCACTCATATTTTATTTCTTTAATACATTTTCATTAGTGGAAGAATCAAGAAGAAAAAATGGTGGAGTTCAAGAGACTCCGCAATAAATAAAATAACTGAAAAGCTATTGTAGTAGAGAAGCAACGGGGGCGTGGCCGACTGCCGAACATGGTGGACGCTCGGTGAACGGGCTCCGTGCCCGGACCTCTTTAATCCTGCCTAAATCCTGCCGGAGAGGCGCCCACGGACCCTTGAACCCCCCGCAGGGATCCCCAGACTGTACCCGGCGCCTACCTGCTGCTGATTCTTGTTCGGAATCCCGGCTGCTCCGCCTGCCAGGAGCTGCGGCCTGCGGACGGGGGAGGGCCCGCTGAAGCCGTGGCCGACCCCGGAGGAGACGAGAGGTGAGAGCTGCACCTGGGCCTCCAAGACCATTGCGGCCGGTGATCTGCCCTCTTTGCTTCCCCTGTGACCCACCCAGGGCGTCGTGGAACTGTTCTTGCGGCCGCGGGAGCACTCGGGAGCGGCCGCTGCTGTATGCACCTGATGCCGGCGCTCGACCCCGTGGTCCTAGTGCAGGTCTGAAGCCGAGGGAGCACCCGCGAAAGAGGCCCGCGCTGCGCACTGGGAGCGGACCCCGGCGCGGCAGGCGGGGTGTGGCCGCGGCGACTGGCGAGGCTGACTGGGGCCTGGCAATCGATAGATCGACGAGCAACCACCATCCCGGGGGGGCTGATTCCGGTGACGATTTGGGCAAATTTTTGTGCCGTGAGTAAGCAGGGGCAGCCACATTAGCCCTCTCTTCCTTGCTGTGATGGTGGCGACGGGGCGCTGGAGTAGCCCCCGATGCAGATGACCCTTTAAGGAGCCGTCCCAAACACAGTGAGGGGCCACCAGGCCTGAGAGTTACGCTCGACGGGGCAGTGGCCGTGTCAGCAGTGGTGTGGCCTGGGGGACACGTGCGTGCCTGAGGAGGGCTGACGCCGGACGGCCTGCCCGCCGTTAGTGACGCAGCGGCGATCCTCTCCGGTCTGTGAGTGCCTCCACCGATCCGCGAGCACAGTGTCGATAACCCCTGCAGGGCACGGACGCTGTGCTGGGGCAGGGCTGCAGTGGGGTCCCCTGGGTGTCACTGCAATGGGGCGCCCCAGGGAAAGTGCAGGAGGCTGGCGCAATGGATACTCAGGGGACGGAGGACAGAGAGCCTGCTTCACAGGTTGTGGACGAAGTCCCCCCCACTGACGTTGAAACCCCCATGGACAAGCTGGATCTCATCTTGAAAGAAGTGCGAGACTCGAGGGCGGCCATAGAGCAGCAACTTGGCTCCCTGACTACGGGATTCACCCTCCTTAAGGCTGACCATGCCAAGTTGGCCACAACTGTCAAGGACAATAAGCTTGCGCTTCTTGAACTGATGCCACAGCATAGGGAACATGCAGCACAACTCACACAACTCCAGAAACAAGTCGCTGGGCTGCAGGAGAGGGCGGACGACGCGGAGGGTAGAGCCAGACGCAACAACATCCGCGTCATAGGCCTACCAGAGCGCTGCGAAGGGACGGAGCCCACCATCTTCATGGAACATTGGTTCAAAGAACATGTGGCCCCGGAAGGCTTGTCTACCTATTTCTGTGTAGAGAGGGCACATAGGATTCCATCTGGTAGGCCGACGGCTGGAGCCCACCCCCGCCCATTGATAGTGAAAATTCTAAAGTTCAGGGATAGAGACATACTGCTGCAGAGGGCGAGAGAACTGTCCCAAATACATTATGAGAATCAACGGGTGTCCTTATATCCGGATTACACTGCTCTGGTACAGCGCAGACGCTCCCTCTATCAGGACGCAAAGAAAAAACTCAGAGCGCTGAACATCAAATATGCGTTGTTGTTCCCAGCCAAGTTGAAAGTAATCCATGACCACAAGACACAGTTTTTTGAGACACCAGACGAGGTAGAAGAGTGGCTCGAAATCAAGTTTCCCCCGGGGGAGTCCGGCCCCCCCTCACAACTCATGGACGCACCCCCGAAGCCGAGGCGGATCCGCAAGTCCAAACGCTTCAGAGCGGGACGCGTGACCAAGCCTGGGAACCCCACCCCGAAGCAGGCTCAGCGGGACCAGGCGGAGGCGCTGGAGACAGCCAACAGGTTCCGGGAAGGAACGCACCCGATACCCTCGGACTCCTCAGAGGACGCCTCGGTCCACTCACACTCAGAATCCAGTATAAATTTGTTTAGCAATATTACGCCTCAGACCGCTGATGGGTTCCTGGGGTGATCGGGTGGCTGCCGCTGGAACACATTGTAAGCTAAAATATCTTGGTGTGCAAATGTAAGTTTCCCCTATTCACAATGCATGGGGGGCTTTTTCTGATGGGCCGACTCCGGATTGAACATTGTCACTTAGGGTCCGGGCAGCGTAGAGCACACGCCGTTCCCGCCTCACCGGGCGGCTTTTGGGAATGCACCCCCCCACAGCGAAAGCAACGCGCACACTGTTGCTTGTTTGCACCGTTGTGCACCTGGTTTGGGCCAGCGTAGTTCTCGCTGCTGGCCCGAGTATTGTAATTTGTAGTTTAGTAGTTATTACATTCTGGCCCCCTAATTCCACAACACTGTGTATTGCCGCTCCCCCTGTGCCACACGTGTTCCGATTGTTAGCGCACTCTGAGCACACATGCAGGATAGTTACAACGTAGTTACTTGGAACGTGCGGGCATTGGGGTCTGTCCACAAGAGACATAGAATACACGCGCAACTCAATAGGCGTCGGGCGCACATTGTATGCTTACAGGAGTCCCACCTGACCACAGCTGAGATAGCTAAACTGCGTAAGAAGTGGAGGGGGCAGGTCTTTTCCACATCATACTCCGCCTTTGCCAGAGGTGCCTCGATATGGGTTAGAAGTGGAGTCCCTTTTAAGGCACTGGAGCAACGGGTGGACCCTCTAGGCAGATATATATTGGTGAGAGGCATGCTAGATGGCACACAAATAATACTGGGTAGTGTCTATGCGCCCAACTTTGAGCAAGACAAATTCTTATTGAGTATTAACCCTGTACTAGCGGCCTGGGCTACATGCCCATGGATAATAGGCGGAGACTATAACGCTGTACTGGATACCGCTATTGACAGATCTCACCCCCCTTTAGTTGGTGCTGGCTCCACAAGACAGGCTGAAGCACTGCGTGCCTGGGCGGACAGATGGGGGATGGGAGACGTTTGGCGATTGAAACATCCGACTAGTAGAGAATACTCCTTTTTCTCTCATCCACACCAACTACACACCCGTATAGATAGGATTTTCTGCTCTAATCACATCACGGCCCAGATCACGCATGCCACGTATTTGGGTAAGACACTTTCGGACCATAACCCATTGGAAATCATGCTAGCGTGGGGCAGAGTCCCCACTCCGGTCCCCACCTGGAAGCTTTGGCCGCAGATGCTCGAGGACGCTGTCTTCCGGGAGGTCCTCTCCACGGGCATTCACCACTACTTTGCTGAAAACACAGGAACTGCCTCTACCCCGCAGGTGGAGTGGGACGCCTTCAAGGCGGTGATCAGAGGCCTAGCTATTAGCACCACAGCAGGGGCACGACAGGAAAACCACAATAATCTTAGGGAAGTCGAAAACACCTTGAATGCATTAGAACCGGCAGCGGCAAATGATCCCTCTAAGGACGCATTGCAAGATGCTAGGATAAAACACGCATAGCTCCTAGAAACATTGCGATGCATTGACTACACTGCCTATACACACGCCAAGCACGCCGAGGCCGACAGGGCCGGCCCACTACTGGCGCGCATTCTCCAGGATGACCCCCGCACACCCCCATACACGAGGTCATCACAGTGACCGGTGATACGGCGGATACACAACAGGGCATTAACGCGGCTTTTTACGAATACTATCGGACGCTTTACCAATCACCCCCCCAGTTGGACGAGGACGCTCTGGAGGCGTTTTTCACTGATGTACGACTCCCCCAATTATCTAAAGCAGCGCAGGATGATATCTCGGGTCCCATTACTAGAGCAGAAATCAAAGCTGCCATTCGAGGTCTTCCCCGCAACAAGGCCCCTGGCCTTGATGGCCTCCCAGCCGAATTCTTTGTTACTTTCTCGGACTCCCTGGTGCCCCAACTAGAGCGTCTGTACAATGCTGCGAGAGACGCTGGAACACTGCCCCCCACTACTAGGCAGGCACTAGTGGTCTCCCTCCCCAAACCGGGGCGGCCGACTACGGACCTCTCGGGCTATAGACCCCTGTCCTTATTAACGACTGAGTATAAAATACTGAGCAGAATTCTGGCAAGCCGCTTGCTCCCCTATCTACATCATTTGATCCACCCTGACCAGTGTGGGTTTATACCGGCACGTAGCACCTCTCTTAACATAAGGAGGCTATATCACGTTATGACCGCTACCCTCGAACTGGTGTAATGCGGGTTGTATCACTCTAGATTTGAGGCAGGCATTTGACACGCTCAGATGGGATTACCTGTTCCAGACACTCGAGAGATTCGGACTCCCTTCAGAATATCTGAGGTGGGTCAAACTGTTATACTCGGTCCCCACGGCAAGAGCCCGCACTGGGAGCCACATTTCTCGAGAATACCAAATCGGTAGGGGCACCCGCCAGGGATGTCCCCTTTCCCCATTACTGTTCGTGCTAGCGCTAGAGCCCTTGGCCCTTAGGGTACGGATGACTGCGGCGCTGTTGGGTGTACAGGTGGGGCAGGAGACGCATATAATATCTGCATACGCAGATGATATCATTCTATATGCCAAAGATTTAACTGCGGAACTCGCTCCTTTGTCGGACACTTTCACCACCTTTGCACATATTTCGGGCCTTACTATCAATGAGGGTAAATCCTACGCTTTCTTTTTCGGTCCCGGGGAACACACTGAGGCCATCCAATTTGGCCCTTATTCTCTAAGGGTTGCAACCCACACGTTTAAATACCTCGGTATACAAGTGTACAGGACTGCACCGGACCTAATAGAAGGCAATTTGGGAAAAGCCATCAGATCACTCAGGGCACAGGTTCTGTTCTGGTCCTCCCTTCCGCTCTCTGTGATGGGACGAGTGGCGATCTCAAAGAAGGTGGTTCTGCCGCGACGGTTGTATTTCTTTACTAACCTGCCTGTGATGATCCCGACTACACTCCTAAACTCATTGAACAAGATACTCTCTGACCTAATCTGGGGTGCAGGCCGCCGGAGGGTGGGATTGGCTAAATTACAACTGGACACCGACAAGGGGGGGGGCTGGGTGCCCCTGATTTCCGTGCCTACTGCTATGCCAGTCAACTGCAGTGGCTTTCGTACTGGCTAGCGCGTCGTAACCTATATGAGATAGATTATACCCCCACGGATATAGACAGGGGAGGACTCCACACGCTGCTCCTGCCGGCGGCTCGTATACCGAGCAATGCCCCACCACTCCTACGCACAGCGCTGGAGTACTGGAAAAAGGCAGTCCATTACACGCGGAGTTGCCCCCCGTACTCGGATAACTTGCCACTCCTAGGCATCCCTACCCCTACAGGCCTACTTACTAAGCGGCGTCTCCTAGCCTGGACGGAGGGGGGGGGTTACCACGGTGGGCGCACTGTTTGATGAAGGCACCCTCATGGATCATGGCAATTTCGTACGGTGTCATGGAGTCCCTGATACACTGTACCTCACTCATGCCGCACTCATACAATTTGTAAAGAAACATTGGGCCCCACGTAGGACGGCACCGGCCCGACATGAACTGGTCTACATGATCTACCTGATGGGAGAGGGCCGTCACCTCACTAAATGGCTATATAAAAGTATAACAGCACACACTAGCGTACCCTTGACAGACTTGCGCAATAGATGGTCCACAGACCTTGGCACCGAATTAACGGACAAAGAGTGGGGCAAGATCTTAGAATACCCCAAGAAAATCCTGCGCAACGCCAAGTTTAAGTTCATTCAATACATGGTCATACACAGGGCGTATCTTACCCCACATAGGCTACAATGCATGTACCCGGCCACACAACACCACTACCCCAGGTGCAGGTTGGAGGATGTAGATTTGCTTCATATGCTCTGGGTGTGCCCGAGGCTGGCCTCATACTGGATGGAGGTGGTCACCACAGTTAGAACCGCGACTGGGATCCCTTTCCCAGATTCCCCCGCCATTTGCCTACTGGGGCTGATCTGCCGTCCCACAGTGCAGAAAGTACAGTTTCGCTTTATCGACCTAGCTTTGCTACTGGCCAAACGCACTCTCACAATGAGATGGAAGTCCATTACACCCCCAACACTCTGTAGCTGGCACGGGGAGGTGGTGAGATGGAGCAGCGCTGAAAGCGCAGCGATCTGACGGGAGGAAGCCAGGGGTCTACGCAAGACGTTAATCTCCCTTGAATGGGATACCATTTTAGAAGCGTTCAAAGCCCTTGCGCCGCCGCCGGTCCTTCCGGCACCGGCGCAATAGGCACCCGACTACCCTGCCCCGCACTGGCCAATACGATACATGAGTGATAGGCCCTGCTGGTCTATTACTATACAACTTGAAATGGTAACTATGAATCTTGGAGCTTTGTTGGTTATGGAGGGGGCGGTTAATGGAGTATTTCACTGCAAAGTACAAGGTGGAACGGGGCCGGAAGAAGTTGGGTTAGGGGGGGAGGGAGGGATAGCCTTTATTTATTACATTACATAAACCTGTTTGATAGATGTTGTTGGCATAACCGCGCAGACTGTAAGATACCACTTAAGGCTTCCTCTAGGGACCATAGACTGCCGTATACGGCTGAGCAACGAACTGCTATGCCTTATTGTATTTTGTGAGTATCACTGTAAACGTAACTGCCTATTGAATTCTTGGATTACACTGCATATATACATGTACATTTTGTAATGGTTTATACAGTAATGGCTGCTGATTGTTATTCGGCAAAAGTAAGAATGAAAAATCTAATAAAATATGTTATAAAAAAAGTAGTAGAGAAGCAACATAGGCATGGCTCGATTGCAAGATAGAAAAGGACAGATAAAGAAGAGGGTTTTAGAAGCATGTGTGATGAATCAGATTTTGCCTTATGCAAATTCTCAGATGCAGGAGACTCGTAGAAATTAGAGGGACGTAGTCTTCCCATATGTTTTAGGTATAGAAGAAGACTTTAGAACACACAGTCTAAAATCTGCTCGGCTCTACCCTTAATCAGGGTAAACAGTTGGTGACAGCCGCAAAACAGCGTAATGAACATTTCCTCTATAAGCAGGCCTTACTCACTAGCATTCCTGACTCCAAAGTGAACCATCTTCAAATCCATCCTATCTGCAGTAGACAGACTCAAATATTTGAAGAGCCATGCAAATATTCAACCGACATTAATCATCCTTCACCAGCTACCACCTCGTGATCTGCATCCTTTTCAAAACTGCTGTTTATCGCTCGCAAGACAGTTAAGAGCAAAACCCAAGCTTACATGGATGAAAAACTTACCACCTCATAGGACAGACATAGCACAAGGAATCTTAACACTGCAAGGCTTGAAACAAAAACCAATACAAAAAAGAAAAGAAAGAGACAAGCATTCGCGATGACCGCACCAAGGAGTGTAGGAACAATCTGCCCTCACAGATCAGACCCTCTCAATTATCTTGTGGTTTAGAAGGAATCTACTACCATCTCTTCAAGGAGTACCTCACAAACTGCCTCTAAGGACAATACTGTCTTCTTATACATTAACCAGCCCCTGACTCCACTTCAATGTCCTCAATCTCAAATCATTCTCTACCCTAGTTCTTCCTAATTTGGTCTGCACTCAAGAAATTTGAATACATGCAGAGCAATAGCAGTCATGGCTACCCTGAAGGGATGATTTAAGGTGGCTATTTCAGAAAGGCTTTGCAGGAGGATAGTTGAGTCAGTGTCACAAAAACATTCATGACAGCTTTAGGAATGTTAAGAAAACTCATCAATAATAGCTAGCATATCCATGGTTAATCCCCAAGATTTCTTGTTGTGGCAGAAATACTGGCTATAAAAGCATTAATGAACTAACACCTAAAAATATATATTGCTGAGGATGAGTGACTGAAGAATACCGATAATTAGCATAACTTGTCACCACCCATCCATCCACCTAACCCCCATCCAATTACACTCTTTGTCCAGATGTCTACAACGCTTTTTAACAATTTCTGAAAGAGGCAGGAAACATAAATGACCCTGCCACTATGTAATTTTTAAAGGCAGGGTTATATTTAATAGATCTTACATAGAGGATAGGGGAGGCAAATAATATGGCTATACAAAGCTGCTTGGTCAACCATTTAGATAATGTGATTGATCTAGCAAACGATAAACAGGAGCTGCTGGGTATTTCCTCATTCACAGAAAACACCTTCCCTCACACCATCAAAAGAAAGATTAGGTTAAGTGAATGATGGTAGTCCTGGACAGACCAGATTAGTGCCAGAGATGTACATGTATTGAAGAAATGTAAATGTGTTTCAAACGTAAACATCGACCTGTAGGGGGAAAAATATACTGTTCAAGCTGACAGAGCGGTACAAAGAGCTGCTGGGAAACTTTTTTAATGTAGTTATGAAATCAAAATCACTGTAGATACAACATCATTTGAATAAATATATCTGGGTCCCTCGGATCATGGCATTGGAGAACAAAGAAGAAGCAAAAGACCAGTCAACGCTAAGAATTCTAGTGAAAACAATTACTTCCTTCTTTCATACACATTTTACTGAACTGGTGGACACATTTTACAGTTGAAAAAAATGAGACCGGTTTAAAGACCACAGTGTTCACCTGAAAGGAGCGCTGTTACAAATGGGGTTCTGCCAACAGTCCTGTTCGCGGGGAATAGGTTAGCCAGGAGCACAGTGAGCGTTGTTGACGATGGCCCACGGTGCGCAAAGAACTGCTGGGCATCGCTAACAGACAGGCGGGGGCATCGTGGTCAGCGAGGCTACTGTGCGAAGAGACTAAGATGCACGCACTTGCGCTGATCCTTCATGCGAGTGACGCAGTTCTGAAGCGAACGGGCCTGTTCACGATTGCAAAGAACCCAAAAGCTGTAGATGATGTAGGAGCTGTAGATGATGAAAAGTAAATGCAGAACCCACTTCTGAGGCACGGAGCTTAAAGGGGGCACCTCAGGCAAGGCTAGGACTCACAGAAGGCAGAGTCCAGCAGAATTGTAGGAAGTCTTTTGTGTCCCTCAGATTTCAGAAAATAGGAGGCAAGCCAGCAAGTCCTTGGAGTCACTCTCGGTTCAGTCCTTGGCCTCAGCAGGGCAGAGATCAGCAGGGCAGCTCAGCAAAGCAGAGAAGCAGTTTCTCAGAACAGTCAGTCAGAGCAGAATGGCAATCTTTCAGCACAGCAGCCTTTACTCCAGCAGAGTTCTTTCCAGGTCCAGTTTTGTACTGGTTTGATAGGGCCAAAGCCCTGGTACTTATACCCAAAAGTCCCTTTGATGCAGGTAGTGACATCAAAGGAACTCTCTGAAGTGCACAAGGATCCCTTTCAGCCCAGCCCTGGCTCCAGACTACCAGTAGGGGGTAAATCAGCCCTTTGTGCGGGGGCAAGACACAACCTATTCAGATGTAAGTGTGAGCAACCTCTCCCTCTTCCTGCCCAGAAAGGCTATCAGGATGCAAATGAATCTCCTGTCACACCCAGCCCTTCCTGGGTTGTGGCTAGAGGGAATGCACAAAGTGTAGCTGTCACCAAGCCTAGACATGTATTGGAGACAGGCACAAAGAGTTATAAGTACAGAGAAATGTCCACTTTCTAAAAGTGGCATTTCTAAAATAGTAATGTGAAATCCAACGTCACCAGTACGGAGGATTTAGGATTACCATAGTAAACTTAGCAAACATGACAAAGCTACTCATTTCCGATTAGGAATTACCACTTAAAAGTATATAAGAGAATTCCCAATGCTAGCATATGAGAGGAGTAGGCCTCACAGTAGTGAAAACGAAATAAGCTGTTTGTCACTTCCAGGACATGTCAAACATAATAGTAAATGCCCTATCTTTTACTTACACAGCACCCTGCCCATAGGGCTACCTAGGGCCTACCATAGGGGTGGCCTATGTGTAATAAAAGGGGAGTTTAATACTTGACAAGTAGTTTTAAATGGCAAGTCAAAGTGGCAGTATACTGCACACACGAGCCTGCAGTGGAAGGCCTGTGACATGGTTAAGGGGAGGGAGACAGCACATGCACTTTAGCACTGGTTAGCAGTGGCAAAGTGCTCAGAGTCCTAAAGCCAACAAAAACGAGGTCAGAAAAAAATAGGAGGAAGGCAAAAAGTTTGGGCTAACCCTGCAAAAAGGGCCATTTCAAACAAGCGCTAACTGGCAGAACTCCACCTATTAACATTTAAGACATGACACGCACTGAAAGGAGAGGCACATTTAAAACAAGCATTTGCAATGCAATAGGTCTCGCATTTGTGAGAGTTTGAGCTATTGGCATTGTAAATGACAAGGCCTTTTATTTGTATGTTTTGAAAACCTGCAAGCAGTGCGTAAACACACACTTTGCACTTATAGTCGTTGCTTACAAGAAGCAAGGCTGGCAGTAACTGCGCCTCTTTTACTGCCAGCCTTGCTTCTTGTAAGCCAGGACTATAAGTACAAAGTGCGTGTTACGCACCCCTTGCAGGTTTTCAAAACACATAAATAAAAGACATTGTCATTTACAATGCCAAAAGCTCAAACTCTTGCAAATGCGAGACCTATTGCATTGCAAATGCTTGATGTAATATGGAGTCTTTGTGTGTGAGGGGGCAGGAGTGTCTGTGCAGGCCTATGTCGTGGGTGTTGCCGTTATGGTGCATTAGCATCCACAATATGTGCAGACACACAGTCCTATTTCTTTGTCTGGGGCCGTTTTGGTTTTGGGTTCTGAAAATGTGGTCCCCTGCTATAGACAACTTATATGTGGCACATGGTCCTAAGCACTTGTTCACACCTTCAAAGAATCTCCTTCCTAGGATCTCTAACTTCCTGCTGCAGGATTCAAGCCAGTAGGGAACAGCATCAGGCTTCAGGACTCCTCAATGGTCGACACACCTCCTTAAGCTTCTGTTTGAATCATGATGGTCACAGGTTTGAATCTCTACAAGCCGGGATGACTCAGTCTTTCATCCTTAAGAGGCCCATAGCACCAGTCTTACTGGATATGGGCGGCAGCAACACGCTATTTACAGACTGAGAGAAATAATGTTTGTAGCATTTGAATGGTGCACAGAATATGGCACCAGTGAGGCTTTCTAGTGCTTTGAGGCATCGGAGTTGGCACTTGTGCACGATTCCCAGGTTTCCATGGCAGAAGGGAGCCCAAGACACCCGGTGATGATGTTTGAGTTGGTATGTCCTGCCTGGCATGAGGCTGGGCACTGGGTTAATCCCCGATACCTTAGAGGCTAGGTAATAATGGGGCCTTCCGTGAGCTCTGGGTGGATCAGTAGTGAGGGTGAGAGGAGGCAAGAGGGTGACTGCTGGCTCCATGTCCGATAGGTCGAGAGACCACTTGACAACTCATAGGTAGCAAGCACTACATAAGGTGTATGTGTAAAGCGCACCTCCAGTCTTGGCGCTGAAATAATGGGTGTTTACTGTTACCCAGCTTCATGCTACTTATGTTATCGACCTCGGACGGCTGAAATATATAAAAGAGCAGTGGTTCAACCGGAATTAATTTTCTTATAATGTAATTTTGGCAAAGAAAAAGAAAATCAGTGCATACACTTAATGTATTGAACATTTACAGTCTAGCCTCGTGCTGCCCAAGAAAAAACTTTCCAGTATGTATTTTAACAGACAGCTATAGCGTCTTCTGTCGGCTGCTTATTCAAGCCAGTTAAGCTTGTGTGCAGGGGGTTCAAGGACGTTTCCAACTCACTCATAGCACCGAGTTCTCATCAGAACAAAGCTGGATAGTGACCCCTGAGGGACTCAACCAGCCTCACAGACACAAACCAACGAGCAATGTTTGCACTTGTCGTTAGTTCTGGTTCACGTAGTCTTTGCACATATTAAAACCACCCATGAGGCTAGACGGTGATAATGTTCACTACATTAAGTTTATGTACAGATTTTTAGGTCTCGCCTACGCAGCGCGCATGCGCTGCATAGGAAAAAGACCTTTACCCATTGCTACACTTTTGCAGGCAAAAACGTGCACGCGTTGCATTGCTTTTAATGGCAACGCGTGCACGTTTGGCAATTCCCTTGCGGGAGCGAGCAGCGGCGCCATATGTTAGCAATTATGCGCCTAGCTGCTCGCTCCCGCAAGGGAAACCTGCGCAGGCCCCCTCCTGTCTCCCCTCCCCCTGCTGCCGCGCGAGGCGCACGCGCGCGCTTGTTTATAACGTGCCCGTATTAATTTGCCTGTGATGTAGTGGAACTGTGGGGGCGTGATGCAGTTTTATTATTTGAGGGTCATGGCTTTAGAACTACTCGAGAGGCTCTGGATATAATATTTAGTTTCGAGTAGGCCTACACCTGCGTCTTTAACTGTTTTGGGTTTGATGGCTGTTATTTGAGATTTGTAGGACGGGCGCTTTGTGGGGTTAATCCTCGCAGGGATGCAGGTTCTAATGCTGCATGATGCCTGCGACTGCCGCCTTAAAGGTAATGCTCAAAACTGTTATCAAACCAATAGAGCATCTGTTCTGCAAAAAGCCCTACATGAGCATTTTTTTTAGCATAAAAAGCTGATTCCGAGAGAATATGCGCATGCTGTTTATTTAACCTCAAGGACAGGTCGATCTCCGAGGCTGGCACTCCTCCCTGCAGTAATCCCCTGGCGCCGCAGCTGACCAGCAGTTCACTTTTCCCAGGTTGGTTTCCTGCTAGTTACTTACTAAAGACCCTTTGCTCTCACGCACACACCAGTCGCTAAAGAAGACAAAACACCGGTGTGAGCTCTGAACCTTTTGCAAATTGGGCCCCGGGGGATAGTTTTCTAAATATATATGTTTCTCCCAAATTAAAACGGTGCTTTATTTGCTGCGCAATGGATTTAATGAAACACTGCAGTGAAGCTTCAAAATGCAGAATTTTAGATAGCTGCGCCGTGTTTTACTATGGCAACATGCGTTTTAAACCTCTGCAGCCACAACCCTAAACAAGCATTGGCATAGCCAATAGGTCTCGCCTTTGGGACCTTATAAGTGTTTAGCCATGCAACAGTTGATGTTGTTGCACCAAGGATATTGTACTGCATAACTAAATACTTATAAGGTCCCAAAGGCGAGACCTATTGGCTATGCCAATGCTTGTTTTTTTTTGCCTAAACCAGATTATTTAGAAAAGGAGATCCAGATGACCCACTGTTCCGTATATATGGCCAGGTTCACAGCGTCTGCTACTGGTTTGTGTACTTCGGAAGGATGCAAGGCTGAATTGAATTGGCCCGTGACAGACTCCTGGCGGGGATGCGTTAGTCCACCAGTCGGGCTTAGAACAATGTCCCTGTCTTAGAGCATTTTGTTGTGGAGTTGCAATGATTTTGAAATCTTTCTGTAAAGCAGCAGACAACTAAGTCAAACATTTGGGAAAGCGCGAGTGTCGGCACGTGGGGCAAAGGATGGTCTTTGCATTGCACTATGTTCGATACGTCAGAGCCATTTTCACTGTGAGAAGAAAACAAGTCATCTATCTGCCCATGCAGTGGTACTACGCAGTGTAATACACGCATTACAACCTCGCTGCGAGAAGAAACAGGAAGTGATGCCGTAGGCCCCTAACCTTCTGGTCCACACTGGAGCAGGCCAGCTGCTTGACGTGTGCGTGTGTTGGGAGAATGAGGATAGATCAGGCGCCCCGAGAAATCAGCGCAGTGCGGTCAAAAATGCTCAAGCTTAGCTCACGGGACAGTAACTACTAAGTTTGCTTCCTCCCAAGCCAAGAGATACATCATGTGGAAAGCCTTAGCACCGCCCTCACAAGTGATGCTCTCACTGTAGCTGTCCAAGAGAACTCACAGAGACTGTCATTTAATTCTATTCAGCACCATAGCACACAACTGCAAAGAACTCTTCAACATCATCAAGGAGTTCGCCCAACCCACCAGCGAGTCGACTGACATCCCTCCCTCTCAAGACCTCTGCGACAAACTCAGCACCTTCTTTCACCACAAAATCAAGAGCATCTACGACAACTTCGACGAAGACAACCAACACACTGAACCCCCACCAACAACCCCCGACACCCTGAAGCCAGCGATTGACAACTGGACAGCCCTCACCACCGAAGACACACTGAAGAGAATGAAGTCAATCCACTCCGGGGCCCCCATGGACCCCTGCCCCCACCACATCTTCAACAGAGCCGCCGACACCATCGCACCCATGCTCTGCCACACCATCAACCGCTCCCTGGTGACCGCCTCATTCCCCGACGACTGGAAACACGCCGAGGTCAACCCCCTCCTGAAGAAACCCTCGGCGGACCCCACCGACCTCAAAAACTACAGACCCATCTCCCTGCTCCCGTTCCCAGCGAAAGTCATCGAGAAAGCCATCAACAGCCAACTCGCCACATTCATCAAAGAGCACAACATCCTCGACTCCTCCCAATCCGGCTTCAGAAAAAAACACAGTACGGAAACCGCCCTCCTCGCCGCAACAGGCGACATCCGCACCCTACTGGACAAAGGAGAAACAGTAGCCCTCATCCTCCTCGACCTCTCAGCAGCGTTCGACACAGTCTCTCACCGCACCCTAATATGCAGACTCCTCGACGCAGGGATCCAGGGCAAGGCCCTCGACTGGATCCGCTCCTTCCTCTCCGGCAGAACGCAGCGGGTCAGACTCCCCCCTTTCCTCTCGGACCCTACACCAACCACCTGCGGAGTCCCTCAGGGGTCCTCCCTCAGCCCTACGCTCTTCAACGTCTACATGGCTCCGCTCGCCCCCATCGTCAGAACCTACGGACTCAACATTGTGTCATACGCAGACGACACTCAACTCATCCTCTCCCTATCCAACGAACCCAACACCGCCAGACACAACTTTCGAGAAGGCATGGAAGCCGTCGCCAAATGGATGAAAAACAGCTGCCTACAACTAAACACCAACAAGACAGAAGTACTCATCATGGGTATAAACTCCGACGCCTGGAACGACACCTTGTGGCCACCCCCCGCCCTCGGAAACCCGCCCACCCCCATGGACCACGCGCGCAACCTGGGAATCATCCTTGACTCCGAGCTCAAAATGGCCCGCCAGATCAACTCCGTCTTGTCGTCCTGCTTCCACACCCTCCGCCTCCTACGTAAGACCTTCAAATGGATCCCCCTCGAACAAAGAAAGACCGTTACTCACGCCCTGGTCACCAGCAGACTCTACTACGGCAACGCACTCTACGCCGGAATAAACAAAAACCTCACCCGCAAGCTACAGAACATCCAGAACGCCGCCGCAAGACTGGTCCTCAACCTGCCAAGACACTGCCACATCTCCCAGCACCTGCGCACACTCCACTGGCTCCCCATCGAGGCTAGAGTCACCTTCAAGATGCTCACCCACGCACACAAGGCCCTCCACGACACCGGACCAGCATACCTGAACAGCCGACTCAAATTCCACGCACCCCAAAGGACCCTACGATCAGCCCAGCTCTCCTACGCCGTGGTCCCCCGCACCAGAAAGACCAGATCGGGAGGCCGCCCCTTCTCCTTCCTCGTGGCCAGAGCCTGGAACACCCTTCCGCTCCACCTCAGACAGACATCATCATTTCCCATCTTCACAAGAAACCTCAAAACCTGGCTCTTCGACAGACCCCCCCCCCCTCGATGGACTGGAACCTTCTCCCCCCCCCCCCGCCACCCCCAGCGCCTTGAGACCCTTACGGGTGTGTAGTTGCGCTTAACAAACGCCTGATTGATTGATTGAGCACCATGCCATTTCATTGTGCTATAATGGCAGAGCGGGTTACACCAGTGTTGCCAAAGTGAATGCCCTGGTTACTTACCGGTAATCTTCACTACTCAGAGTAATGTCTTCCTCGCCACATGAGTCACAAAGTGAGCTTCAGCTTCACACCAGAACCCTCCAAAGCAGTCAGCATCCCATGACACCCATCTCTACCCAACATGGCCGACCCTCGTCACCTCTGACCCCCTATAGGAGGAGAGTCGGCCCACCCCACTACCCGTTTTTTTTGGTCTGGCTGGACTCTCCAGGTACGCTTAAGGTAAGTCGAGATTCTGCCCTAGCAGAATCCACGACCCCGGGGTGGAGGCCCTGCTCCAGTAGGCCTAGGCTTCTGGGGTCTTCCCCCACCACCTCTATTTAGGTGTAATGGGCTAGGCTCCGCTATGGCAAGCAGGGGGCGAGCCGCCCGTGTAATCGGGGCCGGATCCGGACAGACGCGCCTTGGACCACTGAGTGCTGTGCTTCGGTACTAGAGCCGGGTCTCGGCTCATGCTTGTACTCGGGTCGGGTGTCTGACCAGACGCGTTTAGGCCCGGTGTCGGCCCGGGCTCCCAACATGCTGCGGTGGGCGTGAGCGAGGCTGTGTCTGACCGCATTGTGAGGGCTCACCTGCACTGCTCTTTGAGGTCCGACTCAGGGCCAGTCTCGATGTGGGCGTACGGATTCCCTGTGAGGATCTTGCGCTCCTCTCCTTCCCTGTGAAGGGCCCAGTCTGCTTCTGCAACAGGGAGCGGTGGGGGCAGAGTCCCGCGCTTCTTGAAGGGAGATTTTACGACGGCCTGTCCCCCGGGCCTTTCCGGCTTTCAGGGGGGCGGGGGCGCGCTTGGGCGGCTGCACACGTATCAGGGTTGCCTAGATACGTGGTAACCGTGAGGTTTTTGCCTAATCACCTCGCGGTTACGACAAATCTTAGTATTTAAGGTGGGGGTCGAGCTTCCTCTTCTGTTTGCTGATTTAGTTTGCCTGAGTCACTGCTCTCCCGGGTTGTAGTCCCCATTTGTACAGCATGGAACAGGGGGCAGAACCCCCGGTAGTTGCAGGATCCAGCTCCCAGCCACCCTCTGAGTCCCTGTCTATGCAATCTATTCAGGCAATGATACAAGTTGCGGAGGCTGCAGCTTATGAGGAGCACGAAGAGGGGCAGGGCCCCTCTTCCCCTAAGAGGCAACGACTGGACCCCCCCTCCATGCACAGAAGGGGATGGTGAAGAGGAGGACTTCAGGGGTCGTTATGTGCAGGGCAGGAGTTGCGGGATGTCCTGCAACACATCAAGGATAACATGGCCTTCCCGGTTCCCCCTGTCGATGAACTATCTGATGATTTTTTCATGCAGTATCTGCGCAAGGAGCACGAGTCCCTACCGCTGCATCCTTCGGTGAAGAAAGTAATTGATAATGAATGGCAGGAGATAGACAAACAGGCTTTCCCGCATTATTTGTCCAAACGCTACGCCATCCAGGACTTTGCAAAGGATTTTCCTTCTTCCGTGAAAGTTGACTCTCTCATGGCTGGACTGGCTTCTCAGGGGTCCATCATTACTGAGGATGCATCTCCATCGGACCCGGTCGATAAGAGGGTGGAAGCTGCTGCTATACGTTCCTATGCCGCAGAGAACTTCTCCATCCGAGCTCCCGCCAATTTATCATACACAGTCCAATCTCTGTTGAAGGACTTTCGATCCTTAGCTGAGATGCTGGAACAGGGTGCTGACGTCCTTCCTACCCTGGTGATCATGGAGCAGCAGACGCAACTTTTGTCTGATATATCTTTCGACACCTTGGGGGCCACCGCAGCGGCTGGGGGTGCCGCTATCCAGGCCAGTCACCAGGTATGGCTCCGCCACTGGAAGGCAGAGGCTGCCCAAAAGGCGATCCTGATGAAAATTCCTTTATCAGGGACAAAACTGTTTGGCGCTTCCCTGGAGGAGATGGTTAAGAAGTCCGCAGAGGACAGGAAACTGTTTGCCCCCATCCGTCCCTCTCGTGGCCTTTTTTTTGGTCCTAAACGTGCATTTGCTCCGAATTCTACCTCCAGGGGTAATCTGCCCTTTCGAGGTCGCGGCTGGGGCTCCCCGTTCTTCAACAAATCCCGGTCTCAGCCTGCTGTTTCGACTCCCGCATCAAAGTCCTGACTATCCTCGTGTCCCAGCGGTCGGGGCGCCGCTGGGTGGACGACTGCTGAATTTCATTGCTGCTTGGGAAGCCTCCGTCACAGACCAGTGGGCCCTATGGATTGTCTGGGAAGGCTACTCAGTAGTGTTCAACTCCCTCCCTCTGGACGCTTTCATTTCCACCCCGCTGCCTTCAACATCAGGAAGACGGGAGGCTGTGATGGCCGGTGTCCAAGACCTCCTCGTAAAAGGGGATATTCGGCCGGTTCCTGCTTCGCAGAGGATATTGGGTGTTTATTTCGTCCTGTTTCTGGTGCGGAAGGTGTCTGGGGACTTTTGTCCAGTTCTGGATTTGAAGCGGGTTAATTCTTTCATTTCCCATGTAAAATTTAAAATGCTCTCGTTGCAGGAGATCCTCCCACTACTGGTTCAGGGGGAGGTGGTGACTTCTCTGGATCTTCTGGATGCCTACCTCCATGTGCCCATCCACCCGTCCTCCCAGCGTTTCCTCCGGTTTTACGTGGGGGCCATCACTTTCAGTTCCAGGTACTTCCCTTTGGTTTGTCCTCTGCCCCCAGGGTCTTCACAAAGGTTTTGGCCCCTTTGGATTGGATTCTCCACAGGGAGGGGATCAGGGTTTTTCCCTATCTGGATGACTCGCTGATCTCTGCCTCTTCTTTTTCTAGGGGGACTCTTCATATCCAGAGGGTCTGCGAAGTCCTGTCCACCTATGGGTTCCTGATCAGCCTCCAGAAGTCTCACCTGTAACCGACCCAAGACTTGGTGTTCATCATGGGTCACCTGGACATGGTCCGGGGGATGGTCTTTTTGCCTGTGGAACAGAGGAACATTTTGTGGAGGGATATGGGTTGTCTTCTGGATCAGGACTACGCCCCTGTCAGTCAGTGAAGAGGGTTCAGGGGTTGATGTCGGCAACCATCAATGTCCTGCCGTGGGCTCGCCTCCATTTGTACCCCTTGGTGAATCATCTCCTATCCCCGTGGACTCCCTGTTCGGAGAATTACGACTTCCCGGTAGTGGTGTCGCCACAGATCCGCGCCGATCTGGGCTGGTGGTTAGGGGAGTCCTATTTCTCCAGGGGTCTTCCCTTCCTGGTCTCCCCGTCCCAGGTGGTCACGACCGATGCCAGTCTCCTGGGCTGAGGGGCGACCCTGGATTCCTGATCTGTTCGGGGGTCGGTGGGATCATCTGCAGGCGAGTTTTCTCTTCCAACTTTCGGGAGTTGAAGGCCGTTCACCCGGCTTGCCTGGAGTTTACCCCTGTTCTCCGGGGTCATCATGCTTTGGTCCGGACGGACAATCAGGTGGTGATGGGGTACATCAATCATCAGGGGGGTTGCAGGGTTCGCTCCCTTTGGCTCCTGACCCGGGAGCTCCTGTCTTGGGTGGAGACTTTGGTCTTGTCTCTCAGAGCGGTGTATCTCCCGGGGAGGGAGAACATGGTGGCGGATCACCTAAGCTGGGTCTTTCCACCGATGGCTGCCATTTCCCTGAGGGAATCTGTGTTCCGACAGCTGCAGGTCCGGTTTGGTCAGCCGACGATAGACTTGTTCGCGGAAGAGTTCAATGCTCTCCTACCTCGCTTCTGCGCTCTTCGCCCGTGCCCAGGGGCATGGTGGTTAGATGCGTTGTCGTTCCGTTGGTCGGACTCCCTGCTGTACGCATTTCCCCAGTTTCCCTTGATTTCACACGTCCTGTGCAAGATTCGCCAGGAGAAGGCATTTGTCCTGTTGGTGGTTCCCGGCTGGGTTCGCCGTCTTTGATTTCCTCTTCTGACAGAGTTGGCTGTCCAGGAGTGCTGGGCAATTCCGGATCTTCCTTACCCCTTCGGGGCCCCCACTCCCGGTGGGGGTGTTACGACGGCTTCATCTTCAGGCCTGGCTCTTGAAAGGGTGAACTTGCTGGCGCAGGGTTGTTCCCTGGAAGTTGTGGACTTGCTTCAGGGTTCCCGCCGTGCTTCTCCATACTGCTTTCTTACTCCCGTCATTGGGCTTCTAACTTTGCTTTGGAGGGTTCTGGTGTGGAGCTGAAGCTCACTTTGTGACTCATGTGGCGAGGAAGACTTACGAGGAGGTAATGAGCTCTCTGCTGCACCAAGGGACGGGGTGTATGCAAAGATTTGTCGCCCGCAATAGAACAGAAATGTTGTACAAGGAACCTGTGAGCCCAAAACATTGCATCTTCCGTGCGAAAGATTAATAAAACAGTGTTTTCAACAGTGTTGCCATTTTCTGACCCTTCCATCACGCAAGTAAAAGCAAAAGAATCGTGGGATAAGCACTGCACTTTCACTTCTAGGGGAAGAAAAACAATGTTTCCCGAGATTTGCAAATTTGACTTTATTCTCAGGTTACAATTAATAAATGAGAAACTGCCCACTATTGCGATCGAAATACTCCGATGTCTAGAATGATATTTTAAGTATTGAAACTCATGTAACTGGCATTCAAAGATGAAAAATGCCACCCCTATACTAGTCCCTATCAGCGCTGATGCCTTCCCATCGTCATCGTTCAGCCCTGGTCACGACCTGGAAACACTCGTTTTTGATTTACTTTCGCTGTAGACGTCCTACGACGCATTTGGTGAGGCAGGCCGCCATATTGGAAGCGGAATGCTGTACTCTTTGCCCCTTAGTTTACATCGGGTACCTGAACGTAAGATTTTTTTTTACCACCTTGATTGGCAATCTCATATGCTGTTAACTCGACATCCTTACTAAGGAATTGATAGCAGTCTAATACAATATTCTTACCTGTATCACTTAAAAATAACACAAACACATTTTTAAATACATTTCAGCATGAAACAGAGTGAAATGTGATTTCTTCTACATTTGATATAAACGTGCTGCACTGCAGTGATAGCTTTCTTACTGAGCAGAATGGTTGGGCGCTGAATAAGTCCCTGTGTGAAATTTTACTTTATTCTCAGTTTCCAATTAATAAATGAGAAACTGCCCACTATCGCGATCGAAATACTCTGATGTCTAGATTGATATTTTAAGTAATGAAACCCATTTAACTGGCATTCAAAGATGAAAAATGCTAGCGACTGGCGTAAAGCAATTTTTTTTTTTTTAAGTTCGGTAAAACCCAGATAAGGAAAGTAAGAGTAAGGAGACTGTGCTCGGCCGGTGCTCCTTAGTCTTAACTGGAAGTGACCTATCGGCTGAGTGAACGACTCAGTAACTTGAAAAAGAGGAACCGGGAGTTTTTGACAGCGCCAGCACACGTACTCCCTATTAATATTAGTTCAAATGCATGGGTGTGCAGTTCCTAAGAATATTAGTGGTAGTCAGGTCTCTGGAATAACCTCCAAATGGAGGAAGTGCCCTCACACACCCCGAGAGGTGTCATGCTTCATCATTTGGGCGTGTTCCTCGTCGGGCCGGCGCTGCAATGCCCGACGGGCACCTGCGAAGGGGCTCTTTGGCGGAGTTCTTTTGATAAAGCCTTTTGGTGAGTGAGGGTATGTGAGCTGAAGTGAGTAGTGTAGTGAGTGAAATTTAAAATAGGTTTAAGGAGAATCTTATTAAATAAATGTTATTAATGCAGCTCGCTAACCTAAGTAAAAACAGTGTAGCTCGTATCGGAGACGATGATCCTATAGAGGATAAATACTATTTAGTTCTTTGGTCAACATGCTTCTTGCCTCATCGGCCCCTAAAGGGTCTCTTGGTAATTCGTCTGGTCCATGAAGAGGATAGTTTCCTAATGATCTTACACTACTGCAAGGCTGGTGTATTCAATTGGCAGATTAATCAAGTGGCCAGCCGTGCTATGTCGTACAAGGTTAAGTGTCACCTTGTGTCTTTTCAAGACCTGAAAGAAATATAAAGTGGGATAAAAACATAAAAATATTGATGGCATCATACTTGATATGCATTCGTATTATTGTATACCATTCTTAAAACCATATTAGCAGATGGTGACCTGTGACAAATAAATCAACCACACATGCATTCTTGTCATCAGAATGACTGGTGGCATGCAAATTGCCTGTGTTCGTGAATGGCAACGTTGTTGTCTAAACTCCGTAGCTTTTTTAGTGCAACAAGGACAGATGCGGTGAAATTAACAGACCAACTCGTTAATAAACAATTCCTATTCATAGTTGTGCCTGGATACCATGATTCTCGCTAGTGCGCCTATATAGTGTAGTCTTACAGTCACGTGAAAATACCAAGTCATCAGCCAAATCCATCACTCATCCCGTATTATGTGGGTCAAGGTCTGACAGGTTCTCTCAGAGCACTTTGCTCACACTCGATCTAAATGTGAGGGATACGCAGGCAAGTTATTAACAGAAGCATTCGCTTACCGGTGTTGCTTCTGTCAGTAAGGTGGAATTGCATACTTACTAGAAGTGGCGAGGTGGCCAAGGCTGGCCACTTGATTAATCTGCCAATTGAATAAACCAGCCTTGCAGTAGTGCAAGATCATTAGGAAACTATCCTCTTTATGGTCCTGACGAATTGCCAATAGACCCTTTAGGGGCTGATGAGGAAAGAAACATGTTGACCAAAGAATTAAATAGTATTTATCCTCTATAGGATCAACGTCTCCGATACGAGCTACACTGTTTTTACTTAGGTTAGCGAGCTGCATTAATAAAATGTATTTAATAAGATTCTCCCTAAACCTATTTTAAATTTCACTCACTACACTACTCACTTCAGCTCACATACCCTCACTCACCAAACGTCTTTATCAAAAGAACTCTGCCAAAAGCCCCTTCGCGGGTGCCCGTCGGGCATTGCAGCGCCGGCCCGATGAGAAGCACGCCCAAATGATGAAGCATGACACCTCTCGGGTGTGTGAGGGCACTGCCTCCATTTGGAGGTTATTCCAGAGACCTAACTACCACTAATAATCTTAGGAACTGCACACCCATGCATTTGAACGACTCAGGACCCAGCAAAAAAAGAGTGACGGAACACTGCTCCAATGGTAAGTAGCAGGCGGGAATAGAGTTGTTTTGAAAATAGGTCTTGCAGACAGCATATGCTCGCTGCCTAGGCTCGACCTAAAAACAGTTCACCTAACGTAATACTTTCTAGGTCATATTTGAAGTGCTCAAAAGCCCTCTCGCTACCAGTCTTTACAATATCCTCCCCAAGGACAACTGATCTTTGAAATGTCAGATCTACGTGCTGCACATCGAAATGCTCTGCAATTCTGAAAAACGTTAGCAAAGCAGTCATGGCAATCATTTTAATAGATATTGACACACTTTATGCTGCTCTCTGCCCTATACGCAATACTCAGACTGCTATTTAGACCTGGGCAGAAGCCCCATCTCTGCACCAGTCTTGCAACTGGCGACCAAGGGGTTAGATAGCTTGGCCTCCCTTCACCAATGTCTAAATCAAGCGTTCGTGTACTGCTTTCAGTATTCTTAAGACATGTATGTTGGGCCCAGAATGACAAATTGCTTACTTTCTTATATGCTTCTCCATTTATGTACTGTGCCTCTTCTTTTCAGACACAGTATGCGTACTGGAGGCCAATTCCACAAACTTCATTCTGAAATGCTTCAGTGCAGTCTTTTGTTTGAGTAAATGAAACAAATTGCTGACATATAGCTATGATCCAATATCCTTCTTTCAAAGAGTAGGCAGGCCCTGCCTCACCTCCTGTGGACAGGTTGCGGTCTGGCTTCTCCTCCTGCTAGTAAATTGGTATCTTACTGTAGTGCAGGCTGAATAGGAACAAGCCGACAACCTAGCGCCACAAAAGGTGTTGTAGAAATCTTTTAGGCAATACACCCGAGAAACTTTTTCTTATTGCCATGTCTTGGAACAGCATTGTAATCTCCTGCTTTAAGAGGACATAATCATTGACAGAAGTAGGGAGAATGAGGCAAAGCAAGGAGTCCAGCATCAGCTGGGAGACATGAAAGTAGAAGATACTCTATGAACTGGAACGCTTCCCATTTGGCTATACGGTGCAGATTTACAGTAGGGGTGGTTGACACTTCAGAAACCCAATGCATCCTGTTATGGAGGAGTGGGTAGCATCCGACTGTCCTCTATGCTGTACATATGCCAGATAGCACAATGACATCAGGCTACATCATGGCCAGGACATAGAGCTCAACTAAAAGGCAAGCAAACATCAGACAAGGAATTTTTCTCTGAAAATACTATGAAAGATGGTAACAGGCAAGGATGGAAGAGAAGGCTACAAGCATCTCCATGCAATAAGTTCAACACAATGTAAAAGGAGTGAAATGCAACTCTGGAACTAAGTAGGACAATGTCATTTTCACCAGCATATCTTCAATTCCCAGTCTAGAATGGCCTTGTCTGACCCGACAAGTGCAGATTTTTTTAGTGTTACATAATATTCAACTGGACGAGTAAAACTCTTTAGTGTCAAAGAAATGTATCTGTACAGTGGTAGGTTATTTCTTTCTGAACATCATATGCAACTGAAAAATGAATTACACAACGAGAGAAAGAAGGAATGCCTGCAGTCTTCTACCTGGCATCTTTTGGCATGTTTACCCTGTCTTTCTGCTTTCTGACCTCCTGTTTTTGATGATATGCAGGACTTCGTTGTTGCTGACTTAGTGTCTCTGTGCACTTTTTCACTGCTATTCGGTGCTAACGTGCAAGTGCCCCTACTGTAAATTGTGTTATGATTGGTTTTCCATGATTAGCATATTTGATTTACTAGTCAGTCCCTAGTACAGTGAACTGCGTGCGCCCAGGGCCTGTGAATCCAATGCTACTAGTGAGCCTGCAGCACTGGTGTCTCAGACCTGCCACTGTAGTGTCTGTGCGCTGTTTTAACTGCTATGTTGATCTGGCAATTGCACCCACTTGTCAGCCCCTAAACCTTCCCTTTTCTTACATGTAAGTAACCTCTAAGGGTCCTGTTAGCGAAATACTATGCATTTCGTTTTTCACTATTGAAAAGCTGTCTTTCTCAAAGGTGATCATTGGAGATGCCTTGTTGCATTTTACTAGTGTAACTTCTAATTGGGAAAATATAGAGAAATGGAGTTTAGGGTCCCTGAGCTAAGAATTTAATAACATCTCTTAGTAAAGGTGGTTTTTAAATTGTGTGTTTGAAAATGCCACTTTTAGAAAGTGGGCATTTTCTTGCTTAACCATCCTGTGTTCCTATGCCTGCTTGTGGATTCCCCTTCTAGTTTTAGACTGTCGGGGGCTGTTTGTGCATTCACCTCAGACACTAACACAAAGGGATCTGACGTGTGCCCTGCATATGCTGATGAGCCATCCTGGGATAGAGTGGTGGGAAGAGTGGTCACTGACACCTGAATAGGCTGTGGCTGCTCTGCACAATGCTGTCTCCACCTCCTGTAGTGAAGCTGGACCAGGGAGGACAGAACTGGTTTTTACTGAGCAAGCGGGACCTTCTGCCTAAGACTTCAAAGAGAAAAGTAGTATAAATATTGGGGCCCTGACCCCAGAATTTTAGAACTCGTTTGGACTAAGGGACCTGCCAAGTAGAAGAGCTGGAAGAGCTGTCAGGAGGAGTACTGTCCCTTTGCTGTGTGTTGCTTTGTTGGGTTGGCCTGCAGTTGCTGCTTCTGTCTTGAGCAGTGAAAGGACTGGACTGAACTTTCTGCAACGTATTCCAAGGGCTTGAAGTTGAGCTTGCCTCCTGTTAGAAGTCTCAGGAACATCAAAGACCACATCTTCATCGACCAACAGCACTGGGAACTGTGTGTTTTGTGCTGCTACAGAAGAAAAACAACCCCGACCCTGTCCATAACGCTGCTGCTGGCTTCGTGAGCTGAAAGCACCGCAACGAGCACCGACGCACTTGGCACCGAAACGCTGGTCTCACCAATGCAGTCACTGAGCCGCTGCTTGCACCGTGACCTGTGGGCAACGCCTCGCTTCACATCGCCACCCTGGTCTCACCGACGCCACTGTCTGCACTGTGGCCTGGGGGCTCCGCAGTTACATAACGCACCGCCCCGTGCCAAACCGCAGCCTCGGTCGACCGACGCCAGCGACTCCAGATCGTCCACTGACAACAGCGCTTCAACAATGACGACATGTCAGCACCGCAACAAGCATCGCCCCACTTTGCACTGCAGCCTTGGTGTCACTGATATCACTGGATTCTGTCACCGAGCCACTGCCTGCACCGCGACCTGACGGCACTGCACGAGGCACCGTTCCACTTCGAACCGACGCCTGCTGAAGCCAGCGGACACCAGTGATCCAGACTTCAACCTCACAGAGTTCGATCTGCAGCGCATGCAATTTCAAGGGCCCGACGACTCCTGCACCGACCTCTGGAACCGACGCTCGGAGACGCCACATCTTCGGAGCTCATAGCAAGGTCCACAACATTAGGATCTGCAACGCGTGTGACTTCAAGGGCCCAACGACTCCTCCACCGACCTCTGGAACTGACGCACGGAGACGCCACCTCTTCGGAGCTCATCGCAAGGTCCACGACACCCTGCATTTCCAAGGTACTGTTTGTGGGTCTTTCCGACACTGCAGCTAGCCCGCAACCCCGCTGTCGGCCTGACTGTTGGATTTGTTTGTTCACGACCCCGTGATAGCCCCGGACAGAGCTATCGACTTCAAGGAACTGTCTTTTAAGTTTATTCTTGCAAAATTCATATCTTTATTACTGTATGTTGGATTTTGATTGTTTTGGTCTTGTTTTACACAGATAAATAGTAGCTACTTTTCTAAAACTAGTGTGGTGTCCTTTTGTAGCATTTTCACTGTATTACTGTGTGTTATGTGTAAATAATTTACACATTGCCTCTGAGATAAGCCTGACTGCTCGTGCCAAGCTACCCAGGGGGTGAGCAGGGGTTATTTTTGAAGTGTAAATCCCCTTTCTCTGACTAGAAGGAAGGGTCCCTTCAAGGACAGGGTACAAAACTGACAACCAGAGACCCCCATTTCCAACAACCAGGGAGTGAAGATCAATAGTGCTTTAAATAAAAAACAGTATTCAGTGATGGGTTTGCGTACTCCATGTAAACTCTTGAGGGAATGAATTCAGTTAGTTTGCTTGCACAGCCTTCCACGTCCAACCCAGTAGGACTGGTGATTAAGCATTGCGTATGCTCTATGGAAAGCTCTTTATTTGCCTACTTGGCAATAGTATGCAAGCACTTTGCTCATTGATGAGCTTTTGTTGAACATTCCAGATATCAGTATTTGCAGGTAGGTGTGTTGTCTTGATAATGCGAGCTGCAAAGTTAAACAGCAGCTACATGTTAATGGGACAGCCAGGCTGTAGCCACTTGTTAGTACTGGGCATGCCGATATCATGTACACTATAAAATGCTTGAATGTGGCCTTCGGCCTCATTCTAAAATAGATGCTTCGAGGGATGCAATATGAACTCTAAGAATTAATGAACTGCCATCTCTTATTTATTTGAAAGGTTTTATATAGCGCTGGCTAGACCCGGAGGTATCAGAGCGCTTTGCAAGAGCAGTCACAAAAACAAACAATATTTCAGAGCAAAGAGAACGATAGTCAGGAGAGAGCACATCTCTCTTTTAGTCAGGAGAGGCACAGTTCTGGATGATTCAAGAGTTATAAGTACATATATATATTAAACTGGAGGTAACGATTCAAAGCAGACAAAGAGTATCCACAGGGAGAGCAAAAATGAAGAGGTGGAGGGCAGGGGAACAGAGAGAGGGGGTGGGAAGCAAATGGACAAGGACAGGGCTAGGATAGAAGAGGGGTAGGGGAGAGCAAGGCCGGGGTACACAAGCGGGAAGAGTAAAAGGGGGAGCGAAAGGTCGAACAGGTTAGCAGAAAGGCAACCAATACAGGGGAGACAGTTTGCCCGGTCAGAAGAGAAATTATAAGAAATTATAGACACCAATACTTGTTGAGTAGGTGACATTTTAGGTCTTTTTTAAAGCTGAGGTAGGAGGGGTTGCAGCGCAGGTCCCTCGGGAGGGCATTCCAGATGCTCGGAGCATTTCCAGAGAAGGAGCGAGTTTGGGTGGATTTCTTTTTTTGGTAATGGGGGAACTTGGAGTGCCGTGGAGCTTCTCATCAGTCTGGAACAGCCCGCTATTTTGAGTTTGTTTGTTAGGTACGACGGAGATTGTGAGTGGAGAGCTTTGTGCGTGATGCAGGCAGTCTTGTAAAAGCATCTACCTTCAATGGGCAGCCAATTTAGGGATTTGAGGGCAGGCGTGATGTGCTCAAATCGTTTACAGTCGGTAATGAGCCTGGCTGCCAGGTTGAGCACAGCTCTAAGAGAGGAAAGGTGGACTTAGGGGGTTCCAGTGAGGACGGCATTGCCGTAGTCAAGTTTGGAGAGTACTGAAGTCGTCTTGAGGGATGAAGAGTTTGATCTTTTTGAGGTGTCTGAAAGTGAAAAGTGCTCCTTTGGCCGAGCTATTAATATGGTCCTTCAGTGCCAAATTTTTGTCTAGAATGAAACCTAAGGATTTCGCTGAGTTGGATAAGGTGAGCGGACAGTTGAGGTCAGAGATCCAGCCTTGGATGGTGATATGGTTACTTTTAGGAGAGAAAAGAATAATTTCCGTTTTGTTAGGGTTCAGTTTAAGATTGAATCTTGCTCAGGGTGTTGTTTAAATGGAGAACATCAGTATGGGATTTGATTTTATAGTAGAGTTGGGTGTCATCGGCATAGAGGTGATAGCGGATCCCGGCTTGTTTCGAAATGAGAGTAAGGGGTTCCATAAAGAGGTTGAAGAGAGAGGGGGAGAGAATTGAGCCCTGGGGGACGCCCAGGGAGACAGGGGTGGGATTGGATAGGCAGGAGTTGATTTTTATTTGTTGTGTTCTGTGTTGGAGGTAGGAGGTGAACCATTTAAGGACCATTCCATTTAGGCCAGAGCGCGCTTTCAGCGATTCCAGTAAGGAAGAATGATTGACTGTATCGAATGCTGCAGAGAGGTCAAGGAGCATGAGAAGGCAGGCCTCTCCCTTGTCTAGGGAGCAGTGAATGTCATCAATAATGTTCAGCATGGCGGTTTCAGTGCTACAGCCTTTCCTGAAACCCGATTGGAAGGAATCGAGTAAGTTGAATTTGCCTATGTGGTTGTCCAATTGGAGCAAAGCACATTTCTCCGGGGTTTTAGCTAGAAGTTGGAGATGGGACGGAGGTTGTTAAGATCGTTAGGGTCCGCATTAAGGTTTTTAAGAATGGGAGTTATTTGCCCGAGTTGGAGGGAGTCTGGGACGTATCCAGTGGCAAAGGAGGTGTTAATGATTTTTGTCCAACATGGGACAATGATGTGGTTAAGGTTAGGTACTAGGTTAGAAGGGAGTGGGTCTTTGGTGTGCGAGGTCGGCTTTAATTTCGCAATGATATTAAAGACTTCAAGCTCAGTCATAGGATAGAAATTAGACCAGGAGGCATTATTTTTCCGTTGTAAGTTGGAGAGAAAGTCACCATAGATAGTTGGAATGGGTAGGTGAGTGGGAGGATTAGGCGGGAGGAACGGGGCAGAAAAAGGAGGTACGTCTGTAGTAAATTAGGGGCAGGGCCAGACTTTGAGGGAAGGATTGATCGATTTTAGCAATTTTTTCCGAGAAGAAGTTGGCAATTACCTCACATCTTTTGATTGAGGCCGTCAGCACTGGAGGGGCAGATGAAGATTGTTTTCTGACAATGTTAAAGAGTTCTCTGGGCCTGTGTTTGGCACGATCAAGTTGGGCTTGAAAGAAAGATGCCTTTTCATTAAAAATGTGCTTTTATATGTTGATCTTGCAGATCTGAGGCGGGCAAGATGGGAGGGCGAGGGGTGTTGTCTCCATGTTCTTTCAGCTAGTCTAAGTTGTCTTCTTTCTTTATTGAGTTCGGGATTGAACAAAGAATTGGATTGGATTTCTCTTTGTTGTTTTAGTTTGAGGGGTGCTACTTGATCCAGGACATCACTAATGGCCTTATTGAAATGGTCAGTGAGCTCAGTTGCGTTATGGGAGAGAGGGAGGAGTTGTAGTTGGGCTTGGAGTTTGGACTCAAGTTCACTAGGGGGGATTTGTTTAAGGTTCCTGGTCCACATCTTGGGTTTGTTATTAACTGGTGTGGGGAGTAGGGCGCTGGTTGAGATGTTGAACAGAATGAGATGGTGGTCGGACCAGTCGATGGGGATGATGTTGGTAAGGGAGACCAGGTCAGTGTTCGAGATCATTGCGTCAAGCGTGGCCCCTTTGATATGGGTAGGATTGTTGCATAGTTGCTTAAGGTCATTCAACTCGAGAAGGTTAATGAGGCGCCTAACGGTGGGATCGTCGGCATTATTCCAATGGATGTTGAAATCTCCTGAAAACAGATTTTTAGAGGCAGAAAGGGAGAAGTGAGTGAGGTGGTCAGATAATTCTTCAGCAAAGAGGAGGGGCTCACCCGGAGGGTGGTAGATGTTATGTAATCTAATCGGAGGAGAGCCTCTGACAGAGTTCTACGCCAAGGTATTCAAATGTTGAGTGATCGGTGTTATTCAGAAGGGAGAGTTGCAACTCCGTTTTATGGATTAAGGCTAGTCCACCCCCTTTTCTGCTGGGTCTGTGTTGTCTAATGATGGAGTAGCCGGCGGGGGTGAGTAAGTCAAGAATAGCCGTTGAGTGGTCATTGAGCCAAGTTTCGGTGAGGAAGGCAATGTCAATAGTCTCACTGAGGATGGTTTCAGAAATCTCAGTAGCATGAAGAACTGCCGATCTGCAGTTAACAAGCATGCAAGAGGGGGGATTCAGGTTATCCTTAGCAGGTTTAAGGGAGTGGATGGCGGTGCATTGTGCAGGAGGTCTAGGTGAGAGGGGAGTAGAAGGGACTCAGTTAACGCCCAGAATTACTGGGATGGTGGAGTAAGGGAGATGATCCGTCAGCAGAGGCTTAGGGAGATAGGAGTTGCAAAGGTCATTTAGGGCAGAAGTGGAGAGGGAGCACACAGCACGGCAAGGCCTGAGAGCTCATCTGCAAAGGGGTATGGTCAGCCATCGGGCATGTTGGGAGAGGTTACGAGAGTAAGAGAGACGAGTATCAGGAAATTTGGGGCTAGCCCTGCAGTTAAGGATGGCGAGATCTCCTCTGAGCCGTGTTAATTCAGTAGCCATAGCATTGAGTTTGCGTTCTATGCTGTTGAGTGTCTGAGCAATAAAGTTGGGGGGGAAACCGGCAGTAATGGGGTCACTTTTGACAGGGGAAGGTGATCCAGCTAATGGAGGGGGAGCGAGGACGGGGGAGGGAGTCAAAACAGTATTCGGACAGGTATTAAATAGATTCTGCGTGGAGTGATTCGGGACAATCAAACAGTCAAGGGATGAGTAGGGTGAGAGAGAGGGAGGGTTAGAGGAATGAACCACATCGTATTGCTTGTGAAGGATGTCATTAGGAGTCGGAGGCTTGGACATAGTGGAGAGAGAAGTGGGAGTCCCAAGGGGAGGCAGGTGGGAAGGAGAAGAGTTGGAGGGAGAATCTGGGAAGATGGTAGGAACAGGAGGGGCGGGATCGATGGTGAGAGCAGGAGAGAGATCAAACGGTATAGGAAGAACGAGGGATGGGGGTCTTTCGCAGAGGAGAGGGGCCCCCACAGTAACTATAGATGCAGACGGGAAGGGGAGGGAGGGCCTGAACCGGGGTAGAGGATGGAGAAACGTGG
The DNA here is from genome assembly GCA_963921515.1 of Calotriton arnoldi. Classification (NCBI taxonomy): domain Eukaryota; kingdom Metazoa; phylum Chordata; class Amphibia; order Caudata; family Salamandridae; genus Calotriton; species Calotriton arnoldi. Next base: position 381,040 of record CAWUFW010000468.1, on the reverse strand, counting down.
GAGCAAGGCAATTGGGTTGCTGAGGGATTAAGGTTCATTTGAGAGAGTTGATAGGACATAGTACTGAAATAGCTGTCAAAAATGTTGAGGTGGTGTTCAGCTGATTGAATAAGAATGTTACGAGTTCTGTATATGGAGATATCGATTTCCCCGTTGAAGGAGGGGGTAGTCGACAGTTTGAATCCATACGGAATTTTGATAGATTTAGTGATAGGAAGTTGGCGAAGGAAAGTGTTTTTCCATTTTATGGGGCGTTTGGTATGGAAAATAAAGTCCCTTTTCATTGGACAAGACAGGCTGTGGTAGGTATCAACTATTAACGTTTCAGGGTGAAGTTTCAGTAATTTGTGTTTGAAAATTTTCTTAGCGTTCTTAGAAATATTAGGTGGATACAAGATGCTCCACGAGTTCGGGCCATGTCTAGCGAGAGCCGGATCCGGGGGATTGTGAGGGGGCTTGGGAGAAGACATGTTAAGAAGCACAGTAAGAATAGAGGCAGTCGAGGATAAGGAGGGACGATTAGAAAAGTACTATATAGGGAGAGATTGAAGTTAGAAAATAATTTACGAGATGGAGAGTAACAACGCGGAAAAATGGGAGAGAGGGAAAGTCAAAAAATTAAAGACATCCACAATAGAAGAAGATCAGAATGGAGGCAGTCAAGGATAAGGAGGGAAGATTAAATAAAGTGCTATATACGGAGAGATTCTGGAAAGAAAATAATTTTCGAAATGGAGTAAAGGGAGAGAGGGAAAGTCAAAGTATAAAAACATCCACAGTAAAGGTAATAGCATAAAACTCAAAAACATCAAAATAGGTAATGGCATAAAACTCAAAAACATCAATAAAGACATCAAAATTTGAAATGGAGGTCAACCACAACAAGTAGTGACAAAACACTAAAAACATCAAGAAAACACGTACATCAACATTTGTGAAGGTGTCCATTTGGTAGCCAATTCTGATGGAAGGAAGGATTTTTTTTTTCTTCTTTTCTTTTTTTAATTTTATTAATCCCAGTGAAACTATGGCAGACAAATCCAAATAACATCAAGGTAGTCCTACCTCGGTTTCCGCAGAGGTTTAGAGCTAGGTGTGTCCTTTAATCAAGTTAGCAGCAGGCCATTCCAAGATGGCTGCCCAACAAACAGATCCGGGGAGTCCTTCATCAATGTCTGAATGAGTCTTTTCATGGTGTTAATGCCTCTACCGTGGTCCTGTGTTTGTTGCTGCAGTGATTTTGTATTGTAGAAGTTGTGACCACCATTTTAGTAGATTACAGGGGCACCCATAAAATGGAGGGCAGTCCAGAACAAAAGACTGTGCCCAAGCACATATAAATAAATCATTACTCAGCACCTAATCTGTACCCCAATTTATTCATTGAAAAGAAAGAGAAACCACAGCAATCGCAGAAGCGCTCCACTCCGCAACCTGCCAGCGCACAACAGATACGATAAATGTCGACCTGGATGTCCACCTCAAAACAAAGTCACCGGAGGGGGGCGGCCAACAGCACCACGCGCCGCGCCCCCACCCACAAAAATGGACGACGCAATCACCTGTAATCGAAACAGGAGGGCAGCTGATCACTCCACCCAAGGATCGTCGCAGCAGCACTGCACCGATCCCAGCCGCAGATGCGAGAGGCCGGGCACGAGCCTGGGCCAGGTCGAAGGAGGAGATCAGTGGAGGCCTCGCAGCCGTGCAGGGATCCCGACCGGATATGTGAGGCCAGGATGAGGTAGGAAATCGGGGGGGGGGGGGGAAGGGCCAGGGGGCGCACCACTCACCGCAACAGACTCCCAGCAACCGCGGTCCAGTCGAGCCCCGCGGTCCTCAGGCTCCCCGGTGGGGGCAGGCATGTATCATCCATGATCGCCGGCAATGAAAACAAAGACTGACCAAGTACACTTTGTCAGCGTCCCGGTTGCTCAGAACTGCAGGGATCCTGCACCGCCTCTAATCCCAGGCAGGGACTCCACTTTCCTGTGCGCCAGGGCTCCTGGGCACCGTAGCGAAGTACCCGCTATCACTGTCCGTCCGGGGAGAATGGTGGACGGGGCCTCTCAGAGAGTTTGCAACAAACCGGCATCAGTCGTAGGAGTCCCCGAGCGTTTGTTGACGAGGAGGCGGTTCGAGGAGGGAGGATGGCGGGGCATTAATAGGGATATCCACCAAATGGTGATCCCCAACCCGGGAGCTTCTACCTAGAGCTCCATTGCGATGGCCATCTTTCCTTCCATATTGACTTTTTTGTGAGGACGGGGTACTGGATTTTCTCGGGTTCCCTACCTTTTAGCTCATGCTCCAGTTTGGCTTGCCATGCAGGCCCTATAGCAACCTTTCCATTTTCCCAAAGTCTCATCCCTAAACTCTAGCCCCTTTTCTCCACATTGTGTCTATTAAAACATGGCATTTTTAGGGACTTGTAGAGCCGCCGTTTTGAATGAACATGTTAGTGCAGTGATGCTCAAAGTACGGCCCGGGGGCCGCATGTGGCCCTACTGACCTGTACATGCGCCCCAATGGTCAACAGCAGCACTTGGCTGCTGTTTACTCGACTAAGCACTAACATTTTTTTTTAAAATCAAATAGAGGGCAAGTATTTATGTAAAGGTTAACTGAAGTAAAATTAAGTTACTGGGGTGTCCTGCACCGCTTAACTTTAGAAACACCTTTATTCTTAAAGACATCTTCAAGCAAAAGTGCAAAAGTATCATCAAGTCTGTTCAGAATTCAAAAAGGGTATTTCATTAACATGCAGAACAAGTTCACAGCAGTACATCAGATTATATCAGTGAATTGAGAAGTTTTTTTTTTTTTTTTTTACAGTGATAGTTTTTAAACATGAATTTAGAAACATTCAATCTTCCCCCACATCCTGACAACAACGCCAATAGTGAACTAAGAGGCAAGTCAGTTGTTATGTGAATTCTTTGGTTGGCCTGGGTTTCTTTTATACTTGAACAACATTTTAGTTTATTAAATTAAACACAGATGGTTTTGTATAGCACACATTCTGAAGTAATGTTTTTCAAGGTCATCATATGCAATAATGAAGAAAAAGATAAGATCACACAATTTGCTTAAATGGAGACGCCGAGATTAATCCCAAACTTACCACCAACCCCTCAAACTCCCCTCCCTGACCGCCACCCTGCTGGCACCAATGCAGCCCTCAGTCGCATCACAGACCAAACATTGTGGCCCCTGGGAAAATGCTTGTGAGAACCCATATGTTAGTATGTCGATACTCTCTAACAGCATGGAGCAGCATCACACCCCTGTGCTTTCCTATTCAACAGGCTCGGTTTGTGTCATAGAATTGTTCCTGTTGGTCCTGCTGCCACCTGTACACAGTACGGGTAGGAAGGAGCCGAAATGGTGTTTTATTAGTTACTTGATTACATTTCAATCTTAAAATGTGTTTTGAATGGTGGAATCCATTAGTGTGACTGCCACATTGTGCTATTTTACAATGTGGCAGTTCTGTTACAGTAAGCACGAACAGTAAAAGGTTGTGGTTTTATGACAATGATGAATTTTCTATTGTCAGTCTTACTAAGAAATAGTATCCACTGCCTGGATGAACTTCGTGTTATATGAGACATTTCTAGTGAGTACATTAAAACCTGGGATATGACGTTATAGGTGAATATACATGCCAAGACACACACAGTATTATTTAGGGTTCAAAGGACACTGCTGTACATGAAGACTGCACACAGAAGTTGAGCACAGCGCCCCACTGCAAGGTGAAGTACATTTTGAAGTGTTACAAAAACAGCAGGAGCAGCTTAGTCCAGCTCTGGAAGGTGAAGGGAGGGTGGACTCTCTTCTTTAATGCTCACAATCTAGGGACAGGCCCATGTTGCGTCTCAAAACAGGAAACTACTTACCTGCATGTGATACAGTCCCTAAATCCAAACTGCCCAACGTCTCCATAATTGTTAATCCCAAAACACATTTTTGTTAAAAACATAAAATGGGATTTATTTAACAAGAAAACATAAATACAAGTACTTTGGTTATAGGAGGACGAACTAAGAAATGCTTGTACAAAATGCCTCGATCTGGACCAGCATTTGCCATCATGGAACTGGTGAACTGTAATCGAGTAAAGCTCAAAATCTGACATACCGTCCCTTCTTACCCACCCCCACCAATTCAGTTTCTGAAAGACACATTGCTAAGCGAAGGCGACAATTATGTTATTCATGGCATGAATAAAATCAGAAATTATGCTAGTCTGCGTCAACTATATCTATTGAAATTGGGATTAAAACGTAAAGCATATACGTTATGTGAACAAGCTAAAGCATAGCTCCATTTCGCAGAACTCATTGGATCTAAGTGATATCTTTATTTTGCTAATCTGTTTGATTGCCTGCCAATGGGCTGCTGGTTATCTCCTAAAAGAGTTTGTTGAATTGACGGAAGCAAGTGTTATCAACATATAAACTGAGTGCCTTATCTTGAATTGCACTTAGAAGTGAACTATAGCTCCGATACACGTATAATCCATGCAGTTGCTTGGATTAACTTACATTTTCCAAACTGTAATTATCGTTTGTGATTTTGCCCCTTTTAGATATTAAATCATAAACGTTTTCCTACAAAGGTTTTTTTTGTTAGATTGATTTAACTTGTGATACATGCATTGTGCAAGTCAGCTTTATTGAACACAGTGTGCTAATTTAATTTCTGAAAACAGTTTACCACAAAGCATTGTTATTTGGTATTAAAATAGAAACGGGACATGTCCATCCAGGGGCTGAACAGTGCAATGTGCAATATTGAATTTGCTTCCACTTCTCCAGTGTCGTGGAGAGTTCCCACTGCAAAGCCCAAACCTCAGCAGAAAAAGTGAAGCACTGCTGAAAGTACTGCAGAAATTTCAACCCAAGTATACTGTGGTTTTGAAGGCTTTACAGTTTACTTAGGAAGAACTCTCTCTTATCTAGTTTGAAAGTTTCTAAAGGATTCCAGATGCCTCCCTAGGGAGTCCATCTTCAGATACTGTGTATCACTGGATAGAAGGTATGCCTTAAACTTCATTCACAGAACAGCAAAAGATCAAAGCTTTTTTTTTTTACATTTGTAATTCCCCACCAGCATTTCCAGTTCAAAGTTCTCTCCTTCTGTGTTGCCGTCAGCACCTTAAGCATTTACAAAGCTTCTGTGTCTCCTGGTTGGATCGGCCCACAATCAGGGTTGGTTTTTCCTGTGGATAGTCAAGTGGTTCCTGAATCCGCCAACTCAGAATAAAATGGAACAAGGAACGTTCAATGTCTGAGCATCTCACACATTTGTGCACAGGCTCCTAATAAACTGGAAGAAGTGTCCGGGTCCATCTTTTTTCTATCAGAAGAGGTGTTCTTAGGGGCTTGATTTAGTATGACTTAGGCTGATGTATTCCTGACGTGTACTCAGGTTGTCTGATTAAGGAGCATCTAGTGTAAGTCCCTTCAGTTGCAAGAGTAATTAGCAAGAAACAGGCTACAACTCCAATGATGCAAGGTACCATCTGTATTTGTTATCCCTTGAGCATTTATTAATTTGCAACCACGGGCAGTTCATTTGCAGAAATTGTGGGCTCCGAGTTGACAAAACTAAAAGGATACCACCAGCCCACGTGGACCTCAAGGAAGCTTTCCAGTAGCGACTAGTTTGGACAACTTTTTTAAATGAATGTTCGTTCCCACTTTTGGTCCCACAATGTTCTCATCATGGATGCAGAGTCCAGGCAGGGAGGTAAGAGTGGACTACAAAGAAGTGAAGGGAGCTAGTTACCAATATTAAGAAAAAGGTTTTCGGGGGGCGTGGCTTGGCGCCGGAGGAAATGGCAGCCACCTACTGTTGCTCCGTGCCGCGAACGGGGATTTTCACGGCGGCAGGACCACACTGTTAGTCCTCTACTTGCGGGGACTTTCTTCCTAAAGATGCCTGGACTCCAGTAAGGACTTTCTGCAGTCGTGGTAAGCCCGGTAACAGCAAATTTAGTTACAGATGTGCGACGCGTCTCCGTGACTGGATTCGCGGCTGCCATTTTGTAATTCTAACACACTCAGCGCGATATCGGCACCGCTGCATATCCTTGTTTTCCTACGTTATGCTGCAACCATAACTACTACTTTTGCTGAATTTATTGAAGTTTCCCTCCTTCTCCTGCAATTTTATCGTCTTCCTGTCAGAACAGCATGAGTTCTCCTGGAGTTTCCTACAGTTATTGAACATTTCTGCATAACCTAATATGTGAAGAACTTCCTACTAATGTGAAAGCTATTATAACTGATATAACTTCGAGTAACACTCTTTTTCTATAAAAGTATGTGACGCGGTATCACATTAATTCATCATTTTATTGCATTTCTGACGTGCCTTATGCATTATTTCTTGGTGCTACTCAATAATCTTGTCACAAACTTATTTCACTGACCAGAAACAGGTAAAACCATTTTCTGTTACTCTTGTGAACGCCGTCTCGATCTTTTTGCTTTTTCTCCTCTGCAAGCAACATTTTTCTTCTGGATACCATAATATTAACGGTCTTCTCAAAGAACCAACGCTTCTTCTACTGCGACATATATGTCTATGGGGAGAATTAAATCTGGTAGAGGTGCAACTTCATCGTCCATTCTTTCTACATTGTCCTAAACCTACTGCAGTATTCACTTCGAATCCCTTTTCTGTCTTACAGTCCGATATGGAGGAACTTGGACAAGTCACATCTCCCCAATGCACGGAAACTGCGTCTTTACCGCTTCCATCTACACCAGTCGGGAAGAATACCTCAAAAATACCATCTTCTTCTACTTCCTCAACGATTAAGAGAGTAAAGAAGGATCCCCCTTCACCAACCATATCTCCACCACCAGCTTCCTTGGAACTGCTTCTTGATGAGATTCGAGCCCTCAAACCTTATATGACTGAAACGAACACTCGTTTACAAGCTATCGAAGATAAATGGTCAACTCTGGATACTAAAGTGACCACAATGGAACATCAAATATCTTCTCTACATATTTCCTCTCAACAAATTCCTCCTATGGAAACAGACATTTCGCATCTGTAAAAACAAATAGAAAACCTTGAAAATCGGAGCAGACGTAACAATCTACGCATATATGGTCTACCGGAGGGAATGGAAGGCTCCAATTCTATCTCTTTTTTCCAATCTTTCTTACCGCAGGTCCTTCAACTTCCAGAGTCTCCATCACTAAACATACAGCAAGCCCATAGACTTGGTCGACCTCCACAAAATACGTCTATCCAACGCAATCCAAGAGGTGTAATTTTATACTTCTTAGAATACACAGATTTGTTAAAGGTTTTACAGGCTGCTAAAGCAAAACGTCATATAACTTGGCAAGGCTCTCAACTATTCTTTTCCCAAGACTATGCAAAGATCACTGCTGACAAACGAAAGAGTTTTTTAAGCATGCGCCCAGCTTTACGTAACTTAAATGCTAGATTTGGTCTAATACACCCCTGCCTTTTCAAAGTGACTTACAAAAACAAGACAACGACGTATGAAGACCCGGCTGTGCTTCAACAATTTCTTGATGGCTGCAGAGAGGATTCCATGGAGTTTGCAGGAGCATCTTCTTCTTGAACATTCATTTCTTCATGCTGAAGTTAATTGTTACTGTAATTCTACAATGTTCTCATGATATGTTCTACTAATTGTTTTCCTTTCCTTGTGTTTTTTCCCCATCAGGTATTGATGTCTGTTCCTGGTCCATCCATTGTCATAAAGTCCGTTTAATTCGATATTTTCCTCGTGGTCTCGCTCCATGGAGTGTCGTGGCTGGCTGTTTTGCTTCCTCCCATGTGGCTCCAACTCCCTCCATCTATGTTTGAGTATTTGGTATGTTTTATTGTTTTGTTTGTTCTTTTTTCCTGTTTTTTCTTCTTGCTTCTCTTTCATTCTTCTTCTCCCCTTCTTTCCTTTTCCTCTTCTCCTTTCATTTCTTTTCTATATTTCAATATTTTTTGCCTTGTATCTTACCCTATTATGATTGGAGTGCTTACTTTTTGTTTTTCTATTTATTGCGAACTTCTTACTATTTTCCTGTTTTGCTGTAATGCTTTTCAAAAATTATTTTTAGTCTTTATAGTTAATCAATGACGTTACGTATTATTACATGGAATGTTAAAGGTTTGGGTACACCCATCAAACGGCAGAGAGTTCTCTCACATTTATCTAATCTTAGAGCAGATGTTGTATTTTTACAAGAATCACATTTAGTCACTTCAGAAGTTCTTAAGCTTAAACGCCAGTGGGTGGAAATGTTTGTTCTTCCCCTGGTTCCAGTAAACGAAATGGAGTTGTGATTCTGTGTCATAAGAAACTTAAAGTGGCCCTTCTTTCTCAAGACTCAGATGATGAAGGGCGTTGGTTAATTGTTCACCTCAAAATTAATGATATTCCTATTACTCTATTCAATGTATATGCTCCCACAAAACCTGATAATTTTTGGCCCCACATTTCTACTCTTTTGATGTCTATTTCTTCCCCATATGTTGTTTTTGGAGGCGATTGCAATTTAGTTGTTGATCCTTATATTGACCCTACATCCAAAACACCTTTTGTTTCCTCCACAATGCATCATCAATTCACTAAACTGATCTCTCATAGATCTCTTGTTGACTCATGGCGATTTTGTAACCCACAACTCCGTGAATACACTTTTTTCTCACCTACTCACAGTCAAGCATTGATCATTTGTTTGTATCCAAAGCGCTAACACAATCTATACTACATGCGGATATTGGTTCTATATTGATTTCGGATCATGCCCCCGTGATATTGGACTTAGAGTTACTTTCAATTAATGTTACCAGTAAAAGATGGCGCTTTAATACATCCTTGTTAACTGATCACATCTTTACTTCCTCTTTTGAAGACTTCATTTCAGATTTCTTTAAGCGTAACATATCTTCTGTATCGTCTTTTCCAATTGTTTGGGACACTTTTAAAGCTTCATCTAGGGACTTTATTATTTCCTATGTAGCCAGCAAAAACGCCTCAATACCCGAAAAACAGATGAAATCCTTAAAACCATTAAATCACTGGAGTCACTTTATACAGTTACAAATTCCAAAGCTGATCTTAATAACCTTATAAAAGAAAAATTTAAATATAATAAACTATCTACGGAAAATGCATCTGCATATCTTCTCCGAGGTAGTGCCCGTTATTATGGTGGCCAAAATAAAGCAGGAAAATTATTAGCATCATACCTTAAAATTAAAAAAGACCGTAATAACATTGACTATGTGCTAAATTCACATTCCTCCCTAGTAACTAAAAATTTGGAAATACTAGAAGAATTAAAAAAATACTATGCTTCTCTTTATACCCCTGAATCTATCCCAGACCCTACAGACATTCAATCCTATCTTGCATCCATACCAAAACAATCGCCCATAGATACTGATTTTTCCCCATTACAAAAGGATATTTCTATTAACGATATTTCTCACGCATTAAAACTTCTCAAACCCGGGAAAGCTCCTGGCACAGATGGTTTTCCTATGGAATTTTACGCCTTTTTCTCTAAATCCCTTCTTTCTTATCTCTTTTCCTTATTCTCACATTTTATTTCCTCTAAAGCTTCTAGTGGCACGTTTCAGGATGCTCTCATTTGTCTAATCCCTAAAGAAGGAAGAGATCTTCACCTCTGTAAAAATTACAGACCAATCTCGTTAGTTAATTCCAACTACAAAATATTTGCCAAAATTCTCGCTCTCCGTCTTGAACCCTTTCTCCAATCTATTATCTGTAAGGAACAATCTGGTTTTATCAAGGGACGGCACATTTCAGATAACACTAGAGTTTTCTTTAATCTATTACATTAAGCTAATAAATATCCTCATTCATTGGCAGCTATCTCTCTGGATGCGGAGAAAGCTTTTGACCGCATGGATTGGTCATTTATTTTCCATACATTATCTTGGTTTGGCTTTGGACCCAAATTTATCTCTTATATTTCTTTACTTTATACTTCACCCAAAGCTTCTATCTGTGCCAATGGCTCAATTTCTGATTCTTTTACCCTACAGAGAGGAGTCCGTCAAGGTTGCCCTCTCTCCCCACTTTTATTTATCCTCGCTCTAGAACCTTTTCTTGCAAAAATTAAACAAAATCCTAGCATACATGGTTTTCAACATGATAATTTCCATGTTAAAATGAGTGTCTATGCAGACGACATTTTGTTATATATCTCTAACCCTGAACAGTCTATCCCTGCTTTTATTACAGAAGTTAAGGTCTTCTCTGCCATCTGTGGTTATAAATTAAATTACGACAAATGCGAAATCCTTCCCCTCAATATTTTATGTTTTAAGCAAGATTTTGTCACCACTAATTTCTCGTGGAATACCCAGAAAATTAAGTATTTAGGTCTTTGGTTTGCCTCTTCTATTAAACAAACATTATCTCTGAACATGTCTCAAATTCTATCTACATCCATCTCTAAATGGCATCCCCTATATCTATCCTGGTGGGGAAGACTTGACACGATCAAAATGATGCTCGCTCCCATCATTTTTTATATGATTTCTGCTACCCCTCTCAGTTTTCCAGTTTCTTTTTTCAAAAAAATGAATTCTCTTTTATCTACATTCCTTTGGAACAAAAAGAAAGCACGCCTGTCCTTAAACATGCTTCAACGCCTCAAATCGCAAGGTGGGGTTAACTTTCCTAATTTTCAATATTATCATAATGCTTTTCTTCTTAAGCAACTAGCTAAATCCTTGAATCACTCCTCTACCGCTTTTCTTCCATTATGGACAGACATGGAGCGCTCTTTCTTATCCCCCTTCTCTATTACAGAATCGCTTACATTTACTCACAAGACACGCTTTTTATCTTCCCCTACGTACAAAACAGCTCATAGACTATCATTCTTTTCTGATTTCTCATCTTTCCTCTAAAGATCAATTTCTTAATTACTCCATTTGGCATAATCGCTTTCTTAAAATTAATAATAAACCCATATTTTGGAAAACTTGGCGAGATAAAGGGTTACTCTGGATTCATCAATTTTATTCTAATGATACTCTGCTCACTTTTTCTGAAGCACAAACTCTTTATAAATTACCAAATTCTTTTTCTGCCAAATTCAATATATTGACACAGAGCATCTCTTCCTCTCTACCATCATTATCCTCTGTTCCACCTTCCTTGCCTCCTTGTGCTCAATCTAGCGCCTCATCCATATATACATCTCTTACTATATCCCTTAATCCTAGAACTAAAACTAAGATAGAAGTCCAATGGGAACATGAATTCCATTCATCGTGGTCTACCACTTTTTGGGATAAAATATGGTCAAAACTTCGTGAGACCTCTAGATCCGCAAGCACAACTCAAACTCTCTTTTTATCTATAATAGACTTATGTTTACTCCAGTGTCCTTACATAAATTTAATCCTACTTCTTCCCCAAATTGTTGGTCATGTAACACTCCTCAGGCTGATTTATATCGTATGCTATTTGTATGTCCTTCCACTCACCAATTCTGGTTGAAGGTCTGGTCTCAAGTCAATGCCATTTTTCATACACATTTCCCTTATTCACCTGTTGATATTTTTCTGGGTTCCTTGTCTGACCATTGGCATGATTTTCCCTCTAACACAAATATTGTGAATTTATTGATTGCAATCGCCTTCCAGCAAATAACAAAAAATTGGAAACCTGCTATACAACTGTCTTTCCAAGCTTGGTGGTATAGTGTTTGTTATAATCACCGTCTTGATCGTGCATATGTTTCCCCTTTATCTTTACATCTGAAACGACAACTAATATGGTCCCCTATAACCGATTTCATAGATGTATTAGCACAAAAATCTGCTGAACACCAACCTCTCCTGGAAGAAGTTCCCAAACCACCCTGACTTGTTTTTATTGACCCCTATGTATATATTTTTGTTTACTGACTGACTGAAATATTTGTAAAGCGCACTAATGCCGAGGCGTCTTGGCGCTGAGATAATAGCCGTCCACCTAGTTGGCAGGCCTAGAACTTAGAGAAGAGCCATGTTTTAATCAACTTTCTAAAGAGAGTCCTGCTGGACTGCAGTCTCATGTGGATTGGGAGGGAGTTCCACAATTTAGCAGCTTGGTAGGAGAACCCCCTTCCGCCCCATCTAGCTCTTCTTATCCTAGGGAGAAGAACCAGTCCAGTATTTGCCGACCTGAGGCAGCGTACCGGCAGATATCGCGGGAATAAGAGTTGAATATCTGCCGCCCCTCCTCCATAGAGGGCTTTATGGACTAGGCAAAGAGCCTTAAAATCTATTCTTCGGCGGACTGGGAGCCAATGGAGAAGTTTTAGGCTTGCGGATGTTGGGTGGTGTTTAGGTAGCTCTAACAGTACTCGTGCGGCCGCATTTTGTAGAGACTGTAATTTAGAGAGCTGTCTGACACCCGCGCCTAGGTATAACGCATTGCAGTAGTCTATTCGAGACAGAACCAGCGCACCGACTACCGTTTTCCTTAACGAGGGTGGAATGAATGGAAGAATCTTCCGCAATACTTTCAACGTGAAAAAACAAGCCGATGACACTTGATTTATCTGGAGGGCAAGCGTTAGGTCCTTATCGACCAGAAACCCTAGATTTCTGGCCTTCAGAACAGGGACAGGAAATGTTCCGGCTTCAGGCGGCCACCAGAGTTCGCTCCAGACCGTGGGTTTCTGCCCGAACTCTATGACCTCAGTTTTTCCGTATTTAACTTCAGGAAATTTGAGTTCATCCAGGCCATCAATGCCATTAGGCAGTTCCGGAACCTTTCCGCCGTCAGGTCCACGTTTTGCGTAACTGACACCACTAATTGGGTGTCATCCGCGTATGACACAAGGGAGAGACCGTGGCTTTTTATTAATCTAGCCAGAGGGGCAACATACACATTGAACAGGGTGGGGGACAAGGCAGAACCCTGGGGCACTCCACACGGGAGTGTGAACTTTCCCGACTGAAGTCGATCCCAGTGAATTGCCTGTTCCCGGTTTGCCAAGTATGAGGCTAGAAGGTCCAGAGCCTTCTCCCCAATACCAGCTACTTTCAGCCTTTGTACCAACACCGTGTGATTTACGGTGTCGAACGCTGCGGTTAGGTCGAGTAGTATTAGGGTGGCCCTACCACCTCCGTCCATCACCTTTCTAATCTCTTCCGTCGCCATGATTAAGGCAGATTCTGTTGAGTGCTGAGCTCTAAATCCATGTTGTGTAGAATCTAGAATGTTATTCTTATCTAGGTATTCTGTCAGTTCCCTGTTTAGTGCTTTCTCAAGTAACTTGGAAGGAAACGGGAGGCAAGAAATAGGTTGATAGTTCTTGACCTCCCAAAGGTCAAGTGAGGGTTTTTTTTAGAATGGGTCTAATACAGACTTTTTTCCAGCACAGTGGAAAAACCCCTGAAATAATGATTGTGTTCAGTAAGGGGGTCAAGCAGGCACTGATCAACTCTGGGGCTAAGTGTAGGATAAAAGGAGGGCAGGGGTCCAAGGGAGAACCCGACTTGGTTTTCACCAGTAAGTCTACCACTTCACTCTGTTCTAACGTTTGAAACCGTATTAGACTGACTCCAGGGGCAGTGTCTTCTTGTCCATCTGTACCATTCCCTACTGGGTTTGGTACTGTGTTCAAGAGCTCATTGTATACTGACTGTACTTTATGCTGAAAGAAGCCAGCCATATTATCCACTAATGATTGATTTGGTGAAAACACCGTATCCCGTGGGCATTTGGATAGGATGGTGATAGTTTTAAACAATTCTTTAGAGGAGTTCGACGCCTCCTGAATTTTAGCCGCAAAATATTTTGATTTGGCTTGCTTTATAGAGGACTTGTATTCCTCTAATACTAAATTGTAGTGACTCCTATGTTCCGCACTATAATTTGATCTCCAAATTCGCTCCTGACGTCTACACTTGATTTTTAGCTGTTTAAGCTCAGTCGAGTACCAGGGTGAGGAAACTTGTCTACTCCTTTGGTGCTTAGAACCTTCCGGTGCCAACTTATTTACTGCCTGAGTTAGCCAGGTTTCATAATTGTTGGCTGCCAGGTTTGAATCCCGAACATCTGGTAGATTCTTTGATAAGGCTGAAATCAAATCCTGTTCTTGGACTGATTTCCAGGGGCGGGATCTCACCAGCGAGGAACTAGTCCTGCGGCCACCACTGGTTGCTACCATCCGAACATTAAAATGAACTGCGGAGTGGTCTGACCATAATAGTTGTTGTACTCTCGTCACTTCAGTGGAGGAGTTGTTTGCAAATAGTCCATCTAGCGTGTGGCCAGCTTGGTGCGTAGGTTCTGATACTAGCTGGCTCAGGCCATGTCCGGCCATGTTGTCTATCAAGCTTGATGTATCAGTATCATTATTTAATTCCAGATGGAAATTAAAATCCCCAAGGACTGTAAAAGTAGCAGTGTCTAAGCACGATTCTAGGAAAGTCTGCAATGAACTAATAAAAGCGGCTCTCGTGCCTGGGGGTCTGTAGATGAGAACTCCTGGGAAGAGCTCGCAGTTGTATCTTTTAATACTAAAAGACATTGCCTCAGCTTCTAATGTGGGTTCAGGCTTAGTCTTCACAGTAAAGTGGGACCGGTAAATCAGCGCTAAACCTCCCCCTTTAGCACCGACCCCATCTACATGGGCTACAAGATAGCCTGCAGGCACGGCGTCTCCCCAGTCAGGATCTGAGGTGTTGTTTGCCCAGGTTTCTGTAAGAAACAGCAAATCTGGGTTTTCAACTTGGATCAGACACTCAAGCTCATATTTGTGTTTGATCATGGAACGTGTATTAAGTAAAATGCAGCAGATATTTTCAAGCTCATTTCGGCCGGCTCCTTGAATAGGTAAATGCCGCTGAAAATCCCTAGTATTTCGGGGGACTACATGATCTCGGTTGCTGCCGGGTTTAGTAGTCATCCCTTCACTAGTTGGGTAGTTGGATTTGGTTAGAAGATACAAGGGTGTCAGACCACATGTATTACTTCGCATCGGGCTGCAGTTCAGTGTGTCTAAGATTGACACAGGTTGAGGGCACTCACCATATCTAAGGGCGAGGAGTTCATTACGGGTGTAAGTATATCTTCTGACATGGGCGAGGGCTCCTGGCGCTGGGCGCATTCCGGGCGCAGACGGGCTTGCCTTTGGCGCGCCCTCTGCGCGGTCGCAGCATCCGGATTTTAAAGGAAGTGGGGAAGGAGATTAGGCGTCTAGAACGCTAACCACAGGGCACCGCAAACAGCGTGATAGCAGCAGGATTTAAAAGTCACAAGTTTCCTTCTTTTTAGAAACACAGTATCACGAGTTCTAAAAACAGTACACACAAATTAGGCTAATATAACATATGGCATCCCCCCGGCTCTAACAGCTCTGTGTCAGGTTTAGTAACTATTACCAAGTGCGCGGTCGCAGCATCCGGATTTT
The DNA here is from genome assembly GCA_963921515.1 of Calotriton arnoldi. Lineage (NCBI taxonomy): Eukaryota > Metazoa > Chordata > Amphibia > Caudata > Salamandridae > Calotriton > Calotriton arnoldi. The sequence goes on along the minus strand of CAWUFW010000468.1, from coordinate 365,591 downwards.
AAAGGAAGTGGGGAAGGAGATTAGGCTTCTAGAACGCTAACCACAGGGCACCGCAAACAGCGTGATAGCAGCAGGATTTAAAAGTCACAAGTTTCCTTCTTTTTAAAAACACAGTATCACGAGTTCTAAAAACAGTACACACAAATTAGGCTAAAATAACATATGGCATCCCCCCGGCTCTAACAGCTCTGTGTCAGGTTTAGTAACTATTACCAAGTGCGCGGTCGCAGCATCCGGATTTTAAAGGAAGTGGGGAAGGAGATTAGGCGTCTAGAACGCTAACCACAGGGCACCGCAAACAGCGTGATAGCAGCAGGATTTAAAAGTCACAAGTTTCCTTCTTTTTAAAAACACAGTATCACGAGTTCTAAAAACAGTACACACAAATTAGGCTAAAATAACATATGGCATCCCCCGGCTCTAACAGCTCTGTGTCAGGTTTAGTAACTATTACTTATTTATATCAACCATTCCCCCTTTTTCTTTCAATACACCATTACAGCTATTACTCTATAAAATGTTGATATCTTTTTATATTGTATTAGGCCCTCCTGCCTTTGTATTGTATATTTCAGTATGATTACTGTTGGATCCCTTTTCTTTCCCTCCCTCCTCTTCTTTCTTCCCATGACTGACTGACTTATTTATTAAGCGCACGAATGCCGAGGCGTCTTGGCGCTGGGTGAAAGAATGCTGAGCACACTGATTAAACTGCCGGTTTGGGAAAGAGCCAGGTCTTTATTTGCTTCCTAAAAAAAGTCCTATTTGATTGTAGTCTGAGCTGTGCGGGGAGTGCGTTCCATAGCTTGGCAGCTTGGTACGAGAAACCCTTGCCTCCCCATCTGACTTTTTTTATCTTGGGAATCAAGATCAGACCTGTATTCGATGATCTGAGACAGCGTTGAGGAGAGTACCGCTTGAATAGCAGCTGCAGGTCAGCAGCTCCTCCACCATACAAGGCTTTGTGTACAAGGCAGAGGTCCTTGAAATCCACTCGCTGCCGAACCGGGAGCCAGTGGAGCAGTTTAATGGTGGCTGAAGTAGGGTAATGTTTGGGAAGACCATAAAGCACCCGGGCCGCCGCGTTCTGAATGGACTGTAGTTTGGCAATCTGGCCCTTGTCTGCTCCCAGGTAAAGGGCATTGCCGTAATCGATTCTGGAAAGAATCAAACCCCGATTACCGTTTTCCTCATGGTTAAGGGAATGAACCGAAGGATTTTGCGCAAGTTTTTCAGCGTGTAGAAACAAGCAGATGACACCTGATTAGTTTGTTGGGCAAATTTTAGATTGCTGTCAAACATAAAGCCAAGATTCCTGGCCTTTGTTACGGGACTGGGGCAGTTCCCAGCCTCAGTGGGCCACCATACTTGGCTCCAGATTGAAGGCTTCAGCCCGAATTCCATCACCTCCGACTTTTCCGTGTTGAGCTTTAAAAAATTAGAGCTCATCAATTGCATAACATTCTTTAGGCAGTTCCTGAACCTAGCCGCCGTCTCATCCACACCTTGGGTTACTGATACCACAATCTGTGTATCGTCTGCATAGGATACAAGCATCAGACCATGATCTCTTATTAGTCTGGCCAGAGGGGTAACGTAAAGGTTAAACAAAGTGGGAGACAACGCGGATCCCTGCGGGACACCGCACGGGAGGCCGAATTTTGCAGACTTGAGACCATCCCAAACTATCAGTTGTTCGCGAGATGTCACAAAAGATGTCAATTGGGTTAGAGCCGACCCCTCAATGCCTGCCGCCCTCAGCCGTTGCGTCAATACCTCGTGGTTAACAGTATCGAACGCGGCTGATAGGTCTAGCAAGATGAGGACGGCTCTTCCCCCACCATCCATCACTCTACGAATCTCTTCGGTGGCGATGATAAGTGCTGACTCAGTGGAATGTCGGGCTCTAAAACCATGTTGGGTGTCATCGAGAATATGATTGCTATCTAAATATTCTGTTAATTCTGAGTTGATAGCTTTTTCTAAAATTTTCGAGGGAAACGGGAGACAGGAGATAGGGCGGTAGTTTTTCACCTCAGTAGGGTCTAAGGTGACTTTCTTCAGGATAGGCCTGATACAGGCCTTTTTCCAAGACTGAGGATATATCCCAGATTTGATAACCTCATTAAGAAGAGGGGTGAGGTGGGCACTAATTTGCTCAGGAGCCAGGTGCAGAATATACGGAGGGCAGGGATCCAGAGGCGAGCCGGATCTAGTTTGTATTAACAAATCTGATACTCGCTCTGTAGCTAGCCAGGAAAATTGCGCCAAGCTAGATTGGGTTAGTGTCCTCCGGCTGGAACCTCGTTTCCCCAGTGGGATCTGACAATGTCTTACGAAGATCGTTGTAAACAGTCTGGACTTTAATCTGAAAAAGGAGGCGATCTTGTCCACAAAATTTTGATCTGGAGAGAATTGACTATCTTGTGGACGTTTAGACAGATTTGTCACGACGTTGAAAAGCTCCTTAGAGGAATTTTTGGCCGTCTGAATTTTAGTTGTAAAATATACCATTTTAGCGTTGATAATCGCTGCCTTATATTCTTCTAACACTAAATTATAGTCCTTTTTTCGTTCCTGGCTATAATCTGTTCTCCAAAGCCGTTCTTTACGCCTGCATTTAGATTTTATCTGCCTAAGCTCAGCTGAATACCACGGAGAGGACGCATGATTCTTCCGGGAACGCTTGGTTGTTTCAGGTGCAAGATTATGTGTTGACGTCCTAATCCAGTTATCATAATTAGTGGCTGCCAAGTTCGAATCAGGAACCAAATTAGGAGGATTAGATGCCAGAGCTATTATCAGATCATTTTTTTGTATTGATTTCCATGGTCGAGATTTAACCACTGGAAGTCTGATCTGATGTCGCTTGTTGGTGGTCAGTATTGATACATTGAAAGCAATAAGGTTGTGGTCAGACCAAGACACTGGTGTCACACTCACTATGTCTATATGTGAGTTATTAGTGAAGATGCCATCCAGCGTGTGACCTACTGTATGGGTTGGCTGAGATACAATCTGGCACAGTCCAAAACCTGCTAAAATATCAATCAAGTTAGTAGTGTCAGGGTTATTTGCCTCCAAATGAAAGTTAAAATCCCCCAGTATGGTGAAGGTTTGGGTATCTAAACAGGATTCCATAAAAGTTTGTAATGAGCTAATAAAAGCTGGCCTTCCCCCTGGTGGCCTATAAATAAGTAGCCCTGAAAAAAGCTCCATGTTATTAGCTTTTATAATAAATGTCATAGCCTCGGCTTCCAATGATTGAGCAGCCTCGGTCCTAATCCTATAATGAGATCGATAGATGATAGCTATCCCCCCCCCTACTTTCCCCACCCTATCTTCATAGGCCACATGGTAACCTACCGGAACCGCTATATTCCAATCAGGCTCAGAGGCGCTATTAGCCCATGTTTCAGTTAGAAACACGAGGTCGGGGTTAGAGAGTTGGATCATACAGTCTAGTTCGTATTTATGTTTATTCAAGGATCTCATATTCAACAGTATGCATCTCATGGGCTCTGTGCTCAGGCCCTGGGATAATTTAGGCTTAGTCTTAAAACCCTGAGGTGGATCACCAGCCCTTGCAGTACATTGCAGGTTCTCCGCAGGCAGATACAAAGGCCTAAGGCCACACGAATTACACTTGCTGGGGGTATAAGTGGATTGATCAAGCAGTGGTGAGGGATTGGAGCACTCACCAATATTTAGGTTAAGAAGTTCTGATCGTGAGTACCTTAGCGCTATTAGACATGCAGGGGTTCTGGCGCTGGTCGCTCTCAGGGCGCAGACGGGCTTGCCTTTGGCGCGCCTTCGGCGCGCCCGCTGCGCGTCCGAGCCAGCATGCCAGATATAGGCTGGGTCGGAGAAAAGCTAGAGCGCGTCACAGTCTCTTAGGCAAGACCGGAAGTGTCAAATTGCGCAGCAGGAGGCAGGAGTTATTAGTAAAATGTTGCTTCACTTCCTCCGCAACAAACGGCAAGCCGCGGCGGACCGGGAAGTGAAGCGAGCCCTAAAACGATCGGTAATGCGCAGGAAAAGTAAAACAGCCTGAATACATTTCAAATCCTAAAAACAGTCATTAAAACATTAAAACAATGCCCGCTGCAAGCGATAAAAACAGTAAGAGACACAGTGAAATAAAGTGCTCGAGTGCTAGCATCAAATACAGGGACACAGCAGTCTATTCACCCATAATTGCAGTATTTATCTTCCCATATACAACTACTCTGCTTTATATTTCATCTTTTCACCTTACTATATAATATTGTTTTATTTATTGATTCTGAATTTCTGTTAATTTATCCAATGGTTTATACTTGGTTGTATCTCTTCCAAAATAAAGTTTCTTTGTTTAAACTAAAAAAAATTTTTTTAAAAAAAAGAGGTTTTCTAGCATTAGTGTTTAAGTTCCCTGCCCACCATAAATTAATGTCCCTGAGTGATAGGTGAGATGGACAGTCACTTCTAAGATTGAAGAACAAACTTTGGAGTATGAGGAGAAGGGCCTTGTGTGGCAAGAGGTGTCAGGGGAAGTAGCAGTAACTCTGCAGCAGTCAAGCCATCCTGCAGCCTTGAAGGCAATATTAGAATGGAGTGTTTGCTGAAAAGGACAAGCCCCGTATTACATCTACTTTGAGGGACGCATTCTATCGGGAAGGTTTGTCAGTCACATGATCCCATAGGGCAGTTATCTATACAATCAGCTATTTCTCATGGAGTGAGGAGGAGGAGTTCTGGTTTAAGGATGATTTGGCAGACTCCCTATTGCGATCCTCAAGTGATGTTTCTGGTATCTAGGGGTTTACCTTTGAATCTTGAGTGTTAACATGATCATTCTTTGCCACGTTAGAAACAATTGGTATCAAGTTTGTGAGTGCTCCAGTTCTATTCAACTACTCAGAAGTTTTGGAGAATGATGTGTCCTAATATGTAGGAATCCATTTTTAGCCAAAAACTGACTCTAGTTCTACTGCTTGATGCAGCCATCAGACTAGAGGTGTCTTCTTTACATGCTTCTCTGAGTAGATCCATTAAATCAACTTGATTAGCTCATGCTGTGGCTAAATGTACAGTAGCAATTAAAGGTAAACCTAGTCAGAAAAAGACAGAATCTGGAGCAAAGTGTGTCGGGCTCCCTGAAGGGAGATATAAGAGGTGACTTGGATGGCCCCTCATCGGTTTTTGCACCACTATCCCCCACAACTTGAAAAGGAATAATCTACCACCTTCTGTACGGGAGCCCTTGAAGTTGTAGGCAATGGTTCTCTAATTATGGTATGAAGAAAATGACGTACATTATATTGTTATCTAGTGTGTTTTGTATTTGCCAGTTAAATCTTGCACTGCTTTTGTAGGCCTCATGAATAAGGAATGGGACTATCACGAGAGACGTGAAAATAATAACTATTATTTACATACAATCCTAGTCCTACATACACCTCCTTTCCACAATTCTTACAACTCAGCATCTCTCCCGTAGTTTTGATCTCTTCAGCACTTTATGTTGCGTGGGTATGATTCCATGGAATGCTGTGAAACCTGTCCACTTATGCTATTGCGGAGAGAGGAAAATAACACCAAGACCTGAAGCAGCAGGTAGGGTTCCTGTCCAGAGTGTGGATGCACCTCATGATTAAGAACTAAGATAAGAAAAGGTAGCAATTGGAGTAAAACTTAGATTACTCTCCATTAATGGCTGTGGAACAAACCAACTTGTGCCCTGCATATACACCTTGCACCACTTATTGAGCCATGGTCCCCATGAGGTAGACTCAGACATACTCCCTACATGGCAAGATGGCAGTCCCAGTCACATCACACAGTCATCTCCTAGTAAGATGGCCTATCCAACCTCACATCTGCCACTCAAGCAGAAAAAGAAGAACATGTGGATCTCAGATTATACCTACGAGAGGGACAGAGAGTGGGTTGGTAAGATAGTACAGACACACCATAACACGGAGTACTGTAATTAACAATAACCACCATCCAGCCTCACATTCAGACTTGGTCTGTCTCCAGAGATTTTCTCCTTACAAATAAATGGAATATATAAATTCCTAAGACAAAAGCCTTTTGGATGCAGCTTGTAAATTGTTCCAAATAAACATCAAAAAACAGCTTAATGTAAGATTACTTTAAAGCTTTCTCTGTGATTTAAAATGTTGTACTATTCAGCCAATATTCTGCTCTTTGTATTGAATAGAGGTAGGCGAGCCTCTGAAAGCAAGAGCCAAGCTCGAGCCAGATGCCCAGCTCTGCCTCAGCTCAAGGTCCTTTGGAGCCTTGAGCCTAAAATGAGCCACAGAATCCGAGCAATTCTTCCGGCTGGAAAAAACCATGTAACATAGTCTGTGTCAATTGTGTAACAAACGCTTTTATGTCCTAAGGCAAGGTTCACGCTATGTAAAACTGCCAAAACAAAATGTGGGTTCTGCCTCTCACCCACCATCTTATCTCATCCTCCAAGATTTAAGGACAAAGCATTGACTTTTGATGCCAGAAGAGATATCCATCTAGTGGCTGAATTTCACAATGCGAAACAAGAAAATCAAGGATCAATCCTGGCTTCCCTGCTTGACTAAATTGTGTGATTCTAGGCAAATACTTCATTTCACACAGCCTCCTTTTTGTTCATTATCACATATGAGAGCAACTTTAAATATGCGAGTTCAGGATGTGCGCTGTACAAAACCTTGTGCTCTGATTTTATATATATATATATATATATATATATATATATATATATATATATATATATAATGTTGCTCCAACTATAAGAACCTAGGCCACATATAGGGTACACATGACAAATTACGCCTTTTAGTTTACTAATAGCATTGTCAAGAGTGAGGCAGGAATGTTTCTCAGTTCACGTTTAAAAACTCTGACTTTTAATAAATACTATCAATGCAAAATATAATTTGATGTGCTAAAGTGAAATGCTTCTGTGTTAAAGAAATACACTTTTAATTTTAAAGACACCTTACATTCAAATGAAATTAAATGAAATAATTTCATAGAGCGCGCATTACCTGAGGGTGTCTTAGCGCTGAACAGATCAAGAGCCGAAAAGGGGCATCAGGCTGAGGGAATAGCATGGGTGACTAGGTTATTTAGAGTGGGAACAGCCAGGTCTTCAGCTGCCTACTAAAAAGCTGCAGGCTGGGTTGCGAGAGGAGTGCAAGAGGCAGGGAGTTCCATAGCTTTCCCCCCTGGTATGCAAGCGTTCTACCGCCCCAGTTTGCTGCATTGATTCTTGGGACCATGACCATATGCGCAGAGCTAGATCTGAGGTTTCTGCTAGGCGTGTACCAGGAGAACTGCTCTGGGAAAAAAGATGGACCGGTACTATAAAGAGCCTTGTGCAATAAACACAGAGCCTTGAAGGAGATCCTCTTCTCCACCGGCAACCAGTGAAGGCCGTGCAATAAGTGAGAGACTGGTTTGAACTTGGGAATTCTCAGCAGAGTTCTTGCTACAGCATTCTGCAAGAACTGCAATTTTTTTATCAGGTATTTGGAGGTGCCTAGGTAGAGGGCATTACAGTAATCCATTTTAGAGGCAATGAGGGCCAACATTACCGTTTTCTGTAGGTCAAACGGAATGAACAGGAGAATTTTTTTGAGAACCTGCAGCATAAAAAACCCACCTGAGGTCACTGCATTAATTTGAGCAGAAAAGCACAATTTGGTGTCAAAAATGACTCCCACGTTTCTTGCCTTCTGCACAGGCTTAGGTAAATTGCCCAGCTCCGAGGGCCACCAAGATGCATCCCAAAAGGAGGTCTCTTTCCCAAAGAGCAGAACCTCAGTTTTGTCGGAGTTTAGCTTGAGACAATTTCTCTGCATCCAACTCGCGACTGCAGCCACACAACTGCAAACATTGTTTGCATCTTTCTCCACCTGTGATGAAATAGATACCACTATCTGTGTGTTGTCTGCGTAGGACAGTACGGCGAGGCCGAAACTATAGATAAGCTTTACCAGGGGGGTGACATACACATTAAAAAGGGTGGGACTGAGCGCAGAACCCTGCGGCACCCCACAGGGGAGGGAGAAAGGGCTGGACTTTGCATCTCCCATCTCTACCCATTGTTTTCTGTCTTCTAGGAAGGAACTCAATAGTGTCAAAGCAGTACTTCTAAAACCTAGAGAGTGCAGGCGTTTGATAAGTAGTGCATGGTGTACCGTGTCAAAGACGGCGGAGAGATCCAATAGGATTAATGCCGCTCTGCTGCCCTTGTCCACCCTGCCTCTTATTTCCTCCGATGCGGCCATCAGTGTCGATTCCGTACAATGGTTTGCTCTAAAACCGTATTGAGAAGGGTCAAGCAGCTGATAGGTGTCCAGAAAAGTTAGGATTTCATCGTTCATAGCCTTCTCTAGAATCTTTGCAGGAAACGGAAGACGGGAGATGGATCTGTAGCTTTCCACCAGCTTAGGATCCAGGGAGGGTTTCTTCACCAGGGGAAGAATGGAAGCTTTTTTCCAAATATTTGGGTAGTGCCCGGAGCCAAGTGCCTCGTTTAGTAGATCCTGGAGTGGCCCAGCCACCTGGCCGGCCACCAAGTTGATGATCAGTGGGGGACAGGGGTCTGAGGGGGCTCCGGATTTAATAGAGCTGATGATACTGATTATTTTATCCCACGAGAGAGGTGAGAACTTCTCAAAGATGGGAGGAGCACAGGACCCTGGGGATAATCCAGGGTTCATAGCCTCATCCTGATACAAAGAAAGGTCCGTACTAGGTGCATTCAGAGAAAATGCTTGAAAGATAGAGTTGCCCTTAAATTGGAAGAGATCCGCCAGCTTATTGCAGAAGGATACATCAGGAATGAAGATGTTGTTGTTGTTCCATCTAGACAAATCTTTGACAGTTTTAAAGAGTTCCCTAGTGCTAGTCTGATTTTACCCGAGAAAAATGTTGTCTTTTCTTCTTTAATTAGCTCTTTATACTCCAAAAGAAGTTTTTATATTTGATTTTTTCATCAGGAGAATAGTCTTTCCTCCAAATGTGCTCCTGATGCCTGCACTTAAGCTGAGCAGCTATCAGTGCCAGTGAGAACCATGGAGCGGATGGATTTTTTCTATGGCTCTTCAGCGTTTTCTCGGGTACCACTTTGAGACATGCCGCGTCCAACCAGCGTGTATAGTTAATTGCTGCACAGTCTAAGTTATTACCGGGAGCTGATTTGGAGAGAGTGTCCTGTAGGGCTTCCACCTTAATGTTCTTCCAGGGTCTGTATTTAGTGACTCTGATTGCGCTGTTTAGTACAGCTCTATTGCACGGGGTCGTGACTGAAAAGAAAATAGCCTTATGATCTGACCATGGAAGTGGCAGGATTTTGTCTATTTCTAGCTCTGCATTGTTTGTGAAGATTCTGTCCACCGTATGATTGGCCGTGTAAGTGGGTGCTTCAATTCGTTGGTGTAGGTTGAAGCTATTAAGAGTGTCCACCAGGTGATCTGTATCCGCATTGGAGGACAACTCAAGATGGAAATTGAAATCACCTACAAGCGTGAAACTCGCATGCGTTAAGCAGGATTCCATAAAGGACTGAATTTTGTGAACAAAACTGTCTCTTGGGCCCGGAGGACAATAGATTAGTATTCCTTGAAATGTATATGATTTGTTCCGTTTTATACTGAAACTGAGCGCTTCGCAATCTAGATGAAATACTGGTGTAAAACTAGCCTCAAGCAAGTTGCGATAGACAACTCTCTCCACGCAAACCGGAATTAATCTGGTGGTGGACCAGAGAGTCAGGGGAGCAACAACAGGTAAACAAGCATTTGCAATGCAATAGGTCTCGCATTATTAAAGTTTGAGCTATTGGCATTGCTAAATAATGCAACACCAATAGCTCAAACTTTAATAATGCACTGGTGGTGCGTGGGAACAAACATTAGGGTTTGCGTGACTACAGACTTTCACCATGTGTGTGGGAACAAACTTTAGGGTTTCTGTGACTACAGACAGTCCCAAGGGGAGTGACCACACATTCACAAGATATGCAGGATCAACCTAAAAAAGTAAGACTACAAACTTTCACATGGCATGCAGGAACAAACTTTACAGTTTGTATGGCTTAACTGTCACAAGGGTTGTGAGTCTAAACTTTCACAAGGTTTATGTGATAATGTGAGAGCAAACTTTCAAGCTGTCACTGGTTGAATGGGAACCATCTTTATAAGTTGTGTGACTGCATGCTTTCAAATAATGTGTTAGAAAATAATTTACTGGGGTGCGACTTCTAATTGTCACTGGGTGAGTGGCAGCACACGTTACAGGGTATGTTAGTAAATGCTTTCACAGCATGTGATAGAAACAACCTTTCAAAGGGTATGTCACCAACAAACTTAAACAGGATGCACAGCTATTTTCTCAGGGTATGATCTGTACAAACGTTAAACGGTGTGCCTCAAACTTTCACACGGTTGTCAGGAACATACTTAGCAGGGTGTGTGAGGTAAAACTTGTACAGGATATGTGACTACAAACAACGGGGTCTGTGACTATAAACTGTCACAAGATATGTGACTAAATTTTTTCTTAGGATGTCTGACTACAAATCTTCACATGTGGTGTGTCTACAAACTTTCACTAGGTGCGCGGCAACTAACTTAGAAGGGTGTGTGAGGCAAAGCTTGCACAAGACCTGTGACTACAAAGTGACTATAAACTTCCACGGGGTGTGCGACTACAATTTTTCATAAGATGTAGGACTACAACCCTACAAACTGTCACAGATGGTGTGACCATGCACTTTCACAGGATGTGTGACTACAAACTTTCAAAGGATGTGTGGGAACAAACTTCACAGGGTGTATGATTGCAAACAGTCACGGGGCACGTGGGAGCCATCGTTACATAGTCTCACTATAACCTGTCACGGAACGAGTGACTATTAACTTTCACAGTGAGCGTCACTGAAAACTTTGACAGCGTATTGGATGTTAACCTTCGACTGACTTACGAGGACTGGAGCGTCAATAATGATGGCACCAGGAAAGAAGGCTCGCAAACTACCAACCCTTGGATGCACTGGGCTTCCAGAGAAACAGGTCCGAGATTCACGGAAGCTGGCTGCTGGCACCCGGATGTGGAGTGGCTGGCGCAATGGCCAAGGCACCATGTTCTGTGCCATGTAGCTCTATTACAGCTGCCACGTGCCAATCCTGGCAGGGCGCATATTTCTGGGAGCCCGTGGAATCTGGTGCCGTAAAGAGGCTCTCTCTATTCACTTTTTACAGAATGTTAAAGAATAAATGGGTGTATCTGGGTAATTTCCCAACCAGAATAAAGTATCCCAGACCCGGAGCCCTCGCCCTGCCTCCACAGACAGAAAATGTAGCCACCACGTTAGGACCTAGGTCGGGATGGTCGAGCTGACAGAGATAAGAGAAGGGGACACTTTAGTATTTCATTATACGGCAGGAATGAGAGGTTGGCAAACATCCATGCCAGGCATGATGGCTGGAAACGCATACGTGGCAGAGATGTGAGGTGGGCACCCATTTCTGGCAGAGAACAGATGTAGGCACACATTCAATTTCAACAACATGGCAGGACTGAGAGATGTGCATAGATTTCTGGCAGAGATGAGAGGTAGGCGCACAGTCCTACTTACACGTGGCTGTTTTAAAAGGCGGTCACACATCACAAGCAGAGCAGGGATCCCCCCCAATTTCGTCAAATGGCTGCAATGAGAGAAGCGCACACATTCAAGACTGCGGCACAGCTGTGTGGCGGCCACTCAGTCGTGTACATTGCAAGGCTGAGAAGTGGGCATGCATCCATGCCAGCTAAGTCTTACATTCCTCGACGTAGCAAGTGCCACCGGAGCTACACATTCCTATAGATATGAGGTCAGGCAGGTGGACACGTCACTGGGCGAGATGAGAGGTGGGTGCAAATTCCAGGAGGGTCTGAAAGCTGGGCAGTCGCTGGGCACACATTCCTGTACCTGACACGGCGCGGCGGCTGACCAGTGCCCCTCCTTTGTCATTGGAGAATGGCTAGAAACAAGTGCCCCGCCCCCATATCAGCGAGGTGGGGTAAGTAAACCAGGCAGGATATAGCACCCCCTGTCCACGGGCTATAAGGGGGGGGCAGCAGTTTTTGTGTCCACACATGAGTGGGAACAATTGCAGCAAGGGGGTTGAGATCCGTGTTACAATAACAGAGCAGAACCCCCTCTCAAAGCTAACGCTTCCTGCGCATCAGAACTCAATAAACACAACATGTGACATGAAAAACTGCTGGAACTCACCTGAGAACAGACAGCCATCTTCCCTTCAGCACCCCCCCCCCACACACACACACACACACACACACACGCAGGCAGAGTCAGTCTTACCTGGCTCTGGGCCCTCAGGGCAGGCCGGAAGTGTCCCCCATCATTGCTCCAGGAAGGACTGCACCGCTGCAGCTGCTCCTCGTGAGGCGGCGGGGCTTCCTCTGCTGGTCGTGTCTGCCTTTCCTTCCACCCTAGACCTCCGCCTGTGATGTGGCCGTAGGGTGCCCAGGAGCCGAGTGTATGGAAAGGTGCAAGGCGGGCGGTCCCATGGTCTCTCCTCCCTCTCCAGCAGCAGCAGCCTAGATGTGTGTTCCTTGGAGGGTGGGGGAGGCACACCTACCTGCTCACTGCTAGCCACACGCTGACATCCGTCTCTAGCCTGCACACTCAAAGCGCACTGCCTATCGCCTGCACACGTGCAGCCAGCCACAGGCACGCCACTATCCACACACACTGACGCCTGTCACATAAGCACAAACACGCCGCGTCTTGGCTACGCACCAGCCAATATACACCTACACCCAGCCTCAAGCTAGGAAACACACTAACACCACCTAACCTGCACACTACGAACTACACAGCAGTGGCCTGTATCTCCCCTGCACGTACCTAGCCACTCACTGGTACCCCTCTTCACACCAACTCCTGCAAACTCTCCCTTGCACAACAATTCGCACACTAAGTTGCACTCATTTGCTTCCTACCGCGCTATACCTTCACACAGCCCTGCCAACGCCTGTTCCCATGTACACACTACAACTTACACGCAAAATGCCACCTATACACGATGCCACGTGCACTTCACCCGCAAACCACTTTCAAAGGCCTACACTCACCTGTACATAAATCCTTGCGCTTCCACACTGTACCCCTGAACTGCACAGACCCTTACACTCACCTGCACACAAGCCCTCCCATGTTCACCCTGTGCCTCCGGCCGGTCCCCTTCGGTACACACGCACACTTTGCACGCTCACGATGTTTACTTCCTACAAAAGGGTCAGCTCACAATGTTGATCGTATCCCTGCGCTACCTCTAGCCAGTGCAAAAGCAGGACACGTGCACGCTCATGCCTACAAGGACGGACGCTGCTTTCCACAAACACTCCCTTGCACCCACGCTCTCTATTTACCTTGCACTCAAGCGTTGCCAGAAACACCGAGTTTGCTTGAACACTCCCTACTGCGCACTATGTATTGCACGCTCCCTACCTTACCCCTCAAACGCGGACTTGCCCACTCACTTTCTCCGCTCTACTTCTCACACTATGCTTTACAAACCAGCACTCCACTCTCCACACGCGCGTAGTATGTCAAGCTCTGCAGTGAACTCTCAAACACCTATGCCTCGCACAATCAAGCTCTGCCTTGCACACTCAGTGCTTTGCACACTCACGCCCCAGGTTGTTTCACGTGCGCCAGGCTCCTCTCTGCTTTGGCCCGTGCTCCGTATACGATTTGTATTTCCTCTCCCGGTTAAATTCCCCTTTTCATTCTGAATCCCCTCCACTGAATATTTGTATCCAATTTCCCGGAACCGCAGTTATATTTCACTCCCAGGAGGCAAAAAAAAAAAAAAGCACGGAATCGAAACCTGTGGTGCGCGCGCACCACAGAGGAGCTGAACGGGAATCGAAACTAGTGGTGCGCGCGCACCACAGAGGAGCGGGGGGAGGGAGCGCAGCAGCGGCAGCAGACGAACGCGCGCTGCTGCGCGTTCTGGCCACCGTCGGGAATGGGCGCGGCAAAGGCGGGACATGCGCCCGCCTTTGACCAATCCCTTGCCGTCTCCATCAAAAAAAGTACGCTCCAGCCAATGTGGGCTTCCGAAAACAAAACCACACGCACGAGCGTGTGGGTCGTTTTCAGAAGCCCTTTCTAAAGGTCTCGCGCTGCGCACTGCAACGCTAGGCGCGAGACCTAAAAGACGTAATCAGATACGACAATCAGATAAAATAATAGGACGCAGATAAAATAATGTCGCAACAACACCCCTAAAAACAGTGTCAGCCGTCAAAAGAATTAGTCAGAGTGCGCTGTTAACCCTGCAACCCGAGCAGAGCTTACTGATGCCAAATTAAAGTTACTTGCCTCAATGGAGTAAGTCCGTGTGTAGGATGTTTGTTGCATGATTTACATGCCAAATATTATCAAAGCTCGGCTCGTGCACTGGCTCTTAGAGCCAAGCAGGGCTTTAAGTGGGCCGGGTCCGTCCGGGTCTGAGCACCGGCAGTTTTTTTGGGGCCCTCGAAACGGGTCTCTATCGGGCTCTATTTTCGCGGCTGTTTCACTATACTAATTCAACACTACTCGCCGAAAAAGCGCTTTGACGCCTCGTCAGGGGTAGTAAGCGCTATACAAATGCAATTACAATACAATGCAATACATCATACAAAACATTGTTGTGACTACCTGATGCACAATTGCCGGAACGTTTGTCATGGAAATGCTTCCTCTCTGTGGCTGTGACGTCAGACTATACGGTGAGTGGGAGCGGCCGTTAAAGCCCTGCTGGGATCAGTAAGTGCCACCCCCTCCCCCTCCTCTCTTCTACATCCAAATACAGCCAGGACCCGGAAGGCTCAAAATGGTAAGCGTCGCCCAGCTCTGTGCTCAAAAAATATAGTTTCAAGTCAAGAACCCAGACGCAACCCGGCCCGAGGCACACATTTAGCTCCGACAACTCGTTTTGGTTTTCCATTTCTCTTACAGGCAATAATCCGAATTTTTAATGTTTTAATTACTCTCGTTTGCAGTGGAAGTTAGTAGTGTTCTCTCTCCCGATTGAGAAATACTCATAGTACGTGCTGGTGGGAAAGCAGTTCCTCAAGGCCGCTGACTTTGCAACCCCAAAAGGTACCTATTGTTGCTTACGCTGTCACATCACATCCTCGGTTTGCTTTCAAAACAATTTAAGAATAGTTTACACAGTTCTAGCATTCTTCACATGTATTTTTATTTTTTATTTATGTGTTGCTTGAATTGGATGAATTGGACGCCGTGTTTTGAATTGGAGGGGTCGGGAAATTGGTTTCAGCATTTCTCACCTGTGGAGCCGCATCTTGATAGGTAAGTGCTGCCCTCTTTGTTCCCCCTCTTCCCTCTCTTTCTGTCTCGCTCCTCCTCATTTAGTGAAAACCGAGACTTTTAGAAACAGGTATTACCTTCTCTTTCCTCCTTTCGTTTATTTGCTCCCCTGTGAAATGGATTCAAAAACGAAAAACACTTTTGCTGGAAACGTCCTCTTTTTCCTGGGGGGGGGGGGACTAAAACATTCAAAATATGAAAAGTAACTAGCTAAAGCAAGACAGAGTGGTTACAAGGTGGCCAGATTGATTTATTCACACCTAAACACATTAGCGCCACTTTACTGTGTTTGCCAGTGAAGCGCTACTTTTGTTTTCTCGTCTCTCTTTGAACAACATTGTTTTCCTTAGGTGGGAAAGTGCACTATTCCTGGAGGTACTGAAATACCTACTTGATGGGTGAATTGGAAAACTAAATGTGTACAGCGGCTGTGTGTTCACAAATGTGGTCTTTTTAAACCATACTGCTTACGTTTTGTAAGGATATAAGCAATGGGCATTGAAACGGGTCCCTTCTGGGCCCTATAGTCATGGCCTTAACTTTTCAGGCAAAAGCACTCACTAATTTCTGAATAATGAGAGTAAAAAGAAAAAGGTAACCATGTTGTTCCTGCTTACATTTCACATGCTTTACTTAATCTTGCATTTCTTATGAGTGTTTGTTTTTCTAGGATGTTAATTATTTTTTTTAGGCAGCATATTGCTCTTGTCTAGTGCGTAATTTGAATTGAGTCACATCCAGGTGTTTATAGCGGGTCAGTGCAGTGCAAGTTTCTCTCAGTGGAGCAGTATGGTGTTCAGTGGGGTAGAGGATGTGGCACTATGGTCAGAGCTGCTTTAATTCGGAACTGGGGAACCAGGTTCAGCCTTCATGACCAGTCCACCAGACCACTCCCGCTGAGGGAGCACATTCCCATGCTAGACCTTAGAAGGCCCCGCAAGATCTTAAAAGCCCTGGTGTCTTAGCACCAGCAGGTGGACCCTAGCAGTAGCATGTGTGGGTTAACCTTGAAGGCCTGTCCGCCACAATTTATTCTGAAGTTCACCTCCAGTCTTGCAGGCAGGCCTATGAAGCAGCACACCATAGAGTGACAGTGACTCTGTCACTGAGGTCAAAAGACCCTTGAGCAGGGTGGCTCTAGGGCAGTGCGACCGCACGAGGCACTGACCACCCGCGGTCCGTGCAGCTAACAGCAGTGGGTAAGGGGGGATTTCAAGGGATGATGCAGAGGGAAAATTAAATAATTAATTTTCTCTCAGCATCGTCCCTCGAAATCCCCCCTTACCCGGCCCCACCACTGTTACCTGCACGGACCGGGGCCTTAGTAGAGAGAGATGGTGTTTTGTCTAGTGGACGTTTTGACTCATGGAAAGGAAGCGCAGAGGGTTAATGTGCCCACTGCTAAGAACATGTACCATGCAGATCACAAATTGCACATAATGTAAATAAGTCAGTGGGTTACTGCTTTTTGCCTATTTTATTATCCTTTGCTGGATGCGACTTCATGATTTTCTTAAGCACACAATGCTAGTTATCTTGATTTAGACCACGCCCCTACTCGGATAGGCCACACCCCTTGAAGAGATTTGCCACGCCCCTTTTAGAGCACCCCCAGGTTTTTTTTCCCACTTAAAGCCCTGGAGCCAAGCCAAGGGCAGTCCTTAGCTTGGCTCCCCATTAATTTGTTGGCTCGCCCACTTCAAGTACTTAACATCAGAGTCCACTACCACTTCAAAATTACACTTCCAAAAAAGTTACCATTTTCAATTGTTCTGTATCGACATTCAGCAATTTACCGTTCCTTGTCAACTATTAACTGAACTTTCAATGAACATAAAGTTCAAAAGGGAACTGAAAATCTAGTCAGCCCTTTACAATTTCTAAGAGACAATCGATTCTTTGATTAGTAAGTTATATTTATGACAGGGAGTTTGAAAGGCCCAGTTAGTAAGTAGAGAGGGACTTAGGTACAAGTTTTAAAGAACATTGAAGGCCTTCGCACATTTTAACAATCTCCGTTTCTTTATTTGTCATTACTCTGTGTATACGTGTTCGAAATTCACACACCTGACCTCGCTTTTAATTTCGAGCACCGCAGGCTAGCAATAGAGGGCCAGCCCTCGCTGCTTCTCCTTCGCGTTAATGCGGCAGCACCGACCAAGCTTGTGTTCATTGAGCGTGAACCTTCACACAGAGAAGTCAGTAACACAATTAAACTTCACACTCTTGCGACAGCGGCTGCTGCGGACACGCTAACGCTCCTCCACCAGGCGGCGAGGTGCCTGAACGTGGCCCTTACCTCCCGTCTCCGGACAGACGAGCTCCCACAGGTGACTGCCTTCACTCCACTTCCGACTCTCCCACACGTGAAAACGAGGCGAAGTAAGGGGGAAAGTTGGATTCAGAGTGAAAGGCAGGCTGTGGGGCGGTACTAGGACAGTCTGCATCGATTTACTTCCTAGTAATGCCTGCGATTGGTTAGAAAAGGAACCGCCCCGAAAGTGTAAACTGCCTGTTGCAGCTCAGGTGCACCGGAAGAAGCATTCCGTGCGAGACAATAGATGGGGCCCAGCCGCCCGTGTGCCGGCCCTGCAGGACAGCCTCGAGGTCACGTCTATTTCCCAGTATTTAAAACATACCTCTGTGCGTCCTTAGCAACAGCGCATTGTCACGGGGCAAGAAATTCGCGTTATAGCAGTTTTGCCGCCCGTGAGGTTTTGGGAGTCAGGGCATGTGAAGCTTGAGTGCCAGATGGTACCACCACAGCACTGTGAATATATAGGGTAGACACTTTACTCCATGTTATCATGGACACCGTTTCCATAATCCCTACGTCCCATGTCGTCGGACCAATCATTACTATTGAGGTGAACTGCACCTCATGCCAAGAAGGAAAATCAGGAAGTGGTGGGTAATCACACCCACCCAGGGGTAACATTTACACCCTTGTTACCCAGATCACTTCCTGTTTTTTTCTCCTGTCCCTAGCCAGGAAGAGGGCACAGGACTTGGGATTCTATTAAGTGTGAGGTGCTGGTGATTTGCGGGCTGTGCATGCGTTTTTTGGGAAAGGACACGCTCGCGCAGTCATGAGACACCACACCGCTTGAAAGGCTGGGTGCCGACTGACCACGTGCGGCCACGCCCCCTTTTATTAATCGCGCTCCGCCCTCCGGCGTGAGCGCGTGGGTATACATATCCGGTGTGAGCCGGGACCGTCAGCTAGACCGCTGACTCATTACATCCCATCCCAACTCAGTCCTTTTATCTTTTGCTGGGGACCTGCCGTCCACTTACTTGGCATGCAAAGTCTTTCAGGCGTGTGTTCGGCCTGGGGTTCTCTCTCAGCCCATACCTGGGGTGGCAACCTCGGGTGGTGGATGGGGGCCCCAGCGTTCTGGATGTTGACGACGCCTCTGGGGTTCCTCCCGCTGCTACTCCATTGGGTGCTGCAGGCGATGGCTGTGCCGGCGGGTTCTCCTGGGGTTCCTCCTGCTCCGCTGTTCTCCCACACTTCCGGGACTCTGTCGGCTTCTTCACGGGAGGGATGCTCCGGTACCTTTTTGAACCACAAGATGTTTCGTGTCACTGCTTCCCTCCTTTCTCGGCAGTTATCATGGTTCCCTTGATGCCGACTACTGACCAGTGGCCTGGTTCGTATCGGGTCTGAAATTTCTCCTGTCCTTCATTATAACTGTGTCCCCTCTTTGCACCTTCCGGGATGTTGCTCTTCTGGTCCGGCTGGCGGCGAGGTTCTGCTTTTCTCTCCGCCCAATGGCGTCTTCTTCACTGTAGGGTGGTGGGGTCCACCCGGGGCAGGTGGGGAGAGTATCACGGCGGGCTCCATTGAATATAAGCGCCCATGGTGTTTGGGGCGTGGTGCTGTGGGGGGTGCTTCAGTACTCTCGGAAGAACAGCTGCAGATGCTGCTCGGGGTCTGAGTTCTCAGCCACAGTGATTCGGAGGGCCTTGTTGAGAGTCCTCATAAACCTTTCGATCTCCCCGTTGGCCTGTGGCCACTGTGGGGTGATACGGCGGTGTCATATTCCATGGTGTTGCATGAACTCTCGGAACTCATTGCCCTGGAATGGGGGTCCATTATCACTTTTGATTTCCTCCGGACATCCGAACATTGCAAAGATCTTTTCAAGCACTGGTGCAACCTGGTAGAAGGCGGTGGAGCTGACGACTTTTACGAGAGGATATTTGGAGTAACTGTCGATCATGGCTATGGTCGTTCGGCCATCTGGGAAAACTCCCAAAGTCGAGGCTCACCTTCTCCCACGGGGCCCTCCCATGCTCTTCCGTCTGGATGGGTGCCGGTCTTCCTGAGGCACTGGTCAACTGGCAGGCTGGGCATCTTTTTACCGCTTCTTCGACTCTGGCCTCCAGCCCTGGGAACCAGACTTTTTCCCTCATTCAGGCTTTCATCTTTTCGATCCCCTGATGTCCTCCGTGGGCCAACTGTGTTGCCTGGTGTTGCAGGGCTGCCGGGATGACGATTCGAGATCCTCTTAGCAGGATTCCCCCTTGGGTCACGCTTTGTTCGTTCCGAATTCTCCACATCTTTATTAGGCCCTCTTTCTCGGGACCTGCCCAGCTGTTGGCGGACTGCAAGAAGTGGTGCCAATGTCCCCCTTGGACAGCGGCGCGGACTTTGGTGATCACAGGGTCTCCCTCCGCTGCAGCGGCAATATCTTCTAGCGTTAGCGCTTTTGGGCATGTGATGGTGGAGATCATGTTTAGGTGTGCTTCTAGTGCTTCTGCGTCTGATTCTTCTCCTTTCTCATCTCGTGGGGCCGGGTGTCTCGAAAGGAAGTCGGCTTGGTTTTAGGCGCCTGGCCGATAGGCCACCTCCATCTCGTATTGTTGGAGTCCTATTGCCCACCGCTTAATCCTCGGGGGTGGATGTGGCGCCGACCCCTTGAACAATGGCACTAGCGGCTGGTGGTCCGTGATGACCTTGAATGGTTGGCCGCAGACGTATAAGTGAAAATGGCGGCACGCCCACCGGATGGCTAGGGCCTCTCTCTCGATTTGCGCATAGCGCCTCTCAGTGGGTGAGAGCGTTTTGCTGGCGTATGCTAAGGCCGCCCATCTTCCTGCCTCCTGTTCCTGAGTGAGAACGGCCCGAGGCCTATGGGGCTTGCGTCGACCAGTATCTCCATCTGTTTGGCGGGGTTAAAGTACACCAGCGTGGTGTGGTCGAGGAGAGTGTTCTTAATTGTTTGGAATGCTGCTTCTTCCAATGTCCCCCACTTCCACATGGCGTCCGCTCGAGTAAGGTTCCGCAGTGGCTCCGCGATGGTGGCCAGGTCGGGGATGAAACGGCCACAGTACTTGGCTATCCACAGGAAGCTTCGTACCTCCGACACAGTCAGGGGAGCTGGTGCGTCTTTAATCGCCTGGGATTTTCGTGGGTCTACTTGGATTCCCTGTTGGTTGAACATGTATCTGAAAAACTCTATCTGCTTTTGGAAAAACAGGCATTTTTCTCTGTGGAGGGTGACGCCGTGTTCCTGGAGCCGGGTCAGCGTAGCTCTTAGGTGTTTGTAATGCTCGTCCGCGGTTCTCGAGTGGATGAGGATATCATCACTCACGTTCAGTACTCCTGGCAGACCGGTTAAGATCTCCCTCACAGCGTCTTGGAACACCTCGGCTGCCGACGACATCCCGAAGTTAAGGCGTTTGTACCTTCGCAGCCCTAGGTGAGTACTGAACGTTGTGATATAGCGACTCTCCTTCTCTAGTACCAGCTGATGATAGCCTGCATTTAGGTCCAATTTGGAGAACCAACGGGACCCGTTGAGGTCAGCCACGATGTCGTCCATCGTTGGCGTGATGTGGCATTCGCGCCGGATGGCCTTGTTAGGGAGGCGCATGTCTATACACAGCCTGATCTTCCCTGGCTGTCGGGGTTTTTCGGCGATCACCATGGGGGAGACCCATGGTGTGGGTCCGGAGATTTTCTCAATGACCCCTTGGTCTTCCAGCTTTTGTAGTTCTTGTTCCACAAGTGGTCTGAGGTGGAAAGGGATCTGTCTGTGGCGTAGTGCCGTCGGGGTGACAGACGGGTCAATGTGCAGCTTGATTGGGGCCTTTTTGTTCCGTCCTAGGCCTTCGAACAAGTTCGCGAATTGGCTCAACAGTTCTTTAGTCTGGTCCGCCTGCACACTCCTCGCGAATGTCACTAACCCGAGATCTTCTGCAGCGTGGCTGCTTCGGAGGGTGTCGGCCTCTTGGTCGATGACATGGATGTCGGTGGTGAGTTCGTTGTCTTCGGACCTTATGGGAACGGTCATCTTGCATCGGAGTGGCAGGGGTGAATCACTTCCGTATGCAAAGATCTTCGTCTTAGAGGGTTTGAGTTCTGGTTTGGGCCTTAATCAATTATACTGCTGAATCCCCATGACGTTGACCGATGCGCCGGTGTCGATCACAGCGCTTACTTCGGATCCAGCGATTCTCACTGTGCACGTGGGTTGTGGCCTCCTTCGTCTCTTGAGTGCTTGTGTGAAAGAGACTAGGTACGTTTCTCCTTCCTCGTCCTCCGTGGAGGAGTCCTCTGCTTGGTAAGCAGCCCGCTCATTCTTTCTTCCCCCATGGGAGGATGCGAGGGAAACACTTGATAGTTGTCTCACAAGCTTTCGCATGGGCTTTGCTCCTATGCCGTCCTTAAGCGGTGTCCTTCTTCTGCACACAGACGCAAAATGATTTGGGATCCAACAATTGGTGTATATTTTCCCCTGGGCGGGGCATGCTTGGGGCGGGTGTTCCTCATGCCCACAGTACCCGCACTGGCCTCTCGGGGTCTGGGGTGGGCGGTCTCTTGGCCTGCTGCCCCTGTCACGTGTCTTGATGGCATCGGCTCGCTCCACTTTGATGGTCGCACTCTTTTCGGCCGAGCGCATCAGTGCCAGATCCATCTCGTCTGCTCAGGCTGCTGACAGGTTGTGTGTCCTAGCCATGACTAGTATGTCATTCAGGGGTATGTTTGGCTGGCATAGTATAAGCCCGCGCAGCACCTTGCTGCGTATCCCTTGGATGAGCTGAGCTCTGATTTCTTCTGCCGATCTGTCATCAACCAGGTGTGTGCTTGCCAGCTCCCTCAGTCTCGCATGGAAGGCATCGATGGATTCACCTTCTCTTTGCCTGGCCTGTCGCAACTTGAACCGCTCGAAATCCGGGTTCAGTTGGGGGTCAAAATGCGCATTGAGCGCTGCCACTGCCGCGTCGTAATCAGTCGGGGCTCCGATGTCTCGGAGATGTTTAAAAAGTAAGTACACTTCTTCCCCGGCATAATTGAGCAGGAGCGACCTCTTGACTGCCCCATCTGTTTCCCTGGTGGCTACGAAGTAATTTTCAAGATGTCCGAGCCACTTCTTCCACCTTGGGGATGCCGTGGTGGGGTCAGCTGCCTTGCTGAACGGGGGGGACACACCCGTGGGGGGGTGCTGTGCGACTATCCGGACCGGGGCCAGGTTCTCCCCGGGGTTGTCCCCCATTGTGTCCTGGGGCCGTGTCTTTGCACTGTGAGGTGTGGGGTCTGCAGGGTCTGATCTTCGCCCCTTGTGTGCTTGTCCTGCGGGGCTGGCTGCTGCTGCGCTGCTGGGCTATGCAGGCACACCCTTGTGTGGACGCCTTTGCCTGCCACGTGTCTGTGACTACTCTTCGCCCGCGCGTTGCTTAATGTGGCCGCGTGGGCGGTCTAACGCGAGCCTCGCGCTGCGCCTGGGTGGTCGGTTTACCACGAGCGATGTCGCCTTACCAGCGGCCGCTGGGTTTATTCCGGAGCCTGGTGTCGCACCGGCATCAGACGCTGCCTCTGCTTGGTTGTGGAGGTGTGGAGGGCACTTCCACTCTCTTGTGGGCGTTTCAGGCTGCCAGGGCTGTTCGTGGTGCTGCAACCACAGTGGGGCACCGGAGCGTGGTTCCGGCTCCGCCCTCGTCGCCAAATGTGAGGTGCTGGTGATTTGCGGGCCGTGCGTGTGTTATTTGGGAAAGGACACGCTCGCGCAGTAATGAGACACCACACCGCTTGAAAGGCTGGGTGCCGACTGACCACGTGCGGTCACGCCCCCTTTTATTAATCGCGCTCCGCCCTCCGGCGTGAGCGCGTGGGTGCTACATATTCAGCGTGAGCCGGGACCGTCAGCTAGACCGCTGACTCATTACATCAAGGACACAGAGGCGAAAATTATTCTTCGCTTACTTTACTGCAAAAACACAGCAGCCAATCATGTTACAGTAAAACACAACAAAAAGTTCATTTCCAATGATCTACCGTATGACATCAGCACCCTTTCCACCAATCAGTGCCTGGGAAGGCCTATAAAACCTGGTGCCCCATTGTCTTTCCCCTTTCTTTGCCAGAATCCTAACCAAAACAGAACCATAACATTTGCAACAGATAAACGATCCAGAAAAAATCCCTGCAAAGGTCCACCACTGATCGTCTCCCAGCATCATGGAGCACGCCATCCGCTTACCTCCTTCGGCGGAAATATGAATCTTCCGGAAAGAACTGGAATACTTCAACCAAAACTACACCCTGAATTCCGGCCATCAACCTTGTTTGCCGTCTGAACCTGCAAAGAAATAATCCATAATATCACTCAAGCAACCCACTATAAAAGCAAGGATGGGCAGTTTCTTATGATTAACATTGCACGTGAGTATGTTGATTACATCAATCAAACATGCATAAAATACAGTAAGATACCTACGGGTGGGATAATCCTCGCCTCCTTGTCCTTAATAGAATAAAAAATTATTTGACGCAATAGGTATAACATTTTTTATTCTATGTCAGGACTGGAGGCTTCGGATTATGCTTGCTCAAAGCTGACCCACAAGAACAGAAGCAACATCAACAATCGGCTTATGATAAAAAACTGTAAAAGTAGAGCTCAAAGACCAATCGCCAGCCGCCATAATGGCCTCTAAGTGGGACCCCAACAAATAAGACTTCGAGGCCTTTGGTTCTCTCACTGAATGCATACCAAATAAGGAAGTGTCCACACCTGCCTCTGACAACAACCACTTAACCCATTGGGCTTAGGTGGCTGATCTCACAGGCCCAAAAGGTTTCTGTACAGCAATAAGTAACTGTCCTCCAGTGGACTGGCATAACTCCCTGGTGCAATCCTCATAAACATTTAAGCAGCACACTATGCAAAGCTTATGATTGTCCAGGAAAGCTGGGAAACTCACACACGGTGAATGTGTCTAAAAACAATTAGAGATCTTAAAAATCATCCCAGAAAGGGAAATAACTCTACCTGTGAAATCCAGGGCATGAACATCAAAGATTCTTCTGCAAGAAATGAGGCACAAAAGTACTGTAAGTTTTGCTGACAATTGCTTCCTGGAGAGATCTTCAGTAGCTGGCCAGGACCTCAAGAATCTGAAGATCACATCCACTTCCACATCTCACAATACTGAATATTTCATGTTGGGAGGCTGAATCAAATGGATGCCCCATAACAACTTACAAACCAAAGGGTGTGCCCCACTGGTTTACCATCCAAAGGGTGATGGCCAGCAGAAATAGCGGAGCGAAAATTATTGACCGACCTATAACCCAATCTTTGATCTGCTAACTGAGAAACAAAATTAATGATCAGATACAATTCTGCATCCATGGGATCAACACCCCATTTGTCGCACCAACAAACCCACCGTTTCCATGTCGAAACATATCGCTCTTGTGTGCTAGGAGCCCAAGACTATTTGAGATAGAAGGAAGCTTGCTTCGAAAGATCAGGCATTTGCCAGTGTCTCCTGAAACCCTCCAAGCCATCAGAACCAGCGAGCCTTACAGAATTAGAGGGTGAGGAAATCCTAAGGCGTCGTTCAGAAGGTCCTGGAAGGTTGGAATCCAAATCGGACTCTGACATGATATTTGCAGCAATAAAGGGGACCATGGCTGAGCACTCCAAAAAGGGGTCACGAGAAATAGCTCCTTCATCTGGTGTCACATCTGAGAAAGATTCTCGGGCTGTGTCCCTGAAGCCTTCAAAAAAGCGATCATTGTTCCTCATCTAAAAAAACCTGGGTCCGACCCCCTGACCCTGACAATCTCTTTACTTCCCTACCTAGCCAAGGTACTAGAATCCCATGTGGGAAAATGCCTCTGTTCCTTTATTGAACAGTCTGAATACCTCGACTCCCATCAAACAGGGTTTCGTCCCTCCCATTCAACGGAGGCATTAATATTGACCGTGCTGGACAAGCTTAGGAAGGAAGCCGATTAAGGCCTCTCCCAGGCCGTGGTACTGTTGGATCTTTCCGCAGCATTCGACACAGTGGACCATTTTTTATTTTTTTTTAGAGTTTTATATAGCGCGAACTAGACTTGAAGATATTGGGTATCAGAGCGCTTTACAGAGCACCAGTTTCGTTACACAAGGACACATTCATATTTTTGGTAGGCACGGGGAGATTAAGTGATTTGCCCAGAATCACAGGATGTTGAGCGTCGTTGCCGAGACTCGAACCCGGTTCCCCAGCTTCGACGTCGACCGCTCTAGCCGTAAGGCTACATCCTCTCCCCTACCATGGTATCTTAGTAGACCGTGTCAGGGACGCAGGACTCCAGGGCTCAGCTCTCAGCTGGATTATGTCGTTCCTGGAAGACCGTTCCCAGTCTGTTCGCTTATCCCATTTTACAGCGTCTAATATGAAAACAACGTGCGGAGTACCACAGGGATCCTCATTATCCCCGCATTTGTTCAACTTGTACCTATTCCCACTGATCCTGTCCTTGAAAGAAAGAAAGGGGTGCACATTTAACTATGCAGACGACCTGCAATTAATATTCACCATTGATAACACACCCGACTCCCAGTCTGAATTAGAAGCCACTATGCTGCACATCCGTAATTGGATGAACAGCAACCACTTAAAATTAAACCCGGGTAAGACCGAACTGATTTTGATAGGGGGCACTCGGAATCCGAGGAGTTCATACTTCTGACCAGCTGAGCTGGGTTCTCCCCCTACCCCATTCCCCTCAGCTAAGAGTCTCGGGGTCAAAATCAATTGTGACCTTAGTATGAAATCTCAGATCGGGTCGGTAATCTCTACCTGCTTATTTCAGCTGAGGAAGATAAGGAAAATCAGCAGACTTCTGACTAGGGAATAGCTGGTGCAGGTTGTTCTAGCCATGGTCATGTCTCACATAACTATGCCTACTCTCTATACTTTGGTTTACCGTTATATCTATTCAAAAGACTGCAGCTTGTGCAGAATCAGGCTGCTAGGCGATCTTCCATCAGCCCAGATGGCAACATGTTTCCCCTCTTATGAGGAAGCTACATGGCTTCCCATATCACAACGTTGTGCCTTCAAAGTCGGTTGACTTATTTTTAAATCCTTGCATGGCACCAGCCCAAAATTTGTCTCCAGTCTTATTCGGAGACACATACCCACCCGCAATCTGCGCTCAGCCCACATGAACCTTCTCGTCACACCATCCTACAAACTGAAACGACTAGGCAGCTGTAGGTTTGCAGTGCTGGTGCCTAGATTCTGGAACACCCTTCCACTTGACATTAGATCCTGCACTGACTTCTCGAGATTCAGGCTGTTCACCCAGGCATACGAATAACTCACCAGGGCTCAGGCTACTCCTGACAGCACCAAGAAACCAATTGGTGTACGCGCGCTCTACAAATGATTTTAACATAACATAACATAATGATGACGGGGGAAAAGCATAATGGATTTCCCTCGCCAGTTCTGGAAGAAGGCATCCGAGCTCACTGTTGGAGAATCTTGCCTCCAGCTGGAAAAGTTTGGGAGCTGGGTTTTTAGACAGGAATCAAAAATATCCATCAGACAGGGGCCTCATTGGTGATTGAGACATTGGAAAATTCTGGGGTGTAACATCCAATTGCTTGAGTCTCTCAGGAAGCAGGAATTCCAATCCGCCACCACATTTGTCTTCCCCGGGATGTACTTTGCTACCAGCAAAATCTTCTATTGGAGATAAAATTGCCAAAAATCTTTGGCACTCTCCGCTAGGAGCTGGGAACGGACACCCCTCCCAATTTGTTGATGTATCTCACCACAGAGATGTTGTCCATCCTCAGAATAATACAGAATTGAGTCTTGTGAGGGGATAGCATCTTGATTTCGAACAACCCCTCCAATAGTTCTAGGCAGTTGATATTGATGGAGCAGGGAAAATAAATTTTTTTAACCCCTAACAAATTTTATAAATAATTAATAAATTGTTCGTTTAAATGTATTAATCAACACTGTATGTGTGGGAAAGGTAACATGCCAATGTGTGTGCTAAATAATCTATTAATGGATGTCCGTGTGTCTAATTATAACGTAAAAATAAATGCTTACTAATAAAAAATAAATGCATGTTTTTGTGCTTCATAGAAATAAAACGTGTCGTTGCAAAAACAAATAGTGATGGTAAGTAAGGAACAGCTTAAATGTTGCTTTCTGCTAGGTAATAACTAATTGGGGTACGTAGATGACGGGAGGGAAACAAAAAGGCTATTTTTCTCTATTTTAATTATGTTTTGTTTGCCTCAAATTAGTGCTTCTAAAGTATAACCGAGTGGCGATATAAAATGGCCGCCAGTGGGAAGATGTGCGCAGGCGCAAGGGGACATGTGACACGGGATGAAGTCGGAGAAAAACTAAACCTCGTGATGTTGCTGAGAGGCTAGGAGGCGAGAAATGGTCAAGGCTGATGTGACCTAATTGAACTGATAGTGTGCCGTGGTGATCAACAGAAGACCCGTGGGAAACCAGTTTTAAGAGAAAGGACAATGACTGCGGAGTTCTCGAATGTATCGAAAGAAGTTACAAATGTACTGATCGAAGCGGATGGAAACATGTCTTGAGCGTATGGGAAAGGAAATGATCCAAGGACCATTGGATCCAAGAGAACTTGATTAAAAGAATGAATAAGATGACATGCATGGACCAATGAAAGAAAAGCGTGTTATTAATGTTGCAACAATTAGTTAGCAAAGTTAGAATTAGGGTATAAGAGGGCCTACTCTTAGTGGGAGGGAGTCAGTCAGAGTCGCAGTCACAGTCAGGAGCGGAGTTGGAGAGTCGTGTTGGTGTTGGTGGCTTCCAGTGCTGGGTGGTCCTGATCGATCCCTTACTGAGCGGGAGATGCTGAAAGACTGTTAGATGAGACGGGTTGCAGGTAGCTGATGCTGACGAGCTGAAGTTGCTGTTGCTGTCTTAATTTTCCAGTTGAGTATGAGAATCAGGTTATTTCTAATTCTTAAACTTAGGTTAGAAATCATTAGGCTAAATTAGAAAGGTAGGCAGGTAATTAGGGTTTTGGCTTCATGACAAAAATTTCCTTTCTGCAATAAATTGATTATGCTTAATAAATATTTGAATTTAAGAATGAATAATTGAATAAAGTTTAAATTCTTTCTCATGCTTTTAAAAATTATATAAAATTTAAGATTCTTTAAACCAAAATGACTCAGTGGTTATTTTCCTAAATGATTGTGACATCAGTAATTGGTTATTGTGATTCAGCTGGTCTTAATCACTATGAACTAATTTCTTACATGAATGATTCATCGACAAAACAATGAGCAGGAATATCTTAAGAAATAACTAAAAGAAAGCGACAAGTTAAGGTAATAAGATATCCCGGTTCCTTCCAGCGGTACATAAATGGTGTTCTCCATTTAGTTCTCATGCTTCTCCTAGGAGTACAGAATTTCATAAAGGTGTAAAGGAAATCCAGGTGTGTGCGTGTGTGTTAGGCGATGTTTATGGGCCCCATCGTCATGTGGATATGAGAAAATATAGTTTGCCCCTGGATGACCTATAAGTGACCTGGGAGGAGAATAGTTTTATTGTACGCGCTGCATCAATATGCAGTTGCAACTCCTCCAGAGGCCAATGGCTGGCGGTAGAAACGGCCACATCTCTACCCCCAGCCCCATCTGCTGGTGTCTGATTCCATATTGACATCCGAAATGGTGCCAAAAATGGCTCAGCCGTTCCAAGCATCCATATGGTCCAGCCACCTAGTCATCTTTATCTTGGCTTCCTCCGATAGGGAGATCTGCTCCGAGTACAATAACCCTTCCGCAAATGGAGGATCTTTAGGCATTGAAGGACCCGATAATGTAGCACTCCCGGGAAAGATCACCTGAATGGACAATGCTAATAGCCCCACAACTCTGGCAAGGACTCTCAAAGATACAATCGTAGACGCGAGATCTTGCCTCAGTTCTTTCTTGATCAACATAATCTTTTGGGCAGGAAGCTTCAGATAGGCTTGGATCGAATCTATCTGAAATCTAAAAATTCCAGAAACTGAGAGAGGATCAGACTCGATTTCGGGGCATTGATGATGAATCCCAAGTCTTGCAACAACAGAATCGTCCAGCTTAGACGTAGCAGAACCATGTCTCGATCCTGAGCCATTATGATTAAATTGTCTAGGTAAAGTATTAACTTTACACCCCTGAGCCTGATTGACTATACAACTGGTCTCATTAACTTGGTAAAACACCAATGGACAAAGGAACGCCCAAAAGTCATAGCGGCGAATTTGTACCACTGTTGGTCCCACTGGAGTTGAAGAAACCGTCTGTGAGGCAGGAAAATAGGAACTGTCAGATACTCATCTTTCAAGTCGAGCCTGACTAGCCAAACTTTCCCCTGTAGAAGGTCTCTCAACAGGTGAATATCCTCTATTTTGAAATGGCGATAAGTCACTTGGGGAGGTGGCACTTGGTGGGGAGGCACAAGGGTGTAAAGCACAAGCGCATGTGTTGGAGGCATGTGATTTACTACCCCATATATCCTCACATCCCTTTCTCCCCTTTTTTCCACGTCGTAGCTGGTGAAGGTGTCACTGAGAATTGGTGACTCAGCTCACCTACTGAATTCTAAGACAACCCTGTTTTCTTTTTTTGTTCTTTTCCATATTTCATGGCCTGAGTGACGTGTCGCCTCCAGACCTCCCAAGGTGGTGAATTACCGAGCCGGAGAAACACACCCACAAGGCTACAGACTGTTCATTTGGGATATAAGCGGAGCCCCAAAAAAAGTGCGGTTCCCCGGCTGGTTTATTTTTTTCTTTATCCCTGGTTAACTCCAGCAAACATAATAAAAGACAAAAGTAAAACGAACAATCACGTGTGCCTCAGCTTGTGTCGACCTTCTTCCTACCCACCGTAATTTCTACAATTGTCTAAATGGTTGCAGTGCAACAGCCAAGGCCTTGTTCACATACTCTTGAACAGAGGTATCTATAGCTTCCATCAACTGATCTTCCAGGTGGTAATCATTTGGGTCCTCGTATTCATCATAGCCTACTCCCCTTGATAGAATCCCGCCATGACAGGTCTGGTGAGGCAAAAAACAGGAAGGGGGGGGGACCACAAGTAGGCTGATTGAAGTACTAAAGGAAAAGTATTGTCAAATAATACACTTCGGCCGGGAATCAGTGGAGGGGGCAGCCTGTGAACCCCTAGAACTTCACTCTCATAACTTATTAGAGCCCCAAGGGGGCAAAGGAAAAGATTTTTTCAATATGTGCTAAGATCCGCGTTCAATTCTGATCTGAGCCGTTCTGTGTAAACGTCAAGGGAGCCTCATGGATACGCGATCGGGCGCCCGCTATAGAAAGAGCACTGTGGGTGCTGTATCTGAGCGCTGACACGTCCTTCTGCTTCTCTCTCTCGCTCCACGCTGGGCTTATCAGCGAGACCACAGTCTTGTCGGTAGTGACCAGGCTGCAATGCATGTAATAACCACACAGTGAAAACAAATCATTAAACAAATACTGTCACTGGGAAAACACTGCCACGTTGACAGGCTGCATGTAATAACCACACAATGAAAACAAATCATTAAACAAGTACCGTCATGAGTGAAAATACCACCGCAATGGTGAATGGGAGCAAGGATCGACAGATCGCGTGCTCGCTTACACACCACCAATCACGCAGTGGAAGATAATAGCAAACACTTTGCTGATGGCTGCTGGAGCAACAAAGAAAGAGGAAGGAAAATGGGAACAGCAGGTCTTGTAGTCCTTCCCAGGCACTGATTGGTGAAAAGGGTGCTGATGTCATAGGGCAGATCATGGGAAATTAAGTTTTTTGTTGTGTTTTATTGTAACATGATTGGCTGCTTTGTTTTTGCAGTAAAGTAAGAAAGCATAATCCAAAGCCTGCAGTCCTGACATAGAATCAAGAAGACGGGTTGCACCAGTTTCAGAAGCCCGCTCTGTTGGCTTCTACGGCACCCATTTTTGTTATATACTAACCTTTGTCCCTCACTCTGTCCTGCATTACAGGGGGACACAATGTGTAGATCTCCCTTTTCAGTACTCTGCATATGTGCTCTACAGGTATTCTGCGTATGTGCGGTGAGTTTTTGTTACTGCACATGAGCATTCCACTCTCTTGCAGTTACAGTTATTGGCTGAGCCCAGGGGCGCATGGACAGGTTCATTCTTTTGGCTATTTAACTGCAGTTTTGAGGAGTGACTTTGTTGCTATTGTATTCTTGAAGACGGTGGCAGTGTGTGCAGAATCCTAGCTCTCTTTGGAGTTTTTTTTTTTTTTCTGCTTGGCTGGAATGCTATCAGTATGGGTGAACACTCTAGAAAAGAAGGCATTTGGACTCTTCATCTTCTAGGTCCTCTCCTTCTAGGAATCAGTCTAGCCATGAGGATAAAGCCTTTAGAGGACAGCATTAAAAGGATTATCCTTAACACTTTGTCTGATGTCAAAGTTCCTCCTTCCAAACTTAATTTTGAGATCAGTACTTCTCTATTTCCAGACAGACAGTAGGGGAAAACTCTTCCTTTCTCAACCTGGTGGCCTAGAGGGTTAGAATCTGGGTAGAGAAACAACTTCTTTCCCCGAGGACGACACACATCAGGGTACAAGAAAATACAGTAGCAGACATAATAAGCAGGGTCTTCTCCTCATCTCAAACCCTGACCCTCTTTTCTTTGGTATTTTCCCAAATATGACACAGGTTTGGGGAATCATTTATAGACCTGTTTGCTTCCAGAGAGGACACTCAACTCCCGACGTTCTTCTCTAGATATCAGGATCCAGAAACATGAGGGTAGATGCTCTGTCTTTACCTTGGCCTCCTCAGCTTCTTTATGCATGCCAACAAATTCCTCTCATTCCTCACCTTCTCTTAAAGGGTTCAGAGAGACACGTTCTTGCAGAGATACTATTGGTTCTCTCTCCTGAAGGGCTTGGCTGTTCTCCCTCCTTGGAGAATGCCATTGTCCCATTCCATCTCTGGTCCGTGTGGTAACTACCTCTTTAGAGACAGACTCTGGCGGTCTGGAGATTGAGAGAATTGGGCTCCAGAGAAGAGGGGTAGCAGAGGTTATTCAGGGTTCTAGACGCACCTCTGCTAAAGTCCTACGCCAGCATTGGCAGAAATTTGAGTTTTGGTGTGCTTCCAAATCTATTTCTGCTGTCCACTGTGAAATCTACTCTGTTATTAAGTTTCTTCTGGATGAGGTTCAGAAGCATTTGGCAGTGACTACTTCAAGAGCCCAGTGGGCTGCGATAAGAACCTTGGTCCAATTCCTGCACTGATTTTGACTTGGTGGTCAGACTCTTAAAGAGTTGTTTCCATTTCTAGACCTGTATGTATGTTGTTATGTTGTGTTTATTTGTAAAGCACACTATCACCCGCGATGGTATCCTGGTGCTGAGCAGGTGTATGTGCCTAGCCCTGCCTGTGGGAGGTTGGTTAATGAAAAGCCAGGTCTTCAGCTTTTGTTGAATTCAAGAAGAGAGGAGGAGGCTCTGATTTGGAGTGGGAAGCCATCCCACACTTTAGCTGCAATGTAAGAGAAGGCCTGTCTTCCTTATCTAGTTCTGTGTATGCATGGGATGTGTGCGAGTAGGAGTCCTGCGGAGCGGAAATGTCTCTAGGTGGTTAGTGGAAGGAGATGCAACTGTTCAGGTATGTGAGGCCTATTTTGTGTAGTGCCATGCATATGTATGTGAGGAGTTTGAAATGAGCTTGTTTGTGTATCAGGAGTCAGTGGAGCTCTCTGAGGTGTGGAATGATGTGAGTTCTGTATGGGAGGTTGAGGATGAGTCTGGTTGCAGAGTTCTGGATGCTTTGCAGTCTTATAGTGATTTGCTTAGTGATCCCAGCGTAGAGGGTGTTCCTGTAGTCCAACTTGCTATGACTAGGGTCTGAGTGACAGTTTTTCTAGTGTTGCTCAGGAGCCATTTGACGATCTTCCTCAGCATCTTCAGGGTGTGGGCGCAGAATGCAGTGTCGGCGTTGACTTGTGTGGTCATGCCCAGTTTGCTGTTGATGCTTTTTCCGAGGTTCCTGGCATAGGTGCTGAGTGTGGACTAAGTTCGGCTGGGCACCAGTTGGAGTCTCATGGTGAGGTATTCTTGCTGTAGATCACTACTTCTGTCTTGTTGGTGTTGAACTTGAGAAATTTCATCCAGTTGCCGACTTCGGTCATTCAAGTAGTGAACTTGTTTCTTGTGTTTGGGGTCTTATCAGAGAGGGAGAGTATGAGTTGTGTGCCATCGGCGTAGGAGAGGATGTTAATGTCATGTACGTGGATGACGTTGCCTAAAGGGATTGTGTAGGCCTTTAGTTCCCCCTTT
The DNA here is from genome assembly GCA_963921515.1 of Calotriton arnoldi. NCBI lineage: Eukaryota > Metazoa > Chordata > Amphibia > Caudata > Salamandridae > Calotriton > Calotriton arnoldi. Next base: position 331,568 of record CAWUFW010000468.1, on the reverse strand, counting down.
AGTGCTTAACTTTTGAGCCCTTTATTTCAGTTAATTTAAAATACTTATCATTTAAGATGGTGTTCATAGTGGCTGTTACCTCTGCTAGAAGGATTGGGGAGCTGGCAGAGTTGCTGTGCAAGCCTCCTTTCTTAAAGATTCTGGAGGATAGAGTCTTATTTAAACACTGTCTGGCTTTCCTTCCTAAGGTGGCATCCAGGATGCACAGAGAACAAGTATTGCTTCCTCGGATTTTCCCTCTGCTTCTTCCAAGGAGGAGGAGCTTTTTCATTTGTTTGATGTCAAAAGAGCAGTTGAAATCTACCTTGAGAGGTCTGAGGGTTATAGAAAATCTGAACATTTTTGTAACCCTATCTGGGTTCAATGAGGGTCACAAGGCTTTCAAAGTTACTTTGAGTAGATGGATTAGATCAACTATTGTGTTGGCTTATTCTTTGTCTAATACTCTACTACCAAAATGCATTCAAGGTAGATCCAGACGGGAAGGTAGGAGCTTCTTGGGTTGAAGCACAGAGAGTTCCCCTTTCAGAAATGTGTCAATCGGCCACTTGAGCCTCTGTCCATAATTTTATAAAGCACCACCATATTGAAAGTGTTATGCAGGGCAAATCATTTGGGGGAAATATTTTGAAGGCTGTATTTTCTATATGATGTCATTTCTCTGTCATTACACTGATTAAACATTTGATTAACATAATTGGTGTAATTTGTTATCGGTTGTCTATTTAGAGTTTGTTGGTCATGAAGGACAGGTTTTGTTTGGGTATACCTCAAAAGTAATGACTGGGATGAGGGCATGGGATGTAGGGATAAAGCCTGGTTACTACCGGTGCATCTCATTATCCTAAGTCCCTAATGTCCTTGTCACATTCATTATGACCCACTTTGCCCATTCTGACATCTGGTCTTCATGTGGCTTGGTATGGTCAGGAAGTGATGGGGTATTAGGGATGTATATACTAACCCTGGGTGGGGGTTACCCCACCTCTTCCTGTTTTTTGTGGAATTCATCTAAAAAGTAATGACTGCATCAAGGAGATTAGGGATAATGAGATTTACCAGTAGTAACCGGGCATTACTTTTGCATATATGCCAAATCACCAGATTTGGGCAAGAGATTTGCTTATTATAAAGCAAAAAATGACTTTATTATAGCCTTCTCCTGCATAAAAGTACCACCATTTCAATGCAAGTCAATGGAAAAAATAAATTCCCCCGATCTATTTTTGAAAACCTCCCTCTTCCCCACTTCCGAATGTTGGCATCTATGCTTTTGAAGTGGACTCCACCTCAACCAGGAGAGAATACACAGGAAGTGGAGGAGTAGCCCCACCCTCCTATCACATCTCTTCCTTTTTTCTCATGCCTAACTTCAGGGATGTGGGAACCCTGCCAGTTTGGGTCTGAAACATCACACTTGTGTTCCCTTTGTGCATGGCACAGGGGGATTAGGGTGTACAACACCTAAAAAAGGGGAGGGGGAGCAAGAGGTGGAATCTGTCCATACCCGCCATTCAGAGGTTTTCTAACTGGAGTTAGCTGGTGGTGGAGGATGCAAAATCACATGAGTAGTCTCCTCCACGCCATCATATTTCCCCTGGGTCTAACTTATTTTTGGGTGTGGATCTTGTTCTGCAGGGGTCAATCTTATTGTGAATGGAAAAGGCTGGGCAGGGACATGCACTTTTTAAGGCTTCATTGTACTCCATTATGTATTCGTGCAGGCGTGGAAGACTCTGCACATGCACAGAAGATATAACTCGGTGCATGAACAGAAGAGAGGATTCAGTGCATGCACGATGGGGGATAATTTAGGTCCGGTGTGGAAGGCGCACCGATTACAAGTGTTCTAAAAACCCAATCATAAAAGATACAGTGTTGCGTGCTCTGGCTCTCCTGGGTTTCTGAATTGAAGTGGCAGAATTTTGGGAGCGTCTCCTCTGCAGCTGTTGTTGGGATGCAAGTTGCCTAGAGGTTTGGTGATTCCTGCTGAAGCCAAAATGGACAAGCATAAAAAAAATAAGAATTTCTGATTCTTCTTTCAGCCCTTCACCCTCTAGAAAAAGTAAGAGGGCCAGACTTGAGACTAGGACTTTGGAGGACAACATCAAGAGGATTGTCCTGGAGACTATGGGGCCGATTCCGATTCGGGCCGGAAATCTCTCCGACCGAGCCGGACCCGGAGAGATTTCCGACCGAATCGGACCCGTACAGCCCGACCGAACGAGTACGATGCGTCCGTATGCTATCGTACTCGAGTCGGTCGGACTCCCATTGAAGTCAATGGGAGCCGGTCGTACAACGCGTACGCGGGCTCCCATTGCCTCAATGGGTGCGAGGCGAACAAGGGCGCCCTACAGCGGGTACGCGGCGAAGCGACTCGCGCCGTACACGCACAGGTAGGGGGGACCCATGGGTCCCCCCTGTGTGCGACTCGTGCGGCTACGCGTACAGGGGGGTCCGACACAGACCCCCGAAGTACGGCTCCGACTGCTCTTTCGAGCCGGATGGCGCGTGTCGGTCGGACTGCTCGCGGCGCACATCGTACTTACCCGGCCGGGGAACGTCTCCATTGCGCGGTGCGAGTCGTGTCCGAGCGAGTCGGTCGGTGCGGTTCAACCCGGGAACGAGTCGGTCGGAGCGGTTGGGACGCCCAAACGAGCCGGTCGGCGATTTCGCATCGTACTCGCTCGTCCGGACGCACGTATGAATCGGTCGGGAAATAGGGCTCCGAATCGGATCCGGTTAAGCCGAATCCGATTCGGAGCCCTACCGGCCGAGATCGGAATCGGCCCCTAGGTCTGCAATTAATGCCTCTCTGCCTCAGAAACCTTTGAAAGAGGACAGTATTTTGTTTGTTGCCCAAGAGCAGAGGAGGGCGTGGAGATGCTTCTGATGTCGCTGATGTTGTGAAGAGGGAATGGAAGGGCCCAGATAAGATTAATGCTCCTAGATTTATGCCTATTCTTTATCCTTTGGAGGAAATAGACAAATATATACCAGAGTCAGTGACAGTGGTTATTTGGTGGCCAGTCTGGGTGGTTGAATGCTGTTGGTAGAGGAAAGTATCCTTAAAGATCAAACAGAAAAGATTGACTCAGCTGTAGCAAAATCCTATGCTAGAGCCGCCTTAGCTTTCTATGAGGGCTGGAATTTATGGGGCATACACTTCGCAGTCCCTTATTACTGACATCAAAAGCCTTTTTAAGGCAGTCCAGGAGAATGCAGCATGTTCAGAGCTTCTTGAAGCTTTGGAGAAGCAGGTGGAGTTCTTATCTGATATCTTCTTTGACATAGTAAGAGCTTCGCCCTGGCAGAAGGAGCCACGATTCCAGCTAGAAGGAACCTTTATGTGAAGGAGTGGCATATAGATGCAGCTCAGAAGTCAGTTGCATTAAGGATGCCTTATGAGGGGACCAGGCGTTTTGGTTTGGACCTAAAGGAGAAATTACATAGACTTTCCAAGGAGAAGAAACCTTTGCAATCCTTTCGGTAAAATATTGGAACATCTGGTTCAGGATCTCGCTTTTCCTTTTCTAAATCATCCTTTAGCCAGTCTTTAAGAATATATGGGAAGCAGCAGTTTAGTTTCTATAGAAGACAGAAAGGCAAGCCAAGCAGGATTCAATGAGATCAGAAAGGGAAGTCAGGATCTCCCTCTAGGAACTAGTGTTCCTGACTTTGCCGGGGAAGTTTTTCTCCAACTGGTGGAAGGAAGAATACGATTTTTTCATGCTGCGTGGGAGCAATCTACATCCAGCAGGTGGTGATGGAGAGATATTGGATAGAGTTTCTGGAAAAAGCAGTTAGACTCTGGGATCATTACTAGGCTAGAACCATGGGATATAATAAGGAAGATGGCCCTGAAGCAGCGATTCCCAGCCTGGTGAAGAACAGATGTGTGGTTCTAATTTCGATAGAGGAAAGAGGCAGAGGGGCAATGGATAAGAAGGATTCCTTTGAAAATGGAGATGATTCAGAGGATCATTCCGTTAATTCCGGACAGAGCCTTTATAATCACCATGGATCTAACCAATGGCTATTTCCACATTCCTGTAGCGGGGATGCAACAAAAGCACCTCAGATGTTTTGTGTTAAAAAGGCACTGTCAGTTCCAGATATTTCCTTGGCATCAAGTCTGCACCAAGGGTATTTACAAAGATGATGGCACTCTTGATGGTACTTCTTCTGCAAGGGTAGAGCATATTTCTGCACCTGGACGATTATTTTCTCCTTGCTGCATCAAGAGACGAAGTGATGGAAGGTTAGGATGTGATAAAGAATGTTTACAGCTTCATGGTCTTCTAATAAATATGGAGAAATGCAAGCTAGATCCCTCACAGGATAGGACTTTCATTGGAGCCTATTTAGGGACAGATTTGGACATGGTATTTCTGCTGGAGGAAAGAGCAGTGAAGCTGAGGCCAACTCTCTCATCCCTGTTATCCTGTACGGAGGCACGAGCAAGATTATGGCTAAAGATTCAGGGTCACTTGGCCTTGTGTATATTTCTTTTTCCTAGGGCAAGGCTCCATTTGAGACCCATGTAGGCTCATATTGCGAAGTATTGGAGACCGACTTCCATGAACTGCGAGAAGATGATCCCACTTACGGACCTAATCAAAGGACAGCTCATCTGATGGCTGAAGAAGGAGTCACTCAGCAGGGAATTTCCTCTTCAAACTCCACTAGAGATTGCCATAGCAATGGATGCCACCCCTTTGGGTTGGGGTGTAACGTTGGGGAGCAAGGAGGCTCAGGGGAGATGAACAGCAAAAGACAAGAATGTCGAACTGGGGGGGCATGACCTGCCAAGAGACCGTGTAGACGCCTCTTGCCTTTGCTCCGTTTCCCGAGGCCTAACATTCTGGTAAATCCTGTCCTCAGAGAGTCCTTGACACCGCCTGCAGTGGTCCCGCTGGCCTGGGGGTCTGCTGGTGGTGGTGGGGAGACCCTCAGAACCGAGTGGAAGAGGATGGCAGTAGGCGACGGATCGGGAGTCGCGGCCTAAGAGCTGCAGCACAGGCAGCCTGGGTAAGAGCCGGTGCAGTTGGGCCTGCTGTACCCAGAAGCGGCGCGAGGAGTGTGTCGGTGGTTCCGCAGCGTGGCTGGTGTGGTTTGAAGCTTCGCTGCCCCCTGGAAGAAGAGCATGCTGTAACTGGGGCACACCGGGCAGAACTGCCGGGGAGGGCGACAGCCGCGTGGCCGGAGCAACGCAGGGGAGGGCTGGGGCAAGCGGAGTGGGCACATCTGCCGTATGGCAGGAGGAGGGGTGCCAGTCCCCTGGAACTGACATCTATATACCCTCGCTGTTGAGGAGAAGGCTGTGGGGGCCCCTGCGGCGGCATTGAAGGAGGGCTGTGGTTAGTGACTCATGCCAAGGTACTGTTGAGTGGCCGCAGAGTTGGGCCAAACCGGTGTCCTCATGGAGGTGAGACCAGGCCCCGTAGAGCACCGGAGTCAAAACGGACGGCAGATCCCCCGGGGGGGCCTGGTGAGTGGAGCGGCAAGGCGGTGAGGGCTCGTGGCCTTCACTGGGGATCTGCTGTGTGTGCTGGGGGTCACTTACAAATCACGAGATGAAGAAAACCAAAATAGCTGGCCACCACAGTCCAACAAATTCCTGCAATATGCTGCTACCAGGAGTGGCAAGACAGAGGCACAAGGGAGAAGTGAACAGATAGGACAAGGTGTGGGGACGAATCATTCCCAGCAGACATACTGGCAGCAATCAGGGGCATAAGAACTGTGCTAGACACAGTAACAATAGAGATCAAGGGCTGCCTGCAAAGATCCTGTTCCTGGCCGCTTCCTGGGCTGAGGCGCTTCCTGCTGGGGTGGGACTCGGTCCCCCAGCGTACCTTTTGGCAGCAGGAGCGGCCAGAAGAGGCCGCCTCCATAAATCCATAAATCCACCGCAGCAGTCTTGCGGCGCGGGCTGCTTGCAAAGATCCTGTTCCTGGCCGCTTCCCGGGCTGAGGCTCTTCCTGCTGGGGTGGGACTCAGTCCGCCCACGTACCTTTGGTGGCAGGAGGGGCCAGAAGAGGTCACCTCCATAAATCCACTGCAGCAGTCCCGCCGCGCGGGATTCGCCCGGGCATGTGCCCGGGCGAAGACCGGGCCCGTCTTCGCCCGTCATCGCCCAGAAGAGGCTGGGCTGGGCCCTTTCTCTTTCATCTACGAGACACCATTTGAAGCTACCTGATGTAAGTGACCGACATAGATTTCTCCCTTTCATTTTTTAAAAAATTTGACAATGGGTAAAAGCAAGGCGGGGGACACCGCGAATCATGGAATTCATGCCAAGAAGTTGAAAAGACCTGGGACAAACAGACCAGAGGCTACCCCAATTGAATCTACCACGCTAACCGATATTTATATATTAATTGGAGAGGTAGAGCTGCTCCTCAATACAAGTAATAGGAGGGGGAAGGGCAAATTGCCAAAAGTACCAGATATGTTTAAGACCAACAGATCTAGAGCTTCCCCTATAATCGAGGAACATACTATGCCCTGCGAGTCAAATATAGTAAACCAGGGCGAGCCGAGTGCTCCAGTACTTGTTTCTGCCAGCCCTAGAGCTACTACTCCCACAGATCAATTCGCCAAGACTCCATGTTCTCTATATCCTACTGTTACCATAGTCCCCAATGTGCCTTGTTACAATCGATTTGATCCCATACAACCAACCGAACAGCTTGTGGAAACACCTATGCCTATCGTACTTCCACAGGAAATATCTACTATTCTGCCTATGTCAGGAACACAAAATGTCCCCCCAGAACTAGCGAACATCGAACTGCTGTCCAGAAAATTGAATGACCTTCATAATCAAGTAGCATCTTTAACTACGCAAGTAGCGGAACTCATTTGTAAATTTTCCTCTTGCTGTAGAGGGTGCAATTGTAAAAAAAATGTCCAAAAGAACACCCCTATGGTTCTTCAAGCAACACAACCAGTTAATGTTTGAAGTAGGGGCGCAAACTCAAACTCCATTTTAGTTAATAGGAGGGCAGCTAAATGCACCCAACTACTAATTCCCTGTGTAGCAGTTCTCTCCCAACAAGCCCAAAATGAAATTGGCATAAGGAATCGTTTAATTCTCGTAATGCACTTAACCCAAACCCCCAAAACTCCAAAAACATTACGTCAATGTGTGTAGGCATCCCACTAGAAGAGAGGAAATATCCCTATAGAAGACCTTTGCATCAACCAGCTATACCTGGAGTGGCCTTTTCTCCTCCAGAGTGTCCCCTTAATAACCATCTCTACCGGCAAAATGAGAATCGGAAATCCAATAGGTCGATTTATATGGTACAGGTTACACAATTGAAGCCAGACGTCTTTAAGGACACTGATGCACTAATAAACAAGGTGATCCATTGGAGAAGGTTGGAGTGGAATTGTTTATCTATAATTAGATCTGACATTGTTCATGCAAAAAGACGTTCAGTTAATACATCGTCCTACGATCGCATCCATGTTGACCTTTGTTTTAACTATTTGGCTGAAAACCTAATAAATTTCGAACTACGTACCTGTCAAATTTCCAGGGGCAAACTACTGGGTATACGGCTGAAAGCATTCCCCCCATCCCCCCTGTTGGACAACATGGGAGGCCAGTCCAGGCCTCGGACCGTTTTGACTTCAAGGGACACTGTTACCCCCCTACTCTCCCCTTCAATTGATTGACTAAGAAATAACTCGCATTTACCAACATGTACCTACCAAGGACCTAGAGCTTGTACAATAATTAATGGAAATATTAAAATGTCTAAAGTGTGTACTCCAAAGCAAACCAGGGTAAAAGGAACTACAAATTCTATTTCTTGTATTGAATCGATAGGTGGTTTAGTACTCACTCAGAGCATTAGCGATATTGGGGTTAATCTTCATGAAGGGGTTGATCGTAATCATGAATTACACAACATGGATGACAGCAATTTTGTTATAACTCCTGAAGAGCTATGCCGCCTTAGTGACTATCCAGGGCCCAAGTTTCATAACAACACTTGTTTGCTACCTAGTCTCAACCTTTTGTCTTGGAATGTAGCTGGGATAAATGCAAAGATGAGCGATCCTGATTGGTTATTGTATATCGGGAAATATGATGTGTGCATGTTTCAAGAAACATGGGCTACTGAGAAAACTTTTATAGACGAGTTTACCTCCTTCAGTGTAGATCCTAAACCAGCTGACCTCTTTGGAAGAGCAATTGGAGGGCTTTTAATTCTAGTCAGGAATGGACGCTTTAACTCAATAATTCCTCTGATAATCGACTGCCCTGATTTAATGGGAATTACTGTTACCTTATCTACGGGACTTTCTTTGGTCCTACTTAACATTTATGTTAGAACGATAAAATCAAATGATAAATCCCCTACTATATCCCTTTTAGATGTTACATTGGATACTGTACATCAGGACACAAGAATAATAGTGGCTGGGGACTTTAATACCTCTTATGAACCCTGCTCACTCCTAAATGAGATTACTGGAGAGGAGGTTGAATATTGGGGTACTCCAGCATCGACAGGTCCGCCAAGAAAAAATCTTTCCTCGACTGCACTCCAAGTAGCCTCACCAACAACTAGCAGAGGGCTCAGAGCTTGCAATGGATGTACCATCTCTAATCCTGACAGAGCACCAACCTTTAAGAGGGGAACATGTTTTAGTGTCATCGACTGTGTACTCATTGATGGGAGATTATGCTCGCTGTTGGCTGATATGGAAGTTATTGTGCGATCCAATAGCGACCATAATTCTCTGGAGGTAACTTTACTTGGAGAGCCCTTGAAATAATGGAATAATCATTCTTCTACAGTTGTCCCTGACCCTTCTGTAACTAAAGAGGAGTTGGCCTAACGGCTAGGGCGTTTCGACGTCAAATCTGGGGAACCGGTTCGATTCTCGGCAAGGACGCGCAACATCCTGTGATTCTGGGCAAATCACGTAATCTCCCCGTGCCTAACAAAAATGAATGTGTCCTCATGTAATACAACTGGTGCTTGTGTAAAGCGTTCTGATACCCGATACCTTCGGGTCAAGTTCGTGCTATATAAAACTCAGTAAAAAAATAATAATCGCCGTTCTGTTACGTGGCCCAAAGATCTGTCAAACCAAAAACTATATTCAGAGTTATACAGGCTGTTTGTTGCTTTTCTAGATCAATATGAGGGGATGAATGTAGCTGATATTCCTATTTTAACTGTGCATAATCAGATGTTTGGAGAGATGCAAAAGATTTTCTACAAGGAGGGGACTGTCACAAATACTAAACTCTCCAATGAGAATGTATGGTTTGTCACATCATGTAAAATAGCAAAGAGTTCCCTCTTCTATCATGGAAGAGGATAGATCTAAAATTAGCTCAGCCAGACAGACTTATAAAGCCCAACTGAAGCAGGCTAAATGGGATTGGGAGGAAAAATTCTGGCAAGATATGCTTGTTGCTAGTAAAACCAAGGATAATATAACCTTCTGGAAATTGGTAGCGCTAACTAAGCCAGGAAGTGTGAAATCCCCCTGATACAATATATCCCCTGAAAAATGGGGGGCACACTTCTCTGCTCTTTATACTACAAAAGATAATAATGACTACGGATCAAATAATAGTCAGATCTGCTCCACAACGATATTAACCGTAGATCGGGAAGCAGATGCTATCCCAGTTTTCTTTAGCTTAGAAGAAACAGCTAGCGCAATTGGCTAAGGCACCAGGTCCAGATAAAATTCCAGGAGTTCTTTTTAAGACTGAGCAACAAATCTGGACGATTTACCTGAACATGCTATTAAATGCTATTTCTGTAGGGGGAGAATTACCTGAATCATGGAGGGATGCTGAGCTCATAACCATATTCAAAAAGGGAGATGCAAGCAACCCTGCTAATTATAGGCCAATAAGCTTGATTGACAATGTGCAGAAAATGTTTGCTAAGATAATTCTGAACAAATTGATCGACTGGGCGGATGCCAATAAAATAATGTCACCTTTCCAAGCTGGTTTTAGGCCAAAATCAGCACTATTGATCAGATTTTTTGATTTTCGATCTTATATTGGAAAATAGTTTTATTACAGCAACAAAAGCTCTATGTGGCATTCATAGACCTAAGAGCTGCATTTGACCTTATCCCACGTTCAAAGTTATGGTATGCTTCATTAAAACTAGGAGTCCCCTGCAACCTAGTACAACTCCTAAGTAAATTGCACAAGAACAACTTTGCCCAGGTCCGCTGGGGCCCAAATGGTGAGCTGACTGAACGTATCCCGATCGAACGTGGGGTCGCCAAGACTGTGTCCGTGCACCCACGTTGTACTCCTTGTACATGAATGATGTCATCGAAGTTTTAGAAAATTGTAGAAACGACCCCCCTACTTTGAATAATAGGAAGGTACCCATTTTATTATTCGCTGATGACTCCCTCCTTATCTGAAAGACACCTATGGGCCTGCAAATTCTAGTTCACAGATTTTTAGATTTCTGTAAGTCCAGGGGCCTTGAATTAAATGTTATTAAGACCAAGTTTATGGTGTTGGGTATGAGGGTGAGAAGGAAAAAAAGATCATCCAAGTTGACAAGGAGGTATTCGATAGGTAGATAACTTTGATTATCTAGAGATGCGACATATGGAGAACTACAAGTAGCTGGGCCAGTTAACTAAGAGCAGCCTTTTAATTGAGCATAGGTCTAACGCTATCATTAGGATGCATAAGCGAACAGTGTCACATGTAATATCGCCAGTTTTGGAAATATATCGTCCTAAGGCACAAGGGGCTGCGCTCTATGGTGCCGAAATATGGGGCTATGTGGATATTCAGCCCCTAGCCATTGCTGAAAATAATTTTGCATGGAAATTGGTCTGTCTCCCATCTAGCCCACCCCTCATCCCACTGTACTTTGAATTGGGGTTAAAAAGAATAGCAGATGTGGCTGTACTAAAAATACTAGTCTATTGGGTTTGCCTCTGGAGTACGCCCGAGCTAGCCGATTATAATGATTCGCTTCCAGAACTACTAAAGGTGCTAGGTCCCTTCCCTGGGTTAAATTTGTATGCATATGGCTGGGGAAGTTGGGTCTACATAGCTACTGGGCGGACCCCACAGGAAATTATCAAAGCAGATATGAATGTGCTGAAGGCTACTTATTGGGCACATATTAATGAAGAACATATAAATAGAAGCTCATCAGGGTCCCTGACAAATGCGTTTCTTGACCATAAACTTATACCATCCTTTGACCAATATCTAGAGTTAATACCGTTCTTCTCTAGCCAAGAGCCTGTATTTATGATTTCATTTTGGGACTCTTCCTTTAAGATGGTTCACCCATAAATGGGGCAAAGAACAAGAACCCATGGTTTGTCCTATGTGCGGCCAGTGCAATGAGAACAAATCGAATTTACTGTTCTTCTGCTCAGAGTATTCGATCTCTCGTCGTAAGTGGATCCTCCCCATATGCAGCGACTTGAGAGTAACTCGACACCAGGTAGCTCTTTGGATCTTAAAAACTGACACCTCTTTTAAAATTGTTTTAGCTGTTGGCACATTTTTAGAGGCATCTTGGCATAACCGAAGAACAATCTTAAAAGCTGCTGGGTAATGACTTATGGAATTATTTTTAACATTCTTAGCATTTCTCAAATTTTGAACATGTATTTTATATTCATCTTGGTATTTGATTCTTGTGATGAGATTCTTATTTGTTTTTATTGTACCTTTTGCTATGTGTCCATTGCTGCTACCTATAATTGAACTGTTTCTGAAGCACAGCTCAATTTACTCCTTGGTATGACTCAACCGCTCTGGGGGTTGTGATCTACTATTATTCTAGGCAATTAAATGTATGCTATGTGCCTTTTAACTTTTTTAAATACATGACTCAGTCCCTAATGCTTATTACGTAATCCACATCCCCCTTGGTAACCGACTTTGGAACACAGGAGGCCAAAACCTGAAAATGACTGTTGCTATGATGGGTGAGCCTCTTGAGGATATGGAAGGGAGGTCACGGTGAAACAATCTACCGTTCACAGGCTTCCCGGAACGGGTGAAGGGCACCTCAGCTGAGTTATTCTTGGAGGAGGCGATCACAGAGGTGTTGAGCCCACCCAGGCTTCCTACATTTTTCACGATCGAGAGAGCTCATAGGTCGCTGGCGGCTTCCTGCCGCCTGAATTCATACAGTGTGGGGCGACATCGCGCTCCAATCCCATTTGCACAGCGAAATCATCAATATACTGTGATCCACCACTATTATTAATTTATCCATTTTTATCCATTTAGTCCATACTGATTCCAATCCTTTACAAACTTTTCCTTCTTAATCCACATGCGAGGTCATGCCTTTTCAAAAAGCTTCAAATATTCGAGATGTGCCCATCCGGACCTCTTTCAAGAATACGACAAAAACGCATGATACTTCTTAAGCAGTGTGCATTTATTCGAACCCAATGCATTTCGGGCGTAACTAGCCCTTCTTCAGGGGTAACTGCAAATATCAATGTGAAAAATCACCATTATTACATGATCGTTCACATAACATGTGACCTAACCCATATTACATTAATTAAATCATAAAGACTTACTAATTCAAACCCTTTCTCCTCTTTGTGCAATTGTTCATAAACCAATCCTTTTAAATGCCTCCCACCGAATGAATAAATGAAATCCCCACTGTGCCATTCTGAATAAACAACATCCCGTGCACTATTGACTGTCACTTTTTAACATCGTCTCTACTCACAAACCACACACCTCTCTCTTCCAACTGCGCTCTTTACCCCCTTCGCAATCACTCACCCTTCCCCTCACAGTCAGCCATAACTATCGCATGCTAATCATTCTCCCATCACACACTTCCCAATTCAAACCTCTCTCATTTTACCATTCTCCATTTACTTCTACTCACATTCAAACCTCTTCGGCTTTTTCCTTTCTCTCACTCTCCATTCTCAGCCACCGCCCGCATACAATAACCTTCAAGCCCAAAATGCTCACAACTTCCCCTAACCAACCCAAACAGCAGGTCATCACATACCTGCGGACACTGCATCCCACTCTCGACTCGACACTCTCATTCAAAGGAATTACTTTCTTCCCCACGTGACCCCCCGCTTTATACCACACATCCTCAACAACTCCCCTCCCTCCTAACTATGTGCTAATCAGATCACCTGACGCTCCCTCCACTCTCATGAACAGTCACCACCTCACGAACTACAATTCCCATAAACCTCTCTCTTTCCGCGAACACATTGCGACACTTACACATTAATTAAAATCCCCAAACGTGAACATATTACATTACAAATTATTGGTCACAAATAAAAAAACAATTTTAACAGATCTTTGTTTTAAAGGACAAGGTAATTTTCATTGACAAGATGACACACACTTTCTTTAAGAACACGATGTTCCGCCTTGCGTGTGGATATACTACTAAATTTATCCAATTTAAACCAGTTTTTTCATGGGTGCAAACCGTCAAAGGGCAATTTAACAGTCAATGTCACCAAGGAGTGACGGAATGCACACATTCCTTAACTTGATGTAACCATCTGTACTCGAAACGTTAATCCTAGTACGCGTGCAAACTGGGCTTATGCCTTGCCCGGTGGCATGTTGAATGAGAATCCATACAGTGTGGGGCGACATCGCGCTCCAATCCCATTTGCACAGCGAAATCATCAATATACTGTGATCCACCACTATTATTCATTTATCCATGTTTATCCATTTAGTCCATACTGATTCCAATCCTTTACAAACTTTACACATCTGAGAGCCTTAATTACAAGTCTCTTTAATTATTGAGACTGTGACACCATAGTGCAGCATGCAGAAAAGACGGGGCCATTGACATACGAGAATGCAGTGATACAAATCTTTCCAGAGTATACAAAAAGGTTCAAGACAAGAGAAACATGTTTCTTTTTTTGTCGTCATTTTTTTTATTGGGTATCAAAACACCGTAGTGCAACAAATGCACAATGTGGTAGACGATGGAAACTACAACATAGTCGATACATCAATGGGGGAGGCCTGGGGAAGAGATGGGAGGGGTCTGGAAGAGGTAGGGGGAAAGGATGGGGGGTGCAACAATGAAGAAAGACCGAGAAACATGTTTCTTGTGGTTAAGAGATGCCTGCGAGAAATTAATTTTTAGTATAACCTTGTTTACCAGGTGAAGTTCCGAGTACAGCATGGAGGGAGGGCCTGGTTTTTCAATTTCCCTGAGGAGGCATGGGAATGGTTGGACTCCATAGTGGGGGCACCTGGAGGAACCTCAGCAAGACCCCCACAAACTGAGTCACAGAACACTCACAGCCTCAGGGGTCGTGGAACGTCAAAAGCATGGACCAGTTGGAGAACACTGGATCGGATGCTGGTGCAAGAGGATGGTACGCTGAGAGAATCTGATGGAAACCCGGAGGGATATCGGGCTTCCCAGGAGAGCGGAAAAGATAAGGGCTTGGAAACTATGGTCACCCTGATAAGGACCCCTGAAGGAACAGTGGTTTGGACGGCTTAGCCAAGCACACTGAGGGTAGTCTGTATGCGGAGTGGGAGCACCACGCCGATCAGCAACTTGGACAAGATTTAGAGGGGGGGAAGGTTGTGAGTGAAGGGATGAGGTGTGTATGGATGGTGCCTGGAAATCTCTGGATTCAGTAATGTTCAAACAGATGTTTCAAAACATGATTGGTAAGATATGCACCTTGTGAATGGAGGGCTGAGTGTGGCACGATCCGGGATGGCTCACCCTGGTCCTCCACAAGTGCCAGGGGACTGGGTGGCTGCTGAAGGGGAGTGCCTCTCTGCAGTGCAACCAAAGGGGATTTTCTTATTGTTTGGGGGGGGGAGTGGCGTCAGTTATTTCCCTATTGTATTATGTTTTGTTGGGGAATCTGAGGGGGAATAAGGCTACTCGAGGATGGGTGTTGGGGGTTCGATATGTTTTTTATAGTTTTATGTTCAGCATCGGAGTACAGAGGTTACAGCACAGGAGAAGAAGGCAGACAATGACTCACCACAGTACATGGGAGGTATATACAAAGTGCTCACCTGGAAGGTCCGAAGTTTAAATAACCCTATAAAGTGCCACGCAAACATTCATATCTCAGACTCTGCGGGGTTCGTATAGCGCTGTTACAGGAGACACATTTGGATAGAGGGGACGTCACCACGGTACATATGAAAATGGAGAGGACATGTGTTGGACTTGGCCCTTTTTGCAGGGTCATCCCTAAACTTTTTGCCTTCCTCCTATACTTTTTCTGACCTGTTGTTGGCTGTTTTATGACTCTGGGCACTTTACCACTGCTGATCAGTGCTAAAGTGCATATGCTCTCCCCATTATAAATTGTGTTATGTATTAGTGACTCCATGATTGGATGATTGGTTTACTTGTCAGTCCCTAGTACAGTGCACTGAGTGTGCCCAGGGCTTGTAAATCCAATGCCGCTGGTGGGCTTGCAGCACTGGTTGTGCCACCCACAGAAGCGGCTTGTAAAATGTGTCTCAGGCCTGTCATCGCAGAACCTGTGTGCAGCCTAGGGCTGCCATGTCGACTTGGTGAGTGCACCCACTTACCAGTCCCTAAACCTTCCCTTTACTGCATGCTGGTCACCCCTAAAGTAGGCCCTAGGGCAGGGTGCATTGTAAGTATAAGGTAGGACATGCCCTGGTGTGTGTGGCATGTCCTAATAGTGAATTACAGCCATTTTCGTTTTTCACTATTGCAAGGCTACCTGCTCCCCATAGGCCAGAATGGGCAGACTGACTATTACACCTTATAGTCAGAACTGACCCAGGGAACATGGTAGAAAAACGAATTTAGTATGCCTGAACTCAGAATGATAAAATACATCTTTTAGTGAAGTTGGTTTTAACATTCTGGGGCCGATTCCGATCTCGGTCGGAGGCGCACCCAATACCATTCGGTCGGGAAAAAAGCCATGCGAATGCCTGTTTCCCGACCGATCCGTACATCA
This sequence comes from Calotriton arnoldi, assembly GCA_963921515.1. Taxonomy (NCBI): domain Eukaryota; kingdom Metazoa; phylum Chordata; class Amphibia; order Caudata; family Salamandridae; genus Calotriton; species Calotriton arnoldi. The sequence goes on along the minus strand of CAWUFW010000468.1, from coordinate 315,575 downwards.
TACCGAACGAGTAAGTACGATGCGCACAACAGCACAGAATCCGGCCGAGTCGTACTCACCCAATCCAGGTCCTGTTCTCCGACCGAGGCGAATCCGGAAACGCAGAATCGAGTCGCACGGAAGGGAAAATGCAGCCCCGTCCGGCCGAACAAGTACGATGCGCTTTCCGTACGCGCCGAACCCGTCGCTACGCACGGCACGTCAAAGCATCCGGGAGAGGCGCACATAAGCTCCGATTCGCGCCACAACACGATCCACGGCTACGAGGCGAACACGCCAGCGACGAGGACGACGCGAAGCAACGAGAAAGACGAACGACACGAACCAACCATGAATCCCTTCGTCCCGATCCTACCAATATTCTACATTTACTACCGGAACAGGCACGGACGCGTACGGCGCAGAAGGTAAGTCAGACACCAACCACAAAACACATACAACACGTACACGACACATCACACACACACAGAGGGATGCAGAATTTACTTACACCAGCAACAGCAGCACCATAGGGGCGGGATGCCCATCACCAATGCCACATATGCACACAGGGGCCTGGATGCGCACCACCACTACCACCCCTACCCAGGGGGGCCGGATGCCAACCACTACTACCACCCTTACCCAGGGGGCTGGATGTCCACCACTACTACCACCCTTAGCCAGGGGGTGCCAGATGCCTACCACTACTACCACCCTTACCCAGGGGGGCTGGATGCCTACCACTACTACCACCCTTAGCCAGGGGGTGCCAGATGCCCACCACCACTACCACCCTTACCCAGGGGGCTGGATGCCTACCACAACTACCACCCTTACCCAGGGGGCTGGATGCCTACCACCACTACCACCCTTAGCCATGGGGGTGCCAGATGCCCACCACTACTACCACCCTTACCCAGGGGGGCTGGATGCCTACCACTACTACCACCCTTAGCCAGGGGGTGCCAGATGCCCACCACTACTACCACCCTTACCCAGGGGGGCTGGATGCCTACCACTACTACCACCCTTAGCCAGGGGGTGCCAGATGCCCAGCACCACTACCACCCTTACCCAGGGGGGCTGGATGCCTACCACCACTACCACCCTTAGCCAGGGGGTGCCAGATGCCCACCACCACTACCACCCTTACCCAGGGGGCTGGATGCCTACCACCACTACCACCCTTAGCCATGGGGGTGCCAGATGCCCACCACCACTACCACCCTTACCCAGGGGGGCTGGATGTCCACCACTACTACCACCCTTAGCCAGGGGGTGCCAGATGCCTACCACTACTACCACCCTTACCCAGGGGGGCTGGATGCCTACCACTACTACCACCCTTAGCCAGGGGGTGCCAGATGCCCACCATTACTACCACCCTTACCCAGGGGTGCTGGATGCCTACCACAACTACCACCCTTACCCAGGGGGGGCTGGATGCCTACCACTACTACCACCCTTACCCAGGGGGGCTGGATGCCTACCACTACTACCACCCTTACCCAGGGGGGGCTGGATGCCTACCACTACTACCACCCTTAGCCATGGGGGTGCCAGATGCCCACTACCACCCTTACCCAGGGGGGGGCTGGATGCCCACCACCACTACCACCCTTACCCAGGGGGGTGCCAGATGCCTACCACTACTACCACCCTTAGCCAGGGGGTGCCAGATGCCCACCACTACTACCACCCTTACCCAGGGGGCTGGATGCCTACCACAACTACCACCCTTACCCAGGGGGCTGGATGCCTACCACTACTACCACCCTTACCCAGGGGGCTGGATGCCTACCACTACTACCACCCTTACCCAGGGGGGCTGGATGCCTACCACTACTACCACCCTTAGCCAGGGGGGTGCCATACGCCCACCACCACTACCACCCTTACCCAGGGGGGCTGGATGCCCACCACCACTACCACCCTTACCCAGGGGGGCTGGATGCCTACCACTACTACCACCCTTACCCAGGGGGGCTGGATGCCCACCACCACTACCACCCTTACCCAGGGGGGGCTGGATGCCTACCACAACTACCACCCTTACCCAGGGGGGGCTGGATGCCTACCACCACTACCACCCTTAGCCATGGGGGTGCCAGATGCCCACCACTACTACCACCCTTACCCAGGGGGGCTGGATGCCTACCACTACTACCACCCTTAGCCAGGGGGTGCCAGATGCCCACCACCACTACCACCCTTACCCAGGGGGCTGGATGCCTACCACTACTACCACCCTTAGCCATGGGGGTGCCAGATGCCCACCACTACTACCACCCTTACCCAGGGGGGCTGGATGCCTACCACTACTACCACCCTTACCCAGGGGGGCTGGATGCCTACCACTACTACCACCTCTACCCAGGGGGGCTGGATGCCTACCACCACTACCACCCTTACCCAGGGGGGCTGGATGCCTGTCACTACTACCACCTCTACCCATGGGGGCTGGATGCCTACCACCAACACCACCCCCACTCATAGGATGGACAATGCATGACACAACCAGCACACCACAACCTAGGGAATGCAAGAAAAAACATCCCCCCAACACCATCACAAGCGTGTGTAGACTGTGTCAAATGCCTACAACACTGAACATGACTTTGAACATACAATGTGACCCCCTATCACATGTGCCACACATATATGTGTGTGGCCCCCACAATGCAAGCAGGCCATGACCATTGTGGCAATGGGGTCCAAACCCCCATCATCACAGTGACCAAAAGGTAAGTGTGGGGTCCATAGCTGAAGCACATTTTGAACATTGTGGCAATGGGGTCCAAACCCCCATCATCACAGTGACCAAAATGTAAGTGTGGGGTCCATAGCTGAAGCACATTTTGAACATTGTGGCAATGGGGTCCAAACCCCCATCATCACAGTGACCAAAAGGTAAGTGTGGGGTCCATAGCTGAATCACATTTTGAACATTGTGGCAATGGGGTCCAAACCCCCATCATCACAGTGACCAAAAGGTAAGTGTGGGGTCCATATCTGAAGCACATTTTGAACATTGTGGCAATGGGGTCCAAACCCCCATCATCACAGTGACCAAAAGGTAAGTGTGGGGTCCATAGCTGAATCACATTTTGAACATTGTGGCAATGGGGTCCAAACCCCCATCATCACAGTGACCAAAAGGTAAGTGTGGGGTCCATATCTGAAGCACATTTTGAACATTGTGGCAATGGGGTCCAAACCCCCATCATCACAGTGACCAAAAGGTAAGTGTGGGGTCCATAGCTGAATCACATTTTGAACATTGTGGCAATGGGGTCCAAACCCCCATCATCACAGTGACCAAAAGGTAAGTGTGGGGTCCATATCTGAAGCACATTTTGAACATTGTGGCAATGGGGTCCAAACCCCCATCATCACAGTGACCAAAAGGTAAGTGTGGGGTCCATAGCTGAAGCACATTTTGAACATTGTGGCAATGGGGTCCAAACCCCCATCATCACAGTGACCAAAATGTAAGTGTTGACAAAGAAAAATCTGCAACTGCCAAACTGCATGGATGATTCCTGGTCACAGAACATAAAACACATCAATGGCAAAGTAGTGCATGTGTCCCATTGCAACATAGATTGGGGGAGGCAAATACTGCAGTGCAAATAAGACATACCTTTGGCCATGTGCAGACAAACAACACCCATGGGGGCTGACACAGTCAACATTCATCAATGACACAATGACAGAAGTGACCATCAGAATGCAGACCCACATATTTGCACCAATGGGCACACAAATGCAGATACCCTGTGGAGACTGTAGATGTGAGGTGAACAGATACCATACCATGGCAGCAATGGGACACACAAACCATGATCATTGTGCTGACTGATGACCTAGGAGTTCCAGGGACAGCAGGGGAAACCCACCAAACTACATACAGCCAATGGCACACCTAAGATATGCCAATGCAGTGGTGCAGATGCACAAACACAAACAGGCAGACCCACACTGCACATCAAACACAACAGGTGGGGGAGGGGTGCCAGTGTCCCCAGGCAACCACACAACACATGAGGAGGCCTGAATACCAATCATACAGATGTGCATACAGTGCCACACAAAGGTAACTCATGGATCCAAATCCCCTATGTGGGCAATCAGGCATTGTCAGATGAGAGGGAGCACAAATCACACATGTCACACAGCCACGTAGGAACAGCAACTGACACAGCAAGACAGAGACACACCACAGCACTACCCCCAGGGCCCCCACAATGTGGTGACCCTGGGCTGCATTACAATCCCACTGTGATGACAAAGCTAAATGTCGTTCACACTGTGAACCACAGTCATGTGTCCTGAGCAACAAACTACCATCACACCTACACAAGCACAAATCAATCAGCACGGCCAGTAAGCCAAGGCCAACATGGAGGCAGGGGTCTAGCCGGGCAACAACTCTCATCTGCACACACTCAACACCACACACCTCGACCTCCAACAATGTGCAGCAGTGAAGCACACATGCACTGGTGACATTGCACATGCACCCATGACAATTCCAGGGTGGTGGGTGTGAACCAAGGTACAGAAACACATCACACATGGCCACTCAACAAGACTCCTGAATGTCTGACACACTGCACACTACGCTGTACATGGACATGACGGCAATACCACACCAACCAATGGTATCCCAGCCACAGTCACACACCAATGAAGAAGCCAAGGTCACCCACAAAGAACACACATAGACAACAACCAACATTGCAGCCCGGACCCTGAGGAGTGCCAGCAGTCACACACACAACGTGTCACAATCACTGAAAGATAACACAAACTGGAAATCACATGACAGGTGCAAACAACAAGTGCCAAGGGGAAACCTGACTGTGACCCATCTGCGTCTGCACACAAACTCAGCCCTGACAGCAAACACACCTATGGGTGACACCCTGATGACCAGTAATGTGCCATGCACCCACATCACAGAGAACCCAGGGAGAAGACTTTGGGGGAACATAGGTCAACTCAGCAAGCATCACAAACAGGTACAACACTAGGGATCACAGCATGCACAGCAAAACGGAAGTGAACACACAGACATGCTCATACAACACACACCTTGGGCGCAGGCAATGTCACAGGAGTACACACTGCCATGAGGGGACTCCACTCCTGTGTGAGGAAAGCTGTGCCATATGTTGCCTCAGTAGGGCCCCATCATGTCAGCTGAGCACTTGGTCACACAATCAACAATTAGCACCAAATGAAGGCTCCTGTCACATCAGCCTGGTCATGGAAGTGCCAACGAAATCATCAGCACAGATCCAACACACTTGTATAGCAATGTTGCACTGACAACACAGATGAGTCCTTCCCCATTGATGCCCAAACCTGCATGTCCAGTGGAGATGGCCACACGGTCAGGGAAGTAGACGAATTGAACAATGGCAGGCACAACAGATGTGCAGGGGTGGAAGCCACAGATGTGAAATTGCTAATGTAAGTAGGAAATCCCATTGCCAAATACTGAACACATGACACCCTCAGATGCTGCTATGGATGACATGGATACACCACAGGATAGGACACATTCCCCCTGGACCACATGTGTTCCTGCACAGTAACACTTCATTATCATGAGACCAAATATCACCATCACTGCAGCAAGGGCATGGTTAGCATCATCAACAACATGTACATCAGAAGCATAAGCACTAGTGAACAGAAAGTTGCTTTATTCAGCATATGTGTGTTTAAAAGTGAAAGTCCAGAAAAAACACAAAGGCCAATGGCCAGTCCATTGTCAAAGTCCAAACAGGGTGACAGTGGCAGATGTCACCCTACGCATGCCTGCACTGCACAAAACCAGGGACAATCCACTAGGAGGGGCAACCGGGGGGGCAGGCCAGGCACCGCAGGGACAGGATCAGGGCTCACCAGGAGGAGGCAGGGAAGGCATGGTGGGTGCTGGAGAGCCACTGACAACTGCAGTGGAGGTGTCTGACATGGTGTGTGCCGGCACAACTGGGGGGCATGACTCAGATGTTGTGGGTGCCGGCACGACTGCAGTGGACCCTGCAGATGGAGTGGACAGGTCCGCCACTGCAGTGCCCAAGTCAGACAGGGTGGTAGTGGACTCCACTGCAGTGCCTACCAGCAGGGGAGGAGAATGGGGAACAGGCAAGGTGGGCTGGACAGAGGGGAGGACACCCTCACCACATCAGTGGCACAGACAAGCGCAGCGGGGGGTGTGGTGCCGGGAGAGCAAGTGGCAGGGGGAGAAGGCCGGATCCTCTTGGGGATGGTATATCTGTCGGTGGGGGAACCTGGGGCAGGGTGTGGTGGGGGCACCTGTGGAGTGGGGGCCTGAGGGATGGAGGAAGGAGACCTGGTGCCTGAGCTGCAGGGCGGCGGCGGGGTCTTGCTCTTACGACTCCGGGGGACTTGCGGGTGGGGGCCTCAGTCTGTCTGCGCCTGGGGGAGGGTGTCCGGGGGCGAGGGGCACTCTGCTCCGTGTGGGTGGGCTTCCTCTTCCCCCTGAATGCTGTATCAGCTGGATCGGAGGGGAAGAGGCCGAGGTCACTGAGGAAGAGCCGCTGGGTCTTTGGGGTTGCAGGTGAGGCAAGGGAGGGTGCTTTGGAGGGAGAGGCAACTGAGGACTGCGCAGTGCTCGTGGATGCGTGTGTGTGTTCCAGGGCCCCATCCCCTGTGAGTCTGGTTTCAGTCCCCTGACTGTGCGTGCGTGTGCGTTTTGTTTGTGGCGTGTGTGTCTGTGTGCTGGACGTGTGTGTGCTGGTGTGTGCCTGTGCCGGTGTGTGTGTGCTTGGGACGGGTAAGGTGCTGGGGAGTGTGGATGGAGCAGAGGCAGGAGGGGTGAGGGACTGTCTGAGGAGGGACACTGCTGCCGTCAGGGAGGAGTCCATGGACCTATTGCCCCTCTGTAGGTCAGACATGCCCGATGAGATGCCCTCCATGAACGACACCAGCTGAGTCAACAGAGCGGTGTGCGCATGGAGGACACTCAGCATGGCTGTCTGCCCTACATGGAGCTGGCGAAGGAGGTACACAGACTCCTCACTCAGGGCAGCAGGGGACACAGGGGCAGGGGTGCGGTGCCTGGCCCAAAGGAGACACGCTCCCGAACATGGGAGCCTCCACGGACCTGGGGAATGGGAGCCGATGGGAGGGCGGTGGTGGTGCTGGTGGTGGCGGGGACAGCAACACTAGCTGGGGTATGGTGGCTGCTGACACCCGCCTCCATAAGGGAGTCATCCTCCGAGCCGCTGTGGTCCTCAGCTGAGGTGGATGCTGCTGAGGACTCCTCGGTGTGGCTCCCCTCGCCCTCTGTGCCACTGGGTCCCTCCGACCACTCCTCGGCTGCTGACCCAGTCTGGCTCTCCGGCTCCTCCTGGTCCGTGGAGCTGTCCCCTTCCGTGGCCGTGGATGTATCTGCAAACAATGGGGAAACAGACAGACATCAGTCACCTGCACCAAACACACACACCACTGTGAGCACAGCACATTACAGAGCAAGCCCTGGCATCATTAGTTGAACATTGCTAAAAGTGCCCTAACTGAACAGGAGAAGCCAATTGTCAGTCTGATGCCAACCATGGCACTCACATCCCACATGGCCTTGCACCCATCTGTCTGGTGTCTGTTGGATAGCAACACCCCAGTGTGGACACATGCACCACCTACACAGTAGTTGGACAGTGCAGAGGACACGGTGTAGCATGTGGACATGCACACATCACAACTCTTGCCACTGAGTCAGTACAGGTTTCCGGATGAAAGGGATGCCCAGAGTCAAATAGGAAATGCATGTGATGCATACCAGCGACAGACACCATGATGCACCCATGTCCTGATAGCCATCGCCACAATGGTGTGCATGTAGCACATGTCACTCCCCTGCAGGATCACCAATAAGTAGACACATGCCATGTCGGAGGCATGACTGCTAAGTCATACATCACTGTCTCAGTGATGTATGACTTGGCAGCCAGACAACAAAACTCTGCACTGTGTCACAATAGTAGGTCATGGGGAATGCAAGTCCTGGAGCTGCACAAGTGCACATGTACATCCCCCACACAACACATCATCTTAACCCTCATCTGTCCAGGTCATACCGATTGGACATATGGGAGACCTGTGACACTACCCTCTGAACCTGAGCCCCTCACAATCTGCTGTGAATGGGAAACAGCTGCCTGAACTTCACATTCGCATACCCCAGTCTGCACGGGCAGCTGATCAAACACCTATGTGACACATAAGTATCGTCTCCTATGGTCACATCTCCAGTGGCATGCTGAGCCCCTACCGAGAAACACCCCAGCAGTCCTGGCAACAAATCCACAGAACACTGACACAGAGGCAGACACCTGAGGGGTCAAATCACTGCGCACAATGTGTCAGCTGATACACAGGAGTGGGAGTACAGGTGTATTGGATGGGCTGGAGTAGGCATGACTGTCCTGCCCCACATGAATGAGGGATGAGCCCTGGACAGTGGATAGCTGGCTATGTATGTGTGACACACGTAATCTGCACACTCCTGGGGCCCAGACATTGTTCCCACCCGCTGCATGGGTGTGTGCCAGATACCCCAGGCACATGTGGTGGCTCAGCTCAGCAAGTGGACCGCATATCAAAGCAACACGCAGATTACATGTCCGAACACAGGCGTTGTGTGAACAATGGACCCACCCATGATGCCCACAACAGAGTTAGGGAAACAGATGCTGTCCCCCACCTTGAGTGAAGCAAACTGCAAGGACACAGTCCCAAGTGACACAATTCCCTGAATGTAAGGGCCACACCTGGGTATCAGATGAGGAGTGGGCAGTGCACAATAGAGGGACATGGCTCCTGGACAACATGACTGCTGTACTGTGGCAGTTTAACCAGGCCAGAGGAGGGCACATAGCATGTAATACAGAGTGCACAGTGCAGTCTTTGACTCACCCCTCCTTGCTGCTGTCTGGCCTTCAGCTGCCCATCCAGGTCTGGAAACACCACCGCCAGGATCTGGAGCATGTGGGGGGTCAGGGTCCGTGTTCCGCCCCTCCTGCGAGGAGGTGACAGCTTCAGCTGGACCCGTGCAATCCTCCGGGTCCAGCCCTGAAGGTCCTGCCACCTCTTCTGGCAGTTGCGGATCCGGCGCTTGTAGACCCCCACGGACCGGACAGCCCGGACGATGTCCTTCCAGATCTCCTGCTTCCGATGGGCATTAACCTGTGAGGATGACAAAGTGAAAAGGCCATTACTACACATGCAACATATCCGTGCATGACACAGTTGTATATACATGTCTCAATCACAGGGGCACATGATGTACACAGGCAGTGCAACGCTGCCCATGGACAGTTTGCCAGAAGTCACTACATGGTATCATTGCATGGGAAGTAAAACCTTGTTCAAATGCACTGTCACTGCACCATACCTGTCCAGTGCATGTCACTACACACTATGGGGGGTGACAACTACTCAGTGAGCCTGCTAGCCAGTGGCGGCAGACTTTCAGCCTTGCTAGTCAGACAAAATGCACATTCAGAAAGGCAGTGCACAGAACACTCACCTGCTCCCCTGGTGTCCCATACAGCTTGCTGTACTGTGGAAGTAGGCTGTCCAGCAGGGCCTGGTTCTCCTCAAGGCTGAAGGCTGGGGCTTTCTCCACAGTACGTCCCATTGCAGGGTCCAGAGGGGGCAGAGACAGCAGCAGTGCAGTGGCAGATGTCGTCCTGGAGCATGTAGTGCAGGCAAGTGAGCTCTCAGGGGAACAGCCAGCAATATATATGTGCTGCAGAGGCAGATACTGTCCCATGTGTCCAAAGTGATAGGTCCAAGTCGTTTGCATCTTCTGAATCTGGCCAATCCATGGAATAGCAGCACCAATACACGCCCACAGCATCCTTCAAATCTTCAACTTCATGACATACATGATTTTGCAACATTGTTGTGGGTGACCAACTGAATTTCCAGCAACCGACTCGTTCGAATTTCGAAAACGCGTCCGTTGCCAGGCTAGGCCATTGTCAATGGGTGCGCACCGATCGGTCCATTGCTGTTCAACGCGTACAGGGGTACAACGCGTACCCGCACACATTGAATGCAATGGGCCGGCCGGGTGCACCGATCGGTCCATTGCTGTTCAACGCGTACAGGGGTACAACGCGTACCCGCACTCATTGAATGCAATGGGCCGGCCGGGCGCACCGATCGGTCCATTGTGGTACAACGCGTACAGGGGTACAACGCGTACCCGCACTCATTGAATCCAATGGGCCGGCCGGGTGCACCGATCGGTCCATTGCTGTTCAACGCGTACAGGGGTACAACGCGTACCTGCACACATTGAATGCAATGGGCCGGCCGGGCGCACCGATCGGTTCATTGCGGTACAACGCGTACAGGGGTACAACGCGTACCCGCACACATTGAATGCAATGGGCCGGCCGGGTGCACCGATCGGTCCATTGCTGTTCAACGCGTACAGGGGTACAACGCGTACCCGCACACATTGAATGCAATGGGCTGGCCGGGCGCACCGATCGGTCCATTGCGGTACAACGCGTACAGGGGTACAACGCGTACCCGCACACATTGAATGCAATGGGCCGGCCGGGCGCACCGATCGGTCCATTGCGGTACACCGCGTACAGGGGTACAACGCATACCCGCCCACATTGAATGCAATGGGCCGGCCGGGTGCACCGATCGGTCCATTGCTGTTCAACGCGTACAGGGGTACAACGCGTACCCGCACTCATTGAATGCAATGGGCCGGCCGGGCGCACCGATCGGTCCATTGCTGTTCAACGCATCCCTGTACAAGTGACTGGCATATGTCACCATGCCTGTCTCAAATGAACATATGCCAGCCACAGATAGCTCCCAGGGAGTGAGGGGCACACCTACAACACCACAGCCTGTCCAAACTGTATCATAAGGCATGTAAGGCTGCATTTCCTATTGTGTGTATGTTGGTGTACATGTTGTCCTGTGGGTGTCACCTGGGGGCAGCCACCCCCAGGCTGTGCACGTGTTCATGGGGACAGGATCCTGGGTGTTACGTGTACATGACCACTGTGATGTGCAACTGTTCATATCTGTGCATGTGCCATGGTCACATTTCACGGTGGTGTATGTGTATGTCATGTCACATACCCCGTGAGTCCCATGTGGGACGGTATGTTTGAGCCAGGGTGTCCCAGTGGCACAATAGTGATGGTCCTCCACAGTCTGTGTGCATGTAGTGTTTACAATGTCTCTGATTTCATGTGCACAATGGGAGACAGTCTCCACATCCACGTTGTGTGTGCATGGACTTTGATGTTGTGCGTGTGTGTGTCACAGACGTCCATGTCTGTCCTGCAGAGGCAAGTGGAACCACTACCTGTGGGGGTCATGGTTGTTTTGCTGTGGTGTATACCTGATACTCCATGTAATGCCAGTGTCCATGTGGCAGTACAGGGTCCCTGGGAATGTACCTGTCGTTGAGCTGTGATGCCTGGGGCACATCTGTCCTCACATGTCACTGTGGGGGGTGATTGTGACATGGCAGCAGGAGATGGGAACTGTGACACGGCCTCATGATATCCAATGGGCCAACCTGGGACTTATTGATGCCACTTGTTGAACCGTGATGACAGATGTTGGCCATGTATGTACCATACATGTCCTTACGGAACTGCACACTTCATGTAGTTGTGCCTCATAATGATGTATGATGTGATATTGAGTGTGTTCAATGCCGCATATGTGGGGTGACTGACAATATTGCTTTCTTCTCCTCTGCACTGCAGGGCTCCTGCTGTCCATCGATCATTCCCAGACCTGGCAACGATGGTGGAATGGGACAGCATCCGACGGTACCGCTTCACCAGGCAGCTGATTGAGGATTTGGCAGTGCAGTTGGCCCCACATTTGCAGCCTGGCCGGCCGTATCCTACAGCGCTGACCCCCAAGGTGAAGGTGATGGCAGCCCTACACTTCTTTGCCACCGGTACCTTCCAACATACTGTGGCGACTGCTGGTGGGATGTCACAGACCATGTTGAGCCGTGTGCTCCGCGATGTTTTGGAGGCAATGTTGCTATACCTGAACCGGTACATCTATTTCCCTAGACTGCAACGACTCACTGACGTGAAGAGTGACTTCTATGCCCTGGGGAGGATGCTGCATGTCATTGGCTCCATTGATGGGACACATGTGGCTTTGGTACCACCACAGGCCCAGGAGCAGGCCTACCGTAACCGCAAGCACTACCACTCGGTCAATGCACTGGTGGTGTGTTTTGCAGATATGACCATCTCACACGTGTGTGCCCGTTTCCCTGGTTCAGCACACGATGCCTTTGTGATGAGGAGTAGTCGCATCCCCAGGATGATGGCACAGATGCAGAACCAGCGTGCCTGGCTTGTCGGTGTGTACTGACTTTGTGCCATTGTGTGTGATCTGATCTGTAGTATTCCGCCCACTTTTCCAAGTCAGCTAATGTGCACTTGTCTGTCCGTAGGTGACTCGGGATACCCTAACATGCCGTGGTTGCTGACACCCCTCAGGAACCCTGTGACACCAGCCCAGATGCGCTACAATGAGGCACATGGTCGGACCAGGAGAGTGATTGAGCGGACATTTGGTCTCCTGAAGAGCCGCTTCCGCTGCCTCGATAAGACAGGAGGGTCCCTCCCATATGCCCCAGCGAAGGTGTGCAAGATTATCATCGTCTGCTGCATGCTCCACAACCTGGCAGTGCGGAAGGAGTTGCCTCTCATCCAGGATGACAATGACCAACATCCGCCACCTGTGGAGGATCCTGGCCTGGACCACGATGCCAGTGATGATGATGATGATGAGAGTGATGTCCGCACACAGCTCATCACCAACTTCTTTAGCTGAATGTGAGTATCCTGAGGTGTCATGTCAATGATGTGAGTTGGCATGATATGTGTAGGTGGTGCTCTGGTGCTGTTGGAGTGTGTCCATGGGCTACTTGACTGGATGTGTGTAGCGATGTGTGCTTACAGGTGGTCTGTACTCCCCAACAGTGTTGACATGCTAACTTGGTTCTGGGTGGGTATCTTGTAACATGTATTGTGCATGAGTTTTGCTGTTCTGTCCTGTTCTCCATTGTTTTTGACTGTGTGTCATTTCTGTCCTTCACAGGGTACTTTCAGATTCGTTTGGTCAACTGTGTCCACCGACGACGTGATTGTACTTCCAGGGTGGTAGCTGTTGTGTCCCTACAGGTGATGTGCGCCACACCCATGGACTTCCTTGCTTCTACAGTTGTTGACTGTGTGCCCGCTGCCAGGTGGGATTACCTTGCATCTGTAGTGGTTACGACATGTTGCAACTGTGTAATAAACCTGTGCTTCACTTTGTGATGTGCGTTGTCTGTGGTCACACATTTGACTGCCATTTGCTTACTGCACCTGTGGGCTACTTGAGTACAACTGGGAATAGGTGTGGTGTCTGTGCATTGCACCGTCTTTCCTGGCAACATCAGTGTAGGCAATGAGTCAGATGGCCTAGGTGTGTATGTGTTGTGTAGCCCTGGTGGTGTGTCTCCCTCATATGTGTCACGTTGCCATTACTCACATGCCTGTGTTGTACTTGCTGTTGCAGTTCGCATACACAGTGTAATTTTGCAGTTCATCATCCCCATGACAGCACCCACGTTGGAATCACAACAGAGGCAAGTATGGTGTATTAGTGTGTTTATTGTGATACATTTGTGTGAATAGTGCATAGGATGGTTAGTGCTGTACATTTATATTGCAATAAGAAGTTCCTAGGTGAATTGAAAGTCCTGGTAGACAAAATCCCCAGTATCGGGGCCACAGTTGTCTGAGACATTGGTCCAACTTGTACTCCCCATGTCATGTGTGGGAGTTGTGTTGCCGTCAACAGGGTGAACAGTTTGTGCACAAAGGTGAACATCCAGAACAGGTTCAGGCTTCCTGGGGGTTGCACTTGGCCATCGGCCTCTCACTTGCCCCTCCTCGGACGACCCCTCATCTTGGGGGGGGGCCCCTCAAGTACAGGCTGCTGCGGTGCAGGGGACTCTCCGCCAGAGTCATCCTCCCTCCCTGTGGCAGTTGCAGTTTGTTCAGCACCAGATGTTGTTGGCACACAGGGAGGTGTAGACTGGTTGCTATTCATCTGGCGGAGGCATTGTAATATGTCCCTGTGCACCGCCGTCATCTCTTGCAGTGCGTCCCACTTGGACTCCACGCGGGACATGTGTGAGTCCAAGCGGGCATGATGGGCAGCCTGCTGCTGTTTCATGTCTCTGAGGAGCCCCACTACCTGGCTGAGATCTCCGGTGCTGGACTGGTACGCATCGGCTATGCGTACCAGTTGTGGGTCATCATGCACACCAGACACCTCTGCAAGCAGCGACCTCTGTCTCCCACCCCTCCCACCACCCCTGCCGACATGTGCAGTGCGTGCAGTGGCACGCACAGATGACCCTGGTCCCCCTTGGGGGTTGGTGGTGGTGGTGGTGTCCATGGCCCCACGTTGGTCCAGGGTCCCTGTGCTGGTGGTGCTCCTTGTTCTGTCCATGTCGGCAGGGATGGTATTTGTGGTGACAGTCGTTGGAGGGGTGGGTGCAGGGGGTGCAGCTGGTGGTCCTGCTGGTGCTGCAGCTGGTGGTCCTGCTGGTCCTGCATGTTGACTTACACCGGAGGTGCCAGGTTGGTCTTCTTCATCGGAGGAGGGCAGAGGCTGTACGACACCAGTGAGCTCCGTATCCTCTTGAGCCTGGGACTGGGACTCCTCAGCGTCTGCTGCTGTGTCCCCATCATCACCTGTTTTTGGGAGACACACACAATGTATGTTATGTTTCTGCAGGCATCAATGGTTGACACCCCTGACAGTTGTGACTGTGCCTCTGGGTGCGGGCCTGTACATTGCATTGTCCTAAGTTGTCACAGTCAGGGGTTGATATTGGTGTAGCACATTGTCCTGCATTATTTGGGCATTTCTATGTATTTGTTGGGGTGTGAACATGGTCTGCATTGGTTGTATTTGGTTGACAGCCAGCCCTCCTTCCCACCCAGCCAGTCAGTTATCCCACCATGGACTGTGCTTGCATTGCAGGGAGTGAAAGTTGTCTTTCAGGATGTCAGTCAGTGGTGTCCTGCTGTTAGTTGTTGCACAGTTGCCAGCAGGGCCTTGTGCTCCCCACAGCAGTAGCCAGTGTCAGCCATCTTGTCAGTTGTTTTCCACTCCCTGTGATGTGAGCATGGTTCAGGGTGGTGTTGATGGGACAGTTGTGGGGGTGAGCTATGTCTGTGACTATGACTCCCATCATGCTATTGCCTCCACCCCACTTCCCAGCATTCCCATACTTACTTGCTTTTGTGGGGAGTTCAGTGTGTGTGGGTGTGAGAGCAATGGCAAGATGGCTGACAGTGGTGTCCTGCTGTTGGTTGGTGTGCAGTTCCCAGCATGCCCTTGTGCTCCCCACGACACAGCAACAGTGTCAGACATCTTTGATGGGCCTTTCCACTCTCTGTGGGATGTGCATGCGTGAGTGTGAGCTTGCTGGGCCATGTGGTGGGGGATGTAGAGCTGTGCCTACGACTCCCATCATGCTATTGCCTCCACCCCCTTCCCAGCATGCACATGCTTCCTTCCTTTTGACTCTGCTTCCCTGTGGGGTGGGCTGCCTGTGCTGACAGGATGGCTGGGAGTGTTGTCCTGGCAGTTGTTTGGCTAAAAGTCCCAAGAGTGTCCCTGTGCTTCACACAACATAACCCAGGGTGGTGGTTCTTTGTGGGATCTTGAGTTAGGATGTGAGGCATTGCATTCTCCCAGGTGGGTTATGTGGAGTTTGTGTTGAGGGGGTGTGTGAGGGGAGGTGCTTGTGACTATGGTCAGTGCTGCGAGCCCTCCTTCCCACCCAGCCAGATATCCCACCATGGAACGTGCTTCCATTGCAGGGAGTGGAAGTTGTCTCTCAGGATGTCAGTCAGTGGTGTCCTGCTGTTGGTTGTTGCACAGTTGCCAGCAGGGCCTTGTGCTCCCCACAGCAGTAGCCAGTGTCAGCCATCTTGTCAGTTGTTTTCCACTCCCTGTGATGTGAGCATGGTTCAGGGTGGTGTTGATGGGACAGTTGTGGGGGTGAGCTATGTCTGTGACTATGACTCCCATCATGCTATTGCCTCCACCCCACTTCCCAGCATTCCCATACTTACTTGCTTTTGTGGGGAGTTCAGTGTGTGTGGGTGTGAGAGCAATGGCAAGATGGCTGACAGTGGTGTCCTGCTGTTGGTTGGTGTGCAGTTCCCAGCATGCCCTTGTGCTCCCCACGACACAGCAACAGTGTCAGACATCTTTGATGGGCCTTTCCACTCTCTGTGGAATGTGCATGCGGGAGTGTGAGCTTGCTGGGCCATGTGGTGGGGGATGTTGAGCTGTGACTACGACTCCCATCATGCTATTGCCTCCACCCCCCTTCCCAGCATGCCCATGCTTCCTTCCTTTTGACTCTGCTTCCCTGTGGGGTGGGCTGCCTGTGCTGACAGGATGGCTGGGAGTGTTGTCCTGGCAGTTGTTTGGCTAAAAGTCCCAAGAGTGTCCCTGTGCTTCACACAACATAACCCAGGGTGGAGGTTCTTTGTGGGATCTTGAGTTAGGATGTGAGGCATTGCATTCTCCCATGTGGGTTATGTGGAGTTTGTGTTGAGGGGGTGTGTGAGGGGAGGTGCTTGTGACTATGGTCAGTGCTGCGAGTCCTCCTTCCCACCCAGCCAGATATCCCACCATGGAACGTGCTTCCATTGCAGGGAGTGGAAGTTGTCTCTCAGGATGTCAGTCAGTAGTGTCCTGCTGTTGGTTGTTGCACAGTTGCCAGCAGGGCCTTGTGCTCCCCACAGCAGTAGCCAGTGTCAGCCATCTTGTGAGTCCTTTTCCACTCCCTGTGATGTGCGCATGGTTCATGGTGGTATTGATGGGACAGTTGTGGGGGTGAGCAATATCTGTGACTACGACTCCCATGATGCTATTGGCTACACTGACTTGCCCAGCATACACAGAATTCCTTTCTTTCAGTGGTCTTCACTGTGTGTTGGTGTTGTAGTGGTGGCTACATGTCTGGATGTGTTTGTTAGTTATATTTGTGCCACTGCCTAGCTGTAGTTGTAGTTGTGTTTGTACATGTGATGACACGGTTAATAGTAACTTTGAGATGGCATGTGTTGTGTTTATCTGACTGACATACACATTTTGGGATGATTCTGTTCTGGTTGCTGTGTAATGGCTATGAGTGCATGGTTTGACTCTCCCCTTGACAGTGATGTGTGTGTGTATTGTGGCAGAATATTGTGTACATTTGTTGTGTACTCACCAGGCTCTGGGATGTTCTCTAGTCCATAGACGCTCACTGGCGGAAGGATGGCCCGCACCTTCTCCTCCCAGGGCCTGAGGTATACTGGCTTGGCAGGAGGGCCACTGCCGGTGTATTGGCTCAGGAGGTAGTCCTTCTTCAGCAGCTCCCGTACCCTCCTGCGCACGTCATACCACCTGTTCTGGATGTCAGTCTTTGTGCGCAGACATGGTGATTGTGCGTTCACCCTGTTGATGATCCTCTCCCACATCTTTGTTTTCTGGGAGATGGGTGTCTGTTGGACCAGTGTGCCAAACAGCTGTGGCTCTACCCTGAGGATCTCGTCTACCAGGACTTCCAATTCACAATCTAGGAACTTGTGATTCTTCTTTGGGGGCATGGTGATGGGTGGTGATGGTGAGTGATGTGTGTGTTGGTGTGCAGGTGAGGGTGTGTGGTTGCTGTCTGTTGAGTGCTGGCAGTAGAATAGCATTTGCAAAGGATCATGGTTGGGATTTGTGTCCTTTATATGGGTGGAGTTGTGGGTGTGTCTTTGTTCTCTGTCCCCACCCCCCGCCCCAGTATTTATTGGCTTTGTAATTGCTTGTTTGGCCTTTTTTTGTGTATTTTTCCTTAGTACTTTCTGTGCATGTTGGAAACGTTCTTGTGACCGAGTCGGACCCTGCAGTTGTCTCGTACGGTCTTCTCCGTTTCGTTCACGCTGTGTTTGTGCAGTTTTCTATGCTGCGTACGCGTCGGTCGCAGTGTTTTGTGTTACTTCGGCTCGCAGTTTTGTATGCGTGTCGGTCGTACGGCTTGTCCTCCGTACGACTCGGTCGTGGTTTCGCGCCTTGCATCGTACTTTGCGGTTTGGAGTTCGCGGGTACGTTTCGGTTGGATTTGTTCCGGGTGCGTGTCGGTCGGTTCGATTCGCGTGTTTTTCCGGCCGGATTGCTGTTTTCCGTGCGGCTCGGTCGTTCGGCTTGGGTTCAGTACGTGTCGGTCGGATTTTGCACGCTTTGCATCGTACTTGGCGTGTCGGGCGCCACAGGTACGTGTCGGTCGGAATTAATTCCGGCTCCGAGTCGGTCGGTGTTTTTTCCGGCCCGAATCGGAATCGACCCCTCTGTGTTTGAAAATACCACTTTTAGAAAGTGGGTATTTTCTTGCCTAAACTTCCAAGCCTGCCTCTGCTAGGTTGTGTATTCCTTGTCTGGAGATTGAGTGACAGGGGCTGGGGGTGGCTACAGGAGACAGGGTGAGTCAGCACAGGGCTGAATAGAAAGATCTGCATCCAGAGTGGAGGGAGGAGTTGCACCTGGGTCTGAATAGGGCTGTGCCTGCCTTCCACAATGCTGGCACCACCTCCTGCCGGGCGGCTGAGCACTCTGCCCCACATTCTGAAAGGAAAGAAGGAGTCAGAAAAACAAAGTACTCCAGGACTGACCAGAACTGGTTTTGGACTAGGCAGAGGCCTCTCTGCCTTCAGAGAACAAAGAGAAACTGGGTATAAAAGGGGACCCAGACCCCTAGGAAATTAGATCACTTTGGGAAACAAGAAGAAACCTTTGCTGAGGAGCGGAACCAAGAAGAAACTGAGGAGAAGACTATCCCTAAGCTAGAGGGATCTGCCTGCAGTGGTTGCCTGACTGCCAAAGGAAGGAGAAAGGACTTTGTGTGCACTTTTATTCAACTTGTGAAGGATCTCCAAGGGCTTGAGAAAAGAGCTTGCCTCCTGCTGAAGTCTCAGGGACAACAGACTTCAACCACCAGCTCCCCAAGAATCCTTTGGAAGTGCCTGCTGCTGTTTTGGGTCTTCTGAAGGGACTGCGTGTCGCAAGGAGCTGGAAGCGCGACTCAAGAGGGAGAAGCGTGTCGCCGTCGCAGCCGCTGCCGTCGCATCACGGAGATGACACCGCTGTAGCTGTCGCATTGCACCACATCTCAAGAAACGTCTCGCAACACCGAAGAAGCGTGTCGCCGTCGCTGCCGTCGCATCGTAGATGTCGCCGCTGTAGCTGTCGCATTGCACCGCATCAAGAGAAGAGTCTCGCATCGAGGAAGAAGCGTGTCGCCATCGCAGCCGCTGCCGTCGCATCGTAGATGTCGCCGCTGTAGCTGTCGCTTTGCACCGCATCGAGAGAAGCGCCCCGCATCCACGGAGAAGCGTGCCGCCGTCGGAGCTGCTGCCGTCGCATCACGAAACAAGGGTGTCGCCGCTGCAGTTGTCGCATCGAGCGGAAGCGTCTCGCAACGTCGGAGAAGAGGGTCGCCGCCAAAGCCGCTGTCGTCGCATCACGGAACAAGGGTGTCGCCGCTGCAGCTGACGCATCGAGTCGAGACTTCTGCAACATCGGAGAAGCGTGCCGCATCAGGAAGAACTTGACGTCTTTATTTCTTTGCACCAGAACTTTGTCGCATCTCCATCTCTGCAACACTTTCGTTGTAGAAACATGACGCATCGTAAGGTACATTGACTCAAAGTGTCGCATTTTAAGAACTTAAGAGAACTAAGCTAAACCTACCATTTTAAGTACAGTATTGTGGATTTTTGTCGTTTATGGTCTTGTGTTAAAACTATATAAAGAATACTTATTTTTGATATAAACCTTGTGTGGTGTCCATCTGTAGTGTTGTCACTAGATTACTGTATGTGTTCACAAATGCTTTACACACTGCCTCTGAGATAAGCCTGTCTGCTCGTGCCAAGCTACCAAGGGGTGAGCAGGGGTTATTTTAGGAGTGTACCCCCTACCCTGACTAGAGGCGAGGGTCCCTATTTGTCACAAGTACCTACCGGTGCCAACTAGAGACCCCCAATTCTAACAACAAGTATACGCAACCATCTACTCCAGATATGCCAGGGGCGTGCTGGTGTGGGTGGCGCCCGGAGTACCGTACCTTCTGAAAGACCTGCTTGTAGACAGTGAGGGCAAGTATCTAGTGGTGACCGGATCACTGAAATTGCATGATATTTGTGTAGTAAATGTGTTTGCCCCTAACGTGGATGAAGAAAGCCTTTTCCCAGATGTTGTTCGGAAGTACTCCCCCTACCTAGTGGCCATTATTATCTGGGCAAGCGATTTTAATTGTATATTAAATGGGGATCTTGATCGGCATCCCCTAGATTAGCGGTTAAACCACACATGATGGAATCTTTGGTGAGGGCGATGTCTGGCCTGGATTTGGTGGATCTCTAGAGACTTTTCAACCCGACAACCAAAGCATACTCATGCTACTCGCCTGCCTTGAGTACATACAGCAGGTTAGATTACATCCTGGTGCAGGCAGACTGCGTGTTTAAGTGTACAGGGGTAGCGTTTCTAGCCAGATACATATCAGATCACTCCCCGCTTTTAATGAGTATAGTAACAGAGTGGGCCCTTCCCAGAGTGCCGCTGTGGCTCCTCCGTATGGAGCTGCTGAGAAATGACACTTCTGAGGGGCTGGCAGAGGCCACCAGGGAATATTTTGAAGTCAATTCTGAACATGGCTAGCAATAGAGCAGTGGAATGGGAGGCTATGAAGGTGGTGGTCAATGGTGAATGTAAGTCATGAATATGTGGGGTAACTGCAGAACTAAAGCAAGCGATGGGGGCACAGGAGAACAAATTACAGGCACTGGAAGCCAACCTTGCTACACAGACACAAACACTATCTGACTGGGCAGCTTGCAAGGCAGTGCAGATAGAGATATGGCAATGGCCAGAGAAATACACCAGTAGGACATATCGATAACATCTGTATAGAGAGGGGAACAAAACTGGTAAACTGCTGCCATGGCTGTTCAAGAGGGAAATTCCCGGGGCTCCCATGACGAGCTCCAAGACGCAAAAGGGCGCAAATGTTGCACTGAAGAAGGCATAAACGGGCTGTTCATACAACATATGGTGGAGTTATATAGTAAGCCCAGAGGGGGCAGGAGCAGAACATGACTGCCCATTTGACGGCCCTACGATTGTCCCAACTAATTTCTGAGCAACAAGAGGCTTTCTCTGCCCCTTTAACCAGAGACATGCTCTTGGCGGTTATAAAAGAGATGCCTAAAGGGAAAACACCAGGTGGGGACAGGTTGTTGAGTGGAATTTTACCAACAATACAGTGCACTACTGGTGGACAAATTGTTACAGGTGTATAATGAAGCGTATGAGGGGGTCTGTCTCCCGGTCATGATGAGAGAGGCTCCTATAGTATTGATACCAAAGCCAGAAAGAGATCCTGGTTTTGTTAAATCTTGCAGCCCACTTCCCATGATCAATGTAAATGCCAAAATACTGAGTAAAGTACTTGCTAACCATCTTCTTGAGGTCCTGTGTGGGCTGATACATGAGGATCAATGTGGTTTTGTGCCGTGGATGAACACTACGCAGAACATCAGATGGATCACACATGTGCTGCATGAGACGGGAAACTTCGATCATGACTATGCCTTGGCACTGCTGGATATTAAACATGCTGGTACTACCTGTAGGAGATGATAAAGGCGATGAATCTAGGACAACCATTTATTAAATGGATCAAGATACTGTATACGCAGCTAGTAGCCAGTGTCCGGACTTAAAAGGCTTTCTGAGTAGTTCTGGATGGAAAGTGGAATGAGACAGGGCTGCCTGCTATCGCCTCTACTCTTTGCGCTCAGAATAGAACCCTCAGTGTGCAGGCTCAGGGAGGTTCTCCGTCCGAAGGGTATACAGGTTGGGGATAATACACGTGTGGTGTCCATGTACACGGATTATACGTTAATATATCTGAGACACCCAGCCTATTCAGTCCCTATCCTACTAAAGGTCCCGAGGGATTATGGCGAAGTGTTGGGCCTCCATATTAATCATCTGTCTTACGTGATTGGTCACGTGTGTCTGGGGTGGGGTAGAGTGACTGGGACCATTCATAAGCGAGCGCCAGCAGTGGTGATGATGCCTCTGTGGCATATTCCAACCTTCAAGCAAATTTCAACAGCTATGCCGATGGACCACGAGACAAAGGGGGCTGTTTACTGGTGGCAGATCTGTAGCCAGAGAATAGGTTCTTGTCATTTTAAGAAGCGCCGGAGAATGTTGGGGTGGATCTGGGGCAGTTCCTCCAGTACACCATGTTAGCACACACGGTGAAAAATGAGTGGCCTTTCTTTCCGGAGGCGCCGCCATACTCCCAGCCATTGACAGCGCTGCTGGCCTTACCCGGATGTCTCCGTCTGGTCTTCCATATATTTTGCTCACTCTGAGCAGATAAAGCAACACAAACATTGGCAGTGCAGGACAAGTGGGGTGCACATCTAGAGGTAGAGCTGACTGAAAAAGACTGGACAAGGGACTATGAGGAGGCGAAGACAGTGTCGAGCAATGCATGGTTTTAGTTGGTGCAGTATAACCATATTCATATAACCTATTATACCCCTGCTGTTCTGCGCAGAATTTACCCCACTGCCTCCTCAAACTGTGGCAGGTGAGGATACTCGAAGGCTGTCTTTTTACACATGATTTGGCACTGCCCCATTAAACATGGTTTTTGGGGCGAGGTGGCCCGACACATTGGCACATACATTGGTGTGGGGATGACACATACCCTTAAATACTATATACTGGGAGCCCTGCCGGCGGTAGGTAGACGGAAACGAGTGAAACTGAATGTTTTTGGGCTGGGTACAATTTTACCAAAGCGACGCATTGCAATCCATCGAACTGCCCGTTGGCGCCTCGGAAAGAGGCCTGGATTTGTGATGTCCTGTAGTGGGCAACAGCAGAGGAAGTACACATGCAGAAAGTCAGAAGTGATGAGGGATTAGCAGATGATTTGACTGAGTGGCCAAAGTTGATGCAGGCCCTGATGGACCCGCCTGATACTAGGCCCCCTAGAACGGGAGAAGCACTGAGAAGATTGACTAAAATCTGGGAGTATACTGACAAGTAGCGAGAAGACACTAGTACTTGCACCAAGAGCTTCCCTGAATGGGACTGGTGAATGGGTAACGAGGGCCATAGGAGTGGTTGGGCTTATTGCCGGGATGGATCGGTTGGAAAGGGCAGGACCTGTGTGCCATGTAGAAACGCTGAATAAACTGGGGATATTGTAACATGTGGGACCAATGTTGTGTACTGTGTCCTGGGCAAGTCGTAACTGGTTTAGTTCTTCTTCTTACGTCCTTGCAGCTCTGTGTCCACATTTAAAAAGGTATGTGTATTCTGATATATGCGTCTTGATTGCAGTTGTTAAGGCAAACACAAATAAAAGTTAAAAACTGGAGAAAAAAAAAGAATGCCGAACTGGAAGGAGCTATCATCAATTGTCCAGGCAATGTTGCATTTCAGGAGGGTCCTTCTGAATAAACATGTGATGGTCGAGATGGACAACATGACTGCATTATCATATGTGAGCAGACTGGGGAAACAAAGTCTTCCTTCTCAATCTGGTTGCTTTACAGATTGGAGCTTGGGCAGAGAAACATCTTGCCCCAAAAGCAACTCACATCAGGGAAGAAGACAATATAGTGGCAAACAGACTAAGCAGGGTCTTCTCCTCAGTGCACAGACAGAATATTGAGTTTCAAATATCGATATACAAAAATATCGAGTTTGAAATATCGTCATACAGGAATATCGAGAGCAAGAATATCGTGGTCCAGAATATCGACATTAAGGTAAGAAATATCGTTTTAGAAAATATCGACGTTAGTAATATCGTTTGTTAAAATATCGTTGTTTAAAATATCGATTTTTATATTAGTGTTATGTATTTTAGTATGTATTTTAAAAGTATGTGATGTAATTTTTTTGTATAAGTATTGATTTTGTTTTTTAAATATATGTGTTAAATTTTTAGTAGTGATTAATTTTATGTTAATTAAATGTTGCGTTTTTTAGGTCTGTAGCGGGTTGTGGGTTTATAGGAAAATAGGGTGGGAGGTAATTTAATTATAATAAAGTAATATTTTTTATTTATTAGTATTTATTTAATTTAGATTTTATAGTGTTAATTGTGGGAATTCATTTTTTATGAATTAATTATTAATTGGTTGTTAATTTTTAGTAATTAATTAATTGATAATTATGTCAATTGTGTTATTTTTTTGAGTGGGTTGTGGGTTTATAGGGGAATAGGGTGGGAAAGTAATTTAATTAAAATAAATAAATTAATATTTTTTATTAGTAGTATTTATATAATTTAAATTTAATAGTGTTAATTGTGGAAATTAATTTATTATTAATTAATTATTAATTGGTTGTTAATTATTATGAATTAATTGGTAATTAAGTTAATTGTGTTATTTTTGTAGGAGCGGGTTGTGGGTTTATAGGGGAATAGGGTAGGAAGTAATTTCATTTTAATAAATTAAATAATAAGTTTTATATATTAATATTTATTTAATTTTTAATTTATAGTGTTAATTGTGGGAATTAATTTATTAATAATTATTTATCAATTGTTTGTTAATTAATATTAATTAATTACATATTTTGTAATTAATTATATTAATTGTGTCATATTTTAGGAATGGGTGGTAGGGTTTATAGGGGAATAGGGTGTGAAATAATTTATTTAAAATTAATTTATAATTAATTGATAATTAATGGTATTTAATTTATAAAAAAATAATTATGGCAATTGTGTAATTAATTTGAGATGTGAGTTGTGGGGTTTATAGTGGTAAAGGGTGTGAAGTAAATTATTTTCAAATAATTAATGTTGTTAATTGAAAAATTATAAACAATTTAAAATTAGTTATGGAAATTGTGTAATGACTTTTATGAGTGTGTTGTGGTGTTTATTGGGGTAGAGGGTGGAAAGTATTTTATGTTTTAATAATTAATAATTATTTGCTCATTATTATTCATTCTTTAATTGATACATTTTTATGGTTATTGTTTCCTTTTATTTTGTGTGTGGATTTTGGTTTTATAGGGGTAATGTTTGGTTAGTAAATTCATTTTTATATGTTTTAATTTGATATTTAATTAATAATATTTGTTTATTTGATAATTATGGAGGTACCATTTTTTTTAAATGTAGATGTGTGTTGTGAAATGTGTGGTGTTATAGGGTAGGAAATAAAGAATATTTATTTTATGTAACAATTAATGTTTTTGGTTATAATTAATTTATAATAAATATAGTTATTTGTTTGTAAATTTGTTTTTTAATTTTTATAAAATAATGTTAGTTGGTAATTTTTAGATTTTTTTTACATTGTAACATGTTTCTATTTTCTATTTTTAATATTTTTATATATTTTTGTGTTTTTAACAATTTTTGTATTGTAGTTGATCTTTTGTTTGTTTTTATTTTTTATTGACTTTATTGAGAATATTAAATTTAAACAATCTGCTATCCAACACTTTCCCTACTGTTGCACTCATTGGAGTGGGAATAGTAGTTTTTACCCCTCCGCTATCCAACACTTTCCCTACTGTTGCACTCACTGGAGTGGGAATAGTAATTTTTACCCTCCGCTTTCCAACACGTTCCCTACTGTTGCACTCACTGGAGTGGCAATAGTAATTTGAACCCCTCCGCTATCTAACACTTTCCCTACTGTTGCACTCACTGGAGTGGGAATAGTAATTTTTAGCCCTCCACTAGCCAACACTTTCCCTACTGTTGCACTCACTGGAGTGGGAATAGTAATTTGTACCCCTATGCTATCCAACACTTTCCCTACTGTTGCACTCACTTAAGTGGGAATAGTAATTTTTACTTCTCCGCTATCCAACACTTTCCCTACTGTTGCACTCACTGGAGTGGGAATAGTCATTTTTACTTCTCCGCTATCCAACACTTTCCCTACTGTTGCACTCACTGGAGTGGCAATAGTAATTTTTCCCCCTCCGCTATCTAACACTTTCCCTACTGTTGCACTCACGGGAGTGGGAATAGTAATTTTTAGCCCTCCACTATCCAACACTTTCCCTACTGTTGCACTCACTGGAGTGGGAATAGTAATTTTTACTTCTCCGGTATCCAACACTTTCCCTACTGTTGCACTCACTGGAGTGGGAATAGTAATTTTTAACCCTACGCTATCCAACACTTTCCCTACTGTTGTACTCACTGGAGTGGGAATAGTAATTTTTAGCCCTCCGCTATGCAACACTTTCCCTACTGTTGCACTCACTGGAGTGGGAATAGTAATTTTTACTTCTCCGGTATCCAACACTTTCCCTACTGTTGCACTCACTGGAGTGGGAATAGTAATTTTTAACCCTACGCTATCCAACACTTTCCCTACTGTTGTACTCACTGGAGTGGGAATAGTAATTTTTAGCCCTCCGCTATGCAACACTTTCCCTACTGTTGCACTCACTGGAGTGGGAATAGTAATTTTTACCGATGTGCTATCCAACACTTTCCCTACTGTTGCATTCACTGGAGTGGGAATAGTAATTTTTTCACCTCTGCTATCCAACATTTTCCTTACTGTTGCACTCAATGGAGTACAAAATGTAAGTTTAAATTATTTTAAATATATTAATATTTTAATTTATAATATAATGTTTTTTATTAGATTTTGTGTTATAGGTATATGTATATTTATATATATTTTTTTGTTAATTTGTATATATTTATAACATTTTAAAATATATTAAAGTTATTAGTTTATTAATTGTTTTAAAGTAAATATACATTTATATATTACATTTTATATATGTACATTTACATTTTTTAAATTACATTTATTTATTATATTTGTTTAAATGTACATTACATCTTAAAAAAAATGTAAAGTTAATTTTATTATTTAATTTATTGAACATTATTTTTTATGAAAAAAAAATCAATATTTTGTACATCGATATTTTTTACATCTATATTTTTTTCTCGATATTTTTGTAATTTACATTTTAAAGATAGGATGTCGATATTGTGGATGTCGATATTTGTGTGTCGATATTTGTGTATGGGGATATTTTTGTAGTCGATATTATGTCAGTGATCCCTTCTCCTCATCTCAGACCCTGTATGTCACCCCTGTCAAGTTCTCACAAATATGCCAGAGGTTTGGGGAGCCATTTATAGACCTGTTAGCTTCCAGAAATGACACTCAGTTACAGATGTGCTTCTCCCATATCAGGATCCAGAAACATTGGGAGTAGATGCGCTACCTTCACTTTGGCCTCCTCAGCTGTTATATGCATTCCCACCTATTCCACTCATCCTTCACCTGCTTTCAAGAGTGCAGAGGGAAACAGTGGAGATTATTGTTGTAGTTCTGTTTTGGCCCCATCGCTCTTGGTTCCCCCTCCTAAGGTGCCTGGATGTTCTTCCTCCATGGAGAGTTCCATTATCCCCTTTTCCTCTCAGATCACTGGGGTGTCTGCCTCTTCAGAGGCTGTCTCTATCGGTCTAGAGATTGAGAGGATTAGGCTTGAGAGAAGGGGGTGCCTCAACATTTAGCTGCGATCATTCAGGGTTCTATGTGCCCTACTACTTTGAAGTTTTACTCCAAACACTGGTAGAACTTTTAAATATGGTGTCCTTCTAAATCTCTATCAGCAGGACAGTGTGAGATTTCTTTGATTCTACAATTCTTGCTGGATGGTTTTCAGAAGCAATTAGCGATAACTATGATAAGATCCCAGTGGGCTATAATTAAGGCCATTAGGGATCCTTGGTCCAATCCCAGCAGGGAGTTTGGCATGGTCGTCAGATTCTTAAAGAGTTTTTCTATCTCAAGGCCAATATCTAAACCCTCTGTTCTTCCTTGGGATTTGCCACTAGTCCTACAGTCTCTACAGAGCGGTGCCTTTTGGGCCACTAATATCAGTTTATATAAAGTATTTGTCATTAAAAGTGGCTGACTGCCGCACAAGAAGGCTGCCTCCTAGAGCAGCTCCTATTCCCCACAGGCCTAATCCCCTAAATATCCATCCACTGATCCATCTCTTATGACCTGCCACTGTGGCATGAGTGGTATGAGGCTGCGGAGATACCGCTGAGCCGTTTATGGAGTCCGGCAGCGAAAACTCACCAGCATTGATCAGCAAGGCCTAACGCGGCATGTGCAGCCTGGGCCTAGCGTAGTGGGCAGTGCCAGAGACACCAGAGTTCAGCGCGTGAGTGCTGTGGAGGCCTTCACCGGCAGATATCGCACATCAGTGGGCCCCAGGGGAGCAAAACTGTCAGCGACTTTGCCGTCTTTTGCTTTGGTGCCCTGCACGAACTCCAGAGCAGCAGGGCTCCCTATCGACACGAAGGAGGAGGCAGCTTGTGCCTCACGTGGCAACTGCCCAACAGCCCTAAGGCCAGACGGGAAGCGCCTCTGACGCCGCTGTCGGCACCTGGAGATACCTTGGAGTGGCCTCTAGGCAATGACAGCAAAGCCAGCAGACCCCTGGACTTAACGGGGCCCCTGATGAGTGGCCCAGGGAACATAAGCGGGCAGGCACACCTCCACACCCTCTATGGCTACCAAATTACTTCTGCATCTTGCCTAATAGACGGCGTGAGACCAAAGGGCGCCTTAGATGAGTGGGGCCCCAAGAGAGAGGTAAGCTGGTGGCTGATAAACCAGCGAGCGCACTACCTGCTCGCTGCAGACGGGGCAGAGGAGTCTCACTTGCACCAGATATGGACAGGGCTGGCAACCTTTGCAGTGGTGATCCGGATTCTAATGGGGGCCAGACCTTATTGTTTGGCCAGAACTGTAATGATCCAACCGACTTCATTGAGCGATGCCTTGGGCTGCCCGTGGTTGCACGCCCCCTGGCGTATCAGGCCTTCCGCGCCCCCTCCATTCTCCTTCTTTACACCCTTTGGAGAAGATTAACCACTAACGGGGAAGTGGGTGACTGCTGTGCCTCATAGAATGACTTTGAACGCATTCTCGGCCCTCCCACGCAGTGTGCCTCATCTGGCCTCTTAATCTGCACTCGACATTTGGGGGACATAGGGTGGAAAACCTGACAGGCCCCAGAGAAGAATCTCCTCGAAGATCGCTCCTGGGCAGATGGCGGTGAGTACCTCTGGGCCTCCCCCCCTTTTTTAGCGAAGGCGACTGTGCTCCTCGACAATGATGACTGGGGGTCAAGGCACCCGAGGGGCCCACTAGACTAAACTAGACAAATTTGCACTCACCCTTGATGGGGCAGGCGGGGCGGGACTGGAGACCGTGCCAAGTCCCGTGAAAAAGGCCTCATCCGAAAGTGAGATGCTTGCGCTCAAAGACATTATGGCAGCGATCCAGGAGTCCAAGGATCCTTGGAGACCAAAATTGACACGGTGTCCACGGAAGTCACACTAGTGCAGGAGGACCTCGGTAATCTGGGTGCCCAGATGAAGGAAGCAGAGGACTCCCTTACGGCCCTCAAGACAGAGACTGCAACTCAGCAGAAAAAAGTAAAGGAGCTGCGCACTACTAAAACTTGAGGATTTTGAGGGTAGCTCAAGGAGGAACATCATACGTGTGAAGACCTCATTCTTAAAGTTCGGCAGCCTCGTGGGCTATCTAACTATTTCTCTATTGAACGGGCCCATAGGATCCTGGCTACCATGCCCAAACCAGGAGCGCCACCCCGCACAAAATTCACCCCCATCTTCAACTTCAGGGATCGCGATGTAATTCTGCAAGCAGCGCGAAGTGCCCCTCCTATCAAATATGAAAATGCAACTATCAGTTTTATTCTGGACTTCACGCTTCAAGGCCAGGGTCCACGCCGTAGCTTTTTGGAATTGAAACGAGTCCTGAGAGAGCAAGGCTTAGAATACTCTATGATGTTGCCGGCGCAACTACGAGGGGTGGAGGAAGGGAACACCTGGCACTTCGCAACCCCTAAAGAGGCATGGGGCTGGCTTGATGGATGGAGACCATCCTGTGGTGCAAGACCAAGAAACCAGTCTCGCCAACAGTGATGCGATCCTGACACTTTGGAACACCGGTACGACACAGGAGACATGCTACATGGGCAGCGGTCACCACAGCATCAGGTCTGAGGGTGGCATCTCAACAAGAAATGCGCAACGACTGGTCTGATGGCGCAGGAGGAAACGAATAGCCATTGGGACCCGTGCCGCTGCAGAAACTCAGGGTGGAGGACATAGCCTTTTGTTCCCCTTCTTTTCCTTTTTAGGTTGAGCCTAGAGTAGCGCGCAAGCGCTGCTTCTGGCGAAGCATTATGTAGGGGGTTTTCAAAGCTGACCAGACGCTCGTGCGTCATGGCCTTTTTCGGGCAGTTACCCACGCGGCCGACATCTGTTTCCCATTATCGTGCCCAGACGCGTGCGCGATAATTGGAAACACATGCCGGGAAAAGGCCATGACGCACGAGCGTGTGGTCAGCTGAGCAGGCTGCCGCGCTCGCCCCCGCTCCTCCATTGTTGTCCTTGTTTAAAGTTAGCGTGAAGCACTCTGCCAGGAATGAATGGCAACAGTCAGGTGGTGGACCTTGGCAGGGTCGATGCTGAGTAATATTAGAGGACATTCAGAGACACCGCTTCCGGGAGTGCAAAAACAAAGAAACAAGAAACAGCGGAGAGGCGGGCAAGTCAACTCTTGTACTTACACGTCGGGTCAGCTAAGTACTGATAAGGTGTCATGTCTAGCAGAGACGTCACATCTCACGCATCCCAAGTAACAATAACACAAACAATTGTACAAATCAACTATCATAAGGACAGGGTCGGCCACAATCAGAGGGAAAGAGACAGGACGTGGCTTCCCGATGTCCAGAGTGTGCTTGACCCGCCAGGTCCCTCGTTTCCGACCGTAGTCATGGGCACACCGGTAACTGCTGGGTGCGGCAACTTAAATGATTATATCAGCACTGCAGCTCAGCCACGCTGGGGAGATCACCCAACCTGGAGGAAACAGCGCGGCCCACCGAGGACACTGGGTTCCACCCTTCATGTTAAGAGGTGCTGCCAGTACCTCACCTCTGGCACAGAACTTACCTGCTGGACATACCGTTTTCCGTCCACAGACAGGCTTCCCTACTCTTCTGTGGTTTACCTCCCCCCTACCCGTAAACCGGCCACGGGCCCGAGCCAACTGGAAGACCCCCGTGATCGGGAGCAGTGCTGGTGAGCGGACATATGCCAACGAGGGCCACCCGGGCTGTACAGTGCGTCACGGACATCGGTGCTGTGGCCCCATGCAGCACTCCCTCCTGTGCACCGTAACTCTGCCACTAGGGTGCTGCCGCCTTACATTTTACATTTTTAAGGGACGAGGAACCCGGTCTTTTTGGGCGGCGCCACCACTCTGGCAGTTAGGGTACTGAGCAGGAGACCTGAACAGCATTTCGTTTGTGAGGTGTCTCTGACAATACACTGCCTCTCTCTGACACACGATTTACCTGCTGCACGCCCGGCCTCCGTCCGTCGACAAGCTCCCTAACTCTTCACTTTGCCAGCCTCTCTTAATTCTCCGGCGTCCAAGCCCGGGACAGCTGGAAGCCCCATGAACACTAACAATAACAATGTGAACGGAAGGCCAGTGACTGCTATGTATCCACCCCATTGGTCTGGCTACTCTTTAAGAGGGACAAAGGGGTCACTCTATTAAGCAGAATGGCTACTCTCCAGGACCCCATCGTGAAACCACCTTGGTAGGCGTAGGTGTAGCCGTACCGGGCAAGGAAAGGAGTTTTATTACCTTGGAATTGTGTCTCTTGGAGAAATAGAACATATGCCTGTGCCCTCTTTGCCACCTTTAGGACTGCTCTTCCTTTATTACGTGAAGTGCAATGGCTGAATTATGATACACTAGTTTATATGTTGTTTGCCATATTTTCAGCTGAACACACATCTCTTTAGTATATACATTACATCAGGATTAATTTGTGCAGCATGTTCTTCCTCTATTAGGATGAATGAGGCATATGGGATCTATGATGTAATGTGTACCCTTGGTTCTTGAGAAGTGTGGTAGTTATGTAATGAGGATGATAATACTTGTTAATTTACAGTTTTCTTAGGATAGAATTATCAAAACATTTGATTGTTGAATGTATGCAGCATGAAGAATTCCTGTGTGAGATAATAAATACAACACGAACCAATGAGGTATTGTTATTTTTAATAGTTAATTGTATAGAATAGGTTATGGGAGTGTATTTGGGTTGGATTCCCCGACAATAATATACCCATTTTTTATATTTATTTATGTCAATTAGATTTGGATGTGGATAAAGGAGTCTATCATAAGGAATGACTACCAGCTTATAATTTATTGCTACAATAATTGTTGTGATCCTAATGCTTAATGGATATCATAGGATATCGGAGACTTGCAGTGCTCAATGAAGGTCATGCTTTTCACCAGAATTGATGACTCTCATATGTTTATGGTTTTTCATTTGTATATAAAATATTTATAATTACATAAACATACTGAATGATGGTTTATGCACATTTTGTAGCCCTAAAGATCTAAGAAAATGAAAAACGTTGGCGTTTGACAAATGTTTATTCTGGCTACAATCAAATTGGTTTTATATAAAGAATGAAGTACTAGGTGGACGAGGTCTGGACACAGAAGATGGCGTCCACAAACTAACTCAGCTCCACGCAAACCGACACCCTGCCTTATCCTCCCGCAAACCGTAGCCTGACAGCCATCCGAGTGGGGCATGTCACGGCCCCTCCTCCATGACACCCGTCACCCCCAAAACCTGCCTGAAGACAGAGAGCAGGGAGCCATGCACAGTCATCAGGCCTCAGTGCAACCTCCCCATGCCCGATGCAAATTCCTTGGCACTGGGCGAGGCCACCAGCCAGAAGTGCCTCTAGCGCAGTACAAGCTGCACCGCCACGAAGACGGGCACAACATCTGGCTCTTCTGCGGCGCTTTGAGGACACTTGCCCCCCCCCAACCCCCACAGAGTGGGCACCGGGACGTACTTGGGCTCGGCCTGGGAGGGGCCCCAGCACTGCAGACTTTGCGGCTGACCTGTAATTGCAACATAGCCTTGTTAGAAATGGGGGTCTCTAGTTAACAGAGGTAGGTACCTTTGTCCGAATAGGGATCCTTGCTTCTAGTCAGGATAAGGGAGTTACACTCCTAAAATAACCCCTGCTCACCCCCTTTGTAGCTTGGCACGAGCAGTCAGGCTTATCTTGGAGGCAGTGTGTAAAGCATTTGCACAAAACCAACAGTAATACAGTGTAAGCACTACAAAAGGACAC
Source organism: Calotriton arnoldi (assembly GCA_963921515.1). Classification (NCBI taxonomy): domain Eukaryota; kingdom Metazoa; phylum Chordata; class Amphibia; order Caudata; family Salamandridae; genus Calotriton; species Calotriton arnoldi. The sequence continues at coordinate 282,151 of CAWUFW010000468.1, read as the reverse complement.
CACACTAGTTTAGAAAAATATTTAATTTTTTTATATACTCGACAAAACCAAACAAGCATTGGCATAGCCAATAGGTCTCGCTTTTGGGACCTTATAAGTATTTAGTTATGCAGCACAATATCCTTGGTGCAACAACATCAACTGTTGCATGGCTAAACACTTATAAGGTCCCAAAGGCGAGACCTATTGGCTATGCCAATGCTTGTTTATACATGATGCTGGCCTGACTGCAGATGCTGCCACGACTGATCCAGTTATTCACGAAGACATGTGACTCTTGGTAACACGTGAGCTTGTGGAAGAGGGGGTGGGGGGATCGTTGTTGGTGGTTGCCACTGTTTCAGTACTAGTTTGGGGAGACAGGCACTCTACAATATTGGAGGGGCGGGCAGTTCTAAGTCCGCTGTGCAGGGAGGCAAGGAAGGGGTTACTGCTCAGGGGTTTTGTTTGCACTTTCATTTCGTTTTTGAAGGTAAAGTTATACTGTAAGACACCGACAACGAATATACTCACACATTACTGCATATTCCCCCAAGCACAAAGGTGGAGAGGTGGAACTGCTGGGCCGACGAGGCCTCTGGATCGCACATACACATGAGTGACCCCTCAGATAGGTCAAAATAAAACTGCTCTCCTGGAACGTAAACGGCCTGGGTAATAAAATTAAAAGAGGAGTCGTGCAGTAATTTATCAAATGTCGGGCTCCCAATATTGTTCTCCTCCAAAGAGACCGACATGATGGGCACCAGATGGACGAATAGATGGGGATATAGAATGGCCATACATGCAGGGTACACTATTTGATCCAAAGGAGTGGGGATTCTCATAAGGAAGTCACTCCCGTTAACTATTCAACAGACTTTGTCAAATGCACATGAACAATATGAGGTCCTCACAGGGAGTTGGGAGGGAGTAACGATCAATGTGTGCTCAGTTTGTCTCGCCACGCCTTCCATGACTTACTACTGCCTGACCTAAGCACCCTGTTGCTTCAAATGCCGGAAGTTAAGCTGCTGATGGGGGGAGACTTTAACTTGGTGCTGTGTGAGGAGCAAGGCCATTGGCCTCAAAGGCTCACGGGATCCTCCCGCTGCCTATTCTTACAGCCCACGGTCTAACTGATCTCTGGCGCGCTTACAATCCCAGGCTGCAGCGCTTCATTTTTCACTTGGTGGCATATGGCAGCCTCTCCTGAATTGACCCCCTTTTCACCCTCACGCATCCACTCCATCATTATTTGGACATCCAGCACCTGTCCAGAGGCATTACCGGTCACTCCCCGATATGGGCGGCCTTCAGTCTGCACATGGGCCCCGAGTACCGCGAGATGGTGCTCAATCCCTGGTTTCTCAAAGTGCCACGTATTAAAGAGGGCATTATACAAGCAATAGAACACTATTTCTCTGACAATGAGGCCTCTGTTGCTTCACCACAGTTTCTATGGGAGGCGTATAGGACAGTAATCAAAGGGCAGGGCCTACCCCTGATCGTAGGTCCCTAAATATGAGATAAAAGGTTTGCATTAAGAATTCATTTGTCTCTTCCATGGACTAGTGATATCACATTAGTCTTGGTATGGCTGCTTTCACTTGATGTAGCCTGTTGTGTAATGCGCATCCTGTGTAAAATGTGAGCTGGATCAATTTAAACTTGCCATTTCTCGACACTTGTTTAACATGCTGCTCTATTTTTCCCGTTGGGGGTCGGCTTTGTGTATTTTCAGGCCCTTTGTCGACTTATTCCACAACTTTAAAAGGTTCATCAGTTTTATGGAGTCCTGAAATTCACTCCCCACCCTCGTCAGGATGAGGACTGCCTGAAGTATCTCAGCTACAAGGACCGTTTGGAGCTTTAAATCAATGATACACTATGTACAATACTGCAGCAAGACAGCAACCCACTGCAATATTTGATTTAAATTGTTATTGCTTTTTATTGCAAGCATATGCCCGCCATGTTTAGGTGATGGCATGTTTTCTTTTTTTCTACTTTTATTCTATTAATTTATCTGGTACATGCCTGTTTGTGTGAGTATTTTACTGGGCATGGGTAAGTGGATGAATGCAAGAATGAGTCAGTAGGTGGATGAATGGACGCATGGATACAAGAATGAGTGAGAGTGCGTGTATGATGACAAGTTTCTGAGTTCCTAAGCTCACTAGTCACTGAAGAAGCAGTTTAAATTATAAACCAGGCCTGTTTGCATTCCCCAGGCTTGTTATGCATGACTGGGGTACCGAGTGGTAGCAAGAGGCTCAAATGAGAAAGGGCCAAGAGGAGCCACTAATTCTATCCATTTACTCTCGATGCCACAGCTGTGTTTTATTCTGCAAAATGTCCCACTTCAGTGATTCAAAATATTACCATTTTTGCCACCTTGACATTTTTTGCGTAATGCTTTCAGATTTCATTTGAATTTCTTGTCCTAGCGCCAGCGTTCAATATTTCATGATGAAATCACTGTTGTAAAAGTAAGTTATCACCACTAACATTTCATAAACATAAGATAAAGAGAGGCCAAGGAGCAGGTTTACTAACAACATTCAGCCACCCTTATCTAATCAGCAAAACAGTTAACAAGGTGTGAATAACCTTAATGTATAACGAGAGCCACTGGAATGATGCAATTTTGTGGCCACTGAGTTTTCCGCATTGTTATGAATTGGATCGATTTGCCACATACATCCCTGCCACGTTTCCCAGGTCCATACGTGATGTGTCTTTGAATTTTGGGACTTGAAGTCTTCTTTATTCCATTATAAAACAGTATTCAAGTCCCAGATTTCAAAGGAAAGAGCCTGGACTGAAGCAGCACCTCACACATGGATCTGGGAAACTTGGCAGCTATGCACATATTCCATCATCTCCTGCATAATCTGCATATTTTAACAAAACAAATTGTTTCTAGCTCAAATAGATTAAAAGTTACTAAGTACCTGGCTACACATATTGCCGCCCAGTGAAAGATCCTTTGCAAAGGTTGACTTGTCCTCTTTGTGTTGCTTATTGCTGTATTTGGGTGTTAAATTAGTACTAATGAGGTGAAACATTTGCCCAAGCAGTGTTAACCTGCGTAAAAATGACAAAATAAAGAAGTAATACTATCACAAAATGTGCTGCATTATGCTGCATAATTTGCATTTTCTTGCTGAATAATTAGCCAACCCTGCCACATTATTTGGTCCTCAACTGCTGCATAATTCCAGTCACCCTGGATATACCATGCCATGCTTACGGGCAATTTTCTAAACACGCAGTGGACCAATGCTTAGCTCCGTTATCACGCTGCAGCAAGCAGTCACAAATCGCAATCCAAAACCTGTTAAATACAGACCTCTCACGTTTTCCACTTTAATGTGCGGGTAACTAACTCATCCAGTCCAAGTTTTTTTCATTCCGCTCTGGGACTTATAGTTCTGATTTTATAATTGGGTAGACAGAACTATAAGTCCCAGAATGCAAAGTGAAAAACTGGCCTGGATGAGCCACTCATACATGGAACTGGAAAGCTTGAGCGGTCTGAGTGCTGGGCTTTAAATGGGATGAAAAAAGTGGGGTTCTCAAAGAGGGTGTGACATATGTAATTAAGAGAGTGGCTTAAACACATAAAACATTTCTGTGGTTCCCATAATGGGCCACCCAACCGGTATGTTGGTTTCTCTCAGAGTTTTCTGTTATTGTATCCATATAAACAACACAACAAAAGCAGTGCTTAATTTGTGCATGTGTATTCTGGTGCTTGGCACTAGCACTTAATTCCTACACTGGCACTTTTTTGATGAATGTGCACTATATGGTGGCACTGTCTTCCTATTTTCAGCAGAACACATCAGTTTAGCAATACAATATGCACTTAATATTAATAATAACAGTGCTTCCAGGCCATTAGAAGTGCCAATTTATAGCACTGACAGGGGCAGTGGGGGTACAAGCTGCAGTGGCATCCTAAGTGGTACTTTAGGCCCTGGCACCTACTTTGGAAGAAAGTAAGCACTGAACACACACCTAAAATCAGCTAGGGCTATTGGATTTGTCAATGGTTGTTAGCTGTTTAAAATAAATGAGCAACAACAATGATTTTGCTATAAATAATTAAAAAAATATTTCAATTCTGAAATTGTGAGACTGTGAATTAAACATTACTGAGGCCTGTGGAAGGGGTGGTGGTCTTCAGAGTGCCTCAATCACTCCTGTAATGTTCATTCTGTTGGACATGTACACCTTTTTTAGGTCGAGCCTAGAGCCAGCACGCATGCGCTGCCCTGCGAGGCTTATTATAGAGGAGTAGGTGAATAGAAGCTTCGCCCACTCTCCGCCCATATTTGCGATTGGCTTGTGTCATTGTCTGTCCTAAATGCTGGCTTCTGATTCATCAATAGGCTTGTTAGTCCCTCCTTAGTACCGCCTCCTCTTCATTTGCCACCTCCCATGGCGACTGGCCCCTTTACTTGGAGTGTTAAACAGTAGGTGTTATTTAGACTGTGAGCACTATTTTCGTTAATGAGGTTTTCCTACTGCAGACACCACGTGCTTTGGTGCCTTCTTCCCCCCGCCGCCCTCCCTCCCATTGTCCGTGCCTTCTCCCCCGCCCACCCGCCCTCCCGTTGTCCGTGCCTTCTCCCCCTGCCCGCCCTCCCGTTGTCCGTGCCTTCTCTCCCCACCCCGCCCTCCCGTTGTTCGTGCCTTCAAAAACGCCCCCGCCCTCCCTCCCCGTTGTCCGTGCCTTCTCCCCCCCACCCCCCTCCCGTTGTCCGTGCCTTCTACCCCCCCTCCCTCCCTCCCGCTGTCCTGGTGCCAATAATTTGCAATGCAATAGGTCTCAGCATAAATGCGAGACCTATTGCATTGCATATGTTTGTCTTTCAAGCAATGTGTCACTTAATTAAATTTAAAATACTGTCATAACTACCACACAAGGAGTGTGGCGAACCGCCTCCCATCGCACCGCCCCCCTTGCAATTTTACAGTGTTTGGTGGTTAGAACTGACTTGAGCCACCCGGACTGTACTCCATCATGGAAAACGTCACTGCTCCCAAGCTTCATACCATCAGGAGGAGTGACGATTGGCTTCATTTTAACTCACTGGGCAGCTATTAACTACATTCCGAAATCACTGTAAGAACCCAATTTGTTTTCTTTGTCCGACCTGAATATATATCTCCTTTGATTTGAAAGGTCGGGTGCTGAAATTAAAACCAGCAATAGCTGATGGTGTCCTAATTTTGTCTTTTCATTAGGTTAGTTCTAGTAGAGTGACTCTCTGCGTGTTTCGGTTTCATAACATACATACAGCATTGAACCAAATTAAAGATCGTCTGCGTTCAGCAAAGCCTTTTCCCTGTGTGTGTGTTGTACGGTAGCACAGCACTGGCTTACAACATTAAGCCCTACATTTGTAAACACTTTAATGAGCAAGCGGTCTAGAGCGACCACTGTACATGCTGTGGGAATTCTGATGTTCATACTGCGAAATGGACTTTGTTTTCGCTGTATGTGAAGTACAATGATGGTGCACAGTAATTGTAATTACTCGATCATCTGAATGTAGTAAAACAAAAACAAAAAAGGGTGTCTCAGCATTGAGTAATTGTACGTGGGCTTTTTTCTTCAACTCTGCAGTTCTGGGGAGATTCTGAATGGAGAGGATAAAAATTTGCTAGCATTCGCGCCAAGAATTTTCAATTCTATTAAGGACACGGAGGCGAGGATTATGCTTTCTCTTTCGTTTATTGCCACTCACAGTAGCCAATGAAAAACGTTTATTATGCAAATAAACTACATTTCCCATGATGCTTGTCATTACATCACATCCAGTCCGACCCTATAAGAGCCACCACTTCCTCTTCCTGAGCCTCTTTCTTTGCTCGAATGTAGAACCATGTAACATTAACTGGAGTCTAAACTGTCATCCTCCAACGTGGAAGAACCATAACCAAACTGGAACGTTATTCCTTTTTTCACCCAGAAGTACATTTATTCCGACTTCTTCTCGGAGTCTGAAATGAAAACATAGAAAAAAAAACGTAATTGCTGTCAACACAGTACAAAATATACGGGTGGGCATTTATTACAAATATTGTAATATAACCGGGTGGGATAATCCTCGCCTCCGTGTCCTTAATAGAATTGAAAATTCTTGGCGCAAATGCTAGCAATTTTTTTATTCTATTACAGGACCGGAGGCTTCGGATTATGCTTGTTTAACGCTTATCAAAAACCACAGTAGTAATATCACCCACCGGTTTATAATAAAATTGTTTAAACACAGATTCTGAAGACCAATCAGCAGATCTCATAATATCTTGAATGGTTGAACCCAACATAAAGGTCTTGGACGCCATAGCGCCACGTACAGAATGTGCACCAAACACCTGGGTATCTACCCCGGCTTCTTTCATAACTGATTTTAACCATCTTGCAATTGTCGCCGTAGATACTGGCTTGAAGGGTTTCTGTAAGGCGATCAACAATTGTTTTGAACCCTCAGGTCTCACTGACCGTGTACTCTCCTCATATGCTTTCAAACATTGTACCAAACACAATTTTTCATTACTAGGAAAAGCATTATATTCAATGTTACTTGACATTGTCTTTGTCCTGCCAGTAATATTAAATGATACTCCCACTGGAGTATATACTCTACCTGTTATGTCCAGAGCCTTCACGTCAGACGAACGTCTGCAAGCAGATAAACACAATAGCATAGCTAATTTGATTGACAATTGTTTCCTAGACAATTGAGAATTACTGGGCCATTTATTAAAAAGATTTAGTACTAAGGATACATCCCATAAACATGAGTATTTTGGTTTTGGGGGATTGGCTACTCTAATACCCTTAAGCAATTTACACACAACTGGGTGCATACCTATTGGTTTACCATCTACCTGTGTATGTCCTGCAGAAATGGCGGATCTGAAATTGTTAATCGACCGATAAGCCAAACCTTCGGAGGCTTTTTTAGACAGAAAATTCACAACTTGGGATAGTTCTGCCCCCACGGGATCCACGTGCCATTCCACGCACCAACATACCCAGCATTTCCAGGCTGAAGAATATCTTTTTCGAGTAGAGGGGGCCCAGGCCTGTCTAATGAATTCAGAAGCCTTGTCCAAAATTCCTGGCATTTCCCATTGTTGCTGGAAAGCCTCCATGTCATCAGGGACAACTGCCTTGACGCTACCAGCGGGTGCAGTTCCCCGTGAGGGCCCTGGAGCATCGTCTGAGACCAAGGGAGCATCCTGGGAAGGTCGCAACTCATTTCCAACAGAACCGGGAACCATGGTTGCGCTTTCCAAAGCGGCGTTACCAATATCACCTCCGCCTGTTGTCGAATTATGTGAGATGTCACTCGAGGAATTAGGATGAATGGGGAAAAAGCGTAATTGAGATTCCGCGCCCAACTCTGGGAGAAGGCGTCTGTCGCTGTCGCCAGGGGATCTGGTCTCCAACTGAAAAAGCTCTGTAGCTGACGATTCAGTCTGGATGCAAATAGATCTATTTCGCAAAGACCCCATATTTCCTGTAACCATTGGAACAACTGCGGCTGGAGTTGCCAGTCGCTGTAATCCTTCAGATATCTGGAATTCCAGTTCGCGACAGTGTTCGACTGCCCCGGAATGTATTCCGCAATCACTGATATCTGCTGCTTCAGGCAATAGTGCCAGAAGTCCTTCGCTATTTCCACTAGTAGTGACGACCTCGTACCTCCCAACTTGTTGATATATCTCACCACTGAGATATTGTCCATCCTGAGGAGGATGCAACAAGACACCTGTTTGGGGGAGAGAGTTCGTATTGCAAATGACCCTGCTAGCAGCTCCAGACAATTGATGTGGAGCGATAATTCTTGAAGAGACCATCTGCCTCCTGTGGAGATATCTCCGCAACGCGCTCGCCAGCCCCATCGGCTGGCGTCTGACTCTATAACTAATTCTGGTTGAGAGCCGAATATGGCTCTGCCATTCCAGGCCTCTAAGTGACCTAGCCACCATTGCATTTCGTCCCTGACTTCTTGCGTCAGGGGAACCAGATCTGTATATGAAAGTCCCTTTCGTAGGTGTTGGATCTTTAACCTCTGTAGGGCCCGATAACGCAATGGGCCCGGAAATATCGCTTGTATGGAAGAGGCCAATAGCCCCACTACCCTTGCAATCGTTCGCAGCGATACCATTTGTTTGGATAAAACTGAAGTGATCTCCTTCTTGAGATCCCGTAGCTTTGATTTGGGAAGACTCAATTGAGTCGTCTGTGAGTCTATTACAAAAATCTCACACAACAGAGAAGTACTAAACAAAATAAAAAATGCAGGAGGTACTGAACTCCACGAAACCTCCTTAGTAAACCGACCGATAGTCGATATCACAAGGACAACAAGAAACAAGGAAAGGCAGAAAATGTCTTAATACTGCCCTCACACACTTTGCAGTGTCATGCTTCATCATAGGGCAGCATCAAACACCCAGGTGCAGACCAACACACTGAGTGGAGCGCAAAAAATATTTTTGTGATTGAAGATTAGTGGTGAAGGTACAGTATATATAAAAGAACACATACGACAATGACAAACAAAGAAAAGAATGTTTCCTTGAAAAGGGACCAAAAGTGCAGACACATATAGTTAAAACTACCTAACGGGCAACCAGTAATCATTCTTTATTCCTGTCGCCCCTTGGTAGGATTAAAACTTGAATCTCGGGTATTCAGGGAGGTAAAGTCCCTATACCCCTGCTGCGAATACCAACATGTTTCTGCCAATTCTATGCGCCCAACTGGATCGCTCTGGCATTCATCAGGGTGTTGGTCCCTAGTTATGTAGTCTCAAACCCTAATTGGGTATATTACCTTAAATACTCAGACGAACAATGTCCACTATTGCTTCACTCTGGGATCATTTCCGAGAGGACTCCTTTTCTGTTGAAGAATATTAACGTTTAATTAAAGTTCGTCGCCCCAGTTCTTGTTCCTTAAAAAATTATCTAAAATTCACTCCAATTGATTCAACTGTAGTATATCATAAAAACCAGCCTTAGTTCATATGTTCAAACCATGATCCACACCCTGTGAGCACACCCTTTATCACCATCACAACCCTGTGACAGTTATTTACACCGGATTCCATCGTGCTGTTACAGATAAATTTCAATGCACACATCTCTTCCTCATGCTCCGATTCAATGCTAGGAGCCCAATCTACAATGCATCCGTGTGCACACCTCAAAAAGTAAATAAAGTTGCCAACTTACACGAGTTCACAAGAATTACTCTGAACCCGGGACCTTTGTGGGACCGTGGTCTTGTCGTCACACTCTGTCGGGAAATAGGGAGAGACCACATGGCCAATGCTATTTAAACAGTCCGAAAACAACCGACCATTGCTGAGATACTTCTCGTATTGAGGCAAATTATACCAATGGTCGTCTCAACTGTAAGATCACCAAATAAATAACCCCCTCCAGCAACCACTTACTACTCCAAAGAGCCACTCAGGGTCAATGCCTCACATCGGTCCTCCGTCGATATTTTCCCCCGCCATTGGCAGCTTTTCAAAAGGAAATTCACTGAGGCGACCGGGTATCTGACACGCCCCTCGTTCGTTCGTAGTATCTACGTCATCACGTCCTACTTCGAGAGCCAAAAGTTAGCAAAACAAAAGAGAGACTCACTCTCCCGCTAACCCACAGGACGGTGGCCATCTTGAGACTGGAACCTTCACCATTTAGGTAAGCCCAATCGTACATCCGGAGTCGACTCACAAGAACAACTCAATCACCAGAATGCAACATCAACTCATGGCGCCTATCTACCCCATAGAGTGATCATACATATTGTCCAACCAGTGAAACAAGTGGATATTACACATCGACCCTACAACAACGTTCTGTTAACAGATTGCCAAATATTGCATCAAGTCATGTATCCATCCTTATCACACTACCCAACCCAGCAAGAGAACAACAATATATATTTATTTGTTTTCAGTTGTTTTTAACCCCATACAGATGGAACCAGGGTATACAATCATTCAAACCCCTAGTACTACTTTTTAGCCTGTCCACCCAACGCTGTTCTCTAACCAAGAGAAAGCTTGAAATATCTACTGTGTTGGGTGGAATAAAAGGTTTATCCAAAATTGTCCACCTCAACTCTTGTTCGGTATGCTTTTTTCAAAAAATGGGCAGTAAGTTTAGTGTTAGTTTTCCCACATCGTATGGTGCTCACATGTTCAAGTATGCGAGTTTTTACTCTGCGAGTCGTCATACCAACACTCGCAGAGTAAAAAAAAGCATACCGAACAAGAGTTGAGGTGGACAATTTTGGATAAACCTTTTATTCCACCCAACACAGTAGATATTTCAAGCTTTCTCTTGGTTAGAGAACAGCGTTGGGTGGACAGGCTAAAAAGTAGTACTAGGGGTTTGAATGATTGTATACCCTGGTTCCATCTGTATGGGGTTAAAAACAACTGAAAACAAATAAATATATATTGTTGTTCTATTGCTGGGTTGGGCAGTGTGATAAGGATGGATACATGACTTGATGCAATATTTGGCAATCTGTTAACAGAACGTTGTTGCAGGGTCGATGTGTAATATCCACTTGTTTCACTGGTTGGACAATATGTATGGTCACTCTATGGGGTAGATAGGCGCCATGAGTTGATGTTGCATTCTGGTGATTGAGTTGTTCTTGTGAGTCGACTCCGGATGTACGATTGGGCTTACCTAAATGGTGAAGGTTCCAGTCTCAAGATGGCCACCGTCCTGTGGGTTAGCGGGAGAGTGAGTCTCTCTTTTGTTTTGCTAACTTTTGGCTCTCGAAGTAGGACGTGTTGACGTAGATACTACGAACGAACGAGGGGCGTGTCAGATACCCGGTCGCCTCAGTGAATTTCCTTTTGAAAAGCTGCCAATGGCGGGGGGAAAATATCGACGGAGGACCGATGTGAGGCATTGACCCTGAGTGGCTCTTTGGAGTAGTAAGTGGTTGCTGGAGGGGGTTATTTATTTGGTGATCTTACAGTTGAGACGACCATTGGTATAATTTGCCTCAATACGAGAAGTATCTCAGCAATGGTCGGTTGTTTTCGGACTGTTTAAATAGCATTGGCCATGTGGTCTCTCCCTATTTCCCGACAGAGTGTGACGACAAGACCACGGTCCCACAAAGGTCCCGGGTTCAGAGTAATTCTTGTGAACTCGTGTAAGTTGGCAACTTTATTTACTTTTTGAGGTGTGCACACAGATGCATTGTAGATTGGGCTCCTAGCATTGAATCGGAGCATGAGGAAGAGATGTGTGCATTGAAATTTATCTGTAACAGCACGATGGAATCCGGTGTAAATAACTGTCACAGGGTTGTGATGGTGATAAAGGGTGTGCTCACAGGGTGTGGATCATGGTTTGAACATATGAACTAAGGCTGGTTTTTATGATATACTACAGTTGAATCAATTGGAGTGAATTTTAGATAATTTTTTTAAGGAACAAGAACTGGGGCGACGGAACTTTAATTAAACGTTAATATTCTTCCACAGAAAAAGGAGTCCTCTCGGAAATGATCCCAGAGTGAAGCAATAGTGGACATTGTTCGTCTGAGTATTTAAGGTAATATACCCAATTAGGGTTTGAGACTACATAACTAGGGACCAACACCCTGATGAATGCCACAGCGATCCATTTCGGCGCATAGAATTGGCAGAAACATGTTGGTATTCGCAGCAGGGGTATAGGGGCCTTTACCTCCCCTGAATACCCCGAGATTCAAGTTTTAATCCTACCAAGGGGCGACAGGAATAAAGAATGATTACGGTTGCCCGTTAGGTAGTTTTAACTATATGTGTCTGCACTTTTTGGTCCCTTTTCAAGGAAACATTCTTTTCTTTGTTTGTCATTGTCGTATGTGTTCTTTTATATATACTGTACCTTCACCACTAATCTTCAATCACAAAAAATATTTTTTGCGCTCCACTCAGTGTGTTGGTCTGCACCTGGGTGTTTGATGCGGCCCTATGATGAAGCATGACACTGCAAAGTGTGTGAGGGCAGTATTAAGACATTTTCTGTCTTTCCTTGTTTCTTGTTGTCCTTGTGATATCGACTATCGGTCGGTTTACTAAGGAGGTTTCGTGGAGTTCAGTACCTCCTGCATTTTTTATTTTGTTTAGTACTTCTCTGTTGTGTGAGATTTCAGTGACGGTAGGGGAGTCAGAGAAGGCTCATTCCCTTGTCTCTTCTTTGTGATTCTTAGTCTATTACAAAACCCAGGAAGTCTATCGACTGGGTGGGAGATAAGACTGACTTGGGATCGTTGATCACAAAACCTAAATTCGTCAGAAGAGAAATTGTCATTTGTAAATGACGCTGTGTCAACGCTGGAGTCTGGGCCATGATCAGAATATCGTCCAGATATATTATCATGCGAATTCCCTGTGTTCTGAGATGGGCTATGACCGGTTTTAGCACTTTGGTGAAACACCATGGTGCTGAGGAAAGCCCGAAAGGAAGGGCCAAATATTCTAACCATCGGTTCCGCCATTGGAACTGAAGAAACCGCCGATGAGGAGGATATATAGGGATTGTCAAGTAGGCGTCCTTGAGGTCCAGCCTGACCATCCAATCCCCTTTCTTTAAGAGATCGGTTAAGAGATGGATGCCTTCCATCTTGAAATGTTTGTACACCATGAAATGATTGAACTCTCTCAGGTTTAACACTAACCTGTAACCTCCACCCTTCTTCTGTACCAAGAAAACATTGCTGCAGAAGCCGCGAGCCCCATTGTCGCAATAAGCAATTGCGTGCTTCTGTAGCAATTCTTCTATCTCTGCGTCTATAAAGGCACATTCTTGTTGGGAAAAATTCAGTTGTCTGGGGTATTTGTCTTGAATAGGTGTCTGGTAAAAGTCTAGATGAAACCCCTGAATAGGCTGTATGACCCACGCATCTTGCGATAACACCCTCCAGTTGTGTATGAAGAACTGTGTACGACCCCCCAATGGTGTATGAAGTAGCTGTGGTACACTTACTTGCAGCGTTTTGGGCTCGGAATCCGGCACGGTGTCCACCTCTGTTGAACCGGCGTCTAAATCTTTGTCTTGTCGGGTAGAAGGTGCCACCCCTGGTAGGATCCCAGTCGCCTCTACCCCTTCCGTAATCTCCTCTGGGAGGACCTTGATAGTATTGCCGGCCTGGCGAGCGTCCTCTGCCTTGCCCGGCCCGGTGAAAAAGGCCAGCGTGGAACACACATTTGATACCTGACTGTGCCTTGTCTAGAGAGGTAAAAGTCCCTACATACTTGGACATGTCTTTGACAAATCTATCTCCAAAAAGATTGCCATCTGCCAACGGACCTGGTTCTGCAGAAGCTAACTCAGTCAGGTTGGAGTCCATCCTCATTAACAAGGATTTGCGTCTCTCCGTAGAGATGGCGCAGTTTGCGTTTCCTAAAAGGCACATTGCCCTTTGTGTCCACCTTGCTAAAATATCGGGATCTATAGGAGTGGCCGGATCCTTGCCCATGAGAGCCATCTCCAAGATTTTTGCCAGTGGGCCTTCGACGTCGAGTAACTTGTCCTGGCAACCTCGCCAGGCTCGATCAATGCCCTTTTTAGGGTCTTTCGCGAATTTCTTAAGGAAAGTCAGGAGGCTAACATCAATTTCCGGAGTTTCAGCCACCTTATCTTATATATCCGGCCGAGGACACTCCTAGCGCAACCTATTGTGCACCTCCTTGTCCAAACCCTTCCTAAGGTTCTCATGTAGGTAGTCTGCCACTTCTGGTGCGGGAACCCAGTCGGAAGACCTGGGGTGGACAATACTTGTTGGATCAAAAGTAAAAGGTGTGTTGGGATCCTTATTTTGTGAACTAACTGTTTTCTTTGATCTCTTTTTCGGGGGCGCCTCCTCGTCGGTTGTGTCAGTGTCGGTGGTGTCGGTGTCAGTGTAAACTCTCTGCTTGCATTTTGCTTTACCACCCTCGGTGGTGGATGGTGTGTGTTGGAAAACGAGGCAGCATCTGTGAGGCCTGCACAAATAACATGACTACATTTGTCCTTCACTGGGAACCAAACACCCAATTGTAGCGCCTGACTCTCAGAGGGTAGCGTTGCAGAGCAGTCTGAGGCTTACTCAAGGGAGGTGGTGTGGGCTAGTAATCGCCATTTGCAGGTGCGCAGAAATAACACTCAATAATTGATTGTCCAGTCTGTACTTTGCTTTATAAAAGTAAGAGTACATTTATTAAACACACACACTACTCAATACTATGCACCAATTTGCAAATATACATAAGCTGTTGGAATTACTTTGTGACATTGCATAACATCTCCACCCCTCCCGCAGGGGGGGGGGGTCTAGTACCACCACTCCCATGTACGCACATCATCTTGCCCCCTAATGCAGTGTGTTGAGCATAACCTGGAGCGAGAGCCCTGCGCACTGGCACCATCCCAGTGGCGACCCACCCCATTACCTCAACAAGCATTAAAAAATAGGTTCACCTGCCCTAGTGACACATAACCCTGACTGAGCATCTTATATTGACCATACAGTATGCACCCCTACATCTTCAGGGCTAGCAGTCGGGGTTGTTCCTCACTTAAGCGCAGCAGCAAGAATACATGTTTACGCATTACCTTAGAATGACAGTACTCATCACATTTGTTGGACATTAGAATACATTGCAATTACAGCCCCTAAAGGCATCACAGATAAAATCACCGGATTATGCATATACAGCCAGACACCCTAGCAGGAATGTCTGGCAACATAACCCCACTTTGCTTATGACATCACCTTACACAGGTATTTCACATTACATATGTGACCTTCAGTCCCTCTAAAAAGGAATAACCGTTAGTAAATGCAGTTCTGGTGCAATTACACCTCTTCACCTACAGGGGATGCCCTTCTCCAGACATCCCCAACTCAGCCCTTCACTCCATGAAGCACTTCGCCATACACCCTCAGCTGTAGAACAAAAGTTCCAGCCCAGAAGGTGTAATAGAGCAGGCAGAGCCCTTGAGGGGTTATCCTTATCAAATCCCTAGGAACCCTAGGGTGGGACTCAACTTCGTGCTGGGGGGAGACTGCGTTTCTCCAGCAGCTCCCCCAGCACCCTTGCACCAAGTTGGTGGTGACTCCGTCCTCCTGGGGCCACCACAAGCACCAAACCAACAGATTCTCCAATGCCTGGCAAGGCATTATGGGGCGCTTTGTGCTCCCTTGATGAATAGGTGATAAGCGGCTCTCCCGCTGCGCCGGGGAGAGCCGCGCTGATCCACTAGCGGCTTCGCCGCAACCCTGGGTCTCGGTGGGGGGCCCGGTCCCACCCGGACCCCCCAGGTAAGGGTATGCGGCACGGGGAGCCCACCCCCGGCCGCTCTGCTGTTTTCCGGGGCCAGGTCCCGCCCAGGCCCCTTGCACCTTTTCTTTTGGGGTCCCGGTCCCACCCGAGACCCCCGCCTGTCTTCATCGTTGGAGGGCAGCCTGGGAAGCCCACCCCCGGCTGCCCCCGCCGGCTCTCGCGCGGCCAGCACCCACGTGTGCGCCGCGGGAGCCGGCTGGGAACTCTGGTCTGCCCCGCTCCCGCGGGCAGACGCGTCTCTCGTCCTCCGGTCCGGCTGGACCGCGGGGAGTGCGGCGGCACTCCCCGGTCTTCTCTCAGTCTTCGGGGCCCGGGGATGGGGTCCCGGTCCCCCGGGCATCTTCGGGGGGGGCGCGACGGCGCTCCCCTCCATCCGGTCACTTCGGGGCCCGGAAATGGGGTCCCGGGCCCCTCCTCCTCATCACGGGGAGCGTGATGGCGCTCCCGGCTGCTTTGCTTCGGTGGGGGCCAGGGTGGGCTCCTGGCGCCCCCGTGGGGGAATCTTCACGGGGAGCGCGACGGCGCTCCCGACTTGACTTCGGGGCCCGGGGTTGGGGTCCCGGGCCCCCTTTGACAACTCTTCGCGGGGGGGCGCGACGGCGCTCCCCCGCCTCCCGTCTTCGTGGGGGGGCGCGACGGCGCTCCCCCCGCCCCCGTCTTCGGTGGGGCCAGGGTGCTCCTGGCCCCCAGCTGGGCACCTTCGCGGGGAGCGCGACGGCGCTCCCCGTCTTTACTCCTCTTTGGGGGCAGACCCCGGGACCTGACCCACCCCGGGGGCATCTTGGAGACCGGCGGCGGAGCCCCACACGCTTCGTCGTCGGTCCGATTAGGGGTCAAAGGTCGCCTACCTTCCGGGGGCCATATCTCAGCCCCTGGGGGTCCGATCGGCCCCATTTTCGTGTCTTCTTGCTCCTGGCGGCGGCCCCCAGCCACTGGGAGCACTCTCCTTCGCCCTCTGGGTCTCCAAGAGGGGGAATTCTGCAGGGAGCGGTCTTCACTTGCTCCCTGCACCAGACTTTCGCCTGGCTCTCCTCCTGGGCCTCTCTTCTCCCTGCGCAGAGGCCCCTGCTTCTGCGCACCGGTCCTGGGCTCTTCTTCTGGCACTGTTAGGGGCCTGGGGGGCAGTCAGGGGGTACCTCCTTCCAACTGCCCATTGCCAGGCTCCAGCACCTTCCGCCTCAGCAGACCACACCCCAGAGAGAGCTTCTCTTCCTGTGCAAGCACTTTTTAAAAGTTGAGTAGGGGGCTGGCAGGAAGTCTCTGTTGGTCCTATCAAACAGCGACACATCACTTCCCTGCCCCTGCTCCCTCCTTCTTGTCCAGCCTCTGGGCTGGTTCAAAATGGCGTCGTCCAGGGTCTCTGGCCACATGGTCTCTGAAACATGAGCCCTTCCCTCCTTGGTGCAGCCTGGTGCCTGGCACCAGTGATAGCTGCTGATGGATGAGCCTGTAGCCCCACCCATCTTCTTCTTCGTGTAGAGGAGGCCTTAGCTTGTGGAAAAAAAGGTTATCAATCCATCCAGCTGAGGTCAGCCTCAGCCTGGCCCTGGTTATGACTGACTCAGAGAAATGTGACATTTCTGGATGACCCAAAAGCAGTACAAATATGACTTTGGACTCTGCAGAATACTTCTTCTCACACCCGTTACAGTGGACTTTAGTGAGTGTCTGGAATCTGTAGGCTTTAGGTAAGTGACACTAGCCCATGGGCTCCACTTCCCCATAGGGGAATAATGAAGTGAAAAACACAGTAAAGCACACTGACTTTCCCTGGCATGTTTCTTCCCAGTGTATAAAGCCTATTCCCTGTCACCACCCAATTCTGCATAAGCCCTGCCACACCATTCACTTTGTAGCTGCTCCTGGACTGCGCACGCCAGGAATCTCCCCTGCGCAGCCCCCTACACATGTGCACACGCATGTACACAGGTGTCTGCATGTAACCAGCCCGGTGCCCCAGTACTCCAGGCTGCTGCGCAGCGGCCTAGTCAAGCTAGGGGGACACCAGTAAAATCCACATGCAGTCTCTTTCATCATGAGTTCACTGTGGATGAGTCCCAATTTATGAGGCTCTCCCACAGTAAAAGCTCAACACTTAGGTGCTCAAAAAGCGAAAAATCCGGGCGGCCCATAGTGTCAGAACCACCTTCTAACAGTGTGGTATAACCATGATCCACTGTATTTGCCTTAGGCAGAGTAGCTAATGCATCGGCATGGGGCCATGACCCCGAGTGTGCCAGAGTGTCCTCTGCGGGAGACTGTTTTTGAGGGTTCGGGGTGTTGGTAAACCCATGTTTCTTTGCAAACTTCTCTAACTGTTTAGTTATTGGCTTTAAAGCCACTGCCAAGACTTGTTGCACTGTACCAGGGACCGTGCTCTCTATGGCCCTGTTGACTGATTGCTGGACCGAGGCGTCCAGTGCATCAACAATGTTATCTTCAAGGGCATGTTCCTGTTGTCCCTCCTCATAAGGTTCATCCTCCTCATATCGCACCCATTCTTCCATTATGGGGTCCTTAAGACACTTGTAACAATCAATACTGAAATGTAATTATAATTGCAGGAGGAGTAAGGGGGGAGCCACCCACGTTGCACACCAAATAAAGTTTACCAGAATTATATCAAGCTCCTCAGCAAGGCTGTAATCAGAATTCTTCCAGCCCAATGTAGGGCGTAATGAGCCAATTATCCAATTTGTGGAGCGTGTGCGCACTCCGGGGCCTGACTGTTATTCCAGCTGGTCAGGTGTCGCTAATTCGTGCTGCTCCGTGCAGTTCCAGGCTATTTTTAGCTCTGGACGAGCAGTGGGGCCGTTGCGTCGTGCGTAGCCCAAATATAGCCCAATTGGGCTACGCACGTCCGACGTGTCTCTGGCTCCTGATGACGTCAGGCCGAACAAGGGGAGGCCTCTGACGAAGCGCGGTTACGCGCTCTACCTGGAAAACAAACACAAGCCTGTGAGGTGCACCGCCAACCGGCGTGTCACCTCCGAGCTTACAAGTGAGTCTCCACCTTGTCAACCGCTAGCGGTTTACGATTGCGCTAATCGCGAGGTAAAACTAAGCTCCATCGGAGCACGGCGCAATGACAAAAAAAACCAGGAAATTACATTCGCGCACACGCGCGTACTTCCAACAACATTATGCTAGTTTTAAAAGAACACAAGACCGCCTGCTCGGGCGTACCAACACACGCGCAGTGCGCGACTCAAATACAGTATCACTATGCAATCAGTATATTATATCCATAAGTCACACATTGAATATACAATGAATTATATATAAAATGGATAGCACTAATCTCTGCTATGAGCAGCAAAGAAAGAGGCTCAGGAAGAGGAAGTGGTGGCTCTTACAGGGTCGGACTGGATGTGATGTAGTGACAAGCATCATGGGAAATGTCGTTTATTTGCATAATAAACGTTTTTCATTGGCTGCTGTGAGTGGCAATAAACGAAAGAGACAGCATAATCCGAAGCCTCCAGTCCTGTAATAGAATTAATTCCTCTACTTTATTCTCGGCACAATAGTTCACACAGCGAGAGTCGAATGAAAAGGTCTCGCTCAAAGGGTATCAATGTAAGGCACGGATGCATCTAATATTAACTGCTTAACTGCTTCGAACGTTCCGCGCCAGTGCGGAACGTTCTATTAAGCGGGCGGGGCCGCGTCGGCCAACGGACGTGCGCAGCACTACCGAGGTAGTGCTCGCGACGGCCGTTGGCCGACAGAAGCACGTAAGGGGTTAAGAGAGCCTAACATTAACAACCAAATTATACAGAGAGCCTAACAACCAACTCATACATACGTTTGGTATTAGGCGGTTGTACTCATCCATGCCTCAACTTTTGCCGGTGCCAGACCCCACTTAATATCAGGAGGAAACATAGCCAAGTGATTAGAACAACGGGCATAACTAAGATTAACAACCGTTTGTCTATTACTTCATTATTTGAATCTACAAGTTTACCGTCATTGCTTATATACCAAACTGGCAGCAGTTTTGCACTTTAAAAAAAATATATTTATTTAATTTACAGAGGCCATTTCAGAACTGTAAATTAAAAAATATATATGCAAAGAGTGCCAATGCAAAAACAATGGCATAGCCAATAAGTCGGCACTTCTCTTTTGAAGGCGAGACCCATTGGCGTTGCCAATGCTTGTTACTCTCTTTACCGCCCTCTTTTCACTCTCTCCTTTATGCACCACCTTCACTTCACCATTCCCAAACACACAACGCACTCACTCACCTGTACTACAGCACTTTCTTTGACTTTTGTCTTGTCAGTATTTTAACAAAGTGTACCTCCTTCACACACATTTGCACAGATTCCCAGTTGCAGCTGGAATACATGGCCATTGCTCCGTGCGCTCTACAGAGAGGTAAGGATTGGATCAGTGGCGTAACGAAACTTGAGGGCCACCTCCCCTGCAAACTACATGCAGGGGGCCCTCCACGCACCGAACCCAGTCCGGAGCTCTCAGGCCAGGGACCTGCCAGTGCTTGATGGGGCCCCCGATCTCAGGGGGCCACCACGCCCCGTGGGGGCTGCGGGGGCTTTTGTTATGCCACTGTATTTTGAACACCTTTCTGGGCCACTGACGGCCACGGTGACAAACTAGCACTGCCTTCAGCCTCAACTCCAGAGTTCTCAATCATGGCCCGTTATAAACCCTTTGGGGTGACTCAGTTCAAAGTAAGCGCTATACAAGAACAATATGCGGTACGGAAATAAAAATACAAACACACAACATAACACTCTTAGAGAATGCAAGATAACATCTGAGATATAGGAACACTTAATCGCTGACACGAATTACCATTAACGTTTTTAAATGTCATTTCAGAAATCCATCAGTGATTTTGCCAGTAGAGTTAAGGACAGGAATAAAGCACCCGATAGGGAAAAGTTTCAATGTGTGTTTATAAGCACTACTTGGTCTGAGACCCTGACGGACCCGGTCCACCGAAAGTCCTATCTGGGTGTAATACAAGCCTGACCCGCCATCCTCCTTCCTACTATCCCAGGGCATGGCCTTGCTCGCCCACGGGTGTGGGGGGGAGGGCACCCTAAGGGAGCTGCCCCCGTGGTATCTGCTCGTGGAGACCCGCGCTGAGCGCCAGAGGCCTGTAATCAATCACGCGTCATGGAGGCACTTTCTCTTTTCTCCTTGGCCACAAGTGCGGAATTTGCCTCTGATTAGTCAGGATGATTTTGTCGCCTAATTGCGTGTGTGTTTTTACTTGTCAGGGAGGCGGAAGAGTGATGTCCAAAGAGCAGGTCGCAGCAGGCAGACGCCCAGCCCGCAGGCCTCGTTGCGGTAGTACATGTTAAACGGCATAATTACATGCAGCAGCTATGAATCTGCTCCTGTGAGGGACGTGCTGTGTGACATGTTGTGGTTGAAGACAGTTGTGTATATGCCACCAGGGTGGAGTGTGCAACAAGAGTTTTATTTATGGGAGTGAAAGCTCTTCGTGTAGAAAGGCTGTCTACAGCTGGAAGAAGTTGGTAAGAACATTGCTGAGCTCTAGTTACATAAGGAAGTGGGGATGGCATATGGTTTATGAGATATATACGGTGAGTACACTATATCGAGTGTTGCTGGCAGTGGCGGCTAGTGACATTTGAAAGTGGCAGGGTGTAAAAGTTAGGGATGACTTTTAAGTAGCGAGTCAGGACTGCATTTTCTTTTACTTTCACCTTGTCATTATTATAAAGACTGTTTGCCCCCATGATGGGTGCCCCGTCACAGCCATTTGCACAGAATCACAACTACAACTGCAATACACAACCACCGCCTATGCTCTCTCTGCAGAGAAGCCAAGGATTGGGGAGAGAATGTGGCCTAACCGCTAGGGCGGTCGACCTCGGAGGTGGGGAACCGGGTTCGAGTTTCGGCAGGGACGCTCACCATTCTGTCATTCTGGGCAAATCACTTCATCTCCCCGTGCCTAACAAAAATGAATTGTCCGTCTGTAACGTAACTGGTGCTCATGTAAAGCGCTCTGATACCTTCAGGTCTAGTTCGCGCTATATAAAACTCCACCCAAAAAAAAAAAAAAAGGATTGAATTGCCATGTATTTTGAACCAACTGACAGGCACTGTGATAAACTCGATTTGTTATGCACTGCTAATCACCCACTTGAGGTTATTCAGGCACTGAGAGCCGAGCTGCTTGCACAATATCAGTTGAACAACCAGGTCTCCAATCAATCAATCAGTGTTTATAAAGCGCACTATTCACCCGTTAGGGTCTCAAGGCGCTGGGGGGGGGGGTGCAGCTCCGTTGGGGTCCTTCGAAGGCCTTGAGTCCCGTTCTAAATTCCTGGAGGGAGGGTGAGGTCAGGAGGTGGAGGGGGAGGTTGTTCCAGGACTTCGCGGCGAGGTAGGAGAAGGAGCGTCCTCCACTGTTGCGTCTGTGGATGTGAGGGGTGTGACCGAGGGAGAAAGAGGCGGAGCGCAGGTGTCTGGAGGGCTGATGGAAGCTCAGTGGTTGATGTATGCTGGTCCTTCATTGTGCAGGGCTTTGTAGGCGTGGGTCTGCATATTGAATTGACATCTCTTGTGGACAGGGAGCCTGTGGGCTTTCTTGAGGTGAGGGATGATGTTGGTTCGTCTGGGGAGGTCAAGGAGAGCGCCTGGCCGCTGAGTTCTGTATGGTCTGCAGTCTCTCCAGAAGGTGTGCGGTGATTCCCACGTATAGTGTGTTACCGTAGTTCAGGCGGCTCGTGACGAGGGCTTGAGTGATGGTGCGTCTGGTGCTGATTGGGAGCCATTTGAAGATCTTATGGAGAATGCAAAGAGTGAGGAAGCAGGTGGAGGAGACAGCGTTAATCTGGTTTTTCATGGTGAGTTTGCTGTCCAGTATGATGCTGAGGTTTCAAGCGTGGTCTATGGGAGTGGGTGAGGGTCCTAGTTCCGCAGGCCACCAGGAGTCATTCCACTGGGAGGTTTTGTTCCGTAAGATCAGCACTTCTATTTTGTCTGTGTTAAGTTTGAGGCAGTTGTTCTGAATCCAGTCGGTGATGTTGGTCATGCACAAGCAGAAGTTGGACCTCTTGGTGGATGGTTCTTCGGAAAGAGAGAGGATGAGCTGGGTGTCTGCGTAGGATATGATGTTCAATCCATGGGTTCTGATGATGTTGGCCAGAGGGGTCATGTAGGCATTAAACAGAGTGAGGCTGAGGGATGAGCTTGAGGGATGCCGCTGATAATGTTCTTGGGTTCTGAGGAGAAAGGAGGTAGGCGGCATAAACAGTGGTGGCTGTGTGACTCGGTTCAAACACATAGCATGGGTGTCAAAAAAGAAAAACTGCTCCGATACTTGTGTTGCATAATGTTTTATATATTTATAAGCTTCGGCTGTGAATTGCTGGGGCTGAAGAGAGTTGGCGTGCATTATATTTAATGGCACAGTTGGCACTTTCCCTTAGCAGTGGCTACTTTAACCCAACTCTAAACCAAAAGCCCTATACATCACATTACTGGAGAGGGTGGGGGCCACTTTCCCTTCATATGTGAAACTGGATAGCCGGGGTAGAGGGAATTCATTCAGACCTGCTGTGCTGCATAAAACTACAAAGCCGTAAGGCCTCCATTTATGTCATTTAAGTATATATAAATCATCAGAACGCAAACTTGACTGGAAGGTGTTGGAGTGCTTCACATGAGTCCCAGTTACATTACACAAAGTCACATTCAATCACAGGATGATGTGGCAATTGCGAGACTTACAGATACTTCAATCCAGTTCGGTGTCTGATTGTGATCATGAGGGTGTCCGTTCTGACTGAAAGCTACCAAGAGCCTGATCCAGTTCCAGTCCAGAGGGAGGGAAGGTGGTTGACTTTCCTTCAGCACAGCCAACAAACCTAACCAATCCTGGAGCTGCTCTCATGCTGTTTCCAGCATGAGGGAAGACCCAGGATTGGTTGGAGCAGGCTAACCCAGCGCTCCTTGTGAGACTGGGGGGCTGTATCTGCAATCTGCCCGGCTATTTAAAACTGCTCTGATTAGTGTGATCTGAAGTGCGCATGTCGGGCTGGCCGTCTCAAGACAGCCAGCTAATCCGACATGCGCACTTTAAGCTTTAGGCAAGTCATCTCTGCTGCCAATCAGCGGGAATGGCCCAGCCCTCGCACTCGAGCTGAAACAGCGGCTCTTTATAATAAAATGCTAATGAACCTTTTATTAATTTACGTTTGCTGCTGCACTCGCAGCAGGCGGGGCGACGCTCTTCCACCCTGAAGGAGAAACCCCTACTAGTGCTGGAACAGTTTTTAGAGTGGATGTGCCATCCAGTAAACCCTAAGGGGCCGATTACGATGTCGGTTGTAAAGCCTCCGACCTTAGATCGCAGGCTTTGCAACCGACATCGTCGGTTTCACTTCCGACCGGCTGATTATGATACAGCCAGTAGGAATTGAAACCAGCCAGTCATTCCGCTGACTTTGGAACCGGCTCGTAATCCATATGGACAGCGGTTTACGCCATCCGGATTACGATGCACGGTTTACGGCAGGGTTTCCATGTCAGTCTTTCCGACATGGAAACTGTGTCGGAAAGCGTGTTTGGGGGCCCCTAGCAGGGCCCCCTTTCCCCTCGCGGCCCCCTGGTTGTGGCAGGCACCTTGAGGTGCCTGACACTGGGTGCAGGGATTAACACAATCTCACATTTCCCTATGGGAGCATGTACTACGGCCGGTTTACGGCCGTAACACATGCTCCTATAGGGAAATGTGGGAATACGATCGCACAATGTGCGGTCGCATCATAATAAGGCGGTCAGTCCTGTTTCCGCCACGGTGTCGACATCGTAATAGGCCCCTAAATCTTTTGACAAAGCCTAGTTGGCTCGAATTAGTGTAGCAAATGAGCCAACCTCTTTAAGCCTGGAATGTGAGGGATACATGGTCGAACTAGAGATATTTGTCAAAAGGAGGTTCGGTGGTGCATTTTGAAAGATACTTTTAAATATATCCTTAACATATGGTATACACGTGGTGTGGTAGAATGTGGTCATTTATACCAATCACATTTGCCATTGGACAGGTGTCTTTGTGGTACCAAATCAGCAAAAATAGATTGCCGTATTTCAGCAGCAAATCTCAGGACACTTTTAAATGTTGTCTTATTGTTTGTAGCAATAGTTTCTTTACATTTTGAGTAAGCTAAACTATGTTCATACGCTAGAAAGGTGGCCAAAAACTTGTGCAAGAGTTTAGCCAGTGACCTAGAATTGCAAGCAAGATTAGAGACTGAGCATAGCAAGCCAGCTAAAATATCTTAAGTGATGCAAAGATTTCTTGTGGAACTCATAAGTTTCAGGAACAGGGCAGTTACAAGAAATTGATAACATTAGGGAGGGCAGTGAAATAGAGTGAGGTATGTTCTTGCCTAATCGCCCCATAACGCTCTTCCTCCTCAGCCATTAGGATGCATAATTTCAGATTTGCAGATGCAGCCAATGCCATCCTTTCATTGGCCTTATAATGCATCAATCAGAATTAAAGGGCTAATGATAGAAGCCAAATACCCTGGACCTGAAAATCAGGGCCCTTTAATTTTTAGATTGCAGCAATAAATTCCGTGAAAAAAAAAAACCAGGACTTTCCCCAATACGCCAGGATATACAATAACCATGGATTGCTGCCTCAGCACCGTACTTTAAAAGAGCCGGGTCTTAATTGGTATTTACAACTTGTGATTGTCTTTTTTAGGCCTTGCTTGCAGAAAGCTTTAGCTGTCTGTTGTTGATGACTTATTGTCTACAGTAGAATCACATAACACACAGACTGGTCGGCCCCTTGCTCATGATTGAATAGCTTTCTTATCTGTCTTGTTTCAGTGCTCATTATTCAATAGCTCCCCCGTCCATTTTTTGTATTTGTCCTTAACCTGAAGCATTTCTTCTTTACTATGTTTCTAATTGGAACAGTTGCATCCTTTCATGGCTGTCAAAAACCTTTTGATTTGTTTTTCAACGCTCTATTGAAGTGCATGTCTTTTCTTGCTTTCTGTCCCATTGGCTGGTTTCTCCCACACATCCCGCTCCACACTCTATCAATAGGCTTTCTAATTCACTCGCTTGCCCTTTTGCTTCCCCTCCCTTTCCCTTCTTGAACAACACTTAGGTGTTGAAAGTACGGGTTCGGGGTATGCTGCAGCACACCCAAAATAACTATACTGTAGTTCTCAAGGTGAATGAGCAAGAAAGATGCCTTTGAAGACAGGTCAAATGTTAGACTAAGTCTTCTGGCAAATTACTGCTTATTCTTTTAACTTGAGATTGGTGTTTACATTTTAGATCGAGCCTGTGACAGCGTATGCACTGTTTGCAAAAAAGGGCTTGGAGCCCGCCCATTGCTTACCATTTGTTGGCTTCAGTGTCACTCTTCTTTGCTATCTCTTAATTGGCCCAGCGCAGGTCAAGCGTCACTTCCGTTCCTTTTTGTGGAGCATGGACCGAGTACGTATTGATTCGACCTAATTAGCACCTGTCCGCTGCTCGTGCTGTGATTAAGGTACTATTACTTAATGCTCTCTTCCACTCCTCTGCCCCTGTCTGGTGCTCTCTCCCTCCACCCAGCACCTCCTTGGTTTGCTTTCCATATACCCCCTCCTCCCGCTGTCCATTATTGCTGCTCCCACCTCCTCCTCCGTGCCTCCCTCATGTTACATTCACCCACCCACACTTTCATATCGAATTGCAGAGCAGCGCGGGCTGCTGTTCAACAAGGCTTTAAAAAAAAGTGCTATGACGCAGTCAACGAAGGACGCGTCATAACTCTTTTTTTTCTTGACTTTAAGTCATGTTGTACAGCAGCTTATGATGCTGTGCAACATGTCCCAAAAACATTGACAAAGCCAAAAGATCTCATAGAGGCGAGACCTTTTGGCTTTGCCAATGCTTGTTCTTCTCTGACTGTAAAGTGAAAGGATTTTGTAAAGTGAAACTATGTGCCAATCTTGGTGGTGTGAAAAGAAAGACTGTAGGATGTCATTTTTTTCTAAAGCGTAGCAAAATTGAAATACCTAGAATCAAATTGTACAAATATTTAAACCTATATGAGCAGTTAGGAAAGCATAAAGCGCTTTTCGGTTTAAATCGTTTTTATTGGTTTTTTAAGAAGACAACAATATGACCTAAACCACCTACATCCACTGGCCGGTGGTTATGTTATGTTATAGACATTTGTATCGCGCACGGCTACTCAAGAGTGTCCCGGCGCGGAAGCCAAAAAAAAGGAGAGGAGCTGAAAGAAATTAGATAAAAAGCAGGGTTTTTAGCCGTTTCCTGAAAAAGTTAGGATCCTGAGTATCACGCAACTCGTGGGGAAGGGAATTCCAAGCCTCCGCTGCCTTGTAGGTCAAGGATCTGCCCCCCATTCTTGTGAGGCGGAAACGGGGGATCACCGCCAGGCACTGCGAGGCTGAGCGCAGCTGTCTTCGTGGCACATAAAAGCTAAAACGTTTCCTAAGATAAAGCGGGCCAGATCCGTACAGGGCTGCATGGGCCAGAGTGAGGGCTTTGAATTTAACTCGTTGGGCCACGGGGAGCCAGTGCAAATCATGCAAATGTTGTTTTATGCTGGATCTTCCCGGGATGTTAAGCCGAGCCCTGGCCGCAGCATTTTGTATTACCTGCAGTTTCTTCAACTGGTACCCTGGCAAGCCAATGTACAGGGCGTTAGCATAATCAATGCGTGTGAGAATCAGGGCGTGGGTAACCATTTCCTTGGCTGCCCTGGGTAACAAGGGTAAAAACTTCCTAAGAGATTTCAGTGTACCAAAGCACTGCCCTGCTAGTTTCTTTATCTGCGTGGAGTACCGGAGATCTTCGTTAAACCAGATCCCCAGGTTTTTGACTGGTTGACCCGCAGAATCAGGTAGAGGATAGTCTGCCGGCCAAAGTGATTCCCTAAACTGCGGAGGAAAAGTCCCATACAAAAGAACCTCCGACTTGTCCTCGTTGCACTTAAGCTGAGCAGATGAGAGCCAATTAAAGACAGCTATAAGACAGGCTTTGGCCCGGGCCGGGGATATGTCATTTTCCCTCCAAGTGAAGAGGAGCTGGGTATCGTCCGCATAAGCAATGATCTTAGCTCCCAGCTCCTCCGCCAGAAAGATCAAGGGAGTGACGTATATGTTAAAGAGAAGAGGGCTCAGGGTAGAGCCCTGAGGCACTCCAGTAGTCACCTTTTTAGGGGCCGAAGAGGACGGGGGCATCCACACTTGCTGAGATCTATCTTCTAGGAATGATTTGAGCCAATTCCAAGCTAGTCCAGAGACACCAATGTTCGAGAGACGAGCTGGGAGTGTGGCACCGTGTCAAAGGCAGCAGAGAGGTCTAAAAAAATCAGAGCCGCTCTGCCACCAGCGTCCAAACACTCTCTAATTGCTTCTGAGATTTCAACAAGAGCTGTCTCTGTACTATATGTGGCCCTGAACCCCGATTGGGCTGGATGGAGCAAGCCAGATGTTTCAACAAAGTTGGAGAGCTGTTTGTTAACCGCTTTCTCGCGCACTTTCGCCACGGACGGAAGAAGGGAGATAGGGCGGTAGCTAGCAGGAGTGGAAGGGTCCAGAGATGGCTTTTTCAACAGAGGCAGAAGTTTGGCCTACTTTCAATCTAGGGGAACGATGGCGGTCTGAAGGGACATATTAATGAGGTTATTAACCTCTGGATTAACAACCTCGGCAGCAGAGGCTAACAGCCTGGCCAAACAAGGGTCAGACGGGGAGCCGGATTTCAGCGATTTAAGGATAGTCAATGAGTCTTGTGGAGCAATAGGAGAGAATGCCGTCAGGGAAGGGGATAGGGGTAAGCTAGATGTAGAAATATTCGGGAGGGGAATCCCCACCTGACCAGAGGTACTAGTCCCGAAATTTGCCTGGATCGCCTGAATCTTGTCAATGAAGAAACTAGACAGTTTCTCACACCAGGTGTCTGAGGTAGGTAAGGTGATAAGCTCGGCGCTGGGGGCTAAAAAGCTCTGCACAATTGAGAACATTTCTTTGGCATTGTTTTTAGACAGGGATATGCGCTCCGCATAGTAAAGGCTTTTTGCCTGACGAATGGAAGCGTAATATGCTTTCTGAGCCTTCCTTAATGCCATTTTAGCGAGAGGACAGTAAGCCAGTCTCCAGCATCGTTCCAATTTTTTCAAGTGCTGTTATACATTTGAGTGTGTGTTCAATAGGCTTTAAGTAAGTAAAAAAGGAACTAAGATATAACACCAACATTGTCAAATAAAATTAAGAGGGGAAGGACATTGAGGAAAGGAGGGGGGAGGGCAGGCTCCATTTTCCCGATATATTGACAACCCCGAAAGATGACCACATGTTTAGGTGTGTGGGGCGAGTCCGGTGGTTGTTAGGGCCAGGATCCGCAGATAGTGCGGGCACGTCAACTCGCGAAACTCGTTTACCAAGGACGCTATGCAAGACCGCCACATTTTATCAAACCGGGGTAGTTGTTGTGTGGCTACTGCTGTCAATTTTTCCATTCCTAAGATTTCCCATACTTTCTGTAGCCAGTCCTGACGTGAGGGTATCCTATCTGTCCCCCATCTGGCCAATAGGAGCTGTTTTGCCACCGCCAAGGTGAGAGTGATTGCTTTGCCTCTGGGCGACTTTAGTGGATAGGTGATTGGGTTAGGGAGGCCCAATAATGTGTAGCTGGGAAATTTGGGTATATCTGTATTGAACATTGTGTTGATAGCATCTAAAACTTCTGCCCAGTACGTTTTCGATCTTGGGGCACTACCATAAGATATGCGTAAGTGTTCCCTGTTGTCCACACTGCTGCCAGCACATCCTGTCCTCCCGTGCATCCCATTTAGCTACCAGTGCTGGCGTGATATACCAATAATGGGCTATTTTAAGGAGCATTTCTTTACTAGTAGTGTTGAAGGCGGATGTTCGTGCCCGATGCAAGATGTCACTCCACTCTTTATCAGAAAATGGGCGTTCAAACCCCCTTTCCCATCTATCCCTGGTGGGGGAGGGCAGGGGATGCTCGGGCTGCGACAAAAATACATAGATGTCTGACATCAATTTCTTATCTGAGCTCTGCGTAATAAGCCACTTCTCGAAAGGTAGCAGAGGTCTGCCTGCATGTGGTTGGATCCATGGTCGAGTGACCCAGTGGGCTACTGCCAGATACTGCCATCTTGCCGAGTTCGGCAGCGGATAGCATTCCTGTAATTTGGTGCACTCCATGAGTCCATCGGCGTCAAATAAGTCCCCCACCCGTTTACAATTGGCGTACTGCCATGCTCTAAAACCCAAACCTTCCAGCGCCGGCGGGAAGTCCGGATTGCCTATCAGCGGGGTCTGCGGGGATATCGGAGTGGAGAGGTTGTGTCTCCGCTGCACCTTGTCCCAGACTCCCACTGTCGCTCTCGTGACCGGTGAAATGTATAGGCTCCTCGGTCAATATGGTTTAGGCAACCATGGCACCTTCCAAATGTGTATCCTGGCTATAGCTTGGTCTATAAAGCACTGCTTTTCGGTAAGTGTGTGCGACCATTCCACCTTATATCATAGTTGGGCTGCTTGGTAATATTTACGAACATTCGGAATCCCCAGACCGCCCCCGGCTACCATTAGAAAGCTCTTGATCTAGACATTCTTGCTCTTTTACCCTCCTAGATAAAGTCCCAGATTAGGGCTTGTAGCTTATCTAGTATTCGCAGGGGGGGGTTGAAGCGGCAGGGTTTGCATCACATAGAGCAATTTGGGGAGTAGCGTCATTTTAACAGCTGCCAGCCGCATCAGCCATGAGAGATTCTGTGACTTCCATTTAGTGAGGTCTGACCGTGCCATGGCAAGCAAGTTTCCATAGTTGTAGTCCACTGTAGCCTTGATTGTGGGGAATATTTGTAGGCCTAAGTATGGGACTCCTCCGTCTGCACACTGAAACGGGAACTGCTCGCGCAGTCGTGTTCGTTCAGGTTCCTGCAGTGTCAAGTCTAGAACCAAGGATTTCTGCGGGATGATTTTGAAACCTGAGGCTTGCCCGAATTCCGAGAATTCAGCCATAACCGATGTTAAGGAATCAAATGGGTTAGTAAGGGTCAGGAGTACATCATCTGCGTATAGCATAATCTTGTGTTCCCTCCCACCCATCTGGATCCCGGTTACCCCTGCGTTATCCATTATGCGTTCGGCCAGGGGCTCCATGTAGAGCGCAAAAAGGAGAGGTGACATCGGGCACCCCTGCCTGGTTCCTCGCCCTATAGGGAAGAGGGGGGATTGGACACCATTTACGCAAGTATTAGCCTGAGGGGCTGCATAGCAGGACTGTACCCAGCCTCGGAATTGGGGACCAAGGCCCACTCGCTCCAGCACCCGGTATAGATACGGCCAGTGTACACGGTCAGAAGCTTTCTCAGCGTCGACTGTCAATACAAGGGTTGGCGCCTGAGAGCGTTGCGTCTTGTCCAGGAGGTGCCATAGTCTTTTCGTGTTATCACTGCACCCGCGTTCCGGGACAAACCCAGCTTGGTCCGAGTTGACTATCGCCTGCACATATGGTGCCAATCTGAGCGCCAGCACGCTAGTGAAGATCTTGGCGTCCACGTTCAGCAAGGAAATTGGACGGTAAGACGTGCAATTTTTGGTGTCCTTGTCAGGCTTGGGAATTACCGTGATAGTGGCGTAAGCTTAAAATGTTTTTTGTAAATATGAAGTGTGAATGAAACAAAAACTTTAATGGGATCAAAACAAATCAAGACAATATCCTTGGTGATGTGCAAATGACAAATATTCAATTAAACCTGATTTCATCACATTATTGTTTGTGCACTGTCTATTGTTTTATCAATAAAACTGTATGTCTGTGTAAAATTAGTGGCATTTTCAATGTAGAATGTGCTGCCTGTAAAAGTGAGTGTGCAACCACACTGTGCGTAGGAATGTATTTGAAATAGTGTGCTCCAAAATGCACCACCACCTACATCACCTTTAACGACTCTCTTTCTGAATTGGCATGGCACATTTGCTACACTTTGTGTGACGCTTGGATTTTTCACAGTCCCTATGAGCTCAGTGATGTAATATTGATGGCAGCACCTCTCCCCCTCTAAAATAATTACAGCATCGCTGGAACCACACGTTTGTATTTATTTTTTCAGTTACATCGCTTGAGCGAGAGCCTGGAAGATGCTCACATCTATCAGGCTGCTCACTTCTTTTTCGTAGCGCAGCATCGTACCCTGTGCTTTTTTTTTTTAGTTTGCTGTTCAAAATTATACATCTGCCATCTTGGAATACAAATTAAATTTGAAAAATGTTTTTAAAAAATCTGAAAATGGCTGCTTCATTGTCTCAATGCATGTGCATGATTCTGTACTTATCTTGAATTGTCTTTTTTTGGTTATAAAACCAAGACAAGATGACCACCCAGGCAAGGCCATGATGCACAACTGACCACCTTGAAAGATTTTTCTCATTAAGAAAAAAAATCCAAAATGGCTGCTCATGCAAGTGCATGTGTTTTTATGCACCAGCGGTCGATAAGTTGGGAATACCCTTTTGGCTTTGCAGGTGCTTGTTTAAAGACAGAGCTGGCAGTGTTCAGTTCAGTTCATAAATATGGTTATTTAGACCACTGTCTATTAAATCGAAATAAATAAATATCCATTTAAATATATAAAATCATCAGCCTAAACTGTCAGGTTAATAACCTTAAACGTCTCTTTTCTTAACGCTATTAATCACTTAAAAATATATTGCTAGATCTGATTGTGATTTCAAGACTTTTCCCAAAAATATTAATGTCTTCAACAATGCCCTGAAGGTGTTTACATTGATTCTCATTCCTAGAGTTGAGAGTGAGACCGCGTCATTCTTGTGCATGGTTGTGACAGGGACGTTCCTGTGATTCCTCCAGTGTGTGCCACAACTAGTGGGCCTATAGGAAAGGGAGAGACATCCCTCTCTTCCTGAGTGGCGGGGAGTGTGGGCCTTAGGAGTGCCTGGACTGAGTCTGAATATGAGTGTCAGCGCCTGTAAGAGGCTGAGAGGTCTTGCACTTGCTAGGGAGGGTCTGTGTATAGATGATGAGAGATTGTTTCAAGCAAAGCAGGGCAGCTACAGGTGGAGAGCATCAGGAGCTGCCTTGCAGGGGGCCCTTGGTCCTGCTTCCCTATTCGTGAAGGGGTTATTTCAGGAATGCACTAGTGTGGGATGGGTCTTTCGCAGAGAAGGGCCGGGCGGGCTAGCACTAGGGTTTGTATGGTGAGGACTAGAGATGAAAAGCGTCGCATGGAAAAAGGATCTACCCTGCTTCTTTGGGGCATTAAGTCGGTGGTGCATGGTGAGTCTCGACTCAAAGGGCTACCAAGCCGGTCTGGTGAGACAAAGCAAAGGTAGGACTCTGCTACATGTCCACATTGTCAGGTGCCAAACCACAGCTACCCAGTCCTCGATCCAAGGCCCACACGACCACCATTGGACCATCAAGTGGGTGCTGGACTACTAGCATCTCACACCAGCCAACAAGACCCTGTCCCTGCCCACAGTTTGATGGCACACTCTAAACAATGTGAGAGACTCCTGGCCATTGTCTCAGAGCGGTGATACTGTCCAGAGGAATCGCTTTCGTATAGTGGAGGTGCCCCTCTTCAAATGCCACAGTAGATCATTATGGGAAGTGTGATGCCTCCTGCCAGAGTGGGCAAAGCGCAGGGCGGTCAGGTGAATGTATGTATGGAAGTTCCACCGGATGACTGCAAAGGTGTCAGATCTATAGAGGAGTCGGCACGCAATCGCATTAATTTTCTGTAAGAATGAATTACTGTCACTCATAACTATGTCTATAATGCAACATCCTCTTTTGCCGCAGAAAAAAGGTCTGCGTGCATGTAGACTGTTGACTGCAAATGAGAAGGAGTTTGCTTGAGCGAGGTAAAAGTGTTCCAGTTCTTAGGTGTAAAAAGGAGCTTTTCAAAGAGTGTGCATTAAGACCCACAAGTTGAGATTGGGATGAGAAGTAATTCAAGAATATGTATTATTACTGAGTAAAAGGCATCATGGTGTGATGTTGGTGGACCCACAGCTCCCTGCTATTAATACATTTCAGTTGCTCTGCTGGACTCCAGTAACAGGCAGATAATAAAGTGACTTATCGTCGCAAATGACCCATTGCTAATAACTGAAAATCCATCAATAAGTAACTGGCTCCAGATGTCTTTTGAAGGCTTGGCTTACAGGAAAAACAATGTATTTCATGATCCTCGACCGTGCGTCTCATCCCTTGAGGATGAAGAAACACAGATCTACTTTGAGACAGCACATTCGTCTGGAAGTGAGTGGAAAAGCCAATGTATCATTCCACTGTCCTGGGATGACCTGAGGACAGAAGATTGGTTCAGTCAGCTCAAAGTCCAAGTGTCCAGCCTGAGTCACAAGCCACTAGCTTCTTAAGCAACCTTTAATACCCTGCCAGTTAAGTGGTAGTAACCTGGTTGCGAGTGTATGAGATGTCCCACTCAGGAAAGGTAAGTACATTATCCGGGTGAATGCACTCACATGCTAAAAGCAGGCAGTGCAAACATTCCCCAAACACTATTTAAAATAAAATAAATAATGTGCAGGAATTCTTATCAGGGGAGATCGGTGGAATGTGGATTTTTGAGCTTTATTCTTTCTTGTAGAGTCTATACACTGCAAAACTATTGAAATCCAACTGTTTCTATATGCAGATGTAATTCTTAAATCTTCGTATATAAAAATATAGAATTTCAATCTGCTGCAGAATTTTACACTATTTTCTGAAGAGTACTGCTCACAATATAATGGAATGAATTGTTTATAAAAAGCACATTCCTGACAGAATCAAATGCATAGGGCCAGTCTGATGTATTTCTGCCCTCAGATGAACCTGAGGCAGACCCTTCCGCCGGTTAAGAATCTCCCTGATGTAGAAGCATATCTGGAATGTATTAACATGCACCAGATCCTAGGTGAAAGAGATACCTAGCAAGACAGAGAGACGGGGTAAGAAGGCACATACTAGCCAGGAAGTGTAAAGCTATGTGAAAAAGAGCATTCGTGAGCCATGTAGTGTAAACATGTTCCTGCCCAGAACACGTCAGCAGTGCTTAATAACCAGACTTATACACTTACCCTCTTCATAGCTAATCAACTAAACATTGCCAGTGGGAGGAGAGGGGAGGGGGCTGAGTGATTCATGCAATGGAACGTGTCCCACTTCCTCGCTCATACCCACATCCACCCTCACCAAGTGGACCACTCTCTATTAATCTGGGTGGCTGAATTAAGTCGCTTCTTCTGCTTTGGTTCTGAGGCCGAGTAGTAGGGTGAATGTATGAGGCATCATCTGGCTCCTTTCTTCAGCAGTTCTTGTGGTTAGTGATCGTGAGATGGAGTTCACACTCATTGGACTCATTCCTGAGCTTCCTCGTCAGTGTCTCTCCAGGTGATGAAAATATTGTGAATATGGCGCTTTCAAACTTGTATGCTCTTCGAAAATGGTCTTGGTCATGTATGTCCATCAGACCTGACTCTAGGGTCTGCGAGACATCCAGCCAGCAGACATGGAAGGTGGACATGTTACCTAGAGCGCTGTGGCATCATATCATAGTATAACTGGGTTGTATGTGACAAAATACAAGAAAAGAGTTGGGGACCACTTATAATACATTATGATAGACTTATCCGCAATCTTGCTAACTCCTTTACTTGCAGTGACATCTTCGAATAATGTGTCTCTTCTTTAAGCAAAGACGGGTGTAATTAGTGACAGCAATCCCCGCTTTTAATACTTTCCGGTTCCTTGTAATTGAAAAGTAGCGATTGGCGTGTGACATGTCAACGCAACCTTGATTAGCATCCTCACGCCCACAGTGTGTGGGTTCAGTTCCTCTGACAGTTGATACTAGGACGACAGTCCTTCTCCTACCTCGCCGCCAAGTCATGGAACGACCTCCCTCTCCACCTGCGTACCTCCACCTCACTGGAAATGTTCGGGAAGAAGCTCAAGAGAAGGCTTTTCGACCAAGGCTCACAGAACCCCAGTGCCTGGAGACCCCCGGGGTGACAAGCCAGCTATACAAGACGGACTGATTGATTGATTGATTGATACATATACCACTGTGCCTACTCCACTGTGCCATGTGACAGGACGTTGCCATGTGCATTGCCACACCATGCTACACAGAAGCAGCCCACATGGTGTCTTCTGCACTCCACAGTGGGGGAGGAGAGCAGCGCGAGTAGGCTTGCTTTCCTGCCCCTATATTAACCTAGGTCAGCATACAACCTTGCCCTATACACCCTACATATAGTTATTATAACCAGGGCTATGAAACCCGCGTATACGTTATTTCAACACAAATGTCCAATGTGACCAGGGTAAAGGGATGTGGCCGCTCCCTCCTTGAAATCCTCTTCCTAAAGAGCCAGGATCAAGCTGTTATAGCTTTACACACACAGCTACCACCCAAAACACTGCACGTTGTGTTACCATGAGTTTAGCACAATGCTTCAATTAAACTGGTGGTTGCAGGTGGGACCCACCAGCAGTCCTCTTTGAGGATCCAAACATGTGTTTCATCATCAGACTTTGACTCAGAGCAAGAGAGAGAACGAGGGAAAAGGGAGAAAGGAAGGAGGGAAAGACGGCAAACAGTGACAAAGGAAGAAGCAAGGATGAGACACAGCCAGCAAGAGTGAGATGAAAGGACAGAGGGTGTGTAGTGGTGGATAAAAGAGGCAGGACGTGGAATCAAGACTGGACAGCCTTGGTACTCGGCAGCACCAACATTCGCAGCGCAGGCGATGGGCTTCTGACAAAAACTTTGGGCCCCTGCACTTCTTTTACAAACGAGGCACTGGTTTGCAACTGTTAGCTTTAAGACTGCGCATGGTGGCCCCCAGTTGGCTTCATAGACACGTTAGCATGTGAATTCAACATAAACACGTTAGCATGTGAATATAAACATGTTAGCATGTGAATATAAACATGTTGGCATGTAAATACAACATAGACATATGTTAGCATGTGAATACAATCATGTTAGCATATGAACACAGCATAGACACATGTTAGCATGTGGATACAACATATACACGTTAGCATGTGAATACAACATAGACACATGTTAGCATGTGAATACTACATACAAACATGTTAGCATGTGAATACTTCGCCCCTGGCCTGCGCTTATGGTTTCTAATGTGGACAGGTGGATGATTGGGATCGGGGGGGGGGGAGAAAGTGGCTTGTCAGTTGTCATTCTCTGGTAGCGGAGAGGAGGGAGTTGACGTTCTTCAATGCCTCGTGATGTTACACTCCTAAAGTAAGGAGCTGTCTCATGCAGGTGGGCGAGATGCGCAGGATAATTGAAGATGGGGGCAGGGCTTTAAGTGGGCCGGGTCCTGCCGGTGCTCAGCACCAACAGTTCTAAAGAGCAGGTGCTGAGACGGATCTCTATCGGGTTCTCTGTTTTTGCCCTCACTCTCAGGGTGAAAAATAAATCTTAACTCAACAGCAGGCCCACTCTTTACTGTCTCTGATGTAACTTCAAAGAGACTTGTTATAGTACTTTCGCAGTGTCATCAATTCAGTACTGAAGCATTTTCAATATTATATACAACGAAGCCATAGCCGTTGCCTATTTATCTTATGCAACTAATACCCATTGAGAAAGCCAATAGTCCTGGCTTGTTGTAGGTATAATGTTACTTGTTGTATTATATGTATCAATGCAATGATAGAAGCAGCAAAAAACCAGACGGGGCGGCACACTATGCTAATGACAGATTTTTAGCTTAGGTGTTTTTAAGCCACACCCTTAATTATATCGACCACGCCCCTTTGAGAGACCGCCCAGTTTTTTCATCCCACTTAAAGCCCTGGATGGGGGGATCATTCAGTACACTGGGTCATGGGGGGGAGGAGGAGTGCGATCCCCAATCCATTAACCTGGATAATAACTGATCCAAAATCGGGGCCACAGGGAGTCGCCTCAGCTGCTCTTTCCTATTTCATAGTAATCCTTCTTTTTGCCAGCGCCAGGGCTAGCTCAGTGAATCGGGCAGCTGTCTTTTATTTTTTCAGTTGGGGATAGATTCTCAAGGCTCCTCCCTCCTACTTATCTAATGGAGGGCAACCTGTGGTGGCCGCAATCTTCAAGGTAACTTCTGTCCAAAAGTGACAGTGGTGGGGGCAGTCGCACAGCATGTGTTGAAGACCTGCCGCTGGAGATTTACTTCGGGGGCAAGTGTTGGGGCCCTGGGGAAGATGCTGTGAATCCACTGGGGGGAATGGTAAGCTCTGTGCAACACGTTGAATGGTATCAGTTGCAGGGGCGCATTGCGGGAGATCTTATGAGGGTGTTCTTATACCAGCGTCCTCTCTTTCTCATGCAGTGGCCTACCAAACTCCTCTTTCCAGGTCTTCCAGAGATATTGCAGCAGGATCTGCAAATGGGTGACCATTGTTGGCGTGAGCCATGAGACAAGTTGTCTTCCGGAACCTAATGTGTGTCGATAGCCGAAAAGGACATTCCTGGCTGGCTCGCTATCCTCTATTTGCCAGCGGTCCAGAAGGAGCTAGCGCAATAGGCCGTACAGGAATTGGCCTGGATAGAGACCATGTTGGTCAACCACTTCCTCGAAGGTTAGCAGTTGACCGTTATGAAAAAGATGTCCCAAACTTGAAAGGCCTGCTGGGTCGCATGGCCGAAGGTCTCTGGTGGTGAGGTATCACTAGAGAGGCCCATCAGAGGAATGGAAGGGGTGTAAGGAGGAATTTCTCCAGTTAGCTCTGTCCTCTGGTTAGGTACTCGCATGAATCAGTGAAGGCGGGCGGCCCCCAGGGACCTTCAAATCTTGTCCTACTGTTTGGGAAAGGTGGGGTCTAATCCCTCAGTGTTCTCCAGCGAGTTTCCAGCAAGCTAGCGGGTGAGCTATTGCAATTGGGCAGCAAGAACACACAATTCAAATCGGGGGCTCCAAGGTATGGATTAGGCGGGGCAGGATCTGCTAGAAGTAGCAGGTACGGAGTAGCTTCACTGCATGGTCATCTGAGGAATATGAGGCTAATTGTAATACTCTGTCATCTTACTGTCTTTAAGGGTCAAATGGTAATATCTCTTTGTTTCCTATGAAGGATTAGATAAGTACACAGTACTTCTCTAGTAGATCACATGCACAAACACACACACACACCCCACACATGCTTTGACACTCCTTTAATTCTGTTTAAGTCAGGAGGTCCCCATAGGTTTAAGGTGTTAGGGCCCATTCATCATGGCAAAATGCCATAGACACATTTAATGCTGCTACAGGAATGAAATATGTTGGCAAATAGAGACTAAGGCCCTCATAACGATGTCAGGCGGACTTGTGGCCACCCGATACCGTTGCGGAATCGGGACTGACCGACCTCCGGTCGGCGGTCCCGACCGACCTCCGGTCCCGACCGCATTATTAGGATGCGAACGCACATGGTGCGGTCGCACGCTCCCATTTCTGTATGGGAACTTGTGAGACGGCCGTAAACCGGCCGTAGCACAAGCTCCCATAGAGAAATGGGTGCTTTTAAATGTATGTTGTGTGCATGCTTGCGGGTGAGAGTGTGTTTTTAAGTGAGTGTATATATGTGTGGATTTGTGTGTATGTGTAAGTATGTGTGTGTGAGTGAAAGTGGAGGTCAAAGGGCGTGTGATGTAACTTCCGCTACCCCTGGCATTTTGGTGAATTGACATCCATGCGTCCTGGCTTTCTGCTGAAGTATGTAAGGCCTGTCTCGTTGAACATGTTTCTTCCTCCTTTTCTGTGAGTAACAAATACACAGGCACTGTGCACCTCTTTTTTTTCCCCCCGGAGTTTTATATTGCGCGAACTTGACCTGAAGATATCAGGTATCAGAGCACTTTGCATGAGCACCAGTTGCATTACATAAGGACACATTCATTTTTTGTTAGGCACAGGGAGATTAATTGATTTGCCCAGAATCACAGGATGTTGAGTGTCGTTGCCGAGACTCGAACCCGGTTCCATAGATTTGAGATTGACCCCCCCCTAGCCGTTAGGCCTCTCCCCACCTTTGGTGGTCTGGGATGTCCAGGGCCGGACAGGACTTTTATTCCACTGGGTATTTTCTCAGTGGGCTGGAGCCCTTGGAGGCCGGTTTTGAAATCAGAGGGTCACTCCTGGGGCATCCGTCACTTTCACCAGCTCCTAAGGCTAACTGTAGCAGACAGGGGAGAATTCAAGAGTGACGGGGGAGGGGGCGAGAGTATAGAGAAAGCGATTAGAGAGGGAGAAGGGAGAGGGCAGAGGAGAGAGAGAGAATGGATGGAAAGAGAGAATAGTGTGAGGAGTCGAAAAGATCGGGGCTGGTTTGAGCATTGTTGCCAGGGCTGCTTTTGGCTTCCCCAGTCCAGCCCTGGGGAGATCTGCATAACATAAAGATGTAGCAAGCTCAACATGCACAGACCAAAAGCTGCTCCGGCTCTGTGTTCACTCCTGGAACAACCGGTTTCCAGCCCTGCCCTATGAACTGTACTTTACCTTTAGAGGGCTCAATTACAAAGCATTCTTGACTGGCGCTATTGAGAGAACTCTCAAGTTTCAAGTGCTCATCTAGTTCTTGGTTTTAATCTGAATTCTGGAAATTGTGGACCTAATTTAATAATATGATGAAAAAAGAACTACAGATCCCTAAATGTAAAGAACAAATACTGGGCTGGATGGACCCATGCACGGATCTGGCAAACTTGAGAGTTCTATATTACATATCCATAGTGCTAAGTAAGGCAGTGATTGGTGCAAACACCTTTTGCATCAATATTATGAAAGCAGATTTGCTGAGGTAGTAATATGTGACAGGAATGTTGGATAGATAATTGTTGTGCTGCTTTTTGAGGTTATGGTGATATATTCTGTTGTTTTGTGCGGTTGTGTTTTCGCAGTGGTTCTGTTGTGTTGCACCTTGTTGTGTTTGTATTTTGCTTGTTATGTTATTTAAGGCAAAGGCAGTGCTTGGTGCAAACCCCTTGTGCCACTGTATTATGAGAGCACACTTTTATAGATGGTAATATGTGACCAGATGTCTGTGCATATTTGTTATGTTTCATTTGGTTGTGGTGATGATGAGTTCTGTTGTTGTTTGTGCTGTTTTTTTCTGCTCTACATTATTTGTTCGTTCTGTTGTCGTGTTGCATTCTATTTTGCCTATTTTGTTGTTCTCTGTTATGTTTTTGTTGTGTTGCGCTTATCCTTTCAAGAAAGTGCTTTATTTACACAATGGTACTCAATACTTCACCTCAATAGTAACTAGAAACAAGCCAGTGTCACTGGGCACTATTTTAAAAGTGCTGTACCCACCCCACTCCTGCACTGTCTCCACCTTCCCCTGGCTCTAGCCCTGGGTCTGTGTGGTCCCTCATTATCTAGGGAAAATAGAAGTAGCATCAATTTAGCACAGGTGCAGTTCAATTACACCAAAATAGTATGTATGCAGTCTTCAGTCTTCAGGTGAATTCTGTCCTCTCAGGCCTCGCCGTACTGTAGGGGACGCCCACACACTCAGATGAGTGGCTGCATGCAACCAGCCGGCTCCAAGCACTTCCCATCTCGGTCTATGGGCCACCGTTGGCACCATGCCTGCTCTCATTCTTTCGTTTGTGGGAGCAGGAATCAGCAGTCCAGAAATTCTGCGGTCTTGCCTGGACCAGTGGTAGATGTCTTGGGCTGAATGGACCACAGATGAAGCCCATGACAGAATCTTCTGACACTTGGCAGCTGCAGCCTGGATTGGGCCGGTCACAACTTTGGCAGATGCAGGCCTGCACGTGCTAGCCACATCTTCGGCAGTTCAGTTGCTGGTCACAACCTTAGTAGTTGCAACCTCACATGGGCTGGTCACACTTGGGTAGATGCCGTCCTTCCACAAGCTGGAAGGCAACACGCAATTACTATCCCGACCAGGTCTCAGCAAAAGTGTTGTTGCAGAGTGGTCGTTCCCACCTGGACCGGATGCCTAGGTCCTCCCGGGTCAGTGTCCAGCAGTCTGCTCCTCAGGGTGCCCCACAGCCACCAGGGACGTAGCTCTTTCTTGAACAGCCCTCCTCCAGGGTAGGCAGGCTCTGCCTCTCCATATGCAGGCAGGCAGGTTCCAATGCAATTCAGGACAGGTACACAGCTTCTCCATTAAGAGATCCAGACTTCAGTTGATGTCCCCTCACCTATGGAAGGCTGGCTGTTAGGCTGATTCAAGCCCTAGCTGCACAGAAGCCCTCTGAGTACTCTGTAGGGCACTACCATCCTTGGCCACAGAGGATATGGAACTGGAACAACACAATGGGTAGTGGGCTCCACTTTTATACACAACTAGCAGACAGGAATTGTTGAACCACTGTCTGCAACTGTAGGACTGGTTTAGAGTGGTGCTCCTTTTATGTTTTCTTTCCAGGATGTTATCCAGCCACAGCGTTTGAGTAGAGTGGTCCTCCTCACAGTAGAACCGTCTCCTTCCATGAGCACCCACATCAAAAGCACAAAGAGGTGTGATGTTTCTGCATCTGGTTGTCATCAGCTCTACTGAAATCATAATCAGGGAAAGACAAAAGGACAGGCTTTACCTAAAAGTGTCTTTACCCTCTAGAACATGGGTA
The DNA here is from genome assembly GCA_963921515.1 of Calotriton arnoldi. Lineage (NCBI taxonomy): Eukaryota > Metazoa > Chordata > Amphibia > Caudata > Salamandridae > Calotriton > Calotriton arnoldi. Next base: position 240,124 of record CAWUFW010000468.1, on the reverse strand, counting down.
CTCACAAACATTTTCCCTGGGACCACAAATTATGGTCTCCGGTGTGCTCAAGGATCGAATTGATGCCAGCAGCATGGGGGCGGGGCTTTGCAGGAGGGGATGGGGGGGAGAGGCAAGGTTGATATTGGGGAAGCAAAGCATGCGTATGGAGCAGTCAGTGAGTCACAGAGCTATTTTGGGTTTTCATTCCATACTGCCCTCTAAATCAAGCCCCCTAGTCTCCAGAAGAGTCATAGATTTTACAATACTGTGTTATGCTATATTTGAATTGCTATCCCTTTACCTCACCTTAGGGTAAGCCTTATCTACTTGCCTGCACTACCATGGGAGAGTCAAGTGTAAAAAGAAGTAACTTCATTATTGATTGTAATGAAATGGAATTGCCCAATGTGAAAACAGAAAACCTAGAATAAATCCCGGCTTCCCCACCTGGCCAAATTGAGTGATCCTTGGCAATTGCTTCATTTCACTTAGTCTCCTTTTTCCTCATTATCACATGTAAGAACATCTTGAAATACATGCGTTCAGGATATGCACTCTACAAAAACTTGTTTGTGTTTGATTTAAGAAACTATAATGTGTCCATGTATAATACCAACCCAGGACACCCAGCGGGTTTGACGTGACAACAGACTTACCTCTGGATTCACTACTGCATTGTTGTAGGGTGGGAGTAGGCATGAGTGTTTCCTTGTTCAAATTTGAAAACTATCACTTTTTAAAAAATACTTCTCAATGCAGGTGAAACACTTCTGCAAGTTAATAAAATACACCTTTTTGCATTCTGAAGAAAATGTGTCATATTTTTAAACATTTGTTGCAAGATGTCTTAAAAAATGAATGTCTTTCTAAAGTTATGTGCTGAAACATACCTTATTTGCTTATTTTCTTTTACTTCAGTTAGCTTGTAAATTAACATTTCCTTGTTTATTTAATATATTGCAGAATGTTAGTTCGCTCTCAAGTAAAATGCAGCAGTGGGCAACATGTGAAGGTCAGGAGAGCCGCTTGCGGCCCCGGGCCACACTTTGATTATCACTGCTCGAAAACAAAGGTTGCAGTCCCACCCTCACCTCTACCATCCACCTGATGGCAGTGCTCAGGATGAACAATCAGCAAATCCGAGCTAACCAAAAGGCCTCATAGAATATACAAAAGAGTACCCTAACTTTAGTGTCTGTGTCTCGTCCTTCCAGCTACAGGAATGTGAGCAATACACTTCCACTGTATAGGAGCAGATTCTTCATCTCCATCTTGTGCAATGCCAGACCTGGGGTATCCAAAAAGGATCTTACCGGCCTCCATTACTCTGACTCAATTAAACATAGCATGCATGTAGCAGGCTGCCTAAACCTATCACCACACTTAACATGCACTCGGGATGTTAACGCTAAGGACTGGTTGAGCGCATAGCAATGGAACCTTATACAAGGGATCCATTAGGCCTTACATCCGGTGACTCAGATAAAAACACAGTTTGCTGCCACCACCACTCTACATGCTAAACCCACAACAGGGACAGTAGTCCACTGTCAACACATGCGGGCAGGTTGATGCACTCCGCCTGGTCACCTGACAAGTCTAAGTCCTACTCATAGTCAGAGACATGCCTAGGCTTCTGTAATATTAGCATGACACTGGGGCCAAAAATCAAAATGCAGGATACCAGATACATTCATCAGTGACTCAGGGCATGGAAACCCAGCAACTTATCATGCAGGATTCATTTTCCTTTCAATATTGTCTTAATTAGCACTTCTAGGGCTTACTTTGGGCCAGATGTAGAAAGATATTTTGCATTTTCAAACCCCAAATCACAGTTTTTACGACCCAAAAGAGCTTACTGGCATGTATTAAACCCATTTTATGAATCGGAAAATCATTTCCGACACACAGAATGGGCTTCGCGACCCATTCCGCATCGCAACTAGGATGGGGCATGGACCGGACATTCCCTCTTAATTGCAATTTGGTATGGTATGTGCTGCATGTGGGTTCTGCCCACGTTATCCCTCTAGATTTTTCACAGTTTTTGGCCTTTTACTGTGAGTGAGCCTCACTACCTGAGACTCACTCATGGTAAATTCACGGTAAATGGACTAGCTAGTGTGAGAGGGTCTGGGCTGGTAACACATGAACATTTAGCAACACCCATTTTCTCATGTGTTCTGCCTTCATGTGTGAGGCTATTGTCTGGTGCAGCTACGCACAGGTAACTTGTCCCAGAAGGGACCCATCAAGGGATTGTTACTAACCTGGGGTTGGCCTTACATTGTGAGTGGGCCTTTAAAGTGTAGGTCTGTAGTACTTACTGAAGGTCTTTGGTGTCTAAAGTGTGTTACGCATTAAAGGTAAATTCTCCACAAGCAGAGTTCCACCCCATTTAGGTCTACAGGGTCCAGTGAGGTATCGATCTAGGGGTAAACATTAATAGGGGTAAACATTAATCCCATGTGTTGATTTACAGTCCCAAACATCATAGCTACAATCCTTATGACACGCAAATAATTTTTATATATCCTTGGCTCAGCTGATAATTCGATTCCAGGCTTTGTCCCCATACTGGGTCCAGGTAATAACTCTGCTCTCCAGCAGGAGGATCGAAGACCTCCCTACACAATAGACATAAATGGTGCTTGACCCAGTTCCTCTGAAAGAAAGGGGTTGTGAGGAAACCTACATCTGGTAATAAGCGTGTCACACCGCACCTGGACTGGGACATCCCAGTACACCAGACACAAAAGAGAAGAGCCAGACCTCTGGAGCCAACACAGGAGGGGCCTGCCTTTGAAGTTTGGTGGAAGGGATCAGGCAGCTATGTCAGCTAAGGGCAGAGCTAAGGCTCTCCAGGAAGCTCTTTCCACAGACAACTTGAAGTCACTATATTGAAGGTCCCAGAATGCTGTGCAGGAGGATTGAACAGGTGTAAAGGGATGATGTGGCACCCTAGGATGGCACTTAGAACTTTCTACCCTACTTAAAAACCCCTCTGTAGGGGAGAGACTAATTTGAAGATTCAGGACCTTGGAGCGACGACAGCGAAACGATGCCCAGCTGGAAGGAGAAGACACCTGATGATATAGCAAGGATGGATTGAAGGATTTTAACTGCAGCTGACTCCCAGGACTAGATTGGATCTCTCCAGAGCCAGTGCTGTTGGCCTTTATGCACCCCAAGGAATAGTTAGGGTAGAGGGCCTGCTGGAGGACTGGGTAACCCTGGATGGTTCTCGTGGGACTTCTGTGGACTGGCCCTTAACTCTGCTGACACACATGTGCCCTTCAAGAAAACAGGAAGCTATGAGGCATGAGGTGTGCAGCAGGGAGGATGTTCCGCTGGCCGTGGAAGTGCTAGGGAAGACGCCCCCAAGCATGAGAGACCACCAGAAGCAAAGGCAGTTTACAGCTTTGGCAAGGGAGCAGCAAGTGCGGGAGCATTAACGGACCTTGTGCCCATGTCTGGGGGTGCCTGACGCGCCAGAGCACTGTCTCCTGCCAGCGCGGGCAGGAGAGGACTAAGTTACTTCTGCCTCCAGACAGGAGCCAAAGATGAGTAGTTTGCTCCCATCTGAGGAGGGAGCAGAAAAACATGTTTTTTCTGCCTCCCGTGCCGGTCCAGGGAAGGCAAGGGAAGCTGGCTGGGGCTGTGGTGGCATTGAGGACCAACTGGGGTCCCCAAAGGGGGAATAATGTCTGTGGGTGTATCAGGTGGGACCAGGACACCTAGAAGAAAAGAAAAAGTAATGCAGTATGCAGTGCGGGCTGCAGGCACAGACCACAGAGCAGGGAAAGCTGTTCATCACATACATGCCAAGGGGCACCTTATAACCCCTAAAGGGGCCAAAAATATACATATTGGCAGATGTGGTGCCCCAAGAATGGGCAGGGGCACCACAAATTACTTTGTAAGTGTATTTGATGGGGGGGGGGGGCTGATTGAGGTGCAGCATCCCCTCCAAATGTTTTTAAAACTAGACCTAAGCTTCCATGGGCTTATATTTATGCCTCCTGAGAGAAGTTTCACTGCCTTCCAAAGCTCTCCCTGATCCTTTGCAGGCAGGGACCTCTATTGGTGGGTCCTAGAGCTGCAGAAGCAGCATAGTAAAAGTAGAAATAAGACTGAGACCCATGATATTAAATGCAATACTTTATTAACAATGCAGGGTTTCACAGAATAAAGAATATCATTGAATGCTGGTACTACCACATTGACTTGAATACTGTATTATAACACGTATTGCATATTGGTAATGCCCTATTGATTTCAATGGTATTGCAATGGTGAAACATATTCTTTGCTTTTATTTATGTGGTGGCACCTGACAAAGCCAATAAGCCTCGCTTATTGAAAAAGACACCCCCTGTATAATGTGATATTGCATGTAGTATGGGGCGTATTGTGATTATGGGGTTCAGGACCCACAAGGGCTGTAAAGTGTCATGAGGGTAACACCAAAAGTATTTCCATCTATTGGACATCTATTTGTAATTTAATGCATATTATAAATGTGTATAATAAAAGTGTTTTCCTTTTTATAAGAAAAGCACTCACTGGACAATAAATTATGTGTTATTGTTACGTACCAATGAACTGTGGTTCCTAGCCCCCCACCACCTCCCTTGAGTTGGCTTTGGACTGCTCTGCTTCACTACCCTGAGAGAGTCAAGTACTACAATGGGGTACTCGATTCACAGTAAAGAGAAACTTGCTGCCTTATTAAGTGTGAGGAACCTGCATCTTTTGCAAATAATAACCCCATTTCTTCCAGAATGTATCAATGGTTTGCGACCACAATTGTGGTATCAAATCTTTGAACAATTACTTACTCCTCATAGGAAGTGGTAACAGATCTGCAGATGTTAAGCTTTCCCCATTGGACAGCTTCCCCTCTGGGAATCATGTTGGATGACCGCTGGGTGAGCAGACGTGGTCCTGAAGACCTCTGCCTCCTCCTGTCAGTGTGTTCCCAAAAGCATTTGTTTAGGCAGCACTGGTTAATTTTAAGGGGCTCAGGCTGCTTTAAAAAAGCTTTTTGTTTGGAAATGAAAGACAGGATGGTTGTCTGTTGTTTCTTGCAGGCTACCATATCTTGGTTTGTAACCAATCACAGGGGGTCACACATAGTGACGGACTAATTAATATTCATTAGGTAGGTTGCTCTGCACCGCTCTGTTAGTAGAGATTTTGCTATGTGACCACTAAGTATATAGGCTGCACCAGAAATTGCAATACTGGTCACAAATAGTCTGTGCGCTATTTGCAACCATTTTTTTGCAGACAGTCATTTAGCACATAAGGCCCTTTTTATGATATGGCCCCACGTGCTCATTGTTTGCCATGCGACCTGAGGTGTTTTTAAGAATTACTTTGTACTTCGACTTGTTGACCTTGTTAATAGTTTAGACTTGTCATATATCTATTTACATTCAGATAGGACAGTTTGAGGCAATTATTAATGCCTCTACTTGTTTTATTTAGGTGCATATATATGTATTTATTATCTAGAGTAGCATTATTGATGACTAATCAGCATCAATATATACAGCTGCATGTATCAGGGCATACCTGTAATTGATTAAAACGCTAGCTACAAAGTGTAGTATCTTTATATAGGTGTGTTAAGATATTTAGGTGCTGATGATGAGTTTAAGGCCTGGGTGTTTATAGTTTCATATGTTTTTATGTATTATTTGTCCATGTGTGTGGCTCTTATCTTAGCACTTCAAATTTTCCCTGTTAAGAACTCTTAATACCTTACACATTATCATATTTGCATACCATATGTAACATTCTCTTGTCATGAGAGCTCTTCCTGTTCTGTCACCGGATGAAACTCCGAGTTTAAAAGGAGCAATCTTTACAGTCCTAAGTAATGTTCAAAGTTAAATGTTCAAAATAGTTCAAAGTTTGTTTCTCAAAAAAAACTCAACTTTTAGAATGGTTCCCTATGTCACCAAATGTCCTCTAATAAAATCCAAAGGAATCAACTGTTCTTTGCAAACGGAGATTCAGAATGTGAGTAGCAAGGTCCTTGCTGCAAACACTGTATCACAAGCGCCTCACAAAGACCCCATGAAACATGAGGGAAGTTACACCTGATAATTCACATTAGCGTTGCAGTCTTCAAACAAAGTTCAAGAACTCCTAGGAAATGTAGTTGAAGACCCACACCAGACACTGCAACACTTCCTGAAGAACACCAGCCTTTCCTTCTCTGAAAAGGACCCAGTGCAAGTGGGTTTGGAGTATCGCTACCCGACACCCGCCGAACCAACAGCATTTATTTATTTGAAAAGTTTTATAAAGCGCGAACATGACCCGAAAAGGGTATCAGAGCGCTGTACATCAGAGAAAGGATACAATTAGTCACTTAGCAAGTAAATATCCTAAACATTTGTAGTGAACCAACCCCAATACAATAAGAGCGAAACCAAACATGAGGAACATGTAGCAAGAGCATAAGTTGCATCCCGAAAATGTCTCAAACAAATGAGATAGCCATGTTTTCTCTAGGGTATAAAAAGATTAGTTATATTGTCTTTAGGATTGTTGTTGCAGCTGGTTATTCAGGAGAAGTCCTTTGACTTGTATTTTGAATGAGGAGGTCGAAGGGTTGGAATGGATCATCGGGCGGAAGAGCGTTGAAAATTCTTGGGGCCAGACCCGACAAGGCACGGTTGTAGGTTCTTTTCTTTTTTAATTTGTGCGGTTTCAGCAGGAGAATGCTGGAGCTTCTTAGGGCCCGAGACATACCACAGAGTTCGAGCTTATTTTCCAAGTAAGTGGGAGTATTATGGTGGAGCGCTTTGTGCGTCAGGCAGGCAATCTTGAACCTAATCCGATCTTCGAGCGATAGTCAGTTGAGCTGAATTAAGTCAGTTGTGATGTGATCATGTTTTCGAGAGCCTGTGATGAGTCTGGCAGCAGAATTCAGAGTGGCCCTTAAGGGGGTCAGTATAGCTTTGGGCATCCCAGCCAAGGTCACAATTCCATATTCCACACCGGAGATCACTAGGGACTGGACTGCAAGTTGCAGGTCCACAGGCGGTAGGAATGGCTTGATTTTCCTAAGAGTGTTGAGATGGTAGTTGGCTCCCCTAGTTGTTGCGCTGATGTGGTCTTGCATATTTAGGTGTTGTCTAGCGTGATTCGTATGGATCTAGTGGAATCAACAACATAAGGATTGCAGTTAAGGGCCATAAGATGTCAAGCCAGTCTTGAATGGGGATGGAGTGGGTGGGCGGAGCGATCAGGAGGAATTCAGTCTTGAGAGTATTAAGCAAAAGGTGATTGTGAGTTAGCCATTGTTGAGTCTTCAGAAGAACACAGTTCAGCATTTTGATGTCTTCCAGAAAGGCCATTTGCATATAAAGTTGCGTATCATCAGCTTACATGTGATATTGTATGTTTGAACATTTCAGGATTTCTGTGAGGGGTTCCATGAACAAGTTGAAGAGTGTTGGAGAGAGTGTGGAACCTTGAGGCACTCCAATTGAAGCTGGTGTACTCTTAGCGAGGGAATGATTCACTTTTATTCTTTGCGTTCTGTTCTGTAGGAACTAGTCACGATAACCCCATCCTTTTTTCTAGAATATCAATCAGGTTTTCGTGTTTAACCATGTCAAACGCTGAAGATAGATCAAGAAGGATAAGTAGACATGGCACATTTTGGTCTAGTAGACGCAAGGCATCATCAACAATGTAGGTTAGGGCCAATTCAGTACTATGTCCCGATCTAAAACCAGATTGGTATTGGTCAAACAGCTGAAACTCTTCGAAGTGATTGCAGAGTTGCAAGTGTACGCATTTTTCAAGAAGTTTAGCTAGAGTCATGATGTTGGAAGTCTACATTAGGCTTTTTTGGAATGGGTGTGACTTGTCCTATCTTTAGGCAGTCAGGAATCCTACCCTGTACGAGCGATTCTTGGATAATCAAGGACCAGAGAGGGAGGATGGCAGATCTAAAGTCTTTGAAAAATGTGGCCTGCAAGGGATCATGGAAATGATTAGAGAGTTTTAGTGACATTACGAGTTTTCGAAGCTCAGCATCGTCAGGAAGTCTGAAATTGTACCATGATGCGTTATTTTTTGGAGTAAGGCCTAAGCCAGTGTAGGAAAGAGCACTCTCTGAGGTTGGACAGGTCTATGTAATAGACTGAGCCCGATGAAGCCTATTATGTGATGCATGTTGAAGTTCTAGTTCAATCTTTCTGGACTTTTCGATAAAATGTGCGGAGACGACCTCTTTACTGGGGAGAGATATCTTGGGAGCAGATTGTAGGTCGGTTGAATGGTTAGCTTGTTGTTTTACGATTTCGAAAAGTTTTTTATGTCTGTTTACAGCATTGTCTAGTTGAGATCTAAAGTGTTTGGATTTCATGCTGTAGATATGTTTATTGTAAGAACTTCTTGCTCTACTCAACTGTTTGAGGTTAGTTTCGGACGGAGAGTTTCTCCATAATCTTTCCGAGAGCCTTAGTTTGCAGCGCTCCTCATTGAGGGAGCCGTTGAACCAGGGTTTGGACTTTTTTAATGGTATCCTCTTGAGTTGCTTCGGAGCAACCGTGTCGAGTATATTAGTCATGGTCTGTATATAGTGTTCATTGAGGTCATCTAAATTAGTCATGTTAGGGGTTGGAGGGAAGTAGGTTGTTACTAACAGAGGTTAGGTCCATTGCATGAATGTCACTTAGATTCCTAGACCACTGTTTGTTCTTATGCGGTTGACCTTGTCTAGAGATTGCAAAAACAGAGTGGTATGCTGTTCCTAATGGACAATACAGGTCGATGTGTATGTGGTGAAATATATAGTGCTCACTAAAGACCTGTATTGTCCGTTAGGAACAGCATACCACTCTGTTTTTGCATTATATTTGGGCCTGTATGCTGGACCTAGTTAAATATAGCCCATAGTCCCCCCTTTCTTGTACAACACAACTTGTCTAGAGATTACCTTTTCTAGTATGCGAAAGGAGATTATGTAGTGATTCAACCAGTCACACGGTGAAATGCTTTCCAGTTGTATCAAGTTATCCTTGGCTATGATTGAATCGAGGGTGGAGCCCTTGTTGTGGGTGGGTTCATTGCAAACCTGGGTGAGGTTAAGGTCTGAAAGGAAAGTCTTGAAGTTACACAGTTGTATCGTTCCAATGCAGGTTGAAATCCCCAAGTAAGATATGGTTGGAGGGTAGGTCAGAGTTAGAGGCTATGATTTCCATCATTTGTTCAATGAAGATAAGATTGTCTCCAGGAGGATGGTAGATTGTGTGGAGCAAACAGACAATCTTTTTGTTGTTCCAGATTTCACACTCAGGAGTTCGTGAGAGGACATTGGCACTGTTTGTAAGAGTCTCAGGGTGGGACTGGAGCGATAAATGTATGCAATACCGCCCCCCATTTTAACAGGTCTATCCAGTCTGATGATGTCATATTCTGGAGACACTAAGATGTCCAGAATGGGCGAGGAGGAGCCGTTGAGCCATGTTTCCATTAATTTCATGATGTCTAGGTCATGTGTAAGAATAAGGTCGGCAATATCAGCAGTGTATTTGACCGCTGACCTGCAATTAAGGAGCATCGATTAGATGTGTGATTTAGTTGCCACTGTTTCTAGGTGTGATGTGGGTACATGGACTAGGTTATTCTTGTTCATGGATCTGTGCTTGACAGTGGTTTCTCTAAGCGGGTTGGAAGGTATAGGTTGAATATTGTGTGCCGAGGGTTGAGACACACTGCGAGGGCCATTATATGACAGAAGGAGGGAGTGGATGACATTCTCGGAAATATGGTTGGTAGGCCTATGGGGTCTAGAGTGGTGATTAGGATAGGGTCGAGTTTCCCAAGAAAAATGAGCGGGTTTTTCCTGGATGAAGGTATTCTCATGCAATGTTTGCCTATAGCAGGGGTGCTGGGAAGATTAGTCTCAGGGATTGAATTAATCATTAAAAATGTTTCCAGCTTCACTGAAAAGAGCAATAGGTTCTGCAGGCTTTCTTTAACTAGTTGAAGATCCTGCTTGAGGTCATCCAACTTATTTTCTATGGCGGTCGGACTAGGGGTAGATAGCAGAAGCAGCCCCTCTGTGACAGTGGTAGTGGGGGGAGTCGGGAGTCCTCATGGGGGAGGAGGCATGCAGAATTGAGGCTGTGCAGTTGTGGGCTCAAGGAAGGTGTACTGGGGGAAGAGCGTGGGTGATGGGAAGGAAGATTTAACCTGTTAGCTGTCACTGCCTGATAGTTGGGTTGAGAGGAAGAGGACACGTGGGGTACTGGGGAGGGGTGAGAACTACATGAGGGCGAGGCAAGGGTCGGTGTCAGGAAGTTGTTAGAGCTGCAGCTTCCCCTATTATTATATGTACCGACTTCAGGCAGTGGCGCTTTGTGATTCAGACTCATGAGAGTAAAGGGGGCGGGCAAATCACCTAAATTGGTGTTCAGACAGATAATGTTGGATATAGTAGATCCTGGATCTTCATCATTGTTGAGCTCTTATTTTTCAGAGGGGTGTGTGTTCAAGGTCTGATGAGATGGGGGAGCGACGATTGCTGCAGTATAGTTGGACGATGTGACAGGCGGCATCAGAGCTATGGAAGGGCGCGCTAAGCCATACTGCCTTATATTACTGGCACTGTGGGGTTGTGCTGGCACTGTGGGGTTGTTGACCTAATCTATGAGCTTTGTGTGCTCTAGAGGATAAGAAAAATTGGTTCAACAAGTGAACTTTTTTTTTAATCAGAATCTGAAGGTCGATGAGGAGTTTCTTGTCTCTTCTCCATCCTACATGGATGATCTTTATACATATGGTGTTTGAGGCCAGTTAGGAGTCTTGAAGCGGGCAGTTCTTCATAACTGGGACTGGTAGCCGGTTCTACTGCAGAACAACAAGAGGCTATGGGGTTATGGCAGCTAAGCCTTGGGTGGCATATGACAGAGAATTTTAGCATTACTGTAGGTCTGGTTCTGGGTGGCATCCTAATCCAAGATGGCAGCAGCCGCAAAGGTCCTACTCTTTACTTCTTCTGGGTCTTTCTTGGTGGAGTCCTTGAAAAGCTGCCTAAAAAAATCAGTGTTTGCCTCGTAACTTTGCAGATTGGTAGTTTCTCTGAGCTAATTCCTCTCATACCCACCCCCTCAAGGATGCACCTTTGTTACATCCTCGCACTTTCCCTCTGGTCCTTACGTGTGACCTACTCCAGTTCTTCTTGTTCCTTTGCCTCTGTGTTGTTTTGTATTTTGTGTTCACAGTTCAACCAAGAGCAGTATTCGAGTGAAACCAGTCTCCAAGTGTCCACTATAGTCAGTGCTTTAAATGGGCAGGTACTGTCTGGTATTGAGTACCTGGCTTTTATCATTCAAAAGGGAGAGTACCTGCACTTCTCAGCACTGCTGCATTTCATTTAGTGGGAAAGTACCTGCATTTCTCAGGAGTAAAAAAATACTCTAAATAGTGAGTGCCTGCACTTCTTAATTTCCATATAAAGCCCTGACTGTAATCAATGTTTCCCAGTCTGTTGCAGTGGTGAATGATATGCGTATTATTCACATCAATACCTCCTGTGAAAATGAGCCAAAGTGCTGGTACATATGTTTAACTGACTGACCAGAGAATGGTGTCTTTCTTCTAGATCTGCTATGTTCTTCCTTCCTTACCCTCCATGTTTTGTTCTCCTGTGTCCCTATAGTCTATTCCTTCATTACATGGGTATTTCTTAGTGGATTTTAAGACCTTGCATTTCAGGAAACCTAGTTGTTAGCTATCTTAGCCCTAACAGTTACTTTTGATTGTGATGCACCAGGTTCAGTTCTTTGTGGTATATGGTCTGGGAAGGACACAGTCCTCTCTTGGGTCAATCCAGTTGGTGGGTTGTATTTTAGGCTGTAGCCTCACTGATATGGGGTTGGTTGGGACAGGTGTGGCTTTCATTCACTATTGGAATCAGGGACTGTCCTTTCTGGCCCTTCAAGATCGTCATCTTTCCTTCGCTCTGTATTAGAATTCTTCTGATACACATATCTCAAAGAGGTCTTGTGAACTGTGGGTAGAGTGGCGGTTCCTCCGCTAAGGTGGAGGAGCGTCGCCCGCTCGTTGAGCAGTGGAAAATTAAAATAAAATGATAATAAAAATAAATTATTATCATTTTATTCTCCTTTGCGATTCCGGGCGAGGCGGGGTGGGGCTGGCCTAGCTCGCCGCAGAGGGAGCAGGAGTGGTTTGCACTCCCTCCCTACATGCACATGATGCTTTGACCAGCCCTCTATGGCCGGCCAAACAGTCATGCTTAGTTAGCATGTTCGCCATTGGGCTATGTTGCGCAGCCCTGTGGAGAACATGCCTAGCCTCCCCAGGCACTGCCTGAGCAGCCAAACAGTCTGCTCAGACCAATCACAACGCTGCTCTGCAGCGTCGTGATTGGCTGGCAGAGTCAGATGCCTGGGTGCTTCTGGTGCAGGCTGCAGGCAGCAGTCGGGAAAAAGATGGAGAAGAGGCATGTGGCAGATGCAGCGGCAAAGCAGGTAAGTTTATTTTAATTTTTTTCATCCCGCCCTACCACCACTTCCGTTCAGAGGCAGCCGCGACTGAGTGGGTAAGAGGGTCTTGTCCTCTTATCATGGTTGACATCCTATTTTGGGGTTTGACTATATTACTCTATTACTTTGAAATGGTCAAAGCACTGCTTTGTAAATCATCAATATGTAATGAATGTAACAAGGAAGATGTATGAGGTGGTGATGGCCAAATTACTTACCAATAATCTCCATTGCTTCTAAAAAAAAGTCTTCTTCATCACAGACTTGGATTCTGTCTGATCCATTAAAGAAGTCTGTATTCTCAGTTATAAGCATATTGAGTGTTGTGGCTGTTTTGCTTGTTGTTAAGGAGACCACATTGTGGTGTTTACTAAAAAAAACCTTAGAAAATCTGGATTTTATGGAAAAAGGTGTTTTATTTTAAAAAGAGGGCAAGAGTGTTGCCTGTCTTACTGTTGAGGTCTTGATTACCTTCATAAGTATAAGTTGTAAGAAGGAAGACTTTGACACAGTAGGTAATCCTGAACATTCAGAACTTAATCAGGTTCCTAGAACCCAATCCTTTGGGACCCTGTTGACAATAGCTTGGGCTTCGTAAACGAGAACTTCATTAAACAGAAATGGTGTCGGTAGCGAGCCACCCAGCCCCTACGTGAGGGGCCACAGTTGAGCATGCACCCTGGAGGTTGGGCACAGCATTCAGGAGTGAGTGAAAAGAAAGTGCAAAAGAGGGGGTTGGACCACTTGGGGCCCACTCCCAGAAAGTGAATGCTGTGTCTGGGTCTCCCTCATTCAGCTCACTTCTTAGGGCCCCGGCCCTCTACAGTCTCCTATGCTTTATGTAAGACTTTTAGATGTTGGTCTGAAAAATGTTTTTCTATATTATTTGTGTAAGACTTTTCCTGGAAGGATATTGCCCCGTTAATTACATGTTAAGGGGTAGCAGCAGTGGCAGTTTCTGCCCACTGAATTTCGTACCTCATGTGTACAAAAACATTAAATAAATAGATTTGTTTAGAGACATGATGTGTGTCAGGGCTGCCTGTCCTGGGCTGCTGTCATGCCTAGCTCTGAGCAAGGATCCAGAAGCCAGGCACTAAATCAGATTTCTCCGCATGTGAAGCATTACGCAGAGATTACAACCCTTCAGTGCCATGGGAGCCTTTGGTGATATGTACACTGTAGGCCAGTGACCCTGCACGCATCATTGTTTCTGGCCTTGCGGGCCGTATCCCTGCATGAGTGCAGACGTCATTAACAGGCTGGGATCCCACCCTGTTCAATTCAACATAGGGTTGGATAGGGTGGGAGTGCAGTAAGTGAGGTTCTGCACCTTGTCTTCGGTAATGGTGTCAGTGCTAAACTTATATTGACTTTAAAGCAAAATGGAAAGAAATCAGTATCACAGGAGACATGTCTTTTCAAAGAATACGCACAAATATCTACAAAGGTTATATGCATAGAGCACAACTTACAGGTGCTGAGTTTCATTTGCATAAGGGATGTGACTTCATTAATGATACACACACAGGGCTTTGAGTAGGCAGGGTCCCTTGTAATTAAAACAGGCAGTGAAATGGGTTTACACCTATTTCACACATTTGATTTACATGTAAGTCCCTTGTAAAGTGGTATACCATATACCCAGGGCCTGTAAATTGAATGCTACTAGTGGGCTTGCAGCACTGATTGTGCCGCCAACAGAAGTAGCCTTTCAAACCTGTCTCAGGCCTGCCACTGCAGATCCGGTGTGTGCAGTTTACTGCCACTTCGACTTGGCATTTAAAAATACTTACCAAGATTGAAACTCCCCTTTTATTACATATAAGTCCTCCCTAAGGTAAGCCCTACATAGCCCTAAGGGCAGGGTGCTATGTAAGTAAAAGGTAGGGCATGTACTTTTATGGTTTGCATGTCCTAGTAGTGACATGCAGCCTATTTCGTTTTTCACACTGTGAGGCCTACCTCTCTCATAGGCCAGGATTGAGAATTCCTTTATACACTTTTAAGGGGTAATTCCTGATCAGAGAGGAGTATCTTCTCGTGTTTCATGTGTTTGAAATGGTAATGACAAATCCTTCTTACTGGTGAAGTTGGATTTAACATTACTGCTTTAGAAATAGAACTTTTAGAAAGTGGACATGTCTCTTTCCCTACTGCTCTTTGTGCCTGACAGCCTGCCTCTAATACTCGCCTGGGTTGGGTGACAGCTATGCTTTGAGTATTCTCTCTAGACAGCCACAAACACAGGAAGGGGAGGCACATCGGCATTCTGAGCACTCATCTGCATTCTAATGGGTCTTCCTGGGCAGGGAGGAAAAGGAGGGCCTGACACTTACATTCATTAGGTAGTGTCCTGTCCACACACAAAGCACTGATTTATCCCCCAGGGTTAGCCTGGCAGACAGGACTGGGTTGAAAGGGATCCTTGTGCACTTCAGAGAGTTCCTACGAAATCACTCCCCACATCAAAGGCACTTTGAGGTATAAGTACTGGGTCTCTGACCTCCTAAAACCAGACACTTGCTGGACCTGTAACCAGATAATGCTGGCTGTACATCTGCACATTGCCAGAAGGGTTGCTGTGCTGCCAGGAGGGATTGCCACTCTGCTAACTGCTCTACTGTGTTGGCCTGCTGCTCGCTGAGCTGTAGGAGGGACTGCCACTTTTTTACCTGTCTTGTTGTGCTGGCTTTCTGCCTATTACCTTTGTCTGTGTTTAACTACAAGTGTTCTCCAAGGGCTTGTTGGCTTGCCCCCTGTTCTTGAAGTCTCAGGGCCATCAAAGACTTTGCTTCAACAAGGTTGAGCACTTCGCTCTATGAAGGTCCAGCACTTGCTTTTGACCTGCAATTTCAAGCTCTGACACTCTACACTCCGCAGCGATCGAAATCGCCATCTATGTGTTTTATCCAACGCCGCAGCGTCGAGGGAAGCCTTCTAGCACAGAACCCAGTGTTGCCTTGGCGAGCAGAGATTACCCCGCAATGTTGCAACAGACCAGCCTGCTCCCGTCAGCGGACGCTGCGCTGCACGCTGACATCGGCATTCAACACACCCCCAGAAGGTACGGCCCAGCCAAGAGCGAGATCGTCGCATCCAGGCTTTGTTTCACTCGGGCTGCCGCGTCTGTTCCGACTCCAACCTGCCAGCCCAGCATGACCGTCGCTGTACTGCCTCCCAGCTAGGGGAGCTCACTGTGTTGCAGGCCCTGAACCAGGAGGCCGGCACCCCCACTACTCCAGCTGGAGCCCCAGTACTGTGTGGTGGAGGTCCTAGTTGCAGATCTGCGTGCCGTGGGTGGCCGAAAGAGCCTAAATCCTACGGTCCAGAGTGACTCCTGAAAAACACCTGCATGGTGCCTCTATTGAGCACTATTTTGCCCCTGCAACTGCCAGGAAGTAACACTTGAAAGTAACCATATGATCGTAAGTGCGGCTAGAACTGTGTTCACTTTAATTCGCTCTGACTGAAGGGTTTTTAGTGACTCAGGAAATATGGCGTTCTGCTATATGAACGTATAATGTTATCAGTGCAATTATATTTGTCTACGGTGCATCCAGGTAAGGGGATACTCCCTAAAACCCCTAAATGTGTGTAGGGAAACCCTGCACTATGTAATATAGAATATACAGATAAAAAGAAACTCTCTTGGAACTGATAGGATTTACCACATATCATTCATTCTCACTCAAATCTTTTAGAGCCATACACTTCTTCTAGGATCTCACATAAACCCAAATAATGGGCCCCAAAAAACAACTACAAACACATTAATGACCAACTCTATAAATTTATAAAAATACAATTTTATTAAAAAGATTATCTCTAAAAACATATAAAAATGCAATGATGTGATACAGAATCGCAGTTAAAAATTACAAGTTACAGTACACAGAAGACAGTAGAACATGTGAAGAACATTCAAATCATCAAATAGTGGTTACTTCAAGCGAATCAATCAATTTCAAAACGATCCATCAATAAAATATGGAGATTGGATATGGAAAGTTCTGTGAATATAACCAAAGAAAACTCCAAAGGGCGTCGACGCGTTTCGGTGGCAATAGGTTATTCAGAAACCACCTTCATCAGGACTAGAATGACAACTGTCTCTCTTAATATTAAATTTCTGGTGCAAATTCACGTAACCTAATTAAAACACAAATATAAAATCACAATCATGTATCTATACACAAATTTAGAAAAACATCTTTCAATTCCAAGAGTCAGATCAATACAGAAAAATCTTGATATGTCCACTAAACAAGACCAATATATGCACAAATGTGATTGCATAATTGTTTAATGAGGGTCCATAGTTTAATCTACCACCCATCCGCATATACACTTATACCATGCAGCCTTTACATCACTCATGCTCACATACAAACCAAAACACTTTATCGCAGCGGCTATTCTACAGGAGTATATTAAGTCTCCAGTCGTAAGGACACAGGGAACTCCTCCCACATTGTTCCTCTTGGGCTTAACACATATATCCAAGGATATTAATATATCAAAGAAAGCCCCATATTTTCCGCTAGTATTTAGAATATAAAAATATAATAATAGCCATAGCACCCACCTGTGTGGTGAGTGTGAAAATGGGCTGTTGTTCTCCAATTCAATAAGGAGAAACGATGATAATGTTGAGAGTATATATAAAAAAAGGACCTTAAGTTCCTAAAATTCCTAGAGAGAAAATTTAATACATATTATAATATGTGGTATATTCAAAACTCAATCTTAAATTAGGTCACGTCACATCAAGCTACTTCACCTACCATTTACGGTGTCTTTCAGTAAAAAAAGGGAACAACCTTATCCTAATCCTTAGTTTTCGAATGGCATTTAATAAATCGTAGACCTCACATCCGGGTTAAATCCCCTGTGATATCAGTGGGATACTACAGAGGAAACACAAATAAAAATATTTGTAAAAATGTTCGTTCTAACTACATGTACTTCCCTTTAAAAACCAGTTACATAACCGGGCGGTACACCTACCTTTAATCTACAAAAATCTCTTAAAGATTTATTCCGTGTTCTTCACAGAATTATGGAGGACGAAGTATATTTGTATAAGCGATGGGCGCTGAATGCTCTCTGTTTTATTTGGGCAATCTAAAATAAAATAAAATATATTTATAATTCATTTGTGGGTCATATTCCCCATTAATTTAAATCGCCCTGCTTATACTTATTATATAAAGACCAAAATGATCCAGTACTTCTCAGATGAAGAAATGAGAGCCAGACATATAGCTCATTTAAAAAATACCAATGTATAAATGAAAGCAAATCGCACAACCCTTTCTAAAAAGATCGGGATTTTAACTCCTGCCCCCTTAGTCCCATGGTTAATCTACTAGTCCTGCAAACATCCGGTAGTCGTTCTCTTACCTCAATCGGATATATCAGGCAGCGCGTCCTCCTCTATACCGGTTCTATCGTCACCGGACTTGAAAAGACAGCCCATGGTTTCACCGGCTTTTTAAAGGGAGCTTCGTTAACTAGACGCACATGATGCTCTGTCCTTGCATCAAGTACGTGCGATTTAGGACGCCGAGGACGTTATCCTCCTTAAAGCGGCCAGGACTTTTCCTACTTAAAATGGCAACCCACTGTCCATTTCTCCAGGCCTTCTTACACTCAGGTTGGAAATTCATCTTCGCAGTACAGACTGCTGAGTGTGCTGCATCTCACCCAGCCCTTCAGCTCCTCTTCCTTCAACTTCTCTGTGTCACCACCGTGAACAGCCCCCAAGGCATGCCTCCAGCCTGTGTGAAGCTGGAGTACCTTGTCAGACCCCTTTCAACTCTCAGAATGGCCCCCTGGTTATGGCAACTCTGGACAGAAAATAGTTCCACTAAATGTGAGCGTTCTGAGAGGTACCACCATCTTGGGTCAACTAGCACTCCATGCAGGAAGTGAACCTCAGGTTAGAGGTGAATGATCAGGCACCACCAGGGTCTGAGAAACCCCTCATCAGGGAGCTGCTGCCTCCCAGACCCAGGTCCGCTGAAGGTCAGGCCTGCTACACGGCACTGTAACAGCCCTGAAGAGGAAACCACAGACAGGAACAGCGAGTCTTGGGGCTTCAAGCCTATTTGAGTCCATCCCTTTAAATCCTGCAGGTTCTAATCTTTTGAAGAGGAGGTCGTGGTGGATTGTGCCAGACACAGATGATAAACGATGAAAAATCTGAGCCCCGGCGCTCCCACCACGAGCCATCCTCCACAATTCATGCAGTACAGAAAGGATCATCACTTCTGTGCTCCTTCTAGTACAGATGTCCAGGACAAAATCCAGTATCAGGGCCGTCTTAACAGCATTATAGGCCCCGGGCAAAGCAGTCACTGGGCCCTGCCTACACAACCACTCACAGGTATAAAAATGTTTAACAGAAAATTTGTGTTAAATTCTGGTCTGCATGGGGCCCCTTTGCTCGTGGGGCCCCTGGGCGACTGCCCAGCGTGCCCATATGTTAAGACGGCACTGTCCGGTAATGCCAAACCTCTGGACTTGGAGCAAGTGAGGGAGGAGTAATATTGCTGTCTACTTGTTTGGGTACTTCGGGCTATATTTTGGCTTCTTTAGCAAGGGCCTACCTAACCATGGCGATTTTCCAGCCATTTTGGCCAATTTCTGTGGCTAGGGAGACCTTAAAAAGATGTAGTAGGGCTCTATAAAGAGAGGGAACCAGGTGTTTCCTAAACCTATCAGGGACCAGATTTGTAGGTAAACCGGACAGCCGATATATAGCAATGACTGAAACTGATAATAGTAAAAACTCATCTAAACATTCTAGTCCGACTGCCAGCCCCAGGGAGGGCCGATGGGGAACAGACAATGGATTCGTTCAATATCACCTGCCTGATTTCATTCATTCTTGTTGGGAAACAATCGGCCAGGTTTGTGCATAGTTGCTCAAAGAAAGTAAACAACTGCTCCTTGGAAGTTTCCGGGCTGCACAAACTTGTTCCAAAAACAATTCTTCCTGGCAGGCCCTAATTGTCTGGTGGAGGAAAAACAGGTTCGTTCTAGGAGCATGTACTGTACGCTTGCCACCAGCAAATTATTATTGTAGATAGCTTGAGCATACCTTCGCCAGCACCTTAAAAGCAATTTAAGGCAGTATGATTAGCTAATTACTGACAGTGACTGATTGCAATTGCCTGGGGCCTCATGTGTTAGGAGAGGAACGTCTAGTAATGATGTAAGGTCTCCCTTCACCCTCCTCGTTTCAGGTTGTAAAAAAATGTAACGTAAACTTATCAAAATAAAACTATGCAGGTAAAAAGTGGTTTGCATTTAATAAATAGATATAGGAGTGTCATATATATGGAGGAGGCATTGTTTGTTGCGCCTATAATTCAGAATCCCATGAACTGAGCTGCACAAAACTTGGCACTCAATTAGAGTGCAGCTAAGGGCGGTGATTTTTGTGCCGTGCTGCACACGGGATAAACAGATCAGGGGTGACGAAACATGCACTTTGTTATTTAAGCTCCCGTAGGACATTTTAATCACGCTACGGCGAACACAGCTAAAAAGATTTACAATAAACGTGCCTTTAATGTAGAACTTTACCCAGAAAGCATGCTTTGTAAGGTTTACTGTAAATCTGTCCAGTAGTCTTTTGAGTTATTTGCATTGCACTCTTTTTTGTATATCTTGACACTTTGAAAAGGCATTTTTTGATTTGCACATAACTCTAGCACAATTTTAGGAATATGCATGAAATGTGTGCGCACACTCAACATGTTTAGCTTATTCTTGGAATGTTCATATTTGTGCAGATCCAGCAAGCAGGGGCGGCTCCTCCATTGGAAACGGAGGAGCGTCGCCCCACTTAGATTGCCCCCAAAGCCCCAGAGATAAAAAATAAAATGGCAATTCATTACCATTTTATTTTTCATCCCCCGTCCCGAACAGAGCATCAGGACGGGGGCGGAGCCGCTGTGGAGTGACGCGATACCAAGGGGATGATGGACGGAGCGTTAGAGCAAATCAAACACTCACCCCTAGTCAACTGATCTGGGTTTAATCCATCATCATTCTTTAGCTCACTCCACCACCCCAGTTCAGATATGGCCATATGCAAATCAGTCTGACCCTGTGCCTCATGGGAACAGTCCAGCCCGAACTGCCAAGCCATGTCTTCCCTGGACCGGAAACAAGCATCCTGGGACCGGTTTCGGGTTCAAAACCCTCATCAGCCAGGCTATCTTGAATCCAGTGGCAAAGTGAGCAAGGGACCCACGTCTGGGCATACCCTGCCAACTTAGGGCGAACAAAGCGATACCAAAGGGGATGATGGACGGAGCGTTAGAGCAAATCAAACACTCACCCCCAGTCAACTGATCTGGGTTTAATCCATCATCATTCTTTAGCTCACTCCACCACCCCAGTTCAGACATGGCCATATGCAAATCAGTCTGACCCTGTGCCTCATGGGAACAGTCCAGCCCGAACTGCCAAGCCATGTCTTCCCTGGACCGGAAACAAGCATCCTGGGACCGGTTTCGGGTTTAAAACCCTCATCAGCCAGGCTATCTTGAATCCAGTGGCAAAGTGAGCAAGGGACCCACGTCTGGGCATACCCTGCCAACTTAGGGCGAACAAAGCGATACCAAAGGGGATGATGGACGGAGCGTTAGAGCAAATCAAACACTCACCCCCAGTCAATTGATCTGGGTTTAATCCATCATCATTCTTTAGCTCACTCCACCACCCCAGTTCAGACATGGCCATATGCAAATCAGTCTGACCCTGTGCCTCATGGGAACAGTCCAGCCCGAACTGCCAAGCCATGTCTTCCCTGGACCGGAAACAAGCATCCTGGGACCGGTTTCGGGTTCAAAACCCTCATCAGCCAGGCTATCTTGAATCCAGTGGCAAAGTGAGCAAGGGACCCACGTCTGGGCATACCCTGCCAACTTAGGGCGAACAAAGCGATACCAAAGGGGATGATGGACGGAGCGTTAGAGCAAATCAAACACTCACCCCCAGTCAACTGATCTGGGTTTAATCCATCATCATTCTTTAGCTCACTCCACCACCCCAGTTCAGACATGGCCATATGCAAAGACCCTGTGCCTCATGGGAACAGTCCAGCCCGAACTGCCAAGCCATGTCTTCCCTGGACCGGAAACAAGCATCCTGGGACCGGTTTCGGGTTCAAAACCCTCATCAGCCAGGCTATCTTGAATCCAGTGGCAAAGTGAGCAAGGGACCCACGTCTGGGCATACCCTGCCAACTTAGGGCGAACAAAGCGATACCAAAGGGGATGATGGACGGAGCGTTAGAGCAAATCAAACACTCACCCCCAGTCAACTGATCTGGGTTTAATCCATCATCATTCTTTAGCTCACTCCACCACCCCAGTTCAGACATGGCCATATGCAAATCAGTCTGACCCTGTGCCTCATGGGAACAGTCCAGCCCGAACTGCCAAGCCATGTCTTCCCTGGACCGGAAACAAGCATCCTGGGACCGGTTTCGGGTTCAAAACCCTCATCAGCCAGGCTATCTTGAATCCAGTGGCAAAGTGAGCAAGGGACCCACGTCTGGGCATACCCTGCCAACTTAGGGCGAACAAAGCGATACCAAAGGGGATGATGGACGGAGCGTTAGAGCAAATCAAACACTCACCCCCAGTCAACTGATCTGGGTTTAATCCATCATCATTCTTTAGCTCACTCCACCACCCCAGTTCAGACATGGCCATATGCAAAGACCCTGTGCCTCATGGGAACAGTCCAGCCCGAACTGCCAAGCCATGTCTTCCCTGGACCGGAAACAAGCATCCTGGGACCGGTTTCGGGTTCAAAACCCTCATCAGCCAGGCTATCTTGAATCCAGTGGCAAAGTGAGCAAGGGACCCACGTCTGGGCATACCCTGCCAACTTAGGGCGAACAAAGCGATACCAAAGGGGATGATGGACGGAGCGTTAGAGCAAATCAAACACTCACCCCCAGTCAACTGATCTGGGTTTAATCCATCATCATTCTTTAGCTCACTCCACCACCCCAGTTCAGACATGGCCATATGCAAATCAGTCTGACCCTGTGCCTCATGGGAACAGTCCAGCCCGAACTGCCAAGCCATGTCTTCCCTGGACCGGAAACAAGCATCCTGGTACCGGTTTCGGGTTCAAAACCCTCATCAGCCAGGCTATCTTGAATCCAGTGGCAAAGTGAGCAAGGGACCCACGTCTGGGCATACCCTGCCAACTTAGGGCGAACAAAGCGATACCAAAGGGGATGATGGACGGAGCGTTAGAGAAAATCAAACACTCACCCCCAGTCAACTGATCTGGGTTTAATCCATCATCATTCTTTAGCTCACTCCACCACCCCAGTTTAGACATGGCCATATGCAAATCATTCTGACCCTGTGCCTCATGGGAACAGTCCAGCCCGAACTGCCAAGCCATGTCTTCCCTGGACCGGAAACGAGCATCCTGGGACCGGTTTCGGGTTCAAAACCCTCATCAGCCAGGCTATCTTGAATCCAGTGGCAAAGTGAGCAAGGGACCCACGTCTGGGCATACCCTGCCAACTTAGGGCGAACAAAGCGATACCAAAGGGGATGATGGACGGAGCGTTAGAGCAAATCAAACACTCACCCCCAGTCAACTGATATGGGTTTAATCCATCATCATTCTTTAGCTCACTCCACCACCCCAGTTCAGACATGGCCATATGCAAATCAGTCTGACCCTGTGCCTCATGGGAACAGTCCAGCCCGAACTGCCAAGCCATGTCTTCCCTGGACCGGAAACAAGCATCCTGGGACCGGTTTCGGGTTCAAAACCCTCATCAGCCAGGCTATCTTGAATCCAGTGGCAAAGTGAGCAAGGGACCCACGTCTGGGCATACCCTGCCAACTTAGGGCGAACAAAGCGATACCAAAGGGGATGATGGACGGAGCGTTAGAGCAAATCAAACACTCACCCCCAGTCAACTGATCTGGGTTTAATCCATCATCATTCTTTAGCTCACTCCACCACCCCAGTTCAGACATGGCCATATGCAAAGACCCTGTGCCTCATGGGAACAGTCCAGCCCGAACTGCCAAGCCATGTCTTCCCTGGACCGGAAACAAGCATCCTGGGACCGGTTTCGGGTTCAAAACCCTCATCAGCCAGGCTATCTTGAATCCAGTGGCAAAGTGAGCAAGGGACCCACGTCTGGGCATACCCTGCCAACTTAGGGCGAACAAAGCGATACCAAAGGGGATGATGGACGGAGCGTTAGAGCAAATCAAACACTCACCCCCAGTCAACTGATCTGGGTTTAATCCATCATCATTCTTTAGCTCACTCCACCACCCCAGTTCAGACATGGCCATATGCAAATCAGTCTGACCCTGTGCCTCATGGGAACAGTCCAGCCCGAACTGCCAAGACAATTCTTCCCTGGACCGGAAACAAGCATCCTGGGACCGGTTTCGGGTTCAAAACCCTCATCAGCCAGGCTATCTTGAATCCAGTGGCAAAGTGAGCAAGGGACCCACGTCTGGGCATACCCTGCCAACTTAGGGCGAACAAAGCGATACCAAAGGGGATGATGGACGGAGCGTTAGAGCAAATCAAACACTCACCCCCAGTCAACTGATCTGGGTTTAATCCATCATCATTCTTTAGCTCACTCCACCACCCCAGTTCAGACATGGCCATATGCAAAGACCCTGTGCCTCATGGGAACAGTCCAGCCCGAACTGCCAAGCCATGTCTTCCCTGGACCGGAAACAAGCATCCTGGGACCGGTTTCAGGTTCAAAACCCTCATCAGCCTTTGGTATCGCTGTGGAGTGACAGCAGCTGGGAAGGCTGTCAATGCACTGTTTAAAAAGTGCATGTCTTTTTGGCCGGCCGTCTTGAGACGGCCAGCCACACATGCACACTTTAAACAGCTCTAACCCAGCTGTCTTAAGGCAGCTGGGTTAATGCAAGTGCAGGCCTCTGGAGCGCTGTGGAGAGCTGAGTGAGGTCGCTTCCTCCAATCTGGGCGCTGCTCTCATGCTGCATGAGAGCAATGCCAGGATTGGTCAAGGGAGTTTCCTGGTGGCCGGGCTGCTGTCGAAGAAAGAAGATGTCTGGTGCGGAGGACGTGGTGTTCATCTTCGGGTATGTTTTTTAATTTAATATATTGCCCCCACCTCCCCGTAGATGCCAGCCGCCACTGCCAGCAAGGGGAAGAGGGTGTTGGGGGGTTAAGTTGGCACTGTGTGACAAAGTTGCAAAAAGTTTGGCAGATGTTTAGAAGAATTAGTTTTCTATTGATATGCCAAGTTTCGTGGTTTCAAGGTGGTGGAGCGTAGTTAAATGAGGACAATAAAATGTTTATTTGGTAATAATTTTAGCACTGTTTGATTAATGCACATGAAGTGTGGCAGGCAGTTAGCACAGTTATTTCAGGTTTTGTGTAGGTCTTATACAGGGAGCAGCAAAGTTAGAAAGTGGGAGTCGCAACAGTTTTGATTTTCTAACAACTTTGGACCATTTTGATTGACTTGCGCAATCTTGAACAGACTTAGGGCTGATTAAGAGTTTGGTGGAGAGGGCACTGCATCACAATGGCAACAGAGTACCCTTTCCTCCAAACTGATAAGTATGTTTGCGTCACAGAGTACCCTGTCTCTGGCATACTTCTCCAATGGCCCAACATAGTAAGGGCTGATGGAGGCTTGCCAATTCGACCCAACACCCGATTTAGAATAGGTGGTTCAACAGTCAGCTTTCACTCTCCTTTACCGAAGTGAAAATTCTTGCGGGGTATTTTGAATTCTGGAAACCTATCTATCCAGGCACCCCTTTTATCTTTCAAAAGATTTAGTAATTTATGAGATCTTTTAGCTCACCCAAGACCAGTAAAGGAAACAATAGACAGCAGGATTAAACATTTGTGAGGCCTTTCACCAGTCACTGGCCATTATCCATGTGGCCAGTGTAACATTTGTAAGTTCACAGCACAGACAAATGAAGTTGACGTTGGCCTATATGACAAATGGCGGTTGACAAAACACATGAATTGCAATGCAAAAAAGAGTGTCTGCCTGATTACATATCCATGGTCACTCCTCTATGTGAGAATGACGACCAGACCTGTGAAGATAAGAATCAATGAGCACAGAGGCAACATCCATTGTGTACAGATTACCACAAAATTACCCAACCATTTTTTTGAATTACCACACTCTCCAGATGAGATCCTTTGGGTGATCCTCAAAACTGTAAATGGTGCCAACGACATAAAGGAAAGAATCTTGTAAAAGGAACAGAGATGGGTCTTCCGACTACGACTGAGCAAAAACATTCCCTGGGCCCCACTTGCAACAACATTAAAATAATTATGGATCTTTCATGCTGCAGAATCTCTCTTTTTGCCCCTACTTGTATGGAATGTTTTTGAAAACAAATTCCATCCATGCAGTAAATTTGATTTTATGAACTATCGCACACTGAGTTGGATACTTTTTGTTTAAAATATATATGTATATACATATTTTTTTATATGCATATTCCTGGTTCTACTTTGTTTTCTTTTGAAGTAAACATATTTGTTCTATTACCAGAGCTCTTCCCTTAATCTAATTTTGATATAATATTGATTAATATGGTTACCTGAGAAGGGCACTGGCACAGTCGATTACTATGGCCACCTGAAAAGGACACTGGCAATTCAGAATGTTATAATACCCCACCTGCATAATTACTCAGTTGCTATGGATATAACTCTCACTCTCCCTTTGGAAACATTTACACTACATGGAAAATTTGTATGATGGCTATGGTTTGTCATTGGTTTCTTTTATTGTCAAAGAAACACCAAACATGTTGGTATGATTTCATTAGCCCATTTTATAAAAAAGCGCCTGTTTTATTCCTAACACCGATTACAATACAAGGAATATAGCACACCCCAATGTAGAGGCTTTCCGGACAAGTGTTCTGGAGTCCTCACGTCTTGACGTTCCACAAGCTAACATGGCGACATCTCAGATACTGCCCCACTTGCACGGGTAAATACAGCATGGGCCACAGAATCATTGTGTCCGGGACCATGGTGAATGGGTAGGCAAATAAGCTAGGACTCTAACCTACAAGTAAGTGTCACCGTTTACATTTTTTTTGGGCCAGCACACTTCAGTAATTGTGATAAAAAGGGAGAAAAAAAATAAACGAATGTTCAGAACATGACCATTAACTTCACATCCCCCTAAATAATTCTTGTGGAATCTTGTATTATTATATAATTTTGTGGACTTACTTTAACTGTATTGTAGTTGTTAAATGGTTTCCAATAGTTCTTTATGTTGATCTATTTTCCTTGTATGGTTATAATCCAATAGGAAGCATCCTATTTTCATCGTTATCTATTCCCTTTTGTCTAGTTCTGAATCTGAAAAATAATACATATGTGTTGATCCTACTTATTTGATTCTTTATAAGTTATATTTTTATATTTGGACTGTTAGTGAGCTGCTCTTTCTTCAATGGTATTCTTCTCACGAAAGTGAGAAAACGGTAGAGATATCCAATTAAATGTAATCACTTCTTTTGCTGATGCATTCTTAAATGCAAAATCAATCTGAAATATACTCAATTTTAATGAACTCACTTTGTCCCAGAGTCTCTACTAAATAGTCTGAAAATTACAATGTAGTTTATCTCAGCATCCCGCAATCTCTAACTGTAGTGTTCCTTTTGATCTGTGCGTTAGAGAGACCCAATTTTATGAATTTACTTCCTTTACCCATGAATTATTAAATTCAAAAGCACTCTGAAATATATTATATTGTAAAGAGCTCACTTTGTCCCAGAGTCCCCACTTAATATATTCTCCCACACTCAAAAATCCTTCAGCAACTCACAGTCTCTTACCGCAGTGATTCACTCGCACGTCCGCATGATCGTCTAGTTAGGAAGCTATGAACGAATGGGGAGGCTAGGCCTTCTATTTATACTCCACCCTTCAGTTAATTAGAATCACCTGTGTTTTGCGCACATTAAAGCAGATGTTTTCAAATGACTAACGTATTCTCATTGTTCTTTCTAATGTTAAACTTGCACTTAATTATATATTGTGATATAATCAGAACTAGATTTACTATTCCCCAATTTTAAGTAAGTACACAGATAAAGATTGGAAATTACAAAATAAAAAATCGTTCAATATATCGGGGGATTAGAACCCTTCACTTATTACAATGTTTTTACAATGAGCTGGTCTCCTTACCGTCCCGCTGCACGCATCGTTATTATTGGGCTCATTTTTGTTACCTTATAATACTTCTCCTCATGAGTACAAATTAGTGAGTAAAAATGGCAAAATCCAAAATTCCTGAATAAATAGGGCGATTCAAACCTTTCACTGTTTGCTATGTTTTAACACTGCGTGGGTCTTCTTTCCTTCATGCTACACGTATTGTTGGTATCTAGCTGATTTAATATACCTACATATTATTCAGCCAAGTCCAAGTGTTTTATACAGAGGAGAAACTAGCTAGATTGAAACTTGATTTAAAAAAAAAAAAACTGTCGTCGAAAAAGGGAGGTTGGGTTATAATTTCAAGAAAATATATAATATCTATTAGAAATGGCTAAAAAGATACAGGGGATTTGAACCCTACCTTCCTTCCTAAACTTGTATCTCCTTATATTCCAATACCTTTTTACCACGGGAGTTCTCATTAGTATATTATATCTTCAGTTGTTTTATAAGATTCAGTTAATCGGTTATTTAACCAGTATGTTATATCTTCATTTGCTCTATATGGTTTAGTTAATCGGTGTCAAGATCCTATTTAATCTCTACAGTTGGTTGGTTTTCCATTTTTTATTGTACTATGAACTGGACACTATCTACATTAATGTATACAGTTCCCTATCCATATTTAAACCACATTGGAATGTTTGCAGCTTATTTATCCTGAACGTTTCTCTACTCCTTATTTTTTTCTCTAAGACCCCCCCTCTTCTATCTAGGGAGATATGTTCTATTCCAGCAAAGCATATTCTGTCTATTTCAGTTAGTTTATGTTCATCACGGAAGTGTACTGCCATAGGATATTTCACATCACAGTTTTTGATTGCCCTTAGCTGTTCCATCCATTTAATTTTCAGTTTTCTTATTGTTGATCCTATATTCATTTTCCCACATATACATGTTACTAAGTATATACAACTACCTGTATTGCAATTTATGAATGAATCAATCTCTTACTTCCTATTACCCCTACCATCAGAGAAAAATGTGGTTTTGTCAGTAACATATTTACAACAGATGCAATTATTGCATCTATGTGAACCCTCTAGGAAGTGTAGTAGATCTAATTCCTTCACTCTCTGTGTTGGGTAATTTATAATGCACAGTGTTACTTGGACTCAATAGGGATTTTAATGTGGGTGCTTTTTGTATATACCATCATTGGTTTTGATGGCAATTTTTTTTGATGTCGTTATCTAATGTGAGAACATGCCAATGTTTGCGTATAGTGTTATAAACCATTCTTTTGACTTCACTATATGTTGTAATGTATCGCACACTGTCTTTGTCTTAGGTTCTACTCGTTACTTTATCCTTCAGTAGTTCATCCCTTGTGGTCTTCTTTGCTTTTTTTAGCCTTATGTATGACATCCAAGTAATAGCCTCTCCTTCTAAATCTCTGTGACATGTCTTCAGCTATTTTGTCATATTCACTTGAATCACTACAGTTACGTTTGGCACGTAAGAATTCTCCATAAGGGATATTCTCTATCTGTTTTCTCAAATGTCCAGAATCTGCATGTAAAATAGAATTCACTGCTGGGATTTTCTAAATAATCTCGATTCTAGTTTACCATCTCTTATATACATTTCCAAATCTAAAAAGCAGATACTTTGTTTATTATTCAAGTGTCAATGCAATGTTGTACTGATTATTATTCAAAAAAGTATGGAATGATTTAAGAGCCTCTTCAGTTCCCTTCCAAATGACAAAAATATTGTCAATCGATCTTCCCCTGTAAACCAATTTGTCTTTCAATTGGTCTTTTGCTTTTCAGGCATGCTCCCTCTCATACAGTCCCATGAAAAGGTTGCATAGGAGGGAGCAAACCTAGATCCCATTGCTGTACCTCTTATCTGTTGGTAAAGATCCTTCCTATATTGAAAAAAATTGTTGTTAAGGACCAGTTCTACTAGATGTATGATCACATCAAAATGCTTCAAATAACTCGCCGATTTTTGTATACAGGAAGTATTTGACTGCTTCCATTCCTTTTGTATGTTTTATAGTGGTATACAAACTATTCACATCTATAGTAACCAGGTACATATCTTCATCCCAGTCTAAATCTCTTATTTGTTTCAAAAAGTCATTGGTATCTTTTATATATGAAGGCAATGTTCTCACAAAAGGTGCCAAATACATATCTCTATACTCCGAGATGTGCTCAGTATAACTCCCAATTCCTGAGATTATAGGTCTTCCTGGTGGGATCCTTCTCCCCTTGTGTATTTTTGGTAAAAAATAGATGATTGACATTTTTGCATTGTCCACCCATAGGTAATTGAATTCTCCTGTCTCTAACAATTGTTTATCCATATAAGACCTGAGTTTGTTCCTGATTATATCTTTTAAAATTTTTTTTTTTTTTTTTAACTTTGTCATTTTTCATATAGTACAACTACAAAAACAAACTGGCATTGGCATAGCGTACAGCAATATACCGTTGATAGTACGGGTGACACAAGTACAGGTGGCAGCTGTAGGAGAGTAGGATCTGCTTCACATGGGTACCCCCACTTTTTGCTGATGCTTCACTGTTTTTCGACATTAGTCTGGCTGGGGCCCTGCTAATCAGAACCCCAGCCTAGCTGCTTCCTCTCTAAAATGGTTTCCATGTGCCTTAGGCACATCACTGATTGGGATCTGGAGTGCCCTTATAAGTCCCTAGTATATGGTATACTATGTACCAAGGGCATAGGTACCTCAGAGGCCTGCCAGGGGCTGCAGCATGTATTATGCCACCCCTGGAAGGCCATCCAAACTGACACCACAGGTCTGCTACTGCAGCCTGGGTAAGGTGGTGCATGCACCCCTTACTGTGATATAGGTTACCTATATCACTAAATACATACACACATATAAACCTATAAGTCACTCCTAAGGCAGGCCTTATCAATCCTAAAGGCAGAGTGCATGGTTCCTATGTGAGAGGGTGCCCCTGCATGAGCAGGGCCCCTCTGCAGCGTTCGGAGACCATCTCTGATGCTGTTTGTAGTGCAGCCTGACCATATACTCTTAAGCGCATTATATCCTCGCGGTAAAATGCTAACTTTGGAATGGCTGCACCTAAACATGTCGTGTTTGGTGTCAAACATCTTGGAATACTACCCCCCACCAATCCTGGCGGCGGGGGTAGCATTCCACCCTTCTAGAGGGAAAGACATGTTAACTCTCACTAGTCCGGTAACTTCTTTCCAGAGCCCTGGCATCACAAAATGGATGCTGCTGCCACAGACACGAGTCTGGCCTCCTGCTGCTGGACGAAACTCCGGCAGGGGAGGCCTGGACAATAGGTTTCCTGTCCCAGGGAGGTGTGACCACCTCCCCAGACAGGATAATGTGTATTGGGGCTGGGCGGGAGCACTTTCGGGTGCTTTGAAGTCCTGCACTGGGGGCACATTTGGTGTCCCTGTGCATACCCCAGTTCAAACCGGATCAGGGGCTTGCAGCCCCTGCTTTGGCGCGAACTGGACAAAGGGAAAGGGGTGTAGCCACCCCTCTGCCCTGACCCACCCATAGGTGGGGCCACAGAGTAGTCCAACCCCTATCTTTAGTATAAAGGTAGGAACCCAGTCCTTAGGACTTTAGATTATCCCTGGACGAAACTCTGTAACTGAATCCTGGACCTTCGATGCTCTACTCACGATTAGAGGACAGAAGAATCTCCCTTGGGGTCAAGGAGTGACTCCCCTGCTTGGCAGGCACCAAAGAAGCATCTGTCCGGTTCGCTTTTCTGAAGCTCCCGTCGGACGCCGAAGTCATCGCATCACCAGAGGTAGATTCTCAGACTTCCCCGAGGCTACCCTGAGTCCCCAGCAAAGCTGAGGCCCGTGGCTATCGTGGGTGACTTGAGACTGTGACCCCTGGACACCGAGCACATTTGCAAGTGCATCCTCTTCTGGGTCTTCCAAGAAGTCATGCTTTGGGCTCCGAGTAGCCCTAGCCTCCAGCACCACCTGCACCGAAGATCACTGGCCCCCACTCCACGAGTGTCCTGTAAGCCAGATCCACGTGCGGCGTCACGAGGCTCCTTTGCGGTCGCTAGCCCGTTGGCTAGTAGCCTTTAACGAAGGCCAATCCTTTTCTAACTTGGCATCCTGGTTGCTCCAGGCCTGTCCTCACTTACCCTCGCTGGGTGAGTTCCACAGACCTTGCTGGTCTGCACCATCGACGATCTACATCTTCACCGAGACTTGCCGTTGCCAAGGCTTGTTGGGTCCAATCCGGTCGCCGACACCTCAGCACTCGACAGACATCGTGTACCAGCCCGAATCCTGCTCCTGGTTGCCGACAACGCCTCCTGGACCTCGTGGCTGAAGAGTCAAGATGACCATCAACGCACCTGAAGCACTCGACATCGGTGGGCATCTGTCCATCGCCTTCCTGGTCACTGGCTAGTGACCCAGACTCTGTCCCCTCTGCTTTCAAGTTCTTCAGAACTCCGATCCACTCTTGGATCCACCCGGACACTTTCTCTTGGCCGCCAGCAGCACTTTGCAGCAGATCGCCATTCGAATCGAGGACGAAACCCGACCCCGAAAGGCACCTATGCACCCGGCTTTTGCTGGTGCTGGCAATTCCGCACGAGATAAACATTTAGTAAAATTTCTTGGATCCATAGGATTATTTAGTGCCAATGGACGCTTGAATACCGACTGCCCTGCAAGGAAGACCTTCCGTATAGGGAATCAGAATTGCCCAATCGATTATGCTTTTATAAACGCATGGTATTTCAAAGAAGTAGAACGATTTGAAATACTGCAGTGTGAAGGTAGCGACCACTGGCCCTTACAATTACTAATAAAGATGGAACAAGAGTTGGAAAGAGAAAAAGTGGTCCCCCTACAGATTGAACATCCTAGACGTATAACTACGCGTATAACTGAGGACAGCCTGAAATTGGTTAATAATTTAATAATTGATTACAGGGCTGTGGATGAATTGGTGCAAGGAGATATAATTTTAACCCGGTACGAGCATACAATAGAGCAGGTCGTAAATTGTTTAAAAATACAAGTAAAAGCAGGGCCCGTCTTTAAGAAAAAAGAGAGAGCAAATGGTTGGTTTAATAACGAGTGCAGGAAGTTAAAATTGAGGGTACGAAAATGGGAAAGACAGTTAAGGAAAAGATCATATAAGGGAATTATGGAGAGCCTTCGAGTGGCAAAATTGGAGTATAAAAATAAGTTGAGAGATAGGAAATTAGAATATATGGCCAAAAATTGGGATACAATGTTAGACGTGATAAATACAAATAATATAAGATTATTCTGGCGCCTGGTAAAAGAGGAAATGTACAAGAGGAAATGCGGTGTTTAGTGGGTGAAGACGACTGGGTTAACCATTTGAGTAATCTGTATAATGGTATAAATAGGGAAAAGACCTTGGAAATAAGGTATGAGGAGACAGAACTACTAGGGCCGCACTTCTCCTTCCAAAATATAAAAGAAACTATTCAATCCCTAAAGCTAACTAAAGCGGCAGGGCCAGACAATCTACCCGCAATCATATTAAAAAATAGTATAGATTGGTGGGCAAGCTTCTTAAATGTGACCTTCCAAAATATTTTAACTTCGGGGTTTTCCCAGAAAGTTGGAAGGGGGCTATTGTTAGGCCAATTTATAAAAAAGAAGATGCTACATTACCTCAGAATTATCGCCTAATAAGTTTGCTGGATGTGGGGAAGAAAGTTTTTTCTAAGATATTATTAGGCATAGTGAAGATTTGGGTAGAGCAGTATAACTTGATACCAATAGAGCAAGGTGGGTTCAAGGAGGGCCATTCAACCATCGACCATTGCCTTAGTCTATGGGCAATGGCAAAAAGGCAATTGAAGTGCGAGGTAACCTGTTCTGCTGCTTTGTGGACTTCCGAGCTGCCTTCGATTTAGTAGATCGTAGTCTACTGTGGAGTATGCTGGCAGAGCTCGGAATCAACAAGGCAGTACTTGCCTTAATTCAGGAAATGCATTCAAGGAATTGGGCCAGGGTTATCTTGGATTCCCATGGCACCCTATCTAATAAAATTCAGATAATGAATGGTTTGCGGCAGGGCTGTGTTCTTGCCCCATTGTTATTTTCCCTATTTTTATCTGATTTGCCTAATATATTGAGTAGGGCAGGTGGTGTAAGCCCCAAGATGGGGGGACCCATATATCTTGTCTGCTATATGCAGATGATTTAGTGATAATGGATATGACAGAGTTGGGCTTGCAAAAAAATTGGATGCCTTTTATGAATATTGCCTAAATAAATGCCTCACGGTCAACCTAGAAAAGACCAAAATAATGGTATTGGGGAAAAAGAAGAGCTCCCTGTACTGGAAATTGGGAGAGGTTAGAGTCGAAGAAGTGGATAGATATAAATATTTGGGTATGTGGTTCGATAATAAGCTAAACTGGAGGGATCACATACAGTCACTTAAAGCAAAGGCCCTCTCTTCAGTATGGGGCCTTAAACAATTCAAGCAAAAGTATGGGGGCCCCTCTCTGCGGCCAATTCTATCGGCTTTTAATGCATTGGTACGCCCACAGTTCCAATATGGCGTAGAGGTCTTATACATGGGAGGAAAATCGGATTGGAACTTAGAAGAGGGTAAATGCGTTAAACAGCTCCTTGCACTCCCCTCGTCAACTATGATACAGGCTGTACGAGTGGAATGTCATCTCACAGCCTGGAATTTTCGAGGTATGCAAGCAGTATTGAATTTTTGGCAGAGAATGAATGGTGAGGGGCCCCTAAAATAGCAAACCTCTGTAAAAGAAATAGAGGATAGCGAACTAAATTGGGCGTCCCAAGCTAGAATTAAGCTAGATAAGTTGTGTGTTAAACTTTCCCTAGAACCAGACCAATGGAGTTTGGGGCAGCAGATTCCCAAGTCGGTGTTGCGTGCTATTATTAATTCGAAGGCCCGAGTGGAAGATTTGGGTTACTTGAGGAGTAAATCGTCCTCCAGGTTTTTGATAAATGGGTGGACCAATGATCAAACATTCCCCTATATAGAGGCCATGCCTAACCCAAAGTTTAGAAATATAATCCTGAAATTTAGAGTTGGCTTGAATCCATGCAACACTGATTGGAAGATAAAATCTGCTATGATGAATGAACAAGGTCTGTGCACATGTGGATTAAAAGTAAAATGCAACTTCCCACATATTCTGTTGGACTGCTTGTGGTTCTTAGAAGAACGGAAAACATTTTTAAAACCCCTTTTTATTGCCTATGAAATTATTAGTAGGGATCAAGCTCTTAGTTTATTGGTCAATATGAGATTTTTAAATGTGACATGTGCAATGGGAAGATTCTTAATTGCAATACAGGAGTCGTTGAAGGAATTGGTAATATAATTTAAAATGGGCGGGGTAGAAATGCTATCTTACCCATGCTTGGGAATACCCCGGCTCTTGTTATTTATGGTGGATGTACAAATGTATACCCAACGTATAAGTGATCTCTTCCCCTTGTTGATGATGAATTAGGCACTCCCTATGGTTTGGTAGAGTTCCCTTTGTTTATTTTATCAGGATTTTATTGTGTTTTATACTGTTTTATGGTTACAGTGTTTGTATAATTCATATTTTAATTGTATGTATTGTGGTACTTTCTTTTTTTTATGGCTATATATGCCAAATAAAAATATAATAAACGAAACCTGAAGCACTCGACATCGGTGGGCATCTGTCCATCGCCTTCCTGGTCACTGGCTAGTGACCCAGACTCTGTCCCCTCTGCTTTCAGGTTCTTCAGAACTCTGATCCACTCTTGGATCCACCCGGACACTTTTCTCTTGGCCGCCAGCAGCACTTTGCAGCAGATCGCCATTCGAATCGACGACGAAACCCGACCCCGAAAGGCACCTATGCACCCGGGTTCCCTGGGTGAGGTAACACGAGTACTCCGGTGCTCCCGTGGGTGGAGACTCTTCAAAGTCCTAGATCTCAAAGGGTTTTGTCCTAGTCCTCTTTTAAGTGTCCCTTTTCTCTAATTTCCCGATCCCGACTTTCTCCATAGAAGTCAACGGCGTATCGCGGTTGTGTATTTACACTGCACGCGTCTCCCGTGGGTCCCCTGTGTCACTACCTTGGGTGGTTCCTTGTGGTCCAAGCACTTCTAGAGGCTCTAGGCCTAGTGTCTAGTTCAGTCGTGGTTCGCATACCACTTTATTGGTATATGGTTTGGTACGCCCCTAGGGCCCAAACGTGTATTTGTGCTATTACTGTGTTTAAATAACTTCTAACTTATGTACTTCGAACTCTAGCCTCATAAAGAGACTAGAGGGGTGTGTTTAGCAATAAATACATATATTTTGAATATATACCTGGTGTGGTGCTCTTTCATTTGATCACTCAAGAGATTATAGACTGGTAAAACAAGCTGCTTTACATTCCTTCAAGACTTAGCCTGAAGGCTGCTCTCCATAGCTACCACTAGGATAGCTTTCAATAAGGTTGTCTTTAACCTATCTCCAATAAGGGGTTGTTTGGACTGGTGCAAGGTGCCCACTATAATTAGTGGACAGCATATACCAGGCCAACTTCTCACATTGGTGTGCAGCGTGTGGGATTCCAGCTTGCTATTGTTTTACCAGATAATCTCAATTGAATTGATCAACTGAAAACCACTAAAGGTACCTAAGGTACATATAATTTAAGCTTAGAATACAGTAAGTTCTACTGAACTTAGAGTTGTGTGTTAAGGGATATCACAACCCTTTCTACAACTCAAGAGAGTTTAGTAGGCCACACTAGAGTAGGTAGTGCATACACCACACCACACTAGTAATGTCTTTAAGGGTAGGATCTAAAGAATCCTTGCAGGAAGCCATTGAGCTTCCACCCTCCAAGTATGATACACTCCCCTTCTTGGAATTGAGAGCTTTATGCAACTTGAGAAAACTAAGGACAGGTCAAAGCCCCACCACCCAACACCTCAAGGAGTTGTTGGTGGCTTATGACCTTAGTAAGCCCTTGGGGACTGAAGGGGTAGGAGCTGAGGGTGGGGCAGAAGAAGAGGACGAGGCCAGGGGTACCAATACCCCCAGCCCCCTCTGAAACTGGCCAGGAGGGTGACAATGACCCTGACCTGGATAACCTAATCCCTCCTGTGGAAGATGATGAGGATGATCAGAATGATGCCCTCTTTGTCCCCCAGGAAGGATTAAGAGTGTGCCCAGGAAGTCTAGATCTCCTTCTCAGGAGTCTAACCACTCTGGCACCTCCATAGGGAGCTCTATCTCCTCTCACAGGAGGGAATCCTCTCATGAGAGAAGAGACAGACTGGTCCAGTATGAGGAAACTCAGCTGGAAATCAGAAAAAAGCAATTGGCTTTAGATAGGGAATCCCTAGATCTCCTTAGAGAGAGAAGAAAGTTGGGACTAGAGTCCCATGGTGGCAGCCATGTCCCTAGAGACAGGGAAAGGTCCTATGACCATAGGAACCTGAGCAAGATTGTCCCTCCCTACCAGAGTGGGGATGACATCCACAAATGGATAACTGTATTAGAGAGGGCCTGTAAAGTACAGAAGGTCCCTCAGGAGCAGTGGGCAGCAATGTTGTGGCTCTCCTTTGCTGACAAAGGTAGAGATAAGCTCCTCACTGTTAGAGAGGAGGATGCTGATAATTACAAGGTCTTGAAGAATGCTCTTATTGATGGGTTTGGCCTAACCACTGAACAGTACAGGTTGAAGTTCAAGAGACACCCAAAAAGCACAGACTCAAGACTGGGTAGACTATGTGAATTGTTCTGCCAAGGCTCTGGAAGGCTGGTTGATGGGCAGTAAGGTGTGTGACTTCTCAGGATTGTACAATCTGATAATGAGGGAGCAGATTCTTAATAACTGTCAAAATCAGCTGTTGCATCAATACCTGGTAGACTCTGATCTGACCTCTCCCCAAGAATTGGGAAAGAAGGCAGACAAATGGGTCAGAACCAGGGTGAAGCAGAAGGTACAGAACCAAGGTGGGGAAACCAAGAAGCAAGATGCTAAGAACTCTGAAAAGGGTGGGGAGAAGGGTAAAGATCAAAAGTCTTCATCAGGCCCCCACAAATCTTCTTCTGGTGGGGATTCACAGTCTACCAAAGGGAAAGGCCAAAGAAAACCATGGTGCAAGGTCTGTAAGCAAAAGACCCACTGGACCAGTGATTGCACCAAGTCCAAAGACTCCAGTCCAGCACCCACCAATGCCCCTAAGGCACCTGTTCCCCCTAGTACAGTTGGTGGGAGTGCTCCAGCCAAGGGTTTAGTAGGGTTCACCCTGGGAACTGAGTTGGGCTCTGACCTAGTCAGAGAACTGACTCAGGCTGTGTTAGTCTGTGATGGAGGCATGGATGTGACCTCCACTGTGAGTCCCAGTAATCTGGGCAAGTACAGACAACAGCCTTTAATCAATGGACGTGAGGCTTTGGCATTTAGGGACACAGGGGCAAGTGTCACAATGGTGACACAAGACCTTGTGCATCCTGGGCAAGTTATGCTTGGTGAGATGTACCAAGTGACCAATGCTAGCAATGTCAGAACAGACCATACTCTGGCAGTTGTTAACTTCTCCTGGGGAGGGGTAACTGGCCTTAAGAAGGTTGTGGTAAGTGCAAACCTACCAGTCGAATGCTTGCTTGGCAATGACTTAGAGACTTCTGCTTGGGCAGAAGTGGAGCTCAGGACCCATGCAGAAATGCTGGGGATCCCTGCAGATGTGTTTGCTGTGACCAGGTCACAAGCCAAAATGTCTAGCACTGAACAGGCCTTGGATTCTGGAAGAATGGACCAAGTGCCTTCCAAGAGGAGGAGTAGTAGGGTTAAGGCAGTGCCTTCCCCCTTGGCTCAGGAGGAAGATCAATCCCTTGAGGGGGATGATCTCAGCCCTGAAGAAGGAACTGTCCCAGAGGAACTTGAACCTGACCAGGTTGAGTTCTTGGGGACAGGGGGACCTTCTAGGGCAGATCTGAGCCAGGAGCAGGAGAGCTTCCCCTCCCTTGAACCCCTCAGACAGCAAGCTGCTGCTGAGGCTGCTGGGAAAGCTAGTGGCCCCCATACAGTGTATTGGGATGATGGACTCCTGTACTCAGAGAGTAGAGACCCCAAGCCTGGTGCTACCAGGAGGTTGGTAATACCTCTGAAGTTCAGGGGCTTCCTATTGACCCTAGCCCATGATATTCCCTTAGCAGGTCACCTGGGCCAGAACAAGACTTGGGACAGAATTGTCCCTCACTTTCACTGGCCCCACATGTCTGAAGACAGTAAGGAGTTTTGTCGCTCCTGTGTAACCTGCCAAGCCAGTGGCAAGGCAGGTGGCACTACAAAGGCCCCCTGATACCACTACCTGTGGTGGGGGTGCCCTTTGAAAGGGTAGGGATTGACATTGTTGGTCCCATGGATCTCCAAACAGCCTCTGGGCACAGGTTTATCCTGGTGGTAGTGGATCATGCCACCAGGTACCCAGAAGCTATTCCCCTCAGGACCACTACAGCACCTGTGGTGGCAAGGGCCCTCCTGGGAATCTTCTCAAGAGTGGGCTTTCCTAAGGAGGTAGTATCAGACAGGGGTGCTAACTTCATGTCTGGGTACTTAAAAGCAATGTGGAAGGAGTGTGGAGTGACTTATAAGTTCACCACACCCTATCACCCACAATGCAATGGTTTAGTTGAGAGATTCAACAAAACCTTGAAGGGCATGATTAGAGGGCTCCCAGAAAAGCTTAGGCGTAGATGGGACATACTCTTGCCCTGCCTTTTATTCGCATATAGGGAGGTGCCTCAGAAGGGGGTTGGTTACAGCCCTTTTGAACTTCTGTTTGGCCACCCTGTGAGGGGTCCACTGTGCTTGGTGAAGGAAGGATGGGAGTTACCTCTCAAGCCCCCAAAGCAAGATATAGTAGACTATGTACTTGGTCTCCGCTCCAGGATGGCTGAGTACATGAAAAAGGCAACCAAAAACCTTGAGGCTAGCCAGGAACTTCAAAAGGCCTGGCATGACCAAAAGGCTGTTCTGACTGTTTACCAGCCAGGACAGAAGGTGTGGGTGTTGGAGCCAGTGGCCCCAGCAGCTCTCCAAGATAAATGGAGTGGACCCCACACTATTGTTGAGCAGAAGGGTGAGGTCACTTATTTAGTAGACCTAGGAACACCCAGGAGTCCCCACAGGGTTCTCCATGTCAACAGGTTAAAACCATATGTGGACAGGGCAGACATGGGCTTGCTCATGGCTACTGATGAAGGGCAGGAGGAAGAGAGTGACCCAC
Organism: Calotriton arnoldi; assembly: GCA_963921515.1. NCBI lineage: Eukaryota > Metazoa > Chordata > Amphibia > Caudata > Salamandridae > Calotriton > Calotriton arnoldi. The sequence goes on along the minus strand of CAWUFW010000468.1, from coordinate 200,075 downwards.
TCCCTGACCTGCTCTCACAGAACCCTGACGATGGGTCAGTTGATGGTGTAGCCTTGGCAGGCAGCCTCACTACCCAGCAACAAACTGATTGCAGGCAAGTCCTCAATCAGTTTAGACATATGTTTTCACTGACACCCAGTCAGACCACCTGGTGCACTCATGAAGTGGACACTGGGGACAGTCTGCCTATTAAAAACAAGATTTATAGGCAACCTGACCATGTCAGGGACTGTATCAGGACTGAAGTCCAGAAAATGTTGGAATTGGGAGTTATTGAACCCTCAGATAGCCCTTGGGCTAGTCCAGTGGTCCTGGTACCGAAACCTCACACCAGTGGTGGAAAAAGAGAGATGAGGTTTTGTGTGGACTACAGGGGTCTCAATGCAGTCACTAGGACTGATGCCCATCCAATACCCAGGGCAGATGAGCTCATAGATACTTTGGCCTCTGCCAAATATCTCAGCACGTTCGACCTAACAGCTGGCTACTGGCAGATCAGACTAGCTGATACTGCAAAGCCCAAAACAGCATTCTCAACCCCTAGTGGGCATTATCAATTTGTGGTAATGCCCTTTGGTCTGAAGAATGCACCTGCCACTTTCCAGAGGTTGGTGAATACAGTTCTCACAGGACTGGAAGCCTATAGTGCAGCATATCTAGATGATATTGCTGTCTTTATCTCCACCTGGGAGGATCACCTGGTCCACCTCAGGAATGTTTTACAGGCCCTGCAAAGGCAGGCCTGACTATCAAGGCCACTAAGTGCCAGATAGGGCAGAGTCAGGTTGTGTACCTGGGCCACCTTGTGGGTGGAGGCCAGGTTCAACCTTTGCAGAGCAAGATCCAGACCATCATGGACTGGACTGCTCCCACTACCCAGACTCAGGTGAGAGCCTTCTTAGGCCTGACTGGGTACTATAGGAGATTTGTCAAGGGGTATGGATCAATAGTGACACCCCTGAATGACTTAACTTCTAAGAAAATGCTCAAAAGGTTCAGTGGACAGTTAGCTGTCAAAAGGCATTTGATGACCTGAAGCAGGCCATGTGCACTGCTCCAATTCTGCAGAGTCCTGATTACTCCAAGAAGTTCATTGTTCAAACTGATGCATCTGAATTGGGGTTAGGGGCTGTACTGTCACAATTGAATGAAGAAGGTCAGGATCAGCCAGTAGCTTTCATTAGCAGAAGGCTGACCCCTAGAGAGAAACGTTGGTCAGCCATAGAGAGGGAGGCCTTTGCTGTGGTCTGGGCTCTGAAGAAGTTGAGGCCATACTTGTTTGGTACACACTTCCTGGTTCAGACAGACCATAAGCCCCTCTTATGGCTAAAACAAATGAAGGGTGAAAACCCCAAACTGCTTAGGTGGTCCATTTCCCTACAGGGGATGGACTTTACAGTGGAACATAGGCCTGGGAGTAACCATGCGAATGCAGATGGACTCTCTAGGTATTTCCACTTAGAACATGAAGACTTAACTGGGCAAGGTTAGTTTAATGTCCCTACGTTTGGGGGGTTGTGTAGGAGAGTAGGATCTGCTTCACATGGGTACCCCCACTTTTTGCTGATGCTTCACTGTTTTTCGACATTAGTCTGGCTGGGGCCCTGCTAATCAGAACCCCAGCCTAGCTGCTTCCTCTCTAAAATGGTTTCCATGTGCCTTAGGCACATCACTGATTGGGATCTGGAGTGCCCTTATAAGTCCCTAGTATATGGTATACTATGTACCAAGGGCATAGGTACCTCAGAGGCCTGCCAGGGGCTGCAGCATGTATTATGCCACCCCTGGAAGGCCATCCAAACTGACACCACAGGTCTGCTACTGCAGCCTGGGTAAGGTGGTGCATGCACCTCTTACTGTGATATAGGTTACCTATATCACTAAATACATACACACATATAAACCTATAAGTCACTCCTAAGGCAGGCCTTATCAATCCTAAAGGCAGAGTGCATGGTTCCTATGTGAGAGGGTGCCCCTGCATGAGCAGGGCCCCTCTGCAGCGTTCGGAGACCATCTCTGATGCTGTTTGTAGTGCAGCCTGACCATATACTCTTAAGCGCATTATATCCTCGCGGTAAAATGCTAACTTTGGAATGGCTGCACCTAAACATGTCGTGTTTGGTGTCAAACATCTTGGAATACTACCCCCCGCCAATCCTGGCGGCGGGGGTAGCATTCCACCCTTCTAGAGGGAAAGACATGTTAACTCTGACTAGTCCGGTAACTTCTTTCCAGAGCCCTGGCATCACAAAAAGGATGCTGCTGCCACAGACACGAGTCTGGCCTCCTGCTGCTGGACGAAACTCCGGCAGGGGAGGCCTGGACAAGAGGTTTCCTGTCCCAGGAAGGTGTGACCACCTCCCCAGACAGGATAATGTGTATTGGGGCTGGGCGGGAGCACTTTCGGGTGCTTTGAAGTCCTGCACTGGGGGCACATTTGGTGTCCCTGTGCATACCCCAGTTCAAACCGGATCAGGGGCTTGCAGCCCCTGCTTTGGCGCGAACTGGACAAAGGGAAAGGGTTGTAGCCACCCCTCTGCCCTGACCCACCCATAGGTGGGGCCACAGAGTAGTCCAACCCCTATCTTTAGTATAAAGGTAGGAACCCAGTCCTTAGGACTTTAGATTATCCCTGGACGAAACTCTGTAACTGAATCCTGGACCTTCGACGCTCTACTCACGATTAGAGGACAGAAGAATCTCCCTTGGGGTCAAGGAGTGACTCCCCTGCTTGGCAGGCACCAAAGAAGCATCTGTCCGGTTCGCATTTCTGAAGCTCCCGTCGGACGCCGAAGTCATCGCATCACCAGAGGTGGATTCTCAGACTTCCCGAGGCTACCCTGAGTCCCCAGCAAAGCTGAGGCCCGTGGCTATCGTGGGTGACTTGAGACCGTGACCCCTGGACACCGAGCACATTTGCAAGTGCATCCTCTTCTGGGTCTCCCAAGAAGTCGTGCTTTGGGCTCCGAGTAGCCCTAGCCTCCAGCACCACCTGCACCGAAGATCACTGGCCCCCACTCCACGAGTGTCCTGTAAGCCAGATCCACGTGCGGCGTCACGAGGCTCCTTCGCGGTCGCTAGCCCATTGGCTAGTAGCCCTTAACGAAGGCCAATCCTTTTCTAACTTGGCATCCTGGTTGCTCCAGGCCTGCCCTCACTTACCCTTGCTGGGTGAGATCCACAGACCTTGCTGGTCTGCACCATCGACGATCTACATCTTCACCGAGACTTGCCGTTGCCAAGGCTTGTTGGGTCCAATCCGGTCGCCGACACCTCAGCACTCGACAGACATCGTGTACCAGCCCGAATCCTGCTCCTGGTTGCCGACAACGCCTCCTGGACCTCGTGGCTGAAGAGTCAAGACAACCGTCAACGCACCTGAAGCACTCGACATCGGTGGGCATCTGTCCATCGCCTTCCTGGTCACTGGCTAGTGACCCAGACTCTGTCCCCTCTGCTTTCAGGTTCTTCAGAACTCCGATCCACTTTTGGATCCACCCGGACACTTTTCTCTTGGCCGCCAGCAGCACTTTGCAGCAGATCGCCATTCGAATCGACGACGAAACCCGACCCCGAAAGGCACCTATGCACCCGGGTTCCCTGGGTGAGGTAACACGAGTACTCCGGTGCTCCCGTGGGTAGAGACTCTTCAAAGTCCTAGATCTCAAAGGGTTTTGTCCTAGTCCTCTTTTAAGTGTCCCTTTTCTCTAATTTCCCGATCCCGACTTTCTCCATAGAAGTCAACGGCGTATCGCGGTTGTGTATTTACCCTGCACGCGTCTCCCATGGGTCCCCTGTGTCACTACCTTGGGTGGTTCCTTGTGGTCCAAGCACTTCTAGAGGCTCTAGGCCTAGTTTCTAGTTCAGTCGTGGTTCGCATACCACTTTATTGGTATATGGTTTGGTACGCCCCTAGGGCCCAAACGTGTATTTGTGCTATTACTGTGTTTAAATAACTTCTAACTTATGTACTTCGAACTCTAGCCTCATAAAGAGACTAGAGGGGTGTGTTTAGCAATAAATACATATATTTTGAATATATACCTGGTGTGGTGCTCTTTCATTTGATCACTCAAGAGATTATAGACTGGTAAAACAAGCTGCTTTACATTCCTTCAAGACTTAGCCTGAAGGCTGCTCTCCATAGCTACCACTAGGATAGCTTTCAATAAGGTTGTCTTTAACCTATCTCCAATAAGGGGTTGTTTGGACTGGTGCAAGGTGCCCACTATAATTAGTGGACAGCATATACCAGGCCAACTTCTCACAGCAGCCTACGGGGAAGAAGTGACATAATGGGGGACAATATTCGTAGAGAAACAAATTACAATGCAAAAAAGGAAAGCTTAGGACAAGCACAAGTGCACAATATGCAGCTCACCGAGGCCGACCCCTGGCCCCTCAATTCAGTTAGGTGTTTCATCGCCATCGGACCCGCTCCCCCCACTATCAGTGATGTCCGGAGAGGAGGGCTCCCCCTCCGCCAGCCTAGAAATGCACATTTCACGCCATACCATTAGGTCATCCTCTGGTTCACATCCCTTCGGGTGAGTTTCATGTGAGCTTCTTCCGCTAGAGTCCACTCCCGAACATCCTTAAGCCAGATAGGGACCTCTGGGCTCGACTGCCCCATCCAAGTAATTGCTATCCTGCGCCTAGCAAGCACCAGCATTAATTGTAGGAGCTTATAGGGAAGTTTCTTTTTTTTAGGTCTCCGGACAGACGCCAGTAAGCAACTCAAGGGTGCTATTTCCACTTGGATACCCATCACAGTGATAATCTTGCTCACCACCGCTACCCAGAACTGTTGAACCCTGGGACAATCCCATGCCATATGTAAAAAACCTGCTTTCTCCGCAGCGCATCTTGGGCATCGGACTCCCCTGTCACCTGAAAGATGTCTCAGAGATACCGGGGTGAGGTAGGTGCGATGTAGAAAGTTAAAGTGCGTCAGTTCAAATCTGGCGTTACAGGAGACTGTACGTGTGAGGGAGCCTATGTGTGCCCATTGTTTCTTGTCCAAGTGGACACCAAGATCTGTCTCCCAGGCCGCCCGCGATGGTGGGACCGGGGGGGTGGAATCCTGCTTCATAGCCACGTAAAGAAGAGAGATCAATTTGCGACCTGAACCACATGTAAGTAGAATATCTAGGGTGTGGGTCGGGGTAGGAATGTCTGGGTACTGCGGCCAGGTGGTTTTCACCACATCTTGAAGTCCGCGATAGTGTAGAAACTGGCCTTGTCCAAGACCAAAGCTCTCCTCCGCCTGTTCGAAAGTAAGGAAAGTCTCACTGGGAAAGAAGTCTGCCAGTACCTCGCATCCACCCTCCCTCCAAGATTGAAAGGACATGTATCGTCCCATGTCTATAAAGGGAGCCAATATCCAAATCGAAAGCTCCCTATGGAAGGGGGCCTTTCGTAAGACCCTCTCCGCAAATCGCTGCCACACACCTGCAGTGTGTCGTACAATGTAGGGAAGAGATGTCCCCGACCCCCTGCCCCGCATCAGCGCCTCCTGCAATGCCGGGGTATCTGCCCTGCCAGAGAGGAGGCGTTTCTCCCAGTTGTCCTCGTCTGTGAGCCATCGCGCCGCAGGCTGTAATTGGGCCGCGTAGTAATATAGATCAAAGCGTGGGGCTTCCAGCCCACCCTCCTCATAACTTCGTGAGATAGTCTTGAGAGCTACCCTGCTGCGGCGACCCGCCCAAAGGAGGGACGTAAGTATCGTGTTCAGAGTTTTAAAGACGCGCAACGGCAATGGGCATAAAGAGTTCTGAAGGACGTAGAGTATCCTAGGAAGCATCACCATCTTAGAAATGGCCAACCTGCCCATTAAGGACAGGGTGAGAGTATTCCAAAAGGTCACCGATTGCCGCAAAGAGGCAAGGGTGCGGTCAACATTCCGGGCCAACGCTTGCGCGTCTGTCGGGGCCACATGTATCCCCAAGTAACGAAAGCCCGCCGGTTCCCAGCGCAGTCCCAAATCCGGGAGCTCTTCCAAGGGCACAGAGGTCAATCCCGTCAGCGGGAAGACCAGGGACTTGCCGCGGTTAAGCCGCAGCCCTGAGACCTCTCCAAACCGGTCCAACTGGTACAATAATATCGGCAACGCGTCCCGGGGAGAAGCCAAGTAAAAGAGGGCATCGTCGGCATAAAGGGAGATAACGTGGCTCGTATCTCCCACCCTGAACCCCCATTGGTCCATCTCGGCCCTGATCCGGACCGCAAAGGGTTCAATAGCCAGGGCGAACAACAAGGGTGAGAGGGGGCACCCCTGACGAGTGCCCCGTCCCAATTGCCAATCCTCCGAGCGCGCGCCCCCAAGTTTAACCCTTGCGCGGGGTGCCGTGTAGAGGATACGAATCCAACGACAGAAGTTGGGACCCACCCCCCCAGAGCGGAGAACCTCGAGGAGATATCCCCAATCTACCGTATCGAACGCCTTGGCGAGGTCAATAGAGACCAGGACCAACTGATCCTCCCGGTCGCGTACCTCATGGATGACATGGTTGAGCCGGCGTAGATTCATGTCCGTATTGCGTCCTGGTATGAACCCACACTGGTCTTCGAGGACCAAGTGAGACATATAGGGCGCCAAACGGGTAGCCAAAAGTTTGGATAAGATTTTGATATCCGTATTGATCATGGTGATCGGTCGATACGATGAGGGCTCATGAACATTCCCTCCCGGCTTTGGGATCATACAGATTTCCCCCTGTGTCATACTGGGTTGGAGTAGTCCACACTCAAATGCTTCAATTTAGACCTGCAGCAGGAGACGGGGGAGAGTAGCCGCGAATGCCTGATAAAATTCCGGAGGGAACCCATCACTACCCGGGGATTTGGCACGTGGGAGGTGCTGCAGAGCGGACTGTACCTCCCCCAATGTTAGGGGTTCGTCAAGTTCCTTCCGCGTTGATTCAGGAATAGATCGTAGGGTCAGGTCCTGGAGATAAGGGAAATTAGCGGCCTCGGTGATGGCAGGGTCCGCAGCATACACTGTCTGCAGATGCGATCGTAGGACTCGCAACAGCCCCACTTCCGAATGGACAAGGCCGCCCGCGGGCTCCATCAAAGCCACAATTGCCGCCGGGGCGTGTTCCTGCCGCAGCACCCATGCCAAGAGACGGCTCGATTTGTCCCCCTCTCTATGAAGGCGCTGTCTATAATTTGTGAGTGTATATTTGTTGAGTCTATCCCAAATGTCGTGGATGCGTTCCCGGATGCCACGTTCCCTATCCTCCCCCCCCTGCGTCTAGGGTCTCGGAGGTCTGTACCTCCAAGAGGCGACGTTCCTCTCCCTGGAGCTCGCGTTGGAGCTGCTTCTGCACCCCACATGTGAGACTCATACATGCCCCTCTCACTACAGCTTTCAGGGCGTCCCATTTCGTAGCTAGAGACAAGTCCGGCCCGTTCCAATTGAGGTCAACATAATCCGTTATGGCCGTTTCTAGGTGGTGTTTCCCCACAGGGTCCTCGAGGACCTCTGCCGGGAGCCTCCAGACTCGTGGACGGTTAATCGGGCGGCCCCAACCAACCACACACGCCACAGGGGAGTGATCAGATAGGAATCGTGCGTGATAAGTCACCTCGAGGGACATGGCCGTGCTCGGGTTTGCGATTAAAAACCGGTCTAAGCGACTGTACGTATTGTGAGTGGGTGAGAAACAAGTGTAGACTTTCTGAGTGGGGTGCCTCTGGCGCCATACATCCTGAGCCCCAATATTTTCCATGACCTCACGGAGTTTCACCGTCATCCTTGGTTTTGTTCCTGTACGGGGTGGGGACCTATCTAGATCGGAGTCCAGGACGCAGTTAAAGTCCCCCATCCAGATCAATGGGACCTCCAATTCGGACACCAGAACCTCCTGGAGGGATTGAAAAAAGTCCGGATCATCGGTATTGGGTGCATAGGTATTCATGATTGCAATGTCCCTCCCGTCTAGCTTAGCTCTGAGGAGCAAATATCTCCCATGAATATCAGCTTCTACATACTGGAGGGCAAACGGGGTCCCCGGGGCCACCCAAACAAGGACTCCCCTGGCGTAGGAAGAGAATGAGGAGTGAAAAATCTGACCCCGCCATTTCTTCGCTAATTTCTGAGCCCCTTCATCGGTGAGATGCGTCTCCTGGAGGCACGCTATCGAGACCTGGTGTCTGCGGAGGAAGGAATAGACCCTGTATCTCTTAGTGCACGTGCCCAGTCCCCTCACGTTCCAGCTTAAAAATGTAAACCCCCTGGACGTTAAGGTGGCCATACCTCATGTGTTCTCTGCCCCGTGCTGCCCTGTATGCCCCGAGCCTCAGGATCTGTACATACAATGCCTAAAAAAAGAACCCCAACACTCCCACCTAGAAGAACCCACCCTCCCCCCGAGCAATTTACTGACAACAACACATGCAGAAATGCCCTTCCCACGCTGGTGCCAGGACATGCACAGCTGCCCCAGTAGCCCAACCGGGGCCAAAGCTACAATGCAAAGAAAAAACAACATCGGAAACACCCCCCCCCCCCAATTCGGACTCCCGACTCAGGCCAGCCGCCGCTTGGCATATGTCCATAACCGAACTGCCCCAATTAAAGCATGTAAAACAACAGGACCAAATTAAGTGGCAGCGCCCACGAGGCGCAGCTGCCATCTACTCAGCTGGACGTTCCCACTCAAGCCCCCCAGGAAGGGAGAAGAGAAAAGAAAACAGGATAATAAAGGGGGAAAAGGAAAGAAGTGGGGGGGAGAGAAAGAAAGCGAGGTCAGACAGAGACATTATCACGGCAAGCATGTCTCCAAGGGCCCTGCGATACCATAAACATCGGGCCCCTAATGTCCGGCCTTCTGCCCCCCGGCCCCATGAGCAAAGGAAACAGGAAGGAAAAGGGTACCATCTTCAAGCCGGGTCTGTTAATAATGTAGGTGGGTCCATGACAGTCTCTGGAACCTCATGACTAGGCGACGGGAGAGTCTCTGGCACCAGTCTCCCTTCAGGGGTATCCGTCGCCGGCCATGAGGGAGAGACCTCTGGATCCGAAGAGTCCACTCGCAGGGCTCCGACGTCTCCCACCGTGATCCACCGGTGCTCCTCCTGGGCATCGCCTGCTGATCAATGCCTGCGCCTGGACCTGCGGCTTCTCGGGGGTCTGGACCCCCAGTTGCTCCGGGAACCTCTTTGTTCATGCTGCGGGAGAGCCTCTCCCCTGACCTCAAGCCACTCCCACACCGCCTCCGGGGAATCAAAGAAATGAGCCCTGCCCTGGGCTATCACCTTAAGTTTCGCAGGATACAATAACATGTACTGGAGGTGAAGTTCCCGCAGGCGCTGTTTGATACCAAGAAAAGATTTCCTCTGTTCTTGGACTTGGCGGGTGTAGTCCGGATAAATTGACACTTTGGCGTTATCAAAGGTGAGGTTTTTCGAGTCTCTTGCCACTTTCAAAATACAGTCTCTATCCCGATAGTTCAGAATTTTAGCAATGAGGGCCCTAGGAGGCGCCCCCGAGGGCGGCGGCGGGACCAGCGCCCGATGCGCTCGTTCTAACACGAATACATCAGAGAGGCCCGCGGGGCATCATTTAGTGCGTATCCAGTTCTCTAGAAATCGCTCCGCATTTCCCTGTTCCGCGCGTTCTGGAATACCTAGGACCCTGATGTTGCTGCGACGGGCCCTACCTTCCGCCTCCTCCGCTCGGCGCTTCAACGCCCCGGCAGTCTGGGTGAGCTGGGAGACCTGCTGTTTCAGGCAGGCCCCATCCCCACGAAGCTGAACAATGTCTCCTTCCGCCATTGAGACCTTATCCGCCACCTTTCAGAGATCCGCTCGCAACAGGTTCACGTCGATGGAGACTGTCTCTATTTGTTTCTCTAGGGCAGTGCAGGATCCCTGTATCGCCTCCAGGAGTTCAGCTCGAGACGGCTCGTCCCCGTCTCCATCCAGTCCCGACTGGTGCGTAATGCGCTGCGTGGGGATGCGTTGTGTAGTATACTGCGTAATGGTATTGGGGTTAGAGGCACGGGGCACCTTGTCCTTACCCATGTCGCAGTCAACAGAGGATCCTGCAGGGGTCCGCAGGCGCTGCAGTCACCAGGCCCAGATTCACCTCGGAAGGCCACAATCACCAAGCACACGTCCGTCTCACAGGCGGCCCATCCCGCAGCGTGGGGGATCGCAGTTCACAGCGCACCAGGACAAGGCAGACCCGGAGGGCCAACCACAGGCCCAAGACCACTCACCGCTGCACGGCTATCGGTCCGGAGCCCCAGAGTGACTGAGCGGTTCCGTAGCGAGTATATGGCTCCGTAAGGTCACTGCCCTACCAGGTCACTATCATCGCCGTCTCCAGGAAAGTCAACCGCCCAAGCGGCCCGAGGAAAGGCACGTCCCCTCGCAGCTATCCGGCAAGAGAGGTAAGTGTGGTCAATGGCTCAGGGATCCAGCCGGTGGTCCCCGCACCCGGGGCAGGAAGGGCTCTCCCCTCACACAGCTGTCGCCTCCAGGCAGTGTTCAGATAAGGCCTGCCAGGGCTGCAAAGTACTGGCGGCAGATCAGCCAGGCGCCACAGGAAGGGGGCTCGCGAGTCGGTCCGTCTCGCCTCGTCGCAGGTTCACCGGTCCACAGGGGGAGCCACTCCCAGGTGCCACCTCACGCTGCCACAGGTGCTCCACCCCCATCAGGAGGATAGGCGACCACCCGATACCTCAGGGCGGCCGCTGCCAGCCGTCAGGCCCCCAACTCCTCAGGGCCGGAACGGGGGCGCAAGGCCAGAGTGTAATGCAGGGACATCTGCCGCGTACCCGGCACTCCCTCCACAGGCGTCGGATCCACAAGGCCAGGCAAAGGTTGGACCGGTCCCTCGATGCATCTCCGATGGGGACGGCACATCCCGCTGGGCCTTCCGCAGCGATTTCCTGCGCGGTTCAAATGAGTGTAGGCCGTATCCCCGGCCTCGTGTGGATTCGGGCCGTTAGTGTGGCGGGCGCAGATTGCGCAGCGCCGCTCCCAGGCTGTCACCCGATCTCCTTCCTCCTCCAAGGGGGCTCCAGCCGCTGGCGGGATCCCAGCCGGGTGCAATCCAGGGACTTCGTCCTAGCGCCTGGCACCCCTCCCACAGGCGCCGGGGCCACCAGGGCAGGTAGATGCCGGTCCGGGTACCCGATGTATTGCTAATGGGGGCGGGACGTCCCGCAGGGCCTCCCGCCGCGATGTCCGGCGTAGATCAGGCAAGTGTAGGCCGCATCCCCGGCCTCGCGTAGGTTCGGGCCGTTAGCGCGGCGGGCCCAGAACGCGTAGCGCCGCACTCAGGCTGCCCCCCGGTCCCTCTCCCCCTCCAAGGGGCTCCAGCCGGTATCGGGATCTCCGCCGCTTGCAATCTACACGCGTGGGCTGCGGTAGAGAGGATTATGCAGGATTAATTGGGCTGGCCGGTCAGGAGACGAAGGAGCTCACGTCCTGTCGGCCATGCTGCTTGGCCACGCCCCCCTGATTATATCTTTAGATTTTTCGCATTTAGACTTGTCAACTCTTGCATAATTCGAGTGATCTCTTAATTGGCGTATTGCTTCACTATGATAATCCTAATGGTTCAATGTAACCACATTTCCTCCCTTATGTGTCTGTCTGATGATAATCGACTTGTCATTACGCAGATCTTTCATTGCTTTGTATTCATTTTTATTTAGATTATAGTCATGTTTGCATGGTACATAATCATCAAAGTCTCACATTACAAGATTATTAAACACATCCATTACATTGTCAGCCTTCATCATTGGGACAAATTTGGATTTTGGTTTCAACTCACTAGTTATACAATAATCAGTTTCAATATGTAATTCTTTAGCCAGTTCTACTATATCACAGTCTGTTTCATTATCCAAATTCATCAACAAACCAATATCATGCAGTTCATTAATGGACAGGTGACTAGGATCTTTCATTATATGCATTATCTCGTTATTCTTAGTGTTGGTTGAATAACATTTCTTCAATTTAATTTGTCTCACAATTCTATTTACATCTGTTTTTGCTCTCAAATCATCCCATTTATGAGTAGGGGCAAAACTAAGTCCTCTATTCAACACTTTATTCTCCATATCTGTAAGAATTCTTTGTGAAAGATTCACCACAAAATATTCTACTTTCTACGTTCTATTTCTTTCTGGGACTGTGCCCTTGTTCTCACTCCTTCTTTGTTTCTGCCTTCTATGGAAGGATCTAGAACCCCCTCCTTTACACCCTCTCTTTCCCTTTTGTCTCGCTCTGGGTCTCTCCCACCTGTTTGTATTTGCATTCTGCGTATTCTCCTTAGTTCCCTTAAAAAAGATGACAACTTTTCTCCTGCATGTTGTTCTAAAGTGTTTGGTCTATCTAACTAATGGAAACCATTTAACAACTACAATACAGTTAAAGTAAGTCCACAAAATTATATAATAATACAAGATTCCACAAGAATTATTTAGGGGATGTGAAGTTAATGGTCATGTTCTGAACATTCATTTATTGTTTTCTCCTTTTTATCACAATTACTGAAGTGTGCTGCCAAAAACGTTTTGGGGAGGATACAATAAATACAGAATTTAGTCTTCTGAAATACTAAAGGAACTGAAATTTTAATGTAAATGATTTTTGGATATATTGCTCCAAGGTATAATGAAACTAATGAGGTATCCATTGTTTTAGTGTCCAGACCAATATGGTTGAAATCTTAATGTGGACTCAATGAGAATTTATGATAGATAATCCCCAGGGTATTGAAATGTAAAAACATAATTAACTAATAGATGTAAAACAAGAAATGTTAAAAGTGTTTAATAGAACAAAATGCTACTAGAAAGAAAAAATATACCGTACCAAGATATGCTATGAAATATGTTGGTGTGAGTCTGTTTAGATTTTACGTTTGAGTTAAATAAAGGAACTGATGTATATTTCTTTTTTGTGACAGCCCTGAAGATGTACGTTTGTGCGTGAAACACAAGTTGGCTGGCTATAGACAATATTGCTGTATATGTTTGAAACATCGAAGAAACAAGAATAAAGAATATCTAAGAAAATCTATGAAAATGTATATTGTTATATGTTAGTAAACACTCAATAACATTTTTGCTTTTTATATATATATAGATATATATATATATATATATATATACATATATGCAAACAGGTACGCCTCCCTGACATAAAAGGAAGCGCAAAACCGCACTCAATGTTTCTCAGTCAAATGGATTTATTGCGGCTTGTGTATATATATATATATATATATATATATATATATATATACATACACACACACACTTTGGGTTATGTTTATATATTTGTCTTCTCATAAGTTTTACGAGGCACTATTGGTAGTCTCCTGATTAGGGGAGACAACCTATGGTTATCTGACAGAATTTGTAAATTTAACATACCACCTACCTGTGTTTCCTTCACATTCGGAATCTTGGAATCCCTCCTGTAGATTAGGCACAAACTTTGGCCCTGATGAATTGCCATTGATCCGTTAGGGGACTGTATAAGGTAAGAACATGTTGACCTGTTCAGACCTTCAGGAACATTGATATCCCCAGAGGTTTAATTTTGTTTTTAATCTTAATAAAGACTCCACCTATAAAAGAAATCTTTTCACTGTGTATTTAGTTAATTTAATTTTGTAACCTTCTTATCACTTGTTTGGCCAATCTACTGTGTAGCAACATTAGGGCCATACAGACCTGACCCTCTTGGGCTTCTGTGAAACAGATCCCTGGCACAGAGCTGGCCAACGAGGGGCACAGCCCGATGATGAAGCATGCCACCATTAAGTGGGTGAGGACTTGTGCTCCGCATCCACTTTGACTATAATAAAAATACAATGATATGAATTGTTATACTTTGGATGAGGAGAATTTCTCCTCCCCTCGGAACTGCACACTTTATATTTATCTATATGTACAAGTATCACTTGAAAATGCACAATGGGGAACCTGAGCAAAAGGCTTGCATTACCTCTCTCAATGACTCAAGCTGTCAATCCACGTGTAAATCCCCTGCCCTTTACAGCAGTAGAGAGGGGACCAGTCTTTCTTTCAGGGGCTCTCCTCTTCAAGCTACCATAATTCATCCCTGGCTGTGAGTGGTATGGGTATTTATAAATTGCTTACTACACCATATGAATTGCTGAATCACGTTGTGGACCTGTAGCACGCTACACCACGGGACCGCACTGATAGTGATTAGTCAAGTATAAGGGTTATAGTTAGTTCTGCCATTTCATTTGCTGCCAGGCAAATAGAAATATTCGCCTCGTGCAGATTAGTGTGGGACTGTGCAGGTGTGATGCTAATATCATGTACTTTACTTAATAGGATGCTTCACGATGTTAGTCATGCTGTTTGCAGTCAAACATATGGATAATAAATTGTCAAACTATTTGAGGACATGTTTTTACGCTGTTATTTTTGGGATAGGTTTTGGTGTGTAGTGTAATAGAAGGTGCAGCTTTTGTCTACTGAGTATTGACATATAAACTATTGTATAGAATTGTGCTGGCTTGGACATCAAAACTGTGAATTAGGGAGAAAACAATCATGTATATTTGGTAGTTTAAACACATATTACGTGTAAAATTATGCAATACTGATTTTACATTTTCTCACATGGCTGTAGAATGTTTTATTGAAATCAAATAGTAGTACAGTTTAGATCACAAATGGATATCCTTTTTTTTTACTTTTACATATTGTTGCACACAGAGTTACTTCAGTTGTTTCTAATCTGGTTGTCTTTGACGTTGAGATCGAACTTCGTGTGTAGTCTTTAGTCTTTTTCGTCTTGTCTGTTTGTTGCTGAAGGTTTGGTATTTGGACTTAATCGTGGATGTTGGGTAATTTCCTTGTAATTAATCAGATTACGAGGTTTCTATTTTACAGAATGGATACTTTTCTGTTGTCTTCAGTAGATTAAGTTGGGGAAAAAACTGTATTTCACCATCCTCCTGAATTCAAACTCATTATCAGTGGCTTATATTCTTGATAGAAAAAAGTTCCATAATTAAGCAGCTTGGATGGAAAAGGATGTGCTACCAATTGCATTTTTATTGTATGTTTGAATGGTTAATTGAGATGCTTGAATGAAACACATATTCTAAAATGTCATTGTAGAAAACTGGTTCCTTTCCTTTAATTGTCTTTTGTGCATTGCAGAGTATTTTCAAAGTAGATCTTCTAAAGACAGGAAGCCTATGAAGAACCTTCAACACTGGGGAGATGTTGATAAATATGCTGGAGGATCCGCATAGTATGAAATGTAGATTTTACAACTGGCTAACTTGAGGGCTTGTAATGAGGGCTGAGTCCATGATAATTCTTTGGTTTCTTACTTTTTTTGAAGTTGGTGGTTGTAAGAATTTGGAATATTATCTGGAGTGGGTTACTACCCACCTCAAGGAATAATTTCAGCCCTTGTCACTGTGAACCCTCAAAGTCACTAAATTAACTTGTGCTCAACCCCCTGGTAGCTATGGCACAGAGCAGACAAGCTTAACTTAGGGCAATGTGTAAAGTATTTATGCAGTACCAAAACAGTAATAAAGTCAAACTGCAAAACAATAAAAATCCCAAACTGAATTAGAAACAAAAAGTAAATTAAAATTAATAAAATGACATCAAAATGCCAAAGTCCTATAGGGCGAACTGGAGATAGGAATTTTGGGTAGAAATAGTGCCAAAAAGCATACAGCGCAAGGAAGCCAATGGTTGCTGTAGACAAGGACAAGGCACAATTTGAGGCTGACTGCGAAGAATTGTCTTGGCATCCTGTTCGCTCCCCTTTGAAGTGTGCCCCAAGGGTTATATGTAAACCCTTAGTGAGAAATCTGGTAGGACAAAAGCAGAGTCCTTCAGCAACCAGACAGTGGATCCTGTTCTCTCCCCTTTAAAGTGTTTGCCAAGTATTATGTATGCCTCAACAGACCTGTCAAACAGGATTTGACGGTGGGGTGTGAACCCTTCTGCTGCCCTCAAAGGAATCATCTCTGCCCATTCAGGTCGACTTGTCAATCAGAGTGACCTATTGTGTATCTCTGGGAGGAATTTCGCACCTCCTTTACATCTTATTCATTGCAAGTACAGGCTGGGAG
The DNA here is from genome assembly GCA_963921515.1 of Calotriton arnoldi. Taxonomy (NCBI): domain Eukaryota; kingdom Metazoa; phylum Chordata; class Amphibia; order Caudata; family Salamandridae; genus Calotriton; species Calotriton arnoldi. The sequence continues at coordinate 183,961 of CAWUFW010000468.1, read as the reverse complement.
AAGCTAGAGAAGTAATGAAAATTAGTCTCCAGGAACTTGAGGCAGGAACAATGTCATTTTCTAAAAGTTACTTTTCCTTAATATTTTTTCAAAATCTGACTTCTCCATTGAATTACATTTTTAATAGCTACTAAAAATAATGGTTTAACTATTTTTTCAGCTGCTCTCATTACCTGGATACAATATTAATATTTTAATCTATGCTCTGGCATTGTACATAAGACATCTAGGCCTGTCACAATGAAAATAGCTTTTGGTTGCTAGTCACTGTAAAGACATATTAACATTAAATATCTACGTGTACTACTTTTAAATACCATGCACCTTGTCTTGTGGCCTAAAAGGCCTACAAATGGTGGTGACTTATTAATATTTGAAAGGAAGGTTTTGGTCTGGCAAAAGAGTTTATTTTGACAGGTTGAATTGCAGTGTTTACTGTGCTATTATCAGGCTACGTTGCGAGGCCTGAAGCCATGTTTGCACTGCCACTGCAGTGAATGGCACAATAGGTGCTGCAGTCCACTAGTGGTATTCAACTTCCTGGCCCAGGGTACACTTTATAGCATATACTAGGTACTTATGGGCAAGTTAAATATATCAATTAGGAGTATTCCAATTCAACCATGTTAAAAGGGGGTGCACAGGTACTTTACTACAGGGTAGTGGGGATAAAGTGCACAGAGTTCTAAAACCAGCATAAATATAGGGTCCAGCAAAAGGTGAAAATTCGAGGGTGTCCTCATAGAAAAGGCAGATTTCCTATAGTGGTGTTCCAAATTTTGCTGGTCAGATTGTCAATGGATAATTGTTTTTCTATTCTTAACATGTTAGAATCTTTGTTTTTGCTGCATTACATTTAAGGTAGTTCTTTAGCATCCAGTGTTCGACGGCTTTGAAGCAATCACCTAGTTTTGAAACTTGACGTCATTACGTTTTTCCAATTTAAGAATTATCTGTGTATAATTGGCGTAGTTAGCGCATGTAAGGTGAAAATATATCATGAGTTTGTCATGAGGACAGATGTAGATGTTAATAAGGAATAGCAAGATGACTGATCCATGCCTTAATACTGCAGGGCGCCGGGGGGAACGAAGAAATGGCTTTGATGCATGATCTGTCCCTATTGTAGGAGGAGATGCATTTGAGGCTGTTTGCTTTAATGCCTATTTATTTTAATCCATGTAGTAGTATTTTAATATGCACAGTGTCAATGGATGCAGATTAGTTGAATAGTAGTGCTGCTACCCTGTTAATATCCACATTCATGTTTTGGTCATCCCAGATGGAATGCAAGGCATATTCAGCCGCCTTCCCAGGACGAAAGCCGTCTTCTTGGTCGTATATCAGTTAGTTCTCTTTCAGGAGCTGGGAGAAAGCTAAGTATCACAACTAAAGCTTTCCAGAAGAGTTTGTATCCATTAAGGAATTGAAGGTGAACAAATACACATCCTGGCAGTTAATATAAGGGACTCCCTCAGAGCTGTGGAGATAACCGAACTGAGCTCGTTGAGACTGTTGGTCATGCATATATAGATATATTTTCTTACTTAGGCTTCTCCTTATTAATTTGTATTGGGAATCAATTCATTATTTTCCTTTCATATTTTACTCAAGTGTTTTAAAAAAATAAAAAATAGGGCAGTCCGTTTTTACGGATACATTCAAGACTCACGTGTTCTCGCTCTCCGCTTTGTTTCAGATGCCTTTGCCTACAGCTGTTCAACATCGGGGGGCCAACATGAAAGGGCACTGGTGGAGGGGATGGGACGTGGCTGGCCGGCCAAGATGGCGGGCGTGTACTGAAACGGCTCCGCATCTGCGGCCCGATTATCCGCTGTAATTAATCATAGGCGGACGGCGGCTCCACACTTCGGAGCATACCTGATGTAGCAGCCAGACAGCCGCAACTGGTGAGCGACTGCAAGTTGGGCGGTGTGTGACCAGGATGGCGCAGACCGCTGGCATCGAGGGCGCAGAAGGAGTGACCAGCTGCCATTTGGTGGAGGCGGGCGAGTGTGCCGGGACGCCCGGGCCTCCGCCGCGGTCTCTAGCGGTTTCCAGCGCTGCGCTGCATCGGCCGGGGAGAATATGAGACATCCTGAAGGCCAACAACACAGTGCACTGAGTGGATCGGACGGGAGGTGTGAGGCAGACAGTGCACCCGATCTCGACCTGCAGCGGCGCCTGGGCCCTCCCTGCTCTCCCGCTCTGCCTGTGAGTGAGGCGCACGATTTAGGACAGCTCCGGTGAGTGGTGTGTGTTGGAGTAAATGTAAATGTAAATCTGTATTTGTAAAGCGCAAGCTACTCACCCTTACGGGTCTCAAGGCGCTGGGGGCCGTCGTGGAAATTAAGTGAGCTATTGCCCAGAGTCACATGGTGCTGAGCTGAGCTGCCGCCGGCCTGGCGGCGGCCTCAAGCAACGGACACAGGCGCCCCCGCCTGGAGTGGTTCTGACGGGGTCCGGGAGCTGTATTGAGCTCAGGCCCACCCGCTGGCATCATAGTCCCAATGCCACGCGGAGGAGGCAGATGACGCACCCCTCGGCCAGGCGGCAAAATCGAGGTGGAATTGGCCATAGTCTGCAGGGCAGTCGAATGGATGCACCCCTGCGTGGCTGATGATTGTGGCGGAGTGACTGCAAGCAGTGACCAAACCATGTGGTGAGGTGTAGGGGAGGAGGGGGAAAACAATCACTCGATCCCGGCCTGCATTGACACCTGGACTTTTCTTAAACTCCTCACCCCCTCTCCCTCGCCGTTGCTGTGCATGAGGTGGAGCACCCGGCGGGAGATTGGAGCTACAGACTCGGTCCAATATCCGGGGCGGTCCAGGCGCAGCCGGAAGACTGTGTCGGGCCGAGCCCGGACCTGATTACTGGTGACAATAACCTGTGGCGGGCAAGGGAATGCGGGGATATCTGTCTTTTCCCTCCCTCCTGCCCCAGGTGTCCGTGGATGTATTGCTGTACGGCTGGGCAAACAAGGCCGCCGCACCACTACTGTGGCCGGTAGGACTCGGGAGCGATGCGCACACTGACACTACTCCTTTGAGGTCACATTACGGAGACACGGCAGCATCGTGAGTAGCCCTGAGAATTGTGGCCCTTTACTAGAGCAGGCAGGATTGCACACTTGCCCAACCACGCGTGGGGACTGCGCAACACCCAGATTTGGTGGCACTAAATAAGAGAACCCTTCCCAGAACTGACAGACGACAACCGGGGAGGCCTGAGCAAAGACCGCATGAACTAGACAGCCCCTCTGGTGGTCTCATTCCAGACAAGCCCGGGTGCGGCGCAGCAGGCACCTGTGGTGCCGAGCAGCCTCGCCAAACTTCCCCCAACAAAAGCAAGCACTGCAAGGCTGCAAACGACATATAGTTAGCAAGATGGGCAGGCAGCGTGCTGGGGCAGGAGCGGCAACCGGGCCGCCAGCTGACACCACCAAGCAGACTGGCTTGGATCGAGAAGAGACGGGTCCCGTCGAGACTCCCTCGCTGGAGTCCAAACTCGACGCAGTACTCAAAGTGGTTGAGCAGCTTGGGACTTCGCTATCACAGACCCGATCGTCCTTAGAGAGTCACATCGATAAGGTGGCGTCCGACTTCACGCTGTTGCATGCAGACCACTGCAAGTTGGCGGGAAGAGTGGCTGAAGTGGAGACAGAGATGCAAGAGACCCTACCAGCCCTTAAAACAGTGTCAGCAGAGGTGCACGTGCTCACCGAACAATTGCGCTTGTTGGAACGTAGAATGGATGATTCCGAGGGCCGCTCCTGGCGTAACAATGTTCGTGTCAGTGGCCTGCCGGAGGGCTCGGAAGGCCGGGATGCAGTTGCATATTCTGAGCAATGATTGAAGACTCTGATGCCGGCGGCAACACTATCTCCCTTCTTTGCAGTAGAACAGGCGCAAAGGGTGCCCTCGAGTCGCCCTTTGCCGGGGGCTAGGCCGTGGCCCTTCTTGTTTTGGCTACTCAATTTTAAAGACCGGGATGCTGTGCTGCGAGAGGTACGCAAGATGGAGACAGTTAAAGTGGACAATTCATCGGTCCTCTTCTTCCCGGATTACACACTGGGGGTTCAGAGGCAACGGAGCACATTTCTGGCAGTGAAGAAACAAATGCGCGAACTTGACATGCAATACTCTCTTCTTTTCCCAGCGCGGCTGCGTGTGGTCACTGACGGCTCCACTCACTTTTTCAACATCGCTGACGATGCCTGGAACTGGCTGGAAGCGGCAGGACACCATACTGCCACGAGTGGCCGCACTGTTGCTCGCGGGACCGCCCCCGGCGCCCTGGGTGGTCAAAGGCGGAACCGCAGGAGGGTCAGAAAGTCACCCACACGCCGGCACCCAGCTACTGACCTAGAGCAAATGATACGAGAGTGACGGGAGGCGCTGAAGACGGCAGCCACGATGCGGAGCATTGAGACCACCGGGGACTCTGATGCTTCCTCTGTGCACTCCCTCAATGAGGGCAGCTCGTCTGCAGTGTGGCCCACCGGTGAGGACTCACAGAGACTTCCAGTAGTGACTCCACAAACTGCTGATGACTTGATGTAGGGTCCATCAATGGCTCTTGCAAGATTCCAGGCCTAGACACATCCACACATGTGTCACACACACTCACATACAGTGCACGCGCGACAAGTTACGACTTACGCCACTACGCCCCATGATCTACAGCTGTAAGTCATAGCCACGCTCATACATTGTACTTCACACTGAAAAAAAGCCTGCCACCACGCAGTTCCACTCACATGTAGTGCTAGGGCCCGAGTGTCTGCGGACCCTGCTATAGCTCACCCCCCTGCTAGTAAACGCGGCGCGCACAGCCGGCACCCGCCAATCAGCGCAGTTCACAGTTTGGGCAGACACACGTTGTCCTTCTGCTTGGTTTCAGTTAAGGAGCAAAACTTTTTTCCCCCTGTTCGTTGACTCCCAGAGCACCATTGTGGCGCAACAGCAGGGGAAATTGCACCCTCTACCCGTAACACATACGCGCTCCCCGTGGTCTGTACCCCTAGTACTACACCTCCTGTGTCCACCTCGACCCCTCATCTATGATTCATGCCACCTACCACCATAGTTACCTGGAACATTAGAGGGATGCATATGCTAGCGCGTAGGTATGAAACATATGCTTATATAAAATGCCACACCACCCACATAGCGCTGCTGCAGGAAACGCATCATGCACAACCGGAGATAAGCAAACTTCAGCACAGATGGAGAGGCCAAGGCCAAGTACTAGCCACGGGCTACTCTTCTTATGCTAGAGGTGCCCTCATCTGGATCTGCCTGGGCACTCCCTACATCTCCAAAGAGATAGAGATTGACATTTATGGGCGCTATGTGCTCTCACAAGGTCACCTGGATGGGAAGCAGATAGTCATAGGGTCCATCTATGCCCCGAATATCGATCAGGCTGCGTTCTGGCGGACACTTTTTGACATAATGTCCCGCTGGTGCGATATCCCTTGGTTACTGGCTGGGGACTTTAACGCAGTACTGGACACAAGCCTAGACAGGTCCTTCCCACCATTACAGAGCACGGCCGCCGCGTCTCACGCTAAGGACTTGAGGGAATGGCTGCACCACTGGGGTCTCGTGGACATGTGGAGGGCACTACACCCATGCGATCGACTATATTCACATTACTCTCACCCACACGGGTTGCACGTGCGTATTGACCGTTTTGTGGGGAGCGAGGCGTTGCTCACCAGATGCACCCGGGCGGAGTACCTGGGCCGCACGCATTCGGACCACAATACACATGTGGTTCAGCTTCTGGGCAAGCAGGTAGCGCAGATCACCTGTGTGTGGAGACTCCAGCCTGCGGCGCTGGAGGATCCCCCCTTCAGGGCTTCAGTAGCAACAACTATTAAAAACTATTACGAAGCCAACGAAGACTCGGTCCCTGATACAGGCATGGTATGGGAAGCATGCAAGGCTGTAGTCTGAGGACAATGTATGTTGTTTTGTTTTTTTTGTTTTATATAGCGCGAAGTAGGCTTGAAGATATCAGGTATCAGAGTGCTTTACATGAGCACCAGTTTCGTTACAGATGGACGCATTCATTTTTGTTAGGCATGGGGAGATTAAGTGATTTGCCCAGATTCACAGAATGTTGAGCGTCGTTGCCGAGCCTCGAACCCGATTCCCCAGCTTCGAGGTCAGCTGCTCTAGCTGTAAGGCTACTGGTGTTTACGTCGGCAGCTGGACCAGGAAGCCGCGCGTATTGAGAATGCCCTTATCCAGCTGGAGTCAGATGTAGCGAGAGTACCCGATGCCCAGCGCGCCTTAGATGAGCTGAAGCATGAACATGCACAGGTTATGGAGCATCTTCGGTGCATAAATTATGCGGCACATGCGGCATGCACCCATGCAACAGCAGACAGAGCGGGCAGGCTGCTAGCGAGGCTAATCAGGCAAGACCAGCTGCACCCTTGCACTGAGGTCGGCGTCGGGTCACTAAATAACTGGCCAGCACAGTGTTCATAAGGAGTTTACAGTGCACTATGCTGGAGTATACAAATCGGCCCTTCAGGTAGCGCACCCTGAGCTGGACTCATACCTGTCCCAGCTGCCGCTGCCCACGGTGTCAGCGGAGCAGCGCGCAGAACTAGAAGAGCCGATCACGCTACAGGAGGTACAGGTGGCTATACAGGCGCTGGCGACTGGTAAGGCCCCTGGCCCTGACGGCTTCCCTGCCGAATACTACAAGGCGTTCCAAACGATCCTGGCCCCGCGCCTGCTCGCCATGTATCATAACGCGCAGGTGTCATCTATCTTGCCGGAGTCTCTCCGAGAATCACTGCTGGTTTCGCTTCTCAAACCGGGCAGAGACCCGGAACTACTGGGCTCCTACTGGCCCCTGGCGTTACTGAACACAGACTACAAGGTGCTGACCAAAATACTGGCGTGCAGACTGGCCCGCTGGTGCCGCGGCTGGTGCCCGCGGATCAGAACGGGTTTGTACCGTCGTTGCACATCATTAAATATACGCCGATTCTTCAGGGTGGCGCATTACTCTAGTGAGAGGTGGGCACGCTCGGGTTGCCTAGTTCTCGATCTGGAGAAGGAGTTCGACACCCTAGAATGGGTCTTTTTATTCGCAGCCCTTGACAGGTATGGACTGGGGGGAAATTTCCTGAGACTGGTAAAATTATTATACACGCAGCCCACGGCCAGAATCAAAACAGGCCCGTATGTATTGCGGGCGATCTCGGTCGAGCGTGGCACCAGGCAGGGGTGCCCGCTCTCCCCGCTGCTATTCGCGCTCACTGTTGAGCCGCTGGCCATGTCTCTCCGCCAGACCGGTGCAGAGTGGGGTATCCCTCTAGGCAATGGTACACATGCAGTTTCGCTGTATACGGACGACCTCTTGATTTATCTCCGCGATATGCGTGGCCCATGCTCGGCGATCGAGGAGGCGCTCTCAGAGTTCGCCTCGCTGTCAGGGCTGCGTGTAAACTGGGAGAAGTCGTGCCTATATCCCTTCACCGAAACTACCCCGGACCCGGAGTTGGTACTAGGGAGCACGCCGGTGCCGTGGCAGAGTTCAACCTTCCATTACCTAGGGGTCCGTGTCTTCCGCCGGCGGGCGTACCTACTAGAGGGTAACCTTGTGCGGGCGCAACAGCGGTGAGATCTCAGATGTCCTTCTGGCGCACTTTCTCTCTAGCCACTATGGGCCGAATAGCACTTCTGAAAATGGTGGTGCTCCCCTTAGGCTACTTTATCACTTTACAAATTTGCCAATCTATGTCAGACCTTCCTTTTTTAGTACATTAGAACAAGACCTGAGGCAATTCATATGGCATGGGACACGCAATAGGGTAGCATTAGCGAAACTCTACCTACCTGTAGATCGCGGCGGGCTGGCAGTCCCCAACATGGAGCACTATAATCTGGCATCACAACTACAGTGGGTGTCCCGCTGGCTTGGTGGTCGACAGTTAGCGGACACCGCCACGCTACAGTCTGTATACAAGCAGTCTGAAATTATAGCCTTGTTCCACCCTGGCTGAAGGGGTACAGCCCCGACACAGCTCCTGGTTTCGGTCGCCTATAGTTGTTTTTGCCGGTCCCTAAAACTCACGAAGGAAGTTGTGCCGTATGCCCCTTCCCTGCCCATGTTGGGTACACCAGCCCACCACCGCTTAATCTCAGCAGCAGAGCTGGGCCCCTGGGAAGCGGCAAGCCTGCTGACCCTGGGTGACCTTTACAGTGACCTGCAACTAGTGCCATTCCATACACTGGTCGAGGACAGTGGGCTGCCACAAGGCCAATTCCTCTTGCACGCTACGCTGACACAGGCACTGCAAACATTATGGGGTGGCGTAGCCCAAGAATCTAAGACCCATCTTACTATTCAATACCTGCACGAGTTGGGCACAGGTAGACATCTTACTAAATGGTTTGCTGAATCCCTGCGCACACATTCGGCACAGCCACTGAAATCCCTAAGGCAGCGTTGGGACACAGACCTACAGAGGCAATGCACTGACCGCAAATCGGTAACTGTGCTAGAGGGGCCCACGTATATCCCCAGAAATGCCCGGTTTCGCTTAATACAATACTATATACTCCAGTGAAAGTGCATAACACCAGCTAAGATTAATAGATACTTCGGCCGTGTGGATGCTAAGTGCGCTCGATGCAGGATATTGGATGCAGACCTACTGCATATGCTGTGGGCATGTACGGCCCTATCCACTTACTGGAGGGCAGTTACAACACATTTGTCCAACTGTACGGGTCGCACAGTTGCGTGCTCCTGAGACATCTGCCTGCTAGGCCTATACCGTAGAACAAAAAAGAATAAAGTCACGTCCCGATTTATAGACCTTGGGCTCATTGTGGCTAAGCGCTTAATCACGAGGCGCTGGAAGTCGCCGGACCCACCAAACATCAAGGCCTGGCTGCAGTCGCTGACATATTGGGCACAGGCGGAGAGTGTGGCGCTGTGCCGGGAGGATACATTGGGCCTGCGGGCGCTCCCGCTGGCGGGGGCTTGGGATGCTATTCTACTAGAACTTCGAAATCCAGGGCAAAATGACCTGGGGCCACTGTGTCCCCCCCGCATGACACTCCCAGTTAGAGGAATTGAGGGACTCGCATAGAGTGCATTGAACAGCATTGGGAATTCGCGGGGCAGAAGTTTGTGTCACCCCCGCTGGCGCTGCGTCTCAAGTACATGTCCAGGTCAAATGAGTCCAGTTAATTCCAAAACGGCTAGAATCACACAACCTACACAGGTAGACAAGAAATGTACTTATTCGCAATACGCAGCACGGAGGTGGTGGTGAGGGGACGGTCCGGGTGGGGGGGGCCAACACACGCGCTTTGTGGGACCACACAAAAGTATCCCAGTTCATACAACCCTTGTTTTTCTTTTTTTTAGACATTAATGTTCAAACACATGTTATATGGTGCACAAACAATATGGTGTGCATGCGCTCTCCTTTATACAGACTCTCATTGATGTATGGCTATTTACATATATATATGCATGCCTGTAATCTGTATGAGAATTTGTCAAACACCGTCTAAAGATTTTTTTTTAAAACTCAATAAAGAAATTTAAACAAAAAATGAAAGGGCACTGGTGGATAAATACATCAGGCTAGGCTGTGTGATTTACAGGGCTTGGCGCTGTCCACTCCTGTCTACTGAACAATCTAATTGGTATAACATGCAAATGGCTTCTTTGCTGTTTTGTCAAGGGGTGGGCTTCCCCGCGTCCCACTCTTGCACCTGCCGGGTATGCTCCAAGTTCCTCCTTCTGCTACTATGCTGTTTTGGTGGCTTTGGTTGTGCCTCATCCCTTCGACAGGCATGTCTGTCACTCCCATGCTTCCCATGCTGCTCTACTGCCACACAGCTCCTCCTTCCTATGCCTCTGCCACCATTGCTGCTCAGAAGTGATTGCTGTGTGAGCCAGGGTGTGGGTCTGGTGGCACTTACACCCGGGTGCACACAGATCACAGCAGTGAGAACAGTAGAGAAAAACAACTGAAACAACATAGCTCTTTGCTGCCCTGCATCAAGACTGCACCTCCTCACACTTTATTCCTTGACTCTGTGTCTATTCACAACTGTCTGAGATATTTCAAGCAACAGAGACACATTATGACTGAACAAATTATGTCAATTGGATTTGTAGAGCGCGACTTATCACCTGAAGGGTATCCAGGCGTTGGAGCCTGTGAGTAGGTTGTCTGCTGGGGGTTAGTTGAGGAGTCAGTTCTTCAGTCTCTTGCAGAATCCGAGAAGCGAGGAGGCCCTGATGTGTAGAGGAAGGTTGTTCTATGTTTTGGGTGCGATGTAAAAGAAGGCTAGGCCACCTGCTCCACTTTTGCAGATACCGGGGGTGTGTGCGAGATAGAGTGTGACTGAGCATAGGTGTCTGTTGTCTTGGTAGAAGTGAAGTCAGCAGTTGAAGTATGCTGGCCCTGTGTTGTGTAGTGCCTTGTATGCATGCGTAAAAAGTTTAAATTGGCAGCGTTTGTGAATCGGTAACCAGTGGAGTTCTTTGAGGTGTGGCATGATGTGTCTGCAATGTGGGAGGTCCAGGATGAGTCTAGCTGCGGCGTTCTGGATGGTCTGAAGTCAGTGCAGGAGGTAGTTGGAGGTTCCGGCACAGTGTGCGTTGCTGTAGTCTGCTAGTAATTGGGGCTGAGTGACTGTGCGCCTGGTGCTCTTGAGGATCCATTTCAAGATTCTTTGAGGATGAGTAGTATGGAGAAGCAGGAGTATCTGACTGCGTTCACGTGTTAGGACTAATGAAGATATATTTAGCCATTTTCTCTTTAGAACAATTCAAAAATGTAAAAAAAATACTACGATGGCTGCCAAATAGAACAGAGGGCTTGCTACGGTAGGCTTTACTGCCTTCATCTTAAATCACACACTTCTTTCTGTCTCCTACACTACTACGCGCTTCATTAGTGCCCAGGCCAGGTACAGCTGTAATGGAAAAGGTGTCTGGTATCACCATAACCTTAGATGAGTATTGGCAAAGCCCACGGGTTTGCCTATAAGTAAAAGTGCTCAAACAGGAACGCACAAATGCTGTGAGAGTGCGCTAGCACATTAAAGCCAGATCTATTGGTTTTGGCAATGCTTGTGTTTTATTGCACTACCTCCCCATCTTTGGAATTCCCTTTTTATCAACCGCAGGCCTATTTCTAACCGCGTGTTTTTTATTTGCAGGCCTCTGAAATCCTATTTACAATTCATTTCTTACTCAATGTTTTGCTTCCTATTTTCAATGCTATTTTTATTTCCCTTTGCCTTTTGGCTATTTTGATTTATTCCTGTTCCTGTTGTGAGTTGACCTCTCTGGACCGTTTTTGTCTCTTCTAAGCACACTAGACACTGTGAATTCTATTTTTGTTGAACCTGTTTCCTTTAGGTCCACATTTGTAAATTACAAATATAGCTACTAAGTAGCTTTTTGTCATGCGAGAGATGTCAGCCAAATCCAGACAATTTAATTAAGAGCACTTTGCTTACTGTTTTTTTTTAGCTAAAACCTACAATCTTAAAAGTAAAACTTCTAGTTCCAGAATTCTATTGTCATTGACCTGAAGGTCCAGACTGACTGAAGGTGTCCCTGAAATGTGGCCACTTGGCAGCTGTGCAGTCTAGCTTGGCCATTTTGACCTTGTCTTTATAATGTGTTATTACATTTATTTGTAGATGGCGATGTTTGCCGCAGATGTCTCTCTCTGTACTAGTACCTGGATACATTTAGACACTGATGACTATTAAATAAGATCAAGCGGAAGCGTACTTTTAATATTTTATTTTTCTACTCTCATATTACTCCTCTAACCGTACTGGGCTCTTTACGATTAGACGACCAAATCAAAGTCATCTACCACAGAGGCAATGATCCTCTGATGAATCTTTCCCCGCTGATAGGAGGAGTGGAAATTAGGATGTCTGAAAACTCTCTGTTCGCTGTCCAATGAGTACCATTAATTGACAGCCAACTCACAGGTAAGAAATCAGATTTAGATACACCACTCCCAAGACCGTACTGCAGATCTAAAGAATAGCCACAGAAAGTCCCAACCTCCTAAGGAACTTAAGGCAAGTAAGGATTATACAAACCGAGAACTCTGCAGTCGCTACACAGAATAAGAGCAGCAACACCTGAAGTTCAATAAGGGATTGCTGATTCTTCCTACAATGCATTTAAACCATTATTCATAATCAAATGACAAATCAACAAGACTCAGTAATAGGCTCAGACAAAGTTGAATAAAATAGTTATTGTATTAGAGATGCAAAATTCATCATAATCAGAATTTGCTTAAGAAGCTCAGTTAGAAATATAACAGTTTCAATAATGATGGCAAGCATTTAAGCAGGCGTTCAAATCAGCAATAGCCACAGAGTTACTGAGTCCAACCACCAAATAGGCAATAGGATAGGTTTAGACTAACAGCTCAGATTCTAAGGGGATGGAAAGATTCAATTAGACTCAATTAAGGGTGTGTCCATTAACATGACCAGAATAATAAAGAAAGTTCGGCATAAAGGCTCAGTTCATATGCCACCGACTGTAGCATAGAGCAGGCAGTCCAAAGTTAGCAAGAGTTCAGATATCAAAATAGCATCCTAGTTCGCATAGCAATGTAGTATACTTCGGAAAGCATCTCAAAGGAAATGTCTGTGTGCCGTGTGTGTTGAGAGAGATGAGTCAAAAGGGCAAAAACAGGGTGGGAGGGAGATGCCCCTCCTTTGCGGTTTGTTCTTTTATAAGTTCTTTGGTAAAGTCCAAGTGGTGTAACGTCACACCACCATCGAAAGACCATCACATGACTACGGTCACATCATGTCACCTAAAATGATCGAAACATCGAGCAGGTTTCCCATGCTTGTCATGAGAAACAAAACTTTGTGAGTCCACACAGGCCTAACATTGCTAAAAAGGGAATACAAAGTTGCAGTTTACGGTCATAGCTAAAATTATATTCCCGCAGGAATATTTAACTGTTTACATTCAAAAAAAGAAATGAAAATATGTCGGGGGATAGAAGTGTACAGAACAAACAAGTTACATTAGTCTTACAAAGTACGATCCATTGTATTAACTCTGGGGAAAGGTCAACACCAGAGAAAAAAGCATCTCAAAAAGAAGGCCTTTAAGTTAGCATTGCACAGTTAAATGTATAAATTCCACAAATATTATTACATGAGAATAGCTAACGTTAGAAATATCCTACTACTACAAATTTTTCACGCTAGTCATATAAATGCATGTTTTTCAAAAAACATTTTTCAAACATTGTTTGAAGGTTTTTATGAACTATATTATCTCTAATATCATTCTGTAAAATATCAAGTTTAAACTTCATTGCTTACTGTTTTTTCTCTAACTAGTGCATATTAGCAAAAGCATCAAAGCACTAGGCCACTTCATTTAGCATAAACTCCACTACAAAGCATAAGTATCATTAGTGCAACTTCGTTTATATGTATTAATATTACTCTACGTATGTTTTCTTCATCTCCCATTTTAAAGCACACTTTTACGGTGCTTCTACTACACTTGTCTCTGTTTCATATTGTGTGCAATGTATATTTTAAATGTTTTGTGTTCTCTTCGTATAAATGTGTTGTGTATTATAATTATCAAAATCTCACTGGATCACATATAAGAGCCATGCTTTGAGTATCGTGCAAGACCAAGGGTAGTGCAGTGGGGGTAAATGTCACCTGTGGACTGAGGAAAAGAGGCATTGCAGCACCTTACTGGGTGCCTAACAACTAGAATTGCTGCCTGTGTCTGTGGCGTCAGGTGAATGGCTCCAGTTGACAGACTGTCTGTTGCACATGCTTCAATGGAAGCATACCAAAACTGCAGCTCCCAGAATTAATTATTAGATTTTTTTCATGAAAGATCAGGACTGGAAACATATTAACTTGACAACAGCAGGGAACATGTACGCAGATGACTTAGGTTGATGAAGGCTGGGGCATGGATTGCTGTGTGAACAAAGGGATTAAAAAATGTTCTCGTACTGGCTGCCAATGGAACACAACCAACAATGGGTTGATGTGCTTCCCTCTGTTTTCCCTGAGCATTGCTTTGAAAAATGTCCCAGTTTCTATCTTGTAACAGCAGAAGCAGAAAGTACTATGTGTTTCAATCCCTTGTTGTTCACCACCGTCACCAGAACTTTAGGGCCTTCATTAGAAGTTGACTGAAAATGAGTGTGGGGAAATTAGAGGGCCCCAATCCCCGATTTTAGCAGGTATCCCCATATAGGGTTGCTACCTTTCCAAAAGAAAAATACTGGCCATTTGTTGGCAGGGAAGAGGTGTGGTGCAGCGGCCAGGGCGACTGACTCCGGATCCTGGGGCTCACGGTTCAATCCCCGGTGCCGGCAGCAGGTCAGCCCAGCACCTTGTGACTCTGGGCAATAGCTTGCTTAATCTTCCCGACGGCCCCCAACGCCGGGACACCTCTCCGGAGGTAGCTGTGCGCTTTACAAATACTGGACATTTACATTTGTTGTTTTAAGAGCCTGCAGAGGCCGAGACGTGAAACTAGACACAACTTTAAATAAATTCTTATATATATTCATTTGCAATTGACTTTTCTGCCTTTGTTTATTTACTATCATTATTAGTAATGGCTCATCAATGCATCTCTAGAACACATTTAAAAGTAATTTCTATTTACATTTGTTGTTTGAAGTATGTACAGATAAAGGCTTAAAATACCAGCTCTTGTTTATTTTGCTTATGTTTGTACCGGCTGGGACATCAAAATAATGGTGCCAGTAGAAAACTGGTCTGATGGCAACCCTATACCCATACCAAACTCTGGCTATTCAGAGTTTACTCCAGGAATGGAGAATAACCATGAGGCCCTGGAGATATTCTATCCTTTACCATGTGCTTTTTCCCTGATTCCTGGGGAAGAATTTCTAACATTTCCACCTGCTGTGAACAAGTGGATAGTGTGAGCAGGTGGGTCGGTACAGAGTGGGGGCAGGGCAAGCTTAGGCATGTATGGGGAGCATTGCCTGCTCTCCCCGAACTGCTGTAGGGGGCGGGCTGGTTCTGGCAATGCTGCTGCATGCAGCCCCTGCAAGGCTTTCTCCAGGCCCGGAAATATCAGGTCCCTTTAATTCTATACCTGGAGGCACTTAGAGTTGTGAGTAGCGGTAATTCATCTTGAGTTATCATTCCGAGTGAAATACCCTTAAGTTATAAAATGGGCCTAAGTCAGTTGATTCCCGAAAAATGGCAGGGTTAGCAAATGTAACACTATTTACCCTTTGACCCCGATGATATCACAGGGTCGACCCCTTGTCTCACACCTACCCCTCATTTGATGCTGAGGAGTAGAAGGAAGGGTACGTTGTGGAAACTACAGAGAGGCCCTGCAGAATTTAGTTTTTCAAACAAACATTCGCAAAGCCAGTAGGTCTGACTTTGGCAAGGGTGTATTTTTTTTCTTTGATTATGTTTTTACGTATGCAGCACGCAAAAAACAGTGGCACGCCATCCCACACATTTCTTTTCAGGTAGCTATGACTATGCGAATAGGCAAAAGGCCGTCGAACACAGTGCAAGAAAGCCAGTGGATGAACCGGGCTGACCTATTACCCCATGAAAAGGCCCTGTATGTTGTATGTATTTTTCATATGTTGTTTTTGGAAAACAATGAGGCTGGTGAGACCACTTCATCTGTCTCTAGGCCAGACGTAAAATTAAGTGCAGATGCCCAAATATTTTCTTAGATTATCTTCCTGAAAGGTGCCCCTGGAAAGCTCATTGTGCTGAAAACCTGTGCTGTTTCTTAGACTTGATTCCAGCTTATGCCTCTTTCTTCTACCTCTTTACACTAATTGACACTTTACCTAACTCTTGCAAGTTATTTTTCATCTCTTCTTTCACTCTTAGTCACTGTTTTCCTATCTTTCTGTTTTTCGTCCTCTCCCCATTTTCTGCAATTCTCTCACTTGCTCTGGTCAATGTCGGAGGATGAAAACCCACACCAGTCTGCAAAAAACATGAAATTGGGCCCATCATCTGCAACCGCGTATACAAACTAAGCACCAGAGCAATGTTAATTTTCTGTTGCAGCTGCTGCCTTTTTTTTTTTTACCTCTACTGACCTCACTGCCTTTCAGCTATATTTGTGCTATATAAATAACACATACATACATACTTACATTCAGACGGGGCTACCAAGTGCACAGGCATTGCTAAGGACATCAAAGGATAATCTCGAGGTAGCATTTGCTACCTCTGGCTACCCATAATAGATGTCCTCATTAGGTCTGGGTTTTGACAGCGCAATACACACACAGTTGGCTTTGGGTCTGCCCCTTTCAACCATTAGCTTTCTTTGGTCAGCTTTTTTCAATCATTAGCTTGAGACTTTGTCAGTCATGTCTTTGTTTAGCCTATTGGAGTATTCATCTTTCACTTAATGCTGTTAACTGTTTGGGTGTATCTTTCAGCCTCCACTCAAGTGTTTGGATTGAATGGGGGGGCACCAGAGAGCCGACATGCCAAATGGCCACACCTCTGTGAGGCTCTTGATGTCGGAGACTACAGTCTGATAGAATCCATGCAGATGCACCGCCAATCAAGAAAGTGCAGCAAGAGAGAAGCAGACCAGCCTCTTGAGCACTGATGAGCGGCATAGAATGGGTTGGAATACAATCTCGTTGCTGGAAGTGCTGCCGTAGTCCGCTGCAGAATAAGAGCCACAATGGTGTCCGGGAGCTACCCGACCCGCATTTGAAAAATCTGGGTGGCTGCAGGAAACTCTAAAAAGCCAATACCAGCTAGGGGAGATAACTGCAGACGGGCACTTGGGACTCACCATCATGCTGGTAAAAAGGGTGCAAGCCCTGTTAGATCCCCTGTCCACTGCTATTGGGCATGCCTCGTGTGTGCTGCAGGCTGTGTGGAGCAGTGCATTAGCTCATGGCCTGGGGGACGTGCAGCCGGCGTGTGACAAGATATGACCCAACATTCCATGACAATTGCATCACAAGAGAACATGGGGGGGCCTCTATAATAACTATAGATATCCTTCTGCTACAGCAATCTTTGCAACAATGCCATTGTATTAGGAGGTTGCCCGCAGTGGCGGCTTGTGACATTTGAAAGTGATGGGCGTGAACACTGTGGATGTGTGGGACAGATAACGACCAGAGCAACGAGCAGCAACCGAAAAGGCAGAGCAGGGATAGTTTACAGTCAGACCTCCCTGAGTGCTTGTGCAAACGAGGACTACAAGTCCCAAAATGCAACAGGTGTTAAACGATAATACAGAACCAGAGTTTAGCGTCATCTGGTAACTTAAAAAAAGTAAAAGCAAAACTGCAAGTCCTTGGAGTTATAGTGTGGAAGGCTTAAATACTGGATTAGCTCAAGGCATGCTTATGACAGATAGCCATATTCCTGGCATGCCACTACATCAGGGTAACCTGGGGAAGATTGCTGTGGCTGTAGGTAGCCACTGTGATTGGTTGCCAATTGCCCCGTGTCATAGGGGTGAAGTGTGCGTGACACGCCGTGGAAGAATGTTAGTCAAGTGCAGAGATTGGTCAGCTCGCTCCTGTTAGGGAAACACAAAACAAGAAGGGTGCCTATTCCTAGTAAATAACCACTCCATGTGGTTATCTGCTCGGCTCAGGTGCGCTGCGCCTCTTACCATCCTGATTACTGGTGAAGTCCGCTTCCCTGTCCTTTACGTCTATGACTCTTTAAGCCCTCACCTGTCACCTCTTGTGCTGCTGGGCACTGAGCATGCCGACTCCCGCACTGGCCTCCAGTTTAAAAACAGCATGAAAGCAAAGCAGCGCCAGGTTTGGCAGGAGCGGGCAAACCCAGCACTGCAGCTGAAATTCCCAGCTCACTTACAGTGCGGCGATTGTAGAGGCCTCATGTGCGCATGTCAGGTTGGACGTAGAAAGGCACCTGTCCAACCTGACACGCGCACTACGTGTTAACCCAAGAAACCTGTGTCTGCTGTGCTGGCCTTCAATAATTAGGCCCCACCCCAACCCGCATAACGCAACACAGCGCACACTCATTAATAAAGACATCCGCCTGTGTGCATCCAATTCGGTCAGTGGCAGTGGGAAAAAATAGTATGCTTTATCGTGGGCCAGGGGGGCAACAAATATAGGGGGGCGATGCTCCTACACCCTCGTAGAGGAACCGCCGCTGGTTCCCCGGCCTAAATGAACAAACCCTAGTGACTATTGCATTCGTCTAATTATAAACGAGACGGTGGCTCACCAGACATTAAAGTTAACAGGTAGCCCACTAGATTGAGCTGTGATCACTTGGTCCTCACTTGGAGGGCCCAATAGGCAGCGATTTGGTCACGACTGCTCACTGTTCCTAGCTCTGTGAAAGAGGTGGAGCGAAAAGTACAGAGGGCACCAGCACAAATACCAAGCCGGTTTGGGAGGCCGCCCCCCCCACCCCCTCCTCCCTACTCCTTTTCCCTGGGAAGGACAGTGCAGCGCAGCTATTTAGAGGTGTGTTTCAGGGGAGATCAGGTCTTCTTGTGCACTCCCTTGCTCCCTAGCTAATAATATGGGGGAACGCGGGACCTCCTTTGATACATTTACTCATCAACAAAATTATTGCAGAAAAAATTCTGTGTGCACTGTGCCTAAACTGAGACATCAGAGAACAATAGACCACCCGCCACATAACATATGCCGGTAAGGTACCTAATTGACGTGACTTGTCGATCAACTATCAAATAGGATACCACAGACTCACAAACCACATTCTGCCACTACTGGGATACTAGCTAGATAACCACACTTGGACCTGAATACTTCTGCAGAGAGCCTGTGGTTAAGCCCTTTGGTGTCAATAGTATACAACAGTGGGGAAAACAGATGCATGCCAGACGAAGCTTCCATTTGAATCCTGCCGGGCCTGAGAATGGCTGGTGCAGATGACAGCTCTGTGGCCCTCCATATCCCAATTTGGAGACAGAAGGAATCAATGTTGATATGACTGCTTTGCGTTATGGAGGAAAGTTTACGATAATAGATCGCATGATGGACACCCTTAACACCCGAATGAACTCCATCTCTCGCAAATTAGAAAAGCACGCCAGCAGACTCACAAGAGCAGAACAGAGAATCTCAACTGTGGCAGACAACTGTGACTTCAAAGGAGAAACACTACCTGACATGCAAAAAGTTTTACACATTATTACTGCCAAAAACAAAGAATTAGAGGCGACAACCAACACTGGAAAAATGGTATGTGGAACACCTAACTGATACCGCCATTTGGCTTGGAACATTTCTCACGCCGTCTGGTGGTGGGTAGGGCTCTTGGGGTGTTTGCTGCAAGATTCCCCCCCCCCCCCACCCCCGGGGACCCCCGGCATGCCCCATAATAGCTTGCTCCCTCAAATTTAGAAACAGAGACACTGCCTTGAGTCTGGCCACGAAAAATGTAACCTATCTTTCGAAAGAAATGAGATCTCTCAGTTTCTGGACTTTATTGTTGTTGTACAAGAAGTAAGAAGGAAGTTTATACCTATCAAAAAGTGGCTAGCCAAGACAGAGATTCAATTTGCAACTTTAAATCTGTCCCACTAAATAATAGCACACTGGGGGAAGCACCATATGTTTCAATCTTTGCAACAAGCTGCTGAATACTTAAATATACTCCCATGTTAGTATCTGAGGACCTGACCACTAAAACTCTAGACACAGCAACTCAGAATGATAAGCTCTCCTCTAAAGCCTTTTTTTTGGGCATGGAGCTGCAATGGATTGGCTTACTAGTTTGTCTCCTGTTGATGTCCCTTTCTGCCTTTCGTGGGTATCCTGCTGACCAACTTGGTTAGAATTGACTATACTCAGGTTTCTTAAACACAAGGTGCTATTTAGTTGTCCTCCGGCCACCCCCTATGTACGCTACCAAAAGGTATGTTGGCCGGCCCTTTAGGCTACCTCCGTGGGTCAACCCCAGGGCCGGACTGGGAACCGAAACCGGCCGAGCTGTTTGCTAGGGCCGGTTTTGGCCGATTTTGTAACATGGGGCTGATATTGCTGCCCCGGTAACAAAAACGCCCCCCCAGGGGCCCAAAACCGGTCCCCACCCTGGCAGCCCACCGGGGAAACGCCCGGTGCCCTCTATGGCCAGTCTGGCCCTGGTCAACCCTGTCTAGTTTCAGCAGCAGTTCCTCTACGAGGGCATATGAGCGCCGCCCCCCCTATATTTGTTGCAACCCTGGCCCAAGTTAAAGCATACTATTTTTCCCAATGCCGCTGACCGGGTTAGGGTGCACACAGGCGGATGCCTTTATTAATGAGTGGGCACTGTGTTGCGTTATGGGGGCAGGGGTGGGCTTAATCATTGACAGCCAGCACAGCCGACACAGGGCATTTCCTGTAACAGAACATATTTCCAACTTCGACCCACACATACAAACTATGTGGGCTAAACTCACAGATTAACTAGACATTGGCAGCTGAAGACATTTGGAAGTGGTGGGGTATAAACATTGTGGATGTGTGGGACAGGGAGACGACAAGAGCAATGAGCAGCAGCTGAAAGGACAGAGCAGGGAGAGTTTCCGGTCAGACCTCCCTGGGTGCTGATGTAAACAAGGAGTACAAGCCCTGAAATGCAACAGGTGTTAAATGATAATAAGAGTTTAGCGTCATCTGGTAACTTTAAAAAAGTAAAAGTAAATCAGCAAGTCCCTGGAGGCATAGTGTGGAAGGCTGATTTACTGGATTACCTTATGGCATGCTCATGACAGGTAGCCATATGCCTGGTATGCCACTGCATCAGAGTAACCTGGGGAAGATTGCTGCAGCTATCGGCAGCGACTGTAATTGGTTGCCAATTGCCCCATGTCATATCTGCCACCTTGCTCTACCCTTTCTGCTGCTGCTCCTAGATCTGGCCACCTCCCTGTCCCACACATTCAAAATATGACAGCAGGACAGTGGAGACACCCTCAATGAAACTCAGCTGACAGCGCCTCAGGCTCAAAGGGGTGAAGTGCACGTGACAGGCCCTGGAAGAATGATAGTCAAGTGCAGAGAATGGCCAGCTTGCTCCCACTGGGGAAACACAAAACAAGAAGCCAGCCTATTCCTAGTAAATAACCCCTCCATGTAGTAGTCTGCTCGGCTCAGGTGCACTGCGCCTCTTACCGTCCTGATTGCTGGTGAAGTCCACTTCCCTCGTCCTTTACGTCTATGACTCTTTCAGCCCTCCCCTGTCGCCTCTTGTGCTCCTGTGCACTGGCCTCCTCGCGTATCTTGAGCCAATCTGGACGCTGCGTCCATGCTGTTTAAAAACAGCATGAAAGCAGTGCCAAGGTTGGCAGGAGCGGACAAACCCAGCGCTCCTTCGGAGACCGTGAGGCTGCGGCTGAAATCCCTAGCTCACTTACAGTGCAGCCATTGAAGAGACCTCAAGTGCCCATGTGGGGTTGGCTGTAGAAAGACACCGGTCCAACCCGACATGCGCACTAAGGGCCTGATTATGAGTTTGGTGGAGGGGTTACTCCATCACAAACATGATGGATATCCCGTCCGCCCTATTACGAGTACCATTATATTCCATTGGATATAATGGAACTCGTAATACGGCCGACGGGATATCCATCACGTTTGGATGGAGTAACCCGTCTGCCAAACTCGTAATCAGGCCCTAGAGTGCTTGGGATGGGGATTGGTAATTATTTGAAAGTTTCACACTGTTACATGACACAAAATCCACCAGAAACATTACTGCAGATGGGAGGACACATATCTTGGCAGTTTCGCATGCACTTGAGTTACACCAAGACCTGAAGTCCATCTCCTAGTATGCATAGCAGGTGTGGGGTTAGGACACCTTTATGCCTGATGAGGAATGTTAGGGGCCTCAACAACCCAGGCAAGACACCTCAGGTCCAGGCATACCTGGATAAACACCATGTACAGGTTTTGTGTGCTGCAGGAGACCCATCTCACTCCTACATTTGAAGCTAACTTTGCTAAAAGATGGGCATCTCACTCTACTGCCTCCTCATACTCCTCGTATGCCTGCTGAGTAATTATTATGGTAAAAAAAGGCACATGACTATGTGTGCTTGGAACGCGCACTGAAGAACATGGCAGATATTCACTCCTGTGGAGCAGAGCTGGTACCACTCTCATTACCATTGTCAACTTCTATGGCTGAAATGTTGACCTCCCTGTATTTTGCGCTACACTATGGGTTCTAATATTATCCACGGATCTAGAGACGCTGATTTGGGGTGCGGATTTCAATTGCACATTGCAGGGCTACTAAGACAGGTCTTCAGTTGTGGCTGGAGTTAGATCTGATGTTGCCTGTCAGCTACAAACAATATGCTAGAATATAAACTACTAAAAATATGGAGGCACAGGTACCCTAAAAAAAAGAAGTCACCTTCTACGCTGCAGTGCATGATATGCAGTCTAAGCTGGATTACTGGTTAGTAATGTTTGATGTAGGGCAGTGGGTACAAGAAATAAAACATTTAGCCTGCACACTGTTGGACCATTCCCCGGCGCTGCTTCAACTCGTGACACCTGACTCACTCTCATTCAGGGGTGAATGGCGTCTGAATGCAGAGCTTTTGATGGACAAAATATTTCACAAAGAACTTAAAATGACAATTTTTGAATATTTTAAATATAACAGATTTAGTGAACAAGATTGGTACAGTATCGGAGGCCTTTAAGTAGACAATTTGGGGCAAATACAGATCAAAGCAAAATGGTGTCCTGCAGTCACTTGAACTAGGTAGAGCGGGCCATCAAAGAGTTGGAATCAGATCTTGCTCTCAGCAGAAGCAATTCCATTCTTCAACAAATCAGAGACAAACTCGCTGATTAGGCAGAAGTAGCAGAAAGAAAGAGAGAGTACAGGAGAAAATATACCAGGGCCTGGGCATTTGGTGAGGGTGAGCGGCCCTGTAAATCCTTAGCTGCTTCCATTGTAAGCCTATGGGCCATAAATGTCATACTGGAGATTGAGGAAGCATTGGGGGCCATTGCCCACAAAACTGGTCAGATATTGAGGGCATTCTCTGACTTCTTCACTGAATTATACACTTTCAAGACTGCATGCTCCTTGGCCCAAATATGTGAATACCTGGATGACACCACACTTGCATGGTTTGGAGATGCACACCACTTATTCCTAGTAAAGTCATTTAAATTAGATGAACTTACAACGGTTATCATTGGGCCAATGAAAGGTAAAACACCAGGCTTGGACAGCCTGCTAGCTGAGTTTTACAGGCACTTGTCTGACATTCTGGCACTGCAGTTAGAAGTATATGAAGAGGCCGGTTACCTTGGACAAATACCTAAATATGCAAGCGCACATCAGTGCAACTATTAGGGAAGCCAATTTTCAACTCAACACCCTTAAGAAAATAAAGCCTTTCCTTCCCCCTGAAAACATCCGGCCTACAGTACAATCCCTGGTTATCTCTCGTCTGGAATATGGTTTGGTGACCCTTGCTGGGCTTCCTAAAGTTAGCTTGGCCCCGCTCAGACCGACTCTAAACGCATTGGCCAGGCTCATCACTGGCTCCAGAAAGCATGACCACATTACCCCCGACCTTATGCAAATAAATTGGCTGTCTATCGAAGCTAGGATACGTTTCAAGATAGCCTGCTTGACGCATAAAGCCATACATTACAACACCCCGGTTTACTTGACGAAAAAGCTTGAACTATCTGGCTTAAGTCGGAACTTAAGAAGTACGTCCACTCTACTTTTGAAACCTTCCAAATTCAAAAAGAAAAGAACTTACAATCGTGCCTTCACCGGACTTGCTCCAAGAATTTGGAACGCTCTTCCTCCTGAGATCTGATCCAATCCTTCCACTGCATCTTTCAAGAAACATGTCAAATGGCTACTCTTGAGTGGTCATTAACAGCATCAACCTGTACTCCTTCTCAAGCCCCCCTGCCTACAGATTTGATACTTATTTTACACAGTTGTTTCGATTTATTTATGCTTGTCTGTTAAATTGTTATCTCGCTATACGGCCCTTCTGAAACTGTACTGGTTGGGCCGACTCCCCGGTCCCTGACCTTATTGTTCCCCCCTTTCTTGTTTGACAGTGTGTTGACTTAACTACATCGTTTGTACCATTGTGTTGGTTTTATTTGTGCTTTCATCACTTTGTACAGTGCTCTGATACCCGTAAGGGTCATGTTCGCGCTTTATAAAACTTTTCAAACAAACAAAC
Organism: Calotriton arnoldi; assembly: GCA_963921515.1. Classification (NCBI taxonomy): domain Eukaryota; kingdom Metazoa; phylum Chordata; class Amphibia; order Caudata; family Salamandridae; genus Calotriton; species Calotriton arnoldi. Next base: position 159,691 of record CAWUFW010000468.1, on the reverse strand, counting down.
AAAACAGTGGATACATTCCTCTTCGATGGAAGTAGTGTTACTGATAACACTGCCGAAGCCGGAGAAGCCAGCACATAAATGTGCGTCCTAAACACTCACTGATTAAGCACCATGTCCACTAAACATCTAGGCCCATATTTACTAAGATTTTGCTTCAAGGTTGTGCCACTTTTGAGGTGCAGCCCCAATGTGACTTTATGTAGTATTGTATCCTAAAAGTAACCACAATGCAGCACATATCGCTGCCTTGCCTTCCCTTGCAATGGGGAGGAATTACATTTGTGGAGTTTGGACGTTCCTGTGTATCCACCCATGCCACTTTTGAGGTGCAGCCCCAATGTGGCTTCATGTGGCATTTTATCCTAAAAGTAACCGCAATGCAGCTCATATCACTGCCTAACCTTCCTTGCATTGGGGAAGAATTAGTAAAGTCAGTAAATATTTGTTTGCGCCAACATGGTGTGCACACCTGAGGCTGGCGTAACCAGGAGAAATATCTATATTTCTCCTTGTTACTTCCTCTTTGCATTCTGCAGCATACATACAAAGAGAAATAAGCCTCTAAGAATAGTTTTTGTACAGGAAGATATGCCTTCCTGCACAAACATTTTTCTGACCACAACGCTAGCCAAGTTGACATGGCACAAGGGTGCCTGGGTTGGTGCTATGCGGCCAGAAGTGTGCCAGAACTACAAAAGAAAGCAGACCTCGGCCATATCTTAGTAGATATGGGGTCTTTCTGCTCTCTCCCTGTGACGCAAGGTGACGCAGTGAGTAACTTCCCTTGCTGTGTTGCTTTGCGTCAAAGTTTAGTAAATCTGGGCTCTAATTCTCACCCTGTATCACACAGCTCAAGGTGCGCTACCGTCGAGGGCTCACTCGACCAGATCTAGGTGGGGGAGGAGCTGAGAGAGGAGGTTCTGGTAGATACCTGGAGATTCTGCTGCACCCAGGCTGGCATGATGTTCTCAAGCCGCAGATTACATATAACTTATAAATCTTTGCAGAGACCCTATTATACACCATTGACCCTATGTAAAATGTGGGCAGTGGAAGATGTCAAATTGCACTAGATGTGGGCTGCCTGAGAGCAAGTTCTTTCACCTGGCCTGGTCTTGTAGGCACTGTAATCTTAGTGGCACAAAGTACTGCCCCCCTTGTCCACGATGATTGACTGTGAGATGCCATTGGATCCCCAAGCCAGGCTCTTGGGCTGAGTTACGGATATTCCTACCATTCAGAAAAAATTTATTACATTAGAGCTATTGTTAGCTAAGAGACTGGTCGCTTGCTATTGGGGGTAGGGGACGATGTCTGAAATTTAAACAATGGCTTGAGTCTCTTGAGTCTCTTATATACTGCAATGAGCAACTTGAAGTGCATACGGAACTCATGCCTCCCTCATCAAGACCCAGAGACATTTGGAGCCCGCTTAAAACCTATCTCCTAAAGTCTGCAGTATAATCAGCGCCACTGGAATTCTGCAATTCTGCTGCATTTTCCGCATAATTATGGATTTGCAGCATTTGCCACAGAATCCACCATCTGCTGCATAATCTGCAGATTTGAAAAAGTTTTGTTTCTAGCGCAAACAGAACAAAAGTTACTAATGTGGCCTCATGTATTAACTTGCAGTGGAAGGCGCGTCACAAAAAATTAACTAATCATCTTTTAGTCACTTATTGCTGCATTTGATTGTTAAACAGGTACTAATGAGATGAAATCGTTTCCCAGACAGTGTTATCACGGGTAAAAATGACAAAATAATGATGTAATACTATCACAAAATGTGCCGCATTATGCCGCATAATATGTGTTTTCTTGCCACATAATGTAGTCAACCTTGCTGTATAATTTAGCCCTACCCTGCGGCATATAATATGGGAACTTAAAATATACATACAGGATGTTTCTACCTGTTCTTATAGTTTTTTCCTGATTGTGATATGTTCTGCCCCATTGCTCCTTTTTTTGCCATGATGTGTCATGGCATAGATGGTACTGTGGGGGGTGCCTGCAGAGGACTGGTGCTTTGGACCCCCTGCTCATGGGATGATATCCTGCTACATGTTAGATCCCTGCCGTGTGCTGTGTACTACCTGCCGGGTGAGTGTCAGCTGGCTTTCTTCCTGTATATATACTGTCATAAGGTGGATTCAGTTTTTATTAACAGTTTGATGTCATGCCTAAAAAGGCCATACAAACAGTTCATATACACACATAACTCAAGTCATATTTGAAAACGTATGGGCATATTCACAAGGAAAGTGGCGAAGCGTGTCGTAAAGCCAAGAAAGCTAATGACATGCTCTGTCACTTTAGAAACGCAGGGCTGCACCATATTTACAAGAATATGGTGCAGCCCTGCGTTTCCCCCTGTGCTAAATTTAGTGCAAGGGTGCCTGCGTTGAGGGAGTGATTGTTTATGTTCAGGAAGGGGTCACTAGGGGAGACATATTTTGTCTCCCCTAGTGACAATGTTTCAAGTTCTTTGTTGTCCATTAATCAGAATAGTTGCAAGTGGACACATTCCTTCCAGGCCGTCCCTTTGATGCTGCTTCGGAAATGACACCCCTCCCATGACGTGTCCATGCAGGGGGCTGAGGTCATTAACCCCTTGTGCTGGTCAGAGTGAATGGAATGCTACTGGGCCTGTGAGAAATGACTCACTTATTGGAAAACTCCAAAAGCTCCCCTTCACGTGAGGAGGTCACATTCTTCTGCAGGTTGTGATGCGAGTGGGGTGCCGCGGCTGAGAATCAGCTTTTTTATTGGAATATTGTGCATTTCAAAGCACGAAACGAAACAGTGCAGCCGACATCCATCAGTGGCCTCCTTCGGCTAGCTCGCCTTATTGTCTTCGGAGCGCTCGAAGACACCTTGTGATTAAAAATCACGAAAATTCACATAACTATGTAAGTAATCCTGGCAGTGTAAATTGATTCTACAGTGCAGTCTAAAATCGTCATACTCGCAGAAGGTCATCACAAAATAACAACTGCACAGATGGGCTTTTACTCAATAAAGCTACTCTTCAAAGTTCTCTAAACATATAGGCCTCGTGCTTATATGGAACCATGCCTCTAATTACACTGAGCACAGGAGGGGAGAAAACCCGACTCTCCTTAGGAGACTTACCTCTACCCTTTGATATTCCTTCCATCCATCCATTCATCCTTACAATTCACCCATCAACATGCCAATGTACCCTTCTATTCATCATTTGATCGATCCATCCTTTCACTCTTCCCTATGTGTCGATTCTTCATCCTTCCATTCATTCAGGCATTAAGCTTTCGATACTTTCACTGATCCATATATCCTTTTATCCTTCCATCCTTCCATCCTACCTCCCACCTTTTCTTTCTAATAGCCTTTCATGTTTCCTTTCTTTCACCGTTCTTTTCGTCCTCTCCTTTTAAGTCTCTCACCCATATATTTTACCCCAGCCCTCTGCCATGATCTGGCTGAATAGTATTATTAATGCACGCTTTGCAGCCCTGCAGACTGAAAAGGCCCATAAATAACTAATGATTGTTTAGTGGGACCCCGTTCATCACCCCATGGGGCCCCGTGTGGGCTCCGCTTGAGCTGCTTCAGAGGGGGTTCCCTAGCACACCTCTAGAGATAGCGACAATGTACATATAATTTGAAAGACCCGCATTATAACCTGAGAGGACCACATGCGCAGTGCTTTATGTTTGTCGCGAGGTGCACGCGGCTGCACAGCGGCTACATTCGCTGAAGACCTTCCATGCCACTGCTCTGCCCTCCCTGTGTGTGTGAGCACTGTTGCCGCGGCACGCGGGTTACTCCGCCGTTCAGCATGGTGCTGACCGTCCCATAGTGACATCATCTTGGCACTGGCCCTGGAAGCTAGTGTCCTTTGAGGTCCATTATTGGTAGTTTGTTAAAGGCCTGGCTGGAGGAGAAAAACCCCACGCTCACCAACAAGCAACAGGCAGGTGCAAATAGATCGTCTTGATTACGTACAAGTTATATAAGGGTATTCCAGACAACGTTTTGGTCGGATAATACTGAATAAACAGTGTGCAGCCTTCTTTTAGAATTGTATGCATCTGGGTGGATGCGCCTAAGGACTCATGTTTACAGACAGCAGTGGGTGGTCAGTTGTTCATCTCTGGGTGCAGTAAGGTGTTCTCTCTTCATCACAGTGCCCTTAGATAAATACATTTTATTGATTAAACAAGCACGGGCAAAGCTAATAGGTCTGGTATTGGCTGTCAGCCTTTTGTGATTTTGTAATACTTGTTTTGTCGTGGTGTTTGCTGCATTGTATTGTTGGGGAAGCTGCCAGGCCCTCATCAGTCTGGAAAAAAAACATTAGCTAAAAGCATGAATGCTTTTTGTTCTCAAAGAGCACACTTTGCAGTAGTAGTCCCTGGCATGAAGGAAACTATTTTGGATGTGGATTTGCTGCTTGTAAAAAGCAGAATGCCAACACTCACAGTGAAACTAGCCAGATGGTGGCATGGGATGACCCATCGCACCACACTACATACTGTAGAGGGTAGAGGAAAAACTTGAATGACAAATTCACAGACCAATGGATGAAGAGGTTGGCCCCTATAAGCAGGTTTATTGGAATTATTCAGCAGCACCAAATTATGCAGCAGAGTTGCCTAACTTATAAGGCAAGAAAAGACAAATTATGCGGCACAATACAGCACATTTTTTTTATAGTATTACTTCATTATTGTGTAGTTTTTACACATGGTAATGGCTAGACAAAGATTTCACCTCAGTACCAGTTTAACAACAAAATACAGAAATAAGTAACTGAAAGATGTCCAGTTAACCTTTGCAAACGGCCTTCCACGGTTCGCGAAGGTGTGTTGCTACATTTTTAGTAGCTTTTGATCTGTTTGAGCTAGAAACAAAGGGGCATATTTATCAAATTTACACGCATCGCAGCACGCCACCTGGCTGCACTGCGCTGCGTGAAAGGGAGAGGTCAGGAGTGCACCGTATTTAACATTATACAGCGCTTTCCTGCTCTCTGCCTGCGCGGGCGCACAATGTGTTACCTAGTGTCAATGGTGCAAGGGTGCCTGCGTTGTAGGCAGGATTGTTTTTGTGCAGAAAGGGACAGCATCCTGAACAAAAACAATCCTCAGAGGCATTTTCCTCTTTCTATGTGTGCTGCAGCTCACGTAGTAACAGGAAAAACGAGGAGCAATAAGCACATTTCTCCCCGTTACGCCTTCCCTGAGGAGGCGCAGCTTTGAATGCTTTCCCAGGTCTACCACTAATGGTAAATCTGGGAATGCACCAAAATCCATGGGTGAATGCATGGCCACACCCACACTCTGCCGATGGACGCCTCCCTGGGGCAGAGTGGCGCAAGGCAGCGACTTGCGCTGGCTTGAGTTACACCACATTTACCAAGCCACGCAGGGCCATGCAAGGTGGCGTTGTGTGGTTCAGTAAATTTCATTCTAGGTTTTGCGTCACCCTTGCTCAGCGCAAGGTCAATGGAAAACCATGATAAATATGCCTCCATTTGTTTTGTTAAAATCTGCATATTTGCAGCAGATGAGTGGATTATGTGGCAAATCCATAATTATCGTAAACAAGCTGCGACCGCAGAATTGCAGAATTCCAGTGGCCCTGCCTATAAGATCACGTCGTTTCTAAATTCAGACCTAATAATAATAATAATAATAACTAATTCAAACTGTCTCATGGCCATTCTAGTGCTAAACCGTATAAACATTGATAATACTATTTTTTTTTTTAAAGTCAAGAAAGACAGAAATTATCTAGGTCACTCTGTAAATCTTATCTGTTTTTTTGCTGTTGGCTGGCAGTACTATGCCAGCTGTTTACAGTACGATAATGCTATACTGCCACCTAGTGGCAGAATTCCTTAACTAATACTGCAATCTCCTCTAGACGGTATGGTAATTAATCTATGGGTGTTTCACTGCCATTCACCAAAATGACTGATACAATCATACAACGGAAGTTTTCTTCTTATGCCTGTTTGCAAAAAGTACACATTAACCTTTTACAGATTGAGGGCCAAATGTATCAAAGTTTTGCGTCACCCCTGCACCATGCAAGGTAGCGCAAGGGCGATGCAAAACCGAGAATTATATTTATCAAGCCACGCAAGGCCACCTTGCGTTGCCCTGCATGGCATGGTAACTCTGGAGTAAGGCAGCAATCTGCAGCACACACAGAAAGAGCAACAAGCCTCTGATGATTGGTTTTGTGCAGGAAGGTGTCCCTTCCTGCACAAAAACCGTCCTGTCTGCAATGCAGGCACCCGTGCAAGGGTGCCTGAATTGGCGCTAGGCAGCAGTTTGAGTGCCAGTGCAGGCAGCGAGCAGCAATGCACCATATCTTCATTGATCAATATGGCCCTTAGAGCCAAATCTATCAAAGTTTTGCATCGCCCTTGCACCACGTGAGGCGATGCAGGGTGACACAAAACCCAGATTCAGATTTACCAAGCCACGCAAGGTGTAACACAAGGCAGCGCAAGTCGCTTCCTTGCATTACACTGCATGTTGGGGGTGTTACATGTGTGGAGTGTGGGTGTTCCGATGCATCCATCCATGTATTCTGATGCATTCCCAGATTTATCAACACTGGTAGACCTGGGAATGTGTCAGAATTGGTCTCCTTCCCACCAGAGGCGCAACGAGTAGAAATGTCTTCCTTTCTCCTCGCAGCTTCCTCTTTCTAAGTGTGCTTAGTCTGCAGCACACTTAGAAAAAGAAAAATGCCTCTGAGGATTGCTTTTGTGCTGGAAGATGCCCCTTCTTGCACAAAAACAAGCCTGCCTACAAAGCAGGCACAATTGCACCATGGCACAAGGGTGTATGGGATGGCGCTAAGCAGCCAAAAGTGTGCCAGCACTAGGAAAGGACAGGGATGTGCCATATAATGTTAAATGTGGTGCATTCCTGTCAGGCATCGCCGCGCAGCAGGGTGTTTTGCTCTGTTGCGTGAAACCTTGATACATCGGCCCCTGAGTTTGTTGCAGGATGCAAGGCAGCGCAGTACTGTTCAGAAACACTATCTTTGGCAAACGTGGGGATGGCAGGGCTGGTCCGGGTAAGTGTCAGTCAGTCTATCACATTCCTATATTCCCACGGTTGGTGACTAGCCACTCTTCACAACGCTCACATGCTGAAGGTGAAATAGAAAATAACAGCTGTGCTCTGGCCTCTGAAAGCCACTTTATAAGATGTGTACCACAACTATTTACATCGGAAAGATGCAGCGCTCAAATTTCAAATTGTATTCATCATTATACTCCGCAGGTCTACTTTATGAAAACAACCCATTAAAAATAGGGATTGTGTATACGTCGTGGTTATTAAAGATGGAAAGGGTGTAGATGGGGTTAGTGAATACGTAAGTTGGACTAGGAGTGCAATGTATATCCAACCAGGCCTGTCAGAAGCTTTTGTGGGGCCTCCGTTGCTAACCTCATTCGGAGCCCCTATCTAGTTTTTTGGTAGCATTGGCACCTCGTTCAAAATAAAAACAATATCCGGTGCACAGCATAAGGCAGCACTACCTGGACGTGCTGATGTTACCTGCTGCATCGTCAATATATGACAAAAGCAGCAAATCCAGCTTTTGTGATATTTTGCGGGGCCATGAAAAGACCGGAACCTGGGGCACACAGTAGTGTCTGCCCCCCCCTTGTGATGAACCTTCTTACTCACGAACCAGGCTCACTTTCTTCCTTAGTGAGAAAACTCATTGCTTCACACTGGCCCACTTGTCTCTTTCATGTCATATGCCTCCTGTGGCATAGCCTAGGGATCACCCGTATCTCTCCTGTTGGTCAATATGTACATTAGACCTGTGACATGAGGAACAGCATCAAGAGCAGTGCTTAATTTGAGCCGGTGGTTTCCGGTGCTCAGCACCGGCACTTAATTGTCCACACCACACTTATGACAATCTGCCACATGATGGCGCTGATCATCTAATTTAGAGACGAGCAGAACAACGGTTGTTTATGAATACAATATAAATTAACAATTATTAATACCTGCCTCCCCAGCCATTCCTTTAGCTTTGGGGACCTGGAATAATCTGAACTGTCGCACTTGCAGGCAAGAGAGATGGTTAGTAGTTGTTTTGGCAGTGAAGACAGGAGCGATGAGTGGTGCAAGCTGCAGGGTCTCTGGTCAGGGCCCGGGCACTTATTATTTTACAAGTTAAGCACTGATCAAGAGACACCACTTTCCCTTTCATTCTTCCATCAATGACATTGTCGATTGTGAGGGAGGGATTCTTGGAACCAGAATGAATTGCAACCTTGTTTACAAGAAATGGAAAACATCATAAGAGCTGACTTTATATTTTGTTTAAGATGTTTATTTGTGCTTCGAATGACATAGAAACCAGAAATGTTGTGCACAGGATCAGCAAGGATTATGTTATATAGGACAACATGCAGGATTTGTGGAGATACAGAAATCTAAGGAGGTAATCGTTGGAAAGTGTACATGAGCTGCTCTGTGGGGACTGAGGACAGCAGGGACAAACAAACATCACAAATATTGCACAGCAGTGTGCCTTGGGCACTCATAGGGCCAGACTTATCAAAGGGTTTTACCCATTCTGTGCCTATGGGGAAATGGCTTTGTACAGATGGCCCATAATGAGGCAAACACACACAAACTACACATTCATAGTGTGAGTCTCCTCCATGGTGGCATTTAGTCCCTGGCCCCGTGCCTTCGAGTTTCTGGAGACACAGACTGGAGGTTCACCAATGTGCATTTTAAACAGGATGTGTTTCCCAAATTGCATGTGAAAAGTCTAGGATGCCAATGGGATGTGCCATTGCCCATGAAACAAATGTATTCAGTGGTGATAACCTGCATTTTTTATTTGGCATGTTCGAGAAGAATAATCAGTCTCATTCCCTAAAAAGCAAGAACTTGTTTAGTGGTGGCAAAATAAATTCCCAAAATTCACTGTAGCAAGGTTCTACACCTAGACATCCCAAAGAAAGTCATCATCAGGCCGCAGCGAGTCCAGAATGTGGGCACCCGGCTGATAGTCAACCTCAGTTGAGGACTGCGTTGGCTACCAGCGCAGTCCAGAACCCAGTTCATTGCCCAGTGCAGTTTTTTCAAGAGTCCTCAACAGGGCTGGACTGGAAACCAAAACCAGCCCTGGCAAACTGATCGGCCGGCACCCCGGGGGGTTGGGGGTGCGGCCGAGCTGTTTGCCAGGGCCGGTTTCGGATGATTTTTGTTGCAGGGGACGATATTGCAGCTATGCTGCAAAAACGGCCCTATAACAAAAACAGCCCCCCCCAGGGGCCCAAAACCGGCCCCCACCCTGGCGGCCCACCGGGGAAATGCCCGGTGCCCACTACGGCCAGTCTGGCCCTGGTCCTCATGCTCTCACCCCACACTATGTGCAGGGAAAATGTACTCTTCTTATGCCACAAGGATTCCTTAAATCCCAGATCTATAATAAGGCATTATACATGCTGTCTTGGCTCTGGTCTGTGAGAGGCAGGCTTCTAGGCTCTTTAGCTCTTCATTATGGAATAAGATACCAGTGGAGTAACGAAGGACTCCGCTCTTGTTCAAACCCAAGCACTAGATATTCCCTTTCCAGCTCTCTGCTATTGCCTTCTTACTTCCGGTGGCAATGATAGCATACCATTGGCACTTAATACATAGAAATTATTGTAGGTGTGTAATACTCTATATTAATGTTATGCGCAGTCATCACTTCATGCACATTCTCCCACCACACTCATTTTAGAAACCTTAGAAGAATCAATAGAATTGCTTTGAATGTTGCAAGCATCTCTACAGCAAGCACATTAAACTTCTTAATTATCACACTGAGAAAGGTGTCAATGTCAGTCAAAACTAAATATTGAACCAACTAAACGAATTGTTAGAAATGGGGACCTATAGTTGGCAAGGGTTTGCACCTTTATCCAAGTAGGGACCCTTCCTTCTAGTCAGGATAAGGGAGTTACACTCCTAAAATAACCCCTGCTCACCCCCTTGGTAGCTTGGCATGAGCAGTCAGGCTTATCTTAGAGGCAGTGTGTAAAGCATTTGCACATAACTAACAGTAATACAGTGTAAACACTACAAAAGGACACCACATCAGTTTAGAAAAATATCCAATATTTTGATATATTTAAGACAAGACCAAAAACGCTAAAAATCCACAATACAGTACTTAGAAATCTTCAGTTATCAAAATAAACTTGAAATAAAGTTCCCTGAAGTCGATAGCTCCGTCTGGGGCTATCACGGCGTCGTGAACAACAAATCCTAAACAGTTCTGGCTGACCGTGGCGTTGCGGGCCAGCTACGGTGTCGGGAAGACCCGCAAAACAGTACCTTTAGAAATGCAGGGCTGCGGCGACCTCTCGTTGAGCTCCGAAAGCACGCGCCCGCAGGCGTTGGTTCTGGAGGTTGGTGCAGGAGTCGTTGGGCCCTTGAAGTTACACGCGTTGCAGATCAAACTCCTCGCGGTTGAAGTCAGGAGCACCGGCATCGGCAGGCGTCGGGTGCTGCGGTGCGAAGTGCAGCGGTGCGGCGTGCGGTTCCCTCAGGTCACCGTGCAGGCAGCGGCTCGGTGACGGTCGTCCAGCGGCATCGGTGAGACCAGGGCTGCAGTGCGAAGTGATGCGGTGCTCGTCGTGCTGGCAGGTCACGGTGCAAGCAGTGGCGTCGTCGTTGCTGAAGCGCTGTTGTCAGCTGACGAACTGGAGTCGATGGCGCCAGCGTTGGTAGGCCAAGGCTGTGGTGCGGGATGAGGACGGTGCGTCATTTAGCTTACGAGCGGTGCCCTCAAACCACGGTGCAAACAGCGGCGTCGTTGAGGATACCAGGGCAACGGTGTGAAGCGAGGCGGTGCGGAGTGCGGTGCCCACAGGTCGCGGTGCAAGCAGCGGCTCAGTGGCTGCATCAGCTGGCAGCGTCGGTGAGACCAGGGTTGCGGTGCGGCATTGGGGCGGTGCCATCTGCGGTGCCTTCAGGACACGGAGTTGGCAGAAGCGTTGTAGACGGCGTTCGGTTGCTTTTCTTCTGTTGCAGCATAAAACACACAGTCCCCAGTGCTGATGGCAGTAGAACTGGAAGTCTTTGCTGTTCCTGAGACTTCTTGAACAGGGGGCAAGCTCTACCTCAAGCCCTTAGAGAAACTCACAAAAAGGAAGTTGCAGAAAGTTCAAGTCCGGTCCTTTCACTGCCCAAGACATAAGCAGCCACTGCAGGCCAACACAGTAAAGCACACAGCAAAGTGGTAGTCCCTCCTCACAGCTTCTCCAGCTCTTCTTCTTGGAAGTCTTCTTGGTTCCAAAAGAGTTCTAAAGTTTAGGGGTTTGGGCCCCACTTTTTATAGCCCAAAATCCTTTGTCCTCTCAGGCAGAGAGTGTCTGTGCCCAGCCAGAACCAGTTCTGTCCTCTCTGGTGCAGCTTCCTGGCAGGAGGTGGAGACAGTATTGTCAGAGGCAGACCAGGCCCAATCAGGTGAAAGGAAATCTCCTCCCCCTACTCTAAATGCAGCCCAGGTCTATTCAGCCCATCCCTGACCCATCTAGACTCTCTGGAGCCACTGCTCCTCTCCAGCCCCTGTCATCCCAAAGCCAGACAGTCAATCCACAAACCCAGCAGAGGCACACTGGATGGCTGAGCAAGAAAATACCTATTTTCTAAAAGTAGTATTTTCAAACACAGAATGTAAAAATCACCTTCACAAAAAGATGCATCTTTAGATTCTGAGTTCAGGCATACTAAACTTTACTTTTCTACCTTGTTCCCAGGGGTAGTTATGTTTATAAGATGTTATAAACAAACTCCCCATTCTGTCCTATGGGAACAGGTAGCCTTGCAATAGTGAAAAACGAAATTGGCAGTAATTCACTATCAGGACATGCCAAACACACCAGGGCATGTCCTACATTTCACATACACTGCACCCTGCCCACAGGGGTACCTTGGGCCTACCTTAGGGGTGACTGACATGTAAGAAAAGGGAAGGTTAGGGCCTGGCAAGTGGGTGCACTTGCCAAGTTGACATGGCAGTACCAGACTTCACACAGGCTCTGCAACGGGAGGTCAGAGTTACATTTACAGGCTGCTTGTGTGGGTGGCACAATCTGTGCTGCAAGCCCACTAGCAGCATTTGATTTACAGGCCCTGGGCACACACGGTGCACTGTACTAGGGACTGACTAGTAAATCAAATCAGCCAATCATGGAAACACCCATCCATAATAACAATTTACCACAGGAGCACTTGCACTTTAACACTGAACAGCAGTGAGAAAGTGCGTAAAGACACTAAACCAGCAAAAACAGAGCCAAAACCGGGAGGTCAGAAAGCAAAAAGTCAGGGGAAACACACCAAAAGGTGCCAAGTCTAACACAAATTTATAAAATGCAGTTGAGCCTAATTTTAGAACTTTTTACACTTCTATGTCCACATTAGATGCAAAAATATCATTTAGAAGGGCAAAATCCTGAATCATAGAATCAGCAACAGTGGGATTTTGCCCTCCTAAATTAGATTTCCTCACACAGGAATTGTACTAGTATTGTCAATTTCCGTAGGACATTTTAAACCTGGAAAGTTTAGAGTAATGATCAAATTTTGTAGGTTGCTTCCCACTCTTAAAAACGTGTTTCCAGGGTGGGGAGGAAAGGAAACAAGCCCGTTCTGAATGAGAGCGTAGGGGAAAGAGTTTCTCAATGAAGAAAACCAAATCCCGTACGCTGAAAAAATACATTACATATGAAAAAGCACCTTCCTTAGGTGAGTACATTTCCACATTTTTGAGTAATGTTTTGTAAGCCGGGCCATGTCTGCCTCCTGGTGTGTTTCTTTCTAAAATGAGCTGAGAGTTAGATGTTCTAGTAGATTTATTTGTTAAATGCCCAGTCCGTTGTTCAAGGTAGTTCTTTTTACATTAATGCCACGTGCCAGAACAAACATGACCACGCGCTGGCTACTGCCATTGGTGCCTTCACTCAGCATCTACTGTTGGATCTGATTTCATTAGGCAAAATGTAGTGTTGGCAGTCTATCTTCAGAAGAGCCCACTGCTGAGCTGAAAGGCAGCAGAGCTTGGCACAGTGAAACAGACACAAGAAGACGCCAATGATGTCATCAAAACCTAAGCTGAGAACATGTCCAAACAAGCAACCAATTAGAAGCATAGAACAATTAACAAGAAGGGGGCTTCATATAATACAGGTGCTACAAATATCACTATAAATCAGATGGGGTTCAAAGGTCGGGTCTTAGACGAATGCTTATTATAGGGCTCCAAACCCCCCCTTCCAGCCGTAAGCAGATGCTAAAGAAAATGTCTATGGTCATCATGTAGGCTTTGGTGAAGCAGAAGTGATAGATTCCCCCACCTCAGAAGTGCAAGATTCTCCCACCTCATTAGGAAGTGTGGAAGGTGCTTGGCTGATTACTGTGGGGCCACATCCTGTTCCACTGCCGGAAAACCTTCCTGGTGTCCCGCCTGGCACAGGGCTCCCGGGATAACAGTGCTGGAAGGCTGGTCCTATTTAGGCTCGGAAAATCACACATGGGGTGAACGCTCCCTATGCTTCAGGGGCATTGACTGCTAGCCAGCCACCATTACATTTTTGCTGAAAGTGCTCATGCTGACGCCCATTGGAACACTTTCAGAAAATGATCCTTATCAAGACAGCAGAGATCTCAAATGTTTTCCAGTGGGTGGGAGGAAGCGGGTCACTGCCATCCTAAGAGATCTGGCAGGCTACTTACCTCTCTTAAAAATGACCCCCTTAAGTGTTTCCATAGAAGATGTCAGTGTGACAGGGTCCAGAGGTGTATATGGAATTGAGGGGACCGAACAACTATGGGGTTAGAACTGTGATCCCTGCAAAGATTTACCTTTGCGCTTAAAAATTTGACAAGGTATTATAGCTTAAAAGAAGCGGAAAGAATATGAGGAGATTACGGGACTTGAATCCCAACTCCTGCGAACCGAAACACAAGCCCTCACGAGCGAGGACCCCTCCCTGTTAAGGAGAACACACGTCCTCCGGCGGGAATACTCTGCCCTGGCCAAGAAAGACGCGCAGCATGCGATACAAGCCATGCACCGGCACCTATATGACGCTGGAGACAAAATGGGCAGGTTGCTCGCATGGCTCAGTAAAAAAGAGTTGGATAGTAGATGGGTGGTTCAGAAACAGACAGATGATGGTCAAACCCACACAACGCCCACCGAAATAGCCAATGCCTTTGCCGGGTACTACGAGGCCTTCTATGCCAAACGTCCTCTGGTAGAACCATTACAAATAAGGCCTACCTCGAGAACATAGAGTTCCCTAAATTAGCGATGAGGGATACACAGACACTTGAGAAGGACATTACACTCGAAGAAATCGGGGAAGCCATCAGACAGTTGAAAACCGGAAAAGTGCCGGGTCCGAATGGGTTACCACCTGAACTTTTTAAGCAAAACGCAGCACTATTTAGCCCTCACCTGCTCAATCTGTTTTTAGAGGCACAGATGGTGGGTAGTCTTCCCAAAGACCTGCGAACAGCCACGATTGTGGTACTACCCAAGAAGGATAGACTGCCGCAGAAATGTTGCTCATATCGACCCATCTCCCTTATTAACATAGAAACAAAAATATTAGCTAGAATACTAGCCAACAGGCTCACCGGAGTAATATCCAGCCTCATTCACCAGGACCAGTCGGGCTTTATGCCAAAGAGATCGACACGACTTAACCTTCGGAGGCTACATAACTGGCTGGAGGTCGCGAATACCAGAGCAGCCCCCCACCTCATCCTGTTACTCGATGCTGAAAAAGCATTTGACACACTCCACTGGCCCTTTCTCATGTCCGCCCTGGAGGAGTTTGGATTTGGCCCTATATTTAGGCAATGGATAACTATTCTCTATGAAAGACCCCTGGCCAGTGGTGGCTGGTGACATTTGAAAGTGGTGGGGCGTAAAATTATTGGCATACTGCACCGCAGCGAGCGAGCGTAGCGAGCGAGCCCGAACAACCTAAGAAGGGTTCGGGGGGGTTCTCCCCCCGAGAAAATTTTGAAAAAAGAGTGGACAAATGGTGCATTTTCAAGCAAATTTGAGAAAGCAGGAAGGTTAATAAAGCAATTGTGAAAGTGCAGTTATTACATTAATAAAGAGATGTCATATAACATAGGTAGCTGCTTATTCAAGCTTTCTTTCACCCCATAGTCCAGCAGGGTCTTGATACAAGACAGATAAGAGAAAAAGCAGTGTGGTCCTCGACCAGGAAGACACTCATATTTTGTTGGTAAGAAGTCAAAGGATTGGTCAAATTGAAAACCTGAAATGCAATATGCAATCAAACAATTTGCAAGTACATCTCATCTATGTTCAACAAGCCATGTTTTACCCATGATTGGAATTGTGAATCACCAAATAAACTGAGCCACTGCAATCAAAAGCAGAGGGCCTCCTCAAAAAGTATGCCCTTAAGAGAGTTCTCTCATCTCATGTCCTCTCTATATTTTCTCTGGAAGTTGAAAACTCATCACATTCTACTGCACAAACCTGAACCCTTCTGCATATTCCAACACCAGAACTCATTCTTGGCCATTTAGTTTGGAGCCATTCATACCAGGAATACAGAAAATACCTTTGAATAGAGAAGAAGGTTTATGAATACAAGCACTTAGCAATTGTACATATACTATGAATGAGAGCCAAAGGAAACAAAAAGGAATAAAGAAGGGAGCAACACTCAAACACAACTCATGCTCCGGAACGCCATAAAATTCTCTATGTGGCAAGTTCATCACCTATAGCAGAACACAGTACATTTAATGTCTCCCTCAGTTTAGCATATTAAACAATAGCAAGTGGTAATTCTTGTGATATGTACTCATCACTGTAGACTATTGTAGAGTCGCTATATAAATACAATTAATACAATATGTGCCTGTATCACATTCCAGGAAGCACAGAACTTGTTTGGCATGGGCCGGGGCAGTTACTACAATTTGCAGCCCTGACTCTGGTGGTGAGAAACCAGTGGGCTGGGTTCCCGGCCGTGCCATAGGAGAACTGCACTTTGGGACTGCTGATAGAGCTCGGGTCCTCCAAGAGCCTGGTGTCACTCCCACCTATACCGGGTCCTGAGGGAGGATAGACCACAAGCAGCCGTTCAGGCACAGTGTAGCTTAGTACCCTGCACTTCAGCAGTACATTTTAGCCACTCGATCACCTCTTCGTAAAACAAAAAAAAAGGGAGTGCGAAAAGTATGAACATTGTGGCGATTTCGAGTTTGAGAAAAATTGTACAGATTCGTATTGGCATATACGCATTTAGGGGCAAGGGATGGGCATAGTTTTACATTAAGTGTGAACAATGTTAAAATCCCCAAATACACATTCATTCACTCTCGGTCAATCACAGAAGTTACATGAATATCTGAACTGAAATTCTGTGATTATACAGAAAGTGTAATAAATATTGAGAACAATAATGCTCTATAGGGGCAATGAGTCTATACTATACATGTTATTTGGTATTTGGTAATGCATTGATTGATCCCCTCAAATATTGATCACAATCGAATAAGTAGCTCCCAAGAAAGCATGTTCTCATTTATTGATCTATCCAGGTATACAGTTTGCCTCATATTTAGCTACTGTCTAGAAAATGCAGTCTTACTTGGTCATCGCAAAAGTCTGACTACAATAAAGCAGCTTTGACTCCACTAGCACATTTGAGCCACACCACATTGGAGAAACACCTTGACAAAAGGGAGAGTAGCACAATGCCCTCCTGCACGCACACCACAGAGTACTTTAACAGAAGAGCAGCAGAGCTACACAAAGGCCTCCTTCCGATGTCACCACAAACACACATTTGCTTGCGTATACGGCAGAGGTGAGAGCAGGCATATGCTGTGAAAAGTAGATTTGCCATAGTTCGGCCCCAGGTAAATTCTCACCCCAAGAACCAAGCCCAGCTTCTGCCACCTCTTCACCTAGGTGGCATGGACCCGAGTGGGACAGGGATGGCATACAAGTCATTGCTACTTGGTGCCTGTCCCACCTTAATTGCTGCTCAGGGCTTTCTCTGCACATTGCCCCTCCAGATGCGGGAGCTAAGGAGAAGAAGTGTTGCATCTTGAGCTCCACGTGCCACAGGGAGGTCTAGCAGCAGAAGGCTTTGGAGATCCGTAACTACCAACTGAATCCACCGCCACCACTCCGGATGACATGTTAAAGAGCGTTCCAGGCTGAGAACCACAAAGCCAGGGTAAGTGGAGTATGAAAGGCAGTCATTCTGAAGGTGTGCAGTCCTGTTTGGGATCTACATGCTAAGGAGTTAACATTCCCGCCTTGGAAAGGGGGACATACACTGGCATTTGGGGTGTGTCATGGCAGCTCTGGCATACTAAAAGCATCCTTGCCATCATGATTGCCACTGCGGGTATAACTGTGGTCTGGCGTACTTTGGGTATGCATAGCAGTCATTAATCCATGGCATTGCTGCCAACCCGGCACGTTATTGGCACAGTTCCACTGTGACTATGATAGGCGTCTGAGGATAACTGTCTACCCCTGGTATGATGGTCACACTAGCATGTACTGGGTGTTCTCACTGGCATATTCACCATTGGCATTATGGCATCCGATCCTAACCTGTCACTTTAAGCATGGGCGTTATCCTAGTCACACTGTACTTTGATATAGTGGTGGCCATCAAAGTCATAGCAACGGCCGTTGATTAACTGCAGTGACCTGGCATATTGTGGGAATTTTTGCCAACAGGGCAGCATCCCAGACGGGTACTCTCGGCATGCAAATAGCGTACACTAGTATGTCAGGCAGAGTACGCCCATAAGGATGCAGTAGCAGAACCTATTATTGGATGAAAATGGCAAGCAAAAACTGTATTAAAAATCAAAGTTGTATTCGATAACAAAAGCTATTTAGAAACAACAACAAGCTCTAGTTCAGGGAAACAGTCTTATTTACCACTGAGAAGCTGGTGATGTAGTCAAATATACGAGCTCAGACAAACCCTGGACGAAGATCCTACCGGGGCCCAAAGAGTGAGAAAAAAAATGTGGATTTGAGGACCTGACAAAGCTATTTTTACGTTCACCAAAGCCAATTTAAATGGGTCCCAACCCAAAACAAACTCTGAAATTAGTTTCCTCTCCTACTGCGCCAACTATTTTTATTCTAGTAAGATCTTTGTGCTTGGCTAGAGTTGTACTTATAAATTTGCATCAGCACAACTATTTGGTTCCTCAAGCTGCGAAGCTGTGAACACAAGGGTTTCTCATGGCTACGGTTGGCTGTAGAAAGTCTTTGGATGTCTGATAAAATTATGAATTAATTTGGGAGATCCTGAACTGGCTTTCCATTCACAGAACTTATTGAAAGTTGGTAGCCCACTATCACGCCTCATGTGGTTCTATGCATGTTGTTTCTACAATCCATACCATAAACGTGAAACAGACAAGTGTAACACATCAAACCTTTCTTCTAACTACGAACACTTATTATTACCAATTTCATATGTACACCAGCGTCAGATTCTTTGTAATCTGAACTCTTTAGACAAGGATAACTAGTCTCTGAAAATATCAAGACCATTATTGAACATGAATTAAGGCGTACTTGTTTTTAAGCTGCTCCCCAAAAATAAACGAGTGTGGTCTTTACTAGAACAGTTATGAAGCATTATGGTGTTTTTAGGTTTCATAACGCTTGCTTTAAAGGTGTGTGTTATATAGATGCTACATAAGCTTAATTCGTGATAGAATTCGTAGACTTCATTCAACAATTCAAATTATAAAATCTTTACATGAAATGTGCCTGTGCATCAACAAAATGAAACCCTTTGCCCCACTAATGCGTCCAAGAGATATTCGCTTTTTAAGGGACACGTAAAACATAATTAGCCAGTCAGCTCAAGAGTGCACTGCAGTACCTGGGAAGGATTTCCCAGATTCACATTCATACTGTTTACATCCGGTGTAAAGTGTCTGAGCGCTGCCGCTGCATCCAGAACTTTTCACTAACTTATCAACAAACTAGAAAAAGCTATAAAAATATACGAGTACTCATTAGATGTCTATTAAACCATTTGGTTGTCAGATATACGCCCTAAAAGGAGCCATCAAAGGCATTAGTTGCATGTGATGGAGGGCTGTGTAAAATGCACGATAAAACAAGGCCTAAAGCAGTTATGCGACTAGGATCAGGTCATTAATAAATACTGAAACCGTGAACCCCAAAGCACTGTTGCCATTAAAGGCCTAGTACACAGATAAGTTCATATGAACCTACGAAATGACAAAACCCCGGGGTAAAGTTGTGCGTACAGAAGCTTTGTTCTTGAAGCAGGTTCTACAGGAACCTCAAAACTGCCAACAAAATTAATGTATTCAGGCTCCGACTGCTCGCCAAATTTGCCACAGCATTTTGACATCCACAATTGTGTGCAACAAGTTACATTGAAGAAAAGACGAGAAGAACTTAAGTGCCGTAAAAAACACAAGATTAACATCCCTGTAAATAAACGTACTTAAAACACAAGAAAATGTAGAAGGCTACATCCCACTGGAAGGGCTCTGGGAAGACGTTGACGAACTCCTCTGCGTCTTACCAGCACTCAATCCAGTCACAAAGGTGCAGGCCGAGACCTAAAAAACATCTGAACCACTGCTGCCGGAGTCGGTGTACTTCTTTTCGGAAGTGAATAAGAAGTGAAGTGTTGGTCTGTTTATTCGGAAGCTTCGCCCTGCAGGATCGGAGGCTTTCTTAATGAACCATTGTGTGGTGATTAGTGATTAGTAAGAAGTAAGCCTGACACGTCTGCCTTCGCCGAGAAGAAATGGGGGAAAACAAATAAAACCGGAACAGCGGCAGACAACGGATGCAGAAGGAATGTTTTCCTCTGGCCGGATGCAGTGGCAAAAAGTTGTAATTTGGAGATGTAAAAGCATCATGTGCAGGTGGGGCACACTGAAAACATCGCATTGGAAACATTAATTTTGAATTTGGTTAGTAGCAGTTTGGAAAATGATTGACATTTGGAACTACGCTACTTACCACAACTGTATAGTTTGACTGTTTTCAACTGCGCACTCTGAAGCAGAAATACGACTAGCGTGAACATGTGGTAATTTTCAAAAACAGAGACTTTCCCTAATCAAGGCTCTTGCGATCAGAAACGCGTTGGGACAGTGAGCTTCTGTTTGCCAGCATGTCTCCATACGAATAAAATATCTGAACCACTGCTGCCGGAGTCGGTGTATTTCTTTTCAGAAGTGAATAAGAAGCGAAGTGTTGGTCTATATATATATATGGGAAAAGAAGAGCAAGCAGTGAGGCTGATTACCACCTATCATGGCGTCAGCGCTTCGAGGAGTGCTGCTCAGTGGAAGGATCACACCCCTGTGCCCTAACTCTAACACTCTAACACTCGCACTCCTGCCACAAACCCGCCAGGGCCCTTCTTCCTATGCAGGCCCCGAGCATCTCACCTTTGTGCGGCCACTATCACACATGGTGTCAGCGCTTCGAGGTGTGCTGCTGCTCAGTGAAAGGACCTGGACCACACACGCACCCCTTCTGCCCAGACTCTAATCCTCGCACTTCGTGCCATAACCCCGCCAGAGTCCTTCTTCCTATGCAGACCCCGAGCAGCCCTCCTTTGTGCGGCCACTATCACGCATGGCGTCAGCGCTTCGAGGAGTGCTGCTCAGTGGAAGGACCACACACCCCTGTGCCCTAACTCTAACCCTCGCACTCCGTGCCACAACCCCGCCGGGGCCCTTCTTCCTATGCAGGCCCGGAGCATCCTACCTTTGTGCGGCCACTATCACACATGGCGTCAGCGCTTCGAGGAGTGCTCCTCAGCGGAAGGATCACCCCGCCCTCCCCCCCCATATCCTCGCACTCTTCACCTAGGTGGCATGGACCCGAGTGGGACAGGGATGGCATACAAGTCATTGCTACTTGGTTCCTGTCCCACCTTAATTGTAATGGATTCCAAGGAATGGGGGCGCATAGACATTAAATGTAAAGATAAACCCCCCCCTCCCCCTCTCTCCCCTCTCCCCACACCTCACCTCCTGCCCTCAATACAGTAGTCAGACGCGGCTCGCGGGGGGGGGGGGTTGTTTCGGGGGCCCGGGGGATTTTTTAAATTAAAAAAAAAATCCTACCTGACTCTGGAGGTCCGCCGTCCGCGCCGCCTCGGGTCCGACTCCGTTTGGCCCTGCCTACAGCCCCTCTCAGCCAATCCTGGCGCTGCTGGCAGCGCCAGGATTTGCTTAGGGCACGGTTACCTCTCGCCCGCCTGCCCATTAGGAGACCGAGGTTTGAGCCTTTGCTCAACCCTCGCTCTCCTAATGGGCATGCGCAAGCCAGTGCAACACAAGTGCGCATGACTGGGCACGGCGCGAAAATTCGGTGCCCTTGCCCACTCATGCGCACTTGTGCTGCAGTGCTGCCTGCTGCCCCTGGTCCCTCTAACAATCATGTCAGTCAACATGACGCAGGACCGCCCACCCCCTTCAGACTCTGAAGGGGGTGGGCGGTCCGACGTCATGCTGACTGACATGATTGTCAGTTCTCCCTCGGCTCTTTGAACTTAAGTAAACTGATTCAGTTTACTTAGGTTCAAAGATGCCGAGGGAGCTGTGGGCGGGGGGGCTACGCCCCAACGCCCCAATGGACGCACCGCCCCTGCCCCTGGCCAGGGCACGGGTCAATAGAGTAATTTCACGGGAATTTCCAATAGAACGCGGGACACATCAGGGGTGTCCTATGACCCCCCTCCTCTTTGCTCTGGTGTTGGAGCCTCTTGTGTGTGTCATCCGAACTCATCCAAACATAACGGGCTTCCGGGGGGGAGGGAATGAGTCCTTAGATGAGCGTATATCATTATATGCTGATGACATACTTCTGTACGTCACAAACCCTGAAGAGACGCTCCCGAGTATCATGACCAGTTTCGAGGGCTACGGTGCGCATGCAGGATATAGAATTAACTGGGAGAAATCTTGTCTTTATCCGGAGGGTCAGGGTGAAGGGTCATATGGACACATTAGTCAGCTTCAGATAGCACCCAATGGCATAAAGTATCTTGGAATTTACGCCACCACAGTTAAAGCAGAAGCTCTAAATCGCAACCTTTATAAAGTACTCAAAGATTTTAGCACAGATGTGGAAAGATGGAAATCTTTGCCATTAACACTGCTGGGTAGAGCGGCGCTTTACAAAATGATAGTCCTCCCAAAACTCCTCTATGTCCTTCAAAACACATATCAACCGGTGCCAGAAGAGGCATTCATCAAAATTGATGACACACTGAGGACATTCCTATGGGACGGGAGACCCCCCAGGATAGCACTTGCAACACTACAACGCAATCAATACAATGGGGGCATATCCCTACCAGATATCAGAGCCTACTACTGGGCGGCTCACTTGATTGTGGTAAACGACTGGGAGCATATGCCGGGATACTACCCCACATATACACTGGAACGCACGCAATTTGAAAAGCGCTCACACATACACTACCTCTAGGGAGGGAAGGGCACCGCAAAACTTTTAATGGCCACACGGGTGGTGATAACAGTGTGGAAAAAAGCGGAAAGGCAAATGAAGTGGAATAACTGAGTTACAAGGGAAACCCCTCTCTGGGTGGGGGGGCGACTTAAAGAATTCGCAAAGCTGACTGGATTTGGGAAATGGGACCTGCTGGGGATCTCACAATTAAAGGACATATTGGACCGTACTGAGTTTGCAGCATTTTCCTTCTTCCAGACAGAATACGACTTGCACCAGACACAATACTATAAATACTTGCAGTTAGCGCACGCCTGGAGGGCACAGTGTATAGACATAGACAATCTCCCGGAGTATGCCCCGTTGGAGGGACGACTCTTAATGGGCGAAATCGCGGAAAAGGCAGTCTCCTGGACGTACCGAACCATAATAATTAATAAACCGGATTCTCTCTTGAAATTGAGAGCGAAATGGGAGATAGAACTAGGCGAGATTGACGACCTGGACTGGGAAATTGCGCTGATGCACCCCCGGGAGGTGGCTATCAAGTCCCGCCTTAGACTGATTCAATTTAAATATCTGCATAGGACATATTATGATAGAGCTCGACTACATCTTATAGGGAGGGCTAACACACCCAACTGCCTTCGATGCAACTTGGCCAATGGCACTTATTTCCACACGATATGGGAATGCCAACACATACAGACCTACTGGACAACCCTACTGAAGGAGTTAGAAGACATCCTAGAAGATAAGATACCCCTGAACCCAAAGTTTATTTTGCTGGGGATACATACAGAAGTTGATCTCCCCAAAAACAAGCTAACGCTGCTTAACTTAGGACTAGTAGTGGCCAAAAGAGACTTGGCACGCAAATGGGGAACCGCACAAAGCCCCTCAGTTGATGAATGGAGGAAGGGAATGGACATGTATATGTCAGGGGAGAAAACGACATACATAGCCCGAGGTTGTCCCAAAAAGTTCCAGAAAATATGGAAACCATGGATACAACATTATGGTCTCGTGATGGAGGACTCACAGTGAGCCACTGGGGTCATGTGATGACTGGGGGGGGTACGGGGGGGCCTGAGGGACAGGGGGACTGAGTTACCAACTCTGAAAACGTATTTGTTACTGTCATATATATTACTGCCGTTGAATAACAATGTTACTGCTATACTGAACGAGACCTTGCTTTTTGGAAATCTCCACTGTATCTGTACTGAAATCAAGGAAATGCCAATACAAATATTAAAAAAAAAAAAAATTGACTAGGGTCAATTCTCTGAAGATGAGAGACTGTGGATTAGAAGGGACAATGGAACCTGATGTAGTCTTGGCATCATAGTGTCAACAGTTTTTTAAAAGTTATTGACACATAAGGATGTGCCCCCTGAATATCGAATCAACAATATCAATGGGACAGAATATTGAAAATAAAATATTGACAGGTAGCTAAGCTTAGATTTTCTATACCTAACTCCACACATATGTACCTATGTGGTACATATATCTTTAAGGTACATAAATGTGGAGTTAGGAATAGTAAATTGTTACTTCACTATATGCACTTACATTTTGATCTTTTGCTCAATGGCGTAACACAACTAGAGGGGGCCCCCCTGTAAAGTACATATAGGGGGCCCCCCACACTCCAGACCCAGTCCGGAGCTCTCAGGCCAGGGACCTGCCAGTGCCGGAGGGGGCCCCCGGAGTTAGGGGCCCCGCAGCACCGCAGTGGCTGGGGGGGGCTTTTGTTATGCCATTGCTTTTGCCCCTTGATATTCTGTCCTCGATATTAGTATGCCACTATATTATTAGTGTTGATAGTCAGCATTACATCACACATGGGGCCTAACACTGATGAAAGCATTAATGGAGGCTCCAATAAACAGCAACTTTCCCACCTACAGGTATAGCTGCTCTATATAGGGTATCCCAGGTGTTGAACATGCCATAAAGTCCTGTTAATCCACCATTAGCTTTGTCAAGCTTTGGAGCGAACCCCGCCAGACGTAGTGACAGATTAGCTGCCCAATGTATGGTTACTGGTCCAGTAAAATATCTGGCAGAGCTACCTTTGTGAAAGATTGCCTTAGAAATTATAGTGCATTTTCATTCAGAGATACTTATGGTGATCATAAAATGCTGGAAACCCAATCCCAAAATGATAGGGAAATGGAAATGAGATGTGTGAGCTCAGACAATATATTTTACTTTTGCAGAACTTTCTAGTGCTAGTGTTTGATGGTGGACAATAAGTCAAAAGAGTGTCGTAGTAATGGGTTTACAGCTTTGGGGTTTCTCCCTAAAGTGGCTCCTCTCATAGAAAACGCACCCTTTGTCATAGAGAAACCCCAGATGGCTGAATGGAATACTCTAAATATGGCAGATTTTCTACTGTAGCCTTGGCAGAGGTGATGATTCCATCACACTGGTGGACAGAGATACTGATATTGAAGCTCAAGATCAAGCCCTAGGGCCTTATTATGAGTATGGCGGTGTGGGAGAGGGATTGCCCTGCTCCCGTACTGCCAAACCTGTGTGGGAACTGCCTGCTAGATCAGGAGTTTTCTCCTGTCTGGCGGGCGGTTCTTTGGTGTTCCCAGGGCAGTGCCTATGATGTAGGCACCGCAATGGGAACTGCTGCAGTCCATGCCGTGCAGGTACTGGTGTGCATGCACAAAGGGGGGCACATATTGTGCCCCCCTGTGTGCATCCACATGGCGTGAGGCACCAGGGGGGCCTTTTTGGGTCCCCCTTTGTTTCTTCACCGCCACACTTTTCATGGCGGTCGCACTGACGTGAAAAGTGTGGCTGTGAGGAAACTCATAATATGCTTGGCCCCACCATGCTTATTGCGGCCTCAAGACCACCATGCACCTTGGCGGTTGCAGTGGTCCCAGGAAAGCCCGACTGCCCTGGTCCTAATAGGGCAGTCTAAAGACCGCCACCGTCATGCCCCCACAAGTCTGGCAGTCTGTGGACCACTAAACTTGTAATAAGCCCCCTAATGTTTTTGTGAATTTCTTATTGTTTGTCTTCCCCAAGACACATGGATATGATCCCAAACTTCACTTACCTCAGGATACAAATTGTTTGAGTTCAGGAACAGTGCTCACCCAGCTATCGGAAGTAAATATTCTGGTTCCAGATTGCAAAGTTCTAAACTTTAGTGGTCCTAATACATTTCCTGCCCAGTGCTTTGCGCTAATTACCTGGTCTTCGATGAGTTTTACAAGAGATTTTCTTATGCTGACCACAACTGAAGATGGTATAATCTTCATACCTCGTGAACTTGATGGCCTGGCCATTTCTTCTTTCGGCTGTGAAAGGAACTCTGAAATACATTTGGGCTTAAAATCTATTTTTGCTAGCTTCTGTTAAGAAATACGTAAAAACCTCAATTGTGCTTCTTATAGATAATCAGGGAAAGTAAAAAACAGACTTTTTAAATATCTATATTGCTAAAGTAACTTTTGCAAAATGTCCTTATAACCTGCCTAAAGGTTTGACCAATCTGAACTGACTACTTAATCCCTTCTCTCTAAGTGGCTCGGAGATAACTGTTGTTTTTCAGAATTCACCTCTCGAAAGAGGTGGCCATCTGATACACTTCAAAGCCATCACTGACCAGTGGCCTTACAGTCACTATAGCCTTCTCCAAAGCCACATCTGCCTGCCAATAGACAGAGAGTTTACTGGAAGTTCAGGGACTCTTGCCAGTCGCAGCAAGATTCCCTATTTAAAAACTGCTGCAGCCTCAGTGGAAGCTGTGAGAAGCCTTCTTACAGCTTGAAGAAGTGACTTGATTTCCAAGAAGACTTTTCTGAATATTTGGGACTTTCGAAGTGCCAGGAGAGAAAGCATAGCACTTTTCCTGAAATTGTGGGAAGTTTCTGTAAAAGAAAACTTCACACTGTTGAATGAAGAACCAGTCCTAAAGATTTAGGGGCTTATTTATGAGCCATTTGAGACACTTTTGTGCCGCCGTTGAGTCACTTTTTGTGACGCAGCGGCGACGTAAACAATGCGCCACGTTGTGCCATATTTACAAAGTGACGCGTCTAGGCAGATGCGTCACTTTGTAAACCCCTGCGCCACATTATACCTGTGTCAGGTATGATGTATGCAGGGTGGGCGTTCTCCCGCAAGAAAGTATAAGTGGTGCAGTGAAATCTATTAGATTTCACTGCGCCACTTCTAAGACGCCACTGCATCAAAACCTTACGCCTGCCTCATCGCAGGCGTAAGGGTGACACAGTGCAATAGGTATAGGCCTCCCCTATGCATTGCTGGAGTTGTGTCATGCTTACGACACAACTCCAGCAATGCTTGAGTTTTGCGCCAACAGATACGTCAAGATTCCTGACACATCTGTCAATCCTTGCGACATGGAGCGCCGTACAGTAAATACGGCGCATCCATGGTGTTGCAAGGAGGGCGCAGTTTATCGCAGCGATGCAACACTTTTCATAAATGAGGCCCTAAACATTGTTTCATCAGCTGCTTTGCAAGCAAGACCATTTGCTCCTATAAGTGAATAACTGTTTTTACAGGACGGAATCTTCTGAAAACGAATTTATTTCAAGCAAATCCTCGGAGGCATTGCTATATATCAGCCAAAAACCAGTGCACTGCTGCCCCCTATGTGTTCCTTAGTGAGCACTACAGCCAGCATATTGTTCTGTTTAATTATATTCCTAAAGCATTCCCTTTCGCTTAGAAAGCTTTCCAAATAGTGTGTTTAATAACTCCTTATCCCGTGATCAGGTTCCCTTAATTCCTGTTACCTTTTCATTATTACAAGTAATTTGTTCATTTGTTTTAGAATTGTAACTCTTGTTTCTGAACTGTGATGTTGTTTTGGCGCGGCTCTTAATCTGTCTCATTACATTTTCATAGAGAAAGCCTTTGCATTTTGTTAGAGGAAGTCATTGTTTCCTGTCTCAAGCCACCAAGGTAAATCCCTTAAAAGCTTGCTTACTTAATAAGAATTACAAAAGTATTTTAACAATGTGGAAGATAAGCCACAGCTCACATTAGGCATGTCTGCTCGTGTTTACAGTGTACTTATCCGATTTCCTGCATTAACCTTGTGGAATTTCTTATCATTACATATGAGTCCAGATAACACATCTTTTTCTATTTTGCAAATTGTGTGAGTACTTAAGCAATAGTCTAATACTTCTAACCATCAAATCACATAACAGAAAAAACCGTATACTTCTATGCACTCTTCTTTGCAATATGCATGTATATCTTTCTTAGTGTGCATGTGTGTTAAGGATGCCGCCATGTTTGTCTGTGAAATGCGGGCGGCCATGTTTATTTTACTGATGGCTGTGTTGTAGTCGTTATTGTAACAGGACCTCGTCATGGGTATCAAGCACATGCATGTCAGATCATTGGTTCTGCATTACGGGGCATGAGAGTGGGCGAGGGGGTCAGAAGCTCAGTGAGTTGAACGCTCGCTACTGAGAATTGATCTGTTCTGCAGGTTTGGTTCACAGCAATCAATCAGTATTTGTATAGTGCGCTCATCACCCCGGGGGTATCCAGGCGCTGCAACAAATGCCAACCCAGCCTTCTAAGCTCAGTAAAGTGAGTACCATTACATTAGGTAATTGTAACAACTGGTAAGTGCAGTGATTGGAAACAACAGAATTGTGGCGTGAAGTACAACAGAAGAAAGAGCGAGCTATCACGACTACATCTTTCTTTTCTGTAAGATCTGCTCTCAGAATTTTGGCATTCAATATCGAGTGTGCGTTCGAGGAGGAAACTCCTACGTTCAGTGCTTTAAATGGGAAAAAATAAGTGCAGGTACTCATTAAAATGAGCTAGATGTGTAGTGAGGGGGCGGGGCTAAAGGCAAGACATGATGATACTTAACGACTTCTATATTAGTTGCAGCACATACCAAAACACATGAGAAATGTGTTTATATAAACAAAGCAAGTTAACTCATTACACAAAATGAAAGAGAAATGCTATAATATGTTAACATTTCCTTTTTTTGCAATAGTTGCACCTTCTTAATGCCATACTGTAAATTGCTGTTTGGCACAATACTATATATTTTTCAGCACGTGAGTAGGAAGAAACTGAAAATACCCCCACTTGAACCAAAGCTCTTATGGCACAAAGCAAATGAAGCAAATCATCATGACCTTCCCCAGAATATATCTCTTGTCTCTTTCATAGATCTATCCATTCATCCTTTCATCCTACCATTTACCTGCTGATGTCCACCATTTAACCTTTACATTCTGTCGTCTATTCAGTCTTTCATCCATCATTCAGTTTTTCACCATTCCATCTGTCCACCCTTCATATCCAAACCTATCCATCCATCCAACTCAAAACCTATCCATTCATCCTTTCACTCATCCATCTCTTTATCCACCCTTTCGCTCATTCATCAATCCTTTCGCTCATCTATCCATCAACCCTTTCACTCCTTTATTCCATCCACCCTTTCATTCCATCCTCCCTTTCACTCAATCCCTCCTTTCACTCATCCATCATCCACCCTTTCATCCATCCTCCCTCCCTTTCTTTCATCCATCCAATCTTTCACTTATCCACCCATCATCCGCCCTTTTATCCAATCATCCACCCTCTTTCACCCAGCAATCGATGCTTTCACTCGTCCATCCATCTATACATCCACCCTTGCTCACTCATCCATCCACTCACTCACCCTCTGAAAATACCCCCACTTTGAACCAAAGCTCTTATGGCACAATGTAAATGAAGCAAATCATCATGACCCTCCCCAGAAGATAGGTCTTGTCTCTTCCATAGATCTATCCATTCATTCTTTCATCCTACCATTTACCTGCTGATGTCCGCCATTTAACCTTTACATTCTGTCGTCTATTCAGTCTTTCATCCATCATTCAGTTTTCACCATTCCGTCTGTCCACCCTTCATATCCAAACCTATCCATCCATCCATCTCCAAACCTATCCATTCATCCTTTCACTCATCCATCTCTTTATCCACCCTTTCGCTCATTCATTAATCCTTTCGCTCATCTATCCATCGACCCTTTCACTCCTTTATTCCATCCACCCTTTCACTCAATCCCTCCTTCCACTCATCCATCATCCACCCCGTCATCCATCCTCCCTCCCTTTCATTCATCCATCCAATCTTTCACTTATCCACCCATCATCCGCCCTTTTATCCAATCATCCACCCCCTTTCACCCAGCCATCCATGCTTTCACTCATCCATCCATCTATTCATCCATCCATCCATCTATACATTCACCCTTGTTCACTCATCTATCAACTCACTCACTCACCCACCCACCAACCCTCCCTACTATGCTATTTATGAATCTTTGTCGCAGAGCAGACATGTACACACAAAGTGCCACCCATATTCTTTAAAATACCTCCTGAGAGTGTTTTGATTCTCTCTCTCTTCTCTCACTTTTTCTTACAAAAAACAGGCATACGAATGCAGGCAAACACACAAACATAAGCAGGCACACAAAAGACTTGGGTATGATGAAAGCCATGTTATACTCTTCACCTACCATGGCTTTTTTAATTGCCACCAGGGCCGGAGTGGCCGTAGCCCGATTGCCACTGCCAGGGGACTGCCATGATTTCTGTGTTTGCACAAATGCACAGGATAGTGTGACTGTGATTGACAGCACAGGGCCTGAAGGGACCCTGCGTGATGGTGAGCACCCGGACATTATTCAAATGAGCCCTGCTGAATAGCTCAGCTGGGGCTCAGATCGGGGATACAGAAGTCGCACCTTGGCTGCCAGAGACACCTTCCACTCCGGCTCACCAGCACTCACAGCCACTGAGCCCACCTTTTCATGAGTACCGGTACTCTCCTCGGCAGAAGAGAAGTGCCGGTACTCAGAGGGATAAATCTAAGAAGTGCCGGTACTCAGTACCGGTGAGTACCGGCCCATTTAAAGCACTGCCTACGTTACATTACTTGGTCTTCGCTCAGTTTTCGATGGTGCGTGGGCACGCATTTTGTGATGCTCTCACCACTATTGGAATGCTACTAGGACTGGCTGCAGGGTGGTTCAGAATACTAGCTTTGTAAGACCGATGTCTGTGGCCTCGGGATGCTTTATGCGTCTGCTTGTCCACAATAGTTGAATCAGAGAAGTTTTAGCACTTGTAGTATGGACTGGAGTGATGCCAAAGTGCGTCCCAATGTCAGTGTGGATTTCTGTGCGAGTGTCGGTACAATGTCCAGCAGATGTAAGTAAGGTCATGATTTGGGGCTTTTTACGTGCAGGTGATAGACACGGCTTGGACAGTCCAGTGGTACAGGCCGTTCTGGCCTTCGTGCTAGCCTTGACTGCCTGACACAGCGTGGTCCACGTGCAGCTCATGTGCAGGAAGTAAGTATCCTGCAGCTTCTTCTACCGTGAAATGTGACTTCCGGTCTGGCTGCCTGTAACGTGATGCGATAAAGGACAAGCATTGGCATAGCCAATAGGTCTCGCCTTTGGGACCTTATAAGTGTTTAGTTATCCAGCACAATATCCTTGGTGCAACAACATCAACTGTTGCATGGCTAAACACTTATAAGGTCCCAAAGCGAGACCTATTGGGTATGCCAATGCTTGTTTATTCTTTGCATAGGAGGAGAAGCACATGGGGGAAAAAGCAATGCAAGGGAGGAGAAACACATGAGTGTGAACACAACATGGAGAGGGTGAAGGAGGATCACATGGGCGAGAGAGAGAAACAAGGCATGGCAGAGAAGGGAAGAAAAGTACATCAGGGAGACAGCTGGAAAACACATGCACTGTCATGAACTGCTTAGCTAAAAGAAATACGGTGACTGAAAAGAAAATAGTGGAAAGGCACAAGTACTGCAGGCCGTGCACTGAGAAGGAGTAAACATATGAAAAGGAAGGAAAGCCCATACTAGCTTATGAATAAGAGACAAGTAAATGAAAGTAACAATAAAGCCAAACAACGGTAAGCAATGCGTACCAAGCCAACCACTGTAAGCAGACAAGTCTTTTTGCAGAAAGACAGTTTGTGCTGCCCAGTAGGCGAGGCCTTACAAGGACACCCCACACTGACAGCAACCAGAACTCCACTGCCAAAACAGTGCATCTGCCACATGGTAGCAAACCACAATCTAAATACTATAAAAACAGAAGGCCCTGACACCAGCGGCAAGCCAGGGCAACTACTGGTATAAGAAAGGGGATCTTGAACACTAGAAGCAAGCTAGAACCCAAGTGCCACAAAAAAAGGATTCGAGGGGATATTAAAACATATGGTTAAGATGTGATTCCATGAATGAGGGGGGGTCTCAGAGGCCCCTCAATATATTTTTCACAGCGTCCCACTCGTTTTAAGGTACAGGACTGCTCATAACAATGATAATTTGCAAGTTTGAGGCCGCACCATAATGAGGCAGGACTGGATCAGCATCTCATTTAAAAGCTACAGCTTATAGCAGATATTTTTATGGTGAGATCCTGCTCAAATCGTCGACAGTTTGGGACCAATGGAGGTCATGGTGAGGGCACAGGAAGACCCCTTTCAGACAGGAATAAGTTACTTTGAGAGCTTGGATTAGTGTAGTATTGCTTACAGGTAAACGTAATCGCCCATAGGCAATCCTGCATTGTTGGCAAATGATCGAATAGCACCACAGGGATGTGGTGATTTTGAAACATTGGATCAAGTGAAGATTCAAACCTTGGTTTCCCGGTTCTGGTGTTTGGAGCTTGACTGTTAGACAAGATCTCCCAAATGACCCTCTCAAAGGATCCCTAATGTCCACCAGCAAGCCTTCAAAACTAAATGAATCTTTCAGAAATTCACAGAGCCAAAGCTGCATTTGACAATTCTGCTATTACTTGCATTATAAGTAATACAGGAAATATGCAAAGGATGCAACATATATAGGTAACTGTCAACCTAACTGAGAAAGGAGCTGAACGGACTACAATACTATGAAAATAAGTCACAAAGGCCTGAGAAAAACCCAGGGTAGACAAGCGATCTTATTATGTGTACTCGGCTATGGAACTTCGCTACGAAAGGTGCCATGGTGCGGGAAGGAAGAGCGCGCGCACGTGCCACACTAACCTTGCGCCCGAAGACCTGGACGGACTGCAGTGGTCCTTTGGCCGGCATGGTTCCTGAAGAAAAGGCACAAACAACACGGTCAGGATAAGCTGCCATGGGTTACGGCTAAAAGGCTTTAACAATTGCACTGAAGGAGCTCAAAAATATTCTTACCTCTCCGTGATCGGCTAGAGCAGGAAAAGAGAGAACGGGGTTTCCGAGGTCGCTCACCAGGGGCAGTGTGCGGTAAGACATGCACCGGAAGTCCACAAGTGTGTGAACGTAGTAAACAGACAAGAAAACAAGCATTTGAAGGCACGCGCGGGGAGGAGGGGGGGCGACGCGAGTGGTGCGCGCGCCTCGCGCTGAAAGTTAAATTTAAAAAAAAAAAAATGAAGCTGACATCGCGCGCGCTTGTGCGCTTACGAGCAGCAGGCATGACCACACGCTCGTGCACCATGGCCTTTTGCTCGCGCGTAACCGCCCGAAAAAGGCCACGACGCACGAGCGTGTGGTCAGCTTCTGAAACCCCCTTACATAAAGTCTCGCCAGAGCAGCGCTTGCGCGCTACTCGAGGCTCGACCTAAAAAAACCACACAGTATTTGATGGCAGGAAAATTAAGAGATCGATATCATGTGTTTTACGATTTAATTAGAATGTTTCAATCCTCAAGACTTTACTGCAGTGTTTTTTTTGCAGACCAACAGATATTCCACAGAGTTTTGGGGCAGAATCTGGATTTTTGGTGTTATGTCAGATTAGTCGGATTGTGTTTTTACTGCTGGGTTTTCCCTTCTGTCATACGTTGTACTCTTTCTGCTGGCATATGTTATAATGCCGCCCCTTTGGAGATAAATTCCTTAATATATATGAGGGCGTCGGTTACAAAGAGCACTGATAAACCCACAAACATAAAACACAGCTATGCATACCTAACATGCTTAATATAGCTCACTTTTAAAGTTAATCTGGCAGATGTAAAATGTTTTAAAGGGCTGTTGTGTCATAGGCCTTTCACTTAAAAAAACAAAGCTGGTCTCTAAATGATCCTCTTAGCCAATGACTGGGAATTATCACGGAAATAGCACTTTTAATGAAAATGAAAAGCAAAGAGAGATTCTGTTTCATTAAACCTGGCATTATATTAGAAAGCAAAGTACACGCGGTTATACAATATTACCGGATTTCCCATAGCCTACATTTATAACGCGCAATGTTAATAATTAGTGTCATTTAATGTGAAAAATAAACATGTTATCTGTGCACCTCCATATGCTCCATATTTGCTCACATCTGTATGGTCAAGATGTGAAATGGATGGAGCGAAAATATATCACCTCTTCGAAAAATGACTGTTTTGTTTAATGATGGATAAAAATCAAATGATGTTTGCTGTTTTTGTTTTCAGGCAAGCGCACACTTTTGCATGAGCACTTGCCTGATGTCCTAGCAGAGCATCCTTCCAGGTCCACAGCACAGGGCGAACGATGAACCAGAAGGTAATGGAGATGAATGGGTTTGCGCCTGCACTTATGAGCCCTTTATCTCTCTTAGTGGCTCTATTGATACTGGTGATCGATGGCCCCGCTTTCTGCTTTAAAGAGGGGCTGCTGCGTGAATATTTGGTTTTCCAAAGCTTTGTGGGATAATCAATGGGAACATTTGCAAAAGCTGTAAAAGTTAAAAAAAAAATATATATATATAGTGTGTGTGTGTGTGTGTGTGTGTGTGTGCGTGCGTGTGTGTGCATAGATATAAAGCAAATTTGGGATTTTAGAAGCCATCTACTTCCCGAAAATATGTTTGCATGTTCTCTTATCCAGATGGTCTGAGTTTGTTTTGGACTTGACCCCATTTTATAATAGCAAGGAGCCTAGGCTTGTAGTTCTAAGGCTTGTAGGCTTGTTTGTAATTCAATTGAACCACAGAATTTGGTAGTAGATGCCAATTGTCAGGCACATCAAGCCAGCTCAATTCCGCATGGCTGCCAAGTTTTCCATGTGCTTATGTGTGACATATTTCTGTTTTCAGTGGACATGCATGCATCATTTCAAAGCAGCTTGAGGGATACTATGAGTGACACTTTATCCTAATTAGAACATAGTTGAATTAGGCAAATTACCCCCTTCTGTGCTTTATAATGCTTCATAGATGACCTCAAAGTAGCTACAACTTTGTAGAGTGCTTATGTAGGGCAGTACCAACTGCTCCATCCCAACATGACTGCCAAAGGATTTTGAAGGGGTGGGGTCTGATGCAAACTGAACAGTGGTATTGAGTATTCAAAAATTGAAGCTGCAGGAATTGGGCCCTCGAACCTCCAGAAAGTGATCAACTAATTGATGCAAAGTGGTGACGGTGACCTCCTAGGCTCAGTCCTCACACTGCAAAATTATTCTACAGGTTACACAGACCCTTTACTCAGCATAGCTGACTCATGTATTACACAGCTGTGGTTCAGTTCACCAAAGGTCTCAGTTTCAGGACTTAGACAGTCCAGCCATCCCTCAAATTTCGCCACGTTTTCCTGGAGCTGCATTAAATAGCTGATTTATCTCAAAGTTGAACAGATCTTCCAGAACTTTGCTTTTA
This sequence comes from Calotriton arnoldi, assembly GCA_963921515.1. Classification (NCBI taxonomy): domain Eukaryota; kingdom Metazoa; phylum Chordata; class Amphibia; order Caudata; family Salamandridae; genus Calotriton; species Calotriton arnoldi. Next base: position 124,447 of record CAWUFW010000468.1, on the reverse strand, counting down.
AGTAGCAGAGCTGTTCAGGTTTCACACACCCCTATTGTCTCAGGCCTCAGACAGCAAAGCTATCTCTTAGGTTGCATGGATCTAACAGACTGATGCTTTATACTCTAGAGTTTTATTTTACCAAAATGCACTTGGGAATTTCTCACTTGAAGTCCAGAGCTTGAGAGATCTGTCCACTTTCCATCCCATCTGTTCTTTAATGCAGCATTGGGTATCTCTGAGAGGTTGTCCAGGTCACTTTGATTATCTGAATAATAGTTTGCACTTCATGCGGCAGGTGAGCTGGGAGCAGTCAGTGACCCAGGTGTCTGAGTTATATCAATCCTACCAACATTCTCTCTTAGTGAGGCTCCCCTGTGTGACCCCCATGGTAGGACGGAAGAGGAGACATTGCTACACTGTTTCTGTACTGACTCTGTCCTTGTTCCCTTCATGATATTTCTCCCCTTCCTTTTGCAAAGTAGGAAGCAAAACAACTGGAGTACAAATAGGGGGTTAAGAGCCCTCCTGTCCACAAGAGCATGGGGCCATGTTTTGTAAGCCAGGCTTCCCTGTAGCACCCCTCAACCTAGGGCCCTGTACCACCAGTGCTTAATTTGAGCCGGTGGTTTTTGGTGCTGGGCACCGGCACTCATTTGTCAACACTGGTAAATATAACAGCCTGTCACATGATGGTGCTGTTTGTCTTGTTTAGAGATCAGCACCACAACAGTTATTTATTAATTCAATATACATCAGAAATGACTAATATCTGCCGCCCAAACCACTCTTATAGCTGTGGGGGCCTGGAATCGTCTGAACTGTCACACTTGTAGGAGTGTGATGGTTAGTAGTTGTGTTGGTGCTGTTATTTGACAGCGTTGGCAGGGGCAATGGGTAGTGCAAGCTGCAGTGGCCTCCTCACGAGGGCCCTGGCACTTATTTTTACAAATTAAACACGTGTTCCACTATAAAGCATCTGGATCTGCAGCACACGCACACCTGTGGCACTACATCACTTTAGAACCCACAACCCTGCAGCACATCAGAATATTTTGACATCTCAGCTCGTGCGACTGTGCAGCATCTCAATGCCTGAGTGCTCAGTAGCACCTCTTAGACAGTGGGTCCTGCACTGGCAGAATCCCATAGAAACAGCCCAGAAGGGCTACACAGAAAGAACTCAGTCTTTGGGGTGCTGCAGGGCCTGGGGATGTGTGATGCTGCAGATCCCAGTGCTCTGAAGTGCTGCAGGATTGCGTGTGCTGAGAAGCTGCAGGTCTTTTGAGTTCTGCAGCGAAGCCAGCATTTGAGGTCCAGAGCCCAAAGCTCTTGAAGGCTGCATGGTCCACTATCTCCCATGTGCTGAAGAGCTCCATCTTAGCTGAAGCGTACATACCAGCTCTCCTTATTAGGGGTAGAGTCGTGTTTATTACTTTTTTATTGTTATCTTCCTGTCTCCAATTCCCTTCTCTCCAGTGCATGTAAAAGGACACACTCCCTCCCCGTTCTTTCTAGAAATCTCCCTTCTGAATGTTTCTAAAAGTTGTCACGTGTGGGCAAGGCCCTTATGATTCTTTCTTTGGTGTCTCTCCAACAGTAAGGAAGGGGACCATGTCTACCCTCCTTTCCTTAGACTCCCTGCTGCCATAACAACAAGAGCCACTGACTTGAAGACATAAAGTCCCCGGCTCTTGCCTTGACATACCGAGCAGGGCCCTAGAGCCAGGGGCGGCTCCTCCGTAATAGAAGAGGAGTGTCGCCCCACTGGCCAGTCAGTCAGCGTTCAAGCAAAAAATAAAATGACCACTGACTGACTGAGCTGATGCCAGCAGTATAGGGAGGGGCGGGCCGGGCCGGGCCGGGCATAGCATGGAGGAATGGTAGGCGCACTGTAAGTGCGCATGTCTGTTTGGCCGGGGCCATCTTAGGCCGGCCAAACAGGCATGCGCAATAAGGTTTCTCCAACCCAGCTGGGTTGCACAGCCGGGTTGGAGAAATGTTACAGGCTTTTAGGCACTGTCTGAGAGGCAAACAATGCAGCTCAGACCTATCCTGGTGCTGCTCTCATGCTAGGTATAGCACTAGCATTGGAGCAGCGCCAGAATTGGGTGGGGAGCCTGTTCCCCAGTGCATGCTGGGAGGAGAGCCGGAGAAGAGGACCGAGGCCGCCGTGTCATCAGGTACGTTTGAATTTTTTTTTAAATACTCCATCCCGCCCCCGCTCCCACTTTAGTATTGCGGCAGCCACCACTGCCTAGAGCAGAGGCACACAAGAGAAAACAGTGCACCATTCCAGAGGGGGCAAAGAGCTTGAGAGGAGACAGAGCCCCATAAGAGGAGACTAATCACAGAGATACCAAGTCCCACCTTGGAGCTCTTACATTGTTTGCAAGTCTCCAGAAGAAAAAAACTAGATGGATTACATTAGATGATAAAACATTGAAACCCTGAGAGGAAGGAGAGTAGTGACCAAGAAAACAGGCTCAGAGACCAGGCAGCCTCTGACAAGAGATAAAGTTGCTAATATTAGGTAGTACGGAAAGAGGAGGCAGACCCCTGAGACTGGAGGCAAAGTCCAAATGAGACATGCTATGAGAGAGGAGATTGGACCCTGCAAGATGACAGCCTTTAGGAGAAGAGACTTAGCCCCGCAAGGACATAGGCCTCCTCGCCTATATCCAAACTTTCCTTTGCCATCATGCCTGATGTAGGCTGAGGCCGAGTGAAGAGGACCACATAAAGGAACCAGGGACACATAGGACATACCAGAAACTGCATGATGCTCACAATGTGGGACAGATGCACATAGGTTTTTGAAACAATGCGACCAGCGCATCGGTTAATCCACTTGGCAACTCTCTGCGCCCATGAGTGTTAAAGTTGAGGTGATGCACTGTGCTTAGTCCTAACGATGGGCTGGTGAATGACATACAACACATGCTTCCAGCTTAGACATGTGACAGAAGGGCAACTGCGCTGCAAAACTCACGTAAAAGGATGCCATTCAGGTCACAGCACCAATCACAGTGCCTGGAGGAGAAGCAAACTGCCTGAGATCCAATCAGAATTGCAGGCACTCTGTGAGGGCTAGATTGTGCTAACCACAATCCCAAATCGAATGGGAGAGCCATGACACACCACATATTGATTAAGGAATGAGCAACAGAAATTGCAGACTCCTTTGATGAATAATGTGTCCTGCTTAACTAATTTGCTTAGAAACATAGAGCCATGCATGGATACGGATAAATTCACAAATTGCGTTAGCCTGACATGCAATGCTTGGCTGCCGGTAGAGCTGCTTCTGGTGTAATTATCTGCTGAGGATTTGTTCCTCATCAGATCATGAGCTTCTTCTGTCCCACTGCCATGGGTCATGTTCACGTTGAGGACCCTCAGACTGTGACATTGAATTGACTGACCTTTCTTCAATATATTAAAGTCCAAATACAAGTTATCACACTTGCTTTACTGATGGTGCTCATTGACTGCAGATTCATACACTATGTATAAATAGTCAAAGAGAATGTCCAATTCACCTTTTCAAATAACAAGACACTCTTCTAGCTTCTTCATACCTTTGATATGTTGCTTCATTATTGGGTGTTGGACTTGGCCCTTTCTGCAGGGTCATTCCCAGACTTTTTGCCTTCCTCCTTCTTTTTGATTGCTGAATTCGTTTTTGTTGGCCTTATGACTCTGTGCACTTTACCACTGCTAACGCAGTGAGAAAGTACTTGATCTCTCTCCTTTAAACATGTTGGAATTGGCTTATACCCAATTGGCATATTTAATTTACTTGTAAGTCCCTAGTAAAGTGGCACTACCTGAGCCCAAGGCCTGTAAAGTAATTGTACTAGTGGGCCTGCAGCACTGGTTGTTCCACTCACTTAAGTAGCACTTTAAACACCTCTCAGGCCTACTATTGCAGCCTGTATGTGCTGTTTTTAAACTGCCATTTCAACCTGGCAAAGTAAACCATTTCCAAAGAAGGGGGGTGTCCAAGTGCACACCTGTCTTCAACACTTCACGATATCAGTTAATCAATTTAGTCTTTATGCGTGCAGCCCGGTTGAACGTGGTCTGCCCAACCACCACGTATATAGAAACTTCGTCAAAAGCTGGAGCGGAGTGACACTCCTGTACCGGGCGCACAGCGCATCATAACAGATTTTCAACACATTTGTCCACTTTCAATTAATTTTATTCCTGGTATTCCACAATTTTTTACACTGATTCTTCTGTTTTATCATGTCACATGAGAGATGCTGTATATTTTGTATCTAAAACTGCAGATATGCCAATCCAGGCCTTTTTCTCCAGTAAGAATGTATACACATAGTCCTCAATGGTAAGTATAATTCCCAATGCATTTCGGGCTTAATATTGCCCTTCGTCAGGGGTACACTACAAATGAAGAAACAACGACGTTAGATAATATATTCAGAACATGGTGTTTTCAAGAAATGACACTGCATCAAAAAGTACATACTTCATTTTTAACAACTACCTTACTTTGACGTTTTCCCTCTAAAACGTGACTGCACGCTAAACATAAAGTGCCCAAGCAAGCCTCTCCCCGCATCTCTGATCTTCCCGGCATATAACTTTACCAAACGAAAGTAAACCACTTCGTATATGCTTGCCAGTTATTTTGATTTTACAATCCCTGTGCGAAACGGCACCAACTTTCTCTCACCTTAATCATTTTAACAGCCTGTGCTCCTTCAAAACGTACTCTCTCCTTGCACAAAAAGGTAAACCTCTCCCTCTCACCTGCGTTCCCTTTGTAACTCCTGACTGATTTAAACTTTCAATGAATTTCCATGTGCTGAATCAGAAAGACCGTCCGTCGAGTGTCCTAGTTCAAAGTAGATCGCAAACGGAGTACCATAAACTCAAAACAAAACAAAAATGAATTTGGTCACATGATAGATAAATTAATCCTTGGAATGGAAGTTTGCGATCTACTTTGAACTAGGACACTCGACGGACGGTCTTTCTGATTCAGCACATGGAAATTCATTGAAAGTTTAAATCTATGAATTTTATGTTTTAAATTGCATCTTTTAATCACAGTTTGGATAAAAAACAATTGCATTTCATTTGTATAACTAACTTGTTACATTTTGGTATTGACGTGGTATATGACATCAGTGGGTGGGCGGGGTAATTACGTGAGTTGCTCAGGGAGATTCCAGCTGAGAAGTAGTAGATGACGGTAAAAAAATGGTGATTGGGGAATCTGCGGGATTCAGGGGTCTGTCGTAATGGTTTATTGATGTAGTAGGTAACATCATGGTGGAGGTTGATATCATCGGCCGACTTGAAGGGGTGTTTCGATGTGAAGGTTAAAAACGTGTGGGTGAAATTGGGTGAATTACTGCTGTGTGTATGGAAGTAGGATTATAATTATAGGATTACTACAGGTGAGGAACAAGGGATTTTGGGAGTTGTAGTGATGAGGACGTAGGAGGTTCACACAATTGGTTAGATCTAAGGGGCGGAGTCAGGAGTTACAAAGGGAACGCAGGTGAGAGGGAGAGGTTTACCTTTTTGTGCAAGGAGAGAGTACGTTTTGAAGGAGCACAGGCTGTTAAAATGATTAAGGTGAGAGAAAGTTGGTGCCGTTTCGCACAGGGATTGTAAAATCAAAATAACTGGCAAGCATATACGAAGTGGTTTACTTTCGTTTGGTAAAGTTATATGCCGGGAAGATCAGAGATGCGGGGAGAGGCTTGCTTGGGCACTTTATGTTTAGCGTGCAGTCACGTTTTAGAGGGAAAACGTCAAAGTAAGGTAGTTGTTAAAAATGAAGTATGTACTTTTTGATGCAGTGTCATTTCTTGAAAACACCATGTTCTGAATATATTATCTAACGTCGTTGTTTCTTAATTTGTAGTGTACCCCTGACGAAGGGCAATATTAAGCCCGAAATGCATTGGGAATTATACTTACCATTGAGGACTATGTGTATACATTCTTACTGGAGAAAAAGGCCTGGATTGGCATATCTGCAGTTTTAGATACAAAATATACAGCATCTCTCATGTGACATGATAAAACAGAAGAATCAGTGTAAAAAATTGTGGAATACCAGGAATAAAATTAATTGAAAGTGGACAAATGTGTTGAAAATCTGTTATGATGCGCTGTGCGCCCGGTACAGGAGTGTCACTCCGCTCCAGCTTTTGACAAAGTAAACCATTTGCCAGGCCCAAACACTTCTTTTTCATACATATAAGTCACCCCTAGGTGAAACACTTTAAAACTAGTTTTGCACTACTGCAAAGCCTACTTCTCCCGTAGGATAACATTGGGGATAACGTATTATATTTTATAAGTGTAATTTCCAAATGGTACCAGGTAACCAGTTCATGTTTGGTGTCTCTGGAATTGTAATTTAAAACCCCTGCTTACAGTGAAGTCGGATTTTAAGTTACAATTTTGAAAATGCCATTTTTAGAAAGTTGGCATTTTCTTGCCTTAGCCATTTGGTGCCCGCAGCCTGTATCTGGGTCACTTGACTGGGTTTAGTTGACAGTTTGGCTTTGTGTATTCCTTCTAGACAGCCACACAACTGGGAGCTTAGGTGTGACTGGCTGAGCCATCATTGGCAGGATGAGAGAGAGGAGCTGGGCCCAGCTCCACTTACCTCACAAAGGGCTGCATACCCCCTGTACTAAGTCTGGAGCCAGGGCCAGGAAGGCAGGGCACATGTGCGCTTCAAAGGCATGCCTCTAGAAGCTTCTCTCCACTTCATAGGCACAACTGGGTATAAATACTGGACCTCAGACACCAACTCTTCAGTACCTTTCTGAGCCTGTGGATACTCTGCCAGGAAGAAGGACTGCTGTGCTGCTGAAAGGACTGCTCCTCTGCTGGACTGCTGCTCTGCAGGAACTGCTGCCCTGCTGTGCTGACCTGCTGCCTTCCACCTTCTTGCCTGGATGGAATGAGAACTGGACCTGCAGCTTTAACCTTAAACCCAAGATACTAGAATTACTCCAAGGGCTAGTCTGCTGGCCTCCTGATCTGAGCCTCAGGGACATAAAAGGCTCCCTAACAGCCTGCACCAGATCCTGGATCCAGCTGGAGTGAGTTCCTGCCCCCAAGTGATGCCCCTCAGGTCCTGGACCCTTGGTGTGTCTCATAGAGCTGTATATTTAAGTTTTGGGGTTCTTTGTGATCGCGAACAGGGCCATTTGCATCAAGACCTCACCGTTCACACCGCGATTCAGAGTGAAGTTCCGACACCCGCCTCTTCACGATCCAGCATCGACCGCTAGCGGGGACCGCCAATGCGAAGCTCCAGCGATGCCCAGGAGTGACAATGTCAGGACCTTCATGCTACACTGGCAGCCTCCTGTGATGCTCTCCTTGCGGCCCCATCAATCAATCAATCAGGATTTGTTAAGTGCGACTACTCACCAGCGAGGCGCTCAAGAATGCGAGGACACAGTAAACGGGAAGCTTGGCACAGATTTGAGAAGGTAAACTTCAGTTGCCCTAACCTGGTGACTATATCTGACCTGCGCTCCATCTCAGTCGGCCTGGAAGTGTGACCAGATAGCTGCGGTTGGCGCTTTGTGCTTTTTGGAGCTATTTTACACTAAAAAGCATAAAAATTAATTTCTCCAGTGACTGGTCTTGTCGTTTTGGTCTTGTTTTATTTATTGAACTTTGCTCTATTTTTCCAAACTGGTGTGGAATCCTTTTTTAATGTTTTTTTTTTGTAACAATTTTTTTTGTATTTGTGGATACAGTGAGCATTGTTCACACACCACTATTCACAAGAGAGAAGGAAGAGAAGGATGTAGTTGTTCAGATCAACCATAACATCAACATCAACATCAGCTCACGCAGGGGCCAGTTCCCCTACACAGACAGACCATGGTAAGCACACCATTTCCCCCACACTTTATCGTGTTTTTGAGAACATCCACAAGCCTCATATATGAGTTTTTCTTTCTGCGCACACCATTCCATCCCTGTACGCCAGACTGACAGTGAAGTTGTGGCAGACTGCTTCAATAGACGCTCTACATCACGTTTGGCCACGAGGCAAGCCAGGCCCCTGAACAGTCGCTGAGCGTGGGGACCCCCCAGCTCCTCCAGCAGCCCCAAAAGGGCCACTCTAGGGGTTAACTCGATTGGGCGACCCAGGACCTCAGCAATTTCCCTCTCCACCCCAGTCCAAAATGGCTTCACCCCAAGGTTGTCCCACACTACATGCAGAAGGTCGGCAGATGGCCTTTACAGAGTGCACATAGGGAAATAGCATCAGGGAACATCTGTTGTATGAGTGAAGGGGATAATTAGGTCGGGTGGAGGTAGTTTATCTGTATCATACGCAGTCGTGCAGAGATTGCCAGTTCCCTAGGGGCCATACAAGCCTCTCGCCATTCATCACTGTTTAAGTCTCCCACCCATCCAACCCACTTCTGGCGAAGGGAGTCAAAATTATCTGGAGTGTGAATAATCAATGTGCGATAAATTTGGATGATCGCTCCCTTCTCTAACAGCCCCATCAGTATCTTTGCTTCCAGTGGGCTATATTCCTGGATTTGTGTGCCCGAGGGGAGATGTGTTGCCAGGGCGTGTTGCAGCTAGAGAAAGCAAAAAAACTGCAACTCTTGGAAGCACATCAGCGTAGTCCCTTTGTAAACAGCGCCTAAATATGTGATCCCTATCTGGTCCCATTGATGGAACCCCTGCAGGGCAGACAGCTGATGGAGCCACATGTGAGGGGGGTGAGTTCAGTTAGCTTGCGGTCCCAGTGAATCAAGCACAACTCCATCCTCCAGCAGTACATCGCCACTCAGGCACAGGAGGGCATCTCCCTGGACACCGGGTTTCCATAAAGATTGCCAAGTAGACCCTCAAATCCCATTGTATAGAGTTCCAGCCTACCCTCGCGTAAACCATTCATTGATGGGCACTAATGAAATTAAATGAAATACCATCATTTGTAAAGCGCACAGCTACCTCCGGAGAGGTGTCCCGGCGCTGGGGGCCCTCGGGAAGATTAAGCGAGCTATTCCCCAGAGTCACAAATGTGCTGGGTTAACCTGCCGCCGGTGCCGGGGATCGAAGCGTGAGCCCCCGTGTTCCGGAGTCAGCCGCCCTGGCCGCTGCACAACACCACACCTTACGCAGCCAAGTAGTATGCGTAAATATCGGAGACTCACAGTCCCCCATCAAAGGGTGACTTTCGTGCTGCTGAGAAGGCCATCCTGTGGCGCTTCCCAACCCAGATAAAGGAGGTCAGTTTGGAGGTTAGGGAGCGGAACTATTGCCTGGGAACAGGGTATGGGAAATTTGCTATTATATATAGGTACCAGGGAAGACACACCATCTTAAAGAGCGCACTGCACCAGATCGGATTGAGTGGCAGCCACTGCCAGGAACTGAAGTCCTGGTCAAGGGAATGGCCAGGCCCTGGAAATTAGGTTTCCAAGCTAGGTCTGGGAGGTGGGATATGTGGAACCCCAGGTATTTAAATATGTTACGCCGCAGTGGAATAGTCAGACACCAGTGACGGCCCTCTACATTCCCCCTCACCTCCACCAGTATGGATTTGTCCGGGTTAACATGGAGACTTGAGGCCTCTCTGTAGAGGTGAATAATCTCTAGGCAGTGGGGGCTGGAGCTCAGAGGGTCCCCGAGGAACAGCAAAAAATAATCGTCATAGAGTCCCACCTGGTCCAATAACCCCGCTCCCCATCTCCACCCACTGACCTCCGCATCACAGTGTATGAGGAGTGCCAATGGGTCGATGTCTAAAGCGAACAGCAGAAGGGAGAGTGGTCACCCCTGATGTTTCTCCAGCTGGATTGGGAAGGGAGCCGATAGTATGTCATTCACTCTGACCTAGGCCCTGTGGTCGTGATATAGGAAGCAGACCATCTTCCGGAAACTTGGCCAAAGGCCCGCTCGCGTCAGGACGGCCTCTAAGAATTCCCAGGAGAGCATATCAAAGGCTTTAGTGAAGTCTACAAGAAGGAGGGTTAGTTTACCCTCCAGCTTCTGCGTTTGGGAGAGGGCCACTTGTACTCATTGGATGCAATGATGTGTGCTTCTACCCGGTATAAACCCATACTGGTCTGGGTGAGTGAGATAGGTAAGGGTGCACATCAAACGAGCCACCAGGATTTTGGCGAAGATCTTAATGGCTGCGTTGATGAGAGAGATTGGCCGGTAGGAGGCACACTGGTCAGGAGGCATACCCTCCTTGGGGATGCCCTCAATGGTTGCACAGTCTAAGTCAGCGGGAAAGGAACCCTGGTGTGTGGCCTCGGTGTAAAAGTTTAATACGTGGGGCTCAATAATGGAGCGAAATCTCTTATGGTATTCAATGGGGTACCCATCAGTCCCAGAGGTTTAACCTGATTGGAGCCCAGATATGGCTTTCTACCTCTTCCTCCGTCAGGGGTTTATCTAGGTCCAGGGCCAGAGAGTGATGGATAGAGGGCAAATAAATATCCAGCAGCATGGGGTTTCCCACCTCCGGGGGGCACCGGATGACGTGGTGCATATAGGTCCCATTTGTACGTCACAAAAGTTTCGGCGATTGCAGGTAACTCTTCCCTGAGGCCACCCTTATGATCTTGAATAGACGGTACTACTCTAGAGGAGACTCTGTGAGTCGCCAACCAATATAGTAGGTTACCTGATTTGTCCCCCAGCTCGTAGACTCTTTGAATGGAGGCCCTCCAGTATTGTTTTGCCTCTTCAAACGAGACCTTCCGTAGTTCAGTACGCGCATGGTCTAATAGACACTGTGCCTCCACTGAGTCAAGCTCCCAGGTCCGACGCTCCAGGCATCGTATTTGAGCTTCCAGGTCAGTCACCCGTCATTGCTGCGTCGTTTCTTGTTTCCGAACGTAGCTTTTGAGCAATCCTCTTATGGAGGGTTTGCATGCTGTCCAGGGTCTCATTTTTGATGACACTGAGCCATCGTTAGTTTGGAAGTAGTTTTGGAGTTCGTCCTCTACAAAGAAGGCACACTCAGGCGCCCTCAAGTACCATGCCATTGGCAAATGGGTCTCAACATTGTGGGCTGAGTGCCCCACTCCGGTAGGGGGTGTGCGTGGTCTGATTTACCACATGGAAAAAGTTGGATAGAGCGCAGTGCAAGGAGATCCGTCGCCAGCAGCCACAGCAGGTCAATCCGGGCTTCAGTATTATGGCCTGCTGACTGGTGAGTGTAAGCGCGTGTCGAGGGGTGCTAGGAATGCCAGCCATCACATAGGCTTATAGAATCTGCCCAAATTGTAAGACATGTGAATCGGGACCTCCTGCCAGGGTGAGGTTCGGCAGATGTATCGCGTTCAGGGTCTGGGACAGCATTAAAATCTCCTCCCTCCAGAGTAATCCCCTAGGGCAGTGTTGTCAGCAAGGAGCGCAGCACCGGAAGGGTTGGCTGTAGCAATTGCAGAGAGGCGTAACAGGAGACGAAATTATATTGTCTAGCAGCCATGAGGTCCTCAATCCCAATGTGTCTTCCCTGTGTATCAGTGTGTGCCTTAGTTACCGTCAGAGGAAGGGATCTATGAAGAAGGAGAGTTTGCCCTTGGAGGCATGAGTGAAGCCTGAGTGAAATACTCTATCATATCCAAATCGGACAAGAAAGGGGCATTGAGTTCCCAACAGGTGGGTTTCTTGTAAGAGAACTACTGTTGGTTTGTATCTTTTAAAATAGCGCAAGATGGCCGTCCCCTTGATACGGTCTAAGAGGCCATTAGCATTTCAGGAAAGAACTGTGATCATGTGGGAAAGTTGTGGAAAGGTATGTTGGTGAGTCGGGCCCGCCAGGGGTTATTATTGTCCCCCGGCAGTGTCCTCACCCACAACTCTGAACAGCTGTATCGCAATGTTGGAAAGCTCACTGAACCGAAGCCTGAGGGAAAAAAACATTAGTAACATAAGAAAACATTTCCCTAAACATCAACAAGACCCCCACCCCTCAATTTCCCCTACTCCATACTTCTCTGTTTGCCTCCTCAAAGGACCGCCGTCTCCACTGCACCTCCCTTGTGTAATCTGGGAAAATCATTATTCTAGAGTTCTGGTACTGGAGGTCTGGTTGACTGGGGGCCTAGCGCAAGATAGCGTCCTGGTCACTGAATTTCACAATCCTTGGTATCAAAGGGTGAGGAGAGGTCCCCGTTGGTGGGTTGGGAGCCAGGGAGCGATGCACCCTCTCAATGGCAAATATACTGGACAGCTTGTCTGCCGGGACCCAGGAGCAGAACCAGGTTTCAAGGATTGTGGCCAACTCAGGATTGTCAAGACTTTCGGGAAGGCCCACCAGACACAAGTTATTGCACCTGGAGCCATTCTCAGCATCCTCTGCCCTTTTGGTGAGCATCGCAGTTGAGGTCATCAGTTTGGATACTTGGTGCTAGAGTGTAGTTACCTCATCTTTAGTAGGGAGATTCTGGTCTCCACTTCGGTCACACGGTCAGCCACCTTTTGCAGATCATGTCTCATCAGCGAGAGGTCAATCCGCAGACCATCAACTTTAGTCTTAACTGCTTCACGGGAGTCTTGTATCATCTTAAGGATCGTCGCTAGATCTGGTAATGGTGGAGATGGGGCAACGAGCTCATGGGCTCCCGTCACCTCCCCCGGCTCCCGTCGCAGAAGTGGTAAATTGGTCCATCTTAGTTTTATCTGATGGCGGTGGGGGGGTTTCCCTCCACCCATCGTTAGATGTTCTCGATCCATTGGGCAAAAGAGTGTGTAACAGGGTCAGGCCCGCTTGCTACCGGGCAGCATGAACAGCCGGCCCGTCAAGGGTATCCCCCAACCCCTGCCACCAGGATGCCGCTTTGGGTCCATGCCAAGTGGAGGGCCTGAGGGCCGAATTCCGTTGATGGGGAGGAGGGCCAACCTCTCAAAATGCGCAGGTCCGGCAATGGCAAGGGGAGGTGGGTACACCCAGCCACAAGACCCCCAGTTTGCTGCTGTGTCCCCTCTGATGTAGGCAGGCAGAATACGTCACGCAATGTCTGTTTCCCCTTGGGTGGATGAAATGGGGCCTGCTTTGGTGGGCGGCACTGCCTTAGGGCCCAGCACTCCCAGTAGCAGGGCCCAGACGCCTCCAGTCACACTGATCGGGACCACGGATGTCAGGGCAGGTGCAGCGGTGCAGAGACAGGCACCCCAGGTGAGGCAACAAAGGATGGGAGAGCAGGCCCTCGAGGTCCCAGCAAGGCACTGCACCAGGTAGGTTCTGGAATCCTGCCCTGGCTCAACAGCAGCGTGCCATGGGTGTACTGCAGGATCTCGCCCCCACCGCAGCTTGATGGTCTATCACCAGATAGGGGGGTTAGGCCTCCAGGTGCTGCCCCCAGGGCGTCTCTGCACTTTCTAAGCACCTCGGTGCCACCCCTAAAGCAGTTACAGGTCAGATGTAGGGCCCCGCAGACTGCCGCACACCATGCCGTGAACGACAGTAGCCCACCAGCGGAGACCCGCAGTTGTGCTCCTCCAGGGAGCGCCATCAGCAGGCAAAAAGAAAAGTTTGTGGCAGGGGAGAGGATGTAAGGGGGCAGGGAGGGGGCATGAAGTTCATCCTCCACGCATGATCCAAAGCACAGTGCCGCAAGATTAGGCCCCTGGCCTGCCTTGGAGTAAAGGGCCGGGTGCCGCTGCCACCCACCGGCAGCGCTTAGGTTCGGCTGAACTCATTGGCTGCCACAAGGTCCACAGCTCTGGCCCCAGTTGCACTAGACGTGTCCGGCCACGATCTGCCACCAGTGCCAGCCCCCAGTGGCAGGCCGCTCGTAATCACAGCCTATTCTTGGCTAGCTCAGCAAAGCAACAGGGCATATTGCAGGACCTCTGGGACTCCATGATGCAACAGCAGCTGCCATCTTGTGGGATGCCCGAGTGGAAGGTGCCTCACCGGGCCATCTCCATCTAACCCCGTGGCTTCGGGGGCCTCAATGGCAGCCACAGGGGCGTATCTGCACAGGCAGCCTTTGGGGCAAACTTCAAAGGGCGCTATCAGGCAGGATGAAGAGGGATGGCCTTGGGTGCTGAGAGCTTCACTAAGGCTCGACCACCATCTTGGCTTCCTTGGCCATGCCCCTGTTAGGTCCTTTTTATGGTGTGTTTCCACTGTATTACTGTTTGAAGTGTTAAACAAATACTTTACACATTGCCTCTAAGTTAAGCCTGATTACTCTGTGCTAATATACCATGGGGTTGAGCACAGGTTAATTTGGGGTTTGCTTGTGTCTTACTCTGACAAGGATTGTGGTTGTTGCTTGACCAGGGCTCACCTCCAGTCAACCAAGAACCCAATTTCTTACTTGGGACCTCTCCTCATTGTGGTAGTCGAAGGTCCACGTGGGGGGCTTTCCCTGGAGATCTTTACGAGGAGATAGTCTCCCTATCGGTGAGGTTTATAGGACCTAATACATTAAAAATGTGTGAGGGACGGTAAATGGTTCAGTTATTTTTATTGGTGCCCTCTTCAGCATGAGTATGCGCAAGAGTCCTTATAATGCAGGCCCTCAGTCTTGTTTCCAGTGATACAGTGTAGCCATGGGGCTTCACGCATTGGCATCCCCCACTATTGCATGCAGACGCTTGCATAAAATGACACAAAGAGCATCCCTATGTAAGACAGTTGCCATCTAACATATACAATTATAAGTTAACATTACTGTGCAATAGATGTGTATCATCCAGTGAAGGGCAATAATATCTTCAAGTCTTAGGTTTTTCTTGCAGTTCAGAAAGGACACCCATGTGTCAATCAAGACTGGCCCTCCCCTAGAGTGTTTGGTCTCTGCTGCGCTTGTACTGTCCGCCTCCGCCGTGGAAGAGCCTCATCACATCTCCTGTCCTCCCCCCTACCTTGGAAAGGACCCTCATGTGTCAAGCAAGGCTGACCCTCAATCAATCAATCAGTAAATTTGTAGAGCGCTACTTGTCATCCGTGAGGATATCCAAACGCTGGCAGGCTCCAGCTGATTAGCCGAATAGCCAGGTCTTCAGGGACTTTCGGAACTCTGGAAGAGATGGGGAGGTCCATAGATTGAAGGACAGCTCGTTCCATGTCTTTGCTGCTAGCTCGGAGTGTTGAGTGTTTGGTCTCTGCTGTGCTTGTACTGTCAGCCTCCGCCGTGGAAGAGCCTCATCACATCTCCTGTTCTCCTCCTCCATACTTTCGTGGGCTCCACCCTGTATGCCCAGATGTCTGTCTGAGTGTCTGGTCGGATTTTGTGTTCTTTAGTAAGACATGGTTGATCTAGCAGCACTTTCCGCTTCGTATTGATCGCCACTTACCTCCGTGTTTTATTGGTTTTATTATTGTTCAGCGCTAGTTGATTTTCTAAACTTCTGTGCTTTTGTTCATAAACAGATCTGACCAGGCTATGTTTTGCGTTTCATGAGCTGCATTGCATACACTGTCAGGATGTTCTATAGTGCTTGATTTCTTGTTACTGCAGCCGCTAGAATGAGGCAGTGGACATCGATTTTCTTATTTTACAGCAAAATGGCAAAGCCTTATAACATGTCGTATGGTGAGGGACGGCACAAACCTGCACCATTTAACCCCTCTATCTAAAGTGGCCAATCAAAATGTCGCTGACATGCTGTTTAGCACAAACATGAAATTATAACAATCTGAACCTGTCTGGGACTCCGGCTATCGCACAATGTATGAAGCTACAGATATTTGGTTTGTCTGAAGAATTGATCTCCCTCAATCTGCAAGGAAAGGGCTAATACAGTGTGTATTAATCACTTGTTAAATCTCTTCTATAAAATCGTTTGCTTGAAGATGAGTGAAGAGTTGTTGAATGATTTTTATATGAATCGCCTCACTCTGCCTACGTTTCCTTTTCAGCACAGGAAGGGTGTTTTTTCCTTTTCAGCTGGTAATTGAAGTCATCCGAACACCTCAGGGGGTCAAAGGGCATAGGACTTTCCACTGGGTTTCCTTTGTGCAGAAACACGCCTGTTTCCTGAGAGTAGTTCTCTTCCTCAAAGAAAGCGCCATTCTTTCGAGGAAACAATTTCTTCACAAAAAAGCAATTTCTCAACCCAGAAAGAGATCAGGCTTCTATTTTCTTTATAAGTGCAATTTCAAGGAACACGCACTTAAAAATGTTGACTTTTGTCATTCGGGGGTTCAAAAAATATCTCCAGCTAGGGAAAGTGACTGAACGATAGCAATTTCTCAGGAAACATAAAATGCTCACGCAGGGAAAATATTTTTGTTTTCAAGGTATTCAAGAGCATATAATCCTCTAAGCGTGATTCCCTGGAGAAATATGTTTTCTGACGCATGCCAACCTGCAAACTAATTTTTTATCCAACTTGGCAGAAAGGGATTTTTTTCACATTACCTTGTCAAAAGAGTTTTGGGACCAAAGTGGTTTTATACATATCAAAATGTGCCATTTTGTAGCTCAGGGTGTGTCCTTCTACGAATAGAACAACTGAGAAAATTCACCAGTCCTGACTGCAATATCGACCCGAGGTGAAATACTAACCAAGGCTGAAACGCAATACTGTCAAAGAATGTGTGCACGTTATGTGAATCTATACACCAGTCTGGACTTCTTTCTGTCCAATACAGGAACAAATGCAAAACATTTTCCATCTTAAATGTTGTATATCACACCGTCATTTTGTAATTTCATTTCGGACGAAAACCTTCACGGCTCGCAAGTAAACTGCTCGCCACAGACTTCCTTTATAGTGCCAATATCGGCAACACTCGCCACCCCACCATACAGCAATCTCCTATAGAAATAACCAAACAAGACACCTTCTTTGTGGAGAAAACTGCTGCAGGTTTATTAGCATTACAAATATGCCAACATGGTGGGTTATCTTACGGGCGATCCCAAGGCCGGCAGCCCCTCGCCGCCTGCCACCTGATGAGCCAAATTACACCGTGGCCTCCCCAACGGTGTTTGCCATATTTTGGGGGAGGGAAGACCCCTCCCACCAGTGGACCCACAGACCATGCCCCTGCTCACGCCCCATACGGGGGCGGAGCCTGCCAGGCAACCCCCGGTTGCTCAGGTCCACAACCGCCCGTAGGACTAACGGGGCGCCGTCGCTCCTCCAGGGTCCAACGCGAGGACCTCCCTGTGGATATTTGGCCTTTGCACCCTTGTTGTGCTTCTGTACATGGTACCCGTATGTACCTACAGCCTCTGGATCGCCCTGTAACTCCGCCTGCAACACAAAATAATACATTAGATATACCCCCCCCCACACCCCCAGCCTGAACGCCGGGTATGCGGTAGGGAGGGAAACGGCGTCAGGGGAATGGGCCAAGAGGGCGCCCAGGGGGCGGGGAGAGGTATATGTACCTCGCCCCCTCCCCGGAAGTGACGCGACACCTGGACCACTGAGGGTCCCAAACACTGGAAGGCTGCCTCCTGTGCCCTCCTGTGGCACTAAGGTGGCCGCCCTCTTAGCGGGTCTCCTTCGTGGACCCCGGGCAGCCTGCATAGTGCCAATATCGGCAACACTCGCCACCCCACCATACAGCAATCTCCTATAGAAATAACCAAACAAGACACCTTCTTTGTGGAGAAAACTGCTGCAGGTTTATTAGCATTACAAATATGCCAACATGGTGGGTTATCTTACGGGCGATCCCAAGGCCGGCAGCCCCTCGCCGCCTGCCACCTGATGAGCCAAATTACACCGTGGCCTCCCCAACGGTGTTTGCCATATTTTGGGGGAGGGAAGACCCCTCCCACCAGTGGACCCACAGACCACGCCCCTGCTCACGCCCCATACGGGGCGGAGCCTGCCAGGCAACCCCCGGTTGCTCAGGTCCACAACCGCCCGTAGGACTAACGGGGCGCCGTCGCTCCTCCAGGGTCCAACGCGAGGACCTCCCTGTGGATATTTGGCCTTTGCACCCTTGTTGTGCTTCTGTACATGGTACCCGTATGTACCTACAGCCTCTGGATCGCCCTGTAACTCCGCCACAGCTCTGGGTGTGGCCACCGTCACAGCCAGGGCCCCCACCAAGGTAGGCCTCTTCACCTCCATCTTTCTAATTCCAGGGCCTCTCCCAGGTCCAGCAAAACAAGTCCATGCCCACTCTGGCAGGCGCGCCCCATCCTCTTTCAAACTCCCAGTGGACTTAGCATGCAGCAGGCCATGCGGATGAACTAAACCCTCCTGTTCAGTGGATCTGCGCCTGGCACTGTAAACTCTCCTGCGTGCGGAATCCCCGGCATCCTCTGACCGAGCCCCTCGCCTCACTCACAGTGATGATATCTCTGTCCATCATAACACCCCTGCCCACAACTGGTTGTTTAACTTATACCAGAAGTATTTCATATCTGGCCGCACTGTCCTCCTACCCCGGAGGGTCAAAACATTGCCTCCCCGGTGTATGACCAAATTGATGGGAGGGGAGACACCCCCCCTAGAATTGTGCCGCAGCTTCTACAACAAGCTGTTCCAGCGCATACCAGGGGCCCCAAACCAAATTATCTCAGAAGTGTGCTGTGCTTCTACCTCAAACTGCTAGCGCATGCCTGGGCCCCCCAACCAAGGTAAGTCGGTGATGGAAAACCCCTGCCCCCATATATTGGATTCCTCCCATCGTGCCACTCACAGGACGCACGGACGGCCCTTCACCCAGACCTTTGATCCTGGAAATTAAAGACATGCTCAGATACTAACATCCTTTAATGAGCACTGCACACCCTATTATAACTAATCCATCTTGCACCTAGTTGCACAATAACACTGCACCCCATCAAACCTCGGGTGCCTTTGGACAGCTCAAAGTTGGCCTGTACAGGATACACTTAACCTGTCCTCCTGCCACTCCCCTGGGTGGCTACGGACGGCTGTACCTTTAAAAACCTTGGAATTCCTATTGTCCCACCTGCTTGATGCGCTCTGCTGCCAAGCCCGCCCAGAACGCTTTGGTTGTGGCTGGTTGCACCTATTTGCACAATAACAATGAGTGTCCTATCAAACCTCTGGTGCCTCCCCGGGTGCCTTAGGGATACTCAGAAGTTCGCCTGTACATCATACACCTAACCTGTCTTCCGGCCACTCCCCTGGGTGGCTGCAGACGGCTGTACCTTTGAAAGGAATTCCTATTATCCCACCTGCTTGATGCGCTCTGCTGCCAAACCCGCCCAGAACGCTTTGGTTGTGGCCGGTTGCACCTCTTTGCACCATCACAACATCTTTCCCTAAACCCTGCTGATTCCCGGGCTTCCCCCCAGTCCAGCAAAGCAAGTCCATGCCCACTCTAGACAGGTGAAACCCCATCTTGTGCCAAACTCCCTGTGGATTTGGCCTGCAAACCATACCTATAAAGCCAAACAGTTGGTGAATTTACGCCTGGCACGGTCAATTCTCCTGCGCGGGGTTTCCCCGGCCTCCCCTGACCGAGCGCCTTCACACACTAAACGGGGGGGCTATCTGACCACCATAACTCCCAAGCCCCCAAAGGTTGCATCCTACAAGTGGAGGACTCCTTCTCTTGCAACAGGTGCCTCTTCCCCCAGAGTCTGCTCATTGCCTGGGCCAGGCAACACAAGACAAGTCCATGCCCACTCTGGACAGGTAGACCATTCTTTGCGCACCCCGCCCGGAGGTCCCTAATCTCAACCAAACACCAACCCCCTTAGTCTGTGCCGCAGCTGCTTAAGCCAGCTGTCCCGGCACATGGCTGGGACCCCCAACCAAGAAAACTTATTGGAGGAACCACATGCCTCCATTTCTTGAATTCCGCCCCTCTCGCCCCTCGAGACGCACGGAAGGCCATTCACCCCGATCCTTGATCCTGGCGACATAACGAAATGCCAAGTTGCTAACCTTTAATGCCCACTGCACCCATCCTATACACTAATCAAGCTTGCACCTAATGTACCCGTGCACTGCCCCCCACTGCCCATTGATAGCCTTCCTGTTGAAGACCAGCAATTGAGGAGGGGACACCCCCCTTAGTCTGTGCTGCAGCATCCTAGCAAGCTGTTCCAGTGCATGCCTTGGAAGCCCGTCCAAATAACCTGTTAGGAAAACCATGCCTCCACCTCCTGCTTTCCGCCCATCGCGCCACTATCAGCACGCCTGGATGGCCCATCATCCATACCCTAGACCCTGCCCTTTGCCAGACCTACTCTGGAGGGTACCAGGTAGTGGACCAGAGGTGGAAACGCTACAGGAATGGTGAAAATGATAGATGCAGATCACATGCCCTTTCTAGACTTGTTGGGATGCCGGGTGTCCCAGAAAAGAGCCTCTGTGCTGCAAATCAGTATATCGCTAAGCTGTGTAGCCCCAACACCTTGAGTTGTATAACTTAATCCCCACGTGCCGCGATGGCGAGAATGCCGGCGCTTGGCATCTACAGTCTGTTAGCTTGACCAGTTAGTCTGCCTACCTTGATGAATCAATTCTGACAGACCACATACCCTTGTGCACCGCGTGCAACCTGTGCGTCACCTTAAAGGTTGACTAAGCCTGTGCTTCAACACCCTTTCTTGATATTCCCCCGCTTCGGGGGGTCAAGCTGCTAACCATGCACTGCACCAGCAGTGGGAATGTACCTGCACCCTCCCCATTACCTCTGGTGCATCACCGGGGTGCCAGTGGTATATTCCAAGTGTGCCTGTACATACTGCCCTTAACCTGCCTTCCGGCCAGTCCCCTGGGTGGCTCCGGGTACCTTTCAAACATTGGGGTACCCAATGTCCAGCCTGCTTGATGCGCTCATACTGTCCCTTTAATGCCACCCCTGAAGAGTCTGTTTTGGACCTTTCCCTCCGCCACTGGTTCTCAGGGCCCCGAAGGAAGCCAGGCTGGAGGTAGCTGAAAACAGGGCATTGCTCCTACCTGCATGATGCGCTTCCGCTTGTATGCCCACCCTGTAAGCTGCTGTTGCTGGCTCTTGAAAGAGCGACTGCCAAAGCGTTTGCCATGACCCCCAATGCCTGGCATAGAAGGCATGCCAACCATACCTGCTCAACCTGTACCCTGGTAATGGGCGAGCTGTCAGCCAGAGACAGTAAATAGGTTCTCCCTTCCGCCTGTGATGTAGAAATGCTGTGCTCAAATTTCATCCCAGGGCCGCTTCTGGCGCCTGAACCCTTACTAGGACTGAGCACATGTCCTGTAAACAGAATAATACTCCCAGTACATCCAAATAATGGCTCTGCGACCCATGATCCAGCCGCCTAAGCGTGTTCCTAACCGCACACGCCCCACCAACCTACATCATGTGACGTTGCCTGTTCTGAGCCACCCCGTGGCACCGCATTCCTTCTACACGAAACTGATGCGTACTGTGCTGATGTAAACCTTCCTCACAGCAGTTATGGTAAAGCAGTACGACCCTAAAAAACTTTGTATCCAGGCACATTAATTAGACTTTTGCCACCAGAACCACAGCCTGTGCCCCTGGGAGAATTGAATATAAACTTTTCAAGCGCGGATAGGCTGAATCTAACCTAGGTTACTGCTATACTCTTGGGGTACAAACTTCTTGGCTATGTAGGGCACAACTATGCCAGCATATGCCTCTTCATTTCAAACTTAGTGCAAATCTGACCCCATGGTCATCAGGTCTGAATGCTTCCCCGAAGCGCAGCACCGGCTGATGTGCAAGGAAAAACTATCTGACTACAGCCTTTCATTAGTGACTAAAATCCCGAGACCCTCGAATAAAATTCAACCACGCATGTATGGCGCACTGTCATCTAACTGGGGCATAGGTGTGATCATCTACCCAGTCCCAGATGCCTATGTAAATGTTCCCTCCGAGCGGGCCGGGCTGGCACCCACCACTGGAAGTGCCAACACCATCATGGCCACAACCAGGAAAACCAGCCATAGGTTACACACCAGACTGCACCAACTTGAATGAACGACGACGCGATGTGTCATTGCAACGCCCACAGTTTGGCCACAAACAAAATGGAAATCTGATGGTAGAAATGAACAGGCCGCTCGCGGAATATGCAGGAAGCTCGACCATACCCGCTGTCTCTTCACCGCAACTGGGTTCACCATCCGCCAAGAGGTGAGGCACGGCCAGTCTCGCTGAGTCACCCACAGATCCCCAGAGAGGCTTAGGAATGCTGACTTACTAGTAATGCTCCATCACACCCTCTACTTAGATTTCCTTTGCCAGGTTGCTGGTACTGCGCGGGCACTCTGGCCAAGTTCTAATTGTGTTTGCGTCAATATTCAGGGGTAGTGACTCGTGAATTCGACATTGGAACTCAGCAGCAGCTCACTAATATTACTGCCAATAATGTATGCCGGTTGAAAGGAGCAGAGCCACCTATAGGCCACCCTATAAGCCAACTTGTTACCTGAAATGTGGCTGTCTCTGACCACAAGCATACAACCTGACTAACACCAACGCTGACAACCACAAGCATACCACCAGACTACCACCGATGCTGCCCTCGACCCTGTCGCCCTGCGTTAACTGAGTGGGACACCCTACCTCGTGCATGCAATGTGGCCCCCACTCTCCCTGACGACCTTGACCAAAACCAATCATACTTAGTACCAGGAGCAGTGTTCTAGACACTGTCAAATTCTTTACCCGCATCGATGTAGCCCCACTAATTACTTCATGCGGGCAGGCCCAAATGTAGCACCAAATCCATATGCGTGGTGCAGTGCCTGGCCTAGAGAGACGCCCTGCACCATTGAAATGGTAATACCGTTTCCACTAGGTTCATTTAGGTCTCCCTGAAAGGGCCAGGTTTGCTTCACTATAAATCGATCTATGTTCTCAAGGACACACTGTATCTTTTGCGCAGGGAGTCGCAAGTAGAGCAATCCCTAATCAGACCATAATTCGAGAACCAGTACCGGACCGCTGTGATCTCCTAAGGCGAAGTGAAGATGTGAAATACCAAAACAACTCCCAGCTCACATCTAGGCTGCTGCCCCGCATGCTGAACAACCAGTCAGCCCAAAACGAGCCATCCCGGGCCTCAGAGGCACAGTACGCCTAACCCAGACACCGGCAACATAGCATTATCCTTCCGTGCCATACCCCGGAAGCCCCCAGCAATGGAGCAATGCGAGACATATTGCATTGCAAATACTCGTTTCTTTTCTATCTTGTGAGGATCCCTGTGTGCACAACCCATTGAATGCAGTGTTTAGCGTCTGCTCCACTCCAGCCTCCGTTCTGGGTTTACCAGCACCTGCCTCGGTGGCAATGATTCCTCCCCAACCCCCTCATAGAGGAAACGACCGCACTGATCTAAACCCAGGAACGCACATCAAAACAATTCTTACCAAAAAACAAAATTAACCTGTTAAATAAACAGCACAGTATAGAGTAGGCTGGGCCTCTCTGACGTCTGGGTCCTGGTGCCTTTGCACTGGCTACAAAATTAGCCACGCCCCCTGACAATTCTCATGTTTAAATCACAGACCAGGATGGCACTCGCTAACTACACTGCCCCGCTTGTCTGACCTTTTCTACACTCCTCCGAAGGTAATGGGTCCAGCGAAACAAGCCCAGAGTGGTCCATCTGGCTCGAGGAGGCGGAACGGAGGCCATTGTGAAGCATGCCTGACTCTAACTGAGCTAGTTCCACACCAGAGTCTGTTAACTTGCCTCAAACCTCTGTTTTGGGTGCTGGAGAGGAGGCCCTCCAATTCCAGGTGCTGAAATGGGTCCCTAAACTAGGAAACGACACAGCCGCCTGTCGGCCCTTTCGGAGAGCTCCATGGTTGTGCGCCACAATCACTGCAAGACTTGGGCTCAGGTTACAAGTTCTAAAAGAGATGTGGATTTGGGAATCAACATCCACTCGGACCAGGGTCCTCTTTCGCAGCCTGCAAGTACCAAACTCTTCACTTGAGCTGGCAGCACTAAACGGACCTGCGCCCCTGGCCCCACATGCATTGCTGCTACGAGCACTGATTACGCTCACTTTTTTTTTTTTTTTGTGTGCAGATTTGCATATTTATATAGCGCGAACTCGACCCGAAGGTATTGGAGCGCTTTCCATGAGCACCGATTTACATTACCCATTCAGGCACGGGGAGATCAAGTGATTTGCCAAAAGCACAGGATGGGGACGAGGCTCGAACCCTGGTTTCCTGCACCAAAGTCTGCCGTCTAGCCGCCGGACCACATCCTATCCGACCCGAAGGTATTGGTGCCTTTACACGTGCAACAGAAGGGGGAGCCTCTCCCGGGCCCTTGCAATGCTGGCCCCCCTCCCGCCACATACTTTGCAAGTGGAGGTGCCCAGCACCTCATACCGGCGGAGGCCCTGCATCCGGCCCTCACGCAGGAGGGGACCAGCAACACCCGGCAAACGCGGGTGGTGCCTATAACCGGCCCGTATGTAACTACTGACCCGCTCAGGCCCAGTCAGCTGCTGGCACCGCAGGGACTGGCCCCGCAAGAAGGAGCCCAAGCGACACCGGGCAAACGCGGGAGGAGCAGCACACGGACCGCGCCTCGCAGCAGGCCCACGTATGCCATGTTCAGCTGGGGCTACGCCGGAGCTGGCCAGCCGCAGGCTGGCGCCAGCAAGCCAGACAAGAGCGGGAGTAGCCTGCCTACTGCCCGCGCCTCACAGCAGGCCCACAACAGCACGTGTAGGCGCCCTGCAGCCCGCCCTCCTCACGGTGAGAGCCTGACGACCCCGCAGTTGCCCCCCCCCCGAGGATGCTGAACGCAGAGCATCGCAGCAATCGGAGCGCTTAACCCGCGCACCTTCGCGCCACCAAAGGAGCAACCCCAATCCCCCTGGTCAGTAGCTCACAACGTGGGGCTACGTTGTTGCACGCGAAAAGCGAGCAGTAACCCAGATGCCCCAACCAACCTTGCTAAAGCATCGTGCCAAAAACCCCCCATAGCCCGCCCCTGCCCATAACTGGTAGGTGAGGGCACGAAACCCCTCGGGTAAAGCCACCTAGCCGACGCGAGCTACCCTGGGGGCCTGCCGGGGGAAGAATCCATCGCTGCATAGGCTACCCCCACTCCGCTGCAGCCCCCACTTAGGCCCGGACACACCACGTGTGTTACGTCCCCGTTGGCCCTTGTGACCCAAACGCAACAGACTCCTGGAAGGCCGAGGATTGAACCCAGGACTGCCCACTTGCGAGGCATGGCTCTGCAGCTGAGCTGTATCCCCGCTAAGTTCCAACCAAATCGGAGTTTGCGGGGGGGGGGGCGGCGCACTTGATCCAGGCGCTCCTGGTCGAGGCCAGCCTGGGCTGACCGGGGAAGGGAGCCACTGCACTAACCCGGTGGGAGCTGTCCTCCCCCCACACTGACTGGCAGCCGCTACGCCCGACGTCGGGCCCAGCCCTTGTCCTCTTTGGAGGAGAGGGGGGGGGGGGAATCTGCACTCACCGCGCAATTAGCAGCTCCCGGGGGACACGTCCGAAACGGCGTCAGGGGAATGGGCCAAGAGGGCGCCCAGGGGGCGGGGAGAGGTATATGTACCTCGCCCCCTCCCCGGAAGTGACGCGACACCTGGACCACTGAGGGTCCCAAACACTGGAAGGCTGCCTCCTGTGCCCTCCTGTGTCACTAAGGTGGCCGCCCTCTTAGCGGGTCTCCTTCGTGGACCCCGGGCAGCCTGCAAAGTGCTTGGCCGGTTCAATTTTAGGTTTAAATTGTGAAACCTGATGCTGCAAAAAATGTAAATGGGCATTCACGAACCATTTACTCACAGCAAGTTGATGTATGACATGCTCAAACTAGTTGAGTTTTCAAAGCTGAGAACTTTCTTACCACAAATTCCATGTGTTGGGTGAACACTACAACCCGTGACGCATTTATCAATAAGCTTAGTTGAGCGTTGATTGCGTCCTTACAAAGACTAAGACTGGATGGATTAGATGGCCCCTCAATTAATTCTCAACTGGTCAGATTCATTGAATGCTCATTTTAATGAGTGTTACTTGAAGGTGACTAGTGTAATTTGCACGTGGAGATCCCTGCACGTGAATCACTGAGTCTCAGTTTCACTACCGTTGAGGAATGGTTGAATGCTTTTGGTGCAGTGCACTATTAATGTTTCGATGGGAGGTTTACCTTGTTGTTTTCCTTTTTTTGCTGAAGTTTTGTTTTAACGATCTGTTTCACTTCTTTCTATTTTCTTTGCATTTGGGCACTGCAGTAAAGTAGGATCTGCTTCTTATGGTTACCCCCACTATTTGCTTCATGTGATACTGTTTTTGACTAGTCTGACTGGGATCCTGCTAATCAGGACCCCAGTCCATCTGCTTTCTCCCTAAACTGTTATGTCATGTACTTAGGTACACTCCAGATTGGATACTGGGGTACCCTTGTCATTCTCTAGTATATGGTACCCATGTACCCAGGGCATAGGTACCCAAGAGGCCTCCCATGGGCTGAAGCATGTATTATGCCACCCATGAGAGGCCATGCAAAATGGAACTACTGGCCTGCCATTGCAGCCTGTGTAAGTGGGTGCATGCACCACTTACTTAAGATATAGGTTTACTTTATCTAAGGGTCACTACACTTATAACCTATAAGTCACCCCTATAGCAGGCCTTACCAATCCTGAAGGCAGGGTGCTTGGTTCTAAGTGAGAGGGTGCCACTGCATGAGCAGGACACCCTTGCAGCCTACGGAGTCCATTCTCCCGGGTTGTTAGTGCTGCAGCCATTTATAGAGTGGCATTATGCGACCGCGTGATGACCAACTCTAAAACGGCTGAAAGTAACCCTATCGGGTTTGGTGTCAAACATTGTGGGATCATACCCCCACACCGGTAACCGATGTGGGAGGTATGATTCCACCCCTCAGAAGCGAGCTTTGTGAGGTCCCTGGTGTTACCGGTACCAGCCTTCTAGTCCCTGGCAGCCCAAAATGGTTGCTGCCGCCCAGAGACACATTTCTGCCCTCCTGATGCTGAGCCAAGCTCGAGCAGGGGAAGGCAGAACAATAGGCATCCTGTCACAGGGAGGTGTGACCACCTCCCAGACATGATTTAGTGTATTAGGCCTGGGTGGGTGTGCTTGCCAGCGACCAAAAGTCTGCATGAGGGGCACATTTGGTGTCCCTGTGCATAGTCCAGTTCAAAACCAGTCCTGGGAGCCGTTGGCTCCTGCTCTGGCGCGAAACTGGACAAAGGACATGGGAGTAACCTCCCCACTGTCCAGACCCTCCCCTGGGATGGTCCCCTGAATCTGTCCAACCCTCTCCCGTGGGTACAAAAGGGCTTACCTGGCTGTAGGACCCTAGATTCGACGTGGACAAGATTCTGGACCAGAAACCACTGAACTTCGACCGTCTGGACACTCTTTACTTCGCTTGGGCTCGACTTCGTCTCCCACTCCGTCCAAAGCATCGTCTGTGCCCGTGCATCATACAGGCTCCATGCAGGACCTGTGGAGCATCAAGGACAATCAAAGACATCTGCCTTGGAGTGAAGGAGTCACTCCCCTGCAACCGCAGGCACCACATCACGATTGACTGGTCTGCTGCTCCTGAGCTCCTACGGACTCCGAAGGCTCCAGCAACACAGGAGGTGGGTTTCCAAGTCCCTCGAGGTCTGAGTTGCCCTCTTACCAAGTTTGAGGTCAGAATCCCTCGTGGGGGCTGCAATACCCGTACCCCTGTGCACCGCATACTTTTGCAAGTGCATAAGCTTGTTGGTGTTTCCAAAACAACCACACTGGGCTGCGAGTAGCCCCAATCTCTGGCACCATTTCCGGCCTCCTTGCACCGAGTGCTCCGTGGTCTGCTGCTTTGTGAAAGTGTTTGAGGTCCCCTCGCGACTCCTGTGCCTCCGGTCTGTGGGTCCTCTTGAGGGTCAACACTGGTTTTCTTGGGCTCCCCTGGTTGCTCCAGGCTTGCCCTGACTCCCCTGTGTTTGGTGAGTCCCCTGAGCCTTGCTGTTCTTAACCGTAACCTTTCTTGACCTTCTTTGTGGGTTGCCGCTGCCAAGGCTTGTTGGTGCTCCCACCGGACACCGACCCCTCAGCACTCGACATCCTTTGTGGGACAGCTCATATCTGGCTCCTGGTTGTCCTAAACATCTCCTGGTCCCGGTGGCTGCAGAGTCAAGAACCCCCTCAACGCACCTGAAGCACCCGACATCGGTGGGCATTCGTCTACCGAGCCCCTGGTCACTCCTGAGTGACCCAGACTCTGTCCCCTCTGCTTTCAGGTACTCTTCATCAAGAATCCACCGTTGGATTCCGACAGACACTTTTCTCCTTCCCAGCAGTGGCTCTTCTTCGAAGTCCTCCATAGAGATCGACGGTGGTTTCCGACGCCACTTCAGACCTATGCACCCAGCTTCCCTGGGATAGGTAACTCTGATACTACAGTATCCACGGGTGGGATGGCTCTCCAACCTCCTAAGTTCCACGGGGTTTCTTCGAAATCCACTTAGAAGGGTCCGTAAGCTTTAAAACTGCAACCGCGACTCTCCCATAGAATAGTACGGCGCACGCGGTCGTGTTCCCACACTGCACCCGTCCTCCGTGGGGTCCCTACTTACTCACCTTGGGTGGTTCCTTGAGTCCCAGCGATTCTACATACTCTAGACACTGTCTTGACTGGAGTTGTGGTTCTTATACCACTATTTTAGTATATGGTCTGGTCTCCCCTTGGAGCCCACTGTGTATTAGTGCTATTTACTATTATTTCTGTGCTACAGTATTGAGTGCTTTGTGAGTATCTTCGTGTAGAAGATACTGTGTCGTACATAGAGTGTGTTATATCAATAAATACATATTTTTATAACTACTGTGTGGTTCTCCTTTCATTTTACCAATACTATAAGGTTGCATTCTGGTAAAGCAAGCTGCTTAACATTCCTTCAAGACTAAGGGGTCGATTCCGATCCCGGCCGGAAGCGCACCTAACAGTATTCGTCCGGAAAAAAACCCAGCCAATTGCGTGTTTCCCGACCGATTCGTACATTCGTCCGGACGAACAAGTACGATGCGTATAACAACCCAGTTTCCGAGCGAGCCGTACTTACCCAATTCAGCTCCTGTTCCCCGCCCGAGCCGGATCCGTAAACGCTGAATCGAGTCGTACGGAAGCAAATACACAGCACCTTCCGGCCGGACGAGTACGATGCGCACTCCGTACGCGCCGAACCCGTCGCTACGTCCGGGACGTTTGAGCATCCGGGCGAGCCGTACATAAGCTCCGTTTCGCGCCACAAGACGATCCACGGCTACGAGACGAACAAGCCTGCTACGAGTACG
The DNA here is from genome assembly GCA_963921515.1 of Calotriton arnoldi. Taxonomy (NCBI): domain Eukaryota; kingdom Metazoa; phylum Chordata; class Amphibia; order Caudata; family Salamandridae; genus Calotriton; species Calotriton arnoldi. The sequence continues at coordinate 95,251 of CAWUFW010000468.1, read as the reverse complement.
ACTCGAAGACACGAGAAACCCGAACGAGACGATCCAAGCATGAATCCCATTGCGCAGGTCCTACCTATACTCTACATCTATTACCGGGATCGGCACGGACGCGTACGGCGCAGACGGTAAGTCAAACACCAACAATACAAACAAACGACACGTACACGAAATATGTCACACACACATAGGGATGCACAAATGACGTACACTAGCAACAGCAGAACCATAGCGGTGGGATGGCCATCACCAATGCCATACACACCCATAGGGGGCTGGATGCCTGCCACTACCACCACCCCACTCAGGGGGGGCTGGATGCCTGTCACTACTACCATCCCCACCCTTAGGGGGATGGATGCCTACCACTACCACCACCCCTACTCAGGGGGGCCTGGATGCCTACCACTACCACCACCCCTACTCAGGGGGCCTGGATGCCTACCACTACCACCACCCCTACTCAGGGGGGCTGGATGCCTGCCACTACCACCACCCCTACTCAGGGGGCTGGATGCCCATCACTACTACCATCCCCACCCTTAGGGGCTGGATGCCTGCCACTACCACCACCCCACTCAGGAGTGCCTGGATGCCTGTCACTACTACCATCCCCACCCTCAGGGGGCTGGATGCCTGTCACCACTACCATCCCCACCCTCAGGGGGCTGGATGCCTACCACTATCACCACCCCTACTCAGGGGGGGCTGGATGCCTGCCACTACCTCCACCCCTACTCATAGGACGGGTAATGCATGACACAACCAGCATACTCCCACATAAGGAATGTCTGAAAATTACATCCCCCCAACACCATGACAAGCGTGTGTAGTCTGTGACAAATGCCTACAACACTGAACATGACATTGAACATACAATGTGACCCCCTAGCACATGTGTCACACATAAATGTGTGTGGCCTCCACAATGCAAGCAGACCATAACCACTGTGGGAATGGGGTATAACACCCCATCATCACAGTGACCAAAAGGTAGGTGTGGGGTCCATAGCTGATGCACCTTTTGAACAGTGTGGCAATGGGGCCCAAAGCCCCATCACCACAGTGACCAAAAGGGAAGTGTGGGGTCCATAACTGATGCACCTTTTGAACAGTGTGGCAATGGTTCCCAAAGCCCCATCACCACAGTGACCAAAAGGGAAGTGTGGGGTCCATAGCTGATGCACCTTTTGAACAGTGTGGCAATGGGGCCCAAAGCCCCATCACCACAGTGAGCAAAAGGGAAGTGTGGGGTCCATAGCTGATGCACCTTTTGAACAGTGTGGCAATGGGGCCCAAAGCCCCATCACCACAGTGACCAGAAGGGAAGTGTGGGGTCCATAGCTGATGCACCTTTTGAACAGTGTGGCAATGGGGCCCAAAGCCCCATCACCACAGTGATCAAAAGGGAAGTGTAGTCTGGGTAAAAGCTGCCAAAGCCAAACTGCATGGATGATTCCTGGTCACACAACAACAAACACATCAGTGGCATAGTAGTGCTTGTGTCCCATAGCAACATAGATTGGGTGAGGCAAACAGTGCAGTGCAAATAAAACATACCTTTGGCCATGTGCATACAAACATCACCCATGGGGGCTCACATTGTCAACATTCACAAATAACACAATGACAGAAGTGACCATCATAATGCAGACCCACATATCTGCACCAATGGACACACAAATGTAGATATCCTAGGGAGACTGTAGATGTCAGGTGAACAAATACCATACCATGGCAACAATAGGACATACAAACCATGATTATTGTGCTGACTGATGACCTAGGAGTCCCAGGGACAGCAGGGGAAAGCCACCAAACAACATACAGCCAATGGCACACTCAAGATATGCCAATGCAGTGGTGCAAATGTACAAACACAAACAGGCAGACCCACACTGCATATCAAACACAACAGGTGATGGGGGTGTGTGCCAGTGTCCCCAGGCAACCACACAACACATGAGGAGGCCTGAATTCCAATTGCACAGATGTGTATACAGTGCCATACAAAAGTAACTCATGGATCGGATTCCCCTATGTGGGCAAAGAGGCATTGTTAGATGAGAGGGAGCCCAAATTACACATGTCACACAAGCTAGTAGGAACAGCAACTAACTCAGCAAGAGACAGACCCACCACAGCACAACCCCCAGGGACCCCACATTGTGGTGACACTACCCTGCATGATAATCCCACTGTGATGACAAAGGTAGATGTCATTCACACTGTGAACCACCGCCATGTGTCCTGAGCAACAAACTACCATCACACCTACACAAGCACAAATCAAACAGCACGGCCTGCCAGCCATGGCCAATATGGAGGTAGGGGTCTAGCCGTGCAACAACTCACATTTGCACACACTCAACACCACACACCTTGATCTCCACCAATGTGCAGCAGTGAAGCTCACATGGAATGGTGACATTGCACATGCACCCATGACAATCCCAGGGGTGGTGGGGGGAACTAAGGTGCAAAAACCCATCACACATGGCCAGTCAACAAGACTCGTGAATGTCTGACACACTGCACACTACGCGGTACATGGGCATGACGTGAAATCCACCACAATCAATGGGATCCTGGCCATAGTCACACACCAATGAAGAAGACAAGGTGACACACAAAGAACACACGTACACAACTTCCAACATTGCAGCTCTGACCCTGAGGAGTGGCAGCAGTCACACACACAACGTGTCACAATCACTGAAAGCTACCAAAGACTGTAAATTACATGACATGTGTAACCAACAAGTGCCAAGGGGAATCCTGAATGTGTCCCATCTGCGTTTGCCCACATCCCCAGCCCTGACAACAAAGACAACCTGGGATGACAACCTGATGAACCTTAGTTAGCCATGCACCCACATCCCGGAGTAACCAGGTCCAAGATGCTTGATGAACACAGAACAACTCAGCAAGCATCAGAAACAGGAACATCCGTAGGGACACAGCCTGTGTAGGAAAAGGGAAGGGTACACGCACAGACATGCTTACACAACACAAAACACGGGCCCAGTCACTGTCACGGGATTACACACTGCCATGAGGGCACTCCACTGCTGTGGAAGGTCCGCTGTGCCAAGCCTTGTCTGTGCACGACTCAAACATGTCAGCAGAACACTCGGTCAGTGAGTCAACAACTACAACACACATCAGCCTGGGTACGGGAGTGTCACGTCAGTCATATGCATACACCCAAAACACGTGTCAAGCAAGGTGCACTGTATACACAGTCAGGGAAATAGGAACATTGAACAGTGGTAAGCCCACCAGATGTGCATCACTGTAAGACAAAGATGTTAATTTACAAATGCAAAACGTACATCCCTGTGTCATATGCTGAACATCACACCCTCAGACTGCAGCAGAGGATGCCATAGATCCAGACTACAACAGGACACACATCCCATGGACCACATGGAGTCCATCACTGCAACACTTCATTTCCCTGATCTGAACACTATTACAACTGCAAATGCATGATGATAACCATGTACATCAAAAGAAAAACCACAGGTAAAAAAAAATAGGCTTTATTCAGCAAATGTCAATAAAAAATCAGAAGTCCAAATTAAACTAAGGCCAATGGCCAGTCCAAATACACAGTCCCAACAGGGTGATATGTGACAACTTGTCACCCATTGCTTGCCTGCACTGGTAGGGACAGGGGACATCCCCCTTGGAGGGGCATACAAGGGGCAGGCCAGGCACCACAGGGACATGATCAGGGGATGCCAGAGTGAGGCAGTGAAGGGGTGGTGGGTGCAGGAGTGTCACCAGCAACTGCAGTGGAGGTGTCTGACTCAGGGGGGCCGGCACCACTGCAGTGCCCGAGTCAGACGGGGTGGTTGTGGACTCCACTGCAGTGCATGCCTCCAAGGGAGTGGAAGGGGGGCAGATGAGGTGGGCAGGACAGAGGGGGACCCGGTCTCCACACCAGTGGCACAAACAGGCTGAGCGTCTGGGTTGGTGGTGGAAGAGCAAGTGACAGGGGGAGGGCCTAAGCAGTTTGGGGATGCGGTATCGGTGTGTGGGGGAACCTGGGGCAGGGTGTGGCGGTGGAACCTGTGGAGTGGTGGCCTGGGGGATGGAGGAGAGAGACTGGGTGGTGGAGCTGCGTGGTGGTGGTCCGGGGGGACTTCCAATGGGGTCCTCAGTCTGTCTGTGCCTGGGGGAGGGTGTCCGGGGGCGAGGGGCACTCACCTCTGTGTGGGTGGACTTCCTCTTCCCCCGGTATGCCGGATCTGCAGGATCGGAGGGGAAGAGGCCGAGGTCACACAGGAAGACCTGCTGTGTAGGTGGGGTTGCAGGTGAGGCAAGGGAAGGGGTCTTGGAGGGAGAGGATTTGGAGGACTGCGGAGTGACTGTGGATGCCTGTGTGTGTGTCTGTTCCCCATCCCCTGTGTGTGTGGTATCTGTCCCCTGAGGATGCTTGTGTGCACGTCTTGCCTTTCTTTTGGGTGTGTCTGTGCTGCTCGTGTCTGTGTGCTTGGGTGAATGTGCAGGTGTGCATGTGCTTTGGACAGGTAGGGTGCCAGGAAGTGTGGATGGGGCAGAGGTAGGAGGTGGGAGGGACTGCTGGAGGAGGGACACTGCTGCCGTCAGGGAGGAGTCCATGGACTTATTGCTCCTCTGTAGGGCAGACATACCCGTCGAGATGCCCTCCATGAACGACACCAGCTGTGTCAACAGAGTGGTGTGTGCATGGAGGACACTCAGCATTGCTGTCTGCCCTACATGGAGCTGCCGACGTAGGTACACAGACTCCTCACTCAGGGCAGCAGGGGACACAGGGGCAGGGGGTGCGGTGCCTGGCAAGAAGGAGACACGCTCCCGAACACGGGAGCCTCCACGGACGTCTGGAATTGGAGCCAATGGGAGGGCGCTGCTGGTGGTGGTGGTGGCGGGGCCAGACAGACTAGCGGGGGTGTGGTGGCTGCTGACACCCGCCTCCACAAGGGAGTCATCTTCTGAGCTGCTGTGGTCCTCAGCTGAGGTGGATGGTGCTGAGGACTCCTCGGTGTGGCTCCCCTCGCCCTCCGTGCCACTGGGTCCCTCTGACCACTCGTTGGATGCTGACCCAGTCTGGCTCCGCTGCTCCTCCTGGTCTGTGGAGCTGTCCCCTCCTGTGGCCGTGGATGTATCTGCAAACAATTAGGGAAACAGACAAACATCAGTCACCTGCACTGACCGCACACACCACAGTAAGTACAGCACTTACAGAGCCAGCCCTGGCATCCTTAGTAGAACATTGCCAAAACTCCTCACACAGATTTGGAGAAGCCAATTGTCAGTCTGATGGTCAACCATGGGACTCACACCCCTCCTGCCCTTGCACCCATCTGTCTGGTGCCTGTCTGATGGTAAGACCCCAGTGTGGACACATGCACCACCTACACAGTTGTTGGACATTGCAGGGAACACAGTGAAGTATGTGAACATGCACACATCACATCTCTTGCCACTGAGTCAGTGCAGGTGTCCGGAGAAAGGGATGGCCAGAGTCTAAATAGAAATGCATGTGATGCATACCAGCACCAGACACCATGATGCACCCATGTCCGGATAGTCCCTGCCACAATGGGGTGCATGTTGCACATGTCACTCCCCTGCAGGATCACTCTTAGGAAGTTTAATGCCATGACACAGGCATGCCTGCAAAGTCATACATCACTGTCTCCAGTCACATGGCCATGGCAGCCTGCCAACAACAGTCTGCACTGTGTCACAATCCTAGGACATGGGGAATGCAAGTTATGTAACTGACAAGTGCACATGTCCATCCCCCACACACCACATCATCTGAACCAGTATTTGTCCACGTCATGCCAATTGGACATATGGGGGACATGAAACACAACTCCCAGAACCTGAGCACCTCACAGTGTGCTGTGAATGAATAACAGCTGCCTGAAAGTCACAGTCGCATACACCTGTGTGCACAGTCAAGTGATCAAACATCTATAAGTCACAGAAGTATCGTCTCACATGGTCACATCTCAGATGGCATGCTGAACCCTAACCGACAAACATACCAGTAGTCCTGACAACGAAGCAACAGCACACTGACACAGAGGCAGACACCTGAGGGAACATGTCACTGATCACAACATGTCAGATGATCCACAGGAGTGGGAGTACAGAGTCTATTGTATGCCCTGGAGTAGGCATGACTGTCCAGCTCCACCTGTAAGAGGGATGAGTCCTGGACAGTAGGCAGGTGTCTAAGCATGTGTGACACACTTGATATACATACTCCTGAGGCCCAAACATTGTTCCCACCCACAGCATGGGGGTGTGCCAAATACCCCAGGGACATGTGGTGAATCAGATCAGCAAGTGGACCACATATCAAAGTTACACCCAGATTACATGTCAGGACTTGGGCATTGTGTGAGCAATTGACCCACCCATGAATCCCACAACATAGTCACCGGAACAAATGCTGTCCCCCACCTTGAGCAAAAAAATGCAATGACACAGTCCCCAAGAGACACAATTTCCTGACTGTAAGGGCCACACATATGCGTATCAGATGAGGAGTGGGCATGTAACAATAGAGGGACATGGGTCCTGGACCACAAGACTGATGTACTGTGGAAGTTTAACCAGGCCAGAGGAGGGCACATAGCATGTCAGACAAAGTGCACAGTGCTGTCATGGACTCACCCCCTCCTTGCTGCTGTCTGGCCTTCAGCTGCCCATCCAGGTCAGGGAAGACCACCGCCAGGATCCTGAGCATGTGGGGGGTCAGGGTCCGGTGTCCGCCCCTCCTGCGAGGAGGCGACAGCTTCAGCTGGACCCTTGCGATCCTCCGGGTCCAGCCTCGAAGGTCCTGCCACCTCTTCTGGCAGATGCGGATCCGGCGCTTGTAGTCCCCCACGGATCTTACTGCCCGGGCGATGTTCAGCCAGATTTTCTGCTTCTGGTGGGCATCAACCTGTGAGGCTGACAAAGTGAAAATGCCATTACTACACATGCAACATATCCGTGCATCACACAGTTGGATATACATGTCTCAATCACTGGGGCACATGATGTACACAGGCAGTGCAATGATGGCTATGAACAGTTTGCCAGCAGTTACTACATGGTATCATTGCATGGAAAGTAAACCTTGTTGGAATGCACTTTTACTGCACTGTACCTGTTCAGTGCATGTAACTACACACTTTGGGGGCTCAGAACTACTCAGTGAGCAAGCTAGCCAGTGGTGTGCACACTGTAAGTCCTGCTAGTCAGACAACATGCAAAATTAGTAAGGCAGTGGACAGCACACTCACCTGCTCCCCTGGTGTCCCATACAGCTTGCTGTACTGTGGAAGGAGGCTGTCCAGCAGGGCCTGGTTCTCCTCAAGGCTGAAGGCTGGGGCTCTCTCCACAGTACGTGCCATTGCAGTAGCCAGAGGATGCAGAGACAGCAGCAGTGTTGGTGGCAGATGTCGTCCTGGAGTATGTAGTGCAGGCAAGTGATCTCTCAGGGGAACAGCCAGCATTATATGTGTGCTGCAGAGGCAGATACTGTCCCATGTGTCCAAAGTGATAGGTCCAAGTCGTTTGCATCTTTTGAATCTGACCAATCCATGGAATAGCAGCACTAATACACGCCCACAGCATCCTTCAAAAATCCAAGTTCATGACACCCATGATTTTGCAACATTGTTGTGGCTGGCCAACTGAATTCACTGCATCAGACTCGTTGAAGCTTCAAATACACGTCCGTTGCCATGCCAGGCCCCAGCCAACGTGTGCGCACCGTTCGATCCATTGCTGTACAACGCGTATTTTGGGATACAACGCGTACCCGCTCACAACAGATGCAATGGGCCGGCCGGGCACACCGATCGGTCCATTGCTGTACAACGCGTACCCGCTCACAACAGATGCAATGGGCCGGCCGGGCACACCGATCGGTCCATTGCTGTACAACACGTATTACGGGATACAACGCGTACCCGCTCACAACAGATGCAATGGGCCGGCCGGGCACACCGATCGGTCCATTGCTGTACAACGCGTACCCGCTCACAACATGCAATGGGCCGGCCGGGCACACCGATCGGTCCATTGCTGTACAACGCGTATTTCGGGATACAACGCGTACCCGCTCACAACAGATGCAATGGGCCGGCCGGGCACACCGATCGGGCCATTGCTGTACAACGCGTACCTGTACAGGTCAGTCGCATATGTCACCATGCTTGTCACTGGTGAACGTATGCTAGCCACATATACCTGCCAGAGACCCAGGGGCACACCTACAACACCACACCCAGTCCACACTGTTTCCTAAGGCATGTAAGGCTGCATTACCTTTTCTGTGTATGGGGGTTAACATGTGGTTTCTGTGGAGGCACTTGTGGGCAGCCACACCCAGGCTGTGCATGTATTAATGGGGACAGGGTCCTTTGTGTGTTGTGCACATGACTACTGTGATGTGCAACAGTTCATTTCGGAGCATGTGGCATGGTCACATTTCCAGGTTGTGTATGTGTGTGACATGTCACATACCCCCAGGGTCCCATGGGGGAAGGCATGTACATCACAGGGTGACCCATTGCCACAATAGTGATGTCCCTCCACAGTCTGTGTGCATGTTGTGTTTCCGATGTCTCTGATTCCATGTGCACGATGGGAGGCAGTCTCCACATCAACGTTGTTTGTGCATGGATTTTGATGTTGTGCGTCACTGGCGTCCATGTCTGTCCTGCGTAGGCGACAGGGGCCACTACCTGTGGGAGTCATGTTTGTTTTTCTGACGTGTACATGATACGCCATGTCATGCCAGTGTCCATGTGGCAAGACAGGGTCACTGGGAATCTGCCTGTCAATGAGCTGTGATGCCTGTGGTGCATCTGTCCAGACATGTCACTGTGGTGTGTGTGTGGAACGTGACAGCAGTAAATGGGTACTGTGACACAGCCTAATGGTTTCCCATAGCACAACTTGGAACCTGTTGTCCACACATGTTGTACTGAGAAGTTAGATGATGGCCATGTAGGTGCGAGTTATGTCCGAACAGAACGGCACACACATCAAGTACTTGTGTCTCGTAATGATGTATCATGTGAAATTGAGTATGGTGAATGGCACATATGTGGGGTGACTGACAATCTTTCTTTCCTCAACCTATGCACTGCAGGGCTCCAGCTGTCCATAGACCATTCCCTGACCTGGCAACGATGGTGGAACGTGACAGCATCCGACGGTACCGCTTCACCAGGCAGCTGATTGAGGATTTGGCAGTGCGCTTGGCACCACATTTGCAACCTGGCCGGCCGTACCCTACGGCGCTGACCCCCAAGGTGAAGGTAATGGCAGCCCTACACTTCTTTGCCACCGGTACCTTTCAACACACTGTTCCGACTGCCGATGGGATGTCACAGACTATGTTCAGCCGTGTGCTACGCGATGTTTTGGAGGCAATGTTGAGATGCCTGAACCAGTACATCTATTTCCCTACACGTCAACAACTCACTGACGTCAAGAGTGACTTCTATGCCCTGGGGAGGATGCCACATGTCATTGGCTCCATTGATTGGACACATGTGGCTTTGGTACCACCATAGGCACATGAGCAGGCATACCGGAACCGGAAACATTACCATTCGATCAATGCTCTGGTGGTATGTCTTGCAGATATGACCATCACACATGTGTGTGCCCGTTTCCCTGGTTCAGCACACGATGCCTACGTGATGAGGAGTAGTCGCATCCCGAGGATGATGGCACAGATGCAGAACCAGCGTGCCTGGCTTGTCGGTGTGTACTGACTTTGTACCACTGTGTGTGTTCTGCTCTGTAGTATACCGCCCACTTTCCCAACTCAGCTAATGTGCACTTGTCTGTCCGTAGGTGACTCTGGATACCCCAACATGCCGTGGTTGCTGACACCCCTCAGGAACCCTGTGACACCAGCCAAGATGCGCTACAATGAGGCACATGGTCGGACAAGGAGAGTGATTGAGCGGACCTTTGGTCTCCTGAAGAGCCTCTTCCGCTGCCTGGACAAGACAGGAGGGGCCCTCCCATATGCCCCAGCAAAGGTGTGCAAGATTGTCATCGTCTGCTGCATGCTACACAACCTGGCAGTGCGGAAGGAGTTGCCTCTCATCCTGGATGACGATGACCAACGCCCGCCACCTGTGGAGGATCCTGGCCTGGACCACGATGCCAGTGATGATGATGATGATGATGGTGATGTCCGCACACAGCTCATCACCAACTTCTTCAGCTGAATGTGAGTATCCAGGGAGATGTAATGTGAATGATGTGAGTTTGCATGATATGTGTGGGTGGTGCTCTGGTGCTGTTTGAGTGTGGCCATGTGCTACTTGACTGGATGCGTGCAGCAATGTGTCCTTACAGGTAGTATGTACTCCCCAACAGTTTTGACATGCTAACTTGGTTTTGTGTACTTGTCTTGTGACATGTATTGGGCATGAGTATTGCAGTTCTGTCCTGTTCTTCAGTGGTTTTAACTGTGTGTCATGTCTGTCCTTCACAGGGTGCTTACTGAGTACTTTGGTCAACTTGGATCCCCCGACTCCATGATTCAGCTTTCAGGGTGGCAGCAGTAGTTTCCCTACAGGTGATGTGCCACACACCCATGGACTTCATATCTTCTGCACTTGTTGACTGTGTGGCCACTGCCACGTGGGATTACCTTGCATTTGTAGTGGATACAACATGTTGCAAATGTGTAATAAACCTGTGCTTCACTTTGGGATGTGCGTTGTCTGTGGTCACACATCTGACTGACATTTGCTTACTGCACCTGTGGGCTAGTTGACACAGACTCTGAATAGGTGTGGTGTCTGTGCATTCCACAGTATTTCCTGGCAACATCACTGTAGGCGATGAGTCCGATGGCCCTGGTGTCTCTGTGTTGTGTAGCCCTAGTGGTGTGTCTCCCTCATATGTGTCACGTCACCATGACTCACATGACGGTGTTGTACTTGCTGTAGCAGTTAGCATACACAGTGTAATTTAGCAGATCATCATCACCATAACAGTATCCACATTTGAATAACAACAGAGGCAAGTATGGTGTACTAGTGATTTTATTTACAGAAATGTGTGTGTGTATAGTGCACAGGATGGTGGGTGCTGTACATTGTGATTGTGATCCAAAGTTCCCAGATGAGTTGGAAGTCTTGGTAGCAGAAATGTCCTGAGTGTAGTCCACAGTCATATGATACATTAGTCCAACTTGAACTCCCCATGTCATGTGGGAGAGTTGTGTTGCATTCGACAGGGTGAAAAGTTTGCACACAAAGGAGAATTTCCGGAACAGGTGTTGGCTTCCTGGGGGATGTACGTGGCCATCAGCCTCTCTGTTTTCCTTCCTCGGACGACCCCTGTTCTTTGGGGGGGACCCTCACGTGCAGGCTGCTGCGGTGCAGGGGAGTCTCCGCCAGAGTCCTCCTCCCTCCCTGTGGTGGTGTCAGTTGTTGCAGCACCAGATGTTGTGGGCATACAGGGAGGTGTGGCCATGTTGGTGCTGATCTGGAGGAGGCACGTCAATATGTCCCTATGCACCGCTGTGAGTTCTTGCAATGTGTCCCACTTGGACTCCATGCGAGACATGTGTGTCTCCACACGGGACATGTGGGAGTCCAAGCGGGCATGATGGGCAGCCTGCTGCTGTTGTATGTCCTTGAGGATCCCCACTACCTGTCTGACCTCTCCGGTGCTATCCTGGTACGCACCAGCGATGCGTGCCAGTTGTGGGTCATCATGCAGTCCAGATCCCTCTGCAACAGCGACCTATGTCTACCACCCCTCCCACCACCCCTGGTGACACGTGCAGGACCTGCGGTGGCACGCACAGGTGACCCAAGGCCCCCTTGGGGGTTGTTAGTGGTATTGTTGTCCGTTGCTCCACGGTGGGCCTGGGGCCCTGTGCTGTTATCATCGGTGGTCCTTGGTCTGTCCGTGTCGGCGGGGGTGGTCTTTGTGTTGGCAGTTGTTGGAGGGGTGGGTGCAGGGGGTGCAGATGTTGGTCCTGCTGGTGCTGCATGATGACTCACACCGGAGGTGCCAGGTAGGTCTTCGCCATCCGAGGAGGGCAGAGGCTGTTCCACACCAGTGAGCTCAGTGTCCCCCGGAGCCTGGGACAGGGACTCCTCCTCGCCTGCTGCTGTGTCCCCATCATCATCACCTGTATTTGGAAGAGACACACATTGTATGTTATGTTTCTACAGGCATCAATGGTTCACACACCTGACAGTTGTGACTGTACCTCTGGATGCGGGCATGTACATTGCATTATCCTAAGTTGTCACAGTAAGAGGTTGATATTGGTATAGCACATTGTCCTGCATACCTGGGGCATTTCAATGTGAATGTTGAGGTGTGTGCATGGCCAGCATTGGTTGTATTTGGTGGACATCCGGCCATCCTTCTCCACCTAGCCCAGTTATCCCACCATGAAGCATGCCACCCTTGCAGTGGGTTCAGGTTGACTCTCAGGATGTCATTCAGTGGTGTTCTGCTGTTTGTTGGTGCACAGTTCCCAGCAGGGCCTTGTGCTCCCCACAGCAGTACCCAGTGTCAGCCATCTTGTCAGTCCTTATCCACTCCCTGTGATGTGAGCATGGTTCAGAGTGGTGTAGATGGGCCAATTGTGAGGGTGAGCAATATCTGTGACTACAACTCCCATCATGCTATTGCCTACACCCCCCTTCCCAGCATGCCCATACTTCCTTCCTTTTGAGTGGACTTCACTGTGTGTGAGTGTGACAGCAATGGCAAGATGGCTGACAGTGTGGTCCTGTTGTTTGTTGGTGCCCAGTTCCCAGGAGGGCCTTGTGCTCCCCACAGCAGTACCCAGTGTCAGCCATCTTGTCAGTCCTTATCCACTCCCTGTGATGTGAGCATGGTTCAGAGTGGTGTTGATGGGCCAATTGTGAGGGTGAGCAATATCTGTGACTACAACTCCCATCATCCTATTGCCTACACCCCCCTTCCCAGCATGCCCGTACTTCCTTCCTTTTGACTCTGCTTCCCTGTGGGGTAGTGTGCCTGTGCTGACAGGAAGGCTGACAGTGTTGTCCTTGCGTTTGTTTGGCTACAAGTCCCAAGAGTGTCCCTGTGCTTCACACAGCATTACCTAGGGTGGTGGTTCTTTGTGGGATCTTCATTTGGTGGTGTGAGGCATTGCATTCTCCCAGGTGGGTTATGTGGAGTTTGTGTTGAGGGGGTGTGTGAGGAGAGCTGCTTGTAACTATGGTCAGTGCTGTCAGTCCTCCTTCCCACCCAGCCAGATATCCCACCATGCAACGTGATTGCATTGCAGGGAGTGCAAGTTGGCTTTCAGGATGTCAGGCAGTGGTGTTCTGCTGTTTGTTGGTGCACAGTTCCCAGCAGGGCCTTGTGCTCCCCACAGCAGTACCCAGTGTCAGCCATCTTGTCAGTCCTTATCCACTCCCTGTGATGTGAGCATGGTTCAGAGTGGTGTTGATGGGCCAATTGTGTGGGTGAGCAATATCTATGACTACAACTCCCATCATGCTATTGCCTACACCCCCCTTCCCAGCATGCCCATACTTCCTTCCTTTTGAGTGGACTTCACTGTGTGTGAGTGTGACAGCAATGGCAAGATGGCTGACAGTATGGTCCTGTTGTTTGTTGGTGCCCAGTTCCCAGCAGGGCCTTGTGCTCCCCACAGCAGTACCCAGTGTCAGCCATATTGTCAGTCCTTTTCCACTCCCTGTGTTGTGAGCATGGTTCAGAGTGGTGTTGATGGTCCAAATGTGAGGCTGCCCATTATCTGTTACTACGAGTCCCATCATGCTCTTGGCTACACTGACTTCACCAGCATACACAGGATTCCTTCCTTTCTGTGAGCTTCCCTGTGAGGTGGTGTTCTAGTGGTGGCTAAATATCTGACAGTGTTTGTTAGTTAGATTTGTGCCACTGCCTAGCTCTATTTGGTATTGGGTTTGTACATGTCATGACACAGTTACATATCACTATGACATGGCATGTATTGTGTTTATCTGACTAACATACACTTCTTGGGATGATTATCTTTTGGTTGCTGTTGATTTGCTAGAGGTGCATGGTTTGACTATCCCCTTGACAGTGATGTGTGTGTATTGGCACACAATATTGTGTATATTAGTTGTGTACTCACCAGGCTCTGGGATGTTTGTTAGTCCATATACGCTCACTGGTGGTAGGATGGCCCGCACCTTCTCCTCCCAGGGCCTGAGGTATACTGGTTTGGCAGGAGGGCCACTGCCGGTGTGCTGGCTCAGGAGGTAATCCTTCTTCAGTAGGTCCCTGACCCTCCTGCGCACATCATACCACCTGTTCTGGATGTCTTCCTTTGTGCGCAAACATGGTGATTGTGCGTTCACCCTGTCGACGATCCTCGCTCACATCTTGGTTTTCTGTGCCATGGGGGTCTGTTGGACCAATGTGCCAAACAACTGTGGCTCTACCCTCAGGATCTCGTCTACCATGACTTCCAATTCACTATCTAGGAACTTTGGATTCTTCTTTAGGGGGATGGTGATGGGTGGTGGTGGTGATTGATGTGTGTGTGTGTGCAGGTGAGGGTGTGTGTGTGTAGGTTTTGCTGTGTGTGTGTGAGGGTGCTATTTGTTGAGGTGCTAATGGTGTGTGGCTTTTGTGTTGGATGAGCTGTGTGTGTGTCTGCTGTCTGCTGGTGTTCTGTGCTGGCAGGTCAGTGGAATTTGCAAAGGATCATGGTAGGGATTTGTGGCCTTTATGTAGGTGGAGTTGGGGGTGTGTTCTTGTTCCATTTTTTTCACTCCCTGTATTTATTGGCTTTGTCATTGCTTGTTTGGCCCTTTTTTTTGTATTTTTTCATTTGTGATTATTGTGCATGTAGGAGTCGTTCTTCTGACCAAGTAGGACGTTGCAGTTATCTCGTGCGCGCCTCTCCGAGTCGTTCCCGCTGTGTTTCAGCTCAGTTTCATATGCGGCGTACGCGTCGGTCACGGAGTATTGTGTTTGTTCGGCTGGGTTTTGTATGCGTGTCGGTCGTACGGCTTGGGCTCCGTGCGAATCGGTCTGATTTTGCACCCATTGCATCGTACTGCGCGGGTCGGAGTTCGCGGGTACGTTTCGTTCGGGTTGATTCCTGGTGCGTGTCGGTCGGTTCGATTCGCGTGGTTTCCCGGCCGGATAGCTTGTTTCCGTCCGGGTCGGTCGTTCGCCTTGAGTTCCGTACGAGTCGGTCGTGATTCACATGCATTTCATCGTACTTCCCAGGTCGGGCAACGCCAGTACGTGTCGGTCGGACTATGATCCCATACCGAGTCGGTCGGTATTTTTTCCGGCCCGAATCGGATTCGGCCCCTTAGCCTGAAGGCTGCTCCCCACAGCTACCACTTGGATAGCTTTCTAAGGTTATCTTTGACCTCTTAAATCATCATAAGGGTTGTTTGGACTGGTGCAAGGTGCCCACTTTAATTAGTGGACAGCATATACCAGGCCAACTTCTCACAGGCACAAAAAGGCAAGTGGCAGGAAGTTTCAGTTCCCTGTGTGAGCTCTGGAGGAGGGGGAGACTCAGGATAGGCCCAACTGAGGCCTTTCAGTTCTGAGGCCGAGGAAGGAAGCCAGATACCCCATGACCCTCAGGGCTATCTAGCAGGACGCGAGTTCTTGAACACACGTCACATATATCCCCTGATGAAGGGCTAACACAAGCTCAAAATGCATTGGGATGATTAACAAAGTGTGATGATCAATCATGTTACGGACACACGCTATTGATATATTCATAAGAAGTGATTTATATTGGATGTATATTGAATGCACACTTGAATGAGTAAATTCAAGATGGAAAAATAAACTTTGGAAATTCTGAAACTGAACACAGTTGGTTATTACTAACTACAAGCAATGTGAATATAGTCCTCCATTTGGAATTCGGCAGTGCACTAAGGGACGCTTCCCTGTGAGGGAAGCGCTACATTCAAGTATTTAGACACGCTTTTGATCAAAAGGCGATACCTTCCTGCAAGCCAACAACAAACAATAACGTGATCACAATCAGCATACTATCACTTCAGACTTGGAGTGCGTGATTCTAGCTCTATTCATTCCTCAGGTAACATTCACCATCCACAGCTCCTTCCCTCTTATGTCGGCCACATTTTTGCTGGCTTTTAGGCATGGGTCTTTTCGCGTAGATTCATTGCAGTTTTTCCCTCCCCTGTCTATGCCTGGAACCCAATGGTTAAAGAAAGAGTTTGAATCCAGGTGAGCCCAGTCAGCCTGTCATCTTCCTGAGGTCAATAAAGTCAATGCCATTGAGGTGGGTCACAATGCGGCTCTTTTTTGGGTTCAGCCCCTAGATCCTTTTAAGGGTATAGGCACTTTCCACGTACTCGCTTGTTTTGTTGTGTGAGTGGTTCTTGTTTGTTGGATGCAGTGACACTGAGAAGAACCTGTCTGTCAGAAGGAGCTGCCCTGCCTGCCTGGCAGGACCTTTCGCCGAAGAGCCTGTGCTCAGAGTGCGCTGCTTAGAGAGGCTGTTAAAGGATGGGGGGGTAAGGGATCTTTGGAAGAAGCCATGAAGAAACCTGTCGCTGACCTACAGATGTTTTAGCCACTACACTGAACCTGAGTTTGTGCCCACCAAACCCACACTGTCCAAGCCAGCATCTGGAGCCCAGTCTTCTACACTCCTTGACCTGGTGTCTTACACCGGGGCTTCCTTCCCAGCGCTGGTGGGTCTATTGCTGCCAGCCATTCCAGCCCGCAGTCCCTGGCTGGAGCACCACAGCCCAGGCTGGTAGTTCTTTTAAGTGAAACTGTGGCAAAATGCAAGAAACCAAACCAAATGTATGGTTTTAACAAGCATGTATTAATAGAGTAATCCTAAAAAGAGATAAAGCACATTCCGTAAAATATTGTGTGAGGAAAAAGGAATAATCTAAATAAGAAAATGTAAGAGGACAAAAAACTGCAAAATGTCCCTTTGTATCCAATGGAGGGAGATGCATGAGGTCCACAGAAGTCCTTTGACCACTCGTGAGAAGAGCAGCGCAGCCGACACACAGTGGTTTGGTCTTTGCCCCGGTGCAAATCTCAGCTAAGTGCAGAAGGTGCAGCCTTAAGCTCCTAAAAAGCAGGCCCTCATTCATTTGAGAATCTTCTAGTGCTTATCTGTACTTTCCCAAAACATCTCGTTAATTTGCAGGCTTTTTTTGCCATAGTGCAAGCAGACTTTCTCTCTGTTTCTTGATCGTTAACAGTGCTGAGGCTCAGGCTGCCTGACTCCCATCCAGCATTTACTACGCGTACATGTGCAGTGGTGTAACTTAAAATGATGCCCCCCCAGCAGAATGTGAAAAGGGGCACCTGAGTTTCTCGTATCTCACAGATATTCATTGCCCTTGAGCGGAATGGGCCCCTATGGAGGGTTTGGAGGCCCCCGAAGGCTTGTGGCACCACCTGCACCGCAGGGGCTGCAGGGGCCTGCGTTATTCCCCTGTACATATGTATTTGCCCTATGAAGTCTCCAGCACTAATCCAACAAATGCAGCTCTGTTTACAAAATTCTATTCTGATTGTGCACACTACTTCTTACAAGCAGATGTATCTCTATGCTCCCTATCTCCGGGTACATTGAGATGATTCAAGGTAAACCTACTAACCTACAGTACTTCTAAGCCCCTCTAGGTACTTCTTGGCACTATCCTTAAACACAAGGTTTGATCCTGCCTCAAAAAGCTGACCATCCATGTTATGACCCACACACAACATCGCTTCATTGCTTTTTGAGACACTTTGAACTGGGCACTCAAACTCTGGAAGGTATCTTTTTTCTTCAGTTTCCTGCCGAGTGACAGACCACTTTGCATCACCTCTTCAGCGTCTTTGAGCTGGTATTCAACGCTGCATTCTGCGCCAGCCTAGTTTGAACCCCTGACCTGATTTTAACTGTGTGTTTCAATTGAACTCGAACCAGGAGTAACAGTGGCCTACATTTGGTCAATTTTTCCTTCTTTATTTATCTTAAATACATTTTACCATATTTAGTTTTAATCATTTTAACTATTTTACGGCGTTTGTGACACTGACTTGTTTTAATAAATGTTTTTTTTTAAATTTCACCTGGCTTATGCTGTTGAATTCTATATATCTTGAATGTATGTTTGTTTCCCTAGCCTAGGCTGTTGTGCACGTGCCGCAGCACTTTCCAGATTACATTCTTTTGTGTGATCCCAGACACGGAGGGTGAGCTAAGGATTCCTTACAGCCTGCAGAGCCGCTCTCGGGGTTGGGGTGTCTGTACAATGTGTGAGCTCTGTCACAGATCACAACGAAGCTGCGCCTCCCCCTTAGCTTAACAGTGGGGTTTCCTTCATTATATACAATCAAGGTTCCATAAAGATCGGTGCTCAAGCTGTGATTTTCAAAAAAGAACTACTGAATTTCACCGCGAGTTTGAGAACGAAAAAAGTCATGCTTCAATAGTAGTGTTGGGACAGAATGTCAGAGGTGCATTGTTTACCTCTCAAAATAAGGCAATTTTCACCCTGTACAAGGCTTTCGATAGGTGATCATCTTTTCATGCACTGAGCGCGGACTGTGTGAGGAGCCTGAATCATCCACAGTACAATGTCAAAGTGGAAGGACAGACTCCAGGAGAAGAGAAGCACCTTGACCTTCTGATGAGAGCAGTGTCCTCTCTACTGAATGACAGGGATGATGAATCTGACTGAGATTGGTACCACTGAAAGAGTGGTAAAGAAATCCGAGAAGCAAGAAGCCGCACACCTACTGCCAGAAGCTGATGCATTTCTCATGCACACTTTCTACTTCATCTTTTTTTGGTGGGTCACCCAAACTTTACACATATCCTCTTCGAAGTTCCTTTTTATTTTCGTTGAACGGATTTGTAACTTCTTCTCATGCTGTGTCTGTGTGTGGTGATGGTGTGGGTCGTACAGGGCTGGAAGGAATGAGGCATCCAATCAGGGGCGGCTCCTCCGTTTGAGCGTCTCCCCACTAACCAAAATGCCCCAAAAAAGCCCCAGAGAAAAAAAATAAAGTGGAAATAAACGTAATTTATTACCATTTTATTTTTCGTCCACCTGTCCCGAACCGAGGGGCTCATTACGATGACTGGCGGATGCACCTCCGCGATGCTGGCGGTGGGAGAAAACGCTATTTTCCGCCCGTGAGCAGCGGTGCCCCGTCCGCCATATTACAATGGTCAAACTCAGCTCATTGCCCGTCCGCCACGGTGCTACGTGCACCGCCATCCAGACGCGCCCGCCACCGCGGCGGAGACAACCAATCCAGAGCCACCGGCGTGCGGAATGACGTCCCTCCCTCAGTACAAATTAGGATGCGCGAAACAGTCAGGCCCACCGCCGCGGAGAAACCGGCCATCGTGAGCATACGGAAGCACCACAGCGGAGCGCCCAATTGATACCCGGAGCCGACCGCCATGGACCCGGCACTACACGTCTTCCCGGCGCTGTACATGATACACCTCCAGCAAGCCATGGACCGTGGCTGACGCCGCCGCAGGTACGCGATCACACAACTCTGCACACAAACACAACCCACAACTCCATGGCTGATGGAAGGTTCCTGTCCCCACCAGACACCCTGGTTGGGACAGGAACACAACCACAGGTGTAGCCACACATGTCCCACCTGCCACAAGGCCACCCCTCCACACCCAGGCCACCATGTACGCGACCCGGAAATAATGCCCAGTACACGTGACCGCAGCGGAGAATCTGCGAGAAAAAATGCACACAATGTAGTAGGCTGGGCCAGCGCTAGGCAGGGGCAGTGCCCAAAGTACACAGGGCAACACCTCAACACTCCACACACTAGGCCCACCCACACCATGAAGGGACATGCCACGTGATCTCCCTGTGCCCCCACATGCCCAAAAAGCAGCCAACTGAACACACACACTGCACCACACAACAAACACCTAGGGAGACAGCCTCATCAGGTGTGGCTGCAGAGTAACACACAGCGCACAAGCACTGGGCCAGGGGAACACACACACCACAACAACACCACACTCATGGCAACTAAGCTGAGTACAAGCACAATTTAAACACACACAGACAATGAACAAACACACCAATGGACACACAGCCTGCCAAGTCACACAGACATACCCCACACTGACACACAGCAACAAACACAGACCACATGCCAACAGCAATGGAGGACAACAAATAGGCAACTCAAAGTGAGTTGCACACTAATGGAATGGCAAGGAGACGAACACCACAAACGTGTACATCACATGCAAGGGAAGGAACACATCACATCCACCCCAGCACAAAAAAACACACATGGCAGTCACAGTCAGTGAAGTCAAACCACAGTCACCTCACTGCAACAACTCAGGGAGACAGCAAGGCAACCCATGAATAGGCACAGGGATGAAAGGAAGGGTATGAAGTCCAACCGTGATCAGCCACACATCTGAATCCAAATACATCACAGGAGTATGTCAGCAGCACAACACACATGGGCCATTGCAACACTCCATGACAGTCAAACACAAGTATGAACCTCCACACAACCCCCACACCCATCACACCAGCAGCACACAACACCACTGACAAACACACAGAAGCTTGCCAATAATATCCAGTCAAGACACTGACAATCAAACACACCCCCTGGGTGGTATCCACAAACATCACACACACACACAGGTATGGCAGTACCACTGTACGCACAAAAACAACAGTCAAACACAGAACACAATCAAAACACACACACAGAACTACTACAACAGACAAGACCTGTGCAGCCAAACAGTGCCAAACCAATGGGAGCACAGACACAACAGGAGTACACAACCACATCAGTCACGAAAAACGCACAGACAACATACCACAACACACATAAGAAGTGCATCCACTAAAAACAATAATGGAGACCAAAAGGCAGAAATGGGCCTACAATGACACAGAGACAGACATACCACAACACACATCCACACAAAATGGTGTCACAGTGTACCACATGTCTGCACATGCACAACCATGACCAGAGACACATCAAATGTGAGAGGAGAAAACACCAAGGATGCACATGAAACAAACACTGCAACCACAATAGACCTCAGTCCATGTGACAGACACACAAGTAAGGCACACCACAATGGCAACACACCTGAATCAAACACAACCACAACACACACACACTCACAGGAAAATAGAACACCACACACAGAGCAACAGTCAACTGCATGACACAACACAAACACTGCACACAGCCACATCAGTCACAACACATGCGCAGGCAAAGATATCAACATGCTACAAAAGCCAAACATCAGGAGGTGCACAACAGGCAAGGACAAGGCAACATCAACTCACAGCACTGCATGCACACCAAGCCTGTGTGTGCACAACACATACCAGTTACAAACAGAGATGAGTGAGACACCTTGAACACACACAACAACAATCTAAATATCACACACACACACCAACACACCCAGGAAGCCAATCAGTCCCCAGCAAACACACATACTACCAAGCCAACACACACAGATGCAGAAGTCTGGGCCACAAAAGTTGAAACAACATGATCAGAGGTAACAATACATTGGCAATGTTGAAGTGGAGAATAGAGCATGTGTCACAGTAAACACTACCCACACGGTAACCCTTTATTTAGCAAGGAAATCGACAAGGCAGACAACAGGAGTAAATATCTTCTTTTTATTTACATTTCACACAGTCATGCAGCAAAAGTCAGACAAGAGCAAGGCCAGTGGTCACTTCAAAGTGCAGGTGAGGTACATGAGAAGCTGCACAGGCAAGGGGCAAACAGCAGTGAACAGCAAGGCCAGTGGCCAGGACACAGTGCAGGTTAGGAACATGAGAAGCTGCACAGGCAAGGGGCAAACAGCAGTGAACAGCAAGGCCAGTGGCCAGTCCAAAGTGCAGGTGAGGAACATGAGATCCTGCACAGGCAAGGGGCAAACAGCAGTGAACAGCAAGGCCAGTGGCCAGGACACAGTGCAGGTGAGGAACATGAGAAGCTGCACAGGCAAGGGGCAAACAGCAGTGAACAGCAAGGCCAGTGGCCAGTCCAAAGTGCAGGTGAGGAACATGAGATCCTGCACAGGCAAGGGGCAAACAACAGTGAACAGCAAGGCCAGTGGCCACTCCAAAGTGCAGGTGAGGTACATGAGAAGCTACACAGGCAAGGGGCAAACAGCAGTGAACAGCAAGGCCAGTGGCCAGGACACAGTGCAGGTGAGGTACATGAGAAGCTGCACAGGCAAGGGGCAAACAGCAGTGAACAGCAAGGCCAGTGGCCAGGACACAGTGCAGGTGAGGTACATGAGAAGCTGCACAGGCGAATCACTGACAAAATATCGAAAGACATATTATCGAGCTACAATTATATCGATACAAAATTATAGATAACATTAATATCGACATCATATACCTATTTAAAAAATAACAAAAATATCGAGGATACAATATCGAAGGACATAAATATCAATTTCAGAAATATCGCTAACATACTTATCGAAATTCTAAAATATCGACCTTCAATAAAATACATTAACTAGGTAAAAAATATCGTACACAAAAATATCGACAACACTAATATCGTAAAATTAAATATATCGACTATGTAAAACTATAATAAATATACAAATAAAACGACATAAAAATATTTAAATTACTAAAAACACAATACTAAATTAATAAATAACAAAAACAAATTTATTACATTAAAAAATTAATTAACACAGCAATAAAATTACTAAAATATCATTAACAACATTACTACATTAAACATTAATAACATTAAATATTACTATTACAATTCAATTAAATAATATAATATATAACAAAAGCTATTTAAAAATATATACAAAATTATCGATAACTTACTACTAATTAGCGTTTTCCTTATTTGGAAACTAACTACCAAAACATTTAAAAAAAATACAAATTAACCAATAGAAAAACTGCAAATTCAATCTAACCAATAAAATCGAAATTACAACATCCAACACACTATATAAACAGTTAAACTTCATTCCTATTCCACACCCAAAAGAAAGAAAACTAAAGAAGGAGAAACTCTACAGGAATTCAACTACAGATATAAGAAGATCAACATATACCCAATAATTAACTCTATCAAAAGTAAGTAAACTAAATTAAAATAAATAATACTAAAAGTAAAAAACTGTAATAATGAATATACATAACATATAAATTAAACAATGTCTTCTTTCTATTTTATATTAACACTACAGGAAATTCTACAGGAAACTAACAAACTACAGAAAAGCCACCAAAAAATATACAACTAACAAAGGGGCCGATTACGATGGCGGTCGGTGTTAGTACCGCGGTGCCGGCGGTGCGGAAAAATGCCTTTTAACGCCCGCCAGCAGCGGTCCACACGGCCGCCATATTATGAAGGGCAAATATGCCCCATTTCCCGACCTCCGCGGTGCAACGCCGACCGCCATGAAATTGCGCCCGCCACCTTGCTGGTGGTAGCCAATGGAGACTCACCGCCGTGCGGAATGACGTCCCATCCGCTCAACAAATTAGGATGCGCCAAACAACCAGTCGAACCGCAGGGGAGAAACCGCCCTTCCAGACACGGCGGAATCTCGACAGCGGAGCATGAAACGAGACTTTCGGAGCCCTCCACCCGGAGCCGAACGCCATGGATCCAGCACTACACGTCCTCCCGGTGCTGTACGTGATACCTCACCAGGTCAACATCGCCCGCCGCGGACGCCGCCGCAGGTACATAAAAAAACACAATACAACACAAAACAGAACACAAATTCCACGGGCTGAAACAGGGCACCTGGCCACACCAGACACAATCTATCAAAAGTAAGTAAACTAAATTAAAATAAATAATACTAAAAGTAAAAAACTGTAATAATGAATATACATAACATATAAATTAAACAATGTCTTCTTTCTATTTTATTTTACCACTACAGGAAATTCTACAGGAAACTAACAAACTACAGAAAAGCCACCAAAAAATATACAACTAACAAAGTAAGGGGCCCATTACGATGTCGGGCGGAAGCACGACCGCGTTGGCGGCGGTGCAGTAAAATGCCTTTTATCGCACGCCAGCCGCGGTATTCACGCCCGCCATATTAGGATGGGAAAACATAGGCATTTACCGTCCGTCGCGGTGTGACGCCGACCGCCATCGAACAGCGCCCGCCACCGCGGCGGAGTGAGCCAATCACCACACACCGCCGTGCGGAATGACGTCCCGTACGCCGAGGATATCACGATGCCGGAAACAGGGCAGCGCACCGCGACGGAGAAACCGCACAGCGAAAGACGGCGGAGACATCACAGCAGAGACAGAAAAAATAACACCCGGGACACACCGCGATGGATCCTGCCCTACACGCACTCCCGGTGCTGTACATGATCCACTACCTGCAAGTCATCCACCGCCACGGACGCCTCCGCAGGTACGTACAGACACAACAGTGCAAGTAACACAATACACAGCTCCAGGGGGGAAAAACATCGCATGGGAACACCACACACCCCTGTGGGGACAGGCACACAGCCAGCACTGCACACACACATGTCCCACCTGTCACAAAAACATTGCGCCACATACTGCCCACCCATGTACCGCATTCATGAACAAATGTCCCGGTCACGTCACCGCCGCGGTCAGTGTGCATGAAACCATGCACACAACGCAGAGCACAGGGCCAGCGCATGCCAAGGGCACCGTACAAATTGCACAGAGCCACAACTCCATCCACAACACACCAGCTACCTCCCTGAAGGGACACAACATGTGTCTCACAAGTGCCACTCCTGCACAACAACAACACAACTACAGCCACACCATGCCCCACGTCCCAACAACTGCATATACAGCCACAGCAGGACCCTTTGCAAAGGAACACATAGCACAGAAGCCCAGGCCCCAGCCAACACACACACACCACAACAACCTCACACACAAGCCAAAAACACTGAGGCCAGGCACAAAATGTACACACACACACAGATGAGGACCAAACACTTCACTGCACACACTACCTGACAAGTCACACACACACACACACACCACCCTGACTCACAGCTACATACACACACAACATGCCAGCAGTAATGGAGGACAACATATAGGAAAGCCAAAGTGAGGTGCCCACAAATGGAAGGGCAGTGACACAACCATCAAGCATGTGTGAAGCACATGCAAGACAAGACACATGTGAGAACACACACAGCCCATCACAGCACACATGGCTGACACAGTCAGTCAACACAAACCACCGTCACCCCAATGCTACAACTCCTGTAGACAGCAAGGACACCCATGTATAGGCACAGGGATGTAAGGAAGGCCCTGAACACAAACACTGACCAGCCACACATAGGCATCCAAACACTGGACAAGACAACGTCTGCTGCACAACACACAGGGCCCAGTGACACACTACATGACAGCCAAGCACAAGTAGGATATGTCACACATACCTCCTCCCACAACAGCAACACACAATACTGCCATGTGCACAAAACACAAACACAGGGCTAAACAAGTACGCATACAGGCACACCACACCAGGGTCACACATGGCAGTAGTTGACAATGCATGTGCACACACATCCACAGTCACAACAAAGTCACCCCCTTCACACCATACACTTCTCCACCACCCAAGTGCACACATTGGAAGTAAGCCATGGGACCTGGATAACTCATCACCACAAGATGACCATACACCGACACTGATTGGCACACAGAAAGGAAGCTCACACAGACCCCATGACCCTGGCCTGCCTGCCTGTAAGCCTGTGCCCAAACACCCACCCTGTGCTGCCATTGCCCACAAACCTGACATGTGTCCACCACAGATAACATGAGCCAAGAAGGAAGATGACTACAAGACCTCATTGCCAACCACCTGCACTGCACCCATAAGTATCACAGTCATGTAGAAATGAAGTGCCTCCCACCCCTGCAAAAAAATGAAATGTGACACAACCCATTGGCAATGTTGAAGTGGCATACTGAGCCTGTGACACAGTAAACCATGCACACACAGAAACAACTTTATTCAGGAAGGACACTGACACAACTCACTATCGGACCAACTGTGTTTATTCACAATTTGCATATTGACACAACAAATTTGGGCAACAGAAAAGCCAGTGGGCATTTCAATATGCACAGTATTTACATGAAAAGCTGCACAGGCAGGGGGCACACAGCAGTGAACAGCAAGGCCAGTGGCCAGTGGCCAGTCCAAAGTGCAGGTGAGGTACATGAGAAGCTGCACAGGCAGGGGGCAAACAGCAGTGAACGACAAGGCCAGTGGCCAGGACACAGTGCAGGTGAGGTACATGAGAAGCTGCACAGGCAGGGGGCAAACAGCAGTGAACGACAAGGCCAGTGGCCAGGACACAGTGCAGGTTAAGTCCATGAGATCCTGCACAGGCAGGGGGCACACAGCAGTGAACAACAAGGCCAGTGGCCAGGACACAGTGCAGGTTAAGTCCATGAGATCCTGCACAGGCAGGGGCCACACAGCAGTGAACAACAAGGCCAGTGGGCAGGACAAAGTGCAGGTGAGGTACATGAGATCCTGCAGAGGCAAGTCTAGGACATCAGTCGACAACAAGGCCAGTGGCCAGTCCAAAGTGCAGGTGAGGTACATGAGAAGCTGCACAGGCAGGGGGCAAACAGCAGTGAACAGCAATGCCAGTGGCCAGTCCAAAGTGCAGGTGAGGTACATGAGAAGCTGCACAGGCAGGGGGCAAACAGCAGTGAACAGCAAGGCCAGTGGCCAGGACACAGTGCAGGTGAGGTACATGAGAAGCTGCACAGGCAAGGGGCAAACAGCAGTGAACAACAAGGCCAGTGGCCAGGACACAGTGCAGGTGAGGTACATGAGAAGCTGCACAGGCAAGGGGCAAACAGCAGTGAACAACAAGGCCAGTGGGCAGGACAAAGTGCAGAGTGAGTCCATGAGAAGCTGCACAGGCAGGGGGCACACAGCAGTGAACAACAAGGCCAGTGGCCAGTCCAAAGTGCAGGTGAGGTACATGAGAAGCTGCACAGGCAGGGGGCAAACAGCAGTGAACAGCAAGGCCAGTGGCCAGTCCAAAGTGCAGGTGAGGTACATGAGAAGCTGCACAGGCAGGGGGCAAACAGCAGTGAACAGCAAGGCCAGTGGCCAGGACACAGTGCAGGTGAGGTACATGAGAAGCTGCACAGGCAAGGGGCAAACAGCAGTGAACAACAAGGCCAGTGGCCAGGACACAGTGCAGGTGAGGTACATGAGAAGCTGCACAGGCAAGGGGCAAACAGCAGTGAACAACAAGGCCAGTGGGCAGGACAAAGTGCAGAGTGAGTCCATGAGAAGCTGCACAGGCAGGGGGCACACAGCAGTGAACAACAAGGCCAGTGGCCAGTCCAAAGTGCAGGTGAGGTACATGAGAAGCTGCACAGGCAGGGGGCAAACAGCAGTGAACAGCAAGGCCAGTGGCCAGTCCAAAGTGCAGGTGAGGTACATGAGAAGCTGCACAGGCAGTGGGCAAACAGCAGTGAACGACAAGGCCAGTGGCCAGGACACAGTGCAGGTTAAGTCCATGAGATCCTGCACAGGCAGGGGGCACACAGCAGTGAATAACAAGGCCAGTGGCCAGGACACAGTGCAGGTTAAGTCCATGAGATCCTGCACAGGCAGGGGGCACACAGCAGTGAACAACAAGGCCAGTGGGCAGGACAAAGTGCAGGTGAGGTACATGAGATCCTGCAGAGGCAAGTCTAGGACATCAGTCGACAACAAGGCCAGTGGCCAGTCCAAAGTGCAGGTGAGGTACATGAGATCCTGCAGAGGCAAGGGGCAAACAGCAGTGAACAGCAAGGCCAGTGGCCAGTCCAAAGTGCAGGTGAGGTACATGAGAAGCTGCACAGGCAGGGGGCAAACAGCAGTGAACAGCAAGGCCAGTGGCCAGGACACAGTGCAGGTGAGGTACATGAGAAGCTGCACAGGCAAGGGGCAAACAGCAGTGAAACACAAGGCAAGTACAATGTGCAGAGTAGTCACATCAGAAGCTACACAGGGAATGTATGCAACTCTACCATGCCATGCCCAGCAACAGAGTAATGGGTCTGACAATGGGCATCACACGCACCCCTGTGGACAGACAGGTGTGTGAGGGTGACCACCACTCAGATGGGGCTGTCTGTCGGACTTGGAGCTGACTGTGTGTTGGGGTCTGTTGGCGGACTACCCTGGGCAGTGGGAGTAACAACTGTGGAAGAGCCAACTGTGCATGTGGTAGCTGGGGGCTGCTTGGACCAGGTGTGGTGGTGGCCCGGGAGGTGGACTCATGCCCTGGTGAGACACAGTGTGTGCCAGAGAATGTGGAGGGGTGCCTCTCCACTTCTTGGGGATCCTGAAAGGCTTCCCTGTCAGGGGATTGAGGGAACTGGGGCAGACACAACAGGATGACCCCAACACCAAAGCTGATTCTGGTGTGGATGGTGACCCCCCTCTGGGGACATGCTGGAACCCGCTGTGCGCTTGCCTGGTGTTTGCCGCCGCCCTGCCTCCCTCTTTCCACCAGCTTTGCCCCCTACAGTGTCCTCCCGTGCTGGCTTCACAGGGCTTGGGATGGGAGTGGAGGTCAAGGATGGATTATCCATGGGGCCCTCATCCTGTGTAATGTTTGCAGGCAACACCTTCTCAGTGGGTGTGGAAACTGTCTTTTTGCCTCTGCGAGACGTCTTTGGGACAGGGGAGTCTTTGGCAGGGGAGGAAGGTGAGGCCTGTGACCCTGATGCTTGTTTCTTTGCTTTGTGGCCCTTGCTGTCGCCTGATGGGCTTTTCTCTCTGCGCTCTGGGGTGGCCTTACTCTTATGTGGGGATGGTGTATGTGCCCTAGTACGCTTGGGTTGCTGCTGCTCCTGTGTGCTGCGGGTTCTGTATCGGGACTTTGGGGTCCGTTGGGCATTGTCACTGTCGTCAGAGGTGCACAGTGACACGGGGCCGGACCGAGTGCTGGGAGTCGCTCCCTGACTATGTGCCTGTTGCAGGGCTGCTGTCACAGTTGATGACAAGGACTGCACAGTGCGGTGTAGCCCACCAACGTCGGAATGTAAGCCCTCCATGAAAGCTATAACCTGCCCCAACTTTTTGTCGTGCTCTTGGAAGGCATTGAGAAGTGCTGTCTGCCCCACACACATCTGGCGCAATAGCTCAACTGCTTCTGCACTGAGGGCAGCAGGGCTGACATGGGCTGGGGCAGCTGTGCCTGGGGTGAAGGTGACTCTACCCTTCCTACTTGTGCGGACACGGGCAGCACGAGTGGAGGTTAAAGGGAGGCTGGGCACTGGACGCTGTGTGGCGGAAGAGGAGGCAGATTCCCCGTTCCCTGTACCCCCCAACATGGATGTGTCACCGCTGGCGTCAGATGAGGTAGAGCTTTGTGTCTCCACCTGTGAGTCCTCTAGCAGACTCCTGTCCCCCTCCTCGGCGCTGGTCACATCTGTGTCAGTCAGCTCCGGTGCGGCTGTAGCAGTGGAAGCCTCACCACTGGTGTCCGTCCCCTCTCCCTC
This sequence comes from Calotriton arnoldi, assembly GCA_963921515.1. Classification (NCBI taxonomy): domain Eukaryota; kingdom Metazoa; phylum Chordata; class Amphibia; order Caudata; family Salamandridae; genus Calotriton; species Calotriton arnoldi. The sequence goes on along the minus strand of CAWUFW010000468.1, from coordinate 65,656 downwards.
TGCACATACGGGAGCTGCTGCATAGGAGAGAGAAGTACTGTGAGATGAGTGGCATCAACAGAACTAACACGTGCCAATACATCTGCATCCTAGAAAGAGGAGTGCAGCACATTGCATGCCACCCTGTGCACACATATATCTTGACACCCAAAATTTCGACACAACGGTGCATGTCCGCCACACGTCCTGCCATAAGTGACCCAGGTGATTCACACAGCACTCCATCCTGCAGTTGGCTCACATCAGACACAGCCCCAAAATGGCCTGTGCACACACACTGTCCCGATGTTGGCAAGGATGAACACCACGACATGGTGCACATCACCTACATGTGTGGAGCAGTAGGGGACCACACAGACTACAACATACCAGCCCACAATGACCCTGCACACATGCCATCCACCATATCGAGGCCATGGGCACATCTACTGTTGCACATTGGCCTCAGATGTCTGACTGGCAGACATCTGAGGTCTGGAATTGCACACATTCATTGAAACGCATTCACAGTTGGCACACTGGCATTACCATCCATCAGAATTCACACACTACTCCACAGCAGAAGGTACCTGAAGGCCACAACTCCAAATGTAAGAGAGATGCACAGTGCTAAAACTCACTTCATGAAGCGCCGTTTGGGCAAAAGCATGGCAAATACATTCAGCACAGAGGCCACTTACAAAACATTGCACCACACAACCAACGTCACACAGCTGACAATTTGCACACTCTGTAGACACATGCACCCACTCCCAGCCAAAGGCAGCCTGCAACACATACTCACCCCTGTCTCGCTGCTGATGCTCCCTCAGTCGTCTGTCCAGCTCAGGTTGTGTGACAGCCAGGATGCGGGCCATTAGTGGTGTCATGCTGCGCCTAGCCAACCTGCCAGTCCGAGGGAGCAGCCCCAGCGTCATCTCGGCCACGTTCTTGCTCAGCCGGCAGATGTTGTCCCACCTTTTATGACAGTGGTTGCGCCTTCGGTTTGACACACCCAGATCCCGGACTCTGGAGGCAATGGCCCTCCACACGGCTTTACGCTGGTGGACCTTCAGCTGCAGGCATGGGAGACAAGAGGGGTGATGTGCCAGTGACACAGTGCACAATAACAACACAACGAAAATGCAGTAGCACGACAGTGACTCATCCAAAACTCAAGCTTCAACTATCACATAGCCAACAATTGCTCTGAACATGATGCAATGTCATTGGTCAATCAGACGTACAGGCATGCATGTTCGATGGTGGACACAGTACCTCCACACCCCATTCACATGCAGGATACCAACACACCAAGCAACGTGTAGTCTGCCTGCAGCTACTGTCTGCAGTTACCTACAACTACACATACAGAAGATAGCAAAACATGTGTCATGTTGTTGGACTCACTGTGTCCAACACTGCGCAGACCTAAGTGTCCTAGCCCTGTGAAAGCCTCACTGTGTCTTGGGACTCACATAGAGTGCAACGACTGTCATACACACACCCTTCTCCCACGCCTGCTCCTGTGCAATCTACATGGCAGAGATGGGACTTAGATGAAGAGGCGTGAGACAAACACACATGGTACACACTGTACTTGCAGTGATGTTGACATGTGGCATTCAGTGGGGACTGTGCAGGGCAGGTCGACTGACACTGAGTGGGTCAATTGGGAGCAACACAGCCATGCACACAAACGCTAACTGGCCAGACTCCTGCATCACCAAAATGCAGCTGCACTGTATGGCTGACACTACAGGACATGTCCCTCTACTCTGGATAGGCATGCAGGGTAACGTGTGAAAGAGCCCACCAAGCCCTTCCCGCTGTAGCAAACATGATGGGCAGTGCATGTCAGAGCCCCACAACCACTGACACATCACATACCGAAGCACCTCCACCCCACGTGTGCACACCCTGCACTCTCACTCACAGTCTGGGAAACTTACCACGACATTAGGTCCGCCATAAAGCCTTGGGTACTGTGCAAGCACCCCGTCTACCAGGACCCCAAGCTCCTCACTGGTGAAGGGACTGGCACGGATCTTCTGAGTCCTCGACATCACAATGGACATGTGGCAGCAGCAGCATGTTGAGGGTGGCAGTCAGCAGTCCCTTGAGGCAGCAGGTGCAGGGTGGCAGCCAGCAGTCCCTTGGGGCAGCAGCAGCAGGTGCAGGGTGGCAGCCAGCAGTCCCTTGAGGCAGCAGCAGCAGGTGCAGGGTAGCAGCCAGCAGTCCCTTGGGGCAGCAGCAGCAGGTGCAGGGTGGCAGCCAGCAGTCCCTTGAGGCAGCAGCAGCAGGTGCGGGGGTGTCAGTCAGCAGTCCGTGGTAGCTGTGGGAATGTGGTGCGCCCTCCCACACATATATAGGCCCCTGGGGCTGTGTCAGTGGTCCCAGGGTGCTGCAATTGGTGTACGAGGTCTGCCTCATTCAAATACATCCAATGTCCGCCTCCGCGGTGGCGGTGCACGCCTACCGCGATTTTCAAACTCGCATCAGGCTACCGCGAGTCTGCTTCCCATTGGCTGCAGGGGCATGGTCCATGCCGGTGACACACCGTAGGATGCATGTGCGCGCTACCGCGGTGGTGCATCTTATGAATGCCTCCAGTGACCGCCTCCGCGGGGTGGTGCACGCCCACCGCGATTTTCAAACTCGCATCAGGCTACCGCGAGGCTGCTTCCCATTGGCTGCAGGGGCATGGTCCATGCCGGTGACACACCACAGGGCCCAGGCGGTAGGCACCGCCATATGTCTGGCAGACAGTGCCTGGAGTGACCGTGATTTGGGTAGCGGTGCATGGTGACCGCAATTGTCACATACATAACTGGCGGTGTCTCCCGCGATCGTGCATGGGTTATGTGCGGTGCCGCACCTCAGTGGCCAGGCGGTAGGCACCGCCACATGTCTGGCAGACAGTGCCTGGAGTGACCGTGATTTGGGTAGCGGTGCATGGTGACCGCAATTGTCACATACATAACTGGCGGTGTCTCCCGCGATCGTGCATGGGTTATGTGCGGTGCCGCACCTCAGTGGCCAGGCGGTAGGCACCGCCACATGTCTGGCAGACAGTGCCTGGAGTGAGCATTAATGGAGTTGTGGAGTAGCTGTGCTGCACCTAACGTGTCCTCCAGCTCTCTGCATAGGCCAACATATACAGTGCCCAGGGTCTCAACAATTGAAGGGTCCTCATGAGGGCAAATGCACAAAAGGGACATGTCACTCCACGTCACCAACACATACCATATATAGGTCGCCAATACATTGCATGGGCACATACACTCGCACATGTCACATGTGCTGTGTAATGAAATGTAGACTGTCCAGTTACTGTGTTGCATAGCATATGGAGAAAATGGTCAATGTCTGTGTGTGCAATGTAACGCAGAATGTCGTCTCATTGACTGGACTATGGGCATCAGCAACTGGCACATTGTCCAATGCACATGCTCACACGTGTCCCCCACGCTCAGCCGGTGGTGAGTGTGTAGTTGATGTGTGCCATGTGCAACCTGTGTTGGGAGGTGTATCAGGGCCAGCAACATGGTGTGTTCGGCTAGTATTGCAATTATCAACATATGCTGGGGGTCAGACTCACAGGTATGCACACATATCTGTTAGTATATCACACTGTGCATGCGAATGAGCCGGAGGGGTGCACAGATAATTGCTGCTGGTAAGGGGACAGGTGTACGAGTAGTGTGCCTGATGTGAACCTAGTTGTGAAGTGCCCTGTCGGTTGATGGTGCATGTTGTAAGACTTGGGAATGTGTCTGTAGAAGTAATTGATGTGATGCACATTTCATGGTCTTCTGCATTGACATCTGTGCACTGTGATCTGTCCTAGGAGGAGGAGGCACAATATCCATCGTCCGTTCACAGTCCTGGCAGACATGGAGAATGAGGAAATAATCCGCAAATTCAGGCTGGACCGACAAACCCTGCAGAACCTATGTGCCATGTTGGAGCCCCACCTGCAGCCACGTCGGACATATCCAACAGCTTTCACCGCAACAGCTAAGGTGATGGCATGCCTGCATTTCTTTGCAACGGGCTCATTCCAGCACACGGTCGCAAGTGCAGGCGGGATGTCACAGCCGATGTTCAGCATGGTGCTGAGGGATGTCCTGTCGGCCATGATGCTGTACAAAGACAGATATATCCATTTTCCCAGGGGGCCTGAGTTGGTGGCTGTGAAGGGCGATTTCTATGCCCTTGGACATATCCCACATGTCATTGGTGCAATTGATTGCACACATGTTGGGCTTGTGCCACCACAGGCACGTGAACAGGTTTACCGCAATAGGAAGCATTCACACTCGGTAAATGTTCAAGTGGTGTGCCTGGCGGACATGATCATCTCACACGTGTGTGCCAAGTTTCCCGGCTCAGCCCATGATGCCCACATCTTGCGCAGCAGCATCGTTCCTCAGTTGATGGCCAATCTGCTTCCTGAGCGTGCATGGCTTGTGGGTGAGTATGTATAGTGGATTAGAGTGGTGTGTGTGTGTGACATGCTGTTGTGTAGCATTTTGGGACTGCAAGGTTAATCTGTGTCTCTCACACACAGGTGACTCGGCATATCCAAACCGCCCGTGGTTGCTGAGCCCATTGCGGAACCCCGTCACGCCAGCTGATGTGCGATACAATGATGCCCATGGGAGGACACGGCGTGTGATAGAACGGACATTTGGTCTCCTAAAATCAAGATTTCGGTGCCTGGACCGTACTGGGGGGCCCTTATGTACTCGCCAGGGAAGGTGTGTCAGATAGTGGTGGCATGCTGCATGCTCCACAACCTCGCCATTCGCAAGGCAATACCCCTGATCCTGGATGACGATGATGAGCAGCCAAGGCCGCCGCCTGCAAATCAAGCCGGATCCAGTGACGAGGGCAGTGGAGAGGAGGAAGGGGTCGACATGCGTCGTCAGCTCATCACCCGCTACTTCACTTGAAGGTGAGTGACGATGTAGAAGGGACAAAATGGTCTGATGGTGTTGCTGTTGCTGTGTGGGTGTATGTGAGCTTGCTGACTGCAGCTTGGTGTTGACTCATTGCTGCCTGCCAATGTATGTGTGATTGGTTAGTGTGGAACAGATTGTCTCTATGGTGACTGTTGCTCTGTGTAAAGTTTGTAGATCTGAGTACCTTGTTGACAAGTGTCGTGTGATGTGTGCAATGCCACACCCATACAAGTGACTCTTGTTCTGCTGTTTTCCGTAGGTCCCTTCAGCATCTCACTTGTTACCTACATTCCATTCCCCTGGACCATGTCCTACACGGTGTAGGTTGCACATCCTGTATTAAAGATGGAGCAGACACAACAACATGTGTGTAAGGTGTATTTATTAACAACTGTGACATGCAAGGGTGGAGGAAATGTGAAGGGGGTAATTGAAGAAGTGAGTTGACAGTCAAGGTAAATGAGATACTTGAGTAGTCCCCACAATGATGTGGAGACCCAGTCCAACAGATGGATGCCATTCACATGGCAGTGTGGTGAAGGATAGTCCAAAAGGTCAATGCAGTGGTGCAGTGGTCTGCCATCATGGCTGGTTTGGGGACTAGCGTTTGGCAGGTGCTTGGGCACGTGAGTCCCCCTGGCCTTTCCTTGGACGGCCCCTCTTGCGCTTCACTGGAGGGGCCACTGCTGCAGGGGCAGTGGTGTCTGAGGACTCACCCCCTCTGTGGACGCAGGGGAGGATGATGAAGTGTCATCCTGCTGCCCAACGGGGGAGGCAGAGGGGTAGGATGTTGCGCTTGCCTGTCCCTCAGAACCGCCACCAGCTGCCCCAGAAGGTCCACAATCTGTCCCATGCGTGTGTCCATGGACCTCCGCAGCAGGAGGTGCTCCCGAGATTCTTCCTCTAACCGGCCCATTCGTCCCTGGGCCTGTTGGTATGCCCCAAGGACTCTGTCGATGTGGCCCAGGGCTTCCGTCCCCGGATCAGTCCCCCTCTGCATGAGCCTGTCCCGACCAGCTGCACTGCTGCCACGGTCCTGTCCGGTCCTCACATTGGCCCGCTGCATCCTCTCCCTGGCCTCCGCAGTCGATGTGGTGGGCTGCTCAACCCCTGGGGCAGGGTGGGTGTTGCGGACAGCTGTGGTGGTGGTGGTGGTAGTAGTGGGTGACACACAGGCCGTGACAGCAGCTGTCAGAGGATGGTCAGGGGCTGCAGCTGATGTGGTTGGGGTGACAATGGGTGCCTGGGACTGGTTGCGGCCTGCCACACCAGATGGGCCATCGTGGAGCTCCTCATCCAAGGAATCCAGGGAGTCCTCATCCAGTTGTCTCTGTCCCGGGGGGGACTGGCTCTGCAGGGTGGTGTCATCCTCTGCAGTGAGTTCTTGGTCACCTGTGGGTCAGATGTGAAATGGTCATTGTGTTGCACCCATCAAAGTTTGTGTTGGCAGTGTTACATCAACTGTTTGTACATCCAGCAGTTGTTCACTGTACAAATTAGCATTGACCGACATCCAGTGATGCATTACAAGCTGTTGTGGTACATACATTACTTGTCCATATTGGGAGTTGTCAAGACATGACATGCACAATATATGTTTTTTGACATTGACAGTCTCATGTTGGCATCCTGTTATTGATCAATCATATGTCATCCATTTACGCGTATGTGTCACTTGTAGAGCCCTTGTAGCGGTTCTCTCTGCACAGTGAGTGAGCATTGTAGTTTCATGCATACCTTATCATTGTGGTGTAGATATCTGTATTTGCAATTCCAGACATGCTTAAGTTTGCTTTCAGTAGATCCTAGGTGGTCTGGTCCACTGCTACTGTCAGATGGCATGTAGTGGTGTGCATGGTTGTGCTCGGAGTTCCATCGACATGTGTTTCAGTCATTCACACTTTGGTCGCTGTCACAGTTTCATTTTCTTAGGTGTGTGCACACTATAGTTGCCAATGCTATCTGGGTGTGCAGTTGTGAATTGAGAGGCCTGGTGTCCTATGCCGACATGTTTTATTAAATGCATATCTGGCTTTATGTTGTGGCTGTGGATATGTTGTGTTTGCTGTGTTTTCCTTGTATTTGTGAGACCTCTCTGTGTGTGTATGATGATGGCTTCCATCTTGGTCCAGTGTGGGACAGGTCAGCATGATATGTCCACATGCCAGTTCTTTTGAAGTGTACATTGCAATGACTGACACATGCATGTTGGTGCCAGGGAGTAATGGGTCTTGTGTGCTGCCGGTCAGGTGGGCCCGTGTGAGTTGTTGTGCAAGCTTTCCAGCCCCACACACCCCGACCTGTGAGATGCGGTTACCTACCTGTGAGTTGGGTGGGTAGCATACATTGCCTGCCACATGCTTCTTATTGGGGGTGTAGTGTCACATCCTCCATAGTGGTGGGACAGCATGCATGTAGCATTTTGTGGGACGGATAGCCAAACACACTGCACCGTCTCCCTGTGGAGATGGCTACCTACCTGTTAGGTGAGGGTGAAGAACACAATGGCTGCCAGGCATGGTTCTGGGTGGGAGGAGGTGCTCCATCCTGCTGAGTGATGGGGCAGGGTGTGCCTGGTGGGAGTCGTAGTGCAGGCCTCCCACACACACACCCACCTCCCTGTGAAGATGGCTACCTACCTGTTAGGTGAGAGTGTAGCACACAATGGCTGAGGCTTGCTTCTGGGTGGGAGGAGGGCTACATCCTGCTCAGCTGTGGGACAAGGGGGCCTGGTGGGAGTTGTAGTGCAGGCCTCCCACACACACACACACCTCCCTGTGAAGATGGCTACCTACCTGTTAGGTGAGAGTGTAGCACACAATGGCTGAGGCTTGCTTCTGGGTGGGGGAGGGCTACATCCTGCTCAGCTGTGGGACAAGGGGGCCTGGTGGGAGTTGTAGTGCAGGCCTCCCACCACACACCTCCCTGTGAAGATGGCTGCCTACCTGTTAGGTGAGGGTGTAGCACACAATGGCTGAGGCTTGCTTCTGGGTGGGGGAGGGCTACATCCTGCTCAGCTGTGGGACAAGGGGGCCTGGTGGGAGTTGTAGTGCAGGCCTCCCAAACACCCACCCACCTCCCTGTGATGATGGCTACCTACCTGTTAGGTGAGGGTGAAGAACACAATGGCTGCCACATGGTTCTGGGGGAGGGGGTGCTCCATCCTGCTGAGTGATGGGGCAGGGTGTGCCTGGTGGGAGTCGTAGTGCAGGCCTCCCACACACACACCCACCTCCCTGTGAAGATGGCTACCTACCTGTTAGGTGAGAGTGTAGCACACAATGGCTGAGGCTTGCTTCTGGGTGGGGGAGGGCTACATCCTGCTCAGCTGTGGGACAAGGGGGCCTGGTGGGAGTTGTAGTGCAGGCCTCCCAAACACCCACCCACCTCCCTGTGATGATGGCTACCTACCTGTTAGGTGAGGGTGAAGAACACAATGGCTGCCACATGGTTCTGGGGGGAGGGGTGCTCCATCCTGCTGAGTGATGGGGCAGGGTGTGCCTGGTGGGAGTTGTAGTGCAGGCCTCCCACACACACACACACCTCCCTGTGAAGATGGCTGCCTACCTGTTAGGTGAGGGTGTAGCACACAATGGCTGAGGCTTGCTTCTGGGTGGGGGGAGGGCTACATCCTGCTCAGCTGTGGGACAAGGGGGCCTGGTGGGAGTTGTAGTGCAGGCCTCCCAAACACCCACCCACCTCCCTGTGATGATGGCTACCTACCTGTTAGGTGAGGGTGAAGAACACAATGGCTGCCACATGGTTCTGGGGGAGGGGGTGCTCCATCCTGCTGAGTGATGGGGCAGGGTGTGCCTGGTGGGAGTCGTAGTGCAGGCCTCCCACACACACACCCACCTCCCTGTGAAGATGGCTACCTACCTGTTAGGTGAGAGTGTAGCACACAATGGCTGAGGCTTGCTTCTGGGTGGGGGAGGGCTACATCCTGCTCAGCTGTGGGACAAGGGGGCCTGGTGGGAGTTGTAGTGCAGGCCTCCCACACACACACACACCTCCCTGTGAAGATGGCTGCCTACCTGTTAGGTGAGGGTGTAGCACACAATGGCTGAGGCTTGCTTCTGGGTGGGGGGAGGGCTACATCCTGCTCAGCTGTGGGACAAGGGGGCCTGGTGGGAGTTGTAGTGCAGGCCTCCCAAACACCCACCCACCTTCCTGTGATGATGGCTACCTACCTGTTAGGTGAGGGTGAAGGACACAATGGCTGCCACATGGTTCTGGGGGAGGGGGTGCTCCATCCTGCTGAGTGATGGGGCAGGGTGTGCCTGGTGGGAGTCGTAGTGCAGGCCTCCCACACACACACCCACCTCCCTGTGAAGATGGCTACCTACCTGTTAGGTGAGAGTGTAGCACACAATGGCTGAGGCTTGCTTCTGGGTGGGGGAGGGCTACATCCTGCTCAGCTGTGGGACAAGGGGGCCTGGTGGGAGTTGTAGTGCAGGCCTCCCAAACACCCACCCACCTCCCTGTGATGATGGCTACCTACCTGTTAGGTGAGGGTGAAGAACACAATGGCTGCCACATGGTTCTGGGGGAGGGGGTGCTCCATCCTGCTGAGTGATGGGGCAGGGTGTGCCTGGTGGGAGTCATAGTGCAGGCCTCCCACACACACACCCACCTCCCTGTGAAGATGGCTACCTACCTGTTAGGTGAGAGTGTAGCACACAATGGCTGAGGCTTGCTTCTGGGTGGGGGAGGGCTACATCCTGCTCAGCTGTGGGACAAGGGGGCCTGGTGGGAGTTGTAGTGCAGGCCTCCCACACACACACACACCTCCCTGTGAAGATGGCTACCTACCTGTTAGGTGAGGGTGTAGCACACAATGGCTGAGGCTTGCTTCTGGGTGGGGGAGGGCTACATCCTGCTCAGCTGTGGGACAAGGGGGCCTGGTGGGAGTTGTAGTGCAGGCCTCCCAAACACCCACCCACCTCCCTGTGATGATGGCTACCTACCTGTTAGGTGAGGGTGAAGGACACAATGGCTGCCACATGGTTCTGGGGGAGGGGTGCTCCATCCTGCTGAGTGATGGGGCAGGGTGTGCCTGGTGGGAGTTGTAGTGCAGGCCTCCCACACACACACCCACCTCCCTGTGAAGATGGCTACCTACCTGTTAGGTGAGAGTATAGCACAAAATGGCTGAGGCTTGCTTCTGGGTGGGGGAGGGCTAGATCCTGCTCAGCTGTGGGACAAGGGGGCCTGGTGGGAGTTGTAGTGCAGGCCTCCCAAACACCCACCCACCTCCCTGTGATGATGGCTACCTACCTGTTAGGTGAGGGTGAAGAACACAATGGCTGCCACATGGTTTTGGGGGGGAGGGGGTGCTCCATCCTGCTGAGTGATGGGGCAGGGTGTGCCTGGTGGGAGTCGTAGTGCAGGCCTCCCACACACACACCGACCTCCCTGTGAAGATGGCTACCTACCTGTTAGGTGAGAGTGTAGCACACAATGGCTGAGGCTTGCTTCTGGGTGGGGGCGGGCAACATCCTGCTCAGCTGTGGGACAAGGGGGCCTGGTGGGAGTCGTAGTGCAGGCCTCCCAGACACCCACCCACCTCCCTGTGATGATGGCTACCTACCTGTTAGGTGAGGGTGTAGCACACAATGGCTGAGGCTTGCTTCTGGGTGGGGGAGGGCTACATCCTGCTCAGCTGTGGGACAAGGGGGCCTTGTGGGAGTTGTAGTGCTGGCAGCATGTACACATGTACCCATGGTGATGTTGCTTACTACCTTTGGGGGCTTCAGGGGGAGTGTCTGTTGTATCTGTGAAAGATGTGTTGGGAGGAGTGTTGTGCACATGAATGAATTTGTACCTAGGAGGTATTATTTTGTGATTGGGCAAGACAGTACTTTTGTGTGATGTTAGGCATTTGTTTGTGCTTACCAGCCTCCACTCCCCGGGTATTCCTGAGAGACTCTCTGGATGTAGAATGCCAAGCACCTTCTCCTCCCATTCAGTGAATGTTTTGAGTGAAACGGGAGGTCCACTGCCTGTCCTGTGAGCCAGCTCATGGTTCTTGGCTCTCCTCTTTTTGACCACTGCCTTCAGATCGTGCCACCTCTTCATGATTTCATCTCTATTGCGTGGCACGGTCCTTACTTCATTGACTTTCTCTACTATCCTTCTCCACATTTGCGTCCTTGTTGCCAGTGGTGTCTGTTGGACCTGGTTACCAAACAATTGTGGTTCTACCCTGATTATATCATCGACCATGACCCTCAACTCGCTCTCAGTGAATTTGGGCATTCTCTGTGGTGACATGGTGTGTGATGTGTCAAGGTGTTTAGGGTGCAGGTTTGGGAGTGGTAGTGGTGGTTGTGATGTGTATGGTGTGTGCTGTGCAAAGGTGTTAGAGGTGCAGGTGTGGAAGTGGTGGGGGTGGTGGTGATGTGTGTGTGTTGTGCAGATTTGCCTCTCCTGCCATCTGTGGTGGATGTCCCCTCAGTTGTGGAGTTTTGCAAAGGATTGTGGTCTGTTGGGTGCTGGATTTGTACTGGTGTCTCTGGGTGTGTCAGGATGGGGTGTTGGTTGCAGGTGTGGTGTGTGTGTGTACCTGGGATTTGTAGTTTTTGTGTTTCCCATGGGGGTGTGTCTTTGGGCTGTATTGGCTATTTTTGGGTGCATGCCTTGTGTGGTTGGTGCACTTTGTGGCCATGTTGTGTGTTTTTCTGGCGACCGCCATTTTTTTTGCGGAGCGTCCGCAGTGGTGGCTCGGCTATGGCGCTTCCGCCGTCTCACTGATTCTTCACTGTTGTCGACCGCGGCGGTCGGTAGCAGCGCACTGCACCGCGGGAGTGTCGGGGATATCATAATTTTGATGGCGGTGTCTCCGCTGTGTTTGCGGGCGTTTGGCCTGTTTCCGCTGCGACACCGACCGCCGCGGACGGTTTTGTGCCCTTTTCGCAGCGTACAGCGGATTTTCATGTCTCCTTTCCACCGCGGTTGTGGTTTTACCGCTGGGGATCCTAATCTAGCCGTCGGTTTTCCCGCGGTAGCGGCGGGCGGTATTTTCCCGCTACCATGGCGGTCGGTTTTTTTTCCGTCCGCCATCATAATGACCTCCTAAGTATTTACCAAACAATGTTAAACAAATAGATTAAACAACAACGCAAAGTCAAAACCAATACCAAACCCCCTACCCACCCCCTATAAAAAATATAGAAACAAATAATAAAACAAATGTACTTTTTTTTTCAGACAAAGAAAATACAGAAAGAACATTCCACAACTAAAGAGTAAACATCATCAAACTGAAATACATAAATACCAACTTTGTAAGTATATTGTAAATAAATGTTTATTTGCTTAAATTAAAATACATAGAACAACATATTTAATAACAATAATGTATATTTTTCATAGATTAACCTACATCAAAATGACTGAAGGAGCCGAATTTATAACAAGCCAGAAAGGGAAAATGTTACTATGCTATATGGGATACACTTACACACAAGAAAAACAATTTGGATTAAAAGTTAACTGGAAATGCTGTAAATACTACTCTAATAAATGTTACGGGCGTGCTACAACTAGGGAAACAACAGTACTGTATACTAGAGAACATAACCACCCACCAAACGTGACAGAAATAGAAGTCAGATCTGCATTAGATACAATAAAGGAAGCTAGTACAAGTTCTCAAAAACCTACAAGTGTAATTTTAAAAGAGCAGCTTCCCAAAATTCCTAAAACTGCTACTACACAAATGCCATCTGTAGCTTCACTAAAGAGAACTATAGCACGTACTAAAAACATTACTACTACTTCCACCCCAATTCCTAGAACATATAGTGAAGTCATTATAAGTACTGAACAAAGTATCACTTTAAACAAAGAACCATTTGTCATTTTTGATAATAAAAGCAATGACAAAAGATTAATAATTTTTGGAACTGCAACTAATCTATTAAAACTACAAGAATGTCAATACTGGATGATGGATGGGACTTTTACTATATGTCCTAAGCCCTTTTTCCAACTGTATACAATACATGGGCTACATCAGAATTGCAATATACCATTACTTTACGCCATATTACCAAACAAACAAAACTCCACATACATGGAACTATTAAATACAATAAAACAAAAAACGAATGACTTTTCTCCACAAAAAATAATCCTAGATTTTGAACAGTCAATGATTAATACTATATTAAAAACACACCCCCATACCTGCATCCAAGGCTGTTACTATCATTTTAATCAGTGCCTATGGAGACACATGCAAAAATCAGCACTAAGCATTGAATATGCAACTAATTCTTCTTTTGCATATCAAATAAAAAAATTAACAGCACTAGCTTATGTACCTGAAACAGACGTCACAGAACATTACAACATCTTAATAGACAGCACCTTCTACAAACAAAATGAAGCAAAACTAAGTCCACTATTAGACTATTTTGAGGATACATGGGTTGGCAGACTACACAGATCTGGCCACAGAAGAAACCCTAAATTCCTAATACCCTGGTGGAACGTATACAGAAGCACATTAAATGGAGAATCCAAAACTAATAACGCAGTCGAAGGATGGCATAATGCCTTCCTTCAATCAACAGGCAGAACAAAACCAACACTAGAAAAATTTATATCATGCCTACAAAAAGAACAGAGTTATCAAGAGTTCCGAATGGAACAATCCATAACTCAATTAACTCCAAAAACATCAAAACAAACTAAACAAATGCATAAATATCTAGAACAACAAGTAAAATTGTACCCTAGTACAAAGGGCCTGGAATACCTAAACATAATATCCAAAACTCTTCTTTAAAGCATGAATACAAATAAATTACAAATTACTCATCTTTCAAACATACCATAAAAGTAACATTTATTTATTTTATCACAAAAATAATTACTGTGTGTAACATATTTTTAATTTTTTAATAAAATATATTAACACACATTAATAATATTTGTAATAAAATAAAATACAACAATAATAATAAAAAACATTACCCACCCACAATAAATAATAATAAATAAACTTACCAGGTTTATTCCAAATGCTGTAAAATCCATTTTCTGCTAACACAATCCAAATATAAAAAAAACAGTTTCCCAAAAAAAAAAGAAAAAATACAACTGTAGCAAAAATTAATAATCCATGTAGCAAAGGTCCATAGGAAAACCATAAAAAACCCGAAAATGTATAAAATAGTAAAAAGCGCTCCAGGAAAACCAAAAAATTTAAAGAAGTGTAACAAATATATTAGTCAATAAAACTGACATACACTTCTTTAAAAAAAAAAAACGACTCCTTCCGATACGAAGAACTTCTGAAAATAAAAAGGGTCAAAACAAAATCACATACATTCCCACCCACATAACACAACACATAAACACTTACTAACAATACTACTAGCTTTAAATTTCATGAAAATATACATTGAACACCGTAATCCTAACTCTGTAAACAAGCCTACACAACGTTAACAATACGTAAATACACCACACGTAACTATAACATATAACATTTCCGAATATAACTAATAAACACCTAACTACACTAAACAGTATCTAACTAGGTTCAAAATATATTTAAAACTTAGTTAAAACAAAGAAAACAAACCTTACCTTTAGCGACGTGAAGTGTCTCCCAACCGCGAGCTTCTCTTCAACCAAAATGACACAAAACGACATAACCCGGTTACAAAATAGAACGCCCAAAACATAATAAAAAGTTTAACCATATGAAATTTAAATCATTTAATACAGTAAAATGTTACTTTACATAAAAAAATATACAACTATTTAAATAAAATAGTACAATTTATTTTGATTTAATAAAAAATTGTGACATAATGTACCTAATTTGTAAAATTATAAAAATAAATATTATAAAAATATAATATTTATTATTATAATTGCAGAAAAAAATAAATACAATAAAACAATGTATAAAAAATTGTTATAAATGTTTTTCATGCATTATACAAATTCATTTCTGTTAAAAACTTGTTTTAAGTTAAAAACATTGTAAAAATTAATTAATATTAATATTTTTAATATTAATATTAATTAAAAAATGTAATATGTATGTAACAAAAATAAAAAAATGTTAAACATTTATATTATATGTAAACAGTTTGCACTTTCTTTGTATAAATATATACAATACCTATTACTGTATTAAACATAATTAAAAACACAAAATTCTACTGTTTTGTTAATAATTAATATGTACTAAAAAACAATTGTAAAAAATATTGTAAATAAACATAACATATTTTCTGAAATATATGCACTAATATGTTTCTATTGAATTATAATGTAATAAAATATTTGACTGTATTGTCCTACTCAAATTAATAAACAATAAAAAATTGTAAAAACTACAATAAAAATGGTGTGTTTTCTAATTATTATGATTTTACTTATATTATCTATATTTTACATATATAAAATACAATTTTTTTTCACAAACATTATAATAAATAAATATTGTCAATTTATTAACTACCATTACCAATTTTTTAAGGCAAAATTATCTTATATATTTTTCTAGTAATACATTTTAATATATTAATAAACACATTACATAAAAATTGAATATTATTTATTATCCTACACTATACTTAATTAAAAAACTATTACAACTCCAATATATAATAATTAAATACAGTTACTGTACACTAACATATTTTTATATACTATTCCTACCCCAATATAAATTAATTTCAGCAAATGCTGCACAGTGAACATAATTAATTTACTATAACAACTGCAATGCACATTAAATAAAGTAAATGTTGGACACTAAAATTAAATTGTTCTATATTCCAGATTCAATGTAAATTAAATAGGGTAAATGCTGGACACTAACATAAATAATATACTATTCCCACTCCAGTCTATAATAAATTGGGGTAGGTGCTGGACAATAAACATAAATAATTTACTATTCCCACTCCTGTCTATATTAAATTGAGGTAGGTGCTGGACACTAAACATAAATAATTTACTATTCCCACTGCAGTCTATATTAAATTGAAGTAGTTGCTGGACAGTAACATTAACAAATTACTATTCCCACTCCAGTATATAATAAATTAGGGTAGGTGCTGGACACTAAACATAAATAATTTACTATTCCCACTCCAGTCTATATTAAATTGGAGTAGGTACTGTACACTAAACACAATTAATTTACTATTCCCACTCCAGTATATATTAAATTGTGGTAGGTGCTGGACAGTAAACATAAATAATTTACTATTCCCACTCCAGTCTATATTAAATTAGGGTAGGTGCTGGACACTAAACATAAATAATTTACTATTCCCACTCCAGTCTATATTAAATTGAAGTAGGTGCTGGACAGTAACATTAACAAATTACTATTCCCACTCCAGTATATAATAAATTAGGGTAGGTGCTGGACACTAAACATAAATAATTTACTATTCCCACTGCAGTCTATATTAAATTGGGGTAGGTGCTGGACACTAAACAAAATTAATTTACTATTCCCACTCCAGTCTATATTAAATTGAAGTAGGTGCTGGACAGTAACATTAACAAATTACTATTCCCACTCCAGTCTATATTAAATTGAGGTAGGTGCTGGACACTAAACAAAATTAATTTACTATTCCCACTCCAGTATATATTAAATTGTGGTAGGTGCTGGACAGTAAACATAAATAATTTACTATTCCCACTCCAGTCTATATTAAATTAGGGTAGGTGCTGGACACTAAACATAAATAATTTACTATTCCCACTCCAGTCTATATTAAATTGGGGTAGGTGCTGAACAGTAACATCAACAAATTACTATTCCCACTACAGTCTATAATAAATGATAGTAGGTGCTGTACACTAAGGGGTCGATTCCGATGTCGGCCGGAAGCGCACCTAACAGTATTTGTCCGGAAAAAATACGAGCCGAACGCGTGTTTTCCGACCGACTCGAACACTCTACCGAACGAACAAGTACGATGCGTATAACAGCCCAGATTCCGAGCGAGCCGTACTTACCCATTCCAGCTCCTGTTCCCCGCCCGAGCCGGATCCGTAAATGCCGAATCGAGTCGCACGGAACCAAATACACAGCACCTTCCGGCCGGACTAGTACGATGCGTCTCCCGTACGCGCCGAACTCGTCGCTACGTACGGCACGTTTGAGCATCCGGGAGAGCTGCACGTAAGCTCCGATTCGCGCCACAAGACGATCCACGCCGACGAGACGAACAAGCCAGCGACGAGTACGAGTCGAAGACACGAGAAATCCGAACGACGCGAACCAACCATGAATCCCATCGCGCAGGTCCTACCAATACTCTACATCTATTACCGGGACCGGCACGGACGCGTACGGCGCAGACGGTAAGTCAAACACCCACAACACCAACAAACGACACGTACCCGAAATATGTCACACACACATAGGGATGCACAAATGACGTACACAAGCAACAGCAGAACCATAGGGGTGGGATGGCCAACACCAATCAACAATTATGGTAGCGGAATGCACACCACTTAGTCCCCAAATTATCCTTATAAGTCCGATATCTCCAAAAATGCGTGCTCACTGGAAAAGTGCCTTTCCCAAATGACACTACGTTGAACACCTACTTAATGTGGGGCGATTTGACGCCCCATCTCCAGTCGCACTGCTAAATCACGCTTGTTCAGCGTATGCTCATTGATACAACCGTTTAACTCCATATTTTCCATGAACTCCATTTTCTTCAACATGCCTTTAGTTACTCAGTTTCAATTTAATTCACACGTAGGAATATCATGCCATTTTCAAAGCTTCCCATGTTAACGTTGTGCCCATCCGGACCGCTGACAAAAACACGAACTGATGCATGGTTCGTCGAAGGCAGTGTTTATTAAAACCCAATGCATTTCAGGCTACCAGAGCCCTTCTTCAGGGGTAACTATAAGTGACAATAAAACATTTACAATTATCTTATTGTTCATAATTATTCAAATATATCTTGCTTAATTCAAACAATCATTATGGTTATACTAACTGCTTAATCTATCCTAACAATACAATGCTCAACTGACCCTGTCTCCGTATGTTTATAACTACCCTCCGTGTATCTCCACTCATACATTCAATCCAAAGAACCAAGCCGTTGTTAACCCGCCTTGAAACTATCGCTCCATTTCCATCTCTCAATAAACCACATGCTTTCCCAACTTCACCCGCCCTTTCTCTCAACTGACAAACACCCTCGCATACTTTCACATACATTCCCGTACCCTCCAACCTCACTTCTTACTCTATTTTTCCGACTAGCCCCAAGTTCATCAAACTTTCAAATATCCCGTGTCTCTCAACTCTACCATTCTACCACTTTCTACATTATCCTCCCTCCTCCACCTCGCATACAGCCACCTCCCATGAACCCTCAATCAAAACTCTACTCACAATCCCTCACATTCAAACACTCATCATTCTGCCCATAACACTGTTTTCACAAAGTCGCTCACCCAACTTTCAGTCACCAAACCTCAGCTCTTCCATCTGAGTTCACGTACCTGCCGCGACTTTTTCAAAACAGTCAATCCTCGTCTCGACTTCTAAAACTAATTCATCCCCCCAGGCTTTCACTCAGTATTTAACTGCAGTCACCTGCTATAGTCCCTCCCTCCTTTACATTTGCCCAATTAGCCAATTCTTCTACTTGTTCACTCGAACTCTCCGCTTTAAACTGGGAGTAAACTACATTTCCCACAATACAATAGACAAGCATAAAAACACACATTAAACGATCATCAACTTCTTATGACCACTATATTATTAAAATTCACTATTGTAAAAATGTCATCAGTATTCGCACTTGGTATTCTCCAAGTGCCGATATGTAAATGTAAAACAAGTTCAATGCCGTTTTCTTTAACACCAACTTGCTAGGCGAACCGCGATGTTCCACCATACGTGTGAAATATTTATTCCGCTGTGCTTAAAGTTCAATTTTTTCATTTTCGGGTGCTATTCCAAAGAAGGGCAAAATTCATGAATCAACAATTATGGTAGCGGAACATTTCACACGTATGGTGGAACATCGCGGTTCGCCTAGCAAGTTGGTGTTAAAGAAAACGGCATTGAACTTGTTTTACATTTACATATCGGCACTTGGAGAATACCAAGTGCGAATACTGATGACATTTTTACAATAGTGAAATTTAATAATATAGTGGTCATAAGAAGTTGATGATCGTTGTACGTGTGTTTTTATGCTTGTCTACTGTATTGTGGGAAATGTAGTTTACTCCCAGTTTAAAGCGGATAGTTCGAGTGAACAAGTAGAAGAATTGGCTAATTGGGCAAATGTAAAGGAGGGAGGGACTATAGCAGGTGACTGCAGTTAAATACTGAGCGAAAGCCTGGGGGGATGAATTCGTTTTAGAAGTCGAGACGAGGATTGACTGTTTTGAAAAAGTCGCGGCAGGTACGTGAACTCAGATGGAAGAGCTGAGGTTTGGTGACTGAAAGTTGGGTGAGCGACTTTGTGAAAACAGTGTTATGGGCAGAATGATGAGTGTTTGAATGTGAGGGATTGTGAGTAGAGTTTTGATTGAGGGTTCATGGGAGGTGGCTGTATGCGAGTGGAGGAGGGAGGATAATGTAGAAAGTGGTAGAATGGTAGAGTTGAGAGACACGGGATATTTGAAAGTTTGATGAACTTGGGGCTAGTCGGAAAAAATAGAGTAAGAAGTGAGGTTGGAGGGTACGGAATGTATGTGAAAGTATGCGAGGGTGTTTGTCAGTTGAGAGAAAGGGCGGGTGAAGTTGGGAAAGCATGTGGTTTATTGAGAGATGGAAATGGAGCGATAGTTTCAAGGCGGGTTAACAACGGCTTGGTTCTTTGTATTGAATGTATGAGTGGAGATACACGGAGGGTAGTTATAAACATACGGAGACAGGGTCAGTTGAGCATTGTATTGTTAGGATAGATTAAGCAGTTAGTATAACCATAATGATTGTTTGAATTAAGCAAGATGTATTTGAATAATTATGAACAATAAGATAATTGTAAATGTTTTATTGTCACTTATAGTTACCCCTGAAGAAGGGCTCTGGTAGCCTGAAATGCATTGGGTTTTAATAAACACTGCCTTCGACGAACCATGCATCAGTTCGTGTTTTTGTCTGAGGTCCGGATGGGCACAACGTTAACATGGGAAGCTTTGAAAATGGCATGATATTCCTACGTGTGAATTAAATTGAAACTGAGTAACTAAAGGCATGTTGAAGAAAATGGAGTACATGGAAAATATGGAGTTAAACGGTTGTATCAATGAGCATACGCTGAACAAGCGTGATTTAGCAGTGCGACTGGAGATGGGGCGTCAAATCGCCCCACATTAAGTAGATGGCCAACACCAATGCCATACGCACCCATAGGGGGATGGATGCCTACCACCAACACCACCCTACAACTACCCCTACTCATGGGTGGCTAGATGCCTGCCACCACCCCCCACACTCATGGGGGGCTGGATGCCTACCACTACTGCCATCCCCACCCATAGGGGGCTGGATGCCTACCACTACTACCATCCCCACTCATGGGGGGCTGGATGCCTACCACTACTACCATCCCCACTCATGGGGGCTGGATGCCTACCACTACTACCATCCCCACTCATGGGGGGCTGGATGGCTGCCACTACTACCATCCCCACTCATGGGGGCTGGATGCCTACCACTACTGCCATCCCCACCCATAGGGGGCTGGATGCCTACCACTACTACCATCCCCACTCATGGGGGGCTGGATGCCTACCACAACTACCATACCCACTCATGGGGGGCTGGATGCCTACCACTACTACCATCCCCACTCATGGGGGCTGGATGGCTGCCACTACTACCATCCCCACTCATGGGGGGCTGGATGCCTACCACTACTGCCATCCCCACCCATAGGGGGCTGGATGCCTACCACTACTACCATCCCCACTCATGGGGGGCTGGATGCCTACCACTACTACCACCCCCACTCATGGGGGCTGGATGCCTGTCACTACTGCCATCCCCACTCATTGGGGGATGGATGGCTGCCACTACTACCATCCCCACTCATGGGGGGCTGGATGCCTACCACTACTGCCATCCCCACCCATAGGGGCTGGATGCCTACCACTACTACCATCCCCACTCATGGGTGGTTAGATGCCTGCCACCACCCCCCCACTCATGGGGGGCTGGATGCCTGTCACCACTGCCATCCCCACTCATGGGGGATCGATGGCTGCCACTACTACCATCCCCACTCATGGGGGCTGGATGCCTACCACTACTGCCATCCCCACCCATAGGGGCTGGATGCCTACCACTACTACCATCCCCACTCATGGGGGCTGGATGCCTACCACAACTACCATACCCACTCATGGGGGCTGGATGCCTACCACTACTACTATCCCCACTCATGGGAGGCTGGATGGCTGCCACTACTACCATCCCCACTCATGGGGGCTGGATGCCTACCACTACTGCCATCCCCACCCATAGGGGGCTGGATGCCTACCACTACTACCATCCCCACTCATGGGGGCTGGATGCCTACCACTACTACCATCCCCACTCATGGGGGGCTGGATGCCTACCACTCCTACCATCCCCACTCATGGGGGCTGGATGGCTGCCACTACTACCATCCCCACTCATGGGGGGCTGGATGCCTACCACTACTGCCATCCCCACCCATAGGGGGCTGGATGCCTACCACTACTACCATCCCCACTCATGGGGGGCTGGATGCCTACCACAACTACCATATCCACTCATGGGGGGCTGGATGCCTACCACTACTACCATCCCCACTCATGGGGGGCTGGATGGCTGCCACTACTCCCATCCCCACTCATGGGGGGCTGGACGCCTACCACTACTGCCATCCCCACCCATAGGGGGCTGGATGCCTACCACTACTACCATCCCCACTCATGGGGGGCTGTATGCCTACCACTACTACCACCCCCACTCATGGGGGGCTGGATGCCTGTCACTACTGCCATCCCCACTCATGGGGGGATGGATGGCTGCCACTACTACCATCCCCACTCATGGGGGGCTGGATGCCTACCACTACTGCCATCCCCACCCATAGGGGGCTGGATGCCTACCACTACTACCATCCCCACTCATGGGGGGCTGGATGCCTACCACTACTACCATCCCCACTCATGGGGGGCTGGATGCCTACCACTACTACCATCCCCACTCATGGGGGCTGGATGCCTACCACTACTGCCATCCCCACCCATAGGGGGCTGGATGCCTACCACTACTACCATCCCCACTCATGGGGGCTGGATGCCTACCACAACTACCATCCCCACTCATGGGGGGCTGGATGCCTACCACTACTACCATCCCCACTCATGGGGGCTGGATGGCTGCCACTACTACCATCCCCACTCATGGGGGGCTGGATGCCTACCACTACTGCCATCCCCACCCATAGGGGCTGGATGCCTACCACTACTACCATCCCCACTCATGGGGGCTGGATGCCTACCACTACTACCACCCCCACTCATGGGGGGCTGGATGCCTGTCACTACTGCCATCCCCACTCATTGGGGGATGGATGGCTGCCACTACTACCATCCCCACTCATGGGGGCTGGATGCCTACCACTACTGCCATCCCCACCCATAGGGGGCTGGATGCCTACCACTACTACCATCCCCACTCATGGGGGGCTGTATGCCTACCACTACTACCATCCCCACTCATGGGGGGCTGGATGCCTACCACTACTGCCATCCCCACCCATAGGGGGCTGGATGCCTACCACTACTACCATCCCCACTCATGGGTGGCTAGATGCCTGCCACCACCCCCCCCACTGATGGGGGGCTGGATGCCTGTCACTACTGCCGCCATCCCCACTCATGGGGGGATGGATGGCTGCCACTACTACCATCCCCACTCATGGGGGGCTGGATGCCTACCACTACTGCCATCCCCACCCATAGGGGGCTGGATGCCTACCACTACTACCATCCCCACTCATGGGGGGCTGGTGCCTACCACAACTGCCATCCCCACCCATAGGGGGCTGGATGCCTACCACTACTACCATCCCCACTCATGGGGGGCTGGATGCCTACCACTACCACCACCCCCACTCATGGGGGGCTGGATGCCTGTCACTACTGCCATCCCCACTCATGGGGGGATGGATGGCTGTCACTACTACCATCCCCACTCATGGGGGGCTGGATGCCTACCACTACTGCCATCCCCACCCATAGGGGGCTGGATGCCTACCACTACTACCATCCCCACTCATGGGTGGCTAGATGCCTGCCACCACCCCCCCACTCATGGGGGGCTGGATGCCTGTCACTACTGCCATCCCCACTCATGGGATGGATGGCTGCCACTACTACCATCCCCACTCATGGGGGGCTGGATGCCTACCACTACTGCCATCCCCACCCATAGGGGGCTGGATGCCTACCACTACTACCATCCCCACTCATGGGGGGCTGGATGCCTGTCACTACAACCACCCCTACTCATAGGACGGGTAATGCATGACACAACTAGCATACTCCCACATAAGGACTGTCTGAAAATTACATCCCACCCCCAACACCATGACAAGCGTGTGTGGTCTGTGTCAAATGCATACAACACTGAACATGACATTGAACATACAATGTGACCCCCTAACACATGTGTCACACATAATTGTGTGTGTGGCCTACACAATGCAAGCAGACCATGACCACTGTGGCAATGTGGCCCAAAGCCCCATCACCACAGTGCCCAAAAGGTAAGTGTGTGCTCCATAGCTGAAGCACATTTTGAACAGTGTGGCAATGGGGCCCAAAGCCCCATCACCACAGTGCCCAAAAGGCAAGTGTGTGCTCCATAGCTGAAGCACATTTTGAACAGTGTGGCAATGGGGCCCTAAGCCCCATCACCACAGTGCCCAAAAGGTAAGTGTGTGCTCCATAGCTGAAGCACATTTTGAACAGTGTGGCAATGGGGCCCAAAGCCCCATCACCACAGTGCCCAAAAGGCAAGTGTGTGCTCCATAGCTGAAGCACATTTTGAACAGTGTGGCAATGGGGCCCTAAGCCCCATCACCACAGTGCCCAAAAGGTAAGTGTGTGCTCCATAGCTGAAGCACATTTTGAACAGTGTGGCAATGGGGCCCTAAGCCCCATCACCACAGTGCCCAAAAGGTAAGTGTAGTCCTGGTAAAAGCTGCTAAACCAAAAATGCAGGGATTATTCCTGGCCACACAACACCAAACACTACAGTGGCATTGTAGTGCTTGTGTCCCATAGCAACATAGATTGTGTGAGGCAAGCAGTGCAGTGTCAATGACACATCGTTCTAGCCATGTGCACACAAACATCAGCCATGGGGGCCCACATTGTCTACATTCACAAATAACACAATGACAGAAGTGAGCATCATAATGCAGACCCACATATCTGCAGCAATGGACACACAAATGTAGATATCCTGTGGAGACTGTAGATGTCATGTGAACAAATACCATACCATGGCAGCAATGGGACATACTAACCATGATCAATGTACTGGCTGTTGACCTAGCAGTCCCAGGGCCAGCAGGGGAAAGCCAACAAACAACATACAGCCAATGGCAAACTAAAGATATGCCAATGCAGTGGTGCAAATGCACAAACACAAACAGGCAGACTCACACTGCATATCATACACAACAGGTGAGGGGGTTGTGTGCCAGTGTCCCCAGGCAAACACACAACACATGAGGAGGCCAGATTCACTAATACACAGATGTCAACACAGTCACATACAAAACTAACTCAGGGATTGGATTCCCCTATGTGGGCAAACAGGCATTGTGAGATGAGAGGGAGCCCAAATTACACATGTCACACAAGCTTGTAGGAACAGCAACAAACACAGCAAGAGACAGAACCACCACAGCACTCCCCCAGGGACCCCACATTGTGGTGACACTAGCCTGCATGACAATCACACTGTGATGGCAAAGGTAGATGTCATCCACACTGTGAACCACAGCCATGTGTCCTGAGCAACAAATTACCATCACACCTATACAAGCACAAAGCACTCAGCATGGCCTGCCAGCCAAGGACAACATGGAGGTAGTGCCCCAGCCGTGCAACAACTCACATTTGCACACACTCAACGCCACACACCTTGAACTCCACCAATGTGCAGCAGTGAAGCTCACATGGACTGCTGACATTGCACATGCACCCATGAAAATCCCAGGGGTGGTGGGGGGAAATAAGGTGCAGAAACCCATCACACATGGCCAGTCAACAATACTTGTGAATGTCTGACACACTGCACAGTATGCCGTACATGGGCATGACGTGAAATCCACCCCAAACAATGGGATCCTGGCCATAGTCACACACCAATGAAGAAGCCAAGCTGACCCACAAAGGACACACATAGACAACTTCCAACATTGCAGCTCTGACCCTGAGGAGTGGCAGCAGTCACACACACAACGTGTCACAATCACTGAAAGCATACACAAACAGAAAATCACATTACTCGTGTAACCAACAAGTGCCAAGAGGGATCTTGACTGTGTCCCATCTGCGTTTGCCCACATCCCCAGCCCTGACAACAAAGACAACTAGGGATGACAACCTCATTAACATTAGTTTGCCATGCACCCACATCCCGGAGAAACCAGGTCCAAGATGCTGGATGAACACAGAACAACTCAGCAAGCATCACAAACAGGAACATCCGTAGGGAAACAGCCTGTGTAGGAAAAGGAGAAGGGTACACGCACAGACATGCCTACACAACACACAACACGGGCACAGCCTATATCACGGAATCACGCACTGCCATGAGGGCACTCCACTCCTGTGGAAGGTCAGCTGTGCCAAACCTTGTCTGTGCACGACTCAAACATGTCAGCAGAACACTCGGTCAGTGAGTCAACAACTACAACACACTGAAGGCTCTGCTCATATCAGCCTGGGCACGGGAGTGTCACGTCAGTCATCTGCATACACCCAAGACACGTGTCAAGCAACTTGCACTGTGTACACTGATGAGTCCTCCAAATTTGATGTGCTAAACTGCATGTCCATTGGAGACGGGCACACAGTCAGGGTACTAGGAACATTGGACAGTGGTAAGCCCACCAGATGTGCATCAGTGTAGGACAAAGATGGTAATCTACAAATGCTAAACGTACATCCCTGTGTCAAATGCTGAACATTACACCCTCAGACTGCAGCAAAGGATGCTATAGATCCAGACTAGATTAGGACACATATCCCATGGACCACATGGAGCCCATCACAGCAAAAACTTCATTTACCTGATCTGAACACTATTACAACAGCAAATGCATGATTCCACACATCTACATCATGTACCTCCAAAGATTAACCACAAGTAAACAAAAAGAGGCTTTATTCAGCAAGTGTGCAACTCAAATCAAAAGTCCAAAATAAACTAAGGCCAATGGCCAGTCCAAATATACAGTCCCAACAGGGTGATGTGTGACAACTTGTCAACAATTGCTTGCATGCACAGGTACGGACAGGGGACATCCCCTTAGAGGGGCATACGAGGGGCAGGCCAGGCACAGCAGGGACAGGATCAGGGGATGCCAGAAGGAGGCAGTGAAGGGAGGTGGGTGCAGGAGTGTCACCGGCAACTGCAGTGGAGGTGTCTGACTCAGGGGGGCTGGCACCACCGCAGGGCTCAAGTCAGGATGGTGTTGGTGCTGCAACCACTGCAGTGGGCTGGTCAGATGGAGTGGACTGGGTCCCCAATGCAGTGCCCGAGTCAGACGGGGTGGTTGTGGACTCCACCGCAGTGCATGACTCCCAAGGTAGTGGAAGGGGGCAGAAGAGCTGGGCAGGACAGAGGGGGGGACACGGTCTCCACACCAGTGGCACAAACAGGCAGAGCGTATGGTTTGGGGGTGGAAGAGCAAGTGGCAGGGCCTAAGCAGTTTGGGGATGCGGTATCGGTGTGTGGGGAACCTGGGGCAGGGTGTGGCGGTAGAACCTGTGGAGTGGTGGCCTGGGGGATGGAGGTGAGAGACTGGGTGGTTGACTTGCAGGGCGGTGGCGGGGTCTTGCTCTTCCGGGACCGGGGGACTTGCGGGTGGAGGGTGCCTGGGGAGGGTGTCCGGGCGAGGGGCACTCCCTCTGTGTGGGTGGACTTCCTCTTCCCCGGTATGCTGGATCAGCGGGATTGGAGGGAAGAGGCCGAGGTCACTGAGGAAGAGCTGCTGATCAGGTGGGGTTGCAGGTGAGGCAAGGGAAGGGGTCTTGGAGGGAGAGGATCTTGAGGATTGCGGAGTGACTGTGGTTGCCTGTGTGTGTGTGTGTGTTCCCCATCCCCTGTGTGTGTGGTATCAGTCCCCTGAGGATGCTTGTGTGCATGTCTTGCCTTTCTCTTGGGTGTGTCTGTACTGCTCGTGTCTGTGTGTTTGGGTGACTGTGCAGGTGTGCATGTGCTTTGGACAGATAGGGGGCAGGAAGTGTGGATGGGGCAGAGGTGGGAGGGGTGAGGGACTGTTGGAGGAGGGACACTGCTGCCGTCAGGGAGGAGTCCATGGACTTATTGCTCCTCTGTAGGGCAGACATACCTGTCGAGATGCCCTCCATGAACGACACCAGCTGTGTCAACAGAGTGGTGTGTGCATGGAGGACACTCAGCATTGCTGTCTGCCCTACATGGAGCTGCCGAAGGAGGTACACAGACTCTCACTCAGGGCAGCAGGGGACACAGGGGCAGGGGTGCGGTGCCTTGCACGAAGGGAGACACGCTCCCGAGTACGGGAGCCTCCACGGACCTCAGGAATGGGAGCCAATGGGAGGGCGGAGGTGGTGGTGGTGGTGGTGGCGGGGCCAGACAGACTAGCTGGCCTTTGGTGGCTGCTGAGACCCGCCTCCACAAGGGAGTCATCCTCCGAGCTGCTGTGGTCCCTCAGCTGAGGTGGATGGTGCTGAGGACTCCTCGGTGTTTCTCCCCTCGCCCTCCGTTCCACTGGGTCCCTCTGACCACTCGTCCGATGCTGACCCAGTCTGGCTCCGCTGCTCCTCCTGGTCCGTGGAGTTGTCCCCTCCTGTGGCCGTAGATGTATCTGCAAACAATTAGGGAAACAGACAAACATCAGTCACCTGCACTGACCGCACACACCACAGTAAGTACAGCACATTACAGAGCAAGCCCTGGCATCCTTAGTTGAACATTGCCTAAAGTCCCCACACAGATTCGGGAAGCCAATTGTCAGTCTGATGGTCAACCATGGGACTCACACCCCTCCTGCCCTTGCACCCATCTGTCTGGTGCCTGTCTGATGGTAAGACCCCAGTGCGGACACATGCACCACCTACACAGTTGTTGGACATTGCAGGGAACACAGTGAAGTATGTGAACATGCACACATCACATCTCTTGCCACTGAGTCAGTGCAGGTGTCCGGATAAAGGGATGGCCAGAGTCTAAATAGAAATGCATGTGATGCATACCAGCACCAGACACCTTGATGCACCCATGTCCGGATAGTCAATGCCACAATGGGGTGCATGTTGCACATGTCACTCCCTGTAGGATCAGTCTCAGGAAGTTTAATGCCATGACACAGGAATGCGTCAAAGTCATACATTACTGTCTCAAGTCACATGGCCATGGCAGCCAGCCAACAACAGTCTGCACTGTGTCACAATCCGAGGGCATGGGGAATGCAAGTTATGTGACTGACAAGTGCACATGTCCATCCCCCAATACCACATCATCTGTACTACTATTTGTCCACGTCATACCAACTGGACATATGGGGGACATGAAACACAACTCTCTGAACATGAGCACCTCACAGTGTGCTGTGAATGACAACACAGCTGCCTGAAAGTCACAGTCGCAAACACCTGTGTGCACAGTCAAGTGATCAGACACCTATAAGTCACAGAAGTATTGTCTATCATGGTCACATCTCAGATGGCATGCTGAGCCCTAACCCATAAACATACCAGTAGTCCTGACAACGAAGACACAGCACAATGAGACAGAGGCAGACACCTGAGGGTACATTTCACTGATCACAACATGCCAGATGATACACGGGAGTGGGAGTACAGAGTGTATTGCATGCCCTGGAGTAGGCATGACTGTCCAGCTCCACCTGTAAGAGGGATGAGTCCTGGACAGTAGGCAGGTGGCTAAGCATGTGTGACACACTGGATACACATACTCCTGAGGCCCAAACATTGTTCCCACCAGCAGCATGGGTTTGTGCCAAATTCCCCAGGGACATGTGGTGAGTCAGAGCAGCAAGTGGACCACATATCAAAGTTACACCCAGATCACATGTCAGAACTTAGGCATTGTGTAAGCAATTGAGCCACCCATTAATCGCACAACATAGTCACGGGAACAAATGCTGTCCCCCACCTTGAGCAAAGCAAAATGCAATGACACAGTCCCCAAATGACACAATTTCCCGACTATAAGGGCCACACATATGCGTATCAGAGGAGAAGTGGGCATGTCACAAATGAGGGACATGGGTCCTGGACCACATGACTGATGTACTGTGGAAGTTTAACCAGGCCAGAGGAGGGCACATAGGCATGTCAGACAAAGTGCACAGTGCAGTCATGGACTCACCCCCTCCTTGCTGCTGTCTGTCCTTCAGCTGCCCATCCAGGTCAGGGAAGACCAGCGCCAGGATCCGGAGCATGTGGAGGGTCAGGGTCCGGTGTCCGCCCCTCCTGCGAGGAGGCGACAGCTTCAGCTGGACCCTTGTGATCCTCCGGGTCCAGCCACGAAGGTCCTGCCACCTCTTCTGGCAGTTGCGATCCTGCGCCTGTAGACCCCCACGGATCTTACTTTCCGGGCGATGGTCAGCCAAATTTCCTGCTTCTGGTGGGCATCAACCTGTGAGGATGACAAAGTGAAAAGGCCATTACTACACATGCAACCTTTACGTGCATCACACATTTGGATATACATGTCTCAATCACAGGGGCATATGATGTACACAGGCAGTGCAACAATGGCTATGAACAGTTTGCCAGCAGTCACTAAATGGTATCATTGCATGGGAAGTAAACCTAGTTGGAATGCACTGTTACTGCACTGTACCAGTTCAGTGCACGTAACTACACACTTTGGGGTGTGACAACTACTCAGTGGGCATGCTAGCCAGTGGTGTGCACACTGAAAGCCCTGCTAGTCAGACAACATGCACAATTAGTGAGGCAGTGGACAGCACACTCACCTGCTCCCTGGTTTCCCATACAGCTTGCTGTACTGTGGAAGGAGGCTGTCCAGCAGGGCCTGGTTCTCCTCAAGGCTGAAGGCTGGGGCTCTCTCCACAGTACGTGCCATTGCAGGAGCCAGAGGATGCATAAACAGCAGCAGTGTTGGTGGCAGATGTCGTCCTGGAGCATGTAGTGCAGGCAAGTGAGCTCTCAGGGGAACAGCCAGCATTATATGTGTGCTGCAGAGGCAGATACTGTCCCATGTGTCCAAAGTGATAGGTCCAAGTCGTTTGCATCTTCTGAATTTGACCAATCCATGGAAAAGCAGCACTAATACACGCCCACAGCATCCTTCAAATCTTCAACTTCATGACACCCATGATTTTGCAACATTGTTGTGGCTGGCCAACTGAATTCACTGCATCAGACTCGTTGGTGCTTCGAAAACGCGTCCGTTGCCATGCCAGGCCCCAGCCAATGTGTGCACACCGTTCTGTCCATTGCTGTACAACGCGTACCAGGCATACAACGCGTACCCGCTCACATACAATGCAATGGGCCGGCCGGGCACACCGATCGGTCCATTGCTCTACAACGCGTGCACCGCTCACATACAATGCAATGGGCCGGCCGGGCACACCGATCGGTCCATTGCTGTACAACGCGTACCAGGCATACAACGCGTACCCGCTCACATACAATGCAATGGGCCGGCCGGGCACACCCGATCGGTCCATTGCTGTACAACGCGTACCAGGCATACAACGCGCACTCCGCTCACATACAATGCAATGGGCCGGCCGGGCACACCGATCGGTCCATTGCTCTACAACTACGTACCCGCTCACATACAATGCAATGGGCCGGCTAGGCACACCGATCGGTCCATTGCTGTACAACGCGTACCAGGCATACAACGCCTACCCGCTCACATACAATGCAATGGGCCGGCCGGGCACACCGATCGGTCCATTGCTGTACAACGCGTACCAGGCATACAACGTGTACCCGCTCACATACAATGCAATGGGCCGGCCGGGCACACCGATCGGTCCATTGTCTCTGCCAACGCTGCACCGCTCACATACAATGCAATGGGCCGGCCGGGCACACCGATCGGTCCATTGCTCTACAACGCTTCCCTGGACAGGTCACACGCATATGTCACCATGCTGGTCACTGGTGAACCTATGCCAGCCACATTACTTTCCAGGGACTCAGGGGCACACCTACAACACCACACCCAGTCCACACTGTATATAAGGCATGTGTGGCAGCATAACCTTATCTGTGTATGGGTGTGAACATGTGGATTTTGGGGTGGCACTTGGGGGCAGACACACCCAGGCTGTGCACGTGTTCATGGGGACAGGGTCCTTTGTGTGTTGTGCACCTGACCACTGTGGTGTGCAACTTTTCATTTCTGAGCATGTGTCATGGTCACATTTCCAGGTTGTGTATGTGTATGACATGTCACATACCCCCAGGCTCACATGTGGGAAGGCATGTACGTCACAGGGTGGCCCATTCCAACAATAGTGATGTCCCTCCACAGTCTGTGTGCATGTTGTGTATCACATGTCTCTGACTCCATGTGCACAATGGGAGACAGTCTCCACATCCACGTGGTTTGTGCATTAACTTTGATGGTGTGTGTGTGTGTGTCACAGACGTCCATGTCTGTCCTGCAGAGGCTACAGGGGCCACTACCTGTGGGTGTCATGTTTGCTTTTCTGACGTGTACATGATACGCCATGTCATGCCAGTGTCCATGTGGCAAGACAGGGTCCCTGGGAATCTACCTGTCAATGAGCTGTGATGCCTGTGGAGTATCTGTCCAGACATGTCACTGTGGTATGTGTGTGGAACGTGAGAGCAGTTAATGGGTACTGTGACACAGCCTAATGGTGTTCCATAGCACACCCTGGAACCTGTTGTCAACACTTGTTGAACAGAGATGTTAGATGATGTCCATGTAGGTGCCATATATGTCCAAACGGAACGACACACACATCAAGTACTTGTGTTTGTTAATGATGTATCATGTGAAATTGAGTATGGTGAACGGCACATAGGTGGGGTGACTGACAATCTTGCTTTCTTCACCTATGCACTGCAGGGCTCCTGCTGTCCATCGACCATTCCCAGACCTGGCAACGATGGTGGAACGTGACAGCATCCGACGGTACCGCTTCACCAGGCAGCTGATTGAGGATTTGGCAGTGCGGTTGGACCCACATTTGCAGCCTGGCCGGCCGTATCCTACAGCGCTGACCCCCAAGGTGAAGGTGATGGCAGCCCTACACTTCTTTGCCACCGGTACCTTTCAACACACTGTGGCAACTACTGGTGGGATGTCACAGACTATGTTCAGCCGTGTGCTACACGATGTTTTAGGGGCAATGTTGAGATACCTGAACCAGTACATCTATTTCCCAACACGTCAACGACTCACTGACGTCAAGAGTGACTTCTATGCCCTGGGGAGGATGCCACATGTAATTGGCTCCATTGATGGGACACATGTGGCTTTGATACCACCACAGGCACATGAGCAGGCATACCGGAACCGTAAACATTACCATTCGATCAATGCTCTGGTGGTATGTCTTGCAGATATGACCATCTCACATGTGTGTGCCCGTTTCCCCGGTTTGGCACACAATGCCTACGTGATGAGGAGTAGTGGCATCCCGAGGATGATGTCACAGATGCCGAACCAGCGTGCCTGGCTTGTTGGTGTGTACTGACTTTGTACCATTGTGTGTGTTCTGCTATGTTGTTTTCCGCACACATTTTCAAATCGGCTAATGTGCAATTGTCTGTCTGTAGGTGACTCGGGATACCCCAACATGCCGTGGTTGCTGACACCCCTCAGGAACCCTGTGACACCAGCCCAGATGCGCTACAATGAGGCACATGGTCGGACGAGGAGGGTGATTGAGCGGACCTTTGGTCTCCTGAAGAGCCGCTTCCGCTGCCTGGACAAGACAGGAGGGGCCCTCCCATATGCCCCAGCAAAGGTGTGCAAGATTGTCATTGTCTGCTGCATGCTACACAACCTGGCAGTGCGGAAGGAGTTGGCTCTCATCCTGGATGACGATGACCAACGCCCCCACCTGTGGAAGATCCTGGCCTGGGTCACGATGCCAGTGAAGATGATGATGATGATGATGGTGATGTCCGCACACAGCTCATCACCAACTTCTTCAGCTGAATGTGAGTCTCCAGAGGGTTGTAATGTCAATGATTTGAGTTTGCATGATATGTGTGTGTGGTGCTCTGGTGCTGTTTCAGTGTGGCCATGTGCTACTTGACTGGATGCGTGCAGCGATGTGTCCTTGCAGGTGGTCTGTACTGCCCAACAGTGTTGACATGCTAACTTGGTTTTGTGTAGTTATCTCGTGACATGTATTAGCCATGAGTATTGCCGCTTCTGTGCTGTTCTTCAGTGGTTTTGACTGTGTGTCATGTCTGTCCTTCACAGGGTGCTGCCGGAGTTGTTTGATCAACTTGGATCCCACGAATCCATGACTCAACTTCCAAGGTGGAAGCAGTCGTTTCCTACAGGTGATGTGCCACACACCCTGGACTTTCTATCTTTGCACTTTTTGACTTTGTGGCCACAGCCAGGTTGGATTAGCTAGCATTTGTAGTGGAAACAACATGTTGCAAATGTGTAATAAACCTGTGCTTCACTTTGGGATGTGCGTTGTCTGTGGTCACACATCTGACTGACATTTGCTTACTGCACCTGTAGTCTAGTTGACAGACTGTGAATAGGTGGCGTGTCTGTGCATTCCACTGTATTTAGTTGCAACATCAGTATAGGTGATGAGTCTGATGGCCCTGGTGTGTATGTGTTGTGTGGCCCTAGTGGTGTGTCTCCCTCATATGTGTCACGTCCGCCATGACTGACATGACGGTGTTGGACTTGCTGTAGCAGTTAGCATGCACAGTGTCATTTTTCTGATCACCATCTCCATGACAGAGAGCACGTTGGAATCACAACAGAGGCAGATATGGTGTATTGGTGAGTTTATTTCCATACATGTGTGAGAATGGTGCACAGGATGGTGGGTGCTGTACATAGAAATTGGAATCCAAAGTTCCCATGTGATTTGGAAGTCTTGGTAGCTGAAATGTCCAGAGTAAAGTCCACAGTCATCTGATGAATTTGGCCAACTAGAGCTCCCCATGTCATGTGGGAGAGTTGGGTTGGCTTCGACAGGGCGTGCAGTTTGCACACAGAGGAAAAGTTCCAGAACAGGTGTTGGCTTCCTGGGGGATGTAGATGGCCATCGGCCTTTCAGTTTGGCCTCCTCGGACGGCCCCTCTTCTTGGGGGGGGGGACCCTCAGGTGCAGGCTGCGGCGGTGCAGGGGACTCTCTGCCAGAGTCCTCCTCCCTCCCTGTGGCATTTGCAGTTGTTTCAGCAGCAGATGTTGTGGGCACACAGGGAGGTGAGGCCATGTTGGTGCTGATCTGGCGGAGGCATGTCGGAAAGTCCCTATGCACCGCTGTCAGTTGTTCCAATGTGTCCCACTTGGACTCCATGCCAGACATGTGTGTCTCGACACGTGACATGTGTGTCTCGACACGGGACATGTGGGAGTCCAAGTGGGCATGATGGGCAGCCTGCTGCTGTTGTATGTCCTTGAGGATCCCCACTACCTGGCTGACCTCTCCGGTGCTAGTCTGGTACGCATCCGCGATGCGTGCCAGTTGTGGGTCATCATGCAGTCCAGACCCCTCTGCAAAGAGCGACCTATGTCTACCACCCCTGGCGACACGTGCAGGACCTGCGGTGGCACGCACGGGTGACCGTGGGCCCACTTGGGTGTTATTCCTGGGCTCGTTGTCACCAGCTCCAGTTTGGGCCTGGGTCCCTGCGCTGTTGTCATCTGTGGTCCTTGGTCTGTCTGTGTTGGCAGGGGTAGCCTGTGTGTTGGCAGTTGTTGGAGGGGTGGGTGCAGGGGGTGCAGATGTTGGTCCTGCTGGTGCTGCATGATGACTCACACCGGAGGGTCCAGCTGGTTCTTCGCCATCCGAGGAGTGCAGAGGCTGATCCACACCAGTGAGCTCAGTGTTCCCCGGAGCCTGGGACAGGGACTCCTCGTCTGCTGCTGTGTCCCCATCATCACCTGTTTTGGGGAGAGACACAGATTGTATGTTATGTTTCTACTGGCATCAATTGTTCAAACACCTGACAGTTGTGACTGTACCTCTGGATGTGGGCCAGGACATTGCATTCTCCTAAATTGTGACAGTCAGAGAGTGATATTGGTGTAGCACATTGTCCTGCCAACCTGTGGCATGTCAATGTGAATGTTGAGATGTGTGCATGAACAGCATTGGTGGTATTTGGTTGCCATCCAGGCCTCCTTCTCCCCCCAGCCCAGTTATCCCACCATGAAGCGTGCTTCCATTTCAGGGAGTGCAAGTTGTCTTTCAGGATGTCAGTCAGTGGTGTCCTGCTGTTGGCTGTTGCACAGTTCCCAGCAGGGCCTTGTGCTCCCCCAGCAGTACCCAGTGTCAGCCATCTTGTGAGTCCTTTTCCACTCCCTGTGATGTGAGCATGGTTCAGAGTGGTGTTGATGGGCCAATTGTGAGGGTGAGCAATATCTGTGCCTACAACTCCCATCATACTATTGCCTCCACCCCCTTCCCAGCATGCCCATCCTTCCTTCCTTTTGACTCTGCTTCCCTGTGGGGTGGGGTGCCTGTGCTGACAGGATGGCTGGGAGTGTTGTCCTGGCAGTTGTTTGGCTACAAGTCCCAAGAGTGTCCCTGTGCTTCACACAGCATAACCCAGGGTGGTGGTTCTTTGTGGGATCTTCAGTTAGGATGTGAGGCATTGCATTCTCCCAGGTGGGTTATGTGGAGTTAGTGTTGAGGGGTGTGTGAGGGGAGGTGCTTGTAACTGTGGTCAGTGCTGTGAGTCCTCCTTCCCACCCAGCCAGATATCCCACCATGGAACGTGCTTCCATTGCAGGGAGTGCAAGTTGTCTTTCAGGATGTCAGTCAGTGGTGTCCTGCTGTTGGTTGTTGCACAGTTCCCAGCAGGGCCTTGTGCTCCCCCAGCAGTACCCAGTGTCAGCCATCTTGTGAGTCCTTTCCACTCCCTGTGATGTGAGCATGGTTGAGAGTGGTGTTGATGGGCCAATTGTGAGGGTGAGCAATATCTGTGCCTACAACTCCCATCATACTATTGCCTCCACCCCCCTTCCCAGCATGCCCATCCTTCCTTCCTTTTGACTCTGCTTCCTGTGGGGTGGGGTGCCTGTGCTGACAGGGATGGCTGGGAGTGTTGTCCTGGCAGTTGTTTGGCTACAAGTCCCAAGAGTGTCCCTGTGCTTCACACAGCATAACCCAGGGTGGTGGTTCTTTGTGGGATCTTCTGTTAGGATGTGAGGCATTGCATTCTACCAGGTGGGTTATGTGGAGTTAGTGTTGAGGGGTGTGTGAGGGGAGGTGCTTGTAACTATGGTCAGTGCTGTGAGTCCTCCTTCCCACCCAGCCAGATATCCCACCATGGATCGTGCTTCCATTGCAGGGGGTGCAAGTTGTCTTTCAGGATGTCAGTCAGTGGTGTCCTGCTGTTGGTTGGTGCACAGTTCCCAGCAGGGCCTTGTGCTCCCCACAGCAGTACCCAGTGTCAGCCATCTTGTCAGTTGTTTTCCACTCCCTGTGATGTGAGCATGGTTCAGAGTGGTGTTGATGGGCCAATTGTGGGTGTGACCAATATCTATGCCTACAACTTCCATCCTGCTATTGCCTACATCCCCCTTCCCAGCATGCCCATACTTCCTTCCTTTTGAGTGGACTTCACTGTGTGTGAGTGTGACAGCAATGGCAAGATGGCTGACAGTGTGGTCCTGTTGTTTGTTGGTGCCCAGTTCCCAGCAGGGCCTTGTGCTCCCCACAGCTGTGGCCAGTGTCAGACATCTTTGAAGTGGCCTTTGACTCCCTGTGAGGTGTGCATGCTTCAGTGCTAACTTGCTGGGCCATGTGGGTGTGAGATGTTGATCTGTGACTACCACTCCCATCATGCTATTGCCTACACCCCCTTCCCAGCATGCCCATCCTTCCTTCCTTTTGAGTGGACTTCAGTGTGTGTGAGTGTGAAAGCAATGGCAAGATGGCTGACAGTGTGGTCCTGTTGTTTGTTGGTGCCCAGTTCCCAGCATGGCCTTGTGCTCCCCACAGTAGTAGCCAGTGTCAGCCATCTTGTCAGTTGTTTTCCACTCCCTGTGATGTGAGCATGGTTCAGAGTGGTGTTGATGGGCCAATTGTGGGTGTGACCAATATCTGTGACTACCACTCCCATCATGCTATTGGCTACACTGACTTGACCAGCATACACAGAATTCCTTCCTTTCAGTGAGCTTCGCTGTGAGGTGGTGTTCTAGTGGTGGGTAAATATCTGGGAGTGTTTGTTGGTTCTATTTGTGCCACTGCCTTGCTGTATTTGTTGTTAGGTTTGTAGATGTCATGACACAGTTACATATCACTAAGAGATGGCAGGGATTGTGTTTGTCTGACTAGCATTCACATCTTGGGATGGATATCTTTTGGTTGCTGTGTATTTGCTAAGTGTGCATGGTTTGCCTATCCCCTTGACTGTGATGTGTGTGTGTTGTCACACCATATTGTGTATATTAGTTGTGTACTCACCAGGCTCTGGGATGTCTGTTAGTCCGTATACGCTCACTGGTGGTAGGATGGCCCGCACCTTCTCCTCCCAGGGCCTGAGGTATACTGGTTTTGCAGGAGGGCCACTGCCGGTGTGCTGGCTGAGGAGGTAGTCCTTTTGAGTAGGTCCCTGACCCTCCTGCGCACATCATACCACCTGTTCTGGATGTCTTCCTTTGTGCGCAAACATGGTGATTGTGCGTTGACCCTGTCGACAATCCTCGCCCACATCTTGGTTTTCTGCAACATGGGGGTCTGTTGTACCAATGTACCAAACAACTGTGGCTCTACCCTGAGGATCTCGTCTACCAGGACTTCCAATTCACAATCTAGGAACTTATGGTTCTTCTTTGGGGGCATGGTGATGGGTGGTGGTGGTGATTGATGTGTGTGTGTGTGCAAGTGGGGGGTGTGAGTGTAGGTTTAGCTGGGTGTGTGTGGAGGGTGCTATTTGTAGGTATGGTAATGGTGTGTGGCTTGTGTGATGTATGAGCTGTGAGTGTGTCTGTGGTTGCTGTGTGATGGTGTTCTGTCTGGCAGGTCAGTGGAATTTGCAAGGGATCATGGTAGGGATTTGTGGCCTTTATGTAGGTGGAGTTGGAGGTGTGTCCTTATTCCATTTTTTTTACTCCCTGTATTTATTGGCTTAGTGGTTGCTTGTTTGGCCCTTTTTTTTCTAATTTTTCCTTGGTGTTTTTGGTGCATGTAGGAGTCGTTCTTGTGTCCGAGTAGGACGCTGCAGTTGTCTGGTGCGATCTTGTCCGACTCGTTCCCGCTGTGTGTCAGCTAGGTTTCATATGCGGCGTACGAGTCGGTCGCGTAGTATTGGGTTGCTTCGGCTGGGTTTTGTATGCGTATCAGTTGTACTGCTTGTGCTCCGGGCGAGTCGGTCGTGTTTTGCATGCACAGCATCGTACTACGCGGGTCGGAGTTCGCGGGTACGTTTCGCTCGGGTTCAATCCGAGTGCGTGTCGGTCGGTTCGTTTCGCGTGATTTCCCGGCCGGATGGCTTGTTTCCATCCGGCTCGGCCGGTCATTTTGTATTCCGTCCGAGTCTGTCGGATTTCACATGCATTTCATCGTACTACCCGGGTCGTACGGTGCCGGTCCGAGTCGGTCGGACTAAATTCCCGTACCGAGTCGGTCGGTATGTTTTCCGGCCCGAATCGGAATCGGCCCTAAACCTAAATAATTTACTATTCCCACTCCACTCTATATGAATTTGGGGTAGATGCTGGACAGTAACATAAATAATATACTATTCCCACTCCAGTCTATAATAAATTAGGGTAGGTGCTGGACAGTAAACATAAATAATTAACTATTCCCACTACACTATAAATTTAAATAAACTATATACTAATCACTAAACATTATCAATTACATCCCCCCCAATTTTTTTTTATAATAACTGCCCAACATTATCCCCTATAAACACAAAAAGCCACTCCTAAAAATAAAATTCAAATTTATAATTCTATTAACTTATTTATTTTTCTATAAAATCTAAATTTTACGATTTTTGTAATAATATTTAATTAAAAATATATATTTTTAAAGCACTCCCCATCCTTATCACCTAAAAACCCAACATCCCACTGCTAAAAATATTTATCAAATTTAGGTTTCAATATTTTATTTTATTTTAAAAATGAATTCTAAATTTATTACAAATTTTGATAATATTTAATTTAAAATATATATTTTGAAAACACTGACCACCCTTATCCCATATAAACACAACAAGCCACTCCTAAAAATAATTTTCAAATTTAAATTTCCATATATAATTTTTTTTTTTACATAAATTACAAATTTTAAACAATATTAATAATATTTAATTTAAAATATATATTTTTAACACACTCCCCACCATCATCCCCTATAAACAAAACATCCCACTCCTAAAATTATTTTTTAATTTACATTTCAATATTAATTTTTTTTAAATTAATTATACATTTATTAAAAATTGTCATAATATTTATTTTTAAATATATATTTTTAAAACACTACCCACACTTATCCCCTATAAAACATATAACACACTGCTAAAATTAATTTCAATTTAAAATTTAAATATAAATATTTTTTTAAATAAATAAATCCACAATTATTTTAATTTTTTAATAATATTTATTATAAAATATATATTTATAAAACACTCCCCACCCTTATCCCCTATAAACCCAACATCCCGCTCCTACAATTAATTATCAAATTTAAATTTAAATATAAATTTTCTTTTTTAGAAATAAATTCAAATTATTTAAAAAAATTAATAATATTTAATTTAAAATATATATTTTTAAACACTCCCCACCCTTATCCCCTATAAACCCAACATCCCGCTCCTAAAATTATATATAAAAGTTTTTTTTAAATTAAATTATTTAAAATATTAAAAACATAATTATAATACATTCAAAATAACATATTAAAACACTTATATACAAAAAATTACAAAATATACAAAAATAACACAATACTACACTTTATCGATATTTTATCACAACGATATTATAACATTCGATATGTTGTACTTCGATATTTTACTACACATACCAATATCGAAATTTTTGATGTCGATATGCAAAACATCGATATTTTATACCATCGATATTTTAATGCGATATTTTGGTATATCGACATTAAAATTTTGATATTTTGACTGCTCACCGCACAGGCAAGGGGCAAACAGCAGTGAACAGCGAGGCCAGTGGCCAGGACACAGTGCAGGTGAGGTACATGAGAAGCTGCACAGGCAAGGGGCAAACAGCAGTGAACAGCAAGGCCAGTGGCCAGGACACAGTGCAGGTGAGGTACATGAGAAGCTGCACAGGCAAGGGGCAAACAGCAGTGAACAGCAGGCCAGTGGCCAGGACACAGTGCAGGTGAGGAACATGAGAAGCTGCACAGGCAAGGGGAAAACAGCAGTGAACAGCAAGGCCAGTGGCCAGGACACAGTGCAGGTGAGGAACATGAGAAGCTGCACAGGCAAGGGGCAAACAGCAGTGAACAGCAAGGCCAGTGGCCACTTCAAAGTGCAGGTGAGGTACATGAGAAGCTGCACAGGCAAGGGGCAAACAGCAGTGAACAGCAAGGCCAGTGGCCACTCCAAAGTGCTGAGTGAGTACATGACATCCAGCACTGGGAATGTATGGTACAGTACCCTGCCATGGTCAGCAACACACTCATGGCGTCAAAAATGGGCAGTCCATGGTACCACTGTGGGAGAGACATGTGTGTGAGGGTGACCAACACTCAGGGGCCGATTCCGATTCGGGCTGGAAATCTCTCCGACCGAGCCGGACCCGGAGAGATTTCCGACCGAATCGGACCCTAGCAGTCCGACCGAACGAGTACGATGCGCACGCATGCTATCGGACTCGATTCGGTCGGACTCCCATTGAAGTCAATGGGAGCCGGATGTACAACGCGTACGCGGGCTCCCATTGACTCAATGGGTGCGAGGCGAACAAGGGTGCCCCCTACAGCGGGTACGCCTCGAAGCAACTCGCGGTGTACATGCACAGGTAGGGGGGACCCATGGGTCCCCCCTGTGTGCGACTCGTGTGGCTACGCGTACAGGGGGGTCCGACACGGACCCCCAAAGTCCGGCTCCGACTGCTCTTTCGAGCCGGACGGCGCGAGTCGGTCGGACTGCTCGAGGCGCGCATCATACTTGCCCGGCCGGACGCACGTACGAATTGGTCGGGAAAGAGGGCTCCGAATCGGATCCGGTTAAGTCGAATCCGATTCGGAGCCCTACCGGCCGAGATCGGAATCGGCCCCTCAGACTTGGCTGGCAGTATGACTGGGAGGTGGCTGTCTGTCGGGGCCAGTTGGGGTACTGGCTCAGGGAGAGAGAGGCCCAGCTGGGGTAGAGCCATCAGTGTTCTGGGAAGCTTGAGGGCTGCTAGGTCCAGGTGTGGTAGAGCCAGCAGTGTTTTGGGGAGCCGGAGGGCTGCTAGGTCCAGGTTTGGTAGAGCCAGCAGTGGTTTGGGAAGCCGGAGGGCTGCTAGGACCAGGTGGGGTGGTGGCACGTGGAGGTGGACTCATGCTTGCACGAGACCCAGTGTGTGTGGGAGAAGTTGGAGGGGTGCCCTTCCACTTCTTGGGGATCTGATATGGCTTCCCTGTCTTGGGATTAAGGCCAAGTGGGCTGTATACAACAGGCACACTTGTCACAAAAGCTGGATCAGCTGCAGATGCTGGTCCCCCCTCTGGGGATGTGTTGGATCCTTTGGGACACTTGGCCCCGGAATGCTTCTGCCCCTGCATCACCTGTTTACCAGGTGTCCCCCCTACAGTGGCCTCCTTCCTGTGCTTCACAGGGCTCTGGATGGGAGTAGATGTTGTGGGTGAACTTGCCTTGGAGCCCTTCTTACGTGTACCCTTAGCAGGCACCTGTTTCTCACTGGGCACGGAAACTGTGTGCTTCTCTCTGTGAGACACTTTTGGGACCGGTGAGTCCTTGCCTGGGGATGCCTCTGAGGCATGTGAGCCTGAGGCCTGCTCCTTGCCATCCTTGCCCTGGGTGTGTCAGTTGTTGCAGCACCAGATGTTGTGGGCACACAGGGAGGTGTGGCCATGTTGGTGCTAATCTGGCGGAGGCATGTCAATATGTCCCTATGCACCGCTGTGAGTTCTTGCAATGTGTCCCACTTGGACTCCATGCGAGACATGTGTGTCTCCACACGGGACATGTGGGAGTCCAAGCGGGCATGATGGGCAGCCTGCTGCTGTTGTATGTCCTTGAGGATCCCCACTACCTGTCTGACCTCTCCGGTGCTATCCTGGTACGCACCAGCGATGCGTGCCAGTTGTGGGTCATCATGCAGTCCAGACCCCTCTGCAAGCAGCGACCTATGTCTACCACCCCTCCCACCACCCCTGGCGACACGTGCAGGACCTGCGGTGGCACGCACAGGTGACCCAAGGCCCCTTGGGGGTTGTTAGTGGTGTTGTTGTCCGTTGCTCCACGGTAGGCCTGGGGCCCTGTGCTGCTATCATCGGTGGTCCTTGGTCTGTCCGTGTCGGCGGGGGTGGTCTGTGTGTTGGCAGTTGTTGGAGGGGTGGGTGCAGGGGGTGCAGATGTTGGTCCTGCTGGTGCTGCATGATGACTCACACCGGAGGTGCCAGGTAGGTCTTCGCCATCCGAGGAGGGCAGAGGCTGTTCCACACCAGTGAGCTCAGTGTCCCCCGGAGCCTGGCACAGGGACTCCTCCTCGCCTGCTGCTGTGTCCCCATCATCATCACCTGTATTTGGAAGAGACACACATTGTATGTTATGTTTCTACAGGCATCAATGGTTCACACACCTGACAGTTGTGACTGTACCTCTGGATGCGGGCATGTACATTGCATTGTCCTAAGTTGTCACAGTAAGAGGTTGATATTGGTGTAGCACATTGTCCTGCATA
Source organism: Calotriton arnoldi (assembly GCA_963921515.1). Lineage (NCBI taxonomy): Eukaryota > Metazoa > Chordata > Amphibia > Caudata > Salamandridae > Calotriton > Calotriton arnoldi. The sequence goes on along the minus strand of CAWUFW010000468.1, from coordinate 22,357 downwards.
CCTGGGGCATTTCAATGTGAATGTTGAGGTGTGTGCATGGCCAGCATTGGTTGTATTTGGTGGACATCCGGCCATCCTTCTCCACCTAGCCCAGTTATCCCACCATGAAGCATGCCACCCTTGCAGTGGGTTCAGGTTGACTCTCAGGATGTCATTCAGTGGTGTTCTGCTGTTTGTTGGTGCACAGTTCCCAGCAGGGCCTTGTGCTCCCCACAGCAGTACCCAGTGTCAGCCATCTTGTCAGTTGTTTTCCACTCCCTGTGATGTGAGCATGGTTCAGAGTGGTGTTGATGGGCCAATTGTGGGTGTGACCAATATCTGTGACTACAACTCCCATCCTGCTATTGCCTACACCCCCCTTCCCAGCATGCCCGTACTTCCTTCCTTTTGACTCTGCTTCCCTGTGGGGTAGTGTGCCTGTGCTGACAGGAAGGCTGACAGTGTTGTCCTTGCGTTTGTTTGGCTACAAGTCACAAGAGTGTCCCTGTGCTTCACACAGCATTACCCAGGGTGGTGGTTCTTTGTGGGATCTTCATTTGGTGTGTGAGGCATTGCATTCTCCCAGGTGGGTTATGTGGAGTTTGTGTTGAGGGGTGTGTGAGAGAGCTGCTTGTAACTATGGTCAGTGCTGTCAGTCCTCCTTCCCACCCAGCCAGATATCCCACCATGCAACATGCTTGCATTGCAGGGAGTGCAAGTTGGCTTTCAGGATGTCAGGCAGTGGTGTTCTGCTGTTTGTTGGTGCACAGTTCCCAGCAGGGCCTTGTGCTCCCCACAGCAGTACCCAGTGTCAGCCATCTTGTCAGTCCTTATCCACTCCCTGTGATGTGAGCATGGTTCAGAGTGGTGTTGATGGGCCAATTGTGTGGGTGAGCAATATCTGTGACTACAACTCCCATCATGCTATTGCCTACACCCCCTTCCCAGCATGCCCATACTTCCTTCCTTTTGAGTGGACTTCACTGTGTGTGAGTGTGACAGCAATGGCAAGATGGCTGACAGTGTGGTCCTGTTGTTTGTTGGTGCCCAGTTCCCAGCAGGGCCTTGTGCTCCCCACAGCAGTACCCAGTGTCAGCCATCTTGTCAGTCCTTATCCACTCCCTGTGATGTGAGCATGGTTCAGAGTGGTGTTGATGGGCCAATTGTGAGGGTGAGCAATATCTGTGACTACAACTCCCATCATGCTATTGCCTACACCCCCTTCCCAGCATGCCCGTACTTCCTTCCTTTTGACTCTGCTTCCCTGTGGGGTAGTGTGCCTGTGCTGACAGGAAGGCTGACAGTGTTGTCCTTGTGTTTGTTTGGCTACAAGTCCCAAGAGTGTCCCTGTGCTTCACACAGCATTACCCAGGGTGGTGGTTCTTTGTGGGATCTTCATTTGGTGTGTGAGGCATTGCATTCTCCCAGGTGGGTTATGTGGAGTTTGTGTTGAGGGTGTGTGAGAGGAGAGCTGCTTGTAACTATGGTCAGTGCTGTCAGTCCTCCTTCCCACCCAGCCAGATATCCCACCATGCAACGTGCTTGCATTGCAGGGAGTGCAAGTTGGCTTTCAGGATGTCAGACAGTGGTGTTCTGCTGTTTGTTGGTGCACAGTTCCCAGCAGGGCCTTGTGCTCCCCACAGCAGTACCCAGTGTCAGCCATCTTGTCAGTCCTTATCCACTCCCTGTGATGTGAGCATGGTTCAGAGTGGTGTTGATGGGCCAATTGTGTGGGTGAGCATTATCTGTGACTACAACTCCCATCATGCTATTGCCTACACCCCCTTCCCAGCATGCCCATACTTCCTTCCTTTTGAGTGGACTTCACTGTGTGTGAGTGTGACAGCAATGGCAAGATGGCTGACAGTGTGGTCCTGTTGTTTGTTGGTGCCCAGTTCCCAGCAGGGCCTTGTGCTCCCCACAATATGGCTGACACTGGGTACTGCACCCAGTGTCAGCCATATTGTCAGTCCTTTTCCACTCCCTGTGTTGTGAGCATGGTTCAGAGTGGTGTTGATGGTCCAAATGTGAGGCTGCCCATTATCTGTTACTACGAGTCCCATAATGCTCTTGGCTACACTGACTTCACCAGCATACACAGGATTTCTTCCTTTCTGTGAGCTTTCCTGTGAGGTGGTGTTCTAGTGGTGGCTAAATATCTGACAGTGTTTGTTAGTTAGATTTGTGCCACTGCCTAGCTCTATTTTGTTTTGGGTTTGTACATGTCTTGACACAGTTACATATCACTATGACATGGCATGTATTGTGTTTATCTGACTAACATACACTTCTTGGGATGATTATCTTTTGGTTGCTGTTGATTTGCTAGGGGTGCATGGTTTGACTATCCCCTTGACAGTGATGTGTGTGTATTGGCACACAATATTGTGTATATTAGTTGTGTACTCACCAGGCTCTGGGATGTTTGTTAGTCCATATACGCTCACTGGTGGTAGGATGGCCTGCACCTTTTCCTCCCAGGGCCTGAGGTATACTGGTTTGGCAGGAGGGCCACTGCGGTGTGCTGGCTCAGGAGGTAATCCTTCTTCAGTAGGTCCCTGACCCTCCTGCGCACATCATACCACCTGTTCTGGATGTCTTCCTTTGTGCGCAAACATGGTGATTGTGCGTTCACCCTGTCGACGATCCTCGCCCACATCTTGGTTTTCTGTGCCATGGGGGTCTGTTGGACCAATGTGCCAAACAACTGTGGCTCTACCCTCAGGATCTCGTCTAACATGACTTCCAATTCACTATCTAGGAACTTTGGATTCTTCTTTAGGGGCATGGTGATGGGTGGTGGTGGTGATTGATGTGTGTGTGTGGGCAGGTGAGGGTGTTTGTGTGTAGGTTTTGCTGTGTGTGTGTGAGGGTGCTATTTGTTGAGGTGCTAATGGTGTGTGGCTTTTGTGTTGGATGAGCTGTGTGTGTGTCTGCTGTCTGCTGGTGTTCTGTGCTGGCAGGTCAGTGGAATTTGCAAAGGATCATGGTAGGGATTTGTGGCCTTTATGTAGGTGGAGTTGGGGGTGTGTTCTTGTTCCATTTTTTTCACCCCCTGTATTTATTGGCTTTGTCATTGCTTGTTTGGCCCTCTTTTTTTGTATTTTTTCATTTGTGATTATTGTGCATGTAGGAGTCGTTCTTCTGACCATTTAGGACATTGCAGTTATCTTGTGCGCGCCTCTCCGAGTCGTTCCCGCTGTGTTTCAGCTCAGTTTCGTATGCGGCGTACGCGTCGGTCGCGGAGTATTGTGTTTGTTCGGCTGGGTTTTGTATGCGTGTCGGTCGTACGGCTTGGGCTCTGTGCGAATCGGTCTGATTTTGCACCCATTGCATCGTACTGCGCGGGTCGGAGTTCGCGGGTACGTTTCGTTCGGGTTGATTCCTGGTGCGTGTCGGTCGGTTCGATTCGCGTGGTTTCCCGGCCGGATAGCTTGTTTCCATCCGGGTCGGTCGTTCGCCTTGACTTCCGTACGAGTCGGTCGTGATTCACATGCATTTCATCGTACTTCCCAGGTCGGGCAACGCCAGTACGTGTCGGACTATGATCCCGTACCGAGTCGGTCGGTATTTTTTCCGGCCCGAATCGGATTTGGCCGCTTAGCCTGAAGGCTGCTCCCCACAGCTACCACTTGGATAGCTTTCTAAGGTTATCTTTGACCTCTTAAATCATCATAAGGGTTGTTTGGACTGGTGCAAGGTGCCCACTTTAATTAGTGGACAGCATATACCAGGCCAACTTCTCACAGGCACAAAAAGGCAAGTGGCAGGAAGTTTCAGTTCCCTGTGTGAGCTCTGGAGGAGGGGGAGACTCAGGATAGGCCCAACTGAGGCCTTTCAGTTCTGAGGCCGAGGAAGGAAGCCATATACCCCATGACCCTCAGGGCTATCTAGCAGGACGCGAGTTCTTGAACACACGTCACATATATCCCCTGATGAAGGGCTAACACAAGCTCAAAATGCATTGGGATGATTAACAAAGTGTGATGATCAATCATGTTACGGACACACGCTATTGATATATTCATAAGAAGTGATTTATATTGGATGTATATTGAATGCACACTTGAATGAGTAAATTCAAGATGGAAAAATAAACTTTGGAAATTCTGAAACTGAACACAGTTGATTATTACTAACTACAAGCAATGTGAATATCGTCCTCCATTTGGAATTCGGCAGTGCACTAAGGGACGCTTCCCTGTGAGGGAAGCGCTACATTCAAGTATTTAGACACGCTTTTGATCAGAAGGCCATACCTTCCTGCAAGCCAACAACAAACAATAACGTGATCACAATCAGCATACTATCACTTCAGACTTGGAGTGCGTGATTCTAGCTCTATTCATTCCTCAGGTAACATTCCCCATCCACAGCTCCTTCCCTCTTATGTCGGCCACATTTTTGCTGGCTTTTAGGCATGGGTCTTTTCGCGTAGATTCATTGCAGTTTTTCCCTCCCCTGTCTATGCCTGGAACCCAATGGTTAAAGAAAGAGTTTGAATCCAGGTGAGCCCAGTCAGCCTGTCATCTTCCTGAGGTCAATAAAGTCAATGCCATTGAGGTGGGTCACAATGCGGCTCTTTTTTGGGTTCAGCCCCTAAATCCTTTTAAGGATATAGGCGCTTTCCACGTACTCGCTTGTTTTGTTGTGTGAGTGGTTCTTGTTTGTTGGATGCAGTGACACTGAGAAGAACCTGTCTGTCGGAAGGAGCTGCCTTGCCTGCCTGGCAGGACCTTTCGCCGAAGAGCCTGTGCTCAGAGTGCGCTGCTTAGAGAGGCTGTTAAAGGATGGGGGGGAAGGGATCTTTGGAAGAAGCCATGAAGAAACCTGTCGCTGACCTACAGATGTTTTAGCCACTACACTGAACCTGAGTTTGTGCCCACCAAACCCACACTGTCCAAGCCAGCATCTGGAGCCCAGTCTTCTACACTCCTTGACCTGGTGTCTTACACCGGGGCTTCCTTCCCCGCGCTGGTGGGTCTATTGCTGCCAGCCATTCCAGCCCGCAGTCCCTGGCTGGAGCACCACAGCCCAGGCTGGTAGTTCTTTTAAGTGAAACTGTGGCAAAATGCAAGAAACCAAACCAAATGTATGGTTTTAACAAGCATGTATTAATAGAGTAATCCTAAAATGAGATAAAGCACATTCCGTAAAATATTGTGTGAGGAAAAAGGAATAATCTAAATAAGAAAATGTAAGAGGACAAAAAACTGCAAAATGTCCCTTTGTATCCAATGGAGGGAGATGCATGAGGTCCACAGAAGTCCTTTGACCACTCGTGAGAAGAGCAGCGCAGCAGACACACAGTGGTTTGGTCTTTGCCCCGGTGCAAATCTCAGCTAAGTGCAGAAGGTGCAGCCTTAAGCTCCTAAAAAGCAGGCCCTCATTCATTTGAGAATCTTCTAGTGCTTATCTGTACTTTCCCAAAACATCTCGTTAATTTGCAGGCTTTTTTTGCCAGAGTGCAAGCAGACTTTCTCTCTGTTTCTTGATCGTTAACAGTGCTGAGGCTCAGGCTGCCTGACTCCCATCCAGCATTTACTACGCGTACATGTGCAGTGGTGTAACTTAAAATGATGCCCCCCCAGCAGAATGTGAAAAGGGGCACCTGAGTTTCTCGTATCTCACAGATATTCATTGCCCTTGAGCGGAATGGGCCCCTATGGAGGGTTTGGAGGCCCCCGAAGGGTTGTGGCACCCCTGCACCGCAGGGGCTGCAGGGGCCTGCGTTATTCCCCTGTACATATGTATTTGCCCTATGAAGTCTCCAGCACTAATCCAACAAATGCAGCTCTGTTTACAAAATTCTATTCTGATTGTGCACACTACTTCTTACAAGCAGATGTATCTCTATGCTCCCTATCTCCGGGTACATTGAGATGATTCAAGGTAAACCTACTAACCTACAGTACTTCTAAGCCCCTCTAGGTACTTCTTGGCACTATCCTTAAACACAAGGTTTGATCCTGCCTCAAAAAGCTGACCATCCATGTTATGACCCACACACAACATCGCTTCATTGCTTTTTGAGACACTTTGAACTGGGCACTCAAACTCTGGAAGGTATCTTTTTTCTTCAGTTTCCTGCCGAGTGACAGACCACTTTGCATCACCTCTTCAGCGTCTTTGAGCTGGTATTCAACGCTGCATTCTGCGCCAGCCTAGTTTGAACCCCTGACCTGATTTTAACTGTGTGTTCCAATTGAACTCGAACCAGGAGTAACAGTGGCCTACATTTGGTCAATTTTTCCTTCTTTATTTATCTTAAATACATTTTACCATATTTAGTTTTAATAATTTTAACTATTTTACGGCGTTTGTGACACTGACTTGTTTTAATAAATGTTTTTTTTTTAAATTTCACCTGGCTTATGCTGTTGAATTCTATATATCTTGAATGTATGTTTGTTTCCCTAGCCTAGGCTGTTGTGCACGTGCCGCAGCACTTTCCAGATTACATTCTTTTGTGTGATCCCAGACACGGAGGGTGAGCTAAGGATTCCTTACAGCCTGCAGAGCCGCTCTCGGGGTTGGGGTGTCTGTACAATGTGTGAGCTCTGTCACAGATCACAACGAAGCTGCGCCTCCCCTTAGCTTAACAGTGGGGTTTCCTTCATTATATACAATCAAGGTTCCCTAAAGATCGGTGCTCAAGCTGTGATTTTCAAAAAAGAACTACTGAATTTCACCGCGAGTTTGAGAACGAAAAAAGTCATGCTTCAATAGTAGTGTTGGGACAGAATGTCAGAGGTGCATTGTTTACCTCTCAAAATAAGGCAATTTTCACCCTGTACAAGGCTTTCGATAGGTGATCATCTTTTCATGCACTGAGCGCGGACTGTGTGAGGAGCCTGAATCATCCACAGTACAATGTCAAAGTGGAAGGACAGACTCCAGGAGAAGAGAAGCACCTTGACCTTCTGATGAGAGCAGTGTCCTCTCTACTGAATGACAGGGATGATGAATCTGACTGAGATTGGTACCACTGAAAGAGTGGTAAAGAAATCCGAGAAGCAAGAAGCCGCACACCTACTGCCAGAAGCTGATGCATTTCTCATGCACACTTTCTACTTCATCTTTTTTGGTGGGTCACCCAAACTTTACACATATCCTCTTCGAAGTTCCTTTTTATTTTCGTTGAACGGATTTGTAACTTCTTCTCATGCTGTGTCTGTGTGTGGTGATGGTGTGGGTCGTACAGGGCTGGAAGGAATGAGGCATCCAATCAGGGCGGCTCCTCCGTTTGAGCGTCTCCCCACTAACCAAAATGCCCCAAAAAGCCCCAGAGAAAAAAAATAAAGTGGAAATAAACGTAATTTATTACCATTTTATTTTTCGTCCACCTGTCCCGAACCGAGGGGCTCATTACGATGACTGGCGGATGCACCTCCGCGATGCTGTCGGTGGGAGAAAACGCTGTTTTCCGCCCGTGAGCAGAGGTGCACCCGTCCGCCATATTACAATGGTCAAACTCAGCCCAATACCCGTCCGCCACGGTGCTACGTGCACCGCCATCCAGACGCGCCCGCCACCGCGGCGGAGACAACCAATCCAGAGCCACCGGCGTGCGGAATGACTTCCCTCCCTCAGTACAAATTAGGATGCGCGAAACAGTCAGGCCCACCGCCGCGGAGAAACCGGCCATCGTGAGCATACGGAAGCACCACAGCGGAGCGCCCAATTGATACCCGGAGCTGACCGCCATGGACCCGGCACTACACGTCTTCCCGGCGCTGTACATGATACACCTCCAGCAAGCCATGGACCGTGGCGGACGCCGCCGCAGGTACGCGATCACACAACTCTGCACACAAACACAACCCACAACTCCATGGCTGATGGAAGGTTCCTGTCCCCACCAGACACCCTGGTTGGGACAGGAACACAACCACAGGTGTAGCCACACATGTCCCACCTGCCACAAGGCCACCCCTCCACACCCAGGCCACCATGTACGCGACCCGGAAATAATGCCCAGTACACGTGACCGCAGCGGAGAATCTGCGAGAAAAAATGCACACAATGTAGTAGGCTGGGCCAGCGCTAGGCAGGGGCAGTGCCCAAAGTACACAGGGCAACACCTCAACACTCCACACACTAGGCCCACCCACACCATGAAGGGACATGCCACGTGATCTCCCTGTGCCCCCACATGCCCAAAAGCAGCCAACTGAACACACACACTGCACCACACAACAAACACCTAGGGAGACAGCCTCATCAGGTGTGGCTGCAGAAGTAACACACAGCGCACAAGCACTGGGCCAGGGGAACACACACACCACAACAACACCACACTCATGGCAACTAACCTGAGTACAAGCACAATTTAAACACACACAGACAATGAACAAACACACCAATGGACACACAGCCTGCCAAGTCACACAGACATACCCCACACTGACACACAGCAACAAACACAGACCACATGCCAACAGCAATGGAGGACAACAAATAGGCAACTCAAAGTGAGTTGCACACTAATGGAATGGAATGGCAAGGAGACGAACACCACAAACGTGTACATCACATGCAAGGGAAGGAACACATCACATCCACCCCAGCACAAAAAAACACACATGGCAGTCACAGTCAGTGAAGTCAAACCACAGTCACCTCACTGTAACAACTCAGGGAGACAGCAAGGCAACCCATGAATAGGCACAGGGATGAAAGGAAGGGTATGAAGTCCAACCCTGATCAGCCACACATCTGAATCCAAATACATCACAGGAGTATGTCAGCAGCACAACACACATGGGCCATTGCAACACTCCATGACAGTCAAACACAAGTATGAACCTCCACACAACCCCCACACCCATCACACCAGCAGCACACAACACCACTGACAAACACACAGAAGCTTGCCAATAATATCCAGTCAAGACACTGACAATCAAACACACCCCTGGGTGGTATCCACAAACATCACACACACACACAGGTATGGCAGTACCACTGTACGCACAAAAACAACAGTCAAACACAGAACACAATCAAAACACACACACAGAACTACTACAACAGACAAGACCTGTGCAGCTAAACAGTGCCAAACCAATGGGAGCACAGACACAACAGGAGTACACAACCACATCAGTCACGAAAACGCACAGACAACATACCACAACACACATAAGAAGTGCATCCACTAAAAACAATAATGGAGACCAAAAGGCAGAAATGGGCCTACAATGACACAGAGACAGACATACCACAACACACATCCACACAAAATGGTGTCACAGTGTACCACATGTCTGCACATGCACAACCATGACCAGAGACACATCAAATGTGAGAGGAGAAAACACCAAGGATGCACATGAAACAAACACTGCAACCACAATAGACCTCAGTCCATGTGACAGACACACAAGTAAGGCACACCACAATGGCAACACACCTGAATCAAACACAACCACAACACACACACACTCACAGGAAAATAGAACACCACACACAGAGCAACAGTCAACTGCATGACACAACACAAACACTGCACACAGCCACATCAGTCACAACACATGCACAGGCAAAGATATCAACATGCTACAAAAGCCAAACATCAGGAGGTGCACAACAGGCAAGGACAAGGCAACATCAACTCACAGCACTGAATGCACACCAAGCCTGTGTGTGCACAACACACATACCAGTTACAAACAGAGATGAGTGACACACCTTGAACACACACAACAACAATCTAAATATCACACACACACACACCAACACACCCAGGAAGCCAATCAGTCCCCAGCAAACACACATACTACCAAGCCAACACACACAGATGCAGAAGTCTGGGCCACAAAAGTTGAAACAACATGATCAGAGGTAACAATACATTGGCAATGTTGAAGTGGAGAATAGAGCATGTGTCACAGTAAACACTACCCACACAGTAACCCTTTATTTAGCAAGGAAATCGACAAGGCAGACAACAGGAGTAAACATCTTCTTTTTATTTACATTTCACACAGTCATGCAGCAAAAGTCAGACAAGAGCAAGGCCAGTGGTCACTTCAAAGTGCAGGTGAGGTACATGAGAAGCTGCACAGGCAAGGGGCAAACAGCAGTGAACAGCAAGGCCAGTGGCCAGGACACAGTGCAGGTTAGGAACATGAGAAGCTGCACAGGCAAGGGGCAAACAGCAGTGAACAGCAAGGCCAGTGGCCAGTCCAAAGTGCAGGTGAGGAACATGAGATCCTGCACAGGCACGGGGCAAACAGCAGTGAACAGCAAGGCCAGTGGCCAGGACACAGTGCAGGTGAGGAACATGAGAAGCTGCACAGGCAAGGGGCAAACAGCAGTGAACAGCAAGGCCAGTGGCCAGTCCAAAGTGCAGGTGAGGAACGTGAGATCCTGCACAGGCAAGGGGCAAACAACAGTGAACAGCAAGGCCAGTGGCCACTCCAAAGTGCAGGTGAGGTACATGAGAAGCTGCACAGGCAAGGGGCAATCAGCAGTGAACAGCAAGGCCAGTGGCCACTCCAAAGTGCAGGTGAGGTACATGAGAAGCTGCACAGGCAAAGGGCAAACAGCAGTGAACAGCAAGGCCAGTGGCCAGGACACAGTGCAGGTGAGGTACATGAGAAGCTGCACAGGCAAGGGGCAAACAGCAGTGAACAGCAAGGCCAGTGGCCAGGACACAGTGCAGGTGAGGTACATGAGAAGCTGCACAGGCGAATCACTGACAAAATATCGAAAGACATATTATCGAGCTACAATTATATCGATACAAAATTATAGATAACATTAATATCGACATCATATACCTATTTAAAAAATTACAAAAATATTGAGGATACAATATCGAAGGACATAAATATCAATTTCAGAAATATCGCTAACATACTTATCGAAATTCTAAAATATCGACCTTCAATAAAATACATTAACTAGGTAAAAAATATCGTACACAAAAATATCGACAACACTAATATCGTAAAATTAAATATATCGACTATGTAAAACTATAATAAATATACAAATAAAACGACATAAAAATATTTAAATTACTAAAAACACAATACTAAATTAATAAATAACAATAACAATTTTACTACATTAAGGGGCCCATTACGATGGCGGGCGGAAGCACAACCGCCGTGCTGGCGGATGCAAAAACCACCAGTTACCGCCGGCACGCAGCAGTCCACACGCCCGCACAATTATGATGCGAAAAGCAGGCCAAACACCGCCGGCAAGCCAGCAACACCGTCCGCCATCAAAGTGCGCCCGCACACGTAGCGGCGCAGCATAACTGACACACACCGTCCGACGAAACACGTCCCGCCCATAAATTACGATGCCGCAAACAAACGGCTCCCACGGCAAAGAGACACCGCACGTGAAAGAGAGGCGGAAACACGGACGCAGAGCACGGACAACGAAGAAGCGGCACCCCGGGCATGAATCCAGCACTGCAGGCCCTTCCCATGCTTCTGCTGATGCACCACCAAGGACGCAACGTACCGCGGAGACGCAGGTAGGCACACACACAACAAGTGCACGCAAACAGCGCACACAGTGCAAGGGCGGAAAAAGCGGACAACCCCCACCAGCGCGTGCACACTACACATCCACCATTGCATCCACATATGACACACAGGCCAAATCCTAACATCGCAGAACACATGTGTACACACCACCTGGGACTAGGAACCAACCACCCCGTCACGGCCCCAAAGCGCCGATGACCGCCGCCACACATGCGCACAACGCAGAGGCCAACCGCAGCGCCATGCATGCGTCGCACACAGACACAGGGACACAACCAAGCAGCACACACATCAGCCCCACCCCGAACGCACATGACACGTGACAGGCCGGCCACAGACATGTCCCCAACGCCCAATTCACGGACAACACCCAACGCCACACAAACGACGCACACATGTCAGTGAAGACACGCAACTGCAGGACACACCCCAGTGTAACAAACATGGCGTAGCACACAGCGGCGGCAACACCAACTAGGAGAAGCAGGGCCCCTTCGGGAAGAGGAACGCCAGTACCACACTGAAAAACCCATACCACCCTGCACATATGAACAAGACACATGAAACGGAACACCAAAGAGCCCGGGGACCGACAACAGGTGGCCCAAGAATTACATCCACACACAAGGCCCAACGCAGAGCGGAAAGGCAGCCTGCCGCCCACACAAGGGAGAGCAGACAGCACTGAATGACCTTCCATTCCAACACCGAAACCACAGCCCTACGACAGAAGCCGGTGAATACAGCCATTGTCCAAGAATAGACCAACACAGGCATGCCGAGGAGACCGACCACAGGGCAGATAGCGCATATCACAGAAGCACACAACGGACGGGGAAGAAAGAAGAAAACACTCCCCCATGTCGGCCACATGCAAGTTAATTGGAAGGAGTCACACAGCACTGACCTTGAACTGTCTGAGAAGCATGTGGGAAGAGGGCCCGTGTCCTCCAAACAAGCCAACAGAACACAAGTCCTGTCTCCCCACGACTACACAGAGCTCACAGCAACCCCGGAGCGTGCACATTGCAGACTGCACACACAGCCGGAGCACGCCACCTCTACGAACCGCTGCGAAATGGCAACCGCAACACACCTACCCAACTACGCCGAACAGCTCAAGCTGTACCAAACCAACACGATACATACATTGGGATGCGATCTCCTGTCCCTGCTGAACGTAAGTTACCGACTGACTTACCGCATCACATTGTTCAGCTGCGTCATGCCCGTCTTCTACTGTCGGAGGTGTCCCTACCAGCATCCCGTCGAGATATGCCTCTCCAACCCGGCATGTCTGAAGGCGGACCTGCTACCACTACTCCTCCCTCTGGACGCACACGACAGGGCCTGCTCTGCCTATGGGGGCATGGCGTATGTGGCCAACATCGCACGCGCACTGAAATGGAACCACTGTGCCTCCACACGACGGATCATCGAGAACAGCTACATCGAATGTCACCCAGCATGCCCCATCATGGTCCTCCAAGGGACAACCTACGAACAACACCTTGACAGCCACCATCCGCTTCATTGGCTGGCAAACATGTACACCACCAATGACATGGAAGCCCTGCTGGACGGCATCGCATACCTGACAACCTGTAAATACGTCGGACCACAACGCAGGTTCCCCGAGTGACCTATGAAGTCCAACCCCGCACCCATGCTCAGCTTCCGCACGGACTGGCCAGTCACCACCACAACAGCCATACCAAACGACCGGCAACTGTAACCACACCATCAACGACATCGCCATGACATCGGATATGACCGGGACATGCACACTGTTCCCCATCACATCCAGGAACACCGCATGCATCGTGGGAGGCAGTGGCATGGGCTCTGTGCATCGCACCCACATGGACGGAACTGCACGAACAACCAGGACACGACATGGATCCAGCGCACATGGACACACACACCGCTCAGTGGACATGAATAGGTCGCCTGGAGTCTGTGGGTGCTGCACCCCTCCCACCCCGCCCCGGGAATCCCATACCAGGACCTTTGCATGGACGACAAGTGCATACAACAACAACACGACCCCAGTGACTGTGACATGTCCAGTAACCACCACATTGCAACAACAAGTGGCACGCCGCTGCATGCACGCAAGCACATGCCCTGATGTCATCTCACATGCACGCGTGCATGAGGAACAACCGCAGCAAACCTGTCACATGGAACTGAGATGGACTGTGCCCATGATGCCGAGCGGTCTGGTAGGCTACATGTATACCGTCTGTGTCAAAGTCCGCAGCTCCGCAGCTATACGTAAATGTACATTAGCACAGCCTTGGCCAAGCAGATGTAACCCCACACCCTATCCCATTTGTTATCATGCTCAGTATATCCTCAACATGTATTCCGCTGCCAGTAGTGTCCACTATACTGCATCACAGAGGACAGAAGACTCAATATAATGTTTGAAACCAAAACTGTTTTCGCTGACTCATTTCACAAGTACGAATGAGAGAGGATGAGAGTATGTGAAGTACACGGCAGTCGTGACATGACCATGTAGTCCACTGGTATTGGATGTCAACGCAAATGAGTAGCACTACTGTGGAAGACACACATGTGTCGTGTGAAGTCGTATGGACGCAGTGCTCAGGTGGGTGGGTGCGACGGGTAGATGCGCACATGCCAAGTTGGAGCACGCCGTGTTGGGAGGGGTCATGAACAGTACACCACCGCTTCCCTGGGCATTGTGAGAGGACACCTGTCGGGGGGAGTGAACACGTGTGTGCACAGCAGCCGGGCACACGTACAAAGCGGTACCAGGCGCACCTCAGCCCACCCTCTGTGGACAAGCTGGATCCTGTTGTGCGCCCGCCATGCCCCTTGACAAGGCACACACAGCCCCAGTCGACCAGGTGCAACCCCAACATAGTCAATCCGCACAGGCGATACAGGGCACGGGATGGCAGTGGAGCATGGTGTGTGAGAGGTCTCCTCGCGCTCCTCCTGGTCATATCACGCAGGCAATAGAACCTCAACGACTAGCATGGCACAAGTCAAATGGAAGTGTAGGGGGGACGCACCACAGCACGAGCAGCACTGACGTCACGGGAGGTGGCTCGCACCATCCCATCCATTGCCCATCATACCAACCACGCCACATGCCATTGCGACTAAGTGCAAGCGCGTGCGCCACCACCCCCGAGCCCTCCCCAGAGAGGCCAAAGAGTGAATGTGTGGGCCATCAGCCACAGACGGACGCGGCCTGGCCGCAAGGGCAGCCACAGCCACTGGGTGTCGCAGGTGGCGGATCCGGAAGGCGAAGACTGTGATGCATAGTCCATGCAGGCCGGGTCTCCATTTGGGGCACCACGCAGGTGGACGGCGTCCCGCCACACATCATACCCTGAGACAGCCCACTCGTGCAACTGGACCCACACATACACTCCTTGCCCTCTCTGGTGCGAGCTTGGGGCTGCCTGTGCAGGCGCTAGCCTCGCAGGTGAGCATTCATATTGGGGGAGCGAGGGGAGGACATGAGGGCTGGGGCGAAGATGACTGTATCACTGTCAGTAAGTACAAGGGATGACCCAGATGTGGAAAGGAAGAGACGTGTCCCGTGTGTACTGCAACTAGTCGCCAATCCAACTACCCCCCATGTCCGGAATGTAAGCCCGCACCTAGGCCCGCCCATCCGCCACATCGAACATACCACCAGCACGACAACCTTCCCATTCGAAACACTGACTGGGGGTGGCGACCAGTGTACAATCATGTGTAGCCTACCCACGCGTACATGTGGGCCCTCCATGATCCATGTCACCTGCGGCAAAGTCATGACATGCGCAATGAGGGAAGTGAGGAGAGCTGTCCGCCCCACGCGCAGAAGGTGCATCAGCTCCACAGACCCAGCAGCGAGTCCAGCAGGGGTCACATGTGCAGGGGCAGCTGTGCCTGGTGTGAAGGCACATGCATATAGACAGCACATCGACCAATGTGTAGTCTGCCCACATCTACAGTCCATCATCATGCGGACATAGGAATTGAACACAGGGCAACACATCTTAGTTGGTGCACCCACCGTGACCAACAATGCGCAATCATCGACGTACCCGCCCTGTGCATGGCCCCCCACCCAACGGAGGCACATCCAGTGCCACCATCCCACACACACAAGCCTTCCACGGAACATGCTGTGTCCAATGGTCAGTACAGAGTCAGCGCCCATCTGGTGGATCCTGAACAGGAGACACATGCACACACATGCCAGCTCCCACTATGTACGTCTGCCACCTGGCACGTGCAATGTAACCTCTCACCTGTGACGTGTGACTGCAAGCACACAGCCGTCTTGGCATGGGGCTGTCAATGTGGACACCAGTCAATGTTTCGGGAGCTGTGATCCGTACAGTGCTGTACATAGGGTGCAGTGCTGACACCTACTACTGTCTCATATCCCCTCGTGCCACAGGTCCCACTTGTATTGGCCGCTCAGCCCGTGCCCACATCGTCGTCGTCGTGTGCCATACTCATCCAGCCTCGGAAGCAGTTCCATGCTCAGCAGACACTCATGTTGCCGTGGCGTTGCCGCTTGACGAATATGCAGTCAGTCCCCATCAGCACGCCCCGCAAGTCATTGGGGCCTAGATCCCCATGTGCATGCACATGGCAGTGGTATGTCTCACTTGCCATTGCCATTGTTGGGAGACCTGTGTAAGTGTATTGTGGCCGTGCCGTCCCAGCTTGACAGCTGGGCTGTGGCTCATGTGCTTGCTCAGTCATGTCAGTGATGTGTATGCGAAATTGCTATGTGCCGTGTTGCTTTGACATGTGTCCTCTGCCATTTAACCCAGGCGGAGACCGAACATTGACCGCCCATACCAATTGCTGGCGGACATGGACGATACAGAGGTAATCAGGAAGTTTCGGCTGGACAGGCCAACTCTGCATCGACTGTGTGCCATGTTAGAGCCCCATCTCCGTCCCCGCAGGGTGTATCCGACTGCTGTCACCCCCACGGCTAAGGTGATGGCCGCCATGCATTTCTTCGCCACTGGGTCATTCCAGCACACAGTGGGCAGTGGAGGAGGGATGTCCCAGCCCATGTTCAGCAAGGTGCTGAGGGATGTACTGGCAGCCATGATGCTGTACCGGAACAGGTACATCCGCTTCCCCAGGGCTCGTGAATTGGCGGCAGTGAAGGGTGCATTCTATGCCCTTGGCAGAATCCCACACGTCGTGGGAGCCATTGACTGCACTCATGTTGGCCTTGTTCCACCACAGGCCACTGAGCACCTGTACCGCAACAGGAAGCACACGCACTCCCTGAATGTGCAAGTGGTGTGCCTTGCGGACATGGTGATCACCCACGTGTGTGCCAAGTTTCCAGGCTCGGCACATGACGCACACATAATGCGCAACAGCATCTTGCCACGACTGATGGCCAATCTGCAACAGGATCGTGCCTGTATTGTCGGTGAGTATGTGGAGTGGTGTAGCGTGCTGGTTGTGCGATGCTGTCCCCTGTCCAGTTGGAATAGCTACGGTTCTCTGTGTCCCTCACACCCAGGTGACTCTGCGTATCCGAATGGGGCATGGCTGCTCAGTCCATTGAGGAATCCTCGCACCCCAGCAGACGATCGATACAATGAGGCACATGGGAGGACCAGACGTGTGGTCGAGCGTACCTTTGGCCTCCTCAAGTCCAGGTTCAGGTGCCTGGACCGCACCGGAGGTGCACTGGCGTACTCCCCACAGAAGGTGTGCCAGATAGTGGTGGCGTGCTGCATGCTGCACAATCTGGCCATTCGGAAGCAGATCCCCCTCATTGTGGATGACGGAGATCAACCAGGGCCCCAGCCCGCAGACCAGGACAGCTCGAGTGAGGTGGACAGCGGAGAGGAGGAAGCTGGGAATGTGCGCCAGCAGCTCATCGCCCGCTACTTCACTTGACGGTGAGTGTCCATGTACGACGGATGATGTGTCTGTATCTGTGCAGGTGTGTGTGTGCTGTGTCAGGGTGGCCGTATGTTCACTGCGTGCAGTGTGTCAACGCTCCATGGCCAGGGTAGTATGCCACTGTTGGTGACTGTGGCATTGTGCCCTATTGCTCCGTGCGATGTGTGTACATTGCTTGTAGTTGTTGACATGTACTGTGTGATGGGTGTGTGACACACTCATTGAATGTGCTCCTGTTCTGTCTCCCACCCCTAGGTCCCTACAGGCCCTCCGGATTCCATTGCCATGCCACGCATCAGGTGCCCTTCCGCCCAAGGTGGCCGTTGTATTCCGTACAAATAAAACACAGGGCACAAACAGCAGTTAGTGAAAAAGGTGCATTTATTACAAACTGTGACATGTGATTGTGTGTAAGGTGATGACAAAAGTGGTGCGTGCAGTGACAATGAGCTGTCGGTCATGGCTGCGTGATGATCAGGGTGTACCCACTGGTTCTATGTCCATAGTCCAACACACACATGCCATCCAGCTGGCTGTGTGGAGTGGGATCGTAGAGCAAGTCAATGCAGTGGCTGGTCAAGGAAGGCTGGCGGAAGGCTGGCTGGCTGCCTCACTTGCGACTGGAGCGTGCGAAGTCCTCCCGGGAGATCTGTTTCCTCTTCGGACGGCCCCTTCCACGTTTGGGAGGGGGTGTGTGGTGGCGACCTGCTGGTGGTGGGTGAGGTGTGCTCACTGGCTGTGGACGCAGGGGAAGTGGACACTGCTGGCCGACCCTGCGCCCTAGCAGGTGGTGGCGGAGGTGGTGTTGCTGGCCTTGCCTGTGACCCCACCGCCACCACCAGCTGGCCCATGAGGTCCACGAGTTGGTCCATACGGGACACGAATTGGCCCATATGGGCGTCCATGGACCTCAGCACCCCCAGCACCTCCCGCGTGTCAGTAGCAGACCTGGCCCATTGTCCTTGGGCCTCTTCATAGGCCCCAAGGACTCTGGCCATTTGAGGCAGGGCATGGCTCCCAGGGGAGGCTGGCGTTTCCCTGACCCTGCTCCTCCTACCAGTCCTGCTGCCACCGGCCTGCCCACTAGCCACATTGCACACCACGGTCCTCGCTGTGGCTCCCAGGGTGGATCCAGTCGGCCGGGCCACCACCTGCGCTGGGGCTGGTGCCAGCGAAGACGTGGTGGTGGTGGAGGCGGTGGTGGTCGGTGCGGCGATGGTGGCGGTTGCGGCAGTGGTAGTGGCCGCAATGACCGTGGGTGTGGCCGCAACGACAGTGGCAGCAGGGGACTGGGACTGTTCAGCGTCCCTGGATGATGGGTTGGTGGGTAGGAGGGGTCCTGGGGAGCGGCTGGGCCCTGCCACGCCAGATGGGCCAGCTTGGTGGTCCGTGTCCGAAGAGGTGGACAGATCCTCCAGATCCGTGTGTCCTCGTTGGGGGCTTGTAGGCTGGCTGTGCTGGCTGCTGTCTCCATCCCCAGCGTCCAGCAGTTCGTCACCTGTGGAGAGAATGAGATTTGTTATTGTGTTGCACCTGGCGAAGTATGTATTAGTCGTCTGACATTGGCAGTTCGTGCAATCTCGTACATGGGTTTCCCGGAGGCGAGTGTGTGGCTGTGGCATCTGTAGTTGTGTGTGCTAGGCAATGGGACTGTGTGCTGTGCACATGTGGCATGGGACGGATTGGCCATGCCGATGGGTGTGTTGCTGTGCCCCTACTCATTGTGACTCTGGTGTATGCGGGCTCCTGGCCCATCCTGGGTCTGGTTTGTACTTTGCTTTTGGAGTTCATATGGAACGCTTAGGAACGCATATGGCAACATGGGGGCCATGCCCCAGATTCGCATTTGGGAGGGGATATGCTTTTGGGGTTCAAATGGAACGCTTAGGAACGCATATGGCAACATGGGGGCCATGCCCCAGATTCGCATTTGGGAGGGGATATGCTTTTGGGGTTCAAATGGAACGCTTAGGAACGCATATGGCAACATGGGGGCCATGCCCCAGATTCGCATTTGGGAGGGGATATGCTTTTGGGGTTCAAATGGAACGCTTAGGAACGCATATGGCAACATGGGGGCCATGCCCCAGATTCGCATTTGGGAGGGGATATGCTTTTGGGGTACATGCTGTGAGCCATGGGTGCCGAACGTGACATGTGTTGTGGCAGCATGACAGTGCATGGTCTGAGGTGTGTGCATGCCTGACATGCCCTGCATATTTGCTGTCTGTTGTGGTTACTGGACATGGCATTGGACGCATCGTTATGAGTGAGTGATAGTTGTGTGCCAGCCAACGTATTGCAGTTGTCCCATCTCCTTGGTGTGCGTGCTGCCCTGTGCCATGTGCATCACTGCAGTGCTCGGGGGGGTGTGGCCCATGTTGTGTGTTGTTGCTCACAGTGTGTCGTGCGCTTAATTGACTTCTGGCACATGGTTGGTCATGGGCATGTGTCTTAGCGTGACTGCTGTATGTGTGGCAGCTGTGCGGATGACATGCCTTTCATGTGACTGGGGCTGACGGATGGGATGGATGGTATGTTGTATGTGCATGGTGTGTCTGTGAGTTTGATGGGTTCAGTGGTGTTCGTGTGCATTTCTGTTGTTCCGCTCTGTTGCGTCTAGTGTTGTTTGTCTTACATAGGCGTAGTTGTGGGGTGTGGGGTTGACAGGCAGTGGGGGCTACATGGACAGGACTTCAATGGTGTTTCGGTTGTGTGTGATGAGTTGCACAGTGGCTGCCGTGTGGGACTATATTCAGTGTGGCTTGTGCATGCAGACGTGGCTCCTTGGGTGTTGCTATGTCTGTGATGGGTCATGTGGGGTGTGAGTCTGTTGTTCATGTCCGTGTGCACATTGTTCACTTGTTCGTGACGGTGGGCGGTGCTGCGTGTTCGTCTGCTACGTGACATGTCCCATGTGTTGGTGGTGTTATGGTCCTCATGCCTCCAGTAATCCAGCCCTGTCCAGTTTCCCACCTGCAAGTTGTTCGTGCGTGCACTGTACTGGATGCCACATGGCTCTAAGCGGGGGTGCTCCATGTTGCAGGTCTGTGGGGGTGGTGGGGTGTAGTGGGTCGTGGGGGTGGCTG
Source organism: Calotriton arnoldi (assembly GCA_963921515.1). NCBI lineage: Eukaryota > Metazoa > Chordata > Amphibia > Caudata > Salamandridae > Calotriton > Calotriton arnoldi. Next base: position 1,854 of record CAWUFW010000468.1, on the reverse strand, counting down.
TACACCCACTGACACCGATTGCTGTGGACCGTGATGTCTGCCTTTCGGCTGTCGTTGTGCACTGCGGTGGCTGACACGTGGCTGTGGGGTGTGGGGGATGCTCCTCCTTGCTGTGCTGTGGGACTGGGGCCTGGTGTGTGTTGTACTTGGGCTGTCCACCGTCCCACCCACTGCACTTTGTGTTCCTGCCACTTACCTGTTACTTGTCGGTTAGTGCAGCTGTGGCGGACACATGGGTGTGGTGGGTGCTCGTTGTGGCGCTTCTGGCATATTTGGGGACCTGTTGGTGGTTACGTGGCTGGCTTAGTGTACACATGTCCCCACGCATCTTACAGTTGTTCGGTTTGGGCTGTGTGTGGTAGTGTCTGTTGCATGTGCGTGTGTTGTGTTGTGTATTGTGTGCTGGACATGGGGGTGTTTGTCCCTGGGAGCTGTGGCATGGTAGTTGCGCATGTGAGTACATAGCGGTGTGCTAGTATACATTAGTTTGTACTTACCAGCCTCCACTCCCCCTGCTAATCCGGCGAGGATCTCCGGATGGATTACGACTCGCACCTTCTCCTCCCACGCTTTGAAGGTCTTAAAGAGCGCGGGATTCCCTCCGCCAGTGACGGCAGCCAGCTCTCTGTTTTTGCCCTCCTTCTTCTTGACCAGGCTCTTTACGTCATTCCAACGTTTGTTTATCTCGACTCTGTTCCTGGGCAGGGTCCCGACTGCATTGACCTGGTCTACGATCCGGTTCCACATTCTGTTTCTGGTGGCTAGTGGTGTGTGCTGGACCATGTTCCCATAGATTTGTGGGTACACCTTGATGATCTCGTCGACCATGACCGTCAGCTCCATGGGCGTGAACTTGGGCATCCTTTGTGGTGCCATGGTGTTTGTGGTGCTGGTGCGGTGTGTGTTGTGTAATGTGCAGGGGGTTTGTGGTGCCGGTGTTTGGTGGTGGTGGTGGTGGTGGTGGTGATGTGTGCGTTTCTGTGGTGTGCTGCTGTCCTTGCTGTGTCACTGTGTCCTCTCCTCTCCTCTCTGGTTTGCAATGTAGCAAGGGGTTGTGGTCTGTGGGAGTGCTGCTTTTGTACTCACCTATGTGGGTGTGTCCTCATGGTCTGTTGTTTTCAGGTGTGTTGTGTCTGGGGTTCTGGCCTTTGTATTTTTTGTTTGTCCGGGGGTGTTTTCGGGATGTGTACTGTGCTTGTGTATTTGTGTGTGCCTTGCTGTGTGGACTTGTTGGCCATGTTGTGTGCTATTGGTTTTGTGTGCGGATGGTTTCTGTGCAGGTACGTTGGCGCCATGGCTTCTGCCGTGTCGATTCTCATCGGCGTTGTTTGCGCTGGCGGGCGGTATATTTGTTGTTTTTCCGCGCTCATGGCGGTGCGATCGTAATTTCACGTGCGGTGTGTCGGCCGTGTGGGCGGGCGGTTTTGTGTTGTCGTGCGTGTTTCCGTCCGTGGCGGGCGGTTTGACTCCGACTCGGACGATGGCGGGCGGTATTTTGTGTGATTTTTCCGCCGATGGCGGTTTTCGGTTTGTGTACTCATAATGGCGTGGTCGGTGTTCAGGCGGTGTGTGCGGGCGGATTTTTGCCGCTTCCATGCCTGGCGGATTTTTTTACGCCGGGTATCGTAATGGGCCCCTAAAAAATTAATTAACACAGCAATATAATTACTAAAATATTATTAACAACATTACTACATTAAACATTAATTACATTAAATATTACTATTACAATTCAATTAAATAATATAATATATAACAAAAGCTATTTAAAAATATATACAAAATTATCGATAACTTAGGGGCCAATTACGATGTCGGGTGGAGCACGGCCGCATTGGCGGTGGTCTGATAAAT